>CM049427.1:158300475-160800475 GCA_026929855.1 Poa annua | reverse complement strand
CGGTCTATATGAGTGGTTAGTCATGCCTTTTGGTTTAACTAATGCACCTAGTACTTTCATGAGATTAATGAATCATGTTTTGAGGCATTTCATTGGAAAGTTTGTGGTTGTGTATTTTGATGACATATTAATTTATAGCCACAACGAAACTGAACATATTGATCATATTCGCCAAGTTTTGCATGTGCTGCGTGCTAATAAGCTCTATGGTAATCTTGAGAAATGCACGTTTTGCAAAGATAGGGTAATATTTCTGGGATTTGTTGTTTCTAAGCATGGGGTTGAGGTAGATGACTCTAAAATTGAAGCAATTAAAAATTGGCCTACTCCCATGAACCTAAGTCAATTACGAAGCTTTCTTGGTCTTGCTGGATTTTATAGACGTTTCGTGAGAGACTTTAGTACTATTGCTGCAGCTTTGAATGATCTTACTAAGAAAGGTGTTCCTTTTGTTTGGGGCGCTGCCCAAGATGCTGCATTTGATGAATTGAAACGTTGTTTGATTTCTGCACCTTTGCTTATGCTTCCTGATTTCAATAAGCAATTTTATATTGAATGTGATGCTAGTGGCATTGGAATAGGAGGTGTGTTGATGCAAGAGGGAAAGCCGGTTGCATATTTTTCTGAAAAATTGAATGGTGCACAATTGAACTATCCTGTTTATGATAAGGAATTGTATGCTCTTGTTCGTGCTCTTGAGGTTTGGCAACATTATTTGTGGCCAAAAGAATTTATCATACATTCTGATCATGAGGCTTTGAAATTTTTAAAGTGCCAAACTAATCTTAATAAACGTCATGCTAAATGGATGGAATTCATTGAATCTTTTCCATACATTATTAAGTATAAGAAGGGCAAAGATAATGTTGTTGCTGATGCACTCTCTAGGAAAAACATGCTTTTGACACATCTTGATGTTCAAGTTCCAGGTTTAGAGAGTTTGCGTGATTTATATGCTTCCGATACTGATTTTGCCACTGCCTTTGCTA
Organism: Poa annua; assembly: GCA_026929855.1. Classification (NCBI taxonomy): domain Eukaryota; kingdom Viridiplantae; phylum Streptophyta; class Magnoliopsida; order Poales; family Poaceae; genus Poa; species Poa annua. Next base: position 160,799,486 of record CM049427.1, on the reverse strand, counting down.
ACTGTTCTGATGTGAAGGCGTGGGAAAAATACCATATGCATGATGGATATTTGTTTCGAGCTAACAAGTTATGTGTACCCGAGTCGTCCGTGCGTTTGCTCTTGTTGCAGGAATCACATGGAGGCGGCTTGATGGGTCACTTTGGACGTGAGAAGACGTTGTTGATGTTGGCTGATCACTTCTATTGGCCACGCATGAGGCGGGATGTGGACAGGTTTGTGAAGCGTTGCATTACGTGCAACAAGGCTAAGTCCAAACTTAAGCCCCACGGTTTGTATACCCCTCTTCCTGCTCCTACTACACCATGGGAAGATATAAGCATGGATTTTGTGTTAGGATTGCCTAGGACCAGTAGAGGACATGATTCTATTTTTGTGGTAGTGGATCGTTTTTCTAAGATGGCTCATTTTATTGCCTGCCACAAAAGCGACGATGCATCGCATATTGCTAATCTGTTTTTCAGGGACATCGTGCGCATACATGGAGTACCGAAGACGATTGTTTCTGACCGTGATGTGAAGTTCATGAGCTACTTTTGGAAGACACTTTGGGGAAAGCTGGGGACGAAGCTGCTGTTTAGTACAACTTGTCATCCCCAAACTGATGGCCAAACGGAGGTGGTGAACCGCACACTTTCGGCGTTGCTGCGGACAATGATCAAGAAAAATCTGCGTGTGTGGGAAGAGTGTTTGCCGCATGTGGAGTTTGCATATAACAGGGCTGTACACTCCACCACGCAATTGTGTCCGTTTGAGGTGGTGTATGGTTTTAAACCCATTACACCGCTTGATTTGCTGCCGCTTCCAATTCAAGAACGTGTCAACATGGATGCATCGAAAAGACCAGATTTTGTGAGGAAGATACATGAGAAGACTAAAGAGGCTATCGAGAAGAAAGGCAAGTACAATGCTGATCGTGTTAACAAGAAAAGAAAGGAGGTGCTTTTTCAGCCCGGCGACATGGTTTGGGTGCACTTTCGCAAGGACAGATTTCCTGTTCAGCGCAAGTCTAAATTGCTGCCACGTGGTGATGGTCCTTTCAAGGTTCTTGCCAAGATAAATGATAATGCATACCAGATAGATCTTCCTACATCTGAGTTTGGTGTGAGCAATACGTTTAATGTTGCTGATTTGACGCCATTTGCTGGAGAAGACCTTGACGCGTCGAGGTCGACGCCTTTTGAAGGGGGGGAGGATGATGAGGACATCCCTAGTCCTTTACCATCTTCTCATATTGATGATGTTGCTGTACAAGACAAAGCTAATGATGTGAGGATTGGACCAATGACAAGGGCTCGAACCAAGTTACTTGAGCAACAGGTGAACTCACTCTTAATTGAATATGATGTTTGTGTTAATGAGAACTTTATACTGCCTAAGTCTATGCATCTATGTATGATCAGGTTTATTGATAACACAAGCATGGGAGGAGGAGACGAGGTACAACAATGAGAAGAACCATCACTGATTTCCAATATCAGCAAGTGCGCGAGGGAGGAGAGGGAGGCCGGCGCACCAGGGCATTGAAGGAAATCACTCGTTTGCACGTTAGAGGGATCAAGTGGCGCACCAGGACATAACGTAAGAAGATATTAGTCTAAGGTGTTATACATGAGGCCTGCGTGCCATGTTAGGCCGAACCACCATGGGTCGGTTTGTATCAGTTTGAGTCGAACCAGGTTTGGGTTCAGATCCGAATTGAGTCCTAGTTTCGGCCAGCCCCTTTAAATAGCCAAGGGCTGCGCCATAGAGAGGTAGACCACGTTTAAACAAAACCCTAGATCGAATTGCTAAGCATTTATCTATCAGAATTCCTCTTTGCTGCGATCAAGAATTCACCCCTCTCCTTTGTTGCGATCGAGAGGTTATTGTTACCAAAGTTTGAGTGTGATCTGTCGTTCCAGTGGGAATTGGTAGATTGCAAAACCGCTTCGTGGTCGGCGGCTGCGTTGCACTAGCGTGTGGTGTTGCGAATATCCATTGGGTTGAAGAGCTGTTGCATTGGCAACGGGGGAACAGCCGGAGAGTTCGAGAGCATCCGCGAGTTATCTACATCATCCATCGATTCCACCATCGGCTCACTGAGAAGATCGGGCCACCCCTTATCAGCTACAAAGCGCGTCTGGTGGCCAAGGGCTTCAAACAACGTCATGGTCTGGACTATGAGGACACATTCAGCCCTGTTGTCAAGCCCACCACTATCCGTCTTCTTCTGTCTCTGGCAGTTTCTCGAGGTTGGTCGCTTCGGCAACTTGATGTGCAGAATGCCTTCCTTCATGGTCTGCTAGAAGAAGAAGTCTACATGCGGCAGCCCCCTGGGTTCCTTGATCACGATCAGCCTAATCATCTATGTCGGTTGACGAAAGCCCTTTATGGTTTGAAGCAAGCGCCTCGTGCCTGGCATGCTCGCTTAGCTTCTGCTCTTCGCACTCATGGTTTCGTCCCCTCGGCAGCAGATACATCACTGTTCTTGTTCCAGCGGCAGAGTGTGACCATGTATCTTTTGGTCTATGTTGACGACATCATTCTTGTCAGTTCCTCTCAGACAGCTGCTGATGCTCTTATAGTCGCCTTGGGTGCTGATTTTGCTGTCAAGGATCTGGGCAAGTTGCACTTCTTCTTGGGTATCGAGGTTGCTCATTCGGCTGATGGATTGACTCTCACCCAAAAGAAGTATTCTCTTGATCTCAAGCGCCGAGTTGGTATGCTTAAGTGTAAGCCATCTCCTACGCCTATGTCCTCCATTGACAAGCTCTCCGCTACGGCTGGTACTCTCTTGTCTCCTGAAGACGCGACTGAGTATCGCAGCATTGTTGGTGGCTTGCAGTATTTGACGATTACACGTCCAGATCTTTCCTTTGCCGTCAACAGGGTGTGCCAGTATCTACATGCCCCCACGGATGTGCACGGGTCTGCTGTCAAACGCATTTTGCGTTATGTACGCCTTACTGTGTCCTTTGGTCTTTGCCTGCGTGCCAGTTCATCAGGAGTCTTATCTGCCTTCTCTGATGCGGACTGGGCTGGTTGTCCAGATGACAGGCGTTCCACGGGGGGATATGCTGTATTTCTGGGTCCTAATTTGATCGCGTGGAGTGCACGCAAGCAGGCCACTGTCTCTCGCAGTAGCACTGAAGCCGAGTACAAGGCTGTTGCCAATGCAACTGCCGAGTTTATATGGGTTCAGTCTTTACTTCACGAGTTGGGAATTTCCCAAGATCATCCTCCGGTTCTTTGGTGTGACAACATGCGTGCTACGTTTCTTTCGTCTAACCCAGTGTTTCATGCACGGACCAAGCACATTGAGATTGATTATCATTTTATGAGGGAATCGTGTTGCACAGAATCTACTACAGATCAAGTTCATCTTTTCAAAGGATCAACTTGTTGACATCTTTACTAAGCCTTTACCTTTACCCATGTTTGAGGTGTGTAGGCGCAATCTCAACCTCTTAGATGTATCAGGAGTGAGTTGAGAGGGAGGGTATACCGACCGTATGTGGTCAGGTTTGTGTATTCTTATATGGTATGTATACCACTATATATATGAGAGATATGCCACCCATCAATCTCGTTTAACAGGCAGCCATGCCGCTCTGTGTCGGAGACTGTTTGCTTGCGGCCGGTGGCTGCTCGGCGGCAAACATACGTGAGCGGCCGGTGGCGGTGGGGCTCCGTGCGATGCGGCGGCGACGGACAGCGGGAGGCAGTGGAACATGTAGAAGCCACGATCAATTAAATATATTCATGCATGGCCGTTAAGAACATGCATGCACATCGCCATGGAGGATGCATATACCTAGCTAATAGATCCATGCGTTCAACGGTGCCGTATCCCGTCCCGTATGTATGGCAAAGCTGGCTGCGCTAGCTATAGTAGTATGTGGGTATAGTTGGTAGCTACCTTATTTCATGTATCTCCTCATATTCAGACGAAGAATATATTTAATGTTGGCTATTTACATATATTTCTGTGTAGATGAATATACCCCTATCAAGAGAAAAAGGTATATAGTTCAAAAAAAATCCGTATACACTTTTTTGGTATTTAGCATACTTCTCTTGAAAATAACGAGTATATAGTATTACTTGAGATGATAATCACTATATACCTTTCTATGTGGTAACCATGCTTCTCCTTATGACAAAAAAGTTGAGCACATACTTCTCAGGATGACTTCTCTTGTAGTGGAAAAAGTGAGTATATACATAACGCAGAGCAGTATATACTAATATACTCCTTCTATACTGAAGGTATATACTACTTTGAGAAATAGGTATATACCTCTTTGGTAACCATACTTGTCCTGATGAGAAAAAAAGTATATACTTCTTTGGTATTAAACATACATCTCTTAAAAATAACGAGTATACAGTACTACTTGAGACGATAATCAGTATAGACCTTTCTATGTGGTAACCATACTTTTCCTGCTAAGAAAAAAAGTTGAGTATATACTTCTCCGGATGACTTATCTTTGTAGTGAAAAAATGAGTATATATGTAATGCAAATCAGTATATACTAATATAATTCTTCTACAGTGAAGGTATATACTGCTTTGAAAAAAAGTATATATTACTTGGGAGTGCCTATGTCTCAGGTGACTGATTTTTTCTTAAGTCTCAGTCACCTCAGAAAAGTGCAACTGCAGTTCAAAAAAAAGTGCAACTGGAACGAGTTGCACTTTTCTGTCAGAAAAGTGCAATTGCATTTTTTTATCAGAAAAGTGCAATTGCACTTTTTTATCAGAAAAGTGCAACTGATGCATATTTTTGTGGGTGACTGAGACTTAAGAAATTCTCAAGCGCCTGAGAATTAGCAAAACCGAGATATATAGTCTGTTTATAAAACTGGAATTGCTTGATTGTAAAAAGCTATAATACTACTTTTGGTATAAACTTAGCAAACATCCATCACCGCGGGCCGTCCGGAACGATCGCTAAGGAGTTTTTTTTCCGTTGCTGGTTATGTGGACGTAAGCTCAACTTTCCTAGCATGCAGGAACATGCAAACGACCATACCATTTTCCAACCGCACAGCGCAGGTAACCGGTGGTCAAACCTTATCTAATGTTTTTCCATACAATAAATCTTTGGTAAAACTGATTGCGGGTACAACTTACACCCGATAGTTAGTGGGAGTATGTACCTCTGGGAGTATATTATAGGAGTCATATATATATATATATAGCATAAGATTTTTGTATGTTGCATAACTAGGGTGGATGTAATCGGCACCGTTGGTTGCTTTGAGATTCGTACCAAATATTAGGAAGGGTTCCATTTTTGATGGGCTCCTTTGAGTAAATTACCAAAGAGGAATGGGTGGCAGATCCTTTCACGCCTAGTCAAACAAAAACGGAAAACGGTCCCTGCTCTTCACTGCGTGAGTCGATTCAAATTATTTACAGCGCTACTCTTATTTTATAGTGTACTCTGTACACAGGACGGGAGCAACTTTTCTATTTTCCATCGAGTACTAGTAGTCAGTAGGCACTGTTTGCATCAGGACAAAATCTTTGACACTGAAATGGAGCCATTCGCATCAGTTCCTCAAACCATTCGTCATGATTTCAGCTTCACATACTAGAACAAATCACAAACGGTGCTTTTACATCAGAAAAATGCAAAGCAAGTCACAATAAAATGAACGAAAATTGTTTTCATAAACACCAATAAATCTGGATCATGAAATTGATCAACCCAAATCACATATCCTAAAACATGGAACACACCCCCGTCTTCCGGTGCCTTTGCATCTGGCCTCCGGTGCCACGATGGGATGAGCACGGTGCTGCGCTGCTCTCTTTTTCCCGTTGGCGAGTGGATGAGGAGGACGGTGGCGCTCCGCTCCATGCAGGGGACCGGACGCTGGATGAGGACGAGCCTGGCTCCGGTGCCGCGCTGGTGATGAAGATGATGCGGATCCAGTGCCACCACCCCCGTCCACCGGTGCCGCCGAGTCCTCCGGTTCCGGCCACCGAGTCCACGGTGTTGGGTGACGTCGGAGTACAAAGGGAAGGCGGGGAACTGGGGCCCGGACTGCGGAGGATGGGGAAGGGAGGGGATCCGGTGCGGCCGGTGACAACCTCCGGTGCCGCTGCTTGCACCGGCCGGCCCAGGAAGGACGACGCCGCCGGCGGCAGCAGGACGTAGGCCACAAGGCACCCGCCGCCGCCCAGCACGGACATGAGCAACACTAGAGAAAAAGAGACAGATCTCGCCCAACACGGACAGGAGCAACATGGCCTCAAGGCCAGGCCGCCGAGCCCCATCTCGCATCTGCACCTTTGGTGCCCGGCGCCTGGGCAAGCGGTGCCCGATCCCCGCGCCTCCGGTGCGCGGTGAAGAGGAGACGGTGCGCGACGAAGATGGCCGGGCGGGAGGTGGAGCCATGGCACAGGTTGACCTACCGGTGCCGGGCGTGAGGCCTAGGGTCCGCGCGGCCGCCGTCCGGTGGACGCCGTCCGCTGGAGGAAGGCCGGATCCGCCCAACGGAGCCACCCGCCATGGCCGGATCCGCCCACCTGTCCGGTGAGGCCGGTGGCGGGATGCACGCCGGTGGGAGAGAAGAAGGGGGCCTCGGGTTGCGGAGGTGAGGCGGACGGGGCCCGATACTGGAGTTCACTGGCGGGATCCCGCATCCTCTCCGGTGCCGCCGCACTCACCTTCTTCCCTAGGACCACCGCATCCGGCTCGGAGTCGACAGGAGGAGCAGGGCAGAGCGCGTGCGGGTCTCTTCCGCCGACGGGGAAGGTGTGTGAGGGTGGGGCTAGGCTGCGTGGGGAACGTGGTCAGGGCGGCGACTGCAGCCACGACAGGCCGGGATGAGAGAGGATGAGAGAGAGGGGAACGTGGGTAGGTGGGGGTGAGAGAGAGGTGGACGTGGGTCGGTGGGGTTCACGCGATTTCTCACTCCAACACAGCCTATGCTGCAGTCTAGTGCCTAGATTAGGACCACTCCAGACCAAAGTAGAAATAATATTGAGGCGTTGGAAAATCAACAAAAGAATATGAGGCAAAGTTTGGACCACGCATGTGCACAGATCTTGATGCACATGTGCGGCACCGATTATCACCTCTGGAATGTTGCAACATATATATATATATATTAGGGAAAATACTGTGTATGTTGCAACATTTCAGAGGTGGTAATCGGTACTGTTGGGGGGATCGTAACCCGGTAGGCCCACCGACATAGAAGATAAACCGGCCTGGCAGGGGCCTGGGCCGGATCAAGCATAAAGACATGGGCCGGGTGATACGTAAGCCGGTGCGCAACGTATGCCTTGGCCCGCAAGCAAGAAGGATCCAGAAGGCTGGAGACCAAGTACAAGACGGAGTCCTGCTAAGGAAAGAAGAGGCTTAGAGGACTTAGAGTAGACTCCGGGTATGATAGGAACCCGGACCCGGCTTTGTACCTCCAGCGAACCCGCCGCCTATATAAGGGGGTCTCCTGGCTCCTAGAGATCTAAGTTCCACAGAGAGACACAATCGATAGCGAGAGTGAAGACACCTTGTAATCTCGAGACCCGGAAGCTAAGGCGCCGAGTCCCGAAACCCTAATCAGTAAAGCCGAAGCAGGAAGTAGGTCTTTACCTCACGACGAGGAGCCGAACCTGGGTAAACCCTTGTTTCCCCGCGCCACGTTAGACAAGCTCATGACGTCGGAAGCCGCCATGCCCCACATCTCAAGTTACCTCCGGGTAACATCCGCCGTGACAATCCCACGACAGTTGGCGCCCACCGTGGGGCCTGCAACCAAGAGCATCACTTTTTCAGGAGAAGCGCGGCGAGGTATGGAAAACCTAGCTATCGGCCAGATCCACACGCTCCCTGGAGGGAAGCGGATCGTGGACGACTCCGGCTGGACAGAAGAGGCGGATTTCTTGGAAACCGGATCTATGTTCATCTTTGGACAGATCGATGTCTTTGTAGGTGTGATCCGGTCTGATGGAGCCGACACAGAGCAGTACGAGCCGGTGTTCGAGTCCGAGTCCGGGTCCACCACGATGGCCCAGACAGACGGAGAGGAATCAGTTGGATCACCAGAAGAGGGAGAATCGGTGAACCGGGTCATGGAGGACTCCATTGTCACCCCCGTTAATATATCACATATGGATACAGACACATAATCAATCTTACCCTTGTTCGACGATCGTTTTGGAGATGGGTTTGTGGATGAAGATTACCTGGCGCCGTTGGGACCCGTGCGTCACATGACGGTTCACATGGTAACCCGGGCACCCCCGGCTGACGGAGGATCGGCTTCCGTGAGTGATGAGACAAGCGCCGAGGCGTTGGCGAGGCAGAACAGAGATAACTGGGATCAACGTCAAGCTCCACCTACAGAAAACTATGCACCCCCCAATCCCGTAGCAGGAGGAATCTTACCGAGTTTCAGTTCATTGGCTCATATACAGACGCCAGCTGCGGGAATCCCCCTCGGAAACCCGATACTCGCGCCAAACCCGACTAACTTAGTCAGACCTCCCCCGCAGCAGCAGGCGCTCGCGGGAACTTCAGCAAGCCCGGCACAAGGGGAAGTAACAAACAATAGCACGGCTATGATGAGAGAGCTAGAAGAACTAAGACATGCGGTGGCAAGGGTGAGCCAAGAGCGTGCAGTGGAGAACCGGCGTATCAAAGAGAGGGAACAGTTTGTGATCCAGCAAGAGCAAAACCTGCTGGAAGAAAGAAACACCCTCCAGAGGAGAAGGGACGAGTTAACTGCTATCCAGAACAGAAGGCGCGGAAGCCGGCTTCACCTCCCAACCGGTACAAATACCATAGCACCTTTGGCCTTGGAGTTTCAGACACCAAATCCGGCGCCTGTGGCGGCACCGATAGCGATAGTTCACTCGGCACCAGCGGCTGTCCTGCCAGGAGCACCAGCAAGAAACTTGGCAGAAACCGGAGCAGCAATCATCAAGCAACAACCACCACCACCACCACCACCCAGGTTTGATCCTCCTCCGGGTCATTACAATAACCCAGTCAACACTATTTTTGCAGCGACGCACGCCCTAGAGCGGATACCCTTCGATAACTCACCGGCCGGCTTAGAGGCAAGGAGAGCCATGGACCTACTAAGGACAGCTGTAGTTCAACAAAACAACAACTCATGAGGCTCACAACCTTTCAACTCAGAGCCGGCAAGGACCCGTACCAGAACTCGGCAGTCGGAGCCGGTGGCAGCAAGATCAGTTCAAAATAGGTTAGGACCGGTAAACCGGCCAGCCCCACAACCAGTCCAACAGCAACAGCAGCAGCAGGCGCTCGGGCCACGAAGGATGGCCGCGCCCGCCGTCTCCGCTTCCCAATTCATAGTCGACAGTTCGAGAGCAAGACGCGCGGCGACTGTGGTAGCTACACCTGAAGCCGGAGCGAGAGTCGGAGCCACGGTTCAACCCAGACCCGTCGTGAATTCACCTGCGCCGGGTCACGTAGGAGGCTCATCGGTAAACTTAACAGGACCCAAGTATTTGTCGGACGCGATTAGATCAGAACCTTTTCCGGAAAAATTCAAAGAGCCGAGTAAGGTTGTTAACTATGAGCCGAAGATGAACCCGAAGACATGGTTGAGTGGGTATAGTATGGCCATGGACATGAAGAACGCAACAGCGAACCTGTGTGCAAGATACCTATATCTGATGATGGCAGAAGGGGCATCCAAAATTTGGCTGGACCGGCTTCCACCAAACAACATCCATTCATGGGAAGAACTCAAGACGGCATTTATTTCAAATTTTGCCGGGACATGCAAGAAGCAGTATACTGAGGCCGATCTAGATCGATGTGTCATGAGGAAGACCGAGTCAGCAAGGCAATGGGTAGCACGAATCACAGAGATCCTGCAGTCATCAATCAATATTTCAGCTCACACGGCAATAACCACGATGGAGAAAAACCGTGCCTTCGATTCTTTAATGCACAAGCTAGGACGTATGAGAGAAGACCCGGCTCGCCAAGACATCACCATTGGGGAGGTGGTCTCAATTGCTTACAAATATGCAGCGACAGAAAAAAGAGTAGGCGAGACGGAAGAGCAACAGAAGAGCAACCGGGTCAACGCAGCGCGTAACCCGGCGCCAAATCAGAACAACGGAAATCAAAACAATAAAAGACCCTATGAGGGAGAAACTCAGAGTTTGTTGGAACCACCCAGGCCTCAGGCTATAGAGGACCAAGACCCGGCGGAAACTTCAGAGCCGGTCCCCCAAGAGGACCAACCATCAGTGAAATATATAACATGCCGTGCCCTAGGCATGCCAGGAACGGTAAACCGGCCAGTCACACGTTAGCACAATGCGCTGACATGAGGGCCTAGAGAAAACACGAGCAATCTTTGGAGCAGAACCAAGGCAACTTCAACAGAAACAATGGGAACCATGGTAATCACGGTAATCACGGCAACAACGGTAACCCGGTCAATCAGGGTACCGGATCCAGGTCTCAAGCACCACCAAACAACAACGCCGGGTCAAGTCAACACCAAGGTGGAGGTTATCAACAAACATCGAAAGAGCTTCACAGTCAAGGCCAATATCATGTGTTTACCACTAACACATGTAGGAGAGAGCAAAAATTGAAAGACAGAGAGGTCAATGCAATAGCAACAGCCTTACCAAGATATCTTAAATGGTCAGAGCAACCAGTTACATGGAGTAGAGAAGATCACCCGGAAGGAATTGAACACCCGGGTCTCCTAGCCTTGGTAGTGGCGCCACAAGTAGACGGTTTTCGTCTGAACAAAGTCCTAATGGACGGAGGGAGCAGCATCAACATCTTATATCTGGACACCTTCCAGAGGATGGGTTTGTCTGAATGTCGACTAACGCCAACATCAACAAATTTTCATGGAATAGTACCAGGAAAGTCGGCTCACCCAATCGGCAAAATTAGACTGGAGGTAGCTTTCGGAGTAAACAAGACGCAATACAGGGCAGAATACCTGACATTCGAGGTGGTAGACCTAAAGAGCCCGTACCACGCTTTATTCGGAAGGCCGGCTTACGCCAAGTTCAAGGCAAGACCATGTTATGTTTACCTTAAGTTGAAGATACCGGGTCCCTAGGGGATCATCACCATTGATGGAAGCAAAGACATGGCAATCCAGTGTGACCGGGGTGACGCCATCATGGCGGATCAGGCCTGCATAGAAGAAGAGTTGAAATACTACAAGTCTCAGGTAGACCCGGCTGACAAACGTGTGCTGGATAAGCCGGCCCACGAGGAAGAAAAGAAAAAATTCAAGTCGGCCCAGGATACCAAGATGGTCGACTTTGTGGAAGGAGATTCCTCCAAGCAGTTCTCGATCGGGTCTCATATGGACCCAAAATAGGAAAGCGCACTCGTCGAGTTCATCCGTGAGTATTGTGACATCTTTGCATGGTCCCCCTCGGACATGCCGGGTGTCCTGAGTGAACTCGCCGAGCACAGTTTACATGTTGATCCAGCAGCAAAGCCAGTAAAGCAAGGTCTGCGTCGTTTCAATGCAGACAGGAAAAAGGTTATTGGAGAGGAGATAGCAAGCCTTCTAGCGGCCGGCTTTATCATGGAAGTGTATCACCCAAAGTGGCTAGCTAACCCGGTCCTTGTGCTAAAAAAGAACGGAGAGTGGAGAATGTGTGTCGATTACACAAGTTTGAACAAAGTCTGTCCAAAAGATCCTTTTGCGCTACCTCGGATAGACCAGATAATTGATGCCATAGCCAGCAGCGAGCTACTGTGCTTCCTGGATGCTTATTCCGGGTATCACCAGATCAAGCTCAAAGAAGAAGACCAAGAGAAGACATCATTTATCACACCCTTCGGAGCTTTTTGCTACAAAACAATGTCCTTTGGCCTCAAGAACGCATGGGCAACGTACCAGAGATGTATCCAGAAGTGCTTTGAAGGTCAGATTGGCCGCAACGTCCATGCTTATGTTGACGATGTCGTGATCAAATCTCAGAAAGCCGGGTCACTCCTAGATGACCTAAAAGAGACCTTTACTAACCTACGCAAGTATCAGATGAAGCTTAACCCGACCAAGTGTGTATTCCGGGTTCCAGCAGGCATGTTACTCGGCTTCATAGTTTCAGAGAGAGGAATTGAGGCAAACTTGTCCAAAATCAAGGCGATCATGAACCTTAAGAAGCCGGAGTGCGTAAACGACGTCCAGAAATTGACGGGTTGCATCACAACCTTAAGCCGGTTCATAGCAAGGATGGGAGAGGAAGCACTCCCATCATACAAGCTACTGAAGAAATAAGACAAGTTCATATGGGACAAGGAAGCGGATGATGCTTTCGAAGATTTGAAGAGAACACTGTCCACAACTCCAGTCTTAGCTGCTCCTACGAGTAAGGAGCCAATGCTGTTATACGTCTCCGCCAACTCACGAGCCGTCAGCGCCGTGGTCGTCATGGAGAGGAAAGAGGAAGGCAAAGAATACCCGGTTCAGCGGTCAGTCTACTACGTCAGTGAGGCCCTAACCGAGTCAAAGCAGAGATACCCGCAATGGCAGAAGTTGGTCTTTGGAGTCTTCATGGCAAGGCGGAAAATGCCACACTACTTCCAGGAACACCCCATAACAATGGTGAGCTCAGATCCCTTAGCAGAAATAATCAGAAACATGGAGGCGACCGGAAGAGTAGCAAAGTGGGCCATCGAGATGGGGCCTTATCACATAAACTATGAGCCAAGAACATCAATCAAATCTCAAGCCTTAGCCGACTTCATCAATGACTGGACCGAGCTTGACCCCCTGCCTTCAACATCGAATACCGACATTGGACCATGCACTTTGACGGGTCTAAGCTATTCGGAGGATCTGGAGCTGGCGTGGTTCTAACTTCACCAAAGGGAGACAAGCTGAGTTATGTCTTACAGATACACTTCGAGCCGTGCACGAATAACATTGCCGAGTATGAAGCTCTGTTACACGGCTTGAAAGTCGCCAAGGAGATGGGCATCAGGAGGATCATGTGCTATGGGGACTCGGACTTAGTGGCACAGCAAGTATCAGGGACCTGGGATCGAAAGGACGCCAATATGGCAGCATATAGACGAGAGGTTGACAGGGTAGCCGGGTTCTTCTCCGGGTATCAAGTGGAACACATTGATAGAAGAAAGAATGAGGCGGCGGCTGCTTTATCAAGAATCGGCTCCAGGAGAGACCCGATACCACCTAATGTATTCAAGGCCAAGTTATATAATCCATCCGTCAAGCTGCCAACTGAGGAAGAACTTGCAGTCCCTGACGACCCGGAGTCCCAGTTGGTTGCCGCCTTACACCAAACCCCCTCATGGATCGAGCCGTACCTAGCCTATCTACTCAGAGAGGAGCTACCACAAGATGAAGTTCTGGCGAGACAAATTGTATGCCGGGCTAAGGCGTACGTCATCATCAATGGCGAGTTACACAAGAAGAGCACTTGGGAGTTTTTCTGCGATGTGTCTCACCAGAGGAAGGCCGGAAAATCCAACTGGAGATCCACTCAGGAGATTGTGGACACCACACATCAACAAGATCAATGGTAGCCAAGGCATTCAGACATGGTTTCTTCTGGCTGACGGCTTTGGCAGACGCGGAGAGCATAGCCCGGGTTTGCGATGGATGCCAGAGGTATGCAAGGCAGATTCACGTACCGGCTCAGGACCTAAGGACAATACCAATCACATGGCCTTTTGCAGTATGGGGTATGGACATGGTTGGACCTTTCCAGCCGTCACCCGGCAAGAAAACTCATCTCTTGGTAGCAGTGGACAAGTTCACAAAGTGGGTCGAGGTCCAAGCCGTCAACAGCTGCTCAGCAGCTACAGCAGTCAAATTTCTGAAGAAAATCATATTCAGATTCCGGTATCCCCACAGCATCATCACAGACAATGGGACAAACTTCTCACTTGGAGAGATGCAGAAGTTCTGCGGAGACAACAGGATCCTGCTTGACCTGGCTTCGGTTTCACATCCCCAGTCAAACGGCCAAGTTGAAAGAACAAACCAGGAGCTCCTCAGAGGGGTAAAACCAAGGCTCCGGGTTCCGCTAGTCAGGGTAGCCGAAGCCTGGGAAGAAGAACTGCCACCAGTCGTCTGGAGCATCAACACAACCCCAAATAGATCCATAGACTTCACTCCTTTCTTCATGGTATACGGAGCAGAAGCCGTCTTACCCAGCGATATCCTACATGATTCTCCAAGAGTCAAATTACGTGGAGACCGAAAATGAGAAAGCCTGGCTCACGTCTGTGGAATTATTGGAAGAAGCAAGAGAGCTAGCCCTGGAAAGATCAGCTATATACCAGCAAGACTTAAGACGGTATCACAGCCGCCGGGTTAGATCCAGGACTTTCCAGGAGGGAGACTTGGTCCTCAGATTGGCTCAGAACAGAGCCGACTTTCATAAGCTCACTCCCCCATGGGAAGGACCTTTCGTGATAAGCAGAAATCTACACAACGGATCCTACTATTTGGTGGATCTAAGGGAAGAAAACACAGTCACATGACCAAACACAGACCACACAAGACACCCAATGATAGAGAACGACATGCCGTGGAACATTGAAGAGCTTAGACCATACTACACATAGGCAAAGGGAATACCGGATGGGACGCTTCCACACCTTTTTTGTATCTTTTTACTGAGAAAGCAGCAGGTTTCAGACGCGCTCTTTTCCTTACCAGGGTACCTAAGGGGACTGGAAGGTTTTTAATGAGGCGGCTTGCTAGCTATGTACATATCTTGTGCTAAATAAAGAAAACTTCTCTGAAGAAAAGAGTTTGTTGACAAAAGGCGCCCAGTCATTACATAATAAGGGGTCTTGGGGGCTTACTAGCTAAAAGTTAGAAGTTGAAAACTCAAGACTCGGCAGAGACGCCACCAAGTTTATATTTCTACTCCTTAAAGGGTCTTGGGGGCTTACTAACTAAAAGTTAGAAGTTGAAAACTCAAGACTCGGCAGAGACGCCACCAACTAATCATTCGAATTTCTTAAGGGGTCTTGGGGGCTTGCCAACTATCAGTTGCAAGTTGAAAACTCAAAACTCGGCATAGACGCCACAATTTCTTGGTTATACTTGCCTACTAGCTCGATGTTATTCTAACCCGGCAAAGAAGCCACCGTGACCAGATGTTGCAAACCCGGCTTTCAATCTGACTATGATGCCCATGAGTTTCTAGCACAGGATGTCACAAGAAAGCCGGCTAGGCAGAAGCAAAGGAAACCGAAAGGGTCATCAACACCAAATACAAGCTTGCAAAACACGGTCGAGGCCGGGTATAAAACTAAAGCAAGAGTATCAGGCGCACGAAGGCGCATCAGCACATGTATAGCTTCATAAAGTTAAAGCTAACCTATTACAGGCTATACAAGCCAAAAGAATACGAGTTTCAGACAAAGTACAAAGATGAAAAACATTACAAGCCGGTTTATGTTGGGGATATATCAACTAGGGGTATAACCAACATGGATCAATCCGGCTAGTCCAGGGTGGCCCAAGGGTGGTAAGGCCAAGGCCTGCCGGGCGGCCCAGATAGCTGACGTACGAGGAAGTAGGCGGACGGTCCAAGGAAGGCAGAAGGCCGAAGCCCATCAAGCCACCGAGCCCAAGACGGAAGGCGACAACTAAGCCGGCTAGGTCTAGGACTCTGTTTACTTGCCGGCCAAGTACTTAACTTGTAACCCGGGGTCTGGCCGCCTATATAAGCCGGCCACCGGGAGGCCTTTAGGGCCAAGCACAGAGACAACTTCAATAGGCATCATACCCATTGTAACCTGTTCACGGCTATTGCCTCATAGTGAATTATAGCAGCACGTAGGATTCCGCCACCGCTGCGGGATCCGAAGCTGGGTAAACTCGCCGTGTTCAATCCCGACCTCGACGACTCCAACCTTCTTCCCCACAATCCATACGTAGGCTAGAGGACCCCCGTCTCCTATCAAATATGCCGATACCACGACAGTTGGCGCCCACCGTGGGGCATAAGGTTCCTGGCGTCACGTTCCAGGCGGGAACACTTGGCGGCGTGGGCAAGCAGATCGCCGTCGGTCGCGTCACAAGGTATGACGGCCATAGCTACGTCAACTCGGATGAGTCCTGGCTTCCGGCGGACGACTACCTTATCGGATGCGCAATCGTGCCGATCGGAGGGATCGACGTCTTCATAGGGTACACGCTAGAGGCGTACGGCCTACCACGTTTCTACAACCCCACCCACCAACCCTTCGACCAAGCAGTCGACCGACAAGATGGATCTGAATCCGCCCTCTCCCAGGAGTCGGCCGAATCTGATTTCCACTTCGTCGGAGTTGTCAGACTGGGATCCGACTCCCAGCCAGAAAACAACGATCCTGAGTCAATCCTCCCTGCTCTACAGGAGGATGCGATGTCAGATGCCGGATCCAGGTCTACCGTTCAAGTCAACATAGACTCTGATTCCGATGATGATGCTAGTCTCTTCGAAGAGAAGATCAAAACCCTCTTTTCCAGTGGAAATCCGGCTCCCTCAGAAGGTACAGCGGATACTGACATGCCTGACAAGCTGGCTATGATGGTTGTTGTCGGTCACGAGACAACCCCAGTTACTTCGTAAGCGCAAAACAAGCCGGCGGAAGAAGCCGGGGACACCACCACCGGCCAGCTCATTGAAAGTTCCGACAAGGTGTGCGCAAAGAAGAAAACTGGCCTCGAGAAAGGCGGCAGCAGCAAACCCACGGATTTGCTCTCCGTCATCAAAGAAGTAGACGAGATCATGAATACTCCGGTGAACAAAAACACCCCACTCGACGAAGTGGAAGAGCTTAGGCTTAACATGCTTAAGCACTCTGACTTCCTGCGAAAAAGAGAGGAGCACGTTGAGAGCCTTGCAAAGAAGATCAAGAAAGAGCAGGAGAAGATGTCGGCCAAAACAAGCCGGCAACTCTTCGAGGAGAAAAGGTCATCAAAAAACCGCCGTGGAAAAGAGCCGCCTATGCAAGCAACGACAGCGGCTCAAGACCTAGGGTTCGATTGGCGTACGGCACCACAGCGAGTGGATAGAAGGGGGGATGTTGTCTTCTGCACCCCTATCCTCAACGCGGCTGCCGCGTTAGATACCCTGGACGACAACACTTACACGGCGGAAGAAAAGCTGGCCAACGCAAGACACTTCGTGAGCAAGGCCCTAGAACAACAAGCTCGCGCTGATTCCTACGGCCACATGGCGGATGCTCGCGGGGGAGACCTAGAGTCTAAGTCGGGCAAGTGCAAAGCTGCACCCGGCGCCGACCCCGAAGGCCCGTCTGGCTCCAGTAGCCTTGGCGACTAAAGGAAGGCAACACCACCTCCAAAGAAGGCGCCGCCGCCAAAGCCAAGGCGGGACGAGAATTCAAGGACGGGAAGCAGAGGAGACCTACCACCTCCATCTCAGCCAAGACGCGACAATGGCGGTAACCGGAACAACAGGCAACCGCCTAGAAAAGATGGCGGCAACGACCCTCCAAGGAAAGGCCGCAGCCGATCTCCGCAACACAGCAATGGCAGCAAGAAGAGAGAGGAGGTAGAAGGGCCCAGGCGCAGCATAAGCCGGGCAGCGCAGGACGAGCCGGACGCAAACAGAGGCGCACGGCAGCTCGATCCAAAAGACGCACGACATCGCCTACAAGACATAGCAAGAGGAAAGGAGCCGCTATACTCTGGACCAAAGTGCTTCGGTGACGCCATCCGCAGAGAGCCGTTCCCTAAGGACATGACATCAGTGTCAAAAAACTGTTCTAGGTACAACAACCTCGTTAAGCCGGACTCATGGCTATCCGACTATGCCATGGCCATAGAGATTGCCGGCGGGAGCAGCCATATTGCCGTCCGCTACCTACCTCTCATGTTGGAAGGCACGGCAAGAGCTTGGATCGACAACCTTCCTGAAAAGTCCATCCATAGCTGGTACGACATGGAAAAGGTTTTCTCCCAGCACTTTCAAGGAACATACAAGCGTCCAAATACCTACACGGATTTGCAGTGCTGTATCCAAAAGCCGGACGAAACCATGACAGATTTTGTCAGCCGTTGGATATCCGAAAAAGCCAACTGTCATGGTGTTTCGGACGCGCAGGCTATCCACGCCTTCTACACGGGCCTACAGAAGAAGTCCTTGCTCCGTCATAGGCTCGTCCGCGAGCAAATCACGGACCTTGGTGAGATGCTCAACCTAGCCGCCCAGTACGCGGCGGCGGATGACGACGCCCGGGACGATGACCCAGACGTCAACATCATACCAAAGCGGAACAACAAACGCAAGCAGGCGACGGATGACAAATCCGTACCTTCCAATGAGGTAGCCGTAGCGTTCCAAGGAAACGCCGGCAAAAAGAAGTGGAAAAATAAGAAAGATAATCGCGAAGCCGGCTCAGGGCCTAAGGCGGCGCGAATCACTTATGAACAGGCAAAGCTTTTGCCGTGTCCCATCCACGCCTCATTGGGCAAAGTCAACCATATGCTTGGAGAGTGCCGTTTCATGGAGGACTTCAAAAAGGATCCCACAGTCGGCTGGAAGTCAAAGAAGTCAAAGAAGAACGACAAAAAAGACAGCAAGGAGGATGAGGATGACGACGACATGTCTATCTCAAGCGAAGATGACGCAGCCGCCAAGAAAAAGAAGCCGTATCCGAAGGTCAAAGAATCTCTTGTGTGCTTTGTCGGCACGCCTTCGGCTAAAGCGGATAAGGCGGAGATGCGCGAACTCAACGCAACAATGCCGGACGTCCCTCAGTACTTGAACTGGTCAGAGGCAGCAATCACTTGGGACCGGTCCGACCACCCTGATCACATCCCTCACCCAGGCAAGTACGCCCTTGTCGTCGACCCCATTGTCGACAACTTCAGACTCACAAAGGAACTTATGGATGGCGGCAGCAGCCTCAACATCCTGTACTACGACACACTAAGCCGCATGAACCTATCAGAGGATCAGCTGGATCACAGCAACCTCACCTTTCATGGCATAGTGCCCGGCAGGCAAGCAAAGTCAATGGGAAGCATCAGGCTGAAGGTAACTTTCGGACCAAAAGAGAACTACCGCTCAGAGTTCCTCCGGTTCGAAGTTGTCCCCTTCAAAAGCGCCTATCATGCAATCTTCGGACGACCGGCTTTCGCCAAGTTCATGGCAAGGCCGTGCTACATATACAGCAAGCTTAAAATGCCGGGGGAAAACGGAACCATCACGGTTTCCGGCAACTTCAAGAAAGCCAAGGAGTGCGAGCGTGGCATGGCCGCCTTCGCAGAAGCTGTCATCCACAAGGAAGAACTCGCGCTGCTCGGGGTGGATTCAGACAACTCCATGCCAAAGCCAAAGATGGATGTCAAGAAGACTTTCGAAGCTTCATAAGACACCAAAAAGGCGGACCTCATCCCAGGTGACAAGTCTAAACAAGTTGTCATCGGCTCCAACCTTGACAGCAAATAGGAAGGCGCGCTCGTCGAGTTCCTCCGTGAGAATCGTGACATCTTTGCATGGTCGCCTTCCTACATGCCTGGTGTACCGAGGGAACTTGCCGAGCACTCGCTCAACGTCATAAAAGGATCCAAGCCGGTGAAACAAGCGACAAGACGCTTTGGAGATGAGAGGCGCAAGGCTATAGGAAAGGAGATAAATAGGCTGAAGGCCGCTAATTTCATAAAATAAGTTGTACACACCGACTGGGTGGCAAATCCCGTACTCGTTCCAAAGAAGAATAAAGAGTTGAGGATGTGTATCGACTATACTGGTGTTAACAAGTGCTGCCCAAAGGATCCCTTTGCGCTGCCTAGGATTGACCAAGTCGTAGACTCCACAGCAGGCTCCGAGCTGCTTTGTTTTCTGGACACCTACTTAGGATACCACCAAATCAAGATGAGAGAGTCAGATCAGCTGAAAACATCTTTCACAACTCCATATGGGACTTTCTGCTACATTACAATGCCTTTTGGCCTGAAGAATGCAGGGGCAACATACCAGCGCTGTATGCAAAATTGCCTGCACGAACAGATCGGCCGCAATGTTCACGTCTATGTAGACGACATCGCGGTAATGTCAAAAAAGAAGGCAGATCTCCTAGAGGACTTGGAAGAAACTTTTCAGAATCTCCGGAGGTATCAGATGAAACTCAATCCCGCCAAGTGCGTTTTTGGCGTTCCAGCCGGCAAAGGGTTCATCGTCTCAGAACGAGGGATCGAGGTTAATCCGGAGAAGATCAAGGCCATCCAAAACATATCCAGACCTACTTGTCTGAAGGACGTGCAGCGCCTAGCCAGATCGGCAGCAGCCGTCAGTCGTTTCATAAGCCGCCTAGGGGAAAAGGCAATGCCTCTCTACCGGCTATTGAAGAAATCCGACAACTTCAAGTGGACAACAGAGGCAGATGCCGCCTTACAACAACTTAAGGAGGCCCTCACATCCGCTCCAATATTGGCAGCACCTCGATCACAGGAACCAATGCTGCTGTACATCGCGGCAACAGGAGCTGTTGTCAGCGTTGTCTTGGCTGTGGAAAGAAAGGAGAACGAAGCCGCGACGTGTGAGCAGCGACCGGTCTACTTCATCAGTGAAGTGTTCTCCGCCTCCAAGCAGAGGTATCCGCATTACCAAAAGCTGGCTTATGGTGTATTCTTCGCCGCCAGAAAGCTTAGGCGTTACTTCCAGGAACACACAGTGACAGTAGTCAGCAAGGCACCGTTGGGAGACATAATCAACAATGCAGAGGCAACGGGTCGAGTTGCCAAGTGGGGCATCGAACTCGCCGCCTTTCATATAGTCTACAAACCACGGGCCGCCATTAAGTCTCAAGCGCTTGCCGACTTTGTCGCCGACTGGACAGAGGCCATGGAGGAAACGACACTCCCCGAATCAGAATATTGGGTCATGCACTTTGATGGATCAAAGATGCTCAAAGGCTCGGGGGCTGGTGTCGTTCTACGCACGCCTAAAGGTGACAAGCTTAGCTACGTGTTACAAATACACTTCACAGCAACCAACAATGTTGCCGAGTACGAAGCCTTGCTTCATGGGTTACACGTGGCAACGACCTAGGCGTCAAAAGAATCCTCTGTTATGGCGACTCAGATTTGGTCGCGCAGCAAGTAAGCGGAACATGGGATGCGAAAAGCGCAACAATGGCGGCTTACAGAGCCAAGGTTGATGAATTCGCAAAAAACTTCGTAGGCTACGAAGTCCGGCATGTTCCAAGAGCTGAGAATGAGGCGGCGGACACACTTGCAAGACTTGGATCGGAACGCAAAAAGGTACCAAAAGATATCTTCCTGGAGCAATTGCACAAGCCATCCATTAAAGGCGCCGATTTGATGGACCCCGACGCAGAAGAACCGGTAGAAGCGGCAAGTTTCGCTGTCTACTTAACACAGCCGGATTGGACAGTCCCATATCTCGATTTTCTAATCGACCAAAAGTTGCCGGAGGATGATGAGGTGTTAAAGAGGCAGATCATAAGGCGAGCCAAGGCATTCACGATAATAAAAGGCAAGCTATACAAGCGAAGCACTTGCGGCATCTATCAGCGGTGCATACAGCCGGAAGAAGGCCGGGAAATTCTGAAGGACATACATGTTGGCACCTGCGGGTATCATGCTTCCGCTAGGTCCATTGTATCCAAAGCTTTCCGCCAAGGTTTCTACTGGCTCACCGCCAAAGAAGACGCCGAGAACATCGTAAAGACATGCAAAGGTTGCCAGTTGTACGCCCGTCAACCTCATTTGCCGGCACAGGAGCTAAGGACGATCCCAATCACCTGGCCGTTCGCGGTCTGGGGCTTAGACATGGTGGGTCCCTTCAAAAAGGCGCGCGGTGGGTACACTCACCTATTGGTCGCTGTCGACAAGTTCACCAAATGGGTCGAAGCTAAGCCGATCAGCAAACTTGACGCACGAACATCCACCAATTTTCTCTGGAGAATTATCTCTCGGTTTGGAGTTCCACACAGCATTATCACCGATAATGGCAGCAATTTGTCTCAAGGCGACATAGAAGAATACTGCAGCGATCTGGGCATCCGGCTTGATTTGGCATCCGTGTCACACCCTCAATCCAATGGACAAGTAGAGCGTACAAACGGCCTAGTCTTATCAGGACTTAAGCCTCGTCTCGAAGCTCCATTACATAGGGCAGCCGGCGCTTGGGCAGATGAGTTACAGTCGGTATTATGGAGTTTGCGCACAACGCCAAACAGATCTACCGGCTACACTCCTTTCTTCTTAGTATATGGCGCAGAGGCAGTGCTACCTACCGACATGAAGTACGATTCCCCAAGAGTTCAAGCCTACATCAAGCAAGACGTAGAAGGTGCAAGACAGGATAGCCTAGACCTGCTAGACGAAGAAAGAGACGTCGCTCTCCATCGCTCCGCCTTGTACCAGCAACAACTCCGCCGCTATCATAGCCGGAGAGTGCGGAAGCGAAGCTTCAGAACAGGTGACCTGGTTCTCCGCCTAATTCAAGACAGAAAAGGCTTGCACAAGTTATCCCCGCCATGGGAAGGACCGTTTATAGTCACAAAGGCGCTGCTCAATGGTTCCTACTACCTAGCCGACATCCGCGACGAAGAAGAAAAGAAAATGCGCAAGAAGGCGGCAGGAAAAAGGGGAACCAAGCGCAAGAGAGGCATTGACGATCCGTTCGAGCAAACAAGACGGCCTTGGAATATTGAGCAGCTACGCCCTTTCAAAACTTAGCAATTTATAATTGTAATAAGTTAAATATGATTATGAAATAAAAGTCTATGGTTCCTCATCTGTGTTGAGAAGCATGCCATCTTTTGTCTTTTCTTGCAATCATATTTCCCCTATGTATCTAAGTTACCTATTTTCTAGCTCCGTGCAAAGGTTCAAACTGGTAGATACTTGCAGCTTTCGAGCCAACCCAAAGCAAAAATAAACCTTTTTGCGCCGCCTAATTCCTTTACATCTGATTACTTATATGTGGTTCGCCTAGTAGTATGTCTTTGACACCAACATGTTGGCTTTGGTCTCTGATTCTAAACGCATGGTTTAGCCCTGGTTGTTTCAGCTAAAGTTACCGGCTGAGGTTTCGTCAACATACAAAAAGTCAAGCATATAAGTCAGGGTAAAATTAAGGCGGGCCATATAAATAAAGACAAAATAAAACTTGTGAGCTAGTTTCCGCCCAACAAGGCAACAGCAAAAGTATATACAAATATTACAAATGCTGCATTGTTTCAGGGGCCGACAAGTAAGGCTAACAGAAGACAAGGACAGAAAAGATATGGCTCGGGGGAGCGTCTACATCAGGCTTGGGGGCTGACAACTTCAGCCCCGGAACTATCACTCCCCTCCGCCTCGGCCGCGCCGGCAGCTTCAGCTCCCTCTCCGCCAGGCACAGGATGGCGCCGGTAGAAGATTGAAGTGTCCACCATGTCGGCAACCCGCGTGGCGTAGCCGGCAACGCTGTCCAGCACAGCGGCCGGCTCAACCTCGCTACCGTCTTCGTATGTCGACGGCATGCCTTCGGTGACGGCTTCTATCTCCGCCTCGATGTAGTGCGCCATGAACAACCCAAGGGCAGTCTTGGCTCCACCCCGCGCCGCCGACTTCAGCGAGCTTTTGTGCAGCTTGGTCGCCTGCTCCAGGATGGCGGGCACGTCGCTGAACTCGGTCGGCTCCTGGCTGCCGGACGAAGTGAAGAACTTGGCGGCAAACCGCTTGGCCACCGCCAAAGTCTCGGTGATCAGTTCGCCTAGACGCGCAAGGCGATCCAGGCGGGGGCTGACAACCTTGTCATCGCCTAAGCCGGCGGGAACTACATCAAAAATAAAGCCATTAGATTAGCTCAGGCTAAAGCAGCATGGCAGCATCAAAAAAGGAGCAAGAAATTACCAAGGACCGAGTTATGGAAAGCGGACAACTCAATCATATGAGTTGCCAGCGCGTCCTCTGCAGTTTGGGCGCGAGAAGTCTGCTTAGAGATCTCCTCCGCAGCCGTCTTCTCCGCCTCCGCCAACTTGTTGTGCAGGCTTTCCAGCTCACCTGTGAGCTGGCTAGATTCCTGCGCAAACTTGAGCTGCTGGGCCTCCATCTCCTTTTGATGAGCCTCTTTCAACTCCAAGTTGGCGGCCGCCAAGTCGGAAGCTTCATTCATAAGAGCTTGCATATCAGTGGACGCCTTCAGGATATCCTGGGCGTGGTCTAGCAGTTCTACAAGTATGGATCCGCTAAGCTAAATGATTGACGGAAACATAAGTCAAAAGCATAGTTGAAGGCGAAAAGGATCAACCCTACCTTCATCTTTTTTGCGGGCCGCCTCCAGTTCGGCAATCCGCAGGTCCTTGGCCTCGCACTCCTTCTTCAGGACGCGGCAGCGCCGGTTTATCTCGACTCGCGAGGAGACAAGCTCGACGTTGGCGGAGACAAGGCCCTGCAAGACAAAACAAAGGCATATAACATATTGTCGAATAACCACTAAGCCGGCAGTCCAAATTCCTTTTGACTTGCCATCTAAGTGCTCGGGGGAAAGACTATGTATATACCAGAGTGAGAAGAACTTACAGATAAGTCGCCCTCCAAGTCGGCGAAGGCCTGCGAGGCGAAGTTGGCAAAAGCCAAGGTTGACTCCTTGGCCTCCTTAAAGGTAGACCAAGGGTCCCTGACCTTGCCGCCTCCCTCAGTCGGGGCTGCCCTCCGAGACCCGCCGGCAGACGACTCAAGCAACCCTTCGTTGGCGGCGCGCGATTGAGCGGCATCATCGGCCGTAGCCTCAGCCAGCAGAAGGGGAGTTTTGGCAGCACGGTCGGCGGAAGAAGTCCTTGGCGGAGCACCTGAAGCCGGAGCTGGGGGCTGACGACGAGCGTCGCCCATAAAGCTGTCGGCGTGGAGCTGTTGGCGGCACAGTAGCCGGCGAGACGCCCTGCGGCCGCTTTCCCTTGCCAAGAAGCCTGGTCGTCAACCGGGAAGTTGCGACCCTTTCCCTGTCAATAAAAAGCAAGCACAGTCAATTGGCCAGTATTGAAGAAGTTTGTCGTCTGGTAAAGGCAGAATTGAGTACCTTCGGGGGATGTTAATCCCCGCGTTCTCGCCGATGTTGGCGAGAGTCGGCTCGGTAGCCGACGCGATCCGTTTCTTCCTCTCGGCATTCGCCGTAGAGGAAGCAGCGCCGGACGCCTTGCGCTTCTTCGTCTTCCCGGCTTCCGACTCGTAGAAGTCGGGAGCCAGGTCATCCTCCCCCAACTCGGAGAGCTGAAAAAGAAGACAAGTTAAAGGAACTCAAGCCTAGCCGGCAAAGCTATCAAACAAGGGGCGAAGGAAGAAAATATTCACCTCAAGGGGAGGGTTGTCATGGGTGTGCATGGGCGCACCCTCGGCCGCCTTCACCAGCCCCGCCTTGACAAGGCTGCGGAGCCGGAATGCCAGGTCGGCGACCGGCAATATCTCTTCGCTCACGCGAAGAGAAGCTGTGTCAGTAGGCGAATACTGACACATCTTGTGCGGGCTGTACCGCAGGGGGAGGATTTGCCGGCCAAGCCAGCAAAGGACGGTGTCGACTCCATCCAGCTGAGGAGGAGCCATCGTCCTCGTGAGGAATTCAATCCGCCTTTGAATAAGGCGGAGTTCCTCCGTCAACTTGGGCACCGCCTCGTCCCAGCATGGTCGAGGCATGGGTGGCGCGTTGACGAATGCCGGGATGCCAACTTGGCGGCCCGGCGCTGCCATATCTTGGCAGTAGAAGAACGTGGAGGTCCAGCCCTTGACGGACTCGAGGTATGGTATCTTGGGATACCATTGGCGGCCCTGGCGGCAGTTGAAGGTGATGCTGCCGCAGGTAGCCAGCCCGCCGTCCGGCACCGTCTGTCGCCGGCAACGGAAGCAGTATCTGAAGAAGTCTAAACTAGGCCTAATACCTAGATAGCCTTCGAACAGAGCTGTGAAGCCGGCTAAGACTAATATACTATTGGGTGCAATGTTGTGGGGCTGGAGCCCGTAGTGATCCAAAACCTCGCTAAAAAAGGCGGAAGGCGGAAGCGCCATTCCCCTAACAAGGTGGGAGGTAAGGATTACCCGCTCTCCGGCTTCCGGGGCCGGGATGATGTCTCCGAGGGCGGCCCTCCACCGGCAATCCTCCCGAGTGGGGAGGTAGCCGACAGCCTCCAAATCTTGGAGGGCGTCTTCATCGACGATGGAAGGTAGCCAGTAGCGGGACCCAAGGTCCGACGTTTCTTCTTCCTCATCGCCGGGGGCGCCCGCCGTCGCCGTCGCCGTGGTGGACGGTGGAGGAGCCGAAGAGCCCGCCGCTGGCGTGCGCGCGGTAGAAGTCCGAGGGACGACGGCGGTGACATTGCCCGCCGTCGCCGCTGCCGCATGACGGGTTATTGCGCCGCCCATCGACGTTGCGAGCGCGGCCTCGGTCGCCGGACCGCTCGACGCCGTCGAGTGAGCTGGGCCGGTGGACATCGCCGCAAGAAAAGGTCGTCGGAGGAGAAGAGTTCGCCGGAGCTTGTTTGGAGGCAAGGAGCGAAGAAGGGGAAGAGGCAAGAGCGCACGGAGAGCAAAGGCTTGGTAAAGAAAATGGACTGTTTGGCTACCTATTTATAGGGCCAGGCGTTGCTCCCTGTGCAACGGCATTTTAGCCGGACACGTGTCCCGCATCCGTCGCGGCACACGATTGCACGATCTCCACGCCTCCTCTTTTCCCGCAATTTGTGATCATGGCGAGATTCCCGCCTAACAGTTTTCAAACTGTCGTGAGCTGGCTAGGTGGAAACCACCAGGAAGGATGCTCGGCAAGATTGCCGAGCAAGCCGTCTTTTCCCATGATGATAAAGGAGGCCGCATGTCAATCTCAATACACGCATGCCTCGTTGACTTTCAGAATGGCTCAAGTCCTGCAGCCGCCAACATTGGCAGATGAAGAATCAAGAAGAAGCCGGCGCCTGGAGAACTTCAGCCTTTCTGGGGGCTAATGTTGGGGATATATCAACTAGGGGTATAACCAACATGGATCAATCCGGCTAGTCCAGGGTGGCCCAAGGGTGGTAAGGCCGAGGCCTGCCGGGCGGCCCAGATAGCTGACGTACGAGGAAGTAGGCGGACGGTCCAAGGAAGGCAGAAGGCCGAAGCCCATCAAGCCACCGAGCCCAAGACGGAAGGCGGCAACTAAGCCGGCTAGGTCTAGGACTCTGTTTACTTGCCGGCCAAGTACTTACCTTGTAACCCGGGGTCTGGCCGCCTATATAAGCCGGCCACCGGGAGGCCTTTAGGGCCAAGCACAGAGACAACTTCAATAGGCATCATACCCATTGTAACCTGTTCACTGCTATTGCCTCATAGTGAATTATAGCAGCACGTAGGATTCCGCCACCGCTGCGGGATCCGAAGCTGGGCAAACTTGCCGTGTTCAATCCCGACCTCGACGACTCCAACCTTCTTCCCCACAATCCATAAGTAGGCTAGAGGACCCCCGTCTCCTATCAAATATGCCGATACCACGACAGTTTATGCTGCCGGGCCAGATTCAGTAGGCACAACTGGGGTCTCGGGGGCTAAGCCGGAGGAGCTAGAGGCGGCAGACTTCTTCTTCAACTTCCTCTTCGCCAAGCCCTCATCATCCTCCCAAGAAATCTCGAAGACGCTTGAAAAGGGGCCAGAGGCCGGGCGAGGAGGAGCCGGCACGTTGGATGTCCCGGACACAGGAGCCACCTCCGGCTGAGTCGGCAGAGGAGTGCGGTAGCTTGGATCAAGCTCCGTCAAGACTGGCTCTTTGGGAGCAAGTTTGGCTCCCTCAGCCGTATAACCCACCTGGAAAGTGCTAAGACTGAGGTTATCAGTCAGCACTGTCGCATGGTGCCGGGTCTTCACGTCTATGGCCTTGATGTCCTCCTTGGTGAGAGGAGTACCGTCACTCTTACAGGGCCACCCCTTCGTGAGAAGCTCTGTGTCGACGTCCGGGTAATGCGCCTTGGTCAAGGCCAAGATGCGCATTGACGCACGCCGTGCCGCATACCTCCTCCAGTTATCAAGCCAAGCCGGCAAGACATGCAGTTGTTGGAGGAACTTGGCCTGCGTCGTGGGCGGCTTCTCCCAGCCATGAGAAGCCATCAACGCTTTGCCAGCTCCATAATATAGCTGCTGCACAAGCGTATAGACGGCCTTGAGCTTCCCCTCCGGCTAAAGTTTGCAGATGGGGTTCCAAGACCCTGAAAAAAGAAAGCCAGAAGTGTAAGTCGGAAGAACAAGCTAAGATAAGTGACAGTCAAAAACAGAGCCGGCTTACCAAAGAGCGCAGTAGTCACCAGAAAGAAACGTGACAAGCTTCGTATACTTGGCGTTGGAGGCGTTCAGGTCCTCTTGCAGCTTGTCACGCTGCTCCGTCCAGTTGGTCTCATGCTCCTCCATCTCTCGACGGAGGAGGGAGTTTTCTTCAACAACTTCGCCGAGCTTCTTCTCAAGCTCGGCGATCTTCTTTTCAAGGCCGGCACGGCGGCCGGCTTTCGACTCTAACTCCCCCTTGACAACGTCAAGGGCATGGTCCTGCTGGCGGGTCTGGTCCTGAAACAAGAAACACAAGCAAATGGTCAGGACGCGGCGAGTAAGAATAAGAAAGCCCAAATTGTTATAAGTCCCAGGTCGCGCAGGCTAAGACCCGACACTTGGGGGTTACTCAATTGTGGGCTCAAAATAAAAGTTCAACAAGAAGACCCGGAGTATCGCATGCTGATAACCCGACTCTTGGGGACTACTCAGTTGAAACCAAAGGCAAAAGAGCAAACGAAGACCCGGAACACTGCAAGCAGTCATTCCGACTCTTGGGGACTACTCAACAAGAACGTCATTTATCAAAGCAGGTCACATTGGAAGTCCCGAGTCATCGCAGGCTGATAACACGGCACTTGGGGACTAGGAGAGATATACATGCATACCTCAAATTTCTCTTGGAGTTCAGCCAATACGCTGTCCTCCGCCTGGCGCGACTCCCCGACACGCCTATGAAGCTCTCCGAAGAGAGCTGTCAAGTCCAAGTCTCTATAAGATTGGAAGCCGGATGCCTTGCCGGTTGAAGATTTTGAGGTGGCAGCACCCGGCGCGGCGGTCGTGGCGATGCGGGAGTCTATGGGCTTGTCACCCTTGGCAGAGCCGGTGATCTCCACATCCGGCAAGCTAGATGTCCGAGGTGAAGCCGGACGCGTCGCCGGCTTAGCGGCCCCTCCTTCAGTACGGAGGGGCGAGGTGACAACAGTTTTATCCACAGCGGAGAAGGCGTGGGCATAGTGCGAGCTCTGCACAACGGGAAGAAGGTTACAACAAAGACAAATAAGCAAACATACAAGGCGAGAGAAAGGCGGCATACCCCTTATTGACAACAAAGCCGCCAAAAAGATCATCGCTCGAATCCGAAGACACTCAGAGAGACCGTCGCTCAGTCCCGGCTAAAGGATAAAGAAAAGAAGGGCGTGTCTGCGGAGGCTTAACCCGGCGAGGAGTCGGGTTACGGGAAATACCTTCAAAAAGTGGCTCGTCAGAGTCGGAGGATCGAAACCGGCGCTTTTGGCGACGAGCTTCCCTTTCCTCCTGACAACACAAGACAAATTCAGTGAGAAGCCAGAGCAAGAATACACAAACAGGACAAGCCCAAGAACGGTGAAGTTACCTCGGCGGAGTCTGAGCGGAGCCTCCTCTTGGTAGCCGGTGGGGACGGGTCCGCAGACGGAAGAACCGTATGTGATATATTGGCCTCATCAATAGAGGGAGACCGGTTTTCCCAAATGTCGGCATCCATTAATTCAAGGAAAAGCCGGGTGATGGAGTCTAACTCACCTTCTACTTCTTCTTCCCCGCCGACTTCGGAGCCGGCCTCTTCAACATCGTTACCTGACTCATTGGCAGAGTCGGGCGAGGAAGGTAGAGCGGCGGACCACCAAGTATCGTCCGCCTAAAGAGTTTGAGGTGATTGACTTAGAGAAAGCTTCAAAACATAAAGAAAAAGACAGAGGAAACAAAAAATACCGGCTTCAGGGGGTTGGTGGCGCAGAAAGGAGGAAGGCCAGCACTCGCCAGAGAATCCGGAGATTCATTGACGATCTTCCGGATGACCCGGACTAACGCTTCCTCCGACTGTTGGCTCCGGTTGAAGCGCATCGGGTCGTCAAGAGACCCGGAATATTGGCAGATAAGGCCCGGCCGGATGCCGAGTGGCATGATGCGCCACCCAACCCAGCAGCGGACCAAATCTGCGGCCGGCAGACCATGGGCAAGAAGGGCGCAAACCCGGCCAACCAGTGGCTTGATAGCCTCCCGATCAGCCGGGAGGCGAAGGAGTTCATGTTTTCGTGGAGGGTGAGCCTATCAGCTCGAAAGCCGGGAAGGGCCGGCTCACCCTCAGGAGTGAGTGACTAGCAGTAGAACCAAGTCTTCTGCCAGTCCTTCGGGTGTGAGTGGAGAACCACACCCGGAAAGATGATGTTGCAGCGGCGTTGGATCGTCACGCCACCGCAGGAGACAAGAGGCCCCGCCGGGTATTCCCGTTGGGGCTTGCAGTAATAGAATTCAAAGAAGAGAGGGAGACTGGGAGCGATGCCGAGATAGGACTCGCAGAGGACGACGAAGTGAGTGATGTTTAACACCGAGTTCGGTGCTATGTCTTGTGGACGGATTTGGGAGTAATCGAGGATTTGGCGGAAGAAAAGAGAACCCGGGGGCTTGAAACCCTGGGGGATGTGATCGGCGAAGAGAACTACCTCGCCGGGTCCTAGCTGCGGCAGGGTCTCTTCTTCGTCCGGAGCCCGCCAGTGGGCCTCCGACTGAGGCGGAAGCATGCCAAGTTTCGCCAGCTCTTGAAGCCGGCTATCACGGACGTTGGACTTGCCCCAGTTACACCCGGTTCTGCACTTCGCCTTCTCGGCGGCGACTGTGCCGGAAGACCCGGCGTCGGTTCTGCTCTTCACCTTTTTGGGAGCACGCTGAGCTGCGGACTTGACAGGCATGGTGATTGCTGAAAGCCGGAGGTCTACAAACAAGAAATAACATAGATGAAGGGTTAGAGCAGATCTACAGGATTACAAGAAAAAACAGAAAAAGGGAGATCAAGGGATCGACAGTGCAGTTCATACGCATAAACAAGCAATGGGAAAACAAGAAGTGGAAGATAAGGAGAGCCAGAATAGATCTAAATAGCCTTGGGAAAATAAGACTAAAAGAAGATGTTCAAGAATGTGAAGAACGCAAGTTCATACCGAGAAGAACAAAGGAAGAATAAACGGTTCCGGTCGAAATGGAATCTGAGGAGCTTCTCGGAGACCTGGAAGAAATCTTCGCCAGCCTGCGCAAGGTGAACATCAAGCTCAACCCCTTGAACATCCCGATGGGAGTAGCCCCCGAAGAGTCGCTCCCGATGGGAGTAGCCCCCGAAGGTGTGGGTGACTAGGATAGTCGACCGTAACTTTATATTTTCTTGCTTGTTTTGCAGCCATACTACCGCCAGCAGCTTGAGGCAGCATCTGCCTTCGTTCGCCTGGAGAAGGAGAGGGATCAACAGCGCACCTCCTTGGACCAGGCCACGAGGCGAGCCACGGAGCTGGAGCGGAAGCTTCAGGCTCAGGCGGAGCTAGAGAAGGCAGTGCGCGAGTCGCAGGAGCGCGAGCGTGCGCGAGTCATCCAGGACAAGACTCAAGTCGACCGCCTACTCGCACTCGCCGGCGCCCTTGGAGGTGAGTCTTTGTAGCGTACCTGCACTTTAAATAAGGCAGATACCTGTGTATAGTGCAAATCACTGGATCGATTCATTTGCACACACAGTTACGATGTAATATCACAACAAAGCGTCAATTTTATTACATCGATGATCCAGAATTACAAAATATTCTTTACAAATTGCATAGCATAAAGCTAGCTTTGAAAAGTACACAGCGGAAAATACAATAGCAGTGAGCCTCTATAACTTTCATGCTGCCACAGGCGAAAACATGTTGGTTGTAGACTCGAAACCTTTAACGAAACCTCACTCGTCATCTGATCAATCTGCAATAAGAAAAATATTGCAACAACGTGGGTCAGATTCCATTAAAAATGGAGTCTGGCAAGTGACACTATGGTGGACACTTATGGAATAACTCTAAAGCCTATATGAATATTTGGCTGGTGGAGCTCAAGGCTAATTTGCATAAAGCCAATTTTTCCTAACTCTTTGGAAAACACTTTTCTTGAAATCTCGACGAGTATGGCATGAAAACCATAAATCTCATCTTCCCTTGTTCACCCATCAACTTTTAACTTAGAAATTGGAATGGTGGAATCCTCCGTTGACGTCCTTGATCAGCTGCTCAAAATTGTCCGTAACCGGGGACACGGCTAAGTACTTAGTTTTACACTCTGCAGAGGTTATGCACTTTCACCATTGTACCCATTCAACCCAAGGTATCCTTTACACACCATTTGTGATAAGGAAAGGAGAGAATGAGACGAGATCTTTCAGAAGCATTTTCCCTCCCCATGCTGGCTTGACCCGTTCCACCTAACATCCCCCTACATCTGCTTGTCAAGCCGGAGAGAGTCCACGCAACATAATTGATCAAGCCAGAGCCCATATGGCAATGGCTGCACTGGAAGCAATCTTCACTCGGAGTTCTTCAGATTCCTCTGTTCCTGGGTGGCCGTTCTCAAGTGTACATACTCTTTAGGAACCATAGAAATGGACCGAGTAGCCACTCAACATAAACCATCCGACCAATTACCACCCAGGTGTTTCATTAACTTAAGTGGATGTGCACTCTCAGGTCAAAATCACCATGCTCACAGCCCTAAGTAGAATAGAAATTCATCCTAGGCGAAGACAGCCCTGAGCACAGTCCTGAGTAGTCACTTAACATTTTGTAAAAATCTTTCATCAATTGCATAGCATCAATATTTCTGCTAAGTATGATATAGGAACCTAGACACAGGAATAAGGGATTCTACGCAGGTTTAGCATAGCAACACATGCATATAAAAATACACTAAGTAATGCATATAAAATAGGAAGTTTATGGGGTGTGCCACTTGCCTTTGAATGTTGTCGTTGTTCACAAACTCTTTTCAACAACGAACGTTTGCTCTCCGTTTAATCTAAACAATATAAGCAAGCAACAATACAACAATCAACAGCAAACACAAATCCACAATGCAAACAAACACATACTAGATGAATAAATAAGTTTTATAAAACTTTCTAAGGAAAATATGTTTATGCATGATATGCAAAAATATTCCTAAGGCTAGAAATGCTTTTTCATGCCATGAAATTCTTTTACGTTATTGTAAGGCAAATAGGTTGGTCAAAAAGGACTAAGGACTAAAGTCTTAAGTTGGATATACATACTTTGTTTTATATCTCCTTAAAACAAGCACTCTAATGGCTTAGCCATGATGTGCAAAATACTTAGAGAAAAATACTAAGTCATTTGTTCAAGATGATCACAATTATTATCAACTCTTTGTAAGTTGGACATTCACTATAGTGAGAGAGACAGACACCCGGCCAGCCACTTAAATTGTGGAACAGGTCTCATGTACGTGGACATGTAAGGTTTGTTTCCAGGCCGCTTCATCCCACTATGCTGCTAGGATCCAACAACTTCAAGATGATAACATCATGATCAAAATTTGTTTAAGTCTAAAAGACAAGATTAGGAAAGAGGGAAAAGATAGAAAGAAAGATGTAGTTGTCCTCCAGGCTTCATCTCCAGACTTGTAACTTTCTTCTGGATGGGGTCTTGATTGAGTTCTTGGTAGTCTTGATGAATCTTCAGACTTGATGGTTCTTGTATCCTCGAGGCTGGTCTTGGTTTTACTTAGTCTTCATGAAATCTCAGGGGAGAAGGAAAGACAGAGAGAAAGACTTAGAGAATAGAAAGGGGGTTGGCCTTCTTGAACTTCTTCTCACTTTTCTTCTAAGTGCTTGCCATCTTTGGGAATGCTTCCAGGTTCTGTTTTCTTCTAAGTCCTTCATGAAGTCTCAGAGAAAAGAAAGAGAGAGAGAACAAGACTTGGAAAATATTTCTGGTTGGTCTTCATGATTTTCTTCTTGATTTTCTTCTAAGTGTTCCTTCTCCTTGAAGATACTTCTGAAGTCTTGTTTTTGGCTAAGTCCTTCCTTGGTCTTCCAGCTCCATGTTGAAAAACTACTAAGTGTCTAAGTGTATAACACTTTTCCCAAAATACTAAGTTTGAAAATAATTCTATCTTAGGGAAATTGGGAAGGAGTATTCCTTATGGAAATATAACTATAGAATATGCTATGCATGAAATGCAATTTTAAATCACAAGCACATAACACTAATTTTTGTGAAGTTTATAAAATATGTATGAATTTATAAATGTAATTTAATTAATTTCTAGTTTTAAAAATATATAATAAAAGGAATAATTATAAGATTAAGTTTCCTATGATTAAACTTTTATAACAAAATTTTATAATTAGTGTTAATAGACAGAGGGCATTTAATTAAATCTATTGCAATTGGATTTAATCAAAAATAATGTTTCTATTAAAAGTTATTTCAAAATTAGTCAAACTATTCAAATTAAACACACTACTATGAAATCATTCAAAAATTACTCACAAATATTTAATAGCAGTGGCATTAATTTACACATATTCTAAAGTTTCTAAAACATATTTATTTGCAATTTTTGGATTTATAGATTTAAAGTTATTACAAATATACTCAAATTCACCATTTGAAATTTGAATATTTTATACTAAGTCAAATTTGAATTTTGTCAGATCCAAATTATTCTACACATCCAGAGCTTTCCAAATATATAAAAATTATTAAATTTGGAGTTGTGGTTAAAAAGTTATGATTGGTTTCATTACAGGGACTAATCTGCAATTTTCCAATTAAAAATAAAATAGAAAAATCTAAATACACGCTGGCGCTGACGTGGACGCTGACGAGGCTGTCTACGTGGCGCTGACGTGTATAAGTTATAGATCTGGGCCGTCAGATCTGGATCTGACGGTCCAGATCGGAGCGTACCCGTTCGTCCTCGACCTTTTAATCTAAGCCGCAGAGATTCAATCGGACGGCGCAGGGAGCTCGGATCATACCGTGGCGGCGCAACGGTCACCGGCGACGAAGGAGACGGCGGCGCGGCTCGGGATCGGACGGCCTCGACGCTGGAGTTGCTCCCCGGACGAACGGCGGTGTCGACGACGTGCAGCTCGTCGCGGCGATGCAGATGGTGGCTACGGCGTCGTCTTTCCCTTCCTGGCGCGGCCGGTTGCGGCGGATGGAGTGCGGCGGCGCTCCGGGCGATCCGGTCGAGCACGGGGCGCTCGGCTTGCTGCACGAAATAACCGAACTCAGGGCTTAGGAGGTGCGCACGGCGAGGGGGAAGCGAGGGGGGGGGAAATGAGAGAGCTTTGGCGGCTCGGGGCTCACCGGAAACAGCAGAGGACGGCGGCGGAGGAGGGAACTCCGGCGAGCTCGAGCGGCGGCCTGGCGGCGTCCTTGGGCTAGGGTTTTTGGGGCAAAAGACGCGGCGGTGTCCAGGGATTAAATAGGGGGCTTCGAAGATCGAATCCCGTACGAATCGGAGTGGAAATCGTCTCCGATTCGATCTCCTCCTTCGGCGCTTCGTTCGGTTAGAGGTAGGAGATGATCCGCTGATGTCAGCATGACGTCAGCCAGCATTTTCTTTTCTGATTTTATTTCTTTAATTCATATCTTTTGATTTATAACTCCAAATGATGTCAAATAAATTTCTAAAAATTTGTAAAATGATTATCTTGCTGTTAAACCAGTTGTGGGTATGTTTTGAATATTTTTGAAAATTCATATTTTGAAATGTTGCTTAATTACAAATTTGACACTTAAAGTCAAATTTGAATTTCTTTCTCATTTAAATTTTCCTTTGGCTATAATAAATTTGTAAAAATACCCCCATTTCAATATGTTTGAATTTAAGTTATTTAAACTTATTTTGCTGAATTCATTTATCTTTCTTTTGGCATAATATTAAAGAACTACATATAACCATGTCTTAGGAAATGTGAAATATAGTGTATTCATTTTTAATTGAAAATAATTTGTGCAACATTATAATTTATTTGAAAACTTCATAACATCTTTGGAAAGGATTTTTGTTTTAATTCTATTCTTATTTAGAATATATTATTCATTTCATGCTTTGAAAATAGATGAAATTCCTTTAAGCAAAAGAGATCTTTATTTGGTTAATTCAGTAATTTAAATTCTATGACGTTGTAAGGTTATATACTATAGGCTTAAAATTTCCAAACTATATTTTAAACATAGTTAAAGGAATGAAAACCATTTAGTAATTATATACCATTTTGAATAATCTTATATTTATGAATAGATATGGCTAAGTGGTTTAATTCAGATACTTATAAGGAACTAATTTACTTAAAATAAAATGGATTGATGTTTGTATAATATTTGTCAAATTATATTTTAAGGTTTTTGAAACACAGTGGATAATAAAATGTTTAAACTGTGACATTTGAAATATTAAACTTTGAAGTCTTTTATAGTTGGTTTCCTCATGCATTTAATATTTTATTTTAATAAAAAGAAAAGTTTTAAATTTTAGTGATTTTTGAACATTATAAAATGTTGGGATGTTACAGACTACCACCCTTAAAAGGAATCTCGTCCCCGAGATTCGGAGAAGCTAGAAAAGAAAGCAAGGGCTTGAATGATTCTGATAGTTCGAGATGTTTTGAGAAATGAAATTTCTGACATGGACACTTGAAAACTTGACAGTGAATGGTTTTTCTGATTAGGAGGGTGGAAAGAAGATAGTTTGAGATTTTTGGGTTTAAGTGATTGTGTTTAAATTATATAGGTGGCTACCACCCTTAAAAGAAAAGTTTTGTTGATAATTCAACATCCTAATGCACAACCAAAAATTCAAGAAAATCCTTTACAAACATCATCTAACACACATCAAGCAATAAGGTTCAAACAAACAAACAAACAATCTAGTATTGTCATATAGCTAGGTTGATATGATCAATACACTAACACGATATCGTCGTTCTATTTAAGTGGTGGTCAAATCTACCTCCTTCGTGGGTGCTTCAAGTTCTTGTTCAACTTTCTTGAATATCTTCGAGGTGTTGGTCGTATCCTGGTTCTTCAGTGGTCTTTCATGCATGTAGAATTTTATGTTGCATCGTAGCTTTTCCATATGAAGCAGCATAATCAGACTTAGACTATAAGAACATGGTCATCTAGAAAAAGATAAGAGGTTTTTAGAAGGTTGATAGTAGATGAGAATACGAGAAAGACATGGTGACAAGATTTGTTTTTAGAAATGTGAAGAAAAATAGATTTTCAATCCTATGGTCAAACCTATTTCTATCCAAACCTAGGGTTTCGAACCTACAGGCAACACAGTGCTCTGATACCATCTGTAGCGTACCTGCACTTTAAATAAGGCAGATACCTGTGTATAGTGCAAATCCCTGGATCGATTCATTTGCACACACGGTTACGATGTAATATCACAACAAAGCGTCAATTTTATTACATCGATGATCCAGAATTACAAAATATTCTTTACAAATTGTATAGCATAAAGCTAGCTTTGAAAAGTACACAGCGGAAAATACAATAGCAGTGAGCCTCTATAACTTTCATGCTGCCACAGGCGAAAACATGTTGGTTGTAGACTCGAAACCTTTAACGAAACCTCACTCGTCATCTGATCAATCTGCAATAAGAAAAATATTGCAACAACGTGGGTCAGATTCCATTAAAAATGGAGTCTGGCAAGTGACACTATGGTGGACACTTATGGAATAACTCTAAAGCCTATATGAATATTTGGCTGGTGGAGCTCAAGGCTAATTTGCATAAAGCCAATTTTTCCTAACTCTTTGGAAAACACTTTTCTTGAAATCTCGACGAGTATGGCATGAAAACCATAAATCTCATCTTCCCTTGTTCACCCATCAACTTTTAACTTAGAAATTGGAATGGTGGAATCCTCCGTTGACGTCCTTGATCAGCTGCTCAAAATTGTCCGTAACCGGGGACACGGCTAAGTACTTAGTTTTACACTCTGCAGAGGTTATGCACTTTCACCATTGTACCCATTCAACCCAAGGTATCCTTTACACACCATTTGTGATAAGGAAAGGAGAGAATGAGACGAGATCTTTCAGAAGCATTTTCCCTCCCCATGCTGGCTTGACCCGTTCCACCTAACATCCCCCTACATCTGCTTGTCAAGCCGGAGAGAGTCCACGCAACATAATTGATCAAGCCAGAGCCCATATGGCAATGGCTGCACTGGAAGCAATCTTCACTCGGAGTTCTTCAGATTCCTCTGTTCCTGGGTGGCCGTTCTCAAGTGTACATACTCTTTAGGAACCATAGAAATGGACCGAGTAGCCACTCAACATAAACCATCCGACCAATTACCACCCAGGTGTTTCATTAACTTAAGTGGATGTGCACTCTCAGGTCAAAATCACCATGCTCACAGCCCTAAGTAGAATAGAAATTCATCCTAGGCGAAGACAGCCCTGAGCACAGTCCTGAGTAGTCACTTAACATTTTGTAAAAATCTTTCATCAATTGCATAGCATCAATATTTCTGCTAAGTATGATATAGGAACCTAGACACAGGAATAAGGGATTCTACGCAGGTTTAGCATAGCAACACATGCATATAAAAATACACTAAGTAATGCATATAAAATAGGAAGTTTATGGGGTGTGCCACTTGCCTTTGAATGTTGTCGTTGTTCACAAACTCTTTTCAACAACGAACGTTTGCTCTCCGTTTAATCTAAACAATATAAGCAAGCAACAATACAACAATCAACAGCAAGCACAAATCCACAATGCAAACAAACACATACTAGATGAATAAATAAGTTTTATAAAACTTTCTAAGGAAAATATGTTTATGCATGATATGCAAAAATATTCCTAAGGCTAGAAATGCTTTTTCATGCCATGAAATTCTTTTAAGTTATTGTAAGGCAAATAGGTTGGTCAAAAAGGACTAAGGACTAAAGTCTTAAGTTGGATATACATACTTTGTTTTATATCTCCTTAAAACAAGCACTCTAATGGCTTAGCCATGATGTGCAAAATACTTAGAGAAAAATACTAAGTCATTTGTTCAAGATGATCACAATTATTATCAACTCTTTGTAAGTTGGACATTCACTATAGTGAGAGAGACAGACACCCGGCCAGCCACTTAAATTGTGGAACAGGTCTCATGTACGTGGACATGTAAGGTTTGTTTCCAGGCCGCTTCATCCCACTATGCTGCTAGGATCCAACAACTTCAAGATGATAACATCATGATCAAAATTTGTTTAAGTCTAAAAGACAAGATTAGGAAAGAGGGAAAAGATAGAAAGAAAGATGTAGTTGTCCTCCAGGCTTCATCTCCAGACTTGTAACTTTCTTCTGGATGGGGTCTTGATTGAGTTCTTG
Organism: Poa annua; assembly: GCA_026929855.1. NCBI lineage: Eukaryota > Viridiplantae > Streptophyta > Magnoliopsida > Poales > Poaceae > Poa > Poa annua. The sequence goes on along the minus strand of CM049427.1, from coordinate 160,760,072 downwards.
GTAGTCTTGATGAATCTTCAGACTTGATGGTTCTTGTATCCTCGAGGCTGGTCTTGGTTTTACTTAGTCTTCATGAAATCTCAGGGGAGAAGGAAAGACAGAGAGAAAGACTTAGAGAATAGAAAGGGGGTTGGCCTTCTTGAACTTCTTCTCACTTTTCTTCTAAGTGCTTGCCATCTTTGGGAATGCTTCCAGGTTCTGTTTTCTTCTAAGTCCTTCATGAAGTCTCAGAGAAAAGAAAGAGAGAGAGAACAAGACTTGGAAAATATTTCTGGTTGGTCTTCATGATTTTCTTCTTGATTTTCTTCTAAGTGTTCCTTCTCCTTGAAGATACTTCTGAAGTCTTGTTTTTGGCTAAGTCCTTCCTTGGTCTTCCAGCTCCATGTTGAAAAACTACTAAGTGTCTAAGTGTATAACACTTTTCCCAAAATACTAAGTTTGAAAATAATTCTATCTTAGGGAAATTGGGAAGGAGTATTCCTTATGGAAATATAACTATAGAATATGCTATGCATGAAATGCAATTTTAAATCACAAGCACATAACACTAATTTTTGTGAAGTTTATAAAATATGTATGAATTTATAAATGTAATTTAATTAATTTCTAGTTTTAAAAATATATAATAAAAGGAATAATTATAAGATTAAGTTTCCTATGATTAAACTTTTATAACAAAATTTTATAATTAGTGTTAATAGACAGAGGGCATTTAATTAAATCTATTGCAATTGGATTTAATCAAAAATAATGTTTCTATTAAAAGTTATTTCAAAATTAGTCAAACTATTCAAATTAAACACACTACTATGAAATCATTCAAAAATTACTCACAAATATTTAATAGCAGTGGCATTAATTTACACATATTCTAAAGTTTCTAAAACATATTTATTTGCAATTTTTGGATTTATAGATTTAAAGTTATTACAAATATACTCAAATTCACCATTTGAAATTTGAATATTTTATACTAAGTCAAATTTGAATTTTGTCAGATCCAAATTATTCTACACATCCAGAGCTTTCCAAATATATAAAAATTATTAAATTTGGAGTTGTGGTTAAAAAGTTATGATTGGTTTCATTACAGGGACTAATCTGCAATTTTCCAATTAAAAATAAAATAGAAAAATCTAAATACACGCTGGCGCTGACGTGGACGCTGACGAGGCTGTCTACGTGGCGCTGACGTGTATAAGTTATAGATCTGGGCCGTCAGATCTGGATCTGACGGTCCAGATCGGAGCGTACCCGTTCGTCCTCGACCTTTTAATCTAAGCCGCAGAGATTCAATCGGACGACGCAGGGAGCTCGGATCATACCGTGGCGGCGCAACGGTCACCGGCGACGAAGGAGACGGCGGCGCGGCTCGGGATCGGACGGCCTCGACGCTGGAGTTGCTCCCCGGACGAACGGCGGTGTCGACGACGTGCAGCTCGTCGCGGCGATGCAGATGGTGGCTACGGCGTCGTCTTTCCCTTCCTGGCGCGTCCGGTTGCGGCGGATGGAGTGCGGCGGCGCTCCGGGCGATCCGGTCGAGCACGGGGCGCTCGGCTTGCTGCACGAAATAACCGAACTCGGGGCTTAGGAGGTGCGCACGGCGAGGGGGAAGCGAGGGGGGGAAATGAGAGAGCTTTGGCGGCTCGGGGCTCACCGGAAACAGCAGAGGACGGCGGCGGAGGAGGGAACTCCGGCGAGCTCGAGCGGCGGCCTGGCGGCGTCCTTGGGCTAGGGTTTTTGGGGCAAAAGACGCGGCGGTGTCCAGGGATTAAATAGGGGGCTTCGGAGATCGAATCCCGTACGAATCGGAGTGGAAATCGTCTCTGATTCGATCTCCTCCTTCGGCGCTTCGTTCGGTTAGAGGTAGGAGATGATCCGCTGACGTCAGCATGACGTCAGCCAGCATTTTCTTTTCTGATTTTATTTTTTTAATTCATATCTTTTGATTTATAACTCCAAATGATGTCAAATAAATTTCTAAAAATTTGTAAAATGATTATCTTGCTGTTAAACCAGTTGTGGGTATGTTTTGAATATTTTTGAAAATTCATATTTTGAAATGTTGCTTAATTACAAATTTGACACTTAAAGTCAAATTTGAATTTCTTTCTCATTTAAATTTTCCTTTGGCTATAATAAATTTGTAAACATACCCCCATTTCAATATGTTTGAATTTAAGTTATTTAAACTTATTTTGCTGAATTCATTTATCTTTCTTTTGGCATAATATTAAAGAACTACATATAACCATGTCTTAGGAAATGTGAAATATAGGGTATTCATTTTTAATTGAAAATAATTTGTGCAACATTATAATTCATTTGAAAACTTCATAACATCTTTGGAAAGGATTTTTGTTTTAATTCTATTTTTATTTAGAATATATTATTCATTTCATGCTTTGAAAATAGATGAAATTCCTTTAAGCAAAAGAGATCTTTATTTGGTTAATTCAGTAATTTAAATTCTATGAAGTTGTAAGGTTATATACTATAGGCTTAAAATTTCCAAACTATATTTTAAACATAGTTAAAGGAATGAAAACCATTTAGTAATTATATACCATTTTGAATAATCTTATATTTATGAATAGATATGGCTAAGTGGTTTAATTCAGATACTTATAAGGAACTAATTTACTTAAAATAAAATGGATTGATGTTTGTATAATATTTGTCAAATTATATTTTAAGGTTTTTGAAACACAGTGGATAATAAAATGTTTAAACTGTGACATTTGAAATATTAAACTTTGAAGTCTTTTATAGTTGGTTTCCTCATGCATTTAATATTTTATTTTAATAAAAAGAAAAGTTTTAAATTTTAGTGATTTTTGAACATTATAAAATGTTGGGATGTTATAGTCTTTCGGCTTGGCGCCTACTTTTTTCTTTGCTTGATTTTCCTTGCGTTGACTTCTCACCTTTTGTTCAGAGAAATGCGGAGGCGCTCCTCCGGAAGGCTCGTCCAGCGATGACGTCGACTTGGCAACCGCGGTCGGGTTTCTTGACCGTGCCTGCGCGTACGCCTCCGCTGCGCTGCAGAAGTCGACGGCGGCGCTGCAGAAGTCGACCGGAGCGCTGGTGACTATACACTGGAGCATCTTTCCCAGTGCGCCGCCACCGACTGCCGTCGATGCCCTCACGGCACCGTTTGAAGATGACGAGTCCACCCTCGCGGACTTCGAGAGGGGGATCGACAAGGTAACCGAAGCGGCTGCTGCTTGGAGGAGTCGCTCCCGGTCGGAGTCCGCAGCATAGGAACCTTGTAGTGCAGGACTTAGTAGTCTACGCTTGAGTCTGCGGCTTGTAATGACTTATATTTTGTCGGGTCTTCTGGCCTTGAACTGTGTTTTGTGCTGAAGTATATGTTCCTTCACTTCAATTCTGCTTTGGTTGAGAAGTCGCCTTTACTTTTCTGTATTGACACTGCATATTCGTGACAGACTGACATGTGCGAGACCACTTCCATTGCTGCGACGACTGGCGCGGGTGGCGAGTTAGGTTCTCCTTCGACTGAGCCTATACGCCGTCGTCGATAAACGCCGGTTCCTCAACGAAGCACGAACGACCAACGGCTGATCACCTACATGAGGAACAAGGTGATCGACCTCGAGGCGAGTCTGAAGCGTGCCAAATTGGAGCTGGAACGCTCTAAGTCGCGCCCTGTTGCGGAGTTCTCTCAGCGTGAAGAATTCTTGCTTGGCGAGATTGATCTGATCATTCGACATCTGCAAGGTTGGTAGCATTTTGTTTTTGACTTCCTTGCGATTTGTTGATTGTAGCGCTTGAATTTCTTGATGTAGATGTGAACCCTGATTGGCAAGCTGAGCAGGCTTGGGTTGAAAAGTGGGTCGTCCGGGAGGCAACTGACGATTCACACGAGGCGCACCACTTTTGGTCGAACATATCGAGAGGGCGGATCCTCGCGTGTATGCTTGATCGTACTTAGCGGGCTGCTTTTCTCCTGGAAGGTTGCAGGAAGACCCTCTGGCACATCCATCGCGTGTACTTCCCGCACAATGGGCTACCCCACGAGTTGGCCACATTGCTAAAGAGGTTCCGCGAAGGTAACGTGTTGAAGGAGGTTGTCATCGCCCAACTCGTCGCCGGGGCGAACGTGGCGTTGGCGTATGTCCGACTGCATCGGCCAAATCTTCCTCAGGCAAGGTTACTAGGTGGCTTGCCTGAGGAGGATGATTACGTCGATACATTGCCAGCTGCGCGCTAGATGATTCAGCAGGTTCAAATGTTGAGTGAGCGCCTCGTGGGGCCACTCAATGCGCCGAAGGATGAGGCTGCAGATTGGGGGTAGCAATCTTCTGTTGTACATGATTAGTTATAAGAGGCAAATTTGCCGAATGTAAATACCAATGTATGAGGTTGAGGGAGCCCCCGAGTAAGCAAATGGAAATTGTTTGCGTTACTGTGCGAAGATCTGTTGTGCGCCCTCGAGTGGATCGAGTGCGACTTAGATAAAGTGCCTTGTGTGACGCGGCCCAAGTGCATCGAGCGTGACGTAGTCCTCGAGTGGTGGGTCGTGTTTGTGTCTTGACCTGTATGGCGCAGCCTCCGAGTGCGTCGGGTAGCGGCCTAGGGTTTTAACACGGACCTGTATGGCGCATGCCCCTAGTGCTTCGAGTGGTGGTCTAGGCTTTCAAGTGGTACCTGTAAAGCGCAGCCCCCGAGTGTATCTGGCGGCGGCCTAGGATTTCTTGACTTGACCTATATGGCGCAGCCCCCGAGTGGTTCGGTTGGCGGCCTAGGGTTTTACGAGGAGGGCATGTATGACGCAGCCCCCGAGTGGTTCGAGTGGCGGCCTAGGACTTCAAGTGATACCTGTAAAGCGCAGCCCCCGAGTGTGTCGGGTGGCGGCCTAGGATTTTTGACTTGACCTGTATGGCGCGACTCTCGAGTAGATCGGGTAGCGGCCTAGGATTTTGCGAGTAAGGCCTGTATGGCGCAGCCCCCGAGTGGTTCGAGTGGCGGCCTAGGCTTTTGATTTGACCTGTATGCCACTGCCCCCGAGTGGTTCGAGTGGCGGCCTAGGTTAGGCATTGCCTTTACTGAAAAAGTAAAGGGGAGAGCTTGTTCCATAAATCACTTTATTGATTCTTGCGAGCAGGCCGCCTCGTTAAAACCCTTCCAGTCCCCTTAGGTACCCTGGTAAGGGGAAGAGTGCGTCTGAAACCTGCCGCCTTGACATGCTTTTTTTGGTACAATGATTGAGTCGACTAGGCGTAGAAACGATGAAGCTGTGCGACGTTCCATGGGTTGCTGCAGGCTGCTCCCGTCTTCGAGTCCTTCAGGCGGTAGGCTCCGCTGTCGATTGCTTTTGTCACAATGTATGGGCCCTCCCATGGGGAGGCAAGTTCGTGCACCTTCTTCTATTTGAGGCGGAGGACTAGGTTGCCTGCGACGAATTCCCTTGGCCGTAGCCTCCGTGGTAGTTGCGCAGGTCTTGCTGATACACGGCTGATCGTGCTAGGGCGATGTCGCGGGCTTCGTCAAGGACGTCCATGTCGTCTTCAAGTGCTTCTTCTACGTCTGACTCGTTGTAGGCCACCACCCGTGGTGCGTCAAACTTGATGTCGCAGGGCAGGACCGCCTCTGCGCCATGCACCATGAAGAACATAGTGTACTGGGTGGACCTGTTTGGCGTGGTTCGCAGCCTCCGCAGTACTGATGGTAGTTCTTCGACCCACGCGCCCGTGGCGCGTCTCAGCGGTACTCGCAGGCGCTTCTTGATGCCGTTGCAGACTAGACCGTTGGCTTTCTCGACTTGCCCATTGAACTGCGGGTGCGAGACAGATGCATAGTTGACCTTGATGCCTTGATCAGAACAGAAGTCCTTGAATTCTTCGGCTGATGATGCAGTCGAACATGTGATAGGTACGGCTTCGATCCACTTGGTGAATTTGTCGACTGCGGGTGAGGATTTCTTGAGTGGTCCTACCATGTCCAGCCCGCATTGGGCGAAGGGCCAGGCTAGTAGTATTGTCTTTAGCGCGGACGCCGGCGCGTGTGGCTTCTTGGCGAACTCCTGGCATCCGGGACACTTCCTTACTAGATCTTCGACGTCTTGCATAGCTGTTGGCCAGTAGAACCCGGCTCGTAGTGTTTTGGCCACCAAGGCCCGACTGCTGGCGTGATGCCCGCAGATGTCGGCATGAATGTCGAGTAGAATGGCTTGGCCATCAACTGGATCGACGCACCTTTGTAGTTTTTCTGAGATGCTTCTCTTGTAGAGCTCACCGTTGATGACGGTGAAGCTTTTGGAGCGCCGAATGATGCGCTTCCAGTATGTAAGCTAGATATGGTCTTGTCCATGTGGCTTCGACCAGCATGACCTCCATGGGTTCCTTTTCTTTGCTTGGCGGGTTGGCAGTGCTCGTTAAAGATGTGGAGGGGATTGTTGTAGGTCGAAGCTTAATGGACCGCTGCGTGATGCGCTCGAGGAAGACGCCGGGTGGCACTGCTACCTTTTCTGATCCCATGTTGGCGAGGGTGTCGGCTTCCTCGTTGCTGTCGCGGCCGATGTGCCGCAGCTCAGCCGTCGAAGGTGCCCTCTAGCTCGTTGTACAGGTCTCTATAGGCGATCATATTGTCGGCGATGGCGTCGCAGGACTTCATGGTTTGCTGTACGACGAGGTAGGAGTCTCCGTAGGTCATGAGGTGAGTGGCACCGCAGTTCTTGGCCATCCGCATGCCGTGGATCAAGGCCTCGTACTCTGCTTCGTTGTCGGAGGGTGTTGGGAAGTCCATCTGCAGAACGTATTTCAGTTTGTCGCCTTTGGGGGAGATGAGGACGACTCCTGCCCCTGCCACTCTGAACTTCTTGGAGCCGTCAAAGTACATTGTTCATGCGTTGGACAATTCGGGGACATCTGGTAGCTGGGCTTCTATCCACTCGGTGGTGAATTCTGGAAGGACTTGGGCCTTGATCGACTTCGGGTGAGCGTACTTCAGCCCCCAGGGTCCTAGTTCGACAACCCACTTGGCGAATCGTCCTGTCGCGCGCTGGTTTGTGAGGATGTCTGCTAGCCCAGAGGAGCTTACCACCGTGATCGGGTGCTCGGAGAAGTAGTGGACGACCTTTCTGGAAATCATGAAGACCCCGTAGGCCAGCTTCTGGTAGTGCGGGTAGTTTTGCTTGGACAATGTTAGGACCTCGCTGAGGTAGTAGACTGGTCTTTGGACAGGATGACTGTGCCCATCTTCTTCCCGCTCCACTACGAGTACAGTGCTCACCACCCTGTTGGTTGCTGAGACATATAGGTATAGCGGCTCGTTCTCCAGTGGTGCCACCAGGACTGGGGAAGTCGTCAGGGTCTTTTTGAGCTGGTCGAATGCCTCTTGCGCTTCTTCTGTCCACTCAAACTTGTCTGTCTTCTTCATCAGTCGGTAGAAAGGCAGGGCCTTCTCACCCAACTTACTTATGAACCGGCTGAGAGCTGCGACTCGGCCAGCTAATCGTTGCACCTCACGGAGTTTGGTTGGTGCAGGCATTGTGAGTATGTTCTGCACCTTCTCAGGATTTGCTTTGATTCCTCTTGCAGAGACGAGGTACCCCAGCAATTCTCCGGCTGGCACGCCGAAGACGCACTTATCTGGGTTCAGCTTGATCTGATATTCATCGAGCGCCGCGAAGACCTTGCGGAGGTCGGCGACTAAGGTGTCTTCCTTTCGGGTCGTGACAACGATGTCATCGACGTAGACCTGGACAATTTGCCGATGAGCCCCTTGAGGCATGCTTGCATTGTACGCTGGTATGTAGCGCCAGCGTTCTTTAACCCAAAGGGCATTGTCTGGTAGCAAAAGACGCCGTCGAGTGTGATGAATGCAGTTTTTTCTTCGTCGTTGACGTTCAGTCTGATCTGCTGGTAACCTGAGTAGGCGTCTAGGAAAGATAGGCGCTCGCAGCCTGCTGTCGAGTCGATGATCTGGTCTATCCGCGGGAGCGTGAAGTGATCCTTGGGGCAACATTTGTTGACGGCAGTGAAGTCAACGCACATGCGTAGTTTCTTCGTCTTCTTCTTCTCTACTAGGACAGGGTTGGCGACCCAGTCCGAGTCCTTAATTTCTTGGATGAACTTCGCGTGCAGCAGTCGGTCGATTTCCATGGTAATCGCGTCCCATTTGGGCCCGGAGAAGCGTCGCATGGCTTGCTTGACGGGTCTGGCGTCCTTGTGAACTTTTAAGGAGTGCTCAGCGAGATTCCTGTGTATTCCTGGCATGTCAGAGGGTTGCCATGCAAAGATTTTCTAGTTCTCACGTAGAAACTCGACGAGCGCGCTTTCCTATGTGGGGGTCAGGCTTGATGATACTTTGACCGTCTTGCTGCAGTCAGTCGGATGGACTTGGTGGGTTGTTGTGTCATCGTTCGTGTTGAAGGCGGCGTCCTTGGCTGTCTTCTTACGGGGCGGAAAGACGGTCTTGTCATTGTCGGCTGCTATGGCCTTGAAGTGCTCTTCGACCCCGAAGAACTCAGAGATCCTGCTGAACTCGCGGTCACAGCTGTTTGAGCGGTCGAAGTCGCCGCGCACCGTGATTATTCCTTTGGGTCCAGGCAACTTGATCATCAGGTAGGCGTAGTGACGAACTGCCATGAACCTGGCGAAGGTTGGGCGCCCAAGTATGGCATGGTATTGCGACTTCCAGTCGACGACCTCAAAGTCAATCGACTCTCAATTGAAGTGTTCGGGTGTGCCAAGGATGACGTCAAGTGTGATCGTTCCCATGGGCGTGATTGCTTGCCCTGGTACTATGTCATGGAAGGTGGTCTCAGACTCCGGCAACTTCTCTATCGACTTGTTCATCCTTCTCAGGGTGTCGGCGAATATGATGTTAATGCCACTGCCTCCATCCATGAATACCTTCTTCAGGTTGTAGTCTCCGATCAGGGCTTCAACAACTAGGGCAGCGTGCCCGGGTCGAGGTACATCTGACTGGTGGTCTGCACTCGAGAATGTGATAGGTGTCTGTGACCCTCTCAGGTAGTTCGGTACTGCGCGTGGGCAGGTGGTGGCCTGAAGGACTTGGCGGGTGATGAGCTTTTGCACCCTGTTTGAAGGGCGTCCCTTCCGTATCATGTTGAGCTGTCCCCGCGCGGCCGGGTACGCTTCGTGTGCCATTGGTTGGGCTTCATGCTGCTGCTGCTGCTGGGGGAAGGCTCCCGCCGCTTGCACTGGGTTGTTGTTCGCGGGTGCTGCCTGAATAGCAAGCTGCGGGGCTGGCTGCAGTGCCGGCACGGGAGTGATGATATGCTGCATGGCCTCGTAGATCTTGCGTGCTTTACGGCAGTCTTTCAACAAGTGGTTGGCGCCCCATTTGCCTGTTTCTGGGTTGCGGAACATGTGGTGCTCGTAGGGTTGCGCCAGCTCCTCGGCTGGGGTTAGCGCACGTCTCCACTCGCGTTTCTGGCCTCCGTTGATGCGGTTGATGCTGCCGCCGCTACGGTTGTACTGTCCTGGGTCTGGCTGTCGACCTTGATCGCCGCTGCGACTGTATTAGCGACCTTGATCATATTGGCGATTGATATCGCGCGCGTCATCACGGGGCGTTTGATAACCCGCCGCTACTAGCTCGATTGAGTCGAGGTTGGTGAAACATGGTTTCTTCTTCTGGCGTCCATCCCGCCAGTTATTTGTTCTGGCTTCGTTCTTTGGGGAGTTGTCATGGACGTAGTCCTCTCCTTCGGCCCACTGGTTGGCTATCTTCATGAGCTCTATCATGCTTTTTGGCTGGAGCCTACCGAACTCTTCGCGGAGGTCGCGGCGGGAGACGCCATGCATGAACGCATCCATCGCCCGGTCCTCTGAGACGGCTTCCATAGTGTTACGGAGAAGTGTCCACCGTTGGATGTATGACCGGAGCGACTCATCCCTTCCTTGCTTACAGGCTTGCAACTCGATGTAGGTTGCTGGCCTCGCGTACGTTCCAAGGAAAATTTTGATGAAAGTATCTTGGAATTCTTCCCAGGTCCTGAAGGAGTCCTTAGGGTGGCCGGTGAGCCACCCGCGTGCTGAATCCGTGAGCATGAGCTGGATGTACTGCATCGCCGTGGTCGACGTTCCGCCTTGGCAGGTGCAGGCGATGAGTTAGTCTTCGAGCCAAAGGCGTGGGTCTTATTTCTCGTCGTACTTGGGTGTTCCTGCTGCTAGCTTGAAGCCTTTGGTCATGCGGGTGTCGCAGATGTTGAAGCTGAAGCATGCGGCGCCGCATGGCTCGAAGTTGCGATCGGCCTGGTCGTCCGGGTTCGTCGTGTGAGTCGAACGCTGGGTGCGGTTGCAGTCCACCGTCCTTTGTACGATGACATTGCGAAGGTCTTCGCCTGGTTGTGGCTGTCGTAGTGGCCTTGCTGCAGGACCATCTAGTGCTGCTGACTCGCGGGCTTGGTGTTCTCGCTCCTCACGTGCCCGATTGCTTGGCACCTTGTTTGACAAGGCGTCCTTGATTGCCTTCATGGACATGATCTGCTGCTTGTGGAGAAGGGCGCGCGCGTCTCCCTCTGGTGGCTGTGTGAGCCGCAGGGATGTTTTAACTACCATGATAGCGGCGTTCGCCATTTTGGGGACGGGTATCCCGTTTTCGTCCTTGGTTACGAAGGATGAGTCGAGGTTGCGGGTGACCCTGGCTCGATCGGCTTCCGTCATAAGGGGCACGCGAGCTCTGTGTCGTCGCTCCTTGGTTGACTTCCGTGGAGGAGGTAAATGAGTAGGCGGCCCGTCTGGCGCTAGATGCGTCAGCCTCCCTCTTGCGCCGAAGGAGTTCGGCTTTTCCGCGTGAAGTCGCTCGGCTTCCTTGCGTAGCAAGTACTGGACTGCCAGCTGATCCTCGCGAGGTGCGTCGGGTGGTGGAAACGTACCGTCGTCGACGTGCTTCATAGCCCTAATCGCCATGTAGCGCGTGATGATGAGCCGCGTCACCTGGTCAGTCATGACCACCTCCAGTGGATATGCGGGTTCGTCGTTGTCCTCTGGAGGCACTGTGCCAGCCATGAAGACTTGCGCGGGGTAAACTTGGGCATGGGTGTTTACGCTGCCGCTGCTGCTTCCATCATCCGAGCCTTGCTCGGGATCAAAAATTGCTGCCACGTGATAGGCAGCGTAGCCTTTGTTGCATCTTCCCGCGATCGCCGGTCGTGGCGGACGATTTCGCAGTCGCCGGAGCGAGCGCGATTGGCTTCGGGAAGACTTGATGAGCCCATGAAGATGTGCGTGACGGGGCTGTCGGTAGCACGATCTTGGTCGCACGCGTGGGTGCGGTCGACGCAGTCGAAGTTGGAGTAGACCCTGGTTTTGCCGGCCGTGCGATCGAGATGGTCGAAGTAGACTCGATCTGCACGGCCGTTGACGTAGTCGATGTAGACGCGGGTTGATCAATTGGAGATGCGATCTTCAAAGTCGTGGCAGATGCGACCTCCATGGCAGACAACGGCGGGTACGACGCGATGGTAGCTGATGCGGGTGTCACCGCCGCGCGTGGCGTGGTCGCCGTGGACCTGAATATTTCACGACTATCTACGAAGCAGTGTACGGAACCAAAGGTGATGTGTATACCTTCGTACAGATCGGCGTACACCGAGTGGTGGGCCGGCGGGTGGAAGGTGTATTCGAAGGAGCCGAAGCGGATTGGCTCCCGGGTGATGCAGACGTCGATCTTCTTTCCGAATGGAGCCGTCGCGACCATGATTCCAACGCTCGTTCTTTCCCACAGACGGCGCCAATTGAGTGTCAATTGACGTCGTCGCTGGACAAGCCTTCCCACAAACGGCGCCAATTGACGAGGGTGTAACTCGTTAAATCCAAGGGTTGTCCACCCCGGGTTGATTGAGGGGGAGAGAGAGAGAGAGGCGTTGGTGATCATGACGGCTGACAAGCGAGGCGTTTACCCAGATTCAGGCTCCCGGAGGATAACACCCTACTTCCTGCTTGTCTGGTATTGATTGCGAGTAGTGGTTACAAAGGCGAGATGACGATCTCGCTAGGGTTTGTGGTGGCGGCTATGAGCGTGTCCCTTGGACGAGCAACCCTCCTGGCCTTTATAGGTAGGCCAGGTTCCGGGTGAACGGTGCCGATGGCAGTTACAGATATGATAAGAGTCGTATGACCTAACCAACTAGAACTAGGTCACATGATACACCTATTGGGCCTTCTTTGGCTTCCGTAACCTTGGCGTGGCCCAGGTATCCTCATCGTGGGGTAGTCGAAGAGTAGCCCCACGTCAGAGGTCATGGAGGCTGGCACCGACGCCATTTGCGGTGGCTTCGGAGCGACGGCGACAACGGATGGGGAGGTGGAGGCACCAGACGCCTCGACTCCGGGTCACCCTCCTGTCGAGACAGCCTTCAACGCCACGCCGGGGGCGCTCGACAACTAGAGGCCCGTCGACGGTGACCCCAGCGGCTGGGAGGGCGTCTCTTGCTCCTTCCCCGACCTCAGGGTCCAGTCCATGTACGCACCTCCTTCCCCTCACTCTCAGATCAGATCGGATTGATTGATCCATGCATCAGCTAGCTACATATTGTATTCGTGCTCTCGATTCAACACCTCAGGGTCAAGAGGAGGCACCGGTGGCCACGACCACCCTCTCCGTCGAGGTCGCGCGGCACCGGAGCAATGAGGTGTGGTACCGGAGTACATGGCTGGCGTGCCGGATCCCAGTCGAAGCTCTGCGCCGCCGCGGCCTTGATCTTATCGCTCGCGACCTCCAGCCTTAAGATCGGCTCCGTCGGCACCGAAATATTTCCTAGGAGCTACGTCCGTGCTGTTTTTGCTGAATCCAGTGTAAAATCATGTTTGTTCCATAAACTAGTGGCTTCGTCTGTGCTGGCTTCTATTTTCGAGTAGGAACCGAATCTCTTGTGTGTATATTGCTGTTCCAATGGTTTTGGGAGGGGCTGCTTATCAGTATATATAGGCACCCACCTTTTGTCCCCGTTCCAGCCACAAACCGGGACAACAAGGAGGCCCATTTGTCCCGGTTTGTGACTGAAACCGGGATAGATGGGGGTTTTTCATTTTTTTCTGTTTTATTTTCTTTTTCTGTTTTAAATAACTTTTGCAAACTTTGGATTTTGGAAAAACTATGAATATGAAAAGTGTTTGAACTTGACTAACTAATATAAAACCATTTTCTGTTTTCTGTTTTCTGTTTTAAATAACTTTTGCTTACTTTGGAATTTGAAAAAACTTTTGCAAACTTTGGAATAACTTATGCAAACTTTAGATATATTTCGGTCAATACATGAGAACACGCGCACACAGTATTTTTGCGTAACGGAATACATAGATAGTCTACTCATCAACGACATTAAGATGATCATACTCAGTATTATAGCCGCGTAGACTATCCCACTTCCGTGCAATCTCGAAGCCAAGGCGAGCGTCTAAAGCAGCATATACGACTTGATCGTAGCTCAATGGAACGTTGCCCCATCCGAAAATTAGGTCTTCTTCTAACGTGTCTTCCTTGTCGTCGTCAGTGTTCTTCTTCTTCTTGTATTTCTTCTCCTTCTCAAGATTTGTCCCAATGACCGCATTAGAGAGAGCATAGAGACTCGGAGTAAAATTACCGGTAGGGTTTCGGCGATCCCTCTGCAGGTCGACCGTGGACCGAATTATAATTCCGTAGTAGGCTAGCATATTCATATCATTATGGATTGCCACGCCATAGAATTTGATTTTCTCATCACCTAAGAAATCCACGAGGACCTGTGGCACCCGATCAGCTTCGCAAATTTGGAAGACAAGAGTCTCGGTCGCCACCGAGAGTTGAAGGACGGCGGCGCGCTGCGGAGTATCTTTCCGTCGAGGGTCGGTGAACTCGCAATCGAGTCCAACGGCTTTGATCGGAGCGGCGTCGAGGAAGTAGTTCTTCACGGGCCATGCACGAAGGGTGACCCACACCTTGAACCGCATGCCTTCCTTCTTGTAGTAGTACAACTCGGACCTAGGCGGACGCGCGAGTGGCTCCATAGGACCGGAGAAAAGAGAGGAGAGATGGTGTGTGGAGGAGCCGGAGAGATGGTGTGTGCAGGAGCCGTACTGTGCATTTTATAGCGCCGGAGAGGCAGATGAATCGCCAGCCGGAGAGCAGAGGAATTAATTGCCGGAGGGCAGAGGAATCGCCGGCGGCGCCGTACTTCTGCTAGTCTTCCGTGCGCGTCGAAAAAACGCGACGATGGCTCGGTTTCCGCGCGCGTAACTGAAACCATGACATTTGTCCCGGTTCCAGTCACGAACCGGGACAAATAGGTGTACGCTGGAGTGCTCGGCGGGTGCTACCTTATTTTTCCCGGTTCGTGGCTGGAACCGGGACAAATGAGTGTCGCCTGGAGCGCTCGACGGGTTCTAGGCCCTATCTGTCCCGGTTTGCAGTTTTGGAGTTTGGTTCTTTAGCCTGTTTTCTACTAGTGCAACATGTGTAAGACAAGTTGATCGCAGAAATGTTAATTACCTATACTATACTCGGGATTAAACAATGTCCGCCTCCCTTCACGTAAAAAAACTTGGGCCAGACATACCGTTGGGCCTAAAAGAAGAAAAGGCCAGCTAGTCCGTTAGCGATGTGACCGCAACGACGAAGCGACAAAGCGTTTCCCATTAAAAATAACTAGTGGAATTGACGCCTCGACACGCCGCGCCCTTGATGTTAAATTTTATGTAAAGTATATTCTGTTATCGTGGTTTGCACTTATCTGTTTTGTTAGTATGTCTAGAATGTTGCAAGAATAAATGTTGAGCATAATTGTGAATATGTTTAAAAAAACCGTAATACATTTTCTATTAAATTGTTTAAAACATGCTGCAGTTTAAATCCGCTTTTTCCCGATAAGAGAATTGGAAATTCATTTTCTCAAAAAGGCATAAAGGGGTCAAATGAGCTCCTATATGTTGTCTGGAAATTTCAAGATTTGAGTCACCTTGGAAAAGATCCAAACATAGTTACAATGGTTATGTTGATTTACGTAATTTTTTTAATTTGCTCTGAATTAATTTGGAGTTGTGTTTCAGGAGTTATAAAAAAATCAAGATTTGAATCAACTTGGAAAAGATCTAAAAATAGCTACAATGGCTATGTTGATTCACACATTTTTTTAGATTTTTGTCTGAATTAATTCGAAGCTGTGATTGAAAAGTGTTAAAAAATCTCAGGGAAACAAAAAAGGGAAAAAAGGAAAAAAGATTATTACTTTTGAAAAGTTTTCTAAACGTACATGGAGATGAGTTGGTTGTAGAGGTGTTTTTTTCCTTGTAAATTTTGGTATTTTTTTATGTGTGCACCAGAAGTTATGATTTTTTTAATTGTATTTTTTTAATTCTTACAGCGGCTGACAGGTGGGACCCGTGCGTCAGCCAGACCGCGCTAACCCCAGCCCTTGTAACATCCCAACATTTTATAATGTTCAAAAATCACAAAAAATTTAAAACTTTTATTTTTGTTTAAAATAAAATATTTATATGCATAAGAAAACCAACTAAGAAAGACTTCAAACTTATTGAAAGAGTTTAATAATTCAAATGTCACAGTTTAAACATTTTATTATCTATTGTATTTCGAAAACCTTAATATGTAAGTACTTCAAACCATTTCATTTTAATAAAATAGTTTCCTTATAAGAAACAAATTTCAACCACTTAGCCATATCTATTCATAAATTCAAAACTATTTAAACTGATATAATTGCCAAATGATTTCCATTCATCTAACTAAATTCAAGTTATAGCTTTGGAAATTATAAGTTTATAATTCATTACTTTAAAACTTCATAGATTATATAATTAATGAATTATCTTAATATAAAATATAATGGTGCAAAAATTAATTTGAATTAAAAATGAATACATTACATTTTCTCTTTTCATTACAAATAGTTGTAATATGATATTTAAGAATCTATTAAAGCTAAAATTGATTTAATATTGGAATATGAGTTTAAATAACCTAAATTCAAACATATTGGAATGTGGGTATTTTACAAAATTTATTTAGCCAAAAGAAGATTTAATTAAAATATAATTTCAAATTTAAATTTAAGTGTCAAATTTGTATTCAATCAATATTTTAAAATATTATTTTTCAAAAATGATCAAAACAGACCCACAACTGGTTTAACACAAAGATAATAATTTTTCAAATTTTTACAAATTTGTTTGACCTCATTTGGAGTTATAAATCAAAAGTTATAAAGAAAATAAATAAAACAGAAAAGAAAAAGAAAATAACCTGACAGCGGGACCCACCTGTCAGCCCGAGTCGTCTTCAACCTCTGCCCAAATCACGCCCGAGAAATCCGCCGACGATTCCCTTCCAAATTCGAGCCGTGATCAACGCGAGCGTTCCCTCCTCTGCCCCCTACAAATGCCCCAGCTCCTCCTCTTCATTTTCCACCAAAAACCCTAGAAATTCCGCCACCAGGCCGGCCGCAATCCTCCGCCTCCGTCCGCCATTGCCGCCGGCAACATGCTCCGATTCCGGTGAGTAGACAGACCCCCGAGCTCTCCCTTCTCTCCCTCTCACTGTGCCAACTCAGTGCGCAGCTCGGTGACATCTTGCTCGCGCTTTGTGTGCCCCAGATAGACTCAGCCATCCACGACCGAAGCAACCACCGCCGGCTTCAATTCCGACAAGGGATTCCAAGCAAACGAAGACGCTCCGAAGACCACTGCCTCGCCACCGCGCCCGCCTTGACCTCCCCTTCTCCACGGTACAAGCCGCTCTTCCCGGGATCCACTAGATCGTGTAGAACGCAAGTCGCCGCCGCGTTCGCATCTCCGGCGAGGTCCCCGGTGACCTAGCGCCGCCCGATTTAGGTCGCTCGATCTGCACCGTTAGATCTCCATCCATCGGCCACGATAGATCCTTTTAAAGCGAACGGGTACAGGCAGATCCAGACCATCAGATCCAGATCTGACGGCCGAGATCATTCCACTTGCCACGTCGGATCCCAGTCAGCGCACAGTCAGCGTTGACGTGGAAATTGTTTTCTTTTAATTGTTTAAATGGCAGTTTTGCAGAAAACCCCTCGTCACTTAGATCTGTCATAACTTTTTAACCATTTATCCAAATTCAAATATTTTTATATATTTGGAAAGCCCTTGACATGTAGAATATTTTACATCTGTTAGATTTCAAATTTGACTTAGTTTTAAATATTCAAATTTCAAATGGTGAATTTGAGTATTTTTGTCATAACATTAAATCTGTAATTTCAAAAATTGCATATACAATTGTTTTAGAAACTTTAGAATAATTGTAAATTGATGACACTGGTAATTGTAAATTTTTTAGAATAATTGTAAATTTGAGTAATGTTTGAATAAATTCATAGTTATATATATATTTAATTTGAATAGTTTGAGTATTTTCAACATAACTATTAATGGAAATACTATTTTTGGTTAAATCAAATTGCTATAAATTTAATTAAATGCTCCCAATCTATTAACACTATTTATAAAATTAAGTTATAAAAATTAATCATAGAAAACTTTAATCTTATTCCTTTTATTATATTTTCCAAAAATCGAAATTAATTAAATTACAATTATAGCTAAATGCATACTTTATAAATATCACAAATTTTGTATGATATTCTTAGGATTTTAAAAGTGCATTGCATGCATGACTTATTTTCACATATAGTTATATCTCCCATAATAAAACTCCTCCCCCATTTTCTCTAAATTAGAAATATTTTCAAAACTTAGTATTTTCAACATGGAGCTAGAAGACCAACGAAGGACTTAGCAAAAACAAGACTTCAGGAGTATCTTCAAGGAGCAAAAGCACTTAGAAGGAACTCAAGAAGAAATTCATGAAGACCAACCAGCAATATTTTCTAAGTCTTACTTCCTCTCTCTCCTATTTCTAAGAAAATCAAGAAGAAGTTCAGGAGAAAGTTACAAGTATAGAAATGATTCCTAGAAGACCAACTACATCTTTCTTCTATCTTTCCTCTTTTCCAATCTTGTTTTTACTTTAGCCTTAAACAAATTTTGACCATGATATTATTATCTTTGAAGTTTGTTGGATCCTAGCGGCATAGTGAGATGAAGCGGCCTGGAGACTAACCTTACATGTCCACGTACATGAGACTTGTTCCACAATTTAAGTGGCTGGCCAGGTGTCTGTCTATCTCACTATAGTGAATATCCAATTTACAAAGAGTTGATAATAAGTGTTGATCACATTGAAAAATATACTTAGTAGTTTCTCCAAGTATTTTTACACATCAAGACTAGGGCATTTGAGAACTTATTCAAGATGAATTACAGCAAAGTTATTTTATCCAACTTATGACCTTAACCCTTGGTCATTTTGGACCAACCTAATTTCCTTGCATTAACTTAAAAGATTTTCATGGCATGACATGCATCTCTAGTCCTTAGAAATAATTTGCATATCATGCATGACATGTTTTCCTTAGAAGTTTTATGAAACATGTTTGTTCACTATGTATGAGCATGTATGTTTGATTGTTGTTTGTTGATTGTTGTATTGTTGGTTGCTTATATTGTTTAGATTAAACGGAGAGCAAACGTTCGTTGTTGAAAAGAGTTTGTGAACAGCTACAACATTCAAAGGCAAGTGGCACACCCCCATAAAAGTCCTATTATTTTTCTATGCATGAGTAGATTATTTTCTATAAGCATGTGTAGGATAGTATTGCTATGCAAGCCATGTTTAGACCTCCTTATTCCTGTGTCTAGGTTCCTATGAAAATACTTAGTAGAATTGTGATGCTATGCAAAACTATTGTTGATGAAATGTTAAAATTCTACTAAGTTATAATCAAACACCTGAGTGGAATTGGTTGCTTGACTGTATGAGTTGAGTGTTGTCCCCAGGGGATTTACCTGTGGGATATTCACTTGTGGATGGCCACCCAGGAACAAAGGGATCTGAAGAACTCCGAGTGAAGATTGCTTCTCGTGCAGCCATTGCCAATATGGGCTCTAGCTTGATCAACTAAGTTGCGTGGACTCGCCCCGGCCTGACAGGTGGAGGTAGTGGTTTGTAGGTGGAGCGCGTCAGGCCAGAGTGGGAGGGAAAATGCTTCTGAAAGATCTCATCTCATTCTCCTCCTCTCCCTTATCACAAATGGTGTGTAAAGGATAGTTTGGGTTGAATGGGTACAATGGTGAACGTGCACAACCTCTGTAGAGTATAAAACTAAGTACTTAGCCGTGTCCCCGGTACGGATAATTTGAGCAGCTGATCACGGACGTCAACGGAGGATTCCACCATTCCAATTTTTAAATTAAAAACTTGATGGGTGAACAAGGGTAGAATGAGACTATGGCTTTCATACCATATTTGTCTCAACGAGGTAAAGTTGTTTCAAAAAGTTAGGGAAAAACTTGCTTTCTGCAAAATAGCCTTGAGCTCCACCAGCCAAATAAGCATATAGGTCATAGAGTTATTCCTCTAAGTGTCCACCATAGTGTCACTTGCCAGTTCCATTTTAATGGTTCTGACCCACGTTGTTGCAATATATATCTTATTGCAGACTGTTCTGATGATGAGTGAGAATTTTACTAAGGGTTTCGAGTCTTCAACCAACATGTTCGCCTGTGGCACATGATGATGATTGGGGACTCCAATTTTCCGCTGTTTACTCTGTTCACTGCTAGCTTTATGCTATGCAAATTTGTAATGAATATTTTCTAAGTCTGGATCAGCGTTGTAATAAATTGATACTTTGTTGTGATATTACATCGTAACTGTGTGTGCAAACGAAACGATCCAGGGATTTGCACTATACACAGGTATCTGCCATATTTTAAGTGCAGGTACACTACAACCCTCGACGTCAGCGGGCGGCGGACACTGGCGGTGGCGCTCGGCCCGCGACGGCGCAACGATGGCCGGGTGCGACCCGTGGACGCGAGGAATCGGTGAAGCGCGCGAAGACGCGTCCAACCGGCGGCGCAGCGCGCCAAATGGTCGCCAAAGTCGCCACCGGCAACCGTTCCCACTGTGGTGGTTGCAGAGGACAACGGTGGCAAAACCCAGACGCTCGTCGGCGTCTCCAGCCGTCCCACGTCTATTCCTCCGGTGAGATCGAAACGGGAGAGACAGCAGAGGTCCTAAGCTGCTCGGAATCGTGCGGGGAGGTCGCGGGAGACAGAGGAAAGCTCGAGGTGATTCTGCAGACGGTTTAGCAAAAAAAGTCCCTGTGATTTTTTGAAATTGCACCTAGGTCCTTGGCGAGTGTGTAATCGCAAAAGCACTTGGGCACTGTTCATAACTGTTCATCCGCCGATTCGGGAAATTGGGCCGTCTGATGCCGATCGGATGATCCGATTTTGGAGCAAGCACATGCCCTGAAAAACTCCCTCTTTAATATAGTTAGATTACCAGGTGGTGGTCGTGATTACATGACGATGCTGATGCCGATGCCGATGCATGCCTTCTGAAAATAAACATTCAGAGAGTGAAAATAATAAGCTGAAGTTGCTTTGTTTGGGAATATGCCTTGGCTTGTGAAATACCTAAAGCAGGAAAAATAGGCTCAGCTAGCACCAATCATTCAGACTGGCTAGCTTCTTGAACAATAGCACGTACGGGGAGCACCGAGTGGCACAAATTGTAAAATCCTAGTGGAGTCAATTACTAAGGTAGTTTTTTAAAAAACTACTAATCTGACACATAAGTTTTGATGCATTGTACCACACTAATTTTATACTCAATCCAAGCAGCCCTCTATTAGTATTCCCAAAATCATACAACCCGGAAAAATGGATATAATTGAGCAAGTAGCACAAAAGGAATAATTGGGCATTGTGGATGTGTAACAGCCACATCATCTCTACAGGAACCAAGATATGGGAATGCTGAATTTGAAAATCAGATGAACCTGATACCAATCAAACACAATGAGAAACAGAATGAAATAACTGCAAGAAAGAAAATCGCTGACAAAGTAGTCCAAGCAAGTGAGGGAACATTCCTTGAGACTTCTATCTGAGGCAAACCAGTAGATCAACCATCAGCAACATAAGGTTCACCCAATAAAGCAGCCCAAGGCCGCGAAAACTCATCATCAGAAGATTACATGCCCGGTATATTGTAAAATAGGCCGACTCCAATCCCAATAAAGTCGAGACAACAGAAGAAAATCAAGAAGAGCCTGGAGAAATAAAAGAAAAGTTCGTTAGAAAAGCCATAACAACAAAACATCTGTAAGGGCAACCCTGCATATATAGCTTGAAAAATGTAAGTGATAGCAGTGAGCACTCTTGATTCTTATCACAATTAGAGGCCCACATAATATAATACTATGAAGGAAAATAAGCAGTACAACCATAATTTTCAAGCAATATATCGTGCTAGATTCTTGCGTATGCATATCCTAGCATTGTTGGGGATATATCAACTAGGGGTATAACCAACATGGATCAATCCGGCTAGTCCAGGGCGGCCCAAGGGTGGTAAGGCTGAAGCCTGCCGGGCGGCCCAGATAGCTGACGTACAAGGAAGTAGGCGGACGGTACAAGGAAGGTGGAAGGCCGAAGCCCATCAAGCCACCAAGCCCAAGACGGAAGGCGGCAACTAAGTCGGCTAGGTCTAGAACTCTGTTTACTTGCCGGACAAGTACTTACCTTGTACCCTGGGGTCTGGCCGCCTATATAAGCCGGCCACCAGGGAGCCTTTAGGGCAGACAACTTCAATAGGCATCATACCCATTGTAACCTGTTCACGGCTATTGCCTCATAGTGAATTATAGCAGCACGTAGGATCTCGCCACCGCTGTGGGATCCGAAGCTGGGTAAACTCGCCGTGTTCAATCCGTCCTCGACGACACCAACCTTCTTCCCCACAATCCATACGTAGGCTAGAGGACCCCCGTCTCCTATCAATTATGCCGATACCACGACAGTTGGCGCCCACCGTGGGGCATAAGGTTCCTGGCGTCACGTTCCAGGCGGGAACACTTGGCGGCGTGGGCAAGCAGATCGCCGTCGGTCGCGTCACAAGGTATGGCGGCCATAGCTACGTCAACTCGGATGAGTCCTGGCTCCCGGCGGACGACTACCTTATCGGATGCGCAATCGTACCGATCGGAGGGATCAACGTCTTCATCGGATACACGCCAGAGGCGTACGGCCTACCGCGTTTCTACAACCCCACCCACCAACCCTTCGACCAAGCAGTCGACCGGCAAGATGGATCTGAATCCGCCTTCTCCCAGGAGTCGGCCGAATCTGATTTCCACTTCGTCGGAGTTGTCGGACTGGGATCAGACTCCCAGCCGGAAAACAACGATCCTGAGTCAATCCTCCCTGCTCTACAGGAAGATGCGATGTCAGATGCCGGATCCAGATCTACCGTTCAAGTCAACGTAGACTCTGACTCCGATGATGATGCTAGTCTCTTCGAAGAGAAGATCAAAACCCGCTTTTCCAGTGGTAATCCGGCTCCCTCAGAGGGCACAGCGGATACTGACATGCCTGACGAGCTGGCTATGATGGTTGTTGTCGGTCACGAGACAACCCCAGTTACTTCGGAGGCGCAAAACAAGCCGGCGGAATATGCCGACGACACCACTGCCGGCCAACTCATTGAAAGTTCCGACAAGGTGCGCGCAAAGAAGAAAGCTGGCCTCGAGAAAGGCGGCAGTAGCAAACCCACGGATTTGCTCTCCGTCATCAAAGAAGTAGACGAGATCATGAATACTCCGGTGAATAAAGACACCCCACTCGACGCAGTGGAAGAGCTTAGGCTTAACATGCTTAAGCACTCTGACTTCCTGCGAAAAAGAGAGGAGCACGTTGAGAGCCTTGCGAAGAAGATCGAGAAAGAACAGGAGAAGATGTCGGCCAAAACAAGCCGGCAACTCTTCGAGGAGAAAAGGTCATCAAAAAACCGCCGTGGAAAAGAGCCGCCTGCGCAAGCAACAACATCGGCTCAAGATCTAGGGTTCGACTGGCGCACGGCACCACAGCGCGTGGACAGAAGGGGAGATGTTGTCTTCTGCACCCCTGTCCTCAACGCGGCCGCCGCGCTAGATACCCTGGACGACAACACTTACACGGCGGAAGAGAAGCTGGCCAATGCAAGACATTTCGTAAGCAAGGCCCTAGAACAACAAGCTCGCGCTGATTTCTACGGCCATATGGCGGATGCCCGTGGGGGAGACCTAGAGTCTAAGTCGGGAAAGTGCAAAGCTGCACCCGGCGCCGACCCCGATGGCCCGTCTGGCTCCAGTAGCCATGGCGACAAAAGGAAGGCAACGCCACCTCCAAAGAAGACGCCACCGCCAAAGCCAAGGCGGGACGAGAATTCATGGACAGGAAGCAGAGGAGACCTGCCACCTCCATCCCAGCCAAGACGTGACAATGGCGGTAGCCGGAACAACAGGCCGCCGCCTAGAAAAGATGTCGGCAACGACCCTCCCAGGAGAGGCCGAAGCCGATCTCCGCAGCGTAGCACTGGCAGCAAGAAGGGAGAGGAGGTAGAAGGGCCTAGGCGCAGCATAAGCCGGGCAGCGCAGGACGAGCCGGACGCAAACAGAGGCGCACGGCAGCTCGATCCAAAAGACGCACGACACCGCCTACAAGACATAGCAAGAGGAAAGCAGACGCTATACTCTGGACCAAAGTGCTTCGGTGACGCCATCCGCAGAGAGCCGTTCCCTAAGGACATGACATCAGTGTCAAAAAACTGTTCTAGGTACAACGGCCTCGTTAAGCCGGACTCATGGCTATCCGATTATGCCATGGCCATAGAAATTGCCGGCGGGAGCAGCCATATTGCCGTCCACTACCTACCTCTCATGTTGGAAGGCACGGCAAGAGCTTGGATCGACAACCTTCCTGAAAAGTCCATCCATAGCTGGTACGACATGGAAAAGGTTTTCTCGCAGCACTTCCAAGGAACATACAAGCGTCCAAATACCTACACGGATTTGCAACGCTGTATCCAAAAGCCGGACGAAACCATGACAGATTTTGTCAGCCGTTGGATATCCGAAAAAGCCAACTGTCATGGTGTTTCGGACGCACAAGCTATCCATGCCTTTTACATGGGCCTACAGAAGAAGTCCCTGCTCCGTCATAGGCTCGTCCGCGAGCAAATCACGGACCTTGGTGAGATGCTCAACCTGGCCGCCCAATACGCGGCGGCGGATGACGACGCCCGGGACGATGACCCAGACGTCAACATCATACCAAAGCGGAACAACAAGCGCAAGCAGGCGGCGGATGACAAAGCCGGGCCTTCCAATGAGGTAGCCGCAACATTCCAAGGAAACGCCGACAAAAAGAAGTGGAAGAACAAGAAAGATAGTCGCGAAGCCGGCTCAGGGCCTAAGGTGGCGCGAATCACTTATGAACAGGCAAAGCTTTTGCCATGTCCCATCCACGCCTCATTGGGCAAGGTCAACCATATGCTTGGCGAGTGCCGTTTCATGGACGACTTCAAAAAGGATCCCACAGTCGGCTGGAAGTCAAAGAAGTCAAAGAAGAACGACAAGAAAGACAGCAAGGAGGATGAGGACGACGACGACATGTCTATCTCAAGCGAAGATGACGCAGCCGCCAAGAAAAAGAAGCCGTATCCGAAGGTCAAAAAATCTCTTGTGTGCTTTGTCGGCACGCCTTCGGCTAAGGCGGATAAGGCGGAAATGCGCGGACTCAACGCGACAATGCCGGACGTCCCTCAGTACTTGAACTGGTCTGAGGCAACGATTACTTGGGACCGGTCCGACCACCCTGATCACGTTCCTCACCCAGGAAAGTACGCCCTTGTCGTCGATCCCATTGTCGACAACTTCAGACTTACAAAGGTACTGATGGATGGCGGCAGCAGCCTCAACATCTTGTACTATGACACACTAAGCCGCATGAACCTATCAGAGGATCAGCTGGACCACAGCAACCTCACCTTTCATGGCATAGT
Source organism: Poa annua (assembly GCA_026929855.1). Classification (NCBI taxonomy): domain Eukaryota; kingdom Viridiplantae; phylum Streptophyta; class Magnoliopsida; order Poales; family Poaceae; genus Poa; species Poa annua. Next base: position 160,735,160 of record CM049427.1, on the reverse strand, counting down.
GCCCGGCAGGCAAGCAAAGTCAATGGGGAGCATCAGGCTGAAGGTAACTTTCGGACCAAAAGAGAACTACCGCTCAGAGTTCCTTCGGTTCGAAGTTGTCCCCTTCAAAAGCGCCTATCATGCAATCTTCGGACGACCGGCTTTCGCCAAGTTCATGGCAAGGCCGTGCTACATATACAACAAGCTTAAAATGCCGGGGGAAAACGGAACCATCACGATTTCCGGCAACTTCAAGAAAGCCAAGGAGTGCGAGCGTGGCATGGCCGCCTTCGCAGAAGCCGTCATCCACAAGGAAGAGCTCGCGCTGCTCGGGGCGGATTAGACAACTCCATGCCAAAGCCAAAGATGGATGTCAAGAAGACCTTCGAAGCTTCAGAAGACACCAAAAAGGCGGACCTCATCCCAGGTGACAAGTCTAAGCAAGTTGTCATCGGCTCCAACCTTGACAGCAAATAGGAAGGCGCGCTCGTCGAGTTCCTCCGTGAGAATCGTGACATCTTTGCATGGTCGCCTTCCGACATGCTTGGTGTACCGAGGGAACTTGCCGAGCACTCGCTCAACGTCATAAAAGGATCCAAGCCGGTGAAGCAAGCAACAAGACGCTTTGGAGATGAGAGACGCAAGGCTATAGGAAAGGAGATAAATAGGCTGAAGGCCGCCAATTTCATAAAAGAAGTTGTACACACCGATTGGGTGGCAAATCCTGTACTTGTCCCAAAGAAGAATAAAGAGCTGAGGATGTGTATTGACTATACCGGTGTTAACAAGTGCTGCCCAAAGGATCCCTTTGCGCTGCCTAGAATTGACCAAGTCGTAGACTCCACAGCAGGCTCCGAGCTGCTTTGTTTTCTGGACGCCTACTCAGGATACCACCAAATCAAGATGAGAGAGTCAGATCAGCTGAAAACATCTTTCACAACTCCATACGGGACTTTCTGCTATATTACAATGCCTTTCGGCCTGAAGAATGCAGGGGCAACATACCAGCGCTGTATGCAAAATTGCCTGCACGAACAGATCGGCCGCAATGTTCACGTCTATGTAGACGACATCGCGGTAATGTCAAAAAAGAAGGCAGATCTCCTAGAGGACTTGGAAGAAACTTTTCAGAATCTCCGGAGGTATCAAATGAAACTCAATCCCGCCAAGTGCGTTTTCAGCGTCCCAGCCGGCAAATTGCTCGGGTTTATCGTCTCAGAACGAGGGATCGAGGTTAACCCGGAGAAGATCAAGGCCATCCAAAACATATCCAGACCTACTTGTCTGAAGGACGTGCAGCGCCTAGCCGGATCGGCAGCAGCCGTCAGTCGTTTCATAAGCCGCCTAGGGGAAAAGGCAATGCCTCTCTACCGGCTATTGAAGAAATCCGACAACTTCGAGTGGACAGCAGAGGCAGATGCCGCCTTACATCAACTTAAGGAGGCCCTCACATCCGCTCCAATATTGGCAGCACCTCGATCACAGGAACCAATGCTGCTGTACATCGCGGCAACATGAGCTGTTGTCAGCGTTGTCTTGGCTGTGGAAAGAAAGGAGAACGAAGACGCGGCGTGTGAGCAGCGACCGGTCTACTTCATCAGTGAAGTGTTCTCCGCCTCCAAGCAGAGGTACCCGCATTACCAAAAGCTGGCTTATGGTGTATTCTTCGCCGCCAGAAAGCTCAGGCATTACTTCCAGGAACACACAGTGACAGTAGTCAGCAAGGCACCGTTGGGAGACATAATCAACAATGCAGAAGCAACAGGTCGAGTTGCCCAATGGGGCATCGAACTTGCTGCCTTTGATATAGTCTATAAACCACGGACCGCCATTAAGTCTCAAGCGCTTGCAGACTTTGTCGCCGACTGGACAGAGGCCATGGAGGAAACGACGCTCCCCGAATCAGAATATTGGGTCATGCACTTTGACGGATCAAAGATGCTCAAAGGCTTGGGGGCTGGAGTCGTCCTACGCACGCCTAAAGGTGACAAGCTTAGCTACGTGTTACAAATCCACTTCACAGCAACCAACAATGTTGCCGAGTACGAAGCCTTGCTTCATGGGTTACACGTGGCAAACGACCTAGGCGTCAAAAGAATCCTCTGTTATGGCGACTCAGATTTGGCCGCGCAGCAAGTAAGCGGAACATGGGATGCAAAAAGCGCAAGAATGGCGGCTTACAGAGCCAAAGTTGACGAATTCGCAAAAAACTTCGTAGGCTACAAAGTCCGGCATGTTCCAAGAGCTGAGAACGAGGCGGCGGACACACTTGCAAGACTAGGATCGGAACGCAAAAAGGTACCAAAAGATATCTTCCTGGAGCATTTGCACAAGCCATCCATTAAAGGCGCCGATTTGATGGACCCCGACGCAGAAGAACCGGTAGAAGCGGCAAGTCTCGTTGTCTACTTGACACAGCCGGATTGGGCAGTCCCATATCTCGATTTTCTAATCGACAAAAAGTTGCCGGAGGACGATGAGGTGCTAAAGAGGCAGATCATAAGGTGAGCCAAGGCATTCACGATAATAAAAGGCGAGCTATACAAGCGAAGCACATACGGCATCTATCAGCGGTGCATACAGCCGGAAGAAGGCCGGGAAATTCTGAAGGACATACATATTGGCACCTGCGGGCATCATGCTTCCGCCAGGTTCATTGTATCCAAAGCTTTCCGCCAAGGTTTCTACTGGCTCACCGCCAAAGAAGACGCCGAGAACATCGTAAAGACATGCAAAGGCTGTCAGGTGTACGCTCGTCAACCTCACTTGCCGGCACAGGAGCTAAGGACGATCCCAATCACATGGCCTTTCGCGGTCTGGGGCTTAGACATGGTGGGTCCCTTCAAAAAGGCGCGTGGTGGGTACACCCACCTATTGGTCGCTGTCGACAAGTTCACCAAATGGGTCGAGGCTAAACCGATCAGCAAGCTTGACGCACGAACAGCCACCAATTTTCTCTGGGGAATTATCTCTCGGTTTGGAGTTCCACACCGCATTATCACCGATAATGGCAGCAATCTGTCTCAAGGCGACATAGAAGAATACTGCAGCGATCTGGGTATCCGGCTTGATTTGGCATCCGTGTCACACCCTCAATCCAATGGACAAGTAGAGCGTACAAACGGCATGGTCTTATCAGGACTTAAGCCTCGTCTCGAAGCTCCATTACACAGGGCAGCCGGCGCTTGGGCAGATGAGTTACAGTCGGTACTATGGAGTTTGCGCACAACGCCAAATAGGTCCACCGGCTACACTCCTTTCTTCTTAGTATATGGCGCTGAGGCAGTGCTACCTACCGACATGAAGTACGATTCCCCAAGAGTTCAAGCCTACATCGAGCAAGACGTAGAAGGTGCAAGACAGGATAGCCTAGACCTGCTAGACGAAGAAAGAGACGTCGCTCTCCATCGCTCCGCCTTGTACCAGCAACAACTTCGCCGCTATCATAGCCGGAGAGTGCGGAAGCGAAGCTTCAGAACATGTGACCTGGTTCTCCGCCTAATTCAAGACAGAAAAGGCTTGCACAAGTTATCCCCGCCATGGGAAGGACCGTTTATAGTCACAAAGGCGCTGCTCAATGGTTCCTACTACCTGGCCGACAACCTCGACGAAGACGAAAAGAAAATGCGCAAGAAAGCGACAGGAAAAAGGGGAACCAAGCGCAAAAAAGGCATTGACGATCCGTTCAAGCAAATACGACGGACTTGGAATATTGAGCAGCTACGTCCTTTCTACACTTAGCAATTTATAATTGTAATAAGTTAAATATGATTATGAAATAAAAGTCTATGGTTCCTCATCTGTGTTGAGAAGCATGACATCTTTTGTCTTTTCTTGCAATCATATTTCCCCTATGTATCTAAGTTACCTATTTTCTAGCTCCGTGCAAAGGTTCAAACTGGTAGATACTTGCAGCTTTCGAGCCAACCCAAAGCAAAAATAAACTTTTTTGCGCCGCCTAATTCCTTTACCTCTGATTACTTATATGCGGTTCGCCTAATAGTATGTCTTTGACACCAACATGTTGGCTTTGGTCTCTGATTCTAAACGCATGGTTTAACCCTGGTTGTTTCAACTAGAGTTACCGGCTGAGGTTTCGTCAACATACAAAAAGTCAAACATATAAGTCAGGTTAAAATTAAGGCGGGCCATATAAATAAAGACAAAATAAAACTTGTCAGCTAGTTTCCGCTTAACAAAGCAGCAGCAAAAGTATATACAAATATTACAAGTCAATGTTGCATTGTTTCAGGAGCCGACAAGTAAGGCTAATAGGAGGCAAGGACAGAAAAGATATGGCTCGGGGAGCGTCTACATCAGGCTTGGGGGCTGACAACCTCCGCCTCGGCCGCACCGGCAGCTTCAGCTCCCTCTCCGCCAGGCACAGGATGGCGCCGGTAGAAGATTGAAGTGTCGACCATGTCGGCAACACGCGTGGCGTAGCCGGCAATGCTGTCCAGAACAGTGGCCGGCTCAACCTCGCTGCCGTCTTCATACGTTGACGGCATGCCTTCGGTGACGGCTTCTATCTCCGCCTCGGGGTAGTGCGCCATGAATAACCCAAGCGCGGTCTTGGCACCACCCCGCGCCGCCGACTTCAGCGAGCTCTTGTGCAGTTTGGTCGCCTGATCCAAGATAGCGGGCACGTCGCTGAACTCGGTCGGTTCCTGGCTTCCGGAGGAGGTGAAGAACTTGGCGGCAAACCGCTTGGACGCCGCCAAAGTCTCGGTGATCAGCTCGCCTAGACGCGCAAGGCGATCCAGGCGGGGGCTGACAACCTTGTCATCGCCTAAGACGGCGGGAACTGCATCAAAAATGAAGCCATCAGTTTGGCTGAGGCTAAAGAAAAATGGCAAAATCAAATAAGGAATAAGAAATTACCAAGGACCGAGTTATGGAAAGCGGACAACTCAATCATGTGAGTTGCCAGCGCAGCCTCGGCGGTTTGGGCGCGAGAAGTCTGCTTGGAGATTTCCTCGGCAGCCGTCCTCTCCGCCTCCGCCAACTTGTTGCGCAGGCTTTCCAGCTCACCAGTATGCTGGCTAGATTCCTGCGCAAACTTGAGTTGCTGGGCCTCCATCTCCTTCTGATGAGCCTCCTTCAACTCCAAGTTGGCGGCCGCCAAGTCAGAAGCTTCATTCATAAGAGGTTGCATATCAGTGGACGCCTTCAGAATATCCTGGGCGTGGTCTAGCAGTTCTACAAATATGGATTCGCTAAACTAAATGATTGACGGCAACATAAGTCGAAAGTATAGTTGAAGGCGAGGAGGATTAACCCTACCTTCATCTTTTTTGCGGGCCGCCTCCAACTCGGCAATCCGCAGGTCCTTGGCCTCGCAGTCCTTCTTCAGGTCGCGGCAACGCTGGTTTATCTCGACCCGGGAGGAGAGGAGCTCGACATTGGCGGACACAAGGCCCTGCAGGACAAACAAAGGCATAAAACATATTGTCGAGTAACCACTAAGCCGGCAGTCAATAATTCTTTTATTTTTGACTTGCCATCTAAGTGCTCGGGGGAAAGACTATGTATATGCCGGAGTGGTAAGAACTTACAGATAGGTCGCCCTCCAAGTCGGCAAAGGCCCGCGAGGCGAAGTTGGCGAAAGCCAAAGTTGACTCCTTGGCCTCCTTAAAGGTGGACCAAGGGTCCCTGACCTTGCCGCCTCCCGCAGTCGGGGCTGACCTCTGAGACCCGCCGGCAGTCGACTCCAGCAACCCTTCATTGGCGGCGCGCGATTGAGCGGCATCATCGGCCGTAGCCCCAGCCAGCAGTAGGGGAGTTTTGGGCGCGCAGTCGGCGGAAGGGGCCCTTGGCGGAGCGCCTGAAGCCGGAGCCGGGGGCTGACGACGAGCGTCGCCCATAAAGCTGCCGGCGTGGAGCTGAGGAGTTGGCGGCACGGTGGCCGGCGAGCTGCCTTGTGGCCGCTTACCTTTGCCAAGAAGCCTGGTCGTCAACCGGGAGGTTGCAACCCATTCCCTGTCAATAAAAAGCAAGCACAGTCAATTGGGTGCCAGTATTAAAAAGGTTTGTCGTCTATCAAAGGAAAAATTGAGTACCTTCGGGGGATATTAATCCCCGCGTTCTCGCCAAGGTTGGCGAGAGCCGGCTCGGTAGCCGATGCGATCCGTTTCTTCCTCTCGGCATTCACCGTGGAGGAAGCGGCGCCGGACGCCTTGCGCTTCTTCGTCTTCCCGACTTCCGACTCGTAGAAGTCGGGAGCCAGGTCATACTCCCCCAAGGCGGAGATCTGGAAAAGAAGACAAGTTTAATGGAGCTCAGTTTTAGCCGGCGAAGCTGTCAAACAAGGGGCAAGGAAGAAGATATTTACCTCGAGGGGAGGGTTGTCGTGGGTGTGCATGGGCACGCCCTCCACCGCCTTCACCAGCCCCGCCTTGACAAGGCTGCGGAGCCGGAACGCCAGGTCGGCAACCGGCAACATCTCTTCACTCACGCGAAGAGAGGCCGTGTCAGTAGGCGAATACTGGCACATCTTGTGCGGGCTATACCGCAGGGGGAGAATCTGCCGGCCGAGCCAGCAGATGACGGTGTCGACCCCATCCAGCAGAGGGGGATCCATCGTCCGCGTGAGGAATTCAATCCGCCTCTGAATAAGGCGGAGTTCCTCCGTCAACTTGGGCACCGCCTCGTCTCAGCATGGCCGAGGCATGGGTGGCGCGTTGACGAATGCCGGGATGCCGACTTGGCGGCCCGGGGCTGCCATATCTTGGCAGTAGAAGAACGTGGAGGTCCAGTCCTTGACGGACTCAAGGTATGGTATCTTAGGATACCATAGGCGGCCCTGGCGGCAGTTGAAGGTGACGCTGCCGCAGGTTGCCAGCCCACCGTCCGGCATCGTCTGCCGCCGGCAACGAAAGCAATATCTGAAGAAGTCTAAACTAGGCCTAATACCTAGGTAGCCTTCGAACAGAGCTGTGAAGCCGGCTAGGACTAATATGCTATTGGGTGCTATGTTGTGGGGCTGGAGCCCATAGTGATATAGAACCTCGCTAAAAAAGGCGGAAGGCGGAAGCGCCATTCCCCTAACTAGATGGGAGGTGAGGATTACCCGCTCCCCGGCTTTCGGGGCCGGGATGACGTCTCCGAAGGCGGCGCTCCACCGGCAATCCTCCCGAGTGGGGAGGTAGCCGACAGACTCCAAATCTTGGAGGGCATCTTCGTCGACTATGGAAGGTAGCCAGTAGTGGGACCCGAGGTCCGCCGCTTCCTCTTCCTCGTCGACGGGGGCGCCCGCCGTCGTCATCGCCGCGGTGGTTGGTGGAGGAGCCGAAGGACCCAGCGCTGGCGCGCGCGCGGGAAGTCCGAGGGGCGACGGTGGCGACATTGCCCGTCGCCGCCGCCGCGGGACGGGTTATCGCGCCGCCCATCGCCGTCGCGGGCGCGGTCTCGGTCGCCGGACCGCTCGACGCCGTCGAAAGAGTCGGGCCGGTGGACATCGCCGCAAGGAGAGGTCGTCGGAGGAGAGGAGTTCGCCGGAGCTCGCTCGGAGGCAAGAAGCGGAGAAGTGGAAGAGGCAAGAGTGCACGGAGAGCAAAGGCTGAGTGGTGAAAATGGACCGTTTGGCTACCTATTTATAGGGCCAGGCGTTGCTCCCTGTGCAATGGCGTTTTTAGTCGGACACGTGTCCAGCATCCGTTGCAGCACACGATTGCACGATCTCCACGCCTCCTCTTTTCCCGCAATTTGTGATCATGGCGAGATTCCCGCCTAGACTGTTTTCAAACTGTCGTGAGCTGGCTAGGTGGAGACCGCCAAGAAGGATGCTCGGCAAGATTGCCGAGCAACCGTCTTTTCCCATGATGGATAAAGGCGGCCGCATGTCAATATCAAGACACGCATGCCTCGTTGATTTTCAGAATGGTTCAAGTCCTGCAGCCGCCAACTTTGGCAGATGAAGAATCAAGAAGAAGCCGGCGCCTTCATGATCATATGTTGGAAGGCATTATTGATGCAACCTTCACGTTGCTTCTAGTGACATGCATGGCTTCCTCTTATCTTCACCATGATTGTGTCTTGAACATTATTTCCAAGTAGAAATAAGTGACCTTCTCTTCTCGTATTGCTGGCTTCTTCATGCTTTGCCTTATGCGTACCAAAGAAATGGAACCATTGGCTGCATGCATGCATATTGGTTATTGACATTTTATGTTTTTTGTTTTTGTTTTTGTTTTTGTTTTTTTTTATATATCCTCCACGCCCAAATTATTGATAGCAATATCAATATTATGGTCTATGTCCTCCGCGCCCAAATTATTGATAGTAATATCAATTTTACTGTAGTACTATTTGTATTCAAATCATCATGGCTTATTCTGGTTTCTGCCCATGTCCTGCAATGTCCATATGATCATCATCTGAAAGATTAAAATCATATTTTGTTAAATATTCCTTCTTTATTTCTTCGAATTTTTCATCAAATTCTGCTCGCAATTCTTTTAAAAATTCTTCTTTTAGTGATTTCTTAGAGTCTTCGAACTTCTCTTCTATCTTAATGTTTACATATTCGATATCTAGTGGGTCCACACCCTTCACTAGACAGTCTTTATATGTTTGATATTTTGGGGAATCTTCTTCTTTAATTCTCTTAGAGTTTGATGCTTCCCCCTTTTGAGTTGATGATGCAGGGATATTCTTATCTATTCCCTTACACTTTTGAATGTATTCCTTTGCTTTTGGTTCTATATAGTAATTTTCACCAATAATGCACCTTGCTTGTTTCAAGGCTTCATTAATATCCATATACTTCTTCCATGTTATATCTTCTTTTTTCTTTCTTGGGACCATCTTTTCCTTTATTATTTCTTCAAAGGTCATGTATATGCCTGGGTTTGTCCCATCAAATAGGACATAAAGTGGTTTTATTTCTTGGATATCAATATTTGCTGATATTGAACCTTTCTTATTCATCATATTGAAATATTCTGCAAGGCTATTCAGAATAGACAGCATATAGCCTTTGTCTTCTCTTCTATTATTGTATTGATAACAAAAGTTATCAAGTATGCTTGATTGAACTTCGTCAAGAATGATATGATTCTTAGGCTTGAAGTTAAATGTATTTGGTGGGAATATTTTTAAGCTATTCTCGATCCCGAAGGTGAACACTTCCGATCCATTTGGAAGCAACCCCTTCTTCATTCCTGCAAAATTGTCGAACGAGAGAATATGTCAGGTAGACAATTATCTTTTCCTTTGATATGCTCAAAGATAACTTTATATCCATTTCCTGTTATAATATCTTCAAATAAGACCCATCTTCTAGTAGAACTTTTCTTACTATTTATTTGATTATAGTATCTGCATATTGCTTCGCAATCTGTTCGTACTGTGAATTCCTTAAATCCCAAATATAGCCTAAATGCATTTATTGCATGAACTACTGCGAGAATTTCTCTATCAATATTATTCACTGCTTTCAATTTATAGCTTCCTGAGGTATATCTGCATAGTTTCTCTTCTGCTTTAGGAGAGTACTTATTTGGTTTTTGTTTTAATATAGCTCCCCATCCAACTTTGGATGCATCTGTTTCAATAATAAAATAATGATCTTCTAATGGTAATTCTAAGGGTTTCAAGCTTTTAACCTTATCTTTAATAGCCTGGACTAATTTTATATCTTCAGAATTAAAATATTTTTGACCATTCTTTCTTAGTTTTGCATATAAAGGTCCAGCTAGTTTCGCTAGGTTATCTATATAATTTCTTGCATAATTTACAATTCCTAAGAATTGTTGTAAGACCTTTTTATCATTCATAGCGTCAGGAAATTGTAATATTTTCTTAGCAATATGCTCTTGTAGATAAATTTTTCCTTCTCCAATTTCATGTCCTAGAAAATTATTTTTCTCTTTGCATATTTCCATTTTCTTTTTAGATAATATTAACCCATTCTGTTCTACCTTTCTAAAGAAAACTTCAAGGTGAGCAATGTGTTCTTTGTAAGATTTTGAAAATACTAATAAATCATCTACATAAACTAATATGAATGTTTGATTCTCATTAAATATATTTTGCATTTTCCTTTGAAATAGTGCAGGGGCATTTTTTAATCCTAATGGCATTACAAGCCATTCATAGTGACCTTATGGACACGTAAAAGCTGTCCATTTAATTGATTCTTCTGTCATTTTTACTTGCCAAAACCCTGCTTTTAAGTCGAATTTAGAAAAGATTTTACTTCCTTGTATTCTATTGATCCACTCTTGTTTATTGGGTATATTGTATGCATCATCTACCGTATTATCATTAAGTCTTTTATAGTTAATAACCATTCTAGATTTTCCTCTTACTTCTTTGGCATGATTTCTAACTATAAATGTTGCAGATCTGTGGGGGCTTCTACTTTCTCTAATTGCTTTTAATTTTAATAATTCTTCAATATGCATTTCAAATTCTTCTATATCCTTGGGAGTAGCTTCTATCGGTCCTGACTTAATTATATAATCAGGGTTTATAATATTTATTTTGCATACTATGGAATTCTTATCCCAATGTTTCATTCGTATTTCCCCAATGATTTGTAAATCTTCTAATCTTTGTACAATCTTCTCTATATCTTTCTTAGATTTTATATCTCTATACCAGTTTGGAGAGAATGATTGTAATCCTATACATTCTATGCATGTATTCTCTATATGATATTCTTCTATGGTGTCACTTGGTTCCTCTTCTATGCAGGTTTCAGAAATTTCTGCGCGTGGCAAATATTCACTGTCTAAATTAGATATTTCTACATTTTGCAAAGATTTTCTTTGCTTTCTGATCTCAGATATGTATGGTACACTATCTTGATATGGGATGAATGTAACACCTTCTTCATGTATAATTGTTGTTTGTAACGATTGTTGTAAAAATCATAATCCCAATATCATGTCATCATTGATTAACGATAAATCTCTTACTGTAATTTCGTCTATTATATATTTAGTGCCATTTATATAAGGTGCAATGTTATATGCCAATTGTTTATGAATTTTCTTTATTCCTGACATGTCTGTAGACACTTCAGCTTTACTATCGTCTATAGTCGTAACTATTTCAGGACATCTTATAAAATATTTATCGTGAATGATATTTTTTGTGCAACCTGTATCTAATAGTGCCAATATTTTGAACGAAATATTTGGCTTTAAACCTATTTTAACTAGGATTCTTATTCCATAAACTTCCTTAAATGGTAATTTAACTGCATATTTATTTCCAAAACTAGTAATTGCATCTTTTAATTGGATTAACCTGTCCCCTTTGTGTTATCTTGCTATTACCATTTGATCTTTAAGTTCAGTGTTTTGGGTGGTATTATCTCTTTGTTCTATTGTACTATTATTATCTTTTTCTACCTTATATTTTAGCTCTTCTAATTCTGCTTCTAATTTATTTATTCTATTTTCTAAATTCCTAACCCTACTTTATAATATGTTATCTTCAGGTTCATACACTATTTCTTGTCTCCAATTCTGATTACGAGCCTTTAAACAAGAAGCACATGCTTGTCTTAAACATAAGCTACATGTAGATATATTTTCTTGACTTGGGTAGTATATACAGAAGACACATTTAATGTTGTAATCTCCTTTTCCTCTAACCCAATCATGTTCACAATCTACTTGATTCATCATTTCAACTTTTAATCCTGCTAAATGATCTATTAAATCTATCTCATCTTCGCTTGACTCATATTCTGGGGTCTCATTTTCTACTTCATCTGTTTCTATGATTGAATATATTGACTCATCATCTTTTATTTCATCATCACAAACTAATATATTCTCATTAACACTATCAATGATTAACACCCTTTCTTGCTCTTCGTATTTACTAGAATACCTCTTTTGGTCCTTATTAGGGAAAGTTTTACTTAGATGATCGGGTGAATTACATATAAAACACCTACAAGTTTTATCATAAGATTTTCTTGGGTTATATCTTCTACCATTTCGCTTGTGTAAAAATGGGGCTCTATTATCCGACCTTCTTAGAAAATATCTTTTCTTTGTTCTATAATTCTTATTTTCTCTTCTCTGAGGCTTATAATATTTTTTGTTTCTATACCTATCTTCTCCATATGTTAATGGTATTTGTACTATGTTATTGCAGAAATTATAATCTGATTTCTTCATAGACCTTTGTGCTTGTATGCTAGTACATACCTTTCTTAAATGTTTAAACACAAATGTTATAGCTTGGGAAATATTTACTACACGCCCTACTGATTCTTTCTTGTATTCCTCATATATTATAGATCCTAGAGGGTCTGGTAATTTGTTAAAATATCTTTCTACTACTCCTACATTATATCCTTGCTTTGCAGTGGTGGCATTATATAAATAATGTTTAGAAAATTCTTTTATACCTTTCCAACTAGTTAATGTTAATTTTTCTATTTCTCTCAACCTTTCATTTTGTAAAACTGTATTTCCTAATTCTGGATCTTCGGCTATAACCATATTTGATATGACATTTGCAAAATTATTAGGATTACTTCCGGCTCTTTTTAGTTCTTCATAAATATTAGGATAATTTTCGACCCATTCTTCCCATAAAACTTTAACAGATTCTCCTAGAAATGTCTCGAGGTATGTTAGCATATCTTCTACCTTGTTGCCTATGCTATACTGATTTTGTATATATTTCTGGACTATTAAGCCTTTCCATATGCTAAGTATATTTTGCCAATCTACAGGGTCATGAGCTGCTAAGTTTAGAATTGCGCCATCATTCCTAGTATTTTGAAATTGTACTGGTTTTTCAAAGTCTCTTCTTTTGCTACCTATGTATCTGTATTGTCCCGAAATATATGTGGGTTGGAAATCTTCTTTTTTCGGAGGCCATTGTCCAGCTGCCCTAGTTGGTCTTTCTCTTTCTCCTTCTCTTTTTACTGAGCTTTCACCAAATACTCTTTTTCTTTTACTACTTTCCATTTCCATGGCTTCCATTGCATTATCTAAATTTTGCAATCCTATCTCATCTAGTGAATTTAGAAAATAACTATTTTCTTCGGCTTCATTTTCTGACCAAAATTCTTTCATTAATTCTTCTTCTTCTTCATAACTTTCTGTTAGTATTTTGTTATTTATATCCCATTGCTCTTCTTCGCATAATTCTTTATTTTTACTGCTCTAAGTAGCATCATTGTTTTTATTCTTATCAATATCTTTTGTCGCTATGTTATTATTTACCATATTTGAACTACTAGTAACTGATTTTTTCTCGTTTTTTAATTTCTTTAACCTTGCAATCTCTCTAATAAAAAACAATTGCCTTTCTCTAATCTTAGGCCAATCTTTTATCATAGAATTATTATATTCCCACTCTATATGTTTTAACTTCATTTCCCAATGATTAATATCTTCATCTAAATCGGATATCTCCATGCATTCAGTTGTGCCCTTATTCTTGTTATTATTATATTCTGAATCTGAGGCGAAAGATTCTACATCGTCTATGGTTGCTGCTTTATAATCTGTGAACCTTATGCTACTGCTTCCTTCACAATTTTGATAGCTTATATAGTTATTGGGCTGTTTTAATTCTTTCTTCTCTATTAGTTCGCTTATATTCCATTCCTCTCCTGCTCTTTCTTCAGAATTAATTTTAAGAGGACTCATAAATCTTATACCATTCGATTGCATGCTTTCAATTACGTCATCTACATTTACTCTATATCTAGAGCTACTTTTGTTGGACAATCTTCCTATAAATTCTATGCTTACCAGCAAATTTGTTCCCTTAAAATCTTCATTTCCCTTAGACTGGAACCCAAAGCTCATTTTCTCAATAAATTCCTTTACATGCATCATTAGGTCTGGGGCTATGTAGGTTATAAGTCTATTTTCATTCATATCTCCTTCCATGAATCCTAATGCTGCTTTATCTATTGATCCCCATCTTTTGTCTAGTAATGTTATTAATACCTTTGCTCCTAATTCCTTTCTTGTCATTCCTTTTACTCCTATGATGTACATACCTTGGTGGATATATTTATACCCGCAATATTTGAGATCATTTTCTATGTTCTTGCTCACAATTCTTAATTCTACAGGATGTGTTAACACACTTAATTCTACTTCTCTAGATATTCTATATAGACCATTTCGGCTTTCAAACATTCCCATATGGTATACATGTTACGGTTTTATTTTTCTTAGCGTATCTTTTTGATATCTTTCTAAATCAGTTTGCAAATCTATGACTTCTTCTAAACTATCAATGTCATCTGACTTGCTGCATGACATTCTATGCATCATTGTTAGAGGTCTTGAATCTTGCCTAATTAATTGGAGGGTTTTGTCTCTTCTATTTTTAGATATGTCGATTTTTCAGAATTAATATTCCTTGGTGAAGCTAATATTCCGGACGAAGCTGAAACAATTTCCTTGTTGCTTTGTACACCTTTTAGCTTTTCTAAGATCTGAACTAATAATTGTAGGATTGTGTTATTTTGTCTTATTAATATATTGGAATCTTCTTTTGGCGAGTTGTGACTAGAAAATCCTACTGCAGGTGTTAAATATTTTTCTACTTCTTTTAATGCTTGATTATATTCGGACATAAAATTATGAGAGTATCAAGGTTTTTACCTCTTGAACCAACGCTTTGATTTCGAGTATATCTTGCCTGGTTTGTGGACTTGGTAGAGGATCTTTGCTTTTATTTCTTCCGATTTATAGCACCTCTTCCTTAATGTAATCGTTATTCTTGCAAATTGTATTCTGTCTTGATTTTGCTTCCTCTAATTTATGCAAAATTAAATCGACTTTATTATTCAGCAAAGTATACTTTTCTATGTGTTTTTGATATTCTCGAAATAAACTTTCAAATTTTTGATCCAAAATGTCTTGTCTTTTCCCCCAAGATATAAAGGAGTTATATATTAGATCAACTATAATATTCAACTGGCTATGCGTAGTATGCCAAGTATGTTCTTCAGAAGGATTTATTCTGCACCTTATATTAGTATGATCCTTGGTTTTTATTACTTTACCTTCGCTAACTTCTAAATTTAAGTACTTTAACCTTTCAATGATTAAACACTAGCTCTGATACCAACAATATATAATAATTTTTAAAATGCACAGGAAATTTCAGATGATACGATAGATATGCGTATATGCTAATTTAAATTTTGAATATTACTGTTTAAATATTAATATTTTTCTTTTTGCAGGATCATTTTTGGGCTGGCGAGGCCAACGAACTATCGGTGTGTTTGTGCGGATGTAAAAGTCCTACTCGGTACTCACCGTTCTTTCCGCTATATTGCTTCAGGAGTAGCTAAGTTTCTTTCCCTAGATATATTTAGACAGGTTTATATGGGTGTTTTCTTATCGTCTTCCCAGGCAGTTCCACCCAGAGGGAACACTTCTCTACGGCTACCAGGTTCTCATTTCAACGCCACACGGCTTAACAGAGAACTACACGTAGAGGTTTCTCCTATAGGATCCCTAGCATAAGAACTCAACCCGTATAAACACGCTAAACAGACCGAGGGAAAAACAGAACTACTTCATTTCCACAATATAACATCCATTACGGTTTTCCCTTTCGGGAACCATCGAAGGGTTTACACACAGAGAGGGGAGATTACCTGCCTGCGACCTTCCCTCTTACACTCTCTAATTTACACTGGAATTTTATTACACTGGAGGAAGAACTACTACTACTACTGAGCAGCGAGTAAGCTGGAACACTACGCTCTCTGCTCGGGATGGAATGCTGGTGCTGGTGTTGCTTGTTCTGCTTCGCTGCGGGAGGCTCTATTTATAGCCAAGGGAGCAACCCTTCACGAGAGCTCCTCAATAATTCTCCTCTTCTTTCTTCACGCTAATCACGCGCCTATGTTGTAGACTTTATAGGCTTGTAGTCTATGTAGGCTTCTTTTATAGCTTCATAGCTTCATGATCATATGATGGAAATTTCTTTATAGCTTCATGATCATATGTTGGAAGGCATTATTGATGCAGCCTTCACGTTGCTTCTAGTGACATGCATGGCTTCCTCTTATCTTCACCATGATTGTGTCTTGAACTTTATTTCCAAGTAGAAATTAGTGACCTTCTCTTCTCGTATTGCTGGCTTCTTCATGCTTTGCCTTCTGCGTACCAAAGAAATGGAACCATTGGCTGCATGCATGCATATTGGTTATTGACATTTTTTGTTTTTTGGTTTCGTTTTTGTTTTTTTTAATATATCCTCCACGCCCAAATTATTGATAGCAATATCAGTATTATGGTCTATGTCCTCATATATATATATATATATATATATATATATATATATATATATATATATATATAGGGTAGCGCTATTTGACTCCCTCGGAGTAGAATAGTTATTCTACACCCACCCTGTATCTTTCGAACCGTAAAGTATTTTTACGTCACGTAAATTTTGTCGTACTTCGTAATTTTATAGGAACGTAAGAAAATGTTAACATGACGTAAAAATTTATTTATGTGGCATATAAAAAATATTACGTAAAATACGCATTTTTACCTATTTTTACACTGTTATAACTTATATATTGCATTTCTTATGTATATTTATTAGTTATGGGGCAAAATAAATATAATTATTTGGATCATAAACATTTTTTTTAATAAAAAACAATGTAAAAACTTTCGGGTGTAAAATAATTTATTCTGCACCTGGGTGCAGAATAGGGTCTCTCTCTCTCTCTCTCTATATATATATATATATATATATATATATATATATATATATATAGGACATATTCATACTACACTCGAAGGTAACTACCCCACGTGTGTTTCACGCAATGTATGGAGTATCTATCATAACATGAGGTATGTATCATGTAGTATGAAGTATGTAATGCTATTTCAGTACTATAGATACTTTTTTTAGTAGTATGTAGAAAACTTCTACATACTTCTCTTTTATATGCATATATGACGATATTTCGAGTATATAGTGTAAAATATTAGGCCATTTACAATTTTTTCATTAAGGTTGTTTTTGGGTATCTTAGATATAGTATACGAACATACTCAAACCGATAAATTATGACAAACTACTTCCGTAAGTTGGTATATGAGACGTGGGGTAGTTACCTTTGAAGGTAGAAACCATTTTACCTATATATATATATAGGACATATTCATACTACACCCGGGTGTAGCTACACCCATGTGTGTTTCACACATGTATGGAGTATCTATCATACCGGGAGATATGTAACATGTAGTATGGAGTATATAATGCTATTTTAATACTATAGATACTTCTTTTAAGGTAGTATGTAAAAAAATTCTACATACTTCTATTTTATATTCAATATGACGATATTTCGAGTATATAGTGTAAAATATTAGTACAATTGTGATTTTTTCATGAAACTTGTTTTGGAGTATCTTAGATATAGTATATGAATATACTCAAACCGATAAAATATGACAAATACTTCCATAATGTGGTATATGAGACATGGGTGTAGTTACACCCGGGAGTAGAAAGCATTTAACCTATATATATATATATATATTCATACTACCCTCGAAGGTAACTACCCCACGTGTGTTTCACACAATGTATGGAGTATCTATCATAACATGAGGTATGTATCATGTAGTATGAAGTATATAATGCTATTTCAGTACTATAGATACTTTTTTTAGTAGTATGTAGAAAACTTCTACATACTTCTCTTTTATATGCATATATGACGATATTTCGATTATATAGTGTAAAATATTAGGCCATTTGCAATTTTTTCATTAAAGTTGTTTTTGGATATCTTAGATATAGTATACGAACATACTCAAACCGATAAATTATGACAAAGTACTTCCGTAAGTTGGTATATGAGACGTGGGGTAGTTACCTTTGAGGGTAGAAACCATTTTACCTATATATATATATATATATATATATATATATATATATATATATATATATATATAGGACTCCTGTTATATACTCCCAGGTGTACATACTCCCACCCCTTACTGGATCCTATGAATTGGATATATACTACTTTTTTCAAGCGGTATATACTGATTTTCAAGAGGTATATACCACATTTTTGTAAGGGTATATACCAGATTTTTTAATAGGTGTATATTGATTTTCAAATACCACATTGCTATGGGTATACACTGCTCCTTAAAGTCGGTTTATACTACATTTAAAAAAAGGTATATACTTATTTTGAGAGGGTATATACTAACTTTTAAAAGGGTATATACCACATTTTTTCAAGCGGTATATACTGATTTTCAAGAGGTATATGCCACATTTTTGTAAGGGAATATACCCGATTTTTAAATAAGTGTATACTGATTTTCAAATACCACATCTTTTTGAAGGGTATATACCACATTTTTAAAGAGGTATATACTGATTTTCAAAAGGTATATAGTAGTTTTACTCGAGTACATATACGGCAAAATAAATCAGGAATTACATACTAAATTTGGTTTGAAGGACAACATGATTTATACTAATGCATGATTTCATATTTACAACCATACACTAGGCATGAAACTTCTGGACGAGCATACACCGTCTCGCCACGTCTCTGTCGTCGTCAATCCGCATCTTGTCGTCGTCAAGCCGTCGGATGTCGTTCCCTGACGAGCATACACTGTCTCGCCACATCTCTGTCGTCGTCAAGCCGCCGGTAGCCGCATCTTGTCGTCGTAAAGCCGTCGGAGGCCCCATCTCGTCATCGTTGAGCGGAGCCGCCGCTGGTACAAGAACGATCAGCCCTTAGATGCGAACTAGGATTGCACCGTGAGTGTAGCGTATACCTGGGTAGAAGGGAGTATGTGGCGATTGCTGATCCATAATTTTGTTGCCTGACGGGAGTACACAGATGACTGCCAGCCACGGCCTGCTGGATATAAATGTGGACGAGATAAACATCATACCAATCATTGCTCAAAGTAAAATAATCTAGCATCATGCAACGTTGATGCAGCATACCTGCGTAATGGGACTAGCTAGAGGCAATTGTATCTCATCCGTATCAGGCTTCTCGACGGCGAGTTGACGGACGATCGAGGCCAGGCTGCTGTATAGGATATCATCCCTGCTGATCTTGAGAGAGAACACTCTCCATCTAGTGGCCAGCGGCGGCGGCGGCGCTCGAATCGGACATAGCTTCCGGCGGCCGGCGACGGCGGACGTACGTAGAGTCGTAGGTGCGATCTAGAGGTCAGAGCTAGCTGTGATCGACCGGCGGCAACAGCGCGTATGCCGGGAAAGTATATTGTGACGGTGGTGGTCCGGTCGATGTGGTTTCCATATAACTAATTAGGTTTTTGTCATGTCATGCGCTGGGCGCAGGTAGAAAATACCCGAAACGGTTTGCATGCCAATAAAATAGGATCAGCTCAACCGGTTTTCATTATCCAAGGATACGATTATTTTAATTAATAATAAACAGGTTTCCTATTATGGGTAAGGGGTACATACACCTATGAGTACTGAACCATTTTCCTATATATATATATATATATATAGGTAAAATGGTTTCTACCCTCAAAGGTAACTACCCCACGTCTCATATACCAACTTACGGAAGTACTTTGTCATAATTTATCGGTTCGAGTATGTTCGTATACTATATCTAAGATACCCAAAAACAACTTTAATAAAAAAATTGCAAATGGCTTAATATTTTACACTATATACTCGAAATATCGTCATATATGTATATAAAAGAGAAGTATGTAGAAGTTTTCTACATACTACTAAAAAAAGTATCTATAGTACTGAAATAGCATTATATACTCCATACTACATGATACATACCTCATGTTATGATAGATACTTCATACATTGTATGAAACACACGTGGGGTAGTTACCTTCGAGGGTAGTATGAATATGTCATATATATATATATAGTATATATATATATATATATATAGAGAGAGGTAAAATGGTTTCTACCCTCAAAGGTAACTACCCCACGTCTCATATACCAACTTACGGAAGTACTTTGTCATAATTTATCGGTTTGAGTATGTTCGTATACTATATCTAAGATACCCAAAAACAACTTTAATGAAAAAATTGCAAATGGCCTAATATTTTACACTATATACTTGAAATATCGTCATATATGCATATAAAAGAGAAGTATCTAGAAGTTTTCTACATACTACTAAAAAAAATATCTATAGTACTGAAATAGCATTATATACTCCATACTACATGATACATATCTCATGTTATGATAGATACTCCATACATTGTGTGAAACACACGTGGGGTAGTTACCTTCGAGGGTAGTATGAATATGTCATATATATATATATATATATATATATATACTATATAATATGTTTTGTGGACTCCGGTCGTACGTCCTGGCGATTTTGCAAAACACCCCCTGCAAAATACGGATATCAACCCGCAGTCCATCTTACCTCTTCGTCTCCAGTCCAGGTCAATCCAAAATAGATCTCCTTGCTCCTCCTACCTCTCCACGACACGCGCATTGCCGCCGGTAACAGGTCTGTTCTCCCGTGCTTCTCCTCCTCCGGCGAGGCCCTGCTGTAGAGAGATCCTAAATTTTAAAAAGTGGTTTCCCCGTTCGCAGCTCCCTTTCCGCTCGCCCCGCGGGCTCTCGATGTGACTGACGTCTCTCGCTTCGCTCCGCGCGCTAGGGTTTGACGAAGCTGCTGGCGGAGTACGCGCCGAGGGCAGCGGCGCTTCGGCGGGTCGAGTACTACCGGGGTCGCGTTCGATGTATGAACCCTCCCGCGTCGTCTACCTAGAGTCAACTCCCACCCACCTCCCGATCCCGTCCTCTACCCGATCTCCGGCGCCGCCAAGACACGCGCTGACCGACCTCCAGCTGCGCCGCCAAGACTCGGCATCGTGGGCCATACTCCTCTCCGGCGCGCTCCTCTCCGACCAGCAGCCCGACCCTTCTCCTCTCTGGCGCGCCGCCCCCTTTCCTCCCTGCCACGAGCACCACTCTCCCTCGGCTTCCTGATTCGCCCTACTCCCACCGCCTGCTTGCTCCCGGCCGATGCCCTCCCTACCCCTTCCGCTGCCGTGCTGGCTCCTACAGCGCCGCCGCGCCGCCGTCCCTTACACCAGCTCGCCCTTGCCGTTCTACACCACGACCAGCCCATCCCCTGCATCTCGTAAATTCATATGAGTCCGCCGGTACCTGGCCTTCTCTGCGCCTAAAATCACGAGCCGGAGTCCGCTGGTCACCATCACGGGAGTCAGCCGGATGTGAATTGTCGTCGACAACGTCTTGCTGCTTCGCCTGAAGATCGTGGTTCTGCAGGAAGCGGTACCCTTTTATTTTTTTTGTTTTGACAGCATCAAGCGGTTTCATCTTGTTACTTAGTGTCAAAAGAAAAAAAAGAAAAAAAAATAGTGTCAAAAGAAAAGGCAAACAGGTGGATTCCTGTAAAAAAGGGAGAAAATTTGTCAGTTCACTCGTTCGGTATCAAAACAGTGCAGTTCTTTCAGCTAGAAAATACAGTGTACTTTTACTTACTTTCATATCAAATTCTTTTGATAGGTGAAGTTAACTTTACTGCCCGGTAAAGTTCATTTCGTTTTACGGCTCTTAACTTCATCTGTGAGGTAGTCTACATTTTAGCTGAAATTCACTATTGTTACCCCGAAGTTTACTTTTATCAGAATTGTTGCTTTGTTGCTAAACTGCCGATGGTCCCTGAAATACTGCTTGTATTGTATCGCTTCTAAGTGCATGCCTATTTGTGTGCTGGTTAACAACCGCTGGAAATCCATGTTTCTTTCAATGGACTGAACTGTTTTATCCCTCCTCTATACTTCTTCCCTTATTTTAAAGTTCAATTAAAATAGGTCGAAGTTCACTTATCCGACGATCTGAAGTTATGTTCCAGTGATGTGAAGATGTGTAGTCTATTATGCTCAGAATTAGGGTTCTTTGTGTTGTCGGGTATGAGGGTAAATGGGTACGGGTTTGACATCCCTATATCCACCTCCGTTAGACTCGACGGGTTTGATATTTCACTTTGAAAAACACCCACTTGTTTTTTTTCTCACCATACTCGTCCTATTTAATGTGTGTACCCGTCGGGTTTGCGGGTGTCGGGTACCCATTGCCATATGGACGCATAATTACTCTCCTCTAACCTAGGTGAACCGTTAGGAGAAGAGTGGCCCGTATACTCCTCTGTTGTCATGTACGGGGCTCATAGCAACATGAAGAGTGGCTATGCGCAGTACAAGCTCAATATCATGGTGGCGGCGTCTGTCATAGGTGGTGCAACTGTTTCAAAAACAAGATACATTGGCAAGAAATAAGATACATCGGTCCCGTTGCAACGACTTAAGGTGAGGATGGTACGTCATTTTTTTTACCGATTTTACCCTCTCACTAAATCACATATTTACCCACCACTTCCAAGCATAAGTCATATACCGGTTAGTTTTTCTTCCCATGCCAGGCGCTTGTGCCGGCTGTGACCTCCGAGGCCCCTTCGAGCCGCTGACCTTCTGCTCCGCCGTTCACCGGACATGCTCATCGCAGCTGCTTGCCCTACGGCCGCCTCCTGCCCAGACCTCTCGCCGCCGTCATGCCACGCGGCTTCCCACAGAGACCTGCCCTTCCTCGCCGCTGTGCCTGCGGCCGAACTCGTCGCCGCCGTCGAGGTTCGCAGCTGCCCCTGGCGCAAACCTCCTCGCCCTTGCCGCCGTGCACTGCGGCCGACCCGGCATGGACGACCTCGTCGTTGCCATCGTGCGCCCCGGCCTGGACCTCTCTTGCCCCCTCAACAACCACTGCATCGGCCCTCCTGCCGCAGAAATCCCCATCTCTCCGACCTCCACGAGGGACTCCCGCCGCCGCGCCAACACAAGCTGCTGCCGCTGGTCCCTCAACTGATGCGGCTGCCCTTCGTCCTGGATCCCTCAACAGATGGGGCTGCCGTCCGCCGGCGAGCCCTCCGGCAACCGGCCGCCTTCCCCTCCAGTTTGGTTTGGTCGACCTACATGGCCGCACTTCCTCTCCGCATGGGCAAAGTCATTCACCATTCTTGTTAAGCAGCACAGCAATGAGGAGGAAATAAGTGCAGTTACAGAAAACAAGCAGTAGATGTAAGCAAAGACATTCCCGATCAATCACCGATTTCCTTGATTCCATGTCCCCAAGATTCTCGGCGAATTGCCGCCTCAAGATACAACGGGGTCATTCAGGTTGTAAATGATTCAAAGAGATGTCTAGAGTTCAGACTGCGGTCACAGAAGTAACATGTGGTTTTATTTGTTAAAATTAATGAGTTATGTGCGTGTATTGTTCTAGCCTTCCAGCCGAGGTGTGCTCGATTTGTTCCTGTTACGAGGGCTTGTTTTTGCTTTGGAAGTATTCCCCGTGTGTACTCGTATGACTATGTCATCATGCTTTAGTTTTTTATACCTGCACAAACTATAGGTTAACATTTAAATAGACAGTCGTATGATCCATATGAGCTGCTCTTTCTATATTTTTCAGCACAAATGGAATGTCATGTTAAAATAAATGTGGTTTCCGTGAAGTCTGAATTCCAAACATGAGGTTCTTGCTAAATACTTTTTTGTTCAGACCCAACTTCATTTTTGCTCAAAGTTATTTCGAATAAATCTATTTATTTAATATTAATAGGAGGATTGGTTCTTTCGTATTTTTTGGTCCAAAAAGTGGAACTTGAATATATAATTCGATTCCCCCTCTTCTCGCGTACTACCTTGCTCCCGCCAGAGTTAGATGGCACACGACTCTCTCCCAAGCAGGCGGATCAGACTGGAGGCAACCTTGGGATGTGACTATCTGAGGAGTTGGTGATTGGGAAGTAGAGGCTACCTGATAACCGAGCCGATGCCCCATGTTAGGGCGGCTCGCGGAGTAGGTCAACGGGTCCTCTGAGTTGAAAGGAAGATGGGGATTTTGTTAAAGAAGAAGGGAGGCAGAGCTTGAGAAAAGAAGTGGATTGGGGGGTGGAGGCCACGAGCAGTAAAAGGGAGAGGAGCCAAGTTCCGTCTAGCATGAAGGAGTTGTGCACTGGTGTAAAGGGTGGTTCATCGTAGAAGTTCAATTAGGGAGCTGCTCGGTTCCACCATTCGTACGCCAAGATTGTTGGGATTTAAGATGAGTTTAAAATATTTATTCACAATAAACATCAACATGTAACAATGAATTAACATATTTTTCATATCTTAAAATATATATAGCCGTAGCAACGCACGGGCACTTTTGTAAAATCTGATGCCTAGATTAACAGATTGAAATAATTAAGTCTATGTTCTAAGCTTTTCCATCTAACACAAACTGTGTAACATTTCTCGTATTATATAATCCCGTAGCAACGCACGGGGCATTTTGCTAATCTAATATCTTCTACTATATAATACGGGTTGAGGGCATCGTCACGCCATTTTTGCAAGAAGCCCCTTGGACAATACAGGAATCAAACATCTGTCCACACTTACCGGTTTGTTCCACGCGCGACGTCACGACACTTTTATATTTAAGCCCATGCAAAACTTAGAAATCAATCGAATGTCCGGTTTGAAACCAGCTTAGCCCATTTTAAGTCTAGAACATTGATATTGACATATGTAAATCACCCAGTGCTGAAAAGTTTGAGTCGTCCAATAACTTATGAAAGTAATTAACTCTGTGACAACCCACTTCATGTTTTCCTTTGAGGTAAATGATCTAATTGTGGAGCATACTACAAGCATTCATTAACCAACACACATTTAGGTTGTGAGGGAGTTGGGATATGAGATTTCTCTCTCAGTAAAAATGAGAGACTTGATTTATCAATGTCTCACATGCCTTCATTGTACTACAATTTAAATTGCCACTGTTCGAGTATAAATGTCACATGAACGAGTACAACAATGAAGGCGTTTCAGGTGGAATAAATTTAGCACTATTTTTTTATGTAGGGCTAGAAAAAGAGTGGACTGCATAAATTTACTAAAATTGTGAACATTCTATCAATTTATTTTTCACCCGTTGCAACGCAGGGGCATTTTGCTAGTTTGTATATATACGGCTTGGGATCATGAGCATTTTGCGATTTGGACCTTCTTTTTTGTGGATTTAACCCGCAGTCCATGAATTAGATGTGTTTGTAATTTAGTCCCTCCACCTTATCCACTCGCCTCCTCTTCTCCTCTCTCCGCCTCCTCTGCGGTGACGGCGACGAGAAGAAGCTGGCGGGACTCCTCATCGCTTCGCCGGAGAACTCGGTGCACACCAGGTCGGCCCTGGACTCCTTCACCTTCTCACCATGAGGGCGCGATCCCTGAGGACCATCTCCGACCTCAAGACCATCGAGACTATGGGCTCCCGAGCAGAGGCTACCTCGGCCTCAGCAGCGAGGGTCTGCCCCACCTGTTCTCCTCTTCCTCACCACACGCCACCTCCTCCCCGCTTTCCTTCCGACGCGGAGGCGCCCCTCAGGCCTCCACCATTACCTAAATCTGAGCGCTCCTTAGGCACGCGAGGTCCCCATGGCTGCAGCGATGGAGATAAAACTGAATCCTCCCGCGGCTGGTGACACAGCCACACAGGTTCGACCTCACGCCACCCTCTATCTGTCATCGCAGCTTCCGTCCATGCGATTTTTGCCTCCATCTCCCTGGCTACGAAGGCTTGTGACTCAGACCTCTTAGATCAATCTATATTCCTTACATGCCGGAGTGCTTGGATATGTGTGCAAATGCTTGAACACGACCATAGTTTCTTGTGGAATTGCCAAAATGAGCTCACGATTTTGATGTGCAGGCACCGATGAACCCATCAAGGGATAACAGACATTGATGGCATTTTCCAGTACAAACGAGGGAATCATGTGCTTATATTGTGATGGAGGTTATGCTGCAAACTTATTCTGGCACAATGTTCTATCCAATGGAACGGTACTGTCAGTTTGTACTTCGTTAGTTTCTTAATTTCGGGGTATATTCAAGCATGGAAACATTTTCCCTCTGTTTAGTTGTGCATGAGCATGGTGTTGATTACTGATGTATTTCTTTTTAAGAGAAGTATGACATGTATGTTTATCTATTTATTTTTTACCAGAAATTCACTTGTCAAAAAGCTGATTATCTCTACTACATAATAACCTTTCTAAGTTCCAGGTGAGTAAGATGTATTATGTGTTAAATTCTGTTACTTACTGCTCCCTCTGTTTTAAGCTTGTATTCCTGAAGCTAATGTGACTAACACAAAGCTACAGAGTTGGTCACCATCACAATTCATAACAGTGCTGAATGTGTAGTTGTGGTGTGCTTGTGTCTTATGATAAACATCAACTCTTGTATATGCTCACCATATTTATATCTATCTTATTTGTAGGCTGTTGTTTTCACCAACTTAAGTCTACTAGACAAATCAGATTATTGCTGTAGCCAGCAGCCTCCAGTTTCCTTCATCAAAGCAGAAGTATGTGGTCTCGTTGGTTGTGTATTTTGTGACTTTGGACCTGAGTTTACTGTTCTTACTTCTTGATGCTGATGGTGAAGATCCTCAAGAATACTCGATGATGCACTTGCACCCTGACAATTTGAGGAAATGTAGCCCTGGTTCATTTAGTGTAACGTTTTATCGTATATCTCTCTAACCCCAAATTAAGGTTTAAGCCAAGATCATCCCAAAGTTTATAGCGCTCAAGTTGATGATCTACTTCAATTCCACCAACTCGAGTGAAACTTCAATCACTTAGTGTTTTGAAAATTAAGTGCGCAAAATTATTCGTATTTTCTGATGCATGAATGCAGTGCACACTCCTGTGTCCACTCTATTTCTGGACTCTAAATCCTGGGATGTTACAGTCTCCCCTCCTTAAACTAAACTTCGTCCTCAAAGTTCGTACTCTCTTACGTTTCAGATTGTTGATCTGTCTTGTATATAAGCTGGTAGTTCTCTTACTTCATATTGATCCTTAATGGATATTATTTGTGTATCCCCAAATCCATATTTTTCCTTGAATCCTCTTGTGACTTAGCAGCTTGCTAACTGTCAATTACTTTGATTTTGTGATTCCTTTTGGGAATATTCAACACGTGGAACTATCTTCTTAAAAAAAACTCCTTGAATCCGGGCTTCAACTCATTCTCATTGGTCCTATTAGTAGTTCTAACTAAACTCTTTCACTTACTAACTGACCTACAATTTGGAAGGTGTACTTTGGGATTATGAAGTCTTATATAGGTACACTTTTACTCCTTTTCAACCAACCTTTGTATTTACACCGTACCTAATCCACCCTAATATGAATGGTCGGGAAGATTTACTTCCAAAGGCTTACTTAATCGGGTTTACTTTTTCTCGTGTCATCTGGAATCTTGATGATACACTCATCCTAGTGATGGAAGGTGATCCCTATTACTAGATGATTTCTCCAACACCATTCTTTTGTCATACTATTGGTTAGAACTAAGGAATGACCTTTTATTGACAAAAGTAGCTCAACAACTTGGTTTTGTCAATCACCATTTCAATTCTACTCCTTACTTCATTCCAGTAGGAATCTCAACTCCTGAATTGAGATTACCACAAGGGTTCTATCTTTCCTTGGGTTACAGCTAACCTTACAAAAATAAGTTCCCACTGCACCAAGTATTGGGTTTTTCATCTTCGTTTACTCCAATTGATCAGGTTTCAATACTTATCTTCACTATATCTCAACACTTCTACTTCACTAATCACTCCCCTCCTTAGATTGTTGTAATGGTTTCTACACTTTGGGTGTACCAACATGGTTCTTAGTGTGGGAATCATGGTCTTTGTATTTACCTTTATATGATATCACAAGGAAATCTGCGGTGTACCCACACAACTGTGGATATCCGAGGTAAATTCTCCAAACAATCTTCACGCTAGAAGGTCCTTTGTCTCTTCTGACGCCAATACTTCTGGCGAATCCCGGAATTTAGAATTATACACAACTGTTATGTGCTCTTAGACATATTAGCCGAGAGTTACTGGGGTACCACTCCCAGGCAGAATTGCACTGCAGGCGTGCCGGGAACACCGGTCACACAAACCCCTCGGAAGACTACCATGCTAATCATAACCAAGAATGCATAACAAAGAATCTTAGAATCGTGTTACTGTTGGACTCGACCTCTGAATTATACGGCAATGCTATGTGTCACTTGTCATGCTACGTAACCAAGGGTCCCTGGGTTTACCAATCCCAGACCGATGCTCATCGGTAGGCGTGCTCGGAATGGATCATCGGCACAAAACCCCTCAGTTGCGCCATAACACGGGCATAGCCAAAACTTCATAACAAAGAGCCCAAGAACCATAACCCTTCATCTTCATGCAGGTCTTCATCTTGATACAAGTCTTAATCTTTGTCCCTGGAACTCGTCTCTTCCTTACACGAATTCCTATTCTATCTAGATCTATAACATTAAGCCATAGCTTGGTGATGCAACATGCATTTGCACATCAAGCAAAGCTTCATGAATAGAGCTAGTCACTCAAAGAACCAATAAAATCCAAGAAATCCAAATGATATGCATACATGCATAAGTAAAGCCTATAACGTAGCACTTCGAGTATAACATCTCTCGTACTAAGACTTATATAAATTATAATATGATGCACACATATAGTAGTATATAGGTCTCTGCCGTTGTATGGTAAGGTATAGGGTTCATACTACTCTTCATCTTACTGATTACCCTAGTTGACCACTTGCAACAGGGTAAACTATAATAATGTGATCCAAACTAATAGTTATCTAGCACTAATTACGATCTAGCTTACTTATTATGTATGCTACCAATTGTGTTTAATCTATGGACGAACCTCACATAGTGTCTCACAGTTGCTACACAGGTTGTTATTAGCCTATAATACATCCTCATTATCCTACCTATGTTATCTCTATATCGCATATGTTGATCCTACACACTTTAATTAAAAGTTATTTCCTTAGAAAATTGTCACAATTAACCTTTCTATCATGGTTTAGGAGCTAGGCTCTCCATGAGACTTTCTTTTATTAAGCTACTACCATCAAACTCCTTATCTTATGGCATATCAGGATTTGCTCACTAAATATACTACCCATTACGTAAAGAATACCAAGTGAATCTCACGTAATTTGTAGTTGTGGTTATACTACATCGGATGGCTTCTCTTTAAAGATACCACCATCAACACCTCATAGAATAATACTACATGGTCTTACTCTACTCCTGTAAGCAACAATGGTCATAAGATAAGCTTTATTATGTCATACCTACTAAGAATGAGATATGTACTTATTCATTAGAAGAATAGATACATAACTTTACCTAAGGAGAGATAGGAAATACTTCTTCCAAAAAGATGTGAAAGAAGATTTTTCTATAATGTGATAAGGTTATTCTCAAGTGAATATCCATCACAAGTGCTAACAAGTGTGGTTTAGATAAAATATCTACCTATAGTTACTACCCAACCTACAGGTCTCCTTTAGAGGGTTTTAATCCTTGGGTTAAAGCGTTTGCTCTGATACCAGCTGTGGTGACCCAGCATACCACTGCATGGTGTAGTATGCTATAGTCGTTGACATAGCACCAATGGACCACCGCACACCAGTGTTACGTCATCAGAGTGGTACAACAGAAACATCACAGGTCCAAGGCATGACTATAGATTACAAATAGAAGATCCAAAAGAACAGGTCTTTAGAACCTCCTCGAAACAATGATGCAAGGCCCTACTAATAGAAGATCAAATGAAAAATCTCGGAGGAACTAACCTATACTAAGCCTACTACTAATACGGCTAGGCTTGCGATTGCGCTATAGCAATGACTTCAGAGATAGTTTCTAAGACTAGGAATCTATCCTCTAACATACTATGCCTTCACTTGTCCTCCGTCTTCTCTAGATTGCTTCAACTCGTTGTAGTTGCCTTCTTTGGTATCTTGAGTTTATCCGCCATCAGAGTCTTCATAGACTAAAGTGTTGCCTTCCTGTGGTACTTCATGTCTAGCAAGGGTTTAGGAGGCAAGGGTGAGTAACATCGTTACCCAGCAAGTTCATTATGCAAGGTGGGAAGTTTGATGCATAAATACTGAAGGGAATCGCATAGCAGGACAACCCCTGATATTCCACCCTGCAAGGTAGAATTTGCTAGGCTTCCCCTTGCAGACCATCCTTCAAATACAGCCACAGACAATGGATTGTCGTAGGCTAATGCAAGTTTTAGAAAATATTTCTTCAAAAGGTTGCTTTTATTCTGAAGACTATGCTCGTCAGACGTCACAGGGCTAGGGCCTTGAGGAGTCTCCTTTCCTGCTGCGTTCGTCGTTCTGTCCTAGAACATGGAGTAACATGTCACATTTATACACTCTGCAGAGGTGTGCTGCTTTACCCATAAGAGATGAAGACCTTGTTGAACAACCAGGTGATCTTGCCGTACACACTTCCTTGGTGTGGGGCCCAGTCAGTTGATCCAAGCCATTCACCGTGCTTCTCCACCACCCCGCATGCCCACCCCCTTCATGCATAGTAGGACAACCCTGATATTCCACCCCACAAGGTAGAACTACCTAGGCTTCCCCTTGCAGACCATCCTAGACACCAGTGGCTGTGGGCATTAAGGGATCCCACCCATGTGCATGTAGCTCGCAAGACATACATCGTACGGAACTGGCTGCCCGTTGACATGCGAACGGAAGAAGATCACAGATGACTTCCCCATCCCATTCCAAGTCTTATGGTAGCGCTTAATATACGGCACAAGAATCACCGGCGACATTTGTTGTTAAGTCCTAGATGATACTTTCCGTGCAAATGGGACCTCCACCACATCATTCTTACCGTGGTCCCATCTGCCAACCATATGAGATTACCACCTGACTTGTGGATAACCTTAGTCATATCATTATAAAATAAGTTTTCTGCCCTTTTTATGTTATATGCAATAATAACCTTTTGAAAAATAGTTTCTTAACAAATACTTCAAGAGGACATGAATAAAAGGGATGAACTTGCCTTTTTGACTGCAAGATTATGCAGCCAAGGTCTTCGATATAATATAACTCCG
Source organism: Poa annua (assembly GCA_026929855.1). Lineage (NCBI taxonomy): Eukaryota > Viridiplantae > Streptophyta > Magnoliopsida > Poales > Poaceae > Poa > Poa annua. The sequence continues at coordinate 160,704,137 of CM049427.1, read as the reverse complement.
AGAAATCTAAAAACATCATCATTGGTCCGGTAAGGACTAATGTTTAAAGAAGCAACATGCTATTATGCATAAGTATGAGATGCATCGCAAAGTACCCCGTAACTAACTCTCAATGATTAAGTGTTGTTTGAATTGGGTGATTTCGTTTAGATTTCCTTTGTCTTCAAGTTGACTTCATATAAGAATGAGTTCTTTAACCTTGAATTAATACATCAATTTAAACATAGGAATAAGGTAAAACAACATACAATCACACAATGGTTGTTTTAGGTTGTGTTTCTCTTTTTAGTGGTAGAGAACAAGTATTAACTTTAAGTAACTAAAGATGGTGTGGTGTTTTATTTCATGATGGCAAAAAGAATAACTTTTGAAGAACATAAGAATGTAAACAGTCATTGGTATTATATGAAGAAGTTAAAAGAAAAGTAATATGATTATGCTTCTTTGTGTGTTTTACCCAAGACTTTGCATTATGCACAACTTTTATTTCAATTAGACAATTACTTCTGACTATGCATTTTTTCTTATGAATGAATGCTTTGTGTTTAGAATATAACAAGTTGCATTTCTATATCGGTGTTATGAATTTTAGATTGTTCTACTTATTTTACTTACACATAATTAAAATGAAAGGAAGTTATATACTAAATGATATATGTGGAACATTTACTCAAAAGGAACTTAGTAGTTTAAAGTGTTGTGAGATTTTTATTTGTTTTCAAATGATCATCAAATGGTAATAGAACAGGTTTCACATGCTTATAACCTCATTTTCAAAATTAGGAAAAATAATTCTTATTAATTATTATTTTAAAATAGAATATCATTTTGAAATAGATTTATTTAAATAGTTCATATGGTAATAGAAACACATTACTAAAGTGAAATTTATGCATGTGAGACAATTTCAATGAAGTCTGAAATGCATCCAAAATAGCATTTCAAATAATTTCATATATAAAAGATTATGTGATTTGTATTTCAAATTTAATCATGTTTCAATTTTATTCAAACACAAACAAGAATGCTACACCAATATAGACTTTATTTTTTTGGTCATTTTAGTGTAAATATTATATTTTTCTGATTTAAAATGAGTTAGTTATGAATTTACAAAGTTTAATCAATTTAAATCAATTTCTGAAATTATTCAATTAAGTTGGGCCCACATGTCATGGTTTTAATATTTACATAAATTTTCCTAAAAGAATAAAATCTGATAGGGTCCCACATGTCATAGACTTATCTATTTTGAAAAAAAAGGAAATGATTTAAATTGCTCTGCTGATGTCATGGTGACGTTAGCAGTGGAGTTCATCTCCAATCCGGACACAAAATCGAGGGTTTGGTGGAAATTGGAAAAAACGTCTTCCGGATTGAGCTAGGGGGCGTTGAGGCGAACTGTCGGGTGGCGGCGCTTGGACCATATGGTCACCGGAGCACCGGTGGCGAGCACAAACGCGGCGGCGGCGCTCGGCTCCCGGTGATCTCGGATTCCCGCATGATCTAAGACATACGGAGGGTACGGGAAGGATCTTAGAGCTGACCTGATCGTCGAGGGGGTGTCGAAGAGGCGAGACGAGGTCGAGGATGGCCGAAAATGAAGGTCGACGGCGGCGGCCAGAGGTGATGAATGCGGAGAAATACTCCTCCTCCCGAGCTTCCCTGTATGCACGGACAACCGAGGAGGAAGAGTGAGACATGGATAGGATTCCCAGATGCTCAAAATGCGAAGAGATGGCCGGAATCGACGGCGAGCGTCTCGGGAAGGCGGCGGCCAGAGGTGACGAAGATTCTCCAATACACGGCCTCCCGAGCTTCCCCGCATGAACTTCTCACAAGGAAGGCAGTATGATTCATAGGGATGCTTCTCCGCAACTCAGAATGGTGAGGGGTGGCCGGAGTCGGAAATATTCGCCGGCGGATGGCGGCGGCCCGAGAGGACTAGGGTTAGGGATTTCAAGGAAACAGGGAGAGGAAGAGAGGAACGCGAGTGAGAGAGATGGGGACGCCTTCGGGGTCCTTATCCTTGCGCGAGACGGAGGCGCAGAGGAGGAGCACGGCATCTCGGAGGCACAGACACAGCTCTCATGTCCTTCTGTCGCGTGGAAGAAGAAAGAAAACAGAAGGAAATGCATCTTTGCAGAAAACCCCTTGCATTTCAGAGAAATTGCATAAACAATTGAAATAGGCCCTTACTCACTGTTTTTGGAGCTGTTTTAAAATAGAAACTTACAGATAAGTCCTTGGAGGTTTATACTTTCTTTAGGATGTTTATTTAAACTTTGTATTTTGAACACTTTCTATATTTGGAATACTTTAGACCTGTAAAGTGAGTTTGAGGTTATTTGGGTTTAGTTCTTGTATTAAAGTATGGGCTTTCACTTCTATCTTTTTTATTGTGCATTTAGGAAATATGCATATTTTCGATGCCCTAATTTATTTTTGGAGAGTTGATATGTTTATAGTAGGAATGTATTTGATGGTTTACTCCAAAGTAAGGAGAGATATAATTATTCACTCTTATGATTGTGTGCTTTAACATTCTGTGGGCAGCACCAAGTTGTTGTCTAGTGATAATTATAATGTTCGTTGTGATACCCTATAGGGAGTATACACATAGGAATAATTCAATTTCATGTTTAAGTTCAAGACATGGCCATATTGGATTGATTTCCTAGACCTGACAACTAAATCGTGAGAGATCATGATCAGATGTATCTGGAAGTTCAAGGTATAGATAACCTGCCTTTGGTCAGATCTTATGGCTAGATTGATAAATAGAATGATGTGAATGTAATCTTGCTTTATTACATCACTCCTACTGATGATCAAAGATTGATAATTCCTTCATCAGAGAATAGATGTCTTTGAAATAGATATTTTCGAATTAGATGAATGTAGGTGTATTTGTGACATCAGATGGCCTTATGCATAAATAAGAATTTGTTAACAGGTGATAAAGCTTGTCACCAGATTACTTCATATATTCAAGTGGATATGAATTTGATGTCTTGGATTATCGGACCCTTTATTCATTTACATATGACACTCAATTGTTTATGCATACAAAAGTGGGTTGTTAACAAGGTCATGAGGCTTGTTAGCAAACTACTTCTATATAACCCAAACCTTCGAATATCACACTCTTTCTAGGGACATTAGTAGGAACGGATTCTGATGTGAGAATATCCAATTCTTCATGATAGATAGACACAACACTTCTATGTCCATCTAAGGAATACTTCTCAAAGTCTTCTTGTTGGTTCCCTCCTTGCTTGTTATCTTCTCTCATTGATGCCTTCGAGAAGATTGGGAGATAAGAAAATAAGATGTCTAGATAAAGTAAGAAGATCTATATTAAGCTTTAGGTGAATCATCTTGGTCTTCAAGACTGTGATGAATTCCATGTACTAGAAATATGTCTAGTACAATTGATGAGAATAGATGCTCAGAGGATAGCTAAAATAGCTGGGTTGATCATTAACTCCTAATTAATGTTTTGGTGGAGAGTTTGGTTTCATTTAGTGTAATGTTTTATCGTATATCTCTCTAACCCCAAAATAAGGTTTAAGCCAAGATCATCCCAAAGTTTATAGCGCTCAAGTTGATGATCTACTTCAGTTCCACCAACTCGAGTGAAAGTTCAATCACTTAGTGTTTTGAAAATTAAGTGCGCAAAATTATTCGTATTTTCTGATGCATGAATGCAGTGCACACTCCTATGTCCACTCTATTTCTGAACTCTAAATCCTGGGATGTTACAGAATGTTTACGCAGGCATGAAAATGTTGGACTGGGGAGGCACTTCTTCAGCATGGGTGAACCATAGAGGTTCAGTTAGCCAGACTGAGCAAGCTGTAGGTAGGAATCAGGTGACGCTGGTATTGGTCGTGTAATCAACTTTTTCCTAATCTGTTTGGTTCAAGCCGGTAACAGATACAAAGGGACATATGGTGTCAAGCCTGAGATGTGAAGGTGATCGGCCAGGAACACAAAGAGCAGAGCATCAGTTGTGGAAGGCTATCCTGGAACCGGATCGGTGGGCAGCAGCCGCTACCTCCTCGCGTGGCACGACCTATGCTGATTCATGTGAGGCAGATCTTATTGGCGGGAAGACGGCGGGCGCGCCCGTACCGGAAGGTGGAGGTTCGACGCGAAGAAGGTGGCCTGAAGGTTGAGACTACTTTTAAGCCAACGTCTGTGGATATCAAGATTCATGATGTTAAAGGCAAGAACTATGAGTGTGCCATAACAAAACTGAACAAAGAAATAATTCCTGAGAAATGCAAGGTTCTGATCAAGTCTACAAAGATTGTCATTACCCTTGGGAAAACTTATACAGGAAGTTGGTTGGATCTGCCCTATAAAGAATTGCTATCACAAGCTATGCATTAGTTCTGATAACTTCCCAAGTGGTAGCTAGTTTATCAGTTAGAAGAATGGAGTATCATGATAATCCAAGGAATTTCGTGTCTCCTGTATATCAATCCACTGCACTACTGTTGTGAGAGTTAACACTCACAGAGTGATCCTGCGGTGAAGTTTTGTATTAAAAATGTTAGATGGAAGGCACAGACAGGGGGGACAAATAATCTAGCAGTGGGTTTAGGAGAGACCATAGCTGAAATTTATGAACTGATAACATTGTTTGTACTTTTAGCCACTGCTTGATCAAAAGACTACACAACTTGACCTTTCACTGTCCAACATGACCAAGATACAAATTCCTCATTGAAATTCTCCTAAACTAGAGAGACTTCCAGATTCATACTTCACTTTTCTTACTAACAGCCGTCTTGTGTCCTTGCCTTGCATCTTTCGCGTTGCTTGTCAGTCTCAATCGAACCCTCTTGTGGGTCAACATGGCTCGATTCATATAGGTTATCGTAACCATAGGGGCGACTTCATAGACTAGTGCTACTGTTGTCCGCCTTCTATCCCTGGAACGTGCTGATATCGGCAAGGTTCATGCAGTTTTGACTTCTGCTCGCCCTACTAGATTTGAATCATGCAGTAAAAAGCTTGATGGTCCCAAGCGAGAGAAACACGACTGTTACTTTTGACATCTTGGTAATGGAATCAACCATTAGGGAGAAACAACATAAAATTCTTGATATAACACGAGTTATATTGCACTAAAATTTGTCGCCCGTTGTAACGCACGAGCATTTTACTAGTATATATATATGGGAAATAGCCACCGGCTAGCTATGCACCCTTTTTCAACCATTAGATTACTCCTATAGAGATAAAGAGAGGAAATAATTCTAACCGGGGAGCACACATCAAACAAAACAGCGTCAACAACAAGAGCACGTTAGCACAGAAAAAATATTGAGCCATCGGCCCACCTTATTTTCCTCCCTCACCTAAATAAAAACGGAGCTCACCGCACGATGCCTCCCTCTCACACCACCCCGATCCCCACCACCATGCGACCGTGAAGCTCCGTGGCCCGAAGTCGATGTCGGCTGGAAGCAGTGGAGGTGCCAGGACGGCGGATTAGAGGTGCAGTGGCGGCGCGCGAGTGACCCGAGGTGGTGTCGTCGCTGGATCTGGGCCCCGTTGTCGCCCCTTGCCGGTGGGGTTGCTGACGCCGTCGCTGGATTTCGTCCGCCGTTCAAGGTCGAGACGAGGGGAGCTGGGCAGCTCCACGCCGCCGACGAGGATATGGAGTTGCGGTGACGGCGTTCGAGCGGGCCGTGGTGCTCTCCTCGCTAGATCTGAGACCCTTGGTCACCCCTGCCGGTGGGGCTGCAGCGTACGCAACAGCGGGCGCTGGAGCTTGCCTGCATCAAGCCCGGGCCGCAGGCAGTGTCTGCTCTTCAGCAAGCACTGAATCACCATCTTCTCCCCATCACCCATCGCCTGGTTAGGGATCACGCTTGGCCCATCAGGCCACAAGCATTTACGTTTCTGATTTTATCGGTTTCCTCGCTCTCTTCGTGCGTGCAGGATGACCCCGTGTGCGTGGCGGTGCGGGCGCAGAGGAACAAGGTCGTCAGCGAGCTAATTGCTCTTGCCGATAGCCTGGACCGGGTTGCTCTTGCTGACGCCGACAGGTTCCTTTTCCCCTGCTAATTTCTTGGGTTCTTCTCCTATTTTCTGTTGATCATATCGCCATAATATATTCTCAAATTCGTTCAAATGCTGCTGCTCTTGCCGATGCAATATGTACTTACTTCCGTGGTTAGAGTTATATCATTGCGTTCGTTTCCTCAAGCAGCATTTGTTTCTTGACAGGTTAACGAGAGATTTGAACGGGATACCGGTTAGCGAGTTACTGCAGATCATTTGGTGGTTGAATGCGCTGGCATCACCTTACGCGAGCCATATAAAAAATAGTCGCATGATCGTAGTTAGCCTTTTGGTATGTGGGGTGTACAAAATAGGATGCCTGAACACTTCTGATCTTTCTTTCTTTCATTTTGGTTTCCTTTTTTAGTCCTTAGTAGTTGAAGTACTGGTTTCTAATAATAGAAAGGCGAGATTAAATTGTTAAGCAAGTGTGGTGTGCAATAATGAACATGAAAGTTTGCGAGATTTGGTCAAATATACGCTGCATATATTGGGGGAAAACATTACTCTTTGTATCAGTTAGAAAGTCTCCAAAAATAGGCTTTCAGTAACTTAAAATAAATGACAACATGTCTATCGAATCTTTATTTTTTTGACCATTTGTTTGTGTTTGTATAATGATGCTAGAAAGTTCTGTTATATGCTCCTTGAATGCATTATCTCAGTTTTTCAAATGAACTAGGTGAGAAGTACGCCCTTGCTAAAAGGTTGGGCATCAAGCTTTATAATCACCGCTGGTTGGAAGATTGATATTACACATCATTCTCAAATGTTAGATATCATAATATTAATATCCCTCCCCCTTTTATTTTTATCTTTGCAGCTTAAAGTAATGGGAAATTCTTCCAGTACATGATTATAGAAAGATCAAGTAAATGTACAGCTGCATGCTTCTTTTGAGTTCTCTTTTCAACTTGTGGTGTATACATGTTCTGATTTAATAATCTCACTATGATGGAATCTGCTAGTTGTAGTTAGGCTATATATTACTGAATATCCAACAAACTAATTCCGGCTATTTATTTCATGCAGTAGTTGGGAACTAGAGATGATGGAGGTGCAAGTCAAGGATTCGGATGATGAAGTAAACGATGTAGTTACAAAGCCATTCAACATATTTGTTAATCTCTTAACATCCGCTAATTTCTTGGTCTAGATACAATTTATTCTGAGCATTATAGTAAATTACATGGTGGATTCCATCTTGTTTAGTATGCAAAATTATCAACTCCAGATCGATATCAACTTCCAAAAATCCATAAACTAAAATTATTCTGGACGATTTTATTTTGTTGACTAAGATATTTTACTTCCACGTTAATTTGGAGGCACGTTGAAAAAATATATTGTAAAGTTAGCGAGTCAGCAAATAAATCCCAACGATATACACGTCCGAAGACGACTGGAGAGAGGCAAAAGCTGCCATCACCGTCCGAGATTAGTTCGCGTCATAAGAGACATGCAATCCTTCACATCACATGCTTCGTTTGAATATTTTCGAACAGGCCGTCGCGCGCCGGACACCAGACGACGTCAGGGCACTATCCAGCATTCTCACATGCCTCGTTCGAACAGGCTTGAGTTGTCGTTTTGATTAATGCCTATTTTTAGGAGAGAGAATGTAACGCCACAAATTTTGGAAGCAGCAAAAATCTTAATTATAAAAGATCCAAAATTTTGAGATAACATTTTTTTTTTAAATGTCTTGTTAATGGATGTGTTCATCCTTTGATTGCTCCATTGATCATGTTGTGTTTTGTGTCTGTGTTGATAAGCTCTCTAACTATCAACTCTAAAACTCAACCTAGTTATAATATGACATCTGATAAGAATGTTTTGATAAATAAAACAGTCCATATATCTTCTACTATTTTATGTTTAACAAAACTGTATTTATCATGATGTTCTGAAATTAGCAGCTACCTAAAGACCTTTTATTTCAGAAAATAAAAATATTTCCAAAACCTATATGTTTGCAAATTATAAAGTACTATATAATAAGTCCTAATATATTTTGAGTTTTATATGTAGCTATTATTAGCAACTCTCTTTTCAGAACCCCATTTCTATTGGTCTTGAAAATCAATTCCAAAAATGTTTGTTCAAAACTATTCCTACCAAAAAACCTTGTTTTGATTCTGTTGATCACCTCCTCGTAAATATTTTTGATTTATATTAAAAGTATGGTTAGTGATCCAATTGTGTGGGTCTTTATCTATTTGTATGTGTGGTTGACCTATATGTTATGTGCTTAAATTGTTTCCCATGAGTGTGTTATGTTTATGAGTGTTCATGTGGTGGTGTTTGAGAATACATTTTATGTATATAATTTAATTGAGATCATTCGTGCTTTAATGTTGTGCCATATGGTTGTGGTGTGTTTAACTTTTGTATTATTATGTTTGATTTTAGGGGAAACCCAAAGATTATCCTTTTTCAAATTGGAAATAACTATCTTCATTTTCATCAATTTTTAGCCTTTGTAGAACATGATAATTAGGGTTTATTTTATTTAAATTAGTAATGCAACTCACCTGACCTTATCATCACCACCTCTACTTCCCACTTTTATCCCTCTTGATAATTTACAAACGCTTTTGGTCACTAATTATTAATAGTTAGCAACTCGCCATTTTTGTGTTTAGTGCATGTTGAACCCTTTTTGTCCTAAACCTTTAAGCAATATGTTAAACCTATATCCACTCTAAACAAGCATCTTGTTATATATTTTTTAGACTAAAGGATTGACTAATCCATCTTAGCTTTGTGACCTAGTTCAAAACTTTCTAAAATAATTCCACTCCATAGCCTTCACTCCTCTCCTCCCCAAGTCTGGTCTTGGACGTGGCATGGATCACCACTCACCTTCCAGACATGTTTCCCTTGCCCCTGGCAAACCCTAGACCCTCCCCTCTCTTTTCTTTTTCGGTTTGGACCTTTTGTCGAACACCTGGCGAGCAGGAGATGATCTCCACCCTACTCACCTCCTTCCAGCAGCTCCGAGCCACTCACTAGCCTCCAAATCTTGCAGCTGTGTGAGCAGACACTCCTCCACCGCCACCCTCACCAAATCGACGACCAGCGCCCTCTCCCTCTCTTCCCATGCCCGTGAATGAGCAAACCGGCCACCCTCCTTGTTAAAGCATCCGAGGCTCCCCCGACCCATCTCTCCTTGTCCATTGCACTCCACCACCTCTCCTCTCCCTCCCCCTGCGAGGCCGCTCAAGCTCTCGTCCTCTCCTGCTCTGGAACGCGAGAGTACCGCCGCTCGGGCCCGAAACTTTCGTGCTTGAATGTCGTCGTCTCCGTCCTCCTTTTCTCTCTGTTTCTCCTCCCACAAGTTCGCCTCCTCGGTTTATCTCTCTGTAACATGCTCATTTTCTCCCAGGAACGCAGGAGCTTCCGAGGATGGGCCATGCCCGGGACGGGCGTCGTCAGCCGCGTCACCGTTCCTGACCTCGCCGACGCAAGCCGAGTTCGAATCTTTCCAGTCTATTCTCGTCCGTCTGATCTGGATCCGGCGGTGACTTACCTCTTCGCCGCGCGCGCAGTACCTGCGGGCCGGCCCAGCACCGTGAGCTCGGCCCGGCTGCGGATTCGATCCGTTTTCCTTTTATTTTTTTTTGAGATTTATTTCCCTGTTTAATTTCCGGAGAATATCTTGATTTGCTTTAATTCGTTTCTGATAGATATGTGCTTCCTAAAATCTTGAAATAAATTTAGTAGGCTTCCTGTGAGTTTTCTTAACCATTTGGCTTTGGCTGTGTTCAAAAATAAACTTGTATGTGCATTCTAGGTTGCATCTTGTAAAATGTTTATTTTTCAGTATTGTATTTATAACTTGAGTTTTATAGATCCAAAAATTGCAAACTTTAGTTCTTTGGAAAGCCAGCAAGATTACCTACCTAGATCTATAAGCCTTGCATGCAGGAGATGTTTCTACCTAAAGTTATATTGAATTTAAAAATGACATCAGTAGCTATTTCATGAATTTTAGTTCTTTATTTAAAATTCTTTTTGGAGTAAATCTAATTGTATGTGGTGGATATGAGTAGTAGCTATCATATCCTAGCTTGGTAAAATTTTCCAGCTTTTATTTTGTGCATGGTGAATTATTTCCATAAACAGTAGGTTAATACACTTGAAAAATAATATATTTATTTTCTGTTAACTGCATGTGTCTAGTTTCACTTGTTTGTGCTAGATCCGTTTGTGCATATGGATAAGGAGTATTTTTGTGTAGTACCTATGTGTTTTTTTTATCATACCACACTGGTTTTGTCTCAAAAAAATTTATACTTTGTGTTGCACAATAAATCTAGTAAAAGTATGTTCTTCACTAAAAATGGAATATCTTGGGTTAGGAGTGTCCAAATTGAGTGAATACAATTTCTACGGAAAGCTTGAGTCAATACCTATCCATAGAAATTAACCTTGCATGTAGGAGATTCCTAAAACTGAAACTATATGCATTATAGTTTTGAGACCAGTAGCATTTGCATGATTTTTAGTTTCTGTTTAGCTATAGCTTTTGATGCAAATCTAATTTCCCTAGCTTCCTATAGTTACTAGGAGTACTGTGGTAGAAGGATTTGATGTTCTGAACATTATCCTTGAAGTTAGGATTTATCTCCCAAATCAACACCATTTTATCTACAAGAAGTATTATTTTAGTTCTCTGTTTTTAGTGAGTAAAATTGTATGTATATTACTAGTCAAATTTTTGAAAACCAAAACCTTAACCCAACCATAATAACTTGGTTAAAACACTTTTATAATGTGTGGTGCATTGTTTACTTATGTTTAGCATTATTCACGTTGTACCCTAATAATAACATCAATTGTGTTTATATGCTTTGCTTGTGGGTATGTTTGTGTGTTATGTTTTATCTCTTTAAACATCATCTTATTTATCTAATAAATGTAATAAGTTAATTCCCTGTTTTACCTGAATTGTTATGTGTTGATGTGCTTAGTAACTCATAAGTCCAGAAACTTAGACTATCCTTTAATCACCTTAATGAATTTCCTAAAGTATTGGTAGTCCCTTGACCTTTGAGTTTCACATAGTTCATCTTGTTTCCTAGGAGTTGCACTAATTTCTTTTATGTGTTATGCATGTGCATGATTGTTTGGTGTTAAATTTTATCCAGCAGTTTCTTGTGTTTGCAATGCTTAATGTATGACTTTCTTATTTTAGATTGTTGTCAACACGTGGTTAGTGTGTGATTGTTTGGTTTAATTGTTGAAGTGGTCTTAATTGTGGTGTCCTATTAAATAAGCCTAATGCGCCATTTTAGCTCTCAGTCATAAACTTGTTTGGATAGTGGTGTTACCATTGTTGGTTGCTTAGTTACTGGGTAGTAGATGTTTTTGAGCTAGTAGCATGTTTTGCATGTGAGTGTACTAGTGTTAATGTTAATACTTGCTTATGGGTTAACCTAGTTTTGTTTGAAGTATTTCCTAAAAGATTAAGATATTTTTGTTTGAAGTATTTCCTAAACAATAAAGATACTTTTGTTTGAAGTATTTCCTAGACAATTAAGATACTCTTGTCTGAAGTATTTCTTGAAACTAATATAACAACCCTTGTTAACTGATCTAATCACCCTAAGAGACGGTTTGCTTTAGTGTTAAGGTAAAACTACCTTTTTGACAAATTAGATTCTTGTGTATATCTTCTTAGGTGTATTTGTTTATTGTCTTAGCTCTATGGACTTTGTTGTTTGTTGTTGTTTAACTAAGTGAATTGCTTGCTTCTGATTGTTAGCTTAGTGTCGTGTGCAATGCTTGTTGTTTGTTATGTCTTTGTGGCATTGTCTTTTATTTTGAGTGTTGCTCTTTTTCCTGTTTGCAACGTTAGATACGAATGGGAAGGAAGTGGAAGCGAGGAGTGAACCTGAGGAATATCAAGATCAAGACCAAGGATATATTGCTGAGCCAGGCAAGCCACCTCACCACCATTATGCTATCCTATTGTTTCCAAAGCATGTTTTGTCTTCAAAATAAAATAATGCATGTTTCACTTCTTTTGTGGCACCTTGCCACCCGAAAACTATTTTACAAAATATTGTTTGGCCAAAGTTATCTACTAGATTATTTACTAGGTGTTACAAAATAAGTTTCACTTGATGAGCCTGGTTGTTGAAGGCTCCATCAAGAAGATTAAGTCTTCTAGTAGTATTCTCCTATTCTCTTACCTCAAAACTGTAAGATGGGAGACTGTGTTTGATCAAAATGTTTTCCGGAGAAAAAACCCGAGTTGCTGGAGGCAATCGACGAACAAGTGTTTTATTAAAACCCGAGTTGCTGGGAACAATCGGAGAGGTTTGCGAAAACTCGAGCTGCTGGGAGTAGTCAGAGGAGAAGGTGTTTTGGAAAAACAAAGTGTGACCCTAGCTTCCTCCCAAACAATTAACCCGTGCAACCACATTACCTGACATGCGTAGGGCTTAGCCGGAAGCTTGTTTGTTTTAGTATTGGGGCTCTCATACTTTCTATGGGGACCGGTCCCTCAAAGCCGGGTTGTCGTCCGAAAGAGACAATACAGTGCTGAGGACCATCAGCCGGACGATTACGGCGGGTCTCCTGCCGTGGCGGTGTGGCGTCCCGAGGAAAGACCAGGGGTCTAGTGGAGCACACGGTGCCGAGGAGAACAAACCTACCGGGACGCCCCGATACTAGGGTGGACATAGTGGAAAGCTTTGATCTGGTTATCCGGACCCCCGCATGCTGCCGTATGACGGGCCGTGGCAGACACGGCGGAAGGACCGATTGGTGTGGGTAAAGTGTGCAACCTCTGCATAGTGTAAATCTATTCGAATAGCCGCGTCCGCGGTCATGGACGGTTGGAAAGGTCCCACTAGGCAAGCTGGCTGTTTTATGGTTTTCAAAGGAGAAATGTTTTCAAAGGTAACATGGAGGCAACCATGTGGTACCTGGGAGGTACGGAATTCGGGTGAGGATGGTTGATCTAGGGGAGACAACCAGTCAGATCTCATGTCAGGAAAAAGGGGTATCCCTATCCTAGTTCTTTGACAAACTTTTACAAAAAAAAGTTTTGAACTTGGATATGTCCTTGCTATATCTAAGAGAAGAGAATTCTATCTCTAAATGTTTTCTTCAACAAAGATATAGAGATGTCGTATTCTCTATGCCTAAAATCATCGTATTCAAAAACTAAGACCTATAGTCGTATATAGCAGCTATCCCAGTTTTCGAAAATGTTTTTCTTGCATTACCATAAAAACTTAAGACTTAGAAGTGGTCTTGCGAGTACGTAAATGTACTCATATGGCCATGTCTCCTGGATATTCAAACGTCCAGGTTCCACTGAGGAGATGTATGACAAGAAGGAGGAGTACGCCGACGACTATGCCAGCTGAGTATCACCGCTCAACTGCTCTATGGGAATGCGTAAAGACGTGACGAGGGACGACGCTAATCGAAATCTTCCGCTGAACCTTAGTTAATATTCGTCATGTGTGACGATGTTTGCAGACTGGGTCATGTGACCAATATTTATGTAAGTCTCATACTATTCGAGTTGCATGATGTAACTTTGTATACCATGTTGGTTATGTGATCGCGATGCACTGATCATTGGGATCGTGATTTGTTTACATAACGTGGGCATCTCTGACTGGTAGTCAGAGGGGTCCTTACAGACTTGGTATCAGAGCCTTCGTTGACCTTAGGAGACCTTAGTTAGCATGGTTGTTAGCTTAGGAAAGTAATGTTTTCTATAACCTATTTCGACAGAAATGTATTTTCTTCTAGGTAAGCCTAGTATGGTTTCCACTCCTCAGCTATTCTTAGAAATGTCTTGATTTTACCTCTCTAATTTTAAAGTATTTCAAAATAGTTTCCTCTATTATCTTGCCCCTATTCAAAACTTGTATAGACTTGACGATGAACCCAATTGAGGCCTAAGTAACTAGTATCGAGAAGGAAAAGTTCAGTCTCAAGATTTTAGGCTACGGCATCAAGGTGGTCGTCAAGCGAAGAACAAGCTACAAAGCAACCCCAGCTTGCCGAAGCAGTCTCACTAAGATTTCAACCCCAACAATGGTACTCCAGTTGCAACTTCGACAATCCAAGCTTTTCAGCAGGAGCCCCAAGCAACGAAATGAAGACTCCAACTTGTGGGAATGACCAAGACCCATAGGGCTTCTAGGATTTGACCCTTGGTTGGAATCTCCAACTAACGCGATTGTTGAGTGTCCTTTTTGTTCTATAGGTGTCTTGTGTGCTCTTTTGCTGGTATGCTTGTTGCTAGTGTGTGCCTTGTTTGTTTGCTTATTGTGGATATGTTGTTCTCTAGTATTTTTCACAATCACGTCTTGTAAGCAATGCATATTAGGCACATACTAAAAATTTGTTTTAACATCTAGTTATCTCTACACGAAAACTTTTCCTAACTTTTTGCCTTAGATGCACCCTAATGCACTTATAAACTTGTACTCGAAAACTTCCTAAAATGCTTTCCCTCTGATCTAAACTTTAACACGTGGGAGTTATTAACTACACATGATACCGAAAACCAAAAGAAAGCCCATCCCCGTAATGTGTTGAGACTTGCCTAGTTTAATGGATTATTTGAATTACACGTATACCATCACTAACCTAACATATCTAACTTTTAAGTAACATCTAACACCAATGACTGGTTACTAACTGACCTCTTCAAGACCTACAAACCAAGATCAGAAGAGAAGTGCCAACGGAAGTCTCTCTTACAGATGGCAACACAGAGGACTCGAACGACGCCAAGAGCCACGACTTTTTATGAAAACCTCAAGCGGTGACGTGCAAAGAAGATCGACGTCAGCAAAAACGGGGACAACCGGCACGGAAGATCGTCTACATGAAGATGTGCCATGAAGCAAGTGTCGTCAGTGACTTCTGCGCGTCAACTTTATTAACTCGACTGACCCTGACTTGAGTTTTATAGAAAGAAATGACTTTTAGGCTAACTTAGATATGACTGACCTCTGAAGACTGGTGCGAAGCTGTATGAAGCCCAATAACCAAGGAAGTCTTCATCAACACTCTACGGCGGCTAAACTAAAGATGGAAACAATAGGAGACACCATATCCAGCAAGACGCCGAGAATGGCGAGAAGACTGAAGATTGTTGCACTTGGCAACACCTCACATCAAGCAAGTTTAGACGTCTTTAGTAGATCTTAGCACCCCTTTTTGGCTTTTTATGAAAAGAAAGAGAGTCAAGTATATGGACCTGACACCCATGTGAGGCTTAAAAACTGTGGGCGTGTGTATAACTGCTAACCCCTCAAGACGGCATGTAGCGTACCTGCACTTTAAATAAGGCAGATACCTGTGTATAGTGCAAATCCCTGGATCGATTCATTTGCACACACAGTTTACGATGAATATCACAACACTGTATCAATATTACACGAATAATCCAGACTTGATAAAATAAATAGTTCGATACATCTTTGCATAGCGCAAGGCTAGCTCAAAACACTAAAGCAGCGGAAATAAATCTTTGATGAGCCTCCATCTTCATGATACGCCACAGGCGAAAACATGTTGGTGCAGACTCGAAACCCAAAACGTATTCCTTACTCTTCGTCAGATATTTCTGCAACAAATAATGATTTGCAACAGAGTGGGTCAGATTCCATTAAAATGGAGTCTGGCAAGTGACACTATGGTGGACACTCAATGGAAATAACTCTAAAGCCTGTATGCATATTTGGCTGGTGGAGTTCAAGGCTATTTTGCATAAAGCCAGTTTTTCCTAACTCTTTGTAAAACAAACTTTTTAACATCATAATTGGCAACACCGGCAAGTTCCAGTGAACCAAAAGATATCACGTCCTTAGGTGTACTCTCAGGTGAAAACCCCCACATTCAATGGTCCTAAGTATAGTAGAGACTATCTTAGGTGAAAACCCCCATGAACATGGTCCCGAGTAGTCCACTGTTGTTTATCAAAATTTTATTAAGAAATTAGAATGTTGGGATTCCTCCATGTTCCTTGATCCGCTGTAGTCTTCACTTGAAATATTTCTCCTTGAGTTCTTCACAATCTTCTCCATTTAGTTCTCACATCCCTTTGTTCCTGGGTGGCCTTCCACAAGTGTGCTCTCAGGTGAAAACCCCCACGTTCACGATCCTAAGTATAGTAGAAACTATCTTAGGTGAAAACCCTCATGGACATGGTCCTGAGTAGCCACTCAACATAAACCAAACAACCAATCCACCCAGATGATTCATTAACTTAGTGATGTGCACTCTCAGGTGAAAACCCCCACATACTATGATCCTAAGTATAGTAAAACTATCTCAGGTGAAAACCCTCATAGACATGGTCCTGAGTAGCCACTTAACATTTTATAAAAACCTTTCATCAATTGCATAGCATCAAAATCTACTAAGTCATTTCATAGGTACCTAGACACAATGGGATAGGGAATTCTAAAGTCTTGCATAGCAAATCTACTAAGCTCTACTCATGCATAGAAAATAACTAAGTTATGCATAGAAAATACTTAGGAACTTTATGAGGTGTGCCACTTGCCTTGGCAACAAGAAGAATAGCAACAGCAGCTGCAACAGTTGTCGTTTCCCTCCGAAATTTCTAACACATCAAACAAAACACACATAAACATACAAACCAAAATAACAATACAAAATATGCTATGCATGATGTGCAAAAATACTTAGAGAAAATACTAAGTCTATTCTTTAGGGTGATCGACAATTATCAACAGCTCTTGGTAGATTGGATATTCACTATAGTGAGAGAGACAGACACCCGGCCAGCCACTTAAGTTGTGGAACGGGTCTCATGTACGTGGACATGTAAGGTTAGTTTCCAGGCCGCTTCATCCCACTATGCCGCTAGGATCCAACAAACTTCAAGCTGGTAATAACATGATCAAAAATTGTTTTTTAAGTCAAGATTAGAAAAGATAGAAGAAAATGATGTAGGTTATCTTCCAGGCTTCATCTCCAGACTTGTAGTATTCTCCTTAGTGATGTCTTGATCACCATGTCTTAGAGAGAAGGAAACAAAAGAGAAAGAAAGATTTAGAGAATGGAGGGGGTTGGTCTTCTTGGACTTCCTCTTGATTTTTCTTCTAAGTACTTCTACTTCTTGGAGATTCTTCTGGAGTCTTGTTTTGGCTAAGTCCTTCATTGTTCTTCTAGCTCCATGTTGAAAATCCTAAGTGTCTAAGTGCATAGCACTTAACCAAAATACTAAGTTTGAAAATAATCCTAACTTAGAGAAAATGGGGAGGAGTTTTCCTTATGGAAATATAACTATAAAATATGCTATGCATGAAATGAAATTTTAAATCACAAGCAACATAACACTAATTTTTGTGAATTTTATAACATATGCATAAAGTTCTAATTGCAATTTAATTAGTTTCTAATTTGCAAAACTTAATAAAAAGGAAACATATGGGTTAAAGTTTCATGTTTTTATATTTTATAACCCAATTTTCTTTATAGATGATGTTAATAGCCAGAGGTGGTTTAATTATATTTAATGCAATTTGATTTAATCAAAAATAATATTTCTATTAATAGTTATGTTGAAATATTCAAACTATTCAAATTAAATATATAACTATGAATTCATTCAAAAATTACTCAAAAATATTTTATAGCAGTGGCATTAATTTACAAATATTCTAAAGTTTCTAAAACAATTTTATTTGCAATTTTTGGAATTATAGATTTAAAGTTATTACAAAAATACTCAAATCCACCATTTGAATTTTGAATATTTTAAACTTAGTCAAATTTTAATTTTGGCAGATCTAAATTATTCTACATGTCAAGGGCTTTCCAAATATATAAAAATAATTGAATTTGGATTTGTGAGTAAAAAGTTATAACAATTCTAAGGGATAGGGGTGTTTCTGCAAAAGTGCCAAATTAAATTTAAAAGGAAAATCATTTTCCGACGTGGCAGCTGACTGGACTGCTGACTGTACGCTGACGTGGATAAGTGATTTGCTCTGGGCCGTTGGATCTAGATCTAAGGGCTCAGATATGAGGATACCTCTTCGACTAAAATTTCTAATCTAGTCCGTTGACGGAAGATCGGACGGTGTACGGCGAGTTGACCAAAAGGTGCGGCGGTTGGTCGCCGGAGTTTTCTCCAGTGCGGCGGGCCATGGCCGGAACGCACGGGCTCGGCGCTACGGGTGGTCTTGGGCTGCAGCGATGATACCTGGCGATAGCAGAGGACGAGGCGAGGGTCGGAGGTGCAGTCGCGGTTGCCGGGGAACTTCGGCTCGTCGGTATTTCGTCGTCGGAGACAATGGCGCGGCCGCGAGCTTCGGTTGTAGATGGCGGCGTCGATTTACTGCAGGAGGGAGCGAACCAAGCCGTCACACAGATGCGCACGACGATGGGGAAGCGAGGGGGAGGGATGAGAGGGCTTCAGAGGCTCGGGGCTCACCGGAAACAGCAGAGGACGGCGGTGGCAATGGCGGAGCTCCGAGGACGAACACGAGCAGCCTGGGGGCTCCCGGGCTAGGGTTTTTTGGGGAAAAGGGAGAGGATGGCGTGGGGTATAAATAGGCCAGAGCAAAGGAAACAACTCGCAGAGATTGCGCCGGATTTGGGAACGAGATTGGAGGCGGATTTCTCGGCCGGAGGTTGAAGACGGGCTGACGTCAGCATGACGTCAGCAATTTTTCTTTTTCTGTTTTTCTGATTTTTCTTTTAATTCATATCTTTTGATTTAAGACTCCAAATGAAGTCAAATAAATTTCTAAAAATTTGTAAAATTCATATCTATGCTTTAAACCAATAGTGGGCATGTTTTGAAACTTTTTGAAAAATAATTATTTTGAAATATCCCTAAAATACAATTTTACCTATTTTAGGTTGACTTTAAAATAAAGGATTTAATAATTTATTTGGAGTTAAATAAAATTTATGGAATACCCCATACTCAAATATGTTTGAAATTAGATTATTTAAAATTATTTAGCTGAAATCATTCCCCTTTATTTTGGCATAAAAAAAAGAATAATAGAATATCAATATTTTCATAGCAATATGAAATATAATGGATTTTAATTTAAACCCTTTTTAGATTTAATAAAATGATGAATGATGAGATACATGTATGTATGCATGCAATGCTTAAGATTTCTTTTCCAAAGCAAAATTACTAAAATGCTTTCAAAAGTTTTAAATTTTAGTGATTTTTAAACATTCCAAAATATTGGGATGTTACAGACTACCACCCTTAAAAGGAATCTCGTCCTCGAGATTCGAGAAGGCTAGCAAAAGGTTCTGTCTGGGTATTCGGGTTGGGCTACCACCCTTAAAAGAAAACTTTGTTGGTATTGAAAACTTCAATATGAATACTTGATTCAGAATGTACCGTTCACTTCTTCCACCGTGATGTGGTTCACATATCCTTTATCGAAAGGATTTGACTTGGCAGCTTCTTCGGTCTTCTTCTTTGCTGGGCAGTCATTGGCGTAATGACCCTTGTTCTTGCATTTGTAACAAAGCACCTGACTGATATCTTTGTATTCAGGATTTGGACGGTGGTGCTCATTGTTATGGTTGTGGCCATCAAATATATTTCCCTTATGATCTCCATTGCTTCCCTTGGATCCACCATGGTGATTGTGATGCTTGTGGTGACTTCGTCCATTATGGTGATTCCCATGTTTGTGGCCACTGTTCACATCATGGACAAGGTGCTTCTTGAATGAGGGTTCAGAGGAGTGCTTGTCCATCTTTCTCTTCCTATTTTCAGCCTTCTTTATACTATCTTCAAGGGTGATTGCTTGATCCAGAAGTATCTGATAGTTTGGTGCGTACGCAACTGTCAGAGGTATCTTCAGCTCATCACTAAGTCCATTGAGAAATTTTGACTTCCTCTTTGCATCTGTGTCAATGTCCTCAGGCGCATATCAAGACAAGGAATAGAAGTCATCCATATACTCCGTAAGACTTCTGTTTCCCTGACACAGATTGCGACACTCTTCCCGTTTAAGATTCATAATTCCCGTGGAGACATGAGCATTACGAAATCCTTCCTTGAATTCCTCCCAGGTCAAGGTGTCCAATGGGTGAGTAATCAGATAAGTCTCCCACCATTGGGCAGCAGGTCCTTCGAGCAGATGTGCGGTGAACCTGACTTTCTCAGTATCATCACATTCAGTTGTCACCAGATCCTTTTGTATAGAGCGTAGCCAGTCATCAGCAACCATTGGCTCTGTTGCATTTGAGAACTTGTTTGGCCTAAGCCTCAGAAATCTGGTAAGCCTGTCCACTTGGGGAGGTGGTGGCGGTGGAGGATTGTTGTTGTTGTTATTATTGTTGTTGTGGCTTGCTGTAATAAACTGAGTCATCATAGTCATCAACTGGGCTTGGGCGGCCATCAACTGCTGCATAGCATCATTGTTGTTGTTGTTGTTGTTGTTGTTGTTCCCAGGAGCACGTCGGGGAGGCATCTGTGGGTTTTAGCATAGATGAGTAAAAGATAGACAGATCTAGGAGAAAAAAAAATTCCTACCCATACAAGCAATTGCACAATCAACCACAATCATTAAATTTCCAAACTCGTTTTTGAAAAGCCTAACTAATCGTTTTCGAACGTAGTACACCGATATTATGGAGAACACATACGATGATACTGCCATACCATAATTTGATAGGTCAATACATCATTAGGATCTCATTACTCTAATAGATGGGTGGTCTAGTCTATCTCCTTCCTGAGTGCATCAAGTTCCTCTTCTATTTCCTTGAGTTCGTCGAGATACTTTTGGGTGTTTTGAATTCTAAATTGAAGTCTTCTTCCAAGGTTCTCGATGGCTTCGCATGCTGCACTTCTTGCTGAGTCAAAGAATGATGTGTGGAGTATTGGGTTAGTGAACATGCAGTAGCCCTTGGTCTTGTGGTCATCTTGTTTGCGCTTGTATAGATGGAGTTGCACCCACCAGTACTCTTGACCTTCACCCATGAAAGGAAAACCTTTGTATATTGCTTCTACTTCAAATCCCAGGCTCTTCATGCTATCCTTAAGTGCTCTTGGAAAATCAGTCTCACATTCCAAGGTCATGGTCATCACTGGTCCCTTCTTGAGTGATTCAAGGAGGTTGGTCATCTAAAAGAAGATATAGTATTTTTAGAAAGCAAATAGATAAGATAGTTACAAGAAGGAAAATTAGTAAAGTTTTGTTTTAGCAAACTGAATAAAATTAGAGTTTCAATCCTATGGTCAAACCTATTTCTATCCAAACTAAGGGGTTTCGAACCTACAGGCAACACAGTGCTCTGATACCATCTGTAGCGTACCTGCACTTTAAATAAGGCAGATACCTGTGTATAGTGCAAATCCCTGGATCGATTCATTTGCACACACAGTTTACGATGAATATCACAACATTGTATCAATATTACACGAATAATCCAGACTTGATAAAATAAATAGTTCGATACATCTTTGCATAGCGCAAGGCTAGCTCAAAACACTAAAGCAGCGGAAATAAATCTTCGATGAGCCTCCATCTTCATGATACGCCACAGGCGAAAACATGTTGGTGCAGACTCGAAACCCAAAACGTATTCCTTACTCTTCGTCAGATATTTCTGCAACAAATAATGATTTGCAACAGAGTGGGTCAGATTCCATTAAAATGGAGTCTGGCAAGTGACACTATGGTGGACACTCAATGGAAATAACTCTAAAGCCTGTATGCATATTTAGCTGGTGGAGTTCAAGGCTATTTTGCATAAAGCCAGTTTTGCCTAACTCTTTGTAAAACAAACTTTTTAACATCATAATTGGCAACACTGGCAAGTTCCAGTGAACCAAAAGATATCACGTCCTTAGGTGTACTCTCAGGTGAAAACCCCCACATTCAATGGTCCTAAGTATAGTAGAGACTATCTTAGGTGAAAACCCCCATGAACATGGTCCCGAGTAGTCCACTGTTGTTTATCAAAATTTTATTAAGAAATTAGAATGTTGGGATTCCTCCATGTTCCTTGATCCGCTGTAGTCTTCACTTGAAATATTTCTCCTTGAGTTCTTCACAATCTTCTCCATTTAGTTCTCACATCCCTTTGTTCCTGGGTGGCCTTCCACAAGTGTGCTCTCAGGTGAAAACCCCCACGTTCACGATCCTAAGTATAGTAGAAACTATCTTAGGTGAAAACCCTCATGGACATGGTCCTGAGTAGCCACTCAACATAAACCAAACAACCAATCCACCCAGATGATTCATTAACTTAGTGATGTGCACTCTCAGGTGAAAACCCCCACATACTATGATCCTAAGTATAGTAAAACTATCTCAGGTGAAAACCCTCATAGACATGGTCCTGAGTAGCCACTTAACATTTTATAAAAACCTTTCATCAATTGCATAGCATCAAAATCTACTAAGTCATTTCATAGGTACCTAGACACAATGGGATAGGGAATTCTAAAGTCTTGCATAGCAAATCTACTAAGCTCTACTCATGCATAGAAAATAACTAAGTTATGCATAGAAAATACTTAGGAACTTTATGAGGTGTGCCACTTGCCTTGGCAACAAGAAGAATAGCAACAGCAGCTGCAACAGTTGTCGTTTCCCTCCGAAATTTCTAACACATCAAACAAAACACACATAAACATACAAACCAAAATAACAATACAAAATATGCTATGCATGATGTGCAAAAATACTTAGAGAAAATACTAAGTCTATTCTTTAGGGTGATCGACAATTATCAACAGCTCTTGGTAGATTGGATATTCACTATAGTGAGAGAGACAGACACCCGGCCAGCCACTTAAGTTGTGGAACGGGTCTCATGTACGTGGACATGTAAGGTTAGTTTCCAGGCCGCTTCATCCCACTATGCCGCTAGGATCCAACAAACTTCAAGCTGGTAATAACATGATCAAAAATTGTTTTTTAAGTCAAGATTAGAAAAGATAGAAGAAAATGATGTAGGTTATCTTCCAGGCTTCATCTCCAGACTTGTAGTATTCTCCTTAGTGATGTCTTGATCACCATGTCTTAGAGAGAAGGAAACAAAAGAGAAAGAAAGATTTAGAGAATGGAGGGGGTTGGTCTTCTTGGACTTCCTCTTGATTTTTCTTCTAAGTACTTCTACTTCTTGGAGATTCTTCTGGAGTCTTGTTTTGGCTAAGTCCTTCATTGTTCTTCTAGCTCCATGTTGAAAATCCTAAGTGTCTAAGTGCATAGCACTTAACCAAAATACTAAGTTTGAAAATAATCCTAACTTAGAGAAAATGGGGAGGAGTTTTCCTTATGGAAATATAACTATAAAATATGCTATGCATGAAATGAAATTTTAAATCACAAGCAACATAACACTAATTTTTGTGAATTTTATAACATATGCATAAAGTTCTAATTGCAATTTAATTAGTTTCTAATTTGCAAAACTTAATAAAAAGGAAACATATGGGTTAAAGTTTCATGTTTTTATATTTTATAACCCAATTTTCTTTATAGATGATGTTAATAGCCAGAGGTGGTTTAATTATATTTAATGCAATTTGATTTAATCAAAAATAATATTTCTATTAATAGTTATGTTGAAATATTCAAACTATTCAAATTAAATATATAACTATGAATTCATTCAAAAATTACTCAAAAATATTTTATAGCAGTGGCATTAATTTACAAATATTCTAAAGTTTCTAAAACAATTTTATTTGCAATTTTTGGAATTATAGATTTAAAGTTATTACAAAAATACTCAAATCCACCATTTGAATTTTGAATATTTTAAACTTAGTCAAATTTTAATTTTGGCAGATCTAAATTATTCTACATGTCAAGGGCTTTCCAAATATATAAAAATAATTGAATTTGGATTTGTGAGTAAAAAGTTATAACAATTCTAAGGGATAGGGGTGTTTCTGCAAAAGTGCCAAATTAAATTTAAAAGGAAAATCATTTTCCGACGTGGCAGCTGACTGGACTGCTGACTGTACGCTGACGTGGATAAGTGATTTGCTCTGGGCCGTTGGATCTAGATCTAAGGGCTCAGATCTGAGGATACCTCTTCGACTAAAATTTCTAATCTAGTCCGTTGACGGAAGATCGGACGGTGTACGGCGAGTTGACCAAAAGGTGCGGCGGTTGGTCGCCGGAGTTTTCTCCAGTGCGGCGGGCCATGGCCGGAACGCACGGGCTCGGCGCTACGGGTGGTCTTGGGCTGCAGCGATGATACCTGGCGATAGCAGAGGACGAGGCGAGGGTCGGAGGTGCAGTCGCGGTTGCCGGGGAACTTCGGCTCGTCGGTATTTCGTCGTCGGAGACAATGGCGCGGCCGCGAGCTTCGGTTGTAGATGGCGGCGTCGATTTACTGCAGGAGGGAGCGAACCAAGCCGTCACACAGATGCGCACGACGATGGGGAAGCGAGGGGGAGGGATGAGAGGGCTTCGGAGGCTCGGGGCTCACCGGAAACAGCAGAGGACGGCGGCGGCAATGGCGGAGCTCCGAGGACGAACACGAGCAGCCTGGGGGCTCCCGGGCTAGGGTTTTTTGGGGAAAAGGGAGAGGATGGCGTGGGGTATAAATAGGCCAGAGCAAAGGAAACAACTCGCAGAGATTGCGCCGGATTTGGGAACGAGATTGGAGGCGGATTTCTCGGCCGGAGGTTGAAGACGGGCTGACGTCAGCATGACGTCAGCAATTTTTCTTTTTCTGTTTTTGTGATTTTTCTTTTAATTCATATCTTTTGATTTAAGACTCCAAATGAAGTCAAATAAATTTCTAAAAATTTGTAAAATTCATATCTATGCTTTAAACCAATAGTGGGCATGTTTTGAAACTTTTTGAAAAATAATTATTTTGAAATATCCCTAAAATACAATTTTACCTATTTTAGGTTGACTTTAAAATAAAGGATTTAATAATTTATTTGGAGTTAAATAAAATTTATGGAATACCCCATACTCAAATATGTTTGAAATTAGATTATTTAAAATTATTTTGCTGAAATCATTCCCCTTTATTTTGGCATAAAAAAAAGAATAATAGAATATAAATATTTTCATAGCAATATGAAATATAATGGATTTTAATTTAAACCCTTTTTAGATTTAATAAAATGATGAATGATGAGATACATGTATGTATGCATGCAATGCTTAAGATTTCTTTTCCAAAGCAAAATTACTTAAATGCTTTCAAAAGTTTTAAATTTTAGTGATTTTTAAACATTCCAAAATATTGGGATGTTACACGGCAATATCAGGACAAGTATCTACATCAACCCCCAAGCACCAAGGAGTTGCGACCAAGATGAAGATCGTCATGAAACTCAAGACCAGCAACACCCTGAAGTCGGCGACCACTTTAACCATCAACTTTAACCCTTCATGTGTGCCCCTTTTTAAGGGGGGAAGACGCATGTTAATTTTATTAGTGAGTTGTGACAAATTGTTCTTTGCGCCCCAACCCTGGAGTTTTTGAAGTCTACTCAACAAGAACCCAGCATTAGCAACAACCAACATGTAAACCCCTTCAACAAATACCCAAGTCTTCCAGAAGAAATCAGGGACCGCATCGACAAGGAAACCTCAGTCAAGAATCAACAACCTTGCAAGGTGAAGGACCATCAAACCCCTAACCTTTTACTCTCTTAGTACACGCTTAGGAATCTCGGGACGAGATTCTTTTAAGGGGGGAAGGTCTATAACGCCCCAAATTTTGGAAGCAGCAAAACCTTAATTATAAAAGATCCAAAATTCTAAGGCAACAAAAACTTTTTGAAATGCCTTGTTAATGGATGTGTTCATCCTCTGATTGCTCTATTGGTCATGTTGTGTTTTGTGTCTGCGTTGATAACCTCTCTAGCCATCAACCCTAAAACTCAACCTAGTTATAATATGACATCTGATAACAATGTTTTGATAAATAAAACAGTCCATATATCTTCTGCTATCTTATGTTTAACAAAACTGTATTTACCATGATGTTCTGAAATCAGCAAGTACCCAAAGATCTTTTATTTCATAAAATAAAAGTATTTCCAAAACCTATATGTTTGCAAACTATAATGGACTATATACTAAGTCCTAATATATTTTGAGTTTTATATGTAGCTATTATTAGCAACTCTCTTTTCAGAACCCCATTTCTATTGGTCTTGGAAATCAATTCCAAAAATGTTTGTTCAATTCTATTCCTACCAAAAATACCTTGTTTTGATTCTGTTGATCACCTCCTCACAAACATTTTAGATTTATATTTAAAGTATGGTTAGTGATCCAATTGTGTGGGTGTTTATCTATTTGTAGGTGTGGTTGACCTATATGTTATGTGCTTAAATTGTTTCCCATGAGTGTGTTATGTTTATGAGTGTTCATGTGGTGGTGTTTGAGACAAGATTTTATGTATATAATTTAATTGAGATCATTCATGCTTGGTGTGTTTAAATTTTGTATTATTATGTTTGATTTTAGGGAAACTCAAAGATTATCCTTTTTTAAATAGGAAATAACTATCTTCATTTCCATCAATTTTTAGCCTTTGTAGAACATGATAATTAGGGTTTATTTTATTTAAATTAGTAATGCAACTCACCTAACCTTATCATCACCACCTCTACTTCCCACTTTTATCCCTCTTGATAATTTACAAAATCTTTTGGTCACTAATTATTAATTGTTTTGAGTGTATAATCTTAAGGTGACCATATCTCATTTATAACATAGCAACTTGCCATTTTTGTGTTTAGTGCATGTTGAAACTTTTTTGTCCTAAACCTTTAAGCAATATGTTAAACCTATATCCCCTCTAACCAAGTCATCTTGTTATATAATTTTTAGACTAAAGGATTGACTAATCCATCTTAGCTTTGTGACCTAGTTCAAAACTTTCTAAAATAATTCCACTCCATAGCCTTCACTCCTCTCCTCCCCAAGTCTGGTCTTGGACGTGGCATGGATCACCACTCACCTTATAGACATGTTTCCCTTGCCCCTGGCAAACCCTAGACCCTCCCCTCTCTTTTCTTTTTCGGTTTGGACCTTTTGTAGAACACCTGGCGAGCAGGAGATGATCTCCACCCTATTCACCTCCCTCCACCAGCTCCGAGCCACCCACTAGCCTCCAAATCTTGCAGGTGCGTGAGCAGACACTCCTCCACCGCCACCCTCAACCAATCGACGACCAGCGCCCTCTCCCTCTCTGCCCATGCCTGTGAACGAGCAAACCGGGCAGCCTCCTTGTTAAAGCATCCGAGGCTCGCCCGACCCATCTCTCCTTGTCCATTGCACTCCACCATCTCTCCTCTCCCTCCCCCATGCGAGGCCGCTCAAGCTCTCGTCCTCTCCTGCTCTCGAACGCGAGAGGACCGCCGCTCGGGCCCGAAACTTTCGTGCTTGAATGATGTCGTCTCCGTCCTCCTTTTCTCTCTATTTCTCCTCCCACAAGTTCGCCTCCTCGGTTTATCTCTCCGTGACATGGTCATTTTCTCCCAGGAACGCAGGAGCTTCCGAGGATGGGGCATGCCCGGGACGGGCGTCGTCGGCTGCGTCGCCGTTCCTGACCTCGCCGACGCAAACCGAGACCTCCCTAGACCTCCCTTGCTCCTCTGCATCCACCTCCGACCTCGTCTTCGTCCTGAAGATGCGCGAGGTGAGCCTCTCGAGCTCTGCTCGTTTTCTTGGGTTCGGCCTTGTGCTCTGCTGGTCGGGAGGAAGAAGACGGCTGGCTACCGTCGGATCTCCGATCAATGGCCCGAGTTTGAATCTCTCCAGTCTATTCTCGTCCGTCCGATCTGGATCCGGCGGTGACTTACCTCTTCGCCGTGCCACAGTGCCGGCGGGCCGGCCCAGCACCGTGAGCTCGGTCTGGCTGAGGATTCGATCCGTTTTCATTTTATTTATTTTGAGATCTATTTCTCTGTTTAATTTCCAGAGAATATCAAGCTTGGCTTTAATTCGTTTCTGATAGATTTGCGCCTCCTAAAATCTTGAAATAAATTTGGTAGGCTTTCTGTGAGTTTTCCTAACCATTTAGCTTTGGCCGTTTTCAAAAATAAACTTGTATGTTCATTCTAGGTTGCATCTTGTAAATTTTTCTTTTTCAGTATTGTATTTAAACCTTGAGTTTTATAGATCCAAAACTTTCAAACTTTAATTCTTTGGAAAGCCAGCAAGATTACCTACCTAGATCTATAAGCCTTGCATGCAGGAGATGTTTCTACCTAAAGTTATATTGAATATAAAAATGAGATCAGTATCTATTTGATGAATTTTAATTCTTTATTTAAAATTCTTTTTGGATTAAATCCAATTGCATGTGGTGGATATGAGTAGTAGCTATCGTATCCTAGCTTGGTAGAATTTTCCAGCTTTTATTTTGTGCATGGTGAATTATTTCCTTAAACAGTAGGTTAATACACTTGAAAAAGAATATATTTATTTTCTGTTAACTACATGTGTCTAGTATTACTTGTTTGTGCTAGATCCGTTTGTGCATGTGGATTAGGATTATTTTTATATTAACTATGTGTTTTGTTTATCATACCACACTGGTTTTGTCTCAAAAATATTTATACTTTGTGTTGCACAATAAATCTAGTAAAAAGTATGTTCTTCACTTAAAATGGAATATCTTGAGTTAGGAGTGTCCAAATTGAGTGAATACAATTTCTATAGAAAGCTTGAGTCAATACCTATCCATAGAAATTAACCTTGCATCTAGGAGATTCCTAAAACTGAAACTATATTCATTATGGTTTTAATACCAGTAGCATTTGCATGATTTTGAGTTTCTGTTTAGCTATAGCTTTTGATGCAAATCTAATTTCCCTAGCTTCCTATAGTTACTATGAGTACTGTGGTAGAAGGATTTGATTTTCTGAACTTTATCCTTGGAGTTAGGATTTATCTCCCAAAACAGCACCATTTTATCTACTAAAAGTATTATTTTAGTTCTCTGTTTTTAGTGAGTAAAATTGTATGTATATTACTAGTCAACTTTTTGAAAACCATAACCTTAAACCAACCATAGTAACTTGATTAAAACATTGTTATAATGTGTGGTGAATTGTTTACTTATGTTTAGCATTAATCATGTTGTACCCTAATAATAACATCAATTGTGTTTATATGCTTTGCTTGTGGGTATGTTTGTGTGTTATGTTTTATCTCTTTAAACATCATCTTATTTATCTATTAAATGTAATAAGTTAATTAACTGTTTTACCTTAATTGTTATGTGTTGATGAGCTTAGTAACTCATAAGTCCAGAAACTTAGGTTATCCTTTAATCACCTTAATGAATTTCCTAAAGTATTGTTAGTCCCTTCACCTTTGAGTTTCACATAGTTCATCTTGTTTCCTAGGAGTTGCACTAATTTAATTTGTGTGTTATGCATGTGAATGATTGTTTGGTGTTAAATTTTATCCAGTAGTTTCTTGTGTTTCGCAATGCTTAATGTATGACTTTCTTATTTTAGATTATTGTCAACACGTGGTTAGTGTGTGATTGTTTGGTTTAATTGTTGAAGTGGTCTTAATTGTGGTGTCCTATTAAATAAGCCTAATGCACCATTTTAGCTCTTAGTCATAAACTTGTTTTGACAGTGGTGTTACCATTGTTGGTTGCTTAGTAACTGGGTAGTAGATGTTTTTGAGCTAGTAGCATGTTTTGCATGTGAGTGTACTAGTGTTAATGTTAATACTTGCTTATGGGTTAACCTAGTTTTGTTTGAAGTATTTCCTAAAAGATTAAGATACTTTTGTTTAAAGTATTTTTTAAACAATTAATATACTTTTGTTTGAACTATTTCCTAGACAATTAAGATACTCTTGTCTGAAGTATTTCCTGAAACTAATATAACAACCCTTGTTAAATGATCTAATCACCCTAAGAGATGGTTTGCTTTAGTGTTAAGTTAAAACTACCTTTTTGACAAATTAGATTGTTGTGTATATCTTCTTAGGTGTATCTGTTGTTTGTCTTAGCTCTATGGACTTTGTTGTTTGTTGTTGTTTAACTAAGTGAATTGCTTGCTTCTGATTGTTAGCTTAGTGTCGTGTGCAATGCTTGTTGTTTGTTATGTCTTTGTGGCATTGTCTTATATTTTGAGTGTTGCTCTTTTTCCTGTTTGCAACGTTAGATACGAACGGGAAGGAAGTGGAAGCGAGGAGTGAACCTGAGGAATATCAAGATCTAGACCAAGGATATATTGCTGAGCCAGGCAAGCCACCTCACCACCATTATGCTATCCTATTATTTCCAAAGCATGTTTTGTCTTCAAAATAAAATAATGCATGTTTTACTTCTTTTGTGGCACCTTGCCACCCGAAAACTATTTTACAAAATATTGTTTGGCCAAAGTTATCTACTAGATTATTTACTAGGTGTTACAAAATAATTTTCACTTGATGAGCCTGGTTATTGAATGCTCCATCAAGAAGATTAATTCTTCTAGTAGTATTCTCCTATTCTTTTACCTCAAAACTGTAGGATGGGAGCCTGTGTTTGATCAAAATGTTTTCCAGAGAAAAACCCGAGTTGCTGGGAGCAATCGACGAACAAGTGTTTTATTAAAACCGGAGTAGCTGGGAGCAATCAGAGAGGTTTGTGAA
Source organism: Poa annua (assembly GCA_026929855.1). Lineage (NCBI taxonomy): Eukaryota > Viridiplantae > Streptophyta > Magnoliopsida > Poales > Poaceae > Poa > Poa annua. The sequence continues at coordinate 160,673,454 of CM049427.1, read as the reverse complement.
AACTCGAACTGCTGGGAGTAGTCGGAGGAGAAGGAGTTTTGGAAAAACAAAGTGTGACCCTAGCTACCGCCCGAACAATTAACCCTTGCAACCACATTACCTGACAGTGGTAGGGGTTAACCCGAAGCTTGTCTGTTTTAGTATTAGGGCTCTCATACTTCTATGAGGGATGGGCCCTCGAAGCGGGGTTGTCGTCGGGAAGAGACAATACACTGCTGAGGACCAGCAGCCGGACGATTATGGCGGGTCTCCTACCGGGGCGGTGTGGCGTCCCGGGGAAAGACCAGGGGTCTAGTGGAGCACACGGTGTCGAGGAGAACAAATCTACCGGGAGGCCCCGATACTAGGGTGGACATAGTGGAAAGCTTTGATCTGGTTATCCGGACCACCGCATGCTGTCGTATGACGGGCCGTGGCAGACACGGCGGAAGGACCGATTGGTGTGGGTAAAGTGTGCAACCTCTGCAGAGTGTAAATCTATTCGAATAGCCGCGTCCGTGGTCATGGACGGTTGGAAAGGTCCCACTAGGCATGCTGCCTGTTTTATTGTTTTCAAAGGAGAAATATTTTCGAATGTAACAAGGAGGCAACCATGTGGTACTTGGGAGGTACGGAATTTGGGTGAGGATGGTTGATCTCGGGGAGACAACCAGTCCGATCTCATGTCAGTAAAAAGGGGTATCCCTATCCTAGTGCTTTGACACACTTTTACAAAAGAAAGTTTTGAACTTGGATATGTCCTTGCTATATCTAAAAGAAGAGAATTCTATCTCTAAATGTTTTATTCAACAATGATATAGAGATGTCGTATTCTCTATTCCTAAAATCATCGTATTCGAGAACTAAGACCTATAGTCGTATATAGCAGCTATCCCAGTTTTTGAAAATGCTTTTCTTGCATTACCATAAAAACTTAAGTCTTAGAGGTGGTCTTGCAAGTACGTAATGTACTCATACGGCTATGTCTCTGGATATTCAAACGTCCAGGTTCCACTGAGGAGATGTATGACAAGAAGGAGGAGTACTCCGACGACTATGCCAGCTGAGTGTCACCGCTCAACTGCTCTGTGGGAATGCGTCAAGACGTGACGAGTGCCGACGCTAGTCGAAATCTTCCGCTGAATCTTAATTAATATTCGTCATGTGTGACGATGTTTGCAGACTGGGTCATGTGACCAATATTTATGTAAGTCTTATACTATTCGAGTTGCATGATGTAACTTTGTAGACCATGTTGGTTATGTGATCGCGATGCACTGATGATTAGGATCGTGATCTGTTTACATAACGTGGGCATTTCTGACTGTTAGTCAGAGGGGTCCTTACAGAGAACATAGTAACGTACTGTGTAAACGGAATTCCAACACCGTGTGGTCACCTTTTTCAAATGCATTCTCTATCTAGGAGGAGGAAAACCAATGCCCCAATCTACTCTCTATATCCGACGGCTATGGAGACGTGCGTAGCTAGCCACCATAGTAGAAAATCCACGTTGATATATATATAGGAAGCCCACATATATATATATACCTAGGCGCCCATGCTCCTGGTTGGAATACGAACCATTTTTAGGTATATAGACCATATATATACCTTAGGTATGTATACCTTAGCTATGTAGGAGGTACATATGACTTTGGGTATGCACGTAACGGGGTATGCATACCTAATTTGTACGCATACCTTGATTATTTATATATACACCAGATCCAGATCTATATGCGTACTGTTGAACATACATAACCGAGGTATAGATACCTTGGAAACGATTCGTGTTACCGTTTGCCTCCATTACATGTCCGTTAGCTGTTCCACCTGGTCTATAAAAAAGACAACACTGGTTTCGTTGAGAAAGCTGTTCCACCTGGTCTATAAAAAAGACAACACTGGTTTCGTTGAGAAGAAAACACAAATAGATGTGCCATGTGTGCCTCTCACAAGCCATTTTCCACTCCACCAATCAGCTCCAGAGCAACAAAAAACGGTTTGGCTTTTGAGTTAGCTCCAGATTCTCCAGGTTCTGATTAGACGAGAGATTGTCTTGAAATGACTAGCGCCTTCCCAGTTCCTTTTATCTTTTGCCTTTTTCTAAGTATTTGTACTACATGAAGCGTGAGCTGTCTCAGCAACAAGAATTGTTTCTAGAAAAAATTGGATGTTTCTGTAGAATGTCTCGGATAATTCTTTTGCGATTAGGTGCTTTACCAGCAGCCCAGATAATCAAAACCAATCACCATGACGTTATCTGATGTTTTCTGTAAAAAAAAGTGAATGAACATGGGATTTTGACAGAAAAAATGTTACAATAGAATCAACAATCAAATTGGTTTTTATTTTAAACCAAACTGATTACTACATGTGCATCACGAACTGTGAGCAAATTCCACATACTCCATTTCATATGCACTCTAGCACTGATTTTTTTTTTGAAAACCCAGATACGTTTCAGATTTAGACAGCTCCACTTAGGGCAAAACCGACAGTAGCATCTGATTATAGGTAGAATCGATACGACATCACATGTTTTCTACACAAAAAGGTGGATGAACCATAGGATCTCAATGAAAAAAAAATGTTATGAGATACTTAAATCAACAGAACTTTGCACTCAAATATTTATATTAAATCAACATCAACCACTGTGAAGGAAATACTAGATCAGAAAAGGGAAGGAAAAAGGATATACGAAGATCTAGATCGAAGAAAAAACAGCTGCTGACCTCGTGCTTCTCCATCCTTCCAAAAAAAGTCACATCAACGTGATTCGGTCCAATGGAAAGAAAAAAAACCAAATCGAGAAACAAACATATACGGAGGAAATTTTTAAAGATCTGCATAAGGATAGAAGAATATATGGAGGATGATGGTGTCAGAGGATTGGGGTGAGAATTTTTTCCGTCTGCACAGCGACACTGAGCTGGACGGCGCGGCCATAAGATCTTAAGCACTGACCACCAGATCTTGGGCGCCTTCTTTGAGCAGGGAGCCCATCTTCGCCTTGGATTTTTCTTCTCCGCTGTTTCACCCGCTCAGACTGTATCACACATCGACGGCCACCATCTCCCCTATGCGTCGGATTAAACGCCTCCAGGAAACGAACTGACGTGCGGATGCAGGCGCAGGTCGATGCCTGCTCCGAGCAAAGGTGGCGGCGCCCTACTGGATCTGGGAGGAAGGGTTGTACCAAGGGCAGGAGCGAGTGGTTGGGGTCACGCGAGGAGATGAGTTTGGTCAGGAGGAGGAGGATGCTACTACAGGGTGCGAGTGCAGTATGTGTGAGATGATGTTGTGTTAATTTTTCCTGAATCAGGTGCAGGGCAAAAGTGGACGGCACGGCGTTAAGTCAATCGGTGGTTGAAAATGCTCTATATAATGGCTGCATAAGGGTCCATATCTACGACTGAGAAGTTGTATTTTCCTTCTGTTCTATCTGTACTGCTAGTACGATTGAGAAGTATAAGTTTCGTATTTTTGACGTAGTTTTTAAAGCGTTTGTCGAAACTTAGCAAATGATATGCCGTTGAAAAGCTAATGAAATTCCGCAACTTTTATTGTTTATGAATTTTCCAAATACTATATCGACTTAAAGTAATTTAAAAAATACACTAATATGTAAGTATCCTATACGGGTGGACTGTATTTTGCCAGGCGTTTCTTAATCGATTGTCCAAATAATGCGAATGATATGCCGTTGGAAAGCTATTGAAATGCCGCAACTTTTATTAATTTATAGATTTTCCAAATTCTATACCGATTAAAAGTAATTTTTAAAATACGCAAATCACGAACATGTCCTGTCCTATACGGGTGGACAGTATTTCGACTGTCGTTTCTCAACCGATTGCCGGAATAATGCAAATGATATGCCGCTATAAAGCTAATAAAATTCCACAACTTTTATGCTTTACGGATTTTGCAAATTCTGCACCGACTAAAAGTAATTTAAAAAATACACTTATCTGTAAGTACGGGAGAACAGTATTTTGTCTGACATTTCTCAACTGATAATCGGAATAATGTAAATGATATGTCGTTGGAAATATATTAATGGGATGCAACTTTTGCATATTGGTTGAATTCGCCAATTCCTAATGATATAAAAGTAATTTTAAAATTACTGAATTCATGTTATCGATGTTTTACAAGAGGTGAGAGATCAAATTAACGAGTATAGCACTTTAATTCGTCATAAAATGCACTACATATTATAATTAAACTTATAATGCACCATACATAACATTTTCTAAATACATTTGAACCTAATAGGGTAAAAGGCAAGAAATCGTCCACCCACACGTAGGATCCTAAAACTTTGAAAGTTGGATAAGAGAAGGGACTCCAAATCAAATAAGGTAAGAGGAGAAATATAAATTTAGGTAAGGAGTAAATAGAAACCTATTGAGATATTTTTCAAAAATAATTCAAGTCAAATAGTTTTTCGACACTCTAGAAACAACGACTGTTAGCGAGGTTATCCTACAGCTTTTGCGGACCCGCTGTTTCGATAACCAATCATATCGAAACAACAAGATCGAAACCAAGGCTCTGGTACCACTTTGTGACGCCCTAAAATCGGTACCATGTAGATTTAAGCGATCCCGCCGAAATCCGCATAATAACGATTTTAGGTCGCCCACCATACATAATGTGCACGCCGAAACATGCGCATTATGTGGGTGGAATTATAATAACATTACAACAGTTCCGATACAGCCACAAATACAACAAAAATATAATAAAACAATGACTCGAACGAGTCAAGATACAAATGATACAATACAAAGATTTAAATGGCAGCGGAAACAAAATTGTATCCGACTACGGATAAGATGCAAATTGGACTAAGAGTCTTGAAGATAAGCAATGGCGCCATATCCCTGCCCAGCCAAGCCGGAGGGATTCCCAAGCTAACGTCGTCAGACTTCAAACCTGTTAACTGCACACATAAAGCACAACCCAAAAGAGGGTCAGGGCACTCCCTGGCAAGCAAAACCGACTTGCCTACTTTCTACACCATCTCCAAAAATATAGGGGAGGTGGACTTAGCGGCAGCAGCACTAGCAACCTAAAGAGACACGCTACAACTTCCGTCTAAATAGAGAGGGGTAAGAGAGCGCATAAGATAACCAACTACTACTAACACCAAACATAACCCTTTCTCGGATTAACCCCCTCAACCAAGTATGAGGAAGTAATTCGGGAAAACTCACACGTTAACAATTTTAGTTACCATTTATTGTGAAAGTAATTCTATATTACTAGTCAGGTTAATTAGCAATGATTAAATGTAAGTTGTCTAGATCTTGTTAGCCAACATCATCACCAAGTCGTCCATAACCGTGGACACGGCTCATCGATAAGATTATACCCTGCTGGGGTGCACTACTGGACCCATACTCGCATGATCAACCCAGTCAAAAACATTAGGGCCTTTCAACCCAACTCTTTTCCTTCACCGCAACAAGTCCAGGAGCCACGGGAGCTATGCTGGTCCCGACCAAAAGGGTGCGGACTCCCGCAGGACACACCCCTCCGCACCAACAAGCCGCGCCCTATATGCATGTAACAAGGCACACCGCCAAAGTAAAAATACTACACTAGTATCGATGCATATGAGACAAATGGAAAACTCGAACTAGGTGCAGCTCCCGGACAAGTCGAAGTTCCAGTCAAAGTCGAGGGGGGCTCCATAGGGCCTCCCACAAGTGGTTGGTGCGCTCAAAATTGGATCCGAGGACAAAATCTCAGTTCCTAGGTCGACACTTAGCAGAACAAAGCACCTCGCAAGGCCTTCCGCCTGGTGTCTTATCTTTTAATTATAATACCCCAATATAAGACAATATTTTATTAAGGTAGAATAATCTATCATACTAACCATATGAAATAAACGACCAACAGAGGACTCGCACAACCAACTCTAAGCATGCGCTACGACTCGCAAGGCTAACAGATATACATTCAACAGGTGATGGGATGTGGGGATAAAGCTGTATAGGTTGCAGGATAAACATGTGATGCGAGCGCAATAAGAATCGAATACTAGGGTAGCAGAGATCAACAGCAGGAATGAAAGGCAATGTATAGGTAAACAAGCAAACTTTGCTTGCCTGGAATCCCGCATGGAAGCAGATCTTGTCGTTGCTCACACATCTCAACGTCTTATCCGCGAAGAAGCAACAAACACTGGAAGCGCAAAAGATGCATTTTACAACTACGGCAAAAGATCCAGCATGATCATGGGACAGAGGAATGACATGGCAAGATGCAATGCGAGATGCACTTAATCCAAAATAAGCGGAACCGGGATTCCGACAATTAATATTTAGGTGCAAGTTATTTATTTACCCGCAATATTAAATGTTGGTTAGCATGGCAACACATGGCATGGGTGATCTAATTAAATTAAATGGAATATGGCATTATATATTTATTACCCACACATTCCATATTGAATTATTTAGGTGATTTGCTACACCACCAAACCCCAGAGATGCAACACAGGCAATTATGATGCGATATGCACAAGATTGATGGCATTTTATAAAATAGGTATAGGGTTAGGGTTTGGGTCCGTACGTCGGATCGGGTGAACTAGGGTTCGAAACCGACGTCTTCGGTCCGTAGAGGAAGTAGTGGTCGTCGGGGAAGTAGTCGTCGCGGAACCGGGGCATCGTCGTTTGTCGGTGTCGTGGAAGTGGTCGGGGTAGTTGTACTCGGTCATCACCGTTGACGGGCGCGGGCACATAGGAGCACGGCAACGGACACCGGAGGGAAAACGCACGGGCGGGCAGCACCTCGAAGGGTGGACAAACGCGGACAACAAAAGACGTTGGGGTCTTCCGGGCATTTTGTCGAACGCCTTACGGGCGGCGGTGGCCGGGGACACGGGGCGTCAGGTGGAGCTAGCCGGCGGCGGGAGGAGGCGGAGGCGTGCGGCGGCAAGCATGCGGAGGCACGCGGCGGACTGAGGCGGAGGCGAGGAGGCGGCCGGCAGATGCGTGGGCGCGCGGCGACCGGGGTAAGCGCGGGCAAAGCTGGGCGTGGAGGCGGCCGGGCGCGGCGGCAGGCTCGCGACGGCGTGGGCGCGCGGGACCGGGGGAGCACGCGGAGCGGCGCGACGGCGCGGCGGAGGGCACGGGCGGAGGAGCTCGGGGGGAGCACGGGGCGAGCGGCCAGGGAGGCGCAGGGGGCGGCGGGGACGGCAGTGGAGCGGCGGCGCGCTGCGGGGAGCGGCGGCGCGCGGTGGAGGCGCGGCGGGGCGCGGCGCGCGGCATGGGTAACGCGGTGGCGGGCGCTGGAGCAAGGGCGCGCGGGGAGGCCTGGAGGCGGCCGAAGGGCGCGCGGCGGGGAGCGGAGCTCGGCCGGGGCGGCGTGGGAGGAGGCGGCGCGCCCGGGAGGAGGCGATGGCGGCGCGGCGGCCCGGGTGCGCGGCGGCGCTGGGAGCGTGCGGCGGCGGGGTGCGCGACGGCGCGGCCGGCGTGGCGGCATGAGGAGCTCGTGCGGGAGTTCTTCTCCCGTGCGGGCTCGGGCTGGTTGCGGGCGTGCGGGAAGGAGAAGAAGAGAAAAAGGAAAGAGAGAAGAAAAAAAAGGAAAGAGAAGAGAAAAGAAAAGAAAGAAAAGGGAAAAAAAGAAAGGAAGGGGAGAAAAGGAAAAAAGGGAGGTGGGAGGATTCTTTTGCAAAAACAGGAAAAAGGAGGAGGGTGGCTGTCAAAAGGCAGGGGGTGGGAAATAAGTTTCCAGGGGGAAACCCTAGGGTTTGCTTAGGTGGACTTTGGGCCTTATATTTCTCACTCATTTATTCTTTTCGGTTTTATATTTTTAAAACAAAATAGAAAAGGAATTTGAACACGAAACCTTTACAAAATAATTATAGTTTTAAATAGACAAATTAATAAACTAGTTTTTAACATTTGCAAAAGATTTGAAATATCACATTTTTTATTAATTTGAAAATGCATTTGAATTTAATTGTGGGAAATAAAATTAAATGCAACAAATTAAATTAATGAGATGCAGTGCGACGCCATGTTGATGCAAAAAGAAAACACACAAAACTAAAAGGGGATAAATCCCGGGGCGTTACAATGCGTGTGTACTGCCGACGGAATATTTTACTGTTTCACAATAAACCTTCTGGAGGTATGTTAAATTCTCTAACAAAATACCTGGTCTTGCCTAAAAACATTCTTGAACTTCTCGGTTTATGTGTGTGTACTGTCGACGGAATATTTTACTGTTTCACTATAAACCTCCCGGTGGTATGTGAAATTCTCTAACAAAATACCTGGACTTCCCTAAAAACATTCTTGAACTTCTCTGTTTATGCGTGTGTACTGCCGACGGGGTATTTTCACGATTAGTGTTCAATAAATCAACGACAACTTTCTCATAAATTGTTCATTTTAGGTGTATGACCACCCGAAATGTTCAGCCGGAGAGTACACATTTATTAAATTTACCGGTAAAACCGGTAACGAAAATCTCGAAAAACGAGTTCTAAGTGGGTTTATTTTGCGGTCAAAGTTCGGTCAATCCTTCTTCATACTACACATGTACTTTTCGAAAGTGAGTTATGCACTAGTGGAAAAATACTTATAGGTGGGATGACCCTTTGTGGCGCACCAGCAGCCCATGCGCCACAAATTATTTTTAGTGGCGCACCACAAATGTGCGCCACAGATATCTGTGGCGCACAAAATAAATATGTGCCACTGATTATGTCATATTTGTGGCGCACCAAGCAATATGCGCCACATAAATATGGTGGGCCCCGCCAGATTGGTCTGATTTTAGAAATCCGAGGCATATTATGTGCCGCACAAAGCAAATGCGCCACAGATAGTTGATGTTCTGTGGCGCACCCTGTAGAATGCGCCACAAAAAGATGACATTTTCTGGTGCATGGATCTGGTGCGCCAAGAATGTTAACTTTCTGTGGCGCATATGGAGCTGGTGTGCCACAGATAATTTTCCCGCCTTTTCTTTCCGTTTTCCCGCCATTTTTCTGCTCTCCTCTTCCTATAAAATCACCCTCCGGTATGAGATTTGAAATTATAGATTTTCATTCTAGCTAGGTGTGTAAGGATGGTTTGTGTTGGTCCTTGCAATAAGTGTGCGTCTGGCGGGTTCCACAGTCCCGCCGCCGAGTATCTCACGCGTATTTCTCATAATTTGCATGTTGAGGGTAGGAAAGTGTATCACGACGAGCTTATTGAGACTGAGAGCCATCTCGCTTTGTTGGGAGACAAGCTATGCAGCGCTGGGTATCCATATCGGACCCCTAACCAAATTCGTCGTGACTTGATTAGGATTTGAGTCAGGTTTAACAAGAAAGTTGAGGAGGGCAAGTTCAAGACTCAATGGGATCTTGATTCATACATGAGTCTTACCGTTGGGTAGATGAGAGCGATGATTCCGATGACTTCGTGCCGTCATCCAAGGCCCTGAAATCAGAAAAAGCGTCGAAGGGGAAGGGCAAGAAGGTTGAATCGTCGTCCAAGAAGAAGAGTGTATCATCGTCAAAGGGCAAGGGCGCTGCATCAACGGATTGAGTTGAGTTGTGTATCTTCAATTGAGTCGTATTATGGTATATCGTCAATTGATTTGTGTTGTAATATCTTTGTGAACTGAATACATGAGTTGTGTGTTGTATATATATATATATCTTCATAATTTGTCATGTACGTGTTATATGTGATGTTGCTTTGAGTTGTATACTATTGAATTTTAACATTTTTATAATATATCTTTATACCAATTTAGTTGAAGTTTAACAATTGAATAGGGTTTTTTATAATTAAGATTTTTTGATGTTGGTTATATATATCAATTTGTCGTGTGTTATATATAAGAATAGGTTTTTTTATAATTAAAATTTCATTAAATCTTTTTCTGTGGGGCATGGTACCTATTTATGTGGCGCATGCGGCCCATTTCTGTGGCGCAGCCAGCCCATGCGCCATAGAAAACCTAACCAATAACCCCCCCCCCCCCCCCCCCAAACCCTATCCCGCGCCACACAATCCTCTCGCGCGCCGCTGGCGCGCCTCCTCCCTCTCGCATCACAACTCGCCGCCGCCGGTACTTCCACCCACACCCTCGACGCCCTCGCACGCACGGTCCGCCGCCGGCGCACCTCCTCCCGCCCGCGCCCTCACGCGCACGGTCCGCCGCCGGCGCCTCCTCCCGCCCGCGCCCTCGACGCGCACGGTCCACCGCTCCCGCGCCTCCTCCCGCCCACGCCCTCGACGTGCACGACAACTCCCCGAGGTGCTTCGCTCTCCCCCCTCCTTCCTCTCTCCATTACCGCACCGAAGGTGTATGTGAAAATGCTAAAGTGAATTTGTGCACTGTATTTTGTATTTTTGTGTTGCAATTTAATTTGTGCTCAAGTGATATGTGTTGCAATTTAATATGGGAAAAAGTCTATTTTGAACCTTGAAGTGGTAGAGGTCCGGCGAAATGAACCCTGACCTCGAAATCCCTGTCGTTTGTACCCTAAGTATTGATTCCCGGTCTAAAACGAACCTTAGACTCGGATTAGAGCTAAAAACGGTGATGTGGCAAATATGAGCCGAGATTCATGTCAGATGTGGGCCTCGGATCAGTTGGGGTTATGTCCGTAGGCAGCGGGAGCGAACCGCACAACACGAACTAAAGAGAGGAGTGGGGAAAAAATTAGGGTTCGTCCGCGCGGTGGAGCACGGAGGCGGCGGAGAGGAGCAATCGGAAGAAGTCGTGGCCGGGATGTCGTCAGGTGCTTCGTCTGCGCCGGGTTTTCGTGTAGCCAGCGGAAGAAGCCGTGGCCGGAATGATTCGAGGGCGGCGCCGGTGGTGTATCGGGAGAACCCGGTGGACTACGAGCCGGAGAAGATGTGCAACTGCAATCCGCGACGAAAAGCGCCCAGATGGATCTCGTGGAGTGTTCTGAACCCAGGCAGGAGGTATTACGCGTGCGTCGATGCAATTGAAAGTGCATGGTTGCCCCCATGCGTGGTTTTGGTAATTAATGAAAATCCTTATGGACTAATGTTTACATTGGGATATTCTTATAGATCTTGTCCATGGGAAAATATAGGAGTTCATGTGTTGGACTCTTCAAGATGACATAATGACCAATGCTCTATTCAAGGGTTAATATGAAGAATGGTCATGTATAGAGTTGAGCTCATCGCAAGTATGTCTTGGAATAGAAGACTGAGTGAACAATCATGTTTACCCCCAAGCCATCTTACATATCAAGAGAAGAAGATGAAGAGCAAGTTTAATATGATGCATCTTGGAAGATATCTTTTGACTGAAGCTTGCAAAGGAGACATGAAGACGAAGCTTAGCGAGGCCCTCCCATAATGGAGTATGGGGGAGCATTTGGAGAAGTTCTCATTAAGCATGTGCTAGCAAGCACAATCAAGAAAGGTGTTTCAACTTGAGAGAGTCAAGATCGTCATCATCGAGCTCAAGTGGAATGCACAAGGCAAAGGTATGATCTTGATAGGTTTTCTATTTTACCGGTCTCATGGTGTTAGTGGGAGACCGGGTTTTAGGATAGATGGCGTACTATCAAGAGGGGCTCTCGAGTGAGTAACTTGATCGCATCTTTGTGGAGAGCTCAAACCTTTGCATACTTGCCATTTCATCTTTCTTGGTTCTTACTTGGTTTTGGTGCTTGTTGTGATCTTCACAACAAGCCCAAGTTCACCGAAAACGAATTTCATATGGAAAACTTGTTGCGTTTTCGGTTTTGGAGGTTTGCCGATCATTCCTTTTTAGAGAGTTTTTAACCTCCTCCATTTGGTTTTATCTTCCATTGTTGGACTATGAGGTTTATCTGCATGATCTTGTAAACCTCTTCGTTGTTATTCCAACGAGCCAAAAATCATCGAAAACGGAGTCCGGATGGAAAAGATATTGACGTTTTCGTTATTGGTTTTGCTGCAGTTTTTCCTAGGCCGGAGTTTCCGGCCCTAGACCGGAGTTTCCGGTCTGTGCAGGACCGGAGTCTCCGGACTCAACGTTTCTTCTTTAAAGCTGTTCAGCCCCTGGTGGGGGGCGGAGTTTCCGGCCCTAGAGGCCGGAGTTTCCGCCCCTGGACGAACTTTCCGGCCCAGGGCACCGGAAAGTTTGCCCAAGCCTTGGCGGTGTTGACAGTGTTCAGCCCCTGGTGGGGGCCGGAGTTTCCGGTCCTAGTAGGCCGGAGTTTCCGCCCCTGGCCGGAGTTTCCGGCCCTAGTGACCGGAAACTCCGGTGTGAAGTTTTCCTGCAACGGCTCTTTTTCGTGGGACCTATAAAAAGGCCCCTTCTTCCCCAGAGAGAGTAGCTCTTCCAAGCACGAATTTTCCCCCTCTCTCTCCTCCATTGTTGACCTTGGAAAGCTTGCCCCTCTCTCTATTCCTCCCATGATTCTTGCATATCTTTGAGGGATTTGAGAGAGGAGATCTAGATCTACATTTCCACCAATCCATCTCTCCTCTAAGTGAGGGGAACCTAGTAGATCTTGATCTTGGAGTTCTTGGTGCATCTCCTCTTTGTTCTTCCTCTCTTATTCCCCCATAAGCATTTGTTGCTTTGTTGGAATTCGAGAGTGAAGGATTTGAGCACTTGTGCTCTTGCCTTTTGCATTTGGTGCATCGGTGTGCTCTCCACGAGGATTCGTGGAAGTTGAAAGTTTGTGAGCTTGTTACTCTTGGGTCCTTGGACCCTAGACGCCTTTGTGGTGGTTGGACCCTTGTGTGGTCACTTGAAGCCGTTCGGGAGCCCCCAATCCCATTGTGGGTTGTGCCCCGGATTGTTGTTGGAAGCCGTTCGGGAGCCCCCAATCCCATTGTGGGTTGTGCCCCGGATTGTTGTTGGAGGCCGTTCGGGAGCCCCCAATCCCATTGTGGGTTGTGCCCCGGATTGTTGTTGAAAGGCTCCGGAATCCGCCTCGAAGGAATTCCGATAGTGGAAGGTGAACCAAGCCTTTGTGGTGCGGTTCATCGGAGAAGAAGGTGAAACCTTTGTGGTTGTTGAACCGTTGTGTCGGTTCACACCTCTCCAACGAGACGTACTCCCTTAACAAGGAGGAACTTGGGAATACATCCTCGTCTCCGCGTGCCTCGGTTATTTCTATACCCGAGCTTTTACTTATGCACTTTACATTGTGATAGCCTTCGTGCTGGAAGTATTCTATATTGCTATCACCTTGTTGTTTGTCTTGCTTAGCATAAGTTGTTGGTGCACATAGGTGAGCCTAGTTTATTTAGGTTGTCGGCTTGTTAATTTAAACACCTAGTTTTATTCCGCAATTAATAAGCCTAAACCGGAAAAGTTTTAAACCGCCTATTCACCCCCCCCCCCTCTAGGCGACATCATTGTCCTTTCAATTGGTATCAGAGCCTGGGCTCTCTTTTTGGGCTTTACCGCCTAGAGAGTAAAAGATGTCGTTTAGGGAATTAGTGCACGATCCCACCTTTATATTCGATGGCACAAATTTTGATGTGTGGAAAATTCGCATGCTTAATCTATTTAGGGCCATGGGTCCAAATTATGTTAAGAGGATTGTAGATGTGTGTTTATCTCCTCCAAAGGATTCTCATGAATTATCTTTAGAGGATGAGATAAACTCTCATCTCGAGACTCAAGTTACTAATGGTCTTATGTGTGCTTTGACCGATGTAGTTCTTGCTTCAATCATGCCTTTTCGAAATGCACATGAGCTTTGGACCAAGCTTCAAGATATATATGAAGTGTCCAAAATTATTGAGGATGATTGTTCTCCTTCCACTTCCGGCCGTGATGAGTTCACAACTTCGTCCACTTCACCAACATGTGATTTGTCACAAGGTAATAATATGGTGAGTGGTGATAGAAATTGCATTGTTGATGGTGAATATTCTATTGACTATACTTCATCTCTATCGCATTGCAATGTTCTATCTTTAGACTTAAACTCTTCTAGCACTCCAGACGCCATACATGCTAGAGTTGATAGTCCTTGCACATCATGTAATAGTTGTTTAACTAAATCTCATGATGATATGCTTCATATGTCTTGTTGCCATGAAAACAATACTTCCATATCCTCTATTTCTTGCATGACTAACAATGTAGAGGAATCCCAACATTTGTTGGAACAAGACATGAACCTCAACGGTGCTTCAAGTTTTTCTTCATCCTCTTCAACCATTAATCATGTTTGCCTTATGGCTAAGGATTCCGAGGTATCTCCCACCTCGAATCCAAATTGTGATGATGTGGATGAGGATCCTCATGAAGAAGGTTTTGACTTTGAATCCTTAACCAAGATGGGTGAGATGGTACTTGGTGCTCTCCCCAAAGGTAGTAAAGCTATCCCTCCTCTTTGTGAAATCATTGATTATGTTACTAAGAGTAGGGAATTCATTGAGGATTTGGAAAGTCAATTTGATGAGAAATGTCAAATTGAGAGAGATGATTCTATCACCATAGCTTCTTTGAAAGCTTCTCTTGAAGAGGAAGAAGATCTTAGGGTTTCTCTTGAAGAGAAACTTGAATCCCTTGATGAGTCTAATGATCTTATTATTGCTAAAATCATTAAGGAAAGAGATCATGCCCTTGCTAAGTATAAAGTGCTTAAAATTGAAAAAGTTGAATTTGGTGTTGGCAATGCTAGACTTAATGAGGACATAGAGAGACTTGACAAAGCTCACAAGGCTTTAGAAAGTGAACATTCTCTCCTTATCAAGTCTCATGATCAACTCCAAACTCAACTATCTAAGAATGACAAGCTTGTCAAATTGTCTTCTTCCATCTCTAATATTAATGATGCTTGTGCTACTAACTCCACTTCTTGTGAAGCATCTATTTTGAAGGAGAATGTTGAGCTAAGGGCTCAACTTGAGTTGCTATCTAGAAAGAATGGGAAATTGGAAGAAAGTCATGAAAAGCTTTCTAGCTCTAATGATGATCTTCTAGCATCCCATGCTAGGCTAAAGTTAGCTCATGAGGCTATTATGTCAAAGGTAACATCTTGTGAGCCTCATGTGGACAATGGCACAATTTCTACTCTTAATGCTATATTGCCATATGCTAGTCCTAGTGATTCATCAACTCATAATGTTGCTACATCCTGTGATGAATTACTTTCCATGCCTTGTTGCTCTAACAATGAAGCCTCTACTTCCTCTAGTTTTTGTGTTGATACTAACCATGTAGAGGAATTAAATGAGCTCAAGGGCCTAGTCACTTCTTTGAAGAAAGACTTGGAAAAGCGTCATGTTGGGGGTTCTACACTTGACAATATGTTGAGTGTTCAAAGACGCCCCAATGACAAGAGTGGACTTGGATTCAACTCCAATATCAAGAACAAGTCCAAGCTTAACAAGAAGAACAAGGGCCAAGAACAAGTCAAGGATTCGGGCAAGATTGTTTGCTTCAAGTGCAAAGTTGAAGGGCACCATGTTAGATCTTGCCCTTTGAAGAAGAAGGCTCTTAGTGAGAAGCAACAAGGGAAGAAGACTCAAGTTCAAACTCAAGCTCCTCAAGTTGAAGAACGGTCTCTTCCCAAGAAGAATCAAGCTACCCCTCCTCAAGTCAAGACTCCAACTAAGAAGAGAGGAGGAAGTAAATGTTGCTACCTATGCCGTGAGAAGGGTCACCTTGCTTCTTCATGCACAAATGGTACCTTATCCAACCCCATTATAGTTGATGATGTTTATTCTCTTTGGAAGGATAAGGTTGGCAATGTGTTTGCCAAATTTGTTGGTACTCAAAGTGGTGTCAAGAAAAGAACCATTTGGGTTGCCAAACCTATTGTGACTAACCTCTTAGGACCCAACTTGGTTGGGGACCAACAAGCTAAAACTTGATCAATAGGTGTTGTTGGAGGGCATTGGAGACTTGGTTACATTATGAAGAATTAAGGGATCTTCATCAATTATATTCTATCAAGTCAAGTCATATGGATCATATTGTTCTATCTCATATCCAATGTTCCTCCTTGCGGTAACTTTTATTTAAATCACATATACATTGAAAGTTGCTTGCACCCTTGCATGTGTTTGGTTTTGTACCTTGCTAGTGTTTGTATGTGTTGTGCTCTCTACTTACTTATCTTGAGAAATCAAGTATGTGTATGTTGGTTTGCACACCATTTACTTGTTTTTAGCCTTATTGCTTTTATTTGATATCTTATCTTGTTGGCTCTCTTTGAGAGATTAATGGTCTATCATATTTTGGGGGAGTGATATGCTTCGTGCACTTCACAATCCTAAAATTGTGTATTCATGAGAAATACAACTTAGTGTTGATATATCAATATTATCTATTATCTTTGTGGTATGTCATGCCCATGAGAAATTCAAATTATATAATGTACATTAATTTCTCTAGTTGTTTTTATTCGCCTCTTGTGTTAAAATAAATGGATTATCACATTATGGGGGAGTAATAAGCTATGAGCATATTACAAGCCTAGAAAATGTGAAAATATGAGGTTTTGCCACCTAGCATTGATATTTCTAATTATCTTGTTCCTATGTGGCATGTTGCTCAAACAAGTTCCCGTTTACTTAAATGCTCTTTGTCTCTCACTCTTTTGGATCTTGTTTGTGAAGGATGTTCTTGATATGGCTTTCCCTAAATATGTTCTCATATATCTTTTTGGGAAGCCAGTTGATTCAAGCTACTCCTTGGAGTTGCTTTGCATTATCACATATTTGTGAATCTATCAAGAATATCTATCTAAGCATGGCTTTTAATTCCTATACTTTGCCACATGCTTATGTTTTGTGAATATGGTCTTGAATATATCTTTGCAATCCACCCCCGAGAAATATCTCCACACATTACTTGTCGTGACAAGTGGTAATCATAATTTGTGGTATATATATTGATCATATTCACTTTGACTCTTGCTTTGAATTGCCTTATTTGATTGCCAAGAATTTAGTTTGATCTAACTTTCTTTTGTCTTCCTTGTATCTTTTGGATCCTTTATTGCTCTACTTGAAATTTGTTTTGTGCTTTCTTGAGTTGGGACTTGCAATGAACCAATTCTTGTGCATTGACCTTCAAGAGTCATACTTCTTAATAATGCACTATTCTTTGGGAAGCTATCCTACTTTGAGTAAAACACCGTTCTTTAAATTGGTATTGCAATTTCTTGCCTTTCTTGAACATGACTAGTGTTTGAATATATATATATGAAGAGTGATGATCTCATTTGTGTGCATCTTGTATTCAAATGCAAAATCATAAATAATGTACACATCTTGGGGGAGCAATCCTATATGCTTTAGAACATTAGTTGTCTTCATATGATATTTGATCCCGATGACATGTCTCCTTGGAAGACAAACATTTTTCGTCTTGGTACTTTGTGCCATCATGAAAAGTGTAGAGGTTTTGGTTTATTCCTTGATGATATGTTCATCAATTGGTTTCTTGATTTCATTGGTATCTTTTCAAAGTGGTATCTTCAATCATGTGTTGATTTGGGTATTTGATATAATTTGGACAATTTGTTTTCTTCTCACACTTGTGTGTGTGTGTGTTTTGTTGGTTTACTTGGTGTTTTGTCTAAATTATATCTCGCCTGGTTCTCGAAAGCCTTGTGCATGCATATTTATTATATGTATATCTTATGGCATGCTTACCTTCGTTAATCCAATATATAGGATAAACTCCATCAAATCCTAAATGGTGAAGATGTGCATGAAATTCAATTTCATATCAATATGCACATAGTTATGTGGAGTTTGTCCTATGTGTTGTAGTTGCTCTAACTACTTTGGACCCAATTAGTTTGGGTACCATGTTGTACTTAAATTTGTTTTAGGTACATTGATGCATTGGAAGCTTGTCTCATCTACAAGGAAGGTGTTGTCACCATGTGCTTATTGGAGCCAAGCTTGGATGATCATGAGCTCCTATCTTCTACATCACCAATGCTTTCTTGGTAACAAGTATCTATCTCATGCATACATTTCTAGCTTTCAACCTTGTGTAGGTTGTTTCTTGGCATGAATCTTTTTGTTGCAATTGATTTGGTTCTTGCAAAACATCTTTATTGCAAATATGAGTAAGCCGGGATGATTACATATGAGGGGACTATATATTCATTTCTATGATTCATCGATCCCAAATATGTTAATCTAGCACTTTCTAATCTATGTCTCACATATGTAATATTGATGTGTTTCAAAATCATTTGCCTTTTGTGAGACTTGTTATCCTACTCGGAGCATCCCGTTTATCACCTTATCCCTTGTGGATACGTTTGATGCTATGATGAGTGTGTGTTGGAAGTTCATCTATATCCCTTTAAGATAAAATTGAGCTTTGTGCTATGCTTTTAAGCAAAGATATTTTTTGTATATTTATGACTTCCTCTTGGATATCATGTTCTTTACCCTTGTATCTATCTTGTGTGTACATGTTTATTTATAGACCCATATCTTAGTGATTTGTGTCTACTTAGAAACTTATACACATGATAATAGTACATCTTTAATTGATATTCCAATTCTTTAGTTACCACCTCTTATTGCTTTTGACTCTTTGGTGGTCTCTAAAAAGCACAAGCTTTAGTTGTCATGTGTTATGCTTGGTGCATTTTACTAAGCTTGTGGAGCTTTTGTTATATCTCTTTTGTTGTGTGGGTATGGGAAAGACATGATATGCACTATGTGCAACTCTTCTTGAAAGACTATGTTGATGCTTTGGCTCATCCTTGTATTAGTCTCCTAAAATGTCTTTGTATCTCACACCCATCCTTTTATTTTCCTCTCCTTGCTCATGTTGCAAAACATTTTATTTGTTTCAAGTTGTTTTGCCTTCTTTTCTCATTTATATTCTCTTGCATGGGCTTGTGTTCGAATTTATCTAGGAGGGAGTGAGGATTCCATGTTGTGCACACTATATTAAAATAAAAATCCTATCTGTGCACGTACCTTGGGGAGTTCCCTCTTGATATTTAGAACACTTTTTGGATCCTTTTGATTGCTTGCTTCTTTCGTTGAAGTATCTTTCTATTTGATATTTGTTTGCAATCTTTGGATCCTAAATATAGTTTGATCTTCACCCAACTATTCTTCATAGGATATGTGCACTTGATTTCACTCATATTATGTGCGGGGAGCTCTCACTATATTGGCCTTCTAAGTTTTTCTTCCCATTTCGTCAATCGATGCCAATGGGGGAGAAGTTTAGAGGCTTTAAGAGTTTTTGGGTTTAAGAGTTTTTGGTGTTATGCTTTAGTTTCGTTCTCAAGCATTTGCCTTTCTTGCTCTTGCATCCTTGCTCTTTGTGTTGCATGGCTGCTGAAATTCATTATATAAACCCTCGTAAAAGAGATTGTCATCAATTACCAAAATGGGGGAGATTGAAAGTGCATGGTTGCCCCCATGCGTGGTTTTGGTAATTAATGACAATCCTTATGGACTAATGTTTACATTGGGATATTCTTATAGATCTTGTCCATGGGAAAATATAGGAGTTCATGTGTTGGACTCTTCAAGATGACATAATGACCAATGCTCTATTCAAGGGTTAATATGAAGAATGGTCATGTATAGAGTTGAGCTCATCGCAAGTATGGCTTGGAATAGAAGACTGAGTGAACAATCATGTTTACCCCCAAGCCATCTTACATATCAAGAGAAGAAGATGAAGAGCAAGTTTAATATCATGCATCTTGGAAGATATCTTTTGACTGAAGCTTGCAAAGGAGACATGAAGACGAAGCTTAGCGAGGCCCTCTCATAATGGAGTATGGGGGAGCATTTGGAGAAGTTCTCATTAAGCATGTGCTAGCAAGCACAATCAAGAAAGGTGTTTCAACTTGAGAGAGTCAAGATCGTCATCATCGAGCTCAAGTGGAATGCACAAGGCAAAGGTATGATCTTGATAGGTTTTCTATTTTACCGGTCTCATGGTGTTAGTGGGAGACCGGGTTTTAGGATAGATGGCGTACTATCAAGAGGGGCTCTCGAGTGAGTAACTTGATCGCATCTTTGTGGAGAGCTCAAACCTTTGCATACTTGCCATTTCATCTTTCTTGGTTCTTACTTGGTTTTGGTGCTTGTTGTGATCTTCACAACAAGCCCAAGTTCACCGAAAACGAATTTCATATGGAAAACTTGTTGCGTTTTCGGTTTTGGAGGTTTGCCGATCATTCCTTTTTAGAGAGGTTTTAACCTCCTCCATTTGGTTTTATCTTCCATTGTTGGACTATGAGGTTTATCTGCATGATCTTGTAAAGCTCTTCGTTGTGATTCCAACGAGCCAAAAATCATCGAAAACGGAGTCCGGATGGAAAAGATATTGACGTTTTCGTTATTGGTTTTGCTGCAGTTTTTCCTAGGCCGGAGTTTCCGGCCCTAGACCGGAGTTTCCGGTCTGTGCAGGACCGGAGTCTCCGGACTCAACGTTTCTTCTTTAAAGCTGTTCAGCCCCTGGTGGGGGGCGGAGTTTCCGGCCCTAGAGGCCGGAGTTTCCGCCCCTGGACGAACTTTCCGGCCCAGGGCACCAGAAAGTTTGCCCAAGCCTTGGCGGTGTTGACAGTGTTCAGCCCCTGGTGGGGGCCGGAGTTTCCGGTCCTAGTAGGCCGGAGTTTCCGCCCCTGGCCGGAGTTTCCGGCCCTAGTGACCGGAAACTCCGGTGTGAAGTTTTCCTGCAACGGCTCTTTTTCGTGGGACCTATAAAAAGGCCCCTTCTTCCCCAGAGAGAGTAGCTCTTCCAAGCACGAATTTTCCCCCTCTCTCTCCTCCATTGTTGACCTTGGAAAGCTTGCCCCCTCTCTCTATTCCTCCCATGATTCTTGCATATCTTTGAGGGATTTGAGAGAGGAGATCTAGATCTACATTTCCACCAATCCATCTCTCCTCTAAGTGAGGGGAACCTAGTAGATCTTGATCTTGGAGTTCTTGGTGCATCTCCTCTTTGTTCTTCCTCTCTTATTCCCCCATAAGCATTTGTTGCTTTGTTGGAATTCGAGAGTGAAGGATTTGAGCACTTGTGCTCTTGCCTTTTGCATTTGGTGCATCGGTGTGCTCTCCACGAGGATTTGTGGAAGTTGAAAGTTTGTGAGCTTGTTACTCTTGGGTCCTTGGACCCTAGACGCCTTTGTGGTGGTTGGACCCTTGTGTGGTCACTTGAAGCCGTTCGGGAGCCCCCAATCCCATTGTGGGTTGTGCCCCGGATTGTTGTTGGAAGCCGTTCGGGAGCCCCCAATCCCATTGTGGGTTGTGCCCCGGATTGTTGTTGGAGGCCGTTCGGGAGCCCCCAATCCCATTGTGGGTTGTGCCCCGGATTGTTGTTGAAAGGCTCCGGAATCCGCCTCGAAGGAATTCTGATAGTGGAAGGTGAACCAAGCCTTTGTGGTGTGGTTCATCGGAGAAGAAGGTGAAACCTTTGTGGTTGTTGAACCGTTGTGTCGGTTCACACCTCTCCAACGAGACGTACTCCCTTAACAAGGAGGAACTTGGGAATACATCCTCGTCTCCGCGTGCCTCGGTTATTTCTATACCCGAGCTTTTACTTATGCACTTTACATTGTGATAGCCTTCGTGCTTGAAGTATTCTATATTGCTATCACCTTGTTGTTTGTCTTGCTTAGCATAAGTTGTTGGTGCACATAGGTGAGCCTAGTTTATTTAGGTTGTCGGCTTGTTAATTTAAACACCTAGTTTTATTCCGCAATTAATAAGCCTAAACCGGAAAAGTTTTAAACCGCCTATTCACCCCCCCACCTCTAGGCGACATCATTGTCCTTTCAGCAATGGTGAGTTCTCTGCGCCTTGATTTCGGTTTGTTTTGTTTCCTTGTGTTCTCCCCTTTTCTGATTTATTTTCTGTTGGTTCCTTTTCTGTTGTACATTGCACTAGAATGGTTGTGGATGTGGTTATGTGGAGTGGCATGATGCAGCATTGCCCAAGTTCTTTTCTGATTTACTTCGAGATCTGCGGGATGAGGTTTGGAGGCTTCGGGCGCTGGAGAATGGAGCTCGGTCTGCTGAAGAAGGAATAGGAGATGAAAGGGTTGTGTTTCTCGAAGCTGAACCGAGGATGAGGAATGCAGAAATAGCTTCACTGAAGGGAAAATTCCAGGCATTTGTGTTTGCTGCAGCTCTGTTCGTTTGAGGTGTAGCTGCTGGCAAGTACCTGTCAGTTTATCTGTAGGCTAAGACTATGTAGTAGATGTTATGCAAAATTGTTGTAATGATGCAGTGCAATGTATCTGCACTTATGTACTGATGAAGTGAACCAGGTTGTGTAATGCATTCAAGTTATGAGTGAACATGATGATGCAATTCAATATGGTGGAGTAAATGTGTCCATTTTCTTTGTTCAATCCACATATAGTTGACAGAATAACTAGAAATACACATACTCCACAGACATAGATAAAACAAACTGACTGGAATAACTTTGCTACATAACTCACCATGTTTCCAATATTACAGCAACATTGTTTGCAACATTGGATCATCAACAAAAGTAGTGCTAAGTAGTTGCACTGCTAACTACTTGTTTCCAATATTCAGCAAAATAAAAGCATCTAACTGAACATGTTTCCAATATTACAGCAACATTGTTTGCAACATTGGATCATTAACAAAAGATGTGCTAAGTAGTTGCACAGCTAACTACTTGTTTGCACTACAGTTGAAGTATTTGTAGCTTGGCAGTGAAGATGCACCTCTTCCTCTTTTTGCTCCAGTTCTACCTCCTCTAGCGGATGGTACAGCTTGAGCTGTTGTAGCTCTTATTCTTGGAGGCTTGAACTGGCATGCACTTGGACCTACACCTAGAGCTTGAGCCTGTGGAACTGTAGTAGTTCTAGTTGCAGCTGGAACTTGGGCCTGGGAACTTGATGGTTCAGTCTGCTGTGTAGAGGCACTAGCTTGGGCTTGCTGGCAGTTTGTGACACACAATTAGTTATAATTAACAGGAACAATTAGTGAAGTAACATATATTGATAGCAGGAATATTTGCAAATATGTAATTACCTCATATGCCTTATTTTTCTTACTAGCCTTAGCAGTTTTAACCAGATGTATATTTTTCTTCTTGCCTATGTCTGGATTTTTTTCCCAGCCTGTCTTGTTGTGTCCTGGTTCACCACACAGTCCACATTTCATAACAGTACCATGCTTGCTCATTTTCTTTGCCTTAGGCTGCTCAGTGTCTTCTCTTTTCCTGTCATTCTTTTTAGGCCTGCCAGGCATTCTAACATATCCAGGAGGTTTAGGCCTAGGATTAGCTGACACTGGCCACATTTCCTCACCTTCCACTGGCTGCAAGCAGTGTTCATATATTTTATTGAACACTTCAACACTGTAGCAAGGAGCAATGAAATCATCAATCTGCTTACTGCATTTGTATATGGCACTTATTGCATGATGGCAAGGACGCCCTGCTAGCTGAAAATAACCACATGAGCAAGTCTTCTTTTCAAGGTTAACTGTATATTTCCTCCCCCTTCCATTGATTTGCTTAACTTCAAAGCCATCTTCACCATTCCATAGCACCTCTAGCCACTGTGTCCTTGCAATGCTTTTCTTTAGTTTCTTAAAAATGCCAGGGCATATCTTGCCTGACCACTTGGCAGATTTCTCTCTCTGTTCTTGTATTCTTACTAGTATTTTCTTCCTTATTTTTTTCTTGCATAGAAATAATAGGATAAAACCTAGCATCAACAATTGCATGGTTGAATGACTCACAGAGGTTGTTATCTACTGACTCACAGTTAGTACCTTCAGGAAAAAAATGCCCTGGCCCAATGCACTGGCTCTGTTTTCATTATATCCTGAGCCCCTTCAGGTGTCTCTTGTGCTAGCTTAGCCTTGTAGTACTTAAAATCTTGCCTGTTTGAAGCCTTTGCAACATCCCATAATTTCTTTTGCCACTCATGATTCTTGTCTTCTTCCTCCAATTTGCATAAATGTGCCTAACACACATTCTGTGCTCTGCAGCAGGGAGATAGTCCTTCATAGCATTTGTTAAACCCTTTTGCTGATCAGAAATAAACACCCAACCAGATCCATTCTTATTTATGTTCCAATCTTTAATTAGCAAGCCTACAAACCACTTCCAGGTAGCATTAGTTTCCTGCTCAACAGCAGCCCAAACAACAGGATACATCTGGTTGTTTGCATCTCTAGCAATGGCACAAAGTAGCTCTCCCTTAACTGCACCCTTGAAGAAACATCCATCCAATCCTATCACTTTCCTGCAGCCAGCTTTAAATCCCAGCTTCATTGCATTGAAACATACATAGAAGCTTTGGAATATGCCCTCCTCCCTGTTTTTTGGGTCCAGGCAAACTGCAACTGTGCTTCCTGGGTTGCTCCTCAACAGCTCTAGTTGGTAATCAAATACCCTAGTGTACTCATTGTTCATTCCACTCATCAGCTTGTCCATCACAATTTTTTTGGTATGCTTGCACTTGGAAGTAGAGACATCCGCAAACATGTCTTGAAGAACAGTGGCTTTCATGCTCTCAATTTTCCACATTGGATTGGCCAATATGAAGTGTTCATATCTCTGAGCAAGTACATTTGCAGTAACAAGCTTGTTGCATCTATTGTGCGCACAATTATGTTCATCATTATAAGTTATCACTTGGAACCTGGAAGTTCTCGACCTTTTGGCTATATACAACAGCCATGGACAACCTGGCCATCCACATATAGCCCTCACTCTGTCAGACTCGGATTTTTTAAATCTGATGCTTCTCTTTGTGATCAGTCCATACCTCTTCAAAGCCTTCACAAGTTGGTTTTTGCTTCTGAACACCATGGTCAAAGAGAAATGAGGTACTTCAGTGTCATTGTTGTATAATGGGAATTTGCTCTTCCTCTTCACAACATGTCCACCTGAATCTTCAGAATAGCTGTAGTATTCATCATAGGAGTCATAATTCCAATCCATTTCCTCTCCTGCAATCTGTTCCCCCAAGTTAGCAATCAGACCTATTGGCACAGGACCATTTGCATCTATACCAATCCAGCTCTTGCTATCTTTCAGCCTCTTCTTGAACTTTCTAGCATGTCTCCTGAGCTCCACAACCTCTGAATCCTCTCCACTATCATCCGTAAAGGCAATGTACTCAGTGCCACTGTCAGAATCAGAATCAGATTGTGCATCTGAACCAACTGCAGCTGGAACTGCATCACTGTTATGCACTGGAGTTGTTGCTTGCTGAGTTGGATCAACAACCTGAGATGCATCAAGATAAGTGACATCTGGGTTTCTTCTCTGCTTCAGTGGGCTTCTCATAACCTGTTTGATCACACCATTTCCATCAGGAATCAGCACATCATTCTCGGATTGTCCAGGCTCAGCAGCAGTGATAACAACATCTGGTTCATCATCACTCAGGTTTGTGATTTCATCTTCAAAATCACTTCCACTGCTACTGTCAACACTATCTTCCTCTCCATGGCACTCAACAAACACATCAGCAACACTCCCCACACAAATATAATCAGCCATCTGCACACACTTGCTGTCATCATTCAGAAATAACAACCCTTGCTGCAGTTCTTGTCCAGGAATCAAGAAATACAGCTTCATTGACACCTTAAACTGCATATGGTCGTTCAGAAACCCTATTACCTCCTGCAGTGACAGTTTGTCCCTCTCAATCTCTGACATTGCTTCATCCCCTCCAATATACTCCAATTTTGGACCAATTGGAAGAAACTCTCCCCCCAAATGGAACCTGACGTTCAATATCTCGGACGGGTCCATGATTTCACTGAAATAAATGAACAGTGGGCAAGAAATTAACCAAACAATGCTATTTCCGAACAGAAGCAAACGCAAAATCGACAAAAAATCAATCTTTGAGCCAGCCCTAACCACCCCCAAAATCGCAAGGTAAAACCCTAGCCCTAATGGAAAAATTTCCTAATATCTACGGAGGTCCGACGAGGAGGGCAAGTAGATGCTTACCATGATGTTCTTCACGACGTTGCGTCTTCACGATCTCCACCTCGCCGCCGATCAATCGCCGGTCGCCATTGGTGCCGTGAGAAACAGGACATCAGAAGGCAAGGGGACGCGGCGTGGTCGAGGTGAACCCTTAAGGCCTTACAGGATTAAATGGGCCGGCCCAGCCATCTCCACGCGCGCGCCTCTGTTCTACTAGCGATCCCGAGCTCTCTGTGCCACGTCTGCAATCCCCGTTTGGGAAACGCTCGCAGGGTTCGTTTTAGACCGGGAATCAATACTTTAGGGTACAAACGACAGGGTTCAAAATAGACTTTTTCCTTTAATATGTGAATTTGTGCACTGTTTTTTGCTTAGGGCATGGTATGTGTAGCATTTTTTGCACTTAAGCAAGAATTTGAAAGCATTTAATATGTCCAATATATGATATGTGTAGAAGTTTTTCCACTTAGCAAGAATTTGTGCTCATGTGTAGCATTTGAAAGCACTTAAGAAAGAATGTGTTATTTATTTTTGGCCGGTGATTAAACAGATGGTTGCCTGTTACATCTTTAGAGAGGTATGAGTGAACCATGTTATCTGAAAATATATGCAATGTTCATTCCAGTTTGTTCACTGACGCCATCTCTAAATTTCATATATGGCTGATCAATTTCATATGAGGCATTGCTTGTTTTTTAATTACATTTTACTTTTTGTACTATTTACCATCTTGTGATATGCCGATGATTAAAATGTTGTGATACAGGTTTCAGGGGTGGGGCTTGTGAGCCTTGTGATATGCATGAGTGCACAAATCTTGTGCATCCTACCTGGCTCACTAGCTCCATCCCTGAAGCATGTCACTTCTAATCATGAGGCCTTGCTTGTTTTTGTTGAGTGTTCTTTAACTTGCATTTTACCATCTTTTGTTATGCCGATGATTAAAATGCTGTGACAACATGAAATCCCGAGATGGAGTAAGCGAGGCCAGTGTGATGCGACCCATGATGTTCAGGAATACACATTTTATGCATCCCACTGGCTTTCGCTTACTCCGTCTCGGACCATTTGTGTGTTTCCAGTCTAATTAGGTATGAGGCAAAATTTTCTTTGGACCGAATTAAATATGACTAATTTTGGCCGATTATTAGATGGTTTCACGTTACATCTTCAGGGAGGTGTGAGTGAACCATGTTGTCTGAACATATACATAGTGTTCATTCCACGCTGTTCGCTCACACCATCTCTGAAGCAATTCCATATGAGGCCTTGTTTGTTATTTTTCTTGACTGCATTTTAATTAACTTGCATTTTACCTTCTTTTGATATGCCAATGATTAAACCAATGTGACACCGTGTGATTTAGAGGTGGCGTCTCTGAAACTGGTGATGTGCACAAATATACATTTTCTGCATCTCACTGGATTTCAGACACGCCATCTCTAAATTTGTGTCCACAATATATGAGGCATGCGCTTATGTTGATATTATTTCTTTGCATCTTGTTGTGTATAAGTTTTAATTTGTTGTACTAACTGCTTAACCTCCTCTTATGCCTGTACATGATGGCGCCGCGCTGTCGCGGGTCGTCCGGCTTCCGCGGTGTTCGGGAGCGGCCCAACGGCACCTACTACGCCGAAATCCGCGTGGGCGGATTTCGGCAGACGCTCGGGACGTACCCCACACCGGAGGAGGCAGCGCGCGCGTACGACGCGGTCGCGTGGCGTTTCCGGCGCCCGCGAAGCGAGCTGAACTTCCCGGACTGTCAAGACATCGCGGAGACGGAGTTCCTCGCGCAAAGGCCAGCCCTCCACACCAACGAAGATCGCCGCCGCCACCGCCAGGTGCAGCGGCGGATCGACACCGCCGAGAACGACGAGGAGCTGATGCGCTAGTGGAGGGAGGACTTCCCGGGTGACGTCGCCATGGAGTTGGAGTTCTACAGGAACCGAAGAGAGCAAAGGAGGGCAGACCGTCGCCGCCGTCGGGAGGCCGCCGAGAATACCAACACGGATGACTGGGACATCGATGACTCCAGGTGGTCCAACATCTTCTATAACACCAGCTCCGATGACGAGTAGTTTACTCGTGCGACTTGTTTTCTAGCTAGCTTAGCATTTATCTTGTTTAGTTTGTTACTACTTTGTATAAGACTTCTCTTAATTAGAACTATATATGTATGTGATAAGACTTCTCGGGTTCGAATGAATGTGATATGTCTGTTTTAATTTATGTACTGGTTGAATATATATGTGTCAACTTGTAATATATCGGTATAAATTCTGTATATATACCTATATTTATACAGCAGGAATATTTTTTGCAAAATTCCTGTTATTTATTCTGTGGCGCATGCTTAAGTTTTTTGTGGCGCATTGTGCGGCGCACGTTAACCACATGCACCACAGAAATATTTCTGTGGCGCAGCAAGAAGGATGCGCCACAAAAGTGTTAATATTTCTGTGGCGCACTGAGAGGGTGCGTCACAGAAATATATTTTAGTGGCGAGATAACTGTGGCGCACCCCTCATTTTCCTGCATGCGACACAGAAAGTCTAAAGGGTGCATGTGGTAAGCTTTTTTCCACTAGTGATGTACTTCCCGAGTTATTTATGTGTACTTGTAGGTTTTATATTACCGTTTCGTTAAACTTTCCGGTGGGATATGAAATTCATAAACAAAATACAGGTACTTTCGTAGAAACATACATAAACTTCTCTGGTGATTGGCTTGTACTGTCGATTGTCTCAACCCAGTACTGCCTTGTTTTGTATCATCGTTTTTGAACAATATAACAGACTCGACTAAGTCGTCATCGACACGAAGGTAATAACAAGAAGTACGATTTATTGTTATTTTTATTATAATATTATGTCATGTACATGTACTTCATGTACATGTACTTCATGTGTCTAAAGTTTGTACTGTCTATGTTGGCATTATTGTACTGTCCTTTGTTTTGTGAGTCTAAGCAGTGATTATTGTTTTGTGCGTGTTGGTTTTGTGCATCGCCCATATATGAAGGTAACTAATTCACATGTTTTATTTTTCACCGATTAATGGGAGAAATGTCTGAACCATGATGCGTTAACGATGGCGTTAGGGTTCAAACATTTCATCGTCCGTCATTTAAGATTTGCACTTATGTTGTCCTTTCTAAAGTGCATATACTGCCCTCAACAATATGCCTGCACTGCCCCAGAAGTTGTGATTGAACTTCTCTAAAACCATAATTGTTCTAGCTCCCGTAATAAAATAGAAACAATATTTCACAGAGCCTAGAGAAGTACACAATATTTTATGTTACATCCCGTAAGGATAGAGAGAAGAGGAAGAGTAGTGAGATGCAATCTTCTGCTCAGTCTTCCTCAGCTCATGTGCCCTGGCCACCAATCAATCACATGACTTCAGTTACGGCGACGGCGCTACACCGACTGCACTACTAAATAATATCTGAACCTAGACAGATTCAAGAAATGGTACAATTATAACATTGTTTTTTAGGCTGGGAACACATACAAGAATAGTTCAAATTACTACCAGCATATTGTGCAGGTATTGTTCATCTATCTGAATCTTTTTGGAGTTGCATTTGAGCTAGAAAAAATCAATGTCTATGTAATGTAAAAGATGATGTTACTGTACTAGCTGACACTTTTGTAACAAATAGAAAGAACATGTGTACTTCCAACAAGCGATGACATGACCGGAACACAACTAATTGATATGAAGAGAGAAAATTACGCATTAGCAGCACCAGCTCCACACGGTTGTTTGTCAAAAAAAAAGCTCCACACGGTTGTAGAAGTGTAGATGGCAGCCCTCTCGCTCGCAAGTGGAGTTGTGGCCTATGGAAGCTAAATAACCAATGACAACGGCTCACTCCAGGAGCATCAACAACGGAGCGGATTACCTGAACTTCTTTGCTCACAAAGATTGTACTTCATAATTTAAGCAAGTACATAATTTAAGCAAGTGTAGTGCTCTCACGGGCATTTGAATAAATAGGTACGAGTGTTAGAGTATATTTCCTTGTATAGATTGTTAGGCAGGTTTATTAGTCAGTCTCCTCAACCGACTATGTTTGTATCACGATTTGGTAGGATTAGATTGCTTCCTTGCCTTGCAAGGCACGTGTACATGTGCTATACAACCAATACGAGCTGATCGCCCAATGTGTGGTGAATCCCTCCAATCTCTCTCTTTCTCATGGTATCAGAGCACAAACGCATCTGACCAAAACCCTAGCCCAAACTCAGCTTCCGCCGCGCCGCCATGTCTTCGGCCGTGCACACCTCCTCCGCCATGACCGTCGTCTCATCACCGGCCTCCCTCGCGGTCAACGTCGCCAGCGTGAAAACGCAGGTCAAACTTGCCGGCCACGTCTCCGCCGACACCAGGCCCGCCGCCCGCACCGCCAAGTGGATTCGTCAAGACTTCGTCGTCCGCTCCTGGCTCTACGGCTCCATCAGCGAGGACATCCTCAACATCATCATGGCGAAGGACCAGACCGCGTTCGAGGCGTACACGCTCATCCGCAACCTCTTCCTCGACAACCAGATGACCCGCGCCGTCTACCTCGAGGCGGAGTTCCGCTCCATCGTCCAGGGCGACCTCACCATCACCGCCTACTGCCACCGCCTCAAGTCGCTCTCCGACGCGCTGCGTGACGTCGGCCAACCCGTGACCGATCAAACCCTGGTGCTCACCTGCCTCCGCGGCCTGAACTCTCGCTTTGCCGATATTACGACTCTCTTCACCATGCAGGTCCCGTTCCCGAGCTTTCTCCAGACGCGCTCTCTCCTGCTCCTTCGCGAGACGCAGCTTGGCAGCATCCCTTCGCCGGCCTCCCAAGTCGCCCTCTACGGCAACTTCACTGGCCCCTCCACCGGTGGCAATCAAGGCACCTCTGGGGGCGGCGGCGGCAACCGCAACCCTGGAGGAGGCGGCGGCCACGGCTACTGGTAGCAGAAGAAGCGCAACGGCCACTGGAACGGCGGCGGCAACACGTCGTCCTCCCCTGGCCCGTGGACCTGCTTCAACCCTCACATGGGCCAGGTCCAGCAGATGCCATCCACCTGGCGTCCGCGTGGCCCGCCTCCCCCCAACGGCGCCCCTGGCATCCTGGCTCCGCGCCTTGCCAACCAGCCCCCGCAGCCCTCCTGGCGCCCGCAGACATGGGTGCCGCCGGGCCAGCAGGCCTACACCACGATGTTGGCTCCTCTCCATGGCCAGGCGTTCGGCACCAACCCGCCGCCTCCAGCCACAACGTACGGTGCTCCCGGCGGCAGCACCACTCCGGCATGGGACTGCTCGGCTCTCATGGCGGCGCTGAACCACACCGCTGGACAATCCTCGCATGGCGGCGAATGGGTCATGGACTCCGGCGCCACCTCGCACATGGTTTCCGACCCCGGTATACTCTCTTCTCCTTCCACAGTCCCTCCCTCCTCCCATGTCACTGTTGGCAACGGGGGCTCTCTGCCTATTTCCTCTACTGGTTACACCTCTCTCTCCACACCGCACCACACGTTTTCTTTACCCAATGTCTTAGTTGTCCCAAACATAATCAAAAATCTTGTTTCTATTCGTCAATTTACAACTGATAATTGTTGTTCCGTCGAATTTGACCCATTTGGTTTCTCTGTTAAGGATCTTCAACCAAGCACGAGATCGCCCGGTGTAGTAGCCCCGGCCCCCTCTACAAGTTCTCCACCAGTCCAAGCGCGCCATCACCCTACGGCCTCCTTGCGTCCACCGACTCCACCGAGCTTTGGCATCGCCGCTTAGGACACCCAGGACGTGACACTATGTCACATTTATCTAGACAATTTCAGATTTCTTGTAATAGTGCCACCTCGTTGTGTCATGCCTATCAAATAGGAAAGCACGTTCGTTTACCATTTTCCCGATCAAAAACCTTTAGTGTCATTCCCTTTCAATTAATACACTGCGATTTATGGACATCACCAATCTTGAGTAATTCTGGCTTAAAATATTATCTAGTTGTTGTCGATGACTACTCTCATTTTATGTGGACTTTCCCTTTACGCCATAAGTCTGACACGGCCGATGTGTTGCCTACGCCCGCACGCAATTTAACCTACCCATAGTCTCTATCCAAACCGACAATGGTACAGAATTCGTCAACTCCACGTTAGTCGAATTTGTCTCCCACCCAGGGGCGGAGCTGGACCAAGAGTAACCCTGATGCCCAGTGACCCTGATGCACGTTTGTCTTGCTAACATGTTGCACACTTAGCTCTTTTAAGTAGCAATTAGGCTTAAACGTTGTGCATCAGGGTATTACCAAGCAGCTCCGCCCTTGCTCCCACCACGGCATACACCTTCGCATGTCATGTCCATACACTTCTCCCCAAAACGGTAAGGCTGAACGCGTACTCCGTACCCTAAACGACATCACCCGCACACTTCTTTTCCAAGCACACATGCCTTGGTCCTATTGGGCAGAAGCCCTAGCCACAGCCACCTATCTCCTAAACCGTCGCCCCTGTCAACCCATAGGCTTCTCCGTTCCCTACGAACTTCTCTATCGACAGCCTCCCTCTTACTCTGACCTTCGCGTTTTTGGTTGTCTATGTTACCCTAATCAATCTGCGACAGCACCACACAAACTAGCCCCTTCGTTCTAGTGCTTGTGTTTTTCTTGGATATCCTTCCTCTCATCGCGGCTATAGATGTCTCGATCTCGCAACTCGTCGTGTTCTGACCTCTCGTCACGTTGTATTTGACGAAACACAGTTTCCCTTTGACCATGATACGCCAGCTCCGTCTGATGACTATCTTGATTTTCTGCTAGACCTAGCCAGCACCCAAACTCCTACGCCAGCCTTCCAACAGGCCCAGCCCAGCATGCATGCCCCGCCTCCAGCGAACTCCCCTCCTGTCTCACCTCGCGCCGCCTCCAGCACGCCATCTGAGCCTCCGTCTCCTACGCCTCCGAGTCCTCCTGCCTCTACACCACCGCCACCCCCTCCCCCACCACCACCTCGCGCCTCTTCCGCTCGTCCTATCCCGGCCACCCCCACTCACACCATGACCACCCGAGCAAAGCATGGCATCACCAAACCCATTGACCGTCTCAACCTCTCAGCCATACAGTCTCCTATTTCTCCAATTCCCAAAACATACCGGGGTGCTCTTCAGGATTCTCATTGGCGAGCTGCCATGACAGACTTGTACAATGCTATCGTTCATAATCGTACATGGACATTGGTTCCTCGTCCGGCCGGTGCTAACATTGTTTCAGGCAAATGGATCTTCAAGCATAAATTTAGCTCTGATGGTGCTCTCTCGCGGTATAAGGCTCGTTGGGTTGTGCGCGGCTTCTCTCAACAGCATGGCGTCGACTTCGACGAGACTTTCAGTCCTATCGTCAAGCCCACAACCATCCGCATCGTCCTCGGCATCGCCACTTCTCGTGCATGGCCTGTTCACCAACTCGACGTAAGAACGCCTTTCTTCACGTCAACCTTGACGAGGAAGTGTACTGTGAGCAACCTCCGGGCTTCATCGACTCGGCTCATCCACAACATGTTTGCCGTCTTCACAAGTCCTTGTACGGCCTCAAGCAGGCTCCCCGAGCGTGGTATCAACGGTACGCCCACTACGCGCATCACCTCGGATTCGTCGCATCACAATCCGACGTCTCCCTCTTCGTCCTTCACCATGGAGACGAGCTCGTGTACCTCCTCTTGTACGTCGACGACATTATCCTCACCACCTCGACGCCCCGACTTCAGCACATCATGGAGCTTCTTCACCGCGAGTTCGCCATGACCGACCTCGGCGCTCTCTCCTATTTCCTCGGCGTCTCCGTTACTCGCTCCAAGACCGGGATGCTTCTATCTCAACGGCGGTACGCTGTTGATCTACTCAAGCGCACCGGCATGCAGGAGTGCAATCCCTGCGCCACACCGATCGACACAAGGTGCAAGCTATCTGCCGATGAGGGTCCTCTCGTCTCTGATCCTACAGAATACAGGAGCTTCGCCGGTGCATTACAATACCTCACTTTGACGCGCCCTGACATTGCTCATGCCGTCCAGCAAGCTTGCTTGTACATGCATGCACCTCGCGAGCCTCACCTCAACCTGGTGAAGCGAATCCTTCGATACATCAAAGGAACGCTGGAGCTTGGTCTACGTCTTCATGCGACCTCCACCTCCTCACTCACGGCGTATTCAGATGCTGATTGGGCAGGCTGTCCGGATACTCGCCGCTCTACATCTGGGTATTGCATATATCTTGGCGACAACCTCGTCTCATGGTGTTCGAAGCGGCAAGCTACAGTTTCTCGCTTCAGTAGTGAAGCTGAATATCGTGCTGTTGCTCACGCCGTCGCCGAGTGTTGCTGGATACGTAACCTTCTTCAGGAGCTCCATCATCCCCTCCGAGCTGCGACTATTGTCTTCTGCGACAATGTCAGTGATGTCTAAATGGCGTCGAATCATGTGCAACATCGTCGCACCAAGCATATCGAGATTGACATCCATTTCGTCCGGGAAAAGGTGTCTCTTGGTCAGATACGGGTTCTTCACGTGCCATCGTCTCAACAGTTCACCGACATCATGACGAAAGGCTTACCGTCTCAGCTTTTCTCAGATTTTCGGTACAGTTTGTGCGTTCGCCCTCCCGACGCTCAAACTGTGGGGGATGTTAGAGTATATTTCCTTGTATAGATTGTTAGCCAGGTTTATTAGTCAATCTTCTCAACCGACTATGTTTGTATCACGGTTTGGTAGGATTAGATTGCTTCCTTGCCTTGCAAGGCACGTGTACATGTGCTATCTCTACTATATAATATTGCTTGGGAACTCCGGTCGTACGTCGTGGCGTTTTTGCACTTTGCCCCTCCAGTTTGTGAGAATCCGCGGTCCATAGATAACTCTGAACCGTTATTTCCCCTCGAACCACATTGTATCCTTCTCCTCAAGCACAGGACTCCGCCACCGCCCCGCCCCCGGCCTTCTTCCCTCCCACCCCTCGTCCATGGTGCCGGCCTCCTGCTAGATTTGCTCGCGCCGGGGTTTAGTGATTCGGAGCTCGTGCGGGGTGCGGCGGCAGAAATGAAGTCCAACCAGTTCGATCTCCTCGGGGACGCCGACAACGACGACCCCTCGCAGCTCATCGCCGCCGCCGAGAGGAAGGCCGCCGCGGCGCCGCCCAAGACGGCGCCCGCCGCCGCCAAGCCGGCCGCCAAGCTTCCCACCAAGCCCCCGCCGCCTGGGCAAGCTGGTGAGCCTCGATCCCCTTGCTTCCCTTTTCTTTTTCCTCCGACGATGCGACTGTCCGATTGGTGTTTTGCTCATCTGGTGCTCCCAATGTGTTTATTGGCTCTGTCTCATTACAGTGGACGACGGGAGGAGCTTCAGGGACGGGGCCGGCCGCCGGAGAGGCGGCCGCGGAGGCAGGAACGGCACGCCAACAACGGCTGCGACGGAGGCTACGTCGGCGGCGCAGTGGCGCGCGGCGGTGGTGGCGAGGACGGCGAGGGCAGGGGCCACGGGCCGCGCCAACCGTACCGTGGAGGGGGCGGCCGCCACGGCGGGTACGCCGAGGGGCAGGCCGCGGATGAGTCCGGGCGCCCGCACCGGTCCTACGAGCGCCGTAGCGGCACCGGGCGCGGCTACAGGATGAAGCGCGGCGGGGCTGGCCATGGCAACTGGGGGACCGCCGGCGATGAGGGGCTTCCGCAGTTAAGATCGATCCATCGTGTTTCATCTTAGGTTTTGCGAACTGTGTTGGTTCTTTTCGGTTGTGATGTATGGAGGAGTCTGACGGTTCTGTGCGGGAGAATGGGAGGCTGTTGTTAACGCTGAAGAGACTATTGCTGTGACTGAGGATGAGAAGAAGCCTGAGGATGCACCGCAGACTGAGGTTGAGAAGGTCAAGGAGGGTGCTGAGAACGAAGAGGAAGAAAAGGAAGCTGATGATAAGGTACATTTCTGGAACTTACTGTTATCTGATTGCGAGGCCAGTGGGGCACTGTTGCAAGATCCTGATGGTGTCCGCATCCGACACCAGCACCCATGGTGGCTTCTCTGTTCTCTTTCCCGCCCATGGTGCCGGCTTACTTCCCATTAAACATTTGTGCAAAACTGTCCATTAAGCATGACTGGCTTAATAGAATCATAAGCTCAGTTGATCTCCAATTCTCTAGGTTCAAGGGCGTGAGATTTCATTCCATAAGTTATCCAGATTAATATTTATTTTGTGCTTCCTTAAAGTTCTCTAATACAGTTGATGAATATATTTATAGTCCAGTGGATGAATA
Source organism: Poa annua (assembly GCA_026929855.1). Lineage (NCBI taxonomy): Eukaryota > Viridiplantae > Streptophyta > Magnoliopsida > Poales > Poaceae > Poa > Poa annua. The sequence goes on along the minus strand of CM049427.1, from coordinate 160,637,262 downwards.
TATCACATGATTCCTTCACAACCTTAATCACATTTGCTTACAAACCATGCTGCAATCCAGCATATATTTATAGTCCAGTAGATGATACACGGGTGTTCTTGGAGTATAGGATGTGGAATCATGTTAGTTTGAAGTAGATCTGGATGTAGCATAGTTATTCACCTCATAGAAGTTACTCTGTTACTGGTCTGCGGCCACTCAGCTGTTTCACAATTATTGGATCATCGCAAGAATTTGATGATTCCTATTAAATGATAAATCTGTTATAGTTTTATTAGATACACACATGAATCCAGATTCTTTATAATATCGAATGATAAAGAGGAGTGCATGGTTTAGTATGTGTCTTCTCAATCAGCTGCTTGGAGCTTGTAATCATGTGCAAGTTCTATATGCCACGTTACATTTATGATGCTTCGCTGAAAATGCCATTTATGCTTTGCAAAAACTGGAACTCATTCAATCGTCTCTACTTTTTCATGTACACATGTTCATGCTTCGAGAACTTCATTTCTAATCACTCTTACCATGTATGTGTCATGTGTTGTAGAGGCACCATTTCCTTCAAAGATATTGAACCAAAATCATTGGAAAGCAGCATCTGATTACCAAGTTAAAGGTGTAGCCTACAACATATATATTGTTTCATATCCGACTAAAGGAATTTTCTTAATGATTTTCAGCCTGTAATTGGTGTGCATTTAAGGGAGCTCATAGCCATTGTTTTTGCTAGAAGACCAGCTTCTGAATCTATTGGTAAGAAAATTCATAAACTACAACCTCTGTCCCACAATATGAGATGTTTTGGCACATGGGACAGAGGGAGTACAATACAGTTTACTTTTAAGTAAGGAACTCGATTGTGCCCCTAACTGTCTTCAACCAAGTGGCTGATTAAGCAGCGCTCGAGACAGCAATGGCAACATTGGAGAGGTTGCAGAAGCTAGAGGAATGAGTCGAAAGGCTAGAGACCGGTGGTGAGAAGATTTTCAAGAGATTATCGCAGTCTAGAGTTTCACTTATGAAAATCTACAGTTCTACACTCCCAAATGACTCTGTAGTTTGTATTCCTATTGACTCTGAAGTTTACAAGAGGAAACAGGGAAGCCGTAAATGTAGTAACATAAGAATGTACCAGGGAGTATTGAGTCTTGATCGTCAAAAAAACTGGAAGGTTGACTGCAAAAGACAAAAGAAAAAGAAGCCCAGCAGTTAAAGTCCTCCTTACTGAATGCTTTCCTTCAAAGTATACTTTAAACCTGTTTGATGACAGCTTGGAATGTTAAATTGAAACTTTGACGTGAAGAAAGAATTATCAAGCTAGAAGGATAAGGGAAATTATATACAAGGTCATCTTTGTGTATTAATCACTGTCACTAAAAAATAGCAGAAGAAATTGAAGACCAAAGACAACCCCCTGGGAATTACCAAGAATTAGATGCACCAAGTTTCCTTACTGGAATACAGAAGCACATGCATCATATAATGCAAATCAGAACATCCATGATTGGGAAAAATGATTTTTCTGCTCGTAGCAACGCACGGGCATTTTACTATATAACCAATACGAGCTGATCGTCCAATGTGTGGTGAATCCCTCCAATCTCTCTCTTTCTCAAGGAGGCACAACAACTAGTAGCACCAAATTGTGCTGCACGAACTGCAACTCCAGCAGCATGACATGGTCCGGGAGACCAAATTGTACTGCACGAACTGCAACTCCAGCAGCATGACATGGTCCGGGAGATGGCCTGCGACACACACGAACAGAGAACAACTAACCAGTTGAGATTTTTCCGAAATCGCTGGACCAAAAAAAAAATTTGAACAGAACAATGACGTTGCGTTGAGGAAGTGCAGCTTCGTCCGCATGTGAGGTGGAAGGACAACGGTGTAAGCTAGCCGAGAGGTGGCTGGAGCATCTTGCTTCCTCGGCAGGTCCATCCTCCCTGGGCGCATTCAGAAGCACACGACATCTGAGCCACGGCCTGTGGCGCGGGAGTTGGGGCGGGGCACCGGGCCGGCAGGGAATGGAGCCATGCATGACAGTGTTGGGGAGCCCGGCGCTGCGGCTCGTCCGTCCGACAGCCATGAGAGTAGCGGGGTGGTCCGGCTGACGGCCAAGGAAGCCAGGGGTGGGGCAGTTCGCGGCGGCGGCGACGCTAGAAATCGGCAGCAGTAGGTCGGGCTCGTGGGTGAAGCGGCCACAGGGCGGCGGTGGTGGAGCGACGGGGAAGAATGTAGGCGGCCATGCTGAGATGCGGGGCGGGGCTACAGGGCAATGGTTGGTGGGGGCGGAGGCGGCGGCCGGCTGACACCTCTCGCCGGCGGTGGGGCGCCGGCGCGGCGTGGCGGCCAACTGCGACGCAAGTCACGGCCGTCGCTCGAGCGCTCACGCCGGAGGGAAGAAGGTGCGGGAGGATTTGGGTGTATTTCCAATAGGATCGTTCCCCTATAGGAGCGGTTGTACAATATATCGGTCTTATATTTTTTTAATTTTTTTAGATAAAGGGATTTTATTACTTAAGAGTTTTAAGCATTACACCCGGCTTCTGCATAACTAAGATGCACACAGCCACCAGTTCACCAAAAACCAAATCCGAACCGAAAAATAAAAGGCGAATTACATATCATAATGAGAAATTGTAAATCCGCCTAGGAAATTGGTAGGTCTATCCGGAGCCTATGTTGCCAGCCATGCCGGGATAATAGCTCCCTGGCCGCAGCCGCCATTCTCAACGCCACCTCGGAAAATAAGTCCCGGTGCTCCACACGCTGCAAGGTCGCCCACGCCCGTAACGTAGCTGTGCACCGATAGATAACCTGCATCACAGAAGCATTTTTATCGTTAAAAACCTTGTCATTTCTACATAGCCACAACGACCAAATAACTGCAATCGCGCCCATCCTACTGAATAGTTTGAACCTAGTATCCACGCCGTTTAACCAGTTGCCAAAAATATTAGCAACAGTACGCGGTGGATGTAAGGAGGAACCTATCTGGATGGCTGACCATATAGACCTGGCGAAATCGCACTGAAAGAATAAGTGCGTAATTGTCTCGTCATCGTGACAGAAAACACACTTTTTACTTCCGTGCCAGTTACGCTTGGCAAGGTTGTCTTTTGTAAGAATGACCCCCCGACGTAGATACCACGCAAACACTTTAGTTTTTAGCGGTATCTTCATCTTTCAAATTTTGTTGTTGTCTTTAATATCGACTGGTATTTCAGGGAGAATAAGAGCTCTATACATAGAATCAACGGAGAATTTACCATTCTTCGTAAGATTCCATTGAAATCTATCTGGACCTTCCGACAAATGGATTACATCCAGTCGGTGAAGCAAGGCATTCCAGGATGCCTCTCTTGCTCCAACTAGGCTTCTTCTGAACGAAACATCTGGTGGGTCAGACCCTAAAACCTTCGCGAGCGTATCGCTTTTGTTTCGTACAATAGAGTAAAGAGCCGGATATTGTTCCTTGAGGGTACAATGGCCAAGCCATTTATCCTCCCAGAAACGAATTTCTGATCCATCCCTAATAGAAAAAGAACCATGTTGAAAAAAATACTTCTTTGTAACCATGAGGCCAGCCCAGAAGTGTGAATCACCAGGTTTCCAAAGAACCTGAGAGACAGCTCGATCTCCCACATACTTTCTCCGAAGGAGGGTTTGCCAGACTCCATCTTTCGAAAGAAGTCGGAAAAGCCATTTACCCAGCAGGGCTCTATTCTTGACCTCAAGGTCATGAATTCCGAGCCCTCCTTGGGTTTTAGGAGAGCAAACCACACTCCATTTAGTCAGTCGATATTTTTTTTTCTCACTATCCCCTTGCCAAAAGAATCTTGACCGGAAATAATCCAACCTTTTTAAGACTCCTTTTGGCAACTGGAAGAAAGAAATCATATACAGAACCATATTTGTTAGTACCGAGTTTATGAGCACCAATCTTCCGCCTAAGGATAATAGTTTGCCTTTCCAACTATTTAAACGAATTTGGATTCTTTCCTCCACCTTTTTCCATTCCGCATTTGTGAGTTTCCGATAATGAATTGGAATACCCAAATAGTTGATAGGAAATTGACCTTGTTCGCAACCAAAAAGTTCAGCATACAAGGCGGCGTTTTCTTGGGCCTCGCCAAAACAAAACACTTCACTCTTATGGAAATTAATCTTAAGACCCGAAAGTTGCTCAAATGCTGACAAAATCAGTTTGAGGTTTCGAGCTTTATCGATGTTGTGTTCCATAAAAAGAATTGTATCGTCAGCATATTGAAGGATCGATAAACCACCATCAACAAGATGTGGAATCACTCCTTCAATTTGACCATCAGCTTTAGCACGTTCGATTAAGATAGGCAGCATATCAGCCACTATATTAAATAGTATTGGCGATAACGGGTCTCCCTGTCTGAGCCCTTTTTTCGTTTGGAAGTATTTGCCAGTGTCATCATTGACCTTAATGGCTACACTTCCTCCCGATACGTAGCTATTGATAAGCGTGCACCACTCAGTAGAAAAGCCTTTCATCCTCAGGGTTTGCTGAAGGAAAGACCATTTAACTTTATCATAGGCTTTCTCAAAATCAATTTTGAGGATTACCCCATTTAGCCTTTTCCTATGTAGTTCGTGAGTCGTTTCATGTAAGATCACAACTCCATCAAGGATGTTGCGCCCTTGCATAAAAGCCGTCTGAGACGGACGCACTACATGATCTGCCACACTGTTCAGTCGTATTGTCGCCACTTTGGTGAATATTTTAAAACTAACGTTAAGAAGGCATATTGGTCGAAATTGTTGGATCCTTTCTGCCTCATTAACCTTAGGTAATAAAATTATTTCACCAAAATTTAGACGAAACAACTCAAGTTGTCCATTATGAAGACACGCGAACAATTGAAGTAGATCAAACTTGATAACATCCCAAAAGTTCTGGTAGAATTCAGCCGGAAAACCATCAGGTCCAGGAGCTGTATTATGTTTCATTTGGAAAACAGCCCTCTTTACTTCCTCCTCTGAGTAGAGTTTAGTGAGTAGGCTATTTTCCTCATCTGAAACCTGGGGGATATCCTCTGTTCGAGACTCATCTAAAGTGAAATTTCCTTCCTCTGGAGCCCCGAACAGATCTTTATAGTAGGAAGTAATGTACGACTTTAGTTGTTCCTGGCCTTCGATCAAACCCTCATCCTGGACTAGGGAATGAATTCGCTTTTTCCTGTGTCTGCCGTTGGCAATACTATGGAAATAACGAGTATTCGAGTCCCCTTCAAGGATGAATTGGGCTTTCGATCGTTGATACCATTTTAACTCCTCTTCTCTTAGAAGCTTGGCTATTTGTGCATTGGATTGACTCTTTAGCTCAATCTCTTGCGCGGAAAGGAGCCTAACTTCTGCTAATGCTTCTAGAGCATCAATTATCGAGGACAGTCGTTCCTTTTCTTTTTTAAGTAAACCAGAAGTCTGCCTAGCCCAACCAACGAGGTGCGTACGTACAGCACGTATCTTGTTGTTCCAATGCTGGATAGGCGAGGCACCCACTACTGGTCTTTCCCAAATCCTTTTGATCATCGCATGGAAACCCTCACGATGCAGCCATCCAAGCTCAAACTTGAAACGTGGCTTGCACTGCGGCCTAGGAAATCCAGTGGTCAAAAGAATGGGAGCGTGATCTGACAGTCCCTCAATACGTTCAAGAGCCCGTACCGACACGAGAGGGAACTTAGATTCCCAGTCAGTATACATCAGTACTCGGTCTAACTTTTCGTATGTGGGTTCAGGGAGAGAATTAGCCCAAGTGAATTGTCTCCCCACCATTGAAATCTCTTTTAAGTTCAGGCTGTCAATGACTGCATTGAACAAAAGAGGCCAACGGTTGTCAAACTGACCTCTACTTTTCTCAAATGGAAACCTAAGCAAATTAAAATCCCCACCGATGACAAGGGGGTGGGGGTTATCTTTTGCCAGGTTAACCATCTCACATAGAAAATCAGTCTTAGCCGCTACTTGGGCTGGGCCATATACAGCAACAAGACTCCAAACGAAATTATCAGATTTATTACGGATGTGCATTTTAATATGAAAATCGCCATCCGTAACATCCAACACTTCCATGGTATCAGTCCTGATGCCTAGTAAAATGCCCCCCGAACGTCCATGAGGGGGATGTGAGTACCAATCAAACTCTATGCCGCCAGAAAGACGGTTCAAAAGAGATTGCGAGAACTCCCGTCTACCCATCTCAGAAATGGCTAAGAAATCCAAATTATGGTCCCGGATACAACCAGCAAAGTGCAAATGTTTAGCCAAGTCACCAAGACCTCTGCTATTTGCAAACATGCCATTCATCGGGAAACCGTTGGAGATTTGGATAATTTAGACCATTTCCGGGCTTTGTTGTTTGTAGATTTAGATTTCCGACCGGTTGCTTTTAACCCATACAATGAGTCTAGCCCGTCGTCATCCAAACCACCATCCAACACTTCACCAACTAGATGAGAAAAAAGCTGACCATCTGATGTGGCAATCGCTTCATCCTCATCATCGTAGGTGGAAGACAACCTAGTCGAGACTTTAGGACTAACCGTAAGACGGTCAAATTCCATATGTCTCAAGACTTTAGTTGAAACATGAATTTGATTTAAACTATTACCAAGATTAAAACCTACACTACTAAGCTTAGACTGGATCGACTGAGGAGAAAAAGCTAGGAAAGACTTAGACGATGATTCCGTACCAGAATAGTCCAGATTTCGCGCCGCTTTACGACGCATGGCCTTCGTCATGGAGTCTTCATCAGCAGCCGAACCTCCATCTGCCTCCACCCCAAACCTCTCGCTGCGACGTGACGGAGGTGTGGAGGGCAGGATAAAGCCACTCGCCGAAAGCGCAGCCGCCAGGGAAGCATTGGCGTGAGTCGGCCTAGTCGTAGGAGCTGCCGACCCAACCAACGCCGCATCCTCAGGCGAAGCAACACGGGGCGGGGGGGTCTGTGTCGGCGTCGAGACCACCCCCATCCCAGCAGCGACGATCCCTGGTCCATCCAAGGGAGACTGTGGCGACGTAGACGTCCCCCCGGAAACCAGCACGTCCATGCTACCCGATGGCGAGCAAGAGTAAGGAACACCCATTGGCGAGCAAGAAGACGAAGCGATCGCAGCCACCCCTGGGTCCGACCCAGCAGGCAAAGTCTTGTCACCCAAGCCAAGCAGCAGCTCGGATTGACCCAACTCAGCAGCCTGCGCATGAGCCAGCTTCTCACGTGCTTCCCTTGCCAGCCCAACATCCCAAGACTTAGCGCACGCAGCAGCAGCATGCGGCCAAGGGTCACATAGGCTTTCCTGCATGCCCAGCTCGCTGTCTAGTATATCACAACCTGCCGAAAAATTCAAAGCACAAGTAGCAGCCACTCCGTCTCCAAACGGGGATGACACCGACTCCAGTACCGGCGAAGAGCGCAGCAGGTTCGGCGCATCATGCCGTATCTTCTCCACTATCTCTCTCCCTCGCATAGTTGTTGGACAGGAATTGTAGGGAGTAATAGCCATCACTGGTAACACTTTAGCTCCAGGAGCCTTGGTCGTGTCGGTCCCCGCCGACGACTCGGAAGCAAAACTGCCATCAACGTCCATGCTGGAAGGGAGCGAGTGAGGAGCCATCTCATGACCCACAGTGCCGTCCATACCGTGCTCATTACCCTCGTCATCATCAGCGCCATCACTCTTTCGGCGCCAAAAGAATGGTTTGAACTTGGGATCAGGAACAAAATCCTCTGGCTCACGGTTAAAAAAGAACGCATACTGTTTAAGCTTCACCACACATGAAGCCCCAATATACGGGCCATCATCACCTACTCGAGTTTCAAGCACTGACGAGTTCACCATGCCCACCAAGATACGCACCACACCACGGCTCCGGTAAGTGAGAAGATCAACATCAAGAGTAGTCCCAATTAGGGAACCGACCCCCCAAAAACCCAGGAAGTGTCTCATTGCGTAAGGTACGCCTTCAACATGAACCCAAACCTTCTCGAGAACCTTTGTCGGCACAACATCTTCAGACTTCCAAACTGATATAGAAGCTTGTGCTTTGGAAGATGGAATATTGAGCTGAAACCCTTCCACCCTACGAAGATCCTCAAGAGAAGGGAACCCAATTAGGAATGCATCAGCACCATGAGGCAACGCCTCCCACTTCCACTGAGCCGAGTGGCACATCCTGGACATTAAGCTCTCAATAGCATCAGCAGAAACAATGTCACCTACAACCTTAACCAACGCCGTGGGAGAGGATGACGGAATCAAGTGAGGCTTGTAAACACTATCAGGTAACTGCACAAACATAGTCGCATCAACCCCGGTGCCTGAAGTAAAAGCCGCGGGCTTTGGGAGCCGCAGAGTCGGACACCTAAGAGTTGGGTGGGCTTCAGTGTCACAAACCAAACAATAGTGTACAACCGGACAAGCTTTAGAGGAATGAGAATCAGCCGAACATTTCCAACACTTCGGTCCTTTCTTAGTTTTTCCCATATCTCCACACAAAGGTGCTGTAGGCTGACTACCAGAAGTATCTACCACAGGAGCAGCCGTGCTCACCTCCAAGCTAGGAGGGGGGAGACTCCCTTGCTGCCCCTGAAAACCCAACGTCTGCGGAGCAAACTGCTGCTGCATCATCTGCCCTGGAAAAAGACCTTGCTGTAGAAAAGAAGGTTGCATCAAGGGTTGCGCCGTCGACCCCTGCTGATGAGTATGGATACCCGGCGTAGGAGCACGATTCTTCTTCCGTTTGGGGCGCGCGATCGCCTGACCCACGACAGACTGAGGTTGCTGCCCCGGAGGCTGGTATGTCGGGTATCCTGGGTTGATGAAAGGAGCCAACGGAGGAGGCTGGAACGGCTGCTGCATCGGCGACAAGAAGGCCGGCGGACCGAACTGCATTGCAGGCCTCTGAAGAGGCACGAACGGAGGAGCCATCATCCCCATCCCCGACGATATCGCACCAGGGAAGAGAGTCGGAGCAGCGGACTGTCCCGGGCCGGAGCTGGCACTCGACGGCGCAGGCTGGTGCGAGGGCCGCGTCGGAGCAGCCGCGGGGTGCGGAGGACGAGTCGGTGTAGCCGCAGGTTGATGGGGACGAGGCGCAGGCGCCCTTTGCCCGCCTCCCAGGTTAGGACGCGGCGGCACCGAGGCACTCATATACACAGTAAAAGTCTTGATGTTATGCCATCGTAATTTTAGACATTTTGTGAAACGTAAAATATTTTAGTTATAGTTCTCGGCTCCAGTTTTGAACTACCATAGAACAGAATAGGAGAAAGCCAACGCATAATTTTAGAGGTCCTCAGCTATGAACATAAACAAGGATAATAACAGTGTTCCCGATAGGACGCCCACGATGTGAGAAACAATACCATTTCAAAATCTATACAGAAGACAATCAGAAAAATCAAGCTTATATATGACACATGAAAACAATACCATTTCAAAATCTATACAGAAGACAATCAGAAAAATCAAGCTTATATATGACACATGAAAAAATAAATCGGATATCCGACCTCACACCTTCTAGCTCTCATAGGGTACCTGAACCAAAGTACCAACCAAAAATATGTCACCGCATTGTCTCGCCTTTATGACTGAAGTTTTTGACATTTGTTTACACAAATATTTTTGGCTGTGGTTCTCGGCTCCAGTTTTGCGCTACCATACAACCGTATAGGAAAGAGCATATATATATATATATATATATATATATATATATATATATAGGGTAGCGCTATTTGACTTCCTGGGAGTAGAATAATTATTCTACACCCACCCCGTATCTTTTGAACCGTAAAGATTTTTTACGTCACGTAAATTTTGCCGTACTTCGTAAGTTTATAAGAACGTAAGAAAATATTAACATGACATAAAAATTTATTTATGTGACATATAAAAAATATTATGTAAAATACGCATTTTTACCTATTTTTACACTGTTATAACTTATATATTATATTCTTATGTATATTTTTTAGTTATGGGGCAAAATAAATATAATTATTTGGATCATAAACATATTTTTTTTATAAAAAACAATGTAAAAACTTTCGGGTGCAAAATAATTTATTCTGTACCTGGGTGCAGAATATTTCCTGTGCATTTAAAAGTTATATTATATATTGTTGGTATATATATATATATACCAACAATATATAATATAACTTTTAAATGCACAGGAAATATTCAGATGATACGATAGATATGCGTATATGCTAATTTAAATTTTGAATATTACTGTTTAATTATTAATATTAATATTTTTCTTTTTGCAGGATCTTTTTTGGGCTGGCGAGGCCAACGAACTCTCGGTGTGTTTGTGCGGATGTAAAAGTCCTACTCGGTACTCACCGTTCTTTCCGCTATATTGCTTCAGGAGTAGCTAAGTTTCTTTCCCTAGATATATTTAGACAGGTTTATATGGGTGTTTTCTTATCGTCTTCCCAGTCAGTTCCACCCAGAGGGAACACTTCTCTACGGCTACCAGGTTCTCATTTCAACGCCACACGGCTTAACAGAGAACTACACGCAGAGGTTTCTCCTATAGGATCCCTAGCATAAGAACTCAACCCGTATAATCACGCTAAACAGACCGAGGGAAAAACAGAACTACTTCATTTCCACAATATAACATCCATTACGGTTTTCCCTTTCGGGAACCCCGAAGGGTTTACACACAGAGAGGGGAGATTACCTGCCTGCGACCTTCCCTCTTACACTCTCTAATTTACACTGGAATTTTATTACACTGGAGGAAGAACTACTACTACTACTGAGCAGCAAGTAAGCTGGAACACTACGCTCTCTGCTCGGGATGGAATGCTGGTGCTGGTGTTGGTGTTCCTTCTTCGCTGCGGGAGGCTGTATTTATAGCCAAGGGAGCACCCTTCACGAGAGCTCCTCAATAATTATCCTCTTCTTTCTTCACGCCAATCATGCGCCTATATTGTAGGCTTTATAGGCTTGTAGTCTATGTCGGCTTCTTTTATAGCTTCATAGCTTCATGATCATATGTTGGAAATTTCTTTATAGCTTCATGATCATATGTTGGAAGGCATTATTGATGCAGCCTTCACGTTGCTTCAAGTGACATGCATGGCTTCCTCTTATCTTCACCATGATTGTGTCTTGAACATTATTTCCAAGTAGAAATAAGTGACCTCCTCTTCTCGTATTGCTGGCTTCTTCATGCTTTGCCTTCTGCGTACCAAAGAAATGGAACCATTGGCTGCATGCATGCATATTGGCTATTGACATTTTTTGTTTTTGTTTTTTTTTTAAATATGTCCTCCGCGCCCAAATTATTGATAGCAATATCAATATTATGGTCTATGTCCTCCGCGCCCAAATTATTATATATATATATATATATATATATATATATATATATAGGTAAAATAGTTTCTACCCTCAAAGGTAACTACCCCACGTCTCATATACCAACTTACGGAAGTACTTTGTCATAATTTATCGGTTTGAGTATGTTCGTATGCTATATCTAAGATATCCAAAAACAACTTTAATGAAAAAATTGCAAATGGCCTAATATTTTACACTATATACTCGAAATATCGTCATATATGCATATAAAAGAGAAGTATGTAGAAGTTTTCTACATACTACTAAAAAAAGTATCTATAGTACTGAAATAGCATTATATACTCCATACTACATGATACATACCTCATGTTATGATAGATACCTCATACATTGTGTGAAACACACGTGGGGTAGTTACCTTCGAGGGTAGTATGAATATGTCCTATATAGGTAAAATAGGGAAACCCTATTCTGCACCCAGGTGCAGGATAAATTATTTTGCACCCGAGGTTTTTTACATTGTTTTTATGAAAGAAAATATGTTTATGATCCAAATAATTACATTTATTTTGCTCCATAACTAAAAAATCTACATAAGAAATGCAATATATAAGTCATAATAGTGTAAAAGTAGGTAAAATTGTGTATTTTATGTAATATTTTTTATATGTCGCATAAATAAAGTTTTACGTGATGTTAATATTTTCTTATATTGCTATTAACTTAAAAAGTATGACAAAATTTACGTGACGTAAAAATTCTTTACGGTTCAAAAGATACGGAGTGGGTGTAGAATAACTATTCTACTCCCAGGGAGTCAAATAGCGCTACCCTATATTTTACGTCACGTAAATTTTGCCATACTTCGTAAGTTCATAGGAACGTAAGATAATATTAACATGACGTAAAAATTTGTTTATGTGGCATATAAAAAATATTATGTAAAATATGCATTTTTGCCTATTTTTACACTGGTATGACTTATATATTACAATTCTTATTTAGATTTTATATGTATGAGACCAAATAAATGTAATTATTTGGATCATAAACATATTTTTTTTGATAAAAAAAATGTAAAAACTCTCGGGTGCAAAATAATTTATTCTGCACCTGGGTACATAATAGGGTTTATATATATATATATATATATATATATATATATATATATATATATATATATAGGAAAATGGTTCTGTACTCCTGAGCGTACATACTCCCACGTTCAATATACCACATATCTGAAGTATGTATACCTCTTTATCATTTTTAATATACTTCATTATACAATAGTAGATACCCCAAAGTGAATTATGTGAAAAATTTCATTTGAAACTATATATTTTGAATTATTTGCACATATACTGCCTTTTTTACACTTAAAATGGTATATTCAAATTATCAAGAACTCCGATGATATTTTTTCATACTTCTTTTTTTGAGGTATCTTAGAATAATTAATGAGGTAGATAAAAAATTATAAAGAGGTATTATACCTATGTATGTGAGGTATATTGAATATGGGAGTATGTACACCTGGGAGTATATAATAGGAGTTATATATATATATATATATAACTATATATATATATATATATATATATATATATATATATATGGTAGCGCTATTTGACTCCCCTGTGAGTAGAATAGTTATTCTACACCCACCCCGTATCTTTTGAACCGTAAAGTATTTTTACGTCACGTAAATTTTGCCGTTCTTCGTAAGTTTATAGAAACGTAAAAAAATATTAACATGACGTAAAAAATTATTTATGTGACATATAAAAAATATTACGTAAAATACGTATTTTTACCTATTTTTACACTCTAATAACTTATATATTGCATTTCTTATGTATATTTTTTAGTTATGGGGCAAAATAAATATAATTATTTGGATCGTAAACATATTTTTTTATAAAAAACAATGTAAAACTTTCGGGTGCAAAATAATTTATTCGGCACCTGGGTGCAGAATAGGGTTTCTATATATATATATATATATATATATATATATATATATATATAACCTGTCTAAATATATTTAGGGAAAGAAACTTAGCTACTTCTGAAGCAATATAGCAGAAAGAACGGTGAGTACCGAGTAGGACTTTTACATCCGCACAAACACACCGATAGTTCGTTGGCCTCGCCAGCCCAAAAAAGATCCTGCAAAAAGAAAAATATTAATATTACCCTTTTTATGTACATGTGCGTCAATCATGCGGATTTAATGGCAGCGTCAGATTATTACCAAAATTAGGTTTCCTCGATCCATGCTACTTATATATGCATCTTAATCATTCTGGAATCATAGCTTCACCCCATTTTTAAAACACTTGAATCGCACCATCACGCCATGAGGTAGCGAGAGGTGAGCTTGGCTGAGTTTCCCAATCCGTCCGATCCATTTGTTGCTTCAGGTATGAACTTCTTCCGCACGTGAATCCTGGATAATTTTAGGGTATACATATCGTGGCAACTGTCACCACCGTCTCCTTGCACTGATCTGTAGTTTATAGATTTGATTTTAGTGCCATATGCATGAATGAGTGATGTGTTGCAGATAGTATTTCTTAACTCCATCGCTTGCACTGTTCCGTAGTTTATAGATTTGATTCAGGGCCATACGCATGAATGAGTGTTGTGTTGCAGATAGTATTTCTTAACTCCACCACATGTTTGTATACTAATTTCTTCGGCTCTACTTCATACTCGATTAGTATAATTTGAGTACTCTTGTTGCATCCCGTACTTCTTACTAGATTAGTATATATAAGTACACTTGTTGCATCCGGTACTGCATATTCTTTTTGCAGTACGAGTTTGAGTATTGTTTTGTTGCAGCTAGTACTTTCAAACATCCCTGAAATTTCGAATTCTTCATCACAAATTTGGTTTATGTTCTTAGTACTATACTTCTTACTCATGTTTGGTTTATTTTAAATGTAGACATCTAAATGCCCCGGCTGCAGAAGTGTGCTATGGCAAGAAAAAAAACGTGCATCTCTTGCCGTCCGAAGCAATATGTCTCTCCATCGAGAACACGACGATGATGACGATGGATCATCAATTGTTACTCTGATATGAATACTCGATGGCTTCGAGATGTGACATCGAGAACTGGCCAATGAAATACTACACAAATACAAGAGATGATATCGCCCGAGTGGCCGTCAAATCATTTGCGGGGCTCCTCCAACAAGACTGCGAGCAAGCGGTTATCGCATACCCATCATGTAACATCGCTTACGTGATATCATTAAACCCTGTACCATATAATGAGTATGCTATGATCAATACCTCGTTTAATTGGGTATCGCGTACCATGGGTATCGGCGTATCGCATACCCTACGTATCGTGTACCTAGCATGTGATATTTCTTACTTAATATCGGTAATTCATACAATATAATGATTATGCGCTAATTCATACCTTGTTTCTTAGGTATGATACATCGATACCTCAGGTACCATATATTTGTTTACATGATACTCTAGACCTTGTCCGTCGCATACCTATTTTTGGCGTATGATACTTATAACCTCGTTGGATGGACGAGTGAAGGGGGGATAGTATCATCGCCCAAACGTCAATAGGCTCTGCGTCGCCTATTGTTGACGTCGGGGTCTTCCCATGTCGAGGTCCTTGACGACGTCGACACGAGCTCACTCGTGTCTTATCGCCTCTTTACCGATGTGAAAGACGACCCCGCCAAAACTGTAGCGCCCCATCTTTTATATAAAGATGGAACACCTGTATTAAGTGCTAGTCACTGGATCACTGCCAGCACCACAGTACAAAATGTAAAGTATCATTGCAGAAGTATCATAATACTACAACGAGATCCAAAAATAGCTAAGTATAGCTTTATTAAAAGGTGCATAGACATGAGGGCTAGCTAGAATATTCAGAGTTCACAACAAAAGCAAATAGTAAATGAGTCTCATCTTCAAGCATGCGCCACAGGCAGACATGTTGGGTGTAGACTCGAGTCCAAACTTATTCTTCATCAAAAGTACCTGCACATTGGAATATGCAGCCCCCGAAGGAGGTCAATACAATGAAGTATTGACAAGTGACTATGGTGGATAGTTTACAACAAGTCTAATTCTATATGCATATTTGGCTATGTGGAGTTGTAGGCTATTTTGCAGAAAGCAAGTTTTCTCCTATCTTTTGTAAAACACTTTTGTTTCTCAAAGACTTGGCACCAAGGGATGAAGCACAAGTGCACTAACAATTCTTTCCTTAGTCGAATTTTATTTTATGAAAAACAATGTTGAGATTCTTCCGCCCATCCTTGTCCAGCTGCTCGAAGTAGTCCATTTCCGGGGACACGGCTAAGTACTCAGATTGTCGACTCTGCAGAGGTTGTGCACTTTCACCTTTAGACTCAATTAACCCAAACATCCTATACACGTGGAGTGCATTAATGAAAGGAGAGAATTGAGACAAGAACTTTCAGAAGAAGAATACAACCATACTAGCAAGACCCGTTCCACCTACCAATTCTACATCTGCGACAAGCTGACAGGTTGCACCCTCACCACTTAATTATTCTAGACAGAGCCCATTGTCAAAAGGCTGCATGGAAAGCATCTAAACTTGGAGGGGCTTAGTAATCTCTTTGTTCCTGGGTGGCCGTCCACAAGTGCACTTCTGGTTGACAACCACCATGCTCATGGCCCTAAGTAGAATAGACATTCATCCTAGGCGACGACAACCACAAGCATAGTCCCAAAAGCCACTCAACATAAACCATACCAACCAATTCCACCCAGATGTGTATTTTAAGTTTAACACTTAGAAATATTTTTATAGCATGGTAAGTAAACACTTTTATAGCTAAGTATCTAACAAAACTTTTCATGGCTGCATGGGAAAAAGGGTGGCTACACATTAATAGGATATTTGCAAAGTATAAACTAACTTAGCATTATAAAATAGTTCAAAACCTCCTATTATGCATACTACTCAAAATATACTACTAATGCATATAGAAAATATTGGGTAAATTATGAATGTCACTTGCCTTGGTAGCAGGAGGAGCAAGCACAACAAGAATAACAATCACAAGCAAGTCCTTCCTCTTCTTCACAATCTAGCACAATCAATACATAAAATAAATACCCACACAATATCACACAACACCAAACATAAATATGTATGCATGCATGATATGCCATGAGTATAACAAGACACACTTATTAATAATTTATATCTTCTGTTATTAAATGTATGACAAGACACACTCAGCGTAAGGTAGATTATCGTCCCAGCTAGATCCATAATCGAACGCACAAGCTCTTAACATATCCTCTAAAATCTGATTTACTCTTTCAGTCTGACCATCGGTTTGAGGGTGAAATGCCGTACTGAATTCCAGTTTTCCCAGTGATTCATGCAACTGTTTCCAGAAATGAGAAGTGAACTGGGACACTCTATCAGACACGATACTCGTAGGAACGCCATGAAGGCACACAATTCTCTTCATGTAAATATCAGCTAACTTTGCACTTGTATAAGTGGTCTTTACGGGTATAAAGTGAGCTATTTTGGTTAGACGGCAAACAATAACCCAAATAGAATCATAACCCGATTTGGTCCTTGATAATCCGGTGATGAAATCCATCCCAATAGAATCCCACTTCCAGTCCGGCACTTTCAAAGGTTGTAGAAGTCCCGCTGGTTTCTGATGTTCTGCTTTTACTCGACTGCTTACATCACACTTTGCGATATATTCTGCTATTTCCTTTTTCAGATTGTTCCACCAGAATCTTTCCTTCACATCCATATACATCTTGGTATTTCCCGGATGAATGGAATAAGGTGTGTCATGAGCTTATTGTAGAATTAACTTCCTAATATCAGGATCATTGGCCACACATACACGTTTTTCAAACCACAAAATCCCTTGCTCATCCTCATGGAATCCTTTAGCTCTTCCTGCTCTTAGATTGATTTTGATTTCTTCTATTTCCTTGTCTCCTTTCTGAGCTTCACGTATCTTGTCCATCAAAGTAGGTTGTACTACTAATGAGGCTACAAAACCTTCTGGTACTACTTCCAATCTGAGGTCCTTGAATGCCTTGCATAAATCCTCAGGTATTTCTCCTGCTAGACAAAGAAAACTTCGTAATTCTCCAACATTCTTCAGCGGCTCCCAATTATTTACAGCTGAAACTTTTTCAGGATCCACCGCTATACCTTCCTTGGACACCACATGCCCTAGAAATCCAACTTGTTCTAACCAAAACTCACACTTGCTGTATTTGGCATACAAATTATGTTCACGTAGTCTCTGCAATACTAGACGCAAATGCTCTTCATGTTCTTTGTGACTCTTGGAGTAGATTAAAATGTCATCTATGAACACTACCACAAACTTATCCAGAAAATCCATGAACACTTTATTCATCATGTTTCTGAAATAGGCTGGAGCATTGGTTAATCCAAATGGCATTACGGTGTACTCGTAGGAGCCATATCTCGTAACAAAGGCAGTCTTGGGTATATCCATTTCTCTAACTTTCATTTGGAGGTACCCTGATCGAAGATCGATCTTTGAGAAAACAAAAGCACCTTCCAGTTGATCAAATAGTTCATTAATCTTGGGTAACGGGTACTTGTTTTTATAGTTTGCTCATTTATATCCCTGTAGTCCGTGACTAGCCTCTGAGTTTGATCTTTCTTTTTAACAAATAAGACTGGTGCTCCCCATGGTGATGAACTTGGACGGATAAATCCTTTCTGGATGTGTTCCTCCAGTTGCTTCTTGAGCTCTTTCAGTTCATCGACGGCCATAGGATATGGTCTTTTAGCTATTGGTCCTGTGCCCGGTTTCAGTTCGATAAGAAACTCTACATCCCTATCGGGTGGCATTCCCGGTAGTTCTTCCCGAAAACATCTGGGTATTCCTTGACAATAAGCACATCACCAAGGCTAACCCCCTTAAGAGAATTTAACCTAACCTTCTTAAGTTCGAAAGTTGATCTGAACTTAATCTTCCTTTTCTCTGGGGTGGTGAGGGTGATTGCTCTATTTGCACAGTCTATGATTCCTTCAAAACGAGTCATCCAATCCATTCCGATGATAACATCCAAACCTTTGGTTTCTAGGATGACTAAGTCTGTTGGAAAGGTGTGCTTTCAAATCTTCAAGTCTAACTGTCTACACCCAGAATTTACTATCATCTCCCCTCCAGGTGAGCTTACCCTAATAGGTTTTCCTAGACTTTCCTCAGCTAGCCCATGTTTGTTTACAAAATCTCTTGATATGAATGAATGCCATGCTCCAGTATCAAATAAGACTAATGCAGGAAAATAATTTAGCAAGAACGTACCAATCACATCATCAGGTTCATCGTGAACTTCTTCCACATTAATGTGGTTCACTTGTCCCTTCTGAAAAGGATTGGGCTTGGAATTTTCATCAGCCTTCTTCTCTGGGCATTCGGTTGCATAATGTCCTGTCTTCTTGCACTTGAAGCAAGTCACAATAGACAGGTCTTTCTTCCCTTCATAGTTAGGACGGTGATGACCATTTCCATGATTATGGCCATGGTGATGGTTTCCCCTGGATCCACCATTATTTTCGTTGTATCCTCCTCCATTGGGGTTATGACCATGATGTTTTTGGCCACTACCATTGTTGGAGTGATTCCAGGGTTTATGGCCACTGACTTCAGAGGTGTGTTGTCTCTTGTGTGTCTCTTCAGAATGAGCCTTACTTGCACTGAACTTCCTCTTCCTGTTCTCTTCCTTTCTTATTTTGTTGTCCAGAGTGATTGCTTGATCCAGCAGAGCTTGATAGTTAGGAGCATAGGCCACATACAAGGGTATCTTCAGTTCTCCCTTAAGTCCATTGAGGAATTTTTCCTTCCTCTTAGCATCAGTGTCAATGTCTTCTGGTGCATACCTTGATAGCATACAGAAGTCATCCATATACTCCTTCAGAGTTCTACCTCCCTGCCTCAAGCTGCGAAATTCCTCTTTCTTCAGGTTCATTATGCCAGAGGAAATGTGAGCATTGCGGAAACCTTCCTTGAATTCATCCCAAGTCATGCCATCCATAGGATGAGTCACTTGGTAAGTCTCCCACCACAATGCAGCAGGTCCTTCCAACAGGTGTGCAGTGAACCTTACTTATTCTGCCTCAGAACACTCACACGTTACTAAGTCCTTGTTGTCTGAACGGAGCCAGTCATCCGCCACTATTGGTTCAGTAGCAGAGGAGAACTTATTATGCCTAAGCCTTAGGAACCTAGCAAGTCTGTCCACTTGGGGTGGTGGTGGTGGAGGTGGCGGGTTGTTGTTGTTGTTGTTATTGTTGTTGTTGTTATTGTTGTTGTTGGTTGCGGCAATGAACTGAGTCATCATAGTCATCAACTGAGCTTGAGCGGCCATCAGTTGTTGCATGGCATCATTGTTGTCGGTATCACGACGAGGAGGCATCTGTGGGGTTTTCAGCATAGATGAGTAAAAGATAGATATAACTAAGAGAAGAAAAATCCTACCCATGCACAAAACAACCAAGTCAAACAATCAACACTCAATAAACAACTTAAAATTTTTCTTACTTAGCGATTCGAAACAGCATTCTAAGTTGACGACAGAGTCTGCAAACCAAAACATTCTAACATTTTCACACCACAAGTTGGAGATCAATGTTTTTAAAAAACGACGAACTAAACGAGGAATAACATTGTGGTCCAACTACTAAGTCTAAAATTCGTCCATAACGTCTCCTTCATCTTCTTCGACCTCCTCGATGGTGATGCCTTCCTTCATAAGAATCTCCTTGTAGTCGTTCACCTCCTTCTCTAAGGCTTCATTCTTCTCCTGTAGCATTGTCTTCTCACGGTGCAGAGTCTCGATCGCTTCCGTTTTCCAGGGCTTCAATCTTCTCTTGTAGCATTCTCTTCTCACGGCGTAGAGTCTCGATCAAATCTTGATCAGCTTCGAACTCGACATCGTTGCTCAGAATTTCATCCTTCAAGGTCTTGATCTCCTTGTTCTTGTCTCTGATTATCTTTTCTTGATTTTGGAATTTCTTCTCTTGAGCTCGGAATTTCTCCTCTTGAGCGTTGGCCACCTCTTCTTGGGCGTCAATCTTCTGAGTCTCCTTGACTTGGGCCATTATTTCATCATTCTTCAGCAGCTCATCGCGTCTATCCTCTTCTAGTTGCCAGAGGTGAATTTCTAAGTCTTGGAGATAAGGGTGCAAAGAATCTGGTTTGTTTTTGTCTTCCTCGTTAACAAGGTAGGGTATCCCGTCTTCGTCACGTTGGCCTAGGTTAGAAAAATAGTGGTCCTTCAACTCCTCCTGGAATTGCCAGCAAAGACGTCCTATTAGCTCCTACGTGACGAGATTCAACCCTTTCTCCAAGGAGTCACTAATCGACTTGTATTGGATATCTTCGGTCTTGGGTTCAGTCTGGCGCCCTTGTTGAAAAAGACGAACTCCCCATAAGTTTTCTTTGTTCAAGTGCTTCAGCTGACTTGCCTTGATGATGGGTGTTGGAAGCGCCAGTAGTTCTACCAACTCCAGAAGATATCTTCCAAAACGCATGTTCTTGAAGTCCTCCGCGGTTTGATACAAGAAGAATGACATCCTTAAGTTATAAGAGTAGAAATTGTTAAAACATGATACATAAGGTAAGAAGTATTAGTCATAGTGTAATTAAGTACTTAGAGAAAATAAGGGTTCTATTCTAAAAGGTGATCAACACTATTATCAACTCTTTGTAAGTAGGATATTCACTATAGTGAGAGAGACAAACACCGGGCCAGCCACTTATAATTGTGGAACAGGTCTCATGTACACGGACATGCAAGGTTAGTCCCGGGCCGCTTCATCCCACTATGCCGCTAGGATCCAACATATTTCAAAGATGGTAATATTATGATCAAAAAGAGGCTTAACCAATCATAAGGGCTCGAACCTACAGGCAACGCTTTGCTCTGATACCATTTTGGAGCGCCCCATCTTTTATATAAAGATGGAACACCTGTGTTAAGTGCTAGTCCCTGGATCACTGCCAGCACCACAGTACAAAATCTAAAGTATCATTGCAGAAGTATCATAATACTACAACGAGATCCAAAAATAGCTGAGTATACCTTTATTACAAGGTGCATATCCATGAAGGATAGTTAGAATATTCAGAGTTCACAACAAAAGAAAATAGTAAATGAGCCTCATCTTCAAGCATACGCCACAGGCAGACATGTTGGGTGTAGACTCGAGTCCAAACTTATTCTTCATCAGAAGTACCTGCACATTGGAATATGCAGCCCCCGAAGAAGGTCAATACAATGAAGTATTGGCAAGTGACTATGGTGGATAGTTTACAACAAGTCTAATTCTATATACATATTTGGTTTGGTGGAGTTGTAGGCTATTTTGCAGAAAGCAAGTTTTCTCCTATCTTTTGTAAAAGACTTTTGTTTCTCAAAGACTTGGCACCAAGGGATGAAGCCCAAGTGCACCAACAATTCTTTCCTTAGTCAAATTTTACTTTATGAAAAACAGTGTTGAGATTCTTCCGCCCATCCTTGTCCAGCTGCTCGAAGTAGTCCATTTCCGGGGACACGGCTAAGTACTCAGATTGTCGACTCTGCAGAGGTTGTGGACTTTCACCTTTAGACTCAATTAACCCAAACATCCTATACACGCGGAGTGCATTAAGGAAAGGAGAGAATTGAGACAAGAACTTTCAGAAGAAGAATGCAACCATACTAGCAGGACCCGTTCCACCTACCAATTCTACATCTGCTTGTCAAGCTGACAGGTTGCACCCTCACAACTTAATTATTCTAGACTAAGGACAGGTTTTGTTGTTCATATGTCAAGGGCTGGTAAGGTTTTGCAAAGCCCATTGTCAAAAGGCTGCACGGAAATCATCTAAACTTGGAGGGACTTAGTAATCTCTTTGTTCCTGGGTGGCCGTCCACAAGTGCACTTCTGGGTGACAACCACCGTGCTCATGGCACTTAGTAGAATAGACATTCATCCTAGGCGACGACAACCACACGCATAGTCCCAAAAGCCACTCAACATAAACCATACCAACCAATTCCACCCAGATGTGCATTTTAAGTTTAACACTTAGAAATATTTCTATAGCATGGTAAGTAAAACACTTTTATAGCATAGGTAAGCATCTTATAAAACTTTTCATGGCTGCATGGGAAAAAGGGTGGCTACACACTACTAGGATATTTGCAAAGTATAAACTAACTTAGCATTATAAAATAGTTCAAAACCTCCTATCATGCATACTACTTAAAATATACTACTAATGCATATAGAAAATATTGGGTAAATTATGAATGTCACTTGCCTTGGTAGCAGGAGGAGCAAGCACAATAAGAATAACAATCACAAGCAAGTCCTTCCTCTTCTTCACAATCTTGCACAAGCAATACATAAAATAAATACCCACACAATATCACACAACACCAAACATAAATATGTATGCATGGATGATATGTCATGAGTATAACAAGACACACTTATTGATAATTTATATCTTCTGTTATTAAATGTATGAAATGCAATTTCTAGAAATTTCTTATTTTACTTATCAATTAAATAATTGAAAAAAATATATCACAAACTTGAATTCCACAACTACAACTTTTATTGTTTTATGAAAGTTTTCGAATAAGACACATATTAATATTTCTGGACAGAGGGCAATAATACAACACTAAAACAATTAAATTTATTTGAAAAACATTTTTATTATTTAAGGTTTGGATTTAATAGCCGAAATACCCCTCGAATAACTACACGAATTATAATTTATTAAAAGGAAAAACAAATGATGTAGAAATAAACTACACTAGCAGGGTTATCCGTGGATATAAAATTTATCAAATTTGAACTTACAGATCACAAGTTATGAATTTTCTATGTTTCGCATGTTTTCTGTTTTATTTATAAAATTCCTGCGAAAATGAATAAGGGGAGGGCTATGTGGCGATCGCTGATTGGCCCGTATGGATTCGTGCGGATCGCGGGCGCGAGTCATCCGATCTAATTAGAAACGGACGCGCGAGATCGTTCCAATCTAGATCCAACGGTCTACAACACACGTGCCGAAGCGAGCGGCGCACGCGTCGCCGGAGTCAGTCCGACGCGGCGGCGCCATCGCCGACATCGTGCTAAACGGCGCAAGGAAGAGGAGCGGAGAGAGTTTCGTTACCGAGCGAAGCGAGGCGTCGTGGAGAAGACGATGGCGCAGCGGCGGCTTCGGAAGCTTCTCCTCCTCTTCGGAATTCCTCGCCGGAGTCGGAGGAACGGACGGCCGCGCCTGTCGCAGACGGAGACGACGCTCGACTGCGAAATAAAACGCGAGACCATGTCATATACGCGCGCAATGAGGAGAGAAAACTAGGAGGGGCGAAGAGCGTGTCCGGGGTGGCCAGAATACTCCGTACGGCGAGGTTTTTGGCGGCGGAGGATGGCGGAGCTCCGAGCTCATTCGCGAGCAGTCCGGCGGCGGAAAAATTAGGGTTTGGAGGTGGTGAGGTCGGCGGTGGGGTTGGAGGTTAAATAAGGGCAGGGGGCAAACCGTGCGCTAGTTTCGCTCGGATTTTCCGGCCGACTCCGATTCGAACTCGAGCACGATCTCTGGTGGAGGTTGAAGAACCTGACAGGTGGGACCCATCTGTCAGCGAGAGAGGAGAGAGAGAAGGGGCTGCGCGGGCTGGCTGGGCCGTTTCTTTGCGCACGCGTGGCAGATAGCACATGGGCCGGCCTGAACTCCTATTCTTTTAAATAAAATTAATAACTTTCCAAAACTGATTTCAAACAATTTTTTTAAACCTATTCAAAACATTTCAGAAAAATTCATAAAAATATGTTTTGGAAAGGTTATTAAAATTATAACTTTTTAGCATCATACTTGCCCATTAACTAATTTGGAAAAAATATATTTATTAAAGAAGTTTAAATAAACAACTTTATGAAATTATAAATTATTTAAACTTATAATTGAATTTTTATTTAGTACTTATGTGATGTAATGTTATGACTAAATAAGGAATGATGCATGAATGCAAAGTTTTAAATTTTTAATTTTTTTGGGATGTTGCAAAAACGCTACTCTTGAAAGTTGTGGAGAGAGCAACGTATCCAAACATACCCAGTTTTTGAATACCTAGTACCCATTTAAACTTCCCACATACCCTAGTTTTGATGGCAAACAATATTAGGTATATACCATGTTCCGTCTCACATACCATGTTTATTGGCATGACCTTTTTATTGGAGCTGAATTTCATTTTTAAGTAGATATGGTATGCCATGAGTATGCAGTACCGATTCCCCACATAACATTTTTGGCGGTGACATCCAAACATGATATTGCACGATACCCGCAACTTAGGGTATTAGGTGTTTTCATATACCCAGTCCATAATTAAATTTTATACAAGCATGTAAAAGAAGTACACACACGATCAAATGCCCAAGTTCAAAATAATCAACCACTATTAATTATGACAGTGTACGCACACACGATCAGATTTTTGGGTAAAAAATATTATGAGAAAATTACTAGTAAAAACAGAAACTAGTTAGGCTCTAATTATGACATAATTTTTCGACCAGCAAAATATGCACAATTAGGAAAATGTATGCCAACTTTGCATGGCGCGTCCATGTTTTTTTGTGTATAAATATCAGGTGCAAATTACTCAACGCATAGATGAATCTTGGGGTATCCAGTGCACATGATGAATATAGGGTATCAAACACTGGTTAATCTCGAATTTTGGAATATATTTTCAACCGGATGAATATATTCAACACATAGATGAATCTTTGGGTATCCAGTGCACACGATTTTAATGCTAGATCTTGGACCGGATGAATATACTCATGGCATATAAAAACAAGGAATCAATCCGGCCATAAATGCTAAGGAGCGATTTCTGGGTATGCACAATTTAGTCAAGGGTCTCCAGAGCATCACGATTAATCACCCTTTAGTAGCTGTCGTCAATTAAATGCTCCGAAATTCAACACATATTACAAACCTTAAATAACCTACGGTAAAGATGGAAATATGGGTATCATCCTCAGTGATGGTCAAAAAAGGCAACATATATTTCAGATTTTGAAATTTCGCTCTCCCTCTCTCCTCACTATTTAATGCATAATATTTTCTTTAATGGCCTATGCTAACGGGTTAGATTCGGCAAACCATTATCCACTACAAAGGATCTATCCAGATAGCTAATCTGACGGCCAAATCCTCCCGCACCTTCTTCCCTCCAGCGCGAGCGCACGAGCGCCGGGAGGCACGAGTGCTCGAGCGACGGCCGTGACTTGTGTCGCTGTCGGCCGCCACGCCGCGCCGGCGCCCCACCGCCGACGAGAGGTGCCAGCCGGCCGCCGCCTCCGCCCCACCAACCATTGCCCTGCAGCCCCACCCCGCATCTCAGCATGGCCGCCTACATTCTTCCCCGTCGCTCCACCACCGCCGCCCTGTGGCCGCTTCACCCACGAGCCCGACCTACTGCTGCCGATTTCTAGCGTCGCCGCCGCCGCGAACTGCCCCACCCCTGGCTTCCTTGGCCGTCAGCCGGACCACCCCGCTACTCTCATGGCTGTCGGACGGACGCCGCATCTCTCCCGCCGCCAATCAAGGAGCCGCAGCGCCGGGCTCCCCAACACTGCCATGCATGGCTCCATTCCCTGCCGGCCTGGTGCCCCGCCCCAACTCCCGCGCCACAGGCCGTGGCTCAGATGTCGTGTGCTTCTGAATGCGCCCAGGGAGGATGGACCTGCCGAGGAAGCAAGATGCTCCAGCCACCTCTCGGCTAGCTTACACCGTTGTCCTCCCACCTCACATGCGGATGAAGCTGCACTTCCTCAACGCAACGTCATTGTTCTGTTCTATTTTTTTTTGGTCCAGCGATTTCGAAAAAATCTAAACTCGTTAGTTGTTCTCTGTTCGTGTGTGTCGCAGGCCATCTCCCGGACCATGTCATGCTGCTGGAGTTGCAGTTCGTGCAGCACAATTTGGTCTCCCGGACCATGTCATGCTGCTGGAGTTGCAGTTCGTGCAGTACAATTTGGTCTCCCGGACCATGTCAGGCTGCTGGAGTTGCAGTTCGTGCAGCACAATTTGGTGCTACTAGTTGTTGTGCCTCCTACCTATTTATTCAAATGCCCGTCAGAGCACTACACTTGCTTAAATTATGTACTTGCTTAAATTATGAAGTACAATCTTTGTGAGCAAAGAAGTTCAGGTCATCCGCTCCGTTGTTGATGCTCCTGGAGTGAGCCGTTGTCATTGGTTATTTAGCTTCCATAGGCCACAACTCCACTTGCGAGCGAGAGGGCTGCCATCTACACTTCTACAACGTCAAAAATACGAAACTTGTACTTCTCAATCGTATGAGCAGTACAGATAGAACAGAAGGGAAGTACAACTTCGGTTGTAGATCCTTATTCTACAACCGGTTGTATAATAGCTGACAAGTATATATATATATATATATATATATATATATATATATATATATATATATAGGTAAAATATATATGTATCATGTAATATGAAGTATATAATGTTATTTCAGTACTATAGATACTTTTTTTAGTACTATGTAGAAAACTTCTACATACTTCTCTTTTATATGCATATATGACGATATTTCGAGTATATAGTGTAAAATATTAGTCCATTTGTAATTTTTTCATTAAAGTTGTTTTTGGGTATCTTAGATATAGTATACGAACATACTCAAACCGATAAATTATGACAAAGTACTTCCCTAAGTTGGTATATGAGACGTGGGTAGTTACCTTTGAGGGTAGAAACCATTTTACCTATATATATATAGGGTAGCGCTATTTGACTCCCTGTGAGTAGAATAGTTATTCTACACCCACCCCGTATCTTTTGAACCGTTAAATATTTTTACGTCACGTAAATTTTGCTGTACTTCGTAAGTTTATATGAACGTAAGAAAATATTAACATGACGTCAAAATTTATTTATGTTGCATATAAAAAATATTACGTAAAATACGCATTTTTACCTATTTTTACACTGTTATAACTTATATATTGCATTTCTTATGTATATTTTTTAGTTATGTGGCAAAAAAAATATAATTATTTGGATCATAAACATATTGTTTTTATAAAAAAACTATGTAAAAACTTTCGGGTGCAAAATAATTTATTCTGCACCTGGGTGCAGAATAAGTTTTTACATTGTTTTTTATAAAAAAATATGTTTATGATCCAAATAAATTTTTTTTTTTGCCCCATAACTAAAAAATATACATGCAATATATAAGTCATAACAGTGTAAAAATAGGTAAAAATGTGTATTTTATGTAATATTTTTTATATGACATAAATAAATTTTTATGTCATGTTAATATTTTCTTACGTTCCTATAAACTTACGAAGTACCGCAAAATTTACGTGACGTAAAAACTCTTTACGGTTCAAAAGATACAGGGTGGGTGTAGAATAACTATTCTACTCCCATTGAGTCAAATAGCGCTACCATATATATATATATATATATATATATATATATAATATATATATGGAAAATACCATGTATGTTGTAGCATTGTGGTGATTGCAATCTGTGCCGCTAATGTGCTTTAAGATCTGTACACATGCGTGGTCCAAATCTTACCTCTTATACTTTTGTTGATTTTTGAGAAGCCCAATGTTATTTCCTATTTGGGAGGCATAGCCCGCTAGCTTGCATCTAGCACTGTCTCATTTCCATCCGTGCCCACTAGGGCAGGCCACCCCAACCCCACATGCTCTCTATCTCGTGCTCAACTTCACATCCTCCTCTGTAAAAAAAAACTGCACATCCTCCCGTGACTCCCTCTCTCCTCTCTCTCTCTCTCTCTCTCTCTTCTCATCTTATCCACCCACCCTCACCAGCACCGCACGACCTCCCCACTTCCTCCACGAATCCGGCAACCAGCCGCGACCCCGGCCCCGGGCGGCAGTGTCTCCTCTCTTTCGGCCTCCACCGGCGCCGACTCCCAGCTCCCGGGCCGCGGCCGCCCGGGAGCGCCTGCCGCGGCCGTCCTCAGCTCCCGGGCCGCCGCCTGCCCGCCGCCGTCCTCCGCTCCCTCCCCGTCGCCGTCTACTCCGTCACCACCGGCGACGACGTGCTGCTCGAGTGCGCGGTGTGCCTCTCGGAGGAGGCACCGGAGTTGGAGGGAGGTGGCACCGGATCGTCGTGGTCGCCAACTCGCCAACGCTAGCCGCCGTGGTCGCCGACTCGCCCATGGCAGCGGTCGAGCTTCACATGGGGCTTCGTCCCCTGCATCGTGAGCAGTTGCGATCCTCCATCCAGTTTCTGTATCTGGATCCAGCCGGTGATGGGCTGGCTCGCCGGTGCCAGGTTCTGCGTCAACGCTCGTCGGGCAGGCACAGGAGGCCATCCGCGTTGATTCTCCAAGGTGAAAGGAGCAGGAACGCTGGGCTCGTTCAGTTGTTCAGATTTGTTGCATGTTTCTTCGATGCATAAGAAATGTAATTGCCGGTTGTTTGTTTCCTGCTTTCAAATATTCATACTAGGTAATTTTGTTATGATCTGAAGAAGCACCTTTTCTTTTGGGGAGAGCACCTTGTGTAAATTAGCGTAGGCACCGAATGATTAGCCATGGGCTCCCTCCATTCATGCCCTGGAAATAAATCAGGATTTGGCTGGACAAACATGGTGGCACCGTTTCATAATGCTTGTGCGTGTATTGTCTTCAAATTCATGAACGGTAGCACAGTGCAGACCCGAAAGTTAAAACATCCGGCGGTTATGCAGATTGCTTACCAAAAAATTATTCACGTGGATCGATGCATGTGAAGCGGGGGACCAATTTCCGTTTTTGTTGGGCTAGGCATGAAAGGAAGTAGCCCCCATTCCTCTTTCCTCTTTGATAATTCCCTCCAAACAACCCACCCAAAAAGGAACCCCTCTCAATATTCGGCACCAATCTCAAAGCAATCGAACGGTGCCGATAGCAACTACTCTAATTATGCAACATACAAAAATCTCGTCCTATATATATATATATATATATATATATATATATATATATATATATATATATATATATATATATATAATATACCATCTAAGAGCTATGTAATGTTTTGTCAGGAAAGAAATAAAAGACCTGAGAGGTGCGACATGCAGCCTTTAGCAATTCTATCTATTTCGAATGTGTTTTCATGTAATCGTATGTGGAGCTAAGCTATACTAACTGAATCCATCAAGGCGGCATCTACAGTGAGGTGCGCTATCCACATCAGCAACTTCATGCATATATACCTGCAGCGACATAAATTACTATGCAACAAGCATCGGTGGTAAACAAAGTTAAAACAGAACTAACCATACGTTCTATTATTTCCAGTCATACCCTGCTAACTAATCAAATGCCTCTTTTTAGGTGATGTAACAGTTGCAAAGGTAAGCGGTATGCACCCGTTATACGCCAAGCATCAATAGTAGGTACACAAACATGACACCATCCCATCTATAACTCATACATATTCACAAATTATTTCCTAATAAGATCCTACTTTGGAAAGATGATACAAACATAGATCACGAGTGACTACCTTACAAGACAACAAAGAAACTAAAGAGCAGGACAATCAGCCACTCAAAAGGTACACACAACTGTGACCAATTGTGTTTCACTTTTACAAGCACCAAATAGCTAACATTTGATATCCTTACTAATCATATATTGCAGACAGTATTATCGGCATATGCACCGCCTTATCAGCCTCAACACAACATAATTGAACCATTTCCATCGCAGGTAAATCCTACAGAATGAAAAAAAAATATAATACTATATACATCTAATTTTTTTTGTGTAAAAAACATTGAAGCCTTCTTATTCCTAACAGGCAACAAGCATACTGATGACCCATAAGCATAGGGGATCGCAACCGTGTTTGAGAGAAGTAAAACCTAAATTTATTGATTCGACACAAGGGAGCCAAAGAATATTTATAATGTTTAACAGATTATTTGTCAGATCAGCTGTACCTGTGAATAGACTTGCTCGAGACAGATTATCACTAGCGACAGTTTTATAGCAGAGACAATAGTGAAATAAGAGTAGCAGGAGAATTGAGACAGCGATTGCGATTACTGTAGACAGCAGGATTAAAATACAATAGGCATAGAGACGGATGTACGGGCGTTGCATGGATAAGATAATTCATGTAATAACATAGCATAGACATTTGCAGATAAATAATATAAGCATCCAAGTATTAAATAATCATAAGCATGTATTCCAATTTAGTTGTGCGTGCTCGGAATGAGAAACTTACACATCATCTTTTGTCCTGCCAGCCCGTTTGCAGCGGGCCTCTAGGGAATCTACTGGCAGTTAAGGTACTCCTTTTAATAAAGTACCGGAGCAAAGCATTAACACTCCGTGAATACATGTGATCCTCACATCATAGCCATTCCCTCCGGTTATCCAAATTGTAGTCACTTTGGGGCCATCGGTTCCGGATAATAATATGTGTATACAACTCATAGATATGATCCAAAACAATGATTATTATCATGATACAATAACAAGTTCAGATCTGAAATCATGGCACTCGGTCCCTAGTGTCAAGCATTAAGCATAACAAGTTGCAACAATGACGTAAAATACCGAAAACGGATACTAGGCACCATGCCCTAACAATCTTACAGCTATTACATGAGTGATCTCATCCAATCCCTCCCATCCCCTCAAGCCTACAGCTGTGAATTACTCACTCATGGATGGGGGAAACATGGATGGTTGATGGAGAGGCGTTGGCGATGACGATGGCGATGATCCCCTTCGATTCTCCGTCCTGGAGGCGGCCAAGGTGGCCCCACACCCTACTGGCGCGGGTCCAATCTGGCCGCGCCACGGGGTGGTGTGGAGCCCCATGGCTCTTCTCCGTTTGGTCTTCGTGGTTCTGGGCTCCCCTCGGATAGAAAATAAATCCTGAATGTCTTTTGGGCTTTTTCTCCAAAGTTGATATTTCTGCACAAAAAGGAGACACCAGGGTAATTCTGCTAAAAACAACGTTAGTTCGAGTTAGTTGCATCCGAAACACACAAGTTAGAGGTAAAACAATAGCAAAAGTGTTCGGGAATTAGATACGTTATGGACGTATCACATACCGCCAACAAGAAGACAACAACTGCTCGACATCATTGCTACTGAAATGGGTTTGCAGATTCATAGGGCTCAGCCAACACACACTACAGACAACATATGATTGCCCGCAGTACAGTCCAATTTCCTCTTATTCGTCATGGTGAACATGTGCTAGGTAAATTTTTATTTTAGAGCCAGCTAGAAACATCTATTTTGGAAGCCCAAGAAACTATTGCACATCGAATCCTTGCACACCTGCAACATCCCAAATGTAACCCCTTAATAAAATGTGGTGCTTGTTGTGCAATAGCTAATATCATCATGGCATCATTGCATTTGTCACCTCATTTAATTAAATTATTGCATTGAAATTAAAATTCCATTTTTAATTCAAATGCAATTCAAATAAATTCAAATGTGATGTTAAAAATCTTTTTCAAATATTCAAACGAGTGTATCAAATTGTCCATTTTGAAACTATAAATATATGCTAAAAGTTTATGTCTTATTTTCTTTTGTATTTTGATTCAAAACACAAAAACAGAAAAGAATAAAAGAAGAAAAATAAAACAGAAGAAAAAAATTTCTCCTAGCCAAATTGGCCCAACTCGGCCCAACCTCAGCCGAGCCCAGCTCGGGCCTTGCTCTGTTTGCCTTTTCCTCTTGTACGGAGAGCTTTACAGCGTGGAGGACCCTGCTGAAGCAAGATACCTACAGCAAATGAAGGCACTGGAAATTGCAGCAAAAGAACTGGTAGACGGAGGAAGGAGAGGACGTAGCAGAAGCCACTCGAGAGGAAATCAAAGTCGCAGTCCTCAGCGAAGCAGCGGCAGAAAAATCTCAAGCCGTCGCAGATCAAGAATCCTCTCAAGGAGCAGGTCCAGGTGATCAGGCAGTCACGAGTCACCCGACAATCGCAACGCAGGACCATGCAGAGCACAATGCTTCACTCGGCGGATCCAAGAAACAAAGCTGCCAAAAAAGTTTGGTCTACCAACCATGCCAAAGTTCAACTCAAAACAAGAACCCTCGGGCTGGCTGGAAGATTACAAACTGGCAGTCATATGCCAGCGAGGAACAACAACGATGGCACTACAATACCTACAGTTGATGCTTGAAGAAACAACACGCGACTGGCACAAGTCCTTACCTGAAGGAACTTACAACTCTTGGGACCACTTCAAGGATGTCTTCATAAAATATTTCAACCCTCTCTGCGAAAGGTCGAAAACATTTGAGGAATTAAGAGCAGGCCGACAAAAGACAGACGAAACACTCACAGCATACATCAGAAGATGGTCTTCCATCCAAAACTCTATGGGCGCAATATCAGAAGACATAGCCATGGACGCCTTCACGAATGGAGTCTACAGAAAAGATTTCAGGGAGGCACTCAGACGACAAAAACCAAAAAACATGGGGAAACTCATGAAGCTAGCAACCGAGTGGGCAGATGGCGAAGACGCAGTTCAAAGCAAAACTCCGCACTCACCGCAACGACATCGTGACCGACGAGACAGTCGAGACCACCGCGATAGTCGAGATCACCGAGATAGGGACGACAAACAAAGAAGGAAGTAAAGACAAAGTCAAATTCGTAGCATCTGGATTCTCGCAGGACGACCGAAATCAAGGCGATAGAAAGCAAGATGACCGGCGAAGTAGTCGGCAAGACGATCGTCGAGACACACGAAGTGATAACTATTGACGAGATAGACCAGTCGACAGACGCGACGACCGAGGCCGAGACCAGCGCGGGAGCTATAGAAGACAAGACTGGCAAAAACGCTCAGAGTCAAGAGTCAAAAAATCGTTTCAAGAAAAGATGGAGGACGAGTGCAGACTCCATATGTTCAAAGATCCGGCGACTGGACGGTTAACATCACATCATACAATGGGAAGCTGCCGCGAATTCGGGCGAATGGCGATGGATTACATAAATCGGATGAAGAGAGAACAACCACAAGCTACCCCAGCGGCATACATAGTACCTCCACAAACAGTCATAGCATTACCGCCACTACCGCAACATGATGCGAATAACCAGATGGCAGGCGCCATACATCACATACCGCACAATACGGACACTCAATATCTGCAGCCAAAAGGGCAGACGTACATGATCTAGAAGGGATGCACCTCCAACAGAAAACAAAAGCGCCACACCAGAAACGTCGATATGACAGTATTAGCTCCACCCTGAGTAACATAATTTTTGCAAGGGTCAGACATAACAATCGCTTTTGATCAGGAGGATCACCCGCCATCCATCTATCGACCGGGACACGCCTCTCTAGTACTCGAAGGGCAGATCGGAGGATATACTATGACCAAAATATACATGGATGGAGACAGTGGCGTCAACATAATATTCACAGACACGCTCCAAAGAATGAACAGGTCAGTCGAGAATCTCTCGAAATCTACAAACACCTTCCACGGTATTGTACCAGGCAAAGCCGCGCGGCCAGAAGGGAAAATCTAACTTGACATCACATTCGGGGATGCAACCCACTTCAGAAGCGAACTCATCGACTTCGACGTCGTCGAGTGGAAATCACAATACGACGCCATATTGGGACGGCCGGCATTCGCAGGGTTCATGGCAGTACTGCACTATGCATACATCAAGCTCAAAATGCCAGGTCCAAAAGGAGTCATCACAGTAAACGGAAACTTCCAGAAGTCAGACGATTGTGATAGAGACTTTTTTAGGATCTCGGAGGCATTCGGAACAGAGCAAACCTCAGACAAGGCGCAAGTCGAGAGGGAAGTGGCAACGGAGCCAGAACATAAGAGGCGGGCAACAATAACCGCAGCACATGAGGTAAACGCCATATGGATAGTCAAGCTTGCAAAAGAAGAAGACACACACACACACCAAACCATGGACAATACACTTTGACGGGTAAAAAATGGCAGAGGTACAGGCGCAAGTATGATACTCGTAACACCCCACAAGGAGCAAATAAGCTATGTACTGCAGATAGACTTCCCGTCTCCATCAAAAGTCGAAGTCGACTACGAAGGCCTATTCCAAGGCATGCGACTGGCAAGATCATCAGGAGCACAACATGTAATAATTCGAGGGAGCTCGTGCATAATCACGCAAAACACGGCAGGTGCAAGCAGGATGAACATGGACAAGCTGGCTAGATATCAGGATTACTTCGATATGTGGCAAAGAAGATTTCACAGTTGCGAGCTACAACATATAGCGCGCACGCGCAACAAACAAGCCAACATGCTGGCATACATTGGAGCAACAAAGGCGCAGGTACCTCCAGGTGTTTTCTTCAGGCTCATAAACCATAGGTCAATCAGAAGGTGGCACCCACATGCCACTCGAGCAATAAAAATTCAGAAAAAACCAGACCAAGAGGATCCTCCAAGCAAAATAAATCAATCCATGATTGATAAAGTGAGGTAAGGCACAAGCAGGGTGACAAACCCAAACCACATCACTACTATCTTCAGCCAAGGAGTGCCAAACTGTGTCATCGTAAGTGACAATTACAAAATGAAAGAGCAAGACGCAAAGGGTGCGATGCCACTCGAAGCTTTTACTGCTATGCACATCACACTACCACGGAAAGACGCATTTCACGGGGAGCCCCTGACATTTCGACTGCAAGAGCCAAAGAGGTCATACGAGAGAAAGTACAAACCAAAGATGCTACAGCACCAGGAGGAAGCATACAGCTCGAAGAGTATGGCCAATTAGGTCATCATCATTTAGCAAAAACATCTAGTCGATGTAGCAAAAAGCTCATGTATCCAAAAGACCAACAGGTTCCATACGCGCTCTTTTCCTTACCAGGGTACCTAAGGGGACTGGAAGGGTTTTTATGAGGCGGCTCGCTGGTCAACATTTATAAAGAAAAGAGATTATCCATACTTTACCCGCATAATTTATCGTCACAACGAAAAACGGCCCCTCGATACACTCGGGGGCTGCACATATATCAAAAAGCAAAAAAACAGTCACTCGATATGCTCGGGGGCTGCACATCAAAGGACAAAACGCGCAAAAAAAACTACTCGACACGCTCTGGGGCTGCGTATGTGTCAAAGAACAAAATGCAAACAACTCAATGAACTTGAGAGCCATGCAAAAGAAAATACTCGCTACACTCGGAGTGCACGCATCAAAAGGAGATTGCAAAGGAAGCACCTCGGAAACATGAGTAACGGACTTCTGTCATAAGCAAGCATACAAACAAAACCCCACTCGCTATACTCGGGGGCTGAGTCCCTATACTATACATCACAAAAACTTATAAAGACAGAGGCTAAGCATCTTCGTCCTTCAACGGTAAGTTGGAGTCGAGTAGTTGCTTACACGCCTGACTTTTCAACCTCTCAGCAGGAGCAAGAGTCCGCTCCATATCTTTGCTCGACAGTCGAAGCTCCGACCGAGATGAAGAAGAAGAGGAACGCCCGGAGTCTTGACTCTTCATATATGCGAACGCGGCATTGGCTCAAAGCACAACCCGACGGGCCACAGCCTTGCGAATGGGTTCATGAGCACGGAATAAGTCGACGAGAACGTGGATCCTTCGAGGTTGGGGACCCTCAGGGAACAGATAATGATTCGCCCGCATAAGTGCCGCCCGACAGCGCTACAGAAGAATGGAACCACGCCACACGCGGTCCTTCAGGGTGGCAAGGATGTTGGCATGATATGCATCAAGCCAGAAGTGTTCCCGACAGGTGACAGGCGTCCGAGTAGCATCTGCCAGACGTTCCGCCACACGAGCAGCTTCAGCCTGGGAATCATCTACAAAAACTGAAAACAGAGCAAAAGGACAAGACATTAGGCGCAAAACACACACGCAAGAGGCAAAGTCGACACACTAAATACCTTCAAGTTGCTTGTTCGAGTCCTCCATCTCATAAAGAACATACTACTCTCTCTGGGTGGAAAGAGAAGGCCTCCCTCGAAGAATCTCAATCTCAGTTCGAGCTGATTTAAGCTCCTGCTCCAGTTGAACAACCTTCTTCTTGGCGTACTCAAGAACTCGGGCGTCATTCCTCAGCTGAGCAGCCGAGCGGAACTCTCCTTCCACAGGAACATCCTTCTAGACGGTGGAGGTGCCCGACTGGGACACAATCGCACGGTCTCAAACAAGATACAATTCAAAAACAAAAAGAAGGCACATAAATACACAACACGGACCAAACATGAGCTCTATTTCCCAAAAGATGTCATAAGTGGCAAAATGTACATCCCATATTACAAAACTACACAGCGATTTATAACAAAAGTCGCCTACGACTGGGCAGCGGGCTCAGACCCAGTTTTTCTGACAACAACAACGGCTGCCGAACGACGCTCCATAGTCGCAATGCTAGACTTAGCAAGGCGGGAGACGCGGGTGCTGTATTTATTGAGACTCGAAGGCCTTCCATCCGATTTCTTGTGAAAGTCTGACATGACAGACTCATAGTCAGCATCCACGCCACGACTATGGAGAAGCTTGAGGGTGGAGTCTGAGTCGCGTACCATCAGCTCCTGCGCGTAGTCCTTCAAAGTCTTCGACTTAGGGCCCAGCTGCGCAGCAAAACCCGTAACATTTGACGGGACCTCAGCCGAAGGCAACACCTCCTTGAAAACAATGCCAAGCGTCTGGACGGAGGTCTCCAGAGACTTCCTGGCATGCTGTATGGTCACCACAACCTGATCAATGGCTTGGTTGAGTGACAAAGTGTCACTCGCTACACCACTAGAGCTGGAAGAGGGACCTGCAAAACAAAAAAAACGAGTCAAGAATATGGAAAAGACAAACAGCAAATCCTCACACAAAAAAGAATAACCTCCTCACCCGCAAGGGAATGTGCAAAACCGAGCAGTCGCTTCACCCGCTCCCTCTCAGAAGCACAAAGAGCATTAAGCTCTTCCTTGGTGGTCGACTCCTGGGAGAGGGTTTTCTCTACATCAGCCAGTCGGGATTCCAAAATTTCTTTCTTAAAACAAAAGGGAAGAACTCCGGTCACATGGAAGAATAAAGACAGCAAGCGCAAAGTAAAAATAGAGACTTACGGTTAAACTGGTCTAGCTGAGAGCGTAGAATGGCTCGCTCTGCCTCTGAATGCGCAAAGGCCTCGCCGAAGGAAGCGAGGCCGCTTACGGCCGACTACAAGCATAAGGCATACATCACACACGTATGTCAAATAAAAGAACAACATACTGACAGAAAAAAGAAGTCTTACATGATTCAGCCAGGAGTGCATGGAAGAAGTTGAAGGCGCATCAGTCGAAGCAGCCACGGCGGGCGCCGCGACTCCTGGCATAGGAACGGAAGGTGGCGAAGGAGCGACTACCGCCTCCGTAGCAGGAGAGGAGGTGGCAGTCGTGGCATGGGTAGCCAAAGGAGTGGCGGCCCGGTCATTGCTAGAGAATGAAAGACGCAGAGGAAGGACATTCAGAGATTAAAACATAGCAAACAATCAAAGGACGTACACACGTTCATATGACAAAGAAATTACCTTCGCTCATCTTCGTTGGAAGTGAGGTCGAAGTCGAAGCGGGGCCCGCCGAAGCCAGATTGGCAGGTGGAAGGTGGCGGCGAGCGCTGTGCCAAGGGTGGCACATCCCGCACAGGTGAAGAAGCACCAGAGTCCACGACCCCCTCACCGCCGCCCGAGTGCACCAGACGGGGGCGCTTAGGAGCGGGCTCAGTGGCCGCCTCTGTTTCAAGCTGCCCTACACCTTTTATATCGACTTTTGATTTCTCCGAAGAAGATGATTCGGCCTCAGGCAGGGAGTCTATCGACTTCTCTCACTCCTTCAGCACAGCCGTCTCTTCGACAGGCCCAACTTCAGGAAGAGGAGGGAGTGAAGACTTCGTCGAATGCCCCTACACGGCATCCCTTGTCGGCTTCCTCCTCTTCCTTCTCGACTGGCCGCCGTCTGTGCTGTAGTACTGGAGGAACTTCATGCTCATACCAAAGCCGGTGACACGGCTAGCTGACGTGGGCGGCAAGTTCTTGTCGCTCTTCTTCCAAACGTTCATGGCCCTATTGAAAGTATTGTCCCACGGCTCTATTGAATCCTGGGACGACGGGCCTGCCTCAGTGTCAGCCTTCAACTCGTCAGCCTGTAGACAAAGCAAATTAAGGTGAACTCATGCATATGTAGACAAATTAGCCTACAGGGTAAATTAAATTCCTTACCAGCAGTTTCTCAAATTTCTGCACATCGTCATTGTCTGTAACGAATTCCCCCGTATCTTTGTTCAGATAGTAGTGGGACCGGACAAAGTTCCGGACCTGCTCGTCCGTGATTTGGTGCCACGGGTTCGATTTTCCCTTACGAAGGACCTCGGCATCCTCCTTGTCCCTAACGGGTTGTTTTCCTCGGTAGCCACCGCTTCCCAAATGGTGGTTACCTAGGTTCATGTCCCGCATTTTCTTCCCCCACTCTGTCCATTTTATGGACACCTATTCTTTCAAGGACAACTTGAATGCGTCAAAGTCATCCTTATTTAGCGTCGGTTCTTTGCTTTTTATTTCCTCCCAGCTTTCACCCTTCTCACTCTTTCTCCTCACCCTGAATTTCCAGCTGCTCAAGGCGGTGCTCATCTTCGTGATGGCTAACCTCTCCACCTTTTTGTGGAGCGGCTGCGGGAACCTGTATCGTTGGTGAAGCTTCTGGATGAGGATGTTGACCAAAGCCTCATTCCGCGTGTGCCTCAGGTCCCTCATGTTGATCGACACGGTTTCCCGGAGGATGCACCCTAGTTGCATGGCGTATCCTTTGGCAAGTCTCTCATGCTGCAATGGGAGGCCACTAGGCGAGACCTCAGTGAAGGAGTCTGTGATGTTGCCAAGTGCTTGCGGTGTCCAATCCCTCCTTGGCTTCTTTTTCTTTATGGCGGGCGGGTTCGTCCCAGCCTCCCTGTGGTCCTCGCCGGCATCGGTTGTGGTATCGGCGTCACCATGGCCGCCACTAGCATCTCCATCGGTAGTGGTGGTGGTATGCTTCTGTCTGTCAGCACCAGCACTTTCTTGCACGGCGTCCTCCAACTCCTCTGACAACTCCGAGAAGGTCCTGTTGGCCTCTAGAGGAGCTTCATCCACGCTCATATGATTAGAAGGCACGGGGTCCATTTTTGCACTACATTAATTAGTACAACAAATATAAGTAAAAAATAGACTTAATTAATTACTAAGATACCCCGAGTTGACATGCATTACCCCCATATGTCCTTTTTTTTAGCAAAGTCATGCTCAAATTCATGAAAAATTTGGCATAACCTTTGCTAAAAAAGGACATATGGAGTACCCGAATTTATCGGAACGGAAGTTAATCAACATTCCGGCAATCTCAAGGGCCTCACAGGGTACCTGCATGCAGTGCACAAATAGAGAATAAACAACTACGACACGATGGTCTTGGTAGCATCCGTCAGAGAGCAGAAACAACCACGACACGATGGTCGGAACATAACACAAGGACCTCAGTGAAGCAGTCCGTGCACAAATAAAATGCCCAATGCCAAGAACTTGTGCATTATCAATAACTTTCAGTAAACATAAAAGACAAGACAATAACATTATAATTACCAAATTGTGATTAACTTTCATTTCAAAATTGTGATAAAAGACATGACACAAGAAAACTAGTACACAAGCAAATTTTTAGTTTCAGTTTCAATTGTGAATTTTGAATTACCAAATTGTGAATTTTTAGTTTCGGTCACGATTTTCACCAAACACCTTAGGTGCGGTGGTGCAGTATGGGAGGGAGGACGGGTAGGAGGAGGGGGAGAGGGGAACCACCACGGGCGAGGCACGGGCGAGGCACGAGAGAGGCACGGGCAAGGCCGGCGTTGGGGCAGCCGGAGGCGGTGGTTGGCGCGGGCGAGCGGTGGCGAGTTGGCGCGGGCGAGGGGCGGCGCTGGTGAGCGGCAACGGTTGCGGGGGCGGACGGCGTGGGGCGGGAGACTTAACCAAATGGAGATGTGAACCGAAGAAGAGAGGAAGAGCGGGGACGGCCCCACATGTAAGCCTCGCCTCCATAATTTTGTGCGCTTGGTTGTTAAGGTGCGCCATAGAATGTTTATATTATGTGGCGCATGTTTGTTAAGGTGCGCCACAAAAAGTTGATATTCTGTGGCGCATGCTTGTTAAGGCACGCCACATAATTGATTTGCCTTATTTTTAATAACCAGGGGCGCTATTTGTCATTTCTTGTCTCGATTCCTGAGTGTCACATTTATTATCATTTCAAAGTACTTAATTTTTAGTTATATTTAAAGAAATAATAAGAGACAAAAATTTAGTCATGAGTGTCACATTGTTCTACATACACAATAAATATATTCTTGCGTTGTCTCGTACACATCAAAAAAAGTCTCGTACATGCATATATATGCTTGCATTGTCTCACACACACCAAAAAAAGTCTCGTATATGTATATATATGCTTGTATTGTCTCATACCCACCAAAAAAGTCTTCTTTGTCGATCCCGAGAGGTTCCGAGAGAGCTAGCTTCTCTTCTTTCCCTTCTTCGCGGTTGAATACTTTAGGCCGGGCACCTTTAGATTTCTTCACGTGAACGGACAACCTTTAGTAGGTACGGAGGTTTTCCTTGGGTTTTTGCTGGTAGTCGACATGTCAAAGAAGATGTCGAAATCCTCCTCGATCTTCGGATCGCCGTCCAAGTCTTCCTCGTTGGCGTCTTCGTCCATTCCGATGATGCTCTTCATGGCCCTCCTCACCACAACACGGCTAGGCTTTGACGAGCCGGTAATGAAGAAGCATTGCTCAAGTTGGCTAGCGAGTACCCATGGCTCGTTTTTCGCGGAGGCTTTCTTCGATTTGGCATCGGGTATTACCATGGTGGTGAAACACGGGCCTTCTTTAACGACGTCCTTGGCCCATCTTACACGGAACATTGGCACCAACACTCCAAAGTAGTTGAGGTCCCATATCTCCTTGATCCTTCCGAATAATCTTTCCTCGACAGTAGCCTCGTCAACACCGTAGAATAACATAGTTACTCCTGAGTTTTGATATTCACTATTCTTGTCCTTTTCCTCGGTGTAGAATGTGTAACCGTTGATGTCGTATGATTGATAAGTCCTTACTTTCTGTCAGTGGCCCTTTGATAATGAGAATATGAGTTTTTCATATTCCGTAGATAGCGTTTGGCTAGCTGCTTGAAACAGTTGCATGTCCTTGAACCAACATGTGAAGCTAGAGTTGTGCTGTAGCGTACATGCACTTAAAATATGGCAGGTACCTGTATATAGTGCAAATCCCTGGATCGATTCGTTTGCACACACAGTTTACGATGTAATATCACAACAAAGTATCAATTTTATTACATCGATGATCCAGACTTACAAAATATTCATTACAAGTTGCATAGCGCGAAGCTAGCTTTTAAAGAATAAGCAGCGGAAATACAATAACAGTGAGTCTCCATCATCTTCATGTTGCCATAGGCGAAAACATGTTGGTTGAAGACTCGAAACCTTTAAACGAAACCTCATTCGTCATCTGAACAATCTGCAATAAGGAAAATATTGCAACAACATGGGTCAGATTCCATTATAAATGGAGTCTGGCAAGTGACACTATGGTGGACACTTAGTGGCATAACTATAATAACCTATATGCATATTTGGCTGGTGGTGTTCAAGGCTATTTTGCATAAAGCCAATTTTTCCTAACTCTTTGGAAAACACTTTTCTTCTATTCGAGACATCCGTGGTGAAATCCACTGTCTCATTCTACCCTTGTTCACCCATCAAGTTTTAAATTTTGAAGTTGGAATGGTGGAATCCTCCGTTGACGTCCGTGATCAGCTGCTCAAATTGTCCGTACCGAGGACACATCTAAGTACTTAGTTTTACACTCTGCAGAGGTTGTGCACGTTTAACATTGTACCCATTCAATCCAAACTATCCTTTACACTCTGAAGTGATAAGGAAAAGGAGAAGAATGAGACGAGATCTTTCAGAAGCATTTTCCATCCCACTCTGGCGTGACCCATTCCACCTAACACCCTCCACATCTGCTTGTCAAGCCGGGGCGAGTCCATGCAACTTAGTTGATCAAGCCAGAGCCCATTGGCAATGGCTGCACTTGAAGCA
Organism: Poa annua; assembly: GCA_026929855.1. Taxonomy (NCBI): domain Eukaryota; kingdom Viridiplantae; phylum Streptophyta; class Magnoliopsida; order Poales; family Poaceae; genus Poa; species Poa annua. Next base: position 160,594,617 of record CM049427.1, on the reverse strand, counting down.
ATCTTCACTCGGAGTTCTTCAGATCCCTTTGTTCCCTGGGTGGCCATCCACAAGTGCACGTACTCCAGGAACCATATACATGGGCCTGAGTAGCCACTCAACTTCGCCACCATATACAACCAATCCACCCAGGAGGTTCTTTATTAACCTAGTAGAATTTAGATTTTCACAAATCAACATTTGCATATCATCAAATAATTCTACTAAGTATTGCATAGTAAGCTAGACACAGGAGTAAGGAATTTGTACACAGGTCTAGCATAGCAATACTATCATACAAATGCTTATATAAAAATACACTAAGTAATGCATATAGAAAATAGTAGGAGGTTTATGAATGTGCCACTTGCCTTTGGAAGTCGTCTTTGCTCGCAAACTCTTTTCAACGTTAATCGGAGCTCTCCGTTCAATCTAAACCATATAGACAAACAACAACACAACGCATACAAACACATACATAAATAACACAAAAAATTCATAAAACTTCTAAGGAAAATATATTTATGCATGACGTGCAAATATTTCTAAGGACTAGAGATGCATGTCATGCCATGAAAATCTTTTAAGTTAATGCAGGGAAAATATGTTGGTAAAAAATGACTAAGGACTACGGTCATAGGTTGGACAAAATACTTGTGAGGATCCCTCTAACTACCCGTCATAGATTTCCATGTTATGTAAACAGATCACGATCCCAATGATTAGTGCATCGCGATCACATAACCAACATGGTATACAAAGAACATTATTCAACTCGAGTACAACAAGACTTACGTAAATAATGGTCACATGACTTAGTCTGCAATCATCGTCACACATGACGGAATTGAACTAAGGTACAACGGAAGTTTCAGCTAGCGTCGGCTCTCGTCACGTCCTGACGCAGTCCCACAGAGCAGTTGAGCGGTGACACTTAGTTGGCGTAGTCGTCGGCGTACTCCTTCTTGTCGTACAACTCCTCATTGCAACCTGGACGTTTGAATATCCAGGGACATAGCCATATGTGTACATTTACGTACTCGCAAGAGCACCTCTAGGGTTTAAGTTTTCATGGTAATGCAGGAAAACACCTTTCGAAAACTCGAATAGCTGCTATATATACGACTATAGGGCTTAGTTTTCGAATACGATGATTTTCGACATAGAGAATACGACATCTCTATATCTTTGTTGAAGAAAAATATTTAGAGATGTAATTCTCTTCTCTTAGATATAGCAAGAACATATCCAAGTTCAAAAAAAACTTTCTTTTGTAAAAGTTTATCAAAACACTAGGATAGGGATACCCCTATTTCTTTCCTTGAGATCGGACTGGTTGTCTCCCCGAGATCAACCATCCTTACTCAAATTCCGTACCTCCCAGGTACCACCTTGTTGCCTCCTTATTTTTCCTCCGAAATACACTTTCCTTTTTAAAACTAAAATGCCCATACGCCTAGATCAGTGGCCTTTCCAACCGTCCATGACCGCGGACACGGCTATTCGAATAGATTGACACTCTGTAGAGGTTGCACACTTTACCCACACCAATCGGTCATTCCGCCGTGTCTGCCACGGCCCGTCATACGACAGCATGCGGGGGTCCGGATAACTCGATCCAAAGTTTTCACTATGTCCACTCTAGTATCGGGGCCTCCCGGTGGGTTTGTTTCTCCCCGGTACCGTGTGCTTCCCTAGACCTCTTGGTCTTTCCTCAGGACGCCACACCGCCACGGCAGGAGACACGCCGTAATCGTCCGACGCGATCATCACATGTGTATTGCCTCATCCAGACGGCAACCCGGCTTCGAGGGCCCAGCCCCCATAGAAAGTATTAGATCCCCAATAGTAAAACAGATAAGCTTCCGGCTAAGCCCTCCCATGTCAGGTAGTGTGGTTGCACGGGTTAATTGTTTTTCAAAAACAACTTCCAATCCTCCGACTACTCCCAGCATCTCGGGTTTTCATAACATCTCCGAATGCCCCCAACATCTCGGGTTTTAATAAAACACTTTCTCGCCGACTGCTCCCAGCAGCTCGGGTTTTCTCCGAAAACATTTTTATCAAACCAGGCTCCCATCCTATAGTTTTGAGGTAAGAGAATAGGAGTATACTACTAGTAAACTTAATCTTGTTGATGGAGCCTTCAACAACAAGGCTCATCAAGTAAAAATTTACTTTGTAACACCTATAAATAATCTAGTAGATAACTTTGGCCAAACAAAAATTTCTAAAAATAGTTTTCGGGTGGCAAGGTGCCACAAAAGAAGTAAAACATGCATTATTTTATTTTGAAAACAAAGCATGCTTGATAAAATAGTAGGATTCATTAGAGTGGTGAGGTGGCTTGCCTGGCTCAGCAATGTTCCTTTGGTCTTCATCTTGATGTTCCTCAGGTTCATTCCTCACTTCCAGCTCCTTCCCGATCGTATCTAACATCGTAAACATGAAAAAGAACAACGCTCAAAATACGACCACAAGGACATAACAAACAACAAGCATTGCACAAGACACTAAGTTAACAATCAAGGACAAGCAATTCACAAAGTTAAACGACCACAAACAACAAGTCCATAAAGCTAAAACAAACATGAAGCAAACCTAAGTAAATACACATAACAACCTTAATTGTTTAAAATATAGTCTTGATTAAACACTAAGCCAACCAGCTCTTATGGTGATTAGATCATTAAACAAAGGTGGTTATATTAGTTTCAGAAATACTTCAGACAAAAGTATCTTAATTGTTTTGGAAATACTTCAGACAAAAATATCTTAATTGTTTTGGAATACTTCAGACAAAAGTATCTTAATTGTTTAGGAAATACTTCAGACAAAGTGTCTCAATAAGCATGCATTAACACTAGCATCTAGCACAATCACATGCAACCATGTTACTATCTCAAGAACATTTATTATCAAGTAATTAATAAACCCACAAAGATTAACACCACTGCTCACATAAGTTGTTGACTAAGAGCTAAAAAGGTGCAGTAGGCTTGTTTAATAAGACACCAGAATTAAGACAACTTCAACAATTAAACCAAACAATATAACACTAACCATGTGTTGACAACAATATAAAATAAGAAAGTCATACATTAAGTATTGCAAAACACAATAAACTACTGGATAAAATTTAACACCAAACAATCATTCACATGCATAACACACAAATGAAATTAGTGCAACTCCTAGGAAACAAGATGAACTATAATAAACTCAAAAGTGAATGGACTAACAATACTTTTAGGAAATTCATTAAGGTTATTAAAGGATAACCTATGTTTCAGGACTTATGATTTGCTAAGCACATCTCCACATAACAATTTCCGGTAAAACATGAAATTAACTCATTACATTTGTTAGATAAATAAGATGATGTTTAAAGAGATAAAACAAAATACACAAACATACCCACAAGCAAAGCATATAAACACATTTGATGTCATTTTTAGGGTACAAAGTGAATGATGCCAAACATAAGTAAATAATGCACCACACGTTATCAAAGTGTTTTAACCACATTATTATGGTTGAGTTAAGGTTCTGGTTTTCAAAGTTGACTAGTAATATTCATACAATTTTACTAACTAAAAACAGAGAATTAAAATAATACTTTTAGTAGATAATATGGTGCTGTTTTGGGAGATAAATTATAACTCCTAAGATAAGGTTCATAAAATAAAATCCTTGTACCACTGTATACTTAGTAATTATAGGAAGCCAGGAAAGTTGGATTTGCATGCAAAGTTGTTACTAAACAGGAATTAAACTACTACAAATGCTACGGGTTTTAAAACCATAATGAGCGTAGTTTCAGTTTTAGGGCTCTCCTACATTCAAGCTTAATTTCTATGGATCGGTATTGACTTAAGCTTTCTGTAGAAATTGGATTCACTTCATTTGGACACACCTAACTCAAGATATTCCATTTTAAGTGAAGACCATACTTTTTAGTAGATTTAATGTGCATCACAAAGTATAAATATTTTGGAGACAAAACCAGTGTGGTATGATAAAAAAACACATAGGTACTACACAAAAATACTCCTAATCCACTTGCACAAACAGGTCTAGCATAAACAAGTGAAACTAGGCACATGCAATTAACATAAAACAAGAATATCCATATTAAAGTGTAATAACCTACTGTTCTAGCAAATAATCCACCATGTTTAAACCATTGACTGGAAAAAACTACCCAGCTAATTAATGGTAGCTACTACTCATATATACCACAAGAAATTGGATTTACTTTAAAAAGTATTTTTAATAATGTAATAAAAATCATCAAAAAGCTACTGTTGTTAAACTTAAACTTAATGGAACTCTAGTTTCTCAAATCTCCTGCATGCGTGGGTTACAGATCTAGGTAGATATTCTCTTAGGCCTTCCATAAAACTAAAGATTGCAAGTTTTGGATATACAGAACTCCCACAATTAAATAAATGGTGAAAACTATACTTTTTGCTAGATCTAACCTAACACACACATACTAATATATTTCTGAAAACGACAAAAGCCACATGGTTAAGAAAACACACAACAATCCAATAAAATTTATTTCAAATTTTTTTCGTGCGCAAATCTTCCACAAATGAATTAAAACTGAGCTAGTAGTTCTATGGAAATTAATAGGGAAAACATTTTAAAAGAAAAATCGAGCAGGCGGGCTGGATCTGGCGACGGGCCGAGCGAGCGAGCCGGCTCAGAGGCGCTGTGCGCGCGGCCAATGGGTACGCGGCCACGGGATCGCAAGCGAAGGGCAGAGATTAAAACTGGAAGGATTCAAACTGAGCTGGAGATCCCGGATCGGACAGCTCCGGTGCGTCTTATTCCTCCCGACGGGGACGGACGAGCGGGAACCCTAGCAAAACTAGGGAAGCTCGACGTGCTCACCACGGGCGCGCGTAGGTCGAAGCGGAGGTCCGAGGCGGCTGAGGAGAGCAAGGGGAGGTCCGGGGTGGCGCTGTTTACGTCGAAGAGCTTCGGATGGACCTCGGCGTCCAGTAGGTCCGCGGCGGACACGGGCACGGCGCGGCGGCTACGGGGTTGCTGCAAACAAACCACGATGTCTCAGAGGTGCTCCGAGGGGAGGGGAACTCGAGGGAATAGAAACGGAGAGCAGAGGAGGACGGAGGCGACGACATTCATGCGCACACTGCCTAGGTGCCGGACGGCTGTTTCCTCTCGATTTCGAGCAGAAGAAAGGAGAGAGCTCGCTCGGCATCTCTCAGAGGTGGAGGGTGGAGGCAGGGGAGCAGGAATGTCATGATGCGAGAGGGTATGGATGCCTCGGATGCCTAAAAGGAGAGGGTGGCCGAGTTGGGGGATTTTTGGACAGGGAGAGAGAGGGCACATGCCAGGGATTGGGGGAGAGGGGTGGTACACAATGATGCCACGCTCTGCACCACCTCTTTGGACAGTAGCCCATGTCCAAGAGTCATTGGAGAGGATGAAATAAGTGAAAAAGTGTCTCCTGCCCTCAACCTGTTCGACAGAATGCTCGAAAGAAAAGGACAAGAAGAAGAGAAGGGCTAGGGTTTGACAAAAAATCATGCAAATAGTTTCGAGAGGTGTGGGGGTGTAAAGTACACCATAATCCACGAGTTGGACAAGGTTAGAGGGGTGGGTTTTGATGTTTGATAAAATTAGGCTGATTTGACTAAGCCACAAAACATGGATGGTTTAGTCAATCCTTTGGTTAAAAATTAAGAGACAGAGTGGGTTGATCAGAGCGGATATAGGTGCAACATTTGGTTTAAGAGCTTTGGTCAAAAGGGCTCAACATACTAGATACAAAAATGACAAGTTGCTATCTAGTAACATCACATGAGGTCACATTATAATGTAGCACCTAAAACAAACATGAATTAATGATCAACATTTTTTAATATTTGAAATAAGGTTATGTATAGATAGTGGAGATGGTAAGGATGAGGTTAGGTGAGTTGCATTTCCAAATTGAAATAATTAAACCCTAATTATCATGTTCTAGAAATGCTAAAAATTAATGAAAATGAAGATAGTTATTTCCTATTTGAAAAAGGATAATCTTTGAGTTTCTCCTAAAATTAAGCATAATAATAAAAAGTTAACCACACCACAACCATATGGCACAACATTAAAGCATGAATTATCTCAATTAAATTATATAAATAAAATGTTGTCTCATACACCACCACATGAACACACATAAAATAACACACTTATGGGAAACAATGTAAGCACATCACATAAAGGCCAACCACACATACAAATAGATAAAGACCCACACAATTTGATCACTAACCATACTTTTAATATAAATCAAAGTTATTTTGTGAGCAGGTGATCAACAAAATCAAGACAGGGTATTTTTGGTAGAAATAGAATTAAACAAACATTTTTGGAATTGATTTTCCAAGAACAATAGAAATGGGGTTCTGAAAAGAGAGTTGCTAATATTAGCTACATAGAAAACTCAAAATATATTAGGACTTATTATATAGTCCTTTATAGTTTGCAAGCATATAGGTTTTTTTTGGAAATACTTTTATTTTCTGAAATAAAAGGTTTTTGGGTAGCTGTTAATTTCAGAACATCATGGTAAATTCAGTTTAGTGAAATATAGGACAGCAGGAGATATATGGAATGTTTTTATTTATCAAAACATTATTATCAGACACCCTATTACAACTCGGTTGAGTTTTAGGGTTGATAGCTAGAGGGTTTATCAACACAAACACAAAACATAACATGACCAATAGAGAAATCAGAGGGTAAACACCTCCATTAACAAGACATTTCAAAAAGTTTTTGTTGCCTCAGAATTTTGGATCTTTTATAATAAAGGTTTTGCTGTTTCCAAAATTTGGGGCGTTACAGACCTTCCCCCCTTAAAAGAATCTCGTCCCGAGATTCCTAAGCTTGTACTAAGAGAGTGCAAGGTTAGGGGTTTGATGGTCCTTCACCTTCCAAGGTTGTTGATTCTTGACTGAGGTTTCCTTGGCGATAGAGCTTCTGATTCCTTTTGGAAGACTTGGGTCCTTGCTGAAGGTGTTGACATGAAGGTGGATGCTGATGTAGGGTTCTTGTTGAGCTGACTTAAAAAACTCCAGGGTTGGGCGCAAAGAATCATTTGTCAAGATTGTCCAATAAAACTAGCATTAGTCTCCCCCCCTTAAAAAGGGGCACACCCGAAGGGTTAAAGTTGATGGTTAAAGTTGTCGCTGACTTCAGGGTGTTGTTGGTCTTGAGCATCATGATGATCCTCATCTTGGTCGCAGCTCTTTGGTGATTTGGGTTGTTGTAGACACTTGTCCTGATATTATTGTCTTGAGGGGTTAGCAATTAGACATGCGTAAATAGTTTTCATGCCTCACAGGGGCGTCAGGTCGGTAGACTTGACTCTCTTTCTTTTTTATAAAAGCCAAAGGGTGATAAGATCTGCTAAAGGCGTCTAAAATTGCCTGATGTCAGGTGTTGCCAAGTGCAATATTCTTTGGTCTTCTCGTCGTTCTTGGCGACTTGCTAGATATGATGTCATCAATTTCATCCACCATTGGTTTCACACGAAGAAATTTTATGAAGACCTCCTTGGTTCTTTGGCTTCATCAGGCTTCGCAAAAGTCTTCCGAGATCAGTCGGATCTAAGTTAGTCCAAAATTTATTCCTTACTATAAAACTCAAATCAGGGTCAGCTGAGTTAATAAAGTTGACGCGCAAAAGGCACTGACGACACTAGCTTCATGGCACATCTTCATGTAGACTATCTTTCGTGCTAGTTGTTGCCGTTTTTGCTGACGTCGATCGTCTTTGCACGTCACAGGTTGAGGTTTTCATAAAATCTTCAAAAAAGTAGTGGGTCTTGTTGATCTTGGAGTCCTTCGTGTTGCCAAATATAAGTGAGACTTCTGTTGGCACTTCTCTTCTGATCTTGGTTTGTAGGTCTTGAAGAGGTTGGTTAGTAAGAAGTCAATGATATTAGATGTTATTCTAAAGTTAGATACGTTAGGTTAGTGATGGCATACGTGTAATTCAAAATATTAATTTAACTAGGCAAGTCCCATCACATTACGGGGATGGGTTTTCTTTGGGGGTTTCGGTATCATGTGTAGTTCATAACTCTTATGTGTTAACGTTTAGATTAGAAGGAAAATCATTCTAGGAAGTTTTCGAGGACAAGTTTATAAGTGCATCAGGGTCCATCTATGGCAAAAAGGTAAGAAAAGTTTTTGTGTAGAGAAATCAAGATGTTTAAACAAATTTGAAGTATGTTTCATAATATGCATTGCCTTCAAGGCGTGCTTGTGAAAGATACAAGGGAACAACATATCAACAACAAGCAAACAAACAAGGCACACACAAGCAACAAATATACCAGCAAACTAATGAGAACACAAGACACCTATAGAACAAAAATGACACTCACCAATCGCGTTAGTCTGAGAATCCAACCAAGGGTCATATGCTGGAAGTCCTATGGGTCTTGGTCATTCCTACTTCTTGGAGTCTAATTTCTTCAGCTTGGTCTCCTGCTGGAGAGCTTGATACTGTGGAAGTTGCAACTGGAGTACCATTGTTGGGGTTGAAGTCTTAGTGAGACTGCTTCGGTAAGCAGCGGTTGCTTTGTAGCTTGTTCTGCACTTGACGACTACCTTGATGCCGTAGGCTGAAATCTTGAGACTATACTTCGCCTTCTCGGTACTAGTTACTTAGGCCTCCATTGGGTTCATCGTCAAGTCTATACAAGCTTTGAATAGGGACACGATAGTAGAGAAAAGTCTTTTGAAATACTTTAAATTAGAGAGGTAAGGTGAGTGGAAGCCATACTAGGCTAGAAGAAAATAGTTTTCTATCGAAAAAGGTTTTAGCAAAGATATTTATTTCCTAAGCTAACGACCATGCTAACTAAGGTCTCCTAAGGTCAACGATGGCTCTGATACCAAGTCTGTGAGGACCCCTCTGACTACCCATCAGAGATGCCCACGTAATGTAAACAGATCACGATCCCAATGATCAGTGCATCGCGATCACATAACCAACATGGTATACAAAGAACATCATTCAACTCGAGTAGAACAAGACTTACATAAATAATGGTCACATGACTAAGTCTGCAATCATCGTCACACATGACGGAATTGAACTAAGGTACAACGGAAGTTTCAGCTAGCGTCGGCCCTCGTCACGTCCTGACGAATTCCCACACAGCAGTTGAGCGGTGACACTCAGTTGGCGTAGTCGTCGGTGTACTCCTCCTTCTTCTCGGACAACTCCTCATTGCAACCTGGACGTTTGAATATCCAGGGACATAGCCATATGAGTACATTTACGTACTCGCAAGACCACCTCTAGGGTTTAAGTTTTCATGGTAATGCAAGAAAACACCTTTCAAAACTGGGATAGCTGCTATATACGACTATAGGGCTTAGTTTTCGAATACGATGATTTTGGACATAGAGAATACGACATCTCTATATCTTTGTTGAAGAAAAATATTTAGAGATGTAAATTCTCTTCTCTTAGATATAGCAACAACATATCCAAGTTCAAAAAAAGCTTTCTTTTGTAAAAGTTTATGAAAACACTAGGATAGGGATACCCCTATTTCTTTCCTTGAGATCGGACTGGTTGTCTCCCCGAGATCAACCATCCTTACCCAAATTCCGTACCTCCCAGGTACCACCTTGTTGCCTCCTTATTTTTCCTTCGAAATACGCTTTCCTTTTTAAAACTAAAATGCCCATCCGCCTAGATCAGTGGCCTTTCCAACCGTCCATGACCGCGGACACGGCTATTCGAATAGATTGACACTCTGCAGAGGTTGCACACTATACCCACACCAATCGGTCATTCCGCCGTGTCTGTCACGGCCCGTCATACGACAACATGCGGGGGTCCGGATAACTCGATCAAAACTTTCCACTATGTCCACTCTAGTATCGGGAACTCCCGGTGGGTTTGTTTCTCCCCGGCACCGTGTGCTCCACTAGACCCCTTGGTCTTTCCTCGGGACGCCACACCGTCACGACAGGAGACCCGCTGTAATCGTCTGGCGCGATCATCACATGTGTATTGCCTGATCCAGAGGGCAACCCGGCTTCGAGGGCCTAGCCCCCATAGAAAGTATGAGAGCCCCAATACTAAAACAGACAAGCTTCCGGCTAAGCCCTACCCATGTCAGGTAGTGTGGTTGCACGGGTTAATTGTTCGAGCGGCTGCTAGGGCAGATCTTTGTTTTTCAAAAACAACTTCCAATCCTCCGACTACTCCCAGCAGCTCGGGTTTTCATAACATCTCCGAATGCTCCCAACATCTCGGGTTTTAATAAAATACTTGCTCGCCGACTGCTCCCAACAGCTCGGGTTTTCTCCGAAAACATTTTTATCAAACCAGGCTCCCATCCTATAGTTTTGAGGTAAGAGAATATGCGTAGTACTAGAAAACTTAATCTTCTTGATGGAGCCTTCAACAACAAGGCTCATCAAGTAAAAACTTACTTTGTAACACCTATAAATAATCTAGTAGATAACTTTGGCCAAACAATATTTTCTAAAAATAGTTTTCGGGTGGCAAGGTGCCACAAAAGAAGTAAAACATGCATTATTTTATTTTGAAAACAAAGCATGCTTGATAAAATAGTAGGATTCATTAGAGTGGTGAGGTGGCTGGCCTGGCTCAGCAATGTGCCTTTGGTCTTGATCTTGATGTTCCTCAGGTTCATTCCTCACTTCCAGTTCTTTCCAGATCGTATCTAACGTCGTAAACATGAAAAAGAACAACGCTCAAAATACGACCACAAGGACATAACAAACAACAAGCATTGCACAAGACACTAAGTTAACAATCAAGGACAAGCAATTCATGTAGTTAAACGATCACAAACAACAAGTCCATAAAGCTAAAACAAACATCAAGCAAACCTAAGCAAATACACATAACAACCTTAATTGTTTAAAATATAGTTTTGATTAAATACTAAGCCAACCAGCTCTTATGGTGATTAGATCATTTAACAAAGGTGGTTATATTAGTTTCAGGAAATACTTCAGACAAAAGTGTCTCAATAAGCATGCACTAATACTAGCATCTAGCACAATCACATGCAACCATGTTACTAGCTCAAGAACATCTATTATCAAGTAATTAATAAACCCACAAAGATTAACACCACTGCTCACATAAGTTGTTGACTAAGAGCTAAAAAGGTGCAGTAGGCTTGTTTAATAAGACACCAGAATTAAGACAACTTCAACAATTAAACGCAACAATCTAACACTAACCATGTGTTGACAACAATCTAAAATAAGAAAGTCATACATTAAGTATTGCAAAACACAAAAAACTACTAGATAAAATTTAACACCAAACAATCATTCACATGCATAACACACAAATGAAATTAGTGCAACTCCTAGGAAACAACATGAACTATGAGAAACTCAAAAGTGAATGGACTAACATACTTTTAGGAAATTCATTAAGGTTATTAAAGGATAACCTATGTTTCTGGACTTATGATTTACTAAGCACATCAACACATAACAATTTCCGGTAAAACATGATATTAACTCATTACATTTATTAGATAAATAAGATGATGTTTAAAGAGATAAAACAGAACACACAAACATAGCCACAAGCAAAGCATATAAACACATTCGACGTCATTTTTATGGTACAAAGTGAATGATGCCAAACATAAGTTAATAATGCACCACACATTATTAAAGTGTTTAAACCAAGTTATTATGGCTGAGTTCAGGTTCTGGTTTTCAAAGGTTGACTAGTAATATTCATACAATTTTACTAACCAAAAATAGAGAATTAAAATAATACTTTTAGTAGATAATATGGTGCTGTATTGGGAGATAAATTATAACTACTATGATAAGGTTCATAAAATAAAATCCTTGTACCACAGTATACTTAGTAACTATAGGAAACCAGGAATGTTGGATTTGCATGCAAAGCTATTACTAAATAGGAATTAAAACTCCTGCAAATGCTACTGGTTTCAAAACCATAATGAGCTTAGTTTCAGTTTTAGGGTTTTCCTACACTCGAGGTTAATTTCTATGGATAGGTACTGACTTAAGATTTCTTCAGAAATTGGATTCACTTCATTTGGACACCCCTAACTCAAGATATTCCATTTTAAGTGAAGAACATACTTTTTACTAGATTTAATGTGCAACACTAATTATAAATATTTTTGAGACAAAACCAGTGTGGTATGATAAACAAAACACATAGGTACTACACAAAAATACTCCTAATCCACTTGCACAAACAGGTCTAGCACAAACAAGTGAAACTAGGCACATGCAATTAATAGAACAAAGAATATCCATATTAAAGTGTAATAACCTACTGTTCTAGAAAATAATCCACCATGTGCAAAACATAGATTGTAAAAATCTACCCAGCTAGGTGATGGTAGCTACTACTCCTATATACCACAAGAAATTGGATTGACTGTAAAAAAGTATTTTTAATAATGTAATAAAAATCATCAAAAAGCTAATGTTGTTAAACTTAAACTTAATGGAACTCTAGTTTCTCAAATCTCCTACATGCATGGGTTATAGATCTAGGTATGTATTCTTTTAGTCTTTACATAAAACTAAAAATTGCAAGTTTTGGATATACAGAACTCCCACAATTAAATAAATGGTGAAAACTATACTTTTTGCTAGATCTAACCTAACACACATATACTAATTATTTCTGAAAACGGCTAAATCCACATGGTTAAGAAAACACACAGCAATCCAAATAAATTATTTCAATTTTTTTGCATGCGCAAATCTTCCACAAATGAACTAAAGCTGAGCTAGTAGTTCTCTGGAAATTAACAGGGAAAACATTTTAAAAGAAAAATCGAGCAGGCGGGCTGGATATGGTGACGGGCCGAGCCTGGCCGGCCCAGAGGCGCTGCGCGCGCGGCCAATTGGTACGCGGCCGCCGGATTGCAAACGAAGGGCAGAGATTAAAACTGGAAGTATTCAAACAAAGTCAGAGATCACGGATCAGACGGCTCTCGTGCATCTTCTTCCTCCCGACAGGGACGGACGAGCGGGAACCCTAGCAGAAGTGGGGAAGCTCGTGGTGCTCATCACGGGCGCGCGTAGGTCGAAGCGGAGGTCCGAGGTGGCTGAGGAGAGCAAGGGGAGGACCGGGGTGGCGCCGTTTGCGTCGGAGAGCTTCAGATGGACCTCAACGTCCAGTAGGTCTACGGCGGACACGGTCACGGCGCGTTGGCTTCGGGGTTCCTGCAAACAAACCACGATGTCTAAGAGGTGCTCCGAGGGGAGGGGACCTCGAGGGAGAAGAAACGGAGAGCAGAGGAGGACGGAGACGACGACATTCATGCGCGCACTGCCTCTCGATTCCAAGCAGAAGAAAGAAAGAGAGCTCGCTCGACATCTCTCGGAGGGGGAGGGTAGAGGACGGGGAGCAGGAATTGCAAGATGGGAGAGGGTGTGGATGCCTCGGATGCCTAAAAGTAGAGGGTGGCCGAGTTGGGGGATTTTCGGACAGGGAGAGAGAGGGCATAGGCCAGGGATTGGGGGAGAGGGGTGGTGTGCAATGATGCCACGCTCTGCACCACCTCTTTGGACAATAGCCCATGTCCTAGAGTCGTTGGAGAGGATGAAATAAGTGAAGAAGTGTCTCCTGCACTCAACCTGTTTGACAGAATGCTCGAAAGAAAAATACAAGAAGAAGAGAAGGGCTAGGGTTTGACAAAAAATCATGCAAAGAGTTTCCAGAGGTGTGGGAGTGTAAAGTACACCATAATACACGAGTTGTACAAGGTTAGAGGGGTGGGTTTTGATGTTTTATAAAATTAGGCTGATTTGACTATGCCACAAAACATGGATGGTTTAGTCAATCCTTTGGTTCAAAAATTAAGAGACAAGGTGGGTTGATCAGAGGGGATATAGGTGCAGCATTTGGTTTAAGAGCTTAGGTCAAAAGGGCTCAACATCACTAGATACAAAAATGACAAGTTGCTATCTAGTAACATCACATGAGGTCACATTATAATGTAGCACCTAAAACAAACATGAATTAATGATCAACATTTTTGAATATTTCAAATAAGGTTATGGATAGATAATGGAGATGGTAAGGATGAGGTTAGGTGAGTTGCATTTCCAAATTGAAATAATTAAACCCTAATTATCATGTTCTAGAAATACTAAAATTTAATGGAAATGAAGATAGTTATTTCCTATTTGAAAAAGGATAATCTTTGAGTTTCTCCTAAAATCAAGCATAATAATAAAAAGTTAAACACACCACAACCATATGGCACAACATTAAAGAATGAATGATCTCAATTAAATTATATAAATAAAATGTTGTCTCATACACCACCACATGAACACTAATAAAATAACACACTTATCGGAAACAATGTAATCACATAACATAAAGGACAACCACACATACAAACAGATAAACACCCACACAATTTGATCACTAACCATACTTTGAATATAAATCAAATATATTTTGTGAGGAGGTGATCGACAAAATCAAGACAGGGTATTTTTGGTAGAAATAGAATTAAACAAACATTTTTGGAATTGATTTTCCAAGAACAATAGAAATGGGGTTCTAAAAAGAGAGTTTCTAATATTAGCTACATATAAAACTCAAAATATATTAGGACTTATTATGTAGTCCTTTATAGTTTGCAAGCATATAGGTTTTTTTTTGGAAATACTTTTATTTTCTGAAACAATAGGTTTTTGGGTAGCTGTTAATTTCAGAACATCAGACGTCCTATTACAACTAGGTTGAGTTTTAGGGTTGATAGCTAGAGGGTTTATCAACACAAACACAAAACACAACATGACCAATAGAGAAATAAGAGGATAAACACATTTATTAACAAGACATTTTCAAAAAAAAATTGTTGCCTCAGAATTTTGGATCTTTTATAATTAAGTTTTTTATGTTTCCAAAATTTGGGGCGTTACAATACTTTGCTAGAAATCATCTTGAATAACCACTCTAATGTCTTAATCATAATGTGCATAAATACTCAGAGAAAATACTAAGTCTATTCTTCGAGGTGATCAACAATTATTAAAACTCTTTGTAAATTGGATATTCACTATAGTGAGAGAGACAGACACCCGGCCAGTCACTTAAGTTGTGGAACAGGTCTCATGTACGTGGACATGTAAGGTTAGTCTCCAGGCCGCTTCATCTCACTATGCCGCTAGGATCCAACAAACTTCAAAGGTGGTAATAACATGATAAAAAATTGTTTATGTCTAAAGTGAAAGACAAGATTAGGAAAGAGGGAAAAGATAGAAAGAAGGATGTACAAACTTGTAACTTTATCCTTGGTGATGTCTTGATTGAATTTTTATTAGACTTGATAAATCTTCAGACTTGATGATTCTTGTATCATCGGGGCTGGTCTTGGATTTAACTTAGTCATCATGAAGACTCAGAGAAGAAGAAGAAGAAGAAGAGAAAGAGAGAAAGACTTAGAGAATAAAGGGGGTTTGTCTTCTTGAACTTCCTCTTGATTTTTCTTCTAAGTTCTTCTACTTCTTGGAGATTCTTCTAGAGTCTGTTTTCTTCTAAGTGCTTCTACTTCTTGGAGATGCTTCTAGAGTCTGTTTTCTTCTAAGTCCTTCATTGGCCTTCTAGCTCCATGTTTAAAATCCTAAGTGTCTAAGTGTATAGCACTTTACCAAAATATAAGTTGAAAATAATCCTAACTTAGAGAAAATAATGAAGAGGTTTTCCTATGAGAAGTATATCTATATTAGAAAATATGTTATGCATGCAATGCACTTTTTAATCATAAGAAACATCATACTAATTTTTGTGATATTTATAAAGTATGCATGAGGCTATAAATGAAATTTAATTAATTTCTATTTTTGCAAAATATAATAAAAGGAATAAATATAAGATTAAAGTTTTATGTGATTAAATTTTATAAAAAATATTTATAAACAGTCCTAATGGACAGAGAGGATTTAAACAAATTTATAGCAATTGGATTTATTCAAAAATAATGTTTCTATCAAAAGTTATGTCAAAATTACTCAAACTATTCAAATTAAGGGTATGATTATTAAATCGTCAAAAATATTCTCAAAAATTATTTTCTAATGGAAGCATAATATAACACATATTCTAAGGATTCCAAAACAATTTTATTTTCATTTTTGGAATTATAGATTTAAAGTTATGACAAATATACTCAAATCATCCATTTGAAATTTAAATATTTTAAACTAAGTCAATTTGAATTCTAACAGATCCAAAATATTCTACATGTCAAGGGCTATCCAAAAATATAAAATTTGTCAAATTTGAATAAGTGGTTAAAAAGTTATGAAGGTTTGAATTTACAGGGACAAATCTTAAAACTGCTAATTAAACTAAATCGAAACAAATCATTTTCCACGTCAGCGCTGACTGGGCTGCTGAATCAGCGTTGACTGGGCTGCTGAATCAGCGTTGATTGGATCTGACGGACGACAGGGAACCGTACCGGTTCTCTTAAGACTTCTAATCGTGGTTAGATTGGACGGCCAGGAGGAGATGCTCACCGGGCGACGCTCACGGTCGCCGGAGATGTGGACGACGGCGGCGCTGTGCTCGGTGGGGGACGGCGACGGTGTTCCGGCAGTTCCCCGGACGCGAGAACGACGGCTCCGGATGTGGTGTGTCGCGGTGAAGGCGATGGAGGCGACGACGAGTCCGATTGCTTCTCCGAGTAGCGTGGAGGTTCCGTTGGAGTGGTTCGCGCACCGGCGACCTTCGGGTCGTGCGTGCCACGCAGGATTTGCAGCACGGAAGGAGCGGGCAAGGTACACGCGGGTGCGCACGAACATATGGTGGAGTTTGCGCACGGTATTGGACCAAGGCGGTGGCTAAACTCGCCGGAAATTGCGAAACGGTGGCGGCGGGTGTGCGGACTCTGACGAGCGAGAACAGCAGCCTGGAGGCGCGATTCGAGATGCAAAAAGAGGGGAATGAGAGAGGAGGGCCGGGGCTACATATAGGGTAGGCAAGGGCGTTGAATCCGGTCGGTAATCAAGGTAATTGAAGAAGGAAACACCGGCGGTTTCTGGCGCGATTCGGGGTCAGAGGTTGAAGACGACCCCCCCCCCCCCCCCTGACAGGTGGGTCCCGCCTGTGAGGGATTTTTTTTTGTTTTTCTATTTCTTTTGTAACTTTTGATTTAATTATCCAAATGAAGTCAAATAAATTTCTAAAATTTTGTAAAAAAAATATCTTTGTGTTAAACCAGTTGTGGGCATGTTTTGAACACTTTTGAAAATAACATTTTGAAATATTCACAAAATACTAATTTTCCCATTAAGGTCAACTTTGAAATTAGGAATTTAATCAATTCCTGTGGGGGTAAATAAAATTTATGAAATTACCACAGTCATATATGTTTTATATTAAGTTATCTTAAACTCATTTTCAATAACCATTTATTTTTATTTTGGTAGAATAGTAAAATAACAAAATATAAATATTTTTAAAGAAATAGGAAATATAATGGATTCAATTTTAATTCAATTTTATTTTGTGCACCATTATATTTTATATTATGATCAATCATTTGAAACCTCCATAAATATCTTTGGAAAATATTCTACCTTTATCATATTTCTCATGTTGAAATTATTCGTGAAATCCTTTTTATATTTTGAAAGTTGATGGAAATGATTTAAATTAATTTACCAAAATATAATTTTAGGTTTAAGAAATACTTTGTATAAAAGAATTTAAACTAAACTCCAAAATTTTAAATAGTGATTAGTTGGATATTTCAAATTTTGAATATCTAGAAAATGCTATGAAGCCTTTTAAAGTTGGTTTTCTTATGCTTTTATAGTTTCCTCTTAATCAAAAATAAAAGTTTAATTTTTTAGTGATTTTTAAACATTACAAAATGTTGGGATGTTACAGACTACCACCCTTAAAAGGAATCTCGTCCCCGAGATTCGGAGAGGCTAGAAAGCAAAGAAAATGCTTGGGATGATTCTGATAACTCGAGAGGGGGAGAAATCCAACTGTTGACACGGAAACTGCAAACAAGTAGAGAATGATTCCGCTTATTGGGGATGCTAGAAAGAAAGATGGTTTGGGATCTCGTGGTTTAGGCAATGGGGTTTGAATTAACTAGGTGGCTACCAGCCTTAAAAGGAATTTTTGTGGTCAGTCTAGAAACTTTGTTTAATCTTGCTTACTCTTCTGATGTAGAGTGTACTAGTATTCAAAATACAATGGTATGTGGTGATACGGCAAGTTTTAGCACTCACATTTTCCACTCGGTCCTTGGAGAGATTTATCCTTCTTCCACTCAGGGCAGCCACTGACATAGTGCCCTGTTGCTCCGCATCTGCGGCATGTCACGTGACTGATGATTTCATTGTGCGAGCGGATAAGGCAGTTATCCTTCACCTTTTCTGGGCACTTATCAGCGTAATGTCGCTTATCTTTGCATTTGTAGCAAATGACATCGTTTAAGTTCTTCTTATTCTTAGGTGTTTCCAGGGCTAACAGTTCTTCCAAATCTTGTTTACCATATTCTATCTCAATTAAAGAAGTACAATCTCGTTTGATGTGACAATTTGGAGCTAGGGGATCTCCTTCACACTTATAGCAATACTTGGAGGTACTTTTGGATATCTTCGGGTGTGACTTTACTCTCACTTCATTTTCCATCTTGGTAGGAGCCAAAATCATTCTTGGACAATGATTTGGTTAAGTGTCCTTACCAATCTTCTTCTTTATGCAGTTCGATGAATAATGTCCTTGTTCTTTGCACTTGTAGCAATTGATGTGGCTAAGGTTTTTCTTCGATTTATCCTTTTGTTCTGGTTCCTCGAGGGTCTTCATGAGAGATTGGTTCATTCCTTCCTTGGGTTGCTGGATAACTTGTTGCACCAAGGGATAAAGTTGACACTGTATTGGGACATGATTTGTTCCTTCACACAAAAAGCAAGTAACCTGAGTTGCGGGGCATCCCTTAACTAGATTTCTTATATCACCATGGGGCCACTCATCAGGACATTCTTTGGACGTATGTACTATCTCTCCACAAGTTTTGCATGCCTTCGGTTTGGTCATAAGACCCTCTTGATACTCACTATGGTTTTGATCAATCTCAGGCAGATGGTCATTGATCAAATTCCACAACTGACTTTGGTTCTCTAATAGTAGTCGCATTGTTGTGTGCATATCATTGGTGTTGGTATTGGGGTGAGACATCTGTTTGTTTTAGAAATAAATG
The DNA here is from genome assembly GCA_026929855.1 of Poa annua. Taxonomy (NCBI): domain Eukaryota; kingdom Viridiplantae; phylum Streptophyta; class Magnoliopsida; order Poales; family Poaceae; genus Poa; species Poa annua. Next base: position 160,575,359 of record CM049427.1, on the reverse strand, counting down.
AGTTGAATTATAGGTACTATGGAGGAGTTCTAATTCAATAATTTAGAACAAGACAACCAATCTCCAACAAAATCAATCAACATGGTTCAAACACAGGCAAACACATACGTGCAAATTTTCAAACTTCTTTTGAGAAATCGAACTAATCGTTTATCGAACGAAACACACCACGTCATGGAAATACAAAAGTGATAGTACTGCCATACCACAATTTGATAGGTCAATACATCATCGGATCTCGTTATTCTAATGGATAGGTGGTCTAATATATCTTTTTCTTGAGTGCTTCGAGTTCCTCCTCTACTTCCTTGAGTTCTTCAAGATGCTTCTGGGTGTTGTGAAGTCTAAAATGAACTCTTTCTGCAAGGTACTCGATGGCTCTCCATGCTGCATTTCTTGCTGAATCAAAGAAGGATGTGTGAAGTTTTGGGTTGGTGAACATGCAGTCACCCTCAGTCTTGTGATCATCTTCTTTGCTCCTGTATAGATGGACTTGCACCCACCAATACTCTTGGCCTTCATCCATGAAAGGAAAACCTTTGTATACTGCTTCTCCTTCAAAACCTAAGATCTTCATGTTATCCTTAAGTGCTCTTGGAAACTCCGTCTCACATTCCAAGGTCATGGTCATCACTGGTCCCTTCTTGAGTTATTCAGTGAGTGCGGTCATCTAAAAACAAGAGAAGATACTTAGAAAGGAAATAGTTAAGATAGTTACAAGAATGATGTTTGAAAAGTTCTTATATTTAGCAAACATAATGAAATAGATTTTCAATCCTATGGTCCAAGTCCTATTTCTAGCCAAACTTAGGGTTTCGAACATACAGGCAACACAGTGCTCTGATAGCATCGGTAGCGTACCTGCACATAAAATATGGCAGGTACCTGCGTATAGTGCAAACCCCTGGATCCATTCGTTTGCACACACAATTTACGATGTAATATCACAACAAAGTATCAATTTTATTACATCGATGATCTAGACTTACAAAATATTCATTACAAGTTGCATAGCGCAAAGCTAGCTTTTAAAGAATAAGCAGCGTAAATACAATAACAGTGAGTCTCCATCATCTTCATGTTGCCACAGGCGAAAACATGTTGGTTGCAGACTTGAAACCTTTAAACGAAACCTCACTCGTCATCTGAACAATCTGCAATAATAAAAATATTGCAACAACGTGGGTCAGATTCTATTAAAAATGGAGTCTAGGAAGTGACACTATGGTGGACACTTAGAGGAAAAACTCTAATAACCTAAATGCATATTTGGCTGGTGGAGTTCAAGGCTATTTTGCATAAAGCCAATTTTTCCTAACTCTTTGGAAAACACTTTTCTTCTATTCGAGACATCCGTGGCATGAAATCCATTGTCTCATTCTACCCTTGTTCACCCATCAAGTTTTAAATTTTGAAGTTGGAATGGTGGAATCCTCTGTTGACGTACGTGATCAGCTTCTCAAATTGTCCGTACCTGGGACACGACTAAGTACTTAGTTTTAAGCTCAGCTGACGTTTTGCACGTTCACCATTTTACCCATTCAACCCAATCTATCCTTTACACTCTGAAGTGATAAGGAAAAGGAGAAGAATGAGACGAGATCTTTCAGAAGCATTTTCCCTCCCACTCTGGCTTGACCCGTTCCACCTAACACCCTCTACATCTGCTTGTCAAGCCGGGGCGAGTCCGTGCAACTTAGTTGATCAAGCCAGAGCCCATTGGCAATGGCTGCACTAGTAGCAATTTTCACTCGGAGTTCTTCAGATCCCTTTGTTCCCTGGGTGGCCATCCACAAGTGCACGTACTCCAGGAACCATAGACATGGGCCTGAGTAGCCACTCGACTTTGCCACCATACACAACCAATCCACCCAGGAGGTTCTTTATTAACTTAGAAGAATTTAGATTTTCACAAATCAACATTTGCATAGCATCAAATAATTCTACTAAGTATTACATAGGAACCTAGACACAGGAGTAAGAAATTTCTAGACAGGTCTAGCATAGCAATACTATCCTACACATGCTTATATAAAAATACACTAAGTAATACATATAGAAAATAGTAGGAGATTTATGAATGTGCCACTTGCCTTTGGAAGTCGTCTTTGCTCACAAACTCTTTTCAACGTTAATCGGAGCTCTCCGTTCAATCTAAACCATATAGACAAACAATAATACAACAATAAACACAACACAAAGCATACAAACACATACATAAATAACATACAAATTTCATAAAACTTCTAAGGAAAATATATTTTTGCATGACGTGCAAATATTTCTAAGGACTCGAGATGCATGTCATGCCATGAAAATCTTTTAAGTTAATGCAGGGAAAATATATTGGTAAAAAATGACTATGTACTAAGTTCATAGGTTGGACAAAATACTTTGCTAGAAATCATCTTGAATAAGCACTCTAATAGCTTAGTCATGATGTGCATAGATACTTACAGAAAATATTAAGTCTATTCTTCGAGGTGATCAACTATTATTAACAACTCTTTGTAAATTGGATATTCACTATAGTGAGAGAGACAAACACCCGGCCAGCCACTTAAGTTGTGGAACAGGTCTCATGTACGTGGACATGTAAGGTTAGTCTCCAGGCCGCTTCATCTCACTATGCCGCTAGGATCCAACAAACTTCAAAGATGGTAATAACATGATCAAAAATTGTTTATGTATAAAGTGCAAGACAAGATTAGGAAAGAGGGAAAAGATATAAAGAAGGATGTAGTTGGTCTTACAGGCTTCATCTCCAGACTTGTAACTTTCTCCAGGCTTCATCTCCAGGCATAATATAACACATATTGTAAGGATTCCAAAACAATTTTATTTGGAATTTTTGGAATTAAAGATTTAAAGTTATGACAAATATACTCAAATCAATCATTGGAAATTTGAATATTTTAAACTAAGTCAATTTGAATTCTAAAAGATCTAAATATTCTATATGTCAAGGGCTTTTCAAAAATATAAAAAATTTCAAATTTGAATAAGTGATTAAAATGTTATGAAGGTTTGAATTTAAAGGGACAAATCTGTAAAACTGCCGATTAAACTAAATCGGAAAAAATCATTTTCCACGTCAACGCTCACTGGGCTGCTGAATCAGCGTTGACTGGATCTGATCTGGATCGTCAGATCCAGATCTGATGGACGACAGCGAACCGTACCGGTTCGCTAAAATCTTCTAATCGTGACCGTTAAATTTAGATCGGATGGCCAGGAGGAGATGCTCACCGGGCGGTGCTCACGGTCGCCGGAGATGTGGACGACGGCGGTGCAGTGCTCGGTGGAGGACGGCGACGGTGTTCCGGCGGTTCCCCGAACGTGAGAATGACGGCTCCGGATGCGGCGTGTCGCGGGGAAGGCGATTGAGGTGACAGCGAGTCCGATTGCTTCTCCGAGAAGCGGGGAGGTTCCGTCAGAGTGGTTCACGTGCCGGCGGCCTTCGGGTCGTGCGTGCCACACACGATTTGAAGCACGGAAGGAGCGGGCAAGGTACACGTGGGTGCGCACGAACAGATGGTGGAGTTTGCGCATGGTATTGGACCAAGGCGGTGGCTCAACTCGCCGGAATTTGCGAAACGGTGGCGGCGGGTGTGCAGACTCCGACGAGCGAGAACAACAGCCTGGAGGCGCGATTCGAGATGCAAAAAGAGGGGAAGGAGAGAGGAGGGCCGGGGCTACATATAGGGTAGGCAAGGGTGTTGAATCGGTCGTTAATCAAGCGAGTTGAAGAAGGAAACACCGGCGGTTTCAGGCGCGATTTGGGGGCAGAGGTTGAAGACGACCCCCCTGACAGGTGGGTCCCGCTTGTCAGTGATTTTTTTTTCTGTTTTTCTATTTCTTTTGTAACTTTTGATTTAAATGTCCAAATGAAGTCAAATAAATTTCTAAAATTTTGTAAAAACAATATCTTTGTGTTAAACCAGTTGTGGGCATGTTTTGAACACTTTTGAAAAATAATATTTTGAAATATTCACAAAATATTAATTTGCCCATTTAGGTCAACTTTGAAATTAGGGATTTAATAAATTCATTTGGGGTTAAATAAAATTTATGAAATTACCACAGTCATATATGTTTGATATTAGTTATCTTAAACTCATTTTCAATAACCATTTATTTTTAATTTGGTAGAATAGTAAAATAACAAAATATAAATATTTATAAAGAAATGGGAAATATAATGGATTCAATGTTAATTCAATTTTATTTTGTGCACCATTATATTTTATTTTATGATAAATCATTTGAAACCTCCATAAAATATCTTTGGAAAATATTCTGCCTTTGTCATATTTCTCATGTTGAAATTATTCATGAAATCCTTTTTATGTTTTGAAAGGTGATGGAAATGATTTAAACTAGTTTACCAAAATATAATTTTAGGTTTAAGAAATACTTTGTATAAAAGAATTTAAACTAAACTACAAAATTTTAAATAGTGATTAGTTGCATATTTTAAATTTTAAATATCTAGAAAATGCTATGAAGTCTTTTAAAGTTGCTTTTCTTATGCTTTTATAGTTTCCTCTTAATCAAAAATAAAAGTTTAATTTTTTATTGATTTTTAAACATTACAAAATGTTGGGATGTTACATGTGATGTTTGGATACATCTCCATTCTTCCTCTGCCGCCCAAGTTCCATGTAATTCTGCTCGATTAAACTCTTGTGTTCCTCCACCCAAGGTTCGATCAATTGTAAGTGTTGTAGCACGACACGGTGAGCCCTGTCGAGGTCTTCTATTCGACCATGAACGCCCACAAAGAGTGAGCGGGAGCTCTCGCGGTGACAACTCCACTTAGCCTGCCGAGGTGCTTCCTGGTGGGCAGACCAACATCCTCGTTCTCGGTGCTTAGATAATTTTGGCAGAAAGAGATGCACTCGTAGGTTAAAAAGCCCTTCGCCATGCTTGCGTCCGGACGGGCCCTGTTGCGAACGTATCCTTTCATGACACCGTTCTGCCTTTTGAACGGCATCATGTAGTGCAGCAACGTCGGTCCGAGCTGTTTGATGTCCTCAACGACGTGGAAAAAGGAGATGCACGCAGATATCAAAGAATGAGGGCGGGATGTAAATCTCGAGCTCACATAGTATCAGCACGATCTCTTCCTGTAGTCTGTCAAGCTTCTTCATGCCGATTGACTTGCTGTTGATGACATCGAAAAAGTTGCATGGGGCAAGCAGCGTATCTCGGACGTGCTCGTCCATTATCCCTCGGATTGCAACGGGAATTATCTGCGTCATCAGCACGTGACAATCTTGAGACTTCATACCACTGAACCTCTTCTTCGTTGGGTCTAGATACCTGCTGATCTTCCCCGCATAACCGCCCGGAAATTTGACTCCTACGAGGCACTTATAGAACTGGCCAAGCTCTTCCGGACGCATAGTGAAGCAGGTAGCGGGAAGCACCACTGATTTCTTCTTTGCCCTTTTGCGGCGACCTTGAGTTCCTTCCGTTTGATTATCATCCTTGTCATCGTCATCGTCATCACTGTCGGGTGCCTGCAGATCTTTCTTGATGCCAAGCCATTTCAGATCGTATCTTGCTCTTGTCCCATCCTTGGACTTTCCTGGCATGTTCGAAAGAGTGCCCAGTAGACTCTCGGTGACATTCTTCGTAATGTGCATCATATCTAGGCTATGGGGCGCTTTAAGGACCTTCCAGTACGGCAAGTCGTGAAAAACAGACCTCGCTTTCCATACACCCAGGAGGGGATCAATCCTTGGTCGCTTCTTTCCAGGAGCAGGACACTCCTCCCAATTTCTCAAAAGCTCATCGATTGCATTGTCGGTCCTCTGGTGCGGGGGGCTTTCGAGCTCGTGTTCACCATTGAAAAGGTCACCGCGTTTCCTCCACGGGTGATCCATGCGAAGCCACCGTCGAGCACCTGGGTACACAGTTTTCGAAGACCAATCCCTTGGTAGCTAGAGATGCGGGGTCCTATCCATGCACCTGACACATGCGTAGAATCCGTGGCCTATCAAGGCTGATACGTACGAGCAACCAGGATAGTCCTGCATCGTCGTGAACAAGGCGGCTCTCATGTCGAAATATTCTCTAGTGTAGGCATCCCATGTACGGGCTGGCATCTCCCACAACGTGGCTAACTCCTCCTTCAACACCGAGAGATAAAGATGTATGTCGACATCCGGTTGTTTCGGCCCCTGGATGAGAATGCTCATGTGTATGTACCTTTGCTTCGTGCACAACCAAGGGGGAAGGTTGTAAGGCCATACAAACACGGGCCACGTGTTGTGCGTGCTACTCTGGTTCCCGAACGGATTGAGTCCATCGGTTCTCATACCCAGTCTGACGTTCCTTGCGTCGACTCCGAAATTTTGAAAGGCGTCCAATGCTTCCCACTGGCTACCGTCTAATGGGTGTGAAAGGATTCTTCCCTTCTCCGGATCTTCTTCAGGCTTCTCCCTATCCATGTGCCAGTGCATGAGCTTTGCTTCCTTAGGGTCCACAAAGTACCGCTGCAGACGGGGAGTGATAGGAAAGTACCATACCACTTTTCGAGGAACTTTCTTATTCGCACCCTTGTACCGTCCTATGTCGCACACCGGACATTTGGTAATGTCCGTGTACTCGCCACGATAAATTACGCAATCATTGATGCATGCATGGTATTTAACGTGTGGTAAGTCAAGTGGGCACACGACTTTCTTGGCCTCATTGATGCTTGTTGGCAATGTGTTCCCCTCGGGAAGTCGATCGTGCATGAATTTCAGGTTTCTCGTGAAAGCTCGCATCGGTCCATTAGCTTTGCGCATTCATCTCCATATCATCAGGCGTTACTTGCAAGCGTGTATCTTGTGTCTGGCACCCAGGATACAACGGAGTCTTCCCGTCGATCTCCATTTGCGCCAGTTTGGCTTTCTCTCTGGCGTTGCTCGTCTCCTTGAGGAGCAGTTCTTGAACATAAGGGCCCCATAAGGCCGACATTAGGGTGTTCTCCGTGTTTGTGTCTTCTCCACCGCCATCTCCCCCATGGTCATCATGATCATCATCTTGTCCACCGACATTTCCTTCGTCATGACCATCTTGTACTCCGCCCACATCTCCTTCGTCATGTCCAGGCGCATTTGCTGCCGGTGTCGGTGCCTGGTTAAATCCTAGCACGAAACTGTGCCTCAGCAAGTCATCCTCCAATTGTCCAGAATCAGGGTCGATCCACCTCTCGAGTTTGCATTTACGACAAGGACATCTTATCTAGCGCTTGTTGCACTTAATCATTTCCGCCTTTGCTTCTTCCTTGTATTTAGTAATTTGACCGGATCTCATCATTACGACCATGGTCGCCTACACGGGTTACATAAAACACACAACCGAGAAACGAGAGTATACGTTATTTACAATCGTAACACACATGCACACATGCATACACACACATGCATTTTCGACGGAAAATTTTGGCATGACTTCTCGTAATAGTCGGATGTATGGGTGGTGCAAAAATGTGCCGAAATGGAAATGAATCAACATTTCGGCAAACATATACATGCGCCACGCCGGCGCAAGAGACAACACAAACAACAAACATGCATATATATGCATGTGTCCACATACACCAATCGAAGGTCAAAAACCAATGCCATACCACCGCTACACAATCATGCACACCGGCTACAACAAAAATATGAGAAGATCGATGTCTCACCTAAGATTGGAGCTCCTCCGAGACGGTGATCGTGTGATGTTTGTTTGGAGAGAAATTAGTGGACAAAAGAGGAGGAGAGTTGATATATGATGCCACCTCTCGTACTAAGCAATCTCTATGGAACAAAATAGGTTTTAACCTTCTATAAATGGAGTCATCATGGAGAAATAATGGGGGGAATTGGGTGAGAAAGAGGAGAAAAACGAGTTGGTGAGGGAAGAGGAAAGGTTGCTAATGAATCTGAGATTTTTGTGCATTGAATGCTTAGTGTTTCCAGTTCACATATTGTGCCGCACCAAGTATTTTTTATGGCGCACCAGGCCCATGCGCCACAAAACAGGCACATTCTGCGAAATTCCTCTTTCTTCAGGTTCATTATGCCAGAGGAAATGTGAGCATTGCGGAAACCTTCCTTGAATTCATCCCAAGTCATGCCATCCATAGGATGAGTCACTTGATAAGTCTCCCACCACAATGCAGCAGGTCCTTCCAACAGGTGTGCAGTGAACCTTACTTTTTCTGCCTCAGAACACTCACACGTTACTAAGTCCTTGTTGTCTGAACGGAGCCAGTCATCCGCCACTATTGGTTCAGTAGCAGAGGAGAACTTATTAGGCCTAAGCCTTAGGAACCTAGCAAGTCTGTCCACTTGGGGTGGTGGTGGTGGAGGTGGCGGGTTGTTGTTGTTGTTATTGTTGTTGTTGGTTGCGGCAATGAACTGAGTCATCATAGTCATCAACTGAGCTTGAGCGGCCATCAGTTGTTGCATGGCATCATTGTTGTCGGTATCACGACGAGGAGGCATCTGTGGGGTTTTCAGCATAGATGAGTAAAAGATAGATAGAACTAAGAGAAGAAAAATCCTACCCATGCACAAAACAACCAAGTCAAACAATCAACACTCAATAAACAACTTAAAATTTTTCTTACTTAGCGATTCGAAACAGCATTCTAAGTTGACGACAGAGTCTGCAAACCAAAACATTCTAACATTTTCACACCACAAGTTGGAGATCAATGTTTTTAAAAAACGACGAACTAAACGAGGAATAACATTGTGGTCCAACTACTAAGTCTAAAATTCGTCCATAACGTCTCCTTCATCTTCTTCGACCTCCTCGATGGTGATACCTTCCTTCATAAGAATCTCCTTGTAGTCGTTCACCTCCTTCTCTAAGGCTTCATTCTTCTCCTGTAGCATTGTCTTCTCACGGTGCAGAGTCTCGATCGCTTCCGTTTTCCAGGGCTTCAATCTTCTCTTGTAGCATTCTCTTCTCACGGCGTAGAGTCTCGATCAAATCTTGATCAGCTTCGAACTCGACATCGTTGCTCAGAATTTCATCCTTCAAGGTCTTGATCTCCTTGTTCTTGTCTCTGATTATCTTTTCTTGATTTTGGAATTTCTTCTCTTGAGCTCGGAATTTCTCCTCTTGAGCGTTGGCCACCTCTTCTTGGGCGTCAATCTTCCGAGTCTCCTTGACTTGGGCCATTATTTCATCATTCTTCAGCAGCTCATCGCGTCTATCCTCTTCTAGTTGCCAGAGGTGAATTTCTAAGTCTTGGAGATAAGGGTGCAAAGAATCTGGTTTGTTTTTGTCTTCCTCGTTAACAAGGTAGGGTATCCCGTCTTCGTCACGTTGGCCTAGGTTAGAAAAATAGTGGTCCTTCAACTCCTCCTGGAATTGCCAGCAAAGACGTCCTATTAGCTCCTTCGTGACGAGATTCAACCCTTTCTCCAAGGAGTCACTAATCGACTTGTATTGGATATCTTCGGTCTTGGGTTCAGTCTGGCGCCCTTGTTGAAAAAGACGAACTCCCCATAAGTTTTCTTTGCTCAAGTGCTTCAGCTGACTTGCCTTGATGATGGGTGTTGGAAGCGCCAGTAGTTCTACCAACTCCAGAAGATATCTTCCAAAACGCATGTTCTTGAAGTCCTCCGCGGTTTGATACAAGAAGAATGACATCCTTAAGTTATAAGAGTAGAAATTGTTAAAACATGATACATAAGGTAAGAAGTATTAGTCATAGTGTAATTAAGTACTTAGAGAAAATAAGGGTTCTATTCTAAAAGGTGATCAACACTATTATCAACTCTTTGTAAGTAGGATATTCACTATAGTGAGAGACACAAACACCGGGCCAGCCACTTATAATTGTGGAACAGGTCTCATGTACGCGGACATGTAAGGTTAGTCCCGGGCCGCTTCATCCCACTATGCCGCTAGGATCCAACATATTTCAAAGATGGTAATATTATGATCAAAAAGAGGCTTAACCAATCATAAGGGCTCGAACCTACAGGCAACGCTTTGCTCTGATACCATTTTGGAGCGCCCCATCTTTTATATAAAGATGGAACACCTGTGTTAAGTGCTAGTCCCTGGATCACTGCCAGCACCACAGTACAAAATCTAAAGTATCATTGCAGAAGTATCATAATACTACAACGAGATCCAAAAATAGCTGAGTATACCTTTATTATAAGGTGCATATCCATGAAGGCTAGCTAGAATATTCAGAGTTCACAACAAAAGAAAATAGTAAATGAGCCTCATCTTCAAGCATGCGCCACAGTTGTGGCAGACATGTTGGGTGTAGACTCGAGTCCAAACTTATTCTTCATCAGAAGTACCTGCACATTGGAATATGCAGCCCCCGAAGGAGGTCAATACAATGAAGTATTGGCAAGTGACTATGGTGGATAGTTTACAACAAGTCTAATTCTATATGCATATTTGGTTTGGTGGAGTTGTAGGCTATTTTGCCGAAAGCAAGTTTTCTCCTATCTTTTGTAAAAGACTTTTGTTTCTCAAAGACTTGGCACCAAGGGATGAAGCCCAAGTGCACCAACAATTCTTTCCTTAGTCAAATTTTACTTCCGGGGACACGGCTAAGTACTCAGATTGTCGACTCTGCAGAGGTTGTGGACTTTCACCTTTAGACTCAATTAACCCAAACATCCTATACACGCGGAGTGCATTAAGGAAAGGAGAGAATTGAGACAAGAACTTTCAGAAGAAGAATGCAACCATACTAGCAGGACCCGTTCCACCTACCAATTCTACATCTGCTTGTCAAGCTGACAGGTTGCACCCTCACAACTTAATTATTCTAGACTAAGGACAGGTTTTGTTGTTCATATGTCAAGGGCTGGTAAGGTTTTGCAAAGCCCATTGTCAAAAGACTGCACGGAAATCATCTAAACTTGGAGGGACTTAGTAATCTCTTTGTTCCTGGGTGGCCGTCCACAAGTGCACTTCTGGGTGACAACCACCGTGCTCATGGCACTTAGTAGAATAGACATTCATCCTAGGCGACGACAACCACACGCATAGTCCCAAAAGCCACTCAACATAAACCATACCAACCAATTCCACCCAGATGTGCATTTTAAGTTTAACACTTAGAAATATTTCTATAGCATGGTAAGTAAAACACTTTTATAGCATAGCTAAGCATCTTATAAAACTTTTCATAGCTGCATGGGAAAAAGGGTGGCTACACACTACTAGGATATTTGCAAAGTATAAACTAACTTAGCATTATAAAATAGTTCAAAACCTCCTATCATGCATACTACTTAAAATATACTACTAATGCATATAGAAAATATTGGGTAAATTATGAATGTCACTTGCCTTGGTAGCAGGAGGAGCAAGCACAATAAGAATAACAATCACAAGCAAGTCCTTCCTCTTCTTCACAATCTTGCACAAGCAATATATAAAATAAATACCCACACAATATCACACAACACCAAACATAAATATGTATGCATGGATGATATGTCATGAGTATAACAAGACACACTGATTGATAATTATATCTTCTGTTATTAAATGTATGAAATGCAATTTCTAGGAATTTCTTATTTTACTTATCAATTAAATAATTGAAAACAATATATCACAAACTTGAATTCCACAACTACAACTTTTATTGTTTTATGAAAGTTTTCGAATAAGACACATATTAATATTTCTGGACAGAGGGCAATAATACAACACTAAAACAATTAAATTTATTTGAAAAACATTTTTATTATTTAAGGTTTGGATTTAATAGCCGAAATACCCCTCGAATAATTACACGAATTATAATGTATTAAAAGGAAAAACAAATGATGTAGAAATAAACTACACTAGCAGGGCTATCCGTGGATATAAAATTTATCAAATTTGAACTTACAGATCACAAGTTATGAATTTTCTATGTTTCGCATGTTTTCTGTTTTATTTATAAAATTCCTGCGAAAATGAATAAGGGGAGGGCTATGTGGCGATCGCTGATTGGCCCGTATGGATTCGCGCGGATCGCGGGCGTGAGCCGTCCGATCTAATTAGAAACGGACGCGCGAGATCGTTCCAATCTAGATCCAACGGTCTACAACACACGTGCCGAAGCGAGCGGCGCACGCGTCGCCGGAGTGACATCGTGCTAAACGGCGCAAGGAAGAGGAGCGGAGAGAGTTTCGTTACCGAGCGAAGCGAGGCGTCGTGGAGAAGACGATGGCGCAGCGGCGGCTTCGGAAGCTTCTCCTCCTCTTCGGAATTCCTCGCCGGAGTCGGAGGAACGGACGGCCGCGCCTGTCGCAGACGGAGACGACGCTCGACTGCGAAATAAAACGCGAGACCATGTCATATACGCGCGCAATGAGGAGAGAAAACTAGGAGGGGCGAAGAGCGTGTCCGGGGTGGCCGGAATACTCCGTACGGCGAGGTTTTTGGCGGCGGAGGATGGCGGAGCTCTGAGCTCATTCGCGAGCAGTCCGGCGGCGGAAAAATTAGGGTTTGGAGGTGGTGAGGTCGGCGGTGGGGTTGGAGGTTAAATAAGGGCAGGGGGCAAACCGTGCGCTAGTTTCGCTCGGATTTTCCGGCCGACGCCGATTCGAACTCAAGCACGATCTCCGTTTGGAGGTTGAAGAACCTGACAGGTGGGCCCCATCTGTCAGCGAGAGAGGAAAGAGAGAAGGGGCTGCGCGGGCTGGCTGGTCCGTTTCTTTGCGCACGCGTGGCAGATAGCACATGGGTCGGCCCGGACTCCTATTCTTTTAAATAAAATTAATAACTTTCCAAAACTGATTTCAAACAATTTTTTTAAACCTATTCAAAACATTTCAGAAAAATTCATAAAAATATGTTTTGGAAAGGTTATTAAAATTAGAACTTTTTAGCATTATACTTGCCCATTAACTAATTTGGAAAAAATATATTTATTAAAGAAGTTTAAATAAACAACTTTATGGAATTATAAATTATTTAAACTTATAATTGAATTTTTATTTAGTACTTATGTGATGTAATGTTATGACTAAATGAGGAATGATGCATGAATGCAAAGTTTTAAAATTTTAATTTTTTTGGGATGTTGCAAAAACGCTACTCTTGAAAGTTGTGGAGAGAGCAACGTATCCAAACATACCCAGTTTTTGAATACCTAGTACCCATTTAAACTTCCCACATACCCTAGTTTTGATGGCAAACAATATTAGGTATATACCATGTTCCGTCTCACATACCATGTTTATTGGCATGACCTTTTTATTGGAGCTGAATTTCATTTTTAAGTAGATATGGTATGCCATGAGTATGCAGTACCGATTCCCCACATAACATTTTTGGCGGTGACATCCAAACGTGATATTGCACGATACCCGCAACTTAGTGTATTAGGTGTTTTCATATACCCAGTCCATAATTAAATTTTATACAAGCATGTAAAAGAAGTACACACACGATCAAATGCCCAAGTTCAAAATAATCAACCACTATTAATTATGACAGTGTACGCACACACGATCAGATTTTTGGGTAAAAAATATTATGAGAATTACTAGTAAAAACAGAAACTAGTTAGGCTCTAATTATGACATAATTTTTCGACCAGCAAAATATGCACAATTAGGAAAATGTATGCCAACTTTGCATGGCGCGTCCATGTTTTTTTGTGTATAAATATCAGGTGCAAATTACTCAACGCATAGATGAATCTTGGGGTATCCAGTGCACATGATGAATATAGGGTATCAAACACTGGTTAATCTCGAAATTTGGAATATATTTTCAACCGGATGAATATATTCAACACATAGATGAATCTTTGGGTATCCAGTGCACACGATCTTAATGCTAGATCTTGGACCGGATGAATATACTCATGGCATATAAAAACAAGGAATCAATCCGGCCATAAATGCTAGGGAGCGATTTCTGGGTATGCACAATTTAGTCAAGGGTCTCCAGAGCATCACGATTAATCACCCTTTAGTAGCTGTCGTCAATTAAATGCTCCGAAATTCAACACATATCACAAACCTTAAATAACCTTCGGTAAAGATGGAAATATGGGTATCATCCTCAGTGATGGTCAAAAAAGGCAACATATATTTCAGATTTTGAAATTTCGCTCTTCCTCTCTCCTCACTATTTAATGCATAATATTTTCTTTAATGGCCTATGCTAACGGGTTAGATTCGGCAAACCATTATCCACTACAAAGGATCTATCCAGATAGCTAATCCGACGGCCAAATCCTCCCGCACATTCTTCCCTCCAGCGCGAGCGCACGAGCGCCGGGAGGCACGAGTGCTCGAGCGACGGCCGTGACTTGTGTCGCTGTCGGCCGCGACGCCGCGCCGGCGCCCCACCGTCGACGAGAGGTGCCAGCCGGCCGCCGCCTCCGCCCCACCAACCATTGCCCTGCAGCCCCACCCCGCATCTCAGCATGGCCGCCTACATTCTTCCCCGTCGCTCCACCACCGCCGCCCTGTGGCCGCTTCACCCACGAGCCCGACCTACTGCTGCCGATTTCTAGCGTCGCCGCCGCCGCGAACTGCCCCACCCCTGGCTTCCTTGGCCGTCAGCCGAACCACCCCGCTACTCTCATGGCTGTCGGACGGACGCCGCATCTCTCCCGCCGCCAATCAAGGAGCCGCAGCGCCGGGCTCCCCAACACTGCCATGCATGGCTCCATTCCCTGCCGGCCCGCTGCCCCGCCCGAACTCCCGCGCCACAGGCCGTGGCTCAGATGTCGTGTGCTTCTGAATGCGCCCAGGGAGGATGGACCTGCCGAGGAAGCAAGATGCTCCAGCCACCTCTCGGCTAGCTTACACCGTTGTCCTCCCACCTCACATGCGGATGAAGCTGCACTTCCTCAACGCAACGTCATTGTTCTGTTCTATTTTTTTTGGTCCAGCGATTTCGGAAAAATCTAAACTCGTTAGTTGTTCTCTGTTCGTGTGTGTCGCAGGCCATCTCCCGGACCATGTCATGCTGCTGGAGTTGCAGTTCGTGCAGCACAATTTGGTCTCCCGGACCATGTCATGCTGCTGGAGTTGCAGTTCGTGCATTACAATTTGGTCTCCCGGACCATGTCAGGCTGCTGGAGTTGCAGTTCGTGTACGTATTTATTCAAATGCCCGTGAGAGCACTACACTTGCTTAAATTATGTACTTGCTTAAATTATGAAGTACAATCTTTGTGAGCAAAGAAGTTCAGGTCATCCGCTGCGTTGTTGATGCTCCTGGAGTGAGCCATTGTCATTGGTTATTTAGCTTCCATAGGACACAACTCCACTTGCGAGCGAGAGGGCCGCCATCTACACTTCTACAACGTCAAAAATACGAAACTTGTACTTCTCAATCGTATGAGCAGTACAGATAGAACAGAAGGGAAGTACAACTTCGGTTGTAGATCCTTATTCTACAACCGGTTGTATAATAGCTGACAAGTTTATGTATATAGGTAAAATAGTTTTTACCCTCAAAGGTAACTACCCCACGTCTCATATACCAACTTACGGAAGTACTTTGTCATAATTTATCGGTTTGAGTATGTTCGTATACTATATCTAAGATACCCAAAAACAACTTTAATGAAAAATTTGCAAATGGCCTAATATTTTACACTATATACTCGAAATATCGTCATATATGCATATAAAAGAGAAGTATGTAGAAGTTTTCTACATAGTACTAAAAAAAGTATCTATAGTACTGAAATAACATTATATACTTCATACTATTATGATAGATACTCCATACATTGTGTGAAACACACGTGGGGTAGTTACCTTCGAGGGTAGTATGAATATGTCCTATATATATATATATATATATATGAATCATGTAGTATGAAGTATATAATGTTATTTCAGTACTATAGATACTTTTTTTAGTACTATGTAGAAAAGTTCTACATACTTCTCTTTTATATGCATATATGACGATATTTCGAGTATATAGTGTAAAATATTAGGCCATTTGCAATTTTTTCATTAAAGTTGTTTTTGGGTATCTTAGATATAGTATACGAACATACTCAAACCGATAAATTATGACAAAGTACTTCCCTAAGTTGGTATATGAGACGTGGGTAGTTACCTTTGAGGGTAGAATATATATATATATATATATAAATATATATACAGGGTAGCGCTATTTGACTCCCTGTGAGTAGAATAGTTATTCTACACCCACCCCGTATCTTTTGAACCGTAAAGTATTTTTACGTCACGTAAATTTTGCCGTACTTCGTAAGTTTATATGAACGTAAGAAAATATTAACATGACGTAAAAAATTATTTATGTTGCATATAAAAAATATTACGTAAAATACGCATTTTTACCTATTTTTACACTGTTATAACTTATATATTGCATTTCTTATGTATATTTTTTAGTTATGGGGCAAAAAAAATATAATTATTTGGATCATAAACATATTGTTTTTATAAAAAACTATGTAAAAACTTTCGGGTGCAAAAAAATTTATTCGGCACCTGGGTGCAGAATAAGTTTTTACATTGTTTTTTATAAAAAAAATATGTTTATGATCCAAATAATTATATTTTTTTTGCCCCATAACTAAAAAATATACATAAGAAATGCAATATATAAGTCATAACAGTGTAAAAATAGGTAAAAATGTGTATTTTATAATATTTTTTATATGACACGTAAATAAATTTTTATGTCATGTTAATATTTTCTTACGTTCCTATAAACTTACGAAGTACCGCAAAATTTACGTGACGTAAAAACTCTTTACGGTTCAAAAGATACAGGATGGGTGTAGAATAACTATTCTACTCCCATGGAGTCAAATAGCGCTACCATATATATATATATATATATAAATATAAATATAAATATATATATGGAAAATACCATGTATGTTGTAGCATTGTGGTGATTGCAATCTGTGCCGCTAATGTGCTTTAAGATCTGTATACATGCGTGGTCCAAATCTTACCTCTTATACTTTTGTTGATTTTTCAGAAGCCCAATGTTATTTCCTATTTGGGAGGCATAGCCCGCTAGCTTGCATCTAGCACTGTCTCATTTCCATCCGTGCCCACTAGGGCAGGGCACCCCAACCCCACATGCTCTCTATCTCGTGCTCAACTTCACATCCTCCTCTGTCAAAAAAAAACTGCACATCCTCCCGTGACCCCCTCTCTCCTCTCTCTCTCTCTCTCTCTCTTCTCATCTTATCTTATCCACCCACCCTCACCAGCACCGCATGACCTCCCCACTTCCTCCACGAATCCGGCGACCAGCCGCGACCCCGGCCCCGGGCGGCGGTGTCTCCTCTCTTTCGGCCTCCACCGGCGCCGACTCCCAGCTCCCGGACCGCGGCCGCCCGGGAGCGCCTGCCGCGGCCGTCCTCAGCTCCCGGGCCGCCGCCTGCCCGCCGCCGTCCTCCGCTCCCTCCCCGTCGCCGTCTACTCCGTCACCACCGGCGACGACGTGCTGCTCGAGTGCGCGGTGTGCCTCTCGGAGGAGGCACCGGAGTTGGAGGGAGGTGGCACCGGATCGTCGTGGTCGCCAACTCGCCAACGCTAGCCGCCGTGGTCGCCGACTCGCCCATGGCAGCGGTCGAGCTTCACATGGGGCTTCGTCCCCTGCATCGTGAGCAGTTGCGATCCTCCATCCAGTTTCTGTATCTGGATCCAGCCGGTGATGGGCTGGCTCGCCGGTGCCAGGTTCTGCATCAACGCTCGTCGGGCAGGCACAGGAGGCCATCCCGTCCGGCACCGGAGGCCATCCGCGTTGATTCTCCAAGGTGAAAGGAGCAGGGACGCTGGGCTCGTTCAGTTGTTCAGATTTGTTGCATGTTTCTTTGATGCATAAGAAATGTAATTGCCGGTTGTTTGTTTCCTGCTTTCAAATATTCATACTAGGTAATTTTGTTATGATCTGAAGAAGCACCTTTTCTTTTGGGGAGAGCACCTTGTGTAAATTAGCGTAGGCACCGAATGATTAGCCATGGGCTCCCTCCATTCATGCCCTGGAAATAAATCAGGATTTGGCTGGACAAACATGGTGGCACCGTTTCATAATGCTTGTGCGTGTATTGTCTTCAAATTCATGAACGGTAGCACAGTGCAGACCCGAAAGTTAAAACATCTGGCGGTTATGCAGATTGCTTACCAAAAAATTATTCACGTGGATCGATGCATGTGAAGCGGGGGACCAATTTCCGTTTTTGTTGGGCTAGGCAGGAAAGGAAGTAGCCCCCATTCCTCTTTCCTCTTTGATAATTCCCTCCAAACAACCCACCCAAAAAGGAACCCCTCTCAATATTCGGCACCAATCTCAAAGCAATCGAACGGTGCCGATATGCAACATACAAAAATCTCGTCCTATATATATATATATATATATATATATATATATATATAATATAAATATACCATCTAAGAGCTATGTAATGTTTTGTCAGGAAAGAAATAAAAGACCTGAGAGGTGCGACATGCAGCCTTTAGCAATTCTATCTATTTCTAATGTGTTTTCATGTAATCGTATGTGGAGCTAAGCTATACTAGCTGAATCCATCAAGGCGGCATCTACAGTGAGGTGCGCTATCCACATCAGCAACTTCATGCATATATACCTGCAGCGACATAAATTACTATGCAACAAGCATCGTGGTAAACAAAGTTAAAACAGAACTAACCATACGTTCTATTATTTCCAGTCATACCCTGCTAACTAATCAAATGCCTCTTTTTAGGTGATGTAACAGTTGCAAAGGTAAGCGGTATGCACCCGTTATACGCCAAGCATCAATAGTAGGTACACAAACATGACACCATCCCATCTATAACTCATACATATTCACAAATTATTTCCTAATAAGATCCTACTTTGGAAAGATGATACAAACATAGATCACGAGTGACTACCTTACAAGACAACAAAGAAACTAAAGAGCAGGACAATCAGCCACTCAAAAGGTACACACAACTGTGACCAATTGTGTTTCACTTTTACAAGCACCAAATAGCTAACATTTGATATCCTTACTAATCATATATTGCAGACAGTATTATCGGCATATGCACCGCCTTATCAGCCTCAACACAACATAATTGAACCATTTCCATCGCAGGTAAATCCTACAGAATGAAAAAAGAATATAATACTATATACATCTAATTTGTTTTGTGTAAAAAACATTGAAGCCTTCTTATTCCTAACAGGCAACAACCATACTGATGACCCATAAGCATAGGGGATCGCAACCGTGTTCGAGAGAAGTAAAACCTAAATTTATTGATTCGACACAAGGGGAGCCAAAGAATATTTATAATGTTTAACAGATTATTTGTCAGATCAGCTGTACCTGTGGATAGACTTGCTCGAGACAGATTATCACTAGCGACAGTTTTATAGCAGAGACAATAGTTAAATAAGAGTAGCAGGAGAATTGAGACAGCGATTGCGATTACTCTAGACAGCAGGATTAAAATACAATAGGCATAGAGACGGATGTACGGGCGTTGCATGGATAAGATAATTCATGTAATAACATAGCATAGATATTTGCAGATAAATAATATAAGCATCCAAGTATTAAATAATCGTAAGCATGTATTCCAATTTAGTTGTGCGTGCTCGCAATGAGAAACTTACACATCATCTTTTGTCCTGCCAACCCGTTTGCAGCGGGGCCTCTAGGGAATCTACTGGCAGTTAAGGTACTCCTTTTAATAAAGTACCGGAGCAAAGCATTAACACTCCGTGAATACATGTGATCCTCACATCATAGCCATTCCCTCCGGTTATCCCAATTGTAGTCACTTTGGGGCCATCGGTTCCGGATAATAATATGTGTATACAACTCATAGATATGATCCAAAACAATGATTATTATCATGATACAATAACAAGTTCAGATCTGAAATCATGACACTCGGTCCCTAGTGTCAAGCATTAAGCATAACAAGTTGCAACAATGACGTAAAATACCGATAACGGATACTAGGCACCATGCCCTAACAATCTTACAGCTATTACATGAGTGATCTCATCCAATCCCTCCCATCCCCTCAAGCCTACAGCTGTGAATTACTCACTCATGGATGGGGGAAACATGGATGGTTCATGGAGAGGCGTTGGCGATGACGATGGCGATGATCCCCTTCGATTCTCCGTCCTGGCAGGGTGCCGGAACAGAGACTTCTGGTCCCCGAAATAGGGTTCGCGGTGGCGGCGTATGGTGGTGTTCTCTGGAAAGATGGATATCCTCCGTGGGTTTTAGGTCCGGGGGGTTAAGTAGCCGCGAGGAGGCGGCCAAGGTGGCCCCACACCCTACTGGCGCGGGTCCAATCTGGCCGCGCCGCGGGGTGGTGTGGAGCCCCATGGCTCTTCTCCGTTTGGTCTTCGTGGTTCTGGGTTCCCCTCGGATAGAAAATAAATCCTGAATGTCTTTTGGGCTTTTTCTCCAAAGTTGATATTTCTGCACAAAAAGGAGACACCAGGGTAATTCTGCTAAAAACAACGTTAGTTCGAGTTAGTTGCATCCGAAACACACAAGTTAGAGGTAAAACAATAGCAAAAGTGTTCGGGAATTAGATACGTTATGGACGTATCACATACCGCCAACAAGAATACAACAACTGCTCGACATCATTGCTACTGAAATGGGTTTGCAGATTCATAGGGCTCAGCCAACACACACTACAGACAACATATGATTGCCCGCAGTACAGTCCAATTTCCTCTTATTCGTCATGGTGAACATGTGCTAGGTAAATTTTCATTTTAGAGCCAGCTAGAAACATCTATTTTGGCAGCCCAAGAAACTATTGCACATTGAATCCTTGCACACCTGCAACATCCCAAATGTAACCCCTTAATAAAATGTGGTGCTTGTTGTGCAATAGCTAATATCATCATGGCATCATTGCATTTGTCACCTCATTTAATTAAATTATTGAATTGAAATTAAAACTCCATTTTTAATTCAAATGCAATTCAAATAAATTCAAATGTGATGTTAAAAATCTTTTTCAAATATTCAAACAAGTGTATCAAATTGTCCATTTTGAAACTATAAATATATGCTAAAAGTTTATGTCTTATTTTCTTTTGTATTTTGATTCAAAACACAAAAACAGAAAAGAATAAAAGAAGAAAAATAAAACAGAAGAAAAAAATTTCTCCTAGCCAAATTGGCCCAAATCGGCCCAACCTCAGCCGAGCCCAGCTCGGGCCTTGCTCTGTTTGCCTTTTCCTCCTGTACGGAGAGCTTTACAGCGTGGAGGACCCTGCTGAAGCAAGATACTTACAGCAAATGAAGGCACTGGAAATTGCAGCAAAAGAACTGGTAGACGGAGGAAGGAGAGGACGTAGCAGAAGCCACTCGAGAGGAAATCACAGTCGCAGTCCTCAGCGAAGCAGCGGCAGAAAAAGCTCAAGCCGTCGCAGATCAAGAATCCTCTCAAGGAGCAGGTCCAGGTGATCAGGCAGTCACGAGTCACCCGACAATCGCGACGCAGGACCATGCGGAGCACAATGCTTCACTCGGCGGATCCAAGAAACAAAGCTGCCAAAAAAGTTTGGTCTACCAACCATGCCAAAGTTCAACTCAAAACAAGAACCCTCGGGCTGGCTGGAAGATTACAAACTGGCAGTCATATGCCAACGAGGAACAACAACGATGGCACTACAATACCTACAGTTGATGCTTGAAGAAACAACACGCGACTGGCACAAGTCCTTACCTGAAGGAACTTACAACTCTTGGGACCACTTCAAGGATGTCTTCATAAAATATTTCAACCCTCTCTGCGAAAGGTCGAAAACATTTGAGGAATTAAGAGCATGCCGACAAAAGACAGACGAAACACTCAGAGCATACATCAGAAGATGGTCTTCCATCCGAAACTCTGTGGGCGCAATATCAGAAGACATAGCCATGGACGCCTTCACGAATGGAGTCTACGGAAAAGATTTCAGGGAGGCACTCAGACGACAAAAACCAAAAAACATGGGGAAACTCATGAAGCTAGCAACCGAGTGGGCAGATGGCGAAGACGCAGTTCAAAGCAAAACTCCGCACTCACCGCAACGACATCGTGACCGACGAGACAGTCGAGACCACCGCGATAGTCGAGATCACCGAGATAGGGACGACAAACAAAGAAGGCAGTAAAGACAAAGTCAAATTCGTAGCATCTGGATTCTCGCAGGACGACCAAAATCAAGGCGATAGAAAGCAAGATGACCGGCGAAGTAGTCGGCAAGACGATCGTCGAGACACACGAAGTGATAACTATTGACGAGATAGACCAGTCGACATACGCGACGACCGAGGCCGAGACCAGCGCGGGAGCTATAGAAGACAAGACTGGCAAAAACGCTCAGAGTCAAGAGTCAAAAAATCGTTTCAAGAAAAGATGGAGGACGAGTGCAGATCCATATGTTCAAAGATCCGGCGACTGGACGGTTAACATCACATCATACAATGGGAAGCTGCCGCGAATTCGGGCGAATGGCGATGGATTACATAAATCGGATGAAGAGAGAACAACCACAAGCTACCCCAACGGCATACATAGTACCTCCACAAACAGTCGTAGCATTACCGCCACTACCGCAACATAATGCGAATAACCAGATGGCAGGCGCCATACATCACATACCGCACAATACGGACACTCAATATCTGCAGCCAAAAGGGCAGACGTACATGATCTAGAAGGGATGCACCTCCAACAGAAAACAAAAGCGCCACACCAGAAACGTCGATATGACAGTATTAGCTCCACCCTGAGTAACATAATTTTTGCAAGGGTCAGACATAACAATCGCTTTTGATCAGGAGGATCACCCGCCAGCCATCTATCGACCGGGACACGCCGCTCTAGTACTCGAAGGGCAGATCGGAGGATATACTATGACCAAAATATACATGGATGGAGACAGTGGCGTCAACATAATATTCACAGACACGCTCCAAAGAATGAACAGGTCAGTCGAGAATCTCTCGAAATCTACAAACACCTTCCATGGTATTGTACCAGGCAAAGCCGCGCGGCCAGAAGGGAAAATCTAACTTGACATCACATTCGGGGATGCAACCCACTTCAGAAGCGAACTCATCGACTTCGACGTCGTCGAGTGGAAATCACAATACGACGCCATATTGGGACGGCCGGCATTCGCAGGGTTCATGGCAGTACTGCACTATGCATACATCAAGCTCAAAATGCCAGGTCCAAAAGGAGTCATCACAGTAAACGGAAACTTCCAGAAGTCAGACGATTGTGATAGAGACTTTTTTAGGATCTCGGAGGCATTCGGAACAGAGCAAACCTCAGACAAGGCGCAAGTCGAGAGGGAAGTGGCAACGGAGCCAGAACATAAGAGGCGGGCAACAATAACCGCAGCACATGAGGTAAACGCCATATGGATAGTCAAGCTTGCAAAAGAAGAAGACACACACACACACCAAACCATGGACAATACACTTTGACGGGTAAAAAATGGCAGAGGTACAGGCGCAAGTATGATACTCGTAACACCCCACAAGGAGCAAATAAGCTATGTACTGCAGATAGACTTCCCGTCTCCATCAAAAGTCGAAGTCGACTACGAAGGCCTATTCCAAGGCATGCGACTGGCAAGATCATCAGGAGCACAACATGTAATCATTCGAGGGAGCTCGTGCATAATCACGCAAAACACGGCAGTGCAAGCAGGATGAACATGGACAAGCTGGCTAGATATCAGGATTACTTCGATATGTGGCAAAGAAGATTTCACAGTTGCGAGCTACAACATATAGCGCGCACGCGCAACAAACAAGCCAACAGGCTGGCATACATTGGAGCAACAAAGGCGTAGGTACCTCCAGGTGTTTTCTTCAGGCACATAAACCATAGGTCAATCAGAAGGTGGCACCCACATGCCACTCGAGCAATAAAAATTCAGAAAAAAAACCAGACCAAGAGGATCCTCCAAGCAAAATAAATCAATCCATGATTGATAAAGTGAGGTAAGGCACAAGCAGGGTGACAAACCCAAACCACATCACTACTATCTTCAGCCAAGGAGTGCCAAACTGTGTCATCGTAAGTGACAATTACAAAATGAAAGAGCAAGACGCAAAGGGTGCGATGCCACTCGAAGCTTTTACTGCTATGCACATCACACTACCACGGAAAGACGCATTTCACGGGGAGCCCCTAACATTTCGACTACAAGAGCCAAAGAGGTCATACGAGAGAAAGTACAAACCAAAGATGCTACAGCACCAGGAGGAAGCATACATCTCGAAGAGTATGGCCAATTAGGTCATCATCATTTAGCAAAAACATCTAGTCGATGTAGCAAAAAGCTCATGTATCCAAAAGACCAATAGGTTCCATACGCGCTCTTTTCCTTACCAGGGTACCTAAGGGGACTGGAAGGGTTTTTATGAGGCGGCTCGCTGGTCAACATTTATAAAGAAAAGAGATTATCCATACTTTACCCGCATAATTTATCGTCACAACGAAAAACGGCCCCTCGATACACTCGGGGGCTGCACATATATCAAAAAGCAAAAAAACAGTCACTCGATATGCTCGGGGGCTGCACATCAAAGGACAAAACGCGCAAAAAAAACTACTCGACACGCTCTGGGGCTGCGTATGTGTCAAAGAACAAAATGCAAACAGCTCAATGAACTTGAGAGCCATGCAAAAGAAAATACTCGCTACACTCGGAGTGCACGCATCAAAAGGAGATTGCAAAGGAAGCACCTCAGAAACATGAGTAACGGACTTCTATCATAAGCAAGCATACAAACAAAACCCCACTCGCTATACTCGGGGGCTGAGTCCCTATACTATACATCACAAAAACTTATAAAGACAGAGGCTAAGCATCTTCGTCCTTCAACGGTAAGTTGGAGTCGAGTAGTTGCTTACACGCCTGACTTTTCAACCTCTCAGCAGGAGCAAGAGTCCGCTCCATATCTTTGCTCGACAGTCGAAGCTCCGACCGAGATGAAGAAGAAGAGGAACGCCCGGAGTCTTGACTCTTCATATATGCGAACGCGGCATTGGCTCAAAGCACAACCCGACGGGCCACAGCCTTGCGAATGGGTTCATGAGCACGGAATAAGTCGACTAGAACGTGGATCCTTCGAGGTTGGGGACCCTCAGGGAACAGATAATGATTCGCCCGCATAAGTGCCGCCCGACAGCGCTCCAGAAGAATGGCACCACGCCACACGCGGTCCTTCAGGGTGGCAAGGATGTTCGCATGATATGCATCAAGTCAGAAGTGTTCCCGACAGGTGACATGCGTCCGAGTAGCATCTGCCAGACGTTCCGCCACACGAGCAGCTTCAGCCTGGGAATCATCTACAAAAACTGAAAACAGAGCAAAAGGACAAGACATTAGGCGCAAAACACACACGCAAGAGGCAAAGTCGACACACTAAATACCTTCAAGTTGCTTGTTCGAGTCCTCCATCTCAAAAAGAACATACTACTCTCTCTGGGTGGAAAGAGAAGGCCTCCCTCGAAGAATCTCAATGTCAGTTCGAACTGATTTAAGCTCCTGCTCCAGTTGAACAACCTTCTTCTTGGCGTACTCAAGAACTCGGGCGTCATTCCTCAGCTGAGCAGCCGAGCGGAACTCTCCTTCCACAGGAACATCCTTCTAGACGGTGGAGGTGCCCGACTGGGACACAATCGCACGGTCTCAAACAAGATACAATTCAAAAACAAAAAGAAGGCACATAAATACACAACACGGACCAAACATGAGCTCTATTTCCCAAAAGATGTCATAAGTGGCAAAATGTACATCCCATATTACAAAACTAGACAGCGATTTATAACAAAAGTCGCCTACGACTGGGTAGCGGGCTCAGACCCAGTTTTTCTGACAACAACAACGGCTGCCGAACGACGCTCCATAGTCGCAATGCTAGACTTAGCAAGGCGGGAGACGCGGGTGCTGTATTTATTGAGACTCGAAGGCCTTCCATCCGACTTCTTGTGAAAGTCTGACATGACAGACTCATAGTCAGCATCCACGCCACGACTATGGAGA
This sequence comes from Poa annua, assembly GCA_026929855.1. Taxonomy (NCBI): domain Eukaryota; kingdom Viridiplantae; phylum Streptophyta; class Magnoliopsida; order Poales; family Poaceae; genus Poa; species Poa annua. Next base: position 160,549,335 of record CM049427.1, on the reverse strand, counting down.
AGCTTGAGGGTGGAGTCTGAGTCGCGTACCATCAGCTCCTGCGCGTAGTCCTTCAAAGTCTTCGACTCAGGGCCCAGCTGAGCAGCAAAACCCATAACATTCGACGGGACCTCAGCCGAAGGCAACACCTCCTTGAAAACAATGCCAAGCGTCTGGACGGAGGTCTCCAGAGACTTCCTGGCATGTTGTATGGTCACCACAACCTGATCAATGGCTTGGTCGAGTGACAAAGTGTCACTCGCTACACCACTAGAGCTGGAAGAGGGACCTGCAAAACAAAACAAAAACGAGTCAAGAATATGGAAAAGACAAACAACAAATCCTCACACAAAAAAGAATAACATCCTCACCCGCAAGGGAATGTGCAAAACCGAGCAGTCGCTTCACCCGCTCCCTCTCAGAAGCACAAAGAGCATTAAGCTCTTCCTTGGCGGTCGACTCCTGGGAGAGGGTTTTCTCTACATCAGCCAGTCGGGATTCCAAAATTTCTTTCTTAAAACAAAAGGGAAGAACTCCGGTCACATGGAAGAATAAAGACAGCAAGCGCAAAGTAAAAATAGAGACTTACGGTTAAACTGGTCTAGCTGAGAGCGTAGAATGGCTTGCTCTGCCTCTGAATGCGCAAAGGCCTCGCCGAAGGAAGCGAGGCCGCTTACGGCCGGCTACAAGCATAAGGCATACATCACACACGTATGTCAAATAAAAGAACAACATACTGACAGAAAAAAGAAGTCTTACATGATTCAGCCAGGAGTGCATGGAAGAAGTTGAAGGCGCATCAGTCGAAGCAGCCACGGCGGGCGCCGCGACTCCTGGCATAGGAACGGAAGGTGGCGAAGGAGCGACTACCGCCTCCGTAGCAGGAGAGGAGGTGGCAGTCGTGGCATGGGTAGCCAAAGGAGTGGCGGCCCGATCATTGCTAGAGAATGAAAGACGCAGAGGAAGGACATTCAGAGATTAAAACATAGCAAAGAATCAAAGGACGTACACACGTTCATATGACAAAGAAATTACCTTCGCTCATCTTCGTTGGAAGTGAGGTCGAAGTCGAAGCGGGGCCCGCCGAAGCCAGATTGGCAGGTGGAAGGTGGCGGCGAGCGCTGTGCCAAGGGTGGCACATCCCGCACAGGTGAAGAAGCACCAGAGTCCACGACCCCCTCACCGCCGCCCGAGTGCACCAGACGGGGGCGCTTAGGAGCGGGCTCAGTGGCCGCCTCTGTTTCAAGCTGCCCTACACCTTTTATATCGACTTTTGATTTCTCCGAAGAAGATGATTCGGCCTCAGGCAGGGAGTCTATCGACTTCTCTCACTCCTTCAGCACAGCCGTCTCTTCGACAGGCCCAACTTCAGGAAGAGGAGGGAGTGAAGACTTCGTCGAATGCCCCTACACGGCATCCCTTGTCGGCTTCCTCCTCTTCCTTCTCGACTGGCCGCCGTCTGTGCTGTAGTACTGGAGGAACTTCATGCTCGTACCAAAGCCGGTGACACGGCTAGCTGACGTGGGCGGCAAGTTCTTGTCGCTCTTCTTCCAAACGTTCATGTCCCTATTGAAAGTATTGTCCCACGGCTCTATTGAATCCTGGGACGACGGGCCTGCCTTAGTGTCAGCCTTCAACTCGTCAGCCTGTAGACAAAGCAAATTAAGGTGAACTCATGCATATGTAGACAAATTAGCCTACAGGGTAAATTAAATTCCTTACCAGCAGTTTCTCAAATTTCTGCACATCGTCATTGTCTGTAACGAATTCCCCCGTATCTTTGTTCAGATAGTAGCGGGACCGGACAAAGTTCCGGACCTGCTCGTCCGTGATTTGGTGCCACGGGTTCGATTTTCCCTTACGAAGAACCTCGGCATCCTCCTTGTCCCAAACGGGTTGTTTTCCTCGGTAGCCACCGCTTCCCAAATGGTGGTTACCTAGGTTCATGTCCCGCATTTTCTTCCCCCACTCTGTCCATTTTATGGACACCTATTCTTTCAAGGACAACTTGAATGCGTCAAAGTCATCCTTGTTTAGCGTCGGTTCTTTGCTTTTTATTTCCTCCCAGCTTTCACCCTTCTCACTCTTTCTCCTCACCCTGAATTTCCAGCTGCTCAAGGCGGTGCTCATCTTCGTGATGGCTAACCTCTCCACCTTTTTGTTGAGCGGCTGCGGGAACCTGTATCGTTGGTGAAGCTTCTGGATGAGGATGTTGACCAAAGCCTCATTCCACGTGTGCCTCAGGTCCCTCATGTTGATCGACACGGTTTCCCGGAGGATGCACCCTAGTTGCATGGCGTATCCTTTGGCAAGTCTCTCATGCTGCAATGGGAGGCCACTAGGCGAGACCTCAGTGAAGGAGTCTGTGATGTTGCCAAGTGCTTGCGGTGTCCAATCCCTCCTTGGCTTCTTTTTCTTTATGGCGGGCGGGTTCGTCCCAGCCTCCCTGTGGTCCTCGCCGGCATCGGTTGTGGTATCGGCGTCACCATGGCCGCCACTAGCATCTCCATCGGTAGTGGTGGTGGTATGCTTCTGTCTGTCAGCACCAGCACTTTCTTGCACGGCGTCCTCCAACTCCTCTGACAACTCCGAGAAGGTCCTGTTGGCCTCTAGAGGAGCTTCATCCACGCTCATATGATTAGAAGGCACGGGGTCCATTTTTGCACTACATTAATTAGTACAACAAATATAAGTAAAAAATAGACTTAATTAATTACTAAGATACCCCGGGTTGACATGCATTACCCCCATATGTCCTTTTTTTAGCAAAGTCATGCTCAAATTCACGAAAAATTTGGCATAACCTTTGCTAAAAAAGGACATATGGAGTACCCGAATTTATCGGAACGGAAGTTAATCAACATTCCGGCAATCTCAAGGGCCTCACAGGGTACCTGCATGCAGTGCACAAATAGAGAATAAACAACCACGACACGATGGTCTTGGTAGCATCCGTCAGAGAGCAGAAACAACCACGACACGATGGTCGGAACATAACACAAGGACCTCAGTGAAGCAGTCCGTGCACAAATAAAATGCCCAATGCCAAGAACTTGTGCATTATCAATAACTTTCAGTAAACATAAAAGACAAGACAATAACATTATAATTACCAAATTGTGATTAACTTTCATTTCAAAATTGTGATAAAAGACATGACACAAGAAAACTAGTACACAAGCAAATTTTCAGTTTCAGTTTCAATTGTGAATTTTGAATTACCAAATTGTGAATTTTTAGTTTCGGTCACGATTTTCACCAAACACCTTAGGTGCGGTGGTGCAGTATGGGAGGGGGGACGGTAGGAGGAGGGGGGGAGGGAAACCACCACGGGCGAGGCACGGGCAAGGCCGGCGTTGGGGCAGCCGGAGGCGGTGGTTGGCGCGGGCGAGCGGTGGCGAGTTGGCGCGGGCGAGGGGCGGCGCTGGTGAGCGGCAACGGTTGCGGGGGCGGACGGCGTGGGGCGGGAGACTTAACCAAATGGAGATGTGAACCGAAGAAGAGAGGAAGAGCGGGGACGGCCCCACATGTAAGCCTCGCCTCCATAATTTTGTGCGCTTGGTTGTAAGGTGCGCCATAGAATGTTTATATTATGTGGCGCATGTTTGTTAAGGTGCGCCACAAAAAGTTGATATTCTGTGGCGCATGCTTGTTAAGGCACGCCACATAATTGATTTGCCTAATTTTTAATAACCAGGGGCGCTATTTGTCATTTCTTGTCTCGATTCCTGAGTGTCACATTTATTATCATTTCAAAGTACTTAATTTTTAGTTATATTTAAAGAAATAATAAGAGACAAAAATTTAGTCATGAGTGTCACATTTTTTGACATACACAATATATATATTCTTGCGTTGTCTCGTACACATCAAAAAAAGTCTCGTACATGCATATATATGCTTGCATTGTCTCACACACACCAAAAAAAGTCTCGTATATGTATATATATGCTTGGATTGTCTCATACCCACCAAAAAAGTCTTCTTTGTCGATCCCGAGAGAATCCGAGAGAGCTAGCTTCTCTTCTTTCCCTTCTTCGCGGTTGAATACTTTAGGCCGGGCACCTTTAGATTTCTTCACGTGAACGGACAACCTTTAGTAGGTACGGAGGTTTTCCTTGGGTTTTTGCTGGTAGTCGACATGTCAAAGAAGATGTCGAAATCCTCCTCGATCTTCGGATCGCCGTCCAAGTCTTCCTCGTTGGCGTCTCTGTCCATTCCGATGATGCTCTTCATGGCCCTCCTCACCACAACACGGCTAGGCTTTGACGGGCCGGTAATGAAGAAGCATTGCTCAAGTTGGCTAGCGAGTACCCATGGCTCGTTTTTCGCGGAGGCTTTCTTCGATTTGGCATCGGGTATTACCATGGTGGTGAAACACGGGCCTTCTTTAACGACGTCCTTGGCCCATCTTACACGGAACATTGGCACCAACACTCCAAAGTAGTTGAGCTCCCATATCTCCTCGATCCTTCCGAATAATCTTTCCTCGACAGTAGCCTCGTCAACACCGTAGAATAACATAGTTACTCCTGAGTTTTGATATTCACTATTCTTGTCCTTTTCCTCGGTGTAGAATGTGTAACCGTTGATGTCGTATGATTGATAAGTCCTTACTTTCTGTCAGTGGCCCTTTGATAATGAGAATATGAGTTTTTCATATTCCGTAGATAGCGTTTGGCTAGCTGCTTGAAACAGTTGCATGTCCTTGAACCAACATGTGAAGCTAGAGTTGTGCTGTAGCGTACATGCACTTAAAATATGGCAGGTACCTGTGTATAGTGCAAATCCCTGGATCGATTCGTTTGCACACACAGTTTACGATGTAATATCACAACAAAGTATCAATTTTATTACATCGATGATCCAGACATACAAAATATTCATTACAAGTTACATAGCGCGAAGCTAGCTTTTAAAGAATAAGCAGCGGAAATACAATAACAGTGAGTCTCCATCATCTTCATGTTGCCACAGGCGAAAACATGTTGGTTGAAGACTCGAAACCTTTAAACGAAACCTCATTCGTCATCTGAACAATCTGCAATAAGAAAAATATTGCAACAACATGGGTCAGATTCCATTAGAAATGGAGTCTGGCAAGTGACACTATGGTGGTGACTTAGTGGCATAACTATAATAACCTATATGCATATTTGGCTGGTGGAGTTCAAGGCTATTTTGCATAAAGCCAATTTTTCCTAACTCTTTGGAAAACACTTTTCTTCTATTCGAGACATCCGTGGTGAAATCCACTGTCTCATTCTACCCTTGTTCACCCATCAAGTTTTAAATTTTGAAGTTGGAATGGTGGAATCCTCCGTTGACGTCCGTGATCAGCTGCTCAAATTGTCCGTACCGAGGACACATCTAAGTACTTAGTTTTACACTCTGCAGAGGTTGTGCACGTTTAACATTGTACCCATTCAATCCAAACTATCCTTTACACTCTGAAGTGATAAGGAAAAGGAGAAGAATGAGACGAGATATTTCAGAAGCATTTTCCATCCCACTCTGGCGTGACCCATTCCACCTAACACCCTCCACATCTGCTTGTCAAGCCGGGGCGAGTCCATGCAACTTAGTTGATCAAGCCAGAGCCCATTGGCAATGGCTGCACTTGAAGCAATCTTCACTCGGAGTTCTTCAGATCCCTTTGTTCCCTGGGTGGCCATCCACAAGTGCACGTACTCCAGGAACCATATACATGGGCCTGAGTAGCCACTCAACTTCGCCACCATATACAACCAATCCACCCAGGAGGTTCTTTATTAACCTAGTAGAATTTAGATTTTCACAAATCAACATTTGCATATCATCAAATAATTCTACTAAGTATTGCATAGTAAGCTAGACACAGGAGTAAGGAATTTGTACACAGGTCTAGCATAGCAATACTATCATACACATGCTTATATAAAAATACACTAAGTAATGCATATAGAAAATAGTAGGAGGTTTATGAATGTGCCACTTGCCTTTGGAAGTCGTCTTTGCTCGCAAACTCTTTTTAACGTTAATCGGAGCTCTCCGTTCAATCTAAACCATATAGACAAACAACAATACAACAATCAACACAACACAACGCATACAAACACATACATAAATAACACAAAAAATTCATAAAACTTCTAAGGAAAATATATTTATGCATGACGTGCAAATATTTCTAAGGACTAGAGATGCATGTCATGCCATGAAAATCTTATAAGTTAATGCAGGGAAAATATGTTGGTAAAAATGACTAAGGACTACGGTCATAGGTTGGACAAAATACTTGTGAGGACCCCTCTAACTACCCGTCATAGATTTCCATGTTATGTAAACAGATCACGATCCCAATAATTAGTGCATCGCGATCACATAACCAACATGGTATACAAAGAACATTATTCAACTCGAGTACAACAAGACTTACGTAAATAATGGTCACATGACTTAGTCTGCAATCATCGTCACACATGACGGAATTGAACTAAGGTACAACGGAAGTTTCAGCTAGCGTCGGCTCTCATCACGTCCTGACGCAGTCCCACAGAGCAGTTGAGCGGTGACACTTAGTTGGCGTAGTCGTCGGCGTACTCCTTCTTGTCGTACAACTCCTCATTGCAACCTGGACGTTTGAATATCCAGGGACATAGCCATATGTGTACATTTACGTACTCGCAAGAGCACCTCTAGGGTTTAAGTTTTCATGGTAATGCAGGAAAACACCTTTTGAAAACTCGGATAGCTGCTATATATACGACTATAGGGCTTAGTTTTCGAATACGATGATTTTCGACATAGAGAATACGACATCTCTATATCTTTGTTGAAGAAAAATATTTAGAGATGTAATTCTCTTCTCTTAGATATAGCAAGAACATATCCAAGTTCAAAAAAAACTTTCTTTTGTAAAAGTTTATCAAAACACTAGGATAGGGATACCCCTATTTCTTTCCTTGAGATCGGACTGGTTGTCTCCCCGAGATCAACCATCCTTACTCAAATTCCGTACCTCCCAGGTACCACCTTGTTGCCTCCTTATTTTTCCTCCGAAATACACTTTCCTTTTTAAAACTAAAATGCCCATACGCCTAGATTAGTGGCCTTTCCAACCGTCCATGACCGCGGACACGGCTATTCGAATAGATTGACACTCTGTAGAGGTTGCACACTTTACCCACACCAATCGGTCATTCCGCCGTGTCTGCCACGGCCCGTCATACGACAGCATGCGGGGGTCTGGATAACTCGATCAAAAGTTTTCACTATGTCCACTCTAGTATCGGGGCCTCCCGGTGGGTTTGTTTCTCCCCGGTACCGTGTGCTCCACTAGACCTCTTGGTCTTTCCTCAGGACGCCACACCGCCACGGCAGGAGACCCGCCGTAATCGTCCGGCGCGATCATCACATGTGTATTCCCTCATCCAGACGGCAACCCGGCTTCGAGGGCCCAGCCCCCATAGAAAGTATTAGATCCCCAATAGTAAAACAGATAAGCTTCCGGCTAAGCCCTCCCATGTCAGGTAGTGTGGTTGCACGGGTTAATTGTTTTTCAAAAACAACTTCCAATCCTCCGACTACTCCCAGCATCTCGGGTTTTCATAACATCTCCGAATGCCCCCAACATCTCGGGTTTTAATAAAACACTTTCTCGCCGACTGCTCCCAGCAGCTCGGGTTTTCTCCGAAAACATTTTTATCAAACCAGGCTCCCATCCTATAGTTTTGAGGTAAGAGAATAGGAGTATACTACTAGTAAACTTAATCTTGTTGATGGAGCCTTCAACAACAAGGCTCATCAAGTAAAAATTTACTTTGTAACACCTATAAATAATCTAGTAGATAACTTTGGCCAAACAAAAATTTCTAAAAATAGTTTTCGGGTGGCAAGGTGCCACAAAAGAAGTAAAACATGCATTATTTTATTTTGAAAACAAAGCATGCTTGATAAAATAGTAGGATTCATTAGAGTGGTGAGGTGGCTTGTCTGGCTCAGCAATGTTCCTTTGGTCTTGATCTTGATGTTCCTCAGGTTCATTCCTCACTTCCAGCTCCTTCCCGATCGTATCTAACATCGTAAACATGAAAAAGAACAACGCTCAAAATACGACCACAAGGACATAACAAACAACAAGCATTGCACAAGACACTAAGTTAACAATCAAGGACAAGCAATTCACAAAGTTAAACGACCACAAACAACAAGTCCATAAAGCTAAAACAAACATGAAGCAAACCTAAGTAAATACACATAACAACCTTAATTGTTTAAAATATAGTCTTGATTAAACACTAAGCCAACCAGCTCTTATGGTGATTAGATCATTTAACAAAGGTGGTTATATTAGTTTCAGAAATACTTCAGACAAAAGTATCTTAATTGTTTTGGAAATACTTCAGACAAAAATATCTTAATTGTTTTGGAATACTTCAGACAAAAGTATCTTAATTGTTTAGGAAATACTTCAGACAAAAGTGTCTCAATAAGCATGCATTAACACTAGCATCTAGCACAATCACATGCAACCATGTTACTATCTCAAGAACATTTATTATCAAGTAATTAATAAACCCACAAAGATTAACACCACTGCTCACATAAGTTGTTGACTAAGAGCTAAAAAGGTGCAGTAGGCTTGTTTAATAAGACACCAGAATTAAGACAACTTCAACAATTAAACCAAACAATCTAACACTAACCATGTGTTGACAACAATATAAAATAAGAAAGTCATACATTAAGTATTGCAAAACACAATAAACTACTGGATAAAATTTAACACCAAACAATCATTCACATGCATAACACACAAATGAAATTAGTGCAACTCCTAGGAAACAAGATGAACTATAATAAACTCAAAAGTGAATGGACTAACAATACTTTTAGGAAATTCATTAAGGTTATTAAAGCATAACCTATGTTTCAGGACTTATGATTTGCTAAGCACATCTCCACATAACAATTTCCGGTAAAACATGAAATTAACTCATTACATTTGTTAGATAAATAAGATGATGTTTAAAGAGATAAAACAAAATACACAAACATACCCACAAGCAAAGCATATAAACACATTTGATGTCATTTTTAGGGTACAAAGTGAATGATGCCAAACATAAGTAAATAATGCAGCACACATTATCAAAGTGTTTTAACCACATTATTATGGTTGAGTTAAGGTTCTGGTTTTCAAAGTTGACTAGTAATATTCATACAATTTTACTAACTAAAAACAGAGAATTAAAATAATACTTTTAGTAGATAATATGGTGCTGTTTAGGGAGATAAATTATAACTCCTAAGATAAGGTTCATAAAATAAAATCCTTGTACCACTGTATACTTAGTAACTATAGGAAGCCAGGAAAGTTGGATTTGCATGCAAAGTTGTTACTAAACAGGAATTAAACTACTACATGCTACGGGTTTCAAAACCATAATGAGCGTAGTTTCAGTTTTAGGTCTCTCCTACATTCAAGCTTAATTTCTATGGATCGGTATTGACTTAAGCTTTCTGTAGAAATTGGATTCACTTCATTTGGACACACCTAACTCAAGATATTCCATTTTAAGTGAAGACCATACTTTTTAGTAGATTTAATGTGCATCACAAAGTATAAATATTTTTGAGACAAAACGAGTGTGGTATGATAAAAAAACACATAGGTACTACACAAAAATACTCCTAATCCACTTGCACAAACAGGTCTAGCATAAACAAGTGAAACTAGGCCATGCAATTAACATAAAACAAGAATATCCATATTAAAGTGTAATAACCTACTGTTCTAGCAAATAATCCACCATGTTTAAACCATTGACTGGAAAAAACTACCCAGCTAATTAATGGTAGCTACTACTCATATATACCACAAGAAATTGGATTTACTTTAAAAAGTATTTTTAATAATGTAATAAAAATCATCAAAAAGCTACTGTTGTTAAACTTAAACTTAATGGAACTCTAGTTTCTCAAATCTCCTGCATGCGTGGGTTACAGATCTAGGTAGATATTCTCTTAGGCCTTCCATAAAACTAAAGATTGCAAGTTTTGGATATTAAGAACTCCCACAATTAAATAAATGGTGAAAACTATACTTTTTGCTAGATCTAACCTAACCCACACATACTAATATATTTCTGAAAACGACAAAAGCCACATGGTTAAGAAAACACACAACAATCCAATAAAATTTATTTCAAATTTTTTTCGTGCGCAAATCTTCCACAAATGAATTAAAACTGAGCTAGTAGTTCTATGGAAATTAACAGGGAAAACATTTTAAAAGAAAAATCGAGCAGGCGGGCTGGATCTGGCGACGGGCCGAGCGAGCGAGCCGGCTCAGAGGCGCTGCGCGCGCGGCCAATGGGTACGTGGCCGCGGGATCGCAAGCGAAGGGCAGAGATTAAAACTGGAAGGATTCAAACTGAGCTGGAGATCACGGATCGGACAGCTCCGGTGCGTCTTATTCCTCCCGACGGGGACGGACGAGCGGGAACCCTAGCAAAACTAGGGAAGCTCGACGTGCTCACCACGGGCGCGCGTAGGTCGAGGCGGAGGTCCGAGGCGGCTGAGGAGAGCAAGGGGAGGTCCGGGGTGGCGTTGTTTACGTCGAATAGCTTCGGATGGACCTCGGCGTCCAGTAGGTCCGCGGCGGACACGGGCACGGCGCGGCGGCTACGGGGTTGCTGCAAACAAACCACGATGTCTCAGAGGTGCTCCGAGGGGAGGGGAACTCGAGGGAATAGAAACGGAGAGCAGAGGAGGACGGAGGCGACGACATTCATGCGCACACTGCCTAGGTGCCGGACGGCTGTTTCCTCTCGATTTCGAGCAGAAGAAAGGAGAGAGCTCGCTCGGCATCTCTCAGAGGTGGAGGGTGGAGGCAGGGGAGCAGGAATGTCATGATGCGAGAGGGTATGGATACCTCGGATGCCTAAAAGGAGAGGGTGGCCGAGTTGGGGGATTTTTGAACAGGGAGAGAGAGGGCACATGCCAGGGATTGGGGGAGAGGGGTGGTACACAATGATGCCACGCTCTGCACCACCTCTTTGGACAGTAGCCCATGTCCAAGCGTTATTGGAGAGGATGAAATAAGTGAAGAAGTGTCTCCTGCCCTCAACCTGTTCGACAGAATGCTCGAAAGAAAAGGACAAGAAGAAGAGAAGGGCTAGGGTTTGACAAAAAATCATGCAAAGAGTTTCGAGAGGTGTGGGGGTGTAAAGTACACCATAATCCACGAGTTGGACAAGGTTAGAGGGGTGGGTTTTGATGTTTGATAAAATTAGGCTGATTTGACTAAGCCACAAAACATGGATGGTTTAGTCAATCCTTTGGTTAAAAATTAATAGACAGAGTGGGTTGATCAGAGCGGATATAGGTGCAACATTTGGTTTAAGAGCTTTGGTCAAAAGGGCTCAACATACTAGATACAAAAATGACAAGTTGCTATCTAGTAACATCACATGAGGTCACATTATAATGTAGCACCTAAAACAAACATGAATTAATGATCAACATTTTTGAATATTTGAAATAAGGTTATGTATAGATAGTGGAGATGGTAAGGATGAGGTTAGGTGAGTTGCATTTCCAAATTGAAATAATTAAACCCTAATTATCATGTTCTAGAAATGCTAAAAATTAATGAAAATGAAGATAGTTATTTCCTATTTGAAAAAGGATAATCTTTGAGTTTCTCCTAAAATTAAGCATAATAATAAAAAGTTAACCACACCACAACCATATGGCACAACATTAAAGCATGAATTATCTCAATTAAATTATATAAATAAAATGTTGTCTCATACACCACCACATGAACACACATAAAATAACACACTTATGGGAAACAATGTAAGCACATCACATAAAGGCCAACCACACATACAAATAGATAAAGACCCACACAATTTGATCACTAACCATACTTTTAATATAAATCAAAGTTATTTTGTGAGGAGGTGATCAACAAAATCAAGACAGGGTATTTTTGGTAGAAATAGAATTAAACAAACATTTTTGGAATTGATTTTCCAAGAACAATAGAATTGGGGTTCTGAAAAGAGAGTTGCTAATATTAGCTACATAGAAAACTCAAAATATATTAGGACTTATTATATAGTCCTTTATAGTTTGCAAGCATATAGGTTTTTTTTGGAAATACTTTTATTTTCTGAAATAAAAGGTTTTTGGGTAGCTGTTAATTTAAGAACATCATGGTAAATTCAGTTTAGTGAAATATAGGACAGCAGGAGATATATGGAATGTTTTTTTTTATCAAAACATTATTATCAGACACCCTATTACAACTCGGTTGAGTTTTAGGGTTGATAGCTAGAGGGTTTATCAACACAAACACAAAACATAACATGACCAATAGAGAAATCAGAGGGTAAACACCTCCATTAACAAGACATTTCAAAAAGTTTTTGTTGCCTCAGAATTTTGGATCTTTTATAATAAAGTTTTTGCTGTTTCCAAAATTTGGGGCGTTACAGACCTTCCCCCCTTAAAAGAATCTCGTCCCGAGATTCCTAAGCTTGTACTAAGAGAGTGCAAGGTTAGGGGTTTGATGGTCCTTCACCTTCCAAGGTTGTTGATTCTTGACTGAGGTTTCCTTGGCGATAGAGCTTCTGATTCCTTTTGGAAGACTTGGGTCCTTGCTGAAGGTGTTGACATGAAGGTGGATGCTGATGTAGGGTTCTTGTTGAGCTGACTTAAAAAACTCCAGGGTTGGGCGCAAAGAATCATTTGTCAAGATTATCCAATAAAACTAGCATTAGTCTTCCCCCCTTAAAAAGGGGCACACCTGAAGGGTTAAAGTTGATGGTCAAAGTTGTCGCTGACTTCAGGGTGTTGTTGGTCTTGAGCATCATGATGATCCTCATCTTGGTCGCAGCTCTTTGGTGATTTGGGTTGTTGTAGACACTTGTCCTGATATTATTGTCTTGAGGGGTTAGCAATTAGACATGCGTAAATAGTTTTCATGCCTCACAGGGGCGTCAGGTCGGTAGACTTCACTCTCTTTCTTTTTTATAAAAGCCAAAGGGTGATAAGATCTGCTAAAGGCGTCTAAAATTGCCTGATGTCAGGTGTTGCCAAGTGCAATATTCTTTGGTCTTCTCGTCGTTCTTGGCGACTTGCTAGATATGATGTCATCAATTTCGTCCACCATTGGTTTCACACGAAGAAATTTTATGAAGACCTCCTTGGTTCTTTGGCTTCATGAGGCTTCGCAAAAGTCTTCCGAGATCAGTCGGATCTAAGTTAGTCCAAAATTTATTCCTTACTATAAAACTCAAATCAGGGTCAGCTGAGTTAATAAAGTTGACGCGCAAAAGGCACTAACGACACTAGCTTCATGGCACATCTTCATGTAGACTATCTTTCGTGCTAGTTGTTGCCGTTTTTGCTGACGTCGATCGTCTTTGCACGTCACAGGTTGAGGTTTTCATAAAATCTTCAAAAAAGTAGTGGGTCTTGTTGATCTTGGAGTCCTTCGTGTTGCCAAATATAAGTGAGACTTCTGTTGGCACTTCTCTTCTGATCTTGGTTTGTAGGTCTTGAAGAGGTTGGTTAGTAAGAAGTCAATGATATTAGATGTTATTCTAAAGTTAGATACGTTAGGTTAGTGATGGCATACGTGTAATTAAAAATATTAATTTAACTAGGCAAGTCCCATCACATTACGGGGATGGGTTTTCTTTGGGGGTTTCGGTATCATGTGTAGTTCATAACTCTTATGTGTTAACGTTTAGATTAGAAGGAAAATCATTCTAGGAAGTTTTCGAGGACAAGTTTATAAGTGCATCAGGGTCCATCTATGGCAAAAAGGTAAGAAAAGTTTTTGTGTAGAGAAATCAAGATGTTGAAACAAATTTGAAGTATGTTTCATAATATGCATTGCCTTCAAGGCGTGCTTGTGAAAGATACAAGGGAACAACATATCAACAACAAGCAAACAAACAAGGCACACACAAGCAACAAATATACCAGCAAACTAATGAGAACACAAGACACCTATAGAACAAAAATGACACTCACCAATCGCGTTAGTCTGAGAATCCAACCAAGGGTCATATGCTGGAAGTCCTATGGGTCTTGGTCATTCCTACTTCTTGGAGTCTACATTTCTTCAGCTTGGTCTCCTGCTGGAGAGCTTGATACTGTGGAAGTTGCAACTGGAGTACCATTGTTGGGGTTGAAGTCTTAGTGAGACTGCTTCGGTAAGCAGCGGTTGCTTTGTAGCTTGTTCTGCACTTGACGACTACCTTGATGCCGTAGGCTGAAATCTTGAGACTATACTTCGCCTTCTCGGTACTAGTTACTTAGGCCTCCATTGGGTTCATCGTCAAGTCTATACAAGCTTTGAATAGGGACATGATAGTAGAGAAAAGTCTTTTGAAATACTTTAAATTAGAGAGGTAAGGTGAGTGGAAGCCATACTAGGCTAGAAGAAAATAGTTTTCTATCGAAAAAGGTTTTAGCAAAGATATTTCTTTCCTAAGCTAACGACCATGCTAACTAAGGTCTCCTAAGGTCAACGATGGCTCTGATACCAAGTCTGTGAGGACCCCTCTGACAACCCATCAGAGATGCCCACGTTATGTAAACAGATCACGATCCCAATGATCAGTGCATCGCGATCACATAACCAACATGGTATACAAAGAACATCATTCAACTCGAGTAGAACAAGACTTACATAAATAATGGTCACATGACTAAGTCTGCAATCATCGTCACACATGACGGAATTGAACTAAGGTACAACGGAAGTTTCAGCTAGCGTCGGCCCTCGTCACGTCCTGACGAATTCCCACACAGCAGTTGAGCGGTGACACTCAGTTGGCGTAGTCGTCGGTGTACTCCTCCTTCTTCTCGTACAACTCCTCATTGCAACCTGGACGTTTGAATATCCAGGGACATAGCCATATGAGTACATTTACGTACTCGCAAGACCACCTCTAGGGTTTAAGTTTTCATCGTAATGCAAGAAAACACCTTTCAAAACTGGGATAGCTGCTATATACGACTATAGGGCTTAGTTTTCGAATACGATGATTTTGGACATAGAGAATACGACATCTCTATATCTTTGTTGAAAAAAAATATTTAGAGATGTAAATTCTCTTCTCTTAGATATAGCAACAACATATCCAAGTTCAAAAAAAACTTTCTTTTGTAAAAGTTTATCAAAACACTAGGATAGGGATACCCCTATTTCTTTCCTTGAGATCGGACTGGTTGTCTCCCCGAGATCAACCATCCTTACCCAAATTCCGTACCTCCCAGGTACCACCTTGTTGCCTCCTTATCTTTCCTTCGAAATACGCTTTCCTTTTTAAAACTAAAATGCCCATCCGCCTAGATCAGTGGCCTTTCCAACCGTTCATGACCGCGGACACGGCTATTCGAATAGATTGACACTCTGCAGAGGTTGCACACTATACCCACACCAATCGGTCATTCCGCCGTGTCTGTCACGGCCCGTCATATGACAGCATGCGGGGGTCCGGATAACTCGATCAAAACTTTCCACTATGTCCACTCTAGTATCGGGAACTCCCGGTGGGTTTGTTTCTCCCCGGCACCGTGTGCTCCACTAGACCCCTTGGTCTTTCCTCGGGACGCCACACCGTCACGGCAGGAGACCCGCTGTAATCGTCTGGCGCGATCATCACATGTGTATTGCCTGATCCAGAGGGCAACCCGGCTTCGAGGGCCTAGCCCCCATAGAAAGTATGAGAGCCCCAATACTAAAACAGACAAGCTTCCAGCTAAGCCCTACCCATCTCAGGTAGTGTGGTTGCACGGGTTAATTGTTCGAGCGGCTGCTAGGGCAGTACTTTGTTTTTCAAAAACAACTTCCAATCCTCCGACTACTCCCAGCAGCTCGGGTTTTCATCACATCTCCGAATGCTCCCAACATCTCGGGTTTTAATAAAATACTTGCTCGCCGACTGCTCCCAACAGCTCGGGTTTTCTCCGAAAACATTTTTATCAAACCAGGCTCCCATCCTATAGTTTTGAGGTAAGAGAATATGCGTAGTACTAGAAAACTTAATCTTCTTGATGGAGCCTTCAACAACAAGGCTCATCAAGTAAAAACTTACTTTGTAACACCTATAAATAATCTAGTAGATAACTTTGGCCAAACAATATTTTCTAAAAATAGTTTTCGGGTGGCAAGGTGCCACAAAAGAAGTAAAACATGCATTATTTTATTTTGAAAACAAAGCATGCTTGATAAAATAGTAGGATTCATTAGAGTGGTGAGGTGGCTTGCCTGGCTCAGCAATGTGCCTTTGGTCTTGATCTTGATGTTCCTCAGGTTCATTCCTCACTTCCAGTTCTTTCCAGATCGTATCTAACGTCGTAAACATGAAAAAGAACAACGCTCAAAATACGACCACAAGGACATAACAAACAACAAGCATTGCACAAGACACTAAGTTAACAATCAAGGACAAGCAATTCATGTAGTTAAACGATCACAAACAACAAGTCCATAAAGCTAAAACAAACATCAAGCAAACCTAAGCAAATACACATAACAACCTTAATTGTTTAAAATATAGTTTTGATTAAACACTAAGCCAACCAGCTCTTATGGTGATTAGATCATTTAACAAAGGTGGTTATATTAGTTTCAGGAAATACTTCAGACAAAAGTGTCTCAATAAGCATGCACTAATACTAGCATCTAGCACAATCACATGCAACCATGTTACTAGCTCAAGAACATCTATTATCAAGTAATTAATAAACCCACAAAGATTAACACCACTTCTCACATAAGTTGTTGACTAAGAGCTAAAAAGGTGCAGTAGGCTTGTTTAATAAGACACCAGAATTAAGACAACTTCAACAATTAAACCCAACAATCTAACACTAACCATGTGTTGACAACAATCTAAAATAAGAAAGTCATACATTAAGTATTGCAAAACACAAAAAACTACTAGATAAAATTTAACACCAAACAATCATTCACATGCATAACACACAAATGAAATTAGTGCAACTCCTAGGAAACAACATGAACTATGAGAAACTCAAAAGTGAATGGACTAACATACTTTTAGGAAATTCATTAAGGTTATTAAAGGATAACCTATGTTTCTGGACTTATGATTTACTAAGCACATCAACACATAACAATTTCCGGTAAAACATGATATTAACTCATTACATTTATTAGAAAAATAAGATGATGTTTAAAGAGATAAAACAGAACACACAAACATAGCCACAAGCAAAGCATATAAACACATTCGACGTCATTTTTATGGTACAAAGTGAATGATGCCAAACATAAGTTAATAATGCACCACACATTATTAAAGTGTTTAAACCTAGTTATTATGGTTGAGTTAAGGTTCTGGTTTTCAAAGGTTGACTAGTAATATTCATACAATTTTACTAACCAAAAATAGAGAATTAAAATAATACTTTTAGTAGATAATATGGTGCTGTATTGGGAGATAAATTATAACTACTATGATAAGGTTCATAAAATAAAATCCTTGTACCACAGTATACTTAGTAACTATAGGAAACCAGGAATGTTGGATTTGCATGCAAAGCTATTACTAAATAGGAATTAAAACTCGTGCAAATGCTACTGGTCTCAAAACCATAATGAGCTTAGTTTCAGTTTTAGGGCTCTCCTACACTCAAGGTTAATTTCTATGGATAGGTACTGACTTAAGATTTCTTCATAAATTGGATTCACTTCATTTGGACACCCCTAACTCAAGATATTCCATTTTAAGTGAAGAACATAATTTTTACTAGATTTAATGTGCAACACATAGTATAAATATTTTTGAGACAAAACCAGTGTGGTATGATAAACAAAACACATAGGTACTACACAAAAATACTCCTAATCCACTTGCACAAACAGGTCTAGCACAAACAAGTGAAACTAGGCACATGCAATTAATATAAAAAAGAATATCCATATTAAAATGTAATAACCTACTGTTCTAGAAAATAATCCACCATGTGCAAAACATAGATTGTAAAAATCTACCCAGCTAGGTGATGGTAGCTACTACTCCTATATACCACAAGAAATTGGATTGACTGTAAAAAAGTATTTTTAATAATGTAATAAAAATCATCAAAAAGCTAATGTTGTTAAACTTAAACTTAATGGAACTCTAGTTTCTCAAATCTCCTACATGCATGGGTTATAGATCTAGGTATGTATTCTTTTAGTCTTTACATAAAACTAAAAATTGCAAGTTTTGGATATACAGAACTCCCACAATTAAATAAATGGTGAAAACTATACTTTTTGCTAGATCTAACCTAACACACATATACTAATTATTTCTGAAAACGGCTAAATCCACATGGTTAAGAAAACACACAGCAATCCAAATAAATTATTTCAATTTTTTTGCATGCGCAAATCTTCCACAAATGAACTAAAGCTGAGCTAGTAGTTCTCTGGAAATTAACAGGGAAAACATTTTAAAAGAAAAATCGAGCAGGCGGGCTGGATATGGTGACGGGCCGAGCCTGGCCGGCCCAGAGGCGCTGCGCGCGCGGCCAATGGGTACGCGGCCGCCGGATTGCAAACGAAGGGCAGAGATTAAAACTGGAAGTATTCAAACAAAGTCAGAGATCACGGATCAGACGGCTCTCGTGCATCTTCTTCCTCCCGACAGGGACGGACGAGCGGGAACCCTAGCAGAAGTGGGGAAGCTCGTGGTGCTCATCACGGGCGCGCGTAGGTCGAAGCGGAGGTCCGAGGTGGCTGAGGAGAGCAAGGGGAGGACCGGGGTGGCGCCGTTTGCGTCGGAGAGCTTCAGATGGACCTCAACGTCCAGTAGGTCTACGGCGGACACGGTCACGGCGCGTTGGCTTCGGGGTTCCTGCAAACAAACCACGATGTCTAAGAGGTGCTCCGAGGGGAGGGGACCTCGAGGGAGAAGAAACGGAGAGCAGAGGAGGACGGAGACGACGACATTCATGCGCGCACTGCCTCTCGATTCCAAGCAGAAGAAAGAAAGAGAGCTCGCTCGGCATCTCTCGGAGGGGGAGGGTAGAGGACGGGGAGCAGGAATTGCAAGATGGGAGAGGGTGTGGATGCCGCGGATGCCTAAAAGTAGAGGGTGGCCGAGTTGGGGGATTTTCGGACAGGGAGAGAGAGGGCATAGGCCAGGGATTGGGGGAGAGGGGTGGTGTGCAATGATGCCACGCTCTGCACCACCTCTTTGGACAATAGCCCATGTCCTAGAGTCGTTGGAGAGGATGAAATAAGTGAAGAAGTGTCTCCTGCACTCAACCTGTTTGACAGAATGCTCGAAAGAAAATACAAGAAGAAGAGAAGGGCTAGGGTTTGACAAAAAATCATGCAAAGAGTTTCCAGAGGTGTGGGAGTGTAAAGTACACCATAATACACGAGTTGTACAAGGTTAGAGGGGTGGGTTTTGATGTTTTATAAAATTAGGCTGATTTGACTATGCCACAAAACATGGATGGTTTAGTCAATCCTTTGGTTCAAAAATTAAGAGACAAGGTGGGTTGATCAGAGGGGATATAGGTGCAGCATTTGGTTTAAGAGCTTAGGTCAAAAGGGCTCAACATCACTAGATACAAAAATGACAAGTTGCTATCTAGTAACATCACATGAGGTCACATTATAATGTAGCACCTAAACAAACATGAATTAATGATCAACATTTTTGAATATTTCAAATAAGGTTATGGATAGATAATGGAGATGGTAAGGATGAGGTTAGGTGAGTTGCATTTCCAAATTGAAATAATTAAACCCTAATTATCATGTTCTAGAAATACTAAAATTTAATGGAAATGAAGATAGTTATTTCCTATTTGAAAAAGGATAATCTTTGAATTTCTCCTAAAATCAAGCATAATAATAAAAAGTTAAACACACCACAACCATATGGCACAACATTAAAGAATGAATGATCTCAATTAAATTATATAAATAAAATGTTGTCTCATACACCACCACATGAACACTAATAAAATAACACACTTATCGGAAACAATGTAATCACATAACATAAAGGCCAACCACACATACAAACAGATAAACACCCACACAATTTGATCACTAACCATACTTTTAATATAAATCAAATATATTTTGTGAGGAGGTGATCGACAAAATCAAGACAGGGTATTTTTGGTAGAAATAGAATTAAACAAACATTTTTGGAATTGATTTTCCAAGAACAATAGAAATGGGGTTCTAAAAAGAGAGTTGCTAATATTAGCTACATATAAAACTCAAAATATATTAGGACTTATTATGTAGTCCTTTATAGTTTGCAAGCATATAGGTTTTTTTTGGAAATACTTTTATTTTCTGAAACAATAGGTTTTTGGGTAGCTGTTAATTTCAGAACATCAGACGTCCTATTATAACTAGGTTGAGTTTTAGGGTTGATAGCTAGAGGGTTTATCAACACAAACACAAAACACAACATGACCAATAGAGAAATAAGAGGATAAACACATTTATTAACAAGACATTTTCAAAAAAAATGTTGCCTCAGAATTTTGGATCTTTTATAATTAAGTTTTTTATGTTTCCAAAATTTGGGGCGTTACAATACTTTGCTAGAAATCATCTTGAATAACCACTCTAATGGCTTAATCATAATGTGCATAAATACTCAGAGAAAATACTAAGTCTATTCTTCGAGGTGATCAACAATTATTAAAACTCTTTGTAAATTGGATATTCACTATAGTGAGAGAGACAGACACCCGGCCAGTCACTTAAGTTGTGGAACAGGTCTCATGTACGTGGACATGTAAGGTTAGTCTCCAGGCCGCTTCATCTCACTATGCCGCTAGGATCCAACAAACTTCAAAGGTGGTAATAACATGATAAAAAATTGTTTATGTCTAAAGTGAAAGACAAGATTAGGAAAGAGGGAAAAGATAGAAAGAAGGATGTACAAACTTGTAACTTTATCCTTGGTGATGTCTTGATTGAATTTTTATTAGACTTGATAAATCTTCAGACTTGATGATTCTTGTATCATCGGGGCTGGTCTTGGATTTAACTTAGTCATCATGAAGACTCAGAGAAGAAGAAGAAGAAGAGAAAGAGAGAAAGACTTAGAGAATAAAGGGGGTTTGTCTTCTTGAACTTCCTCTTGATTTTTCTTCTAAGTGCTTCTACTTCTTGGAGATGCTTCTAGAGTCTGTTTTCTTCTAAGTGCTTCTACTTCTTGGAGATGCTTCTAGAGTCTGTTTTCTTCTAAGTCCTTGATTGGCCTTCTAGCTCCATGTTTAAAATCCTAAGTGTCTAAGTGTATAGCACTTTACCAAAATATAAGTTGAAAATAATCCTAACTTAGAGAAAATAATGAAGAGGTTTTCCTATGAGAAGTATATCTATATTAGAAAATATGTTATGCATGCAATGCACTTTTTAATCATAAGAAACATCATACTAATTTTTGTGATATTTATAAAGTATGCATGAGGCTATAAATGAAATTTAATTAATTTCTATTTTTGCAAAATATAATAAAAGGAATAAATATAAGATTAAAGTTTTATGTGATTAAATTTTATAACAAATATTTATAAACAGTCCTAATGGACAGAGAGGATTTAAACAAATTTATAGCAATTGGATTTATTCAAAAATAATGTTTCTATCAAAAGTTATGTCAAAATTACTCAAACTATTCAAATTAAGGGTATGATTATTAAATCGTCAAAACTATTCTCAAAAATTATTTTCTAATGGAAGCATAATATAACACATATTCTAAGGATTCCAAAACAATTTTATTTTCATTTTTTGGAATTATAGATTTAAAGTTATGACAAATATACTCAAATCATCCATTTGAAATTTAAATATTTTAAACTAAGTCAATTTGAATTCTAACTGATCCAAAATATTCTACATGTCAAGGGCTATCCAAAAATATAAAATTTGTCAAATTTGAATAAGTGGTTAAAAAGTTATGAAGGTTTGAATTTACAGGGACAAATCTTAAAACTGCCAATTAAACTAAATCGAAACAAATCATTTTCCACGTCAGCGCTGACTGGGCTGCTGAATCAGCGTTGACTGGGCTGCTGAATCAGCGTTGATTGGATCTGACGGACGACAGGGAACCGTACCGGTTCTCTTAAGACTTCTAATCATGGTTAGATTGGACGGCCAGGAGGAGATGCTCACCGGGCGACGCTCACGGTCGCCGGAGATGTGGACGACGGCGGTGCTGTGCTCGGTGGGGGACGGCGACGGTGTTCCGGCAGTTCCCCGGACGCGAGAACGACGGCTCCGGATGTGGTGTGTCGCGGTGAAGGCGATGGAGGCGATGACGAGTCCGATTGCTTCTCCGAGTAGCGTGGAGGTTCCGTTGGAGTGGTTCGCACACCGGCGACCTTCGGGTCGTGCGTGCCACGCAGGATTTGCAGCACGGAAGGAGCGGACAAGGTACACGCGGGTGCGCACGAACATATGGTGGAGTTTGCGCACGGTATTGGACCAAGGCGGTGGCTAAACTCGCCGGAATTTGCGAAACGGTGGCGGCGGGTGTGCGGACTCTGACGAGCGAGAACAGCAGCCTGGAGGCGCGATTCGAGATGCAAAAAGAGGGGAATGAGAGAGGAGGGCCGGGGCTACATATAGGGTAGGCAAGGGCGTTGAATCCGGTCGGTAATCAAGCAAATTGAAGAAGGAAACACCGGCGGTTTCGGGCGCGATTCGGGGTGAGAGGTTGAAGACGACCCCCCCTGACAGGTGGGTCCCGCATGTGAGGGATTTTTTTTTGTTTTTCTATTTCTTTTGTAACTTTTGATTTAATTGTCCAAATGAAGTCAAATAAATTTCTAAAATTTTGTAAAAACAATATCTTTGTGTTAAACCAGTTGTGGGCATGTTTTGAACACTTTTGAAAATAATATTTTGAAATATTCACAAAATACTAATTTGCCCATTAAGGTCAACTTTGAAATTAGGAATTTAATCAATTCATGTGGGGTTAAATAAAATTTATGAAATTACCACAGTCAGATATGTTTTGTATTAAGTTATCTTAAACTCATTTTCAATAACCATTTATTTTTATTTTGGTAGAATAGTAAAATAACAAAATATAAATATTTTTAAAGAAATAGGAAATATAATGGATTCAATTTTAATTCAATTTTATTTTGTGCACCATTATATTTTATATTATGATCAATCATTTGAAACCTCCATAAATATCTTTGGAAAATATTCTACCTTTATCATATTTCTCATGTTGAAATTATTCGTGAAATCCTTTTTATATTTTGAAAGTTGATGGAAATGATTTAAATTAATTTACCAAAATATAATTTTAGGTTTAAGAAATACTTTGTATAAAAGAATTTAAACTAAACTCCAAAATTTTAAATATTGATTAGTTGGATATTTTAAATTTTGAATATCTAGAAAATGCTATGAAGCCTTTTAAAGTTGGTTTTCTTATGCTTTTATAGTTTCCTCTTAATCAAAAATAAAAGTTTAAATTTTTAGTGATTTTTAAACATTACAAAATGTTGGGATGTTACAGACTACCACCCTTAAAAGGAATCTCGTCCCCGAGATTCGGAGAGGCTAGAAAGCAAAGCAAATGCTTGGGATGATTCTGATAACTCGAGAGGGGGAGAAATCCAACTGTTGACACGGAAACTGCAAACAAGTAGAGAATGATTCCGCTTATTGGGGATGCTAGAAAGAAAGATGGTTTGGGATCTCGTGGTTTAGGCAATGGGGTTTGAATTAACTAGGTGGCTACCAGCCTTAAAAGGAATTTTTGTGGTCAGTCTAGAAACTTTGTTTAATCTTGCTTACTCTTCTGATGTAGAGTGTACTAGTATTCAAAATACAATGGTATGTGGTGATACGGCAAGTTTTAGCACTCACATTTTCCACTCGGTCCTTGGAGAGATTTATCCTTCTTCCACTCAGGGCAGCCACTGACATAGTGCCCTGTTGCTCCGCATCTGCGGCATGTCACGTGACTGATGATTTCATTGTGCGAGCGGATAAGGCAGTTATCCTTCACCTTTTCTGGGCACTTATCAGCGTAATGTAGCTTATCTTTGCATTTGTAGCAAATGACATCGTTTAAGTTCTTCTTATTCTTAGGTGTTTCCAGGGCTAACAGTTCTTCCAAATCTTGTTTACCATATTCTATCTCAATTAAAGAAGTACAATCTCGTTTGATGTGACAATTTGGAGCTAGGGTATCTCCTTCACACTTATAGCAATACTTGGAGGTACTTTTGGATATCTTCGGGTGTGACTTTACTCTCACTTCATTTTCCATCTTGGTAGGAGCCAAAATCATTCTTGGACAATGATTTGGTTAAGTGTCCTTACCAATCTTCTTCTTTATGCAGTTCGATGAATAATGTCCTTGTTCTTTGCACTTGTAGCAATTGATGTGGCTACGGTTTTTCTTCGATTTATCCTTTTGTTCTGGTTCCTCCAGGGTCTTCATGAGAGATTGTTTCATTCCTTCCTTGGGTTGCTGGATAACTTGTTGCACCAAGGGATAAAGTTGACACTGTATTGGGACATGATTTGTTCCTTCACACAAAAAGCAAGTAACCTGAGTTGCGGGGCATCCCTTAACTAGATTTCTTATATCACCATGGGGCCACTCATCAGGACATTCTTTGGACGTATGTCCTATCTCTCCACAAGTTTTGCATGCCTTCGGTTTGGTCATAAGACCCTCTTGATACTCACTATGGTTTTGATCAATCTTAGGCAGATGGTCATTGATCAAATTCCACAACTGACTTTGGTTCTCTAATAGTAGTCGCATTGTTGTGTGCATATCATTGGTGTTGGTATTGGGGTGAGACATCTGTTTGTTTTAGAAATAAATGAGTTGAATTATAGGTACTATGGAGGAATTCTAATTCAATAATTCAGAACAAGACAACCAATCTCTAACAAAATCAATCAACATGGTTCAAACACAGGCAAACACATACGTGCAAATTTTCAAACTTCTTTTGAGAAATCGAACTAATCGTTTATCGAACGAAACACACCACGTCATGGAAATACAAAAGTGATAGTACTGCCATACCACAATTTGATAGGTCAATACATCATCGGATCTCGTTATTCTAATGGATAGGTGGTCTAATATATCTTTTCTTGAGTGCTTCGAGTTCCTCCTCTACTTCCTTGAGTTCTTCAAGATGCTTCTGGGTGTTGTGAAGTCTAAAACGAACTCTTTCTGCAAGGTACTCGATGGCTCTCCATGCTGCATTTCTTGCTGAATCAAAGAAGGATGTGTGAAGTTTTGGGTTGGTGAACATGCAGTCACCCTCAGTCTTGTGATCATCTTCTTTGCTCCTGTATAGATGGACTTGCACCCACCAATACTCTTGGCCTTCATCCATGAAAGGAAAACCTTTGTATACTGCTTCTCCTTCAAAACCTAAGATCTTCATGTTATCCTTAAGTGCTCTTGGAAACTCCGTCTCACATTCCAAGGTCATGGTCATCACTGGTCCCTTCTTGAGTTATTCAGTGAGTGCGGTCATCTAAAAACAAGAGAAGATACTTAGAAAGGAAATAGTTAAGATAGTTACAAGAATGATGTTTGAAAAGTTCTTATATTTAGCAAACATAATGAAATAGATTTTCAATCCTATGGTCCAAGTCCTATTTCTATCCAAACTTAGGGTTTCGAACCTACAGGCAACACAGTGCTCTGATAGCATCGGTAGCGTACATGCACATAAAATATGGCAGGTACCTGCGTATAGTGCAAACCCCTGGATCCATTCGTTTGCACACACAGTTTACGATGTAATATCACAACAAAGTATCAATTTTATTACATCGATGATCTAGACTTACAAAATATTCATTACAAGTTGCATAGCGCGAAGCTAGCTTTTAAAGAATAAGCAGCGTAAATACAATAACAGTGAGTCTCCATCATCTTCATGTTGCCACAGGCGAAAACATGTTGGTTGCAGACTTGAAACCTTTAAACGAAACCTCACTCGTCATCTGAACAATCTGCAATAATAAAAATATTGCAACAACGTGGGTCAGATTCTATTAAAAATGGAGTCTAGGAAGTGACACTATGGTGGATACTTAGAGGAAAAACTCTAATAACCTATATGCATATTTGGCTGGTGGAGTTCAAGGCTATTTTGCATAAAGCCAATTTTTCCTAACTCTTTGGAAAACACTTTTCTTCTATTCGAGACATCCGTTGCATGAAATCCACTGTCTCATTCTACCCTTGTTCACCCATCAAGTTTTAAATTTTGAAGTTGGAATGGTGGAATCCTCTGTTGACGTACGTGATCAGCTGCTCAAATTGTCCGTACCTGGGACACGGCTAAGTACTTAGTTTTAAGCTCAGCTGAGGTTTTGCACGTTCACCATTGTACCCATTCAACCCAATCTATCCTTTACACTCTGAAGTGATAAGGAAAAGGAGAAGAATGAGACGAGATCTTTCAGAAGCATTTTCCCTCCCACTCTGGCTTGACCCGTTCCACCTAACACCCTCTACATCTGCTTGTCAAGCCGGGGCGAGTCCGTGCAACTTAGTTGATCAAGCCAGAGCCCATTGGCAATGGCTGCACTAGAAGCAATTTTCACTCGGAGTTCTTCAGATCCCTTTGTTCCCTGGGTGGCCATCCACAAGTGCAGGTACTCCAGGAACCATAGACATGGGCCTGAGTAGCCACTCGACTTTGCCACCATACACAACCAATCCACCCAGGAGGTTCTTTATTAACTTAGAAGAATTTAGATTTTCACAAATCAACATTTGCATAGCATCAAATAATTCTACTAAGTATTACATAGGAACCTAGACACAGGAGTAAGAAATTTCTAGACAGGTCTAGCATAGCAATACTATCCTACACATGCTTATATAAAAATACACTAAGTCATACATATAGAAAATAGTAGGAGATTTATGAATGTGCCACTTGCCTTTGGAAGTCGTCTTTGCTCACAAACTCTTTTCAACGTTAATCGGAGCTCTCCGTTCAATCTAAACCATATAGACAAACAATAATACAACAATAAACACAACACAAAGCATACAAACACATACATTAATAACATACAAATTTCATAAAACTTCTAAGGAAAATATATTTTTGCATGACGTGCAAATATTTCTAAGGACTCGAGATGCATGTCATGCCATGAAAATCTTTTAAGTTAATGCAGGGAAAATATATTGGTAAAAAATGACTATGTACTAAGTTCATAGGTTGGACAAAATACTTTGCTAGAAATCATCTTGAATAAGCACTCTAATAGCTTAGTCATGTTGTGCATAGATACTTACAGAAAATATTAAGTCTATTCTTCGAGGTGATCAACTATTATTAACAACTCTTTGTAAATTGGATATTCACTATAGTGAGAGAGACAAACACCCGGCCAGCCACTTAAGTTGTGGAACAGGTCTCATGTACGTGGACATGTAAGGTTAGTCTCCAGGCCGCTTCATCTCACTATGCCGCTAGGATCCAACAAACTTCAAAGATGGTAATAACATGATCAAAAATTGTTTATGTATAAAGTGCAAGACAAGATTAGGAAAGAGGGAAAAGATATAAAGAAGGATGTAGTTGGTCTTACAGGCTTCATCTCCAGACTTGTAACTTTCTCCTTGGTGATGTCTTAATTGAATTTTTGGTAGACTTGATAAATCTTCAGACTTGATGATTCTTGTATCATCGGGGCTGGTCTTGGATTTAACTTAGTCATCATGAAGTCTCAGAGAAGAAGAAGAGAAAGAGAGAAAGAGTTAGAGAATAAAGGGGGTTGGTCTTCTTGAACGTCCTCTTGATTTTTCTTCTTAGTGCTTCTACTTCTTGGAGATGCTTCCAGAGTCTGTTTTCTTCTAAGTCCTTCATTGGTCTTCTAGCTCCATGTTGAAAATCCTAAGTGTCTAAGTGCATAGCACTTTACAAAAATACTAAGTTGAAATAATCCTAACTTTGAGAAAATAATGAAAAAGTTTTCCTATGGGAAGTATAACTACAAAATAAAATATGCTATGCATGAAATGCAATTTTTAATCACAAGAAACATCATACTAGTTTTTGTGATATTTATAAAGTATGCATGAGGCTATAAATGCAATTTAATTAATTTATATTTTTCGACAGAGAGGATTTTTTTATAGCAACTGGATTTATTTAAAAATAATGTTTCTATCAAAAGTTATGTCAAAATTACTCAAACTATTCAAATTAAGGGTATGATTATTACATCGTCAAAATTATTCTCAAAATTTATTTTCTAACAGAAGCATAATATAACACATATTGTAAGGATTCCAAAACAATTTTATATGGAATTTTTGGAATTAAAGATTTAAAGTTATGACAAATATACTCAAATCATCCATTGGAAATTTGAATATTTTAAACTAAGTCAATTTGAATTCTAAAAGATCTAAATATTCTATATGTCAAGGGCTTTTCAAAAATATAAAAAATTTCAAATTTGAATAAGTGATTAAAATGTTATGAAGGTTTGAATTTAAAGGGACAAATCTGTAAAACTGCCGATTAAACTAAATCGGAAAAAATCATTTTCCACGTCAACGCTCACTGGGCTGCTGAATCAGCGTTGACTGGATCTGATCTGGATCGTCAGATCCAGATCTGATGGACGACAGCGAACCGTACCGGTTCGCTAAAATCTTCTAATCGTGACCGTTAAA
Organism: Poa annua; assembly: GCA_026929855.1. Lineage (NCBI taxonomy): Eukaryota > Viridiplantae > Streptophyta > Magnoliopsida > Poales > Poaceae > Poa > Poa annua. The sequence continues at coordinate 160,520,626 of CM049427.1, read as the reverse complement.
TTTAGATCGGATGGCCAGGAGGAGATGCTCACCTGGTGGTGCTCACGGTCGCCGGAGATGTGGACGACGGCGGCGCAGTGCTCGGTGGAGGACGGCGACGGCGTTCCGGTGGTTCCCCGAACGTGAGAACGACGGCTCCGGATGCGGCGTGTCGCGGGGAAGGCGATGGAGGTGACAGCGAGTCCGATTGCTTCTCCGAGAAGCGGGGAGGTTCCGTCGGAGTGGTTCGCGCGCCGGCGGCCTTCAGGTCGTGCGTGCCACACACGATTTGAAGCACGGAAGGAGCGGGCAAGGTACACGTGGGTGCGCACAAACAGATGGTGGAGTTTGCGCATGGTATTGGACCAAGGCGGTGGCTCAACTCGCCGGAATTTGCGAAACGGTGGCGGCGGGTGTGCAGACTCCGACGAGCGAGAACAACAGCCTGGAGACGCGATTCGAGATGCAAAAAGAGGGGAAGGAGAGAGGAGGGCCGGGGCTACATATAGGGTAGGCAAGGGTGTTGAATCGGTCGTTAATCAAGCGAGTTGAAGAAGGAAACACCGGCGGTTTCAGGCGCGATTTGGGGGCAGAGGTTGAAGACGACCCCCCTGACAGGTGGGTCCCGCTTGTCAGTGATTTTTTTCTGTTTTTCTATTTCTTTTGTAACTTTTGATTTAAGTGTCCAAATGAAGTCAAATAAATTTCTAAAATTTTGTAAAAACAATATCTTTGTGTTAAACCAGTTGTGGGCATGTTTTGAACACTTTTGAAAAATAATATTTTGAAATATTCACAAAATACTAATTTGCCCATTTAGGTCAACTTTGAAATTAGGGATTTAATAAATTCATTTGGGGTTAAATAAAATTTATGAAATTACCACAGTCATATATGTTTGATATTAGTTATCTTAAACTCATTTTCAATAACATTTTATTTTTAATTTGGTAGAATAGTAAAATAACAAAATATAAATATTTATAAAGAAATGGTAAATATAATGGATTCAATGTTAATTCAATTTTATTTTTTGCACCATTATATTTTATTTTATGATAAATCATTTCAAACCTCCATAAAATATCTTTGGAAAATATTCTGCCTTTGTCATATTTCTCATGTTGAAATTATTCATGAAATCCTTTTTATGTTTTGAAAGGTGATGGAAATGATTTAAACTAGTTTACCAAAATATAATTTTAGGTTTAAGAAATACTTTGTATAAAAGAATTTAAACTAAACTACAAAATTTTAAATAGTGATTAGTTGCATATTTTAAATTTTAAATATCTAGAAAATGCTATGAAGTCTTTTAAAGTTGCTTTTCTTATGCTTTTATAGTTTCCTCTTAATCAAAAATAAAAGTTTAATTTTTTATTGATTTTTAAACATTACAAAATGTTGGGATGTTACATGTGATGTTTGGATACATCTCCATTCTTCCTCTGCCGCCCAAGTTCCATGTAATTCTGCTCGATTAAACTCTTGTGTTCCTCCACCCAAGGTTCGATCAATTGTAAGTGTTGTAGCACGACACGGTGAGCCCTGTCGAGGTCTTCTATTCGACCATGAACGCCCACAAAGAGTGAGCGGGAGCTCTCGCGGTGACAACTCCACTTAGCCTGCCGAGGTGCTTCCTGGTGGGCAGACCAACATCCTCGTTCTCGGTGCTTAGATAATTTTGGCAGAAAGAGATGCACTCGTAGGTTAAAAAGCCCTTCGCCATGCTTGCGTCCGGACGGGCCCTGTTGCGAACGTATCCTTTCATGACACCGTTCTGCCTTTTGAACGGCATCATGTAGTGCAGCAACGTCGGTCCGAGCTGTTTGATGTCCTCAACGACGTGGAAAAAGGAGATGCACGCAGATATCAAAGAATGAGGGCGGGATGTAAATCTCGAGCTCACATAGTATCAGCACGATCTCTTCCTGTAGTCTGTCAAGCTTCTTCATGCCGATTGACTTGCTGTTGATGACATCGAAAAAGTTGCATGGGGCAAGCAGCGTATCTCGGACGTGCTCGTCCATTATCCCTCGGATTGCAACGGGAATTATCTGCGTCATCAGCACGTGACAATCTTGAGACTTCATACCACTGAACCTCTTCTTCGTTGGGTCTAGATACCTGCTGATCTTCCCCGCATAACCGCCCGGAAATTTGACTCCTACGAGGCACTTATAGAACTGGCCAAGCTCTTCCGGACGCATAGTGAAGCAGGTAGCGGGAAGCACCACTGATTTCTTCTTTGCCCTTTTGCGGCGACCTTGAGTTCCTTCCGTTTGATTATCATCCTTGTCATCGTCATCGTCATCACTGTCGGGTGCCTGCAGATCTTTCTTGATGCCAAGCCATTTCAGATCGTATCTTGCACTTGTCCCATCCTTGGACTTTCCTGGCATGTTCGAAAGAGTGCCCAGTAGACTCTCGGTGACATTCTTCGTAATGTGCATCATATCTAGGCTATGGGGCGCTTTAAGGACCTTCCAGTACGGCAAGTCGTGAAAAACATACCTCGCTTTCCATACACCCAGGAGGGGATCAATCCTTGGTCGCTTCTTTCCAGGAGCAGGACACTCCTCCCAATTTCTCAAAAGCTCATCGATTGCATTGTCGGTCCTCTGGCGCGGGGGGCTTTCGAGCTCGTGTTCACCATTGAAAAGGTCACCGCGTTTCCTCCACGGGTGATCCATGCGAAGCCACCGTCGAGCACCTGGGTACACAATTTTCGAAGACCAATCCCTTGGTAGCTAGAGATGCGGGGTCCTATCCATGCACCTGACACATGCGTAGAATCCGTGGCCTATCAAGGCTGATACGTACGAGCAACCAGGATAGTCCTGCATCGTCGTGAACAAGGCGGCTCTCATGTCGAAATATTCTCTAGTGTAGGCATCCCATGTACGGGCTGGCATCTCCCACAACGTGGCTAACTCCTCCTTCAACACCGAGAGATAAAGATGTATGTTGACATCCGGTTGTTTCGGCCCCTGGATGAGAATGCTCATGTGTATGTACCTTTGCTTCGTGCACAACCAAGGCGGAAGGTTGTAAGGCCATACAAACACGGGCCACGTGTTGTGCGTGCTACTCTGGTTCCCGAACGGATTGAGTCCATCGGTGCTCATACCCAGTCTCACGTTCCTTGCGTCGACTCCGAAATTTTGAAAGGCGTCCAATGCTTCCCACTGGCTACCGTCTAAAGGGTGTGAAAGGATTCTTCCCTTCTCCGGATCTTCTTCAGGCTTCTCCCTATCCATGTGCCAGTGCATGAGCTTTGCTTCCTTAGGGTCCACAAAGTACCGCTGCAGACGGGGAGTGATAGGAAAGTACCATACCACTTTTCGAGGAACTTTCTTATTCGCACCCTTGTACCGTCCTATGTCGCACACCGGACATTTGGTAATGTCCGTGTACTCGCCACGATAAATTACGCAATCATTGATGCATGCATGGTATTTAACGTGTGGTAAGTCAAGTGGGCACACGACTTTCTTGGCCTCATTGATGCTTGTTGGCAATGTGTTCCCCTCGGGAAGTCGATCGTGCATGAATTTCAGGTTTCTCGTGAAAGCTCGCATCAGTCCATTAGCTTTGCGCATTCATCTCCATAGCATCAGGCGTTACTTGCAAGCGCGTATCTTGTGTCCGGCACCCAGGATACAACGGAGTCTTCCCGTCGATCTCCATTTGCGCCAGTTTGGCTTTCTCTCTGGCGTTGCTCGTCTCCTTGAGGAGCAGTTCTTGAACATAAGGGCCCCATAAGGCCGACATTAGGGTGTTCTCCGTGTTTGTGTCTTCTCCACCGCCATCTCCCCCATGGTCATCATGATCATCATCTTGTCCACCGACATTTCCTTCGTCATGATCATCTTGTACTCCGCCCACATCTCCTTCGTCATGTCCAGGCGCATTTGCTGCCGGTGTCGGTGCCTGGTTAAATCCTAGCATGAAACTGTGCCTCAGCAAGTCATCCTCCAATTGTCCAGAATCAGGGTCGATCCACCTCTCGAGTTAGCATTTACGACAAGGACATCTTATCTAGCGCTTGTTGCACTTAATCATTTCCGCCTTTGCTTCTTCCTTGTATTTAGTAATTTGACCGGATCTCATCATTACGACCATGGTCGCCTACACGGGTTACATAAAACACACAACCGAGAAACGAGAGTATACGTTATTTACAATCGTAACACACATGCACACATGCATACACACACATGCATTTTCGACGGAAAATTTTGGCATGACTTCTCCTAATAGTCGGATGTATGGGTGGTGCAAAAATGTGCCGAAATGGAAATGAATCAACATTTCGGCAAACATATACATGCACCACGCCGGCGCAAGAGACAACAAAAACAACAAACATGCATATATATGCATGTGTCCACATACACCAATCGAAGGTCAAAAACCAATGCCATACCACCGCTACACAATCATGCACACCGGCTACAACAAAAATATGAGAAGATCGATGTCTCACCTAAGATTGGAGCTCCTCCGAGACGGTGATCGTGTGATGTTTGTTTGGAGAGAAATTAGTGGACAAAAGAGGAGGAGAGTTGATATATGATGCCACCTCTCGTACTAAGCAATCTCTATGGAACAAAATAGGTTTTAACCTTCCAGAAATGGAGTCATCATGGAGAAATAATGGGGGGAATTGGGTGAGAAAGAGGAGAAAAACGAGTTGGTGAGGGAAGAGGAAAGGTTGCTAATGAATCTGAGATGTTTGTGCATTGAATGCTTAGTGTTTCCAGTTCTCATATTGTGTCGCACCAAGTATTTTTTTATGGCGCACCAGGCCCATGCGCCACAAAACAGGCACATTCTGTGGCGCACCATGACCATGCCCCACAGAATGTTGGGTTTCTGTGGCGCACCCCTCACTATGCGCCACAAAACATCTGCTTCCTATGGTGCATGGGCGTGGTTGCGCCACATAATTGCTTGTTTTTGTGGCGCATGGGCCTGGTGCGCCACAGACGGTGTCCAGAATTTCAAAATTCGAACTGTATGGTGGGGGCCACCCTCTTTCTGTGGCGCATGTCTCACGGTGCGCCACAAAAAACTAACTTTCTGTGTCGCATGATTTGTGTGTGCGCCACAGATGTTTGTGGCACATTGGTTTGGTGCGCCACTAAATCTTTTCTGTGGCGCATGCGATACTAGTGCGCCACAAAGGGGCATCCCACATATAAGCCTTTCTCCACTAGTGCTTGCCATGCCATGCATTATTCTCATGATCATGCTGGATCTTTTGCCGTAGTTGTTGTAACATCCCAACATTTTATAATATTCAAAAATCACTAAAATTTAAAACTTTTCTTTGTATTAAAATAAAATATTAAATGTATAAGGAAACCAACTATGAAAGACTTCAAACTTGAGTTTAATATTTCAAATGTCACAGTTGAAACATTTTATTATCCACTGTATTTCAAAAAACCTTAAAATGTAAATTGACAAATATTTTACAAATTACAATCCATTTTATTTTAAGTAAATAGTTTACTTATAAGAAATTGATTTCAACCACTTAGTCATATTTATTCATAAATTCACAAATTATTTAAAAATAGTGTTAGTTGCCAAATGGTTTTCATTCTCTCAACTAAGTTCAAAACATGGTGATAAAATTTCAATTCTGTAATTTACAACTATAAACTTCATAGATTCAAATTAATGAATTAGCCAAATAAACATTTCATTTGATTAAATGAATTTCATTTATTTTCAGAGCATGAAATGATTAATACCTTCTGAATAAGAATAGAATTAAAACAAAAATCTTTTCCAAAGTTGTTATGAAGTTTTCAAATGAATTATCATAATATAAAATATAATGGTGCACAAATTATTTTCAATTAAAAATGAATACCTTATATTTCACATTTCCTAAACATTATTTATATTTAGTTCTTTAATATTATGCCAAAATAAAGATGAATGGTTCAGCAAAATAAGTTTAAATAACTTAAATTCAAACATATTGAAATGTGGGTATTTTTACAAATTTTATTTAGCCAAAAGAAAATTTAATTAAGATAGAAATTCAAATTTGACTTTTAAGTGTCAAATTTGTATTTAATCAATATTTCAAAATATTATTTTTCAAAAATATTCAAAACATGCCCACAATTGGTTTAACAGAAAGGTAATAATTTTACAAATTTTTAGAATTTTGTTTGACCTCATTTGGACATTCAAATCAAAAGTTATGGATTAATTGGAGAAAAATCAGAAAAGGAAAATACCTGCTGACGTCAGCGGTGACGTCAGCAGGTCGTCTTCAACCTCTGTCCGAATAATGCGCCCGAAGATGGATTCGAAACGGAGTCAAATCCTCTCCGTTTATTGCGGGATTAGTTTCCGTAGATGCGCCCATAAATACCCCAGCCCGTGCCGCGTCTTTCCCCCTCAATTCCTAAGTAAATCGTGCCCCCAGGCCGCCGGAAAAGCTCGCCGGAGTCCGCACCATCCGCCGCCGTTTTTCATCAACCACCGGCGAGGTGAGCCACCCCCTTGCACCCGAGACCCCTCCTTCTCCTTCCCTGGACCGTACGCACCCCGTGACCCCTGCCCCGCTTCTCCCGTGCAGCAATCAAGCGGGGAGAGCGAAATCCGAAGCTCGCCGGAGCCGCACCACTCGGTCGCTCCGTGTCGCCGTGTGAGGACGCGCGAGGTGACTAGGTGGCGTCCATCACCTCTGCCTTGGAGCGCCGCATCTCTCCGTCGTCTTCGGGAGGTCGGGCGAGCGTTGCAACGTCGCCGGCGTCCACGTCCGAGCTGCTGCACCGCGTCTTCCTCGTCTCCGGCCACCGGCGCCGCCATCTACCGGTCAAAGCAAGGTGAGCCGTTCATTCGTGATCCAACGGCTTAGATTAGATCTAGCCGATCCGAAGCGGTATGAGTTTAGATCCTTTGGATCTGGATCGGACGATCCAGATTTAATTAAGCCAAGCCCGAGCCGAGCCCAGCCGAGCCGGAGCCAGGCCAATCACAGCCCGCCACGTTGCCCAGGAATTTCTACGAATTTTCTTAATTAGATTAAAATGGCAACTTTTCAGAAAAAAGCCCCTGTAGTTCAACCCTTCATAACTTTTTAATCACAACTCCAAATTTAATAATTTTTATATATTTGGAAAGCTCTTGACATGTAGATTATTTTAGATCGGCCAAAATTCAAATTTGACTTAGTATAAAATATTCAAATTTCAAATGATGAATTTGAGTATATTTGTAATAACTTTAAATCTGTAAATTCAAAAATTGCAAATAAAATTGTTTTAGAAACTTTAGAATATTTGTAAATTAATGCCACTGCTATAAAATATTTTTGAGTAATTTTTGAATGAATTCATAGTTATATATTTAATTTGAATAGTTTGAGTATTTTCAACATAACTATTAATAAAAATATTAATTTTTATTAAAGTAAATGGCTATAAATTTAATTAAAATGCCCCTGTCTATTAACACTATTTATAAAATTATATTATAAAAATTTAATCATAGAAAACTTTAATATTATAATTATTCCTTTTATTATATTTTCCAAAATTACAAATTAATTAAATTGCATTTATAAATTCATGCATATTTATAAAGAAATCACAAAAGTTATTTTTATGTTTCTTGTGATTTAAAATTTCATTTCATTCATAGCATATTTTATTCTCATAGGAAAACCCCTCTTCATTAGTTTTCTCTAAGTTAGGATCATTTCAACTTAGCATATTTGTGAAGTGCTACACTTAGACACTTAGTAATTTTCAACATGGAGCTGGAAGACCAAGGAAGTACTTAGCCAAACAAGACTCCAGAAGAATCTCCAAGGAGTGGAAGCACTTAGAAGAAAGATCAAGAAGAAGTTCATGAAGACCAACCAGAAATATTTTCTAAGTCCTTCTCCCTCTTTCTTCTTTCTCCCTTCTTCTTCTGTTAGACTTCATGATGACTAAGTAAATCCAAGACCAGCCTCGAGGATACAAGAATCATCAAGTCTGAAGATTCATCAAGACTATCAAGAACTCAATCAAGACATCATCCAGAAGAAAGTTACAAGTCTGGAGATGAAGCCTGGAGGACAACTACATCTTTCTTTTTTATCTTTTCCCTCTTTCCTAATCTTGTCTTTTAGACTTAAACAAATTTTGATCAGATGTTATCATCTTGAAGTTGTTGGATCCTAGCGGCATAGTGGGATGAAGCGGCCTGGAAACAAACCTTACATGTCCACGTACATGAGACCTGTTCCACAATTTAAGTGGCTGGCCGGGTGTCTGTCTCTCTCACTTTAGCGAATATCCAATTTACAAAGAGTTGATAGTAATTCTTGATCACCTTATAGACTTAGTATTTTTCTCTAAGTATTTTGCACATCATGGCTAAGCCATTAGAGTGCTTGTTTAAAGATGATATAAAACAAAGTATTTTTATCCAACTTAAGACCTTAGTCCTTAGTCATTCTTGACCCACCTATTTTCCTTGCATTAACTTAAGAGATTTTCATAGCATAACATGCATCTCTAGCCCTTAGAAATAATTTGCATAGCATACATGACATGTTTTCCTTAGGAGTTTTACAAAACTTGTTGTTCATTTGATATGAGCATGTATGTTTGATGATTGTTGTTTGTTGATTGTTGTATTGTTGTTTGCTATTATTGTTTAGATTAAACGGAGAGCAAACGTTCGTTGTTGAAAAGAGTTTGTGAACAACGACAACATTCAAAGGCAAGTGGCACACCTCATAAACTTCCTATTATTTCTATATGCATTACTTAGTGTATTTTATATGCATGAGTAGGATAGTACTGCTATGCTAAACCTATGTAGAATACCTTATTCCTGTGTCTAGGTTCCTATGCAATACTTAGTAGAATTATTGATGCTATGCAAATGTTGTTTTGTGAAAATCTAAATTCTACTAAGTTAAGAATGAAACACCTGGGTGGTAAGTGGTTGTATGGTTTATGTTGAGTGGCTACTCAGGTCCATGTCTATGGTTCCTGGAGTATGTACACTTGTGAATGGCCACCCAGGAATCGAGTAATCTGAAGAACTCCGCGTGACGATTGCCTCCAGTGCAGCCACTGCCATATGGGCTCTGGCTTGACCAATTATGTTGCGTGGACTCTCTCCGGCTTGACAAGCAGATGTAGGGGGATGTTAGGTGGAACGGGTCAAGCCAGAGTGGGAGGGAAAATGCTTCTGAAAGATCTCGTCTCATTCTTCTCCTTTCCTTATCACAAATGGTGTGTAAAAGATACCTTGGGTTGAATGGGTACAATGGTGAAAGTGCACAACCTCTGCAGAGTGTAAAACTAAGTACTTAGCCGTGTCCCCGGTACGGACAATTTGAGCAGCTGATCACGGACGTCAACGGAGGATTCCACCATTCCAACTTCAGAAATAAAACTTGATGGGTGAACAAGGGAAGATGAGATTTATGGTTTTCATGCCATACTCGTCTTGATTTCAAGAAAAGTGTTTTCAAAAGAGTAGGAAAAATTGGCTTTATGCAAATTAGCCTTGAACTCCACCAGCCAAAAATGCATATAGGCTTTAGAGTTATTCCATAAAGTGTCCACCATAGTGTCACTTGCCAGATTTGATCAGATGACGAGTGAGGTTTCGTTTAAAGGTTTCGAGTCTACAACCAACATGTTTTCGCCTGTGGCAGCATGAAAGTTATAGAGACTCACTGCTATTGTATTTCCGCTGTGTACTTTTTCAATGCTAGCTTTACGCTATGCAACTTGTATCAAATATTTTGTAATTCTGGATCATCGATGTAATATAATTGATGCTTTGTTGTGATATTACATCGTAAACTGTGTGTGCAAATGAATCGATCCAGGGATTTGCACTATACACAGGTATCTGCCTTATTTAAAGTGCAGGTACGCTATAGTTGTAAGATGCATCTTTTACGCTTTCCAGTGTTTGTTGCTTCTTCGCGAATAAGACGTTGAGATGTGTGAGCAACGACAAGATCTTCTTCCATGCGAGATTCCAGGCAAGCAAAGTTTGCTTATTTGCATATACATTTTCTTTCATTCATGTCGTTGATCTCTGTTATCCTCGTATTCGATTCTTTGTCACGATCCTATCACATGTTACCTTGCAGCCTATACAGCTTTATCCCCACAACCTATTACATGTTGCATGTTTATCTGTTGGCCTTGCGAGTTGTAGCGCATACTTAGAGTCTATTGTGCGAGTCGTCTGTCTGTCTTATATTTCACATGCTTAGTGTGATAGATTATTCTACCTTGATAAAATGTTGTCTATACTGGGGTATTATAATTAAAAAAGATAAGGCACCGGCGGAAGGCCTTGCGAGGTGCTTTGTTCTGCTAAGTGTCGACCTAGGAACTCAGTTCTTGTCCTCGGATCCAATCTTGAGCGCACTAACCACTTGTGGGAGGCCCTATGGAGCACCCCGTGGATTCGATCTAGTCCGCTTCGCATCCAGGGCGCCGCAAGTAGTTCGGGCTTTCCATTTGATGCATGCATATGGTGACATAACGATCTCATGATGATGGAGTAGTCGATACTCATATAGGGTGGCACATTCTTAGAGTGCTATGAACGTTGATCCCTGTAACATCCCAATATTTTGGAATGTTCAAAAATCACTAAAATTTAAAACATTTTGTTTTGATTAGAATAAAATATTAAAATGCATAAGAAAACCAACTATGAAAGACTTCAGTCATATGGAAAAAGTTTATTAAGTTAAATATCTCCATGTACCATTATTTTCAAAAGTTGTTCAAGTTAAACATTTTCTTATCCATTCTATTTCTTAAAACCTCAATATCTAATTTGATAAATGTCTTACAAACTTTCAAGCCAATTTCATATAATAAAAAGTTTTCTTTTAAGTATTTAATTTCAATCACTTAGCCATAGCTATTCATAACTTAAAATAATATTTACAAGTGTTCTTTTAAACTATTTAAAACATGATCTATTTGCCAAATAGTTTTCATTCTTTTAACTAAGTTCAAAACATAGTTTTAGAAATTACAAGTATATAGTTTATAACCTTAAAACTTTATAGATTATATAATTAATGAATTATCCAAATAAAAAGTTCCTTAGCTTAAATGATTTTCATTAATGTTCAAAACATAAATTGATTCCCATGAATATATTCCATATAAGAAATGAAACAAATCTAAAATCTTTTCCAAAGGTATTTATAGAGTTTTAAAATGATTTATCATAATATAAAACTTAATGGTGCACAAAATATTTTGAATTAAAAATGAATACATTATATTTCCCTTTTCCATTTCATATAGTTGTGTTATATTATTTAAAAATTATACCAAAGCCAAAAATGAATTTAGAATTTGAAAATGAGTTTAGATAAATTGAATTCAAACATATTTGAAGGTGGGTATTTTTACAAATTTTATTTAGCTAAGAGAAAATCTAATTAGGCTTTATTTTAAAATTTGAGATTAAATATCAAATTAGTCTTAAACCAATATTTCAAATTTATTAATTTTAAAAAGTTTTCAAAACATGCCCACAACTGGTTTAACACAAAGATATTGATTTTACAAATTTTTAGAAAATAATTTGACATCATTTGGACATTTAAATCAAAAGATATAAATTAAATAGATAAAATAGAAAAAGAAAATACCTGCTGACGTCAGCGGTGACGTCACCTTCTTCAACCTCTAGCCGGAAAATCCTGCGAGATGCTCTCCGATCCCATCGCAAAATCCGGGCAAAATTTGCGCGTTCTGTTCCCTCCTCTGCCCCCATATAAACCCCCTGCTCCTCCTCTCTCGTTTTCCCCTTTCTCCTGATCTAATCATGCCGTGAGGCTGCGCAAAAAGCTCGCCAGAGTTCCGTTTAGCCACCCCCGCGTTTTCTTCGATCCTCGACGAGGTGAGCCGAACCCGAGCCCGATAACCATCCCCTATTCCTCCCACATTGAGGCACACCCGTATGACCCATCTCCCATGTTTCTTTTGCAACGGAACATCGAAACCGTGCTCGACACGGAGCTCGCCGGCGTTTGAGCAACTTCGGCCGCGTCTCGCCGCTGCCGAGGACGCGCGAGTCGACGTCGACCACCCCATCCAACTCGTCGTGCCGCGGGGAACTTTCTGGCACTCGTCCCACGCCCGGGGAACCACCGGAGCTCCGCCCCCGTCGACCACCGGGTGCAGCGCCGCCGTCCCTCTCCATCTCCGGCCACCCCGCGCCGCCACGTTATGACCCTCTCCCCCAGACCGTCCAATCAGAAATCGACGCACGAGATTAGATCTTATCCGAATCGGTACGATCCGATCTGGACCGTCAGATCCAGATCTGACGGCCCAGATCCAATGACTTATCCATGTCACATCCTAGTCAGCACACAGTCAGCGCACAGTCAGCGCCCAGTCAGCACTGACATGGAAATTTATTTCTTTAATTAAGTTTAAATGGCATTTTTGTAGAAAAGCTCCTGCATTCTCAAACCATCATAACTTTTTAATCACTTATCCAAATTTGATAAATTTTATATATTTGGAAAGCTCTTGACATGTAGAATATTTTAGATCTGCTAAAATTCAATTTTGAATTAGTTTAAAATATTAAAATTTCAAATGGTGAATTTGAGTGTATTTATAATAACTTTAAATCTATAAATCCAAAAATTGCAAATAAAATTGTTTTAGAAACTTTAGAATATTTGTAGTATGATGCCTCTGTTATAAAATATTTTTTAGTAACATTTGAATGAATTCATAGTTATATATTTAAATGGAATAGTTTGAATATTTTCAACATAACTTTTAATATAAACATTATTTTTGAATAAATCCAATTGCTATAAATTTATTTAAATCCCCTCTGTCTATTAATATTAATTATAAAATTTGGTTATAAAAATTTAAATCACATAAAACTTTAATCTTATATATATTACTTTATTATATTTTAGCATAATTGTTCATGTGATTAAAAATTGCATTTCATGCATATCATATTCTATTTTGTAGTTATTTTTCCCATAAGAAAACTCCCGCCCCATTTTCTCTAAGTTAGAAATATTTTCAACTTAGCATTTTGGTAAATTTATACGCTTAGACACTTAGGATTTTCAACATGGAGCTAGAAGACCAATTAAGGACTTAGCCAAAACAAGACTCCAGAAGAATCTCCAAGAAGTAGAAGCACTTAGAAGAAAAATCAAGATGAAGTTCATGAAGACCAACCAGAAATATTTTCTAAGTCTTGCTCCCTCTCTCTTTCATTTCTCCTTCTTCTCTTAGACCTTTTGAAGACTAAGTTAAATCCAAGACCAGCCTAGGTGATACAAAAATCATCAAGTCTGAAGATTATTCAAGTCTACCAAGAATTCAATCAAGACATCACCAAGGAGAATATTACAAGTCTGGAGATGAAGCCTGGAAGATCAACTACAACTTTCTTTCTATCTTTTCCCTCTTTCCTAATCTTGTCTTTCACTTTAGACTTAAACAATTTTTGATCATGATATTATCATCTTGAAGTTTGTTGGATCCTAGTATCCAATTTACGAAGAGTTGTTAATAATTGTTGATCACCTTGAAGAATAGACTTAGTATTTTCTCTAAGTAGATATGCACATCATGACTAAGTCATTAGAGTACTTATTCAAGATAAATTATAACAAAGGTATGTTATCCAACTTCTAACCTTAGTCCTTAGTCTTTTTGACCAACACATTGCCTTGCATTAACTTAAAAGATTTTTATGGCATGACATGCATCTCTAGTCCTTAGAAATAAATTGCATATCATGCATGACATGTTTTTCTTAGAAGTTTTATGAAACTTGTTTGTTCACTAGATATGAGCATGATTGTTGTTTGTTGATTGTTGTATTGTTGTTTGCTTTTATTGTTTAGATTAAACGGAGAGCAAACGTTTGTTGTTGAAAAGAGTTTGTGAACAACGACAACATTCAAAGGCAAGTGGCACACCTCATAAACTTCCTATTATTTTCTATATGCATTACTTAGTGTATTTTTATATGCATGTGTAGGATAGTATTGCTATGCTAAACCTGTGTAGAATTCCCTTACTCTTGTGTCTAGGTTCCTATATCATACTTAGCATAAATATTGATGCTATGCAATTGATGAAAAGTTTTACAAAATATTAAGTGACTACTCAGGGCTGTGCTCATGGTTGTCGTCGCCTAGGATGAATGTCTATTCTACTTAGGGCAGTGAGCATGGTGATTTTCACCTGAGAGTACATTCACTAAGTTAATGAAACACCTGGGTGGTAAGTGGTTGTATGGTTTATGTTGAGTGGTTACTCAGGTTCATGTCTATGGTTCCTGGAGTATGTACACTTGTGAATGGCCACCCAGGAACAGAGGAATCTGAAGAACTCCGAGTGACGATTGCTTCCAGTGCAGCCATTGCCATATAGGCTCTGTCTTGATCAATTATGTTGCGTGAACTCTCTCTGACTTGACAAGCAGATGTAGGGGGATGTTAGGTGGAACGGGTCAAGCCAGAGTGGGAGGGAAAATGCTTCTGAAATGTCTCGTCTCATTCTTCTCCTTCCCTTATCACAAATGGTGTGTAAAGGATAGTTTGGGTTGAATGGGTACAATGGTAAACATGCACAACCTCTGCAGAGTGTAAAAACTAAGTACTTAGCCGTGTCCCCGGTACGGACAATTTGAGCAGCTGACCACGGACGTCAACGGAGGATTCCACCATTCAAACTTCAGAAATAAAACTTGATGGGTGAACAAGGGAAGATGAGATTATGGTTTTCAGGCCTTACTTGTCTTGATTTGAAGAAAGTGTTTTCCAAAGAGTTAGGAAAAATTGGCTTTATGCAAAATAGCCTTGAACTCCACCAGCCAAATATGCATATAGGCTATAGAGTTATTCCATTAAGTGTCCACCATAGTGTCACTTGCCAGACTCCATTTTTAATGGAATCTGACTCACGTTGTTGCAATAATTTTCTTATTGCAGATTGTTCAGATGACGAGTGAGGTTTCGTTAAAAGGTTTCGAGTCTACAACCAACATGTTTTCGCCTGTGGCAACATGAAGTTGATGGAGACTCACCGCTATTGTAATTTCCGCTGTGTACTTTTTCAATGCTAGCTTTATGCTATGCAACTTGTATCGAATATTTTGTAAGTCTGGATCATCGATGTAATAAAATTGATACTTTGTTGTGATATTACATTGTAGACTGTGTGTGCAACCGAATCGATCCAGGGATTTGCACTATACACAGGTATCTGCCATATTTTAAGTGCAGGTACGCTACAATCCCGTGGGCACTTGACCTTATTAGCCGTGCACACAATCATTCGGTTCCTGGATGGGTTGTAGAGAAGAGATTTGTCGTGTTGAGATGCCCTACCTTTTGGCTTGCTTTTGGGGCTGATCGAACAAGTATTGGTCCAGTAGTGCACCCCTGCAGGGTATAATCTTATCGATGAGCCGTGTCCACGGTTATGGACGACTTGGTGATGATGCTGGCTAATAAGATCATAGACAACTTGCACCTAATCATTGTTAATTTACTTGACTAGTAATATAGAATTACTTTCACAATAAATGGTAACTAAAACTGTTCAGTGTGTGAGTTTTCCCAAATTGCTTCCTCATACTAATCCGAGAATGGGTTATGATTGGTGTTAGTTATAGTTGGTTACTTACGCACTCTCTTATCCCTCTCTAATTCGATGGAAGATGTAGCGTGTCTCTATTAGGTTGCAAGTGCTGCTGCCGCTAAGTCCACCTACCCCATATTTTGGGAGATGGTGTAGAAAGTAGGGAGGTTGGTTTTGCTTGCCACGGAGTGCCCTGACCCTCCTTTGGGATGTGCTTTATGTGCAGTTAACAGTTTTGAATTCCGACGACGTTAGCTTGGGAATCCCTCTGGCTTGGGCTGGGCAGGGATATGGTGCCATCGCTTATCTTCAGGACTCTTAGTCCAATTTGTATCTTATCCGTAGTCGGATACTATTTTGCTTCCGCTGTCATTTGTATATTTGTATTCTATCATTTGTATCTTGACTCGTTCGGGTCGTTGTTGTATTTATATCTTCTGTTGTTGTTGTGGATGTATCGGAACTGTTGTATCACAATTCCACCCACATAATGCGCATGTTTTGGCGTGCACATTATGTCGGGTGGACGACCTAAAATCGTTATTATGCGGATTTCGGCGGGATCGCTTAAATCTACATAGTACTGATTTTGGGGCGTCACAAATTGGTATTAGAGCCTTGGTTTCGATCTTCTTGTTGTTTCGATACGATTGGTTATCGAAGCAGCAGGTCCGTAAAAGCCTGTAGGATAACCTCTCTAACGGTCGTTGTTTCTAGAGAGTCGAAACTATTTGACTAAAATTATTTTGAAATGATCTCAATAGGTTTCTTGTTTATTCCTTACCTCGCTTTTATTTCTCCTCTTATCTTATTTGTTTTGGTGTCTCCTCTCTTACCCATCTTTCAAAGTTATAGGATCCTTCGTGTGGGTAGACGATTTCTTGCCTTTTATCCTATTATGTGTGATCTTCAGAAATCGTCATCGACGTGATCAACTCTTCTTGTTAGCAGTGTCAACAATGTGATGGTGGAGTTAGAACTTATTGTTAGTGGTGTCGAGAATTTTGGTGGAGCAACAATCCCTTGTTAGTGGTGTCGAGAATTTATCATGGAGCCGAAGACTCGGTAGTTACCCCTCTCTGCTTGTGGTCTCGGCGTGGATCGCGGGACGCGATCCCTTGTTAGTGGTGTCGATTGTAACGCCCCGGAATTTTTTCCAAATTAGATTTGTTTGTTTTTCTTTTGCATCATCATGACATCATCATGCATTTAATTATTTGCATATCTTATTAGCTCAAAATAATATTTTATGCAAACCTTATTTGTTTTCTCTAATAATAAATTTGTCTCCATCTATTTTAAATACAAAGTCCCCAAAATAATATTGGGAAGGATTGTAGAATCATTTCAAATCAAATTTAAAACTTTGTAAATGTTTGCAAAGCTTCCCTCTCTCTTTTTCTCTCTTATCTTTATTTTTTTCCTCTCCCTTTTCTTTTCTTTCTGTTTACTGGTAATTGAAAAGGAGAGTAGCAGGCCCATTTCGGCCCACTCAATCCACCTGCAGCCCAACTCTCCTTCCCTGGCCTGTCTTCTTCGTACGCAAGAGGGAAACACATAGGGAGCGTGACCTCCCTGCCATGATGCCCCCACACCTCCAACGACTCCACCTTTTCCCTCTCCTAGTAGCCTCCACCCTCCGAACCCTAGCCCTTCTCCCTCTCCCCTACGCCGCCGCCGCCCCCCTTCTTTCCCCTTTCTTTCTCCTCTGTTTTTCCCCCCGTCAAATTTACTATCGGGTTTCTCGTTTTCCATCAACGATTTCCTCCACCGTCCGCCATGGACGCGCTCCAGCTCGGGCCTAGGTGTTTTATTGCCCACTACCTCGCCCTGGTGCACATCCATGCCCTCCCGCGCACACGCAACCACACCAGCACCACACTGCACCCGCTTCTCACCTAGACACGGCAGGGTCAGCAGCGCAGCTGCAGATCGTCGTCATCACGAGTCCGCTGCAAGTCTGAATCTGTCCCTCGGAATTCAGTTTCGTAAGGAAACACTGCCTCGTTTTCCTGCCTTAAAACCAAACGCGCACGTATCATATCACCAACACTCGATCGGCCTAGTGGCTAGCAAGCCGATCCGCACTGGACGCCGCGACGCGGGTTCAAATCCCTTGGGCGCGATGTATAAAATGCCCCCCTTTTTCTTATTTTCTCACACACACTGACATGCGGGACCCGCCGGTCAGCGACCGCGGAGGCTGACGCAGCGTCCCCGCGCCCAGTTAACGCCAGCAAGGTGCTCGGGCCCGCATGGCAGCCGCACTGGCTAGCCCAGGCGAGGTGCAAAAAGGCCAGATCCAGATCTGGATCTTTCCGCCTAGCCTCCTGGATCTCTGTTTTTCCTCATAGAGACCCTCTGAAAGAACATTTCTTAATCCCTAGTGTTTTGTGTGTTAGTTAACAATACCAATGACATACTAATCCTATTGCTAAGAATTTCAGTTTGGGTGAATTTCATATCACAAATCCCAAAGCCAAAATGTAGAGAAAAAGAGTTTCTGGAATTCTTCCCATAATCGGATTATTGGAACCGGAAATTTCCAGGATCGGATATTCCGGGTCTCCTATACCTAACAGAAAAATGGCTAAGGAAAAATCAGAAAGTGGTTCTGACTTCAACCGGAAATTCAGCTCGAAAATTTCACTGACTCGGAATTTCCGAGTCACCCTCAGAAAATTGGCTAAGTCAAGTTCAGAAAGTGGTTCTGACTTCAACCGGAAATTCAGCTCGGAAATTTCACTGACTCGGAATTTCCGAGTCACCCTCAGAAAATTGGCTAAGTCAAGTTCAGAAAGTGGTTCTGACTTCAACCGGAAATTCAGCTCGGAAATTTCACTGACTCGGAATTTCCGAGTCACTCTCAGAAATTTGGCTAAGTCAAGATGTCAAAGTGGTTCTGATCTCAACCGGAAATTCAACTCGGATATTTCATTGCACCGGATATTCCGGGTGACCGGAATTTCCGGGTGTCACTTATACCGGAATTTCCGGGTCCTCGAGGCAGCCAACGGCCAGATTTTGGGAGGGGGTATAAATACCCCCTCACTCACTCAAGAATAGTTAGCTCTCAGATTTTCTCTCTCCTACCATTCTTGAAAGCTCAAATCAACAAGATCTCCCAACCCCTCCACCCAAATTCGTTGATCTTTGGAGGATTGGAGGAGAAGGCCCGGATCTACATCTTCACCGAAGGGATTTGCATTTCCTCCCCATTCACTTGGGGATTTCGTGGCTAGGGTTTCCGGTGGGAAAACCTAGTTCACCATTGTTGTAATCTTGGTGTTGCCTTGACCTTTTGTGGTCCTTGACCTTTTGTGGTCTTCTTGAGAGCCCCCAATTAAGTTGTGGGTGCGTGCCTCAAGCGTTTGTAAGGGATTCGATCTCCGCCCTAAAAGGGGATCAATAGTGGAAGGTGGACTCGCAACCTTTGTGGTTGAGTTCATCGGAGAAGAAGGTGAGCCTTTGTGGCGTTGCGGCTAACCTGTTGTGGTAGCGCACACCTCTCCAAACGAGACGTACACCCTTGGGTGGAACTCGGGATTACATCTTCGTCTCCGCGTGCTTCGCTTGGTTCCCCTTATCTTTGCTCCCTTACTTGCTTGTCTTGTTAACTTGTTTATATTGTTATTGCTTAGATTGTCATTTAGGTAAATTCACCGTAGTTGCATATCTAGAGAATTACCTTTGTGTTGAGCCTAAATTTGAAAAGACCTAAAATTTGTAATAGCACCTATTCACCCCCCCCCTCTAGGTGCCGGATTCCCGTTCAATTGGTATCAGAGCCAGGTTCACTTTTAAAGGCTTAACCGCCTAAGTGGAACGATGACGGAATCCGATGCCGAGTGGGCCGCCCGTGAGAAATTAGAGGCGAAGAAGGAGGCGTTAGCCAAAGGGGCAACCATGGCCGATCTTAATTATATGAGATCGTCCTTGGAGGCCCAACTCCTCAAGATGAATGAGATGCTCATGGCACTCTTGAAGTCTAAGGAGCCCGAGGCTACTTCTCCCTCTCCTCCTCCTAAGGAGCATACTGAGAACTCTAAGGAGTCATCTTCGGATGGGTCCAAAGATGTTACTCCAAGTGTTCCCCTCGGGAAGGCGGAAAAGGATGAATCACCTAGCTCCTCTAACACCCTCAAAGGAGAGGAATTTCATAATGTCAACCATAATTACTCTCCTAATCCTCCTATCCCTCACCCTCATGTAAACTTTAGAAGTGATCCTCCTAAGCTTAAACCTACTCACTTCTCTCAATGGCAATTTCTAATGAAGTCTCATCTATGTAGTGCCTCCATTGAGCTATGGCGCATCATTGAAGAAGGATACAAGCCCCATGATCCAACCAACTTGACAAGTAGAGAGGTGGTTGATAGCCAACTCAACGCCACCGCTCTTCATCAACTCCAAATGGCCGTTGGAGAGAAGGACATGGCGCTCATCCAACAATTCTCCACCGCCAAAGAAGTTTGGAATGCTCTTTCCGACATCTTCGTCGGGAATGAGAGCATGAAGAAGAACTGGTATGATGCCTTATGCAATGAGGTGGAAGGGTTCTACAAGTTGGACGGAGAAAGCCACGAGGACATGTACCGGAGGTTGGTGTTGGTTGCCAACTCCTTCAAGAACCTCGGGGCGGTCTACATTGATGATGCTTGGATCAAGAGGAAGTTTGTGGCCGCTCTCTTGCCCTTTGAGGAAACGGATTTGAAGACACTCCAAGGGAGACATGACTTCGCAAAGATGACATCCAATGAAGTCATGCAAGAGATGACCGCATACAGTGGCCTCCAAGATTGCACAAGACGCAAGAGCTAGAGACATAGGGATGCACAAGCATGCCTCAATTGCCTTGAAGGCCACCGTTGAAGAAGAGGATGAAGAGGAGTATGATGATCAAGTCGAGCTATCTAGTGAGACCCTCTCAAGTACTCTTACTCAACACATGGGTCTTGCGGCAAGAACGTTTTGGAAGAACCCCGGAAGGGCCAAAGCGAGGATTGACAAGAAGTTTCCCTCCAATGGAGGAAAGCCATTCAACAAGGTGAGGCTTTGCTATAACTGTGATGACAAAAGCCACTTTGTTGCAGATTGCCCATGGGAGAGAAGAGAGGATCATGGTGGGAGGCTCATGGCCAAGACGAAGGGCAAAGGGCCCATGCCCATGAAGAAGCCCTTCTTCAAGAAGAACCAAAATATTGTCTTGGTGACTCAAGAGCAATATCCCGCCGATGATGAAGATAGTGACAAGGAGGATACTCCAACACAAGTGGACGCACTAGCCATTTCTTCCACACCTCCGTCACTCTTCTCCTCACCAAACGAGAGCCCCATCATCAAGAATCCAAGATGTCTCATGGCAAAGACATCCGAGGTAAAATTGTCCCCCACCTCCTTATCCCATGACATTGATGATGGCATGAGCCTAGAAGTCAAGGATGAAATTATTGCATTTGATAAATTCATGACTAACTTGCAAGGAGAAGGAAAGAAACACTTTGGCTCAATTATGAGTCGTATAGGTGAGCTTGAGGATGAGCTTGAATTAAAAGGTGAGATTGAGAGAGAGGATGCACACGCTAAGGTGTCCCTCCAATCCTCTCTCGAAGATGAACAAGAAGCTCATGCTCTCCTCAAGGAGAAACTTGCTAAGATCACTAAGGATCGTGATCTCTACTTTGCTAAATGTAAAATTATGCAAAATGAGAAGTCCGAGCTTGTAGTTGCTCATGCTAGACTTTGCGAAGACCTCGAGTCACTTGAAAATACTCACAAGGTATTGACAAGTGATCACGAACGTCTCCTCAAGTCTCGTGATTAACTCCAAACTTGGATATCTATTCTTGAGAAACCTAGTACTTCTACTCCTTTGAATACTAATGCAAATGTTGTCAAGGATAAAGCTAGGATCTTGTTTGTTCCCTCCATGGTAACCGAGTCCAAGACCTCCCTTGATAAAGGTAAGGGGACACTCACTACTCCACTTCATGAGTGAGTGCCCCACAAGGGTAAGGAAGGTCTAGGCTATGTTGCTAAGGAGAAGAAGAAGATCAAGAAGAAGACCAAGCCCGCAAAAGCCAAGAAAGATGACATTGCGAGTGGAAATGCCACAAGGGGCACTCCCACTCGTGATGACTTTGCGGGCATATCTAACCCCAACTATGCTTTATATGTTGATTATTATGGGGATGTCTATGCTAGATACATTGGTCCTTTTGATGGTTATATTGAATATGCTATTTGGGTTCCAAAGACCCTTGTTGCTAACCAAAAGGCACCCATTGCAAAATGGGTACCTAAACCAAAGAATTGATTGTGTGTAGGGCCTTGCTTCCGGAGGATCGAAATGGATAATTGATAGTGGGTGCACTAGTCATATGACCGGAAGCAAGGAGATTGTAACGGAGTTGAAGCCCAATGATGATCAAATGACCGTTACATATGGTGACAATTCAAAGTCTAAGGTAATAGGGCTCGGCAAGGTGGTAGTGGCACCGGACATCACACTTGTGAATGTCTTGCTTGTCGAGTCACTAGGTTTCAACTTGATCTCCGTCCATTCCTTAACTTGTTTGGGTTATACCGTTGTCTTCGAAAAGGAAATGGTCATTCTCTTGCGGAGCAAGTCTCTCAATGTGTCTTTCGTTGGGTACATTGAGAATGGGCTCTATGTGGTTGACTTCTCCGGAGTCACCACTTCCCATACAATGTGCCTATTCGCAAAGGTGGACTTGGGTTGGCTATGGCATCGCCGACTAGCCCATGTCAACATGAGAACTTTGCAAAGTCTCCACAAGGGTGGCCATATCCTAGGACTAAAAGACCATGTTTCTTTCTCGAAGGATCGAATGTGTAGGGCGTGTGTTGAAGGAAAAATGCATGACATCTACCATCCAAGCAAGACCATCATTTCTTCAAAAAGGGTTTTGGAGCTTCTCCATGTTGACCTCTTTGGTCCCATTCCGGAAGCTAGTCTTGGTGGCAAGAAATATTGCTTGGTGATTGTTGATGACTATTCAAGATACACATGGGATTTCTTCTTCAAGACGAAGATGGAGACTCAACAAACTATCATCGACTTCTCCAATGAGGCTAAACGTCAACACAATGTCCCTATCTTGGCGATAAGAAGTGACAACGGGTCCAAGTTCAAGAACTACACCTTAAACGAGTTCCTTAGTGAAGAAGGGATTTGTCATCAATATTCCGCTGCTTATACTCCCCAACAAAATGGTGTAGCCGAAAGGAAGAATCGCACTCTTATTGAGATGGCAAGGTCGATGATGGCCGAGTTCAAGTCCCCTCACAACTTTTGGGCCGAAGCCGTCAACACCGCTTGCCATTCATCCAACCGACTCTTCTTCCGCAAAGGACTCATGAAGACCCCCTATGAAGTGCTCACCGGGAACAAGCCCAATATCTCTTACTTCCGAGTTTTTGGTTGTAAGTGTTTTTATCTCATCAAAGGTGTTCGTTTAGGAAAGTTTGAATCTAAATCTCTTGAAGGGACATTTGTGGGCTACGGATCCGAATCCCACACTTATAGAGTCTATGATAAGGCCTCGCGCATAATCATAGAAACTTGTAGTGTGGTGTTCGAGGAGAATGACGGCTCCCTTGTGGAGCAAAGTGGTGTTTCCGTTGTAGGTGATGATCAACCTCAAGATGCTATCCGAAGAATGGGGTTGGGAGTCCACCGCCCCGTTGAACTCTATTATGAGGTTGCTCAACAAGGATCAAGTTCTTCACAAGTGGTGGCCACCCCAACACAAGAAACACCCATCGACAACACCGTGCCCAATACGCCTAGCCAAGAAGAAGCACAAGATTCTCCAGCTGCTCCTGGAATTTCCGGAGGACCGGAAAATCTGGTTCAAACTGGAGTCGGAAATTCCGGTGATTCGGAATTTCCGGTCCATGAACCCGGAATATCCAGTCCTGCTGACATTCCCGGTGGCAGCTCGCAAGGCCAAGATCAACCCTCTCCTTCACCGATGGACACCACTCCAATGGTTGATCAAGGCCATCAAATCTGTCAAGGCGGAGACATGAATGATCAAGATGATCAAACGATTCCTCCCACCACTCGGAGGGAAATCGAGATCCGCCGTTTGAATAGGGTTGGCACCTCACAAGAATTAAGAGCTCTATCTCTTGACAAGGTGCTTGGTGATGTGAGAAGCAAGGTCTCTACCCGAACACAACTTGCAAGCTTTAGTGAACATCGAGCTCACATCTCCATGGTGGAACCCAAGAAGGTCTTTGAAGCTCTTGAAGATAAAGATTGGCTTGATGCTATGCATGAAGAGCTCAACAACTTCGAGCGCAACAAGGTGTGGAAGTTGGTGGAAAGACCCAAAGATTGCCGCAATGTTATCGGCACCAAGTGGATTTTCAAGAACAAGCAAGATGAACATGGCATGGTGGTGAGGAACAAGGCAAGATTGGTGGCTCAAG
The DNA here is from genome assembly GCA_026929855.1 of Poa annua. NCBI lineage: Eukaryota > Viridiplantae > Streptophyta > Magnoliopsida > Poales > Poaceae > Poa > Poa annua. The sequence continues at coordinate 160,496,525 of CM049427.1, read as the reverse complement.
GTTACTCCCAAATTGAAGGCATTGACTTTGGAGAAACCTATGAGCCCGTGGCTCGACTTGAGTCAATTCGTATTCTTCTTGCTTATGCCTCTCATCATAACTTTAAGTTGCAACAAATGGATGTTAAATCCGCTTTTCTAAATGGTCCACTAAATGAACTTGTTTATGTTAAGCAACCACCGGGGTTTGAAGACCTCAAGTATCCGAACCATGTCTACAAGTTGGATAAGGCACTCTATGGCCTTAAACAAGCCCCACGAGCGTGGTACGAGCACCTTAGAGAACTACTTGTAGACCGTGGATTCCAAGTTGGGGAAATCGACCCCACACTTTTCACTAGGAAATTTAATGGAGAGCTTTTCGTTTGTCAATTGTATGTGGATGACATTATATTTGGATCGACTAACAAAGCATTTAACGAAGAATTCTCTAAGCTTATGACTGACAGGTTTGAGATGTCCATGATGGGTGAGATGAAGTTCTTCCTCGGATATGAGATCAAACAATTGAGGGAACGAACGTTCATCAACCAAGCAAAGTACATTCAAGACATGCTCAAGAAGTACGAGTTGCTTGAGCTCAAGGGTGCCTCTACCCCAATGCAAACCAAATGTCACCTTGAGCTCAACCCTAAGGGTAAGGATGTGGATCAAAAGGTATACCGCTCCATGATTGGATCTCTCCTCTACCTTTGTGCATCTAGACCGGATATAGTGCTAGCCGTAGGAGTGTGTGCAAGATATCAGGCGGCTCCTAAAGAAAGCCATGATATGGCGGTCAAGAGAATCTTTAGATATTTGGTTTATACCCCAACCTTTGGATTGTGTTACCCCAAGGATGCAAATTTCTCATTATGTGGGTACACGGATTCCGATTGGGCGGGAGATCATGATGATAGGAAGTCAACCTCCGGCACTTGTCAATTTATTGGGAGGTCCTTGGTAAGTTGGTCTTCTAAGAAGCAAAATTGTATATCTCTCTCCACCGCCGAAGCCGAGTATGTTGCCGCCGCAAGTTGTTGCACTCAGTTGCTATGGATGAGGCAAGCTTTAAAGGAGTACAGAGTCGATTGCGACAAAGTGCCTCTTCTATGTGACAACGAAAGTGCCATCAAGATTGCTTACAACCCGATGCAACATTCAAGAACCAAGCATATTGAGGTCCGCCATCATTTCATAAGAGATCATGTGGCCCGAGCAGACATTGACTTATCATATGTGGGCACAAGGGATCAATTGGCGGATATCTTCACGAAGCCCCTTGAGGAAGGAAGGTTTTGCTTTTTGAGAAATGAGCTAAATATCATTGATTCGAGGTCCTTAGCTTGATCGCTTGCACACTCACCTAGGGCGTATTTGCATCTTATCTTGTTTAGATGTAGGCATGGAAATAGGGGAGTGCGGTCCTAATACATTGGACCATCCCTGCCCCCATTATGCCGATAGCAAGTGTTCTTTTATCTCTATATTCATTATTATGACTAATGAGCTAAAACGACGAGTATTGGTTATGTACCCAAGATACATCTTCGCGGTAACATGCCATACACTCCTACATGGTGGCCTCGGCCACCGACCTCTTCTATTTGAAGAGTTGGTTTTATTTGGAGCTTATTGTTGCTTTTTGCCCTCCTTTTCATGCATGTGGGAAACCTACTCAACTTGGCGCTTTATGCTTTGATTTGGTAGTTGTGAGTTGAGTATGGTGTACCAATGACAGTTTGGAAATCTATCCCAAGCCTACTTCCCCCTGAAAACATTTCTCTCTATTGCACACAAGTCATCCATTTGAAAACTGGGATTTTGGTTCAGCAGGTCGGAATATCCGGTTCATTTATGAACCGGAATATCAGGTGAGTCGGAATATCCGGTGTAAGTTACACTCAGAATATCCGGTCGGGCGGTTTGTCCAGAAATATAAGGGCAGGCTCGGGGTGAAGGGCTCATTAGTGCCCTTCTTCCACCCCCGACCTCCCTATCCTCCAGCCACCGCCCCTGCTGCTCCAAGATCTCTCCGGAGCACTCCGACCGCCGGGCAACCTCTTTCTCGGCCGGATCTGCTCCTCCTCCGCCCCGGGAACTCACTCCTCCAAGCAATGGCCTCAATGGATGAGGGTAACTTCACTTTTCTTCTTCCTTATGTGCTTGCACTTGGATCTTGATGTGGAGTTATTTGTTTCAATATTGCTTGGTAGAGATTGTTCCTAGCACTAATCCTTGCCATCTACATACATTAGTTTTGCATTGTGTTGGATCGATCTAGTTTTAGACCAAGTCAATCTCATATCTGCAGTTTCTGTCTGACTCGGAATTTCCAACTCAGTCTGGCTCGGAATTTCCGGTCCCCCGGAATTTCCGGTCATGTCTGAATCGGAATTTCCGAGTCAAACACTGCAGTTTTAAGATTAACTCATGTTTAACTAAATATGATTCATCAAATGCCTACCAAATGTGTGTATAATCTCCTGACTTGTGTGCACTTACCTTATGCTACCTACTATGCTCAAATTCACAGGTTCTAGTGGGAGTCCGTCCGCTGGGGCATCAAGGAACACATCAAGGGCTCATGTCCACAAGAACCCAGTCAACAAGGGAAAGGGCCCTGCAATTCAAAGGCCGAAGAAAGCTGTTGTCAGCAAGCCACCATCCAAGAAAAGGAAGAATGCCCCTATTCCTCAACGTCAGAACTACTCCAAGATGAACTCAGTGGATTATTCTCAGCTTAGACAGGGGGATTGGTACCTTAGTCCAAGGGACAACTCTCTGGATGATCGCAGCTATTGGTGCCAAGAGCAAGAGCACATACTCGTGGATCTCTACCTCTCTCTATCGAAGCCCATTCGACCCATGCACTCGTTTTATCTTGCATCTCTGCAGAAGAAAGCCTCATTTGTTGAGGCTATTCATATTTTCAAGACCATGGGCTTGGAGAGGCTGGTGCTCACCCGTTGTCCTTATAACGCCCAGCTTGGAATGTAGTTCTTTGCCACCCTAGTGATCAAGGGTGACTCGAAGAAGACTATGAAGTGGATGACTGGGGAATCGTTCTGTGAGTCCAACTTTGAGGAGTTTGCCAAGGTTTTGGGGTACAGGTTTGATGGTGACAATCCTCAAGGCTTTCGCATGCACAACCCTTACAAGCTCAACAAGAAGCAAACAGCACACTTATATGGTGAGGGAGCCACCCCTGGCAATTCTCGTGACTTGCTTCCACTTTATGATGTTCTTGTGCGCATCCTGCGTGAGAACATTGCACCAAGTAGTGGCAACAACGACAATGTGGTGACCCCTCTATGCAACTTGCTTCTTCATGCCAACCGCATTGTGGAGGACACTGGTTCTGATGCTGACTGGAGTGTAGATGTGATGGATTACATCTACCATGAGATGTATGAAGCTATGACCACCAGGGTCACTATTCCCTATGCTCCTTACATCATGAAGCTCATCAAGTTCAAGTTCCATGACTATAACTTCAGCAATGATGATATGGAGCCGCATGACTTCAAGAAGCTGTATGAGAAGAAGACAGTGGTCAAGCCCCCTCCCAGGCCTTCTAATAGCTCAGCTCAGGATGGATCTTTCATGGGTGATGCTAGGAGGGCTGCTGCTCCCACTCATGTCCCAGCCACTCATGCGAAGGTAAAGAAGCTGAATTGGTTCCAACGCAATGTCCTATGCATGAATGTGGACATCCGCAAGGAGCAATACACTGCCTACAAGGATCGCCGTCAGCTGGCCTACAAGCAAGACTTGATCCATCATCATGCATCCGGCTCTCCTGCTCCTGCTGAACTGTCTGATCCCCTGACCTTTGCTCAGTGGAACCAGGGTTCCTTGGCTCCGTGGACTCAGATTGACCATGACCTTGCTGGCAGCTCATACACCACTGGACATGACTATGATGATGAGTAGGAAGATAAGGATGAGGAGGCAGAGTATGATGAGGATGAGGAGGATGATGAGGATGACGAAGATGATGATGCTGAGGATGATGATGAGGAGACCCCCTCGGACTGAAGACCTCCATGGGACGTAGCATCGCTCTTCTTCCTTTTTGGCGTTTAGATGCCAAAGGGGGAGAAGTTTCTCTAGTAGGGTTCGGGGATTTGTAAGGGTTCGGGCACAAGCATATGCGTTTACCATTTATTTGCGCTTGTGTCCATTTATTTGTTTGAAGTTATTTGTTAAACTCTTTTATTCTCTATGTGTGATGACTATGTGTATTGAGACGACAATGTTATGCTATCATTCTACTATGGTTGAGACTTCGAATTTATTGTGTTGGTATTCTCTTCATATCCTATATACACAAGGTATGAAAATCTATCTAGTCTCAAATGCTACCATAACCTTACATTGTGTCTCTTTTCTCCTATGTGATATCTTGTGTTTGTTGTTATAAAATTTCTCCTATCGTTTGTCATATTGTGTTGCTTACATGCACTTATTTAGGGGGAGCCATTTGCTGTCAAAAACATGATATTGCATTTTGTTTCTTTGCAAATCTTGGTATTGTCATCTAACACCAAAAAGGGGGAGATTGAAAGAACATTTCTCAATCCCTAGTGTTTTGTGTGTTAGTTAACAATACCAATGATATACTAACCCTATTGCTAAGTATTTCAGTTTGGGTGAATTTCATATCACAAATCCCAAAGCCAAAATGTAGAGAAAAAGAGTTTCTAGAATTCTTCCCAGAATCGGATTATTGGAACCGGAAATTTCCAGGATCGGATATTCCGGGTCTCCTATACCTAACAGAAAAATGGCTAAGGAAAAATCAGAAAGTGGTTCTGACTTCAACCGGAAATTCAGCTCGGAAATTTCACTGACTCGGAATTTCTGAGTCACCCTCAGAAAATTGGCTAAGTCAAGTTCAGAAAGTGGTTCTGACTTCAACCGGAAATTCAGCTCGGAAATTTCACTGACTCGGAATTTCCGAGTCACCCTCAGAAAATTGGCTAAGTCAAGTTCAGAAAGTGGTTCTGACTTCGACCGGAAATTCAGCTCGGAAATTTCACTGACTCGGAATTTCCGAGTCACCCTCAGAAATTTGGCTAAGTCAAGATGTCAAAGTGGTTCTGATCTCAATCGGAAATTCAACTCGGATATTTCATTGCACCGGATATTCCGGATGACCGGAATTTCCGGGTGTCACTTATACCGGAATTTCCGGGTCCTCGAGGCAGCCAACGGCCACATTTTGGGAGGGGGTATAAATACCCCCTCACTCACTCAAGAACAGCTAGCTCTCAGATTTTCTCTCTCCTACCATTCTTGAAAGCTCAAATCAACAAGATCTCCCAATCCCTCCACCCAAATTCGTTGATCTTTGGAGGATTGGAGGAGAAGGCCCGGATCTACATCTTCACTGAAGGGATTTGCATTTCCTCCCCATTCACTTGGGGATTTCGTGGCTAGGGTTCCGGTGGGAAAACCTAGTTCACCATTGTTGTAATCTTGGTGTTGCCTTGACCTTTTGTGGTCCTTGACCTTTTGTGGTCTTCTTGAGAGCCCCCAATTAAGCTGTGGGTGCGTGCCTCAAGCGTTTGTAAGGGATTCGATCTCCGCCCTAAAAGGGGATCAATAGTGGAAGGTGGACTCTCAACCTTTGTGGTTGAGTTCATCGGAGAAGAAGGTGAGCCTTTGTGGCGTTGCGGCTAACCTGTTGTGGTAGCGCACACCTCTCCAAACGAGACGTACACCCTTGGGTGGAACTCGGGATTACATCTTCGTCTTCGCGTGCTTCGCTTGGTTCCCCTTATCTTTGCTCCCTTACTTGCTTGTCTTGTTAACTTGTTTATATTGTTATAGCTTAGATTGTCATTTAGGTAAATTCACCGTAGTTGCATATCTAGAGAATTTACCTTTGTGTTGAGCCTAAATTTGAAAAGACCTAAATTTTTTAATAGCACCTATTCACCCCCCCCCCCCCCCTCTAGGTGCGGGATTCCCGTTCACCCTCAGCAGTACTTTTCTGTCACGAACAGGTCCCTGTCTTTTACAGAAACAACACTAACCTTGTTTTGTTAATAACTTCTATTGTATAACTCCAAATTAAACAATCTTTATATGTTTATTTATCAGAAAAATGCAACGAACATTAATATGGCATTCTTATGCCATGTTGTATCCTTTATTTTAATTGCTTAGTGTAATTTGTTAGTTGCACCTAAATAATTAAATATGAAATATGTAGGGTAATTAATATATATAATGCCCTATTCCATTTAATTTGACTAGATCATCTATGCCATGTCTTGCCATGTTAACCAACATTTAATTTGATGGGTAGATAAATAAATTGAACCTAAATATTCATTGTCGGAATCCCGGTTCCGCTTAATTTGCATCAAGTGCATCTCGTATTGCATCTTGCCATGTGAAACATCTCCAACGTATCCATAACTTCTTGTGTTCCATGCTATGTTATATCATGTTATTACATGTTTTATATGCATTTTATATAGTTTTATGCATTTTCTGGGACTAACCTTGTAATAATATGCCACAGTGTCAGTTCCCTGTTTTCTGCTGTTTTTTGGTTTCAGAAAAGCTCTTAAGGAAATATCCGCCAAATTTGAAACGCGCCAACTAGTATTTAATTTTGGAATATTTGCGACCAGAAGAACCGAAAATGAGACAAAGACGGCCCCCGAGGGGCCCACATCACCTGGTGGCACATCCCCACTTCTAGCCGCGCAGGGAGGTGGTGTGGCGCCCTCGGGCGCCCACCGACCTAGGTCTTTCGCCTACAAAAACCACTCTGACCTAAAAACGCTTCACGGTTCGACGATTTTTCCTCCATGGGTCCCGAACGCCGCCGCCATCGCCGACAAGATTCGGGGGACAGAAGTCTCTGTTCCGGCACCCTGCCGGGACAGGGAATTGCCCCCGGAGTCATCTCCATCGACTCCACCGGCATCTCCATCGCCGTTGCTGACTCCTACGGTGAGGAGAGAGTAGTTCTCCCCCGGGGCTGCGGGATCTACGGAAGCCATGTGGTTTATCTCTCTCTCCCATGATATGATATTTCATGTGATCATGAGCTTTGTAATCTAGTTGAATATGTGATGCTACTCTTTATCTATTATGCACTCTAGAGATTACTTTAATATGAACTTCGGGGTTATTCAAATGTGTAATGGTGACAGTGTGTGCACCGTGTGTGATTCCCTTTATTACATTGTTGGCGTTGGTTTACTCCGACTTGAGGGTGCTCTTGTAGCCCTACGCATTGAATGGTGTTTGTTATCCAACATGAGAGTGCTTGAGAGTAGGGTTTATTTATTTAACTTTGATGTCATTGTTGAGAATGTCCACTGGTGATAGTAGGATCCCTTGGCCTTTTTTCTAAGCATCGAAACACCGTTTCCAACAAGTTCTGCTACATGTTTGCTTGCTGCCATTTTTATTACAGATTGCATTTACTACTTATAATCATGCATATTACTTGTATTCACTATCTCTCCGCATAACTAGTGCACCTATACATCTGACAAGTGTATTGGGTGTGTTGGGGACACAAGAGACTTCTCGTATCTTGATTGCAGGGTTGTTTCAGAGGAATATCTTTGACCTCTACCTCCCTGAGTTTGATATAACTTGGGTGATCCACTTGAGGGAAACTTGCTTCTGTTCTACAAACCTCTGCTCTTGGAGGCCCAACACTGTCTACAAGAATAGAAGCATGCGTAGACATCAAGCTATTTTTTTTGCACCGTTGCCGGGGAGGTGAGCGCTTGAAGGTATCTCCTTTAGATTAATTCTTCAGTTATTACTTTTGGTTTCTTGTTTTTATTTTCACTAGTTAGGCTAAAATGGAAAACAAAAAAAATATTAGAGAGCTTTATAGTATTTATCTTGAGTTAGGACATGAAGTGTTTGAAGAGAAAATTAAAAAACCTATGGAACTTTATTTGCATGCTAGTAGCAATGTTATTAGTATGAATTCTTTGAGCAACATTATTGCTAATGCTATGGAAAAGTCTAAGCTGGGGGAAGTTTGTTTTGATGAGCATGATATTTTTAGTCCCCCAAGCAAGGAGGAGAAAATTTTCTTTGACAATACCTTGCCTCCAATATGTGATAATTATAATGATATTTTCGGTCCACCTACTGTTGAGGATATATTTTATGTTGATTATGATATGCCTCCTATATGTTATGATTATGGTGATGAGAATAACAATGATAGCTATTTTGTTGAATTTGCTCCCACTACAATTAATAAGAATGACTATGCTTATGTGGATAGTAATAATTATTTCATGTGTGTGGCTAATGTTAAGAATGTTTTATGCGATAGTTATGTTGTAAATTTTATCCATGATGCTATAAGTGATCTTATTGATGATAATGATGAGTATTGATTAAATATGCTATATGATAATGCTTTAGATGATGGCCATAATCTTATTGGTAATCCTCTATGTTTAAAAGTTGAGGACAAAAATGATATAATTGCTGCTTGTGATGGTACTCTTACTCATGAGAGTCCTACTTTGTTCTTAAATTCTCCTAATTACACCATGAAGGAGAAATTTTCTTATGTTGAGAAATACTTATGTGGTTTGCAATTGTCTCTAGTTCCAAATCTTTGTTGCAACCATGATTTTAAACTTGATATTGATCTTAATAACTATTTTGAAAGAGGGAAGCATGCTAATGAATCCCAAAATAAGTTTAATGATCCTCTTTATATGCCTATGTTATCTACGTTGAATGATTCTTGTGGTTATATGGTTGAATTTATTTCTACTACTGAAAGTTATTATGAGATTGGGAAACATCGTTTTATGTATCTCAACAATATTAAGTTTCCCCTCTTTATACTGAAATTTTCGAAGTTGCACTTGTTTTGCTTTCCAATGCTTATTGCTTTGTGCTTTCATGACTTGTTTCTTTACAAGATTCCTTTGATAGGAATAGGTTTAGAATTAAAAGTGTTTTGATGTTTACCTCTTGATGCGCTCCTATGTTTTTCAACTCTCATCTTTATGAGAGCATCATATGAATCTGTGCCTAGCTCAAAGATGTTAAACAAAAGCGCTTATGGGAGAGAACCCACTTTTATTCCTATTATTTTAATTTGTTTTGCTTGTGTCAAGGACTTGTCCTACCTCTGTAGCAATTCCTTTGTATATTATTTTTATTGCAATGTTGTGTCAAGTTAGCCTCTAGTCGAAAGTTGATGTTAAAATTCAATTCCTCTGTTGAAACAGATTTCTGCTGTCCACCGTAAACATTACATCAATTCACTGGAACGCCGGACAAATCTTCCCTTTTTTGTGCATAATCATCAGATGCATACGCAACTTTAATTAGTTTTGAGTTTTATGATCTGAGCAAGTTTAGTGCCTCTAAATTTTTTGTTTTTACGGACTGATCTGTTTTTGACAGATTCTGTCATTTATTTTGCAATGCCTCTTTTGCTATTTTGATTGGATCTTTTTATCCAATTAAGTATCAGTGGTTGTAGCTAATGTCCAGTAGCAATGTTTTGTGTACTAACCGTTTAATGAAGTTACTCTAAGTTTGGTGTGGAGGATGTTTCTAACAATCAAGAGAAGAGGATGATATAATGTGATCAAGAGGATAGTAACGCCAAAGCTTGGGGATGCCCCGCTGGTTCACCGCAATATAATTCAAGAAGACTCAAGCGTCTAATCTTGGGGATGCAAAAGGCACCCCCATCTTCATCGACAAACTATCAGGTCCTCTCTAGTGAAACTATATTTTAATTCCGTCACATCTTATGTGCTTATCTTGAAGCGTTTTTTTTTTAAATTCTCTGAATAAATATGGATCCTAGCATTCTTTTGTGTGGGAGAGAGACACGCTCCGCTTTTTCATATGAATACTCGTATTCTTCACTTATATTCGTTGAGTATTCGTCTATTGTTATCGTTTGCTCTCTATCTCTTGTTTTTCATGCATCTCTTGCTAGAGTTGTTAGCTTCGTTATATTATACTCTCATATCTCATTGTTTAATTACTTGGAGAGTTTATCTTTTAAATAAATTGATTGGTGTTTGGTTGAGAGCAGAAAATGCTAAATGTGGTAGATGGTATAATTAAATGATACATTAATCTTGTAGGTCATTAAATTGTGTCACTTGAATCATTGTTGTTGTTTTGAGATATTAATTTGCTTAATGGTAAACATGATGGTCTAGTAAAGTAGAATGATTAAATTGTGGGTCTATAGAAACTTGAAAACTGTGCCACACTTAAATTTCCAGTTGATTGCATGTAGCGTACAGGCACTTAAAATAAGGCAGATACCTGTGTATAGTGCAAATCACTGGATCGATTCGTTTGCACACACAGTTTACGATGTAATATCACACAAAAGTATAAATTTTATTACATCGATGATCCAGACTTACAAAATATTCAATACAAGTTGCATAGCATAAAGCTAGCTTTGAAATAGTACACAGCGGAAATACAATAGCAGTGAGTCTCCATCACATTCATGTTGCCACAGGCGAAAACATGTTGGTTGCAGACCCGAAACCTTTAAACGAAACCTCACTCGTCATCTAAACAATCTGCAATAAGAAAAATATTGCAACAACGTGGGTCAGATTCCATTAAAAATGGAGTCTGGCAAGTGACACTATGGTGGACACTTAGAGGAAAACTCTATAGCCTATATGCATATTTGGCTGGTGGAGTTCAAGGCTATTTTGCATAAAGCCAATTTTTCCTATCTCTTTGGAAAACACTTTCTTCAAATCAAGACAAGTATGGCATGAAAACCAAAAATACCATCTTCCCTTGTTCACCCATCAAGTTTTATTTCTGAAGTTGGAATGGTGGAATCCTCCGTTTGACGTCCGTGATCAGCTGCTCAAATTGTCCGTACCGGGGACACGGCTAAGTACTTAGTTTTACACTCTGCAGAGGTTGTGCACGTTCACCATTGTACCCATCCAACCCAAATTATCTTTTACCAACCATTTGTGATAAGGAAAGGAGAAGAATGAGACGAGATCTTTCAGAATCATTTTCCCTCCCACCTGCCTTGACCCGTTCCACCTAACACCCCCTACATCTGCTTGTCAAGTCGGAGAGAGTCCACACAACATAATTGATCAAGACAGAGCCCATATGGCAATGGCTGCACTGGAAGCAATCGTCACTCGGAGTTCTTCAGATTCCTCTGTTCCTGGGTGGCCATTCACAAGTGTACATACTCCAGGAACCATAGACATGGACCTAAGTAGCCACTCAACATAAGCCATACAACCACTTACCACCCAGGTGTTTCATTAACTTAGTGGATGTACTCTCAGGTGAAAATCACCATGCTCACGGCCCTAAGTAGAATAGACATTCATCCTAGGCGACGACAACCATGAGCACAGCCCTGAGTAATCACTTAATATTTTGTAAAACTTTTCATCAATTGCATAGCATCAATATTTCTGCTAAGTATGATATAGGGACCTAGACACAGGAGTAAGGGAATTCTACACGGATTTAGCATAGCAATACTATCCTACACATGCAGACTTGATGATTTTGTAGCACCTAGGCTGGTCTTGGATTTAACTTAGTATTCAAAAGGTCTAAGAGAAGAAGAGAAGACAGAGAGAAGACTTAGAGAATAAAGGGGTTGGCCTTCTTGAACTTCTTCTCACTTTTCTTCTAAGTGCTTGATATCTTGGGGATGCTTCCAGAGTATGTTTTCTTCTAAGTCCTTCATGAAGTCTCAGAGAAGAAGGGAGAAATGAAAGAGAGAGGAAGCAAGACTTAGAAAATATTTGCTGGTTAGTCTTCATGAACTTCTTCTTGATTTTCTTCTAAGTGCTTCTACCCCTTGAAGATACTTCTGAAGTCTTGTTTTGGCTAAGTCCTTCAATGGCCTTCTAGCTCCATCTTGAAAATCCTATGTGTGTAAGTGTATAATACTTTTACCAAATACTAAGTTTGAAAATAATCCTAACTTAGAGAAAATGGGGGAGGAGTTTTTTCGGGGAAATATAACTACAAAATAAAATATGCTATGAATGAAATGAAATTTTAAATCACAAGAAACATCAAAATAAAATTTGAGATTTCTTTATAAATATGCATGAATTTATAAATGCAATTTAATTAATTTCTATTTTTGGAAAATATAATAAAAGGAATAATTATAAGGTTAAAGTTTTTTTTATCATTAAATTTTTATAACATAATTTTATAAATAGTGTTAATAGACAGGGGGCAATTAATTAAATTTATAGAAATTTTATTTAATCAAAAATAATATTTCTATTAATAGTTATGTCAAAAATAGTCAAACTATTCAAATTAAATATATGACTATCAAATAGTTCAAATACTACTCCAATTATTTTATATCAGAGGCATCAAGTTACAAATATTCTAAAGTTTCTAAAACAATTTTATTTGCAATTTTTGGATTTATAGATTTAAAGTTATTACAAATATACTCAAATCATCCATTTGTATTTTGAATATTTTAAACTAAGTCAAATTTGAATTTTGGCAGATCTAAAATATTCTACATGTCAAGGGCTTTCCAAATATATAAAAATATTTGAATTTGGATATGTGAGTAAAAAGTTATAACAAATCTAAGTTACAGAGGCTTTTCTGCAAAACTGCCATTTAATTAAATCGAGAAAAAATCATTTACACGTCAGCGCCGACTGGGTAGTGACGTGGCCGCTGACGTGGCGCTGAGCTGGATAAGTGACTGGATCAGGGCCGTTGGATCTGGATCTGATGTCCAGATCTGGTCGTACCGCTTCGGTAAAAAAAATCAAATCCTAACCGTAGAATTTAAATCGGACGGCTCCGGATCGAGGACCTCACCGTGGCGGCGCACTCCTCGCCGGAGATGGAGGGGACGGCGGCGGCGGCTCGGTCGTGGACGGCCCCGGCGATGTGACGTCTCCCCGGACGCGCGGAGAGCAGCTCCGGACGCGGTGAGTCGCGGGAAAGACGATGGAGGCGACGGCGTCTTCCCGTTCGTCTCGGGGTGGCGTGGAGGCGCGGGAGGAGAAGCTACGGCGCCGGCGACCTCGGTTGAGCACTCCCCCTTGATTCGCTGCGTAGGAGAGAAGGGGGTGGGGTTAAGAAGCTGCGCAAGGGCACGAGGGAGAGGATGGGGAGGCTCTCGGGCTCGATTGCTGCTCACCTCGTCGGGAAACCGAGAACATGGAGGAATCCCAACATTCTAATTTCTTAATAAAATTTTGATAAACAACAGAGGACTACTCAGGACCATGTTCATGGGGGTTTTCACCTAAGATAGTTTCAACTATACTTAGGACCATTGAATGTGGGGGTTTTCACCTTAGAGTGCACCTAAGGACGAGATATCTTTTGGTCCACTGGAACTTGCCAGTGTTGCCAACTATGATGTTGAAACTGTTTTATAAAGTGATAGGATAAAATTGGCTTTATGCAAAATAGCCTTGAACTCCACCGGCCAAATATGCATATAGGATATAGAGTTATTCCAGTAAGTGTCCACCATAGTGTCACTTGCCAGACTCCATTTTTAATGGAATCTGACCCACTCTGTTGCAAATTATTATTTGTTGCAGAATTATCTGATGAAGAGTAAGGATTACGTTTTGGGTTTCGAGTCTGCACCAACATGTTTTCGCCTGTGGCGTATCATGAAGATGGAGGCTCATAGAAGATTTATTTCCGCTGCTTTATTGTTTTGAGCTAGCTTTAGGCTATGCAAAGATGTATCGAACTATTTATTTTACCAAGTCTGGATTATTCGTGTAGTATTGATACAATGTTGTGATATTCATCGTAAACTGTGTGTGCAAATGAATCGATCCAGGGGTTTGCACTATACACAGGTACCTGCCATATTTTTAAGTGCAGATACGCTACAGATGGTATCAGAGCACTGTGTTACCTGTAGGTTCAAAACCCTAGGTTTGGATAGAAATAGGATTTGGCCATAGGATTGAAAATCTATTTCATTCTTTTTGCTGAAAATAAGAACTTTTCAAACTTCATTCTTGTATCTATCTTATCTATTTCCTTTCTAAGTATCTTCTCTTGTTTTTCTTAGATGACCGCCCTCATTGAATCACTCAAGAAGGGACCAATCATAACCATGACCCTACAAAGTGAGACTGATTTTCCAAGAGCACTTAAGGATAACATGAAGATCTTGGGTTTTGAAGGAGAAGCAATATACAAAGGTTTCCCTTTCATAGGTGAAGGTCAAGAGTACTGGTGGGTGCAACTTCGTCTATACAAGAGCAAACAATATGACCACAAGACCAAGGGCTACTGCATGTTCACCAACCCTATACTCCACACATCATTCTTTGACTCAGCAAGAAGTGCAGCATGCGAAGCCATCGAGAACCTTAGAAGAAGACTTCAATTTAGAAGTCAAAACACCCAAAAGTATCTTGACGAACTCAAGGAAATAGAAGAGGAACTTGATGCACTCAGGATGGAGATAGACTAGACCACCTATCTATTAGAGTAAGGAGATACTAATGATGTATTGACCTATCAAATTGTGGTATGGCAGTATCATCGTTTGTGTTCTCCAGAACCTCGGGTGCTTCGTTACAGAACGATTAGTTCGGTTTCTCAAAACATGTTTGGAAATTTAATTGATTGTGGTTGTTTGTGTCAATTACTTGTATGGGTAGGAATGTTTCCCCTAGATCTGTCTATCTTTTACTCATCTATGCTAAAACCCACAGATACCTCCCCGCCGTGCTTCTGAAAACAACAACAACAATGATGTCATGCAACAATTGATGGCCGCTCAAGCTCAGCTGATGACTATGATGACTCAGTTTATTGCAGCAAGCAACAACAACAATAACAACAACAACAACAATCCTCCACCACCACCACCTCCCCAAGTGGACAGGCTTACCAGATTTCTGAGGCTTAGGCCAAACAAGTTCTCGAATGCAACAGAGCCAATGGTGGCTGATGACTGGCTACGCTCTGTACAAAAGGATCTGGTGACAACTGAATGTGATGACGCTAAGAAAGTTAGGTTTACCGCACACCTACTTAAAGGACCTGCTGCCTAATGGTGGGAAACTTATCAGATTACTCACCCATTGGACACCTTGACCTGGGAGGAATTCAAGGAAGGTTTTCGTAATGCTCATGTCTCCACGGGAATTATGAATCTTAAACGGGAAGAGTTTCGCAATCTGCGTCAGGGAAACAGAAGTCTTAAGGAGTATATGGACGACTTCCATTCCTTGTCTCGATATGCGCCTGAGGACATTGACACAGATGCAAAGAGGAAGTCGAAATTTCTCAATGGACTTAGTGATGAGCTAAAGATACCTCTGACTGTTGCTTATGCACCAAACTATCAGATACTTCTGGATCAAGCAATCACCCTTGAAGATAGCATAAAGAAAGCTGAAAATAGGAAGAGGAAGATGGACAAGCACTCCTCTGAACCCTCAATTAAGAAGCACCTTGTTCATGATGTGAACAATGGCCACAGACATGGGAATCACCATAATGGAGGAAGTCACCACAAGCGTCATGATTACCATGGTGGATCCAAGGGAAGCAATGGAGATCATAAAGGAAATGGATTTGCTGGCCACAACCATAACAATGGACACCACCGTCCAAATCCTGAACACAGAGATACTAGTCAGGTGCTTTGTTACAAATGCAAGAACAAGGGTCATTACGCCAATGACTGCCCAGCAAAGAAGAAGGCCGAAGAAGCTGCTAAGTCAAATCCTTTCGATAAAGGATATGTGAACCACATCACTGTGGAAGAAGTAAATGGTACATTCTGATTCAAGTTTTCATATTGAAGTTTTCAATACCAACAAAGATTTTTTTTAAGGGTGGTAGCCCAACCCGATACCCAGATAGAACCTTTTGCTAGCCTTCTCGAATCTCGAGGACGAGATTCCTTTTAAGGGTGGTAGTCTGTAACATCCCTATATTTTGAAATGTTTAAAAAATCACTAAAATTTAAAACTTTTGAAAACATTTATGTATTTTGCTTTGAAAAGAAAATTTTAAACATTGCATTCATGCATACATGCATCTCATCATTCATCATCTGATTAAATCACTAAAAGTTTAAATTAAAAATCCATTTTATTTCATATTACTCTAAAAATATTTATATTCTATTATTCTACTTTTATGCCAAAATAAAGGTGAATGATTTCAGGAAAATAAGTTAATAATCTAAATTCAAACATATTTGCCTATGGGTATTTTACAAATTTTATTTTAAACAAAAGAAAATTTAGTAAGGTTATAATTTCAAAGTTGATATTAAGTATCAAATTTGTATTTAATCAATATTTCAAAATTATTAATTTTGAAAATTGTTAAGGGTTGGGGGCGAACCAAGGTAAGCACCAGCGGGCCCACAGGCTAAGCTTAACTCACCAAATCCAAGCGTTAGACGTAGAGGCGGACTCTCAGGGACTTGATGAGGACGGGTAGGCCCTCCGTTTTCCTTGGAAGAGCAGTTGATACAGTCACTAGTGGAAAAAGGGCTACCTGTGGCGCACCCTTCAGCTTTTCTGTGGCGCAGCCAGAAAAATAGGGGGTGCGCCACAGTTATCTCGTCACTAAAATATATTGCTCTGGCGCATCCCCTCGATGCGCCATAGAAATTTTGAGAATTCTGTGGCGCATCCTTTCTGCTGCGCCACAGAAATATTCCAGTGGCGCACGTGGTTGTAGTGCGCCACAGAATAAATAACAGGAATTTTGGAAAAAATATTCCTCCTGTACAGATATAGGTATATATACAGAATTTAAACAAATATATTACAAGTTCACACATATATTCAACCAGTACATAAATTAGAACATACATATCACATTCATTCAAACCCGAGAAGTCTTATCACATACATATATAGTTCTAATTAAGAGAAGTCTTATACAAAGTAGTAAGAACCTAAACAAGATAAATGCTAAGCTAGCTAGAAAACAAGTCGCACAAGTAAACTACTCGTCCTCGGAGCTGGTGTTATAGAAGATGTCGGACCACCTGGAGTCATCGGTGTCCCAGTCATCCTTGTTGGCATTCTCAGCGGCCTCCCGACGGTGGCGACGGTCTGCCCTCCTTTGCTCTCTTCGGTTCCTGTAGAACTCCAACTCGGCGGCGACGTCACCCGGGAAGTCCTCCCTCCACTGGCGCATCAGCTCCTCGTCATTCTCGGCGGTGTCGATCCGCCACTGCACCTGGCAGTGGCGGCGACGATCTTCGTTGCTAAGGAGGGCTGGCCGTGGCGCGAGGAACTCCGCCTCCGCGATGTCCTGACAGTCCGGGAAGTTCAGCATGCTTCGCGGGCGCCGGAAACGCCATGCGACCGCATCGTATGCGCGCGCTGCCTCCTCCGGTGTGGGGTACGTCCCGAGAGTCTGCCGAAATCCTCCCACGCGGATTTCGGCATAGTAGGTGTCGTTGGGCCGCTCCCAAACACCGCGGAAGCCGTACGACCCGCGACAGCGCGGCGCCATCGTCTACAGGCATAAGGGGAGGTTAAGCAGTTAGTACAACAAATTAAAACTTATACGTAACAAGATGCAAAGAAATAATATCAACATAAGCGCATGCCTCATATATTGTGGACACAAATTTAGAGATGGCGTGTCTGAAATCTAGTGATATGCAGAAAATGTATATCAAAAGAAGGTAAAATGCAAGTTAATTAAAAGGCAGTCAAGAAAAATAACAAACAAGGCCTCATATGAAATTGCTTCAGAGATGGTGTGAGCGAACAACGTGGAATGAACACTACGTATATGTTCAGACAACATGGTTCACTCACACCTCCCTGAAGATGTAGCGTGAAACCATCTAATCATCGGCCAAACTTAGTCATCTTAAATTCGGTCCAAAGAAAATTTTGCCTCATACTTAGACTGGAAACACACAAATGGTCTGAGACGGAGTAAGTGAAAGCTTGTGGGATGCAGAAAATGTGTATTCCTGTACATCATGGGTCGCATCACACTGGCCTCACTTACTCCATCACAGGATCTCATGTTATCACAGCATTTTAATCATCGGCATAACAAAAGATGGTAAAATGCAAGTTAAAGAATACTCAAGAAAAACAAGCTAGCAAGGCCTCATAATTAGAAGTGACATGCTTCAGGGATGGAGCTAGCGAGGCAGGTAGGATGCACGAGATATGTGCACTCATGCATATCACAAGGCTCACAAGTCCCACCCCTGAAACCTGTATCACAACATTTTAATCATCGGCATATCACAAGATGGTAAATAGTACAAAACGTAAAATGCAATTATAAATCACCGAACAAAAACAAGCAAGGCTTCATATGGAATTGATCAGTCACATATGAAATTTAGAGACGGTGTCAGCGAACAAAGTGGAATGAACATTGTATATATGTTCAGACAACATGGTTCACTCACACCTCTCCAAAGATGCAACGCGCAACCATCTGTTTAATCATCGGCTAATAGAGCATAGTTAATTCATGAAATAAGGTTAAGCACAAGCACAAACAGTGCCCATTTTTACTGCTTTCAAACACAAAAACAGTGCACAAAAACTAGTAAATACACTTATTAGCTAGCATATAGGAAGCATATATTAATTAGTACGAAGTTATATTTTGCATAGCATTTAGACATTTTGCATTAGATAAAAATAGTTCACCTAATAGCATATATATTGAAATTATAGCACTTCATAGCATTTTTAGTTTTCAGTTTAGGAAAAAAAATTGGCTTTGGCATTTTAACAAACACCTAATGTGCGGAAGGAAGAGGAAGGGGAAGGGGGGAGAGCTCACCGGGAGGAAGGGCAGCGCAGGGCGACGAGGCGCGGGGCGCGGGCGCGAGGCGACGAGGCGTCGATGCGGAGGGCGGCCGGGCGCGGGCGGTGAACGCGCGGGCGGCGTCGATGCGGAAGGCGGTCGGGCGCGCGCGGTGGGCGCGCGGGCGGCGCGGGCGGCGTCGATGCGGAGGGCGGCCGGGTGCGGGCGGTGGGCGCGCGGGCGGCGTCGATGCGGAGGGCGGTCGGGCGCGGGCGGTTGGCGTGCGTGCGCGGGTGTCGATGCGGAGGGTGGCCGGGCGCGGGCGCGCGATGCGCGCGGGAGGAGGCGACCAGCGGCGGCGGCGGCGCGCGGGAGGAGGCGCACGCACGAGAGGAGGCGCTAGGATAAGTGTGGTAGGGTTAAGATGGGTTTTGTAGGCTAGGGTTTCTGTGACGCATGGGACTGGTGCGCCACAGAAATCAGCCGCATGCGCCACAGAATGCCATGCGCCACAAAAAACTTAAGCTTGCGCCACAGATTTCCATGCGCAAAAAAATCCCACGATAAATTATATAATTAAAGATATATACAACACGTACACAACTCAACTCAAATATTTAGTTCATAAACATATATATTACAACACAACTCAAATGACGATACAACATAGCTGAAATGAAGATACACAACACAACTCAATCCGTTGATGCAGGGCCCTTGCCCTTCGACGATGATACACTCTTCTTCTTGGACGACGATTCAACCTTCTTGCCCTTCCCCTTCGACGCACCTTCTGACTTCAGGGCCTTGGATGACGGCATGAAGTTATCGGAATCATCGCTCTCATCTACCCAACGGTAAGACTCAGCGTATGAATCAAGATCACATTGAGTGTTGAACTTGCCCTTCTCAACTTTCTTGTTAAACCTGACTCGAACTCTAATCAATTCACGACGAATTTGGTTAGGGGTCCAATATGGATACCCAGCGATACATACCTTGGCTCCCAATAAAGCGAGAGGGCTCTCACTCTCAATAAGTTCGTCGTGATACACTTTTCTACCCTCAACATGCAATTATGGGAAATACGCGCGAGATACTCGGCGGCGGGACCGTGGAACCCGCCAGACGCACACTTATTGCAAGGACCAACACAAACCATCCTTACACGCTTAGCTAGACTGAAAATATATAATTCCAAATCTCATACTGGAGGGGGATTTTATAGTAAGAGGAGAGCAGAAAAATGGCGGGAAAATAGGAGAAAAGGCGGGAAAACTATCTATGGCGCACCAGCTCCATATGCGCCACAGAAAGTCAATTTTTTGTGGCGCATTCTACAGGGTGCACCACAGAATGTCACCTATCTGTGATGCATTTGCTTTCGGCGCCACAGAATATGCCTCAGATTACTAATATCAGACCAATCTGGCGGGGCCCACCATAATTCTGTGACGCATATTGTTTGGTGCGCCACAAAAATGACATAATCAGTGGCGCACATTTATTTTGTGCGCCACAGATATCTGTGGCGCACATTTATTTTGTGCGCCACTATAAGAGTTTTGTGGCGCATGGACTGCTGGTGCGCCACAAAGGGTCATCCCCCTATAAGCCTTTTTCCACCAGTGAGTGTTTAGCCACGGAAGAGGAGTTTTGGCGGCAACAAGGCCGCCAAAACTGGTTGTCGCAGGGAGATGCCAACACAGCGTACTTTCACGCGTTTGCAAACGGGCGCCGCAGGAAGTATGCTATTGCGGTGTTGGAAACTCCCCATGGGAGGGTTACAACTCAAGAACAAATCCTCGCTCACATCTACGAGTTCTACAGAGGTCTTATGGGCGCCGATGAGCCGCAAGTTCTCTCTCTGGCTGCCAACCCGTGGCCGGTGTGCAGACAAGCCACGCCAGCAGACAACGAGACGTTGGCGGCTTTCTCTTTGGACGAGCTGGAGGAAACTCTGTAGTACACTAAGACAAACACTATCCCGGGTCCAGATGGGTTCCCGGTGGCCTTTTTCAAGGCGTTTTGGACAGAGATTAAGGTGCTCCTTTTGGCAATCTTGAACGGCTTTATTTTGGGTAGGGTTGACATTTCCAGGCTGCATCCTTTCCCTCATTCCAAAGGTCCAAGGGGCTGTTGACATCAAACAATTTCGCCCAATTGCGCAGATCAATGTGGTGTTCAAGCTCGCGTCCAAGGTAGTGGCCCGACGCCTAGCTCCAATTGCTCACAGAATTATCAGTCCGGCTCAGACCGCGTTCATCAAAGGTAGATTGATCCTCGATGGCCCGGTTGTGCTGCATGAGTTGGTGCACGAACTGAAAAGCAAGAATCTCCCTGCCATCCTCCTCAAATTGTATTTTGAGAAAGTGTATGGTAGGGTTAGCTGGTCCTTTCTGAAGGAAGTGCTTCTCAAGAAAGGTTTTGACTACCCTCTAGTACACAAACTCTTGCAGTTCGTCACGGGAGGACATATAGAGATCTCATTCAATGGGGAGATTGGATCGTACTTCCCTAACAAGCGAGGAGTGCGTCAGGGCGACCCTCTGTCCCCGTTGTTGTTTGACATGGTGGTCGATGTGCTAGACTTGCTGCTGTCTAGAGCGAGGGACACGGGCCACATTCAGGGTGTGGCCTCGCATCTGATCCCGGGTGGTGTTACCCATCTTCAGTATGCAGATGATACGATGATTCTCATTCAGAATTCAGAGGTTGGGCTGATCAATCTGAAATTTATCCTAATCTGCTTCGAATTAATGTCGGGTATGAAGATCAACTTTCACAAAAGTGATGTCATTGTGATGGGAGGGGGTCAGGGGGAGCAGGCCAGGGTGGCCAACCTTCTCAATTGAAAAGAGGGAGCGTTCCCCTTCACCTACCTAGGTTTCAAAATTGCTGACAGGAGGTTGACCATTGCGGATGTGGAGCCTGTGGTGGCCAAAGTCGGCTTTCACACAGAACCTTGGCGGGGTAAATTCATGTCGTCAGCGGCGCGGCTAACCCTTCTCGACTCCCGCCTCTCTAATATCCCCATCCACTTTATGGGGTTGTTTCTCCTGGCTGATGGCACCCATGCGGGGTTTGACAAGCACCGGAACCATTTCTTCTGGGAAGATAAAGGAAACAAGCTCAAGTATCACATGGTTGCGTGGGAAGACATCTGCAGGCCGAAGGACCTGGATGGTCTGGACGTGTCTAACTCCAAACTCCTGAACAGGGCCCTTATGGCCAAGTGGATTTGGAGATTTTTCTCGGAAGAGGAGTCTGATTCCTTATGGGTAAGGATTCTTATAGCCAAGTATGTTGGGGCCACAGATTTCTTTAATCCCCCCGGTGGGGGGGGTCTCAATTCTGAAATATTCTGCATAAAATAAAAGAGGACTTCCGGGCAGGAATTCGGTTCAAGTTAGGAAATGGGCAGTCAATCCGGTTTTGGATGGATTTGTGGCTAGGAGAGGGCAGTTTGGATCCTCTACAGTAACTTCAGTGAAGTTACTGCCACTGCCATGTGGGTCCAGCCCCACCTGTCATTGGGGGTACAGTACTGTACAGTAACTGTAGAGGATCTCAGCTCAAGAGAGGGTACCCTGAGTGCCAGGTTCCCGAACTTCTTTGCTATCTCGTCAAGCCCAGAGGCTCTGATTGCCCAGGTGTGGAGGGGGGAAGGCTGGGACCTGCGTTTTAGACGCTGTTTTGGCCCTGTTGAATGTACTCAGTGGGAGGCGCTCAACTTAGAAATTGGGAACGTTCTCTCGGAGGCGCGTGACGGTGTGTCCTGGGCCCGTCAGAGTGTTGGACATCTCGGATGCGTTGATCCCCATGAAGGTTAAGATCTTTTTGTGGAAACTGGCTAGGAAGAGGCTCCCGACGAACGAACAAATTGCGATCTGCCATGGTCCTTCAAATGGGCAGTGCGCCCTCTGTGGAGAACCTGAGGATGCGAGCCATATCTTTTTCAGTTGTATTTTGGCCCACTTTGTTTGGGGTGGCCTTAGAGAGACTCAGCAGGTATCGTGGAAACATGTTTCTTTCCTAAGTTTGTTAGACATCCTAGCGGGTTTTCTAGGCAATAAGCTCAAAGTTATGCGCGTTCTTTTTGCGGCTATTTGCTGGGGCTTGTGGCTCATTCGGAATAAGTTCTCAATCGAGAAAAAGTTTCCTAACCAACCCGCTGATTGCATTTTCAAAATCTTGATCCTGCTGCAGCAATGGCGCCCACTGCTGGCCCAGAGCTCGCCACCCTGTTGGACACGCTCATCGCCTCCCTGAAGATGTTGTTCGCCGCAACGAGCTCCAGCCGATGAAGACGAGTGCGACCTGAGTATGCCCTTGCTCCCTGAAGTCTCTTTTGGCGTTTCTATCCCTCTAGTTATTTGGCTTAATCTTGTTTCTAAGCTAGTCCATGGTGACTCAATATTTGCCCTAATGTTTGTGTAGCCGTGATCTTCCTGCTTGTAAGCTGGCCTCTGTTGGCCAGCAAAACCTTTCCCCACCTATGTACGCTGCCGTTTCGGCTTTATTAATTTAAAGCAGGGCACGCAGTGCCTTCCGTCTAAAAAAACATGCAGGCAATTCAATAACCAGAGATGTTATACGTAAGTAGTATTCAGTTTTAACAAACGGAATGTCAACCTGTATTGCATAACCAGCAAATTGTTGTTTGTGTAATATTGTATTCCTTTTTATTTTTATATATGCTCATTTGGTTGTTTATTTCCATACCGCTTCTACTTACTTTTGACTACTTAACTTCAACTGATTAGACGGTAAATTGTCAGCTTGAAACAGTAATTAATGCAGACATGTTTTGACTAAGTTGTTTTGCTTAGTTTTTACTTTCAATTCGGACATGTGTAAACAGGGATGAGACTCAGTATACCGTGCCGCACACGCCATGGAAGTACAGTTCTTTCTATTGTCATTGAACACTGTTTTGTAAACTTGATTATGCTTCAAGCATTTTCTCTTTGTTCCACAGACAAGTGAGAGTATTTTTTAGATGATGGCTGATGCTGCACCTGGTGAGTTGAGTAATGTGAAAAAGTTCCTAATCGACTTTCTGGAGCCATTTAGCCATTTGCACAGTAAGTTATTTGCTCTTATCATTCTGTAGTGGAAAAATATGAAAAAGTTTCTAATCAACTTTCTTGAGCCATTTAGCCATTTGCACAGTAAGTTATTAGCTCTTACCATTCTGTAGTGGAAGTATAGTGCATCATGCAGTTTCTCTAACCTCACAGAATTCTTTGCAGGAGAGTTGGTTCGGATGCTAAGAGTGGCAAGGGCCACCTGAATGTTTGCTTCTTACGGAAGTTGGCCATGAGCTAACCATAAATGAAGTTGTCCGTCGTTCTGATGTCGTTCTGGAAGACAGAGGATACCGCTCCTTCTTCTAGATGTCCGAAAGGTTACTACTGTGATGGAATGCACATTCTGCATATAGCTGACTGCAAACCATGTTCTGTCCACCCGCTAACCATCTTATTGCATTGTAGGCCGCATATGTTGCTCTCATGCAGACAGTGAGCACATCAAACAAAGCTGGTTATGAATCACTCCAGAAGATATACAGGGAAACTAATCTGAGTCAGGAAAAAGTCCGGGTATTAGATAAGTCAATATTTACATTCTCTTAAAACTATATGTGTACTTGCCATTAAAGAATTTTGGGACCTCACAACATTTCTCATCCTTTTCTTCGAAGGTTCTTTGGCATCCTCTCCTGACCATGACACATGAAGTGGCATGGACATGGTTAAAGGTATTCATGCCAATGTTTTGTATTTCTTTTGTTTTCCTTTCTGCTTTCTTTTGTTTTAACACTCCCACGACTATATATTTGCATGCACAAGGAATCATGACTGTATATTTGTGCTTCGTGGAGTGACCGCAGCAACACATGAAGTGGCATGGACATGGTTAAAGTTATTCATGTCCATTATTGTATTTCTTCTGTTTTCCTTTCTGCTTTCTTTTGTTTTATTTTCATACTGACTCCCATCCCTTTACCTGTGGTTCAGGAAAACTGGGACTATATAGCAGAGGTTTTCACTGGACACCTTCTCACGTATTTCATCAGCGCCGCTGTGTCACCGGTATATGTTATAACCTCATTAGTACGCCTCATACGGGCATGGCGTGCGAGTAAGACTCATGGATCAAACACTGTTGCTTTGTTTCAGCTTGCCACTGACGCGAAGGGTGATGCGGCAGAGGAGTTTTCCAAGACTAGGACCAAGGCGAACAAACATTGCGAGGACCGGGAAGCAAAGCATTGAGAGTGTCAGGATCAAGGCAAAATGGGTCAAAAGCACCAACGGCGAGGCAGATCTTGGGATTGTTCTAAAGGTGCTCGCTCACAACCATTGAGACGTCTAGGTAGTCAGAACACATTCAGCCCGACACCCTCTGCTGTAGCCTGTAGGGTACTGGGGTGGTGGTTTTCTCAAGGATGTAAGATCCGTACTTTAGAACAATTCGACAATGAAGGACTTCAGAAAAATTGAGTAATAAAGGTCGGTTATTAACTAATGGTACTGCGAAGAATCAACGGAGTTTTTCATGCAACATCCCAGCGCTGCCACATATTAACATTGATATCTTACTACTTAGAGTGAACAAAGTAAGAATATTGCATAGCAAAATTATAGAATTGCTCTACATAATATTTCCTCCCCTAACATTAATCTGTTCCACTAATTATCTATGCAATAACAAATACAACTAACAATCACACAGGCGCGGCCTGTCGTGGCGCCAATTTACCTAGTCTAAGTTTTAAGCTGTGCTTCGAGTATCTCCACGTACAGTACAGATGTCAATGAAAGCGGCTAGGTCATATAGCAACAACTGTCATCACTTCAACAACCGCTGCCCCAAAGCCTCTACCAAGGAGAAGTTACGCATCCAAATCCAACCTTGAGATTTCACATTCAAACCAATAACTCAATGACACATTTTAAGAAGTTCAGCACTGCATCCTAGTCAGATAAGCGTCCGAAATGTGGTTGTCACTGTCCACAAACTATTCTGATTTATAACTTAACATACACATCTCTAACAGGGCTGGTCCTAATTAGACAAATCAAGCTCTTTTCTGCTCTTTATTACAACATCTTTCTTTGACTCCACGTCAAGCGCATCCAAGTCACACGCCGTGGCCAAATAGCCGTAGAGGACAGATGTCCGTTGCCCCGTCTCATCCACCTTCACAAACATGGGGTTACTCCCCCCAACAGCAGTGGGGAGAATATCCATTTGCAGGCGACCATGGCCCTTTGCCTCAAAGAGCTCAGCAAGCCGCACAGCTTCGCTGAGACCAGCCTGGCTGCTTGCGAATCTCGCTAGCATGACTCCATCCTTGCCAACGAGTGGCTTCACACAGACACCGGCAAAGCCCATTTCTGGAGAACACAAGATGATGGATATAGGTCAGTATTTATATCAAGTGCTGTAACAGCCAAACACAGCAGATTCAAGCGTAACTTCATACATATTTGAGCCAAAGGGATAGATGTATGTAATGTAAACTCTTAAATAACAAAGTACAAATGCACAATCTTGAAGAAAAACAGTTTATAAATTTTGCACTAACTTATAAACCACTAACAGGTTTCGGTTTTAAGCCTTAACATACAACAAAAAATGCGGAACTGGCTACACTTCACTCTGCTAATCTGTTGCTCACACTCCCTTAACCCCTTAAACAATTTTGTGCCACTTCAGTCCATGATGAAGAATTCTAGATGTACATGCCGTAAAGTAGGATTAGTGATGACGTGGCTGGGTTTGCATGACTACACAACACTTAACCAAGGATAATCGATATTGTGTTTTTTACCAACTACCCGACACACTCTCTGGCTTGTGCATGCTTAACCATTTACATCTCCCCCGTAGGAAATCTGAACATCTCGCTCTGGAGCTAGCCAGCAACCTAAGCAAGACAGCCTTCGCCTAGAGCACGCGCATCCTCTGCTGGTAGAGAAGTAGGGAACTACACACTGCTCCAGCACTCCTCCACCATGACGTGCACTAGAGATGACGGACAGACCAAAGATGGGTGTAAGAAAGTGCTAACATTGGCCAGTCAGCCTCTGCCTGTGTCAAAGTGCGACCTCCTGATGAGTTATATCTGGTGCGTGACAAAGGGAGGCGGACCCACAGAGGAGAGGCCAGTCAGCGTGGTGGCGATCACAGGGTGGCTGTGGAGTGAGGGTTCTTCCAGGTGGTCCCGCCAGAGCAGGCATGTTCTTCCATATGCCACTTGAGGCCAAGGTCACGACCGGCTTCTCGGCTGACTTGCTCAATAACCACATCCACCTCCCACTATCCAGCAGCCCCAGCGACCTTTGCAACCCTAGCGCTTACCTCTCCGCTAATTAAATGAACAGAATGGAACAGGAATAGTGACCGGCGATGCCGTTGCACTTATGACATGTCAGCTGCCTACATGTAACAGCAGGATAATAGAACTGTAGTTTGGAAAGCACTAATCCAGGTTAAGGGGGTTAAGTATACCTCATATTAGTAGACAGGCGGTTAAGTGAACGTTTTGGACCTTTTCCAAATTTTATAAGATTGTATGTGCCTAACAACTGCAGTACAAAAGCAAGTATAGCTTGGAAAACCCTCATAATTAATACAGTTTTGATAAATCTTCGAACCAATCTCAATATTGGGTATTGACACATTTGAGACTGAACTATGGGGAAAACCACACTGTGGCTTCGTTGGAGACTGGATTACATCCAATCCCTTAAAGAGCATGGATTTTACTCCAACTTAACTGCCCATCAAAAGGGACCAATCAGGCACGGCTAAAATCCTACCTATCCAAATAACTGAAGAAGGTTCGTCCTGTGACAGGTAAAACAGGCAAATGATTTGAAACTTAAGAACTTAAGATGCAATCCAACTATTTGAAACCTGTGACATGTAAAGCAGGCAAAAGATTATAGTGTTGTAATGCAAATTAATTTTTGTAACCAAGCAGATAACATACTGTCAGCATTGTCATGGAAGATTTTGAAACAAAAGAGCTGGAATAAATCGGACAGACCAGAAGGCTCAAAACATTTTCAGCTGAACCACAATGTTAGCAAGCCTGCTCTTTCCTCGAGGCTAAGGGGAAAGAAAAGCATGAAACAGCATTTCTGAGGACCATATTGTCGATTTAATCTTTCCAAGAGGAAAGTGCGATTAGTACTTCAGAAAAAATGCAACCAGGCTTTTAGAATTTCATAGGTATCCGCTAAAAGGAATCTATTTGCTGCCAGGGTTTGTGACATATTTAAGGAAAACGGCTTTATGGAGCTGACTTTGGTCCAAGCAACTGATTTGCAGCACTTGGCGAAATATCAAAACCTCTGCTCATTCACAAATTAATCAATTTGAACCACCAAAGTGACAGTGACAGAGCAAACATTTCATAAGTACCTCTGAGCTTGCCCTCCATCTCTTTATTACTAATGCCCACCTTTACCCCATCGTTCCTTGACTTGTATGTGTTCTCGATTATGATTGATGGTGGCCATAAAATAAGATCTCTTCGATTGGCTTCAGCATCAGCATTGGACAATGTTTGGTAAATCTTTTTGTGTACAGGATCTACGGAGTAGTTCCAACCCATAAGAACACATAGAGCTTTGTGCAACCCAAGATGATCAGCCCGATACTCCGGATTCTTCGTATTATACGAATGGTTGAGGAGTGCATGCAAATCTACAGAGTCCCTGTAATCAAATTATGCATAAGCTATCTTCATAGGAAATAGCATAAAATTGCTTTAAAACATTCATTTAACTTCTCATAAAACATGCATACAAGTACATAAGTAGTCGCTGCCGAAAGGTGAAAAGGAAAATTCCAAGAGCAGCAATACACAAGGTGAAAAGGGCAAGGCTAACAGAAAAAAAATGCTAAACGCAAGAAAAAGAAATTCTATGTGTTTGGTAAAGTAGTTTTGCTTGCTACAGAACTCGGCAACAAAATTTAGGCATAACAAGGTGAAAAAGCTAGCATGGGAAAATTACCTCACACTTGAATAAAGAACCACAAAAACGTGATACAAATGTTTGGACTCCAAGAATAAATTACATGCAAACAAAATCACTTGAGAAGAAACCTGTGGATAGGCCTTCTTCCAAACAGAAAGTAAGAAAAATGTTGTCACAACATTAATAATGGAAGAAGCATGGGCTGCATAAATTACTTGGTCAAAGTTTCAACCCGAGTTCTAGGGACCATGAAACCAAGAGTAACCAATGTTCCTTGTTTCTTGATTCCTATGCACCTTGCTGGGGATCTACTATCGACTGTACCAGTAGATATTATAAGCAGTATATATGAAATACTAAACTGGTGGGACTACACTGATTAGCAAATTTGAAAAAATTAACGAAGGATTATGGACTCGGTGCTACTACAACCGCGAGTAACTTTTCTAGATAAAAAAGTCAACTCTTACCACCTTTTCATCTTAACAGTCAAAACTAAAACAGTTCTCTAAAAGGAATATTTGACAACTACAAATGTTTCTATAAGACGCTAGGTGGATCGACAGGAAAAGATTTACTTAGCATTTAAGCATCTCCAGAACATACCTATCACAGACAGCGCACTTGAGCTGGGAAATCTTCCCACTGGACCGGTAATTGTTCTTCACCTCGGTGTTATCGTTTATCAACCTCACCATCTTAAGAAAGGAGGCCTTGAGTATTTTGGCGTCCAGCCCTGGCGTCTCCAGCTTCACCTGCTTTGCAACAGGTTTCTTCTGCTGCTGCTGCTGCTGTTGGCGGCCGGAGGACTCGCCATTGCTCTGAGCCTCCCACTTCCGCTTTGGGGGCGGAGCTGGAGCGTGCATGAGTGGAGGGATCCTCCTGTTAAGGCCAGGACCAGCGCCCGGGCCGGGCGGACCTAAGTGGGGCGGCGCGGGCACGGGGAATATGGGCGGCAGCGGCGGCTGACGGAATTGCGGTGGGGGCTCCAGGGGCAGCGCGAAGTAGGTGCGGACGGTGCCGTCGGAAAGCGCGACGGTGCGGCGATCGAGGCACTCGAGGCCGTACTGGGGCGGGGGCGGGATGGAGGCCATGGCGGCCTCGACCGCCGCGACGGTAAGCAGGGGGCGTGGCGGGGGAAGGGGCGGCGGCGGCTGGAGGTGGGCGGGGTGCGGGGACGGGAGGAGGGGGGAAGGGTTGGGCGGGCCGTTAGAGTTGAGGTTGGGATGCGAGGGAGTGGAGGGCGCGGCGTCGGCGGAGGTGGGGACGGCGCGCTTGGGGTTGGGATCGGCGGCGGAGGAGGAGGACGACGATGTCGCCTTGTTGGACGGCTGCGCCTTGGCCGCCGCGGGCGGCGGAGGAGGAGGCTTGGGCTTGGCGGCGGCTTTCATGGCGGAAGATTTCTTCTGGCTAGGGTACCGCCCGGGACTGGATTGGATTTGCGGGCGGGCGGGCGGGGATCGGAGAGGAAAGAGGAGGCCGAGGCGAGTCAAGCCGGCAATTCTGCCCATGGCACTGGCAGTAGAGGATGGCAATTTTACCCACGGGTATCTGCCTATCTGTATTTGTGTATTGTATCCGTATGGATAGGATTTGTATATAATTTTATATCCATGTGTAGTACATTGTCCATTAATTCAGGGGTATAATCTTGTAGTGTGGGTATACCCAGACCCTATTCATTCTAAACCTATAGTAAAATTGTCATCAACTATCAATTTGAGTTGAGATAATTATCATGTACTCAAATGTATATAATGAGTTGAGATAAATATTTTTTCCTGTATGAATGTGTTATTAATGAATGTAAAATTACATATATCCGTTAGGTACGGGTACGGGTATAGTTTCATACCCATGGGTATAGGTATGGTTAGACTTTTTTACCCACTGACTACACGGGTATGGGTATGGTATTGCTCTACCCGCACCATACTCTGCCTATTGCCATCCTTGACTGGCAATATGGCAGCCAATCCTAATGAGACCCGATTAGTGAGATGTAGGGTCCCGTTGTAAAAAATGACATAGTCCACTACCAATTTAATCAACTCCAGGCCGCACCCCAGCCTAAAAATCTAGCACAGCCCAATAGCTCAGCCCAATTTAGTACACAACGCATCAACAAGAGCAGTGTACAAACCCTAGACTCGAGTCGAGTCCGCACTCTCCCTGTCTCCCAGCTCCTGCCTCCCAGCCGCAACCTGCAACTGCAATCCCTCTCCCTCACCGCCTCGCCGAACGATGCTCTCCCCTCACCGAGCAAAGCCGCTGCACCGACCCTGAGTCCATGACTGCCTACTTCACGCCTCCACCGTGCGAAGCTGTTGTTGTATCTCCCAGCGCTGACGTCTCCAACTCCATGCCGTTACCTACTCCCTTCCGTCCCCACGCCGCCGCCTCGTCGCATGCTGCAGCTTCCCCTGCCGTCCCCGACGCCTTTGTCCCCTACTCCATGTCGACGAGGTGAATCATCTTACTGCACTTGTATATGTTACAAATTTGGGGTTGTTTGAAATGCTATAATATTATACATTGATGCGCTGCCTACAGACCATATGGGTCGCCCATCGGGTCAGGTGACCCGTCGGGTACGAGCATGGGTTTGAGATCTAACCCATGGGCAGGGTCACGGGCAGATACCCTCGCCCATTTGTTATATATGGGCATGGGTCTGAAATAGGTTGACCCGACCATACCCAACCCGTTGTCGGCCTTAGGCTTGAGGCGAGATGCATCTTTTTTCCCTTTTCTGTTGGTGTTGCACTGCAACTGATGTGACTTGTCCGGGTGGAGCCCATTGTCATGGAGACATGGCCGAGTAACTTGTGAGAAACGAACCGATTTGATCCGCGGATTAAATTTTAAATCCAACTATCACGGGTGTTAAAAAAATTAATCGTCCGGATTAGTCTAACTCTTGGTCAAAAAGATGGAGCATTTAGAAATTTCATCCGACAAACTGCCCCCGTCATGCCTCTGCATATCTTCATGACACCCAACTTTGAATCAAATACGTGGTTTTCAAACATTACCAACGAAAAAACCCATTAAAAACTCGTCGAAATTTTGGAAGTACAAATTGTCAAGCACAAATAGAAATCTAAAAAATATATACATGGGTATGCACCAAGCCTTCCTA
The DNA here is from genome assembly GCA_026929855.1 of Poa annua. Taxonomy (NCBI): domain Eukaryota; kingdom Viridiplantae; phylum Streptophyta; class Magnoliopsida; order Poales; family Poaceae; genus Poa; species Poa annua. The sequence continues at coordinate 160,464,621 of CM049427.1, read as the reverse complement.
GGCGTTTTGCGTTATGAGCCGTCCGATCGTCCCTGCGAAGCGATCTCCACCGTCCATTCGCGGGCTGACTTTTGCTGACCATTTTTGGGCCCACGCATCATTGACTCAGTGGGTAGCCAGATTGGTGCGTTTAGTTTCCTTCTCAACGATTGCTCATCCGTCCGATCAACGAACTCGCTTCCGCGTCGATCTCGGTCGTCGGTATCTGAGATACTAGCCGCACCCAAACCCAAACCCAATCGTGCTCCCATCCCCATTCTCCTCGCACCCTTCCCTCGCCGCAACAGAAGATGGCGGCGCTGCCCGCTTGATGCGCAACACCCGCTCCTGCTCCACCTCCTCCTTCTGCAGGCCCGACACATCCCTCATGAACATGTGCGCCGTCGGCGTCTCCTTCCAGTCCATGCTCGCCGTCAAAGAACAGCATGCCCAGCGCCTGCCGGCCGCCACCGGCGAACGCCGTCAGCGAGATGGCGTCCATGAACGGCTCCGGGATGTCGATGCTCACCGTGGTTGTGCTCCATCTTCCCCGTCAGGTACTCTCTCTCTCTCTCTCTCTCTCTCTCTCTCAAGCACCAGTGTGTCTATAGTGTCATAAATGTGTTATTTCCTGAAATTTTCTTTACCGCAATTAGATTTTTCATCTCGATTGCTTCTAAATCCATGTGTGAATGACCTTTCTGGTACAGGATCTGGCGCGGGGAGGTTGCTGGTGTCATCTGAAAAGGTGTGTCCGGCGCTGGTTGAGCTAGGTTGCGTCTGGATCTCCTCCATTCTACTGGGTTTCCATTGGATCTGCTCTCATGTTGAATTTGGCTGGCTGAGGTTCAACGTTTATTCTTTTCTCTGTTGTTGGCGTTGAAATATTCTCTTGGATTGGATCGGGTGCTGGTATGAGGTACGTGAGGAAAGTAGTTCTTTTTGTTTACTTATCGATTGGCTACACAGAGAGGTTGATGCAGTTCCTAGGTTCTTTAGGTTCTCGAATTTGTGTTTACTACTGGTGTACTTGCTTTCCATGCGTACAGATTTTGCCGTCTTGCTGATTAGAACGTGATGTCTTGCTTATTTCCTTACTAATATTTTCCTATGTCTCCGGTAGCACTTGATGTTTTACTTGCTTATGAGGGCTAGGGTGTTTTTATCATGTATTTTGTTCAGCCAATTAGAACTTATGTATTCATGTTTCTACTGATTGGAGTGTTCTTTCTTACACGGCTTAACATACATTTCCCCCTTTTGTAGGTTCCAAAGGATACCACTGCATTCTTGCTGTTTGACTGTTCGGTGTGAGGGTTGCCACAAGTCAGCAGCTGAGTAGTAGAGCTTATGCCTCCTGTCTGTATACATGTCTTCTCTATAGGTATTGTTTCTTATCAAATGTTGTTCCTAGAACAGTGCAAGTTTCTATAAATAGCTTTCAAATCATAGCATGGTTGACAAATAGAAATCGAGAAATATAATTTCTTTGTAGAGTCTCTCTGAGCTATGATGAAAATTTATGCTGGTTCATACTGAAGGTTTTGAAGATTTGGAATTTTTTCTAGCTATTGAGACTAATATCTGTGTTCCTATTCTACATTTAGGATTCTGATTTTGTATTGCCCATTAAAGAACACAGAGATAAATGTTGTTTCTGTTATTTGCTTGCTTTGGAACCTTTGAGGCCGCCCGTTTGTAGATATTGAGAACTGATATCTATCTGTTCCTTATAGTTTCTATTCTAAATTTAGGATTCTAATTTTGTGTTATCCAATGAAGATCTTTGTAAATTCAGATTCTCATGTTTACACGCAAGCATGTGGATTCGCCAATGATCCGTGTTGACATAGATGCATCTTTGTATAGTCATTTTGATATTTTATACACCAGACAATGCCAATTATGATATGTACATGGCCATTTAATAGTTGTGTGTGTGTGTGCTAGAAATATAATTCGTGATTGAGATTCAATTTTGGATAGTGATTGAGATTCAATTTTCTTTGTTCAGAAACTTGTGCCTTTTTTAATTTTGGATAGTGATTGAGATTTAATTAAGGTTGTGCCTTTATTTCAGTGGTACTTTTTTGAAATATAATTCGTTTCAAGTTATGCTTTAGTGCTTTGTATTCTCAGGTCGGTAACCTTACATTGTAGTTGTTGGTTCCTAATTATTTTCGCTCGGTGATGCTGCAGGTTGTTAGTACAGTTTGATTTCCATATGAGGATATTTGCTATGATTTATGTTTTATCTGGTCTTGGCAGAGTTAGCATTGGTTTAGAATGCCCGGCCATCAAATCTTTGTTGGGAAGAATTTTGATTTGCATATGAAGATATTTTCTATGCTTTTATGTTTTTTGTGAGAAATCCTTTAGATGTGCTTCCACTGCTGTTGTTCCAGTCCTGGTGTACAAAAGATTTATCTACAATGCCATACTGCATATGCATTGTTGATTGCTTCAGGTTCTCAACACCATTCTGATTGAATTTCTTTTCCAGATTGTAGGCTTCCTTCAGGCACTTAATTTATGGTTGCAATATCACATTGGTGGTAATATAAGAAGGGTCATTTGAAGACTGAGTGCATCTACCACTGAATGGTGCTTCAATTGCACTTCCTAGGGCAACTTTTCCTGTAACAGGTAACTGAATAAAAGGTGCAAACTTTTTAGAACCATTTAGGCCCATGGTGGAGTTCTGCATAACATTCTTGATGAACATTTTTGTTTGTTGAAATCTCAGGATAGTAGTTAGCCCTTTTTACAAATCAGTGTGTTGCAGCATATGCAATGATACTGTCATTATAGCCCTTCTTACTATGTTGGTGTTGCTGCTGCAAAATGGCAACCCTTCAAGTAGAATGAATACTTCCGGAATCCAAAGATGGTCTTACACATGTTAAATATTCACACTTGCAAGATGTCCCCAAATCTCTTAATTTCTTTGTCTGACACTTGATGTTGATTCATCTATGAAATCTGCATTTTAGTACCAGTACCAATTGATTAATTAATTAATTAATTTTCTATCGCATATTTCTCATGACTTTCCTTTTCATAGTTGTACATGAAGACATCAAAATAAGCATCGGGATGGGATTGCTCGCTCTTGAGCAACCAAGAATAGTGAAGATGAGTGATACAAGAAGAACAATATATTTTGATTGCAAGTATGTAACTTATTGTGTTTGAGTGTTAAAATCATTTTAAATATGACAAATCCATTCTACTGTCCTGATCAAGTTATTGTCATTATGTTTGTTCAGTTTTGTACTTCTAGACTACTCACATGTTCCTGTTTATAAGGCCTATATACAATTGCTGAATGTCTATTAGCTTCAGGTTCAAGCATTTAGCAAATAGAGTGACTGTAGCTAACTCCATCTAAATAAATTATTTATGCACCCTCCTACTTGATATTTATAAATAAATCTGATATATACCCTTTTCTACTGTGATTTAGATAAGCAGGTCCAATAATTATTGGTCCATTGTTGCTAATCCTCAACTATATGTAGTACCATCTTTAGAATGATCTGGTACGTGTATGTATATAAATGATTTTTAGGCTACAACAATTTGTTCATGTGTGGTTGCCAAGATGCTACATATAAGATCCATGTTTTCTTGTTTTAAATTAGAAGATCAGATTTATTTACGTAATTACTTACTGTGATTGAAAGTTCTGTAGATTGAGCTAAACTTATTATTATGTTGTAATTCCCTGCCATCTACAATATGCTGCTTTACTCAGAATTTAGAAACTGAGCCTTCTCTGGACTATTTCTTCTCTGTGAAATGTAAATTTTCAGATATGCATATCACCTCTTAACCCTTTAAGACTATGTATGTATGAGATTCATGTAAGGAACTCATACCTTGCAATTTGTAAATCTGATGACCAATAATTTAATCAGCTAAAGACCATTAGATGATCTAAGTGGGGGACTATTTCACTGCTGACCGACTGTGACGATATATCATCTCACCACGGAAATTTAGATTGTTGTGGCATGGCATCCATAAACATAAATACCCACTGTTCTGGAGACATTCACCACATCTCACAGAAAAATACATAGGAGTGAAGTATTTTCTCGACAGCTTTGAGACAAGAATAAGGACTATGTTTTGTTCCTGACTTTTAGTTCTCTGTATTGATCTATGTTCTGAACTCATTCACCACATCCCATAGAAAATGAATAGAAGACTGACGGGTTGACAATTATTTTCTTTACAGCTTTGAGAGAAGAATAAGTACTCTGTTTTGTTCTCAGATTTCAGTTCTCTGAAACTGATCTATTTCTTTGCTCGTGGTACTTTGGGTATTTAGAAAAAAATATTTTATCATGGATAGATAAGTGATAAAGCATCTAGGTGTCTTGCGTGTTTCTTTATGAATCCACATTATAGTGAAAATGGTTTTGTTGGAACGAATCAACCCACTGTTTTTAACTTATCTGACTATTGATGCAATTTTACATGAACATGATATATTATTGCGAGGTGTTTTTATTGCACTGGAATTATTCTATAGGACTATTTTATCATCTATGTCTATTGGGTTATTCTTTAAGGCTATTTTATTTTGATGTTATCAAAATTTACAATAATAAAATAAATACTTCAACTTACAATATTTCATTCCCTTTTAACATTGTCATGGTGATGTCCATGCAATAGACGATGAAAAGGATGTTATCCATGCAGCTAACAATATTTCATTCCCTTTTAATATTTTTATGATTATGAAGCCAATCTATTAGCTTTTATGTATTATATGCTTTGGCCTTATCTTTTTGTCAATGAATTATATTCGACGGTGAATTAACACTTTAAATATTTTATGCGGTTATCGCAATTTCAGTTCAATATGATGCTTTGGTGTTGCTTCTGTCACAATATCTTTTAACCGTTTTATATTTGTTGTCATTTTCTTTCAAACTATTTTATTTTGATGTCTATGTGGCCATCTATGTCTTCAGGTTAGCTCTTAAGCCTACTTATTTCGATGTTGTTGATATCTAACATAATAAAATAAATACTACAACTATCAATATTTCCTTCATGTTTAACATTACCATAATGATGTCTACACGATATTATCTGTACAAATGACGATGAAAAGGCCGTTCGACCTGGGGTCATAAATTAATTCAAACTAGGTGGCGCGCGGCAAGCCGCGCTCCAAATCTAGTATCTATACTATACATATCGTGGATGTGGATCAATATAAGAAGAGCGAGAGGGTGTGGATCCAATATATCGTGGCCGTACAAGATTTACATCAACGATTAATATTACACCCGTGTTTTAGGTAAAACAGTGTCCCCGTAACCCCCAAAACAAACCATCCCCACCTGCAGCCCTTTATTTTCCCCAATCTGAATCACACAATATTGCACGCCGGCTCCTAGCACATCGCCGCCGGCGCGTGTCTGCTCACCGCCGCAGGATCCTTCTTCGCCGCCTCATGCGAACCTGCCAATCGAGAATGTCCGCCTTCGGTGCCCTGCACGCAAGTTTGCCTCCGACGACGCGCTCGCTGCCAGCCAATCAGCCATGCACGAGGAGACGCTCCGGCGCGTCCTGCAGGACCCGACACACCCTCGTTAGCAGTCATGCATAGCGTGCGCTTGCGCGCCGAGCGACTGTATTTTTTTGCTGGGTATCAGCAGGTGCAGTAGGGCTCGCGATCTCTTGCTCTGTCTTCCGTATCTGTTTTCTTTTTTTGACAAACCGTAGCTGGACATTGCTTTGATTCCAAACTCCACTTTGAATTTTTGATATATCTCCATTGCATATAGCGTATAATGATGTTTATTTGGAGTTTAAAATACAATACAATACAATTACGGTCAACTCTGTGTTGATGTGATTCACTAGCAGTCAGTGTTAGACTATTGTATACCGACTACAACTCCTATTCTAAAGACTTGTACCCCAAGCTAGGTCTAGTCTAGATCGGTAGATTTCCTCCTATATATACAATGTAATGGCACAATCTAATCAATCAATATATAAGTTATCAATCTATCATGGTATCAGACGTCTAGGTCTTCCGCCCCTAGCATGGCTTCGCCGCCACCACCGTCGCTGCCGGCGCGTCGGCTCTTCTCCGACGCCGAGTTCCGCGCCGCCGGTGCTCCTTCTTCCCACCCAACCTCTTTAGTACCTTCTTCCTCATACCTACCACCCCAACCCACGGCAATCTCTCTCACCGATACAATCTCAGATGTCTCTCCGTTCATCCCCGTCGTTCTTGACCTCGCCTCCCACAATTACTACCATTGGCGCCACCTCTTCCACATCCACCTTGGTCTCTGCGTTCTGCGCCACCACATCGCGGCTTGCTCTACTCCTCAACTCGACAATCCACGCTGGGTCACCGACGATCTTGCCATAATCCAGTGGATCTACACCCGTATCACCACCGAGCTCTTCAACCTCGTCTCCAACGACGGTGCATCCGCAGCCGAGCTCTGGGCCTCCCTCCGCCAGCTCTTCCAAGATAACAGCGACGCCCGCATCAACACGCTGCACACGGAGCTACGGACCCTTGCCCAAGGAGACTCCTTTGTCTCCGTCTTTTGCCAACGGATCAAAGCCATCGGCGATGAGCTTCGCAAGCTTGGAGATCGCGTCGACGATCGCACCCTCATCAACGCTGCTAGTTGGCCTTGGAGAAGAGTTCGACAAGCAGGTTCCTTTCATACCCATGATGCGTCCTCGTCCGTCCTTTGCTGATGTCCGATCTATGCTGCAACTCGAGGCCATGACGCAAACGCGCAAAGCGGCTCGTCCGCCTCAAGTCTTCCACACCAGTGCTCGGGCTCCCGCCCCTGCGCCCGCGCCTGCCGCAACTTCTGCGCCGCCCACCCCGCACCACCATCAATGCAGCCACCCGCGGGCTGGCGTCCCAGCCCCAACTACCGTGGCAAGAACCCCATCTACAGGCTGCCGACGCCGCCAGCGCCTCGTGGCGCAACTTCATCACACAACAGCAGCTCTGCATCACCTGCACCACCAAGCGACCTGTCCGCATGGCGCCCTCTTCATGATCCTTGGACTGGTCTCGTTCAGGCTTGGCCAATGCCATGGACGGGGCCGTCTTCCTATGGTGCACCACCTGCTTACTCTGGTGCCTGGAACCCTGGTCTTCGTCCCGCAACAGGCTCGCCTGGCCTCCTCGGAACACGCCCGCCCCCGCACGCCTACAACGCCATGTACGGCATCCCTGCTTCTCCGATGTATGGCGCGCCTCCACCAGCACCTATCTATCCGACAGGATATACGGCTCCACCGGCACTACCGTACCTGCATGCGACATCAGCTCCATCGGCGCCGCCTACCGTGCACTCCTCTTCGCCTGCAACCTGGGATCAGGCCGCCTTCATAGCTGCCATGAACAACTTCACGCTCAATAACCAAGGTACGGATTGGATTTTCGACTCTGGTGCTTCCTCTCACATGTCCTCAAATATGAATATGTTGTCATCTTGCTCTCCTTCTCAATTTTCGTCTATTATCGTTGGCAATGGTTCCTCAATTCGTATTACCTGCACCGGTCAATACTTTATTCCCAACCCTAACCATAACTTTTTACTCTGCAATATTCTTGTTGCTCCCTCTTTAATTAAAAATCGTATCTATGTTAGACAATTCACCACTGATAATTCTGTCTCTTTAGAATTTGACCCTTTTGACTTATCTGTGAAGGATCTGAACACCAAGGCGGTTCTGGCGCGATACAATAGTTCAAGTGATCTATACCCTCTCCACGGCGCGCCTACCTCCACACCACACGTCTTCCACGCCTCCGTTGATCTCTGGCATCGTCGACTTGGGCACCCCAACAACGCCACACTATCCTCGTTACTTCAAGAATTTAGTATACCTAGCTATAGTTCTACTCATGATTCATCACTTTGTAATGCATGTCAATGCGGCAAACACACTAGGCTTCCCTTTAGCACCTCCCGCACAACTAGTTCTTTTCCTTTTGAATTACTACATTGTGATCTTTGGACATCTCCTGTCTCTAGTGTTTCTGGTTTCAAATATTACTTAGTAATTCTAGATGATTATTCCCATTACATATGGACGTTCCCTCTACGTGCCAAATCTGATGCTCACACAATTTTTCTTAACTTTTATCAATACACTAGTGTGCACTTCGGCCTCCCCATACGTTTTATCCAATGTGATAATGGCCGTTAATTTGATAATACTTGTAATCGCGATTTCTTTCTCTCCAAAGGCACACTTCTTCGTTTTTCATGTCCTTACACTTCCCCTCAAAACGGAAAAGCTGAACGATCCCTTCACTCTATTAACGACATCCTTCGAACCCTACTTCTACATGAAGGAGATATGCCCTAGAGGCAAATAAATAAGTAGTATTTATTGCATTATCTCATAAGTTTATAATAGGTTTGTGTATTATGTAATAACTGTATTAATCGGAATTGTTAATACACGTGTGATACATAGACAACCAGGTCCCTAGCAAGCCTCTATATGAGCTAGTCCATTGGGCAACAGTTGATCGAGATTCCCGATCAAGGACAATGACGTCGGTTGACAATGGGGTCATCTTGTTAGTTGAATAAGGTGGTGGACATACGCAAAGTATTGCAATAAGATCGTATTACGATGTTTGTCATTTGCAATAGATAAGAGTATGATAACTTATTCCTTAGACCGTGAGACCGTACTTATTGTTGCTTCGTAGGAGTGCTTTGAGAGCATCAAACGTTGTGTCTTATATAGCATGACAATAACGGTGTCCATCTTGGGTATTCCGAAAGAGCATCGAGACGTAAGGATCAAGAGCGGGATTTGTTCATTCTTGTAATGGAAAGATACTCTGGGCCCACTCGGTGATATTGCATCTATATAGCTGCATCTTATGACTAGGTCATGGAGATGTAATATCGCAGACGAGTTAATAACCTTCGTCGGTAACGAGATACAGCAAAGGCATCGGTGTGTCTACGATCATATCTCGGACAAGGTAGTATCGCAGAGACAAAGGGAATGAATATCATACTTATGGTTCAACGACGATATTCGTGGAATGCACAGGGGTCGTCATATTTTTCCAGGTATCCCTGACGATCATTGGTGAGCGGAGTGTCTCGACCATGTCTGGAGTGTTCCCGAACCGTAGCGTAACAAACTTAAGGTCTTAGCGACGCTAGGAGATAGGTTCTGGAATTTTATAGGTTTTTGTTGGAGAGAGAGAAATGATCCGGAAAGAGTTCCGGTGGTCCGGAAGGAGTTCCGGAGAGGTCTGGAATGGTTCCAGGAATGTCCGAAAGTTGTTCGGGTGGTCCGAAAGAGTTTTCAGAGTCACGGGATATTGAATTATATATAAATATATTAATTATGAATTAATGGGATTTTTATATTAATTTAATATTAATTAAATAAAGGAAAAAGGGGGCTCCCACCTATATGGGCCCTAAGAGGGCCCAAGAGGGGGAGCCGCACCTCAAAGGGGGATGGGCCCCATTGGCTGGTTCGGCCAGCCCATGTGGGGGCCGAACCCCCCCTCCCATGTCCTTTGTTTAGTCCCACATGGGGGAGCCAAGGGGTTTGCACACCCCCTTCCCCCTTTATATAGCAAGGCATATTAATTGATTTAATACACAGGAAATTCAATTAATTCCCAATTTCTCTCTCGATCTCGTGGTTCCCAAGTTGGAGCCGCGCCGAGCTGAGGAAGGGGTTCTCTCTCCACCTAAGCCATACCGCAGAGCGCCGTTGCTCTGCGGGATTCCAGATAAGATCTACTCCTGCGATTTCAGCTGGATCTGAATGACCGGGAGTTGTCGCTAGGCTCCGAATGTTTGCGAGTGCTCGGAGGCTACTCTATTGAGGAGCTTGGGCGACGTCGTCTCGCCCCCTGCAGCCGCCGCGCCTCCCCCCCTCTACTGCCGGCGCACCAGCCCCGGTGCTGGCGCTCTGCCTTCTTCCGCCCGACGCCCGTCGACGCAGATCATCGTCGACACCCCGGCGTCATCGACTCCGACATCGCGGCAAGTTCTCTGCGACCTCGAGGTCGGCTACGTACGACTTCATCGTCAACGCTTGTGCGGGAGCGTAATCCCCGCTATCGGTCTACATGGAGGTAATGTAACCCGTTCCGCCACCGTTATCGCATGTACTAGATAGATAGATCCTGGCTAGTTAGGGTTTCGTTCGCTAGAAAATTATTGTTTTCTGCACCGCAAACCCTTTCAGTGGTATCAGAGCCGATCTATGCGTAGTACTGCTGGTACGGTTAGAACTCATGTTGAATGAGGGCGTCTTTCTTATATTTGCTACCCTCTAGCGTGCACTTGCGATGCCTTCGGTATTGAGTTGATGAAGCGGCCCGGACCGACTTTACGCGTACGCTTACGCGAGACTGGTTCCACTACTGACATACGGCTTGCACCGTATCTGTGGCTGGCGGGTGTCTGTTTCTCTCTCTCTAGTCGGCAAAGCATTTTCAATGGAGGGCCCGAAAGGGATGCTTAAACATGCAATTATACGATCGGCGTTGTGGTACAAAGTTCGTAGGTAGGGAAGCGATTCTCTTACGAATAAGCCTATATGCCACGTAAAACTTGCAAAACTAAATAAAGCTAGAGGCGTCTAACTTTGTTTTGCAGAGGCGTTATTTTATGTGGCATGGTTACGGTAAGTTTTGATATTACTCGTACTGTCGGAGGCAATGGAGGGCTCTGTAGACTCGGAGCCATGCCGGGGCGCCGGGGGGTCAGGCACATGGCGCCATGAAGGTCCAGGCGCATCGACCATGTCACATCGCACTTCATTGCATCATTATTGTGTGCTGTTGTGTGTGCATCCTATTGATTGCTTATATGCTAGATATACAACGGTAGCATCATAAATAGGATGATCCCTAACAAATACCAAAATTGTGTTCTCCCTCGTTGCGCACCACCAAGAAAGTTCTACGTTATGAGGCAGGCCGTGATGATCGGGTGTCACACATCTCGTCGTTCGCATACAGTGGGTGTAAGCCATGTTGCACGCGCAGGTCTAGGAGGTTTGATTGGCGAGCCTAGCATACTCAGAGGTATGGCCTCGGAACACGGGAAGATCGAAAGATCGAGCACGAGTCACAGAGTTGTTGTGATCGACATGTTATGTCCACCTTTGAAGCTGTGCTGCCGGCCGTGATGATCGGGGGTAGTGTGGTGGATGAGGGTCGTGTAATCGCCATTATTATTTTTAGGGATAATAATCTTGGTGTGGTGTGTTTTTGATAATGAGATTATAGAACTAAAACTCACCTATATATTATAAACTTATCTTACCTCTTTTGCGATCACATCTGGAGACTACGGAACTACGCTTCGGTTACTTCTTCAAGAGCTCGGATTCTACCTTGGAAGCCGACGGGTCCAACTTCATCAGCTGGTGCATTGGTTTTAGAAACATTCTCCAAACACAACAAACATCCTATATGTGCTAGAACATTAGTTAGGAGTTAGACCAGATGATTCTGATAGCAAGGAGCAAGATGATGAGTTCCGTAAGCATCATGACATGTTCATGGAAGTGACGATCGTCATGAGCGTATGCCTAGCACCTGAGTTGAAAGTTGTTTCAACACATGGAGCCATATGTCGTGATTGATGCGATCAGAGGTCACTTCAAAGATGAATTGAGTCTTGAGCAGTTCAGACAGCTTAGAATGTTCCGGACCATTCACATGGGGAGCATACCTGTCTGGAGACTCAGTTGAAGAAGTTGTGTGACATCTACTTCAAGCTTACGAATATCTATGATTTCTAGATAGCGAACTCCAGTGCAATAGAGATTGTGCTTTACCTCCTAGTTGTGAATAGCATGTGCGTGAATATGCTATAGAGACACGGTGAGCTTCTTCACGTTCGTGAACAAGTTCAAATCTCTAAAAGATGATTCATCGAAGAAGAGTTCTTCGACGCTATGGGTATATTTGATATACGAAGATATAAATGTATTCTTCTCATACTTGATGAAAAGTGTTTGATAATTGTTCTGTTTGTGAAACAGTCCCTGATTATCACAAGTATGTGGCGGAGGGTGACGTGACAGTGCACAAGTGATGGCAAGTTTATGGCCAGTAGTGCTCACGCCCTCGAGATATCATATTAGTTATCATCAATAGTTTTTGATGAGACATTTTGTAATAGTGAGAATGTGATCTAGTTTGGTGTCTTGAATGGTACAAGACATAATTATTCATATAGAACACATCAGTTGTTTTATGTTATGAAACAAAGCAGTTGTTTCATGTTATGAGTAATTTGCATCACATCTCAATTACATTATGCGTATGATATACATTTATAATAGCGGGAATGATAAAATTATGTGTCCAAAGAACAAACACCATCGAATTTAGTCATAAAGGCAATGAAAGAAGTAATGGATATTTTTGGTCCATTTAAGTATTTCGAGTGCCAAAATTGATTAAATTTGAAATGAAGTATTGAAGTTGCAATACTAGAGGAAATTGATTGAGAGTCATTTTTAATGATTAATCAAAGGTGTTATTGCATGTTCCGAATTCTTCCATGATTTTGGTAAATAGGAGTATTTGCCCGATGAATTATGGAGTCTGAAATTAATTTGATAATAGATCAAATGGGGTTTTTCAGAAGAAAGATTAGTGAATATTGTATTCACAAGATTCGATCAAAGGACAATATTTTTGAATTATGGTTTCAACACAAAAAGACTTGTGGAAATTTGCTTCACAATATTATAATGTCATATATGGTGATATGTGGGGAATTATAATCATGCTCTATTTCAAATAAAGTGTGGTCTGTCAGAATCTGTCTTAGAATCTCCTAATACGTTCGAAACATAATAGTCGATATCCACTTTAGAAAATAGATATTTTTCTCAACAAGAATTCATAGGATCGACAGTAATGTCGACGTGTATATGATTATGCGATAATTCGGAATATACATGAGTAGTTCTTTGTAGATTGCTCGCTTTGGACGAGAGTGTATTCCAGAATCAATTAGAAACAAAGTTCAGTTTGTTGTCTATGTAATTCCGAGAAAAGATGACTTTTCGAATTATGGTTTATGGATTGAAATTAGAAGTTTGGAATAAAGTGTCAGACTTATGTTGGAAGATGTTCCAAAGAGTATATGTCTGCTAATGAAAGTTTAGTGATTAAGAGTGAGGGAGACTAGAAAATTGTTTTCTGCTTGCAATCCTCTTCATAAAGATCATAATATTTTCATGAAAGAAACTTCTAAATAAAGTGTTGTTATATTTAATATTGCTGTCAGGTCACAGCACTGTATTAAGTATTTCAGATCTTGTTGACAGATCAAGGTGCACTTTATGAATACAAAGAAAGTTGAGAAAATATCGGAATACGAACAAAGGCTTTTTGAGCCTGGAAATCCAAAGTTGCATTTGAAAGGATTAAGAGAGTAATTGTTGCTGCAATTCTTATTAGAGGAATAAGATTGTTTAATCGTCATATAAGCTGTTATATGAGAAATGTGACTATAAGAAAGACGCGGTAGCATGTCTTGTCGAGAAATGTGTCTTGGACAAGATCAAATTTGTTGACTACATTTATGTAGACATGCTTGAAGTCCGAGGGATTTGTATTAATGTAATACTGTAGTTTGTATTAAATTCGAATTGATAGTAGATCAATGATTTTGGTTTAACCAAGATGTCGATTTAAGTGGGAGTCATAGTTAGTTCACTCAGGAGAAATATGTGAAGAACATATTTTTGAGTGGGAGCTTGGGAACTCAAATATGTGGATAACATGTTTTTGAGTGGGAGCTCGTGTTATCAAATATGTGGAGACATAATTTGAGTGGGAGTCGAATTCATCTTGTGTAGTTAACACATTGTGAAACTGTACCAATAGAATAGGATGAAGTTGTAAAACTATTTAAAAGTTAGTGTCTATTTTGAAATAGAACGGGAATTTTAAATAGTTAGTCGAGTTGTGTTGGATTATATCTGAGGAGTCAGAATAGAATCAAAAGGATGGTCCTTTGGAATCCAATTGGTCATTAAGAGTAATGATGCATGAAGGTAATGGTTGTATGACATGTGGGTCTATTATGTATATATTAGACATCATACAGAAACCATATTATCTGCTCGATAAATATAACCGATGTTCTTGGAGTAAAGAACAGTTATGAAAGTAAATTTGGAATTTACTGGAAGTAGAAGTGCGTTAGTTAAGGGATTGACATTTGAATGTCAAGTTTTCTACATTGGTGTGAAAGTATGTAGATATCGCGAGTTTGTAATTGTTACAAGGGGCTCTGCATGGCTGAGTGTGTTTTTCAGGGCAGTTATCTGGTTAGTATAATCAGAGTAAGCGCTGGGAAGCAGAAGTCTCACTTAGTTACGGTATTTGCATATATGTTGTTAGACAACATGGTGATATCAAACAAGTTGATGCTAGTGAATCGCAAAAGCATGTACAATCATGGATTGTGCAGTAACACTTTTCCACGAGCAAGCATTATCAAATGATTCTTATTTGATAAGGGATTCTGATAAAGTAAAATGCAGCTAGTTTATTTGTACTCTAGTGCAAGTGGGAGACTGAAAGAGATATGCCCTAGAGGCAAATAAATAAGTAGTATTTATTGCATTATCTCATAAGTTTATAATAGGTTTGTGTATTATGCTATAACTGTATTAATCGGAATTGTTAATACACGTGTGATACATAGACAACCAGGTCCCTAGCAAGCCTTTATATGAGCTAGTCCATTGGGCAACAGTTGATCGAGATTCCCGATCAAGGACAATGACGTCGGTTGACAATGGGGTCATCTTGTTAGTTGAATAAGGTGGTGGACATACGCAAAGTATTGCAATAAGATCGTATTACGATGTTTGTCATTTGCAATAGATAAGAGTATGATAACTTATTCCTTAGACCGTGAGACCGTACTTATTGTTGCTTCGTAGGAGTGCTTTGAGAGCATCAAACGTTGTGTCTTATATAGCATGACAATAACGGTGTCCATCTTGGGTATTCCGAAAGAGCATCGAGACGTAAGGATCAAGAGCGGGATTCGTTCATTCTTGTAATGGAAAGATACTCTGGGCCCACTCGGTGATATTGCATCTATATAGCTGCAGCTTATGACTAGGTCATGGAGATGTAATATCGCAGACGAGTTAATAACCTTCGTCGGTAACGAGATACAGCAAAGGCATCGGTGTGTCTACGATCATATCTCGGACAAGGTAGTATCGCAGAGACAAAGGGAATGAATATCATACTTATGGTTCAACGACGATATTCGTGGAATGCACAGGGGTCGTCATATATTTCCAGGTATCCCTGACAATCATTGGTGAGCGGAGTATCTCGACCATGTCTGGAGTGTTCCCGAACCGTAGCGTAACAAACTTAAGGTCTTAGCGACGCTAGGAGATAGGTTCTGGAATTTTATAGGTTTTTGTTGGAGAGAGAGAAATGATCCGGAAAGAGTTCCGGTGGTCCGGAAGGAGTTCCGGAGAGGTCTGGAATGGTTCCAGGAATGTCCGAAAATTGTTCGGGTGGTCCGAAAGAGTTTTCGGAGTCACGGGATATTGAATTATATATAAATATATTAATTATGAATTAATGGGATTTTTATATTAATTAAATAAAGGAAAAAGGGGGCTCCCACCTATATGGGCCCTAAGAGGGCCCAAGAGGGGGAGCCGCACCTCAAAGGGGGGTGGGCCCCATTGGCTGGTTCGGCCAGCCCATGTGGGGGCCGAACCCCCCCTCCCATGTCCTTTGTTTAGTCCCACATGGGGGAGCCAAGGGGTTTGCACACCCCCTTCCCCCTTTATATAGCAAGGCATATTAATTGATTTAATACACAGGAAATTCAATTAATTCCCAATTTCTCTCTCGATCTCGTGGTTCCCAAGTTGGAGCCGCGCCGAGCTGAGGAAGGGGGTCTCTCTCCACCTAAGCCATACCGCAGAGCGCCGTTGCTCTGCGGGATTCCAGATAAGATCTACTCCTGCGATTTCAGCTGGATCTGAATGACCGGGAGTTGTCGCTAGGCTCCGTATGTTTGCGAGTGCTCGGAGGCTACTCTATTGAGGAGCTTGGGCGACGTCGTCTCGCCCCCTGCAGCCGCCGCGCCTCCCCCCTCTGCTGCCGGCGCACCAGCCCCGGTGCTGGCGCTCTGCCTTCTTCCGCCCGACGCCCGTCGACGCAGATCATCGTCGACACCCCGGCGTCATCGACTCCGACATCGCGGCAAGTTCTCCGCGACCTCGAGGTCGGCTACGTACGACTTCATCGTCAACGCTTGTGCGGGAGCGTAATCCCCGCTATCGGTCTACATGGAGGTAATGTAACCCGTTCCGCCACCGTTATCGCATGTACTAGATAGATAGATCCTGGCTAGTTAGGGTTTCGTTCGCTAGAAAATTATTGTTTTCTGCACCGCAAACCCCTTCACTACAAGCGTCACTACCTCCTCGTTTTTGGGTTGAAGCGCTACGCACTGCCACCTACCTAATCAATATCCGACCCACCAAAACATGTCCCTTATATACACCCTTTCAATCCCTTTTTCTCGATCACCCAGATTACTCTTCTATTCGCGTCTTCGGATGCCTTTTCTTTCCCAATCTCACCGCCACTACCAAACACAAATTAGATCCTAGATCCCTTCCATATGTTTATCTCGGGCTATCCGATGATCACAAAGGCTATCGTTGCTTAGATCCCGCCTCTGGACATGTTATTATCTCTCGACATGTTACATTCGACGAAACCATATTTCCTTACTCCACTACTTCTACTCCCGACACTACATCATCCTCCACACCCCATTCCCCTCCAAACCAACGCCCCTTTCTGTTCACACCATCCCCACACATACCCATCTCCACCAATGATCCACCATCACCCGATCCACCATCACCTGATCTACCATCACCCGATCCACCCTCTCCCATAAACCCATACACACCGACGCCTGCCACAGCAGATGCTTCTCCTACCACGCCAGACCTCCTTGATATTTCCGCTGCCACCGCTCACAAACCCAGTCCCACCCTATCTGACATACCAGCCCCTCCAAATGTTGTCTCCGTTCCCATACCACAAAACGATCACGTTATGCGTACGCGCGCTAAGCGTGGATTTCATCTCCCTATTCGCAAACTAAACCTAGCCGCAACCCCCGCTCTCTCTCATATACCCTCATCCTACAAGCGTGCCCTTCTCGACCCATTGTGGCTTGCAGCCATGCGTGATGAGTATGATGCTCTCACCCAAAACAACACTTGGATACTTGTCTCAAAACCTGCTAATGCAAATGTTGTTTCTGGAAAATGGGTCTTTCGGCACAAATTTCATTCTGATGGTTCCCTCGCTAGATATAAAGCTCGTTGGGTTTGTCGGGGTTTTTCTCAACAACACGGTATTGATTTTGATGAAACCTTCTCTCCTGTTGTCAAACCAAGTACCATTCGTGTCGTCCTCAGTATTGCCACCTCTTCATCTTGGCCTATCCATCAACTCGACGTCAAAAATGCTTTCCTTCACGACACTCTCAAAGAAACTGTCTACTGTCAGCAGCCCTCCGGTTTTGAAAATCCTTCCTCTCCCAATCTCGTTTGTCTTTTACACAAATCCTTGTACGGTCTCAAACAAGCCCCTAGGGCATGGTTTCATCGCTTTGCTACATTCATCCAATCTATCGGTTTCTTACCCTCCAAGTGTGACTCCTCTTTATTCATTTTTCACACCTTCGAAAACACTGCCTATTTTTTATTATATGTGGACGATATTATTCTTACCGCTTCCTCCACTCCATTCTTACACCATATAATCTCTAAACTAAATAACGAATTCTCCATGACAGACTTAGGACCTCTTCATCATTTTCTTGGCATCGCTGTCTCTCGTTCCACCGATAGCCTCTTCCTTTTCCAACGCCAATATGTTATTGATTTGCTAGCCCGTGCTGGTATGTCTGACTGTCAACCTGCACGTACGCCTGCTGATGTTGGTGCCAAACTATCTGCTGATGGCGATCCCGTTTTCGATCCTAGTCTCCATCGCAGTATCACTGGTGCAGTTCAGTATGCAACTCTTACTCGCCCTGATATCTCTTACTCCGTTCAACAAGCTTGCCTCTACATGCATGATCCTCGTATACCTCATGAAAATCATGTCAAACGAATTCTGCGTTACCTCAAAGGAACTCTTGACCACGGTTTACGTCTTAATTCTTCTTCTCCTATAAGTTTGACAGCTTATTCTGATGCGGACTGGGCAGGTTGTCCAGATACTTGACGATCTACATCTGGTTACTGTGTTTATTTGGGTGACAATCTTGTTTCATGGTCTTCTAAAAGGCAGGTCACAGTCTCCAGGTCATCAGCTGAAGCGGAGTACCGGTCGGTTGCGCACACTGTGGCTGAATCCATTTGGTTACGACAATTGTTGGCTGAGCTACATCGTCCTATCGAGCGTGCCACTATTGTCTACTGTGACAACATCTCTGTTGTCTACATGGCTGCGAATCCAGTTCATCATCGGCGCACGAAGCACATCGAGATAGACATTCATTTTGTCCGCGAGAAAGTTGCCCTGGGCGATGTGCGAGTTCTACATGTTCCAACCAGTGCGCAATTTGCAAATATCTTCACTAAAGGACTTGCTACAGCTCCATTTACAGACATACGTTCCAGTCTCAACATTGTTACACCAGATGTTGTGACTGCGGGGGGATGTTAGACTATTGTATACCGACTACAACTCCTATTGTAAAGACTTGTACCCCAAGCTAGGTCTAGTCTAGGTCGGTAGATTTCCTCCTATATATACAATGTAATCCGGCACAATCTAATCAATCAATATACAAGTTATCAATCTATCAGTCAGAAGTAAATCTCCTTAGAACACTGATTTTGACACCAAGAAAGAACGAGATGTGCCAGAAGAAAGATGTGACATTGTGAGATTATGTCAAAGAGGATGTGAAGGAGATATGCCCTAGAGGCAAATAAATAAGTAGTATTTATTGCATTATCTTATAAGTTTATAATAGGTTTGTGTATTATGCTATAACTGTATTAATCGGAATTATTGATACACGTGTGATACATAGACAACCAGGTCCCTAGCAAGCCTCTATATGAGCTAGTCCATTGGGCAACAGTTGATCGAGATTCCCGATCAAGGAAAATGACGTCGGTTGACAATGGGGTCATCTTGTTAGTTGAATAAGGTGATGGACATACGCAAAGTATTGCAATAAGATCGTATTACGATGTTTGTCATTTGCAATAGATAAGAATATGGTAGCTTATTCCTTAGACCGTGAGACCGTACTTATTGATGCTTCGTAGGGGTGCTTTGAGAGCATCAAACGTTGTGTCTTATATAGCATGACAATAACGGTGTCCATCTTGGGTATTCCGAAAGAGCATCGAGACGTAAGGATCAAGAGCGGGATTTGTTCATTCTTGTAATGGAAAGATACTCTGGGCCCACTCGGTGATATTGCATCTATATAGCTACGCAGCTTATGACTAGGTCATGGAGATGTAATATCGCAGACGAGTTAATAACCTTCGTCGGTAACGAGAT
The DNA here is from genome assembly GCA_026929855.1 of Poa annua. NCBI lineage: Eukaryota > Viridiplantae > Streptophyta > Magnoliopsida > Poales > Poaceae > Poa > Poa annua. Next base: position 160,445,006 of record CM049427.1, on the reverse strand, counting down.
ACAACAAAGACATCGGTGTGTCTACGATCATATCTCGGACAAGGTAGTATCGCAGAGACAAAGGGAATGAATATCATATTTATGGTTTAACGACGATATTCGTAGAATGCACAGGGGTCGTCATATACTTCCAGGTATCCCTGACGGTCATTGGTGAGCGGAGTGTCTCAACCATGTCTGGAGTGTTCTCGAACCGTAGCGTAACAAACTTAAGGTCTTAGCGACACCGGGAGATAGGTTCTGGAATATTATAGGAATTTGTTGGAGAGAGAGAAATGATCCGGAAAGAGTTCCGGTGGTCCGGAAGGAGTTCCGGGGAGGTATGGAATGGTTCCAGGAATGTCCGAAAGTTGTTCGGGTGGTTCTGAAATAGTTTCGAAGTCATGGGATATTGAATTATATATAAATATATTAATTATGAATTAATGGGATTTTTATATTAATTAAATAAAGGAAAAAGGGGGCTCCCACCTACATGGGCCCTGAGAGGGCCCAAGAAGGGGGAGCCGCACCCCACAAGGAAGGGGAGGCTTGGGCCTCCTAGTCCGAGTTGGACTAGGAGTGGGACAAGCCCAAGGGGGGTTCGGCCGAACCCCCCTCCCCTCTCCTCCTTTAGTCCCACATGGGGGAGCCAGGGGGTTTGCACACCCCCTTCCCCCTTTATATACCAAGGCATATTAATTGGATTAATTCATTGGAAAATACAATTAATTGTATTGCAGGCCGGCCGAGCTGTTTCTCCGCCCGTTTTGCCCTCTCTCTCCACCTAAGCTATACCGCTGAGCACCGTTGCTCTGCGGGATTCCAGATAAGATCTACCCCTGCGATTTCAGCTGGATCTGAATGACCGGGGGTTGTCGCTAAGCTCCGTATGTTTGTGAGTGCTCGGAGGTAACTCTTTTTGAGGAGTCTGGGCGACGTCGTCTCACCCCTGCAGCCGCCGCCCCGCCTCCCCCTCTGCCGCCTGCACACCCCCTGGTGCCGGCGCCCCGCCTTCTTCCGCCCGACGCACGTCGACGCAGATCATCGTCGACACCCCGGCGTCATCGTCTTCGTCATCGCGGCAAGTTCTCCGCGACCTCGAGGTCGGCTACGTACGACTTCATCGTCAACGCTTGTGCGGGAGCGTAATTCCCGCTATCGGTCTACATGGAGGTAATGTAACCCGTTCCGCCACCGTTATCGCATGTACTAGATAGATAGATCCTGCCTAGTTAGGGTTTCATACGCTAGAAAAATTATTGTTTTCTGCACCGTAACCCCTTCAGGATGCCCATCAGCCATGGAGTTTTCATTTGTTGCTTGACCCATAGATGATTCTGGAGATTTTTATTTGAAGCAAGGAGTTGCCAAAGTTTAGTATGTATTATGTATACACGCTTCAGAATTTTGAAGGCGTGCTACTCACTCATTTATAACCTTCTAAATCAGGAAAGCCATTCTGGAAGTTATGATGACTGGTCGACTCGGATCTGGCCTTAATAATTTTGAAGGATCAAACTAAATGTTGTCATAGTTTTCATATTGTTGTAAGATGTATTGGTATGTTTCTTTTTGTAGTCTAATTATGTGCATTATGTTTTGCAGACTTCAAGAGAACTACATTAGCATGGCATCTCATACACTAATGAATACCATCATCAAGACCGTTGTTCAGTGTTAAATAGCATGGAAGATGTAAGTGGATTTCTCACAATGCATTTCATCATATACGCCAATTGCAAGTTAGTGATTATGATTGATGTTGTGCAAGTTATTGATACGGACCGATTTATTTTTCTAGCCATATTTTTGGATTATAGAACTATTGTCTAGCTTTTCATCAAGTAATAATGAGAAATTTGTTTGTATACAGTAAAATGCATTGGTGCAAATTAGATCACTTTCATTTGTGATTTTGTTCGTATGCCAATATTTTTTTCTTTCGTAGGTTTACACACCTGGTTGGTTATTTTTCTGATCACTATTACATCTTATTCCATTGAGAATTATGTATGTTTTAGTTATTGTAGATAATCTCGAGCGGAGTCGACATACTGAATCCAAAGGGAAATTTCCTAGCTATATTTATATGTCAGCTTTGAGAAAGACTGGTGCATTGTTTTCAAAAAATGTGAGGTAAGATTGGTGATATTTTGGCGTTAACTAATGTACTTTTGTAGGCCGAGTACAAAGTTCAGAGAAATTCAGGTGCTACAACATGCTTCTCAAATCTCACCGTATAGGTTGGTTCCTTCCCACCACTGCACCATTTGTCCTGATTTTCAATATCCATATGAGACGATTTTGTATAGCTAGACATAAAAAATTACTTACTCTAATACAGATTATATATTATAAACAACTTCTGAAAGTTACAGAGAGAAATGAGGTAAGATCTGTACCGGTAAAGTTATGTAAGAGTCTCGTTGACTCCGAAGGAATATTCGTACGACTCCAGTTTTCAAGAAGCTTGAAGACATCATCTTGGAATAAATACTCATGCTCTAGGCGTCTTATCATTTAACAATCTTTTTAATGTCTTCATGTATTTCACTTGTGTACTCTAAAAATCATCTGCACTATCATATGTATATTATTTTTCATCTGCACAACAAGAGATGACGGCGGAGTGAGTGATGGATGTATGTCTACTTCTGAAATCCAAAAATAAAATCTCTGCACTATTATATGTATGTTTCTGTAAGTTTATACATCATTTCATAAATTTGCACTCTTTTACAAGATAAAAATTTTATAACAAATATTTGTTAATATCTATATTAAAATTGTTTATAATACGTGCATTGCAGTATTACTAGTATAATTTAAAATCATTGTGTGAACCATGTCAACGGTTTATCGGATGTTTCATTGCCCATGTCATTGCTCGTCATAACAAGTATCCACACCACTCTAGGCTAACCAATAATGGGGTGTTCAATATCATAAATGGAAGAGAAATGGAATTTCCTACCATACAAAAATCACAATGCTAAGTTACTAACATTGGCACCCGTCGTAGCATGTATTATTTTTGCTACCTTTTTATGCATGACTAGTGGAATTGGCGCGGCGCCACGCCGCGCCCTTAATGTTAAATTTTGTGTAAAGTCTATTATGTTATCGTGGTTTGTATTTATCTATTTTGTTAGTATGTTTAGAAGGTTGCTAGAATAAATGTTGAGCATAATTGTGGATATGTTTAAAGAAATACCATAAAATATTTTCTATAAATTGTTTCAAAATTTCTAAAACATGTTGCAGTTTAAACTACTTTTTCCTGGTCAGAGAACTGAGAAATTCATTTTCTTAAAACGACATAAATGAGTCAAATGAGCTGCTGTATATTGTCTGAATTTCAAGATTTGATTTACCTTGGAAATTATCCCAACCGTAGTTACAATGTCTATGTTGATTTACATAAAATTAACACAATTTTTTTTGATTTTCATTGAATTAATTTGGAGTTGTGTTTGCAATTTTTTTTTGAAGATTTGATTCAATTTGGAAAAGATTCCAACATAGCTAATTCACACAATTTTTTAGATTTTGCTCTAAATTAATTCGAATCTGTGTTTGGAAAGTTTAAAAAAATCTCACGGAAACAAAAAAGGGAAAAAAGGAAAAATATTATTATTTTTAAAGTTTTGTAAACGTAAATGGAGATGGGTTGGTTGTAGAGGTGTTTTTTTTCTGTAAATTTTGGTTTTATTTTTTTCTGAGGTGTGCACAAGAAGTTATGATTTTTTAATTGTATTTTTTTTTATTTTTTACGGCGCCTGACAGGTGGGGCCGCGTGGCAGGCAGACCGCGCTGACGTCAGCCCTCGATTTTAGCGACGGCGCAGCTGCCGGCGGTGCCGAGGTCGGGCGGCGCAGAAGGGCGCTCGTGCGGGGTCGAAACCGCACAAATGTGCGGGAGGAGGAGGAGGCGAAGCGGTCGGGCGGTGCCGCAGGCCATATGGTCACTGGAGTCGTCGCCGGTGAGCGATTTCGCGGCGGCGAACGCCGAAAACGTCGGCAACGACTCTGGTGCAGACGGTTTGTTCCGGCGCACGATCTCCCGCGAGGAGACCCAGGACGCGGTGGCGGAGCTTCTCGTGGCCATCGATTGGGGGGAGGAGCCTCGTAGCAGCGGCGCGGCGCGTCGATGGTGGCGGCGTACCAAGAAGGCAAACAGAGGGCTGGAAAGCTACCTCTTAAAGCCATCAATTATGACATGATTGGTTGGATCACACTTCATACCCTCTATGTATGTTGCCATACCACTTCCATAGTCCTGCATCAGGGCTTGAACTTTCGTTTACAAACATAACCCATCTGATAAGTATAATTCAGCTCGAAATATTTTTCAGCAGAAAGATGTGACGTTGAACTCTGTTCCTAAAAACCTAGATGGTCGTAATTTGTAAGAGCTTACAGTGGTACTTCCAAGAGGTTCGTAAGCAAGAGCTGAAATTATTGTTTAAATTGATTCATTTGTTGTGCTTGTTGATTTCCCGCTAATGGATCTTAATTGTATGGGTGATTTCTTATGGTGAAGAAACATTGTATGTTTCAGCGAGTAAGTAAATATAGATAATAATATTAATCATGTTATTTAGTGATTATACTTCCGGCGGACAGCAGCTACTCATAGTACTCCCCAAGGTATAAAGAATAAACCATACCACACATGCCTTTAATTGGGACTTGCAGTTATCATTTAGATATTTTTGTACACGAAAAAGAACACTGAAAATTTCCTTGAAAATCGGCATACTAAGATAAACAAACGGAGCAAATGTTATAATTGATCTAAATATCTAATCTCCAGAAAGAACTTACTGAAAAGAACTGCTGCAATATTGGCAAAAGTAAGCAAGAAGCTGAAATTCCCACACTCATTTGTACGTCCTCTCCACATAAGAATATCTATCCATCAGGAATATGTAGTGACAATCACACACAATGATAGATGTGGCAAGGCTGGGGTTGTTGATGCGCAAGCAACAACCTCCAACTCCACAAGCAGTTCGCTCAACTGCAAACGAAGCATATTAATACTGTTTGTCAAGCATATTAATCTGCATATAGTATGTAGCATTAATATATGAATCTAGCAGTTCACCGAACTGCAAATCAAAGGCAGTAGCATCGTATTAGAATGCCACTGAAAATGTAAATTCTTCAGAGATATTTTGACGACAGCCTATCAATTCTCACCTTCATAAATAGCTGCTCAGCCTTATTGGCTGCTACTCCTGAGTGGAAGATGTTCCTCCTATATGCGGCCACCCTACAACTTGTTCCTGAAGCCAATTAACCATGGTTAGCTTAATTATCCCATGCATAGCAAGTCATTGCAGTGTACATGAGATTCTTCAGAGATTCTGCAGTGTGTATGTACTTACTTAGTCAGCTTGTTGTTTCATATAGAAGTATTCTACATTTCTACTGGATGGAGTTTTCCGATTGTAGGTTTTAGCTCTTCTGCTGATAAAAGCCTACAAAAATGTAGAGGACTCAACTTAGACACAAACTTATATTGTTTAGTGGTAAAACTAGGAACACCAGTAGCCGCAGCATTATACTGTTCAGTGGTAAAGCTAGGAACACCAGTAGCCGCAGCATTGTGTGTATAAAATTATAAATGGTGTCAGAACCAAGAAAATGATTCTAAACATCTTGAATTCAGATGGCATGTACATGATGCAAACAGTCCAATGAAAAAAACCAATAAAGCTCTATGCTATTTCATCTAAGATATCACATAGCATTGATTTCTCGAATATGTTGTCCAAAATGAAATTACAAAATCACAAATTGGGAAAGGATTGGCCTTCTATCACTGTATTAATTAACCTCTTGTTGCTGACGAAACATGAGTAAAATATACACGGTAAGTTTCTTTTGGTCCCAATATATTAGATTAGCAAAGGAGACATGTTGGCAAATGACAAACCAAGTAGATGCTATTACTTTTTAACTCCAATAAAGGGTATCGTCCGGACCAAAAAACTCAAATGACATGAAGGCCTAAACTGCAGTGCACATACAAATCAAATTTAGAACATACCATGTCAAATCGGTGTGTCGGAGCGACATCTTTCATCCATAAGCAGCGTATCATCATTGACTGGTCCAGACCTGAAATGATAAATGTTAGCAGTAGTCCAAGCTTCCAATCTTTTTTGAAATCAAATTGGCAACACCAAATTTGTTTTACCCAATAGCTCAGCTAACAGGAGGTGGAGAGCATCATCCTCCATCATGGGCGCCATGCGAGCTGCAAATGAGGCATCGTATTCCTCAATCTCTAGCGACCTCAGGAAGGAGCACACACATATACAGGCGAAGAAAGATAAACATGCAGCTCCACCAGCTACTCCTCCTGGAGGCGGTGCGATCAGTTAGTGACCTTGTCTTCTCTGCAAAGAACAATACACAGAAGTAAACCAAGATTCGGATCACATGATGCAAACCTGCAAGAGAAGATGAAGTAACAAAAGTAAATTAAGGCGAGGAGGGTGCCGGAGGACGGGTGGAGGTAGACACTGCTGCAGGGGGAGGTCGGGAAGGCTCTTCATCTCCAGCGTGTGGCGCTGCTACAGTTGGTCGTCCCAGGGCTTGACGGCGGCGACCAACATCTAGGGTTTGACGGAAGCGCGGGGGCGCCGGCGTCGACGGAAGCGTCGGCTAGCGGAGAGGCTGGGTGAGGAGCACGGCAGAGAGAGGACGGTGGCGGCGCGGCATCGATACGGAGACAGAGCGGAGAGACCGAGAGTGCGCCAGGAAGAGAATCGGGGGCAGGCATGTAGAGAGACGGAGGGAAAGCGGCGGAATCGATTAGAAGACGCGAGAGGGAAAAGGAAAGAAGCGGGCAAACCAAACAGACGAAGGACTGTTCATTACTGTTCAGAATGAACAGTAAATCGGATCCTGTGAACACGAGGAAAACTCGCCCCTTAATATATTAGGTAATTAGGTCATCTATTTTCTTTCTCACATTCAAATTTCTATTCAGTATGTTTTTTATCCGACCAACCACCTTCTAATCATCACCGGTTAAGATATTTCTCCGTAAATTCTTTATATTAAAAGATCCATCTTCTTATCGGTGCGATTCATTCATTCCATTTTTATGTTGGCATAAATCCTGTATCCCGTAGGGAGAGAAAAGCAACAATTATGATGGCAATGGTAGATAGAAAGTGAAACGATAATGACAGTGGGTAGAAGCTTAGGATTTAAGGAAGCTTACTTTTTATGGTGGAATATCTACCGAGATGGGAGATAAATTGGGATGAGATGAGCGCGATGCTTGGCGACCCGCCGGGCGACTCGCGCCCCTCCCCCTCCTCGCCGGCGTCGGCAGGCTCGGCACAACACCTACGCCCTTCTCTGAGCGGGGATGGCTCCGGGGCAGGTTCTGGGAGGCGGAGCCATGGCCTCCGGAGGAGTTGGAGGGAAGCATCGGCGGCGAGGAGACGGTGACGCCGCGCCCTCCGGTGACGCTGGGCGACTTCCTAGCGTCGGAGAAGCACCGACAATCGCCGCGGAGGGGTAGGCGAAGCCCTTTCGCGTCGGGAGGTTGCGACTCACGCTTCAGAGGCGGCAGTGCCGGCGTGGCGACGTGGTGGTCTGGGAGCCCGCCTCTCCGCTCGACAACGTGGCGCAAACCTCGAATCCTCACGCCCCAGGTCAGTCCCCGCCCCCTCTCTCTTCTCCCTCTTCCTCTGACCGGCCGTCGGCTGATATTCCACAAGTATAGGGGATCGTGTGTAGCCTTTTCGATAAGTAAGAGTATCGAACCCAACGAGGAGCTAAAGGTAGGATGCATATTCTCTCAAGTTCTATCAACCACTAATACAACTCTACGTACACCAAACGTTTGCATTATCTAGGAAATAAAACTAAAGCAATAATACGAGTATGAGAGATAGTTTGCAAGATAATAAATATAAGAAAGTAAATGTTAGTGCTGCAGCAATAATATATACTAAGTAACCATAAACTAACAGTACCATGAGTGTGAAAAAGTGGTGGTAATTGTGGTGGCTTTGTCCAAGATTAATTTGTGAAAATATTGGTTTCATTGTCTTTTATGCAGTTTTCTAAGTGGGAGAGGCTAAATATACATGTACTCCACTACTTGGGATTACAAGTATTATATGATTGGTTGTTAGCAAACATCCGTAAATACTAACAATGCATTAAGTTTTCTCCAACCATAGCCTTAAGTTCGATGGTCCTCTTACTCTCATACGTGCAACTAACCGGTTCGAGTCATCAGGTTTCTGTCACTCCGGCAGAACTACCCCCTTCCTTTGCACATACTACTAACTCTAAGGTGTTGATCCATGCGCGTACAAATATAGTGGACACCAAAGGACAGTACCATATCAACATACAACTCTAATGAAACTCATGCATTCAACAAAGCAATCAAAAGACAAATAACTACGCAAACATGTCGTAAATCATAGGATAAATATTATAGCATCAAACATCATGTTTACATAGGACGGTACAGAGGTTTGTGGGAGGATGAACCACTAAATACAAGGAGGAGTTGGTGATGGAGATGGCGGTGAAGACGGTGGAGAGGGCATCGAGGAGCGCAGGGCGGCGGCGGCGCGGGGAGGTGCTTCCTCGCGGCCGGCATCATGGGGGAGCGCCGCCCCTTAGCCTCCCTCCTTCATGGATTCTTGGGAGCCCTCCCCCATGGAGTTGGGATCCATGGGGGTAGCAAAAACGTGGCTTTGGTGGCTGGAAATTCCTGGGTGGAGGAGTCCTTCACGACCTAGGGTTTCCTTCTTTATATAGACTCTCGTATTTCCGTCAACCCCTTTTGGGTCTCACGAAAACGGGCATATCTGGAGCATCCAGACTCGGATTGTAATGGACCTGCACTTAAAAATATGACATGTACCTGTGTATAGTGCAAACCCCTGGATCGATTCATTTGCACACATAGTTTACGATGAATATCACAACATTGTATCAATATTACACGAGTAATCCAGACTTGGTAAAATAAATAGTTCGATACACCTTTGCATAGCATAAAGCTAGCTCAAACAGTAAAGCAGCGGAAATAAACTTCAATGAGCCTCCATCTTCATGACACGCCACAGGCGAAAACATCTTGGTACAGACTCGAAACCCAAAACGTATTCCTTACACTTCATCAGAAACTTCTGCAATAAATAATAATTTGCAACAGAGTGGGTCAGATTCCATATAAAATGGAGTCTGGCAAGTGACACTATGGTGGACACTTAATGGAATAACTATATAGCCTATATGCATATTTGACTGGTGGAGTTCAAGGCTAATTTGCATAAAGCCAATTTTTCCTACTCTTTTAAAATCACTTTCTTTAATTCAAGACAAGTATGGCATGAAAACCATAATCTCGTCTTCCCTTGTTCACCCATCAACTTTTAACTTAGAAATTGGAATGTTGGGAGCCCCTGTTAAATCCTCGATCAGCTGCTCAAATTGTCCGTATCCGGGGACACGGCTAAGTACTTAGTTTTAACTCTGCAGAGGTTGTGCATTTTCACTTAGAGAGAACATTGGTCCCTTTATTACCCTGGGTGGCCATCCACAAGTGACCATTCTTAGAGATCACCCCTAAGGAATAACACTCAACATAAACCATTCAACACCAATTCCACCCAGGTGTTTCATTAACTTAGAGAATTTAAGTTTTCCAGTAAAGCACTTTTGCATAGCATCAAAATTCTACTAAGTTATTACGTAGGTTCCTAGACTCAAGGGGTAGAGAGTTCTAAGGTTTTGCGTAGCAATCTACTAAGTCCTACACATGCATTTAGAAAAATACTCTAGGTAATGCATAGAATATACTTAGGAAATTTATGGGGGTGTGCCACTTGCCTTGGCAACAAGCAGAACAGCAACATCAACTGCAGTCCTCGGTCCTCTCCGAAAATTCTAACACAACAAACAATACAACATAAACAAACAAGTTTCTTAAAACTACTAAGGAAAATATGCCATGTATGATGAGCAAAATATTTCTAAGGACTAGATGCATGCCATGCGATGAAATGTGAGTTGATGCGAGGCAAGTTTTGTGGTCCAAAATTTTACTAAGGACTTAGAAGTTTCCAACAATTTTCTAAAGAAACACTTAGAGAAAATTAGCACCTCTAGCCAAATAAAAGCCCCTCAATTATTTTCTAAGTATTTTTAGGTGGTAAAGTTGCTATAATATAATAAATACTTTTATATTTCGAAAACATGAAGAAAACAATTTTTAGAATTTTTATATTTAATTTTATTTATTATATAATGTCTAAAAAGCTTTTAATCACAATAATTACACAAAAGCTCATAAAATATTCTAAACCAAAATATTGGAATATTCCTGCAGCTAGTACTTAGCCCTACAAGTTCATAGCAAAATAGTTCGACGAGGAATAAACTTTATATTTGTAGTTATGCTTAATTTACCAATAATGCCACTTCTGTTTGAAACAAAATTTATTCGATAAAATACAAATGTAATGATGCGAAAAGTTTCTATACTTCATAAGCTTTCCAAAACAATTTTTTTTATAATTTTTGGATAAAGGAGTGAAAATTAATGATAGAAACAATTTGCAGGGACTAATCTGTGATAAACAGAAAAGAAATCTTTGCGCAGAGATCCTCGTCGACGTGGCGGCTCCCGGTTGGCTCGACGATGTGGCAAGGAAACGTGCGCAACGATGTGGCAAGGAGTTTGAGAGCAAGGAGAGGTGCTCGGGTGCTCGATTCTCACTGGAAGACAAGGACCACGACGACGGCAATGTCAACGAGGTCGAGCTCGAACTCGAGCAGCCTGGAGGCGGATTCGCTAGGTTTTTTTGAGGTGCGAGGCGAGGAGGGGTTCCGGGGTATTTATGGGGGACGGGGAAGGGATAGAAGCGTTTGAAAACTGCCCGGGATCGATCTCCGGATCGACGAAGAACTCCAACTCGCTTCGGAGGTTGAAGAAGGTACGATTCGTCAGAGGCTGGGACCCGCGTGTCGGCGAGAGAGAGAGAAGACGAGCTGGGCTTGGGCCGTGTGCGCGCGTGAGAGGAAAGAAGGGAGATGGACTGGGCCGAGGCAGGCCGGCTCGGTGGACTCCCGTGTTCTATTTTTTTTGTTCTTTCTTTTCTTTTCTTCTTTTCAAATTTACACAATTTTTGATTTGCAACTCCAAAATGATTCAAACAAATTTGTAAAATTTTGTAAAATTTATCCTTAGCAAACTAAACCTTTTAAAGTATTTTATGACATTTTTATAATTAATAATTTTTGTATTCTTTCAACATTTATAAATAATGATGCAAATCCAAAATGCAATGACATGATGCATGTGAGATTTTGGTGACTAATGACAACACAAAAAGTATTCTAATGTTTGTGATGAAGCATGCAGGCTCTTTTACAGGTTGACTATTAAAGAGGAACACTTAGTTTGCCTAAGTTTCAATTCAACTACACTTGGTTCTACCTCAGGATTTCAGTCAGGAAATTTCCGGGGCTCGGAGATTTCCGTTCCCCAGACCGGAGATTTCCAAGCCGTCCTTATTTTTCACTAAGTCTGGTTTGAAATGCGTACTGACTCCAACTCAAGCTGAGCCGGAAATCCTCCCGGAGATTTCCGGCGCTCGGAGATTTCCGAGCCCCAGTCCGGAGATCTCCGAGTGACAGAGCGATTTCGACCAAGTCCAGAACTCAGATTGCGTACTGACTCCAAAGCAGTTTTAGCCGGAAATCCTCCCGGAGATTTCCGGCGCTCGGAGATTTCCGGGTCCCAATCCGGAGATCTCCGAGTGACAGAGGATTTTCGACTAAGTCAAGAAGCCCAACCAGTACTGATCCAGATTCAAGCTCAGCCGGAAATTGCTCCGAAAATTTCCGGGGTCCGGAGATCTCCGGTCCTCAACCCGGAGATTTCCGGGCTGGCGGCTGTACAACGGGCAATTTTGGGGGAGGGGTATAAATACCCCTCCACCTACCTCCAGCATTCTAAGCTTCCAGATTTTCTCTCTCCTCCATTGGTGCTGAAGCTCGTTTCTCCCGGATCTTCCAATCTAGCCACTCAAATCCGTTGATACTTGGGGATCTGAGGGAGAAGCCACCGATCTACATCTCCACCGAAGCGATTTGACTTCCCCCCTCTATTTCTTGAGGGGCAACGAATCTAGGGTTCCTTTGTGGATAGCTAGGTTCTACCTTGTATGTTTTGATCCTTTGTGGATTCCTTTGTGGAAGTGACCTGTTGTGGTCATTGGGAGAGCCCCCAATTCAGTTGTGGGTGTGTGCCTCACGAATTTGTACGGGACTTTCTCCGCCCTTAAAGGAGTCCTTAGTTGAAGCGTGGATTCGCACCTTTGTGGTCGAATTCACAGGAGAATAGGGTGAGGCCTTTGTGGCGTTGAGCAAACTTTTGTGGTAGCTCACACCTCTCCAACGAGACGTACACCTATGTGGTGGAACTCGGGATAAAATCTTGGTCTTCGAGTTCCTACGGTTGTTTCGTTCCACTCTCCTTTACTGCATCTTTATTTCCTGTACCTGCTTAGCTTCCTTGTTGTTTATCACTTGTGTCACCTAGTTGCACATCTAGACAACTTACTTTCCGCTAGCCTAAAACTGAAAAAGACATAAAAATTGGTCACCACCTATTCACCCCCCCTCTAGGTGGTCAACTGTTGTTCAGCATCTAATGATATGAATTTGGAAGTTTATTTTTTTTTGTGAAATTTGGGATGTTACAAGACTAACCCCCTTAAGATGAATCTCGCCCTCGCGATTCGGACTGGCTAGCAAATAGGTGAGGATGTTCTTCCTTGAGGTCATCCTGTCTTTCCCAGGTCGCTTCTTCTTCTGAATGGTGATTCCATTGTACTTTGCAAAACTTGATGGTCTTAGTTCTGGAAATTCTCTCAGCTGTCTCCAAAATTTTTATGGGTTTTTCCTCATATGTGAGATCGCTTTCTAGCTGAACTTCTTCTAGTGGCACTGTATCTCTCAGCGGAGTTTCTGCCATTTCTGGGTGACACTTTTTCAGCTGACTAACATGAAAGACACTGTGAACTGCGGAAAGTGCTTCTGGTAGTTCCAATTCATATGCCACTTGTCCTTTACGTGACAACACTCTATAGGTCCAATGAATCTTGTTGACAGTTTTCCCTTGATTCCAAACCTCTTCACTCCACGAAGGGGTGAGACTCTAAGATAGGCTCTATCTTCAATATCGAAGGTGACTTCTCTTCGTTTGGAATCGGCATAACTTTTCTGTCGGGATTGAGCTGTCTTCAATCTGTCTTTAATCAACCTGACCTTTTCTTCAGCTTCTTCGATTATATCCGGACCAAACAGACTTCTCTCCCCTACTCCACTCCACAAAAGTGGGGTAGTACACTTTCTTCCATACAATGCTTCAAATGGTGCCATCTCTATGCTGGCTTGATAACTATTATTATAAGAGAACTCAACATAGGGAAGATTTTCATCCCAACTAGACTTATAGTCTAAAGCACATGCCCTCAGCATGTCCTCCAAAATTTGATTTACCCTTTCAGTCTATCCATCAGTTTGTGGGTGAAAAGCTGTGCTGAACTCGAGCCTAGTTCCAAGGATTTCATGTAGCTGTTTCCAAAAATGAGAAGTGAATTGAGTGCCCCTATCTGACACAATCTTCTTAGGGACTCCATGCAAACATACTATTCTCTTCATGTAAATATCTGCTAGCTTGGCACTGGTGTAAGTCGTCTTTACCGGCACGAAATGAGCTACCTTGGTCAAACGATCAACAATAACCCATATAGAATCATAACCAGACTTGGTTCTAGGTAGGCCCGTAATGAAGTCCATTCCAATCTGATCCCATTTCCAGTCGGGTACTGGTAGAGGTTGAAGTAATCCTGCTGGCTTCTGATGCTCAGCCTTCCCACGGCTACACACATCACACTTAGCAATATATTCTGCAATATCGTGTTTCAAATAGTTCCACCAGAACCTTTCCTTCACATCCATATACATCTTGGTGTTACCCGGGTGTATGGAGTAAGGTGAGTCATGGGCCTCCTGGAGTATCAACTTTCTGAGATCAACATCTTCTGGAACGCAAACTCGTTCCTTGAACCACACTATGCCTCCTTCATCTAATCGAAAACCTTTGGCCTTGCCTTCACTTAAGTTCTTCCTGATTTCTTCCATCGTTTTGTCTTTCTTCTGACCTTCTTTGATTTTGTCCATCAAAAGAGGTTGCACTACATAACCTTCCGGTACTATCTCTAGTCTCAGATCTTTGAGTCCTTTGCATAGGTCTTCTGGCAATTCCCCTGCCGTGAGTCCGTTATCATAAGTTTTACGGCTCAAAGCATCTGCTACCACATTAGCCTTTCCTGGATGATACTGCAAACTCAAGTCATAGTCCTTAATCAATTCCAGCCATCTCCTTTGGCGCATGTTCATTTCCTTCTGCGTGAAAAAGTATTTAAGACTTTTGTGATCCGTGAATACTTCACAACGTTTTCCCCAAAGATATGGTCTCCATGTCTTCAGTGCATGTACTACAGCTGCTAATTCTAAGTCATGTGTGGGGTAGTTGACTTCATGCTTCTTGAGTTGCCTTGAGGTATATGACACCACTTTGCCTTCTTGCATCAACACACCTCCGAGCCCGTCGATGCGAAGCATCGCAGTAAACTTGGAAATCTTTCTCTAGATCAGGTAAACATAAAACAGGTGCTGATACTAAGCGTTTCTTCAACTCTTGAAAACTAGTTTCACACTCTTAAGTCCACACAAACTTCTTCTCCTTTTGTAGAAATTCTGTTAAGGCCTTAGCAATGTTGGAGAAATTTTCAATGAATCTCCTATAGTATCCTGCTAGTCCCAGAAAACTACGAATTTCTCCCACATTCTTGGGTGACTCCCAGTCGGTGACAGCTGAAACCTTTTCTGGGTCTACTGCTATTCCATCCTTAGATACGATGTGTCCAAAGAATCCAACTTGATCCAACCAAAACTCACATTTGCTGAACTTTCCATATAGCTTGTGCTCTCTAAGCCTTTGCTAAATTTGATGTAGATGTTCCTTATGTTCTTCATGGCTTTTGGAGTACATTAAGATGTCATCGATGAATACAACGACAAACTTGTCTAAGAAAGCCATGAACACTTTATTCATCATATTCATGAAGTATGCTGGCGCATTGGTTAAGCCAAAAGGCATAACTGTGTACTCGTACAGACCGTAACGGGTGGTAAAAGCGGTTTTAGGTATGTCCAACTCCCTAACCTTCATCTGAAAGTATCCAGATCTGAGATCAATTTTTGAGAACACACAAGCTCCTTTCAATTGGTCGAAGAGGTCATTGATTCTAGGAAGTGGGTATTTATTTTTGATGGTTACTTCATTCAAAGCTCTATAGTCTGTGACTAGCCTCTGAGTACTATCTTTCTTCTGAACAAACAAGATTGGTGCTCCCCAAAGTGAAGAACTTGGATGGATGAATCCTTTCTGCAACTGTTCTTCTAACTGTTTCTTGAGTTCTTTCAGTTCATCTGTTGCCATTGGGTATTGCCTCTTTGCTATGGGCCCTGTACCTGGTTTAAGTTCAGTGAGAAACTCAACATCTCTATCGGGTGGCATTCCCGGTAGTTCTTCAGGAAACACATCTGGGTATTCTCTTACTATGAGTACATCGCCAAGGCTAACCCCCTTAAGAGAATTAAGCCTAACTTTCTTCATTTCAAATTTTGACTTGTATCTGATCTTCTTCTTTTCTGGAGTGGTGAGGGTGATTGCTCTATTTGCACAGTCTATGATTCCTTCAAATTGAGTCATCCAATTCATCCCTAGAATGACATATAGACCTTGGGTTTCCAAGATGATTAAGTCTGCTGGAAACTGATGCTTTCCAATCTCAAGGTTAAGTTGTCTACACCCAGATAATACTAACATTTCTCCTCGCGGGGAACTGACTCTAATAGGACACCCCAAATTTTCGGTTGCTAGCCCATGTTTGTTAACAAATGCTCTTGATATGAATGAATGAGATGCTCCGGTATCAAATAAAACTAATGCTGGAAAAGAATTGATTAGGAACGTACCAATCACAACATCAGGTTCATCAAGGACTTCTTCAACATTGATGTGGTTCACATGTCCTTTGTTGAAAGGGTTGGGCTTGGTAGGAGTGTCCACTCTCTTCTCAGGGCATTCATTAGCATAATGTCCCTTGTTGTTGCACTTGTAACATAGCAATTGACTGAGATCCTTCTTTTCAAAATTTGGGCATTGCTGACCGTTATGATTATTTCCAGCATTTCCATTCCCTTTGTGTCCTCCATTGGATCCTCCATTGTTTCCCTTGAATCCTCCATTATGATTGTGTCCATGTTTGTGGAAGTTACCCCCAGTGTGGTTTCCATGTTTGAAACCCTGGTTCCCATCATGAACAAAGTGTTTCTTGAATGAAGGTTCAGAGGAGTGCTTGTTCATCTTCCTTTTTCTGTTTTCAGCTTTCTTTATGCTATCCTCAAGGGTGATAGCTTGATCAAGGAGTATCTGATAGTTTGGGGCATAAGCAACAGTCAGAGGTATCTTCAGCTCGTCACTAAGTCCTTTGAGAAATTTTTCCTTCCTCTTTGCATCTGTGTCAATGTCCTCAGGAGCATATCGTGACAAGACATGAAAGTCATCCATATACTCCTTAAGACTTCTGTTTCACTGACGCAGATTGCGAAACTCTTCTTGCTTCAGATTCATAATGCCCGTGGAAATATGAGCATTACGAAAGACATCTTTGAAGTCCTCCCAGGTTAAGGTATCTAGTGGGTGAGTAACCTGATAGGTCTCCCACCATTGTGCAGCAGGTCCTTCTAACAGGTGTGCGGTGAACCTAACCTTCTCAGCATCAGTACATTCAAATGTTATCAGATCCTTTTGCACAGAACGCAGCTAGTCATCAGCCACCAGTGGCTTAGTTGAACTTGAGAACTTATTTGGCCTAAGCCTAAGGAACCTGTCAAGTCTATCCACTGGAGGAGGGGGTGGTGGTGGTGGAGGATTGTTGTTATTGTTGTTGTTGTTGTTGTTGTTGTTGTTGTTGTTATTGTTGTTGTTGTTGTTGTTGTTGTTGTTGTTGTTGTTGTTGTTGTTGTTGTTGTTGTTGTTGTTGTTGTTGTTGTTGTTGTTGTTGTTGTTGTTGTTGTTGTTGGTTGTTGTTGTTGTTGTTGTTGTTGTTGTTGTTGTTGTTGTTGTTGTTGTTGTTGTTGTTGTTGTTGTTGTTGTTGTTGTTGTTGTTGTTGTTGTTGTTGTTGTTGTTGTTGTTGTTGTTGTTGTTGTTGTTGTTGTTGTTGTTGTTGTTGTTGTTGTTGTTGTTGTTGTGGTTGTTGTTGTTGTTGGTTGCTGCAATGAATTGAGTCATCATGGTCATCAGTTGGGCTTGGGCGGCCATCAACTGCTGCATAGCATCATTGTTGTTGTTTTCGGGAGCTCGACGGGGAGGCATCTGTTGTTTAAGCATAGATAAGTAAAGATAGAAAGATCTAAGGGAGTAATTCTACCCATACAAACACTTCAAACAAACAAGCAACAAAGTCAAACCACTTAAATTTGTATTAGTCTTGGTCCAAACAAAGCAACAAAACAAGATAAAGCTCTACCACACATTGGTAGATCCTAGGCTTAGAAAATCGAAATTTTAAATGCGTGTAATAAAAATGGTAGTCTCTCTAACTATCCTAGTCTTCAATCATGAGAACTTCTTCTTCATCCACTTCTTCTTCAACGTCTTCGATCTCATAGCCTTCACGGGTTAACATGTTTCTGAGGTCTGCCACTTCCTTCTCCAACTCTAAGTTCTGGTCTTGGAGGTACTTCTTCTCAGCACGAAGACGCTTGATCAAGTCGCTATCAGCTTCAAGCTCAACCTCATTGGTGGAAAGTTCTACCTTCAACTCTCTTATTTGCTTGTTTCTTTGCTTGACCCTCTTTTCTTGACTTATAAATTTCTTCTCTTGTACCTGGAATTTCTCCTCTAGTTCCTTGGTCTTCTCCTCTTGTTCCTTCATCTTCTCTTCATTCTCCTTGACTTGGGCACACATCTCATCATTCTTGTAGAGTTCTTCATAGGAATCAAAATAAAGTTCATAGACTAAGAGTTCTAAGCCTTGAAAGTAATCGCTCACAAACTCATCCTTGCCCATGTCCTCGGTGCCATAGGAGCAAGGATATCCATCTTCATTACGTCTTCCAAAAGGGAGGGAGTAGTGTCCTTCAAGTTCCTTGGAGTAGCGTCCACAAAGACGACCTATTGTGTATTGCATGACGACGTCGATTCCTCTCTCTATGGAGACTCCCATTATTCTTGTCTCAATGGGTGCTTCGCCTTCACGTCCTTGTTGACAAATTCTGATTCCCCAAAGGTCTTCTCTCTTGAACTTCTTTAGTATGCATCCCTTGACCATGGGTGTTGGTAGCTTCAGGTGCTTGAGTATGTCGAACAAGGTGCTACCAAAACGAGACACCGGGTAGTCTTCCTCGCAAAGTGTACTCGAATCTCTTCATCCTTAAGTTATGAAGGAAAGATATGAGATAAAATGCAAGAGAAACGGAAATGAAAGTACCTAGAAGAAGAGCAAGAATATTCTATAGAGATTTTTATACTTGTAAAAATTAAGTTTTTTTTTTGGCCAACCTATTTCTAACCAAACCTAGGGGTTCGAACCTACAGGCAACACAGTGCTCTGATACCATCTGTAATGGACCTGCACTTAAAAATATTACAGGTACCTGTGTATAGTGCAAACCCCTGGATCGATTCATTTGCACACACAGTTTACGATGAATATCACAACATTGTATCAATATTACACGAGTAATCCAGACTTGGTAAAATAAATAGTTCGATACACCTTTGCATAGCATAAAGCTAGCTCAAACAGTAAAGCAGCGGAAATAAACTTCAACGAGCCTCCATCTTCATGACACGCCCCAGGCGAAAACATGTTGGTGCAGACTCGAAACCCAAAACGTATTCCTTACTCTTCATCAGAAACTTCTGGAATAAATAATAATTTGCAACAGAGTGGGTCAGATTTCATATAAAATGGAGTCTGGCAAGTGACACTATGGTGGACACTTAATGGAATAACTCTATAGCCTATATGCATATTTGGCTGGTGGAGTTCAAGGCTAATTTGCATAAAGCCAATTTTTCCTACTCTTTTAAAATCACTTTCTTTAATTCAAGACAAGTATGGCATGAAAACCATAATCTCATCTTCCCTTGTTCACCCATCAACTTTTAACTTAGAAATTGGAATGTTAGTAGCCCCTGTTAAATCCTCGATCAGCTGCTCAAATTGTCCGTATCCGGGGACACGGCTAAGTACTTAGTTTTAACTCTGAAGAGGTTGTGCACTTTCACTTAGAGAGAACATTGGTCCCTTTATTACCCTGGGTGGCCATCCACAAGTGACCATTCCTTAGAGATCACCCCTAAGGAATAACACTCAACATAAACCATTCAACACCAATTCCACCCAGGTGTTTCATTAACTTAGAGAATTTAAGTTTTCCAGTAAAACACTTTTGCATAGCATCAAAATTCTACTAAGTTATTACATAGGTTCCTAGACTCAAGGGGTGGAGAGTTCTAAGGTTTTGCGTAGAAATCTAGTAAGTCCTACACATGCATTTAGAAAAATACTCTAGGTAATGCAAAGAAAATACTTAGGAAATTTATGGGGGTGTGCCACTTGCCTTGGCAACAAGCAGAACAGCAACAGCAACTGCAGTCCTCGGTCCTCTCCAAAAATTCTAACACAACAAACAATACAACATAAACAAACAAGTTTATTAAAACTACTAAGGAAAATATGACATGTATGATGAGCAAAATATTTCTAAGGACTAGATGCATGCCATGCGATGAAATGTGAGTTAACGCGAGGCAAGTTTTGTGGTCCTAATTTTACTAAGGACTTAGAAGTTTCCAACAATTTTCTAAAGAAACACTTAGAGAAAATTAGCACCTCTAGCCAAATAAAAGCCCCTCAATTATTTTCTAAGTATTTTTAGGTGGTAAAGATGCTATAATATAATAAATACTTTTATATTTCGAAAACATGAAGAATACAATTTTTAGAATTTTTATATTTGATTTTATTTATTATATAATGTCTAAAAAGCTTTTAATCACAATAATTACACAAAAGCTCATAAAATTTTCTAAACAAAAATATTGGAATATTCCTGCAGCTAGTACTTAGCCCTACAAGTTCATAGCAAAATAGTTCGATGAGGAATAAATTTTATATTTGTAGTTATGCTTAATTTACCAATAATGCCACTTCTGGTTTTAAACAAAATTTATTCGATAAAATACAAATGTAATAATGCCAAAAGTTTCTATACTTCATAAGCTTTCCAAAACAATTTTTGTTATAATTTTTGGATAAGGAGTGAAAATTAATGATAAAAACAATTTGCAGGGACTAATCTGTGATAAACAGAAAAGAAATCTTCGCACAGAGATCCTCGGCGACGTGGCGGCTCCCGGGTGGCTCGGTGGCTTCGCGGCGGATGTGGGATAAGCGGGAGCGGCGTTGGCGGCGCGGCGCGGACGGATGCGGCCTTCGGTGACGTGACGACTTCCTGTTGGTCCGTACCCCTTCGCAGGGAGATCTAATCTGGCGCGTTGATTACAGATCCAGCGGCGTAGAATTCAAGAACCAGAAACTGGCGACGCTTCCGCCGGAGTTCGGCCGGAAAACACGAATCGCGGCTGCGGGCATGAACGGAATTTTCGTTCTACGCGTTAGAAGGAATTTGGACAGAGAGATCATACCCGGATGAAGACGAGGTAGAGGCGGTCTCGGTGGCGTGCTCGAAGACCTTGGAGTGTCCCCTTCTCCTCCCAGTTGCTCGCCGGAGTTAAGGGCTACGGCGGCGCACCTCGGTCGCGGACGAAATACTCGTCTCCGTGCAGGAAATTTAGGGAAAATTTGTCAGAAACGTACGCAACGATGTGGCAAGGAGTTTGAGAGCAAGGAGAGGTGCTCGGGTGCTCGATTCTCACCGGAAGACAAGGACCACGGCGACGGCAATGTCGACGAGGTCGAGCTCGAACTCGAGCAGCCTGGAGGTGGATACGCTAGGTTTTTTTGAGGTGTGAGGCGAGGCGGGGTTCCCGGGTATTTATGGGGGGCGGGGAAGGGATAGAAGCGTTTGAAAACTGCCCGGGATCGACCTACGGATCGACGAAGAACTCCAACGGCAACTCGCTTCGGAGGTTGAAGAAGGTACGATTCGTCAGAGGGTGGGACCCTCGTGTCGGCGAGAGAGAGAAGACGAGCTGGGCTTGGGCCGTGTGCGCGCGTGAGAGGAAAGAAGGGAGATGGACTGGGCCGAGGCAGGCCGGCTCGGTGGACTCCCGTGTTCTATTTGTTTTGTTCTTTCTTTTCTTTTCTTCTTTTCAAATTTACACAATTTTGATTTGCAACTCCAAAATGATTCAAACAAATTTGTAAAATTTTGTAAAATTTATCCTTAGCAAACTAAACCTTTTAAAGTATTTTATGACATTTTTATAATTAATAATTTTTGTATTCTTTCAACATTTATAAATAATGATGCAAATGCAAAATGCAATGACATGATGCATGCAATGATATGAATTTGGAAGTTTAATTTTTTTGTGAAATTTGGGATGTTACACGGATTGGGCCAAATTTTTAGTCCAGGATTATGGACATAAAATTTCCCACAACTTTGTATCACATTTGATTTCCATTTGACGTCATCTTCGGGGGTCAAACTGACGACCTCTATAAAAAGTTCTCATACAGATTTCAGGAAAGTCCCAATTCGAGTCCAACAAGGTTTCTCTTGTATTCTTGATAATTCTACACATAAAAGAGTAAAACAAGTACATTGTGCACTTTTGAAACCATTAGTAGGTTAGTCCAAATAAATCACAAACTTAATATGAAAACAAGTGCTAAAAGCAAAAAATGGCATGAAACAATCAAAAATTATAGATACGTTTTGGACGTATCAACATCCCCAAGATTAATTCCTGCTAGCCCTCGAGTAGGTAAATGATAAGAAAATAATTTTGATTGTAAATTCTATGATCAGGCCTTTAACAATTGCATGATGTATGGATAATAAAACTTAGCAATCATGTTACCCAATGAAAAGAATCAACCAACCAAGAGCTCATAACATGAAATTTATAACATCAACAAGATTGTAATGATCATAATAAAGCATGGTAGAGTGGTATCTCGCTTGCCCGAACGGAACAGCAAAACATAAATGACCATGCACCTCTGAGTTTCAAGGAAAGACTAGAGATAAAGATATCAAAGATAAAAACATCAAGATTACACCGTGGTTAACCATATTAAGGGACAAGCACATTACACTGAGAATGACAATTATGCTCTCAAGAAAGTGCTCAAAGAAGGATGGTGACTCAACAATAAAGTAAAATATATGCCCTTCATTGAGGGAAGTAGGGATTTGACATGTGCTAGAGCTTCTTACCATTTTGAAAACAGAGAATTGTTTTTGAGTGGTGGTTGTTTGGTCAACGAATGGCAATAAAGTTCTTGTTATCTTCCATACTAAGCAAGTTGAGAGCGGTTCCGGATTATTTTTAAAACAAAGAACTTATAATATGCATCTTTATATTCATTCATTTTGATAGCTTGACACTACTCCCAACCTTGCTAACATAACCATGGCTAACCGAATCCTCGGGTGCCCACAAAACAATCGATGGAGGAGTGCCCATTTTTATTTTGTCAAATCTTTTTGATATTATAATGGTCTAACCAGACCTTTACAAAATTAATGACGAGCAGATGTAGCATGCAAGTCAATTACTTAATTAGTATGGAAGATAACAAGCCCAACTACTACTTCCTCATGAGCTCAAAACAGTGGCACAAATTGAGAAGTGTTTGAAGGTTTTAAAGATAGCACATGCAAATTTGCTTGAATGGTTTGAAATTGCCATGCATATGTATTTATGGTGGACTCTTTGGAATCACTTGGTTTTCAGGGATTTGGACGCACAAGCATTTTCAGCTTAGTACAAGTGGAGGCTAGCAAAAGATGGGAAAGCGACAATTCAAGAGAGCAATAACCGTCATAATCATGCTTGTGAAAAAATAAAATTAAGGGAGACATAAAAATGATACTAGAACTCTGAGGCAAAATAAATCGTCAAGCCTTAATTGACTTTTTGTTTTCAGCCATAACATGTGTAAGCATGTGCCAAGTCAATTCAAATGAATTATTCAAAGGAGGATAGCACAATGTCATATTCTGTTATGAACAGAACAATGCATGTTATGATCAAAATGACATAATATACACTATTAGTTAGTTGAAACCAAACATAAGAAAACATAAAGTACTAAATAATATCATTTACACATCATTTTTAAGTTTACCAAACTTTAAAACACCTCTTCAAATAGGAGATAAATAAAAATATGTGATGATCAACTTATTTTAATATAATCCCTCCAAATTTTTTACAATGAAATAACATAGTATATCATATAAGAATTAACAGCTCTAAACAAGAGATGTATGAAAAACAGGAGCTAAAAGCAAACAAGAATACTTAACGAATATAAGTGACGAGTACAAGTATTCATAAGAAAAAGCGGAGCGTGTCTCTCTCCCACAAAGGAATGCTAGGGTAAATTTTATTCAGAGATGAAAATAACAAAAACAAAAACAAACAGACGCTTCAAGAAAAGCACATAAGATGTGGCGGAATTAAAATATAGTTTCACTAGAAAGGACCAGATAGTTTGTTGATGAAGAAGGGGATGCCTTGGGCATCCCCAAGCTTTGATGCTTGAGTCTTCTTGAAATATGTTGGGGGTGAACCACCGGGGCATCCCCAAGATTTGGCTTTACCATCTTCTTGATCATATTATATCATCCTTCTCTCTTGACACTTGAAAACTTCCTCCACATCAAACTTAGAGTAAACTTCATTAGAGGGTTCGTGAACGAAAAATTATGATATTCTGTAGGAACACAATTGCTACCAATGCTACTGGACATTAGCTAAGACACTGATACTTCATGGAATAAAAATATCCAATCCAAATAGCAAAACTGGCATTGCAAAATAAATGGCAGAATCTGTTTAAAAACAGAACAGTTCGTAAAGACGATTTTTTCGAGGAAATTAACTTGCTAAAATCAGAAAACTCAACACTAATGAAAGTTGAAAATATATCTGAGGATTACGCACAAAAAAGGGCAGGTCATTAGGATTTTTCTGTGAAAAGTTATGAACTTAACGGTGGACAGAAAACTGTTTCTGCGCAGGAATCCAAATTTAGCATCAACTTTTAAGTAGAGGCTTAAATTGTCGCAACAATGAAATAAAGTAAAGATACAAATGAATTTCTACAGAGGTAGGCATGTTCCTTGACTCAATATAAAATAAAATAACATGAATAAAAAGTGGGTTGTCTCCCATAAGCATATCTTTAACGCCTTTCAGCTAGGCACAATATGTATTAACTAAGATAAATGGGTAAAGCTTGGTACTTTATTTTTGATAAACTAATAGATCAGAGGCTAAGAAATACTTAAACATGCTAGCTACATTAAAGAAAACCCTAAATAAAAATCAAAAGTAAAATCCAAATAAAACCAAAATAAAACTAAAAAAACAAATAAACACAAAAGCAAAACAAAAGAAACTATTTTTGTTGTTTTCAATTTATAACTGAAAGAAAAGAAGTCAAAACGAAATAAATAGCATAAGAAAACTAACAAATATAAAACCAAGACATATAAAAGTAACTATAATATAAGTTAAGACATATCATGTGGACGGGTAATATAGAGTATGAACGAGATAACCTCATGTTAGTTGATGAATAGGGTGAAGGAGATATGCCCTAGAGATAATTAATAAAGTGTATTCTTTATCATATCTCGTTTGTTCATAATAGGTTTCTGTGTCATGCTATAACCGTATTAAGCGGAAACATTAATACGGGTGTGATGCGTAAACAACCAGGTCCCTAGTAGACTCTACTAAGACTAGTTTCGTTGCGCGATTGATGATCGAGGTTTCCCGATCATGGGGCATGGCGCCGGTCGGCAATGGGAGTCATATCGTTGGAGAACAATGTCATGGACATACCCAGATTTGGAGGACATAGTCGTTACACCTTTGACCGTGAGATCAACTCTTATTGTTATTCCTGAAAGATACTTTGATCGCACCAAACATCGTATCTTATATAGTATGACAATAACGGTGATACTTTTGGGTATCGGAAAGGAGTAGTTGAACGAGGGGTCAAGAGCGGGATTTGCCAGTCCGCATACCAGGATAGATACTCTCGGGCCCACTCGGTGAGATCATGTCTAATGAGCTTGCAAGCATGTGACTAGGTCACGGAGACATGAGATCATGGACGAGTAGAAGATAGCTTTGTCGGTAACGAGGTTGAGATTAGGTATGGAGATATCTATGGAACGACGCTCGGACACGCTAAGTATCGCCATGGCAAAAGGTTTAAGACTTTGCGTTCAGGTTTGATAGATGAAAGTCATTCGTTATATCACAGGGATTAATCCATGGGGTCCAGGCCTACGAGTTAATCGTTGATCATAGAGGAGTATTGATCATACCTGTTATTATATCGAACCGCTAGGGTAACACACTTAAGGGGTTTCGACAAGACAACCGGAAAGGAAAGAGATCACCGGGAACGTCCCGGGAGGGGTCCGATGGAGATCTGGCAGCGCCGAAAGAGTTTTTGGAGCTAGGATAAATTATATATATTATGTTTGATATTAATTAGTGTAATTAATATGCAAATATGATTTTATATATTTATTTTCGAATTTATTTAGGCTGATTTCCCTAAAAGGGCCTTGTGGTCGAAAGAAGGCCCAAGAGGGGGAAAATCTCCAAGGGCATTCGGTGGGGGGCATGGAGGCCGGCCGAGGTGGGCCAAATGGGGCCCACCAGGGCCGGCGCACCAGGCAATGTGGGGATAGTCCCACATTGCCTAGTGAGGAGGTTGGCTCCCCCCTGGGAGCCTATATCAGAAGGGGCACACCTGGCCTTTTAATTCACCAATTAATTCCCTAATTCTCTCTCGATTTCGTGATTCCCTTTGTTGGAGTTGCGCCGAGTTGAGAGGGGGATCTCTTCCACCATAGCCTACTGCCGCGCTGCTGGTGTTCCGGTCCAAGTCTTCCGCTGCTCGTCCTGGACTGGAGCTTCGGAGTCCGTCGTCTCCACCGTACGTGTGTGACGCCCTGCGAGGTGCTGCGCTAGCGGTACTCGGAGGTCTACTTCCTCTACACGACCTTGAGGTCAGCTTCGTCGTTCTTCATCGACAATGTTTGTGCGGGAACATAATCCCCGCTTTTGGTCTACAAGGGTATGTATTCCGATCTCCGTTCGTACTTCTATATCTGCATAGAATAGATCTTGGCATGCTTTTAGGATATCGTTGGTAGGAATTTTTTTGTTTTCTGCACACGATCCCCTTCAGTGGTATCAGAGCCGATCTATCGTAGATATAGCTGTACGCTGTTAGAACCCGTGTTCTACACGGGGGCACCGTTCCTGTTATTTGCTACCCTCTAGCGTGCACTTGTGTTTTCCAGCGGCATTGAGTTGATGAAGCGGCCCGGACCGACTTTACGCGTACGCTTACGCGAGACTGGTTCCACTACTGACATACGGCTTGTACCGTATCTGTGGCTGGCGGGTGTCAGGTTCTCTCTCTTTAGTTGGTCTTCGCATTCTCAATGGAGGGCCCGAAAGGGATGCTTAAACATGCAATTATTGGATCGTTGTTGTGGTCATAAGATTCGTAGGTATGAAGCGGTTCTATTTACGAAAGCCCCAAGCCACGTAAAATATGCAAAAGATAAAGTAGAAGCGTCTAACTTTATTTTGCAGGGGCTATGTGATATGGTCAAGGTAGGTTTATTAAATTGTTTATAAACTCCGGGTGCCAAGAAGAACATGGCGCATTGGACTATATCACATTGCATTACATTTGATGTTTTGTGTGCATCTTATATTGTGTGATTGTATATATAGTATATATTAGTTACACGGCGGTAGCTATATAAGGTGATCCCTTCAAATACCACTACTGTTCTCCCTCCAACGCGCACCACCAAGAAAGTTCTACGTTATGAGGCAGGCCGTGATGATCGGGTGTCAGACATATCGTCGTTCGCATACAGTGGGTGTAAGCCATGTTGCACAAGCGTCAGCGTGGAGGTTTTTGGTGGCGAGCCTAGCATATTCAGAAATATGGCCTCGAAACAGGGAGACCGAAAGGTCGAGCACGAGTCACAAAAGTGGTGTGGCGGACTTTTGTCTACTCTTGAAGTTGTGCCGCCGGCTCTGATGATGAGGGGTGGTGCAATGGATGGGGGTCGTGTAATCGCTTAAACGACCAGGAGGGATATTCGTTTGAGTGGGAGTTATGTTAGTTTTTTTCTAAAAATACTATAACTCAAAATTATTATGAACAAAGTCTTATGTTGTTGCAAATTCCTTTGTAGATGTCTCACCCCTCCTTTAACCTAAACCTGTTCATTGAGAAAGAGAAGCTTAAGACCGATGGGTCTAACTTCGTGTCCTGGTTCCGCGACCTGAAGTCCATTCTTGAAACCCACAAGGTGGCCTATATCCTTGACGCCCCCTTAGTTGATCTTCCAAACACCGCCTCGGAAATCGAAAGGAATGTCCATGAGGTTAAGGCGGAGATTTTTTCTTATGTCCAGAGTGGCATGCTCTTTGCCATGGAGGCTGACCTGCAAAACCAATTCGTGAACAAGGGTGCTTATGATATAATCACTGAACTCATGATTGTTTTTGCACGACAAGTCAAGGCTGAGAGGTTCGAAGCATCTGTGCTTTTCTTCTTAGCCCAGATGGAAGAGAACGGCAATATAAGCGAGCACTTAGCCAAGTTTTTTGGCTGCGTTCGCCTTCTGAGTGATCTGGGAAATGTGATCCCAGAAGAGGTGGTTATTGATAGGATGCTGATTTCTCTAGCCCCTAGCTATAAGAACGCCATCATGGACTACGACATGAAAGGGACGTCAAAACCCCTGTCGGAAATCCTAAAGATGCTCGAAATGGCCGAATTAGAAATCAAGCTGGAGAAGATGGTGGTGACCATCGGGTCACCTGAGCGCAATTGCCCCAAGTACCTGTAGGATAGGAAGTATGGCAAGACGGTCGACAAAGAGCAAGGTATATTTGATATACATGTTATAGATGTGTACCTTACATCCGCCCGGAGCAACACGTGGGTATTTGATACTGGTTCTGTTGCTCATATATGTAACTCTCAGGAGGATTTACGGAATAGACGGCGGCTGGCGAAGGATGAGGTGACGATGCGCGTCGGCAACGGATCGAGAGTCGACGTGGTGGCTGTCGGCACGCTCCCTCTGCATCTACCATCGGGATTAGTTTTGGTTTTAAATAAGTGTTATTTTGTGCCATCCTTGAGTGTAAACATTATAAGTGGGTCTTGCCTGTTACAAGACGGTTATTCATTTAAATCAGTATCAAGCAGTTGTGCTATTTACATGAATGATATCTTTTATGTTGATGCTCCCGAGAATAATGGTTTATTCTTGTTGAATCTCGATCGTAGTACTCACATCCATAACATAGAAGCCAAACGGATTAAGTGTAGTGATGATACCGCCATGTATATGTGGCATTGCCGTCTTGGTCATATTGGTGTAAAGCGCATGAAGCAACTCCACTCCGATGGACTTTTGGACTCGTTGGATTTCGGATCCCTCGATATATGCGAACCATGCCTTATGGGCAAAATGACCAAGACACCGTTCAAAGGTTTCGTTGAACGGGCGTCGGATTTATTGGGGATCATACATACAGATGTGTGTGGACCGATGAGCGTTTCGACACGCAATGGTTATCGTTACTTCGTTACCTTCACTGATGACTTGAGTAGATACGGTTATATCTACTTGATGAAACACAAGTCTGAAACTTTTGAAAAGTTCAAAGAATTCCAAAGTGAAGTTGAGAATCAGCTTAATAAGAAAATCAATCACCTCCGATCCGATCGTGGTGGCGAGTACTTGATTTTTGAGTTTGGCACACATCTGAAGAGTTGTGGCATAGTACCCCAACTTACGCCAGCCGGAACACCGCAGCGTAACGGCGTGTCCGAGCGACGTAATCGTACTCTACTGGATAGTGTTCGATCTATGATGTCTCTTACCGATTTGCCAGTGTCCTTCTAGGGTTATGCGTTAGAAACAGCCGCATTCATTTTAAATAGGGCTCTGTCCAAGTCCGTTGAAACGACACCGTATGAATTATGGTATGGCCAAAAGCCTAAGTTATCGTTTCTGAAGGTTTGGGGTTGTGAGGCGTACGTTAAGAAAATACAGCCCGACAAACTCGAACCGAAGTCGGAGAAAGTCGTCTTTGTAGGATATCCGCGGGAAACCGTTGGGTACACCTTCTACAACCAAGCTGAGGGCAAAACGTTTGTCGCGAAGACCGGTACCTTTCTAGAGAAGGAGTTTCTCGCGAAAGGAGTAAGTGGGAGGAAGGTAGACCTCGTGAAACTGTTGATCCTGAACTCGAGATTCCGAGTGGCGCAACGGAAGCAATTCCGGAAACGTCCTCCGTGGAAGGAGTGGGAGAAACTGTCGAGGAAGTTATTCTACCTCGTAGGTCTGGTATTTCTCGGATCGCACCAGAATGGTATGAAACATGGTTTGCACCGTCATGTTAGTTGAACAAGACGAACCTACGAACTACAAGGAGGCGATGGCGAGTCTAGAGTCCGAGAAATGGCTTAAAGCCATGAAATCCGAAATAGGATCCATGTATGACAACAAAGTGTGGACTTTGATGGATATTCCGGAAGGGCGCAAGGCCGTCGAGAATAAATGGATCTTTAAGAAGAAGACTGATGCTGATGGTAATGTGACCGTCTATAAAGCTCGGCTTGTCGCAAAAGGTTTCCGACAAGTTCATGGGATTGACTACGATGAAACTTTTTCACCGGTAGCGATGCTTCAGTCTATTCGGATTTTTTTAGCAGTAGCTGCCTATTATGATTATGAAATCTGGCAGATGGACGTCAAAACAACCTTCCTAAATGGAAACATTGAGGAAGAGTTGTACATGGTACAACCGGAAGGTTTTGTCGATCCAGGGAATGCTAACAAGGTGTGCAAGCTTCAGCGATCCATCTGTGGATTGAAGCAAGCATCTCGGAGCTGGAATCTTCGCTTTGATGAGGTAATCAAAGGTTTTGGATTTATCCAAAATTTGGAAGAGACCTGCATTTACAAGAAAATGAGTGGTAGCTCGGTTGTGTTCTTAGCACTATATGTAGATGACATATTGCTGATTGGGAATGATGTGAAACTTCTGAATAGCGTGAAGGAATATTTAAACAGTAAATTTTCCATGAAGGACTTAGGAGAAGCTGCATACGTTTTAGGCATAAAAATCTATCGTGATAGATCAAGGCGCCAATTAGCGTTGAGTCAGAATACTTATCTTGATAAAATATTGAAGCGTTTCGGTATGGAGAAGGCAAAGAAGGGTTTTCTGCCGGTTATCAAGAATAAAATATTGCGGAAGGCGTAGTGTCCGGTAACGGAACTGGATAAGGCCGATATGACTAAACATCCTTATGCTTCAGCCATAGGATCGATCATGTATGCAATGTTGAGTCCTAGACCGGATGTGGCATTAGCTCTAAGTTTGACAAGCCGGTTCCAGAGTAATCCTGGAATGCCGCATTGGATAGCTGTTAAGAGCATTCTTAAGTATCTCAATAAAACAAAGCAAATGTTCCTTGTGTATGGTGGCTGCGATGAAGAGCTTGGCGTAACAGGTTACGTGGATGCAAGTTTCTGCTCAGACCCCGATGACTCTAAGTCACAGACATGTTATGTGTTCAAGGTGAATGGAGGCGCCGTGTGCTGGAGAAGTGGGAAGCAACCCATTGTCGCACAATCTACAATGGAGTCGGAGTACATTGCTGCTTGCGAAGCCGCGAATGAAGCTGTGTGGCTGAGAAAGTTCGTCATCGAACTTGGAGTGTTCCCGAGCGTGCAAGACCCCGTGATCCTCTTCTGGGACAATACATGTGCCATTGCTAACGCCAAGGAGCCAAGGTTTCACTCCACCGCCAAACACATTCTCCGACGCTTCCATGTGATATGTAAGTACGTACAAGCAGGCGATGTGAAGATTTGCAAAGTTCATACGGATCTGAATGTGGCAGATCCGCTGACGAAGCCTCTCCCGCTTGATAAGCATGAAAAACACCAGTTAGCTCTGGGTGTTAAGCTTTTACCAAGTTGTAATCTAGATTAATTTGTACTCTAGTGCAAGTGGGAGACTGAAGGAGATGTGCCCTAGAGGCAATTAATAAAGTGTATTCTTTATCATATCTCGTTTGTTCATAATAGGTTTTTATGTCATGCTATAACCGTATTAAGTGGAAACATTAATACGGGTGTGATGCGTAAACAACCAGGTCCCTAGTAGCCTCTACTAAGACTAGTTTCGTTGCGCGATTGATGATCGAGGTTTCCCGATCATGGGGCATGGCGCCGGTCGGCAATGGGAGTCTTATCGTTGGAGAACGATGTGATGGACATACCCAGATTTGGAGGACGTAGTCGTTACACCTTTGACCGTGAGATCAACTTTTATTGTTATTCCTGGAAGATACTTTGATCGCATCAAACGTCGTATCTTATATAGTATGAGAATAACAGTGATACTTTTGGGTATCGGAAAGGAGTAGTTGAGACGAGGGGTCAAGAGCGGGATTTGCCAGTCCGCATAGCAGGATAGATACTCTCGGGCCCACTCGGTGAGATCATGTCTAATGAGCTTGCAAGCATGTGACTAGGTCACGGAGACATGAGATCATGGACGAGTAGAAGATAGCGTTGTCGATAACGAGGTTGAGATTAGGTATGGAGATATCTATGGAACGACGCTCGGACACGCTAAGTATCGCCATGACAAAAGGTTTAAGACTTTGCTTTCAGGTTTGATAGATGAAAGTCATTCGTTATATCACAGGGATTAATTCATGGGGTCCAGGCCTACGAGTTAGTCGTTGATCATAGAGGAGTCTTGATCATACCTGTTATTATATCAAACCGTTAGGGTAACACACTTAAGGGGTTTCGACAAGACAACCGGAAATGAAAGAGATCACCGTGAACGTCCCGGGAGGGGTCCGATGGAGATCGGGCAACGCCGAAAGAGTTTTCGGAGCTAGGATAAATTATATATATTATGTTTGATATTAATTAGTGTAATTAATATGCAAATATGATTTTAAATATTTATTTTCAAATTTATTTAGGCTGATTTCCCTAAATGGGCCTTCTGGTCGAAAGAAGGCCCAAGAGGGGAAAAATCCCCAAGGGGATTCGGTGGGGGGCATGGAGACCGGCCTAGGTGGGCCAAATGGGGCCCACCAGGGCCGGCGCACCAGCCATGCCGCACCAGGCAATGTGGGGATAGTCCCACATTGCCTGGTGAGGAGGTTGGCGCCCCCCTGGGAGCCTATATAAGAAGGGGCACCCCTGGCCTTTTAATTCATCAATTAATTCCCTAATTCTCTCTCAATTTCATGATTCCCTTTGTTGGAGTTGCGCCGAGTTGAGAGGGGGATCTCTTCCACCATAGCCCGCTGCCGTGGCGCTGATGTTCCGGTCCAAGTCTTCCGCTGCTCGTCCTGGACTGGAGCTTCGGAGGCCGCCGTCTCCACCGTACGTGTGTGACGCCCTGCGAGGTGCGGCGCTAGCGGTACTCGGAGGTCTACTTCCTCTACACGTCCTTGAGGTCGGCTTCGTCGGTCTTCATTGACAACGTTTGTGCGGGAACGTAATCCCCGCTGTCGGTCTACAAGGGTATGTATTCCGATCTCCCTTCGTACTTTTATATCTGCATAGAATAGATCTTGGCATGCTTTTAGGATATCGTTGGTAGGATTTTTTTTGTTTTCTGCACACGATCCCCTTCATAGGGGGATGTCTCGGGCATCCCCAAGCTTAGATGATTGTATCTTCTTGAATATGTTCTTGGGATGCACTTAGAAATCCCCAAGATTGAGCTATTGTGTCTTCTTATTCATCTCATATCATCATATTGATTGGAACTTATAAGCTACATCCACATAAAACTTCACAAAACTCATTAGTAGGGTTTGTACTCATTAAATGAAATCTACTCATGTTCAAGATTTGTCAACTCTCATAATATTTATCAAACATTAGCCATTGTAATACCAAGATTTCTTATTATTTCTGTTGTCCGTCGAAAAACTAAGGAAACTTTTGAACGCTAAGTATAATATTAAATATACAGAATAGAAATCTGCTAAAACTGAACAACTGTAAAGATGATACTCAACGAGATAGTTATGTAGCTCAAATGAAAAAACTTTAAACTAATTAAAGAAAGTTCATGATCTCAGGTTGATGCACAAAAAATTTCAGGTCAAAATACTATTCCAAGATTTATTACCAATTTTTACAGTGAAGCACAGGAATCTGTCTAAACTGAAACAGTCAGTGAATATCAAGTTATTAGACCTATCTACGTACCACAAATCAGAAACGTCAAAACTAATGAAAGTAAGGTAATAAGCAGTACTTTTCACTCAAGAAATTTCAGATCAATATCACTTTCTGTTGATTTTAAACATTTTATACGGTGAAGCACAAAACCTGTTTCTAGGCAGCAAAGTGGCAAACTTGCATCGTAAACAAACTAGAAGTTATCTATACATTTTATTTTTATGGTGTAGAGTAATATGTAAAATATATGCAAAATATATACAATATTTTCACTAAAAAGCTTCCATGTAAAGAATTGTTTTGGTTTCATAGGCATTAACATAAGTGTTCAAGGTCAACCCCCACTTAACCATTACTCATCTTTCCAATCACTTTCCTTTTCGAAAACGTTTTAAGATAACAAGTACAATTTTTTTTTTGTAATTCGCATTCCCTATCCACACTAAGATAGATAACAACTTAAAACTGAAAGTAAATAGTACTTAGAGATAAAGCAAACAATTGCACACAAGAATATTCACCCACACGCTATTGCTCACCGGCAACGGCGCCAGAAAAGGTCTTGATATCCCACAAGTATAGGGGATCGTGTGTAGCCTTTTTGATAAGTAAGAGTGTCGAACCCAACGAATAGCTAAAGGTAGGATGAATGTTCTCTCAAGTTCTATCAACAACTGATACAACTCTACGCACACCAAACGTTTGCATTATCTAGGAAATAAAACTAAAAACATAATACGAGTATGAGCGATAGTTTTGCAAGATAATAAATATAAGAAAGTAAATGTTAGTGATGCAGTACTAAGTTATACTTAGTAACCATAAACTAACAGTACCATGAGTGTGAAAAAGTGGTGGTAATTGTGGTGGCTTTATCCAAGATTAATTTGTGAAAATATTGGTTTCATTATCTTTGATGCAGTTTTCTAAGAGGCAGAGGCTAAATATACATATACTCCACTACTTAGGATTACAAGTACTATATGATTGGATTGTTAGCAAACATCTGTAAATACTAATAATGCATTAAGGCTTCCCCAACCATAGCCTTAAGTTCGATGCTCCTCTTACTCCCATACGTGCAACTAACCGGTTCAAGTCCTCAGGTTTCTGTCACTCCGGCAGAACTACCCCCTTCCTTTGCACATACTACTAACCCTAGGGTGTTGATCCATGCGCACAGAAATATAATGGACACCAAAGGACAGTACCATATCAACATACAACTCTAATGAACCTCATGCATTCAACAAAGCAATCAAAAGACAAATAACTACGCAAACATGTCATAGATCATAGGATAAATATTATTGCATCAAACACGATGTTTACATAGGATGGTACAGAGGTTTGTGGGAGGATGAAGCACTGAATACAAGGAGGAGTTGGTGATGGAGATGGCGGTGAAGACGGCGGAGAGGGCATAGAGGAGTGCAGGGCGGCGGCGGCGCGGGGAGGTGCTTCCCCGCCGCCGGCATCATGGGGGAGTGCCGCCCCTTAGCCTCCCTCCTTCATGGCTTCTTGGGAGCCCTACCCCATGGAGTTGGGATCCATGGGGTAGGAAAAAATGTGGCTTTGGTGGCTTGAAATTCGTGGGTGGAGGAGTCCTTCACGACTTAGGGTTTCCTTCTTTATATAGAATCTCGGATTTTCGTCAACCCCTCTTGGGTTTCACGAAAACGGGCATATCTGGAGCATCCGGACTCGGATTGGGACAAATGTTTAGTCCAGGATTATGGAAATAAAGTTTCCCACAAGTTTGTATCACATTTGATTTCCATTTGACGTCATCTTGGGGGGTCGAACTGACGATCTCTATAAAAAGTTCTCAAACAGATTTCAGGAAAGTCCCAATTCGAGTTCAATAAGGTTTTCTCTTATATTCTTGATAATTTCTACACATCAAAGAGTAAAACAAGAACACTATGCACTTTTGAAACCATTAGTAAGTTAGTCCAAATAAATCATAAACTTAATATAAAAACAAGTGCTAAACGCATAAAATGGCATGAAACAATCAAAAATTATAGATATGTTTTAGATGTATCAATTCCCGAAAGGCGCAAGGCCGTCGAGAATAAATGGATATTTAAGAAGAAGGCTGGTGCTGACAGTTATGTGACCGTCTATAAAGTTCGGCTTGTCGCAAAAGGTTTCCGACAGGTTCATGGGATTGACTACGATGAAACGTTTTCACCTGTAGCGATGCTAAAGTCTATTCGGATTTTGTTAGTAATTGCTGCATATTACGATTATGAAATATTGCAAATGGATGTCAAAACAGCGTTCCTAAATCAACATTAAGGAAAAGTTGTATATGGTACAACCGGAAGGTTTTGTTGATCCAAAAAATGCTAACAAGGTATGCAACCTTCAACGTTCCATCTACGGATTGAAGCAAGCATCTCGGAGTTGGAATCTTCGCTTTGATGAGGTGATCAAAGGTTTTAGATTTGTCCAAAATATGGAAGAGACCTGCATTTACAAGAAAATGAGTGGGAGATCGGTTGTGTTCTTAGCACTATATGTAGATGATATATTGTTGATTGGGAATGATGTGAAACTTCTGAATACCGTGAAGAAATATTTAAACATTAAATTTTCCATGAAGCATTTAGGAGAAGCTGCATACATCTTAGGCATTAAAATCTATCGTGATAGATCAAGACGTCTATTAGCGTTGAGTCAGAGTACCTATCTTGATAACATACTAAAGCGTTTTGGTATGGAGACGCAAAGAAAGTTTCTCCACCTGTTATCAAGAATAAAACATTACACAGGGCAAAGTGTCCCGTGACGGAACCGGGTAAGTCCGAAATGACAAAACATCCTTATGCTTCAGCCATAGGATCGATTATGTATGCAATATTGAGTACTCGACCTGATGTAGCATTGGCTCTTAGTTTGACGAGCCGTTTCCAAATTAATCCAGGAATGGAACATTGGATTGTTGTTAAGAGCATTCTTAAGTATCTCAGGAAGACAAAGAAAATGTTCCTTGTCTACGGTGGTTGTGATGCAGAACTTGGCATAACAGGTTACGTTGATGCAAGTGTCTGCACAGACCCCGATGACTCTAAGTCACATACGTGTTATGTGTTCAAGGTGAATGGAGGCGCGTTGTGCTGGAGAAGTGCGAAGCAACCCATCGTGGTGCAATCTACAATGGAGTCGAAGTACATCGCTGCTTGCGAAGCCGCGATTGAAGTTGTGTGGCTAAGGAAGTTCATCACTGAACTTGGAGTGTTCCCGAGCGCGCAAGACCCCGTGACCCTCTACTGCGACAATACGGGTGCTATTGCTAACGCTGCTGGGGCCCAGACTAGGCCGCTGCAATGGCCCAGCCCATCCGCGAGCTAGGTTCTTTCAGCCCATCCTTGAGGCCTTTAAGCTGGTGGGTACCGCGTGGCTGCAGAGACCTAGGTTTAGGTTTCCCTGCTTCCGCCGACGACGTCCGCAAGTGCGGAGCGACACATCCAGCTCACACCCCCTCCTCCCCTGCTCTCCACCTTCGAGAAGGTCATGATGGAGCGCCCGAACTCTGCGGGTACGGGTGTGGGAGCGAGCGGTGCTGGCAACCACCGCCAGGGCGGTCCCAGTCGCGGCGGCGCTCGTCGCCAACCGCTGGCGGCCGCTCTGCCGGGTTACCAGCAGGACGCCCGTGCCCAGGCCCTCCGCCGGTGCAACCCCACTTGTACATCAAGAGGGAGAGGAAGCCGGAGGCCAGGCGGCTTGTGGAGGAACATGCGCTGGCCCAGGCGGCTCGCGGAGAAGCAGGCGTTGGCCCAGGCGGCGTCGGCCGGTGCTGCGGCGGGTTTGGTGGCGACGCACAAGTGGGGCGCGAGTATTCTCGCGCCGCTGGCAAGGCCCCTGCTGCTGCTCCCCCACGCATGCCCCCACCCCCCGCGGCTTTCGTCCTCGACGCCGGTCTCGGGCTCGGAAGGTTCGAGCGACTCCAAGGCGGAGTGCTTCAAATGCGGCCTGACCGGTCATTTCCAGTTTGCGTGCCTCTTCTCCATGGAGCGCGCCGACCTGCTGCTCATGGTCCAAGCGCTCCCTGGAGAGGGCTTCTTCTACCTCAAGTTCGAGGAGAGCAAAGCGGAGCAAGTGGAGGACTCAAACGAAGCCATTCTGACCTTCTCCGGCCAGGGCTTCCTATTCCCGTCCTTGAGGTAGAGCTGCGCCATCTGATAGAGGGGGCATGGGACTGGAGAGTCCGGGAGGTGGCGCCGCTTCAGTTCTCGGTGCTCTTCCCATCCCGAGACCTCCTTCAGATGAGTGTGAGGAGTGCCAGGGTCTTCTTGCCCCTCAATAACCTGGAGGCTGCTATCCGTCTCGCGGACACCAACCCGGCACCGGCGGTGCTCCTCCAAGAGGCGTGGGTGACCATCAAGGGTCTGCCTAAGCCATGAGGACGGTCCCGCGCATCAAGGCGGTGATGTGCATGCTTGGACATCCTCTAGAGGTAGACGCCTCCACCATCGCCAACCGCCTCCCAGTGAGAGTCCACACGGCGTGCTGCAACCCGGCCAAGCTCGTTGGTCACGCCGAGATCTTCCACAAGAACGAAGGCTTCCAGGTGGGCGTGAGGGTTGATCAGCCCGAGCAGGGCTCTTCCGCGGATCCCCCTCCGTCTCCTCCAGCTGCCAACGACATGTCCGGAGAGGACAGCCTCAACGAGGAATGGAAGCATGCGAGCGACAAGGACTAGCGCGCCTATGGCGCGGATCCTCAGATTTGGATGTTGAGCGCACCTCCTCCTCGCACGACGCCGCCCGGGAGGCAGCCTCAGTCCGCCCCGACTTCGGGCGCGTCGGCCGTCGCGCCTTGACGTGGGTCCGTGGCCCCGATGGTGGTCAACCAGTGCGGGCCCACCCCCGGTGGGGCTAGGCCATGGCCCCCTCCCTCTCCATCATCGAGCGCTTGAGGGTGAACTCGGCTTCGATCGAGATAGTGGTGCTGGACCTAGCTGGGGTGTTCCCACCCCCGCCCACCCAGGCTACCGATGCCGATGTTGCGGGCCCGCTCTCCCCAGATTCCCTTGCGTCGGAGGGTTCACACTCCCACCCTGGGAATTTGGCTGGTGCTGATGAGACGGAGATGGAGTCGGCGGAGGAGGAGTTTGGATCGGTGGCTCAGTAGGGGCTGCAGCCGTAGGACACAGAGATGATGGACGGAGGCGCGACCTTCTGAAGGGAATATGCCGTAGAGGCACTTAATAAATATAGTTTATAAGTCATATCCCAATTGTTCATTATATGTTTTATACCCTGCTATAACAGTATTAAGCGGAAACATTAATACACGTGTGGTAGATAAACAACCAGGTCCCTAGTAGCCTCTACTAAGACTAGTTCATTGTGTGATTGATGATTGAGGTTTCCCGATCATGTGACATGGTGTCAATTGACTATGGAGTCACGTCGTTGGTAGAACGATGTGATGGACATACCCAATATTTTTAGGACGTAGTCATTAAGCCTTCGACCGTGAGATCAACTCTTATTGTTATTCCTGAAAGATACATTGATTGCATCAAACATCATATCTTAATAGTGTGACAATAAAGGTGTCTCTTGGGTATCGGAAGGGAGTAGTTGAGACGAGGGGTCAAGAGCGGGATTTGCCAGTCCACATAGCAGGATAGATACTATATGGCCCACTCGGTGAAATTATGTCAAATGAGTTTGCAAACATGTGACTAGGTCACCAGGACATAATATCACACACGAGTAGAAGATAGTATTGTCGGTAACGAGATCATGCTAGGTATGGAGATATCTATGAACTAGTCTCGGACACGCTAAGTATCGCTATGGCAAAAGGTTTAAGACTCGACGTCTAGGTTCGATCGACAAAAGTCATTCGTTATAACACAGGGGTTAGTTCAAGGTGTCCAGGCGCACAAATTAATCATTGATCAGAGAGGGGTCTCAATCATGTCTATTATTATATCGAACCGCTAGGGTTACACACTTAAGGTGTTTCGACAAGACAACCGGAAAGAAAAGAGTACATCGGGAAACCTCCCGGGAATGGTCCGATGGAGATCGGGCAGCGACGAAATAGTTTTCGGAACCGAAATAAATTATATAATATGTATTTAATATTAATTAATGTAATTAATAGTTAGATATATTTTTATTTAATTAATTCGAATTATTAAAGGTAAAATTTCTTAAATGGTCCTTCTGGTGGAAAGAAGACCCATGAGAGGGGGGGGGGGGAGTTTCACCCCAAAGGGAGAGGCTGGTTCGGCCGACCTAGGTGGGCCCGGGCTGGCGCTTGTAGCCTAGCCGCATCGGGGTGTGGGAATAGTCCCACACCGCCCGACTAGCGAGGTTGGCAGCCCTCTTGCCCCTTTATATAGAGGGGCACCCCTGGCACTTTAAATAAGGCAGATACCTGTGTATGGTTCAAATCCCTGGATCGATTCATTTGCACACACAGTTTACGATGTAATATCACAACAAAGCGTCAACTTTATTACATCGATGATCCAGAATTACAAAATATTTGTTACAAGTTGC
The DNA here is from genome assembly GCA_026929855.1 of Poa annua. Lineage (NCBI taxonomy): Eukaryota > Viridiplantae > Streptophyta > Magnoliopsida > Poales > Poaceae > Poa > Poa annua. The sequence continues at coordinate 160,404,840 of CM049427.1, read as the reverse complement.
ATAACATAAAGCTAGCATTGAAAAAGTACACAGCGGAAACACAATAGCAGTGAGTCTCTATAACTTTCATGCTGCCACAGGCGAAAACATGTTGGTTGTAGACTCGAAACCTTTAAACGAAACCTCACTCGTCATCTGATCAGATCTGCAATAATAAAAATATTGCAACAACGTGGGTCAGATTCCATTAAAAATGGAGTCTGGCAAGTGACACTATGGTGGACACTTAATGGAATAACTCTAAAGCCTATATGCATATTTGGCTGATGGAGTTCAAGGCTAATTTGCATAAAGCCAATTTTTCCTACTCTTTTGAAAACACTTTTCTTGAAATCAAGACGAGTATGGCATGAAAACCATAAATCTCATCTTCCCTTGTTCACCCATCAAGTTTTATTTCTGAAGTTGGAATGATGGAATCCTCCGTTGACGTCCGTGATCAGCTGCTCAGTTTGTCCGTACCGGGGACACGGCTAAGTACTTAGTTTTACACTCTGCAGAGTTTGTGCACGTTCACCATTGTACCCATTCAACCCAAGGTATCCTTTACACACCATTTGTGATAAGGAAAGGAGAGAATGAGACGAGATCTTTCAGAAGCATTTTCCCTCCCACCCTGGATTGACCCGTTCCACCTAACATCCCCCTACATCTGCTTGTCAAGCCGGAGAGAGTCCATGCAACATAATTGATCAAGCCAGAGCCCATATGGCAATGGCTGCACTGGAAGCAATCGTCACTCAGAGTTCTTCAGATTCCTCTGTTCCTGGGTGGCCATTCACAAGTGTACATACTCCAGAAACCATAGACATGGACCTGAGTAGCCACTCAACATAAACCATACAACCACTTACCACCGAGGTGTTTCATTCTTAACTTAGTAGAATTTAGATTTTCACAAAACAACAATTGCATAGCATCAATAGTTCTACTAAGTATTGCATAGGAACCTAGACACAGGAATAAGTAATTCTACACAGGTTTAACATAGCAATACTATCCTACGCATGCATATAAAAATACACTAAGTAATGCATATAGAAATAATAGGAAGTTTATGAGGTGTGCCACTTGCCTTTGAATGTTGTCGTTGTTCACAACTCTTTTCAACGATACTCGGGACTCTCCGTTCAATCTAACAGTATAGACAAGCAACAATACAACAATCAACAACAAGCACAACTCCACAATGCATACAAACACATACTAGATGAATAAATAGGTTTTATAAAACTTTCTAAGGAAAATATGTTTATGCATGATGTGCAAAATATTCCCAAGGGCTAGAAATGCTTTTTCATGCCATGAAAATCTATTAAGTTAATGCAAGGCAATTAGGGTGGTCCAAAAGGACTATGGGCTAAGGTCATAAGTTGAGTAAAATATTTTGTTTTATATCAACTTGAATAAGCCCTCTAATGGCTTAGTCTTGATGGGTAGAAATATTTAGAGTAAATACTAAGTCTTTTGTTCAAGATGATCAACAATTATTATCAACTCTTTGTAAATTGGACATTCACTATAGTGAGAGAGACAGACACCCGGCCAGCCACTTAAATTGTGGAACAGGTCTCATGTACGTGGACATGTAAGGTTTGTTTCCAGGCCGCTTCATCCCACTATGCCGCTAGGATCCAACAACTTCAAGATGATAACATCATGATCAAAATTTGTTTAAGTCAAATGTGAAAGACAAGATTAGAAAAGAGGGAAAAGATAGAAAGAAAGATGTAGTTGTCCTCCAGGCTTCATCTCCAGACTTGTAATATTCTCCTTGATGATGTCTTGATTGAAGTTTTGATAGACTTGATAGATCTTCAGACTTGGTGGTTCTTGTATCCTCGAGGCTGGTCTTGGATTTACTTAGTCATCATGAAGTCTAACAGAAGAAGGAGGGAGAAAGAAGAAAGAGGGAGAAAGACTTAGAAAATATTTCTGGTTGGTCTTCATACACTTCTTCTTGATCTTCTTCTAAGTGCTTCCACTCCTTGGAGATTCTTCTGGAGTCTTGTTTGGCTAAGTCCTTCCTTGGTCTTCCAGCTCCATGTTGAAAATTACTAAGTGTCTAAGTGTAGCACTTCACAAATATGCTCAAGTTGAAATGATCCTAACTTAGAGAAAACTAATGAAGAGGGGTTTTCCTATGAGAATAAAATATGCTATGAATGAAATGAAATTTTAAATCACAAGAAACATAAAAATAAATTTTGTGATTTCTTGATAAATATGCATGAATTTATAAATGCAATTTAATTAATTTCTAATTTTGGAAAATATAATAAAATGTATAATTATAATTTTAAAACTTTCTATGATTAAATTTTTATAATATAATTTTATAAATAGTGTTAATAGACATGGGCATTTTAATTAAATTTATAGCCATTTACTTTAATCAAAATTAATATTTTTATTAATAGTTATGTTGAAAATACTCAAACTATTCAAATTTAATATATAACTATGAATTCATTCAAAAATTACTCAAAATATTTTATAGCAGTGGCATCAATTTACAAATATTCCAAGGTTTCTAAAACAATTTTTATTTGCAATTTTTGGAATTATAGATTTAAAGTTATTACAAATATACTCAAATTCACCATTTGAAATTTGAATATTTTATACTAAGTCAAATTTGAATTTTGGCCGATCTAAAATAATCTACATGTCAAGAGCTTTCCAAATATATAAAAATTATTAAATTTGGAGTTGTGGTTAAAAAGTTATAGATGTTTTAATTACAGGGACTATTCTGCAAAACTTCCAATTAAATTTAAAATAGAAAAGGAATTACACGCTGGCGCTGACGCGGCGCTGACTGTGCACGACGTGGCGCTGACGTGGCTCGCTGACGTGGATAAGTCACAGATCTGGGCCGTCAGATCTGGATCTGGCGGTCCAGATCTATTCGTACCGGTTGGATTAAAACTTCTAATCTACACCGTAGATTGCAGATCGGATGGCTGGGGACGCGTTGGTCATACCGTGGCGGCGCTTCTCGCCGGAGAAGAAGGCTGGCGGCGGCGCGACCTCGGGCATGGACGGTGCCGGCGTTGGGGAGGCTCCCCGGATGCGCGGATGGTCCCCCCGAGTGCGGCGTGGCTCGGCGAAGAGAATGGAGGCGGTGGTTGGTGGCGGGGTGCTCCGGTGCTCGTTCGATACCTCGCCGGAGTTCGCGGGGCGGCGGCGGCTTCGGTCGAGCACGGACAGCTCGATCTGGCGCAATATAAATCACAGAAAAATTCTCATGGATGCGCACGGATGCAAGGAGGGAGAAGGAGCAAGAGAGAGAGCTTGGTGTTGCTCACCTCGCCGGAGAACGAAGGAAAACGGCGGCGGTACGGATGAACTCCGGTGAGTTGTTCCGGTGGCCTGGCGGCGTGTTTTTGAGAAGAAGGAGAGGGGAAAGAGAGAGGAGGAGGAGGGGATTTTGTAGGGACACTCGATGGTAACAAATCCCGCTGATTTCGCCCTCGATTTGATCCGGGATTGGGGAGAGAAGTTTCGGCCGCGATTTTCTCTGGAGGTTGAAGAAGGTGACGTCACCTCTGACGTCAGCAGGTATTTTCTTTTTCTGTTTTATTTATTTAATTCATATCTTTTGATTTATATGTCCAAATGATGTCAAATTAATTTCTAAAAATTTGTAAAAATAATATCTTGCTGTTAAACCAGTTGTGGGTATGTTTTGAACACTTTTCAAAAATAATAATTTAGAAATATTGATTAAATGTGAAATTGACACTTTATGTTTAATTTAAAACTAGGGTTTAATTAATTTTAATTTTGGCTAAATATATTATATGAAATACCCATATTCAATTATGTTTGAATTTAAGTTATTTAAACACATTTTCTTAAACATGCATCTTTATTTTGGTTTAATAGAAGCTTAATATAATATAAATAATTTTTAAAGAAATAGGAAATATAATGGATTCTAATGGTAATTAAATTTTATTTTGTGTAACATTATATTTTATATTAAGATAAATAATTTGAAACTTCATAAACACCCTTGGAAAAGATTTTAGATTTAATTCTTTTCTTATATAGAAATATATTCATGAAATCATTTTATGTTTTGAAAATAAATGAAAATCATTTAAGTTAATGAAATGTTTATTTGGATAAACAATTTATAAACTATATGAATTTATTAGAGTTATAAACTATAGGGTGTAATTTCAACACTAAGTTTTGAACTAGTTGAAAGAATGAAAAACTATTGGACAAATAGATCATGTTTTAAATAGTTTAAAAAGAACACTTGTAAATATTATTTTAATTTATGAATAGCTATGGCTAAGTGGTTGGATTCAAATACTTATAAAGAAACTAATTTATTACAATAAAATGGTTTGAAGTTTGTAAAACATTTTTCAAATGAGCTGTTGAGGTTTTAGGATATACAATGGATAATAAAATGTTTAACTTGAAACAGCTTTTGAATATAATGTTAAACTAAGATATTTGAAATATTAATCTCTTTCAATATGTTTGAAGTCTTTTATAGATCAAAAACAAAAGTTTTAAATTTTTGGTGATTTTTGAACATTATAAAATATTGGGATGTTACAGACTACCACCCTTAAAAGGAATCTCGTCCCCGAGATTCGGAGAGGCTAGAAAGACAAAGCAAATGCTTGAATGATTCTGATAACTCGGGATGTTTTGGGAAATGAAATTTCTGACATGGAAACTTGAAAACTTGGTAGCGAATGGTTTTTCTGATTAGGAGGATGGAACGAAAGATAGTTTGAGATCTCTGGGTTTGAGCGACTGGGTTTGAATTATCTAGGTGGCTACCACCCTTAAAAGAAATTTTTGTGGTCAGTCTAGAAACTTTGTGTAATCTTGTTTATTCCTCTGATGTAGAGCGTACAAGTATTCAAAATACAATGGCATGTGGTGGATACAGAAAGTTTTTAGCACTCACGCTTTCCACTCGGTCCTTGGAGAGATTTATTCTTCTTCCACTCAGGGCAGCCACTGACATAGTGTCCTGTTGCTCCGCATCTGCGACATGTCACGAGACTGATGATTTTCTTGTGTGAGCGGGTAAGGCATTTCTCCTTCATCTTTACTGGGCACTTATCAGCATAATGTCCTTTGCCTTTACATTTGTAGCAAATTACGTCACTTAAGTTCCTCTTCTTCTTTGGTGTTTCCGGGGCTAACAGTTCTTTCAAATCTTGTTTGCTATATTCTATCTCAATTAAAGAAGTCCAGTCTCGTTTGATGTGACAATTTCGAGCTAGGTGATCTCCTTCACATTTATAGCAACACTTGGAGGTACTTTTGGATATCTTCGGAAGTGACCTTTCTCTTATTTCATTCTTCACCTTAGTATGACCCACAGTCTCATTTTGATGAAGATTTGGTTCAGTATCCTGACCAGTCCTTTTCTCTTTGTAGTCCCATGAATAATGTCCTAGTTCTCCACAGGTAAAACATGTTATATGGCTAGTATCTCTTTTGTGTTCCTCCTTGTTTTCTTGTACTTCCACATACTTCATGAGATTTTGTTGCATCCCCTTTTTGGCTTGCTGACTGACTTCTTGCACCACGGGGTAGAGTTGATATTGCGTTGGAACGTGATTTGTTGCTTCACACAAACAGCAAGAAATCTGACTTGTGGGGCATTCCCTAACTGGATGTCCGGTATGACCATGGGGCCACTCATCAGTGCATTCTTGGGACGTATGTCCTATCTCTCCACAGGTTTTGCATGCCTTTAGTTTGGTCATAAGGTTCTTTTCAAAATCACTATGGTTTTGATCAATCTTAGGCAGTTGCTCATTGATCATCTTCAACAGCTGACTTTGGTTCTCTAATAGTAGTCGCATAGTTGTATGCAAATCACTGGTGTTGGTATTGGGGTGAGACATCTGTTTGGTTTAGAAAGCAATGAGTTGAATTATTTGTACTATGGAGGAATCCTAGTTCAAGAAAACAAAACAAGGCAACCAATCTATAGCATAATCAATCAACATCTAACAAACATCAAGCAACAAGGTTCACAACAAACAAACAATCTAGTATTGTCATATAGCCAAGTTGATATGATCAATACACTAACACGATATCGTCATTCTATTTTTGGTGGTGGTCAAATCTACCTCCTTCATGAATGCTTCAAGTTCTTGTTCAACTTTCTTGGATATCTTAGAAGTGTTGGTCGAAACCTGGTTCTTCAGTGGTCTTCCATGCATGCAGAACTTCATGATTAATCGTGGCTTTTCCATATGAGCCAGCAGAATCAGACTTAGACTATAAGAACATGGTCATCTAGAAAAAGATAAGAGGTTTTTAGAAGGTTGATAGTAGATGAGAATACGAGAAAGACATAGTGAAAAGATTTGTTTTTAGAAAAGTGAAGAAAAATAGATTTTCAATCCTATGGTCAAACCTATTTCTATCCAAACCTAGGGTTTCGAACCTACAGGCAACACGGTGCTCTGATACCATCTGAAGCGTACCTGCACTTTAAATAAAGCAGATACCTGTGTATAGTACAAATCCCTGGATCGATTCATTTGCACACACAGTTTACGATGTAATATCACAACAAAGCGTCAACTTTATTACATCGATGATCCAGAATTACAAAATATTTGTTACAAGTTGCATAGCATAAAGCTAGCATTGAAAAAGTACACAGCGGAAACACAATAGCAGTGAGTCTCTATAACTTTCATGCTGCCACAGGCGAAAACATGTTAGTTGTAGACTCGAAACCTTTAAACGAAACCTCACTCGTCATCTGATCAAATCTGCAATAAGAAAAATATTGCAACAACGTGGGTCAGATTCCATTAAAAATGGAGTCTGGCAAGTGACACTATGGTGGACACTTAATGGAATAACTCTAAAGCCTATATGCATATTTGGCTGGTGGAGTTCAAGGCTAATTTGCATAAAGCCAATTTTTCCTACTCTTTTGAAAACACTTTTCTTGAAATCAAGACGAGTATGGCATGAAAACCATAAATCTCATCTTCCCTTGTTCACCCATCAAGTTTTATTTCTGAAGTTGGAATGATGGAATCCTCCGTTGACGTCCGTGATCAGCTGCTCAATTTGTTTGTACCGGGGACACGGCTAAGTACTTAGTTTTACACTCTGCAGAGGTTGTGCACGTTCACCATTGTACCCATTCAACCCAAGGTATCCTTTACACACCATTTGTGATAAGGAAATGAGAGAATGAGACGAGATCTTTCAGAAGCATTTTCCCTCCCACCCTGGCTTGACCCGTTCCACCTAACATCCCCCTACATCTGCTTGTCAAGCCGGAGAGAGTCTACGCAACATAATTGATCAAGCCAGAGCCCATATGGCAATGGCTGCACTGGAAGCAATCGTCACTCGGAGTTCTTCAGATTCCTCTGTTCCTGGGTAGCCATTCACAAGTGTACATACTCCAGGAACCATAGACATGGACCTGAGTAGCCACTCAACATAAACCATACAACCACTTACCACCCAGGTGTTTCATTCTTAACTTAGTAGAATTTAGATTTTCACAAAACAACATTTGCATAGCATCAATAGTTCTACTAAGTATTGCATAGGAACCTAGACACAGGAATAAGTAATTCTACACAGGTTTAGCATAGCAATACTATCCTACGCATGCATATAAAAATACACTAAGTAATGCATATAGAAATAATAGGAAGTTTATGAGGTGTGCCACTTGCCTTTGAATGTTGTCGTTGTTCACAACTCTTTTCAACGATACTCGGGACTCTCCGTTCAATCTAACAGTATAGACAAGCAACAATACAACAATCAACAACAAGCACAACTCCACAATGCATACAAACACATACTAGATGAATAAATAGGTTTTATAAAACTTTCTAAGGAAAATATGTTTATGCATGATGTGCAAAATATTCCCAAGGGCTAGAAATGCTTTTTCATGCCATGAAAATCTTTTAAGTTAATGCAAGGCAATTAGGGTGGTCCAAAAGGACTATGGGCTAAGGTCATAAGTTGAGTAAAATATTTTGTTTTATATCAACTTGAATAAGCCCTCTAATGGCTTAGTCTTGATGGGTAGAAATATTTAGAGTAAATACTAAGTCTTTTGTTCAAGATGATCAACAATTATTATCTACTCTTTGTAAATTGGACATTCACTATAGTGAGAGAGACAGACACCCGGCCAGCCACTTAAATTGTGGAACAGGTCTCATGTACGTGGACATGTAAGGTTTGTTTCCAGGCCGCTTCATCCCACTATGCCGCTAGGATCCAACAACTTCAAGATGATAACATCATGATCAAAATTTGTTTAAGTCAAATGTGAAAGACAAGATTAGAAAAGAGGGAAAAGATAGAAAGAAAGATGTAGTTGTCCTCCAGGCTTCATCTCCAGACTTGTAATATTCTCCTTGATGATGTCTTGATTGAAGTTTTGATAGACTTGATAGATCTTCAGACTTGGTGGTTCTTGTATCATCGAGGCTGGTCTTGGATTTACTTAGTCATCATGAAGTCTAACAGAAGAAGGAGGGAGAAAGAAGAAAGAGGGAGAAAGACTTAGAAAATATTTCTGGTTGGTCTTCATGCACTTCTTCTTGATCTTCTTCTAAGTGCTTCCACTCCTTGGAGATTCTTCTGGAGTCTTGTTTGGCTAAGTCCTTCCTTGGTCTTCCAGCTCCATGTTGAAAATTACTAAGTGTCTAAGTGTAGCACTTCACAAATATGCTCAAGTTGAAATGATCCTAACTTAGAGAAAACTAATGAAGAGGGGTTTTCCTATGAGAATAAAATATGCTATGAATGAAATGAAATTTTAAATCACAAGAAACATAAAAATAACTTTTGTGATTTCTTGATAAATATGCATGAATTTATAAATGCAATTTAATTAATTTCTAATTTTGGAAAATATAATAAAATGTATAATTATAATATTAAAGTTTTCTATGATTAAATTTTTATAATATAATTTTATAAATAGTGTTAATAGACATGGGCATTTTAATTAAATTTATAGCCATTTACTTTAATCAAAATTAATATTTTTATTAATAGTTATGTTGAAAATACTCAAACTATTCAAATTTAATATATAACTATGAATTCATTCAAAAATTACTCAAAATATTTTATAGCAGTGGCATCAATTTACAAATATTCCAAGGTTTCTAAAACAATTTTTATTTGCAATTTTTGGAATTATAGATTTAAAGTTATTACAAATATACTCAAATTCACCATTTGAAATTTGAATATTTTATACTAAGTCAAATTTGAATTTTGGCCGATCTAAAATAATCTACATGTCAAGAGCTTTCCAAATATATAAAAATTATTAAATTTGGAGTTGTGGTTAAAAAGTTATAGATGTTTTAATTACAGGGACTATTCTGCAAAACTTCCAATTAAATTTAAAATAGAAAAGGAATTACACGCTGGCGCTGACGCGGCGCTGACTGTGCACGACGTGGCGCTGACGTGGCTCGCTGACGTGGATAAGTCACAGATCTGGGCCGTCAGATCTGGATCTGGCGGTCCAGATCTATTCGTACCGGTTGGATTAAAACTTCTAATCTACACCGTAGATTGCAGATCGGATGGCTGGGGACGCGTTGGTCATACCGTGGCGGCGCTTCTCGCCGGAGAAGAAGGCTGGCGGCGGCGCGACCTCGGGCATGGACGGTGCCGGCGTTGGGGAGGCTCCCCGGATGCGCGGATGGTCCCCCCGAGTGCGGCGTGGCTCGGCGAAGAGAATGGAGGCGGTGGTTGGTGGCGGGGTGCTCCGGTGCTCGTTCGATACCTCGCCGGAGTTCGCGGGGCGGCGGCGGCTTCGGTCGAGCACGGGCAGCTCGATCTGGCGCAATATAAATCACAGAAAAATTCTCATGGATGCGCACGGATGCAAGGAGGGAGAAGGAGCAAGAGAGAGAGCTTGGTGTTGCTCACCTCGCCGGAGAACGAAGGAAAACGGCGACGGTACGGATGAACTCCGGTGAGTTGTTCCGGCGGCCTGGCGGCGTGTTTTTGAGAAGAAGGAGAGGGGAAAGAGAGAGGAGGAGGAAGGGATTTTATAGGGACACTCGATGGTAACAAATCCCGCTGATTTCGCCCTCGATTTGATCCGGGATTGGGGAGAGAAGTTTCGGCCGCGATTTTCTCTGGAGGTCGAAGAAGGTGACGTCACCTCTGACGTCAGCAGGTATTTTCTTTTTCTGTTTTATTTATTTAATTCATATCTTTTGATTTATATGTCCAAATGATGTCAAATTAATTTCTAAAAATTTGTAAAAATAATATCTTGCTGTTAAACCAGTTGTGGGTATGTTTTGAACACTTTTCAAAAATAATAATTTAGAAATATTGATTAAATGTGAAATTGACACTTTATGTTTAATTTAAAACTAGGGTTTAATTAATTTTAATTTTGGCTAAATATATTATATGAAATAACCATATTCAATTATGTTTGAATTTAAGTTATTTAAACACATTTTCTTAAACATGCATCTTTATTTTGGTTTAATAGAAGCTTAATATAATATAAATAATTTTTAAAGAAATAGGAAATATAATGGATTCTAATGTTAATTAAATTTTATTTTGTGTAACATTATATTTTATATTAAGATAAATCATTTGAAACTTCATAAACACCCTTGGAAAAGATTTTAGATTTAATTCTTTTCTTATATAGAAATATATTAATGAAATCATTTTATGTTTTGAAAATAAATGAAAATCATTTAAGTTAATGAAATGTTTATTTGGATAAACAATTTATAAACTATATGAATTTATTAGAGTTATAAACTATAGGGTGTAATTTCAACACTAAGTTTTGAACTAGTTGAAAGAATGAAAAACTATTTGACAAATAGATCATGTTTTAAATAGTTTAAAAAGAACACTTGTAAATATTATTTTAATTTATGAATAGCTATGGCTAAGTGGTTGGATTCAAATACTTATAAAGAAACTAATTTCTTACAATAAAATGGTTTGAAGTTTCTAAAACATTTTTCAAATGAGCTGTTGAGGTTTTAAGATATACAATGGATAATAAAATGTTTAACTTGAAACAACTTTTGAATATAATGTTAAACTAAGATATTTGAAATATTAAACTCTTTCAATATGTTTGAAGTCTTTTATAGATCAAAAACAAAAGTTTTAAATTTTTGGTGATTTTTGAACATTGTAAAATATTGGGATGTTACACGCTCTGCGAGGTGCCACACTAGTGGTGCTGGGAGGTCTACGTCCTCTTCACGACCTTGAGGTCGGCTACGTCGTCTTCATCGTCAATGCTTGTGCGGGAGTGAAATCCTCGCTTTTCAGTCTACAAGGGTATGTATACAGATCTCCTCCGCATTACTATATCTGCATAGTATAGATTCTGGTTCGGAATCGGAAGTCCTTTCGCTCATTGGAGCAAAAGAGGTGGCACAACCGCTGAAACGATTTTCCGCCGGGATGCGGCGGTGGCCGAAGAGGCTGCCGCAGCTACCAGCGAGTCGGACGCGAGGGTTGGGCCCCCCAAAGGGGCGGAGGAGACTATGGAGACCATCCCTGTGGACGAGTCCACGACCACCCCCATCGCCACTAAAACGGGAGGGTCGAAAACCAAGGTGCCAGCCCGTCGTGGACGGAGAAAGACCTCTGCGCGCTAATGAGAGGAGGTTTTTATAATATATGTGGGTTTGGCCTACCGGGAAGGCGAACCGGACCAAGGATTTCATTTCCCGAGAACAGCATGATTTCGTGGGTCTCTAGGAGACTATAGAGGCCGGCTTCACGGCCGTAGAGCTGCGGAGTATCGACCCCGGGGGGCACTGTCGCATAATCTACATAGGTATAGAAATATATGGCAACTTCAGAAGTAGCAAGTGTGATTGGACTGAGTAGTTTTCCGAGCATATGTGGTTCCCCTTAATAGGTCTCTTAGACTTTTCAGGCCCATGCTACGCGAAGGTTCGAGTCTCACTCCATTCAATAGGATATATTTCACCATCATCGTAAGATACGGGATGATGTCAAACTAGGTGACACAAAAATGTTGCAAAGCACATATAGGTCTCAATGTGTGAGATCTTTTGACTGTATTCCTCTTCCACGAGACAAGCATGCAACAAGATACTATGGGCGTTGAGCTTTTGCCAAGTTGTAAACTAGATTAAGTGTTACTCTAGTGCAACTGGGAGACTGAAGGGAATATGCCCTAGAGACACTTAATAAAGATAGTTTATTAGTCATATCCCAATTGTTCATTATATGTTTTATACCATGCTATAATTGTATTAAGCGGAAACATTAATACACGTGTGGTAGATAAACAACTAGGTCCCTAGTAGCCTCTACTAAGACTAGTTCATTGTGCGATTGATGATCGAGGTTTCCCGATCATGTGACATGGCGTCAGTTGGCAATGGAGTCATGTCATTGGGAGAATGACGTGATGGACATACCCAATATTTGTAGGACGTAGTCATTACGCCTTCGACCGTGAGATCAACTCTTATTGTTATTCCTGAAAGATACATTGATTGCATCAAACGTCATATCTTATATAGTGTGACAATAAAGGTGTCTCTTCGGTATCGGAAGGGAGTAGTTGAGACGAGGGGTCAAGAGCGGGATTTGTCAGTCCGCATAGCAGGATAGATACTCTATGGCCCACTCGGTGAAATTATGTCAAATGAGTTTGCAACATGTGACTAGATCACCTGGACATAATATCACACACGAGTAGAAGATAGTGTTGTCGGTAACGAGATCATGCTAGGTATGGAGATATGTGGGGACCCCGGACTAGCTGTCCAAAATACCCGATTATGCTTAACACAACGATCCCGTGATCATTCTGTTGTTGCACATAATCCGAACTGAATACCGAAGTTTACATCCATTACAATACCGCGTTAAAGTCTTACATAAACGGTCCTTTAGACCAAGTCTTACATAGGTGCCTTCATGGGCCAAACAAAAATAATCAGCGGAAACTAAGGCGTAGTAGACATCATGTTCTGACAATGACCCAACAGGCAGTCGACTTAAGAAGATCCTTAGTTCGCATAGAAGTCGCCACACTCCTCCTCGACGTAGTGCTCCTTGATGTCTGGACAGGGACGAAACCATTATGAGTACATTTTATTGTACTCGCAAAATACTCCAACATGAGTATGCACTAGTCTCATTTCAATATCATACTTTTATTTCCTTTAAGGCATCTCTATATCTTTGTTGAAGAAGATAAGAAGAATTTCATAGCTACTCTTAATATAATGTCCCATTTATTTAGTTTCTCCAAAAATCCTCCGTTTTCTGACCATAACCCGTCATGGTTCAGGGTCTCCATCAACCTCATACTGATCCGTTGGTATAGGTGTATGGAACATTCTCCACTTCCTTTTATTTAAAAACTCAAATCTTGTCAAAACTTGCACATGGTCAAAGTAGGGTCTCACAACTGTCCATATCCGAGGACTCGGCTATTCGAATAGTTTTATACTCTGCGGAGGTAGCACGCTTTTCCCACATCCATCCGGCAACTCATCGTGTCAGCCACGTCCCGCCATACAAGGTGTATGCGAAGTTGAGACACCGGTCCTAGTATGTCCTTTGCTCATGCTAGTATAGGAACCTGCCCATATGATACTTTCCATCAACACTTAACCCAGCCGTCGGAATCTAAGTGTGAGGACTCATAGTTTTATCTGGCGGTGTATAGGGGACATCCTTCTATCCTCCTGCTTATCTACTCCTTGAGTTTGAGCGAGGACCCAGGTAAGGGGTAGGTCACCAAACCATCCCCCCTCATGCATAACGGAGTCATCTCCGTTGATGAGGTATCCCATACTAATATGAGCAAATTATATGACCAAGCCCTTTCCCATATGTGGGAAAATGTGGTCGCATATGGTATTGGCTGATTGACGTAAGTACAAAGACACAATGTGCATTTTATCAAAACCTCCATTCTCCTTTTCTCCACTTCAAAACCAACATCTTGGTGCTTCATAACGACACAGAGTTTTCAAAGGGGTTTTGAATAAAACAATCTTTATTTTTCCCATCCTATAATTTATCTTATATTTCTACATAGAGTAGCAAAATAATTTCCATATACTTTTTGAAAAGGTTTTAGAAATTCTTTGTCCTCGGAGTAAATCATGTTGTAAAAGTGGATGCATGTATTAGGGTGCAAGCTCAGAGAGTAGCTTGCCTTGCTCGGCAAGGTGATCCTGGTCTTAATCTTCAGGTTCCCCAAATTCTTCTTCCTCGATAAACCCGACAACGTTCTCGTCTAATTCACAATCAAGAAAATACAAACAATCACTAACCTACTCAATCAACATCACAACAATACAATCTTGAATGCTCTAAATAGCCATTTCATTCATCAAGCAATACAATTTGGTTTCAATTTTAATTGAATTAACCATTATTTAATTATGGTTTAATTATGGCAGAAACTAGTTGAATATGCTTAATTACATATCTTAAGTTCTGTTTGTCACAAAAATACAAATTAAATTTCTACAGAAAGCTACTGATGTGTAGAATACAACACAATTGGATTTGGGTCAATTGGGCTTACCAAACTCCCTACATAATGATTTTAATCCAGAAGCTTAATAATCAAGTTTTAGCTACCAATTATGTTTTGTTGATCCAAAAATTAAATCCTCTTAGGGGTAACTAACCATACCTAAATGTGATCCACTAAAATTAGTCTTAACTCATTTGGCCGAACGAAGTATCAGAAACAAACAAGTTTAGAGTTTAAACCTTTTATGGTATTTTTAATAATACATTTTTATTATTTATCTAAATGAGGTGAAACCACTTGGGTTTGTTAGAAAATTTCATAAGATTTCCATAACATCTGGATTTTATGTATTTGGAGTTATAAATCTCGAGATATTGAATTTCAAAGTTTAAATCCAGTACTGATTTCTGTGAGAAAACTAAATTGGAAAAATCTAACTGTTGTGGATAATGTTGAGAATCCTAACGGGTGGGGTCCACTCGTCAGTGACTCAACAGAAAATGATTCGCGCGCTGGAAATGTTTAAAAGTCTGACGTGTGGGGCCCGCGGGTCAGCGACTCACAGCACGAACTGTTACGCGGCCAGGCCGAGATTGAGCGCGTCGGCGCCGACCTAAAGCGGGCGGCGCCGTGGCTCCGGCGACGGCGAGGTTTGCGATTTCTCACCTAGGGGGCTCGGGAGGGCGTGCTGTCGGTGCAGATCGACGGCGGCGACTCGGGGAAGCTTCTTGGACAAGCGGCGCGTGCTGGGGCGGCTCCAATCGACGGCGGCGAGCAACTCCTCCTCCGCGGCCGTGCTCCATCTCCGGCGAGGCTCCTGCGTCGTTCCTGGGCACGATCCAGAGGGGAAAAAGGGTCGAGTGAGCGAGTGGTTCATGGAGAAGGGGGTGCGGCCAGAGTGGAGAGAAGGGGAAGGGCAGCATGGCCTGGTCGTGGTCATCGTGTACCTCGGGCACGGCGAGCTCGAGGAGACCACGAGTGGCTGGGGCTTCGCGGCTCCGCCCCCCTGGCGGTGTACGAGAGGCGGTGGTGTGAGGGGGAGAGGCAGTGGGGAGGTGTGGCGAAAATGGGAGGCTCGAGCGGGGTATTTGTACCCGAGCTCCGGTCCATGGTGGACACGGTGCTGGGGCGGTCCAGAGGGGCTAGGGCTCTCCATAGGGGCGGTGGAGGCGCGGCTACGGTGTCGGGGTGCAGAGGGGCAAGGATGGTGGCGTGGAGGCGAGCTGCGCGTGCTCGGAGTGGGGGACGGCCGTGAGGGCGCTCGGGCGGTGCACGACGTGCACGGCATGGCGCGAGGGCTGCGGGCGCGGGCTCCTGATGGTTGTCTTGCTGCGCGGAGAGGGAGAAGAGAGGTGAGGACGAGAGGGGGGGGGGGGCACGGCGCTGGGACACCACGGCGTCGACACCTCCTTCCTCCACAGCACCGACCACGGCGACGTGCGCACGGCCGTCTGTCCCCTAGCGGCGACCACCAGGTGTTCGGAGAAATGCCTGAACCAAAATTAAATTCCAATTTTTGAATCTTTACTTCATGATTTGCTTCACCTAAGTTTAGCAAGGTTTATGGTGCTGTTTGATTTGTTATTGGACAAGTGCAAGACAACACTTTTTATGATTTGAATAAGATAAAGAAAGAATATAATTTAAATTTAGGTTTTTGAAATTAATATTTGGAGGGGAAAAATGGTGGGAGTAAAGTGGGAGTGTTCATTTTGTCACTCCACTGAATTTGGTTTGAAAGAAATTAATTTCCCACCTTGAGAAATAGTGTGACATTTGTCACATTGTTTTTATTGTTTTATGTATTTTTTATTTTCTTTTCTTCAAGTTTTTAGTTAGAGCTAACAACCAACACATTCAGAAGAAATAATTATCACAAGCAACAATATGAAATCAACACATATTAATTCATAAAAAAGTTTTTGTTGGCCCACATTTTTTATATAATAATTCATATTAAAATTTTGGGATGTTACAAATCCTTCCCCCTTAAAATAAATCTCGTCCCGAGATTTTCTAGGTCTGGTCACTAAAGAGGTTTGGGAATTCGCTTCTAAGGTAGTCTTCGCGTTCCCAAGTTGCTTCATCTTCTGAGTGGTCAGTCCACTGGACTTTGTAGAACTTGATCGCGCGTCTTTGGGTAAGACGAACATCTTCGTCGAGAATCTTGATGGGTCTCTCATGATAAGTCCAAACTTGATTCAGGTCGATGGATTGGTGGTCGATGTTTTTGAAAACATCGGGCTGGTCAGGAACTTCAAGACATTTCCGGAGCAGGGAAATGTGGAAGACATCGTGATAATCTGCTAACTCTCTGGGCAGCTCTAGTTGATAAGACACTTCTCCTCGACGGGCGATGATCTTAAAGGGTCCAATATACCTTGGCGCTAACTTTCTTTTGACATGGAAACGCTGCATTCCTTTAAGGGGTGTCACTGGGAGATAGACATAATCTACGACACTAAAAGTGACATCACGACGCTTGGGATCAGTGTAGCTCTTCTGACGGGATTGGGCAGTTTTAAGACGCTCACGGATAAGTTGGATTTGTTCTTCAATCTCACGGAGGGTATCTGGTCCAAACAATTTGCCTTCTCCGGTGTCGGACCAATTCAGGGGCGTACTACACTTCCTGCCGTAAAGGGCTTCAAACGGGGCTATTTGCAGACTAGACTGGTAACTATTGTTGTAGGAGAACTCTGCAAATGGAAGACAATCTTCCCACTTGGATCCATAGGATAGAACACACGCGCGAAGCATGTCCTCTAATATCTGGTTCACTCGCTTAGATTGGCCTCCGGTCTGGGGGTGATAAGCTGTGCTAAACGCTAACTTCGTTCCGAGGGCTTCGTGTAGGGCTTTCCAGAACCTCGAGGTGAACTGTGTGCCTCTGTTAGATACAATCCTCTTAGGCACACCATCCAGGCTTACTATTATGGAAATATACAAGTATGATAACTGATTTCCCCGATAGGTGGTATTGACGGGAATGAAATGGGCAACCTTGGTTAGTCTGTCAACGATGACCCAAATTGAGTCATGGCCTCCGTTGGATCTTGGAAGTCCGGTGAAAAAATCCATTCCAATCTCATCCCACTTCCACTCGGGAATCTTCAAGGGTTGGAGCAATCCAGCGGGTCGCTGATGTTCAGCCTTGACTCGCTGGCAGATATGTAACGCCCCGGGATTTATCCCCTTTTAGATTTGTGAGTTTTTCTTTTTGCTTCGACATGGCATCGCATCGCATTAATTTAATTTGTTGCATTTAAATTAAATTTCCACAATTAAATTCAAATGCATTTCAAATTAATTAAAAATGTGTTATTTTCAAATCTTTTAAAAATATTAAAAACTAGTTTATTAAATTGTCTATGCAAAACTAAAAATATTTTGTAAAGGTTTCGTATTTAAATTCCTTCTCGTTTTTGTTTTAAAAATATAAAACCGAAAAGTTTAAACGGGAGAGAAATTAAAAGCCCAAGCCCATCTACCCCCAAACCCTAGGGTTTCCCCCTGGAAACTTCTTTCCCACCCCCTGCCTTTTTGCAGCCACCCTCCTCTATTTTTCTGGAAATTTGTAAAGTCCTCCCACCTCTTTCTTTCCTTTTTTTCCCTCCTTTTCTTTTCTTTCTCTTTTTCTTTCTTTTTCTTTTCCTTCTTCCTCCTTCCTTCTCTCCACCGCACGGGAGAAAAATCCTCCCCGACTCCCTCTCGCACCGCACGCTCCCGAGCTCCCGCTCCCGCGCCATGGCCCCAGCGCCGCCGGCCCCGGTCGCCTCGCCTGCGCCTCAGCCGCCGCGCGCTGCGCCCGCAGCAGCCCCAGCCCTCCCGAGCTCGCCGTGCTCCCCAGCGCCCGCACCAGCCCCGGCCCTCTGGCCGCACGCCACCCCCGTCCCCAGCGCCACCGGCCGCCGCCCGCCGCCGCGCCAACCTCGGCCTCCTCGGCCGCGCGCCGCAGCGCCCGCCGCCGCGGCCGCCGTCTCCTCTGCTCCGGTTGCTCCGGCCGCCCCGGCCTGCTCCCGCCTCCGGCCGCGCCGCCGCGCTCCCGGCCACTCCGCCGCGCGCCGCCAGCGCGCCTCCCGCAGCGCCGCCGCCTCCCGCCGTCGCCCTCCTGCCCCACGCCGCGCGCCCCCGGCCGCCGCCCGCGCCCCGTCTCCGCCGCTCCACCGCGTCTCCCGCCTCCGGCCGCGCGCGTTCCGCGCCGCCTCCGTACGCCGCCGTCCGCCCGTGCGCTCCTCGCCTCCGCCTCTTCCCGCCGGATGCGCGCCTCCCCGCGCCGCACGCGCGTCTCCGCCGTGCTCCACCGCCGCCGCCCCTCACGTCTCTGCGCCGTGCCGCGCTGCGCGCCTCCGCTGTCCGCTGCTCCGCCTCGCGTGCGTCTACGCCCGTGCCGCGCCGCCATCCCCGCTTCCTCCTCTCTCCGGCCGCGTGCACGCCACCGCCGCCCGCCAGGTGTTCGAAAAAATGCCCGCAAGACCTTCGTCGCTTGTTGTCCGTGTTTGTCCACCCTTCGTGGTGTTGCCCGTGCGCGTGCGCGTCGCCTTCCGGTGCCGCGTTCCCGTGACTGCCCATGTTCGTGTTTCGGTGCCCGACCGTGCGCTTTCTTTCCGGTGTCCGATTGCCGCGCTCCTACGTGCCACGACTACCCGACCACTTCCACGACACCGACAAACGACGATGCCCCGGTTCCGCGACGACTACTTCCACGACGACGACTACTTCATCTACGGACCGAAGACGTCGGTTTCGAACCCTAGTTCACCCGATCCGACGTACGGACCCAAACCCTAACCCTAAACCTATTTTATTAAATGTCATCTATCTTGTGCATTTCGCATCATATTTACATGTGTTGCATCTTTTGGGTTTGCGGGTGTAGCAATTCACCTAAATAATAAATATGGAATGTGTGGGGCAAATCACTATATGTATTGCCCCATTCCATTTAATTTGACTAGATCATCTTTGCCATGTCTTGCCATGTTAATGAACACTTATATTGTGGAGTAAATAAATAACTGCACCTAAATATTAATTGTCGGAATTCCGGTTCCGCTTAATTCGGATTAGGTGCATCTCGCAATGCATCTTGCCATGTCATACATCATTCTCATATGATCATGCTGGATCTTTTGCCGTAGTTGTAAAATGCATCTTTTACGCTTTCCAGTGTTTGTTGCTTCTTCGCGGATACGACGTTGAGATGTGTGAGCAACGACAAGATCTGCTTCCTTGCGGGATTCCAGGCAAGCAAAGTTTGCTTGTTTACCTATACATTGTCTTTCATTCCTGCCGTTGATCTCTGCTACCCTAGTTATCGATTCTTGAACTGCGATCCCATCACATGTTTATCCTGCAGCCCATACAGCTTTATCCCCACAACCTAATACCCGTTGCATGTTTATCTGTTGGCCTTGCGAGTCGTAGCGCATGCTTAGAGTTGTTTGTGCGAGTCGTCTGTTGGTCTTATGTTTCATCTGCTTAGTATTATTATTCTACCTTAATAAAATGTTGTATTATATTGGGGTATTATAATTAAAAGATAAGGCACCAGGCGGAAGGCCTTGCGAGGTGCTTTGTTCTGCTCAGTGTCGACCTAGGAACTGAGATTTTGTCCTCGGATCCAATTTTGAGCGCACTAACCACTTGTGGGAGGCCCAATGGAGCCCCCCTCGACTTTGAACGGATCTACAGCTTGTCCATGTGCCGCAACTAGTTCGGGTTTTCCATTTGCTCATATGCATGTGCATGATGATGATGATGATGATGAGAGGGTATGTGATACGGGGGGTCATATAGGTGTGGTGCGCGCGAAGCGGACAGTTCCTACTGTGGTTTGAGCCGCATGGCGCGTGGACACAAACTAATGAGTCCGCAACTGAGATTCGGCCGGACTCTTGACGCGGGTAACAACTCATATGGGTGGCAGTTGGACTTGCTGTAGTGAAGGAATGAGTCGTGTTGAGAAGCCCTGATGCTTGCTTGGGTTGATCATGCGAGTATGGGTACAGTAGTGCACCCCTGCAGGGTATAATCTTATCGATGAGCCGTGTCCACGGTTATGGACGACTTTGGTGATGATGCTGGCTAACAAGATCTAGACAACTTGCACCTAATTAATGTTAATTAATTTGACTAGTAATATAGAATTACTTTCACAATAAATTATAAATAAAACTGTTCAACATGTGAGTTTCCCGAATTGCTTCCTCATATTTGGTTGAGGCGGTTAATTCGAGAATGGGTTATGTTTGGTGTTAGTTGTAGATGTTTACTTTATGCGCTCTCTTATCCCTCTCTGATTAGACGGAAGTTATAGCGTGTCTCTCTAGGTAGCTAGTGCTGCTGCCGCTAAGTCCACCTCCCCTATATTTTGGGAGATGGTGTAGAAAGTAGGCAAGTCGGTTTTGCTTGCCAGGGAGTGCCCTGACCCTCTTTTGGGATGTGCTTTATGTGCAGTTAACAGGTTTGAAGTCTGACGACGTTAGCTTGGGAATCCCTCCGGCTTGGCTGGGCAGGGATATGGCGCCATTGCTTATCTTCAGGACTCTTAGTCCAATTTGCATCTTATCCGTAGTCGGATACTATTTTGCTTCCGCTGTCATTTG
Organism: Poa annua; assembly: GCA_026929855.1. Classification (NCBI taxonomy): domain Eukaryota; kingdom Viridiplantae; phylum Streptophyta; class Magnoliopsida; order Poales; family Poaceae; genus Poa; species Poa annua. Next base: position 160,383,684 of record CM049427.1, on the reverse strand, counting down.
TATCTTTGTATTGTATATTTGTATCTTGACTCGTTCGAGTCGTTGTTGTATTTTATCTTCCGTTGTATTTGTGGATGTATCGGAACTGTTGTAATGTTATCACAATTCCACCCACATAATGCGCATGTTTCGGCGTGCCCATTATGTCTGGTGGGCGACCTAAAATCGTTATTATGCGGATTTCGGCGGGAACGCTTAAATCTACATAGTACCGATTTTAGGGCGTCACAAAGTGGTATCAGAGCCTTGGTTTTGATCTCCTTGTTGTTTCGATACGAATGGTTATCGAAGCAGCGGGTCCGCAAAAACCTGTAGGATAACCTCGCTAACGGTCGTTGTTTCTAGAGTGTCGAAAACTATTTGACTAAAATTATTTTGAAAAGATCTCAATAGGATTCTTTTATTCCTTACCTCAATTCTATTTCTCCTCTTACCTTACTTGTTTTGGAGTCTCTTCTCTTATCCAAACTTTCAAAGTTTTAGGATCCTACGCGTGGGTGGACGATTTCTTGCCTTTTATCCTATTAGGTCGATCTTTTGGAGTCGTCTTCGTCGTGAGCAACAATCCCTTGTTAGTGGTGTCGAGAATTTCAAGGTGGAGCAACAATCCCTTGTTAGTGGTGTCGAGAAGTTCATGCCGGAGCGTGAAGACTCGATAGTTACCCCTCTCTTCTTGTGGTCACGGCGTGGATCTCGGGACGCGATCCCTTGTTACTGGTGTCGATTGTAACGCCCCGGGATTTATCCCCTTTTAGATTTGTGAGTTTTTCTTTTTGCATCGACATGGCATCGCATCGCATTAATTTAATTTGTTGCATTTAAATTAAATTTCCACAATTAAATTCAAATGCATTTCAAATTAATTAAAAATGTGTTATTTTCAAATCTTTTAAAAATATTAAAAACTAGTTTATTAAATTGTCTATGCAAAACTAAAAATATTTTGTAAAGGTTTCGTATTTAAATTCCTTCTCGTTTTTGTTTTAAAAATATAAAACCGAAAAGTTTAAACGGGAGAGAAATTAAAAGCCCAAGCCCATCTACCCCCAAACCCTAGGGTTTCCCCCTGGAAACTTCTTTCCCACCCCCTGCCTTTTTGCAGCCACCCTCCTCTATTTTTCTGGAAATTTGTAAAGTCCTCCCACCTCTTTCTTTCCTTTTTTTTCCCTCCTTTTCTTTTCTTTCTCTTTTTATTTCTTTTTCTTTTCCTTCTTCCTCCTTCCTTCTCTCCACCGCACGGGAGAAAAATCCTCCCCGACTCCCTCTCGCACCGCACGCTCCCGAGCTCCCGCTCCCGCGCCATGGCCCCAGCGCCGCCGGCACCGGTCGCCTCGCCTGCGCCTCAGCCGCCGCGCGCAGCGCCCGCAGCAGCCCCAGCCCTCCCGATCTCGCCGTGCTCCCCAGCGCCCGCACCAGCCCCGGCCCTCCGGCCGCACGCCACCCCCGTCCCCAGCGCCACCGGCCGCCGCCCGCCGCCGCGCCAACCTCGGCCTCCTCCGCCGCGCGCCGCAGCGCCCGCCGCCGCGGCCGCCGTCTCCTCTGCTCCGGTTGCTCCGGCCGCCCCGGCCTGCTCCCGCCTCCGGCCGCGCCGCCGCGCTCCCGGCCACTCCGCCGCGCGCCGCCAGCGCGCCTCCCGCAGCGCCGCCGCCTCCCGCCGTCGCCCTCCTGCCCCACGCCGCGCGCCCCCGGCCGCCGCCCACGCCCCGTCTCCGCCGCTCCACCGCGTCTCCCGCCTCCGGCCGCGCGCGTTCCGTGCCGCCGTCCGGCCGCGCAGCGCCGCCGTCCGCCCGTGCGCTCCTCGCCTCCGCCTCTTCCCGCCGGATGCGCGCCTCCCCGCGCCGCACGCGCGTCTCCGCCGTGCTCCACCGCCGCCGCCCCTCACGTCTCTGCGCCGTGCCGCGCTGCGCGCCTCCGCTGTCCGCTGCTCTGCCTCGCGTGCGTCTACGCCCGCGCCGCGCCGCCATCCCTGCTGCCTCCTCTCTCCGGCCGCGTGCACGCCGCCGCCGCCCGCCAGGTGTTCGACAAAATGCCCGCAAGACCTTCGTCGCTTGTTGTCCGTGTTTGTCCACCCTTCGTCGTGTTGCCCGTGCGCGTGCGCGTCGCCTTCTGGTGCCGCGTTCCCGTGACTGCCCATGTTCGTGTTTCGGTGCCCGACCGTGCGCTTTCTTTCCGGTGTCCGATTGCCGTGCTCCTACGTGCCACGACTACCCGACCACTTCCACGACACCGACAAACGATGATGCCCCGGTTCCGCGACGACTACTTCCACGACGACGACTACTTCATCTACGGACCGAAGACGTCGGTTTCGAACCCTAGTTCACCCGATCCGACGTACGGACCCAAACCCTAACCCTAAACCTATTTTATTAAATGTCATCTATCTTGTGCATTTCGCATCATATTTACATGTGTTGCATCATTTGGGTTTGCGGGTGTAGCAATTCACCTAAATAATAAATATGGAATGTGTGGGGCAAATCACTATATGTATTGCCCCATTCCATTTAATTTGACTAGATCATCTTTGCCATGTGTTGCCATGTTAATGAACATTTAATTTGTGGAGTAAATAAATAACTGCACCTAAATATAATTGTCGGAATTCCGGTTCCGCTTAATTCGGATTAGGTGCATCTCGCAATGCATCTTGCCATGTCATACATCATTCTCATATGATCATGCTGGATCTTTTGCCGTAGTTGTAAAATGCATCTTTTACGCTTTCCAGTGTTTGTTGCTTCTTCGCGGATACAACGTTGAGATGTGTGAGCAACGACAAGATCTGCTTCCTTGCGGGATTCCAGGCAAGCAAAGTTTGCTTGTTTACCTATACATTGTCTTTCATTCCTGCCGTTGATCTCTGCTACCGTAGTTATCGATTCTTGAACTACGATCCCATCACATGTTTATCCTGCAGCCCATACAGCTTTATCCCCACAACCTAATACCCGTTGCATGTTTATCTGTTGGCCTTGCGAGTCGTAGCGCATGCTTAGAGTTGTTTGTGCGAGTCGTCTGTTGGTCTTATGTTTCATATGCTTAGTATTATTATTCTACCTTAATAAAATGTTGTATTATATTGGGGTATTATAATTAAAAGATAAGGCACCAGGCGGAAGGCCTTGCGAGGTGCTTTGTTCTGCTCAGTGTCGACCTAGGAACTGAGATTTTGTCCTCAGATCCAATTTTGAGCGCACTAACCACTTGTGGGAGGCCCAATGGAGCCCCCCTCGACTTTGAACGGATCTACAGCTTGTCCATGTGCCGCAACTAGTTCGGGTTTTCCATTTGCTCATATGCATGTGCATGATGATGATGATGATGATGATGAGAGGGTATGTGATACGGGGGGTCATATAGGTGTGGTGCGCGCGAAGCGGACAGTTCCTACTGTGGTTTGAGCCGCATGGCGCGTGGACACAAACTAATGAGTCCGCAACTGAGATTCGGCCGGACTCTTGACGCGGGTAACAACTCATATGGGTGGCAGTTGGATTTGCTGTAGTGAAGGAATGAGTCGTGTTGAGAAGCCCTGATGCTTGCTTGGGTTGATCATGCGAGTATGGGTACAGTAGTGCACCCCTGCAGGGTATAATCTTATCGATGAGCCGTGTCCACGGTTATGGACGACTTTGGTGATGATGCTGGCTAACAAGATCTAGACAACTTGCACCTAATTAATGTTAATTAATTTGACTAGTAATATAGAATTACTTTCACAATAAATTATAAATAAAACTGTTCAACGTGTGAGTTTCCCGAATTGCTTCCTCATATTTGGTTGAGGGGGTTAATTCGAGAATGGGTTATGTTTGGTGTTAGTTGTAGATGTTTACTTTATGCGCTCTCTTATCCCTCTCTGATTAGACGGAAGTTATAGCGTGTCTCTCTAGGTAGCTAGTGCTGCTGCCGCTAAGTCCACCTCCCCTATATTTTGGGAGATGGTGTAGAAAGTAGGCAAGTCGGTTTTGCTTGCCAGGGAGTGCCCTGACCCTCTTTTGGGATGTGCTTTATGTCCAGTTAACAGGTTTGAAGTCTGACGACGCTAGCTTGGGAATCCCTCCGGCTTGGCTGGGCAGGGATATGGCGCCATTGCTTATCTTCAGGACTCTTAGTCCAATTTGCATCTTATCCGTAGTCGGATACTATTTTGCTTCCGCTGTCATTTGTATCTTTGTATTGTATATTTGTATCTTGACTCGTTCGAGTCGTTGTTGTATTTTATCTTCCATTGTATTTGTGGATGTATCGGAACTGTTGTAATGTTATCACAATTCCACCCACATAATGCGCATGTTTCGGCGTGCCCATTATGTCTGGTGGGCGACCTAAAATCGTTATTATGCGGATTTTCGCGGGAACGCTTAAATCTACATAGTACCGATTTTAGGGCGTCACAAGATATCACACTTGGCTACAAAAAACACCAATCTCTCGCTTCATTCCGTGCCACTAAAATCTTTCACGAAGGTCTTGGTACATTTTGGTTCCGCCGGGGTGGATTGAATAGGGGGTCTCGTGGGCTTCCTTCAGGATTAACTCCTTAAGTTCCGTGATATTGGGCACACAGATACGACCATTGAATCTCAACACTCCATCAGCATCTTCGGTAAAACCAGGCGCTTTACCGAGAGAAATCTTCTTCTTAATTCCATCTATGCTCACATGACCTTTTTGGGCTTCCTTGATTTGATCCATCAGGGTTGGGGCTAACTCTAAATTGGCCAGATAACCTTGGCTAACAAGCTCTAGTCCAAAATCTTTCAACTCTTTGAACAAGGCTGGCTGTTCGGCTTGGATCAAGGCATTCAGGGTGCAAGGTTTGCGACTAAGGGCATCGGCAACTACATTAGCCTTTCTGGGGTTATAATGGATACCAATATCATAATCTTTGATTAATTCCATCTACCTCCTCTGTCGCAGATTTAACTCCCTCTGGGTGAAGATATACTTCAAGCTCTTATGATCCGTATAGATCTCGCAACAATGTCCCGCAAGATAGGGATGCCACGTCTTCAGAGCGAGAACAACAACGGCTAACTCCAGGTCATGGGTTGGGTAGTTCTCTTCATGCGGTCGCAACTGCCGGGACAGATACGACACCACTTTGCCTTCTTGCATCAGAACGCAACCAAGTCCCACGCGTGATGCATCGCAATACACGTCGAAACTCTTGGTGACGTCTAGAATAATCAGGACGGGGGTTGAGGTCAGTCTCTTCTTCAATTCCTGGAAACTCTCTTCACACTTCTGAGTCCATTCAAATTTCTTGTATTTTTTCAGCAGTTGGGTCAGGGGTTTGGCTAAACTGGAGAATCCTTCAACGAACTTGCGGTAGTATCCAGCTAGTCCGAGAAAGCTTCGGATTTTTTTCACACTATTTGGGGCTTTCTAGTCCACAATGGCTTGGATTTTCTCCGGGTCAACAGAAGTTCCTCCCGCAGACACAACATGTCCAAGAAATGCCACTTCACTGAGCCAAAACTCACACTTGCTAAGCTTGGCATATAACTGGTGCTCTCAGAGGGTTTCTAAAACTAGAGGCAGGTGTTCAGCATGCTCTTCTTCGGTTCTGGAGTAAACAAGGATATCGTCGAGGAAAACTACCACGAACTTGTCGAGATACTCCATGAAAATCTTATTCATGAGATTCATGAAATAGGCTGGGGCATTGGTCAGACAAAGGACATAGCGGTGTATTCAAACAAACCATAGCGGGTGGTGAAGGCGGTCTTGGGAATGTCTGACTCTCGGATCTTCAACTGATGATATCCTGTCCAAAGATCTATCTTGGAAAAGACTCGGGCTTTGTTCATCTGATCGAACAGATCCTCGATCTTGGGAAGAGGATACTTGTTTTTAATGGTCATGTCATTTAGCTTGCGATAATCTACACACATGCATGTGGTACCGTCTCTCTCGTCCTAAAAAATAATGGGTGATCCCCAGAGTGAAGCGCTTGGGCGAATAAGTCCTTTGCTGAGCATGTCAGCCAACTGCTTCTTCAATTCAACCAACTCTTCCGGATTCATTCGATAAGGCCTTTGGGATATAGGGGCTGTTCCTGGGATAAGTTCAATGATGAACTCAATATCCCTGTCTGGCGGCATACCAGGCAATTCTTTAGGGAAAACATCTCAGAACAGGTGAACAACACGAATCTCATCTAGGGCGGGTCGAGCTATGCTCTCATGGCATCCTGGTTGGGGTCGACTGGTTTCGGACACATACTCCACTTCTAATCCTTTGTCGGTGGTGAGGGATACAGCTCTCCGGGCGCAGTCAATTTGACCACGGTACTTGGCTTGGCAGTTCATACCAAGTATAACATCTATACCTTGGGTTCCTAGAATGATTAAGTCGACTGGAAACTTTTCTCCTTTGACCTCAAGGGAAACGTCAGGGCAAAAGAACTTGGTCTCTATGGCTGATTCTGGGATTTGGATGACCAAGGTTTTGGGTAAGAGGTTTCTGACTAAACCTCCCTTGGCAACAAATTCTTGGGTAACAAAGGAATGGGTAGCACCAGAATCAAACAGAACAGTTGCAGGTACTGAGTTAACAAGGAACGTACCCAGCACAACATTTGGCGCATCCATGGCCTCTTCAGCATTGATGTGGTGCAGACGGCCCTTGGCAACAGCAACATTTCCGCGGGGTGCGGGGTTCTTGCCATTTCCATTACGTCCTTGGCCATTGTTCGGTGCCTGTGCATCGGGGCGTGGACCATTCTTCTTAGGATTGGGGCATTCTCTAAAGTAGTGACCCTTAGTGCCGCAATCAAAGCAGACAACATTGGCATTGCGGTTGAAGTTGTTAAAATTCCCTCCAGGACGGATGTTGTTATTGGGGCGGTTGAAGTTGTTTGGGTTGTTTGGGCAATTAGGGTAGTTGGGGCGTGGAGTTTGTGGTGGTCGATAGGCTGGCTTGGGGTTTTGTGGAAAGATGCGAGGCTTCTGGCTGCTCGAACCTTCCTGGGCAATCATTCTCCTCTTACGACCTTCAAACATAGTCTTGCGCTTGGTCTCCAGCTGGATGGCTTTGTCCACAAGTGACTCCAAATCATCAAAGTCATGAATAACCAAAGCACACTGCAACTCATCATGAAGTGCATTCATGAAGCGCTCCATCTTCCTCTTCTCGGTGTCGGTGTCATCAGGAGCATACTGAGATAAGTCAGTGAACTCATCCAGATAACTGACCACATCTCTACTTCCCTGCCGCAGCTCGCGGAATTCATCCTTCTTCCTCTTAATGAGTCCGCTGGGAATGTGCTTCTTGCGGAACCTCTCCTGGAACTCGGCCCAATTGATAACATGACCAGCTGGCTGGAGAGCCTTGGTAGCTTTCCACCAAGCTCGTGCAGGTCCTGCAAGATAGTGGGTTGCATACATCACTTTCTCAGGTTCTCCTACGGCAGCAACTTCCAGATTGTTGTCCAAGGTGCGAAGCCAATCATCGGCCTCTAATGGGTGAAGTCCCTTGGAAAAGGTGGGTGGGTTAGTCTTCTGAAAGTCGCTCAAGGTGGATCACTGATTTCCTTCGCCATTGCCATTGACATTGTTGTTGTTGTTGTTGTGGGCGGCAGCAATTTGCTGCAGGGCAGCGAAGTGAGCTTGACGCTTCACTTGGGTCCTCTTCTTGAGAAGAACGACCTTCTCCTCCTTCAGCTGCGCCTCACGCTCGCGAATCTCCTTGAGCGACATACGATCAAAACGAGACCGAAGTCTAGCGCACATCAGGTCCTCCTGGGTGCGAAAGAGCATAATCTCCATGTCCAAGATATACTCTCCGAACGTCGGGTGTAGAGGGGACAGACTAGGGTGTCCATTATCGGTGCGCCTCCCGTAGAACTGGAAACGAGAGTTCACCAACTCCGCCTTGTGCTCCTCACAAAGTCGGGCTAGCATCCGCTGCATGGAACGACACAGTCCGTCTTCCCAGTGGACGTCCATGGTGGTAAAGATGAGTGTCCTGGATCCGTGGGACTTGATGTTCCCGCGAACAGACGCCTCGACCAACCAAGACAGGTTCCCGTTGCCGAGAGTGTCCACCTGGGCTCCTTTAAACTCTGGAGCGGGGTGACCTAACAGCTTTCTCAACTCGAACAGGTCCTTCTCGAACATCAGCTTGCCGTCCTTCTCAAGCTGAACGAACTCGGTGAAATGGATCGCCTTCTACAATTTTAGTCAAATTTTTAAGTTAGTGAGATGACAAGTGTATCGAATTTCAAATGTAGTGAGGCAACAAGTGAACAAAATTTCAAGTTTAATAGAATGACGAGTGTGCCCAATTTTAAGGATACAACGGAAAACGTAATATGTAGTGAGAGTAGAATTTTGCGTAAGTGAGAGGATTAGGGATAAGCATTTTTTTTGAGAATACTTCATTCCTTTATTTTTTTAGAATTTAATTTTGTAACACCTACCTAGCGACCATGCTAATCTAAGGTCTCTTATAGTCGAGATGGATCTGATACCAGCTCCGTGGGGACCCCGGACTAGCTGTCCGAAATACCCGATTATGCTTAACACAACGATCACTTGATCAGTCTGTCGTTGCACATAATCCGAACTGAATACCGAATTTACATCCATTACAATACCGCGTTAAAGTCTTACATAAACGGTCCTTTAGACCAAGTCTTACATAGGTGCCTTCATGGGCCAAACCAAAATAATCAGTGGTAACTAAGGCGTAGTAGACATCATGTCCTTACAACGACCCAACAAGCAGTCAACTTAAGAAGATCCTCAGTTCACATAGAAGTCGGCATACTCCTCCTCGACGTAGTGCTCCTTGATGTCTGGCTACGACAATAGCTAGGGACGAAACCATTATGAGTACATTTTATTGTACACGCAAACTACTCCAACATGAGTATGCACTAGTCTCATTTCAATATCAAACTTTTATTTTCTTTAAGGCATCTCTATATCTTTGTTGAAGAAGATAAGAAGAATTTCATAGCTACTCTTAATATAATGTCCCAATTATTTAGTTTCTCCAAAACTCCTCCGTTTTCTGACCATAACCCTTCATGGTTCAGTGTCTCCATCAACCTCATACCGATCCGTTGGTATAGGTGTATGGAACATTCTCCACTTCCTTTTCTTTAAAAAACTCAAATCTTTTCAAAACTTGCACATGGTCAAAGTAGGGTCTCACAACTATCCATATCCGAGGACTCGGCTACTCGAATAGTTTTACACTCTGTAGGGGTAGCACGCTTTTCCCACATCCATCCGGTAACTCATCGTGTCAGCCACGTCCCGCCATACAAGGTGTATGCGAAGTTGAGACACCGGCCCTAGTATGTCCTTTGCTCATGTTAGTATAGGAACCTTCCCATATGATACTTTCCATCAACACTTAACCCAGCCCGTCGGAATCTAAGTGTGAGGACTCATAGTTTTATCTGGCGGTGTATAGGGGACATACTTCTATCCTCCTCCTTATCTACTCATAGAGTTTGAGCGAGGACCCAGGTCAGGGGTAGGTCACCAAACCATCCCCCTCATGCATAACAGAGTCATCTCCGTTGATGAGGTATCCCATACTAATGTGGGCAAATTATATGACCAAGCCCTTTCCCATATGTGTGTAAATGTGGTCGCACAGGGTATTGGCTGATTGACGTAAGTACAAAGACACAATGTGCATTTTATCAAAACTTTCATTCTCCCTTTCTCCACTTCAACACCAACATCTTGGTGCTTCATAACCACACAGAGTTTTCAAAGGGGTTTTGAATAAAACAATCTTTATTTTCCCATCCTATAATTTATCTTATATTTCTACATAGAGTGGCAAAATAATTTCCATATACTTTTTGAGAAGGTTTTAGAAATTCTTTGTCCTAGGAGTAAATCATGTTGTAAAAGTGGATGCATGTATTAGGGTGCAAGCTCAGAGAGTATCTTTCCTTTCTCGGCAAGGTGATCCTGGTCTTGATCTTCAAGTTCCCCAAATTCTTCTTCCTTGATAAACCTGACAGCGTTCTCGTCTAATTCATAATCAAGCAAATACAAACAATCACTAACCTACTCAATCAACATCACAACAATACAATCTTGAATGCTCTAAATAGCCATTTTATTCATCAAACAATACAATTTGGTTTCAATTTTAATTGAATAAACCATTATTTAATTATGGTTTAATTATGGCAGAAACTAGTTGAATATGCTTAATTACATATCTTAAGTTCTGTTGGTCACAAAATACAAACTAAATTTCTACAGAAAGCTACTGATGTGTAGACTAAACACAATTATAATACAACCAAATTGGATCAGTTACCCCTAAGGTCAATTGGGTTTACCAAACTCCCTACATAATGATTTTAATCCGAACCTTAATAATCAAGTTTTAGCTACCAATTATGTTCTGGTGATCCAAAAATTAAATACTCTTAGGGGTAACTAACCATGACTAAATGTGATCCACTAAAATTGGTCTTAACTCATTTGTCCTAACAGAGTATCAGAAACAAACAAGTGTATATTTTAAACCTTTTATGGTATTTTTAATAATACATTTTTATTATTCATCTAAATGAGGTGAAACCACTTAGGTTGGTTAGACAATTTCATAAGCTTTCCAGAACATTTGGATTTGATGTATTTGGGTTTATAAATCTCGAGATATTGAATTTCAAAGATTGAATCCAGTACTGATTTCTCTGAGAAAACTAAATTGGAAAAATCTAACTGTTGTGGATAATGTTGAGAATCCTGACGGGTGGGGTCCACTCGTCAGTGACTCAACAGAAAATGATTCGCACGCTGGAAATGTTTAAAATTCTGACGTGTGGGGCCCACGGGTCAGCGACTCACAGCACGAAGCGTTACACGGCCGTGGATCTGAGATCCAATGGCCGAGATTGAGCGCATCGGCGACGACCTAAATCGGACGGCGCCGCGGCTCCGGCGACGGCGAGGTTCGCGATTGCTCACCTAGGGGGCTCGGGAGGGCGTGCTGGCGGTGCAGATCAACGGCGGCGACTCAGGGAAGCTTGTTGGACGAGCGACGCGTGCTGGGGCGGCTCCAATTGACGGCGGCGAGCAACTCCTCCTCCGCGGCCGTGCTCCAACTCCGGCGAGGCTCCTGCGTCGTTCCTAGGCACGATCCAGAGGGGAAAAAGGGCCGGGTGAGCGAGGGGTTCATGGAGAAGGGGGTGCGGCCAGAGAGGAGAGAAGGGGAAGGGCAACACGGCCTGGCCGTGGTCGTCGTCTACCTCGGGCACGGCGAGCTCGAGGAGACCACTGGCGGCTAGGCTTCGCGGCTACGGCTCCGCCCTCCTGGCGGTGCACGAGAGGCGGTGGTGTGAGGGGGAGAGGCAGTGGGGAGGTGTGGCAAAAATGGGAGGTTCGGGCGGGGTATTTGTACCCGAGCTCCGGTCCATGGTGGACACGGTGCTGGGGCGGTCCAGAGGGGCTAGGGCTCGCCATAGGGGCGGTGGAGGCCCGACAACGGTGACGGGGTGCAGAGGGGCAAGGATGGTGGCGTGGAGGCGAGCTGCACGTGCTCGCAGTGGGGGACGGCCGTGAGGGCGCTCGGGCGGTGCACGACGTGCACGGCATGGCGCGAGGGCTGCGGGCGCGGGCTCCTGCTAGTTGTCTTGCTGCGCGGAGCGGGAGCGGAGAGGTGAGGAAGAGAGGGGGGTGCACGGCGCTGGGACACCACGGCGTCGACACCTCCTTCCTCCATAGCGCCAACCACGGCGACGTGCGCATGGCCGTCTGCCCCTGGCGGCGACCACCAGGTGTTCGACGAAATGCTTGAACCAAAATTAAATTCCAATTTTTGAATCTTTACTTCATGATTTGCTTCACCTAAGTTTAGCAAGGTTTATGGTGCTGTTTGATTTGTTATTGGACAAGTGCAACACAACACTTTTTGTGATTTGAATAAGATAAAGAAAGAATATAATTTAAATTTAGGTTTTTGAAATTAATATTTGGAGGAAAAAAAAATGGTGGGAGTAAAGTAGGAGTGTTCATTCTGTCACTCCACTGAATTTGGTTTGAAAGAAATTAATTTCCCACCTTGAGAAATAGTGTGACATTTGTCACATTGTTTTTATTGTTTTATGTTTTGTTTTGTTTATTTTCTTTTCTTCAAGTTTTAAGTTAGAGCTAACAACCAACACATTCACAAGAAATAGTTATCACAAGCAACAATATGAAATCAACACATATTAATTCATAAAAATGTTTTTGTTGGCCCACATTTTTTATATAATAATTCATATTAAAATTTTGGGATGTTACAAGATATCTATGAACGAGTCTCCCACACAGTAAGTATCGCTATGGCAAAAGGTTTAAGACTCGACGTCTAGGTTCGATCGATAAAAGTCATTCGTTATAACACAGGGGTTAATGCATGGTGTCTAGGCCCACGAATTAATCATTGATCGGAAAGGGGTCTCAATCATGTCTGCTATTATATCGAACCGATAGGTTAACACACTTAAGAGGTTTCGACAAGACAACCGGAAAGAAAAGAGTACACCGGGAACGTCCCGGGAATGGTCCGATGGAGATCCGGCAGCGACGAAATAGTTTTCGGAGCCGGAATAAATTATGTAATATATATTTAATATTAATAAATGTAATTAATAGTTAGATATATTTTTATTTAATTAATTTCGAATTTTTAAAGGCAGAATTCCTTAAATGGGCCCTCTGATGGAAAGAAGGCCCATGAGGGGGGAAGTCTCCCCCCAAAGGGAGAGGGCTGGTTCGGCCGTCCTAGGTGGGCCACAATGGGCCCACCTAGGGCCGGCGCATGTAGCCTAGCCGCATGGGGGTGTGGGAATAGTCCCACACCGCCCGGCTGGCGAGGTTGGCAGCCCTCTTTCCCTTTATATAGAGGGGCACCCTTGGCCTGTTAATTCACCCAATTATTCTCTGTTTTCTCCTCGAATTCGTGATTCCCTTTGTCGGAGTTGCGCCGAAGAGAGAGTACTCTCCACCATACGCCCTCTGCCGTGTTGTTGGTGTTCTAGTCCAAGTCTTCCGCTGCTCGTCCTGTACTGGAGCTTCGGAGGCCGGTGTCTCCACCGTATGTGCGTGACGCTCTGCGAGGTGCCACACTAGTTGTGCTGGGAGGTCTATGTCCTCTACACGACCTTGAGGTCGGCTACGTCGTCTTCATCGTCAACGCTTGTGCGGGAGCGTAATCCGCGCTTTTCGGTCTACAAGGGTATGTATACCGATCTCCTCTGTATTACTATATCTGCATATGTAACGTCCCCAAATAAGCTATTTTTTAATTAGGACTTGTTTTGTGCATCATGAGCATCATTTGCATCTAATTAAAATTTGTACAAACTTTGAGTTTTAAAAATGAAAGAGAAAACACTTAAGTGGCTAAAACACTTGTTATTTTAAAAGTGTTAAAAGAATTTCAAAATTTGCAAAATCCAAGGTTGCCAATGGCTTCCTTTTTAAAATTCTAAAACTCCTGGTATTTTGTATAAATTTTCTGTTCACAAAAAGGCCCTCAAATCATTTATTTTCCAAACTAGGGGCCTGTTTCCAAAGGTTTTGTAGTTTTCCAAAACTCCAGGGGGTTTTCCAGAAAGTCATCGTCGTCTTGAACCTTCCGACCTTCCGTGCATCCGTGTCGCGCGCGAGGCCGTCCCTCACGAAGGATGCGTAGAGATTCGCTCCGCCGACGTTGCACGGCTATAAGAATCCCTCCGCCGCCGTCGGAGAAACCCTAGCCGCCATTCCTCCCATATCTTCCGAATTTCTTCAAAAAAGCTAGCTTCGGGATCGCTGGCGATTGCCCCTATTTCCGGCTACCCAGGGCTCCCGTGAGGTTCTCTGAAGGTCCTCCGTCCTCCCCTCTTCCTCCTCGATGAGCTGTGCTGGCCGGAGAGCAAGCAATCGATGGAATCGGGCCGTTTTCAACAAGTCCGGCCGCTGGCCTCCACGGACCATCCCAGCCTTTTGCGGCCTCCCCGTGCTTCGCTGACCCTTCCACGAGCTCCGTGGTGAGCGACTGGTCCTCCCAGACCCCTTCATTCTCCCCCTCTCGCTCTGGTTCTTCCCGCCCACGTGCGCCGCCGTCAGCCTCCGCTCCGGCGAGCTCACCGCCGCTTCCGGCGACCATTCTCTGGCGGCTCCGCCTCCTCTTGGTCCTGTGCAATCGTGCACCTCCAAGCGCGCCCTCACACCTTGCCAATTTCGCCGCCAATCGTCGAGTTGGTCTCGGCAGGAGAGCAATGCTCCATTGCTGACGTCAGCTGACGTCAGCGCCTCCTTTTATTTATCTTTATCTTTTACTGAGATGATTTAATTCTATTTTCTATATTTAATTCAAATGTATGACATGTGGGGTCCCTGTCAGAATTTTAATGTTTCCAAAAATGATTTCCAGAGTTGTTAAATATTTAGAAAAGTTATTCATTTAAATTCATAAATTAATAAATATTTTAAATTGATTTTAAATTTTTTAATATTTGGAAATTCATAACTAATTCATTTTAAATAAGAAAATTATGAATAATATATCAAAATTTACAGAAAAAATAAGATCTATCTAATTATGTACAAATCTTGCATATTTAAATAACTTTGAACCATGTTTACAATAGAATAACAAACACAACATTTCATTTAAATATGGAGTTTGTCGAATGGCACCTGTCGGGCATTCGCACTCCATCCAAAATGTGCTTTCATGCGTAGGGTTTACATTTAAATTCTTTAACTTGTCATGTCATACATTGTGCGCATTGCATCGGTGCCACGGTTGAATGTTGTTTCCCGTTTCTTTCCGGTATTTCGTTTTCGCGGTAGAATGTGAATCCAAAGTGGATTCCACAACACCGAAGGCTTGATGAATCATCGACGACATACTCAAGCAGGAATCCATCAAGGGTTACTCCTGGTTACCTTGGTCAACCGAAGCAGGAAATATCCAAAAGCTTTATATCTTGTTAACAAAGAGCAAGGCATGCATAACCTTTTATTTGCACATATATGGTTTCAAATGTGGTTTTGAGGTGAGGTATACAGTGTCTTAATTGTTGCATCGCCAGAGCCTAGATTGCTTAGCCATGCTTAGATTTTTTCTCTTCTCCATCCGGTTCTGAATCAGAGAAGTGAAGGAACTGTCATGAAGGATGGCGTGGAATGGTGAGAGATGTGTTGAATATGCTAAAGACTTGGATGAGAGGCCACAATGGGATTGTAGTGGGTTGTCTCGTTCTTGTCGATACTAGGAACTGAGTTCCTGGGTTTGGAACCAAGACCTCGTGCATCCACATAGGACTTGGACCTCCCTTGACCCCAACTTGTCTAGCCTACTACGTGAAGCCACTAGTTTGAGTTTTCCATTTGCGTGTGTGGTAAAAGAAGAAATGAGAGAATTAGGGCCAGGTTCAAGTGGGATGCGGTCACAAATCTTGGACTTGGCAAACCGCACTAGAGACCGCTGCGCGTGGTCAGATCTACTGTTGTGGCTCATGGACATAGGCGAACCTTGGGAAAGGTCGTGGCCAACCTTTCTGTCGGCACTCCCCGGAAGAGTGCTAATGTCTGGCGCAAGGATTGGTTGGCGTGTGTATACAGTTACACCCCCTGCAGCGTAAATCTTTTCAGAAAACCGTGTCCACGCTTATGGACGACTTGGTACCTTATTTCAGTGATCATAGACAACTATAATCTAATTATAAAACTTGCCAACTAAGAGTGGTTAGGATTGTGATAAGGGGTGGCCCGATCTTCTCAGTGAGCGGTGGGTAGATGGATGATGGTGGAAGATAACTTGCGAGAATCCGACGAACTCTCCGGCTGTTCCCCCGTTGCCAATGCAACAGCTCTTCAACCCAATGGATATTCGCGACGCCTCACACCCATGCAACGTAGCCGCCGACCACGAAGCGGTTTTGCAATCTACTAATTCCCAGTGGAACAACAGATCACACTCAAACTTCGGATAATAATCTCCAGAGCGCAACACAGTGGAGAGGTTGAATTCCTGAGCGCAACACAGAGGAACTCGAATATAGATGAATGCTTGGAGCAAATTCGATCTAGGGTTTATCTTAAACGTGGTCTAAACCTAAAAGCCACGAAATTACAAGCCTTATAAAGGCTGCTGGACGTCCAACATTGAGATGGAGTCAAAACCTAACTTTCCTAACTTTAACGAACTCTGTTTGGAAACAGGCAGAAAACAACTTGTGACTTGTTGCGGTCACCGCGCCCAGTCCGAGCCGAACCGGGCCATGGGGCCGGACCCATTGGAAAGCCCTTCAAATTGCCTTTTCAGATTGGGCTTCTTTGCTCTATTTGGAGTCCGTATAAAGAATCCACGTCCGTTTCAAATTCAGGACTTCTGCCAGTCCGAACCGAATCTGAACAAATCTTGAATCCGAATTGGAAAGGATCTTTCTTTGTTTGCAGCATCCCTTCTTCGCGTGATGGCTCCACTTCCTCCCTCGCCTCCCTCGTGCTAGCCACCTTGATGTTTGTCAACAGCCTCCATTCCTTGCCCACATCTTCTTCTCCATTCGCCATTATCTCCATTAACTCAATCCTAATGATACATAAACATAATAACTTAGGCAGTATAACATTCTTATAATTCATGGTATCATATCCAACTAGGAATGAGTTCACCTTATAATAATCATCGATCATGTTTAGTATTTCCTTCCAGTTTAAGCATGGATAATCATCATAATCCACCGATATATCCTCATCATCCTCCCTTTCTTCAAGAAAAGCCGTCCGCGGCTTTGGATAAGCTGAAAGTGGAAGAAACAAAAAGAACAACGTGTACGCAGAGTATATGTATATATAGCAGGTTGTATCATGTTTGTAAATAGGATGATTATTCTCAAATGACAAAATGCAACGAAAATTGCGAGCATAGCACATATAATTGTCATAATGGAACCAAGAAAATCTCAGCAATAAGCAATCAGAATTGCAAGTATAAGTGAAGTTCATAGAATCATGATCAAAATGATAGACACAAATATATAAAATCTTATGATTCAGTATTAAATCCAATGTCCTCACAGAAGATCGATGATCAAATTTCATGCTATCAAGGTCAAACCAATCCAAACGATGCAAATCATCATATGTGTCATACCATGCTTCAATTGCGCTACTCTGATATGTAGAACAAAGCAATGACCATGCAGCACAAACAGGTAAATAGTCATGTCCATTATTTCCAGTACTTAAGATGCAACTCAGTTTGCAAATATAAGTGAAGCATAAATCAGTTTGGGACAAACAAGACGGATGTGCATAATCATATGCAAATCTAGCAAGATCAGAATAGTCCAACAAAGGTGATGCTACCTTTGTTCGCTGAGGTACATCAACTAGACTAGAAGACATCATATTATCATGATAATGAGGTATTGTCCCAAAGCAAAAAGATTTCGGCACAGAGCATATATGATTGCAAGAAAAATGTTTTAGTTCAGCAATGTTATCATAGGTAATGCATATGTGATCCACCAAAAAATTCTCGTTCATGTTATAGTCACCAATTAAATATAATCCGAAACAATTGGCATAGGTGCTAGAATTTACAAATGAAAGTTCAGAAATCTTATTCATAGCACAACTCATGGTAAGCGGTGCTTCTAGCATAATGTAATACAAAACATCAGTTGGTGGTATTTTAGCAAGAATCTCTTTATGTGTAATCAGTACCACATGATCGAAATTCGAATTTAGCAAATTATCACATGATGCTGAAATATGTTTGTGTATAAAATCACTAGAACCAGTCAGGGAAGAATCATACTCACAAAGTGACGCGCTTGCTGGCTGCATCGCAAAATCAGTACCTTTTTCAATGGCAAACTCCTCAGATGTAGTAGGCACTGAAATAGGTTCCTCTAGTGGTGATGCAGGTTAAAGACTTGACGGCTCCCTTTCTTCAAAAGCAACCTGCATATCACAAGAAACAACACTAGAAGGAGAGATAGTTACATTAGCAGAAATATCCTCACATGTCCTATCATCTACTACACTCATGTTATCTTTTTCTCTCATACTCTCGAAGTGGATGCACTCAACCTCACGTTTAGTGGAATCACACAGCTCACTTTTTATAACACTCTCACTCAATTTGGCTATGTGGCGCTCATTCTCACATGGGTTTTGATGCACAAGTAGCTCAACAGTTTTCAGATTCGGACACTCCACAACCATGCTCTTGTTCGTTTTTGACATTAAAAACTCTTTCTTCTTTTCCTTCCGAACAAGATGAAATGCATGAAAATCGTCTTCAGGTGTAGGTTGTAAGTATCTCTTCCTCATGTTCCAAATGATGGACAAACCATCAACACCTCGTGGACAACTAGCTTTAAATTGTCTCCACCACAGTGCTCCCAACATGATGTGACAAGAATCAAGTGCCACAGGAGATATATCACATACCACAACCTCGGTGTGCTGTCCTATGGTAATAGGAACCTCAGCCTGGTGTGAAATTTGGAGTGCACCATACGCAGAAGCTAGGAAATAAGGCTCTGAAAGGTAACATGTACTAAGCTGCAACTTTTCAACGACTTCAATGCTGACTAAATTAATAGACGAGAATCTCTCAATGGTTACAGCAGCAACTCGTCCACAAATAATGGCATTGAAGTGGAACAGACCGTTTCCTTGGATTGGACGACTTTCTTCTTTCCAAAAGGCTGCACTGCAAAATTTGCGTTTGCTAGTTTCAAAATCACCCTCGTATTCTGCCATGGTTAGTAAACAACACAAATATGTATATATGTGGGAAACTCGCAACTCACTCAAGACCGAAAGAAATTGTGTATCTTACCGTTCCAAAGTGAATAGTAAAGCTTACCAATCGTAGGGACAGTACGTGCACGGATGGGGTGAAGCGAATATTATGGGTATCAAAGTGTCACACAACAAAACAGGGTATTTGGTGGAGCTTGGTTGGGATACCTAACCACACCAATTCACAAAGCCTAGTGCTGATCGTATGACACAAGAGACACTTGGAAACGCACACGGTGGAGATAAATGGGGCAATTGCAACTCTTAAAAAGAGCTAAGAATGATATATGTCGGAGTAATGCTCGTGTTGCAATGCACAGGAGAGACGCTAGCAAAAGCTCAATAATAAGGGCACAAGATTGCTCAATTCTACTAGTGCAAGGCAGGAATATAATTTGCAAACAATGCTCCCAACAGATCTTATATGAGTAAAATTCTGGCCTCCTTTTCTTTTTCGCTCGTACTGTAGCTACAGTAATTTCAGAACTTTCTTTTTCTCTTCTTTTTTTTTCTCCCTTTTTCTCTGTTTAACTAGGCCACACAAATATTTCACAGGAGCAAATAAAATAGACTGCCAAAATAATGCACTTTCCAACCTATATGAGCAGCCCAAAGAGCAAATAATTTACTAGTCTCGTGGGAAAGTTCTAAACACAAAAAGATAGACAGGCTTTTACCTAAGGCTTAGCAAAAGGAAGACTCGGATTAACGGGATCAGGGAATTTAATGGACGGACAAGAACAAAAACCTAATCAATCTAAATTCGGACTCTAATCAGACATGGAAACAGCAACACACATATGCGGCATGGAAACCAAAAGAAAAACAGCAACGAAGATTGATTCAAACTTGTCTTTCCTTGTCCTTTGCTGCTTGGATACACGTGCAGGAAAATTCTTTGCTCAAACAAACACCTCACGAGGCCGGTATTTAAGCAAAGCAATTTTAAATGGCGCAGCAGCGATTCGGCTGACTTCCGATTGGACAAACACGTAACAGACCAGCACTCCGACGACAAGAAAAACAGACGAAAAAAAACAGAGACCTAGACGCTAGGACGACTCAGATCGGAAGAAAAAGTAACGCGAAAAGACACGATCAGCAGCTAGACTCGATGAAACGATGCGATCTAAGGCTATGGCAAATATTTGTGGGGCTTTTTCTGGATAGGACGAAAAACAGTAAATCTACGGGATGGATTTGTGGATGCTCACCGAGTAAACTCTGGAAATCTGATACCAAGATGATAAGGGGTGGCCCGATCTTCTCAGTGAGCGGTGGGTAGATGGATGATGGTGGAAGATAACTTGCGAGAATCCGACGAACTCTCCGGCTGTTCCCCCGTTGCCAATGCAACAGCTCTTCAACCCAATGGATATTCGCGACGCCTCACACCCATGCAACGTAGCCGCCGACCACGAAGCGGTTTTGCAATCTACTAATTCCCAGTGGAACAACAGATCACACTCAAACTTCGGATAATAATCTCCAGAGCGCAACACAGTGGAGAGGTTGAATTCCTGAGCGCAACACAGAGGAACTTGAATATAGATGAATGCTTGGAGCAAATTCGATCTAGGGTTTATCTTAAACGTGGTCTAAACCTAAAAGCCACGAAATTACAAGCCTTATAAAGGCTGCTGGACGTCCAACATTGAGATGGAGTCAAAACCTAACTTTCCTAACTTTAACGAACTCTGTTTGGAAACAGGCAGAAAACAACTTGTGACTTGTTGCGGTCACCGCGCCCAGTCCGAGCCGAACCGGGCCATGGGGCCGGACCCATTGGAAAGCCCTTCAAATTGCCTTTTCAGATTGGGCTTCTTTGCTCTATTTGGAGTCCGTATAAAGAATCCACGTCCGTTTCAAATTCAGGACTTCTGCCAGTCCGAACCGAATCTGAACAAATCTTGAATCCGAATTGGAAAGGATCTTTCTTTGTTTGCAGCATCCCTTCTTCGCGTGATGGCTCCACTTCCTCCCTCGCCTCCCTCGTGCTAGCCACCTTGATGTTTGTCAACAGCCTCCATTCCTTGCCCACATCTTCTTCTCCATTCGCCATTATCTCCATTAACTCAATCCTAATGATACATAAACATAATAACTTAGGCAGTATAACATTCTTATAATTCATGGTATCATATCCAACTAGGAATGAGTTCACCTTATAATAATCATCGATCATGTTTAGTATTTCCTTCCAGTTTAAGCATGGATAATCATCATAATCCACCGATATATCCTCATCAGATTGCTTTCTCGGGTTGAGCGAGGGGGTGATTCTGGTGGGTGGTACAACTAATGATGATTTGGTGGAGACTGAAGCTATGGAAGAAGCTACTGCTCCCCTCTCTTATCCCCTTTTTAAAAGTCTACTAATGCGAGATTCTCTTCTCCCTCGATTTGAGAACAAAACTGGCTTTATGCAAAAGAAATTCACAATTACTCTCTGAACGAGTAGATATATAATAGGTTAAATAAGTCTTGTTGAGTACCTCTAGTACTCAGCCTTGGGCAATTATTTGGGAAGGTGTATTTTCTGGACATCGACGAGTAGGTTGGGGTTCGCAAGTGGCAGCCTGGAATCTATGGACTGGGACGTCGCCGTTATGCTTTGGCCTCTTAGTCCTTTTCTAGTTTTGCTTTGTCTAATAGCATAATTTGCCTTCCGTTGTATTGGTGATTGACAGGTCAGTGACCTTATTTTCATGATATTTGCTTCTTCGCTATGTTAAGAGCTTAATATATTGCTTCTTGTGTTGTAGGGTTTCTGTTGTGTTACCGATTTCAACGGTTGGCTCTCGAGATCTTTGTTAGGCTTATCTCAGATTAAGGTCTCGGATTTTTCTAGCTTGGCTCTTGGGGGTGCTACATCTTTTGGTATCAGAGCAGGACCGTCTGTAGGAAAACCTTTCTACTGGTCGATGTTGAGTCTAGAGGTTGTGGAAAAATATTTGAAAGCAAAAATTATTTGCAAAAATCTGAGTAGGCTTCTTTTTACTCATTATCTGGTATCGCTCCATTTCTGGGTCACCTTACCTTGTTTTGGTTGAAAACATTTGCTCTCTCTTTCTCTTGGTCATTCAAAATGTAAATGCATCAAGTGCAGGTCGTTTCTCAGCCAAGTTGACCTCGTGTTGAGTTCTCTAGAGTTTTGTGTGTCCTGTGATCCTTCTTTTCTTGATAGACATGAGACATTCTTTTCCATCATGATCTCTCAACCTTGTCGATTTCACCTCATTCTATCCTAGTCATCGAGGTTTCTTTCACCTTGAAGATCTCCTTTTATTCTTTTGATACTTCAGAAGCTATGATTGGTCTTTAAAGCTATCTCGTGGTTACTACATCGTTGTGCCCTTTGAGACACTCGAATGGTAGTTACTCTTTCTTTGGGTTTTCACCCTCTGACTTGAACCGAAGGTCTCAGATTGTGCTGTTGGTGGTGTGTTGAGTCATGTTGGTTGTTACCCATGTGATGCATCCTCTATCAGTACATGATGCTGACCTTTAATCCAAGATCCATTTCGTTGATCCCTGAGGAATGCTTGCTACCTCAAAAGGGCTAGTAATCTCAGTTCTAGCTAGCCTTCCAGCTCGTAGGTTTGCCGTGATTGACTCGCGACATCCAAGGTTTGCTCCTTCCACTAGCTTTGGCAGAGGTACTGCCATGGAACCAAAAGGATCCCGACAAGAGTGCTCTTTATGAGTCTCATATCTAAGTTGGTGACTCTGCCACACCTTTCTTATCATAACAAGTGATCATATGTATGCTAACTTGATCATATGCATCTCAGGAATTTCCTGAGCATGTTTCTTTTCTTCCGTCATGTTCTGACCCGTGTATGCCACTTGGCATCCAAGTTGTAAATGTGCATTGGTGTACTAATGCATGTTTCTCTTGGGGTCCATCGTGACATTCCACTTCGGGATGTCAGGGAGAAACAAACTCCCATACCTCGTCCATGTCTAGGATCGGGTCAAAGTGTTGTATTCCACAGATAAAGAAACTTTGTTTTCTTCTACTTAGTTCCATCTCAAAGTATCACCCTCTTGTATATAAAAAGGTCGTGATGTGTCTCATGACTTTATTGATGCAATGATGTTTTTACATGTCCGTACTCACGCTTTCCTCCGAGCTTCTCATACTGGGAATGCTATGGCGAGTGTATTGATGTGATTATCAAATATTCTTAGCAGTTTTCATTGCTTTGGCATATGAGGACATTTGATTCCTTCATTGTGCGATTGGTTATCCGATCACTAAGTGAAGTTGACTGTGCTACCAAGTCCGTTTGACCTGGTGCACATACTTGGTCAAAGAGTTTGGTTTTACTAACGCTTTTAAGGCCACATCGTTTTGCTTTGATAAGCAAGACTCCTTTCTACCTGTGTTGTCATGTTGAAGCAAGATGGTATATCCTAATGGATCTGCTATCTTCTCAATTTTTGATTTGATTTGGGCTATCGTCAAATCAAACTCAGTCCCAAGGACCATCTTGATGATGTTTTACCTATGGTGTTTCGCCAGTTTACATCTTCATGTCCTTGGTCTGACCAATATTTTGCCTTGTTTATGTATCATATGATTCCATCGTTTTGGAATATCTTAATAAGCTTGTTGTTGAGCCCATCGATAACATTCTTATTGCCTCCATGTCTGAAGAGGATCATTATGAACCTTTGGCAATAACGTTGGAAACTTTTGAGAACCATCTTTGTGTCATCACGAAGTATGTGTTCTGGATGTTGGAAGTAATCTCTTCTGGTTCACGTGCATTCGCTGAAAGATGTCGCCGTGAATCCAAGTAGAGTTTTTCTTATTTCCTAGGGAATCATCTCTTGTCGGTCATGCATGTGCGGATTATTCATGGGATGATAGGTTCTTACCTCCATTCCTTGAAGAAGTCATTTATGGACCCCAAGCCACTGACTGATTAGTTCAAGAATGAGAAGAAGTCGAAGACATTTGTTATCTTCTTTGTTGTTCCCCACCAAGGACTCAATGTGTTTGTTGCATATTATCCATGTGGGTGCAGTTGTCTTTTGATAAGTGGCTAACCCATGGGTTTTGCAATCTCGCTCATCTTTTCGAGCTTGACATTGTTGTCCATATCTTGAGAATCAATCCACCTTGCCTCTGTGGTATTCCTTGCAAACTTTCCTTCCGAACATTCGGAGTCAGGATTATCGTCACAACTAACCAAAGCTGAATCTCAAGCAACAATGATGGTTAGTGTCCCTCAAGGATTTTGAAATAGGTCTTTTTGTAACTACGGCAAGATTAATGTTGTGGTTGACACACTTAGTCGGAAGGCCTATCGCCGAATTTCCTGGAATCTTCAAGAACAACCACTCCCCATGAGGATAGTTGTGCGGCTTATTCTAAAAGTTTCCCCTTATGGTATTTCTCCTTCCAAAGCCCGATGTTTACCCCCTCACCTATTAAAGTGTAACATCCCAAAAATTGCAAAAATTTAAAAACTTTGCATTCATGCATCATTCATCATTTAGGCATAACATTACAGCACATAAGTACTAAATAAAAATTCAATTATGAGTTTAAATAATTTATAATTCCATAAAGTGGTTTATTTAAACTTCTTTAATAAATATATTTTTCCAAATTATTTAATGGGCAAGATTAATACTAAAAAGTTCTAAATTTAATAATCTTTCCAAAACATATTTTTATGAATTTTTCTAAAATGTTTTGACTGAGTTTAAAAATCATTTTTGAAGAAATGGTGAAAACAGAAATTAATTTGAGAAAAGAAAATAGGAAAAGAAATCAGGCCGGCCCTCCCTATCTACCGCGCGCGCTAGGAAACGGCCCAGCAACAGCCCGGCAGCCCGCGCTCCCTCTCCTTTCTCGCTGACGGGTGGGACCCACCTGTTAGGTGAGTCTTCCACCTCCGGACGCAAATCCCGCGCGGATTCCTCTCCGATCCGTAGCGATTTTGATTCCAAAAATCGCGAGGTTGTTTCCCTTTGCACCCCATAAAAGCCCCCACCCCTGCTGCCTCTCCCCACGCCCAAAATCTTAGCCTTTTTCGCCTCCAGGCCGCTCGGAAGAAGATCTCCGCCGCCGCCATCGCCGCCGGTAAGTTTTGTCGGCTCCGGCGACTTCCGCGCTCCCCGAGCCCCCCCACTTCCCTGTAGTTCTTCTTCTTTCGATCTTGAGCACCTCCGTGACATCGAGTTTGCGTGTTTTCCGCAGCCGAACGCCGCCTCCGTCCGCAACCGAAGGTCTCCGCCGCCGCCTCCATCTCCGGCGAGGAATCCACAGCGCACGGCGACGCACCGAAGACTCGCGCTGCGCCACCGACCCCGCCTCGACGCCCTCTACGCCTCGGTGAGATTCGCTCATCCCGTAGCCCTCTAGAACGCAAGCGCTCATGACGCCGGCCGTGGCGCCGCCGCGGTCGGGTGATCTCCGCGTGAATCGGTATCGTCCAATAGGATCACGCCACGTAGCGCTCCCTTTATTCATTTTCGCAAGAATTTTATAAATAAAACAGAAAACATGCAAAACTTAGAAAATTCATAACTTTTGATCTGTAAGTTCAAATTAGATAAATTTTATATCCACGGATAGCCCTGCTAGTGTAGTTTATTTCTACAGCATTTGTTTTTCCTTTTGATAAACTATAATTCGTGTAATTATCCGAGGAGTATTTCGGCTATTAAATCCATAACTTAAATAATAAAAATGCTCTTCTAATAAATAAATTGTTTTAGTGTTGTATTATTGCCCTCTGTCCAGAAATATTAACATGTGTTTTATTTGAAAACTTTCATAAAACAATAAAAGTTGTAGTTGTAGAATTCAAATTTATGCTATATTGTTTTCAACTATTTAATTGATTCGTAAAATAAGAAATTCATAGAAATTGCATTTCATACATTTAATAACAAAAAGTATAAATTATTAATAAGTGTGTCTTGTTATACTCATGGCATATCATGCATGCATACATATTTATGTTTGGTGTTGTGTGATATTGTGTGGGTACTTATTTTATGTATTGCTTGTGCTAGATTGTGAAGAAGAGGAAGGCCTTGCTTGTGATTGTTATTCTTGTTGTGCTTGCTCCTCCTGCTACCAAGGCAAGTGACATTCATAATCTACCTCATATTTTCTATATGCATTAGTAGGATATTTTGAGTAGTATGCATGGTAGGAATTTTGGACTATTTCATTATGTTAAGTTAGTTTTACACTTTGCAAAATTCCTAGTAGTGTGTAGCCACCCTTTTCCATGCAGCCATTAAAAGTTTTATTAGATGCTTAGCTATGCTATAAAATTGTTTACATACTAAGTTATGAAAATATTTCTAAGTGTTAAACTTAAAATGCACACCTGGGTGGATTGGTTGGTATGGTTTATGTTGAGTGGCTATTTGGGACTATGCTTCTGGTTGTCGTCGCCTAGGATGAATATCTATTCTACTTAGGGCCATGAGCATGGTGGTTGTCACCCAAAAGTGCACTTGTGGACGGCCACCAAGGAGCAAAGAGATTACTAAGTCCCTCCAAGTTTAGATGCTTCCCGTGCAGCCACTTGACAATGGGCTCTGTCTAGAATAATTAAGTTGTGAGAGTGCAACCTGTCAGCTTGACAAGCAGATGTAGAGTTGGTAGGTGGAACGGTTCTTGCTAGTATGGTTGCATTCTTCTTCTGAAAGTTCTTGTCTCAATTCTCTCCTTTCCTTAATGCACTCCGCGTGTATAGGATGTTTGGGTTAATTGAGTCTAAAGGTGAAAGTGCACAACCTCTGCAGAGTCGACAATCTGAGTACTTAGCCGTGTCCCCGGAGATGGACTACTTCGAGCAGCTGGACAAGGATGGACGGAAGAATCTCAACATCGTTTTCATGAAGTAAAATTTGACTAAGGAAATAATTGTTGGTGCACTTGGGTTTCATCCCTTGGTGCCAAGTCTTGAGAAACAAAAGAAATGTTTTACAAAAGATAGGAGAAAACTGGCTTTCTGCAAATTAGCCTACAGCTCCACCAAGCCAAATATGCATATAGAATTAGACTTGTCGTATTATATCCACCATAGTCACTTGCCAATTACTTCATTGTATTGACCTCCTTCAGGGGCTGCATATTCCAATGTGAAGGTACTTCTGATGAAGAATAAGTTTGGACTCGAGTCTACACCCAACATGTCTGCCTGTGGCGCATGCTTGAAGATGAGGCTCATTTGCTATTTGCTTTTGTTGTGAACTCTGAATATTCTAGCTAGCCTTCATGGCTATGCACTTTGTAATAAAGCTATACTTAGCTATTTCTGGATCTCGTTGTAGTATTATGATACTTCTGCAATGATACTTGATATTTCGTACTGTGGTGCTGGCACTGATTCCGGGACTAGCACTTAATACAGGTGTTCCATCTTTATATAGAAGGTGGGGCGTTACAAAATGGTACCAGAGCAAAGTGTTGCCTGTAGGTTCGAGCCCTTAGGATTGGTAAAGCCCCTTTTTGATCATAATATTACCAACTTTGAAGTATGTTGGATCCTAGCGCCATAGTGGGATGAAGCGGCCCGGGACTAGCCTTACATGTCCGCGTACATGAGACCTGTTCCACAATTATAAGTGGCTGGCCGGGTGTCTGTCTCTCTCACTATAGTGAATATCCGACTTACAAAGAGTTGATCATAATGTCGATCACCTTTTAGAATAGAATCCTTATTTCTCTAAGTACTTAATTACACCATGACTAGTACTTCTTACCTTATGTATCCTGTTTTAACAATTTCTACTCTTATAACTTAAGGATGTCGTTCTTCATGTATCAAACCGTGAAGGACTTCAAGAACATGTGTTTTGGAAGATATCTTCTGGAGTTGGTAGAACTACTGGCGCTTCCAACACCCATCATCAAGGCAAGCCAGCTGAAGCACTTCAACAAAGAAGACTTATGGGGAGTTCGTCTTTTTCAACAAGGGCGCCAGACTGAACCCAAGACCGAAGATATCCAGTACAAGTCAATTAGTGACTCCTTGGGGAAAGGACTGAATCTCGTCACGCAGGAGTTAATAGGACGTCTTTGCTGGCAATTCCAGGAGGAGTTAAAAGACCACTATTTTTCTAACCTAGGCCAACGTGACGAAGATGGGATACCCTACCTTGTTAACGAGGAAGACAAAAACAAACCAGAACCTTTGCACCCTTATCTCCAAGACTTAGAAATTCACCTCTGGCAACTAGAAGAGGATAGGCGCAATGAGCTGCTGAAGAATGATGAAATAATGGCCCAAGTCAAGGAGACTCAGAAGAAGATTGACGCCCAAGAAGAGTTGGCCAACGCACAAGAGGAGAAATTCCGAGCTCAAGAGAAGAAGTTCCAAAATCAAGAAAAGAGAATTAGAGACAAGAACAAGGAGATCAAGACCTTGAAGGATGAAATTCCGAGCAACGACGTTGAGTTCGAAGCTGATCGAGATTTGATCGAGACTCTACGCCGTGAGAAGAGAGTGCTACAAGAGAAGATCAAAGCCCTGGAGAAGGAAGCGATCGAGACTCTGTACCGTGAGAAGACAATGCTACAGGAGAAGAATGAAGCCTTAGAGAAGGAGGTGAACGACTACAAGGAGATTCTTATGAAGGAAGACATCACCATCGAGGAGGTCGAAGAAGATGAAGGAGACGTCATGGACGAAGTTTAGACTTAGTAGTTAGACCACCATGTTATTCCTCGTCTAGTTCGTCGTTTTTAAAACATTGATCTCCAACTTGTGGTGTGACAATGTTAGAATGTTTTGGTTTGCAGACTCTGTCGTTTTATTTAATCAACCTAGAATGCCTGTTTCGAATTGCTAAGTAAGAACCTTTTTTAGTCGTTTATTGATTGTTGATCGTTTGACTTGGTTGTTTTGTGCATGGGTAGGATTTTTCTTCTCTTAGTTCTATCTATCTCTTACTCATCTATGCTGAAAACCCAACAGATGCCCCCTCGTCGTGATACCAACAACAATGACGCCATGCAACAACTGATGGCCGCTCAAGCTCAGCTGATGACTATGATGACTTAGTTCATTGCTTCAACCAACAACAACAATAACCACAACAACAACCCGCCACCTCCACCACCACCACCTCCAGTGGACAGACTTGCTAGATTCCTAAGGCTTAGGCCTAATAATTTCTCCTCTGCTACCGAACCAATAGTGGCGGATGACTGGCTCCGTTCAATCAACAAGGACTTAGTAACTTGTGAGTGTTCTGAGGCAGAAAAAGTGAGGTTCACTGCACACCTGTTCGAAGGACCTGCTGCATTGGTGGGGGACATATCAAGTGACTCATCCTCTAGATGCCATGACTTGGGATGCTTTCAAGGAGGGTTTTCGCAATGCTCACATTTCCTCTGGCATAATGAACCTGAAGAAAGAGGAATTTCGCAGCTTTAGACAGGGAGGTGGAACTCTGAAGGAGTATATGGATGATTTCTGTATGTTATCAAGGTATGCACTAGAAGACATTGACACTGATGCTAAGAGGAAGGAAAAATTCCTCAACGGACTTAAGGGAGAACTGAAGATACCCTTGTCTGTGGCTTATGCTCCTAACTATCAAGCTCTGCTGGATCAAGCAATCACTCTGGACAACAACATAAGAAAGGAAGAGAACAGGAAGAGGAAGTTTAGTGCAAGTAAAGTTCACTCTGAAGGGACACACAAGAGACAACACACCTCTGAAGTCAGTGGTCATAAAGCATGGAATCACTCCAACAACGGTAATGGCCAAAAACATCATGGCCATAATCATAATGGAGGATACAAAGGAAGTAATGGAGGATACAAAGGAAATAATGGTGGATTCAAGGGAAACCATCACCATGGCCATAATCATGGAAATGGTCATCACCGTCCTAACTATGAAGGGAAGAAAGACTTGTCTAATGTGTCGTGGTATCGGCATAATTGATAGGAGACGGGGGTCCTCTAGCCTACGTATGGATTGTGGGGAAGAAGGTTGGTCTCGTCAAGGACGGGATTGAACACGGCGAGTTTACCCAGCTTCAGATCCCGCAGCGGTGGCGAGATCCTACATGCTGCTATAATTCACTATGAGGCAATAGCCGTGAACAGGTTACAATGTGTATGATGCGTATTGGATCCTGTTCTAAAGGCTTCCTGGTGGCCGGCTTATATAAGCGTCCAAGCCCCAGGGTACAAGGCAAGTACTTGTCCGGCAAGTAATCAGAGTCCTAGACATAGCCGGCTTAGTTGCCGCCTTCCGTCTTGGGCTTGGTGGCTTGATGGGCTTCGACCTTCCGCCTTCCTTGGACCGTCCGCCTACTTCCTTGTACGTCAGCTATCTGGGCCGCCCGGCAGGCTTCAGCCTTACCACCCTTGGGCCACCCTGGACTAGCCGGATTGATCCATGTTGGAGATACCCCTAGTTGATACATCCCCAACATTAGCCCCCAGAAAGGTTGAAGTTCTCCAGGCGCCGGCTTCTTCTTGATTCTTCATTCGTCAATGTTGGCGGCTGCAGGACTTGAACCATTCTGAAAATCAATGGGGCACGTGTGTCCCGATATTGACACACGGCCGCCTTTATCCAACATGGGAAAAGATGGCTAATTCGCAATTTCACCTAGCATATTTCTTGACGGGCACCGCTTAGCCGGCTCACGACAGTTTGAAACCGGCCTAGGCGGGAATCTCGCAATGATCACAAATCGCGGGAAAAGAGGAGGCGTGGAGATCGTGCGATCATGCGCCGCAGCGGATGCTGGACACGTGTCCGACTAAAAACGCCATTTGCATAGGGAGAAACGCCCGAACCTATAAATAGGGAACCGAATGGTTCATTTTTGCACCCCTGCCCTTGCTCTCCTCGGTCCCTTGCTCTCCCACTTTCCCGCTTCTTGCTCCGAGCGAACTCCGGCGAGCGTTCTCCTCCGACGACCTTCACACACGGCGATGTCCACCGGCCAAGACATCCCTTCCGCGGCCTCCGGCGGTCCGACGACCGAAACCATCCCCGCGGCAGCGATGGGCGGCGCGACATCACGCCCCGCGACGGCGGCGACAGGCAATGTCGCCACCGTCGCCTCTCAGACTCCCACCGCGCGCGCGCCGGCGGCGGTCTCCTTGGCTCCTCCATCTTCCGCCGCGGCGACGGCGGCGAGAGGCGCTCCCGTCGACGAGGAGGAGGAAGCGGCTGACCTCGGGTCACGCTACTGGCTTCCCTCCATAGTCGACGAAGACGCCCTCCAAGACCTGGAGGCCGTCGGCTACCTCCCCACTCGGGAGGACTGCCAATGGAGATCCGCTTTAGAAGACGTCATCCCGGCTCCGAAAGCCGGGGAACGGGTAATCCTCACCTCCCACCTAGTTAGGGGAATGGCGCTACCGCCTTCCGCCTTCTTTAGCGAGGTCTTAGATCACTATTGGCTCCAGCCCCACAACATAGCGCCCAACAACATTCTAGTCTTAGCCGGCTTCACCGCTCTGTTCGAGGGCTATCTAGGTATTAGGCCTAGTTTAGACTTCTTCAGATACTGCTTTCGTTGCCGGCGCCAGACTGTGCCGGACGGCGGACTGGCGACCTGCGGCAGTGTCACTTTCAACTGCCGCCAAGGACGCCAATGGTATCCCAAGATACCATACCTCGAGTCCGTCAAGGGCTGGACGTCCACCTTCTTCTACTTATATGCTTGACTGTTTGTATGTTGGCGAACCTCAGCTGGAAACTTTAGCTGAAACAACGAGGGCTAAACCATGTGTTTAGGATCAGAAACCAAAGCCAACATGTTGGTGCCAATGACATACTACTAGGCGAACCACATATAAGTAATCAGTGGTAAAGGAATTAGGCGGCGCAAAAAGTTGATTTTTTGCTCTGGGTTGGCTCGAAAGCTGCAAGTATCTACCAGTTTGAACCTTTGCACGGAGCTAAATAAAGGTAACTTAGATACATAGGTTGTATATGACTGTAAGAAAAGATAAAAGATGGCATGCTTCTCAACACAGATGAGGAACCATAGACTTTTACATAATCATGTATAACTTATTACAATTATAAATTGCTAAGTGTAAAAAGGACGTAGCTGCTCAATGTTCAAAGGTTGTCTTGTTTGTTCGAACGGATCGTCAATGCCTCTTTTGCGCTTGGTTCCCCTTCTTCCTGCCGCCTTCTTCCGCCTTTTCTTTTCCTCTACGTCGCGGATGTCGGCTATGTAGTAGGAACCATTGAGCAGCGCCTTTTGTGACGATAAACGGTCCTTCCCATGGCGGGGATAACTTGTGCAAGCCTTTTCTTTCTTGAATTAGGCGGAGAACCAGGTCAGCTATTCTGAAGCTTCGCTTCTGCACTCTCCGGCTATGATAGCGACGGAGTTGTTGCTGGTACAAGGCGGAGCGATGTAAAGCAACGTCTCTTTCTTCATCTAGCAGGTCTAGGCTATCCTGTCTTGCACCTTCTACGTCTTGCTCGATGTAGGCTTGAACTCTTGAGGAATCGTATTTCATGTCGGTAGGTAGCACCGCCTCCGCGCCATATACTAAGAAGAAAGGAGTGTAGCCGGTAGATCTGTTTGGCGTTGTGCGCAAACTCCAGAGTACGGACTGTAGCTCTTCTGCCCAAGCACCGGCTGCCCTATGTAACGGAGCTTCGAGACTAGGCTTAAGTCCTGAGAGGACTAGGCCGTTTGTACGCTCTACTTGTCCATTAGATTGTGGGTGTGACACGGATGCCAAAGCAAGCCGGATACCTAGATCGCTGCAGTATTCTTCTATGTCGCCTTGAGACAGGTTGCTGCCATTATCAGTGATAATGCTGTGTGGAACTCCAAACCGAGAGATAATTCCCCAGAGGAAATTGGTGGCTGTTCGCGCGTGAAGTTTGCTGATCGGCTTGGCTTCGACCCATTTGGTGAACTTGTCGACAGCGACCAATAGGTGGGTGTATCCACCACGTACCTTCTTGAAGGGACCAACCATGTCTAAGCCCCAGACCGCGAACGGCCAGGTGATTGGAATTGTCCTAAGCTCTTGTGCCGGCATGTGAGGTTGTCGGGCGTACAATTGGCAGCCTTTGCATGTTTTGACGATGTTCTCGGCGTCTTCTTTGGCGGTAAGACAGTAGAAGCCTTGGCGGAAAGCTTTGGACACGATTGCCCTTGCGGAAGCGTGATGCCCGCAGGTACCAACATGTATGTCTTTCAGAATTTCATGTCCTTCTTCTGGCTGTATGCACCGTTGATAGATACCACACGTGCTTCGCTTATATAGCTCGCCTTTTATTATTGTGAATGCCTTGGCTCGCCTTATGATCTGCCTTTTTAGCACCTCATCGTCCTCCAGCAACTTGCTGTCGATTAGAAAATCGAGGTATGGGACAGTCCAATCCGGCTGTATCGAGTAGACAGCGAGACTTGCTGCTTCTACTGGTTCTTCTGCATTGGGGTCCAACAAGTCGGCGCCCTTAATGGACGGCTTGTGCAAATGTTCTAGGAAAATATCCTTTGGTACCTTTTTGCGTTCTGACCCTAGTCTGGCAAGTGTGTCTGCCGCCTCGTTCTCGGCTCTTGGAACATGCCGGACTTCATAGCCCGCGAAGTTTTTGGCGAATTCATCAACTTTGGCCCTGTATTCCGCAATTGTTGCGCTTTTCGCGTCCCATGTTCCGCTTACTTGTTGTGCGACCAAATCCGAGTCACCATAACAGAGGATTCTCTTGACGCCGAGGTCGTTTGCCACGTGCAACCCGTGAAGCAAAGCTTCATACTCTGCGACGTTATTGGTTGCTGTAAAATGAATTAGCCCAATATTCTAACTCGGGGAGTATTGTTTCCTCCATGGCTTCTGTCGAGTCGGCAACAAAGTCTGCCAATGCTTGAGACTTAATGGTGGTCCGTGGTTTGTAGACTATATCAAAGGCGGCAAGTTCCATGCCCCATTTGGAAACTCGACCTGTTGCCTATGAATTGTTGATTATGTCTCACAACGGTGCCTTGCTGACTACTGTCACTATGTGCTCCTGGAAATAATTCCTAAGCTTTCTGGCGGCAAAGAAAACGCCATAAGCCAGCTTTTGGTAATGTGGATACCTCTGCTTGGAGGCGGAGAAGACTTCACTGATGAAGTAAACCGGTCGTTGCTCAGATGTCGCGGCCTCATTTTCTTTTCTTTTCACAGCCAAGACAACGCTGACTACTTCTCCCGTTGCCGCGATGTAGAGCAGCATTGGTTCCTGCGATCGAGGTGCTGCTAATATTGGAGCGGATATGAGGGCCTCCTTAAGTTGCTGTAAGGCGGCCTCTGCCTCTGTTCTCCACTCAAAGTTGTCGGATTTCTTCAATAGCCGGTAGAGAGGCATTGCCTTTTCCCCTAGGAGGCTTATGAAACGACTGACGACCGCTGCCGATCCGGCTAGGCGTTGCACGTCCTTCAGACAAGTAGGTCTGGATATGTTTTGGATGGCCTTGATCTTCTCCGGATTAACCTCGATCCCTCGTTCTGAGACGATAAACCCGAGCAACTTGCCGGCTGGAGCGCCGAAAACACACTTGGCGGGATTGAGTTTCATTTGGTACCTCCGGAGATTCTGAAAAGTTTCTTCCAAATCCTCTAGGAGATCTGCCTTCTTTTTCGACATCACCGCAATGTCGTCTACGTAGACGTGAACATTGCGGCCGATCTGTTCGTGCAGGCAATTCTGCATACAACGCTGGTATGTTGCCCCTGCATTCTTCAGGCCAAAAGGCAACGCGATGTAGCAAAAAGTCCCGTATGGAGTGGTGAAAGATGTTTCAGCTGATCCGACTCTCTCATCTTGATTTGGTGGTATCTTGAGTAGGCGTCCAAAAAACAAAGCAGCTCGGAGCCTGCTGTGGAGTCTACGACTTGGTCAATTCTAGGCAACGCAAAGGGATCCTTTGGGCAGCACTTGTTAACACCGGTATAGTCAATACACATCCTCAGCTCTTTATTCTTCTTTGGAACAAGTACAGGATTTGCCAACCAATCAGTGTGCACAACTTCTTTTATGAAATTGGCGGCCTTCAGCCTATTTATCTCCTTTCCTATAGCCTTGCGTCTCTCATCTCCAAAGCGTCTTGTTGCTTGCTTCACCGTCTTGGATCCTTTTATGACGTTGAGTGAGTGCTCGGCAAGTTCCCTCGGTACACCAGGCATGTCGGAAGGTGACCATCCAAAGATATCACGATTCTCACGGAGGAACTCGACGAGCGCGCCTTCCTATTTGCTGTCAAGGTTGGAGCCGATGAGGACTTGCTTAGACTTGTCGCCTGGGATGAGGTCCGCCTTTTTGGTGTCTTCTGAAGCTTCAAATGTCTTCTTGACATCAATCTTTGGCTTGGGCATGGAGTTATCTGGGTCCGCCTCAAGTAGTGCGAGTTCTTCCTTGTGGATGATGGCTTCTGCGAAGGCGGCCATGCCACGCTCACACTCCTTGGCTTTCTTGAAGTTGCCGGAAATCGTGATGGTTCCGTTTTCTCCCAGCATCTTGAGCTTGCTGTATATGTAGCACGGCCTTGCCATGAACTTAGCGAAAGCCGGTCGTCCGAAGATTGCATGATAGGCGCTTTTGAAGGGGACAACTTCGAACCGGAGGAACTCTGAGCGGTAGTTCTCCTTTGGTCCAAAAGTTACCTTCAGCCTAATGCTCCCCATTGACTTAGCTTGCCTGCCGGGCACTATGTCGTGAAAAGTGAGGTTGCTATGGTCAAGCTGATCCTCTGACAGGTTCATGCGGCTTAGTGTGTCGTAGTACATGATGTTGAGGCTGCTGCCGCCATCCATGAGGACCTTTGTGAGCCTGAAGTTGTCGACAATGGGATCGACGACAATGGCGTACTTGCCTGGGCGAGGAACGTGATCAGGGTGGTCGGACCGGTCCCAGGTGATCGCCGCCTCGGACCAGTTCAAATACTGAGGGACGTCCGACATTGTCGCGTTGAGTTCGCGCATCTCCGCCTTATCCGCCTTAGCCGAAGGTGTGCCGACAAAGCACACGAGAGATTCTTTGACCTTTGGATATGGTTTCTTTTTCTTGGCGGCCGCGTCATCTTCGCTTGAGATAGACATGTCGTCGTCATCCTCGTCGTCCTTGTTGTCTTTCTTGTCGTACTTCATTGACTTCTTTGACTTCCAGCCAACTGTGGGGTCCTTTTTGAAGTCGTCCATGAAACGACACTTGCTAAGCATATGGTTGACCTTGCCAAGTGAGGCGTGGATAGGGCATGGCAGAAGTTTTGCCCGTTCATAAGTGATACGCGCCGCCTTAGGCCCTGAGCCGGCGTCGCGATTATCCTTCTTATTCTTCCACTTCTTTTTGCCGGCATTCCCTTGGAATGCGACAGCTACCTCGTTGGAAGGTTCGGCTTTGTCATCTGCCGCCTGCTTGCGTTTGTTGCTTCGTTTTGGCACGATGCTGACGTCTGGATCATCGTCACGGGCGTCGTCATCCGCTGCCGCGTATTGTGCAGCTAGGTTGAGCATCTCGCCAAGGTTCGTGATTTGCTCGCGGACGAGCCGATGACGGAGCAAGGACTTCTTCTGCAGGCCCGTGTAGAAGGCATGGATAGCCTGTGCGTCCATAACACCATGACAGTTGGCCTTTTCGGAGATCCAACGGCTGACAAAGTCTGTCATGGTTTCGTTCGGCTTCTGAATACAGCGCTGCAAATCCGTGTAGGTATTTGGACGCTTGTATGTTCCTTGGAAGTGCTGGGAGAAAACCATTTCCATGTCGTACCAACTATGGATAGACTTTTCTGGAAGGTTGTCGATCCAAGCCCTTGCCGTGCCTTCCAACATAAGAGGTAGGTAACGGACGGCAATATAACTGCTAACTGCTTCCGCCGGCAATTTCTATGGCCATGGCATAGTCGGCTAGCCATGAGTCCGGCTTAACGAGGCCATTGTACCTATGACAATTTTTTGACACTGATGTCATGTCCTTAGGGAACGGCTCTCTGCGGATGGCGTCGCCAAAGCACTTTGGACCAGAATATAGCGGCTCCTTCCCTCTTGCTATGTCTTGTAGGCGGTGCCGCGCGTGTTTTGGATCGAGCTGATGTGCGCCTCTGTTTGCGTTTGGCTCATCCTGCGCTGCCCGGCTTATGCTGCGCCTGGGCCCTTCTGCCGCCTCCTTCCTCTTGCTGTCGGTGCTACCCTGCGGAGACCGACTTTGATCTCTCCTGGGAGGGTCAGTACCGGCATCCTTCCTAGGCGGCAGTCCGTTGCCCCGGCTGCCGCCATTGTCGCGTCTTGGCTGGGCTGGAGGTGGCAGATCTCCTCTGCTTCCTGTCCTTGAATTCTCGCCCCGCCTTGGTTTTAGCGGTGGCGTCTTCTTCAAGGGAATATGCCCTAGAAGCACTTAATAAACATAGTTTATTGGCAATATCCCAATCGTTCATTATATGTTTTATACCATGCTATAACTGTATTAAGCGAAAACATTAATACAGGTGTGGTAGATAAACAACCAGGTCCCTAGTAGCTCTACTAAGACTAGTTTCGTTGCGCGATTGATGATCGAGGTTTTCCGATCATAGGGCATGGAGCCGGTCGGCAATGGAAGTCATATTGTTAGATGTAACAATGTGATGGACATACCCAGTATTTATAGGACATAGTCATTACGCCTTAAGACCGTGAGACCAACTCTTATTGTTATCCCTGGAAGATACTTTGATCGCACCAAACGTCATATCTTATATAGTGTGACAATGATAGGTGATACTTTTGGGTATCGAAGGGGGTAGTTGAGACGAGGGGTCAACAGCGGGATTTGTCAGTCCGCATAGCCCGATAGATACTCTAGGGCCCACTCGGTGAGATTATGTCAAATGAGTTTGCAAACATGTGACTAGGTCACCAGCTGACATAATATCATAGACGAGTAGAAGATAGCGATATCGGTAACGAGATCATGCTAGGTATGGAGATATCTGAGAATGATACTCGGACACGCTAAGTATCGCCATGACAAAGGGTTTAAGACTAGACGTCCAGGTTTGATAGATGAAAGTTATTCGTTATATCACAATTATTAATTCATGGGGTCCAGGCCTACGAGTTAGTCGATGATCATAGAGGAGTCTTGATCGTACCAGTTATTATATCGAACCGCTAGGGTAACACACTTAAGGGGTTTCGACAAGACAACCGGAAAGGAAAGAGATCACCGGGAACGTCCCAAGAATGGTTCGATGGAGATCGGGCAGCGACGAAATAGTTTTCGGAGCTAGAATAAATTACATATAATATGTTTAATATTAATTAGTGTAATTAATGATTAAATATGATTTTATATATTTATTTTCGAATTTTTGAAGGCTGGTTTCCCTAAATGGGCCTTCTGGTGGAAAGAAGGCCCATGAGGGGGGGAAAGTCCCCCCAGGGCTTCGGATTGAGGGAGGGCCAGCCTAGGTGGGCGAAATGGGGCCCACCTAGGGCTGGCGCACCTATCTTGGCCGCACCAGGCAATGGGGGATAGTCCCACATTGCCTGACTGGCAAGGTTGGCTCCCCCTGGGAGCCTATATAAGAAGGGGCACCACTGGCCTTTTAATTCACCAATTAATTCCCAATTTCTCTCTCGATCTCGTGGTTCCCTTGTCAGAGCCGCGCCGAGTAGAGGAGGGGGATCTCTTCCACCATAGCCCACTGCCGCGATGCTGGTGTTCCGGTCCAAGTCTTCCGCTGCTCGTCCTGGACTGGAGCTTCGGAGGCCGTCGTCTCCACCGTATGTGTGTGACGCCCTGCGAGGTGCTGCGCTAGCGGTACTCGGAGGCCTACTTCCTCCACCCGACCTTGGGGTCATCTTCGTCGTCTTCGTCGCGCCGAGTTTTCCGCGACCTAGAGGTCGGCTACGTCGTCTTCGTAGTCAACGCTTGTGCGGGAGCGTAATCCCCGCTATTCGGTCAACGAGGGTATGTATTCCGATCTCCGCCGTACTTCTATATCTGCATAGTGTAGATCTTGGCTAGTTTAAGGATATCGTTGCTAGGAATTTTTTTGTTTTCTGCACACGATACCCTTCAGTGGTATCAGAGCCGATCTATCGTATATATAGCTGTACGCTGTTAGAACCCGTGTTCTGCACGGGGGCACCGTTCTTGTTATTTGCTACCCTCTAGCGTGCACTTGTGTTTTCAATCGGCATTGAGTTGATGAAGCGGCCCGGACCGACTTTACGCGTACGCTTACGCGAGACTGGTTCCACTACTGACATACGGCTTGTACTGTATCTTAGGCTGGCGGTTGTCAGTTTCTCTCTCTTTAGTTTGTCTTCGCATTTTCAATGGAGGGCCCGAAAGGGATGTTCAAACATGCAATTATTGGATCGTTGTTGTGGTCATAAGGTTCGTAGGTATGAAGCGGTTCGATTTACGAAAGCCCCAAGCCACGTAAAATATGCAAAAGATAAAGTAGAAGCGTCTAACTTTATTTTGCAGGGGCTATGTGATATGGTCAAGGCAGGTTTATTAATTTGTTTATAAACTGCGGGCGCCAAGAAGACCATGGCGCAATGGACTATATCACATTGCATTACATTTGATGTTTTGTGTGCATCTTATATTGTGTGATTGTATATATAGTATATATTAGTTACACGGCGGTAGCTATATAAGATGATCCCTTCAAAATACCACTAGTGTTCTCCCTCCAACGCGCACCACCAAGAAAGTTCTACGTTATGAGGCAGGCCGTGATGATCGGGTGTCAGACATCTCGTCGTTCGCATACAGTGGGTGTAAGCCATGTTGCACAAGCGTCAGCGTGGAGGTTTTTGGTGGCGAGCCTAGCTTTTCAGAAATATGGCCTCGGAACAGGGAGACCAAAAGGTCGAGCACGAGTCACAAAATTGGTGTGGCGGACTTTTGTCTACTCTTGAAGTTGTGCCGCCGGCTCTGATGATGAGGGGTGGTGCAATGGATGGGGGTCGTGTAATCGCTTAAACGACCAGGAGGGATGTTCGTTTGAGTGGGAGTTTGGATAGTTATTTTCTATAATACTAGAACTCAGAATATAATGAACAGAGTCTGTTTTGCAAACCTTTGTAGATATTAACCATTGTGATAGCATTTTTTCAAATTAGGCGCATTCCTGCGATTGAGAAACTTAAAAGGTTGGGTCCAAACTTCATAGTTTTGTGCTTTAGCTTGAGGATACTCCTTGTTTAAACCATTAGCTCTTTGTGTTACAATACCCGCTAGGAGATAAACCCGGAGATTCCGCTAACAAAAGATAATTTGGATTATCAGATTTTGTGCGGATGATATCATCATAGTCAAGTGCATGCTATGATCTCTGCCATAGAGAACCAACGGTGGGTACGAGTTTTTTAGATTGCGAACATATGATATGGTCGCTAAACTCGGGGTACCCCAAACGTTGGGTTGATGAAGTTCACTGATTGTCTTCTCAACCAAGATGGAAGAGAATACACACATTGAGGGAGCACGTGGCGGTCAACATTGAGACGCCTCGCTCAGCTCAATCACTGGATGACAGACATCGTTGCCAAGTGCAAATCCTCTTTCATAGACTATGTCATGCAAGGGGAATCGTTCACCTTCATGGTTTTTGATTACGGTGGAAGTATCAAGAAAATGAAACAGATCGCCGGGAGTCATCAATGATGATGGTGTATATATGATATACATGTTATGAATGTTTTAGCTAAGCAAGTACTCGCAGTAGTGACTAAGTTTTGAACTAGTCATGTTTTGTGAAAACCAGGTTTACTGCTTGAGTAGCTTGAAAGGATGAGGCGACATTGCGTGTTGATAATGGCAGTCAAGTTGACTCTCCCTCTATATCTACCATTCGAATAAATTCTTTATGATCGCCTGTTAGTATGATCGTTACAAGTGTGTCTCCTCTAGCGAGACACTTGTTCATACATGATAGTGACAAATTTGGTGTCCTAAATTTATGAAGTAATGATCATATGCCGATTTGAATTTAGGTGGTAGAAGCTCCCACATTCATAATATTAATGCCAAAGGATACAAACTTAATAAAGACACCACATATGTGTGGCACTACCGTTTAGTCATGTCAATGTTATAGTCAATGCATTAGCTCCATACTGGATGGACCTACAAGTCCTAAGATTTGATCTTTTGACACTTGCAAAATAACTGTGACACCGTTTTCGGAAAGCGGGCATATAACTTATTGATAGTCATACATAGAGATGTATGTGGTTCAATGAAGTAATTGACGGGTAGTGGAGACCTTTATTTCGTGAACTTCACTAAACGTTTTGAGTATAGCTTGTTGAGAATCGTGCATATGGGTGTATGTGAATCAATGAAGTACTTTAACGTGTAGTGGAAGTCTTTATTTCATAGACTTCATGAATATTCCGAGTAGATATATGGATATCCACTCTGGGGGATGTTAGTCTGAAATTTTGATTCGATCAAGCAAAGTTCAGAATGAAGTAGGAAATAAACTTAACAAGAAAATCAAATTCCTGCGATGCAGATCGAGGAAATAAAGATTTGAGTTATAATGTTGGCACATCATTGGAAGACTTGTGAGAAGAGTTCCACAAATTACGTCGCGTGGAACACCATAGTATTATGGTGTGTTAGGACGTCGTAATCGCACCCTATCGGATAGCGTGTGGTAAATAAATCTCTTACAGAATTATTGTGATCATTAGAGTCATATGATAGAAACGTAAACACTCACGTTAGCAAAAAGGGAAACCATTTGAATCCATGGAGACAATACCATACGAGTGATGGCATGGCTTTTGAGCCTGGATTGTCGTTTCAGCAATTTAGTGTTTCGATGTAATCGAACCTAAAATGGATTAATCTTTGTAGTATACCCTACCTAAAGAGTTAGTTGGGTACATGTCTCACGACATAGGCAAAATCTTTCCCGGGATATACCTTGCGAAAGAAATAGTTTCTTGTCCAAGGGTATAAGTGAGAAAGAAAGTAGAGCGAGACGAAGTTGGTGAACTTCCTCTCCATACATCAGAGTGGCGCAACCGAAAGTGTTTTCGGTGTCAGGCTCCACAGCTTGAAAAGGATGATGATTCAAGATCATGATGTTCTGAGCTCATACTAAGAGCGTAGACATGCGAGGTTGTGTTCCACACTGTGTGTTACGACAATCTTGTCATGAAGGTCATATTAATGGAATATGACAGACCTACGAACTACGAAGAAGAGATGGTGGACCTAAGTCTGAGAAATGGCTATGAGTCATTTATGATCCGAAATAAAATCCATATACGATTACTAGGTAATGACTTGGGAGATCTTCTTGATGGCATCTAGGATGTTAATAGTATATGGAATTTTATGAGAGAGTAGACATTGAGCAGATTCGATTTGTCGTGAAACAGTTCCGACATACCACATGAGAGTTTGTCTCAATTGGCGAAGCCTAAATCTATTCTGGGTCGTTTAGCAATCACGATAATTTCGAATGAGAAATTGATAGATGGATAAGGGAAACCATGTTTCTTAATAGTGTCATTAAGAAAGAGTTGGTGATCCTGAGGATGCTAAACATGTATGCAAACTTCAGTGGTCCATTCATGGGCTGAAGCAAGCATATCAGAGCTGGAATCTTCACTTTGATAATGTGATCAAAGGATTTTGGAGTTGCCCAAAATAGTTGAAGAAACCTACATTTACAAAGGA
Source organism: Poa annua (assembly GCA_026929855.1). Taxonomy (NCBI): domain Eukaryota; kingdom Viridiplantae; phylum Streptophyta; class Magnoliopsida; order Poales; family Poaceae; genus Poa; species Poa annua. The sequence goes on along the minus strand of CM049427.1, from coordinate 160,341,226 downwards.
GTGAGTGGGAGCAAAGTAGCTTTCCTTGATCTTATATGCGGAAGGCATATTTGAGTGGGAGCTAGGTGTCATTCGTGATTTTGTTTGTAACTACATATTGAATGACACAGATCCTCTAGTAGAGTGTAAAGGATTATTTAAGTGATTAAATTTTCTATGAAATGAAGTTAGGAGTATTAGGCATCTGATTTATAATTGTATAGATCAGAAGGGGCTTAATAACATTAAGTCGGAATATTTCCTAAGTCAGGATTCTGAAGTGTTTCAGAATAGGACAAGCAAAGAAAGAGGTTCTTACTTGTATGACTAGGTAAAATATTAAGTTTATCTTGGCATTTTCAGTTATAGCAAATGATGTTCGACATTATCTATGTTTCAGACACAGATGCTATCAGACTGAAAGCTCGACTTAGTGTGACCCGAGTTCTTGGTTGAAGAACAGGTTCTAGAGTGATCCTTGTGTGGATCAATGAACAAACGTTAAGTTTATTCTTCAGTGTCTATGAGAACTGAAGATAGGTTTTCTAGTAAAGGGTAAGAGTGGAATGGTAACTTGCCGTAAATCGGTTACGATGATGCAAGTTATTACACTGACCCATACGACTAGAAATCTCATATAGGAGATGTCCTTTATTTTGAAGATAGACATGGTTAGTTTGCGAAGTCGCATATGAATGCACTGTCGCACAATCTACATAGGTATAGAAATATATCGCGACTTTAGAAGTAGCAAGTGTGATTGGACTGAGCAGTTTTCCGAGCGTAGGTGGTCCCCTTAATATATCTCTTAGACTTTTAAGGCGCATGCTACGCGATTGCTCGAGTCTCACTCCATCCACTGGGATATATTTCACCGTCATCGTAAGATACGGGTTGATGTCAAACTAGGTGACATAGAAGTGTTGCAAAGCACATATAGATCTCAATGTGTGAGTTCTATTGACTATATTCCTCTTTCACAAGGCGAGCATGCACCAAGATGCTATGGGTGTTGAGCTTTTACCAAGTTGTAAACTAGATTAAGTGTTACTCTAGTGCAAGTGGGAGACTGGAGGGAATATGCCCTAGAGGCACTTAATAAACATAGTTTATTAGCAATATCCCAATCGTTCATTATATGTTTTATACCATGCTATAACTGTATTAAGCGAAAACATTAATACAGGTGTGGTAGATAAACAACCAGGTCCCTAGAAGCCTCTGCTAAGACTAGTTTCGTTGCGCGATTAATGATCGAGGTTTTCCGATCATAGGGCATGGCGCCGGTCGGCAATGGAAGTCATATCGTTAGGTGTAACGATATGATGGACATACCCAGTATTTATAGGACATAGTCATTACGCCTAAAGACCGTGAGACCAACTCTTATTGTTATCCCTGGAAGATACTTTGATCGCACCAAACGTCATATCTTATATAGTGTGACAATGATAGGTGATACTTTTGGGTATCGGAAGGGGGTAGTTGAGACGAGGGGTCAACAGCGGGATTTGTCAGTCCGCATAGCCGGATAGATACTCTAGGGCCCACTCGGTGAGATTATGTCAAATGAGTTTGCAAACATGTGACTAGGTCACCAGCTGACATAATATCATAGACGAGTAGAAGATAGCGATACCGGTAACGAGATCATGCTAGGTATGGAGATATCTGAGAATGATACTCGGACACGCTAAGTATCGCCATGACAAAGGGTTTAAGACTAGACGTCCAGGTTTGATAGATGAAAGTCATTCGTTATATCACAGGGATTAATTCATGGGGTCCAGGCCTACGAGTTAGTCGATGATCATAGAGGAGTCTTGATCGTACCTGTTATTATATCGAACCGCTAGGGTAACACACTTAAGGGGTTTCGACAAGACAACCGGAAAGGAAAGAGATCACCGGGAACGTCCCGGGAATGGTCCGAAGGAGATCGGGCAGCGACGAAATAGTTTTCGGAGCTAGAATAAATTATATATAATATGTTTAATATTAATTAGTGTAAATAATGATTAAATATGATTTTATATATTTATTTTCGAATTTTTGAAGGCTGGTTTCCCTAAATGGGCCTTCTGGTGGAAAGAAGGCCCATGAGGGGGGGGGGGGGGGAAGTCCCCCCAGGGCTTCGGATTGAGGGAGGGCCGGCCTAGGTGGGCCAAATGGGGCCCACCTAGGGCCGGCGCACCTATCTTGGCCGCACCAGGCAATGGGGGATAGTCCCACATTGCCTGACTGGCAAGGTTGGCTCCCCCTGGGAGCCTATATAAGAAGGGGCACCCCTGGCCTTTTAATTAACCAATTAATTCCCAATTTCTCTCTCGATCTCGTGGTTCCCTTGTCGGAGCTGCGCCGAGTAGAGGAGGGGGATCTCTTCCACCATAGCCCGCTGCCGCGCTGCTGGTGTTCCGGTCCAAGTCTTCCGCTGCTCGTCCTAGACTGGAGCTTCGGAGGCCGTCGTCTCCACCGTATGTGTGTGACGCCCTGCGAGGTGCTGCGCTAGCGGTACTCGGAGGCCTACTTCCTCCACCCGACCTCGGGGTCATCTTCGTCGTCTTCGTCGCGCCGAGTTCTCCGCGACCTAGAGGTCGGCTACGTCGTCTTCGTCGTCAACGCTTGTGCGGGAGCGTAATCCCCGCTATTCGGTCTACGAGGGTATGTATTCCGATCTCCGCCGTACTTCTATATCTGCATAGTGTAGATCTTGGCTAGTTTAAGGATATCGTTGGTAGGAAAAATTTTGTTTTCTGCACACGATCCCCTTCACTTCTTGGGAGGTGGCGTTGCCTTCCTTTTGTCGCCATGGCTTCTGGAGCCGGACGGGCCTTCGGGGTCAGTGCCTGGTGCGGCTTTGCACTTTGCTGATTTAGACTCTAGGTCTCCCCCGCGAGCATCCGCCATGTGGCCGTAGGAATCAGCGCGAGCTTGTTGTTCGAGGGCCTTGCTCACGAAGTGTCTTACATTGGCCAGCTTTTCCTCCGCCGTGCAAGTTTTGTCATCTAAGGTGTCTAGCGCGGTGGCGGCGTTAAGGATGGGGGTGCAGAAGATGACATATCCCCTTCTGTCCACGACAGTCGAACCCGAGATCCTGAGCCGCTGTTGTTGCACGCGTTGGCGGCTCCTTGTCACGTCGGTTTTTTGATGACCTTTTTTGCTCGAAGAGCTGCCGGCTTGTTTTAGCCGACATCTTCTCCTGTTCTTTCTCGATCTTCTTCGCAAGGCTCTCAACGTGCTCCTCTCTTTTTCGCAGGAAGTTAGAGTGCTTAAGCATGTTAATCCTAAGCTCTTCCACTTCGTCGAATGGGGTGTCTTTATTCACCGGAGTGTTCATGATTTCGTCTACTTCTTTGATGACGGAGAGCAAATCCATGGGTTTGCTGCTGCCGCCTTTCTCGAGGCCAGCTTTCTTCTTTGCGGGCACCTTGTCGGAACTTTCAATGAGTTGACCGGCAGTGGTGTCGCCGGCATCTTCCACCGGCTTGTTTTGCGTTTCAGAAGCAACTGGGGTTGTCTCGTGACCGACGACAACCATCATAGCCAGCTTGTCAGGCATGCCAGTGTCCGCTGTGCCCTCTGAAGGAGCCGAATTATCACTGGAAAAGCGGCTTTTGATCTTCTCTTCGAAGAAACTAGCATCATCATCAGAGTCAGAGTCTACGTTGACTTGAACGGTAGATCTGGATCCGGCATCTGACATCGCATCCTCCTGGAGAGCAGGGAGGATTGACTCAGGATCGTTGTTTTCCGGCTGGGAGTCGGATCCCAGTCCGACAACTCCGACGAAGTGGAAATCAGATTATGCCGACTCCTGGGAGAAGGCGGATTCAGATCCATCTTGTCGGTCGACTGCTTGGTCGAAGGTGAAAGAGCATTTTCCCTCATGTGTGGTTTTGGTAATTGAATGACAATCTCTATGGACTAATGTTTGCTTTGAGATATCATTATAGATCATGTCCATGGAGTTGTGGAGTTCATGTGTTGGACTCTTGAAGCTTATGTGTTGAGTGGAGCATATTGCAAGTATGTCTTGAAGGATTCAAGACATCATATTAGTGAAGAAATGTTGGAAGATACAAGGTTGATCAAGATGTTGATCAACACACAAAGCTACAAGATGTACCAAGAGCGATCATGTATCTCTTGGGATGGTAAACACTTGTCCGCATAGCTTTGTGAACTAACCCATGATATATGTGTGTGTGGTATCTTTATATGAGGTTAGGTATCTTCCCATGGGCTTGCATCAAATGAAGATCTCATATAGCTCATGGAGGATGACGTCATGTGGTGATCGTCATCAAGGTGAGATGTGCAAGACCAAGACCAAGAGAAGCTTATTGAAGAGATCCTATGCTTGGTGTTTGCAATGGATACATGAAGATGGAGCTAAGAGAGACTCTCCCATTGTGAGCATGGGGGAGTATTTGGAGAAGTCTTCATCAAGCATGTGCTTGGACGCGCAATCAAGAAAGATGAACCACTTGAAGAGATCAAGATAGTCATGATCTAACTCAAGTGGAATGCTCAAGGCAAAGGTATGGTCTTGATAGGGCTATAGGATAGATAGGCGTACTATCAAGAGGGGTTCTCAAGTGGGTAACTTGATCGCATCATTGTGGAGAGCTCAAACCTTTGCATACTTGGCATAGCCTATTTCTTGGTTCTTATTTGGCTTTTATGTTGGTGAGGAATTAGAGCTTAGTTCATCTCCATGTCAAGCTCTTGTTCATCGAAATCAGTTTTACTTTGGACAACTTGTTGCGTTTTCGGTGGCGGAAATATTGCCGGTTCTACCGTGAGGAAAGTCCCACACCTTGCCATGTGTGGTGATTTTACTCTATTTATGGGATGCAATATTTCCAACAAAATTGGTCTCACCTCATTTGGAGTTCATTTGCAAAAGTTATAGAAGTTTTTGTTTCGGTGTTTTGCTGATTTGGATTATTGGGGACGGATATTCCGTTCGACCGGAATTTCCGGTTCCCCAGCTGATCCAAGAAAACGGCTAAGGAAAGGAGAAAAAGGGTTCTGACTCCTCAAACCGGAAATTGTGCTCGGAAATTTCCATATACCGGAATTTCCGAGTGCACCCAGAAAAGTCCTCCAGAAATGGCTAAGGAAAAGTTTGGTTTTGCTTCTGACTCCAGCCGGAATTTCAGCTCGGAAATTTCATGGACTCGGAATTTCCGGGTAACCGGAATTTTCGAGTCTCACTTATACCGGAATTTCCGAGTGTCGAAACAGCCAACGGCTATATTTCCTGGAGGGGTATAAATACCTCTCCCCTTCTTCTTCCCCAGAAAATCCAAGGCAGCACGACTTTCCCCTCTCTCCTACTCCATTGTTGACCTTGGAAAGCTCACTTCCCTCTCAATCCCTCCATTAAATCTTCCATATTCTTTAGGGAAAGTTGAGAGGAGATCTAGATCTACAATCCTACCAATCCATCTCTCCTCTAAGTGAGGGGAACTTAGTGGATCTAGTTCTTGGAGTTCCTTTGTGGTTCTTCTTCTTTGTTCTTCCTCTCTTCTCCCCCCATAAGCATTAGTTGCTTTTGGTGGGATTTGGGAGTGAAGGATTTGACTCCTTTGTGGTTTCCTTTGTTCTTCCTCTCTTATTCCCCCATAAACATTTGTTGTTGTGTTGGAATTTGAGAGTGAAGGACTTGAGCACTTCGTGTGCTCTTGCCATTGCATTTGCATCGGTTTGAGCCCTCCACGAGGATTCGTGGTGGTGATACTTGTGATCTTGTTACTCTTGGGTCTTTGGACCCTAGACGCCTTTTGTGGCCGGCCTTTTGTGGCCAAGACCTTTTGTGGTCACTTGAGAGCCCCCAGTTAAGTTGTGGGTGTGTGCCTCAAGACTTGGGAGCCCCCAATTAAGTTGTGGGTGTGTGCCTCAAGAGTTGTACGGGATTCGATCTCCGCCCCAAAGGAGATCAATACTGGAAGGTGAACTCGCAACCTTTTGTGGTTGAGTTGATCAGGAGAAGAAGGTGAGCCTTTGTGGCGTTGCGGCTAACCTGTTGTGGTTGCGCACACCTCTCCAAACGAGACGTACACCTTTGGGTGGAACTCGGGAATACATCCTCGTCTCCGCGTGCCTCGGTTATTTCTATACCCAAGCTCTTTACTTATGCACCTTACATTGTGATAGCCTTCGTGCTTGAAGTCATATATCTTGCTTTCACCTTGTTACTTGTATTGCTTAGCATAAGTTGTTGGTGCACATAGGTGAGCCTAGTTTATATATCTAGGTTGTATGCTTGTTAAAGTAAACCTCTAGTTTTATTCCGCCTTTATCAAGCATACCGGAATTTCTGGGTCATCCTCGGACCGGATATTCCGGCCCCTCGGAAAAAGTTTTAAATCGCCTATTCACCCCCCCCCCCCTCTAGGCGACGTCTATCCGTTTAGAAGGGTTGGTGGGTGGGGTTGTAGAAACGTGGTAGGCCGTACGCTTATGGCGTGTACCCGAAGAAGACGTCGATCCCTCCGATCGGTACGATTGCGCATCCGATAAGGTAGTCGTCCGCCGGGAGCCAGGACTCATCTGAGTTGACGTAGCTGTGGCCGCCATACCTTGTGACGCGGCCGACGGCGATTTGCTTGCCCACACCGCCAAGTGTTCCCGCCTGGAACGTGACGCTAGGAACCCTATGACCCACGGTGGGCGCCAACTGTCTTGGTATCGGCATAATTGATAGGAGACGGGGGTCCTCTAGCCTACGTATGGATTGTGGGGAAGAAGGTTGGTGTCGTCAAGGACGGGATTGAACACGGCGAGTTTACCCAGCTTCAGATCCCGCAGCGGTGGCGAGATCCTACGTGCTGCTATAATTCACTATGAGGCAATAGCCGTGAACAGGTTACAATGTGTATGATGTGTATTGGAGCCTGTTCTAAAGGGTTCCTGGTGGCCGGCTTATATAGGTGGCCAAGCCCCAGGATACAAGGCAAGTACTTGTCCGGCAAGTAATCAGAGTCCTAGACCTAGCCGGCTTAGTTGCCGCCTTCCGTCTTGGGCTTGGTGGCTTGATGGGCTTCAGCCTTCCGCCTTCCATGGACCGTCCGCCTACTTCCTTGTACGTCAGCTATCTGGGCCGCCCGGCAGGCTTTAGCCTTACCACCCTTGGGCCACCCTGGACTAGCCGGATTGATCCATGTTGGAGATACCCCTAGTTGATACATCCCCAACATAATGTGACTTGCTTTAAGTGCAAGAAGACATGACATTATGCAACTGAATGCCCAGAGAAGAAGGCTGATGAAAATTCCAAGCCCAATCCTTTCCAGAAGGGACAAGTGAACCACATCAATGTGGAAGAAGTTCATGATGAACCTGATGCTGTGATTGGTACGTTCTTGCTCAATTCTTTTCCAGCATTAGTTTTATTTGATACTAGAGCATCGCATTCATTCATATCAAGAGCTTTTGTAAACAAACATGGGCTAGCTGAGGAAAGTCTAGGAAAACCAATTAGGGTAAGCTCACTAGGAGGGGAGATGATAGTAAATTCCGGGTGTAGGCAGTTGGACTTGAAGATTGGTAAGCACACCTTTCCAACATGCTTAGTCATCCAAGAAACCCAAGGTTTGGATGTTATCATCGGAATGGATTGGATGACTCGTTTTGAAGGAATCATAGACTCTGCAAATAGAGCAATCACCCTCACAACCCTAGAGAAAAGAAAGATTAAGTTTTGATCAACTTTCGACCTTAAGAAGGTTAGGCTAAATTCTCTTAAGGGGGGTAGCCTTGGTGATGTGCTTATTGTCAAGGAATACCCAGATGTTTTTCCGGAAGAACTACCAGGAATGCCACCCGATAGAGATGTAGAGTTTCTCATCGAACTGAAACCGGGTATTGGACCAATAGCTAAAAGACCATATCCTATGGCCGTCGATGAACTGAAAGAGCTCAAGAAGCAACTGGAGGAACACATCCAGAAAGGATTTATTCGTCCAAGTTCATCGCCATGGGGAGCACCAGTCTTATTTGTTAAAAAGAAAGATCAAACCCAGAGGCTAGTCACGGATTATAGAGAGATAAATGAGCAAACTATCAAAAACAAGTACCCGTTACCCAAGATAAATGAACTATTTGATCAACTGGAAGGTGTTTGTGTTTTCTCAAAGATCGATCTTTCGATCGGGGTACCTCCAAATGAAAGTTAGAGAAATGGATATACCCAAGACTGCATTTGTTACGAGATATGGCTCCTACGAGTACACCGTAATGCCTTTTGGATTAACCAATGCTCCAGCCTATTACATGAATATGATGAATAAAGTGTTCATGGATTTTCTGGATAAGTTTGTGGTAGTGTTCATAGATGACATTTTAATCTACTCCAAGAGTCACAAAGAACATGAAGAGCATTTGCGTCTAGTATTGCAGAGACTACGTGAACATAAGTTGTATGCCAAATACAGCAAGTGTGAGTTTTGGTTAGAACAAGTTGGATTTCTAGGCCATGTGGTGTCCAAGGAAGGTATAGCGTGGATCCTGAAAAGGTTTCAACCGTAACAAATTGGGAGCCGCCGAAAAATGTTGGAGAATTACGGAGTTTTCTGGGACTAGCAGGATACTACCGAAGATTCATTGAAAATTTCTCCAAGATTGCCAAGGCCTTAACGGAATTGTTGAAAAAGGAGAAGAAGTTTGAGTGGACAGAGGCCTGTGAAGCCAGTTTTCAGGAGTTGAAGAAACGTCTAGTTTCAGCCCCAGTTCTATGCTTACCTGATTTAGAGAAGGAATTCCAAGTGTATTGTGATGCATCACGCCAAGGCCTGGGAAGTGTATTGATGCAGGAAGGCAGAGTGGCATCTTATGCCTCCAGACAGCTCAAGAAACATGAAGCAAACTATCCTACTGATGATCTCAAGTTAGCCTTAGTGGTACATACCCGGAAGACTTGGAGACCCTATCTGATGGGGAAAAGATGTGAAGTATTCACTAACCACAAAAGTTTGAAGTATATTTTTACAAAGAAGGAATTGAACATGAGACAGAGGAGATGGTTGGAACTTATCAAAGATTTTGATCTAAGTCTCCAATATCACCCGGGAAAGGCTAATGTAGTAGCAGATGCCCTGAGTCGTAAAGTGTATGTGAATGGACTCATAGAAGGAGAAATACCCAAGGATTTATGCAAGGCATTCAAGGACCTCAGATTGGAAGTGGTACCTGAAGGTTTTATAGCCCCATTAGTAGTACAACCCACTTTGATGGACAAGATACGTGAAGCTCAGAAAGGAGACAAGGAAATAGAAGAAATCAAAGTCAATCTGAGAGCAGGAAAAGCTAAAGGATTCCATGAAGATGAGCAAGGAATTTTGTGGTTCGAAAAACGTGTGTGTGTGGCCGAGGACCCTGATCTTAGGAAGTTAATTCTACAAGAAGCCCATGAGACACCTTATTCCATTCATCCGGGAAATACCAAGATGTATATGGATGTGAAGGAGAGATTTTGGTGGAACAATCTGAAAAGAGAAATAGTAGAATATATCGCTAAGTGTGATGTATGCAATCGAGTAAAGGCAGAACATCAGAAACCAAAGGGACTTTCACAACCTTTATAAGTACCCGACTGGAAGTGGGATTCTATTGGAATGGATTTCATCACCGACTTACCAACGACCAAATCGGGTTATGATTCTATTTGGGTTATTGTTTGCCGTCTAACCAAAATAGCTCACTTTATACCCATGAAGACCACTTATACAAGTGCAAAGTTAGCTGATATTTACATGAAGAGAATTGTGTGCCTTCATGGCGTTCCTAAGAGTATCGTGTCTGATAGAGGGACCCAATTCACATCTCATTTCTGGAAGCAGTTGCATGAATCACTGGGAACCAGATTGGAATTCAGTACGGCTTTCCACCCTCAAACAGATGGTAAGGCTGAAAGAGTAAATCAGATTTTATAGGATATGTTAAGAGCTTGTGCGCTCGATTATGGATCTAGTTGGGACGATAATCTACCTTACGTTGAGTTCTCCTACAATAACAGTTACCAAGCCAGCATTGAGATATCACCGTTTGAAGCCTTATATGGTAAGAAATGCACAACCCCATTGTTGTGGAGTGGTGGAAGAGAACGGAATTTCTTTGGACCTGATATAATCCAGGAGGCTGAAGAGAAAGTCATACTGATTAAGGATAAATTGAAGATAACACAGTCACGTCAGAAAAGCTTTGCCGATTCCAAGCGTAGAGAAGTCATCCACGAGGTGGGTGATAGAACCTATCTCAGAGTGTCGTTGTGGCGAACAGACAGATGCCTAAGGGTAGGCTAATTTGTGGGGCCGATGGACGCTAGGGGATTTCGGGGAGGGATTGCGCGATGAACTCGCACGCAGCTAAATTCAACCGACATAGTGACACAAGGATTTACCCTGCTTTGAGGCTCTCGTGAGGAGATAAAACGCCTACTGCAGCATCTAGCCTACTCGGTGTATTTCTCCTCTTATTATCCGGGCTACAACGTTCTCGCGAGCTGCTAGACATGCCTCAATGAAGTTTTGAGAGCAAATGAGAAGGGGGGAAATGAAGTGGTGGGGTGGTGGCCTCCCTTCTCCCCTGGTGCCCTTTATATAGGAGAGCCCAGGGGACAAGCAGGGGACAAGAATCACTGTTCACTGCGCACTGTTCACGATTTGACTCATGGGGTCTTGTCACACTGTTCACTGCGTCACGCGCAGTGTACTGTTGTCTTGTCGGAGGCACTGTAGCAGCGGCTGCCGATACCCTGCAGTGGTAGGACCCGTGCGACGTGCGAACTTACTTGTCCCGTAGCTCTTGTCTTCGGATTTATTCATATCGGTCAACCGAGGATAGGATAATATACCAACAACACCCAACCCGGATGGCCCTGTCCCTGCCGAGTCGATTATGTCCCTGCCGAGTCGAGGTCTTGTCCGGAACGGAGCAGTCCCGGAGCGCCGCCGAAACCGCCCGCGCGCCGGGGACGCTCCCGAGGTGGTGCGAAGGCCGGGGTCGGGGAGACGAAGGCAGCCGAGGTGGCGGTGGCGGTCGTGGAAGCCGGAGCCGAGGCGGGGGGAGCCGAGCTGGGCGCGGTGCGGGCCTGCCGAACTCGGGCTCGAGCGGACGCCGGTGGCGGCCGAGGTCGTGGAAGTTGGGGCCGAGGCGAGGAAGCCGGTGGGGGACGGGGGCGAGGGGGCGTGTCGGAGCTGGAGGAGATCGGGGGTGTCCCGAGCGAGGCGGAGGGGCGCCGAGGTCGGTGATGCCGGGCGTGGAAGGAGGCGCGGGCGTCAGGTGCTGAAGGGGAGGCGATGGCGGTGTCGGAGTTGAGGTCCGGCGCGGAGGAGGCCGGGGAAGTCGGGTGGCGGAGAGGAGGCCTAGCCCAGGGGCGAGGCGGCACCCTGCAGCTCCATCCGAGGTCGTGGGGAACTCGGGCGGCCGGCGGCGGAGCCGCACGCGCCGGCGTCGAGGGTACCGAGGCCGAGGTCGTTCGTGTCGGGTGGAGCGTCCTTGGAGGGGAAACACCGGAGGGAGCGGTGCTGATGGCGCCCGAGGTCGGGGGAGGTCCGGTGTGGGCCGGGGCGCTGGTGGTGAGAGCGGCATGTCGGAGCAGCGAACGCTGGTGGGGGTTGGGGGAGCTCGGGGGAGGCGACGCGGTCGTGCAGGAGGTTGAGGACGAGGCCGAAGCAGGAGGCAGTGGCATTGAGATGAGGGGATCGTGGTGGATGCCGAGTTGACCGAGACGAGGATTGCGCTGGCCCACCGAGTTGGGCATATCGGTTGATCCGAGAAGGCCATGGGCCAGCCCAAAGTCACACCGAGACCATCAATTCTGGCCCAGGACTCCTCTTTCCTCTTTTTCTTTACTCCTTCATCATTTAAATGTACTTTTACCTGCAACATTAAGACAACAGCCCCATACCTTCAGGGTACCGGGGAAGTACATCCCCGACACTAGTCCCCGAGTTTATGGGGGATTCACAGAATCGCGCATCAACTTAAAAATCAAATAGTTCCAGGAATTTTCCATACTGAAAGCCTTGTTGTTAGGGGTCTCGGGGATCACATCCCCGACACTAGTCCCCGAGGCTGCAGGGGACTCGCAGAGTCGCGCGCAGACTTAGAAAAAATCCCACATCACCGTTTTCACTTACTGCCCCGGGTACCTGCAAAAGTACAATTATATGCCGGTTCCTTAGCCACTCTGGGCGTTTTACCGACATAGATGTCTTCGGCCACTGCCGGCTTGGCACAAACACACAACACATGCCGGCGTTTAGCCACTCTGGGCGTATACCGACACAGAGTCTCATGTGCCGGTGTTTAGCCACTCTGGGCGTATACCGACACAGACGCCTGTAACCACACACACAATGCCACACAGGCATCTCGGGTGTCTCGGTATTTCGGTATGTCGGCCACTTTGGGCATATCACAGGTGTTTCGGTATATCAGCCACTCTGGGCATATCACAGGTGTTTCGGTATCTCGGCCACTATGGGCGTAACACAGATGTTTCGGTATCTCAGGTGTTGCCTTTGGCGAACTTTGATACACCGAAATAAATGACGATTTGGAAATATTGCCCGATGTTATGATACATTGGCGAACCGAAATAAACAGGGATCTGGAGATATGATATGATGCCACGATATGTTGGCGAACCGACATAAATAGTGATCTGGAGATATTGCTGGATGCCATGATATATTGGCGAACCGAAAGCGATCTGGAAATTGTGCAGGATACCGCGATTCGTGGGCCAACTGATACCACAAATCATAAGCAATATATCTTGAGAAAATAACCAATAACCAGACGGATCCAAGATAACCAATATAATGACCGATATCCCCAGAGTTTTTGACATGAATCTCCTCTCGATAAGGCGGTTACCCAACATGGGTACCATCCCGGAAAAACCAACATAGGTACCATCTCGGAAAAACGAACATCCCCTTTTTAGTGTTAGCGCAGACAGGTATGTATACCAAATATTTGATGGAAGTGAAAACTTTAAACGGCACGCCCAAGAGAATTTAATGCGAGACATAAGAATACAACTAGCTGCCGAGGCAGGCATGGGGATACCGGTTCCACCGAGTCCCCGGGTAAATTTTCAGATACAGCAGGAAGACAAAGGAGCACGGCAGTCCCCGAGTCCAGTTTCAGGATGCTGGCTGACAAATGACACAACAAGAAGCAAGATACAACAAGCATATAAATAAATATAAACCGAGGTACTCTACAAACTAAGCATGCAAGGCTCATCCGACCGGTAAGCCAGTCACCGGGTTACGACATCTCGTTCCCGGGTAAAAGACAAACAATTGATGAAACAGGCACAACAGGGCAGTCCCCGGGTTACGATATCTCGTTCCCGGGTAACCAATTAAGCTAGGCATGCAGGGGCGGTTCCCGAATAATATCTAAGATAACATAACTGTACAGTACAGAGGATGATACTCACGGAGCACATGAGCGGTTGGGGATGTCGGAGGCGACATAACCCGGGTAACTGGTGTGCAACTATCAGGGGTTCGTTGATGATGAGTGTCAGGGCAGACGCCGGCGGCTGGTGCCCACGATGCATGGATGCCGGTTTGGGATGTCGACGACCGGTTTCCGCGATGCGGGGACGTCGGTGACTTCCACCCGCGGTGCAGGGATGTCGGCGACCTCTACCTACGGCGCAGGGATGTTGGCGACCTCTACCCGTGGTACGGGGATGTCGGCGACCTCAACCCGTGGCGCAGGGATGTCGGCGACCTCAACCCGCGGCGCAGGGACGTCAATAACCACTGTCCTCGGCGCAGGGATCCCGGTTTTAGGATGCCGGCGACCGCTACCCGCGGCGCAGGATGTCAGCGACCACTGCCCGCGGCGTAGGGATCCCGGTTTTAGGATCCCGGTATATGGGATGCCGGTGACCGCTACCCACGGCGCAGGACGTCAGTGACCACTGCCCGCAGCGTAGGGATCCCGGTTTTAGGATGCCGGCGACCGCTACCCGCGGCGCAGGATGTCAGTGACCACTGCCCACGGCGTAGGGATCCCGGTTTTAGGATCCCGGTTTTGGGGATGCCGGTGACCGCTACCTGCGGCGCAGGATGTCAGTGACCACTGCTCGCAGCATAGGGATCCCGGTTTTAGGATCCCGGTTTCTGGGATATCGGTGACCGCTACCCGCGGCGCAGGATGTCAGTGACCACTGCCCGCAGCGTAGGGATCCCGGTTTTAGGATCCCGGTTTTGGGGATGCCGGTGAACGCTACCCGCGGCGCAGGATGTCAGTGACCACTGCCCGCAGGGTAGGGATCCCGGTTTTAGGATGCCGGTTTTGGGGATGCCGGTGACCGCTACCCGCGGCGTAGGATGTCAGTGACCACTGCCCGCAGCGTAGGGATCCCGGTTTTAGGATGCCGGCGACCGCTACCCGCGGCGCAGGATGTCAGCGACCACTGCCCGCGGCGTAGGGGTCCCGGTTTTAGGATCCTGGTTTTGGGGATGCCGGTTTGGGATGTCGGAATCCGTCCGAAATTTTTCCCGCAAGCGCCACTCTGCCCCACGGTGGGCGCCAACTGTCGTCGTGGCGAACAGACAGATGCCTAAGGGTAGGCTAATTTGTGGGGCCGATGGACGCTAGGGGATCTCAGGGAGGGATTGTGCGACGAACTCGCGTGCAGCTAAATTCAACCGACATAGTGACACAAGGATTTACCCTGCTTTGGGGCTCTCGTGAGGAGATAAAACCCCTACTGCAGCATCTAGCCTACTCGGTGTATTTCTCCTCTTATTATCCGGGCTACAACGTGCTCCGCGAGCTGCTAGACATGCCTCCATGAAGTTTTGAGAGCAAATGAGAAGGGGGGAAATGAAGTGGTGGGGTGGTGGCCTCCCTTCTCCCCTTCCCCTAGTGCCCTTTATATAGGAGAGCCCAGAGGACAAGGGGACAAGAATCACTGTTCACTGCGCACTGTTCACGATTTGACTGATGGGGTCTTGTCACACTGTTCACTGCGTCACGCACAGTGTACTGTCGTCTTGTCGGAGGCACTGTAGCAGCGGCTGCTGATACCCTGCAGTGGTAGGACCCGTGCAGCGTGCGCACTTACTTGTCCCATAGCTCCTGTCTTCGGATTTAATCATATCGGTCAACCGAGGATAGGATAATATACCAACAACACCCAACCCGGATGGCCCTGTCCCTGCCGAGTCGATTCTGTCCCTGCCGAGTCGAGGTCTTGTCCGGAACAGAGCAGTCCCGGAGCGCCGCCGATGCCGCCCGCGCGCCGGGGACGCTCCCGAGGTGGTGCGAAGGCCGGGGTCGGGGAGACGAAGGCAGCCGAGGTGGCGGTGGCGGCCGTGGATGCCGGTAGCGACCGAGGTCGTGGAAGCCAGAGCCGAGGCGGGGGGAGCCGAGCTGGGCGCGGTGCGGGCCTGCCGAACTCGGGCTCGAGCGGACGCCGGTGGCGGCCGAGGTCGTGGAAGTCGGGGCCGAGGCGGTGAAGCCGGTGGGGAACGGGGGCAAGGGGGCGTGCCGGAGCTGGAGGAGATCGGGGGCGTCCCGAGCGAGGCGACAGTAGCTTTGGTAGAATCCAACATAACTCATCACACAGGAACTGTCCCGGAACAAATCCAACAAGTCTTGGATGACTCTGCTACAGTTTTCCAAGAACCTCATGAGTTGCCACCAGCCAGAACATATGATCACGCAATAACACTGAAACCTGGAACAGAGCGGTTCAATGCACGTCCTTATCGCTACTCTCCACTACATAAAGACGAGATTGAGCGTCAAGTGGCAGCTATGCTAGAGGCAAGTGTCATTGTACATTCCATGAGCCCCTTCGCATCTCCAGTCTTACTTGTACTAAAAAAAGATGGTTCCTGGAGGTTCTGCATTGATTATCGTCGTCTAAACGAGCTGACCATCCACAATACTTTCCCAATGCCGGTTATCGATGAATTGCTCGATGAATTGGCGGTGCGCAATTTTTCTCCAAGCTGGATCTTCGTGCGGGGTACCATCAGATCCGGATGAGGCCTGAGGATGAAGAAAAGACGGCGTTCAAGACTCACCAAGGTCATTATCATTTTCGAGTAATGCCGTTTGGACTGTCTAATGCCCCCGTGACATTCCAATGCGTCATGAACGAAGTCCTCAAAGCGTGTCTACGAAAATTTGCCCTAGTCTTCATGGATGACATTCTGGTGTACAGCTCATCAATTGAAGAGCACGCCAAACATCTGAGAATTGTGCTCAGTTTACTGCATGATCATCAGCTGTTTGTCAAGGCCACCAAGTGTTCCTTTGCCCAAAAAGCCCTGGAATATCTGGGTCACATTGTTTCCAAAGATGGTGTAGCCACTGATCCAAGTAAGACAGCGGCCATGTTGGCATGGCCCATTCCAACAAATTTTACTGAGTTGCGTGGGTTTCTTGGATTCACAGGTTACTACCAGAAGTTTGTCCAATTATATGGCATTATAGCAAAAGCACTGACCAATTTACTGAAAAAGAAAGTGTTTGAATGGACGCCGGAGGCTCAAGAAGCTTTTGACAAACTCAAGCATGCCATGGCCTCAACACCCGTTCTACAATTGCCCGATTTCACAAAGCAATTCGTGCTAGAAACTATTGCTTGTGACACTGGCGTGGGGGCAGTACTAATGCAGGGAGGCAGGCGACTTGCATTTTTGAGCAAGGCATTGGGAGCAAAACATCAGTCACTGTCAATATATGAAAAAGAGTTCATCGCACTGATCATGGTGGTTGAACGGTGGCGGCAGTACTTGCAGCGAGGATAATTTGTTATTCGCACAGATCATCAGAGTTTGACATTCTTAGATGATCAAGGTCTCCAGTCCACACTGCAGCGTAAGGCGATGACACGGCTGATGGGGTTACACTTCAAAATTGTTTACAAAAAGGGCAGTGAAAATATTTCAGCTGATTCCATGTCACGAGTGGCTCATGTTCTGGATCTGAACGCAATTTAGGTAGCACAACCAACGTGGATGCAAGAGGTAATCAACACATATGTCACTGATGCTGATGCTCAACACAAACTACAGGCATTAGGACTTGTCAGTCCAGATGATCAGGGCTACGAACTGTGCCAGGGCATACTTCGTTGGAAAGGGAGAATTTGGATTGGAAACAACTCTGCTGTTCAAACTAAGTTAATCGGTGCCTTTCATTCAAGTGCTGTGGGTGGTCACTCTGGAATTATTCCAACATATCACAAAGTGAAGAAACTATTCATCTGGCCAGGCATGAAGCTAGTTGTAGAAAATTTTGTGAAACAATGCAGCATTTGCCAACAAGCCAAGCATGATCACTCTAGTCCAGCTGGTATGTTGCAACCTCTCCCAATTCCAAAGGGCACTTGGCAAGAGTTATCCATGGATTTCATTGAAGGACTTCCTTTATCTCAAGGAGCTAATGTCATAATGGTAGTAGTCGACCGATTGTCAAAGTACGCTCATTTTGTACCTCTCAAGCATCCATTTACCGCAGGAACAGTAGCCCAAGCATTCATGGACACAATGGTGAAATTACACAGCCTCCCAGTGTGAATTGTGTCTGACAGAGACAAAATCTCTACCAGCCAGTTGTGGAAAGAGCTCTTCAAGTCTTTGGGCACCAAATTACACTTTTCATGATGGGCAAATGGAGCGAGTAAATCAGTGTTTAGAAATGTTTCTCCGGTGTGCTGTGCACGAGGACCCCAAGAAGTGGTGCAAGTGGTTGCCGTTAGCTGAACTATGGTACAATTCAACCTTTCACTCCGCAATTGGATGTTCCCCTTTCAAGGCCGTGTATGGAACCGAGCCAAATTTTACTGCTATTACAGTTCCTGCGGATGACAGTAATACATATGCAGCACAATTACTTCAAAATCGTCAAGTGAAGTTGGACCGCCTCAAACAACATTTGACAGCCGCTCAAAATAGGATGAAAATGCAATCAGACAGACATCGTACTGAGAAGCAGTTTCAACTTGGTGAGCAAGTGTTGCTGAAGCTGCAACCCTATACCCAATCATCCTTTGTCAACAGACCGTGTTCACAATTGGCATTCAAATTTTTCGGGCCATTTCACATTCTGGAACGCATTGGAACCGTCGCGTACAAACTAGAGCTGCCTGCACACAGTGTGATCCATCATGTCTTCCATTATCTCAATTGAAGAGTTATACACCGGATTTCACACCTGTATTTGCAGATTTACCTCACATTCCTGCCTTAGATGCTGATGATACAGAGCCAGAGCAAATTCTGGATCGAAGGCTGGTAAACAAGGGTAACACGGCGATCCCATAAGTGCTAATAAGGTGGAAGGGTATTCCTGCTACATCGGCAACCTGGGAAGATTTTCATGTGTGTCAACACAGGTATCCTAACGCAATTGCTTGGGGTCAAGCAATCTCTTCTGGAGGAGGTGATGCAACAACCGTGGCTGTACATGATAGTGGCTAAGGGATAAGTTGTGTGCGGTGGGTGTGTGGTGTGACAGATGGGTCTGTCTGTAAGTCTGAATCCTTTAAATACCCGAGTGACCTGTGTACCAAGGCATTTGAATTGAATGAATGAGTATTCCGTCTCTCTGCTTCTCTCTGTCTCTCTATCTGAAATTCTGATCCCCTTCTGAGATCTGTTGGTGTCTCCCTTGTTCTAGTGTGGATCTCACGCCCTGAATCTTCAAGGCCAAGGGATAGTTACACTCCCCATCCCGCTCTAGCTCAATTTCTCCTCCTGCCTCGGCGCCCCCGACCCCGCGCATCCCCTCCCTGCCGCAGGCGCTAGGCCGCACCCTAGCTCCCTCGCCTTGGCCCTCCACCGCCAAGGTGCCGTCCCTCAGCTGCTCGGTTTCCCAGCGTGCGCTGCGGCCGGCGACGAGATCGACCGACCCGCTCGCGGCTGCTCCTGTGCGTACGCTCGCCTGGCGGCGTGAGAAAGCATCCCCGCTGCCAGCTTCACCTCCTTTCGCCACGGATCGCCGCTGCCGCTCTGTTCCCGCTGTCGGCCGGCCGGCCGCCGCCGGAGCTGCGCCCGCCCGACGCCCGTCGCTGCTCTCCCGTAGGTGCTGCTATTGAAAAAGCTAGCCAATCTAAACGATTGGTCTTAGCTGAGCCTATTTTTGTGATTTACGTGAGCCAAGGCCTACTCCAAAGAAGCAAAGTGATCCCAGCTTCAGCTTATAATTTTGACTCACTGAATGTTTGTCCTCACAAAGTATGCATCGGCATCGTCATGTAATTGTGACCACTGTCTGGTATTACTCTTCTCCTCTGCAACTTTTCTATCCAATGGTTTTGTAGCAAATAGCAAGTACTGTGCAATGACTAAGTACTGATCCCATGTTTAGCTCTGACTTTACTTCTGTTCTATGTACTGTCTGATAAGGCTATTTTTTTCTCTGGCCTTATCTTCAGGATAATAGCAACCAAATAATTGGCATGGAAGGCATATGTATGTTCCAAATGTATGTGCTTTACTTTTGGACTGCAGTATTATAGCATGGAATGGTTTTGTAGCAAATAGCAAGTATTGTGCAATGACTAAGTATTGATCCCATGTTTAGCTCTGGCTTTACTTTTGTTATATGTACTGTTTGGTAAGGCTATTTTTTCCTCCGGCTATATCTTCAGGATAATAGCTTCAGCAACCAAATAATTGGCATGGAACGTGCTTCACTTTTGGACTGCAGTATTATAGCACCAAACAAATTTAAGTCGGCTATAACAAAATAGATTTAGTACTACCAAATAATTTGACAACGTGTAATTGCCATGCAGTTGTATTCAGCCATTGATGTATTAATAAACTTCTCAGTTTAAACTTAAATGACACTTCGTTTGGATTTTTGATAAAGAGCCTTCACAAATGCCTATTGATCGTTTGATAATTTTTTGTGTTTCATAGCTGAGGTTGTGCGCTCTCACCAGTGATTATTCATCCATATTTATGAGTACTCTCTGCCTATTTACTATGTCTTCTTATATTGTGATAATTTTGTATTGAAAGGTTGCAGTACAACGAATTTATTCTCCAAACTTTTGACAATGGCAGGCGGCTGTATGTTTACTCTTTCCATTGAGAGTTAGGATGGCTGAACAATGTTGTTTACAAATATGACACTATGTTCGTATATGCTTGAAAGTTAGAGATGATGATTGTGTCAGCTTTCCAGAAGGTTAGAAATATAAATGCATTGTCTCAATTATGACATCTAAATCCGACGTGTTTCGGGATTATAATAAATTTTTCTAGACTGTGGTTTAGTACTAAGTAGGAACTAAAACATAAACAAACATATTTAGTTCTTCGTGTTGTACCAATTTATGAGCTGATGACATATGCACCGTGTACAATATCTCTATTTGATTTTATCGCTCAAATTCATGCAGGTTGTCTACTGTGGAAATGGTGATTCGTTAATGTACCTTCAACATGCTCTTTTCCTCACTTTTTGTGTGGCAACTTTCCTTGCCTCTTGCTAGGTGCAGCAACTCCTTATTTTCGCCGTTCTTGATTTGTCCTTTATTGAATCATACTCGTGTGCCTTAATGCTGTTGTAGTACACCATGAGCTTCATTTTTCAGGATTCATATTTTTGCTTTTCCGTGTGCATTGTGCCTCAAGAGAGGCTTCAAGCAGCAACTCCCGTTAGCCTGAGTGGATACGATCGTGGTGTTGGTTACTTTGATCTGCAATATCATCTTTATACGATCTTGATTAATCCATTGCAATATTATGTTTTCTGATAATGATTGCAATATCACTTAACTGAATGTCCTTCCCATTTATTCTATTTTTTGTCCGCGGTTGTCACAAACTCAATTTGCTCAACTGAATTATGATTAAAATTACTCTTATATGTTGGGATGTAATTCACTGGTGTACTGCTATTATGAATGGTTAGGTAAGTGTCTTTTTCTATTTTGGTGTGAGTGTTGCAATATTGCGCCAACTTTTATAAGTGCATCTGTTCTTTTGTCCTCAAGACATGCTCACTCTACTTTTTGTGCAACACAAAACTATATTGGTCTTACACGATTCTGCATGTGACGTGTGTTTTCATGTAAATCTGCTATATAGTCTCAAACAGTCCATTTCGTTAAAGGGACGGTTGGTACATTTTTTCTATTGATTAATTCCCATGCAGTTTAACTGAATGTATTAGTACATTACTTACTCATTTAAACGTACAGTTTGTCATGTAGATAATGGCACTGATGCTGCATTGACATATTATTTGAATACAAACTTGACATATTTTTTGAATACAAACTGCGGGGTGTTAGGATTGTCACTTGCCAGATATATTTGTTTTTGTTCAGACATGTTATGAAAGAAGAAGTTCTACAGAGGATTGGCCCCTAGTCTTGATATTCTACGTGTAATGGTTAGAAAATTTTCAAATCTACTGTAGCACAGGCTAGGAATCTTTATCTATGTTTAGAGAAAACATTTTTTTGCACACACTAATTGCTCAGCGAAGTTGTCCGGTTGGTTATTTAGCTGGTATGGTTGACTGGTTGTGTTCTACGTTTGCAAGTTGCAGATAAGATTCAGTGGAGTGACAAATGCGAGTGCGGCCATTTTTTGTCAATTATTGTTTTCAGTGGTTACATTACTTTTCTACTTTCTCCAATCTTGATTATGACCATCTATTTTACATTCAGTTCTCAAAACTTGCGTTTTTGTTTGCTTTTCGACATAAAAGATTACCATAAGAAAATGGTAAGCCACCTTTTTATAAGATATTCTCCTTTTTGAAAGAAGCAATTTTCTATGATCATTTGTTATGAAGTTCAGTAATTGTGTACCTTACGTCTACCGGTCATCTCAACTAGACTATTTTTGAATGACAGAGAAATATTTTCAACATGAACTAAATTATCTGCAATTTAAACCTACTACTGAACTGAACCAGGTAAACAAAAGGTCTCTATGTTGAAGCACTAGCGCAATCAAAACTATGTATATGCATATATCAGGTTGCTTGCATATTATAATAATGTAACAGCTAGAGAGAGAGAGTTTACATAGATCCGCACCTGATTGATTGGCTCAATTGTTTTTCACATTGTTTCTTCCTCCATTGTTTTTACCTCCATTGTTTCTCACATGTCATGAATCCAAGTCGGTTATTTTGTTGTTTGTTGTGCTTGCTAATTGTTCCATCGAGAAGTTTGTTGATCCAAATTTCCATTTATGTTTGAGAGACTCATTCTTCTCTCAAACCTAATGCAGGTATCATGTATGTTGTGTCTCATGCAGCTAATTGGATTATTGCAATGCTTTGAGTGGATCAAACTTCCTGGATATTGACGGGATAACATTAACTTTGATCCTTATATTTTTAGCTCTTGAATAAATTTACACGGTTGTACTTAATACTACGACAAGTCGTAATGAACGGCGGCACGCCGCGCCATGATAACATGTTCATATCTGAAATTATGACACTCCGGCCATAGCGTCAAACATTTAGCATAATAAGTTACAACAACGACGTAAAACACCGATAACGAATACTAGGCACCGTGCCCTAATGATATTACATCTATCACATGAATGATCTCATCCAATACCTACCATCACTTCAAGCCTACAACGGTGGATTACTCACACATGGATGGTTGATGTAGAGGTGTTGGTGATGACGATGGCGATAATCCCCTTCGATTCCCCGTCCCGGCAAGGTGCCGGAACAGAGAGTTCTAGTCCCTGAATTGAGTTTCGAGGTGGCGGTGGCGCACAGAGATGTTTCTAGCTCCCCGACGTTTTTAGGTCAGAAGGGTTAAGTAGCCGAGAGGGGGGCTCGGGGGTGTGGCCGAGTCGGCCACACCATCCCCATGCACGGCCATGGCCCACCCGCGCGAGCACGTGGTGTGGGCGCCTCGCAGCCCGCCTCCGTCTCGTCTTCTGGCTCCGAGGGTCTTCGGGAAAATAGGGATTTCCGCATAATTTCTGTTGTTTTTGTTGATTTTTGCACAAAAATAAGACATCAGGATAATTCTGTTGAAAACAACGTTAGTCCGGGTTAGTTGCATTCAAAACACATAAATTAGAGGTAAAACAATAGCAAAAGTGTTCGGGGAAATAGATACATTTTGGACGTATCAACTCCCCCCAAGCTTAGCTTATTGCTTGTACTCAAGCAATTCAGTTAACAGTTGATTGCGATAAAAGAACTTTCATGAACTCATTTGCTCATATGATGTAAATATTCTCATTATGAGGAAAAATGCTTAGGATATTCATGATAAGATATATGTAAATGGTGTCACCTAATAGTTATGTAAACCATGAAAAGATGCCAATTATACCAATGAAAAATAACATGAAACATAATAATTCACAGGATTGCAAAGCTCACAAGAAAGTATGATAAAGTGGTATCTCGCTTGCCCGATTGGTACAACAAAGCATTAATGTCAAGGCACCTCTGAGTTTCAAGGGAAGATTAGAAATAAAGATATCAAAGATAAAAGCATCAAGATTACAACGCAATTAACCGTATTCTGGGACAAGCACATTACACTAAGAATGACAATTATGCTCTCAAGAAGGTGCTCAAAGAAGGATGGTGACTCAACAGTAAAGTAAAACATATGCCCTTTATTGCGGGAAGTAGGGATTTAACATGTGCTAGAGTTTTATTATTATTTTGAGTGGTGGTTGTTCCGTCAACGAATGGTAATGGATACTCTAACCCCCTTGTCATCAGACTTTCTTAAGAACATCTTACATGAAGGACGTTATTTCTACCCCAAGGGCAGATCATCCCACTTTTCTCTTTTGGTTACACATGTAGTTTAAAACTAGTGTCATTGCTTGAATGATTAGATAAGAGCAAAAATATGAAGAGAATGCATCAATTAAATTGTAATTAATTTGGGACTGGGCACTAATGACCCACAAATGTAGGGGGTGTGTCGTAGTACTTTCGATAAATTAGAGTGTCGAACCCAACGAGGAGCGGAAGGTGTTGACAAGTGGTTTTGACGAGCGAACGCGCCGCCGCGAAAAATCTCTCGCGAACACGCGCGATCCGATCGGATCAGCTTCCGCTCCACCGTCGGCGCCCTTGCCTCCTCTACATCGGCGTCCACTCACGATGGCGACCGTCGGCGCCCTTGCCTCCTCTACATGGGCGTCCACTCCAGCGGCGATCACGCTCTTCGTTCCCATCCGCCTCGACCACAACAATTTCATGTTGTGGAAGGGCCTCCTCCTGCCCAACCTCTCTGGCGCCGGTCTCCACAAACACCTTGATGCGACTGCGGCCGCGCCAGCGAAGGAGATCACCTCGGGGCAAGGTCGTGACGCGGTGACCATCCCCAATGCCGACTACCACCATTGGTGCACCCAGGACGAGAGGGTTCTGGGCTTTCTTCTTGGCGCCATGGAGCCAACCATCGCGTGTCAACTGATCGGCTGCAAGACTGCAGCCGAGGTGTGGACATCAGTTCATGCCATGTTCGGCGCCCACAGCCGCGCGAACGTTTGGCACGTCCGACGCCAACTTCAGACCCTGCGGAAGGAGGACAAGCCCGCAGCTGAATATATGCACATGATGAAGTCCCTTGCTGACACCATGGCCGCCGCCGGTTCTCCTATCGGCAACGATGAACTCGTCGTCTAGATCATCACCGGACTTGGCTCTACGTTCAACTCCATCGCGGCATCGCTCACTGTTGGCAACCAGTCCGTGCTTTACACCGACTTCTACGCGCATATCCTCTCCTTCGAGGCACTTCAGGCGCAGCAAGCTCAAGCCGAAGGATGGACCTCATCGGCCAATGTCGTCTCGCGCCCTGCACCTGCACCTGCTGCTCCGGGCGGCGATGGCGGCTATCGTCTTCAAGGAGGCAACAACCCCTATGGGGGAGGCCCCGGTGGCGGCAACTCCTACGGTGGCGGGGGCAACAACCCCTACGGGGGCAGTACCACCTATGGAGGCGGCAGTAACGCCTATGGAGGCGGCAGCGACAACCGTAGCGGCGAAAACACCTACGGTGGCGACAACCGTAATAACGGTAACGGCGTCGGTGGCCGCAACGATGGCGGCGGTGGTCGCAATGGCGGCGGTGGCCGCAATGGAGGAGGAGATCGTCAACGTTGGCGCCCACGCTGTGGCTACTGTGGCTATTGGGGGCAACTCGCTCCTGATTGTCGTCGTGCAGCGGAGGACAACCGCTCCAACAACCAGCGCTCCGGCAACTCCGCTTCGACGAGTGGTGGCGAAAATTCTCACTGGCATCTAGACACCGGTGCCACGGATCACCTGACGAGCGAACTCGAGCGCCTTCAATTCTATGAGCGATATGGTGGCAAGGATCAAGTGCAAGTGGCTAATGGTTCAGGTTTGTCGATTTCGCATATTGGTTATTCAAATCTAGCCGGTTCATCACTTCATCTAAAAAATGTTCTTCATGTTCCCCATATTAGCAAACATCTTCTCTCTGTGTTTCGTCTTTTTCCGATAATGACATGTTTGTTGAATTTCACCGTCATGCTTTCTTTGTTAAGGACAAGGCCACGGGGAGAATCGTCCTTCGAGGTAGAAGCTGTGGAGGGCTCTATCCTATTCCGTTCGGCAAAGAGTCGTCCACCTCCGTTCGTCATGCCTCCGCTAGTGTCAAGGCCACTCCATCGCAGTGGCATCAGCGTCTAGGTCATCCTTCAAATAATGTAGTGCAATCTATTGTTAGAACAAATGAGCTTTCTTGTTCGTCTTCAGACAATTTATCTCTCGTGTGTGATGCGTGTCAGCGTGCTAAAAGTCATCAGTTACCGTATTCTTTGTCATCTCATGTTACTACTATGCCTCTTGAATTAATACATACTGATGTTTGGGGTCCAGCACGTGCTTCTTCGGGGGGATACACATACTATGTTAGCTTTGTTGATGACCACTCTCGTTTTTGCTGGATTTATCTCCTCAAGAACAAGTCTGATGTTGAGCAGAATTTTTATGTTTTCCAGGCTCATGTCGAGCGCCTACTCAGCGCCAAAATAAAGGTTGTCCAATCTGACTGGGGTGGCGAATACCATCGCATCCACCAGTATTTTCAGCGCACGGGGATCTCACACCGTGTGTCCTGCCCACACACATCCCAACAGAACAGGATCGCTGAGCGTAAACACCGTCACCTGGTTGAAACAAACCTCGCTCTGCTCGCCCATTCATCACTCCCTCTCCATTATTGGGATGAAGCTTTTCTTACGGCATGTTATCTTATTAACCGTATGCCTACACCGGTTCTTAAAAATGAGACGCCCATTTTTCGACTTCTACAGGTCCAGCCAAACTATTCCTCTCTACGCATTTTTGGGTGCGCATGTTGGCCTAGTCTTCAATTAGATTTCCGCTCTAAGATATGTGTGTTTCTCGGGTATAGCCCAATGCATAAGGGGTATAAGTGCTTGGATAAATCCACAGGACGTATTTATATTTCCCGTGATGTAGTCTTTGATGCAACCGTGTTTCCGTTTGCCAAACCCAGAGTTTCTGTTAACGTGTCCACTTTAGAACAATTCATTACTTTTCCGTCTGATGAACCGGTTACGAGTACACCAATGCGAAATTATGACCTGACGTTTTGCTTCTTTCTTTTCGCTCTCGGGATTTGCATGGGCTAGGAGCACTTCTTTCTTTTCGCTTTGCTTCCTTCAGTGCTCTTTTATTTCGTGACTGTTTTTGTTCGTCATGTGTGTGAGACATGTGTACTGTTAAATTCTCTATTGTAATAACTCTTTATCTAAGTTTGTTGCTTCTATTGTGTTTGTGTGTGCTTTGTAAAATCTAGGGGGAGTGTTGATCCTAAGGAATGTGCACTTTGTATTCCAAAGACATTCTTAAATAGTGCACTCACTTAGGGGGAGCTCCGTCTATATTTTGCAAATCCACTCTTTTTTTGTGTTGTCATCATTCGCCAAAAAGGGGGAGATTGAAAGTGCATTCTATGTACTCCCAGGTTTTGGTGACTAATGACAACACAAAAAGTATTCTAATGTTTGTGATGAAGCATGCATGCTCTTTTACAGGTTGACTGATAAAGAGGAATACTTAGTTTGCCTAAATGTCATTTCAACTACACTTGGTTTTTGTTCGGGAATTCAGTCAGGAGGTTTCCGGGGCTCGGAGATTTCCGGTCCCCAGACCGGAGATTTCCGAGCCATCCATATTTTTCACTAAGTCTGATATAAAATGCGTACTGACTCCAACTCAAGCTGAGCCGGAAATCCTCCCGGAGATTTCCGGCGCTCGGAGATTTCCGAGCCCCAGTCCGGAGATCTCCGAGTGACAGAGGAATTTCGACCAAGTCCAGAACTCAAATTGCGTACTGACTCCAAAACAATTTTAGCCGGAAATCCTCCCGGAGATTTCCGGCGCTCGGAGATTTCCGGGGTCCGGAGATCTCCGGTCCTCAACCCGGAGATTTTCGGGCTGGCGGCTGTGCAACAGGCAGATTTTGGGGAGGGGTATAAATACCCCTCCACCTACCTCCAGCATTCTAAGCTTCCAGATTTTCTCTCTCCTCCATTGGTGCTGAAGCTCGTTTCTCCCGGATCTCCCAATCTAGCCACTCAAATCCATTGATACTTGGGGATCTGAGAGAGAAGCCACCGATCTACATCTCCATCGAAGCGATTTGACTTTCCCCCTCTATTTCTTGAGGGGCAACGAATCTAGGGTTCCTTTGTGGATAGCTAGGTTCAACCTTGCGTATTTTGATCCTTTGTGGATTCCTTTGTGGAAGTGACCTGTTGTGGTCGTTGTGAGAGCCCCCAATTCAGTTGTGGGTGTGTGCCTCATGAATTTGTACGGGACCTTCTCCGCCCTTAAAGGAGTCCTTAGTGGAAGTGTGGATTCGCACCTTTGTGGTCGAATTCACAGGAGAATAGGGTGAGGCCTTTGTGGCGTTGAGCAAACCTTTGTGGTAGCTCACACCTCTCCAACGAGACGTACACCTATGTGGTGGAACTCGGGATAAAATCTTGGTCTTCGAGTTCCTACGGTTGTTTCGTTCCACTCTCCTTTACCGCATCTTTATTTCCTGTACTTGCTTAGCTTCCTTGTAGTTTGTCACTTGTGTCACCTAGTTGCACATCTAGACAATTTACTTTCCGCTAGCCTAAAACTGAAAAAGACATAAAAATTGGTCACCACCTATTCACCCCCCCCCCTAGGTGGTCAACTGCCGTTCAATTGGTATCAGAGCCAGGTTGTCTCTTAAAAGCTTCACCGCTTGAGACCAACTGTAACATCCCAATTTTGCTAAAATTTAAAACTTTGCATTCATGCATCATTCATCATTTAGTCATAACAATTTATTACATAAGTACAATTTTATTTGCAAATAAGAGTTTAAATAATTTATAATTCCATAAAGAGTTTATTTAAACCCCCTAAATAATTATAATTTTCATAATTTATTTAATAGGCAAGATTAATACAAAAAGGTTCTAAATTTTATAATCTTTCAAAAACATATTTTTATGAATTTTTATAAAGTTTTTTGACTGAGTATAAAAATCATTTTGAGTAAATAGAAATTATTTAGAGAAAAGAAAAGATAAAAAAAAGGAAACGGGCCGTCCTCCCTATCTACCGCGCGCGCGCGTCGGCCCAGCAACGGCCTGGCGGCCCGCGCTCCCTCTCCCTCTCGCTGACAGGTGGGACCCACCTATCAGGTGAGTCTTCCACCTCCGGAATGAATCCCGCGCGGATTTCTCTCCGATTCCGATCCGTTTTGGACGCCAAATTCGTGGAGATGTTTCCTTTTTGCGCCCCCCTTTATAACCCCCACCCCTGCCGCCTCAACCCGCGCCCAAACCCTAGTCTCCTCCACCTCCAGGCCGCTCGGATTTCCGAGCTCCGCCGCCGCCATTCCGACGGTGAGTTTTAGTAACTCCGGCGGCATACGCTGCCCCCGAGCCTCCTTTTCCCTCTGGTTCTGTTTGCTTTAGCCGTGTGCATCTTCGTGACTTCGTGGTTGGTCTCCTACCGCAGCTGAACGTCGTTCCCATCCGCGAACCCCGCCGCCGGCCGCAAGCACCAACTCCGGCGAGGTTTCCCGGGGAACGGCAACGCTCCGAAGAACCATGCTTCGCCACCGACCCCGCCTCGTCGTCCTCTACGTAACGGTATGACTCGTTCGTCCCCTAGACCGCTAGGACTCGAAACGCACACGACGCCGGCCGTGGCGCCGCCGCGGTCGGAGGACCTCCGGCGGACTCGCGCCGCCCGCGCCGAGGCTCTGGAAGCGAACCGTTGGATCTCGATCCAACGGATCTAGATCCGTTTAATCCCGAGCGTCCGTTTTTAAGTAGATCGGACGGCCGCATTGCCGATCCGCGCCGAAGCGGTACCGTCCAATAGGATCATGCCACGTCGCCCTCTTATTTTCTTTTTCGCAGGAATTTTATAAATAAAACAGAAAAATATGCCAAACTTAGAAAATTCATAACTTATGTTCTGTAAGTCCAAATTCAATGAACTTTATATCCACGGATAGCCCTGCTAGAGTAGTTTAATTCTACATCATTTGTTTTTGCTTTTTTTAAATAAAAATTCATAAGATCATCCGAGGAGTAATTCGGCTATTAAATCCATAACTTAAATAAGAAAAATGTTTTACAAATAAACTCAATTGTTTTAGGTTTAGGTTAACAACATCTGTCCAGGAATATTAATATATGTCTTATTGGAAAACTTTCTTAGAACAATAAAAGTTGTAATGTTATAATATAAGTTTTGGTTATTTTGTTTTCAATTAATAAATTATTAAGTGAATTGAGAAATTCCTAAAAATTGCATATCATGCATTTAATACCAGAGAATATAAATCATGGATAAGTGTGCCAAATTCTACACATGGCATACCATGCATGCATACATCTTTTATTTGGTGTGTGAGATTTTGTGTGGATATTTATTTGAATGTATTGCTTGTGCTAGATTGTGAAGGAGAGGAAGGACCTGCTTGTGATTGCTATTCTTGTTGTGCCTGCCCCTCCTGCTGCCAAGGCAAGTGACTTCATAAAACACCTACTATTTTATTCTATTGCATATCTAGTGTTTTCAAACAGTATTTGCAAAAGTAGTATGCATGATAGGTTTTTGGGAGATTGTAGTATGCTATGCAAACCTTTTAGGTTTCCCCTTAGAAATTCCATATTATACCCCTATTATAATTTAGTGGAAGCAACTGCTGCAAAAATGATTGTTTTATGGTTGATGTGATAAATGAAAATTTCCACTAAATTAATTTAACGCCTGGGTGGATTGGGTCGATCGAGGAGGTTTCAAGTTGAGTGGCTTCTCAGGGCCAAGTTTCATGGTTGTCTTCGCGCAAGATAGTTTCTACTTACTTGGGGCCATGATATGCGGTGTTAACCTGAGTTGCTCACTTGTGGTAGGCCACCCAGGGCTATGAGATTTAAGTTTACACTGAGTCTAGTTGCTTATCGTGCAACCATTGGTCAATATGGGCTCTGTCTTGATGGAGTAAGTTGATGTGGACCTGGGTCAAGAGATTGATGGTGGTAGAGTTGATAGGATGGTGGTAATCTCTTAGTATGATCATGGGAAAGCAACTTCTGAAAAGTCTCGTCTTGATCTTCTCCTTTTCCTTCTCACTAAAGGTGTGTAGAGGATAGTTTGGGTTGATTAAGTCTAATGGTGAAAGTGCACACCCTCTCGAGAGTTAAAACCTAAGATCTTAGCCGTGTCCGCGGCATCGGACAATTTGAGTAACTACCCAAGGCTGTGTTCTGAAAATCTCCTCATCTCAAATTTCTTAATAAAACTTTGTTGGGTGAACATGGGTAGGAGACATGGACTTGTCTCGAGATTTGTCTCTGAAGGAGAAGATATTGATTTAAGAAAATTGTTTATCAAAAGTAGGAGAAAATTTGCTTTGCGCAATAGCCTTGAGCTCCACCAACCATAATAAGCATATAGTTATAGCTTAATAGAACATTAGGAATTAAAGTCACTTGCCACCACAATTCAATTGTGCTGACCCTTTATAGCTGGGCTGCAACTAAACCTTGCAGAATGTCCGAATGAGGAGTAAGGGGGTCGTCTTCGAGCTACAACCAACATGATTTGCCAGTGGCTTCGTGGAGAAGATGTAGCTCCATGCTACCTTTAGTATTGCGTTTGAACTCTGAAATAAAGTGTGAACTATTTATTCAGCTAGCATTTCCGCTATGCTAAGTTGTAAGGATATTTGTTTTTGGATCATTCGTCTCTTTCTGTAATAAATTATGACATTGTACTGTCATATTACATCTTATTGGAGAATGTGAGACTTATGTGATCCAAATCTTTGCATAATTCATATGTGCCATTGCTTTCGTAAGCAAGGGCTCTACAGATGGTATCAGAGCACGAATGTTGCCTGTAGGCTCGAAACCCCTAGGATTGGATACAAACCCTAAAATAAATATTTATAATTAATAAAATTCGAAATACCTTACTTCTTTCCTTATAATATGTTCCTTACCTTCTTCATTCTTATTTCGTTTTATCTCCTTATTTCTTATCCCTTCAAAATTCTTGTAGATGAAGAACTTCACCCAAGAGTTATCCCCGCAGAAAGGAGACCAGTACTACTTCAGTGACCAGCTCCTCAGTATTTCCAGGACCCTGAGGTTGACGCCGCCAGTCTTTAGGGGCAAATAAATTATGTCAGAAGATTACCCTGAAGGACGCTGGAAGATCGAGTCAGAAGTTCTCCCTCATCTTGATCCTCCTGGATCGCAGCTGATCCGTTTCCGATCTAGATACCCCACCTGGAAGAATGGAGTGGAGATGGCGATGCTGGAGACCTTGTCCCGCATCATTGAGCAATTCTATGACGAGATCAAGCCCAACTCCGTCTTTCGACACTTTGCCAGGAGGGATAGCATTGGACAACCCGTTCAACCCTCACTTAGGGGTATGAACGAGAAGCATCATGGAGACCTTGGAGCTCATTGCCATAACTTGGATATAGTTCTGGGACAAGAGATCTTCTACAGGGCAGATTTAAGGCGCGTCCACCGTCACGTTAAGGAAAGCTTAGAAGAAGAGAAGGATATTCTTCGTGTAGAAGTTCAGGTGCTAACGAAGGAGAACAAGGAACTGGAAAACAAGATTTACCTGCAAGATGATAGGATTGCGCAGAAGGATGCCCACATTTTGGCATTGCAGGCTCAATGTGCTCATCTGTGTGAACAACTAAGCCAAATGGAACTTCAGGCAGAGAAGAATCATTTCCCTGACACCACAGAGCCTAGTGTTAACCTACCCCGATGAGGACACTCCCAAGGAAGCCACAGGTGTCAAGAAGCGCAAGTGTGGGAACACCCGCAAATACATAAAGAGTTTTAAAATTTGATTAGTGAGACCACCAGATTTCCTTACCTTACGAGTATTTCTCCTTACCCCATCGAAGTTGTATTGACCCACCAATTTGTGGTGAGGCAGTACCCTGAAAACTATGTCCTAGCTTGGTTTGCAAGTCTCTAAAATATCGAATTTATAAAATACTTCGGGTGTGCCTGTTTACTTGTTGTTTGTTATGTTTCTGTGAAGTATGTTGATGTGCATGGGTAGATTTTTCCTTTGTAGTCTCTTTCTATCACTACTTACCTATGCCCACACAATACAGATGCCTCCACGTCGTGATCCTGACAACAACAATGCCAACGAAATGATGCAACAAATGATGGCAGCCCAGACACAGTTGATGACCATGATGGCTCAGTTCATGGCAAACCAAAACAATCCACCACCCCCTCCACCGCCGCCACCACCACCCCCACCCCAAGTTGACCGCCTTGCTAGGTTCTTGAGGCTCAGACCCAACAAATTCTCCACAGCTTCTGAACCAATCGTAGCCGATGATTGGCTACGCTCTGTGAACAAGGATCTAGTTACTTGCGAGTGTACGAAATTGGAGAAAATAAGGTTCACTTCCCATCTACTGGAGGGACCAGCGGCACAGTGGTGGGAAACATATCAGATCACTCACCCACTTGAAGGACTTACCTGGGAAATCTTTAAAGAAGGATTCCGCAATGTACACATCTCTTCCGGGATCATGAATCTAAAAAGGGATGAGTTCCGTACTCTGAGACAGGGAAATCGTGCTCTGAGGGAGTACATGGAGGACTTCAATTCCCTCTCACGCTATGCCCCAGAGGATGTAGACACCGATGCAAAGAGGAAGTATAAGTTTCTGAATGGACTCAATGGTGAGCTGAAAATACCATTGTCTGTGGCCTATGCTCCCAATTATCAGGACCTTCTTGATCAGGCCATTACTCTGGACAGCAACATGAAGAAGGAGGAGAATAGAAAGAGGAAGTTCAGCGCCAATAAGTACAACACTAATCTGATGTAGAAGAAACCATACGTTTCTGAGAACAGTGGAGGTCACCATAGTCACAAGAGTGGAAGTGGCCACAACCATAATGGTCATATCCATAAAGTAGGAAATTCCGGATACAGAGGAAATGGACAGGGTGGTAGTGGACACAACCACCCGTTCAATGGGAACAATAGTGGAAAAGAGCAACACCGCCACAACAATGAACCAAAACGAGATATTAGTCAAGTGACTTGCTACAAGTGTGGGAACAAGGGACATTACTCAATAGACTGCCCAGAGAAGAAGAAGGCGCCGGAAGCATCAAAGCCTAATCCTTTCCAGAAGGCACAAGTGAATCATCTTGATGTGGAAGAACTGCAGAATGAACCGGATGCAGTGATTGGTACGTTTCTACTACATACCTTTCCTGCATTAGTCTTGTTCGATACGGGAGCATCCCACTCATTCATCTCAAGATTTTTTGTTAATAAAAACAAACTGACTACTACAAGCCTGCTAAATCCGGTTAGGGTGAGTTCCCCAGGGGGGGAAATGCTCGCACAAACCGATTGTCAAAACTTGAGTTTAGAAATTGGTAAACACTCCTTTCCGGTAAACCTGATAATATTAGAGACCCAGGGTCTGGATGTTATACTCGGTATGGATTGGTTGGCCAAGTTTGAAGGAGTATTGGATTGTGCAAATAGATCCATTACACTCACCACTCCCGAGAAGAAGAAGATCATATACAAATCCAAATTTGAATTTAAGAAAGTTAAGCTAAATTCTCTTAAGGGGGTTAGCCTGGGAGACGTTCGTGTGGTAAGAGATTACCCTGATGTTTTCCCCGAAGAACTACCGGGAATGCCGCCAGATAGGGATGTGGAATTTCTCATAGATTTGGTTCCCGGAACGGGACCCATAGCCAAGAGGCCATATCCAATGGCCGTAGCTGAATTGAAAGAACTCAAGAAGCAGTTAGAGGAGCAACTGCAGAAAGGATTCATCCGTCCAAGTTCATCACCTTGGGGAGCACCCATTCTGTTCGTAGAGAAAAAGGATAGTACTCAAAGGCTAGTCACTGATTATCGAGCAATCAACGAGGTGACGATCAAGAACAAGTACCCGCTACCGAAAATTAATGAACTCTTCGACCAGCTAGAGGGTGCTTCGGTATTCTCTAAGATCGATTTGCGATCAGGGTACTTTCAAATGAAAGTAAGAGAACTAGATATACCAAAAACTTCCTTCACTACCAGATATGGATTATATGAGTACACCGTAATGCCGTTTGGTTTAACCAATGCACCGGCATACTTCATGAACATGATGAACAAAGTGTTTATGGACTTTCTGGATAAGTTTGTAGTGGTGTTCATCGATGATATCCTGATTTACTCCAAAAGTCAGGAGGAACAAGAAGAACACTTGCACATGATATTACAGAGACTTAGAGAACACAAGCTGTATGCCAAATTTAGCAAGTGTGAATTCTGGCTAGAAGAAGTTGATTTTCTAGGACACGTTGTGTCGAAAAATGGAATAGCAGTAGACCCAGAAAAGGTGTCAGCTGTGACAAAATGGGAAGTACCCAAGAATGTGGCAGACATCCGTAGTTTCCTTGGACTGGCAGATTATTATAGAAGATTTATTGAGAACTTCTCCAAACTTGCCAAACCGTTGACTTCAGTACTGAAAAAGGAAGTCAAATTCAAGTGGACTGAAGAATGTGAAATAAGTTTCCAGGAACTGAAGAAACGACTGGTGTCAGCACCTGTTTTATGTTTGCCAGATATAGAGAAGGAGTTCCAAGTATATTGTGATGCCTCGCACCATGGACTAGGAAGTGTCCTAATGCAAGAAGGGAAAGTGGTTTCATATGCTTCCAGACAGCTTAAGAAACATGAGGTAAACTATCCCACTCACGATCTGGAGTTAGCATCAGTAGTGCATGCGCTAAAGACGTGGAGACCCTATCTTTTGGGAAAGCGTTATGAAGTATTCACGGATCACAAGAGTCTGAAATATATTTTCACCCAGAAGGAATTGAATATGAGGCAAAGAAGATGGCTGGAACTTATTAAGGACTATGATATGAGTTTGCAATATCACCCAGGAAAGGCTAATGTGATGGCTGACGCGTTGAGCCGTAAGGTCCATGTAAATGGACTGACAGCGGGAGAATTGCCCGAGGATTTAAGTAGAGCATTTAAAGACCTCAGATTAGAGGTAGTACCCGAAGGATTCCTCGCAACACTGGACGTACAACCTTTGTTGATGGATAAGATTCGGGAAGGCCAGAAGGGAGACAAAGTAATGGATGAAATCAAGGTCAACTTGAGCGAAGGAAAGGCCAAGGGCTTTCGAATGGATGAGCAAGGCACCTTGTGGTTTGAGAAACGCATCTGCGTGCCGCAAGATGAGGATCTTAGAAAGTTGATTCTGCAAGAAGCACATAACTCGCCTTATTCCATACACCCGGGGAACA
Organism: Poa annua; assembly: GCA_026929855.1. Taxonomy (NCBI): domain Eukaryota; kingdom Viridiplantae; phylum Streptophyta; class Magnoliopsida; order Poales; family Poaceae; genus Poa; species Poa annua. The sequence continues at coordinate 160,305,380 of CM049427.1, read as the reverse complement.
CCAAGATGTACATGGATGTAAAGGAAATATTTTGGTGGAATAACCTGAAGAGAGACATCGCGGAATTTATAGCTAAGTGCGATGTATGTAGTCGAGTAAAGGCGGAGCATCAGAAGCCAGCAGGATTGTTGCAACCTTTACCTATACCGGATTGGAAATGGGAACAGATAGGTATGGATTTCATTACTGGGTTACCGCGTACCAGATCGGGATATGATTCGATCTGGGTAATAGTGGATCGTTTGACAAAGGTGGTCCATTTTGTGCCAGTAAAGACTACCTACTCAAGTGCTAAGTTGGCAGAGATTTACATGAGGAAAATTGTATGCCTTCATGGTATTCCCCAGAGGATTGTGTCTGACAGAGGTACCCAGTTTACCTCGCACTTCTGGAAACAACTACATGAATCATTGGGTACGAGATTAGAGTTCAGTACAGCATTTCATCCACAAACGGATGGACAGACAGAAAGAGTAAACCAAATTTTAGAAGATATGCTGAGGGCATGTGCCTTGGACTACAAGTCTAGTTGGGATGATAATTTGCCATACGCAGAATTTTCCTATAACAACAGCTACCAAGCAAGTATAGAGATGTCGCCGTTTGAGGCACTTTATGGTAGGAAATGCACCACACCACTACTCTGGAACGGTGTGGGAGAACGAAGTTTATTTGGACCTGATATAATCCAAGAAGCTGAAGAGAAGGTTCGAATAATTAAAGATAGATTGAAGATCGCGCAGTCTAGGCAGAAAAGCTATGCAGATTCCAAAAGGAGAGAAATCACTTATGAGATAGGTGACAGGGCTTATTTAAGAGTGTCACCAATGCGTGGTGTGAAGAGATTCGGGATCAAGGGTAAACTTGCACCTCGATTCATCGGCCCCTTTAAGATTCTCTCCCGCAAGGGAGAAGTAGCATATGAGTTAGAATTGCCGGAAGTTCTGTCAGCAGTTCACAATGTCTTCCACGTGAGCCAATTGAAGAAGTGTCACCCAGAGATGACAGAAACCCCACTACGGGATGCAGTGCCATTAGAAGAAGTTCAGTTGGAAAGTGACCTGACGTATGAAGAGAAGCCAGTCAAAATCTTGGAGATGGCCGAAAGGATCACACGAACCAAGACTATCAAATTTTGTAAGGTCCAGTGGAACCACACAAACCGAAGAAGAAGCAACTTGGGAACGGGAGGATGATCTTCGGGAAGAACACCCACATCTTTTTGAAGGCCAAACCGAATCTCGAGGACGAGATTCATCTTAAGGGGGTTAGGTTTGTAACATCCCAATTTTGCTAAAATTTAAAACTTTGCATTCATGCATCATTCATCATTTAGTCATAACAATTTATTACATAAGTACAATTTTATTTGCAAATAAGAGTTTAAATAATTTATAATTCCATAAAGAGTTTATTTAAACCCCCTAAATAATTATAATTTTCATAATTTATTTAATAGGCAAGATTAATACAAAAAGGTTCTAAATTTTATAATCTTTCAAAAACATATTTTTATGAATTTTTATAAAGTATTTTGACTGAGTATAAAAATCATTTTGAGTAAATAGAAATTATTTAGAGAAAAGAAAAGATAAAAAAAAGGAAACGGGCCGTCCTCCCTATATACAGCGCGCGCGCGTCGGCCCAGCAACGGCCTGGCGGCCCGCGCTCCCTCTCCCTCTCGCTGACAGGTGGGACCCACCTGTCAGGTGAGTCTTCCACCTCCGGAACGAATCCCGCGCGGATTTCTCTCCGATTCCGATCCGTTTTGGACGCCAAATTCGTGAAGATGTTTCCTTTTTGCGCCCCCCTTTATAACCCCCACCCCTGCCGCCTCAAACCGCGCCCAAGCCCTAGTCTCCTCCACCTCCAGGCCGCTCGGATTTCCGAGCTCCGCCGCCGCCATTCCGACGGTGAGTTTTAGTAACTCCGGCGGCGTCCGCTTCCCCCGAGCCTCCTTTTCCCTCTGGTTCTGTTTGCTTTAGCCGTGTTCATCTTCGTGACTTCGTGGTTGGTCTCCTACCGCAGCTGAACGTCGTCCCCATCCGCGAACCCCGCCGCCGGCCGCAAGCACCAACTCCGGCGAGGATTTCCCGGGGAACGGCGACGCTCCGAAGAACCGCGCTTCGCCACCGACCCCGCCTCGTCGTCCTCTACGTAACGGTATGACTCGTTCGTCCCCTAGACCGCTAGGACTCGAAACGCGCACGACGCCGGCCGTGGCACCGCCGCGGTCGGAGGACCTCCGGCGGACTCGCGCCGCCCGTGCCGAGGCTCTGGAAGCGAACCGTTGGATCTAGATCCAACGGATCTAGATCCGTTTAATCCCGAGCGTCCGTTTTTAAGTAGATCGGACGGCCGCGCTGCCGATCCGCGCCGAAGCGGTACCGTCCAATAGGATCGTGCCACGTCGCCCTCTTATTTTCTTTTTCGCAAGAATTTTATAAATAAAACAGAAAAATATGCCAAACTTAGAAAATTCATAACTTATGTTCTGTAAGTCCAAATTCAATGAACTTTACAATCACGGATAGCCCTGCTAGAGTAGTTTTTGCTTTTGTTAAATAAAAATTCATAAGATCATCCGAGGAATAATTCGGCTATTAAATCCATAACTTAAATAAGAAAAATGTTTTACAAATAAACTCAATTGTTTTAGGTTTAGGTTAACAACATCTGCCCAGGAATATTAATATATGTCTTATTGGAAAACTTTCTTAGAACAATAAAAGTTGTAATGTTATAATATAAGTTTTGTTTATTTTGTTTTCAATTAATAAATTGTTAAGTGAATTGAGAAATTCCTAGAAATTGCATATCATGCATTTAATACCAGAGAATATAAATCATGGATAAGTGTGCCAAATTCTACACATGGCATACCATGCATGCATACATCTTTTATTTGGTGTGTGAGATTTTGTGTGGATATTTATTTGAATGTATTGCTTGTGCTAGATTGTGAAGGAGAGGAAGGACCTGCTTGTGATTGCTATTCTTGTTGTGCCTGCCCCTCCTGCTGCCAAGGCAAGTGACTTCATAAAACACCTACTATTTTATTCTATTGCATATCTAGTGTTTTCAAACAGTATTTGCAAAAGTAGTATGCATGATAGGTTTTTGGGAGATTGTAGTATGCTATGCAAACCTTTTAGGTTTCCCCTTAGAAATTCCAGATTAGACCCCTATTATAATTTAGTGGAAGCAACTGCTGCAAAAATGATTGTTTTATGGTTGATGTGATAAATGAAAATTTCCACTAAATTAATTTAACGCCTGGGTGGATTGGGTCGATCGAGGAGGTTTCAAGTTGAGTGGCTTCTCAGGGCCAAGTTTCATGGTTGTCTTCGCCCAAGATAGTTTCTACTTACTTGGGGCCATGATATGCGGTGTTAACCTGAGTTGCTCACTTGTGGTAGGCCACCCAGGGCTATGAGATTTAAGTTTACACTGAGTCTAGTTGCTTATCGTGCAACCATTGGTCAATATGGGCTCTGTCTTGATGGAGTAAGTTGATGTGGACCTGGGTCAAGAGATTGATGGTGGTAGAGTTGATAGGATGGTGGTAATCTCTTAGTTTGATCATGGGAAAGCAACTTCTGAAAAGTCTCGTCTTGATCTTCTGCTTTTCCTTCTCACTAAAGGTGTGTAGAGGATAGTTTGGGTTGATTAAGTCTAATGGTGAAAGTGCACACCCTCTCGAGAGTTAAAACCTAAGATCTTAGCCGTGTCCCCGGCATCGGACAATTTGAGTAACTACCCAAGGCTGTGTTCTGAAAATCTCCTCATCTCAAATTTCTTAATAAAACTTTGTTGGGTGAACATGGGTAGGAGACATGGACTTGTCTCGAGATTTGTCTCTGAAGGAGAAGATATTGATTTAAGAAAATTGTTTATCAAAAGTAGGAGAAAATTTGCTTTGCGCAATAGCCTTGAGCTCCACCAGCCATAATAAGCATATAGTTATAGCTTAATAGAACATTAGGAATTAAAGTCACTTGCCACCACAATTCAATTGTGCTGACCCTTTATAGCTCGGCTGCAACTAAACCTTGCAGAATGTCCGAATGAGGAGTAAGGGGGTCGTCTTCGAGCTACAACCAACATGATTTGCCAGTGGCTTCATGGAGAAGATGTAGCTCCATGCTACCTTTAGTATTGCGTTTGAACTCTGAAATAAAGTGTGAACTATTTATTCAGCTAGCATTTCCGCTATGCTAAGTTGTAAGGATATTTGTTTTTGGATCATTCGTCTCTTTCTGCAATAAATTATGACATTGTACTGTGATATTACATCTTATTGGAGAATGTGAGACTTATGTGATCCAAGTCTTTGCATAATTCATATGTGCCATTGCTTTCGTAAGCAAGAGCTCTACACCAACCTTGGACAATGCAAGTTGACCCAAAAGAGGGTTCCGAAACGGACGCCGCTACTTTGGCGGCAATGCAAGAGAAAGGTGCCACTATGGCCGATATCAACTCTTTGGAAACAAAGTTGACATCGTCCATACAAACCGAGTTCAAGAAGTTTCATGATATGCTTGAGTCTCTCAAGACATCTAAAGAAACCTCTCTTGCATTGCCCTCAAAGCCTCCGGTGCTTCCGGGCATTACACTTGATGTGGACCCCGAATTGATAAAGGGAAAGCAATTGCCTTTGGATGGGAAGGGTGATGCTAGTAGTTCCTCAACCCATCAAAACACTCCATCATCCAATGATGAAGTGCCTAAAGGCTACAACGCCAAACCTCCCCCATCCCAATACCATACCCCCCATCCCATTATTCCTCACCCGCAAGTTTCTCATAGGGGTGATCCCCCATTGCTTAAAGATTATACCTTTTCTCAATGGCAATACATGATGAAGTCTCATGTTTGCAGCTCTTCAATCGAGTTGTGGCGCATCATTCAAGTTGGATACAAGCCGCATGATCCGACCAACCTAACAAGAAGAGAAGTGGTGGAGGCTCAACTTGATGCCACCGCTCTCTACATGATCCAAAGGCGGTTGGGAACAAGGACATGGATCGCATTCAACATCTCACCACCGCCAAGGAGACATGGGATGGTCTATCCGAGTTGTTCGTTGGAAATTATAGCATGAGAAGGAACCGCTATGACTCTTTGAGCAATGAAGCCGAGGGCTTTTTCAAGCTTGATGGTGAAGACCATGAGATGATGTATCAAAGATTGGTGACCATAGCCACAAGCTTTCGAGAAGTGGGTGCCTCTCATATTGATGATGCTTGGATCAAAAGGAAGTATGTTAGCTCTATGATGGCTTGTGAGCCTACCGACGTCAAGAGTCTTCAAGGAAGACACAACTATCATCTCATGACATCTAATGAGGTTATGCAAGAGATGGCCGCATACAAGGTGGCCACTAAGAATGCTCAAGATGCAAGGGCAAGGGCTCTTGGAATGCAAAGAGGCACAACCAACCTTGCTTTGAAGGCTACCGTTGAGGAAGACAACGATGATGATGATCTTGGAAGCTTTGCCGCCATGACCGAGGAAGCACTCAAGATTGCTTACAATGACCATCTCGCTCTTGCGGCTCGCACCTTTTGGAACAATCCCTCAAGAGGCAAGATGCGTTTTGACAAGAATGCACCTCAAGCCGATAGGGTCTCACCCTCCAAGTCAAGGACATGTTACAATTGTCAAGACAAGTTCCATTTCGTTGCCGAGTGCCCTTATGAGAAAAGAGAAGAGCATGGTGGACGTCTAGTGCTCAAGGACAAAACCAAGATGCCTCCCAAGAAGGCCTATGGAAAGAAGAGACCTTTTAACAAGAAGCCTCGCATCATGTTGTTGACTCAAGAGGAGTATCCCACCGATGATGAAGAGTCGGAGGAAGAAACCCCAAATGAAGTGGCGGCCCTTGCCACCACCTCGACAACTATCATCTCTCCATCAACGACAAGAACTCCTTCAACTACGACAAGCTCTTCATCGTCTCTATTCACATCGCCTAATGAGAACTCCATCACCAAGAGCTCAAAGTGTCTTATGGCAAAGGCGTCGGAGGTACCTTCATCCTCCTCCTCTCTCATGAATGAAATGAATGAGCTTGATGATGCCTCTAGCTTTCAAATCAAGCAAGAGCTTGTGGCGTTCAACTCCTTTATCACTAACTTGCAAGGTGATAGAAAGAAACACGTTGGTGCCCTCATGGTTCGAATTGGTGAGCTAGAGCATCTCAATGAAGAGAAGGGTAAGATAGGAAGGGAAGACGCTATTTCTCTATCTTATTTGAAGTCCTATCTTGAGGAGATTGAAGAGTCTCATGCTCGTCTTGAGGAGCAACTTGAAACTATTGAGGAAACTCATAACTCCTCACATGCTAAGCTCATTAAGGATCGTGATATGTACTTTGCTAAATTCAAGGTGGCTCAACAAGATAAAGCCGAATTTGCGGTTGGGCATGTTCGACTCACTGAGGACATGGAAAAGCTCGTCATAGCTCACAAAGCTTTGGAGAGTGAACATGCTCTTCTAAAAGAGTCGTATGCCCAACTTCAAACTCGGCTAACTAACCTTGATTCTCTTAGCATCTCTACCTCTAAGTGTTCTTGTGATAATGCTAATCTTGTGAAGGAGAATGCTAGGTTGAAGAGTGAGATGACTAAGGCCGCCACATCCAAGATCATCCTTCTTAAAGGTAAACAAGTTGTTGAGACTCCCATCGTGGAGCCTCACACTCGACAAGGAAAGGAAGGTCTTGGATATGTGCCTCCCATCAAGATGAATGCCAAGAAGGGCATTCCCAAGAGCATCAACCCCATCCAAGCCAAGAAGGCCGACTCCATTCAATCCAAGGAAGGTCTTCCGAGTAGGAATGTCACAAGGGGCAAGCCTACTCGTAAAGATCACGCCGGGGACAACCACCCTAACTATGCTTTATATGTCGATTATTATGGGAATGTTTGTGCTCGTTACATTGGACCCTACTATGGTTTTATTTCATATGCTATTTGGGTTCCTAAATCTCTTGTCGCTAACCATAAAGCACCCATTGTGAAGCAATGGGTTGCTAAATGCAAGAATTAATCTCTTGTAGGATCTTGCTCCCGGTGGTTCAAAATGGATAATTGATAGTGGATGTACAAGTCATATGACCGGGAGCAAAGAACTTGTTACGGAGTTGAAACCTAATGAAGATCAAGTAACCGTAACTTTTGGTGACTTATCAAGGTCTAAGGTAACCGGGTTTGGCAAAGTGGTAGTTGCCCCCGACATTTCTCTAGTCAATGTCATGCTTGTTGAATCTCTTGGCTATAATTTGTTATCGGTTCGTGCCTTAACAAAGATGGGGATCTCTCCCTTCTTTGATAAGGACATTGTGGTCCTCTTGTGGAGCAAGTCGCTAAGAGTGGCTTTCGTGGGACACGTGGAGCATGAGCTCTATGTGGTGGACTTCTCCGGAGCCACCACTTCTCAAGCCATGTGTCTCTTCGGAAAAGCCGACGTGGGTTGGCTTTGGCATCGCCGACTAGCTCACGTAAACATGCGTACTTTGCAAAGTCTTCACAAGGGTGGCCACATTCTTGGACTAAAAGATCATGTTTCCTTTTCAAGGGATCGAATTTGTAGAGCTTGTGTGGAAGGCAAGATGCATGACATTCCTCATCCAAGCAAGACCATCATATCGTCATCCCGGATTTTGGAGCTCCTTCATGTTGATCTATTTGGACCAATTCCGGAGATAAGTCTTGGTGGCAAGAAATATTGCCTCGTGATTGTTGATGACTATTCAAGGTATACTTGGGTCTATTTCTTCAAGACCAAGGATGAAACTCAACAAGTCTTCATCGACTTCTCAAAGGAAGTTCAACGCCAATATGACCTTCCTATTTTGGTTATTCGGAGTGACAATGGGTCGGAATTCAAGAACTACACTCTTAATGACTTTCTTAGTGAAGAAGGCATTCGTCATCAATATTCCGCTGCTTACACTCCTCAACAAAATGGCGTTGCCGAAAGAAAGAACCGGACTCTCATCGACATGGCGAGATCTATGTTGGCAGAGTTCAAGTCTCCCATCAACTTTTGGGCGGAGGCTATTTCCACCGCATGTCACTCATCTAATCGCCTCTACTTCCGCAAGGGTTTGAAGAAGACTCCATATGAGATCCTCACCGGCAATAAACCCAACATTGGCTACTTCCGAGTGTTTGGATGTAAGTGCTATTATCTCGTCAAGGGTGTCCGGTTGGGTAAGTTTCACTCTAAGTCTCTTGAGGGGATCTTTGTCGGTTATGGTAGCGAGTCCCACACTTATAGAGTCTTTGATAAATCCTCCCGGATTATCATAGAGTCTTGTAGTGTGGAATTCGATGAAAATGATGGCTCCCAAGTAGAGCAAGTTGGTGTTTGTGATGTAGGTGATGAACAACCTATTGATGCTATTAAGAAGATGGGGGTGGGCTTTCTACGCCCAATTGAAGTCCATAAAGAAGTTGTTCAAGATGACTCAAGTTCTCCCATCAAGGAAACCTCACCATCACAAGAACCACAAGGTGGCTCACCCATAGAAAATGATGATTCCCTTCAAGAACAATCTCAAGATCCTCCTCAACTAGGGCATGCTATTTCTTCTCAAGATGAAGCTCATGATGAATCTCAACAAGATCTTCATCAACAAAAAGATCATGCCTCCTCCACCAAGATTATCGAAGCCAACTCCACTTCTCCAAGTTCTACTCAAGGGCAAGATCATCCTTCTCCAACTCATGAAGAGACTTCTCATGATGATCAAGGCCCTCAAGAAGGTCAAGACGAGGATCCAAAGGATCAAGATGGTCCAGACATTGTCCCCACCAGAAGGGCGGCAATTGAAACTCGTCGTCAACCTCGCTTTGCAAAGTCTTTGGAACTTAGAGCATTATCTCTCGACAAGGTCATTGGTGATATTCGAGCAAGGGTCTCCACACGAAGTCAATTAGCTCACTTTAGTGAGCATCAAGCACACATTTCCATGGTCGAGCCCAAGAAAGTCTTTGATGCTCTTGAAGATCCCGATTGGCTAGGGGCTATGCATGAAGAACTTAACAACTTCGAGCGCAACAAAGTGTGGCGTCTAGTTGAGAAGCCTAAAGATTGCCGCAACGTTATTGGCACTAAGTGGATCTTCAAGAACAAGCAAGATGAACATGGTATCGTTGTGAGGAACAAGGCGCGGTTGGTGGCTCAAGGTTTCTCTCAAGTCGAAGGCATCGATTTTGGAGAAACTTTCGCGCCGGTCGCAAGACTCGAATCGATACGTATTCTCATCACTTTTGCTTCTCACCATGGTTTCAAATTGCAACAAATGGATGTAAAATCTGCTTTTCTTAATGGTCCATTGCAAGAACTTGTTTATGTTAAACAACCCCCGGGCTTTGAAAACCCCAACCATCCTCACCACGTCTATGTCTTGGACAAAGCTCTCTATGGCCTTAAACAAGCCCCCCGTGCATGGTACGAGCACTTGAGAGAGTTCTTGGTAGACCGTGGATTTGAGGTTGGGGTAATCGATCCCACTCTTTTCACTAAAAAGGTTAATTGAGAACTCTTCATTTGTCAATTATATGTCGATGACATTATCTTCGGTTCTACTAACCGTGTGTTCAATGATGAGTTTTCCAAGATAATGACCGACAAGTTCGAGATGTCCATGATGGGTGAACTCAAGTTCTTTCTTGGCTTTGAGATAAAGCAATTGAGGGAAGGGACTTTCATTTGTCAAGCCAAGTATATTCAAGAGATGATCAAGAAATTCAAATTGCTTGGACTTAACGGTGTGACGACTCCTATGCAAACCAAGTGCCACCTCCAAGTCAACCCCGACGGTAAAGAGGTAGACCAAAAGGAGTATCGTTCTATGATTGGGTCTCTTCTTTATTTGTGTGCCTCTAGGCCCGATATCGTTCTAAGCGTGGGAGTGTGTGCCCGTTATCAAGCCGCGCCTAAGGAAAGTCATTTGATGGCCGTAAAGAGAATCTTCAGATATTTGGTTCATACCCCTTGCTTTGGGTTGTGGTATCCCAAAGATGGCACATTGTCTCTTTGTGTATATACTGACTCCGATTGGGCGGACGACATTGATGATAGGAAGTCCACATCCGGAACGTGTCAATTTCTTGGAAGATCTTTGGTGAGTTGGTCCTCGAAGAAAAAAAATTGCATCTCATTATCCACGGCGGAGGCCGAGTATGTTGCTGCCGCAAGCGGATGTACTCAACTTCTTTGGATGCGGCAAACTTTAAAGGATTACGGTGTCCTCTTGGACAAAGTGCCGCTTTTATGTGACAATGAGAGTGACATCAAAATTTCATACAATCCGGTGCAACATTCAAGGACCAAGCACATTGAGATTCGTCATCACTTCATCCGCGATCACGTGGCACGAGGAGATATTGATCTATCATATGTTGGTACAAGGGATCAATTGGCGGATATCTTCACGAAACCCCTTGATGAAGCCCGCTTTTGCTACTTGAGGAATGAGCTCAATATCATAGATTCTCGGGCCTTGGCTTGAACTCCGTACACACACTCCAACGTTTAAGGTTTTATAAGACCTATAGGTACGCATGGACTTAGGGGGAGTGTTTTCCTAATACATTGGACTCTTCCTCCCCCTATTATGCATATAGTGACATATCATTGCTAAAACTTCAAATTGAATCTAATTTGTGAGCTTCAATGTTGAGATGTAGTTATGGACCCAAGATATATCTTCGCGGTACCATGCTACAACTCATACACGGTGGCCTCGGCCACCAACACTCTTTCTCTTTGGATTCTATTTGGTTTTATTCTTTAATTCTCACTTGCATTGTCTTTGGTTCTTTTGGGAAAACACACTCTTGTTGGTCTTCTCTTGTGTTTTATGGTTTTTGCAACTTGAGTGTGTCTTCTTTTCAGTTTGAGTGTCTATCCTAAGCCTTTCACTATCCTGTAAACATGCTTTTCCCCACTCATGTCCCCTTTTGGTTTCTTGTTCCTGGAGTTTTTGGGTTTGAACGGAAATCTCCGAGCCTTACTCGGAAATCTCCGGGCCACCAGAGAATTTCGAGACTAAGTCCATTCAAAAATCAACACTGACCTGTGTTGATTTTAGACCGGAAATAGTCCCGGAAATTTCCTGAGTCCCGAAATTTCCGAGCTTAGACTCGGAAATCTCCGGCCCCTACGATTTTTGGCACCTAAGTCCTTTTCAATTTCGGCACTGACCTCAGGCGAAGCTGAATCGGAATTAGAGACTGAAATCTCCGGGTTCCGGAAATCTCCGGTCCGATGTCCGGACATCTCCGAGTGTGCCAAAAGTTTTCCAGGGCTAAGTCCTATCCGGAAATCTCCGACACCCGGAAATCTCCGAGCCTCAGTCCGGAAATTTCCGGTTCAAAATTTTCCTGCCTATATAAGAGCACGGGTGGACCGGCCGGTTCGGCCAGTTCTTCCACCCCGTGCCCTAACTATCTCTCTCCTTCGAAAATCTCCAAATTTTCCTTTCCTCGCTGTGGGTGGATCGTTCGAGGGTTTCTTGCGTGCTTCAGGGATCTGCTTCTCCTCGTCAAGGGCTTCGTTTCCATCCGCACGCTTTTCGCTATGTCCTCCGGTAACTCCTCTTATTTCAAATCTAGGACGAAACTTGTTTTCGTTGAACCTAGCAGATTTAGGAGGTTGTTGGTTGTTTCCTTTGGTAGAATTGCTCCCCTAGGCATGTTCTACCTTCCACATGCAAAGATCTGTTTTTCAGCCATAGATTTTGTTCAGATCTGTCAAAATTTCGTGTAGACCGGAAATTTCCGGTCCTTACTCGGAAATCTCCGGACCCCGGAGATCTCCGAGTCAGACCCAGAAATCTCCGGCCTACTCAGAATCAAAACAGCTAAGTCCAGAAACTGTGTTTGTCAAAACTTTTCTAGTATGTTCCTTTTTCAATCTTGGACATGAGTGCTTACCCCATATACTTTCCATCCACTCTTTGCTGTGTACCTGCAGGTTCCAACCCTCGTGGCCGCTTCAAGCAAATGGCTACTCGCGGAAGAGCCAAACCAGTTCACTCACGCCCTCCCAGTGGGTCCTCAAGTGAAGACAACTCACAAACTGAGACCTCAGCCATCCTCAGGAAACCTATTGGTGCTAATAAGAAGAAGAAGACCGAGCTCCGTCTTGAAGACTTCAACAAAGGAAATTTTCGCAAGTGGCGAAGTGACCTCTCCTATGATGTGGAGTCTGATGATCCCACTTACTTTTGCACTGAGGATATTGGGATGACTTGGATGTCTGGCAGGCAGCGCTTGACTTCTTCTTTCAGAGAGTTTGCTCAGATTCTTGGATGTCCTTTCCGTGGTCTTTCTACTGCAGCTGGTGCCCGCATGCATGTCCATGGCATGTCCTACAACAAACACGTCATGACTGATCTTTACCAGCCTGGAGGGAGGATTGGCTCTCAGAATGGACTCCTACCCACTTATGATATCCTGCTTCGCATGTTCCGTTGGACCATTGCTCCCATTGCCGGCAATGCAGATAATATTGCCGGGGCTCTAGTAAACTTGATGGCCAAAGCTCATGATGCCTATCTTGGGGAGTATGCGGTTGAGCAGAAGGTCTATAAGGTGGATGTCATGGACTTTATTTTCCAGGAGATGTCACTAGCAGTCTTTGAGAGGAAAGTTCCTCCATATGCTCCTTATATAATGTTGCTCATCAAGAGCCTCTACAAGCTTTCTGAGCAAGACGGTGATGAATTTGATGCAGCTTTTGCCACTCAGCCTCACAAACCAGCCCTGCTTGTCCAGAAATCTGCTCACTTGGTTCAACAACAAGCCACCATGCATGAGATCAATGAGGATGACATTTTTGGTGGTCCATCTCGGGTTCCCTCCAATCCCAACATCAAGAAAGCTGCCAAGAAAAGTCGCCCCTGGGTAGTTCGAGCAATTGAGAAAATCATGAACATGAACTGTTGCATTCACAGTGAGAACTACTCCATCTACTCTCAGAACCATCGCATTATGCAGCGCCAAGAAGCAATGATGGCTCACATGAAGATGCCTGCTCCGAAGCAACCTTTGAAGCCTCGGGTTCCCTTCACGGATTGGAATGCAGATGGTCTCACATTTGATTGGGATGATGCTGTGCCAGAGGACAGCGATCTTGAGAATGCTGACACGGAGGAGGAGGATGAAGATGATCAGGACGCGGGTTCCGAATCTTGAGTCATGGGACATTAGTGGAACCTCCTCCCTTTTTGGTATCTTGATGCCAAAGGTGGAGATTTCCGAGCCCCAATCCGGAGATCTCCGAGTGACAGAGGATTTTCGACCAAGTCAAGAAGCCCAACCAGTACTGATCCAGTTTCTTGGTCAGCCGGAAATTGCACCGGAAATTTCCGGGGTCCGGAGATCTCCGGTCCTCAACCCGGAGATTTCCGGGCTGGCGGCTGTGCAACAGGCAGATTTTGGGGAGGGGTATAAATACCCCTCCACCTACCTCCAGCATTCTAAGCTTCCAGATTTTCTCTCTCCTCCATTGGTGATGAAGCTCGTTTCTCCCGGATCTCCCAATCTAGCCACTCAAATCCATTGATACTTGGGGATCTGAGGGAGAAGCCACCGATCTACATCTCCACCGAAGCGATTTGACTTTCCCCCTCTATTTCTTGAGGGGCAACGAATCTAGGGTTCCTTTGTGGATAGCTAGGTTCAACCTTGTGTATTTTGATCCTTTGTGGATTCCTTTGTGGAAGTGACCTATTGTGGTCGTTGTGCGAGCCCCCAATTCAGTTGTGGGTGTGTTCCTCACGAATTTGTACGGGACCTTCTCCGCCCTTAAAGGAGTCCTTAGTGGAAGTGTGGATTCGCACCTTTGTGGTCGAATTCACAGGAGAATAGGGTGAGGCCTTTGTGGTGTTGAGCAAACCTTTGTGGTAGCTCACACCTCTCCAACGAGACGTACACCTATGTGGTGGAACTCGGGATAAAATCTTGGTCTTCGAGTTCCTACGGTTGTTTCGTTCCACTCTCCTTTACCGCATCTTTATTTCCTGTACTTGCTTAGCTTCCTTGTAGTTTGTCACTTGTGTCACCTAGTTGCACATCTGGACAATTTACTTTCCGCTAGCCTAAAACTGAAAAAGACATAAAAATTGGTCACCACCTATTCACCCCCCCCCCCCTCTAGGTGGTCAACTGCCGTTCATCGTCGGTCTGCAGCTGTAAAATCCCGGAGCTGGTTGGTGAATTCGGCCGGAGTTGATTTCGATCGATTCTGGCTGAGATCCCGTCAGTCCTGTCTTTGGTTTGTTGGATCGTTCGATCGCCACGAGGGCGCCTCCAAAGCCATCACCGCAGACCGAATTCGTGTTGGCGGCCATGGGAGAGGCGATGACGCATACCGAGGAGGCCCTGATGGCGATCTGTACCAATCTCGAGCAGCTCCAATCTCAAATTGGCTCGCTAGACTCGCGATCAGTCTTCTCGACTCGACGCTCGACAACAATTCTCACGCGGTGGGCGACCACACCCGGATCATGGACGCCATCGAGCGGCGCCAGGAGACCATGAACCAGCAGATGACCGCGTTGGCGGAGGCCATGGCGCGGCTCGACAAGGCCAAGGCGCCACTGACGGTGGATACCACCTCACCTGATGCGGATCGCGGACCACGGAATCCTCCTGTCTCCTACGGCTGGTAGGCGTGGAGCGCCCTCTCCAACTGCGTTCGTGACAGGATCGTCATCAGCACCTCGTCCTCCAGATCCAGGCACGGTGGCGGTGGCGCTAGGTGCAGATGTTGGGCGTCCACGGGGTCGACCACCGGACGAACACTTTGGCGGCGGTAGAACGGTGACACACAAGATGAACTTTCCGAAGTTTGATGGCTCCTTTCCTCGGATTTGGCGAGACAATTGCCTCGATTATTTCAAGGTTTGCAATGTCTCACCTGTATGTGGCTTACTACTGCTAGACTACACCTAGAGGGCAATGCAGCACATTGGTTCCAAGCTTATAAGTTGCGAAATGATGTACTGACTTGGCAAGAGTTTATTACTGCAATTGAAACCAAATTTGGAGTAGATGATCATAGAAACTTCATGTCTGCTATCATTAATCTGAATCAGAAGAGCACGGTGGAAGAATATTGCAGTCAATTTCAGGACCTAATGTTCAAATTGTGCAGCCACAATCCTTATTATGATGAAACAATGTTTGTCAGTCATTTCTTGAAAGGTTTGAAACATGAGATTAGAGTCCCAGTGGCGTCACAACTTCCAGAAACGGTGGACAGGGCAATACTCCTGGCACATGTTCAGGCTGATTTGGCTACGCAGCACAAACCCTGGGCCGGAAAAGCAATTTACGCCACCAATGCAAAGGGAGATACAGCAAAACCTGCAGTGAAAACAGGGCAAGGTGATTTCTGGAAGGAGAGACAACTTAAAGAGTACAAGCGTTCCAATGGATTGTGTTATAGATGTGGAGATAAATATGATCCTTCACATAGTTGTGTTGGCAAGACACAAGCAACTGTGCACGCCTTATCAATAGAAGATCATGCAACAGAGCTTTCACCAGAATTATTGAATCTCTTGGAGTTACAAGATATTGCCGAAGCACAACAATTGTCACTATCTCTCAATGCTTTGTCAGGAACAACTGAAGGCAATACAGTTCAGATTCGAGCTTTAGTAAGTCATGCTGATTCTAGTTGACACTGGTAGCAGCCATAGCTTTATCAGTTCAGCTTTTGTGAAACGGCTACAGTGTCCCCTGACGAATATTGCAGTAGTTTCTGTGAGGGTGGCAAACAATGAAGTGATGACCTGTGATAAGATGGTACACCAGATGACTTGGTGGACACATGGTGAGACTTTTGAACATGACATGCGGGTTTTACCACTGAGCGCTTATGATGCTATTCTCGGAATAGATTGGCTAGCTCTCCAAGGTGATATGTTATGTAACTGGAAGCACAAAACACTCAAGTTTGAGCACAAGGGCAAGGAGATTGTGTTGCAAGGATTATCACCAGCAGCTCTCAATGAAGCAACCGAAGTTCCAATTGACAAAGTGGTCAAATGGAGGAAAGAAAATGATATCTGGGCAGTAGCTTTGGTAGAATCCAACATAACTCATCACACAGGAACTGTCCCGGAACAAATCCAACAAGTCTTGGATGACTCTGCTACAGTTTTCCAAGAACCTCATGAATTGCCACCAGCCAGAACATATGATCACGCAATAACACTGAAACCTGGAACAGAGCGGTTCAATGCACGTCCTTATCGCTACTCTCCACTACATAAAGACGAGATTGAACGTCAAGTGGCAGCTATGCTAGAGGCAGGTGTCATTGTACACTCCATGAGCCCCTTCGCATCTCCAGTCTTACTTGTACTAAAAAAAGATGGTTCCTGGAGGTTCTGCATTGATTATCATCGTCTAAACGAGCTGACCATCCGCAATACTTTCCCAATGCCGGTTATCGATGAATTGCTCGATGAATTGGCGGTGCGCAATTTTTCTCCAAGCTGGATCTTTGTGCGGGGTACCATCAGATCCGGATGAGGCCTGAGGATGAAGAAAAGACGGCGTTCAAGACTCACCAAGGTCATTATCATTTTCGAGTAATGCCGTTTGGACTGTCTAATGCCCCCGTGACATTCCAATGCGTCATGAACGAAGTCCTCAAAGCGTGTCTACGAAAATTTGCCCTAGTTTTCATGGATGACATTCTGGTGTACAGCTCATCAATTGAAGAGCACGCCAAACATCTGAGAATTGTGCTCAGTTTGCTGCATGATCATCAGCTGTTTGTCAAGGCCACCAAGTGTTCCTTTGCCCAAAAAGCCCTGGAATATCTGGGTCACATTGTTTCCAAAGATGGTTTAGCCACTGATCCAAGTAAGACAGTGGCCATGTTGGCATGGCCCATTCCAACAAATTTTACTGAGTTGCGTGGGTTTCTTGGATTCACAGGTTACTACCGGAAGTTTGTCCAATTATATGGCATTATAGCAAAAGCACTGACCAATTTACTGAAAAAGAAAGTGTTTGAATGGACGCCGGAGGCTCAAGAAGCTTTTGACAAACTCAAGCATGCCATGGCCTCAACACCCGTTCTACAATTGCCCGATTTCACAAAGCAATTCGTGCTAGAAACTGATTCTTGTGACACTGGCGTGGGGGCAGTACTAATGCAGGGAGGCAGGCCACTTGCATTTTTGAGCAAGGCATTGGGAGCAAAACATCAGTCACTGTCAATATATGAAAACGAGTTCATCGCACTGATCATGGTGGTTGAACGGTGGCGGCAGTACTTGCAGCGAGGATAATTTGTTATTCGCACAGATCATCAGAGTTTGACATTCTTAGATGATCAAGTTCTCCAGTCCACACTACAGCGTAAGGTGATGACACGGCTGATGGGGTTACACTTCAAAATTTTTTACAAAAAGGGCAGTGAAAATATTGCAGCTGATTCCTTGTCACGAGTGGCTCATGTTCTGGATCTGAACGCAATTTATGTAGCACAACCAACGTGGATGCAAGAGGTAATCAACACATATGTCACTGATGCTGATGCTCAACACAAACTACAGGCATTAGGACTTGTCAGTCCAGATGATCAGGGCTACGAACTGTGCCAGGGCATAATTCGTTGGAAAGGGAGAATTTGGATTGGAAACAACTCTGTTGTTCAAACTAAGTTAATCGGTGCCTTTCATTCAAGTGCTGTGGGTGGTCAGTCTGGAATTATTCCAACATATCACAAAGTGAAGAAACTATTCATCTGGCCAGGCATGAAGCTAGCTGTAGAAAATTTTGTGAAACAATGCAGCATTTGCGAACAAGCCAAGCATGATCACTCTAGTCCAGCTGGTATGTTGCAACCTCTCCCAATTCCAAAGGGCACTTGGCAAGAGTTATCCATGGATTTCATTGAAGGACTTCCTTTATCTCAAGGAGCTAATGTCATAATGGTAGTAGTCGATCGATTGTCGAAGTACGCTCATTTTGTACCTCTCAAGCATCCATTTACCGCAGGAACAGTAGCCCAAGCATTCATGGACACAATGGTGAAATTACACAGCCTCCCAGTGTCAATTGTGTCTGACAGAGACAAAATCTCTACCAGCCAGTTGTGGAAAGAGCTCTTCAAGTCTTTGGGCACCAAATTACACTTTTCATGATGGGCAAATGGAGCGAGTAAATCAGTGTTTAGAAATGTTTCTCCGGTGTGCTGTGCAAGAGGACCCCAAGAAGTGGTTGCCGTTAGCTGAACTATGATACAATTCAACCTTTCACTCCGCAATTGGATGTTCCCCTTTCAAGGCCGTGTATGGAACCGAGCCAAATTTTACTGCTATTACAGTTCCTGCGGATGACAGTAATACATATGCAGCACAATTACTTCAAAATCGTCAAGTGCAGTTGGACCGCCTCAAACAACATTTGACAGCCGCTCAAAATAGGATGAAAATGCAATCAGACAGACATCGTACTGAGAAGCAGTTTCAACTTGGTGAGCAAGTGTTGCTGAAGCTGCAACCCTATACCCAATCATCCTTAGTCAACAGACCGTGTTCCATATTGGCATTCAAATTTTTCGGGCCATTTCGCATTCTGGAACGCATTGGCACCGTCGCGTACAAACTAGAGCTGCCTGCACACAGTGTGATCCATCATGTCTTCCATTATCTCAATTGAAGAGTTATACACCGGATTTCACACCTGTATTTGCAGATTTACCTCACATTCCTGCCTTAGATGCTGATGATACAGAGCCAGAGCAAATTCTGGATCGAAGGCTGGTGAAGAAGGGTAACACGGCGATCCCATAAGTGCTAATAAGGTGGAAGGGTATTCCTGCTACATCGGCAACCTGGGAAGATTTTCATGTGTGTCAACACAGGTATCGTAACGCAATTGCTTGGGGTCAAGCCATCTCTTCTGGAGGAGGTGATGCAACAACCGTGGCTGTACTGTGTACATGATGGTGGCTAAAGGATAACTTGTGTGCGGTGGGTGTGTGGTGTGACAGATAGGTCCGCCTATAAGTCTGAATCCTTTAAATACCCGAGTGACCTGTGTACAAGGCATTTGAATTGAATGAATGAGAATTCCGTCTCTCTGCTTCTCTCTGTCTCTCTATCTGAAATTCTGATCCCATTCTGAGATCTGTTGGTGTCTCCCTTGTTCTAGTGTGGATCTCACGCCTTGAATCTTCAAGGCCAAGGGATAGTTACACTCCCCATCCCGCTCTAGCTCAATTCCTCCTCCTGCCTCGGCGCCCCGACCCCGCGCATCCCCTCCCTGCCGCAGGCGCTAGGCCGCAGGCGCTAGGCCCTCCACCGCCAAGGTGCCGTCCCTCAGCTGCTCGGTTTCCCCGCGCGCGCTGCGGCCGGCGACGAGATCGACCGACCCGCTCGCGGCTGCTCCTGTGCGTACGCTCGCCTGGCGGCGTGAGAAAGCATCCCCGCTGCCAGCTTCACCTCCTTTCGCCACGGATCGCCGCTGCCGCTCTGTTCCCGCTGTCGGCCGGCCGGCCGCCGCCGGAGCTGCGCCCGCCCGACGCCCGTCGCTGCTCTCCCGTACGTGCTGCTATTGAAAAAGCTAGCCAATCTAAACGATTGGTCTTAGCTGAGCCTATTTTTGTGATTTACGTGAGCCAAGGCCTACTCCAAAGAAGCAAAGTGATCCCAGCTTCAGCTTATAATTTTGACTCACTGAATGTTTGTCCTCACAAAGTATGCATCGGCATCGTCATGTAATTGCGACCACTGTCTGGTATTACTCTTCTCCTCTGCAACTTTTCTATCCAATGGTTTTGTAGCAAATAGCAAGTACTGTGGAATGACTAAGTACTGATCCCATGTTTAGCTCTGGCTTTACTTCTGTTCTATGTACTGTCTGATAAGGCTATTTTTTTCTCTGGCCTTATCTTCAGGATAATAGCGCCAGCAACCAAATAATTGGCATGGAAGGCATATGTATGTTCCAAATGTATGTGCTTTACTTTTGGACTGCAGTATTATAGCATGGAATGGTTTTGTAGCAAATAGCAAGTATTGTGCAATGACTAAGTATTGATCCCATGTTTAGCTCTGACTTTACTTTTGTTATATGTACTGTTTGGTAAGGCTATTTTTTTCATCCGGCTATATCTTCAGGATAATAGCTTCAGCAACCAAATAATTTGCATGGAACGTGCTTCACTTTTGGACTGCAGTATTATAGCACCAAACAAATTTAAGTCGGCTATAACAAAATAGATTTAGTACTACCAAATAATTTGACAACGTGTAATTGCCATGCAGTTGTATTCAGCCATTGATGTATTAATAAACTTCTCAGTTTAAACTTAAATGACACTTCGTTTGGATTTTTGATAAAGAGCCTTCACAAATGCCTATTGACCGTTTGATAATTTTTTGTGTTTCATAGCTGAGGTTGTGCGCTCTCCCCAGTGATTATTCATCCATATTTATGAGTACTCTCTGCCTATTTACTATGTCTTCTTATATTGTGATAATTTTGTATTGAAAGGTTGCAGTACAACTAATTTATTCTTCAAACTTTTGACAGTGGCAGGCGGCTGTATGTTTACTCTTTCCATTGAGAGTTAGGATGGCTGAACAATGTTGTTTACAAATATGACACTATGTTCGTATATGCTTGAAAGTTAGAGATGATGATTGTGTCAGCTTTCCAGAAGGTTAGAAATATAAATGCATTGTCTCAATTATGACATCTAAATCCGACGTGTTTCGGGATTATAATAAATTTTTCTAGACTGTGATTTAGTACTAAGTAGGAACTAAAACATAAACAAACATATTTAGTTCTTCGTGTTGTACCAATTTATGAGCTGATGACATATGCACCGTGTACAATATCTCTATTTGATTTTATCGCTCAAATTCATGCAGGTTGTCTACTGTGGAAATGGTGATTCGTTAATGTACCTTCAACATGCTCTTTTCCTCACTTTTTGTGTGGCAACTTTCCTTGCCTCTTGCTAGGTGCAGCAACTCCTTATTTTCGCCGTTCTTGATTTGTCCTTTATTGAATCATACTCGTGTGCCTTAATGCTGTTGTAGTACAACATGAGCTTCATTTTTCAGGATTCATATTTTTGCTTTTCCGTGTGCATTGTGCCTCAAGAGAGGCTTCAAGCAGCAACTCCCGTTAGCCTGAGTGGATACGATCGTGGTGTTGGTTACTTTGATCTGCAATATCATCTTTATACGATCTTGATTAATCCATTGCAATATTATGTTTTCTGATAATGATTGCAATATCACTTAACTGAATGTCCTTCCCATTTATTCTATTTTTTGTCCGCGGTTGTCACAAACTCAATTTTCTCAACTGAATTATGATTAAAATTACTCTTATATGTTGGGATGTAATTCACTGGTGTACTGCTATTATGAATGGTTAGGTAAGTGTCTTTTTCTATTTTGGTGTGAGTGTTGCAATATTGCGCCAACTTTTATAAGTGCATCTGTTCTTTTGTCCTCAAGACATGCTCACTCTACTTTTTGTGCAACACAAAACTATATTGGTCTTACACGATTCTGCATGTGACGTGTGTTTTCATGTAAATCTGCTATATAGTCTCAAACAGTCCATTTCGTTAAAGGGACGGTTGGTACATTTTTTCTATTGATTAATTCCCATGCAGTTTAACTGAATGTATTAGTACATTACTTACTCATTTAAACGTACAGTTTGTCATGTAGATAATGGCACTGATGCTGCATTGACATATTATTTGAATACAAACTTGACAGATTTTTTGAATACAAACTGCGGGGTGTTAGGATTGTCACTTGCCAGATATATTTGTTTTTGTTCAGACATGTTATGAAAGAAGAAGTTCTACAGAGGATTGGCCCCTAGTCTTGATATTCTACGTGTAATGGTTAGAAAATTTTCAAATCTACTGTAGCACAGGCTAGGAATCTTTATCTATGTTTAGAGAAAACATTTTTTTGCACACACTAATTGCTCAGCGAAGTTGTCCGGTTGGTTATTTAGCTGGTATGGTTGACTGGTTGTGTTCTACGTTTGCAAGTTGCAGATAAGATTCAGTGGAGTGACAAATGCGAGTGCGGCCATTTTTTGTCAATTATTGTTTTCAGTGGTTACATTACTTTTGTACTTTCTCCAATCTTGATTATGACCATCTATTTTACATTCAGTTCTCAAAACTTGCATTTTTGTTTGCTTTTCGACATAAAAGATTACCATAAGAAAATGGTAAGCCACCTTTTTATAAGATATTCTCCTTTTTGAAAGAAGCAATTTTCTATGATCATTTGTTATGAAGTTCAGTAATTGTGTACCTTACGTCTACCGGTCATCTCAACTAGACTATTTTTGAATGACAGAGAAATATTTTCAACATGAACTAAATTATCTGCAATTTAAACCTACTACTGAACTGAACCAGGTAAACAAAAGGTCTCTATGTTGAAGCACTAGCGCAATCAAAACTATGTATATGCATATATCAGGTTGCTTGCATATTATAATAATGTAACAGCTAGAGAGAGAGAGTTTACATAGATCCGCACCTAATTGATTGGCTCAATTGTTTTTCACATTGTTTCTTCCTCCATTGTTTTTACCTCCATTGTTTCTCACATGTCATGAATCCAAGTCGGTTATTTTGTTGTTTGTTGTGCTTGCTAATTGTTCCATCGAGAAGTTTGTTGATCCAAATTTCCATTTATGTTTGAGAGACTCATTCTTCTCTCAAACCTAATGCAGGTATCATGTATGTTGTGTCTCATGCAGCTAATTGGATTATTGCAATGCTTTGAGTGGATCAAACTTCCTGGATATTGACGGGATAACATTAACTTTGATCCTTATATTTTTAGCTCTTGAATAAATTTACACGGTTGTACTTAATACTACGACAAGTCGTAATGAACGGCGGCACGCCGCGCCATGATAACATGTTCATATCTGAAATTATGACACTCCGGCCATAGCGTCAAACATTTAGCATAATAAGTTACAACAACGACGTAAAACACCGATAACGAATACTAGGCACCGTGCCCTAATGATATTACATCTATCACATGAATGATCTCATCCAATACCTACCATCACTTCAAGCCTACAATGGTGGATTACTCACACATGGATGGTTGATGTAGAGGTGTTGGTGATGACGATGGCGATAATCCCCTTCGATTCCCCGTCCCGGCAAGGTGCCGGAACAGAGAGTTCTAGTCCCTGAATTGAGTTTCGAGGTGGCGGTGGCGCACAGAGATGTTTCTAGCTCCCCGACGTTTTTAGGTCAGAAGGGTTAAGTAGCCGAGAGGGGGGCTCGGGGGTGTGGCCGAGTCGGCCACACCACCCCCATGCACGGCCATGGCCCACCCGCGCGAGCACGTGGTGTGGGCGCCTCGCAGCCCGCCTCCGTCTCGTCTTCTGGCTCCGAGGGTCTTCGGGAAAATAGGGATTTCCGCATAATTTCTGTTGTTTTTGTTGATTTTTTGCACAAAAATAAGACATCAGGATAATTCTGTTGAAAACAACGTTAGTCCGGGTTAGTTGCATTCAAAACACATAAATTAGAGGTAAAACAATAGCAAAAGTGTTCGGGGAAATAGATACATTTTG
Source organism: Poa annua (assembly GCA_026929855.1). Taxonomy (NCBI): domain Eukaryota; kingdom Viridiplantae; phylum Streptophyta; class Magnoliopsida; order Poales; family Poaceae; genus Poa; species Poa annua. The sequence goes on along the minus strand of CM049427.1, from coordinate 160,281,732 downwards.
GACGTATCAACTCCCCCCAAGCTTAGCTTATTGCTTGTACTCAAGCAATTCAGTTAACAGTTGATTGCGATAAAAGAACTTTCATGAACTCATTTGCTCATATGATGTAAATATTCTCATTATGAGGAAAAATGCTTAGGATATTCATGATAAGATATATGTAAATGGTGTCACCTAATAGTTATGTAAACCATGAAAAGATGCCAATTATACCAATGAAAAATAACATGAAACATAATAATTCACAGGATTGCAAAGCTCACAAGAAAGTATGATAAAGTGGTATCTCGCTTGCCCGATTGGTACAACAAAGCATTAATGTCAAGGCACCTCTGAGTTTCAAGGGAAGATTAGAAATAAAGATATCAAAGATAAAAGCATCAAGATTACAACGCAATTAACCGTATTCTGGGACAAGGACATTACACTAAGAATGACAATTATGCTCTCAAGAAGGTGCTCAAAGAAGGATGGTGACTCAACAGTAAAGTAAAACATATGCCCTTCATTGCGGGAAGTAGGGATTTAACATGTGCTAGAGTTTTTTTATTATTTTGAGTGGTGGTTGTTCCGTCAACGAATGGTAATGGATACTCTAACCCCCTTGTCATCAGACTTTCTTAAGAACATCTTACATGAAGGACGTTATTTCTACCCCAAGGGCAGATCATCCCACTTTTCTCTTTTGGTTACACATGTAGTTTAAAACTAGTGTCATTGCTTGAATCATTAGATAAGAGCAAAAATATGAAGAGAATGCATCAATTAAATTGTAATTAATTTGGGACTGGGCACTAATGACCCACAAATGTAGGGGGTGTGTCGTAGTACTTTCGATAAATTAGAGTGTCGAACCCAACGAGGAGCGGAAGGTGTTGACAAGTGGTTTTGACGAGCGAACGCGCCGCCGCGAAAAATCTCTCGCGAACACGCGCGATCCGATCGGATCAGCTTCCGCTCCACCGCGAGCTTCCCACCGTGGCCTGAGAGATGTCTTTGTCCGCGCTCACGATGGCGACCGTCGGCGCCCTTGCCTCCTCTACATCGGCGTCCACTCCAGCGGCGATCACGCTCTTCGTTCCCATCCGTCTCGACCACAGCAATTTCATGTTGTGGAAGGGCCTCCTCCTGCCCAACCTCTCTGGCGCCGGTCTCCACAAACACCTTGATGCGACTGCGGCCGCGCCAGCGAAGGAGATCACCTCGGGGCAAGGTCGTGACGCGGTGACCATCCCCAATGCCGACTACCACCATTGGTGCACCCAGGACGAGAGGGTTCTGGGCTTTCTTCTTGGCGCCATGGAGCCAACCATCGCGTGTCAACTGATCGGCTGCAAGACTGCAGCCGAGGTGTGGACATCAGTTCATGCCATGTTCGGCGCCCACAGCCGCGCGAACGTTTGGCACGTCCGACGCCAACTTCAGACCCTGCGGAAGGAGGACAAGCCCGCAGCTGAATATATGCACATGATGAAGTCCCTTGCTGACACCATGGCCGCCGCCGGTTCTCCTATCGGCAACGATGAACTCGTCGACTAGATCATCACCGGACTTGGCTCTACGTTCAACTCCATCGCGGCATCGCTCACTGTTGGCAACCAGTCCGTGCTTTACACCGACTTCTACGCGCATATCCTCTCCTTCGAGGCTCTTCAGGCGCAGCAAGCTCAAGCCGAAGGATGGACCTCATCGGCCAATGTCGTCTCGCGCCCTGCACCTGCACCTGCTGCTCCGGGCGGCGATGGCGGCTATCGTCTTCAAGGCGGCAACAACCCCTATGGGGGAGGCCCCGGTGGCGGCAACTCCTACGGTGGCGGGGGCAACAACCCCTACGGGGGCAGTACCACCTATGGAGGCGGCAGTAACGCCTATGGAGGCGGCAGCGACAACCGTAGCGGCGAAAACACCTACGGTGGCGACAACCGTAATAACGGTAACGGCGTCGGTGGCCGCAACGATGGCGGCGGTGGTCGCAATGGCGGCGGTGGCCGCAATGGAGGAGGAGATCGTCAACGTTGGCGCCCACGCTGTGGCTACTGTGGCTATTGGGGGCAACTCGCTCCTGATTGTCGTCGTGCAGCGGAGGACAACCGCTCCAACAACCAGCGCTCCGGCAACTCCGCTTCGACGAGTGGTGGCGAAAATTCTCACTGGCATCTAGACACCGGTGCCACGGATCACCTGACGAGCGAACTCGAGCGCCTTCAATTCTATGAGCGATATGGTGGCAAGGATCAAGTGCAAGTGGCTAATGGTTCAGGTTTGTCGATTTCGCATATTGGTTATTCAAATCTAGCCGGTTCATCACTTCATCTAAAAAATGTTCTTCATGTTCCCCATATTAGCAAACGTCTTCTCTCTGTGTTTCGTCTTTTTCCGATAATGACATGTTTGTTGAATTTCACCGTCATGCTTTCTTTGTTAAGGACAAGGCCACGGGGAGAATCGTCCTTCGAGGTAGAAGCTGTGGAGGGCTCTATCCTATTCCGTTCGGCAAAGAGTCGTCCACCTCCGTTCGTCATGCCTCCGCTAGTGTGGATCAGCGTCTAGGTCATCCTTCAAATAATGTAGTGCAATCTATTGTTAGAACAAATGAGCTTTCTTGTTCGTCTTCAGACAATTTATCTCTCGTGTGTGATGCGTGTCAGCGTGCTAAAAGTCATCAGTTACCGTATTCTTTGTCATCTCATGTTACTACTATGCCTCTTGAATTAATACATACTGATGTTTGGGGTCCAGCACGTGCTTCTTCGGGGGGATACACATACTATGTTAGCTTTGTTGATGACCACTCTCGTTTTTGCTGGATTTATCTCCTCAAGAACAAGTCTGATGTTGAGCAGAATTTTTATGTTTTCCAGGCTCATGTCGAGCGCCTACTCAGCGCCAAAATAAAGGTTGTCCAATCTGACTGGGGTGGCGAATACCATCGCATCCACCAGTATTTTCAGCGCACGGGGATCTCACACCGTGTGTCCTGCCCACACACATCCCAACAGAACAGGATCGCTGAGCGTAAACACCGTCACCTGGTTGAAACAAACCTCGCTCTGCTCGCCCATTCATCACTCCCTCTCCATTATTGGGATGAAGCTTTTCTTACGGCATGTTATCTTATTAACCGTATGCCTACACCGGTTCTTAAAAATGAGACGCCCATTTTTCGACTTCTACAGGTCCAGCCAAACTATTCCTCTCTACGCATTTTTGGGTGCGCATGTTGGCCTAGTCTTCAATTAGATTTCCGCTCTAAGATATGTGTGTTTCTCGGGTATAGCCCAATGCATAAGGGGTATAAGTGCTTGGATAAATCCACAGGACGTATTTATATTTCCCGTGATGTAGTCTTTGATGCAACCGTGTTTCCGTTTGCCACACCCAGAGTTTCTGTTAACGTGTCCACTTTAGAACAATTCATTACTTTTCCGTCTGATGAACCGGTTACGAGTACACCAATGCAAAATTATGACCTGACGTTTTGCTTCTTTCTTTTCGCTCTCGGGATTTGCATGGGCTAGGAGCACTTCTTTCTTTTCGCTTTGCTTCCTTCAGTGCTCTTTTATTTCGTGACTGTTTTTGTTCGTCATGTGTGTGAGACATGTGTACTGTTAAATTCTCTATTGTAATAACTCTTTATCTAAGTTTGTTGCTTCTATTGTGTTTGTGTGTGCTTTGTAAAATCTAGGGGGAGTGTTGATCCTAAGGAATGTGCACTTTGTATTCCAAAGACATTCTTAAATAGTGCACTCACTTAGGGGGAGCTCCGTCTATATTTTGCAAATCCACTCTTTTTTTGTGTTGTCATCATTCGCCAAAAAGGGGGAGATTGAAAGTGCATTCTATGTACTCCCAGGTTTTGGTGACTAATGACAACACAAAAAGTATTCTAATGTTTGTGATGAAGCATGCATGCTCTTTTACAGGTTGACTGATAAAGAGGAATACTTAGTTTGCCTAAATGTCATTTCAACTACACTTGGTTTTTGTTCGGGAATTCAGTCAGGAGGTTTCCGGGGCTCGGAGATTTCCGGTCCCCAGACCGGAGATTTCCGAGCCATCCATATTTTTCACTAAGTCTGATATAAAATGCGTACTGACTCCAACTCAAGCTGAGCCGGAAATCCTCCCGGAGATTTCCGGCGCTCGGAGATTTCCGAGCCCCAGTCCGGAGATCTCCGAGTTGCAGAGGAATTTCGACCAAGTCCAGAACTCAAATTGCGTACTGACTCCAAAACAATTTTAGCCGGAAATCCTCCCGGAGATTTCCGGCGCTCGGAGATTTCCGGCGCTCGGAGATTTCCGAGCCCCAATCCGGAGATCTCCGAGTGACAGAGGATTTTCGACCAAGTCAAGCAGCCCAACCAGTACTGATCCAGTTTCTTGCTCAGCCGGAAATTGCACCGGAAATTTCCGGGGTCCGGAGATCTCCGGTCCTCAACCCGGAGATTTCCGGGCTGGCGGCTGTGCAACAGGCCGATTTTGGGGAGGGGTATAAATACCCCTCCACCTACCTCCAGCATTCTAAGCTTCCAGATTTTCTCTCTCCTCCATTGGTGCTGAAGCTCGTTTCTCCCGGATCTCCCAATCTAGCCACTCAAATCCATTGATACTTGGGGATCTGAGGGAGAAGCCACCGATCTACATCTCCACCGAAGCGATTTGACTTTCCCCCTCTATTTCTTGAGGGGCAACGAATCTAGGGTTCCTTTGTGGATAGCTAGGTTCAACCTTGCGTATTTTGATCCTTTGTGGATTCCTTTGTGGAAGTGACCTGTTGTGGTCGTTGTGAGAGCCCCCAATTCAGTTGTGGGTGTGTGCCTCATGAATTTGTACGGGACCTTCTCCGCCCTTAAAGGAGTCCTTAGTGGAAGTGTGGATTCGCACCTTTGTGGTCGAATTCACAGGAGAATAGGGTGAGGCCTTTGTGGCGTTGAGCAAACCTTTGTGGTAGCTCACACCTCTCCAACGATACGTACACCTATGTGGTGGAACTCGGGATAAAATCTTGGTCTTCAAGTTCCTACGGTTGTTTCGTTCCACTCTCCTTTACCGCATCTTTATTTCCTGTACTTGCTTAGCTTCCTTGTAGTTTGTCACTTGTGTCACCTAGTTGCACATCTAGACAATTTACTTTCCGCTAGCCTAAAACTGAAAAAGACATAAAAATTGGTCACCACCTATTCACCCCCCCCCCCTCTAGGTGGTCAACTGCCGTTCAATTGGTATCAGAGCCAGGTTGTCTCTTAAAAGCTTCACCGCTTGAGACCAAATGTAACATCCCAATTTTGCTAAAATTTAAAACTTTGCATTCATGCATCTTTCATCATTTAGTCATAACAATTTATTACATAAGTACAATTTTATTTGCAAATAAGAGTTTAAATAATTTATAATTCCATAAAGAGTTTATTTAAACCCCCTAAATAATTATAATTTTCATAATTTATTTAATAAGCAAGATTAATACAAAAAGGTTCTAAATTTTATAATCTTTCAAAAACATATTTTTATGAATTTTTATAAAGTTTTTTGACTGAGTATAAAAATCATTTTGAGTAAATAGAAATTATTTAGAGAAAAGAAAAGATAAAAAAAAGGAAACGGGCCGTCCTCCCTATCTACCGCGCGCGCGCGTCGGCCCAGCAACGGCCTGGCGGCCCGCGCTCCCTCTCCCTCTCGCTGACAGGTGGGACCCACCTGTCAGGTGAGTCTTCCACCTCCGGAATGAATCCCGCGCGGATTTCTCTCCGATTCCGATCCGTTTTGGACGCCAAATTCGTGGAGATGTTTCCTTTTTGCGCCCCCCTTTATAACCCCCACCCCTGCCGCCTCAACCCGCGCCCAAACCCTAGTCTCCTCCACCTCCAGGCCGCTCGGATTTCCGAGCTCCGCCGCCGCCATTCCGACGGTGAGTTTTAGTAACTCCGGCGGCATACGCTGCCCCCGAGCCTCCTTTTCCCTCTGGTTCTGTTTGCTTTAGCCGTGTGCATCTTCGTGACTTCGTGGTTGGTCTCCTACCGCAGCTGAACGTCGTTCCCATCCGCGAACCCCGCCGCCGGCCGCAAGCACCAACTCCGGCGAGGTTTCCCGGGGAACGGCGACGCTCCGAAGAACCGCGCTTCGCCACCGACCCCGCCTCGTCGTCCTCTACGTAACGGTATGACTCGTTCGTCCCCTAGACCACTAGGACTCGAAACGCGCACGACGCCGGCCGTGGCGCCGCCGCGGTCGGAGGACCTCCGGCGGACTCGCGCCGCCCGCGCCGAGGCTCTGGAAGCGAACCGTTGGATCTCGATCCAACGTATCTAGATCCGTTTAATCCCGAGCGTCCGTTTTTAAGTAGATCGGACGGCCGCGTTGCCGATCCGCGCCGAAGCGGTACCGTCCAATAGGATCGTGCCACGTCGCCCTCTTATTTTCTTTTTCGCAGGAATTTTATAAATAAAACAGAAAAATATGCCAAACTTAGAAAATTCATAACTTATGTTCTGTAAGTCCAAATTCAATGAACTTTATATCCACGGATAGCCCTGCTAGAGTAGTTTAATTCTACATCATTTGTTTTTGCTTTTTTTAAATAAAAATTCATAAGATCATCCCAGGAGTAATTCGGCTATTAAATCCATAACTTAAATAAGAAAAATGTTTTACAAATAAACTCAATTGTTTTAGGTTTAGGTTAACAACATCTGTCCAGGAATATTAATATATGTCTTATTGGAAAACTTTCTTAGAACAATAAAAGTTGTAATGTTATAATATAAGTTTTGGTTATTTTGTTTTCAATTAATAAATTATTAAGTGAATTGAGAAATTCCTAAAAATTGCATATCATGCATTTAATACCAGAGAATATAAATCATGGATAAGTGTGCCAAATTCTACACATGGCATACCATGCATGCATACATCTTTTATTTGGTGTGTGAGATTTTGTGTGGATATTTATTTGAATATATTGCTTGTGCTAGATTGTGAAGGAGAGGAAGGACCTGCTTGTGATTGCTATTCTTGTTGTGCCTGCCCCTCCTGCTGCCAAGGCAAGTGACTTCATAAAACACCTACTATTTTATTCTATTGCATATCTAGTGTTTTCAAACAGTATTTGCAAAAGTAGTATGCATGATAGGTTTTTGGGAGATTGTAGTATGCTATGCAAACCTTTTAGGTTTCCCCTTAGAAATTCCATATTATACCCCTATTATAATTTAGTGGAAGCAACTGCTGCAAAAATGATTGTTTTATGGTTGATGTGATAAATGAAAATTGCCACTAAATTAATTTAACGCCTGGGTGGATTGGGTCGATCGAGGAGGTTTCAAGTTGAGTGGCTTCTCAGGGCCAAGTTTCATGGTTGTCTTCGCGCAAGATAGTTTCTACTTACTTGGGGCCATGATATGCGGTGTTAACCTGAGTTGCTCACTTGTGGTAGGCCACCCAGGGCTATGAGATTTAAGTTTACACTGAGTCTAGTTGCTTATCGTGCAACCATTGGTCAATATGGGCTCTGTCTTGATGGAGTAAGTTGATGTGGACCTGGGTCAAGAGATTGATGGTGGTAGAGTTGATAGGATGGTGGTAATCTCTTAGTATGATCATGGGAAAGCAACTTCTGAAAAGTCTCGTCTTGATCTTCTCCTTTTCCTTCTCACTAAAGGTGTGTAGAGGATAGTTTGGGTTGATTAAGTCTAATGGTGAAAGTGCACACCCTCTCGAGAGTTAAAACCTAAGATCTTAGCCGTGTCCGCGGCATCGGACAATTTGAGTAACTACCCAAGGTTGTGTTCTGAAAATCTCCTCATCTCAAATTTCTTAATAAAACTTTGTTGGGTGAACATGGGTAGGAGACATGGACTTGTCTCGAGATTTGTCTGAAGGAGAAGATATTGATTTAAGAAAATTGTTTATCAAAAGTAGGAGAAAATTTGCTTTGCGCAATAGCCTTGAGCTCCACCAACCATAATAAGCATATAGTTATAGCTTAATAGAACATTAGGAATTAAAGTCACTTGCCACCACAATTCAATTGTGCTGACCCTTTATAGCTGGGCTGCAACTAAACCTTGCAGAATGTCCGAATGAGGAGTAAGGGGGTCGTCTTCGAGCTACAACCAACATGATTTGCCAGTGGCTTCGTGGAGAAGATGTAGCTCCATGCTACCTTTAGTATTGCGTTTGAACTCTGAAATAAAGTGTGAACTATTTATTCAGCTAGCATTTCCGCTATGCTAAGTTGTAAGGATATTTGTTTTTGGATCATTCGTCTCTTTCTGTAATAAATTATGACATTGTACTGTCATATTACATCTTATTGGAGAATGTGAGACTTATGTGATCCAAATCTTTGCATAATTCATATGTGCCATTGCTTTCGTAAGCAAGGGCTCTACAGATGGTATCAGAGCACGAATGTTGCCTGTAGGCTCGAAACCCCTAGGATTGGATACAAACCCTAAAATAAATATTTATAATTAATAAAATTCGAAATACCTTACTTCTTTCCTTATAATATGTTCCTTACCTTCTTCATTCTTATTTCGTTTTATCTCCTTATTTCTTATCCCTTCAAAATTCTTGTAGATGAAGAACTTCACCCAAGAGTTATCCCCGCAGAAAGGAGACCAGTACTACTTCAGTGACCAGCTCCTCAGTATTTCCAGGACCCTGAGGTTGACGCCGCCAGTCTTTAGGGGCAAATAAATTATGTCAGAAGATTACCCTGAAGGACGCTGGAAGATCGAGTCAGAAGTTCTCCCTCATCTTGATCCTCCTGGATCGCAGCTGATCCGTTTCCGATCTAGATACCCCACCTGGAAGAATGGAGTGGAGATGGCGATGCTGGAGACCTTGTCCCGCATCATTGAGCAATTCTATGACGAGATCAAGCCCAACTCCGTCTTTCGACACTTTGCCAGGAGGGATAGCATTGGACAACCCGTTCAACCCTCACTTAGGGGTATGAACGAGAAGCATCATGGAGACCTTGGAGCTCATTACCATAACTTGGATATAGTTCTGGGACAAGAGATCTTCTACAGGGCAGATTTAAGGCGCGTCCACCGTCACGTTAAGGAAAGCTTAGAAGAAGAGAAGGATATTCTTCGTGTAGAAGTTCAGGTGCTAACGAAGGAGAACAAGGAACTGGAAAACAAGATTTACCTGCAAGATGATAGGATTGCGCAGAAGGATGCCCACATTTTGGCATTGCAGGCTCAGTGTGCTCATCTGTGTGAACAACTAAGCCAAATGGAACTTCAGGCAGAGAAGAATCATTTCCCTGACACCACAGAGCCTAGTGTTAACCTACCCCGATGAGGACACTCCCAAGGAAGCCACAGGTGTCAAGAAGCGCAAGTGTGGGAACACCCGCAAATACATAAAGAGTTTTAAAATTTGATTAGTGAGACCACCAGATTTCCTTACCTTACGAGTATTTCTCCTTACCCCATCGAAGTTGTATTGACCCACCAATTTGTGGTGAGGCAGTACCCTGAAAACTATGTCCTAGCTTGGTTTGCAAGTCTCTAAAATATCGAATTTATAAAATACTTCGGGTGTGCCTGTTTACTTGTTGTTTGTTATGTTTCTGTGAAGTATGTTGATGTGCATGGGTAGATTTTTCCTTTGTAGTCTCTTTCTATCACTACTTACCTATGCCCACACCATACAGATGCCTCCACGTCGTGATCCTGACAACAACAATGCCAACGAAATGATGCAACAAATGATGGCAGCCCAGACACAGTTGATGACCATGATGGCTCAGTTCATGGCAAACCAAAACAATCCACCACCCCCTCCACCGCCGCCACCACCACCCCCACCCCAAGTTGACCGCCTTGCTAGGTTCTTGAGGCTCAGACCCAACAAATTCTCCACAGCTTCTGAACCAATCGTAGCCGATGATTGGCTACGCTCTGTGAACAAGGATCTAGTTACTTGCGAGTGTACGAAATTGGAGAAAATAAGGTTCACTTCCCATCTACTGGAGGGACCAGCGGCACAGTGGTGGGAAACATATCAGATCACTCACCCACTTGAAGGACTTACCTGGGAAATCTTTAAAGAAGGATTCCGCAATGTACACATCTCTTCCGGGATCATGAATCTAAAAAGGGATGAGTTCCGTACTCTGAGACAGGGAAATCGTGCTCTGAGGGAGTACATGGAGGACTTCAATTCCCTCTCACGCTATGCCCCAGAGGATGTAGACACCGATGCAAAGAGGAAGTATAAGTTTCTGAATGGACTCAATGGTGAGCTGAAAATACCATTGTCTGTGGCCTATGCTCCCAATTATCAGGACCTTCTTGATCAGGCCATTACTCTGGACAGCAACATGAAGAAGGAGGAGAATAGAAAGAGGAAGTTCAGCGCCAATAAGTACAACACTAATCTGATGTAGAAGAAACCATACGTTTCTGAGAACAGTGGAGGTCACCATAGTCACAAGAGTGGAAGTGGCCACAACCATAATGGTCATATCCATAAAGTAGGAAATTCCGGATACAGAGGAAATGGACAGGGTGGTAGTGGACACAACCACCCGTTCAATGGGAACAATAGTGGAAAAGAGCAACACCGCCACAACAATGAACCAAAACGAGATATTAGTCAAGTGACTTGCTACAAGTGTGGGAACAAGGGACATTACTCAACAGACTGCCCAGAGAAGAAGAAGGCGCCGGAAGCATCAAAGCCTAATCCTTTCCAGAAGGCACAAGTGAATCATCTTGATGTGGAAGAAGTGCAGAATGAACCGGATGCAGTGATTGGTACGTTTCTACTACATACCTTTCCTGCATTAGTCTTGTTCGATACGGGAGCATCCCACTCATTCATCTCAAGAGTTTTTGTTAATAAAAACAAACTGACTACTACAAGCCTGCTAAATCCGGTTAGGGTGAGTTCCCCAGGGGGGGAAATGCTCGCACAAACCGATTGTCAAAACTTGAGTTTAGAAATTGGTAAACACTCCTTTCCGGTAAACCTGATAATATTAGAGACCCAGGGTCTGGATGTTATACTCGGTATGGATTGGTTGGCCAAGTTTGAAGGAGTATTGGATTGTGCAAATAGATCCATTACACTCACCACTCCCGAGAAGAAGAAGATCAGATACAAATCTAAATTTGAATTTAAGAAAGTTAAGCTAAATTCTCTTAAGGGGGTTAGCCTGGGAGACGTTCGTGTGGTAAGAGATTACCCTGATGTTTTCCCCGAAGAACTACCGGGAATGCCGCCAGATAGGGATGTGGAATTTCTCATAGATTTGGTTCCCGGAACGGGACCCATAGCCAAGAGGCCATATCCAATGGCCGTAGCTGAATTGAAAGAACTCAAGAAGCAGTTAGAGGAGCAACTGCAGAAAGGATTCATCCGTCCAAGTTCATCACCTTGGGGAGCACCCATTCTGTTCGTAGAGAAAAAGGATAGTACTCAAAGGCTAGTCACGGATTATCGAGCAATCAACGAGGTGACGATCAAGAACAAGTACCCGCTACCGAAAATTAATGAACTCTTCGACCAGCTAGAGGGTGCTTCGGTATTCTCTAAGATCGATTTGCGATCAGGGTACTTTCAAATGAAAGTAAGAGAACTAGATATACCAAAAACTTCCTTCACTACCAGATATGGATTATATGAGTACACCGTAATGCCGTTTGGTTTAACCAATGCACCGGCATACTTCATGAACATGATGAACAAAGTGTTTATGGACTTTCTGGATAAGTTTGTAGTGGTGTTCATTGATGATATCCTGAATTACTCCAAAAGTCAGGAGGAACAAGAAGAACACTTGCACATGATATTACAGAGACTTAGAGAACACAAGCTGTATGCCAAATTTAGCAAGTGTGAATTCTGGCTAGAAGAAGTTGATTTTCTAGGACACGTTGTGTCGAAAAATGGAATAGCAGTAGACCCAGAAAAGGTGTCAGCTGTGACAAAATGGGAAGTACCCAAGAATGTGGCAGACATCCGTAGTTTCCTTGGACTGGCAGGTTATTATAGAAGATTTATTGAGAACTTCTCCAAACTTGCCAAATCGTTGACTTCAGTACTGAAAAAGGAAGTCAAATTCAAGTGGACTGAAGAATGTGAAATAAGTTTCCAGGAACTGAAGAAACGACTGGTGTCAGCACATGTTTTATGTTTGCCAGATATAGAGAAGGAGTTCCAAGTATATTGTGATGCCTCGCACCATGGACTAGGAAGTGTCCTAATGCAAGAAGGGAAAGTGGTTTCATATGCTTCCAGACAGCTTAAGAAACATGAGGTCAACTATCCCACTCACGATCTGGAGTTAGCATCAGTAGTGCATGCGCTAAAGACGTGGAGACCCTATCTTTTGGGAAAGCGTTATGAAGTATTCACGGATCACAAGAGTCTGAAATATATTTTCACCCCGAAGGAATTGAATATGAGGCAAAGAAGATGGCTGGAACTTATTAAGGACTATGATATGAGTTTGCAATATCACCCAGGAAAGGCTAATGTGATGGCTGACGCGTTGAGCCGTAAGGTCCATGTAAATGGACTGACAGCGGGAGAATTGCCCGAGGATTTAAGTAGAGCATTTAAAGACCTCAAATTAGAGGTAGTACCCGAAGGATTCCTCGCAACACTGGACGTACAACCTTTGTTGATGGATAAATTCGGGAAGGCCAGAAGGGAGACAAAGTAATGGATGAAATCAAGGTCAACCTGAGCGAAGGAAAGGCCAAGGGCTTTCGAATGGATGAGCAAGGCACCTTGTGGTTTGAGAAACGCATTTGCGTGCCGCAAGATGAGGATCTTAGAAAGTTGATTCTGCAAGAAGCACATAACTCGCCTTATTCCATACACCCGGGGAACACCAAGATGTACATGGATGTAAAGGAAATATTTTGGTGGAATAACCTGAAGAGAGACATCGCGGAATTTATAGCTAAGTGCGATGTATGTAGTCGAGTAAAGGCGGAGCATCAGAAGCCAGCAGGATTGTTGCAACCTTTACCTATACCGGATTGGAAATGGGAACAGATAGGTATGGATTTCATTACTGGGTTACCGCGTACCAGATCGGGATATGATTCGATCTGGGTAATAGTGGATCGTTTGACAAAGGTGGTCCATTTTGTGCCAGTAAAGACTACCTACTCAAGTGCTAAGTTGGCAGAGATTTACATGAGGAAAATTGTATGCCTTCATGGTATTCCCCAGAGGATTGTGTCTGACAGAGGTACCCAGTTTACCTCGCACTTCTGGAAACAACTACATGAATCATTGGGTACGAGATTAGAGTTCAGTACAGCATTTCATCCACAAACGGATGGACAGACAGAAAGAGTAAACCAAATTTTAGAAGATATGCTGAGGGCATGTGCCTTGGACTACAAGTCTAGTTGGGATGATAATTTGCCATACGCAGAATTTTCCTATAACAACAGCTACCAAGCAAGTATAGAGATGTCACCGTTTGAGGCACTTTATGGTAGGAAATGCACCACACCACTACTCTGGAACGGTGTGGGAGAACGAAGTTTATTTGGACCTGATATAATCCAAGAAGCTGAAGACAAGGTTCGAATAATCAAAGATAGATTGAAGATCGCGCAGTCTAGGCAGAAAAGCTATGCAGATTCCAAAAGGAGAGAAATCACTTATGAGATAGGTGACAGGGCTTATTTAAGAGTGTCACCAATGCGTGGTGTGAAGAGATTCGGGATCAAGGGTAAACTTGCACCTCGATTCATCGGCCCCTTTAAGATTCTCTCCCGCAAGGGAGAAGTAGCATATGAGTTAGAATTGCCGGAAGTTCTGTCAGCAGTTCACAATGTCTTCCACGTGAGCCAATTGAAGAAGTGTCACCCAGAGATGACAGAAAATCCACTACGGGATGCAGTGCCATTAGAAGAAGTTCAGTTGGAAAGTGACCTGACGTATGAAGAGAAGCCAGTCAAAATCTTGGAGATGGCCGAAAGTATCACACGAACCAAGACTATAAAATTTTGTAAGGTCCAGTGGAACCACCACACCGAAGAAGAAGCAACTTGGGAACGGGAGGATGATCTTCGGGAAGAACACCCACATCTTTTTGAAGGCCAAACCGAATCTCGAGGACGAGATTCATCTTAAGGGGGTTAGGTTTGTAACATCCCAATTTGCTAAAATTTAAAACTTTGCATTCATGCATCATTCATCATTTAGTCATAACAATTTATTACATAAGTACAATTTTATTTGCAAATAAGAGTTTAAATAATTTATAATTCCATAAAGAGTTTATTTAAACCCCCTAAATAATTATAATTTTCATAATTTATTTAATAGTCAAGATTAATACAAAAAGGTTCTAAATTTTATAATCTTTCAAAAACATATTTTTATGAATTTTTATAAAGTATTTTGACTGAGTATAAAAATCATTTTGAGTAAATAGAAATTATTTAGAGAAAAGAAAAGATAAAAAAAAGGAAACGGGCCGTCCTCCCTATATACAGCGCGCGCGCGTCGGCCCAGCAACGGCCTGGCGGCCCGCGCTCCCTCTCCCTCTCGCTGACAGGTGGGACCCACCTGTCAGGTGAGTCTTCCACCTCCGGAACGAATCCCGCGCGGATTTCTCTCCGATTCCGATCCGTTTTGGACGCCAAATTCGTGAAGATGTTTCCTTTATAACCCCCACCCCTGCCGCCTCAACCCGCGCCCAAGCCCTAGTCTCCTCCACCTCCAGGCCGCTCGAATTTCCGAGCTCCGCCGCCGCCATTCCGACGGTGAGTTTTAGTAACTCCGGCGGCGTCCGCTTCCCCCGAGCCTCCTTTTCCCTCTGGTTCTGTTTGCTTTAGCCGTGTTCATCTTCGTGACTTCGTGGTTGGTCTCCTACCGCAGCTGAATGTCGTCCCCATCCGCGAACCCCGCCACCGGCCGCAAGCACCAACTCCGGCGAGGATTTCCCGGGGAACGGCGACGCTCCGAAGAACCGCGCTTCGCCACCGACCCCGCCTCGTCGTCCTCTACGTAACGGAATGACTCGTTCGTCCCCTAGACCGCTAGGACTCGAAACGCGCACGACGCCGGCCGTGGCGCCGCCGCGGTCGGAGGACCTCCGGCGGACTCGCGCCGCCCGTGCCGAGGCTCTGGAAGCGAACCGTTGGATCTAGATCCAACGGATCTAGATCCGTTTAATCCCGAGCGTCCGTTTTTAAGTAGATCGGACGGCCGCGCTGCCGATCCGCGCCGAAGCGGTACCGTCCAATAGGATCGTGCCACGTCGCCCTCTTATTTTCTTTTTCGCAAGAATTTTATAAATAAAACAGAAAAATATGCCAAACTTAGAAAATTCATAACTTATGTTCTGTAAGTCCAAATTCAATGAACTTTACAATCACGGATAGCCCTGCTAGAGTAGTTTTTGCTTTTGTTAAATAAAAATTCATAAGATCATCCGAGGAGTAATTCGGCTATTAAATCCATAACTTAAATAAGAAAAATGTTTTACAAATAAACTCAATTGTTTTAGGTTTAGGTTAACAACATCTGCCCAGGAATATTAATATATGTCTTATTGGAAAACTTTCTTAGAACAATAAAAGTTGTAATGTTATAATATAAGTTTTGTTTATTTTGTTTTCAATTAATAAATTGTTAAGTGAATTGAGAAATTCCTAGAAATTGCATATCATGCATTTAATACCAGAGAATATAAATCATGGATAAGTGTGCCAAATTCTACACATGGCATACCATGCATGCATACATCTTTTATTTGGTGTGTGAGATTTTGTGTGGATATTTATTTGAATGTATTGCTTGTGCTAGATTGTGAAGGAGAGGAAGGACCTGCTTGTGATTGCTATTCTTGTTGTGCCTGCCCCTCCTGCTGCCAAGGCAAGTGACTTCATAAAACACCTACTATTTTATTCTATTGCATATCTAGTGTTTTCAAACAGTATTTGCAAAAGTAGTATGCATGATAGGTTTTTGGGAGATTGTAGTATGCTATGCAAACCTTTTAGGTTTCCCCTTAGAAATTCTAGATTAGACCCCTATTATAATTTAGTGGAAGCAACTGCTGCAAAAATGATTGTTTTATGGTTGATGTGATAAATGAAAGTTCCACTAAATTAATTTAACGCCTGGGTGGATTGGGTCGATCGAGGAGGTTTCAAGTTGAGTGGCTTCTCAGGGCCAAGTTTCATGGTTGTCTTCGCCCAAGATAGTTTCTACTTACTTGGGGCCATGATATGCGGTGTTAACCTGAGTTGCTCACTTGTGGTAGGCCACCCAGGGCTATGAGATTTAAGTTTACACTGAGTCTAGTTGCTTATCGTGCAACCATTGGTCAATATGGGCTCTGTCTTGATGGAGTAAGTTGATGTGGACCTGGGTCAAGAGATTGATGGTGGTAGAGTTGATAGGATGGTGGTAATCTCAAAGATGGCACATTGTCTCTTTGTGGATATACTGACTCCGATTGGGCGGACGACATTGATGATAGGAAGTCCACATCCGGAACGTGTCAATTTCTTGGAAGATCTTTGGTGAGTTGGTCCTCGAAGAAACAAAATTGCATCTCATTATCCACGGCGGAGGCCGAGTATGTTGCTGCCGCAAGCGGATGTACTCAACTTCTTTGGATGCGGCAAACTTTAAAGGATTACGGTGTCCTCTTGGACAAAGTGCCGCTTTTATGTGACAATGAGAGTGACATCAAAATTGCATACAATCCGGTGCAACATTCAAGGACCAAGCACATTGAGATTCGTCATCACTTCATCCGCGATCACGTGGCACGAGGAGATATTGATCTATCATATGTTGGTACAAGGGATCAATTGGCGGATATCTTCACGAAACCCCTTGATGAAGCCCGCTTTTGCTACTTGAGGAATGAGCTCAATATCATAGATTCTCGGGCCTTGGCTTGAACTCCGTACACACACTCCAACGTTTAAGGTTTTATAAGACCTAGAGGTACGCATGGACTTAGGGGGAGTGTTTTCCTAATACATTGGACTCTTCCTCCCCCTATTATGCATATAGTGACATATCATTGCTAAAACTTCAAATTGAATCTAATTTGTGAGCTTCAATGTTGAGATGTAGTTATGGACCCAAGATATATCTTCGCGGTACCATGCTACAACTCATACACGGTGGCCTCGGCCACCAACACTCTTTCTCTTTGGATTCTATTTGGTTTTATTCTTTAATTCTCACTTGCATTGTCTTTGGTTCTTTTGGGAAAACACACTCTTGTTGGTCTTCTCTTGTGTTTTATGGTGTTTGCAACTTGAGTGTGTCTTCTTTTCAGTTTGAGTGTCTATCCTAAGCCTTTCACTATCCTGTAAACATGCTTTTCCCCACTCATGTCCCCTTTTGGTTTCTTGTTCCTGGAGTTTTTGGGTTTGAACGGAAATCTCCGAGCCTTACTCGGAAATCTCCGGGCCACCAGAGAATTTCGAGACTAAGTCCATTCAAAAATCAACACTGACCTGTGTTGATTTTAGACCGGAAATAGTCCCGGAAATTTCCGGAGTCCCGAAATTTCCGAGTTGAGACTCGGAAATCTCCGCCCCTACGATTTTTGGCACCTAAGTCCTTTTCAATTTCGGCACTGACCTCAGGCAAAGCTGAATCGGAATTAGAGACTGAAATCTCCGGGTTCCGGAAATCTCCGGTCCGATGTCCGGACATCTCCGAGTGTGCCAAAAGTTTTCCAGGGCTAAGTCCTATCCGGAAATCTCCGACACCCGGAAATCTCCGAGCCTCAGTCCGGAAATTTCCGGTTCAAAATTTTCCTACCTATATAAGAGCACGGGTGGACCGGCCGGTTCGGCCAGTTCTTCCACCCCGTGCCCTAACTATCTCTCTCCTTCGAAAATCTCCAAATTTTCCTTTCCTCGCTGTGGGTGGATCGTTCGAGGGTTTCTTGCGTGCTTCAGGGATCTGCTTCTCCTCGTCAAGGGCTTCGTTTCCATCCGCACGCTTTTCGCTATGTCCTCCGGTAACTCCTCTTATTTCAAATCTAGGACGAAACTTGTTTTCGTTTAACCTAGCAGATTTAGGAGGTTGTTGGTTGTTTCCTTTGGTAGAATTGCTCCCCTAGGCATGTTCTACCTTCCACATGCAAAGATCTGTTTTTCAGCCATAGATTTTGTTCAGATCTGTCAAAATTTCGTGCAGACCGGAAATTTCCGGTCCTTACTCGGAAATCTCCGGACCCCGGAGATCTCCGAGTCAGACCCAGAAATCTGCGGCCTACTCAGAATCAAAACAGCTAAGTCCAGAAACTGTGTTTGTCAAAACTTTTCTAGTATGTTCCTTTTTCAATCTTGGACATGAGTGCTTACCCTATATACTTTCCATCCACTCTTTGCTGTGTACCTGCAGGTTCCAACCCTCGTGGCCGCTTCAAGCAAATGGCTACTCGCGGAAGAGCCAAACCAGTTCACTCACGCCCTCCCAGTGGGTCCTCAAGTGAAGACAACTCACAAACTGAGACCTCAGCCATCCTCAGGAAACCTATTGGTGCTAATAAGAAGAAGAAGACCGAGCTCCGTCTTGAAGACTTCAACAAAGGAAATTTTCGCAAGTGGCGAAGTGACCTCTCCTATGATGTGGAGTCTGATGATCCCACTTACTTTTGCACTGAGGATATTGGGATGACTTGGATGTCTGGCAGGCAGCGCTTGACTTCTTCTTTCAGAGAGTTTGCTCAGATTCTTGGATGTCCTTTCTGTGGTCTTTCTACTGCAGCTGGTGCCCGCATGCATGTCCATGGCGTGTCCTACAACAAACACGTCATGACTGATCTTTACCAGCCTGGAGGGAGGATTGGCTCTCAGAATGGACTCCTACCCACTTATGATATCCTGCTTCGCATGTTCCGTTGGACCATTGCTCCCATTGCCGGCAATGCAGATAATATTGCCGGGGCTCTAGTAAACTTGATGGCCAAAGCTCATGATGCCTATCTTGGGGAGTATGCGGTTGAGCAGAAGGTCTATAAGGTGGATGTCATGGACTTTATTTTCCAGGAGATGTCACTAGCAGTCTTTGAGAGGAAAGTTCCTCCATATGCTCCTTATATAATGTTGCTCATCAAGAGCCTCTACAAGCTTTCTGAGCAAGACGGTGATGAATTTGATGCAGCTTTTGCCACTCAGCCTCACAAACCAGCCCTGCTTGTCCAGAAATCTGCTCACTTGGTTCAACAACAAGCCACCATGCATGAGATCAATGAGGATGACATTTTTGGTGGTCCATCTCGGGTTCCCTCCAATCCCAACATCAAGAAAGCTGCCAAGAAAAGTCGCCCCTGGGTAGTTCGAGCAATTGAGAAAATCATGAACATGAACTGTTGCATTCACAGTGAGAACTACTCCATCTGCTCTCAGAACCATCGCATTATGCAGCGCCAAGAAGCAATGATGGCTCACATGAAGATGCCTGCTCCGAAGCAACCTTTGAAGCCTCGGGTTCCCTTCAAGGATTGTAATGCAGATGGTCTCACATTTGATTGGGATGATGCTGTGCCAGAGGACAGCGATCTTGAGAATGCTGACACGGAGGAGGAGGATGAAGATGATCAGGACGCGGGTTCCGACTCTTGAGTCATGGGACGTTAGTGGAACCTCCTCCCTTTTTGGTATCTTGATGCCAAAGGTGGAGATTTCCGAGCCCCAATCCGGAGATCTCCGAGTGACAGAGGATTTTCGACCAAGTCAAGAAGCCCAACCAGTACTGATCCAGTTTCTTGGTCAGCCGGAAATTGCACCGGAAATTTCCGGGGTCCGGAGATCTCCGGTCCTCAACCCGGAGATTTCCGGGCTGGCGGCTGTGCAACAGGCAGATTTTGGGGAGGGGTATAAATACCCCTCCACCTACCTCCAGCATTCTAAGCTTCCAGATTTTCTCTCTCCTCCATTGGTGATGAAGCTCGTTTCTCCCGGATCTCCCAATCTAGCCACTCAAATCCATTGATACTTGGGGATCTGAGGGAGAAGCCACCGATCTACATCTCCACCGAAGCGATTTGACTTTCCCCCTCTATTTATTGAGGGGCAACGAATCTAGGGTTCCTTTGTGGATAGCTAGGTTCAACCTTGTGTATTTTGATCCTTTGTGGATTCCTTTGTGGAAGTGACCTGTTGTGGTCGTTGTGCGAGCCCCCAATTCAGTTGTGGGTGTGTTCCTCACGAATTTGTACGGGACCTTCTCCGCCCTTAAAGGAGTCCTTAGTGGAAGTGTGGATTCGCACCTTTGTGGTCGAATTCACAGGAGAATAGGGTGAGGCCTTTGTGGTGTTGAGCAAACCTTTGTGGTAGCTCACACCTCTCCAACGAGACGTACACCTATGTGGTGGAACTCGGGATAAAATCTTGGTCTTCGAGTTCCTACGGTTGTTTCGTTCCACTCTCCTTTACCGCATCTTTATTTCCTGTACTTGCTTAGCTTCCTTGTAGTTTGTCACTTGTGTCACCTAGTTACACATCTGGACAATTTACTTTCCGCTAGCCTAAAACTGAAAAAGACATAAAAATTGGTCACCACCTATTCACCCCCCCCCCTCTAGGTGGTCAACTGCCGTTCATCGTCGATCTGCAGCTGTAAAATCCCGGAGCTGGTTGGTGAATTCGGCCGGAGTTGATTTCGATCGATTCTGGCTGAGATCCCGTCAGTCCTGTCTTTGGTTTGTTGGATCGTTCGATCGCCACGAGGGCGCCTCCAAAGCCATCACCGCAGACCGAATTCGTGTTGGCGGCCATGGGAGAGGCGATGACGCATACCGAGGAGGCCCTGATGGCGATCTGTACCAATCTCGAGCAGCTCCAATCTCAAATTGGCTCGCTAGACTCGCGGATCAGTCTTCTCGACTCGACGCTCGACAACAATTCTCACGCGGTGGGAGACCACACCCGGATCATGGACGCCATCGAGCGGCGCCAGGAGACCATGAACCAGCAGATGACCGCGTTGGCGGAGGCCATGGCGCGGCTCGACAAGGCCAAGGCGCCACTGACGGTGGATACCACCTCACCTGATGCGGATCGCGGACCACGGAATCCTCCTGTCTCCTACGGCTGGTAGGCGTGGAGCGCCCTCTCCAACTGCGTTCGTGACAGGATCGTCATCAGCACCTCGTCCTCCAGATCCAGGCACGGTGGCGGTGGCGCTGGGTGCAGATGTTGGGCGTCCACGGGGTCGACCACCGGACGAACACTTTGGCGGCGGTAGAACGGTGACACACAAGATGAACTTTCCGAAGTTTGATGGCTCCTTTCCTCGGATTTGGCGAGACAATTGCCTCGATTATTTCAAGGTTTGCAATGTCTCACCTGTATGTGGCTTACTACTGCTAGACTACACCTAGAGGGCAATGCAGCACATTGGTTCCAAGCTTATAAGTTGCGAAATGATGTACTGACTTGGCAAGAGTTTATTACTGCAATTGAAACCAAATTTGGAGTAGATGATCATAGAAACTTCATGTCTGCTATCATTAATCTGAATCAGAAGAGCACGGTGGAAGAATATTGCAGTCAATTTCAGGACCTAATGTTCAAATTGTGCAGCCACAATCCTTATTATGATGAAACAATGTTTGTCCGTCATTTCTTGAAAGGTTTGAAACATGAGATTAGAGTCCCAGTGGCGTCACAACATCCAGAAACGGTGGACAGGGCAATACTCCTGGCACATGTTTAGGCTGATTTGGCTACGCAGCACAAACCCTGGGCTGGAAAAGCAATTTACGCCACCAATGCAAAGGGAGATACAGCAAAACCTGCAGTGAAAACAATTGTCACTATCTCTCAATGCTTTGTCAGGAACAACTGAAGGCAATACAGTTCAGATTCGAGCTTTAGTACAAAATCAAGTCATGCTGATTCTAGTTGACACTAGTAGCAGCCATAGCTTTATCAGTTCAGCTTTTGTGAAACGGCTACAGTGTCCCCTGACGAATATTGCAGCAGTTTCTGTGAGGGTGGCAAACAATGAAGTGATGACCTGTGATAAGATGGTACACTAGATGACTTGGTGGACACATGGTGAGACTTTTGAACATGACATGCGGGTTTTACCACTGAGCGCTTATGATGCTATTCTCGGAATAGATTGGCTAGCTCTCCAAGGTGATATGTTATGTAACTGGAAGCACAAAACACTCAAGTTTGAGCACAAGGGCAAGGAGATTGTGTTGCAAGGATTATCACCAGCAGCTCTCAATGAAGCAACCGAAGTTCCAATTGACAAAGTGGTCAAATGGAGGAAAGAAAATGATATCTGGGCAGTAGCTTTGGTAGAATCCAACATAACTCATCACACAGGAACTGTCCCGGAACAAATCCAACAAGTCTTGGATGACTCTGCTACAGTTTTCCAAGAACCTCATGAATTGCCACCAGCCAGAACATATGATCACGCAATAACACTGAAACCTGGAACAGAGCGGTTCAATGCACGTCCTTATCGCTACTCTCCACTACATAAAGACGAGATTGAGCGTCAAGTGGCAGCTATGCTAGAGGCAGGTGTCATTGTACACTCCATGAGCCCCTTCGCATCTCCAGTCTTACTTGTACTAAAAAAAGATGGTTCCTGGAGGTTCTGCATTGATTATCGTCGTCTAAACGAGCTGACCATCCGCAATACTTTCCCAATGCCGGTTATCGATGAATTGCTCGATGAATTGGCGGTGCGCAATTTTTCTCCAAGCTGGATCTTTGTGCGGGGTACCATCAGATCCTGATGAGGCCTGAGGATGAAGAAAAGACGGCGTTCAAGACTCACCAAGGTCATTATCATTTTCGAGTAATGCCGTTTGGACTGTCTAATGCCCCCGTGACATTCCAATGCGTCATGAACGAAGTCCTCAAAGCGTGTCTACGAAAATTTGCCCTAGTTTTCATGGATGACATTCTGGTGTACAGCTCATCAATTGAAGAGCACGCCAAACATCTGAGAATTGTGCTCAGTTTGCTGCATGATCATCAGCTGTTTGTCAAGGCCACCAAGTGTTCCTTTGCCCAAAAAGCCCTGGAATATCTGGGTCACATTGTTTCCAAAGATGGTTTAGCCACTGATCCAAGTAAGACAGTGGCCATGTTGGCATGGCCCATTCCAACAAATTTTACTGAGTTGTGTGGGTTTCTTGGATTCACAGGTTACTACCGGAAGTTTGTCCAATTATATGGCATTATAGCAAAAGCACTGACCAATTTACTGAAAAAGAAAGTGTTTGAATGGACGCCGGAGGCTCAAGAAGCTTTTGACAAACTCAAGCATGCCATGGCCTCAACACCCGTTCTACAATTGCCCGATTTCACAAAGCAATTCGTGCTAGAAACTGATGCTTGTGACACTGGCGTGGGGGCAGTACTAATGCAGGGAGGCAGGCCACTTGCATTTTTGAGCAAGGCATTGGGAGCAAAACATCAGTCACTGTCAATATATGAAAACGAGTTCATCGCACTGATCATGGTGGTTGAACGGTGGCGGCAGTACTTGCAGCGAGGATAATTTGTTATTCGCACAGATCATCAGAGTTTGACATTCTTAGATGATCAAGTTCTCCAGTCCACACTACAGCGTAAGGTGATGACACGGCTGATGGGGTTACACTTCAAAATTGTTTACAAAAAGGGCAGTGAAAATATTGCAGCTGATTCCTTGTCACGAGTGGCTCATGTTCTGGATCTGAACGCAATTTATGTAGCACAACCAACGTGGATGCAAGAGGTAATCAACACATATGTCACTGATGCTGATGCTCAACACAAACTACAGGCATTAGGACTTGTCAGTCCAGATGATCAGGGCTACGAACTGTGCCAGGGCATAATTCGTTGGAAAGGGAGAATTTGGATTGGAAACAACTCTGTTGTTCAAACTAAGTTAATCGGTGCCTTTCATTCAAGTGCTGTGGGTGGTCAGTCTGGAATTATTCCAACATATCACAAAGTGAAGAAACTATTCATCTGGCCAGGCATGAAGCTAGCTGTAGAAAATTTTGTGAAACAATGCAACATTTGCCAACAAGCCAAGCATGATCACTCTAGTCCAGCTGGTATGTTGCAACCTCTCCCAATTCCAAAGGGCACTTGGCAAGAGTTATCCATGGATTTCATTGAAGGACTTCCTTTATCTCAAGGAGCTAATGTCATAGTGGTAGTAGTCGATCGATTGTCGAAGTACGCTCATTTTGTACCTCTCAAGCATCCATTTACCGCAGGAACAGTAGCCCAAGCATTCATGGACACAATGGTGAAATTACACAGCCTCCCAGTGTCAATTGTGTCTGACAGAGACAAAATCTCTACCAGCCAGTTGTGGAAAGAGCTCTTCAAGTCTTTGGGCACCAAATTACACTTTTCATGATGGGAAAATGGAGCGAGTAAATCAGTGTTTAGAAATGTTTCTCCGGTGTGCTGTGCAAGAGGACCCCAAGAAGTGGTTGCCGTTAGCTGAACTATGATACAATTCAACCTTTCACTCCGCAATTGGATGTTCCCCTTTCAAGGCCGTGTATGGAACCGAGCCAAATTTTACTGCTATTACAGTTCCTGCGGATGACAGTAATACATATGCAGCACAATTACTTCAAAATCGTCAAGTGCAGTTGGACCGCCTCAAACAACATTTGACAGCCGCTCAAAATAGGATGAAAATGCAATCAGACAGACATCGTACTGAGAAGCAGTTTCAACTTGGTGAGCAAGTGTTGCTGAAGCTGCAACCCTATACCCAATCATCCTTAGTCAACAGACCGTGTTCCATATTGGCATTCAAATTTTTCGGGCCATTTCGCATTCTGGAACGCATTGGCACCGTCGCGTACAAACTAGAGCTGCCTGCACACAGTGTGATCCATCATGTCTTCCATTATCTCAATTGAAGAGTTATACACCGGATTTCACACCTGTATTTGCAGATTTACCTCACATTCCTGCCTTAGATGCTGATGATACAGAGCCAGAGCAAATTCTGGATCGAAGGCTGGTGAAGAAGGGTAACACGGCGATCCCATAAGTGCTAATAAGGTGGAAGGGTATTCCTGCTACATCGGCAACCTGGGAAGATTTTCATGTGTGTCAACACAGGTATCGTAACGCAATTGCTTGGGGTCAAGCCATCTCTTCTGGAGGAGGTGATGCAACAACCGTGGCTGTACTGTGTACATGATGGTGGCTAAAGGATAACTTGTGTGCGGTGGGTGTGTGGTGTGACAGATAGGTCCGCCTATAAGTCTGAATCCTTTAAATACCCGAGTGACCTGTGTACAAGGCATTTGAATTGAAT
Source organism: Poa annua (assembly GCA_026929855.1). Lineage (NCBI taxonomy): Eukaryota > Viridiplantae > Streptophyta > Magnoliopsida > Poales > Poaceae > Poa > Poa annua. The sequence goes on along the minus strand of CM049427.1, from coordinate 160,256,445 downwards.
GAATGAGAATTCCGTCTCTCTGCTTCTCTCTGTCTCTCTATCTGAAATTCTGATCCCATTCTGAGATCTGTTGGTGTCTCCCTTGTTCTAGTGTGGATCTCACGCCTTGAATCTTCAAGGCCAAGGGATAGTTACACTCCCCATCCCGCTCTAGCTCAATTCCTCCTCCTGCCTCGGCGCCCCGACCCCGCGCATCCCCTCCCTGCCGCAGGCGCTAGGCCGCAGGCGCTAGGCCCTCCACCGCCAAGGTGCCGTCCCTCAGCTGCTCGGTTTCCCCGCGCGCGCTGCGGCCGGCGACGAGATCGACCGACCCGCTCGCGGCTGCTCCTGTGCGTACGCTCGCCTGGCGGCGTGAGAAAGCATCCCCGCTGCCAGCTTCACCTCCTTTCGCCACGGATCGCCGCTGCCGCTCTGTTCCCGCTGTCGGCCGGCCGGCCGCCGCCGGAGTTGTGCCCGCCCGACGCCCGTCGCTTCTCTCCCGTACGTGCTGCTATTGAAAAAGCTAGCCAATCTAAACGATTGGTCTTAGCTGAGCCTATTTTTGTGATTTACGTGAGCCAAGGCCTACTCCAAAGAAGCAAAGTGATCCCAGCTTCAGCTTATAATTTTGACTCACTGAATGTTTGTCCTCACAAAGTATGCATCGGCATCGTCATGTAATTGCGACCACTGTCTGGTATTACTCTTCTCCTCTGCAACTTTTCTATCCAATGGTTTTGTAGCAAATAGCAAGTACTGTGGAATGACTAAGTACTGATCCCATGTTTAGCTCTGGCTTTACTTCTGTTCTATGTACTGTCTGATAAGGCTATTTTTTTCTCTGGCCTTATCTTCAGGATAATAGCGCCAGCAACCAAATAATTGGCATGGAAGGCATATGTATGTTCCAAATGTATGTGCTTTACTTTTGGACTGCAGTATTATAGCATGGAATGGTTTTGTAGCAAATAGCAAGTATTGTGCAATGACTAAGTATTGATCCCATGTTTAGCTCTGGCTTTACTTTTGTTATATGTACTGTTTGGTAAGGCTATTTTTTTCATCCGGCTATATCTTCAGGATAATAGCTTCAGCAACCAAATAATTTGCATGGAACGTGCTTCACTTTTGGACTGCAGTATTATAGCACCAAAAAAATTTAAGTCGGCTATAACAAAATAGATTTAGTACTACCAAATAATTTGACAACGTGTAATTGCCATGCAGTTGTATTCAGCCATTGATGTATTAATAAACTTCTCAGTTTAAACTTAAATGACACTTCGTTTGGATTTTGATAAAGAGCCTTCACAAATGCCTATTGACCGTTTGATAATTTTTTGTGTTTCATAGCTGAGGTTGTGCGCTCTCCCCAGTGATTATTCATCCATATTTATGAGTACTCTCTGCCTATTTACTATGTCTTCTTATATTGTGATAATTTTGTATTGAAAGGTTGCAGTACAACTAATTTATTCTTCAAACTTTTGACAGTGGCAGGCGGCTGTATGTTTACTCTTTCCATTGAGAGTTAGGATGGCTGAACAATGTTGTTTACAAATATGACACTATGTTCGTATATGCTTGAAAGTTAGAGATGATGATTGTGTCAGCTTTCCATAAGGTTAGAAATATAAATGCATTGTCTCAATTATGACATCTAAATCCGACGTGTTTCGGGATTATAATAAATTTGTCTAGACTGTGGTTTAGTACTAAGTAGGAACTAAAACATAAACAAACATATTTAGTTCTTCGTGTTGTACCAATTTATGAGCTGATGACATATGCACCGTGTACAATATCTCTATTTGATTTTATCGCTCAAATTCATGCAGGTTGTCTACTGTGGAAATGGTGATTCATTAATGTACCTTCAACATGCTCTTTTCCTCACTTTTTGTGTGGCAACTTTCCTTGCCTCTTGCTAGGTGCAGCAACTCCTTATTTTCGCCGTTCTTGATTTGTCCTTTATTGAATCATACTCGTGTGCCTTAATGTTGTTGTAGTACAACATGAGCTTCATTTTTCAGGATTCATATTTTTGCTTTTCCATGTGCATTGTGCCTCAAGAGAGGCTTCAAGCAGCAACTCCCGTTAGCCTGAGTGGATACGATCGTGGTGTTGGTTACTTTGATCTGCAATATCATCTTTATACGATCTTGATTAATCCATTGCAATATTATGTTTTCTGATAATGATTGCAATATCACTTAACTGAATGTCCTTCCCATTTATTCTATTTTTTGTCCGCGGTTGTCACAAACTCAATTTGCTCAACTGAATTATGATTAAAATTACTCTTATATGTTGGGATGTAATTCACTGGTGTACTGCTATTATGAATGGTTAGGTAAGTGTCTTTTTCTATTTTGGTGTGAGTGTTGCAATATTGCGCCAACTTTTATAAGTGCATCTGTTTTTTTGTCCTCAAGACATGCTCACTCTACTTTTTGTGCAACACAAAACTATATTGGTCTTACACGATTCTGCATGTGACGTGTGTTTTCATGTAAATCTGCTATATAGTCTCAAACAGTCCATTTCGTTAAAGGGACGGTTGGTACATTTTTTCTATTGATTAATTTCCATGCAGTTTAACTAAATGTATTAGTACATAACTTACTCATTTAAACGTACAATTTGTCATGTAGATAATGGCACTGATGCTGCATTGACATATTTATTGAATACAAACTTGACATATTTATTGGATACAAACTGCAGGGTGTTAGGATTGTCACTTGCCACTTGTCAGATATATTTGTTTTTGTTCAGACATGTTATGAAAGAAGAAGTTCTACAGAGGATTGGCCCCTAGTCTTGATATTCTACGTGTAATGGTTAGAAAATTTTCAGATCTACTGTAGCACAGGCTAGGAATCTTTATCTATGTTTAGAGAAAACATTTTTTTGCACACACTAATTGCTCAGCGAAGTTGTCCGGTTGGTTATTTAGCTGGTATGGTTGACTGGTTGTGTTCTACGTTTGCAAGTTGCAGATAAGATTCAGTGGATTGACAAATGCGAGTGCGGCCATTTTTTGTCAATTATTGTTTTCAGTGCTTACATTACTTTTGTACTTTCTCCAATCTTGATTATGACCATCTATTTTACATTCAGTTCTTAAAACTTGCGTTTTTGTTTGCTTTTCAACATAAAAGATTACCATAAGAAAATGGTAAGCCACCTTTTAAAGAGATATTCTCCTTTTTGAAAGAAGCTATTTTCTATGATCATTTGTTATGAAGTTCAGTAATTGTGTACCTTACGTCTACCGGTCATCTCAACTAGACTATTTTTGAATGACAGAGAAATATTTTCAGCATGAACTAAATTATCTGCAATTTAAACCTACTACTGAACTGAACCATGTAAACAAAAGGTCTCTATGTTGAAGCACTAGCGCAATCAAAACTATGTATATGCATATATCAGGTTGCTTGCATATTATAATAATGTAACAGCTAAAGAGAGAGAGTTTACATAGATCCGCACCTGATTGATTGGCTCAATTGTTTTTCACATTGTTTCTACCTCCATTGTTTCTCACATGTCATGAATCCAAGTCGGTTATTTTGTTGTTTGTTGTGCTTGCTAATTGTTCCATCGAGAAGTTTGTTGATCCAAATTTCCATTTATGTTTGAGAGACTCATTCTTCTCTCAAACCTAATGCAGGTATCATGTATGTTGTGTCTCATGCAGCTAATTGGATTATTGTAATGCTTTGAGTGGATCAAACTTCCTGGATACTGAAGGGATAACATTAACTTTGATCCTTATATTTTTAGCTCATGAATAAATTTACACGGTTGTACTTAATACTATGACAAGTCGTAATGAACGGCGGCACGCCGCGCCATGATAACATGTTCATATCTGAAATCATGACACTCCGGCCATAGCGTCAAACATTAAGCATAATACGTTACAACAACGACGTAAAACACCGATAACGAATACTAGGCACCGTGCCCTAATGATATTACATCTATCACATGAATGATCTCATCCAATACCTACCATCACTTCAAGCCTACAACGGTGGATTACTCACACATGGATGGTTGATGTAGAGGTGTTGGTGATGACGATGGCGATAATCCCCTTCGATTCCCCGTCCCGGCAAGGTGCCGGAACAGAGAGTTCTAGTCCCTGAATTGAGTTTCGAGGTGGCGGTGGCGCACAGAGATGTTTCTAAAAAAAGTGTCTAACTCCCCGACGTTTTTAGGTCAGAAGGGTTAAGTAGCCGAGAGGGGGGCTCGGGGGTGTGGCCGAGTCGGCCACACCACCCCCATGCACGACCATGGCCCACCCGCGCGAGCACGTGGTGTGGGCGCCTCGCAGCCCGCCTCTGTCTCGTCTTCTGGCTCCGAGGGTCTTCGGGAAAATAGGGATTTCCGCATAATTTCTGTTGTTTTTGTTGATTTTTTGCACAAAAATAAGACATCAGGACAATTCTGTTGAAAACAACGTTAGTCCGGGTTAGTTGCATTCAAAACACATAAATTAGAGGTAAAACAATAGCAAAAGTGTTCGGGGAAATAGATACGTTTTGGACGTATCAACTCCCCCCAAGCTTAGCTTATTGCTTGTACTCAAGCAATTCAGTTAACAGTTGATTGCGATAAAAGAACTTTCACGAACTCATTTGCTCATATGATGTAAATATTCTCATTATGAGGAAAAATGCTTAGGATATTCATGATAAGATATATGTAAATGGTGTCACCTAATAGTTATGTAAACCATGAAAAGATGCCAATTATACCAATGAAAAATAACATGAAACATATTAATTCACAGGATTGCAAAGCTCACAAGAAAGTATGATAAAGTGGTATCTCGCTTGCCCGATTGGTACAACAAAGAATTAATGTCAAGGCACCTCTGAGTTTCAAGGGAAGATTAGAAATAAAGATATCAAAGATAAAAGCATCAAGATTACAACGCAATTAACCGTATTCTGGGACAAGCACATTACACTAAGAATGACAATTATGCTCTCAAGAAGGTGCTCAAAGAAGGATGGTGACTCAACAGTAAAGTACAAGATATGCCCTTGATTGCGGGAAGTAGGGATTTAACATGTGCTAGAGTTTTTTATTATTTTGAGTGGTGGTTGTTCCGTCAACGAATGGTAATGGATACTCTAACCCCCTTGTCATCAGACTTTCTTAAGAACATCTTACATGAAGGACGTTATTTCTACCCCAAGGGCAGATCATCCCACTTTTCTCTTTTGGTTACACATGTAGTTTAAAACTAGTGTCATTGCTTGAATGCTTAGATAAGAGCAAAAATATGAAGAGAATGCATCAATTAAAGTTGTAATTAATTTGGGACTGGGCACTAATGACCCACAAATGTAGGGGGTGTATCGCAGTACTTTCAATAAATTAGAGTGTCGAACCCAACGAGGAGCGGAAGGTGTTGACAAGTGGTTTTGACGAGCGAACGCGCCGCCGCGAAAAATCTCTCGCGAACACGCGCGATCCGATCGGATCAGCTTCCGCTCCACCGCGAGCTTCCCACCGTGGCCTGAGAGATGTCTTTGTCCGCGCTCACGATGGCGACCGTCGGCGCCCTTGCCTCCTCTACATCGGCGTCCACTCCAGCGGCGATCACGCTCTTCGTTCCCATCCGCCTCCACTACAGCAATTTCATGTTGTGGAAGGGCCTCCTCCTGCCCAACCTCTCTGGCGCTGGTCTTTACAAACACCTTGATGCGACTGCGGCTGCGCCAGCGAAGGAGATCACCTCGGGGCAAGGTCGTGACGCGGTGACCATCCTCAATGCCGACTACCACCATTGGTGCACCCAGGACGGGAGGGTTCTGGGCTTTCTTCTTGGCGCCATGGAGCCAACCATCGCGTGTCAACTGATTGGCTGCAAGACTGCAGCCGAGGTGTGGACATCAGTTCATGCCATGTTCGGCGCCCACAGCCGCGCGAACGTTTGGCACGTCCGACGCCAACTTCAGACCCTGCGGAAGGAGGACAAGCCCGCAGCTGAATATATGCACATGATGAAGTCCCTTGCTGACACCATGGCCGCCGCCGGTTCTCCTATCGGCAACGATGAACTCGTCGACTACATCATCACCGGACTTGGCTCTATGTTCAACTCCATCGCGGCATCGCTCACTGTTGGCAACCAGTCCGTGCTTTACACCGACTTCTACGCGCATATCCTCTCCTTCGAGGCTCTTCGGGCGCAGCAAGCTCAAGCCGAAGGATGGACCTCATCGGCCAATGTCGTCTCGTGCCCTACACCTGCACCTGCTGCTCCGGGCGGCGATGGCGGCTATCGTCTTCAAGGCGGCAACAACCCCTATGGGGGAGGCCCCGGTGGCGGCAACTCCTACGGTGGCGGGGGCAACAACCCCTACGGGGGCAGTACCGCCTATGGAGGCGGCAGTAACGCCTATGGAGGCGGCAGAGACAACCGTAGCGGCGAAAACACCTACGGTGGCGACAACCGTAATAACGGTAACGGCGTCGGTGGCCGCAACGATGGCGGCGGTGGTCGCAATGGCGGCGGTGGCCGCAATGGAGGAGGAGGTCGTCAACGTTGGCGCCCACGCTGTGGCTACTGCGGCTATTGGGGGCAACTCGCTCCTGATTGTCGTCGTGCAGTGGAGGATAACCGCTCCAACAAGCAGCGCTCCGGCAACTCCGCCTCGACGAGTGGTGGCGAAAATTCTCACTGGCATCTAGACACCGGTGCCACGGATCACCTGACGAACGAACTCGAGCGCCTTCACTTCTATGAGCGATATGGTGGCAAGGATCAAGTGCAAGTGGCTAATGGTTCAGGTTTGTCGATTTCGCATATTGGTTATTCGAATCTAGCCGGTTCATCACTTCATCTAAAAAATGTTCTTCGTGTTCCCCATATTAGCAAACATCTTCTCTCTGTGTTTCGTCTTGTTTCCGATAATGACATGTTTGTTGAATTTCACCGTCATGCTTTCTTTGTTAAGGACAAGGCCACGGGGAGAATCGTCCTTCGAGGTAGAAGCTGTGGAGGGCTCTATCCTATTCCGTTCGGCAAAGAGTCGTCCACCTCCGTTCGTCATGCCTCCGCTAGTGTCAAGGCCACTCCATCGCAGTGGCATCAGCGTCTAGGTCATCCTTCAAATAATGTAGTGCAATCTATTGTTAGAACAAATGAGCTTTCTTGTTTGTCTTCAGACAATTTATCTCTCATGTGTGATGCGTGTCAGCGTGCTAAAAGTCATCAGTTACCGTATTCTTTGTCATCTGATGTTACTACTATGCCTCTTGAATTAATACATACTGATGTTTGGGGTCCAGCACGTGCTTCTTCGGGGGGATACAAATACTATGTTAGCTTTGTTGATGACCACTCTCGTTTTTGCTGGACTTATCTCCTCAAGAACAAGTCTGATGTTGAGCATATTTTTTATGTTTTCCAGGCTCATGTCGAGCGCCTACTCAGCGCCAAACTAAAGGTTGTCCAATCTGACTGGGGTGGCGAATACCATCGCCTCCACCAATATTTTCAGCGCACGGGGATCTCACACCGTGTGTCCTGCCCACACACATCCCAACAGAACGGGATCGCTGAGCGTAAACACCGTCACCTGGTTGAAACAGGCCTCGCTCTGCTCGCCCATTCATCACTCCCTCTCCATTATTGGGATGAAGCTTTTCTTACGACATGTTATCTTATTAACCGTATGCCTACACCGGTTCTTAAAATTGAGATGCCCATTTTTCGACTTCTACAGGTCCAGCCAAACTATTCCTCTCTACGCATTTTTGGGTGCGCATGTTGGCCTAGTCTTCACAAATTAGATTTCCGCTCTAAGATATGTGTGTTTCTCGGGTATAGACCAATGCATAAGGGGTATAAGTGCTTGGATAAATCCACAGGACGTATTTATATTTCCCGTGATGTAGTCTTTGATGAAACCGTGTTTCCGTTTGCCACACCCAGAGTTTCTGTTAACGTGTCCACTTTAGAACAATCCATTACTTTTCCGTCTGATGAACCGGTTACGAGTACACCAATGCGAAATTATGACCTGACGTTTTGCTTATTTCTTTTCGCTCTCGGGATTTGCATGGGCTAGGAGCACTTCTTTCTTTTCGCTTTGCTTCCTTCAGTGCTCTTTTATTTCGTGACTGTTTTTGTTCGTCATGTGTGTGAGACATGAGTACTGTTAAATTCTCTATTGTAATAACTCTTTATCTAAGTTTGTTGCTTCTATTGTGTTTGTGTGTGCTTTGTAAAATCTAGGGGGAGTGTTGATCCTAAGGAATGTGCACTTTGTATTCCAAAGACATTCTTAAATAGTGCACTCACTTAGGGGGAGCTCCGTCTATATTTTGCAAATCCACTCTTTTTTTGTGTTGTCATCATTCGCCAAAAAGGGGGAGATTGAAAGTGCATTCTATGTACTCCCAGGTTTTGGTGACTAATGACAACACAAAAAGTATTCTAATGTTTGTGATGAAGCATGCATGCTCTTTTACAGGTTGACTGATAAAGAGGAATACTTAGTTTGCCTAAATGTCATTTCAACTACACTTGGTTTTTGTTCGGGAATTCAGTCAGGAGGTTTCCGGGGCTCGGAGATTTCCGGTCCCCAGACCGGAGATTTCCGAGCCATCCATATTTTTCACTAAGTCTGAATTGAAATGCGTACTGACTCCAACTCAAGCTGAGCCGGAAATCCTCCCAGAGATTTCCGGCGCTCGGAGATTTCCGAGCCCCAGTCCGGAGATCTCCGAGTGACAAAGGAATTTCGACCAAGTCCAGAACTCAAATTGCGTACTGACTCCAAAACAATTTTAGCCGGAAATCCTCCCGGAGATTTCCGGCGCTCGGAGATTTCCGAGCCCCAATCCGGAGATCTCCAAGTGACATAGGATTTTCGACCAAGTCAAGAAGCCCAACCAGTACTGATCCAGTTTCTTGCTCAACCGAAAATTACACCGGAAATTTCCGGGGTCCGGAGATCTCCGGTCCTCAACCCGGTGATTTCCGGGCTGGCGGCTGTGCAACGGGCAGATTTTGGGGAGGGGTATAAATACCCCTCTACCTACCTCCAGCATTCTAAGCTTCCAGATTTTCTCTCTCCTCCATTGGTGCTGAAGCTCGTTTCTCCCGGATCTCCCAATCTAGCCACTCAAATCCATTGATACTTGGGGATCTGAGGGAGAAGCCACCGATCTACATCTCCACCGAAGCGATTTGACTTTCCCCCTCTATTTCTTGAGGGGCAACGAATCTAGGGTTCCTTTGTGGATCGCTAGGTTCAACCTTGTGTATTTTGATCCTTTGTGGATTCCTTTGTGGAAGTGACCTGTTGTGGTCGTTGTGAGAGCCCCCAATTCAGTTGTGGGTGTGTGCCTCACGAATTTGTAGGGGACCTTCTCCGCCCTTAAAGGAGTCCTTAGTGGAAGTGTGGATTCGCACCTTTGTGGTCGAATTCACAGGAGAATAGGGTGAGGCCTTTGTGGCGTTGAGCAAACCTTTGTGGTAGCTCACACCTCTCCAACGAGACGTACACCTATGTGGTGGAACTCGGGATAAAATCTTGGTCTTCGAGTTCCTACGGTTGTTTCGTTCCACTCTCCTTTACCGCATCTTTATTTCCTGTACTTGCTTAGCTTCCTTGTAGTTTGTCACTTGTGTCACCTAGTTGCACATCTAGACAATTTACTTTCCGCTAGCCTAAAACTGAAAAAGACATAAAAATTGGTCACCACCTATTCACCCCCCCCCCTCTAGGTGGTCAACTGCCGTTCAATTGGTATGAGAGCCAGGTTGTCTCTTAAAAGTTTCACCGCTTGAGACCAACCTTGGACAATGCAAGTTGACCCAAAAGAGGGTTCCGAAAAGGACGTCGCTACTTTGGCGCAATGCAAGAGAAATGTGCCACTATGGCCGATATCAACTCTTTGGAAACAAAGTTGACATCGTCCATACAAACCGAGTTCAAGAAGTTTCATGATATGCTTGAGTCTCTCAAGACATCTAAAGAAACCTCTCTTGCATTGCCCTCAAAGCCTCCGGTGCTTCCAGGCATTACTCTTGATGTGGACCCCGAATTGATAAAGGGAAAGCAATTGCCTTTGGATGGGAAGGGTGATGCTAGTAGTTCCTCAACCCATCAAAACACTCCATCATCCAATGATGAAGTGCCTAAAGGCTACAACGCCACTCCTCCCCCATCCCAATACCATACCCCCCATCCCATTATTCCTCACCCGCAAGTTTCTCATAGGGGTGATCCCCCATTGCTTAAAGATTATACCTTTTCTCAATGGCAATACATGATGAAGTCTCATGTTTGCAGCTCTTCAATCGAGTTGTGGCGCATCATTCAAGTTGGATACAAGCCGCATGATCCGACCAACCTAACAAGAAGAGAAGTGGTGGAGGCTCAACTTGATGCCACCGCTCTCTACATGATCCAAAAGGCGGTTGGGAACAAGGACATGGCTCGCATTCAACATCTCACCACCGCCAAGGAGACATGGGATGGTCTATCCGAGTTGTTCGTTGGAAATGATAGCATGAGAAGGAACCGCTATGACTCTTTGAGCAATGAAGCCGAGGGCTTTTTCAAGCTTGATGGTGAAGACCATGAGATGATGTATCAAAGATTGGTGACCATAGCCACAAGCTTTCGAGAAGTGGGTGCCTCTCATATTGATGATGCTTGGATCAAAAGGAAGTATGTTATCTCTATGATGGCTTGTGAGCCTACCGACGTCAAGAGTCTTCAAGGAAGACACAACTATCATCTCATGACATCTAATGAGGTTATGCAAGAGATGGCCGCATACAAGGTGGCCACTAAGAATGCTCAAGATGCAAGGGCAAGGGCTCTTGGAATGCAAAGAGGCACAACCAACCTTGCTTTGAAGGCTACCGTTGAGGAAGACAACGATGATGATGATCTTGGAAGCTTTGCCACCATGACCGAGGAAGCACTCAAGATTGCTTACAATGACCATCTCGCTCTTGCGGCTCGCACCTTTTGGAACAATCCCTCAAGAGGCAAGATGCGTTTTGACAAGAATGCACCTCAAGCCGATAGGGTCTCACCCTCCAAGTCAAGGACATGTTACAATTGTAAAGACAAGTTCCATTTCGTTGCCGAGTGCCCTTATGAGAAAAGAGAAGAGCATGGTGGACGTCTAGTGCTCAAGGACAAAACCAAGATGCCTCCCAAGAAGGCCTATGGAAAGAAGAGGCCTTTTAACAAGAAGCCTCGCATCATGTTGTTGACTCAAGAGGAGTATCCCACCGATGATGAAGAGTCGGAGGAAGAAACCCCAAATGTAGTGGCCGCCCTTGCCACCACCTCGACAACTATCATCTCTCCATCAACGACAAGAACTCCTTCAACTACGACAAGCTCTTCATCGTCTCTATTCACATAGCCTAATGAGAACTCCATCACCAAGAGCTCAAAGTGTCTTATGGCAAAGGCGTCGGAGGTAACTTCATCCTCCTCCTCTCTCATGAATGAAATGAATGAGCTTGATGATGCCTATAGCTTTCAAATCAAGCAAGAGCTTGTGGCGTTCGACTCCTTTATCACTAACTTGCAAGGTGATAGCAAGAAACACGTTGGTGCCCTCATGGTTCGAATTGGTGAGCTAGAGCATCTCAATGAAGAGAAGGGTAAGATAGAAAGAGAAGACGCTATTTCTCTATCTTATTTGAAGTCCTATCTTGAGGAGATTGAAGAGTCTCATGCTCGTCTTGAGGAGCAACTTGAAACTATTGAGGAAACTCATAACTCCTCACATGCTAAGCTCATTAAGGATCGTGATATGTACTTTGCTAAATTCAAGGTGGCTCAACAAGATAAAGCCGAATTTGCGGTTGGGCATGTTCGACTCATTGAGGACATGGAAAAGCTCGTCATAGCTCACAAAGCTTTGGAGAGTGAACATGCTCTTCTAAAAGAGTCGTATGCCCAACTTCAAACTCGGCTAACTAACCTTGATTATCTTAGCATCTCTACCTCTAAGTGTTCTTGTGATAATGCTAATCTTGTGAAGGAGAATGCTAGGTTGAAGAGTGAGATGACTAAGGCCGCCACATCCAAGATCATCCTTCTTAAAGGTAAACAAGTTGTTGATACTCCCATCGTGGAGCCTCACACTCGACAAGGAAAGGAAGGTCTTGGATATGTGCCTCCCATCAAGATGAATGCCAAGAAGGGCATTCCCAAGAGCATCAACCCCATCCAAGCCAAGAAGGCCGACTCCATTCAATCCAAGGAAGGTCTTGCGAGTAGGAATGTCACAAGGGGCAAGCCTACTCGTAAAGATCACGCCGGGGACAACAACCCTAACTATGCTTTATATGTCGATTATTATGGGAATGTTTGTGCTCGTTACATTGGACCCTACTATGGTTTTATTTCATATGCTATTTGGGTTCCTAAATCTCTTGTCGCTAACCATAAAGCACCCATTGTGAAGCAATGGGTTGCTAAATGCAAGAATTAATCTCTTGTAGGATCTTGCTCCCGGTGGTTCAAAATGGATAATTGATAGTGGATGTACAAGTCATATGACCGGGAGCAAAGAACTTGTTACGGAGTTGAAACCTAATGAAGATCAAGTAACCGTAACTTTTGGTGACTTATCAAGGTCTAAGGTAACCGGGTTTGGCAAAGTGGTAGTTGCCCCCGACATTTCTCTAGTCAATGTCATGCTTGTTGAATCTCTTGGCTATAATTTTTTATCGGTTCGTGCCTTAAAAAAGATGGGGATCTCTCCCTTCTTTGATAAGGACATTGTGGTCCTCTTGTGGAGCAAGTCTCTAAGAGTGGCTTTCGTGGGACACGTGGAGCATGAGCTCTATGTGGTGGACTTCTCCGGAGCCACCACTTCTCAAGCCATGTGTCTCTTCGGAAAAGCCGACGTGGGTTGGCTTTGGCATCGCCGACTAGCTCACGTAAACATGCGTACTTTGCAAAGTCTTCACAAGGGTGGCCACATTCTTGGACTAAAAGATCATGTTTCCTTTTCAAGGGATCGAATTTGTAGAGCTTGTGTGGAAGGCAAGATGCATGGCATTCCTCATCCAAGCAAGACCATCATATCGTCATCCCGGATTTTGCAGCTCCTTCATGTTGATCTATTTGGACCAATTCCGGAGATAAGTCTTGGTGGCAAGAAATATTGCCTCGTGATTGTGGATGACTATTCAAGGTATACTTGGGTCTATTTCTTCAAGACCAAGGATGAAACTCAACAAGTCTTCATCGACTTCTCAAAGGAAGTTCAACGCCAATATGACCTTCCTATTTTGGTTATTCGGAGTGACAATGGGTCGGAATTCAAGAACTACACTCTTAACGACTTTCTTAGTGAAGAAGGCATTCGTCATCAATATTCCGCTGCTTACACTCCTCAACAAAATGGCGTTGCCGAAAGAAAGAACCGGACTCTCATCGACATGGCGAGATCTATGTTGGCAGAGTTCAAGTCTCCCATCAAGTTTTGGGCGGAGGCTATTTCCACCGCATGTCACTCATCTAATCGCCTCTACTTCCGCAAGGGTTTGAAGAAGACTCCATATGAGATCCTCACCGGCAATAAACCCAACATTGGCTACTTCCGAGTGTTTGGATGTAAGTGCTATTATCTCGTCAAGGGTGTCCGGTTGGGTAAGTTTCACTCTAAGTCTCTTGAGGGGATCTTTGTCGGTTATGGTAGCGAGTCCCACACTTATAGAGTCTTTGATAAATCCTCCCGGATTATCATAGAGTCTTGTAGTGTGGAATTCGATGAAAATGATGGCTCCCAAGTGGAGCAAGTTGGTGTTTGTGATGTAGGTGATGAACAACCTTTTGATGCTATTAAGAAGATGGGGGTGGGCTTTCTACGCCCAATTGAAGTCCATAAAGAAGTTGTTCAAGATGACTCAAGTTCTCCCATCAAGGAAACCTCACCATCACAAGAACCACAAGGTGGCTCACCCATAGAAAATGATGATTCCCTTCAAGAACAATCTCAAGATCCTCCTCAACAAGGGCATGTTATTTCTTCTCAAGATGAAGCTCATGATGAATCTCAACAAGATCTTCATCAACAAAAAGATCATGCCTCCTCCACCAAGATTATCGAAGCCAACTCCACTTCTCCAAGTTCTACTCAAGGGCAAGATCATCCTTCTCCACCTCATGGAGAGACTTCTCATGATGATCAAGGCCCTCAAGAAGGTCAAGACGAGGATCCAAAGGATCAAGATGGTCAAGACATTGTCCCCACCACAAGGGCGGCAATTGAAACTCGTCGTCAAGCTCGCTTTGCAATGTCTTTGGAACTTAGAGCATTATCTCTCGACAAGGTCATTGGTGATATTCGAGCAAGGGTCTCCACACAAAGTCAATTAGCTCACTTTAGTGAGCATCAAGCACACATTTCCATGGTCGAGCCCAAGAAAGTCTTTGATGCTCTTGAAGATCCCGATTTTCTAGGGGCTATGCATGAAGAACTTAACAACTTCGAGCGCAACAAAGTGTGGCGTCTAGTTGAGAAGCCTAAAGATTGCCACAACGTTATTGGCACTAAGTGGATCTTCAAGAACAAGCAAGATGAACATGGTATCGTTGTGTGGAACAAGGCGCGGTTGGTGGCTCAAGGTTTCTCTCAAGTCGAAGGCATCGATTTTGGAGAAACTTTCGCGCCGGTCGCAAGACTCGAATCGATACGTATTCTCATCGCTTTTGCTTCTCACCATGGTTTCAAATTGCAACAAATGGATGTAAAATCTGCTTTTCTTAATGGTCCATTGCAAGAACTTGTTTATGTTAAACAACCCCCGGGCTTTGAAAACCCCAACCATCCTCACCACGTCTATGTCTTGGACAAAGCTCTCTATGGCCTTAAACAAGCCCCCCGTGCATGGTACGAGCACTTGAGAGAGTTCTTGGTAGACCGTGGATTTGAGGTTCGGGTAATCGATCCCACTCTTTTCACTAAAAAGGTTAATGGTGAACTCTTCATTTGTCAATTATATGTCGATGACATTATCTTCGGTTCTACTAACCGTGTGTTCAATGATGAGTTTTCCAAGCTAATGATCGAAAAGTTCGAGATGTCCATGATGGGTGAACTCAAGTTCTTTCTTGGCTTTGAGATAAAGCAATTGAGGGAAGGGACTTTCATTTGTCAAGCCAAGTATATTCAAGAGATGATCAAGAAATTCAAATTGCTTGGACTTAACGGTGTGACGACTCCTATGCAAACCAAGTGCCACCTCTAACTCAACCCCAACGGTAAAGAGGTAGACCAAAAGGAGTATCGTTCTATGATTGGGTCTCTTCTTTATCTGTGTGCCTCTAGGCCCGATATCGTTTTAAGCGTGGGAGTGTGTGCCCGTTATCAAGCCGCGCCTAAGGAAAGTCATTTGATGGCCGTAAAGAGAATCTTCAGATATTTGGTTCATACCCCTTGCTTTGGGTTGTGGTATCCCAAAGATGGCACATTGTCTCTTTGTGGATATACTGACTCCGATTGGGCGGACGACATTGATGATAGGAAGTCCACATCCGGAACGTGTCAATTTCTTGGAAGAACTTTGGTGAGTTGGTCCACGAAGAAACAAAATTGCATCTCATTATCCACGGCGGAGGCCGAGTATGTTGCTGCCGCAAGCGGATGTACTCAACTTCTTTGGATGCGGCAAACTTTAAAGGATTACGGTGTCCTCTTGGACAAAGTGCCGCTTTTATGTGACAATGAGAGTGCCATCAAAATTGCATACAATCCGGTGCAACATTCAAGGACCAAGCACATTGAGGTTCGTCATCACTTCATCCGCGATCACGTGGCACGAGGAGATATTGATCTATCATATGTTGGTACAAGGGATCAATTGGCGGATATCTTCACGAAACCCCTTGATGAAGCCCACTTTTGCTACTTGAGGAATGAGCTCAATATCATAGATTCTCGGGCCTTGGCTTGAACTCCGTACACACACTCCAACGTTTAAGGTTTTATAAGACCTAGAGGTACGCATGGACTTAGGGGGAGTGTTTTCCTAATACATTGGTCTCTTCCTCCCCCTATTATGCATATAGTGACATATCATTGCTAAAACTTCAAATTGAATCTAATTTGTGAGCTTCAATGTTGAGATGTAGTTATGGACCCAAGATATATCTTCGCGGTACCATGCTACAACTCATACACGGTGGCCTCTGCCACCAACACTCTTTCTCTTTGGATTCTATTTGGTTTTATTCTTTAATTCTCACTTGCATTGTCTTTGGTTCTTTTGGGAAAACACACTCTTGTTGGTCTTCTCTTGTGTTTTATGGTGTTTGCAACTTGAGTGTGTCTTCTTTTCAGTTTGAGTGTCTATCCTAAGCCTTTCACTATCCTGTAAACATGCTTTTCCCCACTCATGTCCCCTTTTGGTTTCTTGTTCCTGGAGTTTTTGGGTTTGAACGGAAATCTCCGGGCCACCAGAGAATTTCGAGACTAAGTCCATTCAAAAATCAGCACTGACCTGTGTTGTTTTTTGACCGGAAATAGTCCCGGAAATTTCCGGAGTCCGGAAATTTCCGAGCTGAGACTCGGAAATCTCCGGCCCCTGTGATTTTTGGCACCTAAGTCCTTTTCAATTTCGGCACTGAGCTCAGGCGAAGCTGAATCGGAATTAGAGCCGGAAATCTCCGGGTTCCGGAAATCTCCGGTCCGATGTCCGGAAATCTCCGAGTGTGCCAAAAGTTTTCCAGGGCTAAGTCCTATCCGGAAATAGCCCCGGAAATCTCCGGCACCAGGAAATCTCCGAGCCTCAGTCCGGAAATTTCCGGTTCAAATTTTTCCTGCCTATATAAGAGCACGGGTGGACCGGCCGGTTCGGCCAGTTCTTCCACCCCGTGCCCTAACTATCTCTCTCCTTCGAAAATCTCCAAATTTTCCTTTCCTCGCTGTGGGTGGATCGTTCGAGGGTTTCTTGCGTGCTTCGGGGATCTGCTTCTCCTCGTCAAGGGCTTCGTTTCCATCCACACGCTTTTCGCTATGTCCTCCGGTAACTCCTCTTATTTCAAATCTAGGACGAAACTTGTTTTCGTTTAACCTAGCAGATTTAGGAGGTAGTTGGTTGTTTCCTTTGGTAGAATTGCTCCCCTAGGCATGTTCTACCTTCCACATGCACATATCTGTTTTTTCAGCCATCGATTTTGTTCAGATCTGTCAAAATTTCGTGCAGACCGGAAATTTCCGGTCCTTACTCGGAAATCTCCGGACCCCGGAGATCTCCGAGTCAGACCCGGAAATCTCCGGCCTACTCAGAATCAAAACAGCTAAGTCCAGAAACTGTGTTTGTCAAAACTTTTCTAGTATGTTCCTCTTTCAATCTTGGACATGAGTGCTTACCCCATTTGCTTTCCATCCACTCTTTGCTGTGTACATGCAGGTTCCAACCCTCGTGGCCGCTTCAAGCAAATGGCTACTCGCGGAAGAGCCAAACCAGTTCACTCACGCCCTCCCAGTGGGTCCTCAAGTGAAGACAACTCACAAACTGAGACCTCAGCCATCCTCAGGAAACCTATTGGTGCTAATAAGAAGAAGAAGACCGAGCTCAGTCTTGAAGACTTCAACAAAGGAAATTTTCGCAAGTGGCGAAGTGACCTCTCCTATGATGTGGAGTCTGATGATCCCACTTACTTTTGCACTGAGATGGCATGGATCTACAGGGAAGTCTATCAGAAGTTCACCATTGACAAGCCAATCTGCCCCATGAAGTGGATTGACTTTGACAAATTAATGAAGAAGGCCGATTATTTTGGTGGTGCTGTGAATGTTTGTGGACTTTTGGGTTTGGAGCCATTGATGAGAACTGAGTGCAACTACAGCGTCTCTCTTATCCATCAGTTCTATGCCACTGTGGTGTTTGACTCCTCAGAGGATATTGGGATGACTTGGATGTCTGGCAGGCAGCGCTTGACTTCTTCTTTCAGAGAGTTTGCTCAGATTCTTGGATGTCCTTTCCGTGGTCTTTCTACTGCAGCTGGTGCCCGCATGCATGTCCATGGCGTGTCCTACAACAAACACGTCATGACTGATCTTTACCAGCCTTGAGGGAGGATTGGCTCTCAGAATGGACTCCTACCCACTTATGATATCCTGCTTCGCATGTTCCGTTGGACCATTGCTCCCATTGCCGGCAATGCAGATAATATTGCCGGGGCTCTAGTAAACTTGATGGCCAAAGCTCATGATGCCTATCTTGGGGAGTATGCGGTTGAGCAGGAGGTCTATAAGGTGGATGTCATGGACTTTATTTTCCAGGAGATGTCACTAGCAGTCTTTGAGAGGAAAGTTCCTCCATATGCTCCTTATATAATGTTGCCCATCAAGAGCCTCTACAAGCTTTCTGAGCAAGACGGTGATGACTTTGATGCAGCTTTTTCCACTCAGCCTCACAAGCCAACCCTGCTTGTCCAGAAATCTGCTCACTTGGTTCAACAACAAGCCACCATGCATGAGATCAATGAGGATGACATTTTTGGTGGTCCATCTCGGGTTCCCTTCAATCCCAACATCAAGAAAGCTGCCAAGAAAAGTCGCCCCTGGGTAGTTCGAGCAATTGAGAAAATCATGAACATGAACTGTTGCATTCACAGTGAGAACTACTCCATCTGCTCTCAGAACCATCGCATTATGCAGCGCCAAGAAGCAATGATGGCTCACATGAAGATGCCTGCTCCGAAGCAACCTTTGAAGCCTCGGGTTCCCTTCAAGGATTGGAATGCAGATGGTCTCACATTTGATTGGGATGATGTTGTGCCAGAGGACAGCGATCTTGAGAATGCTGACACGGAGGAGGAGGAGGAAGATGATCAGGACGCGGGTTCCGACTCTTGAGTCATGGGACGTTAGTGGAACCTCCTCCCTTTTTGGTATCTTGATGCCAAAGGGGGAGAAGTATCTCTAGGACTCTCGGGATTTGCATGGGCTAGGAGCACTTCTTTCTTTTCGCTTTGCTTCCTTCAGTGCTCTTTTATTTCGTGACTATTTTTGTTCGTCATGTGTGTGAGACATGAGTACTGTTAAATTCTCTATTGTAATAACTCTTTACCTAAGTTTGTTGCTTCTATTGTGTTTGTGTGTGCTTTGTAAAATCTAGGGGGAGTGTTGATCCTAAGGAATGTGCACTTTGTATTCCAAAGACATTCTTAAATAGTGCACTCACTTAGGGGGAGCTCCATCTATATTTTGCAAATCCACTCTTTTTTTGTGTTGTCATCATTCGCCAAAAAGGGGGAGATTGAAAGTGCATTCTATGTACTCCCAGGTTTTGGTGACTAATGACAACACAAAAAGTATTCTAATGTTTGTGATGAAGCATGCAGGCTCTTTAACAGGTTGACTGATAAAGAGGAATACTTAGTTTGCCTAAATGTTATTTCAACTACACTTGGTTTTTGTTCAGGAATTCAGTCAGGAGATTTCCGGTCCCCAGACCAGAGATTTCCGAGCCATCTATATTTTTCACTAAGTCTGAATTGAAATGCGTACTGACTCCAACTCAAGCTGAGCCGGAAATCCTCCTGGAGATTTCCGGCGCTCGGAGATTTCCGAGCCCCAGTCCGGAGATCTCCGAGTGACAGAGGAATTTCGACCAAGTCCAGAACTCAAATTGCGTACTGACTCCAAAACAATTTTAGCCGGAAATCCTCCCGGAGATTTCCGGCGCTCGGAGATTTCCGAGCCCCAATACGGAGATCTCCGAGTGACAGAGGATTTCCGAAGCCCAACCAGTACTGGTCCAGTTTCTTGCTTAGCCGGAAATTGCACCGGAAATTTCCGGGGTCCGGAGATCTCCGGTCCTCAACCCGGAGATTTCCGGGCTGGCGCCTGTGCAACAGGCAGATTTTGGGGAGGGGTATAAATACCCCTCCAGCTACCTCCAGCATTCTAAACTTCCAGATTTTCTCTCTCCTCCATTGGTGCTGAAGCTCGTTTCTCCCGGATCTCCCAATCTAGCCACTCAAATCCATTGATACTTGGGGATCTGAGGGAGAAGCCACCGATCTACATCTCCACCGAAGCGATTTGACTTTCCCCCTCTATTTCTTGAGGGGCAACGAATCTAGGGTTCCTTTGTGGATAGCTAGGTTCAACCTTGTGTATTTTGATCCTTTGTGGATTCCTTTGTGGAAGTGACCTGTTGTGGTCGTTGTGAGAGCCCCCAATTCAGTTGTGGGTGTGTGTCTCACGAATTTGTACGGGACCTTCTCCGCCCTTAAAGGAGTCCTTAGTGGAAGTGTGGATTCGCACCTTTGTGGTCGAATTCACAGGAGAATAGGGTGAGGCCTTTGTGGTGTTGAGCAAACCTTTGTGGTAGCTCACACCTCTCCAACGAGACGTACACCTATGTGGTGGAACTCGGGATAAAATCTTGGTCTTCGAGTTCCTACAGTTGTTTCGTTCCACTCTCCTTTACCGCATCTTTATTTCCTGTACTTTCTTAGCTTCCTTGTAGTTTGTCACTTGTGTCACCTAGTTGCACATCTGGACAATTTACTTTCCGCTAGCCTAAAACTGAAAAAGACATAAAAATTGGTCACCACCTATTCACCCCCCCTCTAGGTGGTCAACTGCCGTTCATCGTCGATCTGCAGCTGTAAAATCCCGGAGCTGGTTGGTGAATTCGGCCGGAGTTGATTTCGATCGATTCTGGCTGAGATCCCGTAAGTCCTGTCTTTGGTTTGTTGGATCGTTCGATCGCCACGAGGGCGCCTCCAAAGCCATCACCGCAGACCGAATTCGTGTTGGTGGCCATGGGAGAAGCGATGACGCATACCGAGGAGGCCCTGATGGCGATCTGTACCAATCTCGAGCAGCTCCAATCTCAAATTGGCTCGCTAGACTCACGGATCAGTCTTCTCGACTCGACGCTCGACAACAATTCTCACGCGGTGGGCGACCACACCCGGATCATGGACGCCATCGAGCGGCGCCAGGAGACCATGAACCAGCAGATGACCGTGTTGGCGGAGGCCATGGCGCGGCTCGACAAGGCCAAGGCGCCACTGACGGTGGATACCACCTCACCTGATGCGGATGCGGATCGCGGACCGCGGGACCACGGAATCCTCCTGTCTCCTACGGCTGGTAGGCGTGGAGCGCCCTCTCCAACAGCGTTCGTGACAGGATCGTCATCAGCACCTCGTCCTCCAGATCCAGGCACGGTGGCGGTGGCGTTGGGTGCAGATGTTGGGCGTCCACGGGGTCGACCACCGGACGAACACTTTGGCGGCGGTAGAACGGTGACACACAAGATGAACTTTCCGAAGTTTGATGGCTCCTTTCCTCGGATTTGGCGAGACAATTGCCTCGATTATTTCAAGGTTTGCAATGTCTCACCTGCTATGTGGCTTACTACTGCTAGACTACACCTAGAGGGCAATGCAGCACATTGGTTCCAAGCTTATAAGTTGCGAAATGATGTACTGACTTGGCAAGAGTTTATTACTGCAATTGAAACCAAATTTGGAGTAGATGATCATAGAAACTTCATGTCTGCTATCATTAATCTGAATCAGAAGAGCACGGTGGAAGAATATTGCAGTCAATTTCAGGACCTAATGTTCAAATTGTGCAGCCACAATCCTTATTATGATGAAACAATGTTTGTCAGTCATTTCTTGAAAGGTTTGAAACATGAGATTAGAGTCCCAGTGGCGTCACAACTTCCAGAAACGGTGGACAGGGCAATACTCCTGGCACATGTTCAGGCTGATTTGTCTACGCAGCACAAACCCTGGGCCGGAAAAGCAATTTACGCCACCAATGCAAAGGGAGATACAGCAAAACCTGCAGTGAAAACAGGGCAAGGTGATTTCTGGAAGGAGAGACAACTTAAAGAGTACAAGCGTTCCAATGGATTGTGTTATAGATGTGGAGATAAATATGATCCTTCACATAGTTGTGTTGGCAAGACACAAGCAACTGTGCACGCCTTATCAATAGAAGATCATGCAACGGAGCTTTCACCAGAATTATTGAATCTCTTGGAGTTACAAGATATTGCCGAAGCACAACAATTGTCACTATCTCTCAATGCTTTGTCAGGAACAACTGAAGGCAATACAGTTCAGATTCGAGCTTTAGTAAGTCATGCTGATTCTAGTTGACACTGGTAGCAGCCATAGCTTTATCAGTTCAGCTTTTGTGAAACGGCTACAGTGTCCCCTGACGAATATTGCAGCAGTTTCTGTGAGGGTGGCAAACAATGAAGTGATGACCTGTGATAAGATGGTACACCAGATGACTTGGTGGACACATGGTGAGACTTTTGAACATGACATGCGGGTTTTACCACTGAGCGCTTATGATGCTATTCTCGGAATAGATTGGCTAGCTCTCCAAGGTGATATGTTATGTAACTGGAAGCACAAAACACTCAAGTTTGAGCACAAGGGCAAGGAGATTGTGTTGCAAGGATTATCACCAACAGCTCTCAATGAAGTAACTGAAGTTCCAATTGACAAAGTGGTCAAATGGAGGAAAGAAAATGATATCTGGGCAGTAGCTTTGGTAGAATCCAACATAACTCATCACACAGGAACTGTCCCGGAACAAATCCAACAAGTCTTGGATGACTCTGCTACAGTTTTCCAAGAACCTCATGAGTTGCCACCAGCCAGAACATATGATCACGCAATAACACTGAAACCTGGAACAGAGCGGTTCAATGCACGTCCTTATCGCTACTCTCCACTACATAAAGACGAGATTGAGCGTCAAGTGGCAGCTATGCTAGAGGCAGGTGTCATTGTACAATCCATGAGCCCCTTCGCATCTCCAGTCTTACTTGTACTAAAAAAAGATGGTTCCTGGAGGTTCTGCATTGATTATCGTCGTCTAAACGAGCTGACCATCCGCAATACTTTCCCAATGCCGGTTATGGATGAATTGCTCGATGAATTGGCGGTGCGCAATTTTTCTCCAAGCTGGATCTTCGTGCGGGGTACAATCAGATCCGGATGAGGCCTGAGGATGAAGAAAAGACGGCGTTCAAGACTCACCAAGGTCATTATCATTTTCGAGTAATGCCGTTTGGACTGTCTAATGCCCCCGTGACATTCCAATGCGTCATGAACGAAGTCCTCAAAGCGTGTCTATGAAAATTTGCCCTAGTTTTCATGGATGACATTCTGGTGTACAGCTCATCAATTGAATAGCACGCCAAACATCTGAGAATTGTGCTCAGTTTACTGCATGATCATCAGCTGTTTGTCAAGGCCACCAAGTGTTCCTTTGCCCAAAAAGCCCTGGAATATCTGGGTCACATTGTTTCCAAAGATGGTGTAGCCACTGATCCAAGTAAGACAGCGGCCATGTTGGCATGGCCCATTCCAACAAATTTTACTGAGTTGCGTGGGTTTATTGGATTCACAGGTTACTACCGGAAGTTTGTCCAATTATATGGCATTATAGCAAAAGCACTGACCAATTTACTGAAAAAGAAAGTGTTTGAATGGACGCCGGAGGCTCAAGAAGCTTTTGACAAACTCAAGCATGCCAGGGCCTCAACACCCGTTCTACAATTGCCCGATTTCACAAAGCAATTCGTGCTAGAATTTGATGCTTGTGAAACTGCTGTTCAAACTAAGTTAATCGGTGCCTTTCATTCAAGTGTTGTGGGTGGTCAGTCTGGAATTATTCCAACATATCACAAAGTGAAGAAACTATTCATCTGGCCAGGCATGAAGCTAGCTGTAGAAAATTTTGTGAAACAATGCAGCATTTGCCAACAAGCCAAGCATGATCACTCTAGTCCAGCTGGTATGTTGCAACCTCTCCCAATTCCAAAGGGCACTTGGCAAGAGTTATCCATGTATTTCATTGAAGGACTTCCTTTATCTCAAGGAGCTAATGTCATAATGGTAGTAGTCGATCGATTGTCGAAGTACGCTCATTTTGTACCTCTCAAGCATCCATTTACCGCAGGAACAGTGGCCAAAGCATTCATGGACACAATGGTGAAATTACACAGCCTCCCAGTGTCAATTGTGTCTGACAGAGACAAAATCTCTACCAGCCAGTTGTGGAAAGAGCTCTTCAAGTCTTTGGGCACCAAATTACACTTTTCATGATGGGCAAATGGAGCGAGTAAATCAGTGTTTAGAAATGTTTCTCCGGTGTGCTGTGCAGGAGGACCCCAAGAAGTGGTGCAAGTGGTTGCCGTTAGCTGAACTATGGTACAATTCAACCTTTCACTCCGCAATTGGATGTTCCCCTTTCAAGGCCGTGTATGGAACCGAGCCAAATTTTACTGCTATTACAGTTCCTGCGGATGACAGTAATACATATGCAGCACAATTACTTCAAAATCGTCAAGTGCAGTTGGACCGCCTCAAACAACATTTGACAGCCGCTCAAAATAGGATGAAAATGCAATCAGACAGACATCGTACTGAGAAGCAGTTTCAACTTGGTGAGCAAGTGTTGCTGAAGCTGCAACCCTATACCCAATCATCCTTAGTCAACAAACCGTGTTCCAAATTGGCATTCAAATTTTTCGGGCCATTTCGCATTCTGGAACGCATTGGCACCGTCGCGTACAAACTAGAGCTGCCTGCACACAGTGTGATCCATCATGTCTTCCATTATCTCAATTGAAGAGTTATACACCGGATTTCACACCTGTATTTGCAGATTTACCTCACATTCCTGCCTTAGATGCTGATGATACAGAGCCAGAGCAAATTCTGGATCGAAGGCTGGTGAAGAAGGGTAACACGGCGATCCCATAAGTGCTAATAAGGTGGAAGGGTATTCCTGCTACATCGGCAACCTGGGAAGATTTTCATGTGTGTCAACACAGGTATCCTAACGCAATTGCTTGGGGTCAAGCAATCTCTTCTGGAGGAGGTGATGCAACAACCGTGGCTGTACATGATAGTGGCTAAGGGATAACTTGTGTGCGGTGGGTGTGTGGTGTGACAGATGGGTCCGTCTATAAGTCTGAATCCTTTAAATACCCGAGTGACCTGTGTACCAAGGCATTTGAATTGAATGAATGAGTATTCCGTCTCTCTACTTCTCTCTGTCTCTCTATCTGAAATTCTTATCCCCTTCTGAGATCTGTTCGTGTCTCCCTTGTTCTAGTGTGGATCTCACGCCCTGAATCTTCAAGGCCAAGGGATAGTTACACTCCCCATCCCGCTCTAGCTCAATTCCTCCTCCTGCCTCGGCGCCCCCGACCCCGCGCATCCCCTCCCTGCCGCAGGCGCTAGGCCGCACCCCAGCTCCCTCGCCTTGGCCCTCCACCGCCAAGGTGCCGTCCCTCAGCTGCTCGGTTTCCCCGCGCGCGCTGCGGCCGGCAACGAGATCGACCGACCCGCTCGCGGCTGCTCCTGTGCGTACGCTCGCCTGGCGGCGTGAGAAAGCATCCCTGCTGCCAGCTTCACCTCCTTTCGCCATGGATCGCCGCTGCCGCTCTGTTCCCGCTGTCGGCCGGCCGGCCGCCGCCGGAGCTGCGCCCGCCCGACGCCCGTCGCTGCTCTCCCGTACGTGCTGCTATTGAAAAAGCTAGCCAATCTAAACGATTGGTCTTAGCTGAGCCTATTTTTGTGATTTACGTGAGCCAAGGCCTACTCCAAAGAAGCAAAGTGATCCCAGCTTCAGCTTATAATTTTGACTCACTGAATGTTTGTCCTCACAAAGTATGCATCGGCATCGTCATGTAATTATGACCAATGTCTGGTATTACTCTTCTCCTCTGCAACTTTTCTATCCAATGGTTTTGTAGCAAATAGCAAGTACTGTGCAATGACTAAGTACTGATCCCATGTTTAGCTCTAGCTTTACTTCTGTTCTATGTATTGTCTGATAAGGCTATTTTTTCTCTGGCCTTATCTTCAAGATAATAGCGCCAGCAACCAAATAATTGGCATGGAAGGCATATGTATGTTCCAAATGTATGTGCTTTACTTTTGGACTGCAGTATTATAGCATGGAATGGTTTTGTAGCAAATAGCAAGTATTGATCCCATGTTTAGCTCTGGCTTTACTTTTGTTATATGTACTGTTTGGTAAGGCTATTTTTTTCCTCTGGCTATATCTTCAGGATAATAGCTTCAGTAACCAAATAATTGGCATGGAACGTGCTTCACTTTTGGACTGCAGTATTATAGCACCAAACAAATTTAAGTCGGCTATAACAAAATAGATTTAGTACTACCAAATAATTTGACAACGTGTAATTGCCATGCAGTTGTATTCAGCCATTGATGTATTAATAAACTTCTCAGTTTAAACTTAAATGACACTTCGTTTGGATTTTTGATAAAGAGCCTTCACAAATGCCTATTGACCGTTTGATAATTTTTTGTGTTTCATAGCTGAGGTTGTGCGCTCTCACCAGTGATTATTCATCCATATTTATGAGTACTCTCTGCCTATTTACTATCTCTTCTTATATTGTGATAATTTTGTATTGAAAGGTTGCAGTACAACTAATTTATTCTCCAAACTTTTGACAATGACAGGCGGCTGTATGTTTACTCTTTCCATTGAGAGTTAGGATGGCTGAACAATGTTGTTTACAAATATGACACTATGTTCGTATATGCTTGAAAGTTAGAGATGATGATTGTGTCAGCTTTTCAGAAGGTTAGAAATATAAATGCATTGTCTCAATTATGACATCTAAATCCGACGTGTTTCGGGATTATAATAAATTTGTCTAGACTGTGGTTTAGTACTAAGTAGGAACTAAAACATAAACAAACATAGTTAGTTCTTTGTGTTGTACCAATTTATGAGCTGATGACATATGCACCGTGTACAATATCTCTATTTGATTTTATCGCTCAAATTCATGCAGGTTGTCTACTGTGGAAATGGTGATTCGTTAATGTACCTTCAACATGCTCTTTTCCTCACTTTGTGTGTGGCAACTTTCCTTGCCTCTTGCTAGGTGCAGCAACTCCTTATTTTCGCCGTTCTTGATTTGTCCTTTATTGAATCATACTCGTGTGCCTTAATGCTGCTGTAGTACAACATGAGCTTCATTTTTCAGGATTCATATTTTTGCTTTTCTGTGTGCATTGTGCCTCAAGAGAGGCTTCAAGCAGCAACTCCCGTTAGCCTGAGTGGATACGATCGTGGTGTTGGTTACTTTGATCTGCAATATCATCTTTATACGATCTTGATTAATCCATTGCAATATTATGTTTTCTGATAATGATTGCAATATCACTTAACTGAGTGTCCTTCCCATTTATTCTATTTTGTGTCTGCGGTTGTCACAAACTCAATTTGCTCAACTGAATTATGATTAAAATTACTCTTATATGTTGGGATGTAATTCACTGGTGTACTGCTATTATGAATGGTTAGGTAAGTGTCTTTTTCTATTTTGGTGTGAGTGTTGCAATATTGCGCCAACTTTTATAAGTGCATCTGTTTTTTTGTCCTCAAGACATGCTCACTCTACTTTTTGTGCAACACAAAACTATATTGGTCTTACACGATTCTGCATGTGACGTGTGTTTTCATGTAAATCTGCTATATAGTCTCAAACAGTCCATTTCGTTAAAGGGACGGTTGGTACATTTTTTCTATTGATTAATTTCCATGCAGTTTAATTAAATGTATTAGTACATAACTTACTCATTTAAACGTACAGTTTGTCATGTAGATAATGGCACTGATGCTGCATTGACATATTTATTGAATACAAACTGCGGGGTGTTAGGATTGTCACTTGCCAGATATATTTGTTTTTGTTCAGACATGTTATGAAAGAAGAAGTTCTACAGAGGATTGGCCCCTAGTCTTGATATTCTACGTGTAATTGTTAGAAAATTTTCAAATCTACTGTAGCACAGGCTAGGAATCTTTATCTATGTTTAGAGAAAACATTTTTTTGCACACACTAATTGCTCAGCGAAGTTGTCCGGTTGGTTATTTAGCTGGTATGGTTGACTGGTTGTGTTCTACGTTTGCAAGTTGCAGATAAGATTCAGTGGAGTGACAAGTGCGAGTGCGGCCATTTTTTGTCAATTATTGTTTTCAGTGCTTACATTACTTTTGTACTTTCTCCAATCTTGATTATGACCATCTATTTTACATTGAGTTCTTAAAACTTGCGTTTTTGTTTGCTTTTCGACATAAAAGATTACCATAAGAAAATGGTAAGCCACCTTTTAAAAAGATATTCTCCTTTTTGAAAGAAGCAATTTTCTATGATCATTTGTTATGAAGTTCAGTAATTGTGTACCTTACGTCTACCGGTCATCTCAACTAGACTATTTTTGAATGACAGAGAAATATTTTCAGCATGAACTAAATTATCTGCAATTTAAACCTACTACTGAACTGAACCAGGTAAACAAAAGGTCTCTATGTTGAAGCACTAGCGCAATCAAAACTATGTATATGCATATATCAGGTTGCTTGCATATTATAATAATGTAACAGCTAGAGAGAGAGAGTTTACATAGATCCGCACCTAATTGATTGGCTCAATTGTTTTTCACATTGTTTTTACCTCCATTGTTTTTACCTCCATTGTTTCTCACATGTCATGAATCCAAGTCGGTTATTTTGTTGTTTGTTGTGCTTGCTAATTGTTCCATCGAGAAGTTTGTTGATCCAAATTTTCATTTATGTTTGAGAGACTCATTCTTCTCTCAAACCTAATGCAGGTATCATGTATGTTGTGTCTCATGCAGCTACTTGGATTATTGCAATGCTTTGAGTGGACCAAACTTCCTGGATATTGAAGGGATAACATTAACGTTGATCCTTATATTTTTAGCTCATGAAAAACTTACACGGTTGTACTTAATACTACGACAAGTCATAATGAACCGCGGCACGCCGCGCCATGATAACATGTTCATATCTGAAATCATGACACTCCGGCCATAGCGTCAAACATTAAGCATAATAAGTTGCATCAAACATTAAGCATAATAAGTTACAACAATGACGTAAAACACCGATAACGAATACTAGGCACCGTGCCCTAATGATATTACATCTATCACATGAATGATCTCATCCAATACCTACCATCTCTTCAAGCCTACAACGGTGGATTACTCACACATGGATGGTTGATGTAGAGGTGTTGGTGATGAAAATGGCGATAATCCCCTTCGATTCCCCGTCCCGGCAAGGTGCCGGAACAGAGAGTTCTAGTCCCTGAATTGAGTTTCGAGGTGGCGGTGGCGCACAGAGATGTTTCTAAAAAACGTGTCTAGCTCCCCGACGTTTTTAGGTCAGAAGGGTTAAGTAGCCGAGAGGGGGGCTCGGGGGTGTGGCCGAGTTGGCCACACCACCCCCATGCACGGCCATGGCCCACCCGCGTGAGCACGTGGTGTGGGCGCCTCGCAGCCCGCCTCCGTCTCGTCTTCTGGCTCCGAGGGTCTTCGGGAAAAAATAGGGATTTCCGCATAATTTCTGTTGTTTTTGTTGATTTTTTGCACAAAAATAAGACATCAAGACAATTCTGTTGAAAACAACGTTAGTCCGGGTTAGTTGCATTCAAAACACATAAATTAGAGGTAAAACAATAGCAAAAGTGTTCGAGGAAATAGATACGTTTTGGAAGTATCAACTCCCCCCAAGCTTAGCTTATTGCTTGTACTCAAGCAATTCAGTTAACAGTTGATTGCGATAAAAGAACTTTCACGAACTCATTTGCTCATATGATGTAAATATTCTCATTATGAGGAAAAATGCTTAGGATATTCATGATAAGATATATGTAAATGGTGTCACATAATAGTTATGTAAACCATGAAAAGATGCCAATTATACTAATGAAAAATTACATGAAACATATTAATTCACAGGATTGCAAAGCTCACAAGAAAGTATGATAAAGTGGTATCTCGCTTGCCCGATTGGTACAACAAAGCATTAATGTCAAGGCACCTCTGAGTTTCAAGGGAAGATTAGAAATAAAGATATCAAAGATAAAAGCATCAAGATTACAACGCAATTAACCGTATTCTGGGACAAGCACATTACACTAAGAATGACAATTATACTCTCAAGAAGGTGCTCAAAGAAGGATGGTGACTCAACAGTAAAGTAAAAGATATGCCCTTCATTGCGGGAAGTATGGATTTAACATGTGCTAGAGTTTTTTATTATTTGAGTGGTGGTTGTTCCGTCAACGAATGGTAATGGATACTCTAACCCCCTTGTCATCAGACTTTCTTAAGAACATCTTACATGAAGGACGTTATTTCTACCCCAAGGGCAGATCATCCCACTTTTCTCTTTTGGTTACACATGTAGTTTAAAACTAGTGTCATTTCTTGAATGATTAGATAAGAGCAAAAATATGAAGAGAATGCATCAATTAAAGTTGTAATTAATTTGGGACTGGGCACTAATGACCCACAGGTGTAGGGGGTGTATCGCAGTACTTTCGATAAATTAGAGTGTCGAACCCAACGAGGAGCGGAAGGTGTTGACAAGTGGTTTTGACGAGGAATTCACCGTAAACACTAGCAGACAAGTTTTCAGTAGACTTTGAGATAACAGATAAATAAAGTGCGAGTAAATAAAGCGTGACAAATATAATTGCAGCGAGTGGCCCAATCCTTTTGAGAGCAAAGGACAAGCCGGTTTGTTTACTTATGATGACCAAACGTTCTTGAGGACACACAAGATTTCAGTCTAGTGCTTTCGCTTCATATTGATGAATAATCTTTAGCGTTTAGATAAGTGTCGTGTGGGTGAACCTATGCTAATGCACCGCGCTTCTTAGGACTAATACATACTTATGATTATACCCCTTGCAAGCATCCGCAAATACAAGAAATAATTAAGATAAATCTAACCATAGCCTTAAACTCTGAGATCCTGCGATCCCTCGCGCATCGGAATACCAACGGGGGTTTACGTTTCTGTCACTCCAGCAACCCCACATATGATAACCGAGTACACGATGCTTTCCCCTAGGCCCATAAAGGTGAAGTGTCATGTAGTCGACCTTCACATGACACCACTAGAAGAATGGCACCACAACTTAAATATCAAAACATCAAATATTAATCAACATAGTTCACTACTAATATCTAGACTGCTCCCATGTCCTCAAGAACACAACGAACTACTCACAACACACCATAATGAACATGATCAGAGGTGATATAATGATGGATACCAATCTGAACATAAACCCTAGTTTAACGGTTTCACTCAATAGCATCAATAACAAGAGTAATCAACACCGGGAGAGTTTCCCATATCAAATACACAGAGTTTAGCCCTAGATGTTACAGCGGAACGGAGTTGACGTGGGGCTACTCTTCGACTACCCCACGGTGAGGCTACTTGGGCCGCGCCAAGCTTATGAAGGCCCGCAGAAGGCCCACTAGGGGTATCATGTGACCCAGTCCTAGTCGGTTAGGTCGCATAGCTTTCCATATGTGACGCCCTAAAATCGGTACTATGTAGATTTAAGCGCTCCCGCCGAAATCCGCATAATAACGATTTTAGGTCGCCCACCAGACATAATGTGCACGCCGAAACATGCGCATTATGTGGGTGGAATTGTGATAACATTACAACAGTTTCGATACATCCACAAATACAACAGAAGATATAATACAACAACGACTCGAACGAGTCAAGATACAAATGATACAATACAAAGATACAAATGACAGCGGAAGCAAAAAATAGTACCCGAGTACGGATAAGATGCAAATTGGACTAAGAGTCCTGAAGATAAGCGATGGCGCCATATCCCTGCCCAGCCAAGCCGGAGGGATTCCCTAGCTAACGTCGTCTGACTTCAAACCTGTTAACTGCACATAAAGCACATCCCAAAAGAGGGTCAGGGCACTCCCTGGCAAGCAAAACCGACTTGCCTACTTTCTACGCCATCTCCCAAAATATATGGGAGGTGGACTTAGCGGCAACATCACTAGCAACCTAAAGAGACACGCTACAACTTCCGTCTAATCAGAGAGGGATAAGAGAGCGCATAAGATAAACATCTACAACTAACACCAATCATAACCCATTCTGGAATTAACCCCCTCAACCAAGTAAAAGGAAGCAATTCGGGAAAACTCACACATTGAACAGTTTTAGTTACCATTTATTGTGAAAGTAATTCTATATTACTAGTCAAATTAATTAACATTAATTAGGTGTAAGTTGTCTAGATCT
Organism: Poa annua; assembly: GCA_026929855.1. Lineage (NCBI taxonomy): Eukaryota > Viridiplantae > Streptophyta > Magnoliopsida > Poales > Poaceae > Poa > Poa annua. The sequence continues at coordinate 160,224,285 of CM049427.1, read as the reverse complement.
TGTTAGCCAGCATCATCACCAAAGTCGTCCATAACCGTGGACACGGCTCATCGATAAGATTATATCCTGCAGGGGTGCACTACTGTACCCATACTCGTATGATCAACCCAAGCAAGCATCAGGGCATCTCAACACGACTCGTTCCTTCACTACAGCAAGTCCAAGTGCCACCCATATGAGTTGTTACCCGCGTCAGGAGTCCGGCCAAATCTCAATTATGGACTCATTAGTTTGCGACTACGCCACCGTGCGGCTCAAACCACAGTAGGAACTGTCCGCTTCGTGTCGTACCGCACCTATATGACCCCACATAACATGTAACCTCTCATCAATCATCATCATCATGCACATGCATATGAGCAAATGGAAAACTCGAACTACTTGCGGCACATGGACAAGCTGTAGATCCGTTCAAAGTCAAGGGGGGCTCCATTGGGCCACCCACAAGTGGTTAGTGCGCTCAAAATTGGATCCGAGGACAAAATCTCAGTTCCTAGGTCGACACTTAGCAGAACAAAGCACCTCGCAAGGCCTTCCGCCTGGTGCCTTATCATTTAATTATAATACCCCAACACAAGATAGCATTTTATTAAAGTAGAACAATCTATCATACTAAGCAGATGAAACATAAGACCAACATACGACTCGCACATTCAACTATAAGCATGCACTACGACTCGTAAGGCCAACAGATAAACAAACAACAGGTGATGGGATGTGGGGATAAAGCTGTATGGGCTGCAGGATAAACATGTGATGGGATCGCGATAAGAATCGAATACTAGGGTAGCAGAGATCAACGGCAAGAATGAAAGACAATGTATAGGTAAACAAGCAAACTTTGCTTGCCTGGAATCCTGCATGGAAGCAGATCTTGTCGTTGCTCACACATCTCAACGTCTTATCTACGAAGAAGCAACAAACACTTGAAAGCGTAAAATATGCATTTTACAACTACGGCAAAAGATCTAGCATGATCATATGAGAATGATGCATGGCATGGTGAGATGCAATTTGAGATTCACTTAACCCAAATGAAGCGGAACCGGGGTTCCGACAATTAATACTTAGGTGCAAGTTATTTATCTACTCACAAAATTAAATGTTGATTAACATAGCAAGACATGGCATGGGTGATCTAGTCAATTTAAATGGAATTGGGCAATACATAGATTGATTTGCCCCACACATTCCATATTTATTATTTAGGTGATTTGCTACACCCCAAACCCAAGAGATGCAACACATGCAAGTATGATGCGATATGCACAAGATAGATGACATTTAATAAAATAGGTATAGGGTTAGGGTTTGGGTCCGTACGTCGGATCGGGTGAACTAGGGTTCGAAACCGACGTCTTTGGTCCGTAGAGGAAGTAGTTGTCACGACACCGGGGCATCGTCGTTTGTCGGTGTCATGGAAGTGGTCGGGGTAGTTGTACTCGGTCACCACCGTTGACGGGCGCGGGCACGTAGGAGCACGGCAAACGGACACCGGAAAGAAAAGGCGCACAGGAGGGCACCGCGACACGAACACGGGCGGTCATGGCAACGCGGCACCGGAGGAGGCACGCGCACGCGCACGTAGCAACACCACGAAGGGTGGACAACTCGGAAAAAATTGCGACGCTGGAAATCTTGCGGACATTATGTCGAACACCTGGCGTGCAGCGGACGCGGGGAGGCCACCAGACGGAGACGGCGTGCACGCGACCGGAAGAGGAGGCAGCGGGGACGCGCGCTGCGGGAGGCCGCGGCGCGGAGCGGAGGCGCACGGCGGCGGCGACCGGCGCGGGTGGAGGCGCGCAGCGCGGCGCGGCGGCGACGGGGACGCGAGGCGTCGGGTGGAGGTAGCCGGTGGCGCGCGCAGCGCGGGAGCGAGCGTATGGCGGTGGGAGGAGGCGGAGGCGCGCGGCGGCGGGGAGAGGCGGCGCAGGGCGCGCACGGGCGCGCGGCCGGAGCAGGGGCGCGGCCGTCGTGGAGGCGCAGCGGCGGGGATGGCGTGTGGCGGCGGGAGGAGGAGCGGAGAAGCTGCGGGAGGCGCTCGGGGGGGGCGCGGCCGGTGGCGGGCCGCGGCACGCGGCAGCAGTAGAGGGAGGCCGGGGGCGCGGGCGCGGGAGCACGGCGCGGCGTGGTCGGCGGTGGGCGGAGCGCGGCGGCGGGCGGCGGTGGGCGGCGGCGGAGGACGCGCGGGCGGCGGCGGCGGCGCGACGGCGCGGCGTCCGGCGAGAGGGCACGGGGGGGGGGGGGGCGTGCGGGGAGGACAGGAAGGATCGGGCTGGGGATGGGGAGCACGGGCTCGTGCGGGAGGCGAGGTGCAGGGGCAGTTTCTCCCCTGCGGTGCGGGAGAGGAAAGGAAGGAAAGAACAGAGAGAAAAAAGGAAAGAAAAGAAGAAGAAAGGAAGGAAAGAAAGGAAAAAAAAGAAAAGAAAGGAAAAGGAAGGGGAAAAAGAAGAAAAGAGAGGTGGGAGGATTATTTCGCAAAAACCAGAAAAAGGAGGAGGGTGGCTGCAAAAAGGCAGGGGGTGGGAAATAATTTTACAGGGGGAAACCCTAGGGTTTTGGCTTAGATGGGCTTTGGGCCTTATTTCTCTCCCTTTTATTATTTTCTGTTTTATATTTTTAAAACAAAATAGAAAAAGAATTTGAACACGAAACCTTTACAAAATATTTTTAGCCTCAAATAGACAATTTAATAAACTAGTTTTTACCATTTTTAAAAGATTTGAAAATAACACATTTTTTATTAATTTGAAATGCATTTGAATTTAATTGTGGGAATTGAAATTAAATGCAACAGTTAAATTAATGAGATGCAATGCGATGCCATGTTGATGCAAAAAAGAAAACTCACAAAACAAAAAGGGGATAAATCCCGGGGCGTTACACCATATCTGTAATTGCCATCGGCACCGTTCACCCGAGACCTGGCCTACCTATAAAGGCCATGAGGGTTGCTCGTCTCAAGGACACACTCATAGCCGCCCCCACAAACCCTAGCGAGATCGCAACCTCGCCATTGTAATCGCTACTCGCCATCAATATCAGACAAGCAGGAAGTAGGGTGTTATCCTCCGGCAGCCTGAACCTGGCTAAATCGCCCCGCTTGTCAGCCGTCGTGATCACCAACGCTTCTCTCTCTCCCCCTCAATCAACCCGGGGTGGACAACCCAGGGATTTGTCGAGTTACACCCTCGTCAATTGGCACCGTCTGTGGGAAAGAACAAGCGTTGGAATCATGGTCGCACTGGCTCCATCTGCAAGGAAGATCGACGTCTGCACCACCCGGGAGCCCATCCGCTTTGGCTCCTTCGAGTACGCCTTCCTCCCGCCGGCCCACCGCTCGGTGTACGCCGATCTGTACAAAGGTATACACATCACCTTTGGCTCCATATACTGTTTCGTCGACAGTCGTGGAATATTCCAGTCCGCGGCGACCACACCACGCGCGGCGGTGGCACCCGCCTCGGCCACCCTCGTGCCGTACCCGGCGTCACCTACCACAGGAACCGCATCTGCCACAACTGTGAAGATCGCATCTACGTCTACTATATCGATCACCCTGACAACGGCCATGCAGATCGAGTCTACTTCCACCACCTCGATCGCACGGCCGGCAAAACCAACATCTACCTCAACCGCGACTGCATCGATTGCACCCGCACATGCGACCAAGGACGCGCTGCCGACAGCCACGTCGCACGCATCCTCGTGGACTCATCAAGTCTACCCCAAGCCGATCGCACTCGCTCCGGCGACTGCGAAATCTCCTTCCACGACCGCTGTAAAGATCGCAAGAAGACGCAACAACGGCTACGCCGCCCGCTATGTGGCAGCAATTTTTGATCCAGAGCAAGATTTGGATGACGGAAGCATCAGCGGCAGCGTAAACACCCCTACCCAGGTTTACCCGCGCAAGTCTTCATGGCTTCCGTCACGCGCGGGTAAACCTGGGTAAACGAGGTTTACTTCCTCCACCGAAGTCAGCCAAGGAGGACAGCGACGCAAAGCCCGCGTTCCCCTCATGACGGAAGCCGATCGAGCCAGGATCACCCGCAACCTCGACTCATCCTTCGTCACCGAGGACGAAAACGGGATACCCGTCCCCAAAATGGCGAACGCCGGCATCATGGCAGTCGAAACGTACCTTCGGCTCACACAGCCACCGGAGGGAGACGCACGAGCCCTTCTCCACAAGCAGCAGATCATGTCCACGAAGGCATTCGAGGAAGTCCTGGCGAACAAGGTGCCAAGCAACCGGGCACGCGAAGAGCAAGAACACCAAGCCCGCGATCCGGCAGCACCGGATGTCCCTGCAGCACAGCCACTGCGACAGCCACAACCAGGCGAAGACCTTCGCAGCGTCATCACGCAAAGGACGGTCGACCGCGATCGCAGCCAGCGTTCGGCTAACATGACGAACCTAGACGATCAGGCCGATCGCAACTTCGAGCCGTGCGGCGCCGCATGCTTCAGGTTCAACATTCGCGACACCCGCATGCCGAAGGGCTTCAAGCTAGCAGCAGGAACACCCAGGTACGACGGGAAACAAGACCCGCGCCTCTGGCTCGAAGACTACCTCATCGCCTGTACATGTCAGGGTGGGACATCGACCACAGCGATGCAGTACATCCAGCTCATGCTCATGGATTCAGCACGCGGATGGCTCACCAGACAACCCAAGGACTCTTTCAAGACCTGGGAAGAATTTTGAAGATACCTTTATCAAAAGTTTCTCTGGAACATATGCAAGGCCGACGACCTACATCGAATTGCAAGCCTGTAAGCAAGGAAGAGATGAGTCGCTCCGGTCATACATCTAACGGTGGACACTCCTCCGCAACACCATGGAACCCGTCTTAGAAGACCGAGTGATGGACGCGTTCATGCATGGCGTCGCTCACCGCGACCTCCACGAAGAGTTCGGTAGGCTCCAGCCGAAGACCACGATCGAGCTTATGAAGATAGCCAACCAGTGGGCTGAAGGAGAGGACTACGTCCGCGACACCTCTCCAAAGAACGAAGCCGGAACAAGTAACTGGCGAGATGGACGCCAGAAGAAGAAACAACGTTTCACCAACCTCGACTCGATCGAGCTAGTAGCGGCGGGATATCAAACCCCCCGTGATGATGCGCGCGATAGCAGTCGCCACTATGATGAAGGTCGCCAGTACAGTCGCAACAGCGATAACGATCGGCAGTCCGACCCAGGACAATACAACCGCAACAGCGGTAGCATTAGCCGCAACGACGGAAGCCAAAAACGCGAGTGGAAGCGCGCGCTGACCCCAGCAGAGGAGCTGATGCAACCTTGCAAGAATCACTCGTTCCGCAACCCGGAAACGGGCAAGTGGGGCGCCAACCATCTATTGAAAGATTGACGTAAAGCACGCAAGATTTACCAGGCGATGCAGAATATCATCACCCCTGTACCAGCGCTGCAGCCAGCCCCGCAGCTTGCCATTCAGGCAGCACCCGCGAACAACAACCCGACACAGGCAGCGGGCACCTTCCCCCAGCAGCAGCTACAAGAAGCCCAGCCGATGGCACACGACGCGTACCCAGCTGCGCGGGGACAGCTCAATATGATACAAAAAGGACGCCCTTCAAACAGGGTGCAGAAGCTCATCACCCGCCAAGTACTACAGGCCACTACTTGCCCACTCGCAGTGCCAAACAACCTGAGAGGGTCGGAGACACCAATCACGTTCTCCAGGGCAGACCACCCGTCGGATGTACCTCGACCCGGGCATGCCTCCCTAGTCGTTGAAGCCCTGATCGGAGATTACAACCTGAAGAAGGTTTTCATGGACGGATGTAGTGGCATCAACATCATATTCGCCGACACCCTGAGAAGGATGAACAAGTCAACAAAGAAGGTGCCAGAGTCCGAGACCACCTTCCACGGCATAGTACCAGGGTAAGCAATCACACCCATTGGAACAATCACACTCGACATCATACTCGGGACACCCGAGCACTTTAGGAAAGAGTCGATCGACTTTGAGGTTGTCGACTGGAAGTCACAGTATCATGCCATACTTGGGCGCCCAACCTTCATCAGGTTCATGGCTGTACCGCACTACGCCTACCTGATGATCAAGTTGCCTGGACCCAAAGGAGTAATCACGGTACGCGGCGACTTCGACCGCTCTAACAGCTGGGACCGCGAATTCAGCAGGATCTCTTAGTTCTTTGGGGTCGAAGAGCGCTTCAAGGACATATCAGCCGACAACGACAAGACCATCTTTCCACCCCGAAAGAAGCCAGCCAGGATGCCGCCTTCAACACGACCGACGGCACCACAACTCACCAGGTCCATCCGAGTGACAACAGCAAGACGGTCAAAGTGTCCTCAAGCTTGACCCCCGCATAGGAAGGCGCGCTCGTCGAGTTTCTACGTGAGAACTGGAAAATCTTCGCATGGCAACCCTCTGACATGCCCGGAATACCCAGGAATCTCGCCGAGCACACCTTAAAAGTTCACAAGGACGCCAGACCCGTCAAACAGGCCATGAGACGCTTTTCCGGACCCAAACGGTTCGCGATAACCGCAGAAATAGACCGACTGCTGCACGCCAAGTTCATCCGAGAAATAAAGGACTCGGACTGGGTTGACAACCCCGTCCTAGTAGAGAAGAAGAAGACGAAGAAGCTACACATGTGCGTCGACTTCACCGCCGTCAACAAATGCTGCCCCAAGGATCACTTCCTGCTCCCGCGGATAGACCAGATCATCGACTTGACGGAAGGCTGCGAACGCCTGTCCTTTCTGGACGCCTACTCAGGTTACCAGCAGATCAGACTGAAAGTCGAAGACGAAGAAAAAACGGCATTCATCACACCCGACGGCGTCTTTTGCTACCAGACAATGGCCTTCGGGTTGAATAACGCTGTCGCCACTATCAGCGCGCCTCAAAGGGCTAATCAGGCAAATTGTCCAAGTCTACGTCGATGACATCGTCATCACGACCCGAAAAGAAGACACCCTAGTCGCCGACCTCCGCAAGGTTTTCACGGCGCTCGACGCATATCAGATCAAGCTGAACCCAGAAAAGTGCGTTTTCGGCGTGCCAGCCGGAGAACTACTAGGGTACCTCGTCTCTGCAAGAGGAATCGAAGCAAATCCCGAGAAGGTGCAGAATATACTCACGATTCCAACACCCACCTAGCTCCGTGAAGTGCAATGATTAGCCTGCCGAGTCGCAGCTCTCAGCCGGTTCATAAGTAAGTTGGGTGAGAAGGCCTTGCCTTTCTACCAACTGATGAAGAAGACGGACAAGTTCGAGTGGTCATAAGAAGCACAAGAGGCATTCGACCAGCTAAAGAAGACCCTGACGACTTCCCTAGTCCTGGTAGCACCACTGGAGAACGAGCCGCTATACCTATACGTCTCAGCAACCAACAGGGTAGTGAGCACCGTCCTTGTAGTGGAGCGAGAAGAGGAAGGGCATAGTCATCCTGTCCAGAGGCCAGTCTACTACCTCAGCGAAGTCCTAACACTGTCCAAGAAAAACTACCCGCACTACCAGAAGCTGGCATACGGAGTCTTCATGACTTCCAGGAAAGTCGTCCACTACTTCTCCGAGCACCCGATCACGGTGGTAAGCTCCTCTGGGCTAGCAGACATCCTCACAAACCAGCGCGCGACAGGACGAGTCGCCAAGTGGGTTGTCGAACTAGGACCCTTGGGGTTGAAGTACGCTCACCCGAAGTCTATCAAGGCCCAAGTCCTCCCGGAATTCACCACCGAGTGGATAGAAGCCCAGCTACCATATGTCCCTGACCTGTCCAACGCATGGACAATGTACTTTGACGGCTCCAAGAAGTTCAAGTCAGCAGGGGCAGGAGTCGTACTCATCTCCCCCAAAGGCGACAAGCTAAAATATGTTCGGCATATGGACTTCCCGACACCCTCCAACAACGAAGGAGGCCCTGATCCATGGCATGCGGATGGCCAAAAACTGCGGCGCCACGCACCTCATGATCTACGACGACTCCTACCTCGTTGTACAACAAACCATGAAGTCCTGCGACGCCATCGCGGACAACATGATCGCCTACATAGACCTGTACAACCAGCTGGAGGGCACATTCGACGGCTGCGAGTAGCGACACATCGGTCGCGATAGCAACGAGGCTGACGCCCTCGCCAACATGGGGTCAGACAAGGAGCCAGTGCCACCCGGCGTCTTCCTCGAGCGTATCACGCAGAGGTCCATCAAGACTCGCCCCGCAACAAGACCCTCCACACCAGCAACGAGCACCACCAACCCGCCGAACAAGGAAAAGGAGCCAATGGAAGTCTTGCTGGTGGAGGCCACATGGACGGGACCATACCTTGCGTACATACTGCACCAGAGGCTGCCAACCGATCCAGTCGAAGCAAAGCGAATCATCCGGCGCTCCAAAAGTTTCACCGTCGTCAACGGGGAACACTACAAGAGAAGCATCTCAGGAATTCTGTAAAGGTGCGTAGATCCAGTCGACGGCCAGGCCATCCTACTCGACATCCATGCGGGTATCTGCGGGCATCATGCCAGCAGTCGAGCTTTGGTGGCCAAAACGCTGCGAGCCGGGTTCTACTGACCAACAACTATGCAAGACGCAGAAGACCTAGTAAAGAAATGCCCCGGGTGCGAGGAATTTGACAACAAGCGACACACACCGGCGTCCGCGCTCAAGACAATACCACTAGCCTGGCCCTTCGCCCAATGGGGGTTGGACATGGAACGCCCGCTGAAGAAATCCTCACCCGGAGGGCACACTTACCTCCTGGTCGCAGTCGACAAGTTCACCAGGTGGATTGTGTCCGTGCCCATCACAAGTTCGACTGTATCGTCAGCGGTCACTTCATCAGATCCATCATCTTCAGATTTGGGGTACCAAACGGGATCATCACGGACAACGGCTCGAACTTCACAGCCAAAGACTTCAGAGACTTCTGTTCAGAACAAGGCATCAAGCTCAACTATGCATCTGTTTCTCACCCACAGTCCAATGGGCAAGTCGAGAAAGCCAACGGCTTAGTCTGTAGCGGCATCAAAAAACGCTTGCTCGTACCGCTGAGACGCGCCGCAGGCGCATGGGTAGAAGAGCTGCCGTCAGTCCTCTGGAGTCTGCAAACCACGCCAAACAGGTCCACTCAGTACACTCCATTCTTCATGGTGTATGGTGCAGAGGCGGTTCTCCCGTGCGACATCAAATTCGACGCACCACGAGTGGTCGCCTACGACGAGACAGATGCAGGAGAAGCACTCGAAGACAGCATGGACATTCTGGACGAAGCGCGCGACATCGCCCTGGCACGGTCAGCCGTGTATCAGCAAGACCTGCGCAACTATCATGGAAGGAGGTTGCGACCAAGGGCATTCGTCGCAGGCGACCTGGTCCTCCGCCTCAAGCAGAAGAAGGTGCACAAGCTCGCCTCCCCATGGGAGGGCCCATACATTGTGACAGAGGCAATCGGCAACGGAGCTTACCATCTGAAGGACTCGAAGACAGGAGCAGTCTGCAGCAACCCGTGGAACGTCGCGCAACTTTGCCGGTTCTACGCCTAGTCGACAAAATCATTGTACCATAGAAAGCATGTCAACGCGACAGGTTTCAGACGCACTCTTTCCCTTACCAGGATACCTAAGGGAACTGGAAGGGTTTTAATGAGGCGGCCTGTTCGCAAGAATCAATAAATAGATTTCAAGAAAAAGACGTCCCCTTTACCTTCTCAGTCAAGGCAATCAATAACCTAGGCCGCTACTCGAACAACTCGGGGGCTGCGCCACACAGGTCAAACAAAAATCCTAGGCCATCACTCGAATAACTCGGGGGCTGCGCCATACAGGTTGAAAGAAAAGCCTAGGCCGCCACTCGAATCACTCGGGGGCTGCGCCATACAGGCACTACTCGTAAAATCCTAGGCCGCCACCCGAACCACTCGGGGGCTGCGCCACAGGTCAAGTCCTAAAATCCTAGGCCGCCACGCGAAACACTTGGGGGCTACGCTTTACAGGTATCACTTGAAATCCTAGGCCACCACTTGAACACTCAGGGGCTGCGCCATACAGGCCCTACTCATAAAATCCTAGGCCGCCACCCGAACCACTCGGGGCTGCGCCATAAAGGTCAAGTCCTAAAATCCTAGGCCACCGCCCGACACACTCGGGGGCTGCGCTTTACAGGTATCACTTGAAATCCTAGGACGCCACTCGAAGCACTCGGGGGCCGCGCCATACAGGTCCATGACACAGTCCTAGGCCACCACCCAAGGCACTCGGGGGCTGCGCCATACAGGTCAAAGGTCACAGCAGATACTCGCACAGTAATGCAAATAGTTTCATTTTGATTACTCGAGAACTCCCTTAAACTCATACATTGTCATTTACATTGGCAAATTTGCCTCCTATAACTAACCCTGTACAATAGAAGACTGCTACCCTTAATCTGCAGGCTGATCCTTTGGCGTGTCGAGTGGCCCTACAAGGCGCTCACTCAGCTTTTGGACCTGTTCAATCATTTGGCGCGCAGCCGCCAAGGTGTCGGAGTAGTCATCGTCCCCTGGCAGGCCACCCAGCAACCACTCCAGAGGAAGGTTCGGCCGGTGCAGTCGGACGTACGCCAGCGCCACGTTCGCCCCGGCGACGAGTTGGGCATTGACCACCTCCTTCAGCGTATCACCCCCGCGGAACCTCTCCAACAAGCCGACCAACCCGTGCGGCTGCCCATTGTGTGGAAAGTACACACGGTGGATGTGCCAGAGGGTCTTCCGGCAATCTTCAAGAAGAAAGGCAGCCCGCCAAGTTCGATCAAGCATGCACGCGAGGATTCGCCCTCTCGACTTGTTCGACCAGAAGTGGCGAGCCTCGTACGAATCGCCAGTCGCCTCCCAGGTGACCCGCTCTTCAACACGAGCCTGCTCAGCCTGCCAATCTGGGTTCACATCTGCATCCAGAAGTTACAAGTTATAACAAGCAAGTTTCAAGGAAGAAAGCAAGCCACAAACGCTACCAACCTTGCAGCTGCCGACTGAACAGATCGATTTCACCAAGCAAAAACTCTTCGCGCTGGGATAACTCCGCAGCAGGATGCGACTTGGAGCGCTCCAACTCCAACTCGGCACGCTTCAGACTCGCTTCGAGCTCAACCACCTTGTTCCTCATATAGGTGATTATCCGTTGGTTGTTTGTGCTTCGCGGAGGAACTGGTGTTGATCGACGACGGCGCACAACCGAAGAGGAGCGAGAACCTCCCTCGCCACTCGCGCCAGTCGCCGCAGCAGTGGGAGTGGCTCCGTGCACGTCAGTCTGCCAGGAATGCGCAGAGTCAATACAGAAAGGCGACCCATCAACAAAAGCAAAGTAGATGGGAAGGAATATATAATTTGGCACAAAATATAGTTCAAGGCTAGAAGACCCGACAAACAAAAGTCATTACAAGCAGCGGACTGAAATACAGGTTACTGCGACTACCAGAATCTACACTACAAAAGCTACTAAGTAGCAGACTTCGACCGGGAGCGACTCTTCCGAGAAGCCGCCTCAGTTGCCTTGGCAAGCGCCCGCTCGACGGTGGCCACAAGCTTCACAGCCAGCTGTGCAGCCTGCGCCTTTACCCCGCTAAGGGACGCGGTCCTGCCATCGGACCTTCGAGGGAAGCCGCTGACAACCTCCTCGAAGTCGCTAGCAACCTGATGGCCTAGTAGAAGCTGGAAGATGAGCTCAGAGCTTCGTACCGTCTGCGTCCGAGTGAAGTCGGCGAGGGTGGTCGCTTCGTCTTCAAACGGCGCCGTGAGGGCATCGACGGCAGTCGGCGGCGGGTCGCTGGGAAAAATGCTCCGATGCACAGTCGTGAGCGCTCCAATCGACTTCTGCAGCGCTGCCGTCGACTTCTGCAGCGCAGCGGATGCATACGCGATCAAGGAAGTCGACCGCGGTCGCCAAGTCGACGTCGTCACTAGACGAGCCTTCCGGAGGAGCGCCACCGCATCTCTCTGGACAAAGGGTCAACAGTCAACAAAAAGCAAGTCAAGCAAAGACAAAGTAGGCGTTAAGCCGAAAACTCACCTCCAATGGCACCGGCGAGTGAGAGGAGGTGGTCGACCTGGGTCTTCTCCTGGACGGCCCGCACACGCTTACGCTCCAGAGACTCGTGCAGCGCTTTTTCAAGCTCTGCCTGATCTCGAAGCTTCCGCTCTAACTCCGCAGCTCGCTTATTAGCCTGGTCCACAGAGGCGCGCAGCTGGTCCCTCTCCTTCTCCAGGCGAACATAGGTAGCGGCTGCCTCAAGTTGCTGGCGGTAGTATGGCTGCAAAAACAACAAGAAGTTATAAAGTTGCGGGCGACTATACTAGTCACCCACACCTTCGGGGGCTCCTCCCATCGGGAGCGTTGTTCGTGCACCCGATGAAATTTCAGGACTACAAGAACAAGAACAAGGACTTACATGGTCTAGGAGGTCGACATCCTCCGAAGTTGCAGGGGGAGCACGACTCGGTGCCGTGAAGCCGCCAGTCGGCGCGCGCTCCTCGACCACCACCTGCGTCACCAGCTCTGTCGAGCGAGCAGAGGTGTGCTCCACTTCGCGAAGAGGGGAGCTGACGCCGCCAGAGTGGTTGCTGAACAAAATCAAGACAAAACTCAACTCGAAGCTCGAAATTCGAAAATACAACTCAACGCAGCAGGAAGAAAAGGAACTCACCTGGTGTTCTCGAAGCCATCATCGCTCCCCAGGGAGACGGACGGCATCCGAGCGAACCCGCGCGGCGGCGCAGAGCTGACCGGAGGAGCAGCCAAGGGTTCATCCCAGTTGTCCTGGGACCGCACACCCGAAGAAGACATGCCAGCCTCCTCCAAGTCAAAATCGGCATCCTTCGCGGGTGACGAAGCAGTCGCAAAGTCGCCACCACTTTGCCGCTTCTGCTTCTTCCGAGCGGGTGCCTCCTCTTCGTCATCATTCTCAACATCTTCGTTAGGAGAGATAGCGGACGGGATGTCTTCGTCGTCACCCTCCTCCTCCACAAACTTCGACTCGTCATGAGGTCTGTTTTCTGGGAGAGTTGGAAGGCTGACCAGAAGAGAGCGACCCTGTGGCAAGCAAAGCCAAGTCGAATCAAGAAACAGATGATCAAGAAAGCAAGAAAGGAAAATAATAAAGCAAAAGCTTACCTCAGGAACAGGGTTCGCTGCTCCGTACACAGCGACTGGACACTTGACATTGCAAGGGTCCGCGGCTCGGAGGCTAGTAATGCCCCTCACCTTGGTATCCACTTCCTCGTCGTCAAGCGGCTGGTCGCTGACGCTTTCGACTGCCCACATCGGGTGGGGGCGAGCGCGTAGCGGCTGGACGCGCAACTGGAAGAAGGCGGCCATCAAGTAGACACCACCCGACTCGCGCCCCAGGGTCCGGAGGAGGTTGCGCAGCAGGCTCAGTAGCGGCCTCGCGGACTCCTTCTCCTCCTCGATGAGCAGGTGCGCCCAGGCACGAGTCTTACGCAACTCGCGCTCGCCGTCGAAGTGCGCCAGGCCATCATGGCCGCACTGGATGTAGAACCACCTCTTCCGACACCCCTGGACGGAATCCGACTTCTTCATCTGAAAGTACGCGGTGTCGCCGCGCACCTGGATGCCGATGCCGCCCACTGGGTATGTCAACCCGCTCTTCCCAACGTTCTTGCGAACAAGGAAGAGCGACTTCCATAGAGCCCAGTGGGGTGCGATCCCCAAGAAGCACTCGTAGAGCACGATAAAGCTCGTGATGCTTAAGACGCCATTGGGGGTCAGATCGTGGATCTGAACCCCATAGGCATACAGAAGACCATAAACAAAATCGTGGAGAGGGAACCCGAAGCCCCGTGGAAGGAAATCCACGAAGCACACGTGTTCCCCCTCGCGAGGAGCGGGATACACCTCCTTGCCAGGAGGACGTACCGTGGCCTCATCCGTCGGGGGCAGGAGGCCCTGCGCGCGCAGGAGCTCGAGGTCCGTCTTCTTCACCGTCGACCTCTGCCAATCGCCGTCGGGTTTCTTCATCACCCAGGCTTCGGCGGCGGCGGCGCTAGCGGCGATCTTCGACTTGCCCATGGCGTCGATGGATCGCTGAAGGTGGGAGGACAAATGGAACAAAGCTTATGGAGGCTAGAATGGCGACGAGCAAGGAATGGAGGCACGGACGATTGGAGAAGATGACCTGCCCTCACGCCGCGGCGCAGTACTTATGCCGTGCACAATTCATCTCAGCCGTCCGCGAAGATACTGTTCCGAACAAGCGCATCCAGCCGTCCACGTTTCGTGCGGAGAGACTAACCGTCGCCGCCCACTCCGTCCACTACGCACGGGAATCAAGTCTTCATCATCGTGCCGCGAAATTTTCGCGCCCAGTTCGGAGAGACGTGACAAATGCTGACCACAGTCAAGACTGACAGTGGGGCCCACTACGTCATGTCCCATCGGGCGCAGAGGCGTGTCACAAAGCGTCATCGCTGACGTTAGCAAGACAATGGCTCTGGAGAAGACGCGGAGCAGCGGGACAACTCGAACGCACGATTCGAGTAGTAAGCTTCACAGCTGAAAACAAACAAGACAGGCTACTGATCCGAGAACTCGAAACAATCATTCGGGTAGCAAAGAAAAGGACGTAAGCTCAGAAGGCTGAATCAATCCACAAGTAAGCCACCAAGCCAAATAGAAGCAAGATTCAGACAAGACAAAGCCAAAGTAATTTGACTGCAGAAAGTACTCCCATCAGGGGCGTCCTATTCGACTGAAGAAAACGAGTTCAAACTCAAGAGCAAGCAATCTGGCGGCGTGCCCCGGAGGAAGGAGTCCTTTGCCCGACTCTACGATTTGACCAAGCACTCGGGGGCTACTGACGTGGGGCTACTCTTCGACTACCCCACGGTGAGGCTACCTGGGCCGCGCCAAGCTTATGAAGGCCCGTAGAAGGCCCACTAGGGGTATCATGTGACCCGGTCCTAGTCGGTTAGGTCGCATAGCTTGCCATATCTGTAATTTCCATTGACACCGTTAACCCGAGACCTGGCCTACCTATAAAGGCCAGGAGGGTTGCTCGTCTCAAGGACACGCTCATAGCCGCCACCACAAACCCTAGCGAGATCGCAACCTCTCCATTGTAATCTCTACTCGCCATCAATATCAGACAAGCAGGAAGTAGGGTGTTATCCTCCGGGAGCCTGAACCTGGGTAAGTCGCCCCGCTTGTCAGCCGTCGTGATCACCAACGCTTCTCTCTCTCCCCCTCAGTCAACCCGGGGTGGACAACCCAGGGATTTGTCGAGTTACACCCTCGTCAAGAGTGGATGGATGGAGATGACGGCGTCGGCGGTGGAGATGGTGGTGTTGGCGATGGTGATGGAGTGCAGCTCGATGACGGTGACAATTTCCCCCCTCCGGGAGGGAATTTCCCCCGCGGCAACGCAGCTTGTCGGAGAGCTTTTCTCTCTCTGTCTTCTCCGCCTCGTGGTGGCGGTGGAGATGGTTTCTGTCCAACCTCATAATTCTAGGACTTCGGGGGGGGGGAGGGGGGGGGGGGGGAGATGTACGCAAAGGGGTACGCCGAGTGGTGGGCCAGAGCACCCACATCGCCTGCTTGCGCGGCGGCCTAGGGAACCGCACTGGGAGGTGGTGTGGGCCCCCTGGGCCCCACCCAGGCTCCCCTTTTGGCTCCCTCGATGAAATAATTCAGAAATAATTCCCGGTTGGCCACTTTGTTCTTTCGGTCTTCGCAAATATTGTATCTTGACTGTGCTTTTTCCAGCAGAATTCAGCCTCCGGGATTCCATCCTCCAATGATCATTAATCATGAAAAATAGATGAAATAACAGATGTATCATCTCCAAATACGATATATATCAATGAATAGCAGTAAATTATGATATAAAATAGTGATGCAAAATGGACGTATCGACCGTGTCGGAGAAGAAGCTAACGCTCCTCCGCAATGAGGGCCTTCTCCCTCCTGCCACGGTGCTCGCCGTCCGTGCTCCGGGTAAGGAGAACTACCCCGCTCCACTACTTGGTGAGCGGGTTTGCTTCGCGGAGTTTCTCCCCCGCGGTATTGGTTTTCCGCTGCACGATTTTGTGCGCAGCCTTCTTTTTGCCTACGGGATCCAGATTCATGATCTGGTTCCGAATGGTGTTCTGCACATTGCCTGCTTCATGGTAATGTGCGAGTGCTTCTTGGGTGTTTCCCCTTCCTGGCCTCTTTGGAAGTCTATTTTCCAGGTGCGTCATATGGCCCGCAACAATCGGGTGAACCCAGTCGGAGGGGTTGGCTTCCAGGTCAAGAGTGGCTGCAAGTACTTCGCTTTGAAGGCAGTCGACTCTGCTCAAGGATGGAGGACCAGGTGGTTCTACGTCCCTGTGGGCCAAGATGTTAAGCCTGCCTTTTCGACTGGAGATGCTCCCGGGAAGACGAAGGCTTGGGAGCATGCTCTTACCCCAGCCGAAGAGCGCGAGGCTGCCCCACTAATGGAGAAGGTTGGCAGGTTGCTGAACACCGGTGTCACTGGTGTTCAGCTGATCTATACCTTTTTTAAGCGTCGGGTGTGTCCCCTTCAATAGCGTGCGCACCCGGTGTGGGCGTACGAGGGGGCACACGACGCTACTCAAATTAGCGCTGTGGAGCTGTCGGCGAACGAGCTTGATACACTCGTGAAGTCGGTGACCAGCTATACAGTTGAGGCCACCGTCAACTATGCGTTTGCCACAGATCACTTTAGTTTGGAGAATCCCCTTCCCGAGGTTAGTTCCTTTTTGCTTCTACTTTTGCATTCATTGCTTTTGTCATGTGGTTTTCTTCTATCTGCTTCTACTCTGACCTTTCATCTTTTTGTCTCGTGTAGGGGCACTCGACCAAGTCTTCACTTCCTCCCCTTCCTGAAGCCGGGTCTGTCGAGGAGTCAACTGTGCTGAAGGAAAGTGAGAAGTCCATCGACTCCATTCCTGAAGCTGAAACCTCCAAGTCTGGAGCAAATGGAGGGGGTGTGCGGAGGTTGCGATGACAACAGAGCCCGCTCTCAAGCGGCACCATTCAACGCGCACAGGTGAAGATGAGGAGATGGCGGAGTCTAGTGCCTCTTCACCTGTGCGAGTTGTGTCGCCTCTGGCTCAGCGCTCGCCACCACCTTCCACTTGCCAATCTTGTTTGGGCGGTCCTCGATTTGACGGCGACTTGTCTTCTGATGAGGACGAGCAATGGTATCTTTCCTTTTCCTCCGAACGCGTATATATGCCTTGTCTGTTTGTTGTTTTTGTTTCTGAGCATTCCTCTATTGCCTCTTGGGTATTCTAGCGATGACCGGGCCGCCAGACCTTTGGCTACCCGTGCGGCGACTGTCACTTCCTCTCCTGCTGCGGAAGTGATAGCCACCCCTTCGCCTCCATCTATTCCTACGACTATCGCCATGGCTCCTCCCGTGGTTTCCTCGACTGCCGCGCCGTTCTCTTCCTCCCTTCCTTCCTGGTTGAACCATGTAAGGTTTTTTCCTTTTGTTACTGAAGTATTTATGCTTTCGGCATTCGTGGATAATGTATATATTGTGTTTGCAGCCGGCCGTGAGTGGTCTTGCTTCTTTTGGCGAGGCCTTTGCGTAGTCGGTTGAAGAGTGGGGTGTTCTTCGCTCTCAGCTTGACCAGCTCAACCGTAAGCCTTTATCCTTTTCTGCATTCGCTGTTTTCTCTTTTCCTTTTATGCGACTGGAGCGTTTTCCCTTTTGTTTTTAGGGGAAAAATGTACTTTTGAGTCCCAGTTTGCCGAACTAGAGAAGACCCTCTCCCAGCAGTCGGCCGCCCAGGAGGAGCTGGATGCTCTTCGTGTTTTGGAGGGGGAGCAGGCCAAGCGACTGCTTGGTCAAGCACACTCTCTTGCAGGTGAGGATAATACGCGTCCCGTTCCCGGATTTGCTTTTTGCCTTTTTCCACCTTCTTGATGTGAACATCCTTCTTTTGCTATGCAGGTCCTTCTTCCAGCTCCGGTGGCGCGGCGAGTGATGCCTTATCACTTAACCAAGCCATTGACCAGGTTGGGGCGACCATGAAGGACGCCAAGAAATCTCTGGAGACATCCGTCCAGACTCTCGGTGCTGTCTTCAAGGATGTTTCGCGTAAAGACGAGGTTCCGCTGACCATCGCGGGGTTTGCTACGCGACTGGGGCCTAAGTCGAAGACCTTAAAGTCTTACGCGCAGGAGCTGATGGTACGCGGCTCAGACTCCACCTTCAAACTTCTACTTAGTCGTGGCGCGGATGCTGATTTTGAGTCCCTCGAGTCTGACTTCGCTAAGAAGTCGGATGGGAGACCCTCCAACCTGGGGAAATACAGCGCCCATGCCTCCAGCCTTGCTAAATCTAGCATGGCGACTATGGAGCGCCGCTCGGCCGCCATTGCTGCTGCCCGCAATACTGAGTCTGAGTCTGCTGTCTAGTCGTAGGCCACTTTAAGTTTGTTAGCCCTTTTGCCTTGTGCTGTAATTTGTGATGTACCTTATGCCACCTAATGCTGATATTTTGGAATATATATCTTTTGCTGATCCTTGCATGCTTGCTTTGTGTCTTCTTTTGCTTCAATTTTCCTGAAGTGTTTATGATTTTGTCTCAGTCGAACTACTCGACCACCTCGGGGGAAGCTCGAGTGGGAGCGGATCGGCGCTCGGCTGCGCAACTTGCGAATAATGCCCGCGTGCTTGAGTACGCGAAGAAGAAGGTTGTTCAGCTAGAGAAGCAACTCAAGTCCGCCTTAACTGACCTTGAAATTCTTCGTGGGAAACCTTCTCTTTCCACTGAGAGAGAGAGGTTTGTTCTTTATGAAGTGGAGGACTCGAATAGGCAACTCGAAGGTATCTGTTTGTGCAAATCTTGCTTCTTGTGTGTGTGCTTTGTACCTGAAATTTTGTCTGTTTGTTTTTGTCTGTAGTTTTTGTCGACAATCCCCAGGCTGAAGTTGCCCGTGTGGCAGAACGCCTAGCAAAGGCTACTCAAAATCCTGTCACCGATCCTCAACATTTTTGGCTTGACACATATCATGCCAACATTCTTGCCAATTTGAAGGATCGCGCTTGGCGTGGCGCCATCCTGTTGGAGCGTTGCCGGGCGGCGCTAATGCGGGCAAACCACTACCTGTTTCCTCAGGGTTCCCAACCGCGAAGGATCCATACCTTAGTTGAGATATTTCGCGCTCATGAGCCCATTCGCGAGGCTGTGACTCGCTGGGTTGTGCTTGGGGCCAACGCTGCATTCGCCTACATCAAGCGTCACGATTCTTCGCATCCGTCTTCATCTTCATCTCGGTCAAAGATTCGACTATCTAATGAAGAAATGGAAAAAAAAATCTTGCTCCTGCTGAGAGGCTGATAAGCCGGGCGCGGGAGCAGTTAATTGACTCCAATCTGCCGCTGAAGGATGAAGATGCCTAGTTTATGTACTAACAGATTTTTGCACTTGTGCATATAACTTGTAGATCTAGCCCCCGAGTATAGTAAGTCGGGTTTTGTTGTTTATGCCAAAGGAATCCTTTTGTCCGGCTATATTGGATGCTCTCAAGTATTTTTGAGTTTGTTTGTGTTTGTATTTTTTGATACAGATGTAACTCACCAGCATGTTGGGTGGCTACTTTATGCGCAGCCCCCGAGCACGTTGGGTAGCTGTGTTATGCCCTACCGCGGGCACACCGAGTGTTTGCTTCCGAGTTCGTCGAGTGGCTGCCTTATGCGCAGCCCCCGAGCACATTGGGTGGCCGTTTTTATGCGTTCTCTTGAGCACATCGAGCGTTTGCTTTATGCGCAACCCTCGAGCTCATCGAGTGGTTGCTCTATGCGCGTCTTCCGGGGGTCTTTTAGAGGGCAATCCTGAGCCCAGTTTCTCGAAGATGTCTTTAGGGTTGATTTCGAAGACATCTTCGAGAAACTAGTCCTCAACAGAACTCCCTGTACTTGCTTTGTTCCCCCCTGAGAATCTGATGTGTTTTGAGAGAGTCGCCCTAGGCCCAGCCGCTCGAAGATTTCTTAACGTATGCCGCCGAAGACATTTTCGATAAGGTGGTG
Organism: Poa annua; assembly: GCA_026929855.1. Classification (NCBI taxonomy): domain Eukaryota; kingdom Viridiplantae; phylum Streptophyta; class Magnoliopsida; order Poales; family Poaceae; genus Poa; species Poa annua. The sequence continues at coordinate 160,204,237 of CM049427.1, read as the reverse complement.
CTTAGAGGAATTCCCTTCTTGTGCCTGAGCGAGAGCGAAGGGCTGGGGGTCATTTTATAACGCTTATCCCTGCCCCTTGCCTTCTTCAAAGGGTAGTTCCAATCAGCATTCCAAAGGTCGCCTTTCGTTCTGCCCCAAAGGTCAATTTACAGTCTCTTGAAGGGTTAGGTGGCTCTTGACGTTAGTCAAAAGGGCTCAATCTGACAGCCATGAGGGCCCACATGTCCAGGCTTTTATCCTATCTGGGGTTAGCTCCCCGATTTATGTGCAGCCCCCGAGCCTCTCGAGTGGCTATTTTTTGATTTCTGACGTACGTGCAACCCCCGAATATATCGGGCGACTGTTCTTTTGTTATGGAAAATTATGTCGGGAAGATATGAATAATATCTTTTCTTTATATATGTTGACCAGCAAGCCGCCTCATTCAAAACCTTCCAGTCCCCTTAGGTACCCTGGTAAGGAAAAGAGCGCGTTTGAAACCTGCTGGCCTTTTGATACATTAGTCTTTTGCTACATCGACTGGGTGTTTTTGCTATGTGATGACGACCCTAAATGAGCGTACCTTCCGAGTTGTGTGCGCCCTCTTGGTGTTGTGGCATCTAGAGCTTGTACCTCCTTTCGTATGACCTTCCTGGCTTGTGCAGTCGCACTATTAGGGGTTCTCCTTTGACCGCGTCTTCCTCCGGCAGTGTGATGTGCATAGCCTTAAAAGCTTCGAGTGACGCTGCTCCTGATGCGTCTTGATTTCTCATTTTGCGACTGTCATTAATGATGACACAGTTTGGCACTCCTTGACTGAAGATTGTGGTGGTGTGACTTGAGCTCATCGTTCTATTTGTGCCGGACCGTGACTGGTCAGTAATGACCTGCCTTTCTCTGCTTGGGACATCCTCTTGATCTGGCTTTTACCTGAAGACTTTTATTTCGCGAGCGACCTGTGGATGCCACCTTCTAATTGATCTGTGGTTTATGTGCTTGAAGAGGACACGCTGGTCCAATGTTTGCTAGCTTGTTTGTTGCGCGTGGGCGGTATGTGCTGTAGTTCGCAGCTGCGAAATGTTCTTTGCCACATATCGAAGTAGTCCTCATATCTAGCCAGCTTGTCCCTATTTATTCTGCTTGTACCTGCCCCGTTTTGCGTGATTGTACATGAGTTCTCTCGGATGATTATGTCTTGTGCCCCTGAGGCGTTTGCCAGTCGCATGCCTTGGAGCAGACCTTCGTAGTTGATTTCGACTTTTGATGGAGCCGGGAAGTTTATTTGCAATATATACCGCACTCACTCCTTTTTGGGGTTTATGAGTATCATACCTGCGCCTGTGCCTCTGCCGTTTTTGGTCCCTTCGAAGTGTATTGTCCATCGTTCGGCTGAAATGTGTTTTTCTTCTTCCTCGGGCTCGACTGTCCATATGGCATTTACTTCATGTACCGCGACTATGGCTGCTCTCCTCTTGCGTTCTGGTTCTATCGTTTCCTCCTTTGGTCCTTGCGGCTTGTCTGGAGTTTCTTCGACTCCGTATTTCTCTGAGATCCTGCAAAAGTATTTGTCACAGTCGTCTGACTTTTGGAAGTTTCCGTTGACTATGATGACTCCTTTTGGACCTGGGATTTTGAGTTTAAGGTATGCGTAGTGGGGTACTGCCATGAACCTTGCAAATGCTGGTCGTCCCAATAAGGCATGGTACTGTGATTTCCAGTCGACGACGTCGAAGTCGATGAGCTCGCTTTTGAAGTGGGTTGGATCTCCGAATGTGACGTCGAGTTGGATTTTCCCTTCTGGACGCACAGCTTTGCCCGGCACAATCACGTGGAAAGTGTTTGTGGATTTCGGGAGGTTCTCGACTGACCTGTTCATCCTCCGAAGTCTGTATGTGAATATTATGTTGATGCCACTGCCTCCGTCCATGAATATTTTGGTCATAGTGTAGCCTCCAATCTGCCCTTCGAGTACTAGGGCGGCGTGTCCTGGCCGATAGATGGCTGGCGGGTGATCCTCCCGATCGAAAGCAATTGTTACGTCTGATCCTTGCAAAAATTATGTTACCGGGGGTGGAGCTAATACTGCCATATCGACGTTTCTGGTGTGGCGCTTTTGCCTTCTGTTGGAGGTGTATCCTTTCTGTATCATGTACATTTGCCATTTTGGTTGCGGATATTGGACGTCCATGTTATGCGGTATGTGATGTATGGCGCCTGCCATCTGGCTTTCCGCATTGTGCTATGGTGGAGGCCGTAGTGCTGCCACGATTTGTGGGGGTGCTATGTATGCTGCTGGTCAACTTGTGGTTGTTCTCTCTTCATCCGGTTTATATAATCCATCGCCATCTGTCCGAATTCTCGGCAGCTTCCCATTGTGTGATGTGATGTTAACCGTCCACTCGCCGGGTCCTTGAACATATGGAGTCTGCAGCCATCCTCCATTTTTTCTTGAAATGATTTCTCGACCCTTGGTTCCGAGCGTTTCTGCCAGTCTTGTCTTCTATAGCTTCCGCGCTGGTCTCGACCTCGGTCGTCGCGTCTGTCGACTGGCCGACAATTGACTTTATCCTTGCCGCAGTGGTCGTAGTCGCGCCTTCTTCGTTTCTCATCTCTATCTCGTCGATCTGTACTGTCGTGCTAGTCGTGACTGTCTCGTCTGTCACGATGTCGTTGTGGCGAGTGTGGGGTTTTTCTCTGGACTGCATCTTCGCCATCTACCCACTCGGTTGCTAGCTTCATAAGTTCTGCCATGTTTTTTGGTTTTTGTCGTCCGAGTGCCTCTCAGAAATCCTTCCTACAGACTCCGTTTGTGAAGGCGTCCATGGCTCTGTCCTCTGATATTGCGCCCACCGAGTTTCGAATGGAGGTCCACCTTCTGATGTAAGATCTGAGCGTCTCGTCTGACCTCTGTCGACATGCTCTCAGTTCTACAAATGTTTTCGACCTTTCGCAGAGGGGGTCAAAATATTTTATGAAGTCCTCTTTGAAGTGATCCCAGGAGTCGTAGGCTCCTGCCGGTAATGATTTGAGCCAGTCGCGGGCTGTGCCTTCAAGCATTAGCTGTATGTATTGTAGTGTTGTCGTTGTTCTTCCTCGTTGGCATATGACTGCTAATTTGTAATCTCCTAGCCATCCCGAGGGTTCTTGTATTGAGTTGAATTTCGGCATGGTTGGTAGGCTGAACTTCTTTGGGAGTTTTGTTTCCTGAATCCATCGAGTGAAGCATTGTGCTCCGCATGGTCCTGCACTACGGTTGTGAGGTGATTCCCGACCGCCTGATCCTCTGGATCTGCTCCTTGATCTGCTTCTTGATCTACGGCGGCTTGAACTTCTCCTGCCGCTGCTACGCTGAGGACTACGATTGGCGCGTTCCCTTGAGACGCTACGCCTTCTCCTTCCTCCGTCGACTAGTTCTTTTGCCGTGATCTCCAGGGCCTTCATTTGTTGTAGGTATCTTGCCTCGGCTGGGTCACCTGTCGGTGGTTTTCCTGCTTGGAGGTATGCTCCTATGGATATGAGAGCCCCTTCTGCTGTTTTCGGCTGGATTATGCCATCAGAATCGACGGTTAGGAACGAGTTGTTCAGGTTCCGAGTGATGTTTGCCCTTTCGCGTTCAGGGATTCTGTCAAGTCTGGATCTGCGTTGTGCTTCAGTTGCTCCTGTAGAACTCATCGATAATTGTCATCTGCGAGCGCTGGATACGCTTGCTTGTCTTTTTCGCTCCTCGAGTGTTGCCCTGTATTGCTTTAGGCGTTGTGCTTCCTGCCAGTTGAAGTAGTTGTATGTTGCCAACTCATTTGGCGGTGCATCTGCTGGCATCATTATGCCCTCTTCGATGAATTTTGTTATTTTCGCCGCTGTCTCTGCTGAGATTTCTACGATGGTTATGCCGTTTGGCAGGGTGACAGTGCACGGGTACTAGACGGGTTGTCGATTGGCCGCATTTTCTGATGTTTCTGCTGCCGTTTCTACGTAGACTTGCCGTGGTATGCAATATGTGTAGTCGGACTGTTCGTCATATGTTGTTCCGTCGTGACTGCTCTTCTCTATATTTTTGCTGCCTTTGTCATCTTTTGTCTGTTGCGTATGTTCATCATAGTCGACTATAGTATGTTTTGGTGACTGTATATTTGCGCCGACGAAGTCAGCTAAATGTATGCTGTCTTCTGTATGCTCATCATACTCTGGTAGGTGAAAACTTTCTTCTGGAGCGTCGATCTGCATACGATCTTCAGCAGGGTTGATATGGAAGGTCTACTGCACTTTTTCTTCCATCTCGTTTTTCCGTATGAATTCGTTGAATTCCTTTGTGGACATGGACCCTGCTATGGATGAGATCGGATCGATCTGTGACGTTGGTGCTCTAGTGCTTCCAACCGAAGCTGTCGATATGATCATGTCACCGACTGAGGCAGTCGATAGTCCCTCCTCTTCAGGGAACTCATCTGCCATGAATTTATTGAATTCTACGGATGTCATTGACTCTGTTGGAGATTGTGGCGGCGGGACCAGATCGATATGTTACAAGGTATCTTCTTCGTCTGCTACAGATGCGATCTCAGTCGATTTCTCCCGAGGTGGCTGAGTTGCGATCTGTTTAACTAAATCCTGCACACCAAGCTGATCAATAAATAAATTATGTTCTCCAACAATTAGATTAAAACCTGAATCGAGATTGGAATAGATCTTCTGAGCTTCGGGTGAGTATGGCCTGATCCTTGCTGGTGATGCTGCCTTTGGCGAGTGGTCGCCTGTGATCTGGATATGAGATGATGTTGCTGGTGCGGATCCTTCTGAAGTAGTCGGCGGATCGCCGTATGAAATTTGTACCAAAAAATCCGTGGATCCAACACCTCCTCTTCCCACAGGCGACGCCAATTGATGAGGGATGTCTCCATCAATACCCATGGTTACTAGCCTAGGGTAAGAGTTTATGAGGTAGAGAACGCGTGGTGTTGGTAGATTCGTCGGCTGACAAGCGGGAATTACCCAGGTTCAGGGCCCTCGAGTGAGGTAAAACCCTTACTCCTGCTTGTCTGTTATCGATTGTGTATATGCGGTAGGTACAGGGGTCTAGCAAGATGTCGATATTGCTAGGGTTTTGTGATTATGGTTGGGCGCGCCCTTAGTCGATCACCCTCCTGTCCTTTATATAGGGGTACATGTCTTGGGTCGTAACCGACTAGGACTACATATATGGAAAGTATTACCGACTATGCTATATATAGTAAGAGATCTTCGACTTGGGCTTCGCTTCATGGGCTTCCTCAGCCGGATGACAATTGGGCTTTAGTCATTACGTGCACCAGGTACCCACACGAAGGGGTACCCGTTTGGTATAACCTTGTCACTGAGGGATGTCCCCATCAATACCCATCGTTACTAGCCTAGGGTAAGAGTTTATAAGGTAGAGAACGCGTGGTGTTGGTAGATTCCTCGGCTGACAAGCGGGAATTACCCAGGTTCGGGGCCCTCGAGTGAGGTAAAACCCTTACTCCTGCTTGTCTGTTATTGATTGTGTATATTCGGTGAGTACAGGGGTCTAGCAAGATGTCGATCTTGCTACGGTTTTGTGATTATGGTTGGGCGTGTGCTTAGTCGATCACCCTCCCGTCCTTTATATAGGGGTACATGTCTCGGGTCGTAACCGACTAGGACTACATGTATGGAAAGTATTACCGACTATGCTATCTATAGTAAGAGATCTTCGACTTAGGCTTCGCTTGATGGGCTTCCTCAGCCGGTTGACAATTGGGCTTTAGTCATTACGTGCACCAGGTACCCACACGAAGGGGTACCCGTTTGGTATAACCTTGTCATTAGCCCCCGAGTGCTTGGCTAATTCGGAGAATTAGTCATGGACTCATTACATAGTGCACGTCTCATGTTTTATGCTTTTGACATGATATTTCTATCTTTTGGACTTTATGGATTTGGACAAAGAATTTTGACTGAGTAGGCCTGGATTTATTCGATGAGTCGAAACCAGTTAACTGCACTTGGGAAAAACCTTACTAGCCTTCAGTCAGGCTTCGAGTCCTTGGGCTCGACCCCGGAACATACTGGACAAACACACCTCAGGCCAGTCGATGGTCTTATTGATATTGTTCTGCAGTTTTAATTTGCTACCCAGCGCGTCCGCCAGGATTTTCATCGTATATGTTGATACGGAAAGTTCTAGGATTAAACACTGCTAAAGTGATCCTCGTCCCTTTCGACTAATCGATGGGTCTTACCTTTGTATTTCTTGTATACAACATCCGAGGTACTCTGTCGACTGATTTTCACTCGGGGAGTATCCCCCGAGATTGTGCTTTACTGCTTGCAGTAGAGGATAATCTCACTTTCTCGTTTTGTCAGTCGAACATTTTCTGCCTTCTCCCGATGGGAGTTTCCCACTCGAATAATTTTTACTTTTATACTTTGCATCTGCGTTTTGTTAGGAGCCTTTCCTGTTTGTCCTCTCGCGATAAGACGCCTTTTGTGTTTGTTCATCTGAAATGACGTCATGTGTGACATCTTTGACGTGCGAGTAGCACTCTGACGTGACATGGCATAGTGGGTCCCCTTCTTTGACCGTTGTGGATGCCGGTTCAGTTTTTTGGCGTGTGAGATTTTTGCAGATGTGATGACGTTCTCCTCGTTTTGCGCGCGTAGTGGGCAGCGTGGTCTGTGATGATTGTACTCTGATTATGCCGCGTGTCCTGACCCTCGTGGCTCGGATGGCTGTGATGAATAGTTGTCTGCGCCGTCGATATATGGGCTTCTGTTCTGTTTTTAATTTTTACCTTGCTATTTTTGCTCTTCGTCTTCTTCCTCCCGCCTTTCTAAGATTCCTTTGCGCACTGTGTGCTTTCCTTCCACCATGGCTTCTCTGACCAAGGTCTCCTCCGTCACTGATACTGCTTCCACCACCTCGTCCTCAAAGGACAAGATCTCTGTTGATTCCGCCGCCGACACCGCAACGAAGAAACTCCCCGGTGATTGGGTTAAATCCATCGTTACCGAGGAAAAGTTGGAAGACTTCCGCCAGGCGGGGATACTGTCTGCCGCTGAGATTGTTGATGTGCGGGCTCCGATCCATAAAGAGGTACTTCCCATGCCTCTTCCTGGGGAACGAGTTTGCTTTGCAGATTTTCGCCCTCGTGGATTTGGGTTTCCGCTACATGACTTCGTCCGAGGTCTTATTTTGCCTATGGGATTCAAATACACGATCTGAATCCCTCCGGCATTGTGCATATAGCCTGCTTTGTGGTTTTATGCGAGTGTTTTATTGGAGTGCATCCCAGCTGGGCTCTTTGGAAACATATCTTCGAGGTTAGTTTACTCTATTGTGATAGCCGTCCCCTGTCGACTGGGAGTTTTTGTATCGATGTGCGCGACGGCTGTCGCTATTTTGATGTGACGTCCGCCGAGCCATCCCAAAAATGGAGGAAGAAGTGGTTTTATGTGCTAGTCGACCAGAACCTACTTCCTGCTTTTTCGACTGCTTCTCCTAAAATGTTAGAATCCTAAGAACATGTCTTGTCGACTACGGAAAAAGAAGAAGCTTCTTCTCTTATGTTTAGAGTTCAAGAGCTGCGCCGGGCCGTTACGGGGATCCAACTAGTCAGCACGCGCGTGTACCGCCGAGTTTGGTCCTTGCGACAACGAGTGCACCCCTTGTGGCGATATGAGGGATGTCTGACGCTACTCGTATGAGTCCCATTGAGCTGTCCGGCCACGGGTTTCATTGTTGTGTGAAACATATCACTGGAATCTCACCTGTAGATATTGCTTCTTTTGACTTCTCTGTGTTCCCTTATGCCCTTGGGACACCTATTCCCGAGGTATTTTGATTTTCTGCTTGCCCAACTTTTACCGTTCTTCTTGGTCGCTAGCATGTTCTTCCCTATGCGCTTGCCTGATGTGTTTTGTATTGTTGTGTTCAGGGATCACCTGTCGCGACCTCTCTACCACCGCTACCTGAACATGGTTCAACTGTAGAAAAGGTTCTCTCCGCTGAAGCTGGTGGAGTTGGAGACTTCTGCCTTGGTGATGGCCTGGTTGCCTTTGAGGCGACTGCCGCTGGAGAGGTTCCTTTGGCAGTGGCTGTGCCTTCAACTAAGCGTCGTCGACTGCGCCGAACCGGCGATATTAACTCCGTTGACGCGGATTTGTCTTTGGTTGCTGTGGCTTCTTCTACTGATGTTGATGTAGAGAGGTAAACTTGTCCTTCGACTATCTTTTGTTTGCTTTTTACTGTCTCGTCGTTTAATGATACGAACAGCTCCTTTTTCAGACGATAACGTCTTGGCCCTCCTGCCAGGGCCGGCGATCCTTTGTCTTCCACCTCTTCTTCTTGGGTCGACCATGTAACTCTTTCTTCTCCCCCCTTGTTTTTGTGCTCGTCCCTCTTTGTTCTGTGCATCATTCTTTTCTGATTCGATTGGCCATCTCCTGTCCTCCTAGCAGCCTACTGTACGTGGTTTAGTCGCCGTTGGCCAGGCCTTTTTGCTTGCGGAAGAAGAAAAGAGGCGTCTGCGTACTTCCTTGAATCAGATCAGTCGTAAAGATCTGCCCTTTTGCCTTTTCTTGTGCTTTGAGCCGCCTTTTGTTCTGCTTTCTTATATTATGTTACTTTATAGAGGAAAATACTTCTCTTGAAGATCGAGTGGCCGCCTTGGAGAGAGAGTTTCATGATCAGCAAGTCCATTCTCGTGAAGAGCTGGAAAGCACTCGGCGTTCCCTGGACGTGTCCCTTCAGACATTAAGTGCCGTTTTTGCAGAAGTTTTGCCCGGGACTGCTATTCCTTCGTCTACGGAGGAGCTTTCCCGAGTTCTTGGACCTGGGACAACGACTGACGAGGGGTTAACTCGACAAGTCCCATGGTGATGTACGTAGGGTTGTTCCTATAGGAAGAATATATGGGTGTTGGCGAACTCGGACGGCTGACAAGCAAAGACTTGCTCGTCAGATCTATATTATTGATCTCACAGTATGAATACAAGGATAACCCGGCGAGTTGTAACCTCACTAGGGTTTAGGGTATAAGATTGCACATAGTCTTTTCACCTCCCTCCTGACCCATATACATAGGGATCCAGGTCTCAGGAGTTCGATTCCAACTAGAATTACATCTATTAGATACCTGAGTCGGTACGAGACCGCCTAACTTATTCCATACTCCAACTATTAAAAAGCCCTTCGTCTTCATCTTTATATGGGCCGACAACTGAGCCTTGTAAGAAATCACCCTTTAATATAACCCGCAGGGTATGCCCATCGGGTATAACCACATCAGTAACCCCCGGACGCCTATTCGAGTCCGTAGGATCGGGTAGGGGTTCCCCCACTTTATATATCACCTGAATATCATCCTTTGCTGTTCACAACCTGTATTCGAAGGCACATTGCTACAAATCAGAGCGACTTTTAATCGCAAAATCACATAAATGCTTTAATTCGCCTCTTTAAGGGATGGTTGGTATAGTAGGCATGATTCAGCCGACGGATCGGGGTCAAGTTAATTCGCGACTCGGGCGAAATACCTTACTAACCTACTCAGTCTCAAGTCCCTTGACTCGAAAGTAGCAAACCATTCAAATCCAACCCAAGCCTGTCGGGACTCACTGGTTTGAACCAGGTTGAACATAAAGGTACCCTTAGCGCGTCCACCGGGATTTCGCTTCATGCCTGCTGGCACGGAAATTTAACGAGTCCACATAGCTTGTACGGGTTACCCGGCCTTATTCAGGTCTTATCGTTGCATAGTTTGATACAACATCGGGGACTAGACTAGGCTAGAACATCCCGGAATTGCTTTATATTTTGTGTATATCCGTTTGACATCCCCGAATGCCTGTGAATGAAAACCCCTTTGCTCTAGCATTTGCCACCGACTCAACTTCAACCTTCGGCTGACGCTGATCGTCGAGTGAATATCATCCTTCGACTGACGCTGATCGTCGAGTGAATATCATCCTTCGACTGACGCTGATCGCCGAGTGAATTTCATCCTTCGACTGACGCTGATCGCCGACTGTCAAATATCCATCGGGTGCGTGACAGCGCTGCCGATGGGAGTAGCCCCCGAGGTTGACTGCAATTGCCTGAAATTGTGCTTAATCTGAAAAAAAACAACCTGAAAAACTATTAGATGAAAGAATGACACTTCCGATGGGAGTGCACTTAGCGACTGTCTGAGTGCCGACCTTATACTATACGCCGACTGAGACTGTTTATATATATATATATTCTTTTGGGCCGCAACTATACTGAATGGCGACTGTGACCTCACGACTGTCCTACCAGCATTCCAATATTCCATGGACTGACCATTTACTCTGACACTAATGCTGCCGCAAGAATAAAATATTCCAGCCCACTTCTGAAGAGACACGACCCCTGGTGGGCCCACTTTGTCATTGACTGCTCTAACTAGTCACATTGATTTGACCGAGCGCTATGCACGCCATGCCATCACGATGATGGCCTCCTCATTTTTCACGCATCGTGGGTTACTGCGGCGCCGCTTCAGTTTCACTGCATCCGCCCGATGTACGCCACGCGTACATGCTCAGCAATCCAACGGCTGTCCTGCTCCTGCCGTTTCACATAAGTTCTCACTGCGGAGAAAATTTTTATCCTACCTTTCTCATTTGCGCCGCCGCCCTCTACTCTTCTTCTTCCTCCTACGCACCGAGCTCGCACCACTGCAGCACCTCGCCGTCCTACTCCCAGCTCATCCCCCACCGTACGATGGGAAAATCCGCCACTGCCATAGGCAAGGACACCACCGCTGCGGAGACCCAAGAAAGAGGTGGATGGCGCCGCTCCTCGCTTCGGGCAGGTCATCTCGATTCCCTGAGCACCGTCCTCCCTGCAACGCCGGTCTTTGCCCGACTAGCGGCGAGGAGAACCAACCTACTCCTGCCACGAACGAACGGGTATGCTTCTTCGACCACATGAACCGAGGGCTCTCCTTCACTGTTCATACATTCCTTTGTGGCTTGCTCTGCGTGTACGGTGCACAAATTCATGATTTGCCACCAAACGTTGTACTACACATCGCCTACTTCATCGCCCTATGCGAGTGCTTCCTCGGGATAGCCCCACACCGGGGGCTATTTCGCCTCTGCTTCAGCATCAAGAGCCAGGGGTCAGGCAGCGGCCCAGGCGGACTTGGTATTCGGGCCAAACCCAAGTCTGGGTACTTCAAGATATCGATGTCCGAGTCAGTCCAGAACTGGCGCGAACGCTGGTTCTACGTAAAGGATGAAGTTGCCGCAGGATAGTCGACTGGTCTGCCACCCTTCAATCCTGAGGCTGAGCTGACCAAGAAGCACTCTTGGAACAACGCCCTGAGCCAGACTGAAGAAAAAGACGCCAAGGAACTTCTGGCCAAGGTTGTTGATCTGCAGACTACCGAGGGTAGAGTGCTCACTGGCGCTCACCTTGTTACCACCTTCCTGCGGCGACGCGTGCAACCTCTGCAAGCACGCGCTCACCCAATGTTCGAGTACACTGGTGACGTCGACTACACCCGAGTTTCGAGTGAGAACTTCTCCACCAACGAACTGATTCAAGCGGTGAAGATGCTCACTGGTTTGAAAGTTAAAGTGGGGGAGCTAGTCTCAACCATTGACGGATACAAGAAAACCAATCCTGTACCCGAGGTATCGATTCTTTTTATACTCTCTTCCACCTTCATGTTCCACGACAACTGAAAACTTCTCTGTGCACTTACTTTTCACTTTCGTCTGTCTGACAGGGTATCGCCTACCCACCCTCCGAGCCAACTATCCTTGAAGAGGACACACCAGTAGCTCCAACTGGAGACCCTCCATCCGAACCATCAGTCGCAACAGCTCACTCGTATGGTGACGGGACAGAGAAGAGCTTGACTCACAAGCGAACTCGGTCTCCAGCCGAAAGCTCTGGCGACTCGCAGGAAAGAACAAAACGCCTTGCGACTACTGGTACCCGGGAGGAAGGCGTCCCTTCACCTACACATGTTACTGCCTCGGAGGCCCTGAAGGCCGTTCCAATGTATAGCCTTCCACCCTTGGCCATAGGAGGTCTTAGCCACCGAGAGCTATTTCAATGGGAAATGAGGTATATCTGACTAACTCACTCGCTGTTCAAGTTCTACTCCGTATACCTGACACACCTTCGCGACCTTGCAGCACTACTAGCAAGGATGAGTCCGAGAACTCGGAACCTGCCCAAACTATGACTCCTCCTCGCGAAAACGTGCCTTTCCCAATTGCATCGGCGGAAAAGCACGAGGAGGCGCAGTCGCCCGCCGTAGATGTCGCGGCTGCGACGACCTCCAAATCTGCTGCCGTGGTGAGGCCTGTCCCGCAGGATACGACTCCGGATCCTAACCACGTTAGTCACTACGTTTTCCCTCCTTGCAAACTTGCATATGAAACTATCGGGTGCACGGCGCGCTCCCGATGGGAGTAGCCCCCGAGCCCGTGGGGGACTACCTGTAGTTGAACGCAAGCTAACATCACTACTTTCTGTATGTCTGACCACCTGTAGCCTTTCCTCAACCGTCTTTTTGCCGTTGGTGGAGAATACCTTCACCTGAAGCAGGAGAACTTGAAATTCCGAGACCAGCTGCAGAAGACCCAGGGTAACAACCTGACACTTAAGGTTTTGGCGCTACTTATTCGCAGCCCACTGATTTGCTGCTCCACTTGATACAGACGAACTCAACGCGGCGCTCCAGGCTAGGGACCATGCCCGCTGCCTCACCAAAGATTTGAAAGAGGAAGTCGGCCGAGCAGCAAACGAGCTCCCCCAACTAATCACCGATGCGAAGACTCAGGGGGCGATGAAGGACGAAGAAGTGCTGACTGCGCTGCGCGCAGAGTCAGACAGTGCTCTTGCTGCTCGACTCCTATAACTCGGGAAAACTCTGGCTCGTAAGCACTTTTCTGCCGCAACTTACTGTGTCAAAACTGTCTATTGCGAATAAAGTTTACCGCTACGACTGACCGAACTATCATCCTTGCTATCCGCAGATGCTCTTGGACTGCCAGCCAACCAATTTGCGGCTACATCGACTATCGAGCTCGAGGCCGTGATTGAATCAGCGGAGCATTTCGGGAGCCGACTGAGCGGAGCATTGGCCACTTCCGCGTCTGCCTTGACTGCGCTGCACAAGATCGCCTTCCCAACTCAAGAGCCCCCGAAGGACTTGCACACCATGGTTGAGACGTTCCGGCCGGAGGGGGACTCCTTTCCCAAATTCCTTCGCGAGCAGACAGTACGTGGTTCTTCCACTGCTTTCAAGATGTTGCTGGGACACGGGATGGAGCTTGACTTGACTGCTCTACGGCCAATTTTCCCCTGAGCTCGACTGGCAAGAAGATTTCTCTTAGTCAGTTCGAGCCTGAGGCACGCCGGCTGGCAGACACCCTGTTCTTGACATTGGAACAGCGAGTCGCCACCCGCAAGAAAAAGGGGTCCGCTGCATCAGCTAGTGCCGCCAGCTCCAAATAGATTGCCTAGCTGTCCAAGGAACTGACCTAGGTTAGATAGTGGCTTTATTTTGTAGACTTTACTCGCACCTATTGCGCTGCTTTTGGATGTAACCAAACCTACGTTTTATTATAGACATATCTAAATGATCGAGGGCTACTGCTTAGCCCACGAGGCTTTATTCAAAGCCAATATATGAGCTGTCTTCTGCTTTTTGTTCCTTTTCAGTTTGACCACTGTTGGAGCTTCTCACTGAGGACTTCTTACTGCGATGCAGCTTGCTAGTACTTCCTCTCCTGATGGCGTGCCGCCTTTCAATCCCCGCGACCAATACTTGTACAATCTGGTGAAGGTGCGGTGTGAAAATGCAGAGCAAGAACTCAAAGTGACTCGGGGTACACTTGCCATACTCTAGTCAAAGAAGCCTCGACCCATAGAAAGGGAGCTCGTACTGATGAAGGAGGTGGAGGACGCTGCTGCTGGCCTTCTTTGTAAGTGCGAAGTGTGTAGCCCCCGAGTCTTTGCTTGCTTCTCCTGTGCTGAAAATTACCCTGACTTTGCTGTTGTAGGCGCCCAGACTGACGCAAGGGCTGAACAAAGTAGAGTCCAGGCGCAGCTTGTAAAGGTGACATCGGAGCATGGCCGTGATGCGTCTTCAATTTGGTCTATGCGCAGCCGAGCCACCACGCTGCTGACCCTTCGAGATCACGTCTCGCAAGTACATCACCAAACTTCCTCATTTGCCGCCACGCTCCGCTTGATACACGAGGCCATGTTCCTTCTGAATGACCAACTCGTGACTTTGTCCGTCACCAGCTCGTGGCAGGCGCCACGATGGCCTTCACTGTGCTACGACTCCACTACCCCGATGTTGATTTGGCGAAGGTTGGAGCCGGTCCTCCCGTGGGTCTCGGGTCGATTGCCATGTATGGACATTATGCTGCTGTCGAGGGAGCTGCCAGCTGTGTGATTGCCTTGATGGAACACGAAACTGCCCATGAGCTGGAGCGGAGGTGTCTGTCGACAGCGATCAAAGAGGAAGACGCGTAGTTGTCCGCGAGACTAGTTTTTCCCAGTTTCTGATTCTTGGTTAAATTAGACGAATTTGCCTGACATGTACATTTTTACCGCCAGTCCCTGAGCACTGTATGCATCGAGGTGAACTAACTAGGTCGTATATTCACATGCAGCCCCGAGTGTTGCTTGCATAGGGGTAGCTCCTCATATGTGATTAAAGAGGAACATTGTATTTTATTGCTGATCAATATACTGTTTTGCCTGGTGCGACAAAGTACATTAAGAATAGCTACTAGACTGATACCCTAAAAGATAACAAGCTGACGAGACTTACAAACTACGCATAGAACCGGCATAGGTGCGCCGCGTTCCATGAATTGTGGGACGGTTCCCCTGTGTCCGCGTGCTTCAGTCTGTACGCTCCACCGCCGATGACCTCTGTAACTACGAAGGGTCCTTCCCATGGGGACGCAAGATTGTGAACTTTCTTTTGCTTCAGCCGAAGGACCAAGTCGCCAACGGAGAACGAGCGTGGTCTCAAACGGCGACTGTGGTAATTCCTCAAGCTTTGTTGGTACGTGGCGGTTCTGGCCAGGGCAACATCACGAGCTTCGTCCAAAGTGTCGACGCCGTCCTCGAGTGCATCATATAAATCTTCCTCATCATACGCCACCACTCGGGGGGCGTCGAATTTCAGGTCGTATGGCATAACTGCCTCGGCTCTATGTACCAGAAAGAAAGGAGTGAACTGTGTTGACCTGTTAGGCGTTGTTCGCAAACTCCAGAGTACGGCGGGCAGCTCCTCTGCCCAGGCGCCTACTGCGCGTTTGAGTGGTACTAACAACCTCTTCGTCAATCCGCTACAAACTAACCCGTTGGACTTTCGATCTGACCATTGGACTGCGGGTGTGCAACATATGCGTACTTGATCTTGATACACTGCGAGGTATAGAACTCCTGGAACTCTTCTGCTTTGAAGTTGGTCCCGTTATCAGTGATTATACTATTGGGCACACCGAAGCGGAAGATTATAGACTTCATGAAATTGACTGCGGAAGTTGCGGTGGCGTTCGTGACAGGAACTGCTTCAATCCACTTGGTGAACTTGTCAACTGCGACCAGAAGGAACGTATGACCCCTGTGGTATGATTTCTTGAGTGGTCCAACCATGTCCAGACCCCATTGCGCAAAAGGCCAGGCTAGCGGGATGGTCTTGAGCTCAGATGCAGGGGCGTGCGGCCTGGTTGCGTACTTCTGGCTGCCGAGACACTTCCGTACGAGGTCCTCTACATCTCACATTGCAGTTGGCCAATAAAAACCTGCCCTTAAGGCCTTTGCAACGAGTACCCTACTGCTCGCATGATGCCCACATGTACCGGCATGGATATCCATGAGGATTGCCCGTCCATCCTCTGGTGCTATACACCTCTACAGTATTCCCAAGATGCTTCGCTTGTATAACTCCTTGTTAATGACTGTGAATGCCTTGGAGCGTCGAGTGATGCGTTTTGCCTCGACTGGATCACTGGGCAATTCCTGACATGTGATATATGAAATAAGGGTTTGGTCCACGACGGCTCGATGAGGAACACTTCGACCGGAGGAGTCGAGGTTAAGAGATTGTCGGGTTGCTGATCAGCCGATACATTTTCGCCTGGCCTTGCGGAGTGCTGGCGCCCTGCTACTCGGCTGGATTTCTGATTTTGATTGATCTCTCCTTGATTCTTTCCAGAAAAACTCCTGGCGGGACAGACTCCTTTTTGGACCCTATGTTGGCCAGCATATCTGCTTCCTCGTTGCTTTCCCGACCGACCTGCCTTAACTCGCACCCGTCGAAGTTGCCCTCCATGACATTGTACATATCACGATAAGCATGCATGTTATCTATGTTTGCATCGCACTCCTTCATCGTTTGCTGCACTAGATTCGAGTCACCGTGTATCATCAGTCGAGTTGCTCCGCAATCTTTGGCCATGCGCATGCCATGCAATAGCGCCTCATACGCTGCCTCATTATTCGTGGCTCGCTTTAAATCCATCTGCAATACATATCTCAGTTTGTCTCCTTTGGGTGAGGTTAAGACGACTGCGGCTCCAGCACCCTCGAATCGTTTTGACCCGTCGAAATACATGGTCCAAGAGTTGGACAAATCAGGGACGTGTGGCAACTGAGCCTCTATCCACTCGGTTGTGAAATCTGGCAGAATCTGGGCTTTGATTGCCTTGGGGTGCCGATAAGTGATGTCTCTGGGACCAAGCTCGATACTCCACTTGGCGACTCGCCCAGCCGCCATGGAGTTGTTGAGAATGTCGGATACTGGGGCGCTACTCACCACTACTATTGGGTGCTCTGCGAAGTAGTGTGCGACTTTGCGACTCATCATAAACACACCATACGCTAGCTTCTGGTAGTGCGGGTACCGCTCCTTGGCTGGGGTGAGCACCTCACTGAGGTAATACACCGGCCTCTGAACTAGCTGCGTTTTTCCTTCCTCCGGCCTCTCGACTACAAGTACCATATGGACCACCCTGTTGGTGGCGGCTATGTACAGATACAAAGTTTCCTGCTCTCGGGGCGCCACGAGTACAGGAGGGTTTGCGAGCATCCGCTTCAACTCGGAGAACGCCAGTCGCGCCTCCGTTGTCCACTCGAACTTGTCCGCTTTCTTCATTAGCTGGTAGAAAGGCAGGGCCTTCTCACCCATCCGACTGATGAATCTGATGAGAGCTGCCACCCTACGAGTTCTTGGACCTCGCGGAGCTTTGTCGGCTCCGGCATTTGCAAGAGATCTTGAATTTTCTCGGGATTGGCCTCGATGCACCTGGCGGACACTAGGTAACCCAATATCTGCCCTGATGGTACCCCGAACACGCACTTGGTGGGGATGAGTTTGATTCTGTACTTGTTGAGGGCTGCGAAAGTCTCCCTCAGATCGTCTTTCAGAGTTCTTGTTTCTTTAGACTTGACAACTATGTCGTCAATGTGCACCTGAATATTCCTACCGATCTGATCCCTCAGGCAGTTCTGCGTCATCCGCTGGTAAGTAGCCCCCGCATTCTTGAGCCCGAAAGTCATTTTGGTGTAGCAGTATACACCGTGAGGGGTGATAAAAGTTGTCTTTTCCTCATCCTCCTTCTTCATCTGAATCTGCTGATAACCCGAGTAAGCGTCAAGAAAAGACAGACGCTCGCACCCTGCCGTCGAGTCCACGATCTGATCAATTCGAGGCAGGGGGAAATGGTCCTTGGGGCAACATTTGTTGAGCGACGTGAAGTCGATGCACATTCGCCCATATTTAACTCCTTTTTTTTGTACGAGCACTGGGTTTGCAACCCAATCTGACTTTTTCAACTCTCAGATGAACTTGGCGTCTAGTAATCTGTCGATTTCAGAACCGACTGCCGCACACTTCGGCTCGAACAACCTTCTCATGGTTTGCTTGACTGGCTTGGTGCCTGGAAAAAGTTGTAAGGCATGCGCGGCAAGTTCCCTGGGTACACCAGGCAGATCAGTAGGGTGCCAGGCAAAACTTTCCCAGTTCTCACGAAGGAAATCGATGAGCGCGCCTTCCTATGCTTCATCTAGACTGGACGATACGAGGACTGTCTTGTCATTGTCCGCCGGGTGAACCCTATGGGCCCTCGTGTCATTTTTGGCGCTGGACGAATTCCTGTGAGCAGGTTTCTTGGCCTCAGGGAACATTGTGCTCTCATTATCGAATGCGATCTCTGCAAGCTGCTCTTGTGCACCGAAAGACTCGGATATCTTACTGAATTCCCTGTCGCAGTCGTCAGAACGCCGAAAGTCGCCACGGACTATGATGACTCCCTTTGGTCCAGGCAGCTTGAGCATAAGATACACATAGTGTGGAACTGCCACAATTCTGGCAAACGTTGGTCGCCCTAAGATTATGTGGTACTGAGAAGGCCAGTCGACGACTTTGAACTCGACACTTTCATTTCTGAAGTGGTCCTCGTCACCCAGGACAACCTCGAGCCATAAAGAGCCCAGGAGGTACACTGCCCTGCCCGGCACTATGCCGTGAAATGTGTTTTCAGACTGTTTTAAATTGTCTAGTGACATATTCATCTTGCGCAAAGTGTCTGCAAAAACGATGTTAATGCCGCTGCCCCATCCATAAACACTTTGTTCATCCTGAACCCTCCAATCAAAGCCTGAATGACAAGAGGTGCGTGTCCTGGGCGCACGACTCGTGGCGGGTGATCCGCCCGAGTGAAATCGATTGGAGTTTCTGAGCTTTGTAAGTACTCTGGGACTGCTGGTGGTGCTGCAATAGCCAAATGAACTTGGCGACTGATAAGCTTCTGACATCTGTTAGATGGCCGTCCTTTCTGTATCATGTACATTGCCCCCCTGGTTTGCGGGTACTGATCTCGGGGCGCACCCGAATTTTCCTGCTGCCGATTTTCCTGTACTGCTCCCGCGATGTGCCCTGCCGGTGGGGAGAGCCGGATTTGCCGCGGCGTTACGCCGTTTCTCAGCCTGCATTGCGATGAAGTCACGGCAGTCTTTTAGTATGTGTGTTGCTCGTAAATTGCCGAAATCATCCTTAAACAGGTGCAGTCTGCACGGGTCATTGAGTTGCTGAGCCGGTGATCGATAGGGTCGCTCGAACCGGGCTCCTCTCGGCTTGAAATCACGTCTTCTGTTTGCATCCTCTCGATTTCCGTCGAGAAGATTCCTGTCCTCTCGCTCTTCACGCGAGTTCTCCCCCTGCTGGGTCTTACGGTTTGCCCGGTTCTCCTGGAACCCCGCCGCCTCTTGCTCGACTCCATCCATTCCCCCGTATGGCCTGGGCCTGACTCTTTCGTCGAAACGGCCGTGACGTCCATTATTGCCCTACTGGCGATCAAGCTCAGGTGATGGCGTTCTGTCGTTTCTTACCGAGTCTTCCCCGTCAGCCCATTTATTGGCTATTTCCATGAGGTGCGCAATTGATTTCGGATCTTCACGACCTAATGCTTCCTGCAAGTCATTGCGCCTTACACCTTGTATAAATGCGAATATGGCGTTTTCCTCGGAGATATTCGCGCCTGAGTTTTTCATGGTAGTCCAGCGCTGAATGTACTCACGAAGTGTTTCACCAGGCTTTTGCTTGCAAGCTCCGAGCTGCTGGAAATATGCGGGTCATCTGAACGTGGATGAAAAGTTTCTCTTGAAGTCACTACAAAAAGCTTCCCATGTACCATACGAGTTGCGTGACAATCCTCTAAGCCAAGCGCGGGCTGATCCCGTCAACATTAACTGGATGTACTGCATGGCAGTCGTGGTATTTCCTCGCTAACACGCTACTGCCGTTGTATAGTCCTCTAACCAGGCCGACGGCTCTTGACTGCCATCATACTTGGGAGTCTCCGAAGTTAGTTTGAACCTTCTTGGCATGCGAGTTTCCCGTACCGCCCGATGTGAAGCACATTGCACCACATGGCTCAACATCAGATTTCGAGTCTGAACTGCTATGACTGGAACCTGGAGTGCGACTGCGATGCCTACGCTGGTGCCGGCGCCTGTTTATTAACCGCTGCGTGATTACATCTCTTGCATCGAATCCCTCCTCTGCGTAGTCATGATCAAAACTGGTGGCTTGTCTCTGCTGACGCCGCTCCTCTCTATTACGCCTGCGCTCTTCTCTCTCGCGGCGACGTCGGGTGGGTCGCTCTTCTTCGGTCTCTTCTCTGTCTCGGCTGCTCCAACTCCGTTGCCTGGACCTACTCTGTTCCAAGTCTCCTCGGTCTCGCTCGTCGCGGTGACGACGCCTGGACCTGCTACCTTCTGGCTCGTCCTGAGCACCTTCCTCCTATCGCTGACTACCGCGGCGGGTGTTTTTGCACGGGGCCGACTGATCGACTGGTCTATTGCCGTTTGCACGGGTGCCTGTACCAGGAGGATTCTGACCAGGGCTGTTCCCAGGTCGGCCCGTCGGGGTGGAGACTGGTACAAAAGCTGACCCAACATGCCCTAAAGCCTCGATCTGCGCTCGGTGAAGAGCGTGTCGTGGGACATCCTGTGGAGGCATGGTGGATCTGAGGTAGGTTGCTACAGAAGCTACGACTGCTGCTGTGGTTTTGGGATGGGAATACTGTCCTCCGCGATAGTCAAGAATTTTTGCCTGACGTTATTCAGGTTTTGTCTAGCCCCGGGTAATCTGGACCTGGTCCTTACATGCTCTGTTGTGTCCGGGTCCGCACCAGTCGAATACGAGGACGAATAAGCCAGTCTTCTTGCACTGAGCGAGTCAGCTCTTGCCTGCCGCTCGTCGAGGGTGTTCTGCAGTTCAACTAATTCGAGGTTTTTCTTGCGTAACAGGTACTGGTATGCCAATAAATCCTCCCTGGCGGAGTCGACAGATAACAACGCGCCTCTGTTAACAACATATTTCAACCTGATGGCCATCTCCTCTGTGATATCCAGTTCCTCACCCGCCATCCGTACGATGATAGGATACTGGGTGCCCTGAGGCGCCGGGTGCTGCGTAGGTGTGGCATCCACCGTGCATATTTGAATAAACTGCTGACTGTGCGTGCTGCGCACTCCGCTCTATACTCGCGCTTGCTGTCCACAAATAAACCCCCACTTTGGAGTATGGACGCGACTTGGGAAGCGACGCAGTCAGGGCAATAGCACGCCACACCTAACTCCTTCACGGAAGCGAACGGGTTTATAGTGTCCGAGGACGACGCGGGCGTGGATTTGGTTGCTGACGATGACGCAGGAATCGAAACTCCCATGAGTGACGCAGATGCGATCTTGACTGTTGATGAAGACGCGGGAGTCGAAAATCCCGCGAGTGACGCAGATGCGATCTTGATTGTTGATGAAGACGCGGGAGTCGAGGATCCCGCGAGTGACGTTGATGCGATCTTGACTGTTGATGAAGACGCGGGAGTTGAGGATCCCGCGAGTGACGCAGATGCAATCTTTACTGTTGATGAAGACGCGGGAATCGAGGATCCCGCGAGTGACGCAGATGCGATCTTGACTGTTGATGAAGACGCGGGAGTCGAGGATCCCGCGAGTGACACGGATGCGATCTTGACTGTTGATGAAGACGCGGGAGTCGAGGATCCCGCGAGTGACGCAGATGCGATCTTGACTGTTGATTAAGACGCGGGAATCGAGGATCCCGCGAGTGACGCAGATGCGATCTTGATTGTTGATGAAGACGCGGGAATGACCGATAGGTGTGGGTAAAGTGTGCAACCTCTGCAGAGTGTAAATCTATTCGAATAGCCGCGTCCGCGGTCATGGACGGTTGGTAAGGTCCCACTAGGCATGCTGGTTGTTTTAGTTTTAAAAATGAAGGTGTTTTTCGGAGAAAAACAAGGAGGTAACAAAGAGGTACCTAGGAGGTACGGAATTTGGGTGAGGATGGTTGATCTCGGGGAGACAACCAGTCCGATCTCAAGTCAGAAAAAGGGGTAACTCTATCCTAGTGTTTTGGCAGACTTTTACAAAAGAAAGTTTATGTACTTAGATATGTCTTTGCTATATCTAAGAGAAGAGAATTCTATCTCTAAATGTTTTTCTTCAACAAAGATATAGAGATGTCGTATTCTCTATGTCCAAAATCATGGTGTTTGGAAATAAGCCCTATAGTTGTATATAGGAGCTATCCTAGTTTTCGAAAATGCTTTACTTGCATCTCCATGAAAAACTGAAAACCTAGAGGTGGTCTTGCGAGTACGTAATTGTACTCATTTGGCTTTGTCCCTGGATATTCAAATGTCCAGATTACAATGATGAGGCTTATGTCGAGGAGGAGGTGTATGATTACGACTTCGCTACTTAGTTGTCACCGGTGAACTGCACTTGTGGGATAAGTGTCCGGAGATGACAAGGGCCGACGCTAGCCACGAGCTTACGCTATCTTAGTTTAATTCCGTCCTGCGTGACGAGGTTTGCAGACTTGGTCATATGATCATTAGTGTGTTGTAAGACTATTTATTCGTACGACTTGAATATGTAACTCTTTGATACCAATGTTGGTTATGTGATTGCGATGCACTGATCATTGGGATCGTGATCTTTTACATAACGTGGACATCTCGGACTTTTTTCGAGGGGTCCTTACAACGCAACTCATACCCTTTATGCAGAATCATACTGAGCTGAAAAGTCGACCTCTTACTCCTGAAGAGATCAGAGTCGATGACGAGCTCCTTATTGACGTCTCTTCATCATCAAACCCCGCAGCCAACTCCTAGTCCGAAGACAAAGTCAAAATGACTGGAGACTCGCCCGTCGGAGGCAAGAGTAAACGAGAAGAGGACGATGAAGGGAGCTCGACCGACTCCGCCATCCTGAAGAAATGCTCCGTGGCGCCCTGATGCACACGGTGGGTGTGTTGTTGGGAGACCCCAAGAGGAAGGTATGAAGTAGTACAGCAGCAAATTTCCCGTAGTTGTGAAACCAAGGTTATCAAACCAGTAGGAAATGAGAATTTCCCCGAGGTATCAACGGCGCCAGAAGTGCTTTCTGTTGGTTGACGTGGAGCCTGCACAAAAACAATCAAGATACTTTGCCCCAACTTAACAATGAGGTTGTCTCACCGGCTTGCTGTAACAAAGAATTACACGTATGTGTGGAAGAAAGATGTTTGTTTGCAGAAAGTAATAGGTTTGCAGTTGTGGTTTTATCAGATTAAAGAGTAGGACCGGGCTCCACAGTTCACTAGTGGTGTCTGTCCATAAATAATAATAACATTCATGCGGGTAAACAAATTACAGCAGGCCAATTGATAGAACAATGATGAGCAAACCAATGCATATAATAACATTATGATGTCTAGTGTGAGATTCATTCGGGCATTACAACAATATACATAGACCGTTCCAACAGATCTATGACAAATAATCCACCTTCCGGTTAGCGTACGCACCCCTTTCAGTATTAAGTTGTATTTTATCCCTAGTAGCAACAGTACATCTACAACCTTAGAGCTAGCTGTCACCACCCCAGATTAAATAGAGACATGAACCTACTATCGAGCATAAATACCCCCTCTTGTAGTCACAAGCATCTACTTGGCCAGAGCATACACAAGTAATGGAGAGCATGCAATATCATTAAATAGCACACACATGATATATTATGAAGTAATAACTTTAGTACTCAATATTCATCGGATCCCAGCAAACATAACATGAAGAATTACATAACGGTGATCTTGATCATGATAGGCAGCTCACAAGATCTAAACATGATAGCACAAGTGGAGAAGACAACCATCTAGCTACTGCTATGGACCCGTAGTCCGAGGGTAGACTACTCACGCATCAGTCCAGACGCGGTCATGGCGACGTAGAAGTCTCCGGGGACGATTCCCCCTCCCGGCAGGGTGTCGGGGAGAAGTTTTGACCTCTCCTGAATTGGTATTTACGACGGCGGCAGCTCGGGACCCGTGGAGAAAATAATGAACACCGTATGATTTATAGGTTTTTGGGGGGTACTTGTAGGCGAAAGGGCGAGGTCGGTGGAGGCCCGACGACCCCACACCTGGTGCTCGCGCGGGTCTAGGCCTTGCCGCTTGAGCACGTGGTGGTGGCGCCTCGGTGCCCCACTTCGTGACGTCTTCGATCTTCTGGAACGTTCATAATTGAAAAATAATTCCAGGAAAAAAATTGTCTAATTCCGAGAATATTTCCTTAAGTACTTTTCTGAAACCAAAAACATAAAACTTGTCAAAATGCATAAAACTATTTAAAATGCATATAAAACATGTAATACCATGGTATAATATAGCATGGAACGTAAGAAATTATAGATACGTTGGAGACATATAAACATCCCCAAGCTTAGATCTACACGTCCCGAGTAGGCAAGAACGATAAAAGAAGAAGAATTTCTGAAGTGACATGCTTTAACACAATCTTGATCACGTAATAATGTAAGGCATGTAAACTGAGATCAAATGAATAAGGATGTAGTTTATATTGATATCAAATGAGTAATAAATAAACAAATAGGTAAACCAAAGCAAACCTTTCAATGATATAGTACTAGATAGCAATCAACTGTGCAAAGTTGGTATTAAAGATGATTTAAGCTTCAAGCATAACAATATAATCATCAAATGCTTCCAAAAAACATGACAACTTTGTGAAAGGATCAAGTCAAGAAATATCTATATGCACGTAGAACATCAACTCCTTATTTGTTCAAAAGAAACAAGCAAGCGTTCAACGTTGGTTCCTGGCACCAGGATGTTTTGGCTAAGAGAATGTTAACATGGGTTTGGAAGGCCAACGGAAGAAAGACTCACAAAGCTGCACGTGATCATTAGACAAGAGGAACTCTTATAATCGAAGCTATGCAAGGAGTAGTGATTGCCACACAACGGATGCACATAGAGTTATAAGTATATGAAAGCTCTCCAATGGAACTAGTAAGGGTGGACCCAAATTTCTTGCTCACAAAGACCTAGAGCACTTTTGAGGAGGCTCATCATTGGAATATACAAGCCAAGTTCTATAGTGTAAAGTTTTATTGTTGGAACGGTCTATGTATATTTCTGTTATGTCTAAAAAGATCTATGATATGTTTGATTTGCCACCATCGAAACATTGCTATTTGGATGTTTTTCTTACTGATAATGCTTTGAAGAAAACATTTGGGGAGGATCAATGATATTCATATTATGGTTAATAATAACCTGGTACCCTTTGATTTTATTTTCTTGGATATTGAATGCAATCCATCTTGTCCAATTGTGTTGGGAAGACCCTTTGTGAGAACTGTGGGTGCTATTATTGATATGAAAGAAGCTACCATCAAGTACCAATTCCCACACAAGAATGGAATTGAACACTTCCCTAGGAAAAGAATGAAGCTAACTTTTGATTCTATTGTTCATTCAAATTATGGTAATGATTCTTCATCTCTTAATAATACTTGAGTTTTACTTTGTGCCTAGCTCAAAGGCGTTAAACAAAAGCGCTTATGGGATACAACCCACTTTTATTTCCTGTTATTTTATTTTTATTTTTCTTGTTTCAAGGACTTGTCCTACCTCTGTAGCAACTCTTTTGTATTTTTATTTATTGCAATGTTGAGTCAAGTTAAGCGTCTAGTAAAAAGTTGATGTTAAAATTCAATTCATGTGTTGAAACATATTTCTGCTGTCCACCGTTAAATTTATAACCGCTCACTTAAATGTCATAATCCATAGAAACATATTTCCGCTGCCCTTTTTCATGCGTAATCCACAGATGTATACGCAACTTTCATTAGTTTAAGGTTTTCTGATCTGAGCAAGTTAAGTGCCTCTAAAAAATTCGTCTTTACGGACTGTTCTGTTTTCGACAGATTCTGCCATTTATTTTGCAATGCCTCGTTTGCTATTTTGACTGGATATTTTTATCCTATTAAGTATCAGTTGCTGTAGCTAATGTCGAGTAGCATTGGTAGCAATTATGTTCATACAGAATATCATAATTTTTTGTGCACTAACCCTCTAATAAAGTTACTCTAAGTTTTGTGTGGAGGAAGTTTTCAAAGATCAAGAGAGAAGGATCATATAATGTGATCAAGAGGATAGTAACGCCAATGCTTGGGGATGCCCCGATGGTTCACCCCCAATATATTCAAGAAGACTCAAACGTCAAATCTTGGGCATCCCCTTCTTCATCGACAAACTATCAGGTTCTTTCTAGTGAAACTATATTTTAATTCGGTCTGATCTTATGTGCTTATCTTGAAGCGTCTGTTTATTTATGTTTTTGTTATTTTCATTCTCTAAATAAAATGGATCCTAGCATTCTTTTGTGCGTGAGAGAGACACGCTCTGCTTTTTCATATGAATACTCGTATTCTTCACTCATTCATTGAGTATTCGTCTTTTGTTATTGTTTGCTCTCTACCTCTTGTTTTGCATGCATCTCTTGTTAGAGCTGTTAGCTTTGTTATATTATACTCTCATATCTCATTTTTTAATTACTTGGAGAGTATATCTTTAAATAAGTTGATTGGTGTTTGGTTGAGAATTTAAAATGCTAAATGTGGTAGATGGTATAATTAAATGATTCATAATCTTGTAGATCATTAAATTGTGTCACTTGAATCATTGATGTTGTTTGGAGATATTAATTTGCTTAATGGTAAACATGATGGTCTAGTAAAGTGGAATGATTAAATTGTTGGTCCAGAGAAACTTGAAAACTGTGCTACACTTAAATTTCCAGTTGATTGCATTATGGTATATGACTTCTATTTGCCTAAAGCAACCTTAATAACTTTATGTTATGCGCTTCGGTCGGGGATGCCAATGGTGACTTTTTCATTCGCCATGATCCCTCTAGGATTAATTTTCATTTTGCATGATCATATTTTTATTTGGAATCTTTTTACTTGTGAGTTCTAAAACTGCGGTTTTCATGGCACTTCCACCACCATATTGCTAGCCTCTTTAGTACTTTGCATTGCCCTTTCTCACATTGAGAGTTGGTGCATTTTTCGTGGGTACATCCAAACTCGTGGGATATCTTCATCTTCTTATCCTACACATAAGCCAAATATCTTCCTCAAAACATCCACCATACCTTCCTACTACAGCATTTCCATAGCTGTTCCGAGATATATTGCCATGCAACATCCATCTTACATTACATGACTTGTTGTCATTCATTACTTATTTATTGCTTTGCGTGTTTGTGTAAAGCTGATATGTGGTTTTACCCATGTTACGCTAGAGCACTACATAACCTCCTGCACTGGCAGAGGCACCGTTGTCATATGTATTCTTGTGGCACATTCACATTAGTTACTTATATCATCAGTATGTTGTTTTATCATCATTAGTGTGTTGTCATATATCATATATAATATTAGGATGCTTGCCATATCATTTATCACACACTTGTGCTCATGTTATAGCACCATATCATTTATAGTCATCACTTGTGCTCATGTTATAGCACCATATCATTTATAGTCATCATTTGTGCTCATGTTTAGCACCTTTACTCCATATGAGAGAGTTTTCATGTCTTAGTTGCATAACAACGTGGGGAACTTTACACTATAGAACTTGACTTGTATATTCCAATGATGAGCCTCCTCAAAAGTGCTCTAGGTCTTCGTGAGCAAGCAAGTTGGATGCACCCCTACTAGTTCCATTGGAGAGTTTTCATATACTTATAGCTCCATATGCATCCGTTGTATGGCAATCACTACTCCTTGCATAGCTTCGATTGTATGACTTTCTCTTGTCTAATGATCATCTATAGCTTTGTGAGCCTTTCTTCCGTCGGACTTCAGAACCTCCGTTAACATTCTCTTAGCCATAACATCCTGGTGCCAGGAACCAACATTGAACGCTTGGTTTTTTCTTTTGAACAAATAATATATTGATCTTCTACGTGCATATTGCTATTACTTGACTTGATCCTTTTATTAAGTTGTCATGTTTGTTGGAAGCATTATATGATTATATTGTTGTGCTTGAAGCTTAAATCATCTCCAATATCTACTTTGCACAATTGATTGCTATCTAGTACTATATCATTGAAAGCTTTGCTTGCTTCACCTACTTGTTTATTCATTACTCGTTTGATATCAATATAAATTCAACCCTTATTCATTTCATCTCAGTTTACATGCCTTACATTATTACATGATCAAGATTGTGTTTAAGCATGTCACTTCAGAAATTATTCTTCTTTTATCGTTCTTGCCTACTCGGGACCAGTAGAACTAAGCTTGGAGATGTTGATACGTCTCCAACGTATCCATAATTTCTTATGTTCAATGCTACGTTATATCATATTATTACATGTTTTATATGCATTTTATATAGTTTTACGCATTTTCTGGGACTAACCTTTTTATAAGATGCCACAGTGCTAGTTCCATGTTTTCTACTATTTTTTGTTTCAGAAAAGTACTTAAAGAAATATCTGCCAAATTGGAACTAAATCAACCAAGAATTATTTTAAAATATTTGCGTCACGAAGAACCGAAGACGAGACGAAGAGGGGCCGCGAGGCGGCCACATCACCTGGTGGTGCGGCCCCACTTCCTTTAGCGCCGGGAGGTGATGTGGCGCCCTCGGGCACCCACCGACCTAGGTATTTTTCCTATAAATACCACCTTGACCTAAAAACAGAGCACGGTTAATCACTTTTTCCTCCACGGGTCCCGAGCCGCCGCCGTCGTCACCAACACTTCGGGAGAGATCAGAACTGCTCCCCGGCACCCTGCCGGGAGGGGGAATCGTCCCCGGAGGCCTCTACGTCGCAATGACCGCCTCCAGACTGATGCGTGAGTAGTCTACCTTGGACTACGGGTCCATAGCAGTAGCTAGATGGTTGTCTTCTCCTCTTGTGCTATCATGTTTAGACCTTGTGAGCTGCCTATCATGATCAAGATCATCTTTATGTAATTCTCCATGTTGTGTTTGCTGGGGTCCGATGAATATTGAGTACTAAAGTTATTGCTTCCTAATATATCATGTGTGTGCTATTTAATGATCTTGCATGCTCTCCGTTAATTTTGTATGCTCTGGCCAAGTAGATGCTCGTAACTCCAAGAGGGTCTATTTATGCTCGATAGTAGGTTCGTGTCTCTATTAAATATGGGGAAGTGACAGAAAGCTCAAAGGTTGTTGATGTACTGTTTCTACTAGGGATAAAACAGTAGTACTTTATCTAAGGATGATGTTACTTACTTACTTTACACACAGTGCTTAAGGCGATAATCTGTTGCATGCAACTTAATACTGAAAGGGGTGCAGACGCTAACCGGAAGGTGGATTATTAGTCAGAGATGCGGTTGGAACGGTCTATGTATATTGTTGTAATGCCCAAATAAATCACACACTAGACACCATATCATTAGTATATGCAATTGGTTGCTCATCATTATTCTGTTAATTGCCTAGATGTAATTTGTTTACCACGCATGGATGAATGTTATTATTTATGGAGAGACACCACTAGTGAACTATGGACCCCGGTCCTTCTCATTAATCTGATAAAACCACAACTGCAAACCTGTTACATTCTGCAAACATCACTCTTTCTTCCACACATACATTTAATCCTTTTGTTACAGCAAGCCGGTGGGATTGACACCCTCACCGTTGAGTTGGGGCAAAATAATTTGATTGTGTTGTGTGCAGATTCCACGTCAATACGTCAAGCTCTTTTCTGGCGTCGTTGATACCTCGAGGGAATTCTTCATCTCGTACTGGTTCGATAACCTTGGTTTCATACTGAGTGAAATTTGCTGCTGCACTACTTCATACCTTCCTCTTGGGCTTTCCCAACAACACACCCACCGTGTGCAATACGTCAAGCTCTTTTCTAGCGGCGTTGCCGGGAAGATAAAGATTCACTACGAGGGGAGTTTTCGCACTTCTAGTCTTTTTATTTTGTTATTGTCTTGCTTAGTTTATTTTTATTACTGTCTTGTTTGCTTAATATAAAAAATACAAAAAAAATAGCTACTTGCATTACTTTTCTTATTTCGGTTTGCAATTATTTTCTGAATTTTGTTTATTTCGGTTTGTCTAGTAATTTGCTAAAATGAGTTCCGCCGAAAATACTAAGTTGTGTGACTTTACAAGCACCAAGAATAATGATTTTATATGCACACATATTTCTCCACCTGCATCTAAAGCTGAGTTCTTTGAAATTAAACCTGCTTTATTAAACCTTGTTATGAGAGAGCAATTTTGTGGTGTTAGTTCTGATGATGCTGCTGCCCAACTTTGTTGAATTATGTGAAATGCAAAAATATAAAGACATAAATGGTGATATCATAAAACTGAAATTACTTCCTTTCTCCTTGAGAGGAAGAGCTAAAGAATGGTTACTTTCACTGCTTAGGAATAGTATTGATTCTTGGATAAAATGGAAAGATGCTTTTATTGGAAAATAATATCCTCCTGCTAAGATTATTTCTCTAAGAAGTAGCATCATTTATTTTTAACAACTAGTTAATTAACATGTTGCTCAAGCTTGGGAAAGAATGAAATCTATGATAAAGAATTACCCAACCCATGGACTGACTGCTTGGATGATCATCCAAACCTTTTATGTAGGACTTAATTTTTCTTTAAGAAACTTACTGGATTCAGCTACGGGAGGTAGCTTTATGTCCATCACTTTGGGGGCTGCAACAAAACTCTTGGATGATATGATGGTAAATTATTCTGAATGGCATACGGAGAGGACACCTCAAGGTAAGAAGGTAAATTATGTTGAAGAAACCTCCTCTTTGAGTGAAAATATTGATATTATTATGTCTATGCTTGCTAGTGGTAAATTCCATATTGATCCCAATAATGTTCCTTTATCTTCTTTAGTTGCACAAGAAGAGCATTTTGATGTAAACTTTATTAAAAGCAACAATTTTAACAACAATGCCTATAGGAACAACTATGGTAACAACAACTATAAGCCCTATCCTCCTAATACTGGCAACTCTAATGGTAACTCTTATGGTAATTCTTACAACAATAATAGGACTACCACCTCTGAACTTGAAACCATGTTAAAATATTTTACTACTACACAAAAATTGTTTATTAAAACAGTTGAGGAAAAGCTTGGATAAATTGATATTCTTGCGTCTAAAGTTGATAGTCTTGTCCTTGATGTTGATATTTTAAAATCTAAAGTTATGCCTACTGAAACTAAAGAGAATAATCCCTTTGCTAAATTTAATTCCATCCAAGTTGAAATTGATGAAAATGTTAGGATGATGGCTCAGTTACGTGCTAGATGGGAAAGAGAGAGAGAACTAGAGAAAGAGACTAATATTGTTAAAGTTTTTACTATTACTACCTCTGAAAATAATGGTGTTTCACATGTTAGTAAGCCTCCTACCATCAATGGTATCATAGTTGGTATAGGAAATGTCTCCTCTACTTCACCCGAAAATTAAAAATTGCCTAAAACTGCTGAAACTAGTGTTGACAAAAGTGCTGAATTTTTTAAGAACGTGAGAGAATATGGTTCGGTTTGCTTTGATGATAATAATTTTGGTTTTGATGATTGTAATATCTCTGAATTTATTAAGTTCTTGCAAAAGTTGGCCACAAGTCCTAATGCTAGCTCTCTTAATTTGGCTTTTACTTCTCATATTACAAATGCTCTCATAAAAGCTAGGGAAGATAAATTAAAACTTGAAACTTCTATCCCTAGAAAGTTATGATGGTTGGGAGCCCATCATTAAAATCAAAGTAGATAAATTTGATTGCAATGCTTTTTGTGACCTTGGTGCAAGTATTTCTGTTATGCCTAAAAAGCTCTATGATATGTTTGATTTGCCACCATTGGAACATTGCTATTTTGATGTTTTCTTACTGATAATGCTTTGAAGAACCTTTTGGGAGGATCTATTATGGTTAAAAATAACCTGGTCCCCATTGATTTTATCGTCTTGAACATTGAATGCAATCCATCTTGTCCAATTTTGTTAGGAAGACCCTTTCTGAGAACTGTGGGTGCTATTATTGATATGAAAGAAGGTACCATCAAGTACCAATTCCCACTCAAGAAAGGTATGTAACACTTAACTAGGAAAATAATGAAGGTACCTTTTGATTCTATTTTTTGTTCAAATTATGGTGTTGGTGCTTCATTTCTTGATAATACCTGAGTTTCACTTTATGCCTAGCTCAAAGGCGTTAAACAAAAGAGCTTATGGGAGACAACCCAGTTTTATTTCCTGTAATTTTATTTTGTTTTCCTTGTGTCAAGGACTTGTCCTACCTCTGTAGCAATTCCTTTGTATCTTAATTTTATTGCAATGTTGTGTCAAGTTAAGTCTCTAGTTGAAAGTTGATGCTTAAATTCAATTCCTGTGCTGAAACAGATTTCAGCTGTACACCGTAAAATTCATATCTCCATACTGGTACGTCAGAAAAATCTGCCATTTTCTGTGCGAAATCCACAGATGTATACGCAATTTCCATTAGTTTTGAGTTTTCTGATCTGAGCAAATTAAGTGCCTAGAAAAAATTCGTGTTTACGGACTGTTGTTTTTGACAGATTCTGTCATTTTCTTTTGCAATGCCTCTTTTGCTATTTTGATTGGATCTTTTTATCCAATTAATTAGCAGTGGCTGTAGCTAATTTCCAGTAGCATTGGTAGCAATTCCGTTACTACATAATACCATATTCTGTTACTACAGAATATCATAATTGTTTGTGCACTAACCCTCCAATGTAGTTACTCTAATTTTGGTGTGGAGGAAGTTTTCAAGGATCAAGAGAGAAGGAGGATATAATGTGATCAAGAGGATAGTAAAGACAAAGCTTGGGGATGCCCCAATGGTTCACTTTTTCTAAGGATAAAACAATGGTACTTTGTCTAAGGATGATGTTACTTACACTTTACGCACATTAAGTAAGTAACTTAATACTGAAAGGGGGTGCGGACGCTAACCGGAAGGTGGATTATTAGTCATAGATGCGGTTGGAACGGCCTATGTATATTGTTCTAATGCCCTAATGAATCTCACACTAGAAACCATATCATTAGTATATGCATTGGGTTGCTCATTATTATTCTGTCAATTGCCCACGCATGGATGAATGTTATTATTTATGAAGAGACACCACTAGTGAACTGTGGACCCCGGTCCTTCTCATTAATCTGATAAAATCACAACTACAAACCAGTTACTTTCTGCAAACATACATCTTTCTTCCACACATACGTTTAATCTTTTGTTACAGCAAGCCAGTGAGATTGACAACCTCACTGTTAAGTTGGGGCAAAGTATCTTGATTGTTTGTGTGCAGGCTCCACGTGCGTTGATGGCGCTGGTGTTGCGCCGTGCCAACGTCTCCACCAACAACCTCAAGGGAACTCTTCATCTCCTACTGGTTCGATAACCTTGGTTTCATAACTGAGGGAAACTTGCTGCTGCACTACTTCACACCTTCCTCTTGGAGTCTCCCAACAACACACCCACCGTGTCCATCAAGCATTTTTCTGGCGCCGTTGCCGGGGATTTGAGTGTTCTTCACGAGGGGAGTTTTCGCGCTTCCAATCTTTTTATTTTGTTATTGTCTTGCTTAGTTTATTTTATAGATTCACCCAACTCCAGGGGTTCGGACCTGTAACCCGGCAGGCGAGGCTGGCCTTTGGGGGAGGTGTCTTTGCAATAAAAGAAAGTGGACTGCCAGACCCTTGCATGGATGGCGAGTTTGAGAGCCGGGAAAAGAGCATCCCGACGCTTTTGGATAGCCACTCCCCCATAGATGTTAAGGGGGAGGGTTCTTTCAGATCTTTGTGGATTACAATAGAAGAACTCAAGAAACAGGACTAAGTTGGGCTATGTCTGAAGGTAATCCTCATAGAGGACGATGAAGTTACGAAGAGATAAAATGGAGTTCGGCTCTTAGTCTTGTGGCCTAAGGTCATAATAAGCTAGAAGTTGGCGAAAGAAGATAGTGTTGGGAGGTTTGAAACCCTGGTTCAGATAATCAGTAAAAACAACTACTTCTCCTTCTTGAGGAGTGGGTTGGAGTTCACCTCCAGGGGCACGCCTGCTGATGATGTTCAGGGCCTGCAGCTCGCCGGCATTAATCAAAACTTGGAGCTTGACGTTCGTCATTACTGACTTCATCCAATTGCCAGAGGGGATCGGCAGCGTGGCAGTGCCCTTGGCCTTGAGCTTAGCCTCAGCCTTGGCGGCGGCGATAGCTGGACCCTTCGCTGATACCTTGTTCACCATTGCTGTGAGTTCTTGAAGCTATATCTAAATTCGTGCGATGCAGATACAAAGAAGGGCGGAAAGACTGGAACTTTAGGGCGCAGGCGTGATGAAGATGCGCAAAGCAGCGGCGGCGCAAGCGGGCTCCGACGAGGGCCTATGGGCTTGGGCGTGTGAGCGGCGGCGGTGGCTGCTGGAGGAAGAAGATGAAGAGGAATAGCATGAGGGAAATGAAACATTTCCCCACCGTGTGCTTATTTAAAGAAGCCTAGGGGTGTTGACCTAAGGGCAGAAGGGTAAATACCCAATATAATGATGAATTCGGGAGCGATATCCAAGGCGTCAGATTTTTTCTCTGGCAGAATCTTGGGTTCCCAGGACGGTTGCAGATTTCCTCGATTCTCGCAAGGGATAACATTAAATATGTCGTTGACCGCGTAGGTTGACCGTCAGCTTCGAAAAAAGTGACGAAGGGTGAAAATCGCTAAGTCCTAGAGATTAAAGTCGCAATACAATGGTTGGGTTATGAACAGGCCGCCAGGAAGAGACGGCCAAACTGAAACTCGAGAGCCTGCTAGTCCATTAAACGTTTCTTATTTTCAGGAAGATAACCCGGAAAAAAGAATTGTCCCCAAGACCGTTCCCGAAGAGTGCAAGAGGAGAAGCAAGCCAAGTCTGGTGTCCAAGTTATCCTAGGGGCTACTGTTGGGGGGTCATAACCCGGTAAGCCCACAGACGTAGAAGACTAGCCGGCTGAGTAGGAGGCTTGGGCCGGGTCAGACGACACGAAGATGTGCCGGGTTTCACGTAAGCCGGAGGGTAACGTGCAACTTGGCGAATAAGGAAGGATCCCGAAGATCGGTATCTAGGTGCAAGACGAAGTCCCACCATGGAAGGCGTAGATCTAGAGGACTTAGAGTAGAAATCGACTATGGGAGTAACCCGGAGTCCCGCTTGTACCTCCAGAAGACCCGTCGCCAATATATGGGGGTCTCCTAGTTCTTAGATAGACAAGTTTTATCGAGAGACACACATTGTAATCTCGAGACCCGGAAGCAGAGGCGCCAAGTTCTCGATATCATACTTATCAATACAACAAAGTAGGAGTAGGTATTTACCTCCAAGAGAGGGGCCGAACCTGGGCTAACCCTTGTTTCCCCACATCGAGCTAGACCACCTCCGGATGTAAGAAGTCGCTATGCCCCAATACTAAAGTCTCTCCTTCGAGACATCTGCCGTGACCATTGTTGGCCCAGTAGAAACCAGGGTATCACTGGCCGGGCCTCCCCGCGATGCGACATGAAGAACACTCGGTATTTCGATAAGAGAGAAGTGACAGAGGCCATACCTCGCGAGACTCTGATGCCCCTACTCATGAGGCCCTCCGGAGGGCACCCAACAAGAGCCGCATGACGATGTCACCCTACCTCCTCAGGCCCCTTCGGGATGGTCAAAGCAAGGTCCCCCCACATGCTCCTTTTTGAAGGAACCCCACATGTCGGCGCATGGCGCGGGTCCCTCAAGACGTCAGGGGCCGTCGCGTGCCACTGTGCCACAGACCGACGACTGCTAAGGTTGCCTCCCCTAGGAACTGAAGGGGGAAAATTGGAGCGTCTGCTCATGGCCGTGCTCCCAAGACTTACCATTTTGGTGTCGGGCGGCGCTGCGGACCGTGCCGTGCCCACCCCTGCTTTTTTTCTCCCCTTATCAGGAACATCTGATTCGGTGCTAAAGGAGCGAGGGCCGGAGTCGCAGGGAGAAGAAGACAACGGTTGCGCAGCGCTGCAGGTCCGTAGGCCTGACTTGGTCGGCTGCCTTTGGCAAAGCAGCCGCAGAAGAGCAGGAGTTCCCTTGGAAGCATGCAGGGTCTTCCCGCCGTGGAGTATGAAGACCAAGACGGCCAATCGCCTATAAAAGAGGGCACACCCCGGCCTGCCCAAGGGCTCGGACATTGTACACTTAAACCCTAGAAAACCCTAGGTATTTACCATTGTAGCTCCATGTGTTCTACCAAGCAGTAACACCAAGCATGAGTAGGTCATTTACCTCCGCGGTGGCATGAACCTGGGTAAACAAAGTGTCAATCTATGTAGTGTGTTCATCTTCTTTGTCGAGCCTCGTGAGGTCAAAGGCAGCGCACTAAGGCCGCCAGTGTTCGATACTCCCTCTTAGCTTCTTCGGAGGCTATATTACGACATTTGGTGCACCAGGTAGGGGGCCTTTGAAAGCGCGCCCGTAACGTCACCTACGCTCGGTGATGGAGCGAGACAGTAGCAACATTAGCCGTTGCCAAGTGCAGGGCTCGGACGAGATTTCTCACAGTACCTGAGACCAGTACCCGGGGCAGACCAGGAGGGGTGACGTTCACGTCCGGCCGGCCCCGACTTGCCCCGGCGCTACACCTCATCCGGGATCTGCTCAACCTGATGCAGGGCCGACCTTCAGCCACACCATGCTCCCCCCCCCCCCCCCCGAGATGAGTGGCGCGCGCGGAGCAGGACGGAAGGCTCCCCGGAGTCCTCATCGTCTCGCTCGCGGGGTCGAAAGGAGGATCCGCCGAGCATCTCCGATGGAGAACCGGAAAAGAGGCGCTCTCCACCAACGGACGACGCTCGCCCACCGCACTACACCAGGGGAAGCACGGAGGCTCGCTCCATACGGCGTGCACCTAAAGACGCCCGCGTTACCCTCGACAGGCAGCGCGAACAGCGGCAACGGGTCCTGGGGGGCTTGGCGGCCGCCGAGCACCGTCACGGCGCTCCATCTGCAAGAGGAACCTCCGCGTACAGCGGCGGCTGCATTGCCTTCTGCGAAGACCTCCAGAGAGTTATGTGGCCTCCCAACTTCCGGCCAGAAAGCTCACAGCGTTTCGACGGGATGCAAAGCCCCCTCGAGTTTCTAAAGCGCTACAGCACGTGCATCCAAGCCACCGGCGGGAACGACCGAGTCATGGCAAACTGGTTTCCGCTGGCGTTGGAAGGGCCAGCACGAGTCTAGCTGCGCGGCCTCCCGCAGTGCTCCATCACCTCATGGGCAGACCTTTGTCGAAGTTTCGTCGCTAATTATCAGGAGGACGACGCCCCACCGACAAGTCTAGCGGACCTCCGTCATCTGCGGCAGGAGCCCGGGGAAACGCTGTGCTCGTTCACATCGTTTTAGTGAGGTGTACAGGCGGATGAGCGGAGTCAAGGACAAGGACATCGTCGCCGCTTTCATGGATGGAGCCACCCACAATGGAATCGGGAGAGAGCTCGGCAAGCGAGAGCAAGGGCGATCGGTGGTCGAGCTTTTCAGTATGGCGGACAGGTACTCCAAAGAAGAGGAATGCCAGATTTTTCAGCATGAAGCAGACGCCAGGGGCTCACCACGGGCCGAGCTGCGGCGGTGGAAACTAAAGGACGAGACAGACGACCCAGCAGAGGAGCCCCGGTTCTGCGTCTTCCACAAGCTCAGCTCACACAGAACGCAGGACTGCCTGAAGCTCAAAGGGATCCAACGACTTCAGCAGGCTAAACGGCACGACACCACCGCCTGCCGTAAGGGAAAAGAGCAGCCACCCCTCCTCGGGAGGAACCCCCATCACTCATCGGGGAAGCGACTCTTAGCATGTATGCTAGGCGGCTCACCGGCGCTGGTGCCCAATGGACATGCCGCATGAGCGTCACGCACAGTAATCACCAAGCACCCTGATACTGATACGTCTCCAACGTATATAATTTCTTATGTTCCATGCTATATTATACCATGTTATTACATGTTTTATATGCATTTTATATAGTTTTATGCATTTTCTGGGACTAACCTATTAACAAGATGCCATAGTGCCAGTTCCCTGAAAAGTACTTAAGGAAATATTCTCGGAATTGAACGATTTGTTTTCCAAAGTCCGTTTTTAATTGGGAACATTCTAGAAGACCGAAGACGACACAAAGTGGACGGCCGAGGCGCCGCTACCACGTGGCGCGAGCACCAGTTGTGGGGCCCTCAGGCCTCCACCGCATTCGCCCTTTCTCCTACTTAAAGCCCTCGAAAAACTTAAAAACCTACGATGTTCATTATTTTCTCCACGGGCCCCGAGCCGCCGCCGTCGTCAACACCAACTCGGGAGGGGGAATCGTTCCCGGAGTTGGGGCAAAGTATCTTGATTGTTTGTGTGTAGGCTCCGCGTCAACTCCGTCAAGCACTTTCCTGGCGCAGTTGATACCTCAAGGGAATTCTCATTTCCTATTGGTTTGATAACCTTGTGTAGTGTACCTGCACTTAAAATATGGCAGGTACCTGTGTATAGTGCAAATCCGTGTATCGATTCGGTTGCACACACAGTTTACGATGTAATATCATAACAATGTATCAATTTATTACAACACTGATCCAAATTTAAAAAATATTCATTACAACTTGCATAGCGTAAAGCTAGAAGTGAACAGAGTAAACATCGGAAAATTATTATTCATGGAGTCCCCATCATCAGCATGTGCCATAGGAGAGCATGTTGGTTGAAGACTCGAAACCCTTAGCAAAAATCTCACTCGTCATCAGAACAATCTGCAATAAGAAAAATCCTCTACCACCACAGGAGAGCATGTTAGTGAACGGGATCTTTAAGAAGCATTTTCCCTCCCCATAACGGCCTGACGCGCTCCACCTACAAATCCTCTACCACCACTTGTCAGGCCGGGGCGAGTCCATGCAGCTTAGTTGATCAAGCCAGAGCCCATATTGGCAATGGCTGCACGAGAAGCAATCGTCACTTGGAGTTCTTCAGATTCCTCTGTTCCTGGGTGGCCGTCCACAAGTGTAATTCCACAGGTAAACCCCTTGGAACCCACTCAACATAAACCATACAAAACCACTTTCCACCAGGGTATTTCATTCTTAACTTAGTAGAATTTACATTTCATAAAAATAGTTTAGCATATCATCAAAATTCTACTAACTGTTGCATAGGAACCTAGACACAGGAATAAGGAAGTCTAAACATGGCTTGCATAGCAAATCTATCCTACACATGCTTATAGAAAAGTAATCTACTCGTGCATAGAAAAGTACTAGGACTTTAATGAGGTCTGCCACTTGCCTTGGCAACCGAGAGTGCAACAGTTACAGTTGCAAAGACCCTCGTTTCCCTCCGAAAAGTCTAAAAAAATAAAAAGCCTCACATAAACAGACAAACAACATAACCATAAGAAATATGCTATGCATGAGATGCAACAATTTAATTTCAAGAAACTAATATATTTATGTCTTAGAATTTTTATGAAGTATGCATGATGACATTTTTAATTTGTCTTCAAATATTTAGACTTGAATTAAAAAGGGTAACTCAAGAATTTAGTTTACTGAAATAAAATTTCTATAACTAAAATTTGTAAACAAGATTTTAGTAATTTTATCTACTCAGAAATAAATTTTGTAACTAAAGTTATGTCAAAAACACTTAAACTACTCACGTGAATATTTGAAAAAAAATTATGTGTCTAAACAGAAAACTAATGAAGCCAAAAGATTCTACTGGTTTTAAGGATTCCAAATATATAAAAATATTTGAATTTGGTTCAACAGATAAAAAGTAATGATAAAAACAGTATGCATGGTCTTTTCTGCAAAACTTCCAAATAAAAAGAAATAAGAAAAATCCGCGGAAATTAATATCTGCCGTGGCGCTGACGCGACGCTGACTGTGCTTCTAACACGGATTTTACGTGGCTGCTCCATATTCGCCGATACCGATTCGGTTATAAGATTTAATCCCGGCCGCACGATTAAGATCAGACGGATCTGGGGGGTTTGACAAAAATCGAGCGGCGGCGGTGGCCGGAGACACGTCGGTGGCTTCAAACCACGGCGACGACATTGCCGGTGTCGCACGCACGCACGTTCTACGCGTCTACGAGATGGAGGAGGGGTACCGTTTCGAAGAGGATGGCCAGGTGTTGACGATGGCGCGGTCGAAGGCCTCAGAGCTTCTTCGTTCGTCGGAAATCCTTCGCGGGAGTTGCGACCGGCGGCGGCAGCTTCGGGTCGAGGACGGAGGGATGTTTCCGCTGCGAAATAAAATACCGCGCAAAGTTAAAACCGTGTGCAAGACTGACATATGAAGAAAGGAAGTGGAAGAAGGGCCCGAGGCATCATGTACTCGACGCAAATGAAGAAGTTCACCGGCGGCAAGGTGGAGATGCGGGGGGGGGGGGGGGGGGCGTGTGAGCAGCCTGGTAGCTCCCGTGCTGCGTTTTCTAGGGCAAAACAAAGAGGAGCGCGGGGGCTATTTGAAGGCGTAATCGAGGAAAGGAAACACGGCTTTAATTGCCTGGATTAAAGAGGAGGAATCGCCGGCCGGAGGTTGCCATTGTAGCGTACCTGCACTTTTAATAAGACAGATACCTGTGTATAGTGCAAATCCCTGGATCGATTCGTTTGCACACACAGTTTACGATGTAATATCACAAAAAAGTATCAATTTTATTACATCGATGATCCAGACTTATAAAATATTCAATACAAGTTGCATAGCATAAAGCTAGATTCGAAAGAGTAAACAGCGGAAATA
This sequence comes from Poa annua, assembly GCA_026929855.1. Taxonomy (NCBI): domain Eukaryota; kingdom Viridiplantae; phylum Streptophyta; class Magnoliopsida; order Poales; family Poaceae; genus Poa; species Poa annua. The sequence goes on along the minus strand of CM049427.1, from coordinate 160,163,533 downwards.
CAATGGCAGTGAGTCTCCATCAACTTCATGTTGCCACAGGCGAAAACATGTTGGTTGTAGACTCAAAACCTTTAAACGAAACCTCACTCGTCATCTGATCAAATCTGCAATAAGAAAAATATTGCAACAACGTGGGTCAGATTCCATTAAAAAAGGAGGCTGGCAAGTGACACTATGGTGGACACTTATTGGAAAAACTCTAATAACCTATATGCATATTTGGCTGGTGGAATTCAAGGCTATTTTGCATAAAGCCAATTTTTCCTAACTCTTTGGAAAACACTTTTCTTCTATTCAAGACATTCGTGGCATGAAAACCACTGTCTCATTCTACCCTTGTTCACCCTTCAAGTTTTATTTCTGAAGTTGGAATGGTGGAATCCTCCGTTTGACGTGCTTGATCAGCTGCTCAAATTGTCCGTACCGGGGACACGGCTAAGTACTTAGTTTTACACTCTGATACCATCTGTAGCGTACCTGCACTTTAAATAAGGCAGATACCTGTGTATAGTGCAAATCACTGGATCGAATCATTTGCACACACAGTTTACGATGTAATATCACAACAGAGTATCAATTTTATTACATCGATTATCCAGACTTACAAAATATTCGATACCAGTTGCATAGCATAAAGCTAGCTTTGAAATAGTACACAGCGGAAATACAATAGCAGTGAGTATCCATCAACTTCATGTTACCAGAGGCGAAAAACATGTTGGTTGTAGACTCGAAACCTTTAAACGAAACCTCACTCGTCATCTGATCAATCTGCAATAAGAAAAATATTGCAGCAACGTGGGTCAGATTCCATTAAAAATTGAGTCTGGCAAGTGACACTATGGTGGTCACTTAATGGAATAACTCTATGGCCAATTTTTCCTATCTCTTTGGAAAACACTTTCTTCAAATCAAGACAAGTATGGCATGAAAACCATAAATCTCATCTTCCCTTGTTCACCCATCAAGTTTTATTTCTAAAGTTGGAATGATGGAATCCTCCGTTTGACGTCCGTGATCAGCTGCTCAAATTGTCCGTACCGGGGACACGGCTAAGTACTTAGTTTTACACTCTACAGAGGTTGTGCACGTTCACCATTGTACCCATTCAACCCAAACGATCCTTTACACACCTATAGTGATATGGAAAAGGAGAAGAATGAGACGAGATCTTTCAGAAGTATTTTCCCTCCCACTCTGGCTTGACCCGTTCCACCTAACATCCCCCTACATCTTCTTGTCAAGCCGGAGAGAGTTCACGCAACATAATTGATCAAACCAGAGCCCATTGGCAATGGCTGCACTGGAAGCAGTCGTCACTCGGAGTTCTTCAGATTCCTTTGTTGCTGGGTGGCCATGCACAAGTGTACATACTCCAGGAACCATAGACATAGACCTGAGTAGCCACTCAACATAAACCATACAACCACTTACCACCCAGGTGTTTCATTCTTAACTTAGTAGAATTTAGATTTTCACAAAACATCATTTGCATAGCATCAATAAATCTACTAAGTATTGCATAGGAGCCTAGACACAGGAATAAGGAATTTCTACACAGGTTTAACATAGCAATACTATCCTACACATGCTTATATAAAAATACACTAATTAATGCATATAGAAAATAGTAGGAAGTTTATGAGGTGTGCCACTTGCCTTTGAATGTTGTCGTTGTTCACAAACTCTTTTCAACAACGAACGTTTGCTCTCCGTTCAATCTAAACAATATAAGCAAACAACAATTCAACAATCAACAAACAACAATCATCAAACATTCACGCACAAACATAGTGAACAAATAAGTTTCATAAAACTTCTAAGGAAAATATGTCATGCATGATATGCAAATTATTTCTAAGGACTAGAGATGCTTTTCATGCCATGAAAATCTTTTATGTATTGCATGGCAAGTAGGTTGGTCAAAATGACTAAGGACTAAGGTCAGAAGTTGGACACAATAGCTTTGTTATAACTTATCTTGAATAAGCACTCAAATGGCTTAACCATGATGTGCATAAATACTTGAAGAAAATACTAAGTCTATAAGGTGAAAGACAAGATTAGGAAAGAGGGAAAAGATAGAAAGAAAGATGTAGTTGTCCTCCAGGCTTCATCTCCAGACTTGTAATATTCTCCTTGGTGATGTCTTGATTGAATTCTTGGTAGACTTGAATAATCTTCAGACTTGATGATTTTTGAATCACCTAGGCTGGTCTTGGATTTAACTTAGTCTTCAATAGGTCTAGGAGAAGAAAGGAGAAATGAGAGAGGAAGCAAGACTTAGAAATATTGTTGGTTGGTCTTCATGAACTTCTTCTTGATTTTCTTCTAAGTACTTCTTCTCCTTGAAGATACTTTTGAAGTCTTTTTGACTGGATCCTACGTGGATAAGTGAGTAGATCTGGGCCGTCAGACCTGGATCTGGCGGTCCAGATCAAATCCTACCAATTTGTTACTGCGATCTAATCCTGGCCGCAGATTGAAGATCGGACGACGCTGGGAGAAGGAGACCTCACCGTGGCGGCGCCGGTGGTCGCCGGAGATGGAGGAGACGGCGGCGCTGGGCTCGGGCGAGGACGCTCCCGTCGTTGCCGTGCTTCCCTGGGCTTGTGGAGTTGACGGAGAGGTGCGCCACGCCACGACGAAGAGGATGGAGGCGGTCGTTGGTGGCGGGGTGCTCCGGTGCTCGCCCTATTCCTCACCGGAGTTGGGAAAGGCGGCGGTGATCTTCGGTCGCGCACGAGCAGCTCGGTACACTACACGAAAACATCGAATGCGAGGCTTAGGAGATGCGCACTGACGCAAGGGAGAGGTAGGAGGGCTCATGGGCTCCGGGAAGGTCTTCACTCGCCGGAGATCAAAGAAACACGGCGGCGGGGTGGATGAACTCCGGCGACCATTTTCTCCGGCCTGGCGGCGTGATTAGGTTAGGGGCGCGAGGGGAAAGCGAGAGGAGGTTGGCGGGATTTATATGGGGGCAGAGGAGGGAACGCTCGCGTTGATTTCGCTCCAAAATTTGGAAAGGGATCGCCGGCGTTCTCGGGCGCGATTTCTGGAGGTTGAAGACGGTGACGTCAGCATGACATCATCGGTTTTTCTTTTTCCTTTCTGATTTTTCTTTTAATTCATATCTTTTGATTTATTTGTCCAAATGATGTCAAACAAATTTATAAAAATTTGTAAAACTATTATCTTTGTGTTAAACCAGTTGTGGGCATGTTTTGAACATTTTTTAAAAATAATACTTTGAAATATTGATTAAATACAAATTTGACACTTAGAGTCAAATTTGAAATTATATCTTAATTAAATTTTCTTTTGGCTAAATAAAATTTGTAAAATACGCACATTCCAATATGTTTGAATTTAAGTCATTTAAACTCATTTCCAAATACTCCCTCCGATCCATATTAATGGACTTAACTTTGTCTAGATACGAATGCATCTAGTCTAAACACTTAACTAGATGCATTCATATCTAGACAAAGTTAAGTCCATTAATATGGATCGGAGGGAGTACTAAATTCATTTTAGACTTTAGTATAATATTAAATAACATAACATATAATATATGAAAATAAAAAGGGAAATTAATGTATTCATTTTAATTCAAAATAATTTGTGCACCATTATATTTTGTATTAAGGTAATTCAATTGAAACTTCATAACAACTTTGGAAAAGATTTTAGTTTTAATTCATTTCTTATTTAGAATCTATTAATCATTTCATGCTTTTAAAATAAATAAAATTCATTTAAGCAAAAGAAATATTTATTTGGATAATTCATTAATTTTAATTTATGAAGTTTTAAAGTTATAAACCATAGGCTTATAATTTCCAAACTATATTTTGAACTTAGTTAAAAGAGTGAAAACCATTTGGCAATTATACCATTTTAATAGTCTTGAATTTATGAATAGATATGGCTAAGTGGTTGAAATCAATTACTTATAAGTAAACTATTTTATTAGAATAAAATGGTTTGAAAGTTTGTAACACATTTGTCAATTTATATAATGAGGCTTAAGAAAATACAATGGGATAATAAAAATGTTTAACTTGAAACAAGTTTTTAAAAATTAGTGATTACTTCAGATATTTGAATTAATAAACCTTTTTAATATGCATGAAGTCTTTTATAATTGGTTTTCTTATGCATTTTAATATTTTATTTTAATCAAAAACAAAAGTTTTAAATATTAGAGATTTTTGAACATTATAAAATGTTCGGATGTTACAGACTACCACCCTTAAAAGGAATCTCGTCCCCGAGATTCGGAGAGGCTAGAAAGAAAAGTAGATGTTTGGAATGATTCTGATAGCTCGAGAGGTTTTGATAGATGTAATTTCTGACATGGAGACTTGAAAACTGGAAGGGGATGATTTTTTCGATTGGGGAGGCCAGTAGGAAAGATAGTTTGGGATCTCCGCTTTGAGGCAACTGGATTTTAATTATCTGGGTGGCTACCAGCCTTAAAAGAAAATTTTGTGGTCAATCTAGAAACTTTGTTTAATCTTGCTTATTTTTCTGATGTAGAGTGTACAAGTATTCAAAATACAATGATATGTGGTGGAAGGAACGATTAAGGACTTACTATACTCCGCATAGTCCCATTGATGGACACCTCCTTCCTCTTCTTAGGGCAACAGTTGGCATAGTGCCCTTTATCATTACACTTGTGACACGTCACGAGACTGATATCATTCTTGTGCGAGCGGATAAGGCAGTTCTCCTTCACCTTTGCTGGGCACTTATCAACGTAATGTCCCTTGTACTTACATTTGAAGTAGATTACGTCGCTTAAGTTCTTCTTAGGTGTTTCCAGGGCTAAAAGTTCTTCCAACTCTTGTGTGCCATATTCTATCTCAATTAAAGAAGTCCAGTCTCTTTTGATGTGACAACTTCGAGCTAGGTGATCTCCTTCACACTTATAGCAACACTTGGAGGTACTTTTGGATATGTTCGGGTGTGACTTTACTCTCACTTCATTTTCCATCTTGATAGGAGCTTCAATCGTCCTTGGACAAGGATTTGGTTCAGTGTCCTTACCAATCTTCTTCTTTATGCAGTTCGATGAATAATGTCCTTGTTCTTCCAGGGTCTTCATGAGAGACTGTTGCATTCTTTCCTTGGTTTGCTGGATAACTTCTTGCACCAAGGGATAGAGTTGACACTGTATTGGAACATGATTTGTTCCTTCACACAAGAAGCAAGTAATCTGACTTGTGGGGCATTCCTTAACTAGATGTCTGGTATGACCATGGGGCCACTCATCAGAATATTCTTTGGACGTATGTCCTATCTCTCCACAAGTTTTGCATGCCTTTGGTTTGGTCATAAGGACCTCTTCAAAATCACTATGGTTTTGATCAATCTTAGGCAGGTTGTCATTGATCAAATTCCACAGCTGACTATGGTTCTAGAATAGAAGTCGCATTGTTGTGTGCAAATCTTTAGTGTTGGTATTGGGGTGAGACATCTGTTTGGTTTAGATTATGAATGAGTTGAGTTATATGTATTATGGAGAAATCCTAATTCAATAAATCAGAACAAGGCAACCAATCTATAACAAAATCAATCAACATCTAACAAACATCAAGCAACATGGTTCACAACAAACAAACAATCTAGTATTGTCATATAGCCAAGTTGATATGATCAATACACTAACACGATTACGTCGTTTTATTTAAGTGGTGGTCAAATCTACCTCCTTTTGTGAGTGCTTCATGTTCTTGTTCAACTTTCTTAGATATCTTCGAAGTGTTGGCCAAAACCTGGTCTGTCAGTGGTGTTCCATGCATGTAGAACTTCATGATGAATTGTAGCTTTTCCATATGAAGCAGAAGAATCAGTCTTAGACTAAAGAACATAGTCATCTAGAGTAAGATAAGGTATTTTTAGAAGGTTTATAGTAGACGAGAGTACAAACGATACCTGCAGAATGTTGTCGTTGTTCACAAACTCTTTTCAACAACGAACGTTTGCTCTCTGTTCAATCTAAACAATATAAGCAAACAACAATACAACAATCAACAAACAACAATCATCAAACATACATGCACATACATAGTGAACAAATAAGTTTCATAAAACTTCTAAGGAAAACATGTTATGTATGATATGCAAATTATTTCTAAGGACTAGAGATGCATGTCATGCCATGAAAATCTTTTAAGTCTTAAGTGAAAGACAAGATTAGGAAAGAGGGAAAAGGTAGAAGAAAGATGTAGTTGGTCTTCCAGGTTTCATCTCCAGACTTGTAACATTCTCCTTGGTGATGTCTTGAGTGAAGTTTTCATAGACTTGATAAATCTTCAGACTTGGTGGTACTTGTATCCTCGAGGCTGGTCTTGTATTTAACTTAGTCATCATGAAGTCTAACAGAAGAAGGGAGAAAAGAGAGAGGGAAGCAAGACTTAGAAAATATTTTTGGTTGGTCTTCATGAAGTTCTTCTTGATTTTATTCTAAGTGCTTCTACTCCTTGGAGATGCTTCGAGAGTCTGTTTTCTTCTAAGTCCATCATTGGCCTTCTAGATCCATGTTGAAAATCCTAAGTGTCTAATGCATAGCACTTTTCCAAAATACCAAGTTGAAAATAGTCCTAACTTAGAGAAAATGAGGGAGGAGTTTTCCTATGAGAAGTATAACTATATAATAAAATAAGTTATACATGAAATGCACTTTTTAATCACAAGAAAGCATCAAATAACTTTAGTGATTTCTTTATAAATATGCATGAGGTTAAAAATGCAATTTAATTAATTTCTATTTTTGCAAAATATAAATAAAGAAATAAATATAACCTTAAAGTTTTCTATGATAATTTTTTATAATTTTTTTTTATAAATAGTGCTAATGGGGAGGGCACGTTTTATCAAAAAAAATAGCAATTGGATTTACTCAAAAATAATGTTTATATCAAAAGTTTTGTCAAATTTACTAAATATCATATTTTAAATTTGAATAAATCTAATTTTTTCAAGGTTGGAAAATAACAGAACTAGCACAATCTATAGGCCATGGGCTTTTCAAAGATATTTTATTTACAAATTTTGACCTTACAGAATTAAAACTATAATTAAAATAATGTTTTATATGTTTCTGTAAATATCAAGTTAGTGCACGACTTAAATACAAGTTTTTATTATACCATTATTTTCTACACGTTCATACGATTCCATAGACTACAAAAACATCAAAAACGGAGTTACGGTTGATTTAATATGAATTTTGGAAGTTATGTCTAGTCAGAAAAACGAAAATATTGAATAGGTGACCTATGACATTTTTCTAATGGCTGCTACACTTCATCAAGTGATATGTACGTAACAAGATAGAAGGAAGCACTGCTGCAGCTCACCGGCGAGAGAAGATGACGGCGGCGGTGTATCGACCGGGCGATCGCAGGCGGACGCGGACGGTCGGCATGCTGTGGTCGTCGGCGACGGGTGTGGACGGCGACGACGTTTCGGAAGCTCCCGGACGCGAGGGAGACGACGGCGACGCGCGGCTGGACACGGCTGAGCGGAAGACATTGTCGGAGTTGAGCGGCGATTCCCGGAGCTGCGTGGAGAGGCGAACGGAGTGGCGACGGCGACGATGACCTTCGGGGAGCTCGGCCTCCACGATTTGGCTGTGGAAATGAAGTAAGGAGGGTGTTTAAAGGAGCGCACGGACGTGGGAAAGAGTAAGGACCAAGAATCGGCGGCGGGGACTCACTCTGCTCGCCGGAATCCAAGAAATACGGTGGCGGTCGAGCGAAACTGCGACGAAGAAATTCGTCGGCCTTGGGGCGTATTGGAGAGCGCTTTTGGGGGGGGGGATGGAGGAGGAGGTCGAGGGCTATCTATAGGAACCAACCGTGCTTGATTTGGTGCAATAATTTGCCCGCAATCAATCGGAGATTAATTTCGACCAAAAACGGCCATGTCTAATGGCGGACGAAATTAGAGCAATTTAGGGCGTTTAAGAGAGGGCTTTTATGGGGGAATGAAAGAGGAGATTAAGGGCTTTAATTTGAAAGAAACGGTGCGTCATTTGGTGCTCTAAATCGCTGGGAATCAATTCGGGAAGGATGCACAGAGTGGTTTTCGCGTGCGTGCGTTTCTGGTTTCCGTCCCAGCTTGAAGACGAGCTGATGTCACGCTGACGTCAGCGATTTTTTTTCAAATTTCTTTGATAACTTTTGATTTAAGACTCCAAATTAAGTCAAATAAATTTCTAAAAATTTGTAAAAATAATACATTTGTGTTAAACCTGTTGTGGGCATGTTTTGAACACTTTTCAAAAATCAAAATTTTTGAATTATTGATTAATTACAAATTTGACACTTAATATCAAATTTGAAAACATGACTTTAATAATTTCGTTTTTGGCTAAATAAAATTTATAAAAATTCAACACTTATATAAGTTTAAAATTAAGATATTTAAACTCATTTTCCAACATTAAATCATTTTTGGCTTTAGTTCAATATTAAATAACATCACACATTTATTTGAAACGAAAAGAGAAATATAATGTATTCATTTTTAATTCAAAATATTGTGTGCACTATTAAGTTTTATATTATGATAAATCATTTTAAAACTCTATAAAATACCTTTGGAAAAGATTTTAGATTTATTTCATTTCTTATATTGAATATATTCATGAGAATCATTTTATGTTTTTAACATTAATGAAAATCATTTAAGCTAAGGAAATGTTTATTTGGATAATTCATTAATTATATAATCTATGAAGTTTTAAAGTTATAACCTATAGACTTGTAATTTCCAAAACTATGTTTTGAACTCATGTAAGATAATGAAACCTATTTGACAATTTGACCATGTTTTAAATAGTTTAAAAAGGATACTTCTAAGTATTATTTTAATTTATGAATACTTATGGCTAAGTTATTTAAATCAAATACATACAAAGAGACTTTTTATTACGAAAATGGTTTGAGAGTTTGTAAATTATTTGTCAATTTACATATTGAGGTTTTAACAAATACAATGGATATTATAATGTTTAACTTGAAACAACTTTTTAAATAATGATTATTTGAGATATTAAAGATATTAAACTTTTTCAATATGCTTGAGGTCTTTTATATTTGGTTTTCTTATGCATTTTAATATTTTATTTTAATCAAACAAAAGTTTTAAATTTTAGTGATTTTTAAACATTCCAAAATGTTGGGATGTTACAGATTACCACCCTTAAAAGGAATCTCGACCCCGAGATTCGGAGAGGCTAGGAAGACAAAGCAAATGCTTGAATGATTCTAATAACTCGGGATGTTTTGAGAAATGAAATTTCTGACATGGAAACTGGAAACTAGCAGGGGGTGAATTTTCTGATTGGGGAGGCTCGAAAGAAAGATGGTTTGGGATCTCTGGGTTGAAGGCAGCTGGGTTAGAATTATCTGGGTGGCTACCACCCTTAAAAGAAATTTTTGTGGTCAGTCTAGGAACTTTGTTTAATCTTGTTTATTTCTCTGATGTAGAGCGTACAAGTATTCAAAATACAATGGCATGTGGTGGATACAGAAATTTTAGCACTCACGTTTTCCACTCGGTCCTTGGAGAGATTTATCCTTCTTCCTCTCAGGGCAGCCACTGACATAGTGTCCTGTTGCTCCGCATCTGCGGCATGTCACGGGGCTGATGATTTTCTTGTGCGAGAGGGTAAAGCATTTCTCCTTCATCTTTACTGGGCACTTATCAGCATAATGTCCCTTGCCCTTGCATTTGAAGCAAATTACGTCGCTTAAGGTCTTCTTCTTCTTAGGTGTTTCCAGGGCTAAAAGTTCTTCCAAGTCTTGTTTGCTATATTCTATCTCAATTAAAGAAGTCCAGTCTCGTTTTATGTGACAACTTTGAGCTAGGTGATCTCCTTTGCACTTATAGAAACACTTGGAGGTACTTTTGGGTGTCCTCGGAAGTGACTTTACTCTTATTTCATTTTTCACCTTAGTATGATCCACAATCTCATTTTGACGAAGATTTTGTTCAGTATTCTGACCAATCCTTTTCTCTTTGCAGTCCCATGAATAATGTCCTAGTTCTCCACAGGTAAAACATGTTATATGGCTAATATCTCTTTTGAATTCCTCCTTGTTTTCTTGTACTTCCACATACTTCATGAGATTTTGTTGCATTCCCTTTTTGGCTTGCTGACTGACTTCTTTTACTACGGAATAAAGTTGACACTGTATTGGGACATGATTTGTTCCTTCACACAGGAAGCAAGTAACCTGACTTGTGAGGCATCCTTTACCTGGATGTCTGGTATGACCATGGGGCCACTCATCAGGACATCCTTTGGACATATGTCCTATCTCTCCACAAGTTTTGCATGCCTTTAGTTTGGTCATAAGGTTCTCTTCAAAATCACTATGGTTTTGATCAATCTTAGGCAGTTGGTCATTGATCAACTTCCACAGCTGACTCTGGTTCTCTAATAGTAGTCGCATAGTTGTATGCAAATCATTGGTGTTGGTATTGGGGTGAGACATTTGTTTGGTTTAGAAAGCAATGAGTTGAATTATTTGTACTTATGGAGGAATCCTAGTTCAATAAAACAAAACAAGGCAACCAATCTATAACATAATCAATCAACATCTAACAAACATCAAGCAACAAGGTTCCCAACAAACAAACAATCTAGTATTGTCATATAGCCAAGTTGATATGATCAATACACTAACACGATATCGTTATTCTATTTAGGTGGTGGTCAAATCTACCTCCTTCGTGAGTGCTTCAAGTTCTTGTTCAACTTTCTTTGATATCTTAGAAGTGTTGGCCGAACCCTGTTTCTTCAGTGGTCTTCCATGCATGTAGAACTTCATGTTGAATTGAAACTTTTCTATATGAAGCAGGTTAATCAGACTTAGACTACAAGAACATGGTCATCTAGAAAAAGATAAGAGGTTTTCAGAAGGTTGATAGTAGATGAGAGTATGAGGAAGACAGAGTGAAAATATTTGGTTTTAGAAAAGTGAAGAAAAATAGATTTTCAATCCTATGGTCAAACCTATTTCTATCCAAACCTAGGGTTTCGAACCTACAGGCAACACAGAGCTCTGATACCATCTGTAGCGTACCTGCACTTTTAATAAGGCAGATACATGTGTATAGTGCAAATCCCTGGATCGATTCGTTTGCACACACAGTTTACGATGTAATATCACAACGAAGTATCAATTTTATTACATCGATGATCCAGACTTACAAAATATTCGATACAAGTTGCATAGCATAAAGCTAGCTTCCAAAGAGTAAACAGCAGAAATACAATGGCAGTGAGTCTCCATCAACTTCATGTTGCCACAGGCGAAAACATGTTGGTTGTAGACTCGAAACCTTTAATCGAAACCTCACTCGTCATCTGATCAAATCTGCAATAAGAAAAATATTGCAACAACGTGGGTCAGATTCCATTAAAAAAGGAGGCTGGCAAGTGACAATATGGTGGACACTTATTGGAAAAACTCTAATAACCTATATGCATATTTGGCTGGTGGAGTTCAAGGCTATTATGCATAAAGACAATTTTTTCTAACTCTTTGGAAAACACTTTTCTTCTATTCAAGACATTCGTGGCATGAAAACCACTGTCTCATTCTACCCTTGTTCGCCCATCAAGTTTTATTTCTGAAGTTGGAATGGTGGAATCCTCCGTTTGACGTCCGTGATCAGCTGCTCAAATTGTCCGTACCGGGGACACGGCTAAGTACTTAGTTTTACACTCTGCAGAGGTTGTGCACGTTCACCATTGTACCCATCCAACCCAAACTATCCTTTACACACTTATAGTGATATGGAAAAAGAGAAGAATGAGCCGAGATATTTCAGAAGCATTTTCCCTCCCACTGTGGCTTGACCCGTTCCACCTAACATCCCCCTACATCTGCTTGTCAAGCCGGAGAGAGTCCATGCAACATAATTGATCAAGCCAGAGCCCATATGGCAATGGCTGCACTGGAAGCAATTGTCACTCGGAGTTCTTCAGATTCCTCTGTTCCTGGGTGGCCATTCACAAGTGTACATACTCCAGTAACCATAGACATGGACCTGAGTAGCCACTCAACATAAACCATACAACCACTTACCACCCAGGTGTTTCATTCTTAACTTAGTAGAATTTAGATTTTCACAAAACAACATTTGCATAGCATCAATAATTCTACTAAGTATTGTATAGGAGCCTAGACACAGGAATAAGGAATTTCTACACAGGTTTAGCATAGCAATATACTATCCTACACATGCTTATATAAAAATACACTAAGTAATGCATATAGAAAATAATAGGAAGTTTATGAGGTGTGCCACTTGCCTTTGAATGTTGTCGTTGTTCACAAACTCTTTTCAACAACGAACGTTTGCTCTCCGTTCAATCTAAACAATATAAGCAAACAACAATACAACAATCAACAAACAACAATCATCAAACATATATGCACATACATAGTGAACAAATAAGTTTCATAAAACTTCTAAGGAAAACATGTTATGTATGATATGCAAATTATTTCTAAGGACTAGAGATGCATGTCATGCCATGAAAATCTTTTAAGTCTTAAGTGAAAGACAAGATTAGGAAAGAGGGAAAAGGTAGAAGAAAGATGAAGTTGGTCTTCCAGGTTTCATCTCCAGACTTGTAACATTCTCCTTGGTGATGTCTTGATTGAAGTTTTGATAGACTTGATAAATCTTCAGACTTGGTCGTTCTTGTATCCTCGAGGCTGGTCTTGGATTTAACTTAGTCATCATGAAGTCTAACAGAAGAAGGAAGAAAAGAGAGAGGGAGGCTAGACTTAGAAAATATTTTTGGTTGGTCTTCATGAACTTCTTCTTGATTTTCTTCTAAGTGCTTCTACTCCTTGGAGATGCTTCGAGAGTCTGTTTTCTTCTAAGTCCATCATTGGCCTTCTAGCTCCATGTTGAACATCCTAAGTGTCTAATCATTAGCACTTCTCCAAAATACCAAGTTGAAAATAGTCCTAACTTTGAGAAAATGAGGGAGGAGTTTTCCTATGAGAAGTATAACTATATAATAAAATAAGTTATACATTAAATGCACTTTTTAATCACAAGAAAGCATCAAAATAAGTTTTGTGATTTCTTTATAAATATGTATGAGGTTATAAATGTAACATAATTAATTTCTATTTTTCCAAAATATAAATAAATAAATATATATAAGCTTAAAGTTTTTTATGATTAAATTTTTATAATTTTTTTTATAAATAGTGCTAATGGGCAGGGGACGTTTTAAAAAATAGCAATTGGATTTACTCAAAAATAATGTTTATATCAAAAGTTATGTCGAATTTACTAAATATCATATTTTAAATTTGAATACATCTGAATTTCTCAAGGTTGAAAAACAACAAAACTAGCACAATCTATAGGTCATGGGCTTTTCAAAGATATTTTATTTACAAATTTTGACCTTACATAATTAAAACTATAATTAAAATAATGTTTTAGATGTTTCTGTAAATATCAAGTTAGTGCACAACTATGATAAAAGTTTTTATTATACCATTATTTTCTCCACGTTCATACGATTCCATAGACTAAAAAAACATCAAAAATGGAGTTACGATTGATTTAATATGAATTTTGGAAGTTATGTCTAGTCAGAAAAACGAAAATATTGAATAGGTGACCTATGACGTTTTTCTAATGGCTGCTATCCTTCATCAAGTGATATGTACGTAACAAGATAGAAGGAAGCACAGCAGTAGCTCACCGGCGAGAGAAGATGACGGCGGCGGTGGATCGGCCGGGCGATCGCAGATGGACGCGGACGGTCGGCGTGCTGTGGTCGTCGGCGACGGGTGTGGACGGCGACGACATTTAGGAAGCTCCCGGACGCGAGGGAGACGACGGCGACGCGCTGCTGGACACGGCAGAGCGGAAGACGAGGTCGGAGTTGAGCGGCGATTCCCGGAGTGGCGTGGAGAGGCGAACGGAGTGGCGACGACGACGATGACCTTCGGGTCGAGCTCGGCCTCCACGATTTGGCTGTGGAAATGAAGTAAGGAGGGTGTTTAAAGGAGCGCACAGACGTGGGAAAGAGTAAGGACCAAGAATCGGCGGCGGGGACTTACTCTGCTCGCCGGAATCAAAGAAATACGGTGGCGGTTGAGCGAAACTCCGGCGAAGAAATTCGTCAGCCTTGGGGCGTATTGGAGAGGGCTTTTGGGGGGGAATGGAGAAGGAGGTCGAGGGCTAACGCACAATAATATGTTGAACTACTTCAAAAAGTCTACGTGTAAGATATCCAGCATCCGCTGTTCGTACAGCAGTATCTACAACCCCTTTGCGGGCTCCGTAGCAGGAAATCTATAGGAACCAACCGTGCTTGATTTGGTGCAGTAATTTGCCCGCAATCAATCGGAGATTAATTTCGACCAAAAACGCCCATGTCTAATGGCGGACGAAATTAGAGCAATTTAGGGCGTTTAAGAGAGGGCTTTTATGGGGGAATGAAAGAGGAGATCAAGGGCTTTAATTAGAAAGAAACAGTGCGTCATTTGGTGCTCTAAATCGCCGGGAATCAATTCGGGAAGGATGCACAGAGCGGTTTTCGCGTGCGTGCATTTCTGGTTTCCGTCCCAGCTCAAAGACGAGCTGACGTCAGTTTGATAACTTTTGATTTAAGACTCCAAATTAAGTCAAATAAATTTCTAAAAATTTGTAAAAATAGTATCTTTGTGTTAAACCAGTTGTGGGCATGTTATGAACACTTTTGAAAAATCAAAATTTTGAATTATTGATTAATTACAAATTTGACACTTAATATCAAATTTGAAAACATGGCTTAAATAATTTCGTTTTTGGCTAAATAAAATTTATAAAAATTCAACACTTACATAAGTTTAAAATTAAGTTATTTAAACTCATTTTCCAACATTAAATCATTTTTGGCTTCAGTACAATATTAAATAACATCACACATTTATTTAAAATGAAAAGGGAAATATAATGTATTCATTTTTAATTCAAAATATTTTGTGCACCATTAAGTTTTATATTATGATAAATCATTTAAAAATCTATAAAATACCTTTGGAAAAGATTTTAGATTTATTTCATTTCTTATATTGAATATATTCATGAGAATCATTTTATTTTTTGAACATTAATGAAAATCATTTAAGCTAAGGAAACGTTTATTTGGATAATTCATTAATTATATAATCTATGAAGTAAACTTATAACCTATAGACTTGTAATTTCCAAAACTATGTTTTGAACTCATGTAAGATAATGAAACCTATTTGACAATTTGACCATGTTTTAAATAGTTTAAAAAGGATACTTCTAAGTATTATTTTAATTTATGAATAGTTATGGATAAGTTATTTAAATCAAATACTTACAAAGAGACTTTTTATTATGAAAATGGTTTGAGAGTTTGTAAATTATTTGTCAATTTACATATTGAGGTTTAAACAAATACAATGGATATTATAATGTTTAACTTGAAACAACTTTTTATATAATGATTATTTGAGATATTAAAGATATTAAACTTTTTCAATATGCTTGAGGTCTTTTATATTTGGTTTTCTTATGCATTTTAATATTTTATTTTAATCAAACAAAAGTTTTAAATTTTAGTGATTTTTAAACATTCCAATATGTTGGGATGTTACAGCCATGGACGGACGCGCGATTTGGGGAAGAAGACCGCGTCGGTGATGACAGGTGGGACCCGCATGGAAGTGACAGAGAGAGAGGAGAAGAGGGTTGGGCCGCTGGCGGGCTGAAAGCGACGCGCGCGTGGTAGGTAGGGGTGGGCTTCGGCCCACTTGGCTTGGAAGGGCTGGCCCCAGTCGATTTTTTTTAAACAAATAATTTTTCTGTTTTAAATCTTGTGAATACAAAACGATTTCAAAACTATATCAAAACTTTTCATAAAAATTCATAAAAATATAATTTGAAAAGCTTATTAAAAATATAACCTTTTGGTAGTATTTTTGGCTAAAGTAAAAATAAAATAAAAGGAATATTTTTATAAATCCAAATAACAATTTTGTGGACTTAAAATCAATTTAAACATATAAAAGTAATTTAATTTAACTCGTATGTGATTCAAATGACAAGTTTAAATGATGATGATGCTTGAATGTAAGGTTTTAAATTTTTCTGAAAATTGGGATGTTACAAACCTAACCCCCTTAAGATGAATCTCGCCCTCGAGATTCGGATTGGCTAGCAAATAGGTGAGGGTGGTCTTCTTTCAGATCATCTTCTCTTTCCCAAGTTGCTTCTTCCTCTGAATGGTGATTCCACTGTACTTTACAGAATTTGATGGTCTTGGTTCGGGTCACACGCTCTGCTATCTCCAAAATCTTTATGGGTTTTTCTTCATAAGTGAGATCACTTTCTAGTTGTACTTCCTCTAGTGGCACCGTATCTCTTAGTAGTGTCTCTGCCATTTCTGGGTGACATTTCTTCAGCTGGCTGCTATGGAATACATTGTGAACTGCGGAAAGTGCTTCCGGAAGTTCCAATTCATAGGCTACCTCTCCTTTGCGGGATAATACCTTGAACGGTCCAATAAATCTGGGTGCCAACTTTCCTTTGATCCCAAATCTTTTTACTCCACGCATAGGTGAAACTCTGAGAGAGGCTCGATCGCCTACTTCATAAGTGACTTCCCTTCTTTTGGAGTCTTCATAACTCTTTTGTCTGGATTGTGTTATCTTTAAACGGTCCTTAATCAGTCTGACTTTTTCTTCAGCCTCCTTGATTATGTCTGGTCCGAACTAACTACGTTCTCCTACGCCATTCCATAGTAGTGCTGTAGTGCACTTCCTTCCATACAGGGCTTCAAATGGCGACATATCTATGCTTGCTTGATAGCTGTTGTTGTAGGAGAACTCAACATATGGGAGATTATCATCCCAGCTAGACTTATAATCTAGAGCGCATGCTCTTAGCATATCTTCTAGGATTTGGTTTCCTCTTTCTGTTTGTCCATCCGTCTGAGGGTGGAATGCTGTGCTAAACTCTAATCTGGTTCCCAATGATTCATGTAATTGATTCCAGAAATGAGAGGTAAGCTGAGTTCCCCTATCAGACACAATTTTCTTGGGATTACCATGTAGACACACAATCCTCTTCATATAGATGTCAGCTAGTTTGGCACTAGTGTAAGTAGTCTTCACGGGTACAAAGTGAGCAACCTTCATCAGACGATCGACTATAACCCAAATAGAATCATACCCTGATTTAGTGCTGGGCAGACCAGTGATGAAATCCATACCAATCTGTTCCCATTTCCAATCTGGTACTGGTAAGGGTTGCACCAATCCCGCTGGTTTTTGGTGTTCTGCTTTCACACGACTGCAGACGTCACACTTTGCAATGTATTCAGCAATATCTCTCTTCAAATTGATCCACCAATACTTTTCCTTTACATCATCTTGGTGTTACCCAGATGTATGGATTAAGGTGAGTCATTAGCTTCTTGAAGTATTAACTTCCTAAGATCAGTATTATCAGGAACACATATGCGTTCTTTATACCATACAGTTCCTTCTTCATCTTCTCTAAAGTCTTTGGCCTTGCCTTCACCTCGGTTCTTCTTGATTACTTTTATTGTTTTATCCTCTATCTGAGCTTCCTTGATTTTGTTAATCAAAAGAGGTTGAACTTCTAAGGATGCTACAAATCCTTCAGGTACCACTTCTAATCGAAGGTCCTTAAATCCCTTACATAGATCTTCAGGCAATTCTCCTGCCGTGAGTCCGTTTACATAAGGCTTACGACTCAAGGCATCAACCACTACATTGGCTTTCCCTGGGTGATACTGTAGACTTAAATCATAGTCCTTGATCAATTCTAACCATCTCCGTTGACGCATGTTTAATTCCTTCTGAGTAAATAAGTACTTGAGGCTTTTATGATCTGTGAATACTTCACATCGCTTTCCCCATAAATACGGTCTCCATATTTTCAGGGCATGTACTACAAAAGCTAACTCTAGATCATGAGTGGGGTAGTTTACTTCATGATTTTTGAGTTGTCTTGAGGCATAAGACACTACTTTTCCTTCTTGCATCAATATGCTTCCTAGACCACGATATGAAGCGCCGCAATAAACTTGGAAATCTTTCTCTAGATCTGGTAGGCATAAGACTGGTGCAGACACTAAGCGTTTCTTTAATTCTTGAAAACTGGTCTCACAAGCTTCTGTCCATTTAAATTTCTTTCCCTTCTCCAGTAATTCAGTCAAGGCCTTGGCAATCTTGGAGAAATTTTCAATGAATCTCCGGTAGTATCCTGCCAGTCCTAGAAAACTGCGGATTTCTCCCACATTTTTGGGTGATTCCCAATTTGTGACAATAGCAACTCTTCAGGATCCACTGCTATTCCATCTTTAGATACCAGGTGTCCTAGGAATCCTACTTGTTCTAACCAAAATTCACACTTGTTGAACTTAGCATATAACTTATGCTCTCTGAGTCTTTGCAACACCAGGCGTAAATGTTCTTCATGTTCTTTGTGACTTTTGGAGTAGACTAAGATGTCATCGATGAAGACAACGACAAACTTGTCCAGAAAATCCATAAATACCTTATTCATCATATTCATGAAATAAGCTGGAGCATTGGTTAACCCAAAAGGCGTTACTGTGTACTCTTACGAAACATACCTTCTAACAAAGGCAGTCTTGGGTATGTCCATCTCTCTAACTTTCATCTGAAAGTACCCTGATCTAAGATCGATCTTGGAGAACACAACGGTCCCTTCTAATTGATCGAAGAGCTCATTGATTATAGGTAGCGGATACTTGATCTTGATTGTATGCTCATTTATGTCACGGTAATCAGTGACTAATCTTTGTGTACTATCCTTCTTGTTGACGAAAATGATTGGGGCTCCCCATGGTGATGAACTTGGAAGGATAAAACCTTTCTGCATAAACTGTTCCAGTTGCTTCTTGTGTTCCTTCAGTTCATCAGTTGCCATCGGGTAGGGTCTTTTAGCAATTGGTCATGTACCCGGCTTCAGTTCAATGAGGAACTCTACATCTCTATGGGGTGGCATTCCCGGTAGTTCTTCCGGAAACACATCAGGGTATTCCTTGACTATCAGAACATCACCGAGGCTAACCCCCTTAAGAGAATTAAGCCTAACCTTCTTTAGCTCAATCTTTGATCTGAACTTGATTTTCAATCCTTCTGGAGCGGTGAGAGTGATGGTTCTATTTGCGCAATCTAAGATTCCTTCAAAACGGGACATCCAATCCATTCCTATGATAACATCCAAGCCTTGTGTTTCTAGGATGATCAATTCCGTAGGAAACTGATGTTTTCCAATCTTCAGACTCTACTGTCTACAACCTGAGGTTACTAGCATTTCTCCGCCAGGAGAGCTTACTCTAATAGGGCTTCCTATGTTCTCAACAACTAACCAATGTTTGTTTACAAAAGCCCTTGAAATGAAAGAATGTGATGCTCTAGTATCAATTAGAACTAATGCTTGACATGAATTGAGCAAGAACGTACCAATGACAGCATCAAGTTCATCGTACACTTCTTCCACGTTGATGTGGTTCACGTGTCCCTTCTGGAAAGGATTGGGCTTGGCAGCTTCTGCAGCCTTCCTTTCTGGGCAATCATTGGCATAATGACCCTTGTTATTGCACTTATAGCATAGCACTTGGCTAATATCTTTCTTGAACTCAGGGTTTGGGCGATGTTGTTCATTGTTATGGTTAGGGCCAACATGTACATTCCCTTTGTGACCTCCATTGTTTCCTTTGAAACCTCCACTATGGTTGTGACCATGATGTTTGTGGTTGCTTCCTCCACTAGGATAATTCCCATGCTTATGACCATGGTGTGTATCTTGAGGAAAGTGCCTTTTGAATGAAGGTTCAAAATGGTGTTTGTGAATATTCAGCTTTCTCTTCCTGCTTTCAGCCTTCTTGATGTTATCCTCCAGTATGATAGCCTGGTCTAGGAGGGTCTGATAATTTGGGGCATATGCTACTGTTAGAGGAATCTTCAGTTCGTTACTCAGCCCATTTAGGATTTTTGCCTTCCTCTTAGCCTCAGTGTTGATGTCTTCAGGAGCATATCGAGAAAGGGCATGGAAGTCATCCATGTACTCCTTAAGGCTCTTGTTTCCTTGCCTCAGGTTTCTAAATTCTTCCTGCTTCAATTTCATAATGCCCGAAGAGATATGGGCATTACGAAAACCTTCCTTGAAGTTTTCCCAAGTCAGGGTTTCCAGTGGGAGAGTTATCTGATAAGTTTCCCACCACTAAATTGCTGGTCCCTCCAACAGATGAGTAGTGAATCTCACCTTTTCAGTGTCGGTACATTCACATGTCACTAAATCTCTGTCCACTGAGCGCAACCAGTCATCTGCCACAATTGGCTCAGTTGCATTGGAGAACTTGTTAGGCTGGAGCCTCAGAAATCTGGTAAGTCTATCCACATGGGGAGGTGCTAGTGGTGGCCGGTTGTGGTTATTGTTGTTGTTGTTATTGTTGGTTGCCGCAATGAACTGGGTCATCATAGTCATTAGCTGAGCTTGAGCGACCATCAACTGTTGTATAGTATCATTGTTGTTGTTGTTATCGGGCGCACGACGGGGAGGCATCTGTGGTTTTTAGCATAGATGAGTTTAGATGGAAAGGACTAAGGAAAAAATTACCCCAACAAACAAACAACTTATAAAAACAACCAACACACAAAACAAAACCTTTGGATTAAAAACGATATAAAAGTTTGGAAAATAAACTCGCGAGGTTCTGAGGATACAAGGGAAAGTACTGCCTTACCACAAGTTGGTACGTCAATACAAGACTAAAGATAACGATGAGGTGTAAGGTAAATGGTAGTCTCACTAACTAACTACTCGACCATGTCATCTTCTTCTTCAATTTCATGAATCTTGATTCCTTCATTGTCGAGTACCTCCTTGAGTTCCTTCACTTCTTTCTCCAGGGCAGAGTTCTTTTCTTGTAGCTCCCTCTTCTCAGTACGAAGTCGTTTGGTCAAGTCACTATCAGCCTCAAACTCAAATTCATTGCTCTCGAGTTCTGCCTTCTGTTCTCTGATAGTCTTGTTCTTCTCTTGAACCCTTTTCTCCTGTCTCTTGTATCTCTCCTCTTGTGCAGCAAACCTCTCTTCTTGGGCCTTAGTCATTTCCTCTTGAGCCTTCACCTTCTCCTCGTTCTCCTTGAGTAAGGCACATAGCTCATCGTTCTTGAGGAGTTCAGTGCGCCTATCCTCAAAAAGCTCTGTGACGAGGATTTCCAACTCCTTGGAATAAAGACTAGGGGGCTTTGCTTTGCCTCTATCTTCGACCTAAAAAAGGTAAGGTTTTCCATCCTCGTTTCTTCTGCCAAAGAAAATGGAGTAGTGGCCCCTCAATTCTGTGTTGGAGCGTCCGCAGAGGCGCCCAATCAGGTCTTGCATGACTAGATTGAGTCCTTTATATTTGGAGTCACTAACAATTTTAATGTCTAACTCGGGCTCTTCTCCACGTCCTGGCTGAGTTGCTTTTATTCCCCAACAACCCTCTTTGTTAAACTACTTCAGGATGAATCCCTTGATCTGAGGTAGAGGTAACCCTATTTTCTCGACGATGTCGAGGAGGTAGCAGCCAAAACAGGTGTTCTCGAAGTCCTCCTTTAGGTAGAAAGGAAAAGAATTAAAACAGGAAATGCATAAGGTAAGGAAGTACTAGTCATGATGTGCATTATTATTTTGGAAAATACTAAGTCAAAATTTTAAGGTGATCAACAAATATTAACAACTCTTTGTAAATTGGATATTCACTATAGTGAGAGAGACAGACACCCGGCCAGCCACTTATTATTGTGGAACAGGTCTCATGTACATGGACATGTAAGGTTTGTCTCCAGGCCGGTTCATCTCACTATGCCGCTAGGATCCAAAATACTCAAGGAGATAATACTATGATCAAAAGGGATTATCCAATCCTAAGGGCTCGATCCTACAGGTAACACAGTGATCTCATACCATCTGTAGTGTACGTGCACTTAAAATATAGCAGGTACCTGTGTATAGTGCAAATCCCTGCATCGATTCGTTTGCACACACAGTTTACGATGTAATATCACAACAATGTATCAATTTATTACAACGCTGATCCAGATTTAAAAAATATTCATTTCAACTTGCATAGCGTAAAGCTAGCAGTGAACAGAGTAAACAGCGGAAAATTATTCTTCATGGAGTCCCCATCATCAGCATGTGCCACAGGCGAGCATGTTGGTTGAAGACTCGAAACCCTTAGCAAAAATCTCACTCGTCATCAGAACAGTCTGCAATAAGATAAATTATTGCTACAACATGGGTCGGAACCATTTAAAAATGGAACTGGCAAGTGACACTATGGTGGACACTTAAAGGAATAACTCTATAACCTATATGCTTATTTGGCTGGTGGAGCTCAAAGCTATTTTGCAGGAAGCAAGTTTTTCCCTAACTCTTTGAAACAACTTTACCTAGTGGAGACAAATATGGTATGAAAGCCACAGTCTCAATCTACCATTGTTCACCCTTCAAGTTTTAATTTAGAAGTTGGAATGATGGAATCGTCCGTTGACGTCCTCGTTCAGCTGCTCAACTTGTTCGTACCGGGGACACGACTAAGTACTTAGATTTTAACTCTGCAGAGGTTGTGCACGTTCACCATTGTACCCATTCAACCCAAACTATCCTATACACTCTGGAAGTGTTAAGGAAAAGGAGAGGAATGAGACGAGATCTTTCAGAAGCATTTAACCTCCCCATAACGGCCTGACGCGCTCCACCTACAAATCCTCTACCACCACCTGTCAGGCCGGGGGAGTCCACGCACCTTAGTTGATCAAGCCAGAGCCCATATTGGCAATGGATGCACGAGAAGCAATCGTCACTTGGAGTTCTTCAGATTCCTCTGTTCCTAGGTGGCCGTCCACAAGTGTAATTCCATAGGTAAACCCCTGGGAACCCACTCAACATAAACCATACAAAACCACTTTCCACCCAGGTATTTTCATTCTTAACTTAGTAGAATTTACATTTCATCAAAATAGTTTTGCATAGCATAAAAATTCGACTAAGTGTTGCATAGGAACCTATACACAGGAATAAAGAAGTCTAAACATGGCTTGCATGGCAATACTATCATACACATGCTTATAAAAAAATAATCTACTCATGCATAGTAAAATACTAGGACTTTTATGAGGTGTGGCACTTGCCTTGGCAACCGGGAGTGCAGCAGTTACAGTTGCAAAGACCCTCGTTTCCCTCTGAATAGTCTAACAAAATAAAAAGCCACACATAAACATACAAACAACATAATTTTAGACTTGAATTAAAAAAGGTAACTCAAGAATTTAGTTTACTGAAATAAAATTTCTATAATTAAAATTTGTAAAAAGGGCTATTGGACAGAGGGCATCTAAACAAGATTTTAGCAATTTGATCTACTCAGAAATAAATTTTCTAACTAAAGTTATGTCAAAAACATTTAAACTACTCACATGAATATTTGAAATTTTTGAATGTGTCTAAACAGAAAACTAATGAAGCCAAAAGATTCTACAGGTTCTAAGGATTCCAAATATATATAAATATTTGAATTTGGTAAAACAGATAAAAAGTAATGATAAAAACAGTATGCAAGGTGTTTTTTGCAAAACTGCCAAAAAAATCCGCAGAAATTAATATCTGCCGTGGCGCTGACGCGGCGCTGACTGTGATGCTGAGCGGATCTGACGTGGCTGCTCTTGATTCCCCAATATCGATTCGGTTAAAAGATTAATCCCGGCCGCACGATTAAGATCGGACGAATCTGGAGGGTTTGACAAAAATCGAGCGGCGCCGGTGGCCGGAGACACGCCGGTGGCTTCAAACCACGGCGGCGGCATTGCCGGTGTCGCACGCACGCATGTTTTACGCGTCTACGAGATGGAGGACGGGTACCGTTTCGAAGAGGAAGGCCAGGTGGTGACGATGGCGCGGTCGAAGGCCTCGGAGCTTCTTCGTTCGTCGGAAATCCTTGGCCGGAGTTGCGACCGGCGACGGGAGCTTCGGGTCAAGGACGGAGGGATGTTTCCGCTGCGAAATAAAATACCGCACATAGTCAAAACCGTGCGCAAGACTGCAATATGAAGCAAGGAAGTGGAGGAAGGGCCCGAGGCTTCCTGTACTCGCCGCAAATGAAGAAGTTCGCCGGCGGCAAGGTGGAGATGCGGGGGGGGGGGGGGGGGGGGGTGTGAGCAGCCTGGTAGCTCCCGTGCTGCGTTTTCTAGGGCAAAACGAAGAGGAGCGCGGGGGCTATTTGAAGGTGTAAGCGAGGAAAGGAATCGCGACTTTAATTGCCTGGATTAAAGAGGAGGAATCGCCGGCCGGAAGTTGCCATGGACGGACGCGCGAAGTGGGGAAGAAGACCGCTTCGGTGATGACAGGTGGGACCCGCATGGAAGTGACAGAGAGAGAGAGGAGATGAGGGTTGGGCCGCTGGCGGGCTGAAAGCGACGCGCGCGCGGTAGATAAGGGTGGGCTTCGGCCCACTAGGCTTGAAAGGGCTGGCCCGATTCGATTTTTTTTATACAAATAATTTTTTCTGTTTTAAATCTTGTGACTACAAAACGATTAAAAATATAATTTGAAAGGCTTATTAAAAATAGAACCTTTTGATAGTATTTTTTTCTAAAGTAAAAATAAAATAAAAGGAATATTATTATAAATCCAAATAACAATTTTGTGGACTTAAAATATATTTAAATATATAAAACTAATTTAATTTAACTCATATGTGATTCAAATGACAAGTTTAAATGATGATGATGCATGAATGCAAGGTTTTAAATTCATCTGAAAATTGGGATGTTACAACTTGGTTTCACAACTGAGGGAAATTTGCTGCTGCACTTCATACCTTCCTCTTGGGGTCTCCCAACAACACACCCACCGTTTGTATCAAGCTCTTTTCTGGCGCCGTTGTCGGGGATTTGAGCATTCTTCTGCGAGGGGAGTTTTTGCACTTCCATGTCTTGCTTAGTTTATTTTTATTACTGTCTTGTTTTCCTAATATAAAAAATACAAAAAAATAGTTACTTGCATTACTCTTCTTATTTCGGTTTTATCACTTTATTTTCAGTTTTTGCTATTTTGTTCATTTCGGTTTCATCAAATTTTGCTGAAAATGGGTTGTCCTGAAGTTGAAGTTCGTTCGTTTAAACAACAAGGAGGAGAAAGTTTAAAAGATGCTTGGTATAGGATAAATGATGCTCATAAAAAAGCACTAAGAAACACTCTACTTTAATCCTCCTTAGGAATTCTTTTGTTGGTATCTCTAGTTGGTATAGGTATATTCTTGACACTCTTACGAGGGGTAACTTTCTTGGAACACCTGCTTTTGAAGCCTGCAATTTAATGAAAGTTTTTTAGGATCACCACCCCTACCTAAAGAAGTTAAAACTGAGATCACTTAGGAAGATATTATTAAAAGGTTGGATTCTATGGAGAAAACTTTTCTTGATAATGCTAGCAAGGGTAATGAATCAATAGATGACATTAATGGAAGAATCACTACTTTAGAAACTAGCAATACCCTTGATACTCATAGCCATAGAATTGATGAATTAGAATATGCTATGGAAACCTTAAGTTCAACCTTTGCCACAATTAAAACTAAGAAAGACATGCTTTTGTACGAAGGGAGCAAAAGTTCATTTATATTCCCAAGCCCAAACCTCCCAATATGCATAAAAGTGATGTTTTACATAATAGGACCCACTCATGGATACCTAGAACGCCTATTACAACCAACCATGACTTGGAGGAAATTATTGATGTTGATGTTTCATCTCTTGATAATACTTGAGTTTTGCTTTTTGTGCCTAGCTCAAAGGCGTTAAACAAAAGCGCTTATGGGTGACAACCCACTTTTATTTCCTGTTATTTTATTTTGTTTGCGTAAAGGACTTGTCCTACCTCTGTAGGAATTACTTTGTATCTTTATTTTTATCGCATTGTTGTGTCAAGTTAAGCCACTAATTGAAAATTGATGCTAAATTTGGATTCCTGCGGACAAATAGTTTTCTGCTGTCCACCGTTTAATTCATAACTCTTCACAGAAACATCAGACAAATCTGCCCTTTTTTGTGCGTAATCCTCATATGTATATGCAACTTCCATTAGTTTTGAGTTTTCTGATCTGAGCAAGTTAAGTGCCTCGACAAAATTTGTCTTTACAGATTGTTCTGTTTTTGACAGATTCTACCATTTATTT
Source organism: Poa annua (assembly GCA_026929855.1). Taxonomy (NCBI): domain Eukaryota; kingdom Viridiplantae; phylum Streptophyta; class Magnoliopsida; order Poales; family Poaceae; genus Poa; species Poa annua. The sequence goes on along the minus strand of CM049427.1, from coordinate 160,137,232 downwards.
TGCAATGACTCTTTTGCTATTTTGATTGGATCTTTTTATCCTATGATATATCAGTGGCTGTAGCTAATATTCAGTAGCATTGGTAGAAATTGTGTTCCTACAGAATATAATAATTTTCATGCACTAACCCTTTAATGAAGTTTACACTAAGTTTGGTGTGGAGGAAGTTTTCAAGGATCAAGAGAGAAGGTAGATATAATGTGATCAAGAGGATAGTAACGCCAAAACTTGGGGATACCCGGTGGTTCACTGACGAGGGTGTAACTCGACAAATCCATGGGTCGTCCACCCGGGGTTGATTGAGAGGGAGATAGAGAAGCGTTGGTGATCACGACGGCTGACAAGCGGCGAATTTACCCAGGTTCATGCTCCCGGAGGATAACACCCTACTTCCTGCTTGTCTGGTATTGATTACGAGTAGCGATTACAATGGCGAGATGGCGATCTCGCTAGGGTTGGTGGTGGCGGCTATGAGCGTGTCATTTGGACGAGCAACCCTCCTGGCCTTTATAGGTAGACCAGGACTCGGGTGAACGGTGTCGATGGCAATTACAGATATGGCAAGTTATATGACCTAACCGTCTAGGACTAGGTCACACGGTACTCTTAGTGGGCCTTCTGTGGGCTTCCATAATCTTGGCGCGGCCCAGGTAGCCTCACCGTGGGGTAGTCGAAGAGTAGCCCCACGTCAGTAGCACCCGAGTGCTTGGTCGAATCGTAGAGTCGGGCAAAGGACTCCTTATTCCTGGGCGCGCCGCCGGATTTCTTGTGCTTGAGTTTGGACTCGCTTTCCTCAGTCGAAGAGGACGCTCCCGATGGGAGTACGTCTGTCGTATTATTTGAACTTGCTTTTATTCGGCCTGCTGGCCTACTGTCTGTTGATTCGGCCGGCTGGGCCTACCTTTTCATCACTGCCACCCGAATGATTAATTCGGGTTCTCGGATCAGCACCTTGTCCTACTTGGTTGTTTTCAGCTGTACAACTTACTACTCGAATGTTGAGTTTGAGTTATCTCTCTGCTCCGCGTCGTGCCTTGCTGACGTCAGTGATGACGATTCACAGCACGCCTCTGTGCCTGATGGGACGTGACGTAGCGGGCCCCACTGTCAGTGTTGACTGTAGTCAGCAGTTGTCACGTATCTCCGATTTGGGCGCGAAGATTTCGCGGCACGATGATGATGCCTTGATTCCCGTGCTAGTGGACGGAGTGGGCGGCGACGGTTGGGTTCTCCGTGCGACACATGGACGGCTGGATGTATTTGCTGTGAACGGTTTATTCTCGGACGGCTGGGATGGATTGCCTGGACGGCATAAGTACTGCGCCGCTGCGCGAGGGCAGGTCATCTTCTCCAATCGCCATTGCCTCCATTCCTTGCTCTTTGCCATTCTTGCCTCCATCCAAGCTCTGTTCCACTTGTCCTCCCACCTTCCGTGCGCGTCCAACTCGATGCGGAAGCCGAAGGCCGTCGCCAGCGCCAGCGCCACCGCTGAAGCAGGGTTGATGAAGAAGCCCGACGGCGACTGGCAAAAGTCGTCGGTGAAGAAGACCGACCTCGAGTTCCTGCGCGCGCAAGGCCTGCTGCCCCCGACGGACCAGGCCACGGTACGTGCCCCTGGCAAGGAAGTGTATCCCGCTCCTCGCGAGGGGGAACGCGTTTGCTTCGTGGATTTCCTTCCACGGGGCTTCGGGTTCCCTCTCCACGATTTCGTTCGTGGTCTTCTGTACGCCTGTGGGATTAAGATCCACGATCTGACCCCCAATGGCGTCTTTAGCATCGCGAGCTTTATCGTGCTCCGTGAGTGCTTTTTGGGGATCGCACCCCACTGCGCTTTATGGAAGTCGCTCTTACTCGTTCGGAAGAACGTGGGAAAGCGCGGGCTAACATACCCGGTGGGCGGCTTCGACATCCAGGTGTGCGGCGACACCGCATACTTTCATATGAAGAAGTCGGATTCCGTCTAGGGGTGGCGGAAGCGGTGGTTCTACGTCAGGTGCGTCTAAGCGGGCCTGGCGAACTTCGATGGTGAGCGCGGATTGCGGAAGACTCGCGCCTGGGCGCACCCGCTCGCTGAGGAGGAGAAGGAGTCCGCGAGGCCGCTGCTGAGCCTGCTGCGCAACCTCCTCAAGACCCTCGGACGTGAGTCGGGTGGTGTCCACTTGATGGCCACCTTCTTCCGGCTGCGTGTCTAGCCACTCAGCCCTCGCCCCCACCCGATGTGGGCAGTCGAAGGCGTCAGCGACTCGCCACTTGATGACGAGGAGGTCGAGACCAAGGTTAGGGGCATCACCAGCCTCCGAGCCGCGGACCCGTGCAACGTCAAGTGTCCTGTTGCCGCGTACGGGGCGTCGAACCCTGTGCCCGAGGTGAGCTTCTTCTTATCTCTTATTCTCTTGGCTTGATTTCCTGATCTTTTGTTTCTTGACTCGACTTGTCTTTATTTGTTATAGGGGCGCTCGTTTCTTGTCAGCCTTCCTCCCTCCCAGAAAACGGACCTCACGATGAGTCGACATTCGTGGAGGAGGAGGGTGATGATGTGGACATCTCGTCCGCTATCTCCCCTAGCGAAGAGGTGGAGGACGATGACGAAGAGGAGGAACCCGCGCGGAAGAAGCAGAAGCGGCGAAGTGGTGGCGACTCTGCGACTGCTTCGTCGCCCGCGAAGGATGCCGATGTTGACTTGGAGGAGGCTGGCATGTCTTCTTCGGGTGTGCGGTCTCAGGACAACTGGGACGAACACTTGGCTGCTCCTCCGGTAAGCTCTGCGCCGCCGCGCTGGTTCGCTCGCCGCCGCGCTGGTTCGCTCGGATGTCGTCTGTCTCCCTGGGGAGCGATGATGGCTTCGAGAACACCAGGTGAGTTTCTTTTCTTCCTGCTGCGTCGAGTTGTCTTTTTTGGAGTTTCAATCTTGGAGTTGAGTTTTGTCTTATTCTTGTGCCAGCTACCGCTCTGGTGGCGCCGGTTGCCCTCCACGCGAAGTGGAGCATATGTCTGCTCCCTCGACCGAGCTGGTGACGCAGGTGGTGGTCGAGGAGCACGTGCCGGCTGGTGGCTCCGTGGCGCCGAGTCGTGCTCCTCCCGCGACTTCGGCTGATGTAGACCTCCTGGGCCACGTAAGTCTTTGTTCTTCAGTTTCATCGGGTGCGCGAACAGCGCTCCCGATGGGAGTAGCCCCCGAAGGTGTGGGTGACTAGGATAGTCGCCCGCAACTTGATATTTTCTTGTTTGTTTTGCAGCCTTACTACCGCCAGCAGCTTGAGGCAGCCGCTGCCTATGTTCGCCTGGAGAAGGAGAGGGACCAGCTGCGCACCTCTCTGGACCAGGCTACTAAGCGGGTTGCAGAGCTAGAGCTGAAGCTTCAGGCTCAGGCGGAGCTTGAGAAAGCGCTGCACGAGTCTCGGGAGCTTGAGCGTGTGCGAGCAGTCCAGGAGAAGACCTAGGTCGACCGCCTGCTCTCACTCGCCGGTGCCCTTGGAGTTGAGTTTTTCGGCTTAACGCCTACTTTTGACTTTGCTTCTTGTTGACTTCCGAACTTTTGTCTAGAGAAATGCGTAGGCTCTCCTCCGGAAGGTTCTTCGAGTGACGATGTCGACCTGGCCGCTGCAGTCGGGTTCCTCGATCGTGTCTGCGCGTATGCATCCGCTGCGTTGCAGAAGTCGATAGCGGCGCTGCAGAAGTCGACGGGAGCGCTCACGACGGTCCATCGGAGCATTTTTCCCAACGACCCGCCGCCGACTGCCATCGATGCCCTTACCGCTCCATTTGAAGACGACGCGACCACACTCGCGGACTTCACTCGGACGCAAACGGTACGCAGCTCCGAACTCACCTTCCAGCTTCTGCTAGGCCATCAGGTTGCTGGCGACTTCGAGAAAGTTGTCAGCGGTTTCCCTCGGAGGCCTGATGGTAGGACTGCATCTCTGAGCGGGGTAAAGGTGCAGGCTACACAGCTGGCTGTGAAGCTTGTGGCCACCTTCGAGAGGGCGCTCGTCAAGGCAACCGAGGTGGCTGCTGCTCGGAAGAGTCGCTCCCGGTCGGAGTCTGCCGCTTAGGGGCTTTTGTAGTGTAGATTCTAGCAGTCGTAGTAACCTGTATTTGAGTATGCTGCTTGTAATGACTGATGTTTTGTCGGGTCTTCAGGCCTTGAACTATATTTTGTGCCAAATTATATGTTCCTTCCCATCGACTTTGCTTTTGTTGAGGAGTCTCCTTTCTGTATTGATTCTGCACATTCGTGACAGGCTGACGTGCAAGGATCCACTTCCATTGCTGCGACGACTGGAACGAGTGGCGAGGGAGGTTCTCGCTCGACTACGGCTGTGCGTCGTCGTCGATCAACACCAGTTCCTCAACAAAGCACAAACGACCAACGAGTAATCACCTATATTAGGAACAAGGTGGTTGACCTCGAAGCTAGTCTGAAGCTTGCTGAGCTGGAGCTGGCACGCTCCAGGTGTCGTCCTGCTGCCGAGTTCTCCCAGCGCGAAGAATTCTTGCTCGACAAAATTGACCTAATCAGTCGACAGCTGCAAGGTTGGTAGCGTTTGTTGGCGACTTCCTCCTTGAGATTTGCTGGTTTTAACTTGTAATTTCTGGATGCAGATGTGAACCCAGATTGGCAGGCTGAGCAAGCTCGGGTTGAAGAGCGGGTCACCCGAGAGGCGACTGGCGACTCCTTCGAGGCTCGCCACTTCTGGTCGAACAAGTCAAGAGGGCGAATCCTCGCGTGCATGCTCGATCGACTTGGCGGGCTGCCTTTCTTCTTGAAAGTTGCCGGAAGACCCTCTGGCATATCTACCGCGTGTACTACCCACACAATGGGCAGCCGCACGGGTTGGCCGCCTTGCTGGAGAGGTTTCACGAGGGTGACGCGCTGAAGGAGGTGGTCAACGCCCAACTCGTCGCCGGGGCGAATGTGGCACTGGCGTACGTCCGACTGCACCGGCCAAACCTTCCTCTGGAAAGGTTGCTAGGTGGCCTGCTCAGGGATGATGATTACGCCGACACCTTGCCCGCTGCGCGTCAGATGATTGAGCAGGTCCAGAAGCTGAGTGAGCGCCTTGTAGGGCCACTCGACGCGCCAAAGGATGAGCCTGCAGATTAAGGGTAGCAATCTTCTGTTGTACAGGGTTAGTTATAGGAGGCAAATTTGCCGATGTAAATACCGATGTATTATGTTAAAGAAGCCCCCGAGTAAGCAAGTTGAAACTGTTTGCATTACTGTGCTTATATCTGTTGTGATTCTTGACCTGTGTGGCGCAGCCCCCTAGTGTATTGAGTAGCGGCCTAGGGCTATGTCGTGGACCTGTATGGCGCAGCCCCCGAGTACTTCGAGCGGCGTCCTAGGATTTCAAGTGTTACCTGTATAGTACAGCCTCCGAGTGTGTCGGGTGGCGACTTAGGATTTTAGGACTTGACCTGTATGGCGCGGCCCCCGAGTGGTTCGGTTGGCGGCCTAGGATTTTACGAGTAGGGCCTGCATGGCGCAGCCCCCGAGTAGTTCGGGTGGAGGCCTAGGACTTCAAGTGATACCTATAAAGCGCAGCCCCCGAGTGCGTCGGGCGGCGGCCAAGGATTCTTTTTTACTTGACCTGTGTAGCGCGACTCCCGAGCAGATCGGGTAGCGGCTTAGGATTTTGCGAGTGGTGCCTGTATGGCGCAGCCCCCGAGTGGTTCGAGTGGCGGCCTAGGCTTTTCATTTGACCTGTATGGCGCAGCCCCCGAGTGATTCGAGTGACGGCCTAGGATTTTTGTTTGACCTGTATGGCGCAGCACCCGAGTGGTTCGAGTGGCGGCCTAGGTCATGGATTGCCTCGACTGAAAAGATAAAGGGGACAACTTCTTCCTTAAATCACTTTATTGATTTTTGCGTGCAGGCCGCCTCATTAAAACCCTTCCAGTCCCCTTAGGCACCCTGGTTAGGGAAAGAGTGCGTCTGAAACCTGCCGCCTTGACATTCTTTCTTCGGTACATTGATTGGGTTGACTAGGCATAGAACCGGCGAAGTTGTGCGACGTTCCATGGATTGCTGCAGACTGCTCCTGTCTTCGAGTCCTTTAGGCGGTAAGCTCCGTTGCCGATTGCCTCTGTCACAATGTATGGGCCCTCCCATGGGGAGGTGAGTTTGTGTACCTTCTTCTGCTTGAGTCGAAGGACAAGGTCGCCTGCGACGAACGCCCTTGGCCGCAGCCTCCGTCCATGATAGTTGCGCAGGTCTTGTTGGTATATGGCTGATCGTGCCAGGGCGATGTCGCGGGCTTTATCCAGGATGTTCATGCTATCTTCGAGTGCTTCATCTGCATCTGACTCGTCGTAGGCGACCACTCGTGGTGCGTCGAACTTGATGTCGCAGGGGAGGACCGCCTCTGCACCATACACCATGTAGAATGGAGTGTACTTGGTGGATCTGTTTGGCGTGGTGCGCAGGTTCCAGAGAACTGGCGGCAGTTCTTTGACCCATGCTCCAGCGGTGCGTCTCAGTGGTACCCGCAGGCATTTCTTGATGCCGCTGCAGACTAGGCCGTTGGCTTTCTCGACTTGCCCATTTGACTGCGGGTGCGAGACAGATGCGTAGTTGAGCTTGATGCCTTGATCTGAACATAAGTCCTTGAACTCTTTGGCTGTGAAGTTCGAGCCGTTGTCCGTGATGATCCCGTTTGGTACTCCGAATCTGAAGATGATCGATCTGCTGAAGTTCACCGCCGACGACGCAGTCGAACTTGTGATAGGAACGGCTTCAATACATTTGGTGAACTTGTCGACTGCCACCAGGAGATGAGTGTGTCCTCCAGGTGAGGATTTCTTCAGGGGGCCAAACATGTCCAACCCCCATTGGGCGAAGGGCCAGGCTAGTGGTATTGTCTTTAGCGCGGACGCCGGTGGTGTGGCTTGTTGGTGAATTCTTGGCACCCGGGGCACTTTCTTACTAGGTCTTCTGCGTCTTGCATAGCTGTTGGCCAGTAGAACCCGGCTCGTAGCGTTTTGGCCACCAAGGCCCGACTGCTGGCGTGTGCCCGCAGATGTCGGCGTGAATGTCGAGTAGGATAGCTTGACCGTCGACTGGATCCTCGCACCTTTGTAGGATTCCTGAGATGCTCCGCTTGTATAGCTCACCATTGATGACGGTGAAACTTTTGGAGCGTTGAATGATGCGCTTGGCTTCGACTGGATCTGTTGGCAGACTTTGGTGCAGCATGTACGCCAGATATGGTCCAATCCATGTGGCTTCCACCAGCATGACTTCCATTGGCTCCTTTTCCTTGCTCGACGGTTTGGCGGTGCTCGTTGCCGGTGTGGAGGGTTTTGTTGCGGGGCAAGTCTTGATGGACCTCTGCCTGATGCGCTCGAGGAAGACGCCGGGTGGCACTGGTACCTTGTCTGATCCCATGTTGGCGAGGGCGTCGGCTTCCTCGTTGCTATCGCGACCGATGTGCCGCAACTCGCAGCCGTCGAATGTGGCCTCCAGCTGGTTGTACAGGTCTCTGTAGGCGATCATGTTGTCGGCGATGGCGTCGCAAGACTTCATGGTTTGTTGTACGACAAGTCAGGAGTCACCGTAGATCATGAGGTGCGTGGCGCCGCAGTTCTTGGCCATCCGCATGCCATGGATCAGGGCTTCGTACTCTGCTTCGTTGTTGGAGGGTGTTGAAAAATCCATCTGCAGACCATACTTCAGCTTGTCGCCTTTAGGGGAGATGAGGACAACTCCTGCCCCTGCCGCCTTGAATTTCTTGGACCCGTCGAAGTACATTGTCCATGCGTTGGACAAGTCCGGGACATCTGGCAACTGGGCTTCTATCCACTCGGTGGTGAACTCTGGTAGGACTTGGGCCTTGATAGACTTCGGGTGAGCATACTTCAGCCCCCAGGGTCCTAGTTCGACAACCCACTTGGCGACTCGTCCTGTCGCGCGCTGATTTGTGAGGATGTCTGCTAGGCCGGAGGAGCTTACCACCGTGATCGGGTGCTCGGAGAAGTAGTCGACGACCTTCCTGGAAGTCATGAAGACCCCGTATGCCAGCTTTTGGTAGTGTGGGTAATTTTGTTTGGACAGTGTTAGGACTTCGCTGAGGCAGTAGACTGGCCTTTGGACAGGATGACTATGCCCTTCTTCTTCCCGCTCAACTACGAGCACCCTGTTTGTCGCTGAGACGTATAGGTATAGCGGCTCGTTCTCTAGTGGTGCCACCAAGACTGGGGAAGTCGTCAGGGTCTTTTTGAGCTGTTCGAATGCCTCTTGCACTTCTTCGGTCCACTCGAACTTGTCTGTCTTCTTCATCAGTTGGTAGAAAGGCAGGGCCTTCTCACCCAACTTACTTATGAACCGGCTGAGAGCTGCGACTCGGTCGGCTAATCGTTGCACTTCACGGAGCTTGGTGGGTGCTGGCATCGTGAGTATATTCTGCACCTTCTCAGGATTTGCTTCGATTCCTCTCGCAGAGACGAGGTACCCTAGTAGCTCTCCGGCTGGTACGCCGAAAACGCACATTTCTGGGTTCAGCTTGATCTGATATTCGTCGAGCGCAGCGAAGACCTTGCGGAGGTCAGCGACCAGGGTGTCTTCCTTCCGTGTCGTAACGACAATGTCATCGACGTAGACTTGGACAATTTGCCCGATGAGCCCTTTGAGGCATGATTGCATTGTGCGCTGGTACGTTGCCCCAGCGTTCTTCAACCCGAAGGGCATCGTCTGGTAGCAAAAGACACCGTCGGGTGTGATGAATGATGTTTTTTCTTCGTCTTCGACTTTTAGTCTGATCTGCTAGTAACCTGAGTAGGCCTCCAGGAATGACAGGCGTTCGCAGCCTGCTATCGAGTCGATGATCTGGTCTATCCGCGGGAGCGGGAAAGGATCCTTGGGGCAACATTTGTTGACTGCTGTGAAGTCAACGCACATGCGCAATTTCTTCGTCTTCTTCTTCTCGACTAGGACCGGGTTGGCGACCCATTCTGAGTCCTTAATCTCTCGGATGAACCTGGCGTGCAGCAGCCGGTCGATCTCCATGGTGATCGTGTCTCGTTTGGGTCCTGAGAAGCGCCTCATGGCTTGTTTGACGGGTCTGGCGTCCTTGTGAACTAATAAGGAGTGCTCGGCGAGATTCCTGGGTATTCCTGGCATGTCAGAAGGTTGCCATGCGAAGATTTTCTAGTTCTCACGTAGAAACTCGACGAGCGCGCCTTCCTATGCGGGTGTCAAGCTTGAGGACACTTTGGCCGTCGTGTTGCTGTCGCTCGGATGGACCTGGTGAGTTGTCGTGTCGTCGTTCGAGTTGAAGGCGACATCCTTGGCTGGCTTCTTTCGGGGTGGAATGACGGTCTTGTCGTTGTCGGCTGATATGGCCTTGAAGTGTTCTTCGACCCCGAAGAACTCAGAGATCCTGCTGAACTCGCGGTCGCAGCTATTGGAGCGGTCGAAGTCGCCACGCACGGTGATTACTCCTTTGGGTCCAAGCAACTTGATCATCAGGTAGGCGTAGTGAGGTACTGCCATGAACCTGGCGAAAGTTGGGGGCCCAAGTTTGGCATGATACTGTGACTTCTAGTCGACGACCTCAAAGTCAATCGATTCTTTCCTGAAGTGTTCGGGTGAGCCAAGGATGACATCGAGTGTGATCGTTCCCATGGGCGTGATTGCTTTCCCTGATACTATGCCGTGGAAGGGGGTCTCGGACTCCGGCAGCTTCTCTGTCGACTTGTTAATCCTTCTCAGGGTGTCGGCGAATATGATGTTGATGCCACTGCCTCCATCCAGGAATACCTTCTTCAGGCTGTAATCTCCAATCAGGGCTTCGATAACCAGAGTAGCGTGACCAGGCCGAGGTACATCTAACAGGTGATCTAACCTGGAGAATATGATCGGTGTCTCTGACCCTCTTAGGTAGTTCGGTACTGCGCGCGGGCAGTTGGTAGCTTGAAGGACTTGGCAGGTGATGAGCTTTTGCACCCTGTTTGAAGGACGTCCCTTCTGTATAATGTTGAGCTGTCCTCGTGCAGTCGGGTATGCGTCGTGTGCAGCTGCTCGCTGGGCTTCATGCTGCGGTTGCTGCTGGGGAAAGGCCCCAGTCGCATGCGCTGGGTTGTTGTTTGCGGGTGCCGCCTGAATAGCAAGCTGCGGGGCTGGCTGCAGTGCTTGCACAGGAGTTATGATATGATGCATAGCTTCGTAGATCTTGTGTTCTTTACGGCAATCCTTCATCAGGTGGTTGGCGCCCCATTTGCCTGTTTCCGGGTTGCGGAACGAGTGATGTTTGCAAGGTTGCATCAGCTCCTCGGCTGGGGTCAGTGCGCGCTTCCACTCGCGTTTCTGGCCTCCGTCAGTGTGGCTAATGCTACCGCTGCTGCGGTTGTACTGTCCCGAGTTGGACTGTCGGCCTTGATCACCGCTTCGACTGTATTGATGACCTTGATCATACTGGCGATTGTTATCTCGCGTATCAGCACGGGGGGTTTGATATCCCGCCGCTACTAGCTCGATTGTCTCGAGATTGGTGAAACGTTGTTTCTTCTTCTGGCGTCCATCCCGCCAGTTACTTGTTTCGGCTTCCTTCTTCGGAGAGGTATCGTGGACGTAGTCCTCTCCTTCGGCCCACTGGTTTGCTATCTTCATGAGCTCGATCGTGGTCTTCGGCTGGAGCCTGCCGAACTCTTCGCGGAGGTCGCGACGAGCGACGCCATGCATGAACGCGTGCATCACTCGGTCTTCTGAGACGGGTTCCATGGTGTTGCGGAGGAGTGTCCATCGTTGGATGTATGACCGGAGCGACTCATCTCTTCCTTGTTTACAGGCTTGCAACTCGATGTAGGTCGTCGGCCTTGCGTATGTTCCAGAGAAACTTTTGATGAAGTTATCTTGGAATTCTTCCCAGGTCTTGAAAGAGTCTTTGGGTTGGCTGGTGAGCCACCCGCGTGCTGAATCCGTGAGCATGAGCTGGATGTACTGCATCGCTGTGGTCGATGTCCCACCTTGACAGGCGATGAGATAGTCTTCGAGCCAGAGGCGCTGGTCTTGTTTCCCATCATACTTGGGTGTTCCTGCTGTTAGCTTGAAGCCTTTGGGCATGCGGGTGTCGCGGATGTTGAAGTTGAAGCATGCGGCACCGCACGGCTCGAAGTTGCGATCGGCCTGGTCGTCCAGGTTCGTCGTGTCAGTCGAACGCTGGGTGCGGCTGCGGTCCACCGTCCTTTGCGTGATGACGTTGCAAAGGTCTTCGCCTGGTTGTGGTTATGGCAATGGCTGTGCTGCAGGGACGTCTGGCGCTGTGGGCTTGGTGCTCTCGCTCCTCACGTGCCCGGCTGCTTGGCACCCTGTTCGACAAGGCGTCCTCGATGCCTTCATGGACATGATCTGCTGCTTGTGGAGAAGGGCCCGCGGATCTCCCTCCGGTGGCTGTGTGAGCCGAAGGTATGTTTCGACTGCCATGATACAAGCGTTCGCCGTTTTGGGACAGGTATCCCATTTTCATCCTCGGTGACAAAGGATGAGTCGAGGTTGCGGGTGACTCTGGCTCGATCGGCTTCCGTCATGAGGGGAACGCGAGCTCTGTGTCGCCGTCCTCCTTGGTTAACTTCCGTGGAGGAAGTAAACGAGTAGGCAGCCCGTCTGGCGCTCGATGCGTCGGCATCCCTCTTGCGCCGGAGCAGCTCGGCTTTTTCAGCGCAAAGTCGCTCACCTTCCTTGCGTAGCAAGTACTGGACTGCCAGCTGATCGTCCCGAGGTGCGTCGGGTGGTGGGAACGTGCCATCGTCGACGTGCTTCTTGGCCATGATTGCCATGTCGCGTGTGACGGTAAGCCGTGTCGTCTGATCGGGCATGACCACCTCCAGTGGATATGCGGGTTCGTCGTTGCCTTCTGGAGACGTTGTGCCGGCCATGAATACTTGCGCGGGGTAAACCTGAGTAGGGGTGTTTACGCTGCCGCTGCTGCTTCCGTCATCCGAATCTTGCTCTGGATCAAAAATTGCTGCCACATGATGAGCGGCGTAACCGTTGTTGCGTCTTCTTGCGATCTTTGGTGCGGTGGCGGAGGATGATTTCGCAGTCGCCGGAGTGAGCGCCATCGGCTTGGGGAAGACTTGGTGAGTCCATGAGGACGCGTGCGACGCGACCGTCGGCGGCACGTCCTTGGTCGCACGCGCCGATGCGGTCGACGCGGTCGAGGTTGAGGTAGATCTTGGTTTTGCTCGCCGTACGATCGAGGTGGTCGGAGTAGACTCGATCTGCATGGCCGATGTCGAGCTGGTCGGTGTAGATGCGCTCTTCACGGTTGCGGCAGATGCGGCTCCCGCGGTAGACGACGGCGGGTACAGCGCGAGGGTGGCCGATGCGGGTGTCTCTGCCGCACGCGGCGTGGACGCCGCGGACCTGAATATTCCACGACTGTCTTCGAAGCAGTGTATGGAACCAAAAGTGATGTGTATACCTTCGTACAGAACGGCGTACACCGAGCGGTGGGCCGGCGGGTGGAAGGCGTACTCGAAGGAGCCGAAGCGGATGGGCTCCAGAGTGGTGCAGAGGTCGATCTTCCTGGCGGATGGAGCCGGTGCGACCATGATTCCAACGCTCGTTCCTTCCCACAGATGGCGCCAATTGACGAGGGTGTAACTCGACAAATCCCTGGGTCGTCCACCCGGGGTTGATTGAGGGGGAGAGAGAGAAGCGTTGGTGATCACGACGGCTGACAAGCGGGGAATTTACCCAGGTTCAGGCTCCCGGAGGATAACACCCTACTTCCTGCTTGTCTGGTATTGATTGCGAGTAGCAATTACAATGGCGATATCGCGATCTCGCTAGGGTTGGTGGTGGCGGCTATGAGCGTGTCCTTTGGACGAGCAACCCTCCTGGCCTTTATAGGTAGACCAGGTCTCGGGTGAACGGTGCTGATGGCAATTACAGATATGGCAAGTTATATGACCTAACCGACTAGGACTAGGTCACACGGTACTCTTAGTGGGCCTTCTGTGGGCTTCCATAACCTTGGCGTGGCCCAGGTAGACTCACCGTGGGGTAGTCGAAGAGTAGCCCCACGTCATTCACCCCAATATATATCAAGAAGACTCAAGCGTCAAAGCTTGCGGATTCCCAAGGCATTCCCATCTTCATCAACAAACTATCAGGTCCTTTCTAGTGAAACTATATTTCGATCCTGCCACATCTTATGGGCTTTTCTTGAAGCGTTTGTTTGTTTTTTTTTGTTTTTTTAATTATCTGAATAAAATGGATCCTAGAATTCTTTTATGTGGGAGAGATACACGCTCCGATTTTTCTTATGAATATTTGTATTCTTCACTTATATTTGTTGAGTATTCTTTTCTAGCTACTGCTATACTTCCTAGTTCTTGTTTTTCAAGCATCTCTTGCTAGATCTATTAGCTTTATTATATCATACTCTCATATCTCATTGTTTAATTAATTGGAGAGTTTATCTTTTAAATTAGTTGACTGGTGTTTGGTTGCGAACAGAAAATGCTAAAAGTGGTAGATGGTATAACTAAAGGATACATAATCATGTAGATCATTAAATTGTGTCACTTGAATCATTGATGTTGTTTTGATATATGAATTTGCTTAATGGTAAACATGATGGTCTAGTAAAGTGGAATGATTAATGGTTCGTCTGAAAAATTGAAGCTGTGCCACACTTAAAATTCCAGTTGATTGCATAATGATATATGACTTCTATTTGCCTAAGGCATCTGTAATTGTGGAGACCCAGCATACCACTGCATGGTGTAGTATGCTATAGTTGTTGACATAGCACCAATGGATCACCGTCCACCAGTGTTACGTCATCAGGGTGGTACAACAGAAACATCGCAGGTCCAAGGCATGACTATAGATTACAAACAGAAGATCAAAAACAAAATATCTTTAGAACCTCCTCGAAACAATGAGGCAAGGCCCTAAAAAAAAAGATCAAATGAAAAATCTCGAAAGAACTAACCTATACTAAGCCTACTTCTAATACTGCTAGGCTTGCGGTTGCGCTATAGCAACGCCAACAGAGATAGGTTCTATGACTAGGAATTTGTCCTCTTCTACACTACACCTTCATTTGTCCTCCGTCTTCCTTCCATTGCTTCAACTCGATGTAGTTGCCTCATGTGGTATTTTATCCTCCAGTGTTGCCTTCTTGCAGCTCTTTATGTCTAAGAAGGGGTTTAAGAGGCAAGGGTGAATAACAGCGTTACCCAGCAAGTTCAATATATATAAGGTGGGAAGTTTGATGTATAAATACAGCCACAGACAATGGATTGTCGTAGGCTAATGCAAGTTTTCGAAAACATTTATTCAAAAGGTTGCTTTTTATTCCGAAGATATGCTCGTCAGGAGTCACAGGGCTAGGGCTTTGAGGAGCCTCCTCTCCTGCTGCGTTCGTCGTTCCGTCCTGGAACGTGGAGTAACATGTCACATTCATACACTCTGCAGAGGTGCGCTGCTTTACCCATAAGAGAACAAGACTTTGTTTCACAACCGGGCGATCTTCCCGTCCACACTTCCTTGGTGTGGGGCCCAGTCAGTAATCCAAGCCAATTACTGCGCCTTTCCACCATCCCCGCACACCCCCCATTACTTCAGTTTACAGGTTGATGGGAATTCAACCTGCTGACCATTTGAAGCCCGTCTCAAACTGGTCCTGCAGCCAACCTTCAATAGAAGATAGAAGACACAACCCGAAGATGAGATAATTATACGGCCATCTCAAGCCTGCGGATCACACCGCCCGGCCTAAGTCTAGACATCCGTTGGTGTACGAGAGGAAAAGGGTACAGCTGACTTCTCCGTCCCATTTCAGATCTCATGGTTGCGCGTAATATTCAGCGCAAGAATCACTGGCGACATTTGTTGTTAAGTCCTAGGTGATACTTTCCCTTGCAAATGGAACCTCCACCACAACATTCTTACCGTGGTCCCATGTGCCAGCCATATGAGATTACCACCTCACTGGTGGATAACCATAGTCAAATTATTATGAAATAAGTTTTCTGCCCTTTTTGTGTTATATGCAATACTAACAGTTTGAAAATAGTTTCTTAACAAATACTTCAATAGGACATGTATGAAAGGGGTGAACTTGCCTTTCTGACTGCAAGATTATGCAGCCAGGGTCATCGATATAATATAAACTCCAAGAAATTTGGAAACAACATCATTGATCCGGTAAGGACTAATGTTTAAAGAAGCAGCATGATTAATGCATAAGTATGAAGTGCATCGCAAAGTACCCCGTATCTCACTCTCGGAGATTGTGTGTTGTTTGAGTTGGGTGTTTTCATTTAGAGTTGTTTTTTCTTCAAGTTTACCTTACAAGCAAGATGAGTTGTTTAACATTAATGTTCATGTATCATATTAAGAATAAGAGTAAAGTCAAACCACATATAAACACTCAATGGTTGCTTGAAGTTGTGTTCATCTTATGTTGGTGGAAGACATGTATGAACTTTATTTAATCTAGAGATAGGGTAGTATTATCTTGTATGATGGCAAAAAGAATAACTTTTGAAGAACATAAATAATGTCTAACATTGTTGATACCAGAACACATGTTTAATAGAGAACTTATAACATTATTATTCTTTGTGTGTTTTACCCAAGACCTTACCTTATGAACATTATTTGAATTTAATTAAGCACTTTCAACTTAAACTTAGTTTCATTTCTTATGAACGAATGATTGGTTGATTTTAGAAGAAAACAAATTACTTAACTACCAAAGGGTTATTAATTTTTTAGTTGGTTTTAGTGATCATCATGTAACCTACTTATAAGTAGAAGGAATTACGTAGTAGTGAGATAGGTGCAACATTTATACAAAATGGAAGTAGTATTACATTTCTCTTTATTTGAAATGAATATGAATTGGTAATAATACTTATGGAAATAATACTTTTTAATTATTTTCTTAAATAAGATATCTTATTAAAATAACAATTATTGAAATGATAATATTACATGTTATAATGAAAACACAATTCAAAATTTAGAGTAATGCATGTGAAACATTTTAAATGAAGTTTGAAATGCATCCAGAATAGCATTTCAATTTAACTCCATATTTAAAAAATTAATTGATTTGTATTTTAAATTTAATTCTATTTAAATTTTATTCAAATACAAATTGTATGATACAGTTATTTAGATTTTATTTTTCAAATCATTTTGGTATAAAGATCATATTTTTCTGATTTAAAATGATTTAGGTAGGAATTTACAAAGTTTATTCAATTTAAATCAATTTCTGGAATTAGTAAATTAAGTTGGGTCCACATGTCAGAGTTTTAATATTTACAGAATTTTTCTAAAAGAATAAAAGTCTGACAGATGGGTCCCACATGTCATAGACTTATCTATTTCGAAAATAAATAAAGGAAATAATTTAAATTGCTATGCTGACTTCATGGTGACGTCAGGAGTGGAGTTCATCTCCAATCCGGACACAAATTCGACGTTTTGGTGGAAATTGGGAAAAATGGCTTCCGGATTGAGCTAGAGGGCGTTGAGGCGAACTATCTGGTGGCGGCGCTTTTGGACCGTATGGTCACCGGAAGCTCGCTGGAGACGAGGTTCAGCGGCGGCCGGAGTCGCTGCTCGGCGCGGCGACTAACCAACGCATAACTAGATAATCCAAGAGCGTGGAGAGGTTCGTATGCTCACACGGAGCATGATGGATGGCTCGGTGCGCGAGGACGACGGACGGCGACGAGATGGTCCGTGGAGGCTCGCGGCCGGCGTTGAGGACGACGGCGGAATTCCCGGTCTCCCGAGCTCCCCTGGAGGCGCAGCTCGAGGAGGAGGAAGGGGAAATGGTGGGGAAGATCATATTGCTCACCGCTTGGTTCGGGCGGCTTGACGAGGAAGAAATCGCCCGCGGCGGCGGACGGCCGGAGTTGGAGAAGAAGCTCTGTTTCCGCCGATTGCGGCCCTCCCCGCAGGCGTGGCTCGGCTCGGAGGAAGGAGACGACAAGGCGCTTCTCCGCAGTAGCTCGGGGAGACGAAGAACGGGCGGAGTCGGCGGCGATAGACGGCGAACGGCGGCGACCCGGGACGGGCTAGGGTTAGGGTTCAGAGAGGAATGGAGAGAGGAAGAGAGCAAGTGAGAGAGAGGGACGAGGAAGAGGACGGCCCTCAGCGTCCTTATCGCCACGGGGAAGCGAGAAGATGAGGCACGACATCACGACGGCGGCGACACGGGCTCCTCTGCTTTCTGGCCGGAGGAAGAAGAAGGAAAACGTTTTAAAGCCATTTTGCAGAAAACGCCCTGCGTTTCCAGGAAAATACATAGCCAGTTCAAACAGGCCCCTGGTCAAGTGTTTTGTACCTATTCTTGAATAGAAAAATTACATGAGAGTCCTGGAAAGTATTTTTTTGAAATAAAATACTTATTTCCACTTAGAACATCTATCTACTTGATATGTTTTAATATTTGGTAAAGTTTTGAATTCTTCTATCACATAACTTGAATTTGGACTTATTTAGCTATGAATCTTTCTTTGTAATTAATGTCTTTCACTTAGTTAATTTTTGTATGTTTTATGGCTTCCTCCAAATTATTTTTATGGTTCGTTAAAACCATAGGGAAAATTATTTATATTGAATTATTTATTTTATAAATTGTTTTCATCAAATTCTAAAATGATCTGAGATCTTGAGTTTCAGATTTTTAATTATATGAGTATCCAAATATGTATTCTAGTGATTTAAGCACTCCTAGCCAGACTAAGTTGTGATTTAATGGGAATGGATATGTAGATCATTGTGATTCCTAAGAAGAGTATGCACAATGCTCTATGTCAAATCCATGCTAGGCATGAGAGATGGACAACTAGATTTTATTTGGCAGCCTTATCATATAAATCCTGTGAGATCAAGATCAATTGTTTATGGAAGCACAAAATAAGAGTTCCTACCTAAAGTTATGTCTTAAGGTGAGAAGATGATGGGTTAAGAATTCTTCTTATTCCATCATCCCTTGGGATGAAGTAAGAAGGATACACTCCTTCCTTATAGAGTTAATGTGCAATGTGTATCCTTGAACATATATCAACTAATGCTTCCAAGTGATTCAATAATACATATGTCCAAGATTATCTTTTATTGAGAATTAGTTCTTGGTTCAACAAATGGGTGATTATCCATTAGTGATCTAGTGGCTCCTCTCTTATATGACTCCTCTATTCACAAGATCATGAGAGATGACACATGTGACTTCTAGATATGGATAGTAATTATATAGACTTATGATTTGGCATTACTTTCCCCTTGGGTTATGATTCCCTTGGAGAAACACCATAAATCCATATGTGACCTTACTTTGGTATTTATCCTTCTAAACAAGAAGTAGTTATTCAAGACAAGTTCTTCTTGTCCTATATTGGCGTTCCTAGATCTCTGGCCTCACCCTTGTGGTGAAGACAATTCAATTTAACCAAGCCAACTTTCTTGAGGTTGGTGGTATATGAATGTATATATAACTTATGACATCAAATGGCCTTATGCATCAAATGACTAAGGTATTTGTTGTACTGAATTATTTGGCCTTTAGTTTATCTGCATATGACACTCAATTGTTTTGTGCATACAAAAGTTAGTTGTTAACAAGGTTTCGAAGCTTGTTCTCACACTACGTCTATATAGCACAAACCTTTGGATATCACACTCTTTCTAGAGATTAGGAAAGATGGTTAATGATATAAGAGTTTCCAATTCTTCATGTTAGCTTGGCATTACACTTCTATGCCCAACTAAGGAATGCTTCTCATAATCTTTTTGTTGAGTTCCTCCTTTCTTGAAATCATTTGTTGATTATGCCTTCGAGAAGATTGGGAGGTAAGAAATAAGATGTCTAGATAATAGGGGAAGATCTAGATTAATATTTAGGTAATTCAGATTTGGTCTTCCAGACTCTCACGATTTCCATGTACTAGAAGTATGTCTAGCACAGTTGATAGGAATAGTTTCTCAGAGACAACTAAGTACAACTAAAGGTTGATCATTACTTCTTAAGTAATTTTTTGGTGTATGGGTGTTATGTTCATTTCGTTTATCAATTTATCGTATACCTCTCTTCCCCAAAGTAAGGTTTAAGCCAAGATCATCTCAAAGTTTATAGTGCTCAAATTGATGATCTACTTCAATCCCACCAACTCAAGTGAAACTTCAATCACTCAGGGTTTTGAAAGTGAATGCGCGAAAATTCTTCAGATTTTCTGATGCATGAATACAATGCACACTCATGTGTCCTCTATATTTTTGGACTCTAAATCCTGGGATGTTACAGTAATGACTTTATGTTATGCCCAACGGTCGGGGAAGCCAACAGTGACTTTGTCATTTGCCACGATCCCTCTAGGAGTGATTTTTATAATGCCTTGTAAGATCATATTTTTATTTGGAATCTTTTTACTTGTGAGTTCTAAAACTGTGGTTTTCATGGCACTTCCACAACTATATTGCTAGCCTCTCATTGCCCTTTCTCACATTGAGAGTTGGTGCATATTTCGTGGGTACATCCAAACTCGTGGGAGATCTTCATCTTGTTCTCCTACACATAATCCAAATATCTTTCTCAAAACATCCACCATACCTACCTACTACAACATTTCCATAGCTTGTAACATCCCAAAATTTTAAAAAATTTAAAACTTTGAATTGATGCATCATTCATCATTTAGTCATGACATATAAATCACATAAGGACTAAATATAAATTTAATTACAAGTTAAATAAATTTTATTTCCATAAAGTTGTTTATTTGTACTCCTTATAATATTCCTTTTTATCAAATTATTTTATAGGCAAGCATGATACTAAAAAGTTCTAAATTTAATAAGCTTTCTATAACTTATTTTTTACGAACTTTTCTGAAATATTTTGGTTAAGTTTAAAAATCATTTTTGAAATCAGGTTTGAAAAACAGAAAAACATTTGAATAAAAGAAAAATGAAATCCG
This sequence comes from Poa annua, assembly GCA_026929855.1. Classification (NCBI taxonomy): domain Eukaryota; kingdom Viridiplantae; phylum Streptophyta; class Magnoliopsida; order Poales; family Poaceae; genus Poa; species Poa annua. The sequence goes on along the minus strand of CM049427.1, from coordinate 160,117,285 downwards.
AGCCTATTGGGCCGAGGCCCACGCCTATCTACCGCACGCCGCGCAGCGCAGCAGCCCGCCAGCGGCCCAGCCCTCCTCTCTCTCTCGCAGACGCTGACTAGGTGGGACCCACCTGTCATCTCCCACGCGGCAAGGTTTCTTCCCCCAATCACGCCCCGACGCTGATCGAAAACGTCCGATTTGATTCGATTGATTGCGGGCGATTTACTACTCCGTTTACATCGCCTCTTACCCCTACTAAAAGCCCCCGAGCTCCTCCGGGTTTTGCCCCAAACACCACCTCCCGAGAGCCCCTAGGCTACCCGCTAGAGACCCCACTTCTCCGCCGTTGCCGTCGGTAAGAACCTCGCCGTGCGCGCAACCCCGGCCACCTCGGACCCTCTCTCCTCTCCCATTCGCTTTAATTTTCCTTGTGCATCATAGTGAAACGATCTTGCATTTTTATCCGCAGCAAATCTTCGCGTTCGTCCTCACCCGAAGATTGCCGCCGCCGCGCGCAAGTCTGGCGAGCTATTCCGGGAGGCAGAGGACGCTCCGGTCGCCGCCACCTCGCCATCGTCTCCATCTCGGCGTCGTGCACCCCCGGGTATGCTCCGTTCTTCCCCTAGACCGTAGGTGCGCAAATTTGTAGAACGCCGGCGATGGCGCCGCCGTAAATTTGGCTCGCCGGAGTTCCACCAGCGCTGCCTGCTCGGATCGTTTAGATCTGGACCGTTGGATCTAAATCCAACAGATCCTCCTAGGATTGATCTGGCGTGTCTGTTTTCATTTAGATCGGATGGCTCCCATGCCGATCTGCGTCCAACCGGTATCAACCAATAGGATCATGCCGCATAGCCGTTTCTTTTTCTATTTCGGTAGAATTTTTAGAAATTAAAACAGAAAACTATTAAAACTTGCAAAATTCATAACTTCCAATCTGTAAGTCCAAATTTGATAAATTTTATATCATTGGAAAGCTTTGCTCGTGTAGTTTATTATTGTTTCATTAGTTTATATTTTTAGTATCTTTTAATTTGCGAAATTAACAGATTGGTATTTCGGCTATTTAAATTCATAACTTAAATAATAAAAATGCTTTTCTCAGAAATCCAATTGTTTTGGAATTGTACTTTTGTTCTTTGTCCAGAAAGTGCAGCATGAGTTTTAATTGAAACTTTTCATAAAAATAATTAAATAAATTGGTTGTAGGACTTAAAATAGCAATATTTGTTCTCTATATTTTAATAGTTAAATAAGATAATAAAATTATGTTCATTGCTTTTCATGCATTTAATAAAGGATTAATTGGTTCTGCGCCATACCTAGCTGATTTCTATCGGTCTGTGACATACCCGCGCTATTTATCTGTTATGTGCCCTGGTTTGCTCGTATATCGGCCAAACGCTCGTTTCCCTCTGGTCAACCTCCTTTGACCCGCACTTGGCCTGACTGGTGGGGACGGCCTTGCCTGACTGGAGTAGTACGTCATCCTCCTCCAAGTGGGACCGCTCAAGTGGGGACAAGAAGGGACGAGTCTGACGTCCAGGTTGGGTATCTCCGCCCCAATTAACACCGAATTAACTGAATTAACACTGAATTAACTAGATTAACATTAACATGACTGATAATTTGTTGATTGGTACGTCATTGTTAATTGAAACTTCTACTACTAATTGAAACTCGATTTATAATAGGATTCATAACTCGATTTGAAAGTTGAAACTCGATTTATAACTCGAATTGAAACTGCTACTACTAATTTAAACTCGATTATATTAGGATTATATTAACAATTATAAAAGATAAGCAGTACATGCAGCACTGCTACTACGCCGGTGGCGGCCTAATACTACTACTAATCAGTAGCAGTGCAACTAATGCACTCCTACTGCTACTACGACGATCGTCGGGTACGGCTCCTATGCCCGCTGCCTCTTGGGTGGCGGTAAGTGGTCGTCGGAGGAGTCATCCTCCTCCTCTGCCTCCTCGACCTCCTCCTCCTCCTCCTCCACCTCCTCGACCCCCTCCTCCTCCATGTCCTTTTTCTCGTCTTTGTCATCGTCCTTCTCCTCCTCGTCGCCCTTTTTCAACTCCGGGTCCAAGTCCTCCTTCTCGGACCCGTGTTGATCATCGTCGCCATCGCTGGAGTCGGGGTCGGACCCCTCACCATCGTCGCCGCTCTGGTCAGCGTCGGACACCTCGTCGTCGTTGTCGGTGCCGGAGCCGCCGTCGCCGCCGCCGTTCTCGTGGCCGTGGCCCTCCTCCCACCACTCGATCGGGTTGCCCTCCCCGTCGGAATCGCTCGGGATGGCTGGGTTCTGCCACCAAGGCTCCTCGTCTGACGACATTGTTGTTGGAGAGAAGTGGTGGTTGGGGTTTTTCACAGAGAAGAGAGAAGAGCGAGTGAACGGCAATGCCAATGCGCATTGGGGTTTTTATTAGTGAAGGGATAACTACTCGTGATGAATTCACTACCGCCGGCGTGTAAATTGATAACCACGCTTGGGCACTGAACATGCGCATCTCTTGGTTTTCTTGCCAACGGCAGTGTAAACATGACAACACAATGCACATTGGGATTTTATTCGCAATGATGACATCGTGTGACCGAGCTTCACGTCTAGTCGAAGTGACATGCCTTTAAATGTTTACCACATCATCTGGTGCCCCTATACGTGTCGAGTACAACTGTCGAACAGTTGATGCGCGTCGTCGTTCTGTTCAAATTTACTGCAGTTGGAGACGAGACGTTGTGAGACATTTACACGTATCAGAAGCATTTGTTGCACGAACTAGACACGTATCGGTGCATCTGTGTCACGATCTAAACGTGTGTAGACCTTATTTATCAACTCGAATCGTTTGAATATTTGTTATTGCACTTATGTCGAACACCTTAAGGGCGCACTCTTGACGCGGTCAGAGCGTGCCCGGCGTGCTCTGGGCGTGAACAGGCGAACATTTGTGTAAAATTTGTGCGCAAACTGGGACTAGACCATTCTTAGTCACTCCTAAATGATACTTTCATGAGTATTTTGAAATTATCATGTTGCAATTCTCATTTGCATATTTGAGATATGCGATATCACATGAGATCCTCCCCCTTCTCATTTGAATGATGTAGACAATGTTTTTCAACATGAGTCGTTAGTATATGACATATTAAGACTATGTGCGTCGGTTTTTCATTTTTTCGATAATTTTTAAATTTATTATGGTTATTTCAAATTTGGTCAAAACTAAGTTTGACCAACATTTAAACAAGTTTAAAACATGAAAATGAAAACTAAGCATGATTCCTTCTTAGTCACTCCAAAATAAAGTTTCTGTGAGGTTTTTCAAAATTTCATATTGCAATTCAAAAACCACTTCTCTCCAACCTTAGACCTCATTGTTTGAGTTATGCAATATCACATGATCTTCATGCTCTTCTCCTTTTAAATGTATGTAGAACATGTTTTCCAACTTGAGTCGTTAGTATATGACATAATACGACTATATGCGCAGCATTTTCCTTCTTTGACATTTGTTTAAATATTTGAAGCTCATTTCAAATGTCGATCAAACTGCAGCCGTCCGATTTTCTCTAGAAGGAATATGCAGCCATCCGATTTCCTCCAGAGGGAATCTGCAGGCGATCCGCGAGAAGCTCGTTCGGCGATCTGATTGGACGCGCGCGAAGGATAAGAGCTGTACACCCGATGACGAGTGGACCCAACGGGGATTTTTTGCTCGCCCACCCCCATTTGCCTCAGTGAGACCAAATGGGTATTTTGGCTCACCAAATGCGAAAAAAGTGTTTCAAATGAGCTCCAAAGTCAGGGTAAACTGCCTCATTTCTAAGCAAAAAATGGTGGAGTCGCCTGAAAAATGTGTTTCAAATGAGCTCCAAAGGTAGGGTAAACGGCCTCATTTCTAAGCCAAAAATGGTCGAATTGCCGCAAAAATGTGTTTCAAATGAGCTCCAAAGGTAGGGTAAACAGTCTCATTTCTAACAAAAAATGGTCGAGTCGCCGGAAAAATGTGTTTCAAATGAGCTCCAAAGGTAGGGTGAACGGACTCATTTCTAAGCAAAAAATGGTGGAGTCCCGCAAAAATGTGTTTCAAATGAGCTCCAAAGGTAGGGTAAATGGCCTCATTTCTAAGAAAATGGTGGAGTCGCTGAAAAATGTGTTTCAAATGAGCTCCAAAGGTAGGGTAAACGGCCTCATCTCTAAGACAAAAACAGTGGACTGGCTGAAAATTATCAAACTGAAGTGAATTTACACACACAATTGAAAACGTCAAGCACAAGGCCATTGCCCTTAATAAAGCAACTAATAACTAAAATGGACTACCACTTGTCCTCGTCATCGGAAACCTCCACCGTCTCGGCCTTGCCCTTGCCCTTGGCATCCACTTCTTCTGAGACGTTGTTGTTCGACGCCGACCACATGTCCTCCTTCTTCCCCTGGCTCTCCGAGTAGATCTTGAGCCGTTGCTGCTTGGCGGCGGAATGCTTGTCAAGGTCCATGGCTTTCTGGTCAGCCATGGCCCAGGCCAAACCCGGGTCCAGCACCTACGTGACCTCCTCATTCCAGGCCATGGTCCAGTGCATACCCTGGTCGTCCTTGTCGTCCTCGTCGGACAGATCGATGAAGGGAATGGGATCGGGCGCAATGGCCCTGCCTCTGCCCCTTGGACTTGGAAACTCCCCGTCCCATGTTGCTTCTCTCGCTCGCCACCTGCTCGAGCTTGGAGGAGTACGCGCGCGCCCACGCCCACGCCCATGCACACGCCCATGCCCACTCCCCAGGCCGCTTCCCTCGCTCGCATCAAGAAACCAAGGATAGGGGACGTGGCGGCGACTGCAGTTCGAGCTGGGAGTGGAGCTTCCATCACCACGAGCCATGGAGAGATAAGGGACTGGGCGAACGTGTCTAGGAGAGAAGGAGGGGATTTGTGAGCGCAACGGGCAAGGAGATTTCTACTTTTAATGCCATATGCGGTCTCTGGATGGCGTCGCGGTCTAGAAGGCAGTAATGGCGACCGAACATTAAGTCGGCTCCAGACTGCTCAGCTTGGAGCAGGACAGAGTAGGCAAGAGAGACGCGAGGACGACGGAGCAGATGCGCGTACGGGCCGGCAGTGTAGGCAGAGAGGTAGCTTTTTGCCGGCCAGGGGGGCACGCCATTGAAGGCGCGGCGAGCACAGGCAGGGACGCGCACGTACGGCTCCATGCATGCTCTCCGCCGTCGCTGGCCCCACTTGCATGCATGCATGCTCTAAGGTCAAAGGCATGACCCCACTAGCCGACCCCACAAAATTCCGGCCGAGCCGCGCCAGGTCGACCCCACCGGTTAAAGTAGGTTGACCGAGGGAAACGAACGTTTGGGCCATATTAGAGCAAACCATGGCACAGACAAGAGAAACAACGCGGGTATGACACAGACCGATAAAACTCATTGAACCATGGCACAGAACCAATTGATCCTTTAAAAAACAGAGGAAATAAAATTGTAATAAGTTTGTTGTTATGTTCATAGCATATCATCCATGCATAGATATTTATGTCTATGTTTTAAGTGTTGTGTGCGTGTTTATTTATGTTATGTGTTGTTTGTTGTTAGATTGTGAAGAGGAGGAAGGATTTCCTTGTGATTGTTATTCTTGATGTGCTTGTTCATCCTGTTACCAAGGCAAGTGACATCCATGAATCACCCATTATTTTTCCTATATGCATTTGTAGAATTTTTGAGTAGGATGCATGATAGGAAACTTTTATTATTACTTTATTGTGCTAAGTTAGTTCTATGCTATGAAAATTCCTAGTAGTGTGTAGCCATCCTCTACCATTCAGCCATTTAAAAAGTTTTATTAGATGCTTAGAAATGCTATAAAAATGTTTATATGCTTTGTTGTGGAAATATTTTCTAAGTGTTAAAATTAAAATGCACACCTGGGTGGATTGGTTGGTATGGTTTTTGTTGAGTGGCTATTTGGGACTATGCTTGTGGTTGTCTTCGCCTAGGGTGAATTTATTGTACTTAGGGCCAAGAGCATGGTGGTTTTAACCCAAAAGTGCACTTGTGGATTGCCACCCAGCAACAAAGACATTACTAGGTCCCTCTAAGTTTAGAAGCTTTCCGTGCAGCCTTTTGACAATGGGTTCTGTCTTGAACAACTAAGTTGTGAGAGTTCAACCTGTCAGCTTGATAAGCAGATGTACAGTTTGTAGGTGGAACGGGTCTTGCTAGTATGGTTGAATTCTTCTTTGGAAAGTTCTTGTCTCAATTCTCTCATTTCCTTAATGCACTCCGCGTGTATAGGATGTCTGGGTTAATTGAGTCTAAAGGTGAAAGTGCACAACCTCTGCAGAGTCAACAATCTGAGTACTTAGCCGTGTCCCCGGTGATGGACTACTTCGAGCAGCTGGACAAGGATGGACGGAAGAATCTCAACACCGTTTTCATGAAGTAAAATTTGACTAAGAAAATAAATATTGGTACACTTGGGCTTCATCCCTTGGTGCCAAGTCTTTGGAAATAAAAGTGTTTTATAAAAGATAGGAGAAAATTTGCTTTCTGCAAAACAGCCTACAACTCCACCAAGCCAAATATGCATATAGATTTAGACTTGTCATTTTATACCACCATAGTCACTTGCCAATACTTCAGTGTATTGACCTCCTTCGGGGGCTGCATATTCAAATGTGCATGTACTTCAGATGAAGAGTAAATCTTGGACTCGAGTCTACACCCAACATGTCTGCCTGTGGCGCATGCTTGAAGATGAGGCTCATTGTTTTTTCTTTTGTTGTGAACTCTGAATATTCTAGCTAGCCTTCATGGCTATGCACCTTGTAATAAAGCTATACTTGGCTATTTTTGAATCTCGTTGTAGTAATTTGATACTTATGCAATGATACTTTATATTTTGTATTGTGGTGCTGGCAGTGATCCATGGACTAGCACTTAACACAGGTGTTCCATCTTTATTAAAAGTTGGGCACTACAAAATGGTATCAGAGCAAAGTGTTGCATGTAGGTTCGAGCCCTTAGAATTGGTTAAGCCCCTTTTTGATCATAATATTACCATCTTTGAAGTATGTTGGATACTAGCGGCATAGTGAGATGAAGCGACCCGGAGACTAACCTTACATGTCTGCGTACATGAGACTTGTTCCACAATTATAAGTGGCTGGCCGGGTGTCTGTCTCTCTCACGATAGTGAATATCCAATTTACAAAGAGTTGTCAATAATGTTGATCACCTTGTAGAATAAAACTGATATTTTCTCTAAGTATTTTGCACAAATGTTGATCACCTTGTCGAATAAAACTGATATTTTCTCTAAGTATTTTGCACATCATGACTAGTACTCCTTGCCTTATGTGTCTGTTTTAATAATTTTATTCTTACAACTTAGGATGTCGTTCTTCATGTATCAAACCACGGAGGACTTCAAGGACATGTGTTTTGGAAGATACCTTCTGGAGTTAGTGGAAATACTGGCGCTTCCAACACCCATCATATGGGCAAGTCAGCTGAAGCACTTCAACAAAGATGACTTATGGGGAGTTTGTCTTATTCAACACGGGCGCCAGACTGAACCCAAGACCGAGGACATCCAGTAGAAGATGATTAGTGACTCCTTGGAGAAAGGACTTAATCTTGTCACTCTGGAGTTGTTAGGACGTCTTTGTGGGCAATTCCAGGAGGAGTTAAAGGACCACTATTTTTCTATCTTGGGCAAACGTGATGAAGATGGGATACCCTTCCTTGTAAATGAGGAGGACAAAAGAAAACCAGATCCTTTGCACCTATATCTTCAAGACTTAGAAATTCACCTCTGGCAGCTAGAAGAGGATAGACGTGAAGAGCTGCTGAAGAATGATGAAATAATGGCCCAAGTCAAGGAGACTCAAAGGAAGATTGACGCCCAAGAAGAAGTGGCCAACGCTCAGGACGAGAAATTCAGGGCTCAGGAGAAGAAGTTCCAAAATCAAGAGAAGAGAATCAGAGACAAGAACAAGGAGATTAAAAAATTGAAGGATGAGATTTTGAGCAACGACGTCGAGTTCGAGGCTGATCGTGATCTGATAGAGACTCTGCGCCGTGAGAAGATAATGCTACAAGAGAAGAATGAAGCCCTAGAGAAGGAAGTGATCGAGATTCTGCGCCATGAGAAGACAATTCTACAAGAGAAGAATGAAGCTTCAGAGAAGGAAGTGAATGACTACAAGGAGATCCTCATGAAGAAAAGCATCACCATTGAGGAAGTCGAAGAAGATGAAGGAGATGTCATGGACGAAAATTAGACTTAGTAGTTGCACCACCATGTTTTATTTCTCGTTTAGCTCGTCGTTTTTAAAACATTGATCTCCAACTTGTGGTATGACAATGTTAGAATGTTTTGGTTTGCAAACTTTATCGTTTTATTTAATCTACCAACAATGCCTTTTTTTCAAGGTGCTAAGAAAGAAAAGTTTTACGTTGTTTATGGATTGTTGATTGCTTGACTTGGTTGTTTGTGCATGGGTAGGTTTTCCTTCTTTTATTTCTATCTATCTTTTACCCACCCATGCTGAAAACCACACAGATGCATCCTCGTCGTGATCCCGACAACAACAATGATGCCATGCAGCAACTGATGGCCGCTCAATCTCAGCTGATGACTATGATGACTCAGTTCATTGCAGCAACCAACAACAACAACAACAACAACAACAACAACAACAACAACAACAACAACAACAACAACAACAACAACAACAACAACAACAACAACAACCACAACCCGCCACCACCACCCCAAGTGGACAGACTTGCTAGATTCCTAAGGCTTAGGCCAAATAAGTTCTCTTCTGCTACTGAACCTATAGTGGCAGATGACTGGCTCCCCTCGGTCAACAAGGACTTAGTGACTTGTGAATGTTCTGAGGCAGAGAAGGTGAGGTTCACTGCACACCTATTCGAAGGACCCGATGCACTGTGGTGGGAGACTTATCAAGTGACCCATCTCTAGAGGACCTGACTTGGGACGCTTGCAAGGAAGGTTTTTGCAATGCTCACATTTCCTCTGGCATAATGAATCTGAAGAAGGAAGAATTTCATAGCTTGAGACAAGGAGGTAGAACTCTGAAGGAGTATATGGATGACTTTTGCACACTATCAAGGTACGCGCCAGAAGACATTGACACTGATGCTAAGAGGAAGGAAAAATTCCTCAATGGACTTAAGGAAGAACTGAAGATACCCTTGTCTGTAGCCTATGCTCCTAACTATCAAGCTCTGTTGGATCAAGCAATCACTTTGCACAACAACATAAGAAAAGAAGAGAACGGGAAGAGGAAGTTCAGTGCAAGTAAGGTTCATTCTGAGGGAACACACAAGAGACAACACACTTCTGAAGGCAGTGGGCATAAACCATGGAATCACTCCAACAACGGTAGTGGCCAAAAGTATCATGGGCATAACCACAATGGAGGATACAAAGGAAACAATGGAGGATATAAAGGAAATAACGGAGGATTCAAGGGAAACCATCACCATGGCCATAATCATGGAAATGGTCGTCACCGTCCTAACTACGAGGGGAAGAAGGACTTGTCTGAGGTGACTTGCTTCAAGTGCAAGAAGACGGGGCATTATGCAAATGAGTGCCCAGAGAGAAAGGTTGATGAGAATTCCAAGCCCAATCCTTTCCAGAAAGAACATGTGAACCACATCAATGTGGAAGAAGTACATGATGAACCTGATGTTGTGATTGGTACGTTCTTGCTCAATTCTTTTCCAGCATTAGTCTTATTTGATACTGGAGCATCACATTCATTCATATCAAAAGCTTTTGTAAACAAACATGGGCTAGCTAAGGAAAGCATAGGGAAACCTATTAGAGTGAGTTCACCTGGAGGAGAAATGAAAGTAAATTCTAGGTGTAGACAGTTAGACCTAAAGATTGGAAAGTACATTTTTTCAACAGACTTAGTCATCCTACAAACCCAAGGCTTGGATGTTATTATCGGAATGGATTGGATGACTCGTTTTGAAGGAATCATAGACTATGCAAATAGAGCTATCACCCTCACCACCCCAGAGAAAAAGAAGATAAAGTTCAGATCAACTTTCGAACTTAAGAAAGTTAGGCTAAATTCTCTTAAGGGGGTTAGTCTTGGTGATGTGCTTATTGTCAAGGAATACCCAGACGTTTTTCCAGAAGAACTACCGGGAATGCCACCAGATAGAGATGTGGAGTTTCTCATTGAACTGAAACCGGGTACCGGACCAATAGCTAAGAGACCATATCCTATGGCCGTCGATGAACTGAAAGAGCTCAAGAAGCAACTGGAGGAACATATTCAGAAAGGATTTATTCTTCCAAATTCATCGCCATGGGGAGCACCAGTTCTATTTGTTAAAAAGAAAGATCATACCCAGAGGATAGTCACGGACTACAGGGATATAGATGAGCAAACTATCAAGAACAAGTAACCCTAGTGGAACCCTCAATATAATCCAAGAACCCCAAAGGAAGTTTTAAGGTGCACATAGCAAAATTTGGGATAGCAGATATGATTGATTTTATAACAACTAGCCTTCCATCATAAGACAAGGTATCTGCAATACCTATTAACCTTCTGTCAATTCTGTGGAGAATACCAATCAAGTCTCCCATCTTGGGCCTTGTTGTTCCCAAAGGGAGCCCCTCCTCCTTTCAGGTGGATATGGAAATCTTGCACACTCCCAAAACACAAGATATTTTTCTGGCTTCTGTTGCAAGATAGACTGAACACGAGAGGTTTGTTGGCCAGAAAGAATTTCATGGTTGAGGATTATGATTGTGTGTTGTGCAACCAGGGAGTCAGTGAAGACTATTTACACCTTTTCTTTGAGTGTGACTTCAGCAGAAATTTCTGGTGGAAGCTCTTGCTATAATGGAATAATGATCTTGACCTTTTCTCTATGTTGCTGGCAGCAAAAAAGAGTTACAAATTGATCTGCTTTAAAGAAATCCTGATTATGGGATGTTGGAGTATATGGAACCACAGAAACAGAAGTATCTTTGATAACCAGCCTGTATGTCTGGATAATTGTTTTGAAGACTTTATTTATTCGTTCAAGCTTATTATGCATAGAGCTAAACCCTCTCTCAAAGAGGGCATGACCCAATGGGTTGATACCTTATGAACACTTCTTGTATTTTCTTGTACAGTTGGACTGAATGAGAAAATAGAAAATTAAGCAGTAGGGATTTTTCCCTACTGTTTTGCGCCTCAAAAAAAAGTACCTGTTACCCAAGATTAATGAACTATTTGATAAACTGGAAGGTGCCTGTGTTTTCTCCAAGATTGATCTTCGATCAGGATACCTCCAAATGAAAGTTAGAGAAATGAATACACCAAGGACTGTATTTGTTACGAGATATGACTCTTATGAGAACACCGTAATGCCTTTTGGATTAACCAATGCTCCAGCCTATTTCATGAATATGATGAATAAAGTGTTCATGGATTTTCTGGATAAGTTTTGGTAGTTTTCATCGATGACATTTTAATATACTCCAAGAGTCACAAAGAACATGAACAGCATTTGCGTCTGGTATTGCAGAGACTACATGAACATAAGTTGTATGCCAAATACAACAAATGTGAATTTTGGTTAGAACAAGTCGGATTTCTAGGCCATTTGGTGTCCAAGGACGGTATAGCGGTGGATCCTGAAAATGTTTCAGCAGTAACCAATTGGGAGCCACCAAAGAATGTGGGTGAACTCCGTAGTTTTCTTGGTCTAGCAGGATACTACCGAAGATTCATTGAAAACTTTTCCAAGATTGCCAAGGCCTTGAGGGAATTGTTGAAGAAGGAGAAGAAGTTTGAGTGGACTGAGGCATGTGAAGCCAGTTTTCAGGAATTGAAGAAACGTCTAGTTTCAACCCCAGGTCTATGCTTACCTGATTTAGAGAAGGAATTCCAAGTGTATTGTGATGCTTCACGCCAAGGTCTTGGAAGTGTATTGATGCAGGAAGGTAGAGTGGCATCATATGCCTCCAGACAGCTCAAGAAACATGAAGCAAATTACCCTACCCACGATCTCGAGTTAGCCTCAGTAGTACGTGCTCTGAAGACATGGAGACCCTATCTGATGGGGAAAAGATGTGAAGTATTCACTGACCACAAAAGTTTGAAGTATATTTTCACTCAGAAGGAATTAAACATGAGGCAGAGAAGATGGTTGGAACTTATCAAAGATTATGATCTAAGTCTCCAATACCATCCGGGAAAGGCTAATGTAGTAGCAGATGCCCTGAGTCGTAAGGTGTATGTGAATGGCCTCACGACAGGAGAAATACCCATAGATTTAAGCAAGTCATTAAAGGACCTCGGATTGGAAGTGGTACCAGAAGGTTTTCTAGCCTCATTAGTAGCGCAACCAACTTTGATGGACAAGATACGCGAAGCTCAGAAGGGAGACAAGGATATAGAAGAAATCAAAGTCAATCTGAGAGCAGAAAAAGCTAAGGGATTTCACGAAGATGAGCAAGGAACCTTGTGGTTTGAAAAACGTGTGTGTGTGGCTAATGATCCTGATCTTAAGAAGTTAATTCTGCAAGAAGCCCATGAGACACCTTATTCCATTCATCCGAGAAATACTAAGATGTATATGGATGTGAAGGAGAGGTTTTGGTGGAACAATCTGAAGCGGGACATAGCTGAATATATCGCAAAGTGTGATGTATGCAGTCGAGTAAAAGCAGAACATCAGAAACCAGTAGGACTTCTACAACCTTTGAAAGTGCCGGACTGGAAGTGGGATTCTATTGGAATGGATTTCATCACTGGATTACCAAGGACCAAATCGGGTTATGATTCTATTTGGGTTATTGTTTGCCGTCTGACAAAAATAGCTCACTTTATACCCGTGAAGACCACATATACAAGTGCTAAGTTAGCTGATATTTAGATGAAAAGAATTGTGTGCCTTCATGGTGTTCCCAAGAGTATCGTGTCTGATTGAGGAACCCAGTTCACGTCGCATTTCTGGAAACAATTGCATAAATCACTAGGAACAAGATTGGAATTCAGCACGGCTTTTCATCCGTAAACAGATGGTCAGACTGAGAGAGTTAATCAGATTCTAGAAGATATGTTAAGAGTTTGTGCACTCGATTATGGATCTAGATGGGATGATAATCTACCTTACACTGAGTTCTCCTACAATAACAGTTACCAAGCCAGCATTGAGATGGCACCGTTTGAAACTTTATATGGAAAGAAATGCACTACCCCATTGTTGTTGAGTGGTGTAGGGGAACGGAGTTTCTTTGGACCTGACATAATCCAGTATGCTGAAGAGAAGGTCAGACTGATTAATGATATATTGAAAATAGCACAGTCACGACAGAAAAGCTATGCAGATTCCAAACGAAGAGAAGTTATCTACGAGGTGAGTGATAGAACCTATCTTAGAGTGTCACCACTTCAGGGTGTAAAAAGGTTTGGAATCAAAGAAAAGTTAGCAACACGATTCATTGGACCATTCAAAAATTATTTCTCGCAAAGGTGAAGTGGCATCTGAGTTAGAACTGGCAGACACTAGTAGGAAAAAGACTATTGCTGGCGAGCTCTTTTTCGCTGCTGCCGGGTCAGTAGGGATGGTTACCGCTGGCGAACAACTTCTAATGTGCGCCAGTAGTAAAGAATTAGCGCCAACGGTAAGCCTTGAGCGTTGTACTTACAATGCAAACACCACTAGCGAACCAGCAATTATGTTCGCTAGTAGTAATATTTTAGGAATTAAAAAAAATCGACTTATCTAATAGATTTATTCATCCAGCTCATTATTCAGTAGTTTAAATATACCGTTGCATCACTCAACATAATTCTAGAAATGACAAAATGATCGCCGCAATTGTGTGTCGATGGCAGCCCCGATGGCGTTGTTCTTGCCGCTGCCCCGTGTAAACGTCCTCGGGGTCGCAACCCCATGTTGTCATGGTCGCCCCGTGTCGATAGCGTTGTCCTCATCAGGAGATCGAGGGAGAGGCGCTGCAGAAGATCGAGAGAGAGGCGCGCAGGGATGCCGCCGTCGCCGCAACCCCTTTTCAATGTCGTTGTCGCTGCCAAATCACATCCATAAGGTGTTATCATCCTACACATGCATTAATGAAAGAAATATTCAGCTTTTGCACACTGTAGCACCAACTGTGGTCAGATATTATAAGATAAAAGTAACATGAAATATACCATCATCATCTATCATAGGGTGATACGGTGTCTTTGGCTCATTTTTCTTCTGCCTCACTAGCTTGTTTGATTTAATCTCATACAGATTAGCCTCATTCCACTTCACGCGATGAGAACTAAGGACAAAACAAAAAGGATCAATTAATGGAAGCAAAATCAAGCAACTTGAGTTCTAGCGCACACATATGCAGTAAGTTCGGCCGTTTCTTTACCACAGTACACCATTTTTGCTGAAAACATATTTTCATGTGTATATGTAAAACCATATAAAATTGCAAATGGGTCTACGCATCATATCCTTTTTTTTTCAAAGAGCACGTCCCTGTCAAAGTCAATAGCTAGGCTATAACCTGTTTAAGCATGCAACAGAGCAATGCTTTGTACTGCCCTTTCATAGATTAGCTCTATATTTTACGATGCCATGTAAAAATGGGATGGAGGGAGTGAACCAGTTCCCTCTAGAAACTCTAGTTTACCATGTAATGCTGCAAGTGAAAAATGAAATTTATATTCCCTAGGACTTATCAAACAAATGTGTTGATGCCTTGCTTATACAAAAATGGGATAATTATACTATATAGCTGTGCTACTTCAGAGTTAAGATTTGAAACAACTCAAGTCAAGTAATGTAGCCCGCCTGAAACTGAATAGGTAGACCATGCATATCTAAATAAGTCAGTATGCATTATTCAGTCAATCTTTTAGTTTTAATCAAATCTATCAGTATTGTTTCTTGCAGCTACGTAGAGGTACATTCACTATATATTTCACTTTAGTCCTAAAATAAGTAATGCAATACACATATGGAAGCCTCGCCCTATTTCAGTTCATTCAGGAAAAAACACTCCGTCAGAACCGACCGAATCATCAGATCTGAAGAAGAAACAATCATGAGGCAAAAGTGAGTACCTGGTCGATCATGGGCATGAGGCCGATTGCCTTTGCCCTGAGGAAGCAGCCCGGCATGACGGGCTCTTGCATGATGACGGGGACGTCAATGGGGTCGCTGTCGTCGCAGAGCGTGCGCGAGATGAAGCCGTAGTTGTGCGGGTAGACGACGGAGGAGTAGATGTGGGGACCCCTCTGACTACCAGCCAGAGATGCCCACGTTATGTAACAGATCACGATCTCAATGATCAGTGCATCGCGATCAGATAACCAACATGGTATACAAAGTTACATCATACAACTCGAATAGCATAATTCTTACATAAATACCGGTCACATGACCAAATCTGCAAACACCGTCGCACTGGACGAATATTAACTAAGGATCAGCGGAAGTGTCGGCTAGCGTCGGCCCTCGTCACGTCCTGACGTATTCCCACAGAGCAGTTGAGCGGGACACTCAGTTGGCGTAGTCGTTGGCGTACTCCCCCTTCTTGTCATACATCTCCCCATTGGAACCTGGACGTTTGAATATCCAGGGACATAGCCATATGAGTACATTTACGTACTCGCAAGACCACCTCTAAGGCTTAAGTTTTCATGATAATGCAAGAAACACTTTTCGAAAACTAGGATAGCTGCTATATACGATTATAGGGCTTAGTTTTCGAATACGATGCTTTTCGACATAGAGATTACGACATCTCTGTATTTTTGTTGAAGAAAACATTTAGAGATAGAATTCTCTTCTCTTAGATATAGCAAAGACATATCCAAGTTCAAAACTTTCTTTTGTAAAACCTTTAAAAGCACTAGGATGGGGATACCCCTTGTTTTTGACTTGAGATCGGACTGATTGTCTCCCCGAGATCAATCATCTTCTCCCAAACTCCGTACCTCCCAGGTACCTCCTTATTCCACATAAACACTTTCCTTTTTAAAACAACTTCTTTCCTCAGGCGCCCAGTGTGGCCTTTCCAACCGTCCATGACGGCGGACGCGGCTATTCGAATAGATTTACACTCTGCAGAGGTTGCACACTTTACCCACACGAATCGGTCATTCCGCCGTGTCTGCCACGACCCGTCATACGACAGCATACAGGGGTCCGGATAACACGATCAAAGCTTTCCACTATGACCATCCTAGTATCGGGGCCTCCCGGTAGGTTTGTTCTCCTCGGCACCGTGTGCTCCACTAGACCTCTTGGTCTTAACTCGGGACGCCACACCGCCACGTCAGAAGACCTGCCGTAATCGTCCGACTGTTGGTCCTCAGCAGTGTATTGTCTCTTCCGGACGACAATCCGGCTTCGAGGGCTCAGCCCTTATAAAAAGTATGAGAGCCCCAACACTAAAACAGACAAGCTTCCGGCTAAGCCCTACCCATGTCAGGTAGTGTGGTTGCACGGGTTAATTGTTCGGGCGGCAGCAGGGACTTCGAAATTAAACCTCCATCTCCGACTGCTCCCAACAGCTCGGGTTTTCGCAACACCTCCGAATGCTCTCAGCATCTCGGGTTTTCATAAAACATTTCTTTCTCGCTGATTGCTCCCAGCAACTCAGGTTTTCCTCCGTAAAACAGTTTTATCAAACAGGTTCCCATCCTATAGTTTTGAGGTAAGTAGATGAAAGTAGACTATTAGAAAACTTAATCTTTTTGATGAAGCCTTCAACAACAAGGCTCACCAAATAAACTCTTTTTGTAACACCTATAGTATTCTAGTAGATAACTTTGGCCAAACAATATTTTGTAAAATAGTTTTCGGGTGGCAAGGTGCCACAAAAGAAGTAAAACATGCATTATTTTATTTTAAAACAAAACATGCTTTGTAAATATTAGGATTTGCATAATGGTGGTGAGGTGGCTTGCCTGGCTCAGCAATATGTCCTTGGTCTTGGTATTGATGCTCCTCAGGTTCACTCCTCACTTCTAGTTCCTTCCCGATCGTATCTAACGTCGTAAACAGAAAAAGGAACAACACTCAGAATACAACACAATGTCACAAGGACATAACAAACAACAAGCATCGCACAAGACATTTAGCTAACAATCAAAATCAAACAATTCCTTTAGCTAAACAACAATAAACAACAAGGTCCATAGAGCTAAGACAAACAACAGATACTCCTAAGGGAATATACACCACAACTCTGAGTAATAAAAAGATAGTTCTACAGAACACTAAAACAACACATCACTTAGGGTTACTGCATCACTTAACAAGAGTTGTTATATTAGTTTCCGGAAATACTTCAGACAAAAGTATCTTAGCAGTTCAGGAAATAGTTCAGACAAAGGTATCTTAATAGTTCAGGAAATACTTTATACAAAAGTATATTAGTAATTAAGGAAATACTTCAGACAAAAGTATATTAATTGTTTAGGAAATATTCCAGACAAAAGTACCTTAACACACAAGCAAGTATTAATATTAACACTAGCATTGAGCACACTCACATGCAAAACTGTTACTAGCTGAAGAAACACCTACTAACAAGTAACTAAGCGACAGACAATGGTAACACCACTGTCCAAACAATTTTATGACTAAGAGCCAAAAAGGTGCATTAAGCCTATCTAGCAGGACACCACAATTAAGGTCACTTCAACCAATAAACAAACATTCACATGGAAACCAAGTGTGGACAACAATCTAAAATAAGAAAGTCATATATTAAGCATTGCAAAACACAAGGAACTACTGGATAAAAATTAACACCAAACCATCATTTACATGCATAACTCACAAATGAAATCAGTGCAACTCCTAGGAAACAAGATGAACTATGTGAAACTCAAAAGTGAAAGGGCTAACAATACTTTTAGGAAATTCATTAAGGTTATTAAAGGATAACCTAAGTTTCTGAACTTATGAGATACTAAGCACATCAACACATAACAATTCAGGTAAAACAAGGAATTAACTTATTACATTTATTAGATAAGTAAGATGATGTTTGAAGAGATAAAATATAACACACAAACATACCTACAAGCAAAGCATATAAACACAATTGATGGTACTATAAGGGTACAACGTGATTAATGCTAAACATAAGTAAACAATGCATCACATCTATAAAAGTGTTTTAACCAAATTATTATGGTTGATTTAAGGTCCTGATCTTCAAGATTTGATTAGTCATATTTATACAATTCACATTTGTTAAGAACAGGTGATTAAAATCTAAGACTCCTATTAGCCAAATGTGGCTGTTTTGAGAGATAAGTTATAACTCCAAGAATATTGTTCAGAAAAATAAGTTCTTCTACCATAGTACTCCTAGTAGCTATAGGAAGCTAGGTAAATTGGATTTGCATCAAAAGTTATTACTGAACATGAGTTAAAAATCATACAAATGCTACTGGTCTCAAAACCAAAATGATTGTAGCTTTAGTTTTAGGAAGCACCTGTATGAAAGGTTAATTTATATGGATAGGTAATTCTTTAATCTTGTTTTAGAAATTGGATTCACTCAATTTGGACACTCCTAGCTCCATATATTTCAGTTTTAGTGGAACACACACATTTTACCATTAATGGTGTACAACATAAGATATAAATTATTTTTACACAAACCCAACTTTTCATGCTTAGGGAAACACATAAATATCCAACAAAATTACCCTTAATTTATTTGTACAAACAGATATAGCACCAAACATTAAAATCAAACACATGCAATTAACAGAAAATAAGAATATTCTTTTTCTAGTGTAACAACCTACTGTTTTAGAAAATAATCTACCAAGAGCAAACTATAAGATTTAAAATTCTACCAAGCTAGGATATGATAGCTACTACTCATATATACCACATAAAATTGGATTTGCTCAAAAAAGTATTTTTAATAATGAATTAAAAATCAACAAAATGCCATTGTTGTTAATGTTAAACTTAATAGAACTTTATTTAGACACATCTCCTGCATTCAAGGCTTATAGATCTAGGTAGGTATTCCACTTTTTACAAGATTGAACATAGCACACGCATAAAAATATATTTTTGAGCAGGGCCAGTGCCACATGGTGGAGAAAACTCATAGCTACTCAAAACAATTTGAATCAACCAATTTGGATAAGTAGATCTCCCACAAACAAATTTATTCTTTCAAGCATCTTTCTGGGAAAATTAGACAGGAAAACGATTTAACTGAAAAAAATAAGAAATCGGGCCAGATCTGGAGCGGGCTTCTCTGTGCGAGATGGGCCGGCCCACAGCGGTGCGCATGAGCAGGAACGGCTGGCGACCGTCAGATCCGATCTGGAGGGTCCAGATTAGATCCCAGAGCTTTGAATGTGAACCGTAGATCAAAGGATCGAGGGCTCCTGCTCTTCTTCTACCTCGAGACGCACGGAAGCGAGAGGGAAACCTAGAAAAAAGGGGCCGAGCTCGGGTGGCTCACCCAGGGGCTTGGAGGACGACGCGGAGGTGTGGAGCGACGGAGGGGGTCACGGCAAGGCTGGGGATGGTCTCGAAGCTCTCATGCACGGGAGTTTCCGCGTCGACGTTGAGCTTCGGTTCCTCGGGTCGTTGATGGTGGCGGCGCCCCGGTGGACCTGGAGAGAAACGGTCATGTCTTAGAGGTGTTCCGAGGGGAGGGGAACTCGGCAGAGCAAGAAAGAGTAGTAGAGAATGAAGGAAACAGAGGCGCTCATCGACGGAAGTTCATGGCCCGAGCGATGCTTTCCTACGCGATTCCGAGTTGCAGCGTGAAAGGGATCGCTCGGCGTCGCGTGGGTTGGCAGAGGGGACAAAGGTGGAGTGAGTGGGCAAGGTGAGAGAGGGAATGGGGGTCTCGGGACTCTTATCCGAGCGGAGCCCCGTTCTACGGTGGACGACGCGCACGACATGAGTGGCGTGGTCGAAGGGGAGGGATAGGGCAGGAGGGGCGGTGCCAGGCGTTCGTCTGGAGAGAAGGGGGATACCACGGGCAAGGTCTAGGGCTCGGGCGCGCTGCGGTTTGGTCGGAATGTGGGAGCTGGCCAACGGGCATATGGCGGCAAGGGCGGCGCTTGGGAAAGACGCAAGAGACCAAGGGGAAGGGACATGGCTCGCCAGGGCACTAAACAGGGTCTGGGGGAGCAGCAGGCGCGAGGAGAGGTCAAGAGGAGGTCGAGGCCACAGATTGGGTGGAGAGGGTGGTGGTCGGCTGTCTGCCCACCAAAGTGCTCGATCAAATGCCCGAATGAGAAAAGAAAGGAGATTAAAGCCAAGGCTGGGGAGGGTCGATGGTCAAATCATCCAGGGGGTGTGTGGTGGTTAGGACATGATCAAAACAAGGGTTGGAGGAGAGGGGAGTGTTGATTTAGATTTTAGAATGTTTTTGGGCTGATTAAACTTAGCCACAAAACTAAGATGGTTTAGTCAACACTTTGGCAAGAAAATTATAAAACAAGATGGGTTGATTAGAGGGGGTATAGGTGCAGCATTAGGTTTAAGAGCTTATGTCAAAAAGGCTCAACAACACTAGATACAAAGATGACAAGTTGCCATCTTGTAGCATCACATGCGGTCACATTGTAAAGTAGCACCTAAAACAAGCATGAATTAATGATCAACATTTTTTAATATTTGAAATAAGGTTATGGGTAGAAAATGGAGATGGTAAGGATGAGGTTTGGTGAGTTGCATTTCCAAATTGATATAAATAAACCCTAATTATCATGTTCTATAAATGCTAAAAATTAATGGAAATTAAGATAATTATTTCCTATTTGAAAAAGGATAACCTTTGAGTTTCTACTAAAATCAAGCATAATAATATAAAAATTAAACATACCACAACCATATGGCACAACATTAAAGCATGAATGATCTCAATTAAATTATATAAATAAAATGTTGTTTCATACACCACCACATGACCACACATAAAATAACACATTTAGGGTAAACAATTTAAGCACATAACATATAGGTCAACCACACATACAAATAGATAGAACACACACACAATTGGTTCACTAACCATCCTTTTAATATAAATCAAAAATATTTGTGAGGTGGTGACAATAATGATCCATACATGGTTCTTGGTAGAATTAGAATTACTCCAACATGTTGAGCATTAATTTTCCAGAGGCTAATTAAATTGGTGCTTTTGGAAAAGAGAGTTAGTAATGCTTGCAACATATTAACATGCAATATAAATTAGGACTTATTATACGGTCCTATATAGTTTTGCAAACATATAGTTTTGTTGGAATACTATCAGCTCTCAAATGATATCTATATTTTGGGTGGTTACTAAAATCAAAACATCGGGGTAAAAAATAGAGTTTATTAAAAAGAGAATGGGAGAAGATGTGTGGACTATTTCACTTGTTAAAACATTGACCTCGGAGGTCATATAATAACTTGTTTTCAGTTTTAGATGGTTGTTCTTTAGAAGTAATCAACACAAACACCAAAACACAACTCGACAAACAGAGCATACAAGGGAAAGCACATCCATTAACAAGACATTTCAAAAAGTTTTTGTTCCCTCAGAAATTTGGGTCTTTATTAATTAAGTTTTTGTTGCTTCCAAAATTTGGGGTGTTACAGACCTTCCCCCATTATAAGAATCTCGTCCCGAGATTCCTAAGTGTGTATTAAGAGAGTGCAAGAAAAGATGATCTGATGATTCTTCATCTTCTTGGGTTGTTAATTTTTTTGACTGACGTTTTCTTGTCGATGAGAAGCCTGATATCTTCCGGAAAACTTGGGTCTTTGTTTAAAGGGTTGACATGATGGTTGTTGCTGATGTAGGGTTCTTGTTGAGCTGACTTCAAAAACTCCAGGGTTTGGGCGCAAAGAACAATTTGTCACAACTCTATAATAAAACTAGCTTGTGTCTTCCCCCCTTAAAAAGGGGCACACAAGAAGGTTAAAGTTTGAGGTTATAAGCTGTTGCCGACTTCAAGGAGTTGTTGGTCTTGGGTATCACAATGATCTTCATCTTGGTCGCGGCTCCTCGGTGCTTGGGAGCTGATGTAGATACTTGCCCTGATATTGCCTTCTTGAGGGGTTAGCAGTTATACACACGTCAACAATTTTTAAGCCTCACATGGGTGTCAGATCCGTAGAGTTGACTCTCTTTCTTTTCATAAAAACTCAAAGGGTGCTAAGATCTTCTAAAGACGTCTAAACTAGCCTCATGTTAGGTGTTGCCAAGTACAATAGTCTTCGGTCTTCCCGTCGTTTTTGGCGTCTTGTTGAAGATGTTAGCTTGATTTGCGTCCGCCTTCAGTGTAGCAGACAACCAAAGTTGATGAAGACTCCCTTTGTTATAGGGCTTCATGATGCTTCTCAAAAGTCTTCAGAGGTCTGATGGAACTAAGTTAGCCTAAAAGTCATTTCTTCCTAAATAACTCAAGTAAGGGTCAATTGAGTTAATCAAGTTGACACACAGAAGGCACTAACGACACTAGCTTCATGGCACATCTTCATGTAGATGATCTTCCGTGCTGGTTGTCCCTGTTGTTGATGACGTCGATATATATATATATATATTTTTGGCACGTCACTGCTTGAGGTTGTCATAAAGTCTTCAAAAAGTGGAGGCTCTTGGCGTTCTTTGAGTCCTCCGTGTTACCATCCGCAAGTGAGACTTCCATTGGCACTTATGTTCTGCTCTCGGTTTGTAGGTCTTGAAGAGATTAGTTAGTAACAAGTAATTGGTGTTAGATGTTACTCAAGGGGTAGATATGTTAAGTTTGTGATGGAATACTTGTAATTCAAATAGTTCATTAAACTTGTCAAGGCTCGCCACATTACAGGGATGGGCTTTCTTTGGGGCTTCGGTATCATGCGTAGCTTATATCCCTCACATGATAAAGTTTAGATCAGAGGGAAAGCATTTTTAGGAAGTTTTCGAGGACAAGCTCAGAAGTGCATTAGGGTGCATCTATGGCAAAAAGTATGAAAGTTATTGTGCAAAGATAACAAGATGTTTAAACAAATTTGAAGTATGTGCCTAATATGCATTGCCTACAAGGCGTGCTTGTGAAAAGTACCAGGGAACCACATGTCCACAACAAGCAAACAAACAAGGCACACACAAGCAACAATCATACTAGCAAAAGAGCACACAAGACACCAATAGAACCAGAAAGGGCACTCAACAAACGCGTTAGTTGGAGAATCTAACCAAGGGTCATTTCCTAGGAGTCCTATGGGTCTTGGTCATTCCTACTAGTTGGAGTCTTCATTTTATCTGCTTGGGCTCACGTTGGAAAGCTTGAGACTGTTGAAGTTGCAGCTGGAGTACCATTGTTGGGGTTGAAGTCTTAGTGAGACTGCTTCGACAAGCAGGGGTTGCTTTGTAGCTTGTTTCTTCACTTGGCGTTCACCTTGATTCCGTATGCTGAAATCTTGAGACTGAACTTCGACTTCTCGGTACTAGTTACTTAGGTCTTAATTGGGTTCATCGTCAAGTTTATACAAGCTTTGAATAAGGACAAGATAGTAGAGAAAATCTTTTGTAAATACTTTAAACTAGAGAGGTAAGATCAAGATATCTTTGGAACTAGGTGAGGAGAGGAAACCATAGTAGGCTTATCTAGAAGAAAAATAGATTTCTGTTGAAATAGGTTTTAGCAAAACATTTCCTTCCTAAGCTAACGACCATGCTAACTAAGGTCTCCTAAGGTCAACGATGGCTCTGATACCAAGTTTGTGGGGACCCCTCTAACTACCGGCCAGAGATGCCCACGTTATGTAACAGATCACGATCCCAATGATCAGTGCATCGCGATCACATAACCAACATGGTATACAAAGTTACATCATACAACTCGAATAGCATAATTCTTACATAAATACCGGTCACATATCCAAGTTCAAAACTTTCTTTTGTAAAACCTTTAAAAGCACTAGGATGGGGATACCCCTTGTTTTTGACTTGAGATCGGACTGATTGTCTCCCCGAGATCAATCATCTTCTCCCAAACTCCGTACCTCCCAGGTACCTCCTTATTCCACATAAACACTTTCCTTTTTAAAACAACTTCTTTCCTCAGGCGCCCAGTGTGGCCTTTCCAACCGTCCATGACCGCGGACGCGGCTATTCGAATAGATTTACACTCTGCAGAGGTTGCACACTTTACCCACACCAATCGGTCATTCCGCCGTGTCTGCCACGACCCGTCATACGACAGCATACAGGGGTCCGGATAACACGATCAAAGCTTTCCACTATGACCACCCTAGTATCGGGGCCTCCTGGTAGGTTTGTTCTCCTTGGCACCGTGTGCTCCACTAGACCTCTTGGTCTTTCCTCGGGAGGCCACACCGCCACGTCAGGAGACCTGCCGTAATCGTCCGGCTGCTGGTCCTCAGCAGTGTATTGTCTCTTCCGGACGACAATCCGGCTTCGAGGGCTCAGCCCTTATAGAAAGTATGAGAGCCCCAACACTAAAACAGACAAGCTTCCGGCTAAGCCCTACCCATGTCAGGTAGTGTGGTTGCACGGGTTAATTGTTCGGGCGGCAGCAGGGACTTCGAAATTAAACCTCCATCTCCGACTGCTCCCAGCAGCTCGGGTTTTCGCAACACCTCCGAATGCTCTCAGCATCTCGGGTTTTCATAAAACATTTCTTTCTCGCTGATTGCTCCCAGCAACTCAGGTTTTCCTCCGTAAAACAGTTTTATCAAACAGGTTCCCATCCTATAGTTTCGAGGTAAGTAGATGAAAGTAGACTATTAGAAAACTTAATCTTTTTGATGAAGCCTTCAACAACAAGGCTCGCCAAATAAACTCTTTTTGTAACACCTATAGTATTCTAGTAGATAACTTTGGCCAAACAATATTTTGTAAAATAGTTTTCGGGTGGCAAGGTGCCACAAAAGAAGTAAAACATGCATTATTTTATTTTAAAACAAAACATGCTTTGTAAATATTAGGATTTGCATAATGGTGGTGAGGTGGCTTGCCTGGCTCAGCAATATGTCCTTGGTCTTGGTATTGATGCTCCTCAGGTTCACTCCTCACTTCCAGTTCCTTCCCGATCGTATCTAACGTCGTAAACAGAAAAAGGAACAACACTCAGAATACAACACGATGTCACAAGGACATAACAAACAACAAGCATCGCACAAGACATTTAGCTAACAATCAAAAGCAAACAATTCCTTTAGCTAAACAACAATAAACAACAAGGTCCATAGAGCTAAGACAAACAACAGATACTCCTAAGGGAATATACACCACAACTCTGAGTAATAAAAAGGTAGTTCTACAGAACACTAAAACAACACATCACTTAGGGTTACTGCATCACTTAACAAGAGTTGTTATATTAGTTTCCGGAAATACTTCAGACAAAAGTATCTTAGCAGTTCAGGAAATACTTCAGACAAAGGTATCTTAATAGTTCAGGAAATACTTTATACAAAAGTATATTAGTAATTAAGGAAATACTTCAGACAAAAGTATATTAATTGTTTAGGAAATACTCCAGACAAAAGTACCTTAACACACAAGCAAGTATTAATATTAACACTAGCATTGAGCACACTCACATGCAAAACTGTTACTAGCTCAAAAAAACACTACTAACAAGTAACTAAGCGACAAACAATGGTAACACCACTGTCCAAACAATTTTATGACTAAGAGCCAAAAAGGTGCATTAAGCCTATCTAACAGGACACCACAATTAAGGTCACTTCAACCAATAAACAAACATTCACATGGCAACCAAGTGTGGAAAACAATCTAAAATAAGAAAGTCATATATTAAGCATTGCAAAACACAAGGAACTACTGGATAAAAATTAACACCAAACCATCATTTACATGCATAACTCACAAATGAAATCAGTGCAACTCCTAGGAAACAAGATGAACTATGTGAAACTCAAAAGTGAAAGGGCTAACAATACTTTTAGGAAATTCATTAAGGTTATTAAAGGATAACCTAAGTTTCTGGACTCAAGAGATACTAAGCACATCAACACATAAAAATTCAGGTAAAACAAGGAATTCACTTATTACATTTATTATAAGTAAGATGATGTTTGAAGAGATAAAATATAACACACTAACATACCTACAAGCAAAGCATATAAACACAATTGATGGTACTATAAGGGTACAACGTGATTAATGTAAACATAAGTAAACAATGCATCACATCTATAAAAGTGTTTTAACCAAATTATTATGGTTGAGTTAAGGTCCTGATCTTCAAGAGTTGATTAGTAATATTTATACAATTCACATTTGTTAAGAACAGGTGATTAAAATCTAAGACTCATATTAGCCAAATGTGGCTGTTTTGGGAGATAAGTTATAACTCCAAGAATATTGTTCAGAAAATAAGTTCTTCTACCACAGTACTCCTAGTAGCTATAGGAAGCTAGGTAAATTGGATTTGCATCAAAAGTTATTACTGAACATGAGTTAAAAATCATACAAATGCTACTGGTTTCAAAACCAAAATGATTGTAGCTTTAGTTTTAGGAATCTCCTGTATGAAAGGTTAATTTATATGGATAGGTAATTCCTTAATCTTTTTTTAGAAATTGGATTCACTCAATTTGGACACTCCTAGCTCCATATATTTCAGTTTTAGTGGAACACACACATTTTACCATTAATGGTGTACAGCATAAGATATAAATTATTTTTACACAAACCCAACTTTTCATGCTTAGGGAAACACATAAATATCCAACAAAATTACCCTTAATTTATTTGTACAAACAGATATAGCACCAAACATTAAAATCAAACACATGCATTTAACAGAAAATAAGAATATTCTTTTTCTAGTGTAATAACCTACTGTTTTAGAAAATAATCTACCAAGAGCAAACTATAAGATTTAAAATTTTACCAAGCTAGGATATGATAGCTACTACTCATATCTACCACATACAATTGGATTTGCTAAAAAAGTTTTTTTAATAATGAATTAAAAATCAACAAAATGCCACTGTTGTTAATGTTAAACTTAATAGAACTTTATTTCGACACATCTCCTGCATCCAAGGCTTATAGATCTAGGTAGGTATTCTCCTAGGCTTTACATACAACTAAAGTTTGCTAATTTTGGATCTCTAAAACTCAAGTTATTAAGTAAATGGTAAAAATTCCACAACATTGAACATAGCACACGCATATAAATATATTTTTGAGCAGGTCCAGTGCCGCATGGTGGAGAAAACTCATAGCTACTCAAAACAATTTGAATCAACCAATTTGAATATGTAGATCTCCCACAAACGAATTTATTATATCAAGCATCTTTCTGGGAAAATTAGACAGGAAAACGATTTAACTGAAAAAAATTAAGAAATCGGGCCAAATCTGGAGCGGGCTTCTCTGTGCGAGATGGGCCGGCCCACAGCGGTGCGCATGAGCAGGAACGGCTGGCGACCGTCAGATCCGATCTGGAGGGTCCAGATTAGATCCCAGAGCTTTGAATGTGAACCGTAGATCAAAGGATCGAGGGCTCCTGCTCTTCTTCTACCTCGAGACGCACGGAAGCGAGAGGGAAACCTAGAAAAAAGGGGCCGAGATCGGGTGGCTCACCCAGGGGCTTGGAGGACGACGCGGAGGTGTGGAGCGACGGAGGGGGTCACGGCAAGGCTGGGGATGGTCTCGAAGCTCTCGCACGGCAGTTTCCGCGTCGACGTTGAGCTTCGGTTCCTCGGGTCGCTGATGGTGGCGGCGCCCCGGTGGACCTGGAGAGAAACGGTCATGTCTTAGTGGTGTTGCGAGGGGAGGGGAACTCGGCAGAGCAAGAAAGAGGAGTAGAGAATGAAGGAAACATAGGCGCTCATCGACGGAAGTTCATAGCCCGAGCGATGCTTTCCTACGCGATTCCG
Source organism: Poa annua (assembly GCA_026929855.1). Classification (NCBI taxonomy): domain Eukaryota; kingdom Viridiplantae; phylum Streptophyta; class Magnoliopsida; order Poales; family Poaceae; genus Poa; species Poa annua. Next base: position 160,089,368 of record CM049427.1, on the reverse strand, counting down.
AGTTGCAGCGTGAAAGGGATCGCTCGGCGTCGCGTGGGTTGGCAGAGGGGACAGAGGTGGAGTGAGTGGGCAAGGTGAGAGAGGGAATGGGGGTCTCGGGACTCTTATCCGAGCGGAGCCCCGATCTATCGTGGACGACGCGCACGGCATGAGTTAAATTGGTTTTCCAACATATTAACATTGATTTTGCAAACATATAGTTTTCCAACATATGAGCATTGATTTTCCAGAGGCTAATTAAATTGGTGCTTTTGGAAAAGAGAGTTAGTAATGCTTGCAACATATTAACATGCAATATAAATTAGGACTTATTATACGGTCCTATATAGTTTTGCAAACATATAGTTTTGTTGGAATACTATCAGCTCTCAAATGATATCTATATTTTGGGTGGTTACTAAAATAAAAACATCGGGGTAAAAAATAGAGTTTATTAAAAAGAGAATGGGAGAAGATGTGTGGACTATTTTACTTGTTAAAACATTGACCTCAGAGGTCATATAATAACTTGTTTTGAGTTTTAGATGGTTGTTGTTTAGAAGTCATCAACACAAACACCAAAACACAACTCGACAAACAGAGCATATAAGGGAAAGCACATCCATTAACAAGACATTTCAAAAAGTTTTTGTTCCCTCAGAAATTTGGGTTTTTATTAATTAAGTTTTTGTTGCTTCCAAAATTTGGGGTGTTACAGTAGAGCACGCGGTCAACCTTGCTGCCCTTGGGGATCTCGATGACGCAGTTGAAGATGGTGGGCGCCTCAGGGCCGATCTCCAGGTTGTGCAAGGGGCGCTGCCACGGAGCAGCGTGATATGGAGGAGAGGATGCGCTCGTTCAGCGCCGGCCTCCTTGGTGGCCGCGGCGGATTCCAGCGGCGGGGCCATGTCGGCAATCCGAACGAAGCTCTCGACAGACGAACGAAGCCCTGCACCAGCCTGATGTAACTATCCCTTGGCCTAAAGGGATTTAGGCGTGAGATCGACTCTGATTTACTTGTAGCAGAAGAAGAACAAGGGGATCAGGGAGATGAGAATAGATACGGCAGAGAAGCAGATCGAGATAGGAGTCTAATTTCATTCATTCCATTCATGCCCCGCGTTGGCATCGTTGGGTTATAACCATTATAGCCCCTTACAGGAGGACCGCACCATCACACCACCTAGCTGTCGCAGCAGCTTAAAGGAAACGTATTCCTAGTGTACGCTTCCTGTCACGCCTTATGTCTCGCCACAGCCGTGACATCTTACCCTCCTGGAGAGTTTGCTTGTCCCGAAGCAATTGCCGCAGGAAAACGAGCCTTGCATACATTCAGGTCTTCCCATATCGCTGAAGAAGATGGAATTCCTTTCCATTTGATGAGCACCTGGGGCACAGCCCTATTACCTTTCTTCACCAATCGGCGGTCTAGAATTTCTTCAGGGGTTGTTTCATCAGTATCCAGTGCTGGTGCATGAGGAAGCTCTGAGAATACAGGAGAGAAATCTGGAGTGTACTCCTTCAGTTGTGAAACATGAAAGACCGGATGAATGGCACTATATGCTGGAAGATCCAATCGATATGCAACTTCGCCAATCTTCTCCAGAATTTTGAATGGGCCAAAGAATTTGAATGCTAGTTTCGGGCACAGTCTATTGACCACTGATGATTGAATGTACGGTTGTAACTTCAACAACACTTGGTCCCCAATTGCATACGTTTTCTTTGCGATGTTTGTCAGCCTGCATTTTTATTCGATTCTGAGCAGCAGCTAGATGCACTTTGAGACGATCCAGCTGTGCTTGTCTCTGTTGCAGGATGGTAGCTGCATCAGAGTCTGCTCGTGCATCGGCTGGAGGTAGTGCTGTGAAGTTAGGTTCAGCTCCGTACACAGCCTTGAATGGCGAACAATCAATTGCGGAGTGATAAGTGGAGTTGTACCAAAGCTCAGCCAACGGCCACCATTTCTTCCACTGCTTAGGCTCATCATGGACTGCACATCTCAAGAACATCTCAAGGCATTGATTGACTCTTTCCGTCCTGCCGTCCGTCTGTGGATGATAAGCTGTGGAGAAATATAATTTTGTGCCCAATGTCTTGAAAAGTTCTTTCCATAACTGACTCGTGAAGATCTTGTCACGGTCCGAGATAATAGACAGGGGCACACTGTGTAATTTCACAACAGAATCGAGGAAGGCTTGAGCAACAGTTGCTGCTGTGAAGGGGTGTTTGAGGGGCACAAAGTGTGCATACTTGGATAACCTGTCAACTATGACCATAATCACATTGTATCCATGAGACATAGGTAAACCCTCAATAAAATCCATTGACAACTCCTGCCAAGTGCCGTCTGGAATTCGTAGAGGCTGAAGGAGTCCTGCAGGATTTGTGTGACCATGTTTTGCCTGTTGACATGTACCACACTGTTTGACAAAATTCTGTACTGCCAGTTTCATACCAGTCCAGGCAAACAACTTCTTCATCCTATGATATGTAGGCAGAATACCCGAATGGCCACCAATGGCACTAGAGTGAAATGCAGCTATCAATCTGGTTTGGGTTTCTGAATTATTACCAATCCAAATACCCCCTTTGAATTTGATGAAGCCATTGCACAATTCAAAACCATCTTCATCTGGACTATGCAGAGCTAAGGTTTGCAGCTTCAGCTGAGCTTCATTGTCAGTAGCATATGTATTCAAAACCTCTTGTAACCAAGCTGGTCTAGCAACTGATACTCCCTCCGATCCACAAAGTGTCGCTCATCTTGTACAAAGTTTGTACTAGCTTAGTACAAAATGGGCGACACTTTTTATGGATCGGAGGTAGTATTACATTAGCTTCTAATGCACTTGCCACTCGAGAAAACGAATCAGCTGCAGTATTCTCACTGCCTTTTTTGTTGACAATCTTGAAATGTAATCCCATCAACCTTGTCATTGCTTTCCTCTGTAATGGTGATTGTAGCACTTGATCATCCAAGAACGTTAAGCTTTGGTGATCTGTACGAATCACAAATTCCCCTCTTTGTAGATACTGGCGCCAGCGTTCCACAGGCATGATTAACGCCAAGAACTCCTTCTCATAAATGGATAGTGCTAGGTGTTGTGGACTAAGAGCCTTGCTAAGAAATGACACTGGTTTGCCCTCCTGCATCAACACAGCCCCAATTCCAGTGCCACACGCATCCGTTTCCAATACAAACTGTTTGTTGAAGTCAGGCAACTGCAGAACCGGTGTTGCTAGCATAGCTTCCTTTAATTTCAGAAAAGCTTGCTCTGCTTCATCAGACCAACTGAACTCCTTCCTTTTTAACAAATTTGTCAATGCTTTGGCCATAATTGCATAGAACTGCACAAACTTCCTATAGTACCCAGTAAATCCAAGGAAACCCCTCAATTCAGTAAATGTAGTTGGTCTAGGCCAAGCTACAATAGCAGCAGTTTTGCTAGGATCAGTTGCCACTCCATCCCTCGACACTATATGTCCTAAATATTCTAGCTCGGTTTGTGCAAAAGAACATTTAGAGGTTTTGACAAACAACTGATGTTTCTTGAGCAACTGTAGAACCTCAGCTAAATGTGTAGCATGAGTTTCAAGTGAAGGGCTGTACACAAGTATATCATCCATAAACACCAGAGCAAATTTCCTGAGACAGGGCTGCAGTACCTCATTCATCACACATTGGAAAGTTGCTGGTGCATTTGACAACCCAAATGGCATGACACGAAAATGATAGTGGCCTTGGTGTGTCTTGAATGCGGTTTTCTCTTCATCCTCAGGTTTCATTCGTATTTGGTGATAGCCTGCCCTGAGATCAAGTTTGGAAAAATATTGTGAGCCTGCCAACTCATCAAGTAATTCATCGATCACCGGCATTGGAAAAGTATTGCGGATTGGCGATAGTCTATACAAAATCGCCACGTGCCATCTTTCTTTTGAACAAGTAGTACTGGAGATGCAAATGGGCTCATAGAATGGACAATTACTCCCGATTGCAACATTTAAGTCACTTGACGTTCTTTTTCATCCCTGTGCAACGGCGAATAACGATACGGACGAGCATTCACGGGAGCTGCTCCAGGTTTCAGCGCAATTGCATGATCATAGACACGAGTTGGTGGCAGAGATGTTGGTTCAGAGAAAACTGTAGAGAATTCAGTCAACACCGTCTGAATTTCTTGTGGAACAATTGTTGCTTGCTCTTTTGCAGAGGTTTCTAGCAGAGCCAGTGCCCAAATATCATTTCCTTTCCTCCACTTCAACACTTGTTCAATTGGGACTTCAATAATTTCAGTACCATCGGCTGGTTGAATTCCATTAATTGTAATTTCTGAACCCTTGTGATGGAATTTCAACGTCTGAGTTTTCCAGTTACAGAACATATCCCCTCTGGCTGCTAGCCAATCGATTCCTAAGATGGCCTCATATGCACTCATATCCAGCACACGCATATCATGCTCAAACGTTACACCTTCTGTCCACCAAGTAAAATTATGCACCATTTGATCGCAATGCATGGTATCATTGTTAGCTACCTTAACAGATACAGCCGGTATGTTTAGAGTTGGGCACTGAAGTCTGTCGACCAATGATGAACTAATAAACTATGACTACTGCCCGTGTCCACCAAGAGTAACATAACTTGATTCTGAACTAATGCTCTGATGCGGACAGTATTTCCTTCCGACGAGCCAGACAAAGCGTTCAACGACAGAGAAAGTTGTTGAGCTTCGGCTATGTCCTGGAGCTCAAGTAAATTCAGCACGTCAGGAGCCAACTGTACTGCATGATCTTCTACAGACAGTGCATGAACTGTTGCATGAGCTTTGCCTGCACAAACATGAGTAGGTTCATATTTGTCTCCACACCGGTAGCAAAGACCGTTAGAACGACGATACTCTTTCAGTTGTCGTTCTTTCCATAGGTCTCGTTGTCCTTCACGCCCTATAGGTTTTGCTGCATCAACTTTGGCATGTACAGCAGTACCAATTTTCTGAACCCACGGTTTGCTCTTTGTAGGAAGATCTTCCTGAACATGCGCCAACAGAATTGCACGATCAACAGGAACTCTAATATCGTGTTTCAGACCTTTGAAAAAATGGCCCACAAACATTGTCTCATCATAATAAGGATTCTGGCCACACAGCTTAAACATAAGCTCCTGAAATTCTGTGCAATACTCACTAACCGAACCCTGGTGTTTCAAACTAATCAGAGCAGACATGAATTGCCTATGATCATCAACCCCGAATTTAGTCTCAATGGCAGTGATAAAATCATTCCAAGTAGCAACCTCATGGTGCAGTTTATAAGCCTGAAACCCGTGGGCAGCATTCCCTTCCAAATGCAAACGAGCAGTAGTGAGCCACATGGATGGTCATACATTGCATACCTTGAAGTAATCCATGCAGTTGTCACGCCAGAGTCGAGGAAAAGCGCCGTTGAATGTTGGAAAATTCATCTTCGGCGTCACCGTTCTACCGCCCCCAAGGTGTTCGTCCGGGGGTCGACCCCGTGGACGCCCAACATCTGCACCCAACGCCGCCGCCGGCGTGCCTGGATCTGGAGGACGAGGTGCTGATGCCGATCCTGTGACGAACGCAGTTGGAGATGGCGCTCCACGCCTACCAGCCGTAGGAGACATGAGGATTCCGTCCCGCTGTCCGCGATCAGCATCCGCATCCGCATCCGCATCAGGTGAGGTGATCTCTACCGTCACTGGCGCCTTGGCCTTGTCGACCCGCGCCCCGGCCTGCGCCAACGCGGTCATCTGCTGGTTCATGGTCTCCTGGCGCCGCTCGATGGCGTCCATGATGCGGGTGTGGTCACCCACCGCGCGAGAATTGTTGTCGAGCGACGAGTCGAGAAGACTAATCCGCGAGAAGACTAATCCGCGAGTCTAGCGAGCAAATCTGAGATTGGAGCTACTCGAGCGTCGTCACCTCTCCCATGGCCCACGAATTCGGTCTGCGGTGATGGCTTTGGAGGCGCCGTCGCGGCGATCGAACGATCCAACAAACCGGAGACAGGACTTACGGGATCTCAGCCAGAATCGATTGAAATCAACTCCGGCTGAATTCACCCACCAGCTCCGGGATTTTACAGCTTTACAGCTGCAGATCGACGAACGCAACGAACATACCTAACTATCCCTTGGCCTAAAGGGATTTAGGCGTGAGATCGACTCTGATTTACTTGTAGCAGAAGAAGAACAAGGGGATCAGGGAGATGAGAACAGATACGGCAGAGAAGCAGATCGAGATAGGAGTCTAATTTCATTCATTCCATTCATGCCCCGCCAGCGTTGGCATCGTTGGGTTATAACCATTACAGTATTCCTAGTGTACGCTTCCTGTCACGCCTTATGTCTCGCCACAGCCGTGAAACCTGAGCTCCAGCATGGTGGCGGTGGGCGGGAGGTTGTTCATCGCCGGCTGGCGGCGGATGGGAGGAGGTGGGGAAGGGGATCTGGTAGGCGGGATGGTGAGGGGGAAGAAAGAGAAAGGGGATCGGGAAAGAGAATGGTGAGGGGATCGAGTGAGGGGGGGAAAGAGAAAGGGGGCGCGTGTATATTAGTACCCCTGCTACGCTGCTGCGGCTATATATTTTGTTCGTCAGTGCTAGTTTTTTTGCCACTGGCGCACAGTTAAATATGTTCGCGGTAAGTTGAAAATATAGCCAGCTGACGACTATTTATGTCTTTACGTCAGCGGTAACAATTTTACCGCTGACTGTGACGGCTATGTGTTCGCCACCGCTATAATTGTTGGCGCACATTTTTACTTGTTCGCCAGCGCTATCCTGGTGGCTATAAGCATATTCCTACTAGTGAGAAATTTTGTCTGCGGTACATAATATGTTCAATGTCGAAGAAATGTCACCCCGAGATGATGGGAACTCCATTAAAGGATATTGTACCCCTCGAGTAAGTACAATTGGAGAGTGATCTAACCTATGAAGAGAAACACATCAAGGTATTATAGACAGCAGAAAGAGTCACCCGTACCAAAACCATCAAGTTTTGCAAGGTTCAGTGGAGTCACCACACCGAGGAAGAAGCCACATGAGAACGAGAAGATGACCTTCGAGAAGACCATCCTCACCTATTTGCTGACATTTTCGAATCTCGAGGGCGAGCTTCCTCTTAAGGTGGTTAGTTTGTAAGATCCCAAAATTTTCAAAAATTTAAAACTTTGTATTCATGCATCATTTAGCCATGACATATAAATCACATAAGGACTAAATACAAATTTAATTATAAGTTTAAATAAATTTTATTTCCATAAAATTGTTTATTTGTACTCCTTATAATATTCCTTTTTATGAAATTATTTTATAGGCAAGCATGATACTAAAAAGTTCTAAATTTAATAAGCTTTCTAAAACATATTTTTATGATTTTTTCTGAAATGTTTTGATTAAGTTTAAAAATCATTTTTGAAATCAGGTTGAAAAACAGAAAAGCATTTGAATAAAAGAAAAATGAAATCCGAGCCAATTGGGCCGAGGCCCACCGCTATCTTCCGCGCGCCGCGCAGCGCAGCAGCCTGCCAGCGGCCCAACCCTCCTCTCTCTCTCGCAGACGCTGACAGGTGGGACCCACCTCTCATCTCCCTCGCGGCAAAGTTTCTTCCCCAAATCACGCCCTGACGCCGACCGAAAACGTCCGATTTGATTCGATTGATTGCGGGCGATTTACTACTCTGTTTACATCGCCTCTTTCCCCTACTAAAAGCCCCCAAGCTCCTCCGTGTTTTGCCCCAAACACCACCTCGCGAGAGCCCCTAGGCTGCTCGCTAGAGACCCCGCTTCTCCGTCGTTGCCGTCGGTAAGAACCTCGCCGTGCGCGCAACCCCGGCCACCTCGGACCCTCTCTCCTCTCTCATTCGCTTTACTTTTTCCTTGCGCATCATAGTGACACGATCTTGCTTTTTTATCCACAGCAAATCGTCGCGTTCGTCCTCACCCGAAGATTGCCGCAGCCGCGCGCAAGTCCGGCAAGCTATTACGGGAGGCAGAGAACGCTCCGGTCGCCGCCACCTCGCCATCGTCTCCATCTCGACGTCGTGCACCCCCGGGTATGCTCCGTTCTTCCCCTAGGCCGTAGGTGCGCAAATTTGTGGAACGCCGGCGATGGCGCCGCCGTAAATTTGGCTCGCCGGAGTTTCTCTGACGACCAGTGCCGCCTGCTCAGATCGTTTAGATCTGGACCATTGGATCTAGATCCAACGGATCCTCCTAGGATTGATCTGGCGCTTCTGTTTTCATTTAGATCGGATGGCTCCCGTGCCGATCCTCGTCCAACCGGTATGAACCACTAGGATCGCGTCGTGTGGCCGTTTCTTTTTCTATTTCGGTAGAATTTTTAGAAATTAAAACAGAAAACCATTAAAACTTCCAAAATTCATAACTTCCAATATGTAAGTCCAAATTTGATAAATTTCATATCATTGGAAAGCTCTGCTCGTGTAGTTTATTATTGTTTCATTAGTTTGTCTTTTTAGTATCTTTTAATTTGTGAAATTAACAGATTGGTATTTCGGCTATTTAAATTCATAAATTAAATAATAAAAATGTTTTTCTCACAAATCCAATTGTTTTGGAATTGTACTTTTGTCCTCTGTCCAGAAAGTGCAACATGAGTTTTAATTGAAACTTTTCATAAAAAAGAATTAAATAAATTGGTTGTAGGACTTAAATAGCAAGATTGGTTCTCTATATTTTAATAGTTAAATAAGATAATAAAATTACGTTCATTGCATTTCATGCATTTAATAAACAGAGGAAATAAATTTGTAATAAGTTTGTTTTGTTATGTTCATAGCATATCATGCATGCATACATATTTATGTCTATGTTTTAAGTGTTGTGTGTGTGTTTATTTATGTTATGTATTGTTTGTTGTTAGATTGTGAAGAGGAGGAAGGATTTCCTTTTGCTTGTTATTCTTGCTGTGCTTGTTCATCCTGTTACCAAGGCAAGTGACATCCATGAATCACCCATTATTTTCCTATATGCATTTGTAGAATTTTTGAGTAGTATGCATGATAGGAAACTTTTGTTATTACTTTATTATGCTAAGTTAGTTTTATGCTATGCAAATTCCTAGTAGTGTGTAGCCATCCTCTACCATGCAGCCATTTAAAAAGTTTTATTAGATGCTTAGAAATGCTATAAAAATGTTTATATGCTTTGTTGTGGAAATATTTTCTAAGTGTTAAAATTAAAATGCACACCTGGGTGGATTGGTTGGTATGGTTTTTGTTGAGTGGCTATTTGGGACTATGCTTGTGGTTGTCTTCGACTAGGGTGAATTTAGTACTTAGGGCCATGAGCATGGTGGTTTTAACCCAAAAGTGCACCTCTGGATTGCCACCCAGCAACAAAGACATTACTAAGTCCCTCTAAGTTTAGAAGCTTTCCGTGCAACCTTTTGACAATGGGCTCTGTCTTGAACAACTAAGTTGTGAGAGTTCAACCTGTCAGCTTGACACGCAGATGTACAGTTTGTAGGTGGAACGGTTCTTCTTCGGAAAGTTCTTGTCTCAATTCTCTCATTTCCTTAATGCACTCCGCGTGTATAGGATGTCTGAGATAATTGAGTCTAAAGGTGAAAGTGCACAACCTCTGTAGAGTCAACAATCTGAGTACTTAGCCGTGTCCCCGGTGATGGACTACTTCGAGCAGCTGGACAAGGATGGACGGAAGAATCTCAACACCGTTTTCATGAAGTAAAATTTGACTAAGAAAAGAAATATTGGTACACTTGGGCTTCATCCCTTGGTGCCAAGTCTTTGGAAATAAAAGTGTTTTATAAAAGATAGGAGAAAATTTGCTTTCTGCAAAACAGCCTACAACTCCACCAAGCCAAATATGCATATAGATTTAGATTTGTCATTTTATACCACCATAGTCACTTGCCAATACTTCAGTGTATTGACCTCCTTCAGGGGTTGCATATTCAAATGTGCATGTACTTCAGATGAAGAGTAAATCTTGGACTCGAGTCTACACCCAACATGTCTGCCTGTGGCCCATGCTTGAAGATGAGGCTCATTGTTTTTGCTTTTGTTGTGAACTCTGAATATTCTAGCTAACCTTCATGGCTATGCACCTTGTAATAAAGCTATACTTGGCTATTTTTGAATCTCGTTGTAGTAATTTGATACTTATGCAATGATACTTTATATTTTGTCCTGTGGTGCTGGCAGAGATCCAGGGACTAGCACTTAACACAGGTGTTCCATCTTTATTAAAAGTTGGGGCACCACATAGTTGTTCCAAGATATATTGCCATGCAACATTCATCTTACATTACATGACTTGTTGTAATTCATTACTTATATATTGCTTTGCGTGATTCTATAAAGCTGATGTATGGTTTTACCTATGTTACGCTAGATCATTACATAACCTGCTACACTGGCAGAGGCACCGTTGTCATATGCATTCTTATGGCACATTCATATTAGTTACTTATATCATCAGTATGATGTCTTATCATCATTAGTGTGTTTTCATATATCATATATCATATTAGGATGCTTGCCCCTAAAAGTGAAAAGAGCCATGGAGGCCATCGAAAAGAGAAACAAAAAAAGGAAAAAAATAGAAAAAGAGAAAAAAAATGGCAGCATTACTATTCTTTATCACACACTTGTGCTCATGTTATAGCACCATATCATTTATAGTCATCACTTGTGCTCATGTTATAGCACCATATCATTTATGATCATCATCTGTGCTCATGTTTAGCACTTGTACTCCATATGAGAAAGTTTTCATGTCTGAGTTTCATAACTATGTGGGGAACTTTACACTATAGAACTTAGCTTGTATATTCCAATGATGAGCCTCCTCAAAAGTGCTCTAGGTCTTCGTGAGCAAGCAAGTTAGATGCACCCCCACTAGTTCCATTGGAGAGCTTTCATATACTTATAGCTCTGTGTGCATCCGTTGTGTGGCAATCACTACTCCTTGCATAGCTTCGATTATTAGACTTCCTCTTGTCTAATGATCACTTGCAGCTTTGTGAGCCTGTGTTTCGTTGGTCTTCCAAACCTCCGTTAACATTGTCTTAGCCAAAACATCCTGGTGCCAGGAACCAACGTTGAACGCTTGCTTGTTTCTTTTGAACAAATAATGAGTTTATCTTCTACGTGCATATTGATATTGCTTGACTTTATCCTTTCACAAAGTTGTCATGTTTGTTGGAAGCATTAGATGATTATATTGTTGTGCTTGAAGCATAAATCATCTCTAATATCTACTTTGCACAGTTGATTGCTATCAAGTACTATATCATTGAAAGTTTTGCTTTGCTTTGCCTTCTTGTTAATTTATTACTCATTTGATATCAATATAAACTACAACCCTTATCCATTTGATCTCAGTTTACATGCCTTACATTATTACGTGATCAAGATTGTGTTAAAGCATGTCACTTCAAAAATTATTCTTCTTGTATCGTTCTTGCCTACTTGGGATGAGTAGAACTAAGCTTGGGGATGTTGATACGTCTCTAACGTATCTACAATTTCTTATGTTCCATGCTATATTATACAATGTTATTATATGTTTTATATGCATTTTATATAGTTTTATGCATTTTCTGGAACTAACCTATTAACAAGATGCCACAGTGCCAGTTCCCTGTTTTCTACAGTTTTTTGGGTTCATAAAAGTACTTAAGGAAATATTCTCGGAATTGAACGATTTCTTTTCCAAAGTCCGTTTTTAATTGGGAACGTTCCATAAGACCGAAGACGACATGAAGTGGACGGCAAGGCGCCGCCACCACGTGCTCGCGCGACCCCACTTCTGGCCGCGCGAGCACCAGGTGTGGGGCCCTCGGGCCTCCACCTCCTTTGCCCTTTCGCCTACTTAAAGCCCCCGAAAACTTTAAAAACCTATGGTGTTCATTATTTCCTCCACGGGCCCCGAGCCGCCGCCGTCGTCAACACCAATTCGGGAGAGATCAGAAGTTCTCCTCGGTACACTTACGGGAGGGGGAATCGTCCTCGGAGGCCTCTACGTCGCCATGACCGCCTCCGGACTGATGCGTGAGTAGTCTACCCTTGGACGACGGGTCCATAGCAGTAGCTAGTTGGTGGTCTTCTCCACTTGTGCTATCATGTTTAGATCTTGTGAGTTGCCTATCATGATCAAGATCACCGTTATGTAATTCTTCATGTTGTGTTTGCTGGGATACGATGAATATTGAGTACTAAAGTTATTGCTTCATAATATATCATGTGTGTGCTATTTAATGATCTTGCTTGCTCTCCGTTACTTGTGTATGCTCTGGCCAAGTAGATGCTTGTAACTCCAAGAGGGGATATTTATGGTCGATAGTAGGTTCATGTCTCTATTTAATCTAGGGTGGTGACAGCTAGCTCTAAGGTTGTAGATGTACTGTTGCTACTAGGGATAAAACAGTAGTACTTTTTAAAAGGATGATGTTACTTACTTACTTACTTACTTTACACACATTGCTTAAGGCGATAATCTGTTGCATGCAAATTAATACTTAAAGGGGTGCGGACGCTAACCAGAAGGTGGATTATTAGTCATAAATGCGGTTGGAACAGTCTATGTATATTTTTGTAATGCCCGAATGAATCTCACACTAGATATCATAACGATGATATATGCACTGGTTTGCTTATCATTATTCTATCAATTGCCCAGCTGTAATTTTTTACTCGCATGAATGTTATTATAATTTAAGGAGAGACACCACTAGTGAAATGTGGACCCCGATCCTTCTCTTTAATCTGATAAAACCACAACTTCAAACTGTTACTTTCTGCAAACAAACATCTTTCTTCCACACATGTGTTTAATCCTTTGTTACAGCAAGCCGATGAGATTGACAACCTCACTATTAAGTTGGGGCAAAGTATCTTGATTGTTTGTGTGCAGGCTCCACGTCAACTATGTCAAGCACTTTCCTGACGCAGTTTACACCTCAGGGGAATTCTCATTTCCTACTGGTTCGATAACCTTGGTTTCACAACTAAGGGAAATTTGCTGCTGCACTACTTCATACCTTCCTCTTGGGGTCTCCCAACAACACACCCACCGTGTGCATCACACCCCGTGAGAACCCCCGCCAGGGCGCTCAAGTGGTCCGAGCGGGCTGTGACATTCCATGCAAGCGATCACCCGAGGACCACCACGGTGATGGGAACCATCCCTCTCGTCTGCACTCCTACGATCAACAAAGTCGTTGTTCCGAACACCCTGGTAGACAGGGGTACGGGTCTGAACATGATCTCGTTAGAAACTTTCGACCACCTGGGAGTGAGTTGCGTGAAGCTTCGCCCAACTAAGCCGATGAAAGGCGTAACTGCGGGAGCCATTGTGCCCATAGGGCAGGTTCGTCTGCAAGTAACGTTCGGCGAGAAGGACAACTATCGCACGAAAAGCTTGGATTTCGATGTAGCGCACATCGGCCTCTCGTATCAAGCCATCCTAGGTTACCGGACGTTGGCCCAGCTCATGGCGGTAGTGCACCATGCTTACAACACGGTGAAGATACCAGGGAGTAGCGGTATCATCAAAATTCGTTGCGACGAAAGTTTTCCTCTGTTTTCCCTAAAACAGTCCCATAGGACGAGAGCGAAGCTGTTACCCCCCGACGAGGATATGGTCGAGCACATCGGCGGCCCCCACAGAGGAAGGCAAATGCGGGCTCAGGAGAGGGCTGCGGCGCGCAGAGCCGTGAACGGGTAAAGGTTTACCATGAGGACGGGACGAACCAAAAAGCCGAGGCGACAAGATGGCATCACCGTGCGGGCCGTCATGCTATACTTGCCTCACGAGGTATCACACACAAAGTTCGACGCAAGAGTTTCCGCACGAGGCTACGGTAGCGTTTTCCGTTTTTGTTGTACTCATCAGAAGTGACCCTTTAGCCATGACACCTCGTGTAATAAATATGTCCATTTCGGACGGTAAGTACATCCCCCACGGTACGTACTTAAAACTCAAGTTTTTTAAGGTCTCTCCCCAAGTATCACGTCAGCGGGGGCTAGGCACGGTGGCTGCTTGGGCCAGAGCCTGCCCAACGCGCCGAAAAAACCCAAGAAGGCTAAGTGTTGGTGGTTGGGCCAGCTCCCACGCATGCCACCTTATAAAGGCCCTTGGTGCTATCCTAATGAGGCACGGTGTCTATGTACGGGTCCGTCCTGGCAGCACTGCAAAACCCAATAAGGCCGAGCACTGGTGGAATGGGCTAGCCCCACGCATGTCGCCTCATCCAAGGTACTTGGTGCTTTCCAAACTCACGCGATGCTCACAGGAAGAAACCTAGTAAGGCACGGTGTCTATGTATGGCCCGGTCCTGGCAGAACTGTAAAACCCAATAAGGCCGAGTGTCGGTGGGATGGGCTAGCCCCACGCGCCGCCTCATACAAGGTCCTTGGTGCCACCTAGTAAGGCACGGTGTCGATGAGCGGTCCGGTCCCGATAGGACCGAAAACCCCATTAAGATTTAGCGCCAGTGGCTGGGGTCCCCCCCCCCCCCCCACACACACATGCTGCCTCACGAAGGTACTTGGTGTCGTTGTTAAATATATTGCGCATCTACGCGAGGCACGATTCCAATGAGCGGGCCGGACCCGAAGACATCAAAAAACCAAACAAGACAAAGCACCGGTGGCTGGGGCTATCCCCACACATGCCGCCTCATGAAGGTCCTTGGTGCCATAACCAAACATATTATGTTTTCCTTGAAGGGAAAAAGCGCACGGGGGCTACCCTCCATGCATCGCTCGACAACATAGCCCATGGACCCACGCGTTATCTCGCCAGGACAACAAGAAACTCGCAAAGCAAGGTACGCGCGTAGCCAACACACTCAGCCATCCCTCACGAGGAAAACTTCAGCGCTGAAACTCGCCCACACAACGAAAACACCGCAAGAAAAAAGGAACAGAAGGTAGGCCTAGCAGCAGGCCGAACTTCACAAGTCTTAAAAAAACACAAGGCAGGGAAGCACATGGGCCCAAAGTTCAACAGACTTAGCAGGAAGTAATAGGTAATCCAGCAGGTAAAAGTGTGCGGGGCACTAAAGACCGCCATCTTCAGAGGCATCGTCTGAGGAGTGGTTTCCTTCGGTGTCGTCCTCGCCAAGGCCTCCCTCGGCGTCATCCTCCCCAAGACCGTCCAGCCTCAACGGGGCTGCCTCATGATCGTCCTTCCGGGAGAAAGCGTTTACCAGCACTGCCACGTGTTCCCCCACCTTTGCCTCTTGCTGACGAGCGACGGAGGAAGGCATGATTTCAAAGAGTTCCGAGAGGTCGATGGTGCACCTAGTAGAAACCAGGGTATCACGGGCCGGGCCTCCCTGCGATGACACATGAAGAACACGCGGTATTTCTGTCAGATGGAAGCGACAGAGGTCATACCTCGTGAGACTCTGATGCCCCTACTGATGAGGCCCTTCGAAGGGCACCCAGCAAGAGCCGCATCAGGGAGCCACCCTACCTCCTAAGGCCCCTTCGGGATGGTCAAAGAAAGCCCCCCGCAGGCTCCTTTTTGCAGGAAACCCACATGCCAGCGCAGGGAGCGGGTCCCTCAGGACATCAGGTCCGTCGCCTACCACTGCCTCAGACAGACGACTGCCAAGGTTGCCTCGCCTTGTAACTGAAGGGGGAAGATCGGAGCGTCCGCTCATGCCCGTTCTCCCAAGACTTACCAGTTCTGTGTCGGGCGGCGCCGCAGACCGTGTCGTGCCCCCGATTGCTTTATTTGTCCCCTTATCAGGAACAGCTGATTTGGTGCTAAAGAAGCGAGGGCCGGAGTCGCAAGGAGAAGAAGACAACGACTGTGCAGTGGTGCAGGGTCGTGAGCCTGACTTGGTCGGCTGTCTTTGCCAAAGTAGCCGCATAAGAGCAGGAGTTCCCTTGGAAGCATGCGGGGTCTTCCCGCTGTCGAGTTTGAAGACCAAGGCGGCTAGCCGCTGATACGTCTCTAATGTATCTATAATCTCTTATGTTTCATGCTATATTATACCAAGTTATTACATGTTTTATATGCATTTTATCTAGTTTTATGCATTTTCCGGGACTAACCTATTAACAAGATGCCACAGTGTCAGTTCCCTGTTTTCTGCTGTTTTTGGTTTCAGAAAAGTAATATTCTCAGAATTGGACGATTTCTTTTCTGAAGTCCCTTTTTCATCGGGAACGTTCCAGAAAGTCGAACACGAGACGAAGTGTGCGACCGAGGCGGCGCCACCTGGGGCTCGCGGGGCAGGCATCTAGGCCGCGCGAGCACGTGGTGTGGGCCCCTCGGGGCGCCACCGACCTCGCCCTTTCGCCTACATATACCCCCAGACCAAAAACCCTAGCAAGGTGTTCATATTTTCCTCCACGGGTCCCGAGCGCCGCCGCCATCGCCGACAAGTTTCGGGGGACAGAAGTTCCTGTTCCGGCACCCTGCCGCGACGGGGATTGACCCCCGGAGCCATCTCCATCGATTCCATCGCCTCCACTTCGACTCCATGATGGTTTGTTAGTAGTTCACCCGTCAACTACGGGTTCTAACCGTAGCTAATTTGTACTCTCTCTCCCATGTACTTCAATACAATGTTCTCATGAGCTGCCTTATATGATTGAGATCCATATGATGTAATCGGTGTTGTGTTTGTTGGGATCCGATGAATTGTTACATTATGATCAGTCTATCTATATAAGTTTGTGAAGTTATTGTTGCTTCAATCTTGTTGTGTTTAATGCTTATCACTAGTGCACGAGTGGCATGATCTTAGATTTGAGCTCTATATTATTTCTTAGATTGTATCTACAAGTTGTATGCACATGTCATTGTCCGGAACCGATGGCCCCAAAGTGACAGCAATTGGAATAACCGGAGGAAATGGCTGTGATGTGAGGATCACATGTTTTCACCAATTGTTAATGCTTTGCTCCAGTACTCTATTAAAAGGAGTTCCTTAATTGCCAGTAGTTTCCCTAGAGGCCCCGCTGCAAACGGACTGACAGGACAAAAGATATTATGCAACTTTCTCATTGCGAGCACGCACAACTATATATGAAAAACATGCCTATATAATTAATAATCTGGATATTCTAACTTAATGTTATTTCAATACTATCAATTGCCCAACTGTAATTTGTTCACCCAAAACTTGCTCTTGAGAGTTACCTCTAGTGTAGATAGCTGGAAACCCCGGTCCTTATGTCATCATCATTGCTTTCCTGTCAACTTCACGCAAACAACTATTCTCTTATCTCTGTGTTACAGCTACTACTGCTCTCATATTACTGTTGCTTTCACATCACCCCTGTTACTAGTGCTTTTCCAAGTGCATCCAAATTGACAACTCTACTGTTAAGACTTATAAGTATTCTTCGTCTCCTCATGTGTCGAACCAATAAATTTGGGTTGTTACTTCCCTCGAAGACTGTTGCGATCCCAAATACTTGTGGGTTATCAAGACTATTTTCTGGCACCGTTGCCGGCGATGCATAGCTCTACTCATAAGTTCACCTGGGAGTACACTCTACCTCTCTCTCTGTTTTTATTTATTGTATTTTATTTTCTTGTCTAGTTTATTTTTGCTTAGTTTATTTCTGTTTAGTTGTATTTTGTTTAGTTTACTTTTGTCTAGTTTATTTTTGTTTAGTTTAGTTTTTTTTGTCTTGTTTTATTTTTATATACCCGAAAAATAAAAAAATTGAAAAACCGAAAACAAAATGTTGTTATGGAAGAACATGCTAGATATGCTATGGAACTTAATGAATTATATATGAAGTATAGAGAATCATATAAGGGAAAAGTCATGAGAGGTGTGTTAGGAAAGTTGAATACACTTGCTAAATTTTTGCTTAAACGAAGTGATATAAATTGCTGCTCTGAACAGGATACTAAACATCTTAAATTCCAATGTGGCTTTAGTAAAGAAGTTTTGATTGTGAAATATCATTGGAACAACTATATTGATCTTGGATTTGAAGAAGTAGAATAATTTTTTATAGTTATGGGAGCTTCTGAAATAGAATCCTTCATGTCTAAAAATTATGAAACCTGTGTTGCTTGTAATACACTTAAAGGTTATGTCTCCTCTATCCTTAATTATTGCATAGAATATTTCAGCAATAATCCTTGTATCATGGATTATAAAGAGAGACTCATTAATGCACAAGAAAGTATCCACAATTTGCAGGAACCTATGGAAGAACAAATTGCTGAACCTGAAACCTCATTAGATGAAAAAGAAGAGGAGAGTGAAGAACAAAAGGAGGAAGAATGGAGTAGCTACCCATGCCCACCTTCTAATTAGAGTAACTCTTCATTCCTTACACTGTTTGATTGTCCCCCATGCTTACCAAAGGAGGATGAATGTTATGTTCCTGTGGACTCTCTTCAAATATTCCCTATGAGTAAAACTTGTGAAAACAATTATGCTACTATTATATATGATACTCCATGCTATTTTGATAAATCTTATGAAAATCCTTTATGTATGCCTAATTTCGAAATGCATGGTACTAAAGAAGTTTGCTTAGAAAATGTCTATGATAAAGCTCTAGATGATGGTCCTATGTTACTTGATAATATTAATTGTACTACTATTGAAAATGGGATTGGAGAGGTCTTGACTTTACCTAGGAGTCCCATCCACGATGAGAATGATCAATCATCTTGTTATAAATTGTTACAAGTGGGATTGAAGGTTTTAATCCCACTTTTTTAGAGCTTGATAAAAATTATGTGTTTGTAGATCATGAAAAGCATGCTTTATGTGATGGTTATGTTCTTGAGTTTATTCATGATGCTACTGAAAATTATTATGAGAGAGGAAAATATGGTTGTAGAATTTTTCATGGTTTTAAAACATCTCTCTATATGCTAAAAGTTTTGAAGTTACTCTTGTTTTATCTTCCTATGCTTGTCACTTTGTTCTTTGTGAATTTATTTGTATACAAGACTCCTATACATAGGAAGTGGGTTAGACTTAAATGTGTTTTGTATTTTCTTATTGATGCTCCTTTTGCTTCATTTTCTATTTTCATGAGAGCATCAATAAAACTATCAAGCCTAGCTAAAAGGCATTAAAGAAAAGCGCTTGTAGGAGACAACCCATGATTTATTTCTGTATTTTTTTCGTTTATTTGAGTCAAGGAGAATACTTAACTCTGTAACAACTCCTTTGTTTCTTTATTTTATTCCATAGTTGTGCCAAGTAAAGTCTCTATTAGGAAGTTGTTACTACATTTGGATATCTGCGTAGGAACAATTTTTCTACTGATCACCGTTAAATTTGTAACTCTTTTCAGAAACATTGAAATGACCTAGGATTTTATGAGCGTGCTCTACAGAGATTTACGAAACTTTCATTAGTTTTGATTTTTCTGATCTGAGCAAGTTAAGTGACTCGAAAAAATTCATCTTTATGTGTTGTTCTGTTTTGACTGATTTTGTCTTTGTTTTTTGCGGTCTCTTATGGAACTTAAGCAAGGTTCTCTATCATGGAGGGCTCTAGCTAATGTTTTATTGAGTTCTTGAATTTTTTCACAACAGTACCAAAGTGGATTAATGTTTTTGAATACTAAACCCTCTAATGAAGTTTATGAGAAGTTTGGTGTGAAGGAAGTTTTAAAGGATCAAGAGAGAAAGATGATATGATGTGATCAAGAAGATCAAAGAGCCTAAGCCTGGGGATGCCCCCGTGGGTCACCCAAGCATATTTCAAGAAGACTCAAGCGTCAAAGTTTGGGGATGCCCAAGACATCCCCTTCTTCATCAACAACTTATCAGGTCATTTCTAGTGAAACTATATTTTAGTTCCATCACATCTTATGCGCTTTACTTGGAGCGTCTATTTGTTTTTATTTTTGTTTTGTTATTTTGTTTCTCTGAATAAATTGGATCCTAGCATTCTTGTTTGGGAGAGAGACACGCTTCGCTTTTTCTTATGAATACTCTTATTCTTCACTTATATTTGTTGAGTATTCTTCTCTAGCTACTACAAAGCTTTCAACTCTTATTTTTCATGCACCTCTTGCTCAGCGCTGTTAGTTCTCATATATTATACTCGCACATCTCATTGTTTAATACTTTGAGAGTTTATGTGTGTTTGGTTGGAAACAGAAAATGCTAAATGTGTGTCGGAGAGTAACTCCCACAGAACAGGGATAGCCACACCCCGAAGAGTAGTTCGAAGGGGGATTGAACACGGAGGTCAAACAACCCTCGAGAGGCTCGACGACGGTGCTCGCCGAGCTTGGAGAGGGACAACACGAAAGAGATGGACACCAGCCCGTACCCAGGTTCACGACCCTCAGGAGGAGGCAACACCGCCACTCCTGCTTGTCTGTATTGCAATGCGAAGGCTACAGTACAATGAGCTTGCCGAGGGCCCTCTTGAGGCAGTTGGGTGCTTGAAGAGGGAAGCTACGGTCTTCTTCCTCCTCGAGCTGTTGGCTATCCTACGCGCTTGGCTAGGGTTCCAAGGGTTCAGAATGCGATCCTTTGCTACGGTGGTGCTCCTGCTCCTTTTATAGGCGCCCCGGGCCTCATCCTTGCACTTTATGTAGCGGATGGGTTCCCACATGGCAGTGGCGCGAGGGAGTGGAGTTCACCGCCGCAGAATTGTCAATGGACACGGTCCATCCGTGCTAATGTTAACAGAGGTGGCCGACAACCTGCATATCGCGCAGAACGGCCAGCAGGCGATGTAGGGTCGTGGCGGAGCCCAGGATGACGATCTTCTTGGAGCGTTGCGCCGTCCAGCCGCTTTATCACTAAAGAGGAAACTCCTTGCTGTCCAGACGTGGGCGGCGCAACTTTGTTGACTCCTTTATCACCAGAATGGCAACTGCGACGCTCACGTCACTCTGCGGCAGCTGCAGAGGCCATGTGCGCCCTGCAGCGGTTGCTTAGCCGCAAAGTGTCTCCACAGGGCCGTGGTGGCCTGTGGAGAGATTCATGTTGACTTCTCTCTAGGCGAGTAGTACCTTAGGGAGTCTCTTGAAGCGCAGGGTCCTCTTCAGGCTCTCGTTTCCCCTTTAGGCCCTCAAGAGGAGTTGTCTCTCGAGGGTCTCTCCAAGCGGTTGCTTGGTCCTTATTTGTTTCGTCGAATCTGTCGCGTGCGAGGCCTGTGGAGAGTGGGCTCGGCACACCCACGTCCTCACTGGGCCGACAGTAGCCCCTGGGCCCGCGATGGGCGCAGCTGGTGAGGGTTGTCTCCAAGGGTTTTGGCCATTTGCCTCCTCGGGCTTGGAGGGATGCTTGTTCTCTGTGGAAGTTAGAGAGGCAAACCGAAACGCTTGTACATGGTAGCGGGAACTCATGTGCGCTTATAGGTCTCCTTAGGCGTTCCTCGCGAGGAGAGTAAGTACCAAGGTCCTTTGTAGAGATGGCGTGTTTGTGGGAGCTTGCCCGTTAGCCAGAGCTCGGATCCGTGGGTTTTGCAGTGCCGCCGGTGTGTCATTTGAGCCACTGGCACCGTACTCAGCCCCCTCTCGCGAGGTGCCCATGGGGAAAGATATAAGCGCACATTGAAAAACAATAAGGCGGAAATAAACTCACCACCAAAATATTACATAGTGGCGCCGTAGCGCATAGTTCACTTAGGAACGAAATGTCTCATTATGCTTGGAGTTGCCAAGTTAATGTATTATCCATGTTGAGGCATGGGGACCACCCATTAGTGGCAGAGACTCTCTACGACCTGCGGTGGCTCGTTACAAGGAGAGCTCGGAGGGATGACCCTCGAGAAAAGCCTTTGGAGCTTGGAGGTGAAGCTGTGAGCTTTTCCTCTAGACACAAAAAATGCTTGGAGGTGGAGCCGTAAGCTGCCTCTTCAGCCAGATGTCTTGACGTGACGACGATCACGGGTAGAACTTGCGTAGGTGCATGATGTTCCACGGGTTTTTGACGGGGATGCCGTCTTGAGTCTCGAGGCGAGCAGCGCCAGGCCTGGCGATGTGGGTGACCCTGTAGGGGCCTTCCTACATTGGTGACGGCTTGTGGAGGCCTTCCCTGGAGAGGATTCTCCTGAGGACGAGATCGCCTGCCTCCAGGGTGCGCGAGCGCACATGGCGGCAGAGGTAGCATCGCAGGTCCTGCTGGTATTTTGCCGCCCGTAGGGCGGCACAGCGACGTAGTCCCTCGAGAAGCAGCAGGTCCTCGTTTAGGAGGTCCTCGTGCTCGTCCTCATTGAAGGCAAGGACCCGTGGGGATCCATGCTTGATTTCTGTGGGGAGGACTGCTTCGGCTGCATAGACGAGGGCAAACGGTGTTTCCCCAGTGGGCTTGGGCGGCGTGGCGCGGATGGACCAGAGCACCGAAGGGAGCTAACCGATCCAGCCCTTGCCGCTGCCCTTGAGGATGTTGAAGGTCCTGGTCTTTAATCCCTTGAGGACTTCTGTGTTTGCTCGCTCGGCTTGGCCATTGCTCTGAGGCTGAGCCACCGAGGCGAAGCAGAGTTTGATGCCCAGTTTCTCGCAGTAAGCCCTGAAGATGCCGCTTGAGAATTGCGAGCCGTTGTCGGTGATTATGCGGTTAGGCACCCCGAAGCGGCAGGCCAGGCCTTTGATGAATTTCCCCGCTGCGCATGCTAGAATGGTGCGCGTCGCCTCGACCTCGGGCCACTTGGTGAACTTGTCGATGGCCATGAAGAGTTAGTGGTAGCCCCCTTGAGTATTGGGGAATGGGCCCAAGATATCCAGCCCCCAGACCGCGAGCGGCCAGGAGAGCGGGATGGTCTGCAGCCCTAGCGCCGGCCGGTGGATTTTGTTGGCGTGGAATTGGCAGGCCTCGCATGCTTGGACGATGTCGACTGCATCTTGAAGTGCTTGTGGCCAGTAGAAGCTGCTCCTGAAGACTTTGCCTGCAAGGGTGCGGGCGCACGAATGGTGGCCGCATTCCCCGCTGTGGATGTCCTTGATCAACCTTTTTCCTTCTTCAGGAGGGACGCACTTGAGGCGGTAGAGATCTCCCTCGAGGATGTGGTAGGATTTTGCCTGGCGAGCGATTCGCTCTGCTTCGACTTCTTCCTCGTGGAGGATTCCCTTGGCGAGGTAGTCCTTGAGCTCGTCGATCTAGCCTATTTCTTGATGCACTGCTGTGAGCAACATGCGCTCCCCTGTCTGGGGGCCGCAGTCGGGAGCCCCAGTTGTAGGCGGTGGTGGGAGCGCTTCGTCTGTGCGTGCGGCTGTGGCCTCTTAAGGCTGCTTTATGGATGCCTTGACGAGTCTTTCTTCAAAGACGCCTGCTTGCTGAGCTTGCCTTCTTGAGGCGCACTTGACGATATAATCAGCCTCTTGGTTTTCCTCCCTCGGGATGTGCATGAGCTCCATGCCCCTAAAGTGCTTCTCAAGCTTGTGGACCTCATCAAGGTATGCGGCCATGTGGTCGTCCTTAGGCTTGTAGCTCTTGTTGGAGAAGTTAACGAGCAGCTGGGAGTCGCCCTTGATGAGCAGGTGCTTGACGCCTAGAGCGATGGCGGCCCGTAGGCCAGCGAGCAAGCCCTCGTACTCAGCGATGTTGTTGGAGATCTTGTCGATTACGAAGCATAGCTGGACCGCATAGTAGAGCTTGTCACCCTTGGGCGAGATCAGGACGACGCCAGCCGCACCATTCCGGCAGGCGAAGGCTCCGTCGAACTTCATGGTCTAGTGGCTGGCCATCTTCTCTCCAGATGGCTCTGGCTCTTCTCCTAGAGGCTCTTCAGGAGTTGGGTCAGTCCGTTCGGCGACAAAGTCTGCCAGCGCTCTTCCTTTGATGACCCTTGTGGTATCGAAGCGCAAGTTGAATGGCTGTAGCTGTATGTTCCATCCCGCGACACGATCTGTGGCGTTAGGGTTGCGCAGGATCTGCTCCAGGGGAAATGAGCTGACCACCGTGATGGAGTGGCACTGGAAGTAGTGTCGCAGCTTCCTTGAGGCGATGAGGAGGGCAATGAGGAGCTTATGATGCATTGTGTACCGCTCCCGAGCATCCCACAGTACTGTACTGACGAAGTAGACGGGGTGTTCGACAAGGATTGTCAGTTTAGGCGCAGCGTTGTCTGCCTGAGGAGGCTCTTCAGGACCCTTGAGGGGACTGGCCTGTGGAGGCTCTTCAGGCCTCTTGGCGAGATAAGCCTGTGGAGGCTCTTCAGGCCTCTTGGCGAGATCAGCTTGTGGAGGTGCCTTGGCAGGGGTTCTTGGGGCAGACTCATCTTGTGGCTCTGGGCCTAGCGGTGGGTTTGTGGAGTCTGTCCCTTTTTCGAGCTCTTCGTCAGGCGGCTTTGGCTTTGGAGTGGTTGCACTCTTCTTGTGGAGGACTAGCTCTTCTCTTTCTACCTTCAGGACAGCGCTGGCGGTCTGTGGAGTAGCTGATAGATACAACTTCAGATGTTCGCTTGTTATTGGGGCAACCATGACTGGTGGGCTGGCCAGGTACCTCTTCAAGTCCTCAAAGGCTTTCTCCGCTTCAGGCGTCCACTTGAAGGTGCCAGATCTCTTCATGATCTTGAAGAATGGCAGGCTCTCTCGCCGAACTTGGAGATGAAGCGGCCCAAGCTGGCCATGCAGCCTGCCAGGAGTTGCATGTCCTTGAGCCGGCGAGGAGGCTGCATTTCCTCTATGGCCTTGATCTTGTTAGGGTTTGCCTCTATGCCACGGTGGGACACGAGGAATTTTCCCGAGGGCACTCCGAAGACGCACTTGGCGGGGTTGAGCTTGATGTTCACCTTGCGCAGGCTGGCGAAGGTCTCTTCAAGGTCCCTGAGGAGAGTATCTCCTTCTCGAGACTTGACGACGATGTCGTCGACGTATGCCTTGCATTTCTGCCCATTTGCTCGCCAAGAGCTATCCTCATGAGCCTCTGGAAGGTTGCGCCAGCATTCTTCATGCCGAAGGGCATGCAGACATAGCAGTACACACCACAAGGGGTGAGGAATGCCGTCTTCTCCTCGTCCTCCTTAGACATCTTGATCTGTGATAACCAGAGAAGGCATCGAGGAAGCAGAGGAGGTCGCAGCCTGCCGTGGAGTCCACGATCTGTTCAATCCTTGGCATGGGATATGGGTCCTTGGGGCAAGTTTTGTTGATATCAGTGTAGTCGATGCAGAGGCGGCCTCCTCCGGCGGGCTTTGGGAGAACCATGCCGTTGGAGAGCCAAGTGGGGTGCACGACTTCGCGGACAACATTTGCCGCTTTGAGCTTCTCGACCTCTTTGATGATGAATGCTTGCTTCTCGGGGGCTTTTTTCTTGCCTTTTGCTGGACGGGGCGTGCGTTTGGACACACGGCCGAGTGATGCTCGATCACCTCCCTCGGTACACCGGACATGTCTGACGGAGTCCACGCGAACATGTCAGAGTTTGCCCGGAGGAAGGCGACGAGCGCCCCTTCCTATTTGGGAGGCAGAGCAGCGCCAATGGTGATGCTAGCCTCTGAGCCCTCAGCCCCTGAGCTGCTGGCGCTCAAGGAGACCTTCTTCGTGGAAGCTAGCTCATGGGAGAACAACTGCTTCTTATTCTTCGGCCTCTCGAGAGGCTCCATGTCCTCTACGGCCGGAAATGCCATGGCGGCTGCCTAGTAGGCTGTCATGACGGCGCGCGTGGCGTCCAGGACGTGGCCGTGGATGGAGATAGTGCCAGAGCTGCCAGGGATCTTGACCAGGTTGTAGGCATGATGCGTGACGGCCATGAACTTCGTGAGGGCGGGGTAGCCGAGGATGGCGTTGTAAGGCAAGCCGATGTGCATAACGTCGAAGTCGATGAGCTCGGTGCGGTAGTTCTTCTGCGTGCCAAAGGTGACAGCGAGTCGGACCTGCCCCAGAGGCTCGATGGAGCCGCTGGTCACTCCCATGAAGGGCCTGGAGGGCATGAGCCACTCGCAGAGCCATCGATGAGCGTCTTGGAGACGGCGATGTTGTTGATGGTGGGGGAGCAGACCAGCGGGAGGGTTCCAACAGTCTTGGTGGACTTGGGGTGGTCTTGCGCGTCGAAAGCGATGGTGTACTGCGACCACTTGAGGGGCCTGGAGGTCTCGATGCTGGGTAGCGCGGCATTGAGCTCATGGGCGAACTACTTGAATTGGTTGTTCGACTTGGGCGCCTGAGCCCCACCGAGGATGCAGGTCATGGCCCCTCTCGGGGCCTGGTAGCCTCCATCATCCTCGTCAGGGAGGTTGCTGTTCTTCTCGGCGGCGTTGGCCTGAGTGCCTGGTGACTGCTGGTAGCCGCCCTTGCGTTCGCCTCCATGGTAACCGCGGACTCGATCGTGGCCGCCGCTTCCCTCGGCTTCCTCGTGCTCCTTGCTTAGCCTCTTGAGGTCGAAGCTGGTCTCGGTAAAGTGGCCGCGCCTATTGTGGTAGACGGAGAACAGACGGTTGTCTCCCTTCTTCTCGCCAGGCTCGGGGGAGTCGCTGTGGGAGCCCTTGGCGTCAGGCTCTGCCCCGAGGACCGCGGTGGCCTTGCGCTTGGGATCTCCTTCTTCTTGTGGCTCTTGGACCCCTCGTCAGGGTCGTCTCCCCGCGAGCTCATCTTGACAAAGAGGAGTCCCTCTTCAGCCTTGGCACACTTGTCCGCCAGATCGAACAGCTTCACCACAGAGGTGAGCTTGTCGTGGATGCCCAGCTTCTCGAGCATCCCGCGGTTCGTGATGCCCTCGCGGAAGGCAGCGATGACCTGGGTGTCAGGGATGTTTGGAATCTTGTTCCGCACCTGGCTTAAGTGCTGGATGTACTTGCGGAGGGTCTCATCCTTCTTCTGCACCACAGCGCGCATGTCGTTGTGGGTGAGCGCGCGCTCGTACGTGCCCTTGAAGTTGGCGACGAACTGCTTGCAGAGTTATTCCCATGAGCCCAAAAAGTCCTCCGGGAGGTTCAGGAGCCACGACAGCGCGGAGTCACGAAGCGCGGAGTCGCGAAGCGCGTGGGAGAACCAGTTGGCCATGACTTTTTCGTCTCCTCCTGCAGCTTGGATGGAGGTGGTGTAGAGCTATAGAAACTCGACAAGGTTGTTGGAGCCGTCGTAGCCCTTGGGGAGGGCTGGCCGGAACTTCTCAGGCCAGACCACACGTACATGGCGATACTGTTCTGCAGAGCCACGCGGTTTCGCTGGCCCACCTGGCCAATATTCTCCACGAGGCGGTTCAAGTGGTCTCGCTGGCGCTCCATCCCCACGCGCACGTGCGGCGTGGTGCGCTGCACGATTTGGCAGTCGCGTGGCGAGGATGCGTGCGAGGCAGCTCTTTGTGTCGCGGCCGGGGAAGGTCCTGGAGGTGGCGTAGGCGCGTCAGGCGCAGCCGTGCCCACGAGGGAGTGGTGCACAATCGACCGCGACGGAGTGGGGCGAGTTGTGGTTATGCCGACGAGGTGGTTGAGGCGTTCCAGCCATTGCTCGTGAGCCTCTGGAGTACGCCGGTAGCGGAGGAGCTCTTGCACCATGAGCATAGCCGTGTGCAGACTGTGCTCCGCGCGTCCTTGGGTGGAGGTGCTCGGGTGCTGCGTCCTGTGCGAGGACTCCGCGTCGACATGGTGCTTGGGGCGCTCCTCCCCGTCGTGCTCGGGCTCGCTCTCGGGATCCTCCACTTGCGGCCCGGTGCTGGCGTGATCCTCACGGCGCGGGCGACCCCGTGATCCACGAGTGGCGGTGGCGCCAGACACGGTGTTGGTTCCTTCGGGTGCATGCCTGCTGGCGCGGGCGACGCGAGTGGCGCGATTGTCTGTCATGTCGCGGAAGCGGCTCGAAGGTCGTTGACGCGCCTCAATCCCCTACTTGGCGCGCCAAATGTTGGAGAGTGACTCCCACAGAACAGGCATAGCCACACCATGAAGAGTAGTTCGAAGGGGGATTGAACACGGAGGTCAAACAACCCTCGAGAGGCTCGACGACGGTGCTCGCCGAGCTTGGAGTGGGACATCACGAAAGAGATGGACACCAGCCCTTACCCAGGTTCACGGCCCTCAGGAGGAGGCAACACCGCTACTCATGCTTGTCTGTATTGCACTGCGGAGGCTATAGTACAATGAGCTTGCCGAGGGCCCTCTTGAGGCAGTTGGGTGCTTGAAGAGGGAAGCTACGGTCTTCTTCCACCTCGAGCAGTTGGCTATCCTACGCGCTTGGCTAGGGTTCCAAGAATTCAGAATGCGATCGTTTGCCACGGTGGTGCTCCTGCTCCTTTTATAGGTGCCCCGGGCCTCATCCTTGCACTTTACGCAGCGGATGGGTTCCCACATGGCAGTGGCGCGAGGGAGTGGAGTTCACCGCCACAGAATTGTCCATGGACATGGTCCATCCGTGCTAAAGTTAGCAGCAGTGGCCGACAACCTGCAGTTCGTGCAGAACGGCCAGCAGGCGCTGCGGGGGTCGTGGCGGAGCCCACGATGACAATCTTCTTGGAGCGTTGCGCCGTCCAGCCGCTTTATCACTAAAGAGGAATGTCCTTGCTGTCCAGACGCTGGCGGCGCAGTTTTGTTGACTCCGTTATCACCAGAATGGCAACTGCCACACTCACGTCACTCTGCGGCTGCTGCAGAGGCCATGTGCGCCGTACAGCGGTTGCTTAGCGGCAAAGTGTCTCCACAGGGCCGTGGTGGCCCGTGGAGATATTTTTGTTGACTTCTTTCCAGGCAAGTAGTACCTTAGGGTGTTTCTTGAAGCGCAGGGTCCTCTTCAGGCCCTCGCTTCCCCTTCAGGCACTCAAGAGGAGTTGTCTCTCGAGGGTCTCTCCAAGCGGTTGCTTGATCCTTAGGCGTTTCGTCGAATCTGTCGCGTGCGAGGCCTGTGGAGAGTGGGCTCTGCACACCCTGGTCCTCACTGGGCCGACAATGTGGTAGATGGTATAATGAAAAGATATGCATGTTCTTGTAGATCATTGTCTTGAATTTTTTGTGATGCTTGGCAATTGTTTTGAGCTCTCATGTAGATCATGTTTAATCTTTTGCATCATTTAGTTAAAACCAATTAGTCGAGAACTACCGTAAAACTTGTTGAAATTGGGTTTGCATGTTTGGTATCTCTAAGGTCTAGATATTTTCTAGCTAAACTGTTTGAGCAACAAGGGACACAATGTAGAGTTTTATAATGCTTGCAATATGTTTTGTATATAAGTCTTGTTGTCATAGTTTATACTTGTGTTTGCTTCAAAAAACCTTACTAGCCAAAGCCTTGTATTGAGAGGAATACTTCTCGTGCATCCAAAACCTTGAGCCCAAACACATGCCATTTGTGTCCACCATACCTAACTACTACATGGTATTTCCTGCCATTCCAAGAAAATACTTCGTGTGCTATCTTTTATTCAAAACTTATTATCCCTTATATGTTTCAATGTTTATTAGCTCGTGAGAAAGTATGTGGTGTTACAGATATCAACCTTGTCATTTGCTTTTAGACAGACTTTCACCAACCGGACTAGTGGCATATACACCGCTTATCCATTAATTTTGCAAAAAAGAGCTGGCAAATGGGGTGCCGAGTCCCAATTAATTACAACTTTAACCGCTGCATTCTCTTCACATTTGGCCCTGATCTAACCAGCCAAGCAATGATACTAGTTCTAAACTACATGTGTAAACAAAAGAGAAAGAGGGATGATCTGCCTTGCTGGTAGAAATAACGTCCTTCATGGGAGCCGCTCTGGAAAGTCTGGTTGACAAGGGGGGTAGAGTGCACATTACCATTCGTTGACAACGACAAACACCGCTTAAACCTTACTTTTATGCTCTAAATTTCGAAAACCTATAAAACTAAGAAGCTCTAGCACATGCCTGTATCCCTGCTTCCCTCTGCGAAGGGCCTATCTTTTACTTTATGTTGAGTCAGCTTACCTACTTCTTTCTATCCCCGAAGCAAACACTTGTGTCAAATGTGTACAACAATTCTTATATGCTTACTTATTGCACCTGTTATATTCCTTTGTGTTGACAACTATCTATATGATATACATGTTAAAGTAGAAAGCCAATGCTGAAACTTATATCTTCCTTTGTGTTTCTTCAATGCTCTTTTACTTAGATAATATTGCTTTATGAGTTAACTCTTATGCAAATCTTATTGATGCTTGTTTGAAAGTACTATTCATGAAGAGTTTTTACTTATATGATGTAGTTGTTTACTCCTTGTCTATTTGTTAGCAAATTATAGATCATTGCCTTGAGTCATTTCATTCATAACATGAGCCTTACAATATTATATGATAAGATTATTGAAAGCATGTCACTACAGAAATTATTCTTTTTATCGTTCTTGCCTACTCGGGACGAGTAGAACTAAGCTTGGGGATGTTGATACGTCTCCAACGTATCTATAATTTCTTATGTTCCATGCTATATTATACCAAGTTATTACATGTTTTATATGCATTTTAGATAGTTTTATGCATTTTCTGGGACTAACCTATTAATAAGATGCCACAGTGTCAGTTCCATGTTTTCTGGTGTTTTTGGTTTCATAAAAGTACTTAAGGAAATATTCTCTGAATTGGACCACGATTTCTTTTCTGAAGTCCCTTTTTCATCGGGAACGTTCCAGAAAGTCGAACACGAGACGAAGTGAGCGACCGAGGCGGCGCCAAATGGTGCTCGCGCGACAGGCATCTGGGCCGCGCAAGCACGTGGTGTGGGCCCCTCGGGGCGCCACCGACCTCGCCCTTTCGCCTACATATACCCTTCAGACCAAAAACCCTAGCACGATGTTCATATTTTCCTCCAGGGTTCCTGAGCACCGCCGCCATCGCCGACAACTTTTGGGGGTCAGAAGTTCCTGTTCCTACATCCTGCCGGGACGGGGATTGACCCTCGGAGCCATCTCCATCGACTCCACCGCCTCCACTTCGACTCCATGATGGTTTGTGAGTAGTTCCCCCATGGACTACGGGTTCTAGCTGTAGCTAGTTTGTACTCTCTCTCCCATGTACTTCAATACAATGTTCTCATGGCTGCCTTACATGATTGAGATCCATATGATGTAATCGGTGTTGTGTTTTTTGGGATCCGCTGAATTGTTACATTATGATCTATCTATCTATATAAGTTTGTGAAGTTATTGTTGCTGCAATCTTGTTGTGTTTAATGCTTGTCACTAGTGCACGAGTGGCATGATCTTAGATTTGAGCTCTATATTTATTGCTTAGATTGTATCTACAAGTTGTATGCACATGTCATTGTCCGGAACCGATGGCCCCAAAGTGACAGCAATTGGGATAACCGGAGGGAATGGCTGTGATGTGAGGACCACATGTTTTCACCAAGTGTTAATGCTTTGCTCCGGTGCTCTATTAAAAGGAGTACCTTAATTGGAAGTAGTTTCCCTAGAGGCCCCGCTGCAAACGGGCTGGCAGGACAAAAGATGTTATGCAAGTTTCTCATTGCGAGCAAGCACATCTATATATGGAAAACATGCCTGTATAATTAATAATCTAGATATTCTAACTTAATGTTATTTCAATACTGTCAATTGCCCAACTGTAATTTGTTCACCCAACACTTGTTGTTGAGACTTACCACTAGTGTAGATAGCTGGGAACCCCGGTCCTTCTGTCATCATCATTGCTTTCCTGTCAACTCCACGCAAGCAACTATTCTCTAGTGCCATTGTCTCTGTTTTACTACTACTACTACTCTCATATTTCTGGTGCTTTCACATCACCCCTGTTACCAGTGCTTTTCTAGGTGCAGCCGAATTGACAACTCTGCTGTTAAGACTTATAAGTATTCTTCGTATCCCCTTGTGTCGAACAATCAAATTTGGGTTTTACTTCCCTCAAAGAGTGTTGTGATGCCCTATGCTTGTGGGTTATCAGCCGCCTATGAAAGAGGGCACACCCCGTCCTAGCTAAGGGCTCAAACATTATATATTCAAACCCAAGAAACTTTAGGCGTTCACCATTGTAGCTCCTTGTGTTCTTCCAAGCAATACAACCAAGCATGAGTAGGGCATTCACCTCCGCAGTGTCTGAACCTGGGTAAACAAAGTGTCAATCTCTGTAGTGTGTTCATCTCATTCGTCAAGCCTCGTGAGGTTAGAGCCAGCGCACTAAGGCCTAGTGTTCAATACTCCCTCTTAGCTTCTTTGGAGTCTATATTCCGACAACAATCCCACGACACTAGGGTTTCTGGCTATCAGATTGTGTGTCCTCTATCGTCGTCCTTTTTGGGCCTTATAAAGGAGGCCAGGTCTCAGGAGATCATGTTCGACTAGGATTACAGAATATCATAACTTCTAAGTCAGCACGACTTGCTTGTTTCTTGGATTGTAAACCATGTTCGTGAGCCTCCATACGTCTTCCTTGTAGACTTGTTATTGGGCCACTGGGTGGGCCTGTCTTCACGTTATGCTTCATAGTACTCGGTGGGTATACCCATTAGGTATAACCACATCAGTAGCCCCTAAGTGCCTATATGACCTAAAGGGACGGGTAGAGACTCCTCTATTCAACATGGCTCCGAGTGCTTCTTTATTCAACTTGTCCTATTAAGGAACATAATGCGAGATTTCATTACTCGATATTTTATTTGATTTGTTTTCGTCTTACTACGGGATGGATGGCCTAGTAGGCCTAATACAACCAACAAATCGGGGTCAAGTGAATTCGCAACTCGGGCAAAAAACTTTATAGCCTACGCAGATTCGAGTCCCTTGGCTCGAACCCGGTGATACGTCTCCTATCTATAATTTCTTATGTTCCAAGCTATATTATACCAAGTTATTACCTGTTTTATATAAATTGTATATGGTTTTATGCATTTTCTGGGAGTAACCTATTAAGAAGATGCCACGGTACCAGTTCCCTGTTTTCTGCTGTTTTTGGTTTCAGAAAAGTACTTAAGGAAATATTCTCGGAATTGGACGATTTCTTTTCCAAAGTCCCTATTTTCCTAGGAACGTTCTAGAGCACAGAAAAGGAAACAAAAAAGGAGGCCGAGGCGGCGTCACCATGTCCTCGCGCGGGTCCACACCCTGCCACGCGAGCACGTGGTGTGGGGCCCGCGGGCCTCCACCTACGTCGCCCTTTCGCCCATATAAACCCCCCGACGTAAAAACCCTAATACAATAGGCCATCATCCACGAAAAGTTTCGCAGCGCCGTGATACGTCTTCAACGTATCCATAATTTCTTATGTTCCATGCTATGTTATATCATATTATTACATGTTTTATATGCATTTTATATAGTTTTATGCATTTTCTGAGACTAACCTATTAACAACATGCCACAGTGCCAGTTCCCTGTTTTCTGCTGTTTTTGGTTTCAGAAAATCTCTTAAGGAAATATCCGCCAAATTGGAAACGAGACAACAATGAATTATTTTTGGAATATTTGCGTCCAAGAAAACCGAAGATGGGACGAAGAGGGTCCGCGAGGCGGCCTCATCGCCTGGTGGCGCGGCACCACTACCAGCCGCGACAGGAGGTGAGGAGGCCCCCTCGGGTGCCCACCGACCTAGGTCTTTCGCCCATATAAACCCCCTTGACCTAAAAACAGGGCACGGTTGAACACTTTTTCCTCCACGGGTCCCGAGCCGCCACCGTCATCAACACCAATTCGAGAGAGATCAGAACTGCTCCCCGGCATCCTGCCGTGAGGGGGAATCGTCCCCGGAGGCCTCTACGTCGCCATGACCGGCTCTGGATTGATGCGTGAGTAGTCTACCATTGGACTACGGGTCCATAGCAGTAGCTAGATGGTTGTCTTCTCCTCTTGTGCTATCATGTTTAGATCTTGTGAGCTGCCTATCATGATCAAGATCATCTTTATGTAATTCTCCATGTTGTGTTTGCTGGGATCCGATGAATATTGAGTACTAAAGTTATTGCTTCCTAATATATCATGTGTGTGCTATTTAATGATCTTGCATGCTCTCCGTTACTTTTGTATGCTCTGGCCAAGTAGATGCTCGTAACTCCAAGAGGGTGTATTTATGCTCGATAGTAGGTTCATGTCTCTATTAAATCTGGGGAAGTGACATAAAGCTCTAAGGTTGTAGATTTACTGTTGCTACTAGGGATAAAACAGTAGTACTTTATCTAAGGATGATGTTACTTACTTACTTTACACACAGTGCTTAAGGCGATAATCTGTTGCATGCAACTTAATACTGAAAGGGGTGCAGACGCTAACCGGAAGGTGGATTATTAGTCAGAGATGCGGTTGGAACGATCTATGTATATTGTTGTAATGCCCGAATAAATCACACGCTAGACACCATATCATTAGTATATGCAATTGGTTGCTCATCATTCTTATGTTTTTTGCCTAGATGTAATTTGTTTACCACGCATGGATGAATGTTATTATTTATGGAGAGACACCACTAGTGAACTATGGACCCCGGTCCTTCTCATTAATCTGATAAAACCACAACTGCAAACCTGTTACTTTCTGCAAACATCACTCTTTCTTCCACACATACGTTTAATCCTTTTGTTACAGCAAGCCGGTGGGATTGACACCCTCACCGTTGAGTTGGGGCAAAATAATTTGATTGTGTTGTGTG
The DNA here is from genome assembly GCA_026929855.1 of Poa annua. Classification (NCBI taxonomy): domain Eukaryota; kingdom Viridiplantae; phylum Streptophyta; class Magnoliopsida; order Poales; family Poaceae; genus Poa; species Poa annua. The sequence goes on along the minus strand of CM049427.1, from coordinate 160,054,922 downwards.
CAGATTCCGCGTCAATACGTCAAGCTCTTTTCTAGCGTCGTTGATACCTCGAGGGAATTCTTCATCTCCTACTGGTTCGATAACCTTGGTTTCATACTGAGTGAAATTTGCTGGTGCACTACTTTATACCTTCCTCTTGGGCTTTCCCAACAACACACCCACCGTGTGCATCAAGCTCTTTTTTAGCGCCGTTGTCGGGAAGATAAAGATTCACTACGAGGGGAGTTTTCGCACTTCTAGTCTTTTTATTTTGTTATTGTCTTGCTTAGTTTATTTTTATTACTGTCTTGTTTGCTTAATATAAAAAATACAAAAAAAATAGCTACTTGCATTACTTTTCTTATTTCGGTTTGCAATTATTTTCTGAATTTTTTTTATTTCGGTTTGTCTAGTAATTTGCTAAAATGAGTTCCGCCGAAAATACTAAGTTGTGTGAATTTACAAGCACCAACAATAATGATTTTATATGCACACATATTTCTCCACCTGCATCTAAAGCTGAGTTCTTTGAAATTAAACCTGCTTTATTGAACCTTGTTATGAGAGAGCAATTTTGTGGTGTTAGTTCTGATGATGCTGCTGCCCATCTAAATAACTTTGTTGAATTATGTGAAATGCAAAAATATAAAGACATAGATGGTGATATCATAAAACTGAAATTACTTCCTTTCTCCTTGAGAGGAAGAGCTAAAGAATGGTTACTTTCACTGCCTAGGAATAGTATTGATTCTTGGATAAAATGCAAAGATGCTTTTATTGGAAAATACTGTCCTCCTGCTAAGATTATTTCTCTAAGAAGTAGCATCATTTATTTTTAACAACTAGATAATTAACATGTTGCTCAAGCTTGGGAAAGAATGAAATCTATGATAAAGAATTACCCAACCCATGGACTGACTGCTTGCATGATCATCCAAACCTTTTATGTAGGACTTAATTTTTCTTTAAGAAACTTACTGGATTCAGCTACGGGAGGTAGCTTTATGTCCATCACTTTGGGGGCTGCAACAAAACTCTTGGATGATATGATGGTAAATTATTCTGAATGGCATACGGAGAGGACACCTCAAGGTAAGAAGGTAAATTCTGTTGAAGAAACCTCCTCTTTGAGTGAAAATATTGATATTATTATGTCTATGCTTGCTAGTTGTAAATTCCATATTGATCCCAATAATTTTCCTTTAGCTTCTTTAGTTGCACAAGAAGAGCATTTTGATGTAAACTTTATTAAAAGCAACAATTTTAACAACAATGCCTATAGGAACAACTATGGTAACAACAATTATAAGACCTATCCTCCTAATACTGGCAACTCTTATGGTAACTCTTATGGTAATTATTACAACAATAATAGGACTACCACCTCTGAACTTGAAACCATGTTAAAATATTTTACTACTACACAAACATTGTTTATTAAAATAGTTGAGGAAAAGCTTGGATAAATTGATATTCTTGCGTCTAAAGTTGATAGTCTTGTCCTTGATGTTGATCTTTTAAAATCTAAAGTTATGCCTACTGAAACTAAAGAGAATAATCCCTTTGCTAAATTTAATTCCATCCAAGTTGAAATTGATGAAAATGTTAGGATGATGGCTCAATTACGTGCTAGATGGGAAAGAGAGAGAGAACTAGAGAAACAGACTAATATTGTTAAAGTTTTTACGATTACTACCTCTGAAAATAATGGTGTTTCACATGTTAGTAAGCCTCCTACTATCAATGGTAACATAGTTGGTATAGGAAATGTCTCCTCTACTTCACCCAAAAATTGAAAATTGCCTAAAACTGCTGAAACTAGTGTTGACAAAAGTGCTGAATTTTTTAAGAACGTGAGAGAATATGGTTCGGTTTGCTTTGAAGTTAATAATTTTGATTTTGATGATTGTAATATCTCTGAATTTATTAAGTTCTTGCAAAAGTTGGCCACAAGTCTTAATGCTAGCTGTAGCACCCCATCTTTTAAATAAAGATGGAGCACCTGTGTTATGTGCTAGTCCCTGGATCACTGCCAGCACCACAGTACAAAATATATAGTATCATTGCATAAGTATCAAATTACTACAACGAGATCCAAAAATAGCTAAGTATAGCTTTATTACAAAGTGCATAGTCATAAAGACTAGGTAAAATATTCAGAGTTCACAATGAAAATAAAAGCAATGAGCCTCCACTTCTAGCATACGCCACAAGCAGACATGTTGGGTGTAGAATCGAGTCCAAACTCACTCCTCATCAGAATTACCTGCACATTTGAATATGCAGCCCCCGTAGGAGGTCAATACAATGAAGTATTGTCAAGTGACTATGGTGCATAATTTATGACAAGTCTAATTCTATATGCATATTTGGCTTGGAGGAGTTGTAGGCTATTTTGCAGAAAGCCAGTTTTCTCCTATCTTTTGTAAAACACTTTTATTTCTCAAAGACTTGGCACCAAGGGATGAAGCCCAAGTGCACCAACAATTCTTTCCTTAGTCAAATTTTACTTTATGAAAACTATGATGAGATTCTTCCGTCCATCCTTGTCCAGTTGCTCGAAGTAGTCCATCACCGGGGACACGGCTGAGTACTCAGATTGTCGACTCTGCAGAGGTTGTGCACTTTCACCTTGAGACTCAATTAACCCAAACATCCTATACACGCGGAGTGCATTAAGGAAAGGAGAGAATTGAGACAAGAACTTTCAGAAGAAGAATGCAACCATACTAGCAAGACCCGTTCCACCTACCAACTCTACATCTGCTTGTCAAGCTGACAGGTTGCACTCTCACAACTTAGTAATTCTAGACAGAGCCCATTTTCAAAAGGCTGCACGGGAAGCTTCTAAACTTGGAGGGACTTAGAAATCTCTTTGTTCCTGGGTGGCCGTCCACAAGTGCGCTTCTGGGTGACAACCACCATGCTCATGGCCCTAAGTAGAATAGAAATTCATCCTAGGCAAAGACAACCACAAGCATGGTCCCAAAAGCCACTCAACATAAACCAAACAACCAATTCCACCCAGGTGTGCATTTAAAGTTTTAACACTTAGCAATATTTCTATAACATGATAAGTAAACACTTTTTATAGCATAGCTAAGCATCTAATAAAAACTTTTGATGGCCGCATGGGAAGGGATGGCTACACACTACTAGGCTATTTTCAAAGTGTAAACTAACTTAGCATTATAAGATAGTTCAAAATTTCCCTATCATGCATACTACTCAAAATCTACTAATAATGCATATAGAAAACATTGGGTAGATTATGAATGTCACTTGCCTTGGTAACAAGAGGAACAAGCACAATAAGAATAACAATCACAAGGGCCTTCCTCCTCTTCACAATCTAGAGACAAACAATAAAACTAAATAAACACACAAACACAACACTTAACATATGAAGACAAAAATATGTATGCATGCTTGATATGCAATGAACTTAACAAGACAAAATAATTACCATTTTATTTCCTATGTTATTAATGCATGAAATGCAATGATCAATATTTTAATATTTTATTTAATCATTTAAAATATTGAGCATAACCTAGTAGTTTTAAGTTCTAAAACCAATTTACTTAATTCTATTATGAGAAGTTTCAAATAAAAACTCATGTTGCACTCTCTGGACAGAGGGCATTAATAAAATTCTAAAACAATTGGATTTATTTGGAAAGAATTTTTATTAATTAAGTTATAGATTTAATATCCGAAAGCTAAACAACTAAATTCCTCAATTTAATATACACTAAAAGGACAAACTAATGAAACCATACTAAACTACACGAGCAGAGCTTCACGTGGATATAAAATTCATCAAATTTGGATGAACAGATCGAAAGTTATGAATTTTGTAAGTTTGTATTGTTTTCTATTTTTAAAACAAATTTTCAGCCGAAATAGAAAATTAAAGAGGCCACGCGGCGCCCTCCGATTGGAAGGTACCGGTTCGCCGCGGATCGCGAACGTGAACCGTTGGATCTAAAGTAAAACGGGCGTTCCAGATCAATCCGATCTAGATCCATTGGATCTAGATCCGACGGCCTGGACAAAAAGGCACGGACGAGCGGCGCGGTTTGCCGGCGAACTTCTGCCCGCGGCGGCGCCATGGCCGGCGTCGCACGCACTCGCGATCTACGGCTAAGGGGAGGGGGAAAATCATACCACGACAGAGAGGAGATCGAGGCGGAGGCGATGGCGCGGCTGGGGCTCCTCGTGCTTCTTCTTCTTCTCCCAAAATTCCGTCGGAGACGAGGACCGCGGCGGTGCTCTTCGGTCGCGGACGGAGAGGACGTTTGGCTGCGAAAACAAATGCACGGCCGTGTCAAAAACGTGCGCAAATACGAAGGAAAACGAGGGGAGGGAAGGAGAGGGTCCGGGGTGGCCGGGGTGCACCGTACGGTGAGCTTCACGGCGGCGGAAACGGCGAGATGCCGAGCTCGAAACGGAGCAGCCTAGGGGCGGTGGAGCTAGGTTTTTGGGCGGAAAAGAACGGCGAGATCGCGGGGTACAAGTAGGGGGCGAAGGCACGGATCACAACTGCTTCCACGCTCCGATTCGATCTCGAGTTGGAGATAGACTCGGCGCCGGAAAATTCGTCGGGAGGTTGAAGGAGGCACGACTCCTGCGTGCGGGCCCCGCGCGTCAGAGAGAGAGAGGGGGGCGAGGCGCGGCTGGGCTGCTCGTGGGCCGATTTGGAGCTGCGCGCGCGGTAGATAGAGCTCGGCCGGCCCGTTAGGAAATCTTTTTAATTAAACTCCTTTTTCTGTTTTAAAACTTTTCAAAACAATTTGATTTTTAAATCTTATCAAAACATTTCAGAAAAAATCATAAAAATATGTTTTGAAAAGCTAATTTAATTTAGAACTTTTTGATATCATTTTTCTAAGTAAATAAAATAATCAAATACAGATTTTTATAAGGAGCTCAATTAGACCTCTTTATGGCAAACAACTTTAATTAACTAAAATTTAAATTATTTATGTGATTTCAATGTCATGCCTATATGATGCATGATGCATGATGCAAAGTTTTAAATTTTTTGAGAAATTTGGGATGTTACAGACTAACCCCCTTAAGAAGAAGCTCGCCCTGGAGCTTCGGAAAGGTCAGCAAATAGGTGTGGGTGGTCTTCTCGGAGGTCATCTTCTCGTTCCCAGGTGGCTTCGTCCTCGGTGTGATGATTCCACTGGACTTTGCAAAACTTGATGGTTTTGGTACGGGTGACTCTTTCTGCTGTCTGTAATATCTTGATGGGCTTCTCTTCGTAGGTCAGATCACTTTCCAATTGTACCTCCTCGAGAGGTACGGTATCCTTTAAAGGAACTCCCATCATCTCGGGATGACATTTCTTCAACTGACTGACATGGAACACATTATGAACAGCAGACAGAACTTCAGGTAGTTCTAACTCATATGCCACTTCACCTTTGCGAGAAAGAATTTTGAATGGTCCAATGAATCGAGGGGCTAACTTTCCTTTGATCCCAAACCTTTTCACACCCCGTAGTGGTGACACTCTTAAATAGGTTCTGTCACCCACTTCGTAGGTGACTTCTCTACGCTTGGAATCTGCATAGCTTTTCTGGCGTGACTGTGCTATTTTCAATCTGTCCTTAATCAGCCTGACTTTCTCTTCAACATCCTGTATTATATCAGGCCCAAAGAAACTCCGTTCTCCTACACCACTCCACAACAGTGGGGTTGTGCATTTCTTTCCATATAAGGCTTCAAACGATGCCATCTCAATGCTGGCTTGGTAACTGTTGTTGTAGGAGAACTCAGCGTATGGCAAATTATCATCCCAACTAGATCCATAGTCGAGCGCACAAGCTCTTAACATATCCTCTAAAATCTGATTCACTCTTTCAGTCTGACCATCTGTTTGCGGGTGGAAAGCCGTACTGAATTCCAATCTTGTTCCCAAAGATTTGTGCAACTGCTTCCAAAAATGAGAAGTGAACTGGGTCCCCCTATCAGACACGATACTCTTAGGAACGCCATGAAGGCACACAATTCTCTTCATGTAAATATCGGCTAGCTTTGCACTAGTATAAGTGGTCTTCACGGGTATGAAGTGAGCTATTTTGGTTAGGCGACAAACAATAACCCAAATAGAATCATAACCCGATCTGGTCCTTGGTAATCCGGTGATGAAGTCCATCCCAATAGAATCCCACTTCCAATCCGGTACTTTCAAAGGTTGTAAGAGCCCTGCTGGTTTCTGATGTTCTGCCTTTACTCGACTACATACATCACACTTAGCGATGTATTCTGCTATTTCTCTTTTCAGATTATTTCACCAAAATCTCTCTTTCACATCCATATACATCTTGGTATTTCCCGGATGAATAGAATAAGGTGTCTCATGAGCTTCTTGCAGAATTAACTTCCTAATATCAGGATCATTGGCCACACATACACGTTTTTCAAACCACAAAATCCCCTGCTCATCCTCATGAAATCCTTTAGCTTTTCCAGCTCTTAGATTGACTTTGATCTCCTCTATTTCCTTGTCTCCTTTCTGAGCTTCATGTATCTTGTCCATCAAAGTGGGCTGTACAACTAATGAGGTTACAAACCCTTCAGGTACTACTTCCAATCTGAGGTCCTTGAATGCCTTGCATAAATCCTCGGGTAATTCTCATGCCGTAAGGCCATTCACATACACTTTACGACTCAGAGCATCTGCTACCACATTAGCTTTTCCCGGATGGTATTGGAGACTTAGATCATAATCTTTAATAAGTTCCAACCATCTTCTTTGTCTCATGTTCAATTCCATCTGTGTAAATATGTACTTCAAACTTTTGTGGTCCGTGAATACCTCACATCTTTTTCCCATCAGGTAGGGTCTCCAAGTTTTCAGGGCATGCACTACTGATGCTAACTCGAGATCATGAGTTGGATAATTTGCTTCATGTTTCTTGAGTTGTCTAGAGGCATAAGATGCCACTCTGCCTTCCTGCATCAACACACTTCCCAAGCCTTGGCGTGAAGCATCACAGTATACTTGGAATTCCTTCTCCAAATCAGGTAAGCATAGAACTGGGGCTGAAACTAGAATTTTCTTCAACTCCTGAAAACTAGCTTCGCATGCCTCCGTCCACTCAAATTTCGTCTCCTTCTTTAATAATTCCGTCAAGGTGGCAATCTTGGAGAAGTTTTCAATGAATCGTCGGTAGTATCCTGCTAGGCCCAGAAAACTTCGTAATTCACCAACATTCTTCGGCGGTTCCCAATTAGTTACAGCTGAAACTTTTTCAGGATCCACCGCTATACCTTCCTTGGACACCACATGGCCTAAAAATCCGACTTGTTCTAACCAAAACTCACACTTGCTGTACTTGGCATACAACTTATGTTCTCGTAGTCTCTGCAATACTAGACGCAAGTGCTCTTCATGTTCTTTGTGGCTCTTGGAGTAGATTAGAATATCATCTATGAACACTACCACAAACTTATCCAGGAAATCCATGAACACTTTATTCATCATATTCATGAAATAGGCTGGTGCATTGGTTCATCCAAAAGGCATCACGGTGTACTCGTATGAGCCATATCTCGTAACAAATGCAGTCTTGGGTATATCCATTTCTCTAACTTTCATTTGGAGGTACCCTGATCGAAGATCGATCTTTGAGAAAACGCAAGCACCTTCTAGTTGATCAAATAGTTCATTTATCTTGGGTAATGGGTACTTGTTTTTGATAGTTTGCTCATTTATATCTCTATAATCCGTGACTAGCCTCTGGGTTTGATCCTTCTTTTTAACAAATAATACTGGTGCTCCCCATGGTGATGAACTTGGACGAATGAATCCTTTCTGGATATGTTCCTCTAATTGCTTCTTGAGCTCTTTCAATTCATCGACGGCCATAGGATAAGGTCTTTTAGCTATTGGCCCTGTTCCCGGCTTTAGTTCGATGAGAAACTCTACATCTCTATCGGGTGGCATTCCCGGTAGTTCCTCCAGAAAAACATTTGGGTATTCCTTGACAATAAGCACATCACCAAGGCTAACCCCCTTAAGAGAATTTAGCCTAACCTTCTTAAGTTCGAAAGTTGATCTGAACTTAATCTTCCTTTTCTCTGGGGTGGTGAGAGTGATTGCTCTGTTTGCACAGTCTATGATTCCTTCAAAACGCGTCATCCAATCCATTCCGATAATAACATCCAATCCTTGGGTTTCTAGGATGACTAAGTCTGTTGGAAAGGTGTGTTTTCCGATTCGCAAGTCTAACTGCCTACACCCGGAATTTACTATCATCACTCCTCCCGGTGAACTTACCCTAATAGGTTTTCCTAGACTTTCCTCAGCTAACCCATGTTTGTTTACAAAAGCTCTTGATATGAATGAATGAGATACTCCAGTATCAAATAAAACTAATGCTGGAAAGGAATTGAGCAAGAACGTACCAATCACAGCATCAGGTTCATCATGAACTTCTTCCACATTGATGTGGTTCACTTGTCCTTTCTGGAAAGGATTGGGCTTGGAATTTTCATCAGCTTTCCTCTCTGGGCATTCAGTTGCATAATGTCCTGTCTTCTTGCACTTGAAGCAAGTCACATTAGACAAGTCTTTCTTCCCTTCATAGTTAGGACGGTGATTACCATTCCCATGATTATGGCCATGGTGATGGTTTCCCTTGGACCCACCATTATTTCCATTGTATCCTCCATTATTCCCTTTGTATCCTCCACTGTTTCCTTTGTATCCTCCATTGTGGTTATGACCATGATGTTTTTGGCCACTACCAGTGTTGGAGTAATTCTAGGGTTTATGGCTACTGACTTCAGAGGTGTGTTGTTTCTTATATGTCCCTTCAGAATGAACCTTACTTGCACTGAACTTCCTCTTCCTATTCTCTTCCTTTCTTATGTTGTTGTCCAGGGTGATAGCTTGATCCAGCAGAGCTTGATAGTTTGGAGTATATGCCACAGACAAAGGTATCTTCAGTTCTCCCTTAAGTCCACTGAGGAACTTTTCCTTCCTCTTTGCATCAGTGTCAATGTCCTCTGGCGCATACCTTGATAGCATACAGAAGTCATCCATATACTCCTTCAGAGTTCTACCTCCTTGCCTCAAGCTGCGAAATTCCTCTTTCTTCAGGTTCATTATACCTGAGGAGATGTGAGCATTCCGGAAACCTTCCTTGAACGCATCCCAAGTCATGCCATCCAAAGGATGAGTCACTTGATAAGTCTCCCACCACAATGCTGCAGGTCCTTCCAACAGGTGTGCAGTGAACCTCACTTTTTCTGCCTCAGAACACTCACAAGTTACTAAGTCCTTGTTGACTGAACGGAGCCAATCATCCGCCACTATTGGTTCAGTAGCAGAGGAGAACTTATTAGGCCTAAGCCTTAGGAATCTAGCAAGTCTGTCCACTGGGGGTGGTGGTGGAGGTGGCGGGTTGTTGTTGTTGTGGTTGTTGTTGTTGTTGTTGTTGGTTGCTGCAATGAATTGAGTTATCATATTCATCAACTGAGCTTGAGCGGCCATCAGTTGTTGCATGGCATCATCGTTGTTGGTATCATGACGAGGAGGCATATGTAGGGTTTTCCGCATAGATGAGTGAAGGATAGACAGAACTAAGAGAAGAAAAATCCTACCCATGCACAAAGCAACCAAGTCAACACAATCAACACTCAAAAGACAACTTAAAGGAAAAAGTCTACTTAGCAAATCGAAACAAGTATTCTAAGTTGATTTAATAAAACAACAGAGTCTGCAAACCAATCATTCTATCATTGTCACACCACAAGTTGGAGATCAATGTTTTTTTTAAAGAACGACGAACTAAACGAGGGAGAACATGGTGGTCCAACTACTAAGTCTAAACTTCGTCCATGACGTCCCCTTCATCTTCTTCGACTTCCTCGATGGTGATGCCTTCCTTCGTAAGGATCTCCTTGTAGTCATTCACCTCCTTCTCCAAGGCCTCGTTCTTCTCCTGTAACATTGTCGTCTCACGGTGCAGGGTCTCGATCGCTTCCTTCTCCAGGACTTCAATCTTCTCTTGTAGCATTCTCTTCTCACGACGTAGAGTCTCGATCAAATCTCGATCAGCTTCGAACTCGACGTCGTTGCTCAGAATTTCATCCTTCAAGGTCTTGATCTCCTTGTTCTTGTCTCTAATTCTCTTTTCTTGATTTTGGAACTTCTTCTCTTGAGCTCGGAACTTCTCCTCTTGAGCGTTGGCCACCTCTTCTTGGGCTTCGATCTTCTTTTGAGTCTCCTTGACTTGTGCCATTATTTCATCATTCTTCAACAACTCGTTGCGTCTATCCTCTTCGAGTTGCCAGAGGTGAAGTTCTAAGTCTTGGAGATATGGGTACAAAGGTTCTGGTTTGTTTTTTTCTTCCTCGCTAACAAGGTAGGGTATCCCATGTTCGTCACGTTGGCCAAGGTTAGAAAAGTAGTGGTCTTTTAACTCCTCCTGGAATTGCCAGCAAAGACGTCCTATTAGCTCCTGTGTGACGAGATTCAGCCCTTTCTCCAAGGAGTCACTAATCGACTTGTACTGGATGTCTTCGGTCTTGGGTTCAGTCTGGCGCCCTTGTTGGAAAAGACGAATTCCCCATAAGTCTTCTTTGTTGAAGTGCTTCAGCTGGCTTGCCTTGATGATGGGTGTTGGAAGTGCCAACAGTTCTACCAACTCTAGAAGATATCTTCCAAAGCGCATGTCCTTGAAGTCCTCCGCGGTTTGATACATGAAGAACGACATCCTTAAGTGATAAAGGTAGAGTTTGTTAAAACAAGACACAAGGTAAGAAATACTAGTTGTGGTGTACTTAAGTACTTAGAGAAAAAGAAGTTATTTTCTAAAAGGTGATCACTACTATTATCAACTCTTTGTAAGTCGGATATTCACTATAGTGAGAGAGACAGACACCCGGCCAGCCACTTATAATTGTGCAACAGGTCTCATGTACGCGGACATGTAAGGTTAGTCCCGGGCCGCTTCATCCCACTATGCCGCTAGGATCCAACATACTTCAAAGATGGTAATATTATGATCAAAGGAGGCTTAACCAATCCTAAGGGTTCGAACCTACAGGCAACACTTTAGCTCTGATACCATTTTGTAGCACCCCATCTTTTAAATAAAGATGGAGCACCTGTGTTATGTGCTAGTCCCTGGATCACTGCCAGCACCACAGTACAAAATATATAGTATCATTGCATAAGTATCAAATTACTACAACGAGATCCAAAAATAGCTAAGTATAGCTTTATTACAAAGTGCATAGTCATAAAGACTAGCTAAAATATTCAGAGTTCACAACGAAAATAAAAGCAATGAGCCTCCTCTTCTAGCATACGCCACAAGCAGACATGTTGGGTGTAGAATCGAGTCCAAACTCACTCCTCATCAGAATTACCTGCACATTTGAATATGCAGCCTCCGTAGGAGGTCAATACAATGAAGTATTGGCAAGTGACTATGGTGGATAATTTATGACAAGTCTAATTCTATATGCATATTTGGCTTGGTGGAGTTGTAGGCTATTTTGCAGAAAGCCAGTTTTCTCCTATCTTTTGTAAAACACTTTTATTTCTCAAAGACTTGGCACCAAGGGATGAAGCCCAAGTGCACCAACAATTCTTTCCTTAGTCAAATTTTACTTTATGAAAACTATGATGAGATTCTTCCGTCCATCCTTGTCCAGTTGCTCGAAGTAGTCCATCACCGGGGATACGGCTGAGTACTCAGATTGTCGACTCTGCAGAGGTTGTGCACTTTCACCTTGAGACTCAATTAACCCAAACATCCTATACACGCGGAGTGCATTAAGGAAAGGAGAGAATTGAGACAAGAACTTTCAGAAGAAGAATGCAACCATACTAGCAAGACCCGTTCCACCTACCAACTCTACATCTGCTTGTCAAGCTGACAGGTTGCACTCTCACAACTTAGTAATTCTAGACAGAGCCCATTTTCAAAAGGCTGCACGGGAAGCTTCTAAACTTGGAGGGACTTAGAAATCTCTTTGTTCCTGGGTGGCCGTCCACAAGTGCGCTTCTGGGTGACAACCACCATGCTCATGGCCCTAAGTAGAATAGAAATTCATCCTAGGCAAAGACAACCACAAGCATGGTCCCAAAAGCCACTCAACATAAACCAAACAACCAATTCCACCCAGGTGTGCATTTAAAGTTTTAACACTTAGCAATATTTCTATAACATGATAAGTAAACACTTTTTATAGCATAGCTAAGCATCTAATAAAAACTTTTGATGGCCGCATGGGAAGGGATGGCTACACACTACTAGGCTATTTTCAAAGTGTAAACTAACTTAGCATTATAAGATAGTTCAAAATTTCCCTATCATGCATACTACTCAAAATCTACTAATAATGCATATAGAAAACATTGGGTAGATTATGAATGTCACTTGCCTTGGTAACAAGAGGAACAAGCACAACAAGAATAACAATCACAAGGGCCTTCCTCCTCTTCACAATCTAGAGACAAACAATAAAACTAAATAAACACACAAACACAACACTTAATATATCAAGACAAAAATATGTATGCATGCTTGATATGCAATGAACTTAACAAGACAAAATAATTACCATTTTATTTCCTCTGTTAGTAATGCATGAAATGCAATGATCAATATTTTAATATTTTATTTAATCATTTAAAATATTGAGCATAACCTAGTAGTTTTAAGTTCTAAAACCAATTTACTTAATTCTATTATGAGAAGTTTCAAATAAAACTCGTGTTGCACTCTCTGGACAGAGGGCATTAATAAAATTCTAAAACAATTGGATTTATTTGGAAAGAATTTTTATTAATTAAGTTATAGATTTAATATCCGAAAGCTAAACAATTAAATTCCGCAATTTAATATACACTAAAAGGACAAACTAATGAAACCATACTAAACTACACGAGCAGAGCTTCACGTGGATATAAAATTCATCAAATTTGGATGAACAGATCGAAAGTTATGAATTTTGTAAGTTTGTATTGTTTTCTGTTTTTAAAACAAATTTTCAGCCGAAATAGAAAATTAAAGAGGCCACGCGGCGCCCTCCGATTGGATGGTACCGGTTCGCCGCGGATCGCGAACGTGAACCGTTGGATCTAAAGTAAAACGGGCGTTCCAAATCAATCCGATCTAGATCCATTGGATCTAGATCCGACGGCCTGGACAAAAAGGCACGGACGAGCGGCGCGGTTCGCCGGCGAACTTCTGCCCGCGGCGGCGCCATGGCCGGCGTCGCACGCACTCGCGATCTACGGCTAAGGGGAGGGGGAAAATCATACCACGACGGAGAGGAGATCGAGGCGGAGGCGATGGCGCGGCTGGGGCTCCTCGTGCTTCTTCTTCTTCTCCCAAAATTCCGTCGGAGACGAGGACCGCGGCGGTGCTCTTCGGTCGCGGACGGAGAGGACGTTTGGCTGCGAAAACAAATGCACGGCCGTGTCAAAAACGTGCGCAAATACGAAGGAAAGCGAGGGGAGGGAAGGAGAGGGTCCGGGGTGGCCGGGGTGCACCGTACGGTGAGCTTCACGGCGGCGGAAACGGCGAGATGCCGAGCTCAAAACGGAGCAGCCTAGGGGCGGTGGAGCTAGGTTTTTGGGCGGAAAAGAACGGCGAGATCGCGGGGTACAAGTAGGGGGCAAAGGCACGGATCACAACTGCTTCCACGCTCCGATTCGATCTCGAGTTGGAGATAGACTCGGCGCCGGAAAATTCGTCGGGAGGTTGAAGGAGGCACGACTCCTGCGTGCGGGCCCCGCGCGTCAGAGAGAGAGAGGGGGGCGAGGCGCGGCTGGGCTGCTCGTGAGCCGATTTGGAGCTGCGCGCGCGGTAGATAGAGCTCGGCCGACCCGTTAGGAAATCTTTTTAATTAAACTCCTTTTTCTGTTTTAAAACTTTTCAAAACAATTTGATTTTTAAATCTTATCAAAACATTTCAGAAAAATTCATAAAAATATGTTTTGAAAAGATAATTTAATTTAGAACTTTTTGATATCATTTTGCTAAATAAATAAAATAATCAAATACAGATTTTTATAAGGAGCTCAATTAGTCCTCTTTATGCAAACAACTTTAATTAACTAAAATTTAAATTATTTATGTGATTTCAATGTCATGCCTATATGATGCATGATGCATGATGCAAAGTTTTAAATTTTTGGAGAAATTTGGGATGTTACACTAGCTCTCTTAATTTGGCTTTTACTGCTCATATTACAAATGCTCTCATAAAAGCTAGGGAAGATAAATTAAAACTTGAAACTTCTATCCCTAGAAAGTTATGATGGTTGGGAGCCCATCATTAAAATGAAAGTAGATAAATTTGATTGCAATGCTTTTTGTGACCTTGGTGCAAGTATTTCTGTTATGCCTAAAAAGCTCTATGATATGTTTGATTTGCCACCATTGGAACATTGCTATTTGGATGTTTTCTTACTGATAATGCTTTGAAGAACCTTTTGGAAAGATCTATTATGGTTAATAATAACCTAGTCCCCATTGATTTTATCGTCTTGAACATTGAATGCAATCCATCTTGTCCAATTTTGTTAGGAAGACCCTTTCTGAGAACTGTGGGTGCTATTATTGATATGAAAGAAGGTACCATCAAGTACCAATTCCCACTCAAGAAAGGTATGTAACACTTACCTAGGAAAAGAATGAAGCTAACTTTTGATTCTACTTTTTGTTCGAATTATGGTGTTGGTGCTTCATATCTTGATAATACTTGAGTTTCACTTTATGCCTAGCTCAAAGGCGTTAAACAAAAGAGCTTATGGGAGACAACCCAGTTTTATTTCCTGTTATTTTATTTTGTTTTTCTTGTTTCAAGGACTTGTCCTACCTCTGTAGCAATTATTTTGTATCTTAATTTTATTGCAATGTTGTGTCAAGTTAAGTCTCTAGTTGAAAGTTAATGCTTAAATTCAATTCATGTGCTGAAACAGATTTCTGCTGTCCAATGTAAAATTCATATCTCCATACTGGAACGTCAGAAAAATCTGCTATTTTTTGTGCGAAATCCTCAGATGTATACGCAACTTCCATTAGTTTTGAGTTTTCTTATCTCAGGAAGTTAAGTGACTCGAAAAAATTCGTGTTTACGGACTGTTGTTTTTGACAGATTCTGCCATTTTCTTTTGCAATGCCTCTTTTGCTGTTTTGATTGGATCTTTTTATCCAAGTAAGTATCAGTGGCTGTAGCTAATGTCCAGTAGCATTTGCAGCAATTCCGTTACTACAGAATACCATATTCTGTTACTACAGAATACCATAATTGTTTGTTGTAACATCCCAAATTTCTGAAAAATTTAAAACCTTGCATTCTTGCATCATGCATCATGCATCATATAAGCATGGCTTTGAAATCACATAAAGAATATTTTGAATTTTAATTATAAGTTTAAATAAAGTTGTTTTCAATAAAGAGGTCTAATTGAGCTCCTTATAAAAATCAGTATTTTATTATTATATTTATTTAGCAAAATGATATCAAAAAGTTCTAAATTAAATTAGCTTTTCAAAACATATTTTTATGAATTTTTCTGAAATGTTTTGATAAGTTTTAAAAATCATTTTGTTTGGAAAAGGTTTAAACAGAAAAAATGTGTTTCGAGCTAACTGGGCCGAGCCCCTCTGCTATCTGCCGCGCGCGCACGAAGAAACGGCCCAGCAAACCGCCGCGTAGCCCACCTCCCCACCTCTCTCAGTTCCAGACGGGACCCACTTGTCATCTTCATCCCCAACTCGTGACGAACACGAACTCACCGAACCCTATTTTGATCCGGATCAAAATCCGTTGGAAAATCGCGATTTAATCGCTCCCTCCTTCCCCATATAAACCCCCCCTCCGCCGCCTCCTCCCGAACCCCAAAACCCTAAAAGATCGCCCCCAGGCTGCTCAGAAACCGTCCGCCGCCGTCCGCCATTGCCGCCGCCGCGATTCGATCCGTTCCGGTGAGTACGGCGCCCCGAGCACCACCCCAGCATCCCTCTGCGACTCCCTGTCTTCGTACGCACCTAACGGGCTTGCTCCGGCCTCTTCTTATGCACCAGGGCGACGTATCCGTCGACGACCCGACGCCGCCGTCCGCCGTTTATCTCCGACGAGCACGCAAGGGAAGGAGCAGACCACCTCGACCGCACCTACCGCGCCATAGAGTTCGCCACGATGTTCCGCATCAAGTGGTGAGCAAACCCCCTCCGATATTGCTTCTGTTAGCCATAGCCCCAACTCCGGCGATGGAGCCGCCACGCTCGGATGAATTCCGGCGTCGCGCCGCCCGCTTTTGGCCCGAGTCGCGTGAAGCGTTGGATCTAGATCCAATGGATATAGATCAGTCGATCATGAGCGCCCGTTGTAAAGTAGATCGGACGGTTCGCGTTCGTGATCCGCGGCGAACCGGTATCGTCCAATCGGAGCGCGCCGCGTGGCCTCTTTAATTTTCTATTTCGGCTGAAAATTTGTTTTAAAAACAGAAAACAATACAAACTTAACAAATTCATAACTTTTGATCTGTTCATCCAAATTTGATGAATTTTATATCCACGTGAAGCTCTGTTCGTGTAGTTTAGTATGGTTTCATTAGTTTGTCCCTTTAGTGTATATTAAATTGCGGAATTTAATTGCTTAGCTTTCGGATATTAAATCTATAACTTAATTAATAAAAATTCTTTCCAAATAAATCCAATTGTTTTAGAAGTTTATTAATGCCCTCTGTCCAGAGAGTGTAACATGAGTTTTATATGAAACTTCTCAAAATAGAATTAAGGAAAGTGGTTTTAGAACTTAAAACTTCTATGATATGCTCAATATTTTAAATGAGTAAATGAAATATTAAAATATTGATCATTGCATTCATGCATTAATAACCAAGGAAATAAAATGGTAATTATTTTTGTCTTGTCAAGTTCATTGCATAGCAAGCATGCATACATATTTTGTCTTGATATTTTTAAGTGTTGTGTTGTATGTTTATTTAGTTTTATTGTTTGTCTCTAGATTGTGAAGAGGAGGAAGGCCCTTGTGATTTTTATTCTTGCTGTGCTTGTTCCTCTTGCTACCAAGGCAAGTGACATTCATAATCTACCCCATGTTTTCTATATGCATTATTAGTAGATTTTGAGTAGTATGCATGATAGGGAAATTTTGAACTATCTTATAATGCTAAGTTAGTTTACACTTTGAAAATATCCTAGTAGTGTGTAGCCATCCCTCCCCATGCAGCCACCAAAAGTTTTATTAGATGCTTAGCTATGCTCTAAAAGTGTTTACTTATCATGTTATAGAAATATTGCTAAGTGTTAAAACTTTAAATGCACACCTGGGTGGAATTGGTTGCTTGGTTTATGTTGAGTGGCTTTTGGGACCATGCTTGTGGTTGTCTTTGCCTAGGATGAATTTCTATTCTACTTAGGGCCATGAGTATGGTGGTTGTCACCCATAAGCGCACTTGTGGACGGCCACCCAGGAACAAAGAGATTTCTAAAGTCCCTCCAAGTTTAGAAGCTTACCGTGCTGCCTTTTGACAATGGGCTCTGTCTAGAATTACTAAGTTGTGAGAGTGCAACCTGTCAGCTTGACAAGCAGATGTAGAGTTGGTAGGTGGAACGGGTCTTGCTAGTATGGTTGCATTCTTCTTCTGAAAGTTCTTGTCTCAATTCTCTCCTTTCCTTATTGCACTCCGCGTGTATAGGATGTTTGGGTTAATTGAGTCTCAAGGTGAAAGTGCACAACCTCTGCAGAGTCGACAAACTGAGTACTCAGCCGTGTCCCCGGTGATGGACTACTTCGAGCAACTGGACAAGGAAGGACGGAAGAATCTCACCATAGTTTTCATAAAGTAAAATTTGACTAAGGAAAGAATTGTTGGTGCACTTGGGCTTCATCCCTTGGTGCCAAGTCTTTGAGAAACAAAAGTGTTTTACAAAAGATAGGAGAAAACTGGCTTTCTGCAAAATAGCCTACAACTCCACCAAGCCAAATATGCATATAGAATTAGACTTGTCATAATTTATCCACCATAGTCACTTGCCAATACTTCATTGTATTGACCTCCTACGGGGGCTGCATATTCAAATGTGCAGGTAATTCTGATGAGGAGTGAGTTTGGACTCGATTCTACACCCAACATGTCTGCTTGTGGCGTATGCTAGAAGAGGAGGCCCATTGCTTTTATTTCGTTGTGAACTCTGAATATTTAGCTAGTCTTCATGACTATGCACTTTGTAATAAAGCTATACTTAGCTATTTTTGGATCTCGTTGTAGTAATTTGATACTTATGCAATGATACTATATATTTTGTACTGTGGTGCTGGCAGTGATCCAGGGACTAGCACATAACACAGGTGTTCCATCTTTATTTAAAAGATGGGGCGCTATATTTGTGCACTAACCCTCTAATGTAGTTACTCTAATTTTGGTGTGGAGGAAGTTTCAAAGGATCAAGAGAGAAGGATGATATAATGTGATCAAGAGGATAGTAAAGCCAAAGCTTGGGGATGCCCCAATGGTTCACCCCAATATAATTCAAGAAGACTCAAGCGTCAAAGCTTGGGGATGACCAAGGCATCCCCTTCTTCATCGACAAACTATCAGATCCTTTCTAGTGAAACTGTATTTTAATTATGTCACATCTTATATGCTTATCTTGAAGCGTTTTTTTTTCATTATTT
The DNA here is from genome assembly GCA_026929855.1 of Poa annua. Taxonomy (NCBI): domain Eukaryota; kingdom Viridiplantae; phylum Streptophyta; class Magnoliopsida; order Poales; family Poaceae; genus Poa; species Poa annua. Next base: position 160,036,250 of record CM049427.1, on the reverse strand, counting down.
GAATAAAATGTATCCTAGCATTCTTTTGTGTGGGAGAGAGACACACTCCGCTTTTTCATATGAATACTCGTATTCTTCACTTATATTCATTGAATATTCGTCTTTTGTTATCGTTTGCTCTCTAGCTCTTGTTTTTCATGCATCTCTTGTTAGAGTTGTTAGCTTTGTTATATTAAACTCTCATATCTCATTGTTTAATTACTTGGAGAGTTTATCTTTTAAATAAGTTGATTGGTGTTTGGTTGAGAACAGAAAGTGCTAAATGTGGTAGATGGTATAATTAAGGGTCAATTGGTTCTGTGCCATACCTAGTTGAGTTCAATCGATTTGTGCCATACCCGTGCTGTTTCTCTGGTCTATGCCCTGGTTTTCTCGCATATCGCCCAAATGCTCGTTTTCCTCTGGTCAACCTACTTTGACCCGCAGTTGGCCTGACTGGTGGGGTCGGCCAGACGCGGCTCGGTTGGAATAGCGGCTCGGCTGGTGTCTCGTGGGGTCGGCTAGTGTGCGGCTCGGTTGGGATTTCGAGGGGTCGGCTTGGGGCCGGGGGACTTGTTTAATCAAGGGAAACCACCGATGGGGCCCACGTGGTCTTTCTTCCCTGCCTCACTGGCTGTCGCCCATAGAACCTCCAATGAACCCCCAAGATCGGAGCAAAACAGAGAAATAGGAGTTGGACTGAGGGTGGAGAGCAGGGTGATTGAAGGCGCAAAGGAGCTCCATCGTCATCGCCATTTCCGTAGCGGACCAGTATCCCGTTGACCGTCGAGAAGGAGGGACAAGCAAGGAGCTCCATCGCCCACGCCATTGTACGGCCGCCTTCGCCGTTTGGGGTTTTTTGGTCGCCGACGGTTTCAGATGCAGTCCATCAACACCATTTTGTCGGTGATGGTCAGTGCTATCTTCTCTACATGTTTCATTTTCCTGTTTGGTGCATTATATGTGAGTAGATTTGATTTTGTATTTGGATTGCAGAATGGGGAAAAACCCTAGGTTCCGCCTGTTTATCTGGATCTAAATTTCATTTGTTAAAATAGATTCCGATAGCGATAGCGATGGCGTCGATCGCTGTGCTCTGTGCAATTACAAAGCAACTCTCTGTCGCACACTAACTCGTGGTTCCACTTTCAAAGTCTCGATGGAACGCGGTTTCAAAACGGCCGTTGTAAGTATTACCTTTCAAATTCGAAGGAATGTCATTTTTTTTTCCTTCAATGAATGTCTTCATAGTTTCTCCGGTTTGGTATTACATGTAGATTCTGCCATGCCCTTTAAGATATCTTCTAGGTCAGGGCCGGTGACTTGGCCCTCGTCAGAATTGGATGGAGGCTAGGTGTCCGAACGGAGACCAGTACTTGTTCTACCTGGATAAGTGGGTAGTGGATGACGCAGAAGGGACATATCTTTTTAAGCAGCTAAGTGGTAGCCCGAACATCCATATATACACGGAGATCTATGGAACGCAGTGGAGAGCACTATGTGAAGGCTACGACATCGAGGAGGGCGATGCTGTCAAATTCGCTTGGAATGAAGATCTCCATTTGTTCAATGTTGAAGTGACTAACAAGCACAATGCTGCCAAACCTCTTGCGCAACACACGGGTATGCTCGTTTGTGTTCGTTTTCTTACACATTGAGTAGTTTACAAGTTTTCTGAATGTCTTCCTCTCTTTGATCAGAGTTTTAACATATTGACGGATGCTGCAAGCCAGCCCTCGTGTCGAACATATTTCACGAACCGTGAGATGTCACCTATTCAGAAATGAATGCGATATCTCTCGTTTTATTGCAAGATGACACGATGGAGTTGGAAGAGATCCCTCAATACTACGTGCACATGATTGAGAATGATTCTATAGATGAAGTTTCTCTGGTATTCTGATACGATGCTCATGTTCTATCATTTGAATGATCCCTAAATTCTGTTATTTGAACTATTCTGATATGATGCTCATGTTGTTTGATAGCATCTCAAGATTGAGTTACTTAGATGGCTACCCCGAGGTTTTTCCACTGCTTGAGCTCATACTACGGTAAGATCACGGAGTTTCTCGTCTTTTGCGGAATGATGTCGAGATCTTTGGATCGTATTATGTGGACAACGGCTACAATTACCTCGAGTTCGAGAGGAACTGGGATCTATTCTGGGAGCAACTGCCGATTCGATTTGGTGATCTCTACGTTATCAAGGTGATCATCAAGGTGGAGTACATGCAGCTGACATTTGAGAAGATCAGCGAAGAGATCGAGCAGTCGGATGAAGAAATCGAGCAGTCGGACAAAGAGATCAGTGACCACAGCGAAGAGATCGACAAGCGGGTTGCCGAGATGATGTCCGGCTTTGACGACGTCAAAGAAGATACTAATTAATATTACTAACATTTGTATTTTGGTCGGATGTAATTTGGTCGAACACCTTATGGGCTCTGGGCATGATTTGTGCGCGCTCTGGGCATGAACTGTACGCGTTCGGTTTCGATAAAATAAAAAAATCACAAAAATCCCAAAATCTTCATTTCATTGTTACTAAGAAGCATCTGCACTATGTTTTTCATTTTCATATTTTAAACTTCTTTTGGAGACGCTCAAAGTGCATTTGATCAGGTTTGACCAGATATTCAAATGATCATAAATGATTCAAAAAAAATGGAAAAAAATGTGAAACCAGCGCACATTGTCTTATTATGTGACATAGTTATGGTAAAAGAATATAAACATGGGTTTGGTTCATTTCATGAAAAATGGTATGCACAATTGAGCTATCACGTATAAAGAGTTATAGAGTTCGTAGAAGAGTGAGAGGGTTTAGGTTTCGATAAAATCAAAAAAATCACAAAAATCACAAAAGCTTCATTTCATTGTTACTAAGAACCATCTGCACTTAGTTTTTCATTTTCATATTTTAAACTTCTTTTGGAGACGCTTAAAATGTGTTTGACCAGGTTTGACCAGACATTGAAATGATCATAAATGATTCAAAAAATCGAAAAATGTGAAACCATCGCACATTGTCTTATTATGTGACATAGTTATGATAAAAAATATATAAACCTGGGTTTGTATCATTTCATGAAAAATGGTATGCACAATTGACCTATCACGTACAAAGAGAGGGTTTAGGTTTCGATAAAATAACAAAAATCACAAAAGCTTCATTTCATTGTTACTAAGAAGCATATGCACTTCGTTTTTCATTTTCGTATTTTAAACTTCTTTTGGACGAGTTATGATAAAATATAAACTTGAGATTGGTTAATTTCATGAAAAATGGTACGCACAAATGAGCTATCACGTACAAAGAGTTATAGAGTTCGTAGACGAGTGAGAGAGGGTTCCGGTTTCGATAAAAATGCCTTCTTAGCCACTTAAAAATGAAACTTGGACACTTTATCAAACTTTTAAAACCCGTTGAGTGCATCCAAACCCCATTTGAACAATGACCGTCGATCTAACCCTACCGCTGAACTGCAGCCGTTTGATCATCCTCTAGAAGGAATCTGGCAGACTCGGGGCACATTATGCGATCTTATTGGTGGTGCCCATTCTAAACAACCCGTTCGATGGGTAAACGGCCACATTTCTAAACAAAAAGGGTTGGTGGACTTGCAACAGTCGCACCGCCGCATGTGACCGTGACACGCTCACCGCGGACCCACCATTTGCCTCCTCTTCATAGACAGAGCACCCATCCTCCTCCTTCCTCGTGTACCTCTTCTTCTTCCTCGCATTCACAGAGCATCCATTCTTGCTCGCATAGACAGAGCATCCATTCTCCTTTTTGTACCATCTCCTTCCTCGCATAGACAGAGCACCCATCCTTGCTCGCATAGAAAGAGCATCCATCCTCCTCTTTGGACCATCTTCTTCTTCCCATTCCTTCCTCTTCTTCCTCTCCGGCGACGAAGGGCAGCAGCAATGTCGAGCTCCTCCACTTCATCCGCTCGCCCCAATTGGCCAAGGCAGCCTGAGGTGACGTTGCTGCCGTGTTCTAAATGCTCACGCAAGGAACCACTGCTCCGTAAGATTACAAAGCATGGAAGGAACATGCGGCGCGAATATTTGACATGCGAGAGCCTACCATAAGATCTAAAGATCTTTCTCTCGCATCCTTTTGCTTTGATTTCTTCAGTGTTTTCAATTGCTTACTCAGATCTGGGATTTAGGGTTCAGGTTGACTTTTCAGGGTTTAGATCCATGCAACTATTTCAAGTGGTTGGATGAATACGTTGCGCAGCTTGGACAGGAGAGGTGCGCGCACATCGACCTTCCTCTGCCGTCTGATGTGGAGATTGCACCCTCTGCTCCGCAGATGGGCATCATTGCTCTGCCGATGGGGCTTGCGGAAGCGGAAGTGAGAGGCAAACTGAAGAAGTTGAACAAGCACTTAAGGCAGATGAATGATCTGAAGAAGCAGGCTAATTTGATAGCTGCAGGATTTTATCTCTGTATAGTTGCTCTAGGATTTGTTTATCTGTTGATTGTCAGTCCTAGTTAATTAATGCGATGTAAGCATAATTAATGCAATTTAACCTCTATGTAACCAAACACTTATGATAAGCCAGTCGTCTCATTTGGACCAACCGCTTCCCTATTACTAATCATCCCTAACGAAACTATCTACTCCAGAAATTAGAGGCAGATCTATACACCAACACGTTCAATGCTAACAACATCTTTGGAATATTGTGATATACTCCCTCTTCTGATTTTTTTTTTGAAATTTACTCCCTCTTCTGTTAATTGACTCAGATTTAGTACAATTTGCAATAAATCTGTCGGGTTATGACTCCCAGGAATCGGGGGTAGTCACTTCCTGAAGTGTAGTTCGAAGGGGGATTGAACGCGGAGGTCTAAACCCTCAAGTGGCTCCGCGACATTGCTCGCTGGACCCAAAGAAGACGCACACCCGACCAAGGAAAACACCGTCCTTTACCCCGGTTCACGACCCTCGTGAGGAGGTAAGACCGCTACTCCTGCCTGTCTGTATTATATGTGGAAGGTTACAATACAATTGAGCTTGCCGGAATCCCCCTTGAGGCAGTTCTTGCCTGGGGAGGGAAGCGATGATCTTCTTCCTCCTCCAGTCAGAGGCTAACCTAACCAGAGTTGCTAGGGTTTACAAGGGTGTTTTGCACGCAAAGGGCCGACCCATGCTACGACGGATGTCTTCTCTCTTTTATAGGCGCCTCGGGCCTTCTCCTTCGGCTTGGCCTTCAAGGTGGCTCCTACTTGCCAGTGGCGGGGCGGAGCATGAGTCCACCGTGCTCCATTCGTCCATGGACTCGGTCCATTGTTGATAACGGTGGCGCCGTGGCCGACAGGAGGCCGACCGCGTGGTACTATTAGCAGAGCGGGCAGTCTTTGAGGTGGAGCCCGCGATGACGACCTTCGTTGGAAGGTTGCGCCGCCCACCTGCTTTATCGCCAGAGTAGAAGGTCCTCACAGCTGTCCAGCAGGCGGAGCAGCTTTGTTGACCGCTTTATCGCCAGGGACAGAGACGGGTGTGTGTGCACCACTTCACGAGCGCGGCAGAGGTCACATGCGCTCTGCCGGGCTTCCTTGGCGACGACGTTTCCCTTCAGGCCTGAGGGGAGATTCCTGTCGGACTTCCCTCAGGCGGGTTAGTTCCTCGGGGGGAGGATCCCCTGAGGCGAGGGGTCCCTTGAGGCCCTCGTTTCCGCTTCAGGCTCTCGAGGGGAATTGTCTCTCGAGGGTCCCGCCAGGCGGTGACGCCTGGTCCTTAGTCGTTTCGTCCGTCTGGCCCGCGAGCGAGGCCTGGGGGGAATGGGCTCTTGATACCCCAGTTCCCACTGGGCCGACAGTAGCCCTCGGGCCCATGATGGGCATCACTGAGCCCATGGGCTTAGGCGAAGCGTCGTGGGCCCTAAGTGCCCAGCTGGCCCGAGCCACGCGGCACTTGGACGATTAATGGCTTCGCACGATCTGGGGCGTGAGTCGTGGGGGGTCCCACCACGCCCCGGTAACTGCTCTTGGAGAGGACATAAAGCCTGAGCGCAGCGGCAGGGAGCCGTTACCGTTTCCAATCCTTCACAGAAAATTCCGCTCTACAGAGCTCTCCGCCTCCGCTCTCCTCTGTGAGTTCCTGTTCTCCAACTCCTTCCAACCTCCGCGCCCGTGACAATGAGTCCTCTCAAGAGCAAGGGCAAGGCCGCCGCGGGGTCTTCTTCCCAGGCAGAAGCCACGGAGACCGTGATGGGCGGGGCGCTGCTTGGCGTGCGCGTGAACGATAAGGCGCTCTCCAAGGTCCGATACCTGGTGGCGGACCGGACGAACGAGCACGGCGCCACCGCCCTGAAGCCTGCGGCGCTCAGGAAGCGCCCGCAGGGATTTTTCCCGGTCTTCCAGCACTGCCTGGCCACGGGACTGGTGCCGCCCTTCTCTCTGTTCCTGGAGGCGGTGCTGGCGTTCTACCAGGTGCAGCTGTTGCACCTGCACCCCAACTCCGTCCTCATCCTCGCCGTCTTAGCCTACCACTGCGAGGCTGTAATGCCCCAATCCATAAATTATACAGTGATGCTATGTGTCGGTGGTCATGCTACATGATCGAAGGTTACTGGGGTTACCACTCCCAGGCCGAGTAAACATCGGCAGGCGTGCTCGGCATGGATCATCGGCAACACAACCCTTCGATCATGCCATATCCAAAGCATAGCCCTCAAAGTATAATAAAGAGACTAAGACACCGGAACACCTGGCACATGACAGACCCTACGACTCAAGATAATAAAGTTCAACTCTTAGTAGAGAAAGATAGCAAATATTACAATCCAAGGTCACAGACCCATCAGTACATCAAGCGGAAGCAAATTAAGTTGTTCTAAACAACAAGATCCAAATATGGCCTAAGAGGCCTACAGATAAATAATCCCGTGCCAGCTGGTTCCTAGTTGCCCCAGGCTGCCACCCGGGAACCCCAGACTACTCGTCGATGTCAATAAAGAACCCACCTTCGGGGTAGGTAAAGTCCTCCTCTGAAACAAAAATAAACAAGGGTGAGTTCGACGAACTCAACAAGATTTTGAGCTATTATTGCTCCATGATTGGCTCTCAAGGTTTTATGGCTGTTTTGCGTAAAGCTGATTTTGCTCATAAAATTTGACTCCAAGGCATCGACTATCAGAATATTTTCGAAGAGGGGTAAGAAGTAACTCTTTCTCTTTTGATTCACCTTCTCATCATCCACCACTGTACATGTTCCACCAAGGCACCTCCCCGACTCCCCCTCGAGGAAGTCAACCTTTCAATCGTGAGTGGTACCTTTAGTACCCAGTTTTTAGTCATTCCGTTAAAGTTATTCTATGATCCCTGAATTCGTCACCAAGTCGTCCTTAACCGTGGACACGGCTTTTCGAAAAGATTTATCCCTGCAGGGGGTGTACAATGTGAAAGGCGCCAGGTTCCCGAGGGACCTCCCAGCTCCTTATCCATGCGTACCGTCCGGCCCATTGCCTGTACAACTAGCTCTCTTCCGGGGAAAGCCGGCTGGGTGGGAGCGGCTACGACCTTTACCTCGCTTTGGACTAACCCAGGATCATCAGTGACTGGGGGACAAGTTCAGTGCCTCCAACACCTTGCCCCGCGGCCACTCATTTTCCTACCACCATAATCCTCATCTCAGTCTTGGCCACCATCTCAACACACGCGCAAATGGAAAGCCAAACTAGAGGACCCTCGGCTAGTCCGACACAAGTTAGTCGGTCGATGAGGTTCCATATGCCCACGCATGGTAGCACGCTCAACTTGGCTCGAAGGCTGAGAACTCGCACTGAGGCGGCGAGAACGAGACAATCCACCACATCCATGTGGCCTCTCATCCCCACCTTTTAGCATTTTAATAAATATTACCACCATTTCTCCACCATCATCCGCGGAATTTCCACATCTGATTCCCAACATGCATATCCATCGGACCACTGAGCAGTTAACTAAGCATGGCTAAGCAACAACCTAGCAAAGTAATTAATTCAGGCCATCAACACAATCCTATGGATAATAGGAGGGGAAACAGGTAATGGCTTCGGTAACTGAATGCAACTATAGGATACTCTAATCCCATCAAATTGACATTTGGAACCGCATGCAATATTATAGTGGAGAAAATTATTTGCATAAAATAGGATAGGATATGCAAGAGGGTGGGGATCACGCTTGCCTTGCTCAGCAGGCGGGTAATACTGCTCGTCGGGGTAATGTGGCGAGACCCCGGTTCCTTGATCTATCGATGTTTAAAAACACCGGAAAGAACACAATCAATATAAGCAATTCATATGCAATGCGCAAACACATGATGGTATGACATTTTAATGCACTGAATTATTATAACAATTATATGACATTTAAATGGGATGCTAGGAATAATTATTCAACGATATAGGAAATATATTTTCCTATTTGTTTTTATGTTCCCCTACAATTTTAATTTAGGTAACATGCTTGAAATGAGTTTTAATATGTAGCACGGGTGCTTATGAGCAATTTTAATTAAAGGGCACCATTTGTAACAATTAGAGAAATTTATTATGAATTTGAGCTACACCTTTTTAATTCTACCCCTTTCTTAATTTTAGCAAAACAGAAAAATACAGTATCAGTAATGGAAATGCAAACCATTCTACTAGATAGCATTTATTTTTCTGAGCATTTTGGTATATTATTTGCTAAATTTGGATAAGTATTTTGAAAGTTATGAATTTTTGAAGTTTGAATCATTTTCTGTCTTTTTCTTTATTTCGCAGAAATTCGCTCGGGCGTTTCTCACCGCGCGCGCAGCTAGCCCGAGCCACTGACGCGCGGGGCCAGGGGCCAGGTGGCGCTGACGCGGCGCGGGACGTTTGCTGGGCCACTGGCGCGTGGGCCCAGGGTGTCAGCGCACGCCGGCGCGCGTGGCCGTGGTGGTCGCCGGCGGCGAGGTGCACGCGTTCGGCGTTCTACGGCGCCAGGGGTCTCGCGGTGGGGTGCGTTCGACGCGCGCGCGCACGGGGAGCATTTCTACGGCGGCGCCGCTACCTATTGGTCGCCGGAGCACAGCGAGCAGCGACGGCGAGCGGCGGCCGACGGCGAGCGGCGGCCGGCGGCGAGCTCGCGGGAAAAGACGCTACGGCTCACGCGCAGATGAACGGAGGGCACGGTCGGGTGCGGATGCTCACCCTCGTCGTGTGCACGTGCTCGGAGTGGAGGGAGGAGCGCTGTGGCGGTGGCGAGCGTGCTCGAGGCGCGGCGGCCGGAGTCGGGGAAGAAGCGGACGGCGCGGTCGACTTCGAGTTCCCCGGCACGGGTCCTTCGGCGGAGAGGGAGAAGGCGAGGCGGCGGTGCTCGTGGTGGTGCTGGATGGTCTCGGGGCGTACCCAAACGCCGGCGATGCGACGGCGAGCTACTCCTAGGGTTCGGCCATGGCTGGGGAGAAACAGAGGAAAAGATCGGGGGGAGAGAGAAGCAGAGCAGCGCGGTGGCGATCTTATCCTCTCGCGGCAGCAGAGGAGGAGAGGGGGGGTCCGGGCGCGGCGCACTGGAGGTCCGGGCACGGCGACGGGGTGCGATGGGGACGACGCGCTCGGTCGCTACAGCGAGGAAGACGACCGAGGTTTTCTGGAAACCCCCCGGGCGCTTTTCTCTTCTATCACAAACAGGTCCTTCCCCACTACAAAGAGGTCCTTTTCTAATTCTTTTCAAAACCAGAGCACTTCTTTGATTTATTTGGGGCAATTAAACACTTTATAAAAATGTGAGAAAATTCCTGTAGCCTCCCCATACCATGTAGAGGCACCACAAAAATTGGCTCCTCAAAATAAAATGTTTTGGTGCACTTTTGTTAAGAGGTGTCAAATAGGGCATTTTGTTGAAATTTCCATAAGTTGCCCCTTTTATAAATTGGAGACAATGTAAATATAATAATTTGAGCTCTTAGAACTTCCTTGACAAATATGCAAGATTCAAAGTAGTTTGGTTTTAGCAAGTGCGATTATCTTCTTTTGAACTCTTGGAACTTCCTTGACAAATATGCAAGACTCAAAGTGTCTTGGTTGCAATGTTCATAAAAGTAGCAAAATGATAGGGATGCCATGATGCAATTACACAAAAGTGGAAAAATTACAGAGGTTTTTAGGTTTTAAACCTTGGGCTGTTACAAATCTACCCCCCTTACAGGAATCTCGTCCCGAGATTCTAAAGTGGCGGAAGAAAGTCGGGATACTCCTCACGAAGACTGGACTCTCTTTCCCAGGTAGCTTCTTCTTCGGAATGGTGAGACCACTGAACTTTGAAGAATTTGGTAGTCTTGTTTCGAGTCTTCCTTTCCGCTTCATCGAGGATACGTATGGGATGCTCACGATAGGTGAGATCCGCCTGGATATCCAGCTCCTCATGACTGACTCCACGGATAGGATCCTTGAAGCAACGGCGGAGTTGGGATACATGGAACACATCATGCACATCCGGGAAGTTGGTTGGGAGTTCTAGCTGGTAGGATAGATCTCCTCGTTTGGCTAGAATGGTGAAAGGGCCAACATAACGAGGGGCCAATTTTCCCTTGATTCCAAAGCGACGAACACCACGAAGAGGAGAGACGCGTAGATAGGCCTTGTCACCAATCTCATAATGGACCTCCTGATGGTGCTTATCATAGTAGCTCTTCTGCCTAGACTGGGCAATCTTCAGATTCTCTCGTATGATTTTCACCTTCTCCTCAGCTTCATTGATCACATCTGGACCCAAGAGTTGCCTCTCGCCGGTCTCGGACCAATTTAGCGGAGTTCGGCATTTTTTTCCATACAGAACCTCGAATGGGGCCATACCCAGACTCGCTTGATAGCTATTGTTGTAGGAGAACTCAGCGAAGGGAAGGTATTTTTCCCACCCCTTTCCGAAAGAGATTACACAAGCTCGAAGCATGTCCTCTAGAACTTGGTTCACCCTTTCGGTCTGTCCATCAGTTTGGGGATGGAAAGCTGTGCTGAAGTTGAGGCGGGTTCCCATGGCTTGTTGGAAACTCGTCCAGAATTTGGAGGTAAACAAGCTGCCACGATCAGAGATTATCTTCTTGGGAACACCGTGAAGTACGATGATCCGGGAAGCATAAAGGTCAGCCAGCTTTGGAGCTGTGATGTCGACTCGCACTGGGAGGAAGTGAGCCACTTTGGATAGTCGATCGATGATTACCCAGATAGCATCGTTGCCCCTGGGAGACTTCGGCAGACCCGTAATGAAGTCCATACCGATCTCATCCCACTTCCATTCCGGAATCGCGATGGGGCGAAGAGTGCCAGCAGGCCTTTGATGTTCAGCCTTTACACGACGACAGGTGTCGCATTCAGCAACATACTTGGCGATTTCTCTTTTCATCCGAGTCCACCAGAATAGTGGTCGGAGGTCTTGGTACATTTTAGTACTACCGGGATGAATAGAGAGAGGGGAATCATGCGCTTCTTTGAGGATTAACTCCCTCAGATTCTGCTCCTTTGGCACCACCAGACGGTCACCAAAGTACACGATTCCCGCTTCATTCTCAGAGAAGCATTTGGCCTTTCCACTAGCAAGGTTCTTTTTGATATTAAGAATGCCCTTATCCAGTTTCTGAGCCTCCTTTATCTGGTCTACCAGAGTAGATTTGATCTCCAGATTTGCGAGGTAGCCAGAAGGGACAATTTCTAGGTTCAAACGGGCAAACTCTTCATGGAGAGCAGGTTGAGCCTTCTCAACCATCAGGTTGTTGCTATAAGCTTTTCGACTTAGCGCGTCAGCCACGACGTTCGCCTTGCCGGGTTGGTAATTCAGACTCACATCATAGTCTTTGATTAACTCCAACCAACGTCTTTGCCTGAGATTTAAATCCGGCTGAGTGAAAAGGTATTTCAAACTCTTGTGATCCGAGTAAATCTCGCAACGGTTACCAAACAGGTATGTCTCCATTGCTTCAGAGCATAAACCACTGCGGCAAGCTCCAAATCATGAGTTGGGTAGGTTTGCTCATGAGGCTTCAATTGGCGAGAGGCATATGCCACTGCATGGCCATCTTGCATTAACACACAGCCCAAGCCTTGCAGAGAGGCGTCACAGAAGACCACAAAATCCTTGCTTGCGTCTGGCAGGGCAAGCACCGGAGCAGAAGTGAGTTTGGCCTTCAGGGTTTTGAAGCTCTCTTCAGCTTGGTCCGTCCATACGAACCTTGTATCCTTCTTGAGAAGGTTGGTCAGAGGCTTGGCTATTTTGGAGAACCCTTCGATGAATCGGCGGTAGTAACCTGCCAATCCCAGAAAGCTTCGGATGTCCTTGGCAGACATGGGAGTTACCCAATCCATAATAGTTTGAACCTTGTCGGGAACGACAGCCACTCCACTTGCGGAAATCACATGGCCGAGGAAGACGAGATTGTCCAACCAAAACTCACACTTGGAGAACTTGGCATAGAGGCGGTGTTCTCGAAGGCGTGTCAGGATCAAACGAAGATGTTCGGCATGCTCTTCATCGGTTTTGGAGTAGACGAGAATGTCATCGATGTAAATGACAACGAACTTGTCGAGATAATCCATGAAGACGGAGTTCATGAGCCTCATGAACGTCGCCGGAGCATTGGTGAGACCAAAGGACATAACGGTATACTCGTAGGAGCCATAGCGAGTAACAAATGCCGTCTTTGGGATATCCTGCTCTCTGATCTTGATCTGATGGTACCCTGATCTCAGGTCCATCTTGGAAAATACCGTTGCCCCAGCTAGTTGATCCAATAAATCATTGATGCGAGGAATAGGGTACTTATTTTTGACTGTCACTGCATTTAACGGCCTGTAGTCAGAGACTAGACGAGGCACGGTAGAATCCCTCTTCTTGACGAAGAGTACGGGACAACCCCAAGGTGAACTGCTAGGCCGAATGAACTCTTTCGCTAACAGTTCATCAATTTGCTCCTTTAACAGCGCCAGCTCCTCCACCGGCATCCGGTAGGGCTTCTTGGCAACCGGCGCGGTACCGGGAAGCAACTCTATGACGAACTCCACACTTCGATCAGGTGGCATGCCAGGCAATTCCTCCGGGAACACATCCGGGAAGTCACACACAACGTGGATGTCTTGGATTTCAGGAGGGGATAAGCCTTCCATAAGGCAAAGGAGAAGCTCAGGTGAGTGGGGCATGGATGGAGATGGAGGTCTGGACTGTGCAGACCAATACGCCACAGTATCGCCGGAAGATGTGGTCACGGTGATGGTTCTGGCAGCACAGTCGAGGTTAGCCTTGTACTTCCCTAGCCAGTTCATGCCCAAGATGGCATCAAAGCCGGTTGATTTGAAGGCTATCAGCGGATACGGGAAAGGGAATGAGCCTATGGTAATTTGGACTTCGGGGGTCACCTACAACCCTGGCTGGCCAAAGCTGTGGCAAACAAGGCGGGGAACCCTCGAACACCCTCACATCGAGTGAGGCGAACAACCAAGCCCGAACCAGTCATCTGTAGCAAAAGTAATTCAAATGTCAGGTCCGGAGACTCTAGAGTCAGGAATGAAAGTAGAACTCGGGTAGAGACTAGGAACAGCAAGGTAAATGATCCTGAAAGCAAACAGAGGGACGGGAGCCCCAGAAGCTGGTCGCCCCTCGCCCTGAAACCCATAGTGAGTAAGTGTATGACACGTCATGCGCGGCGGAAGCGACACGTGATAAGGCACAAAACAAATAGAGGTAAGATTGCTCCGAGATTAGAGGGTAACCAGATAAGGAGTAAAAAGAATCCTAAGATGGTTTTCACAACTCATTTTTAGGTTAAAAATATTTTTACCAACACTAGACTCAACGTCGACCAGTAGTAAGGGTTTCCTACAGGCGGTACTGCTCTGATACCAAGTTGTAATGCCCCAATCCATAAATTATACAGTGATGCTATGTGTCGGTGGTCATGCTACATGATCGAAGGTTACTGGGGTTACCACTCCCAGGCCGAGTAAACATCGGCAGGCGTGCTCGGCATGGATCATCGGCAACACAACCCTTCGATCATGCCATATCCAAAGCATAGCCCTCAAAGTATAATAAAGAGACTAAGACACCGGAACGCTTGGCACATGACAGACCCTACGACTCAAGATAATAAAGTTCAACTCTTAGTAGAGAAAGATAGCAAATATTACAATCCAAGGTCACAGACCCATCAGTACATCAAGCGGAAGCAAATTAAGTTGTTCTAAACAACAAGATCCAAATATGGCCTAAGAGGCCTACAGATAAATAATCCCGTGCCAGCTGGTTCCTAGTTGCCCCAGGCTGCCACCCGGGAACCCCAGACTACTCGTCGATGTCAATAAAGAACCCACCTTCGGGGTAGGTAAAGTCCTCCTCTGAAACAAAAATAAACAAGGGTGAGTTCGACGAACTCAACAAGATTTTGAGCTATTATTGCTCCATGATTGGCTCTCAAGGTTTTATGGCTGTTTTGCGTAAAGCTGATTTTGTTCATAAAATTTGACTCCAAGGCATCGACTATCAGAATATTTTCGAAGAGGGGTAAGAAGTAACTCTTTCTCTTTTGATTCACCTTCTCATCATCCACCACTGTACATGTTCCACCAAGGCACCTCCCCGACTCCCCCTCGAGGAAGTCAACCTTTCAATCGTGAGTGGTACCTTTAGTACCCAGTTTTTAGTCATTCCGTTAAAGTTATTCTATGATCCCTGAATTCGTCACCAAGTCGTCCTTAACCGTGGACACGGCTTTTCGAAAAGATTTATCCCTGCAGGGGGTGTACAATGTGAAAGGCGCCAGGTTCCCGAGGGACCTCCCAGCTCCTTATCCATGCGTACCGTCCGGCCCATTGCCTGTACAACTAGCTCTCTTCCGGGGAAAGCCGGCTGGGTGGGAGCGGCTACGACCTTTACCTCGCTTTGGACTAACCCAGGATCATCAGTGACTGGGGGACAAGTTCAGTGCCTCCAACACCCTGCCCCGCGGCCACTCATTTTCCTACCATCATAATCCTCATCTCAGTCTTGGCCACCATCTCAACACACGCGCAAATGGAAAGCCAAACTAGAGGACCCTCGGCTAGTCCGACACAAGTTAGTCGGTCGATGAGGTTCCATATGCCCACGCATGGTAGCACGCTCAACTTGGCTCGAAGGCGAGAACTCGCACTGAGGCGGCGAGAACGAGACAACCCACCACATCCATGTGGCCTCTCATCCCCACCTTTTAGCATTTTAATAAATATTACCACCATTTCTCCACCATCATCCGCGGAATTTCCACATCTGATTCCCAACATGCATATCCATCGGACCACTGAGCAGTTAACTAAGCATGGCTAAGCAACAACCTAGCAAAGTAATTAATTCCGGCCATCAACACAATCCTATGGATAATAGGAGGGGAAACAGGTAATGGCTTCGGTAACTGAATGCAACTATAGGATACTCTAATCCCATCAAATTGACATTTGGAACCGCATGCAATATTATATTGGAGAAAATTATTTGCATAAAATAGGATAGGATATGCAAGAGGGTGGGGATCACGCTTGCCTTGCTCAGCAGGCGGGTAATACTGCTCGTCGGGGTAATGTGGCGAGACCCCGGTTCCTTGATCTATCGATGTTTAAAAACACCGGAAAGAACACAATCAATATAAGCAATTCATATGCAATGCGCAAACACATGATGGTATGACATTTTAATGCACTGAATTATTATAACAATTATATGACATTTAAATGGGATGCTAGGAATAATTATTCAACGATATAGGAAATATATTTTCCTATTTGTTTTTATGTTCCCCTACAATTTTAATTTAGGTAACATGCTTGAAATGAGTTTTAATATGTAGCACTGGTGCTTATGAGCAATTTTAATTAAAGGGCACCATTTGTAACAATTAGAGAAATTTATTATGAATTTGAGCTACACCTTTTTAATTCTACCCCTTTCTTAATTTTAGCAAAACAGAAAATTACAGTATCAGTAATGGAAATGCAAACCATTCTACTAGATAGCATTTATTTTTCTGAGCATTTTGGTATATTATTTGCTAAATTTGGATAAGTATTTTGAAAGTTATGAATTTTTGAAGTTTGAATCATTTTCTGTCTTTTTCTTTATTTCGCAGAAATTCGCTCGGGCGTTTCTCACCGCGCGCGCAGCTAGCCCGAGCCACTGACGCGCGGGGCCAGGGGCCAGGTGGCGCTGACGCGGCGCGGGACGTTTGCTGGGCCACTGGCGCGTGGGCCCAGGCTGTCAGCGCACGCCGGCGCGCGTGGCCGTGGTGGTCGTCGGCGGCGAGGTGCACGCGTTCGGCGTTCTACGGCGCCAGGGGTCTCGCGGTGGGGTGCGTTCGACGCGCGCGCGCACGGGGAGCATTTCTACGGCGGCGCCGCTACCTATTGGTCGCCGGAGCACAGCGAGCAGCGACGGCGAGCGGCGGCCGGCGGCGAGCTCGCGGGAAAAGACGCTACGGCTCACGCGCGGATGAACGGAGGGCACGGTCGGGTGCGGATGCTCACCCTCGTCGCGTGCACGTGCTCGGAGTGGAGGGAGGAGCGCTGTGGCGGTGGCGAGCGTGCTCGAGGCGCGGCGGCCGGAGTCGGGGAAGAAGCGGACGGCGCGGTCGACTTCGAGTTCCCCGGCACGGGTCCTTCGGCGGAGAGGGAGAAGGCGAGGCGGCGGTGCTCGTGGTGGTGCTGGATGGTCTCGGGGCGTACCCAAATGCCGGCGATGCGACGGCGAGCTACTCCTAGGGTTCGGCCATGGCTGGGGAGAAACAGAGGAAAAGATCGGGGGGAGAGAGAAGCAGAGCAGCGCGGTGGCGATCTTATCCTCTCGCGGCAGCAGAGGAGGAGAGGGGGGGTCCGGGCGCGGCGCACTGGAGGTCGACACGGCGACGGGGTGCGACGGGGACGACGCGCTCGGTCGCTACAGCGAGGAAGACGACCGAGTTTTTCTGGAAACCCCCCGGGCGCTTTTCTCTTCTATCACAAACAGGTCCTTCCCCACTACAAAGAGGTCCTTTTCTAATTCTTTTCAAAACCCGAGCACTTCTTTGATTTATTTGGGGCAATTAAACACTTTAGAAAAATTTGAGAAAATTCATGTAGCCTCCCCATACCATGTAGAGGCACCACAAAAATTGGCTCCTCAAAATAAAATGTTTTAGTGCACTTTTGTTCAGAGGTGTCAAATAGGGCATTTTGTTGAAATTTCCATAAGTTGCCCCTTTTATAAATTGGAGACAATGTAAATATAATAATTTGAGCTCTTAGAACTTCCTTGACAAATATGCAAGATTCAAAGTAGTTTGGTTTTAGCAAGTGCAATTATCTTCTTTTGAACTCTTGGAACTTCCTTGACAAATATGCAAGACTCAAAGTGTCTTGGTTGCAATGTTCATAAAAGTAGCAAAATGATAGGGATGCCATGATGCAATTACACAAAAGTGGAAAAATTACAGAGGTTTTTAGGTTTTAAACCTTGGGCTGTTACAGAGGCGTACCTGGGCCTGAAGCCCACGGTGGGGCTGTTCCGGTGCTTCTACGCGCTCAGGAACACGGCGAAGAACGAGCGCTCCGGGTGCGTCTCGTTCCGCATCGTCGACGGCATGGGGGGCGTCTACATCCACATGTCCTGGAGCGAGGGCAAGGCCATCACGTCCGTGACGAAGAAAGTAGACGACTTCCACCAGAAGTGGTTCTTCGTAGGGGTGGAGCGTCCCTGCGCCTTCCTCGAGGTCCCCGACGAGCCTCCGGTGAAGAACTCCCATTGGGGCAAGGCTACCTTCGACGACGCCAAGAATGGGAGCCTGATGGGGCGCCTGAGCTAACTTCGCGAGGAGGGCCTCACAGGGCAGATGGTCGTGGCGGATTTCGTGATTCGCCGCTTCACGCCCCTCCAAGCTCACTTGGTCCCCATGTGGATGTACTCGGGGCCGAACGACAAGATGCGGCTCCACGTCGAGGACAACAACAAGGACGTCGTTGACAACATCTTCTCCGCGCTCTTCGTCAACCCCTCTGTGCTCCCCGCGGATGAGGTCCGCGCGGTGCTCTGTCCCCTTAACCAGTACAACCTGACGGAGCACATGGCCCGCCTGGAAGGGATGCCTTCGTTCACCCCGACAGGCCCGGTGGACTCTGATGTGCCGATGCCGGCCCCACGGGGAGCGGAGGGGGACGATTCTCCCTCGGCTTGAGGAGCTGGCCTAGGTGAGGAGGAAGCCACAGCTAGGGAGGTCTCCTCTTCTAGAGCTGGGCCTTTCACTGACGAGATTCGTGATATCTCGTCAGGCGACGAAGACGCCTTCGTGGTGGCTCCCTCACGCCCCGTGGAGGAGGAAGCTGAGGAAGGGGAGGCCTCAGGCGCGGAGGGCTCTCCAGGAAGGTGTGGGCCTCGCACCAAGGTCGCCGTAGACCACACAGGGGCGAGGCCGTCTGACGTCCCTTCCAAGAGGAAAGCGGAGGCGCCCCCCGCGAGGCCTGCTCCCAAGCCCTTTCCCTCATGGCGCTCATCAGGCCTGGCGTGGGTCGATGCTGGCGCCCCCCCTCCAGGGTGATTTTATACGTCGTTGGGTCGTTTTTCCTCTTGGTTTCTTTTCCCTCCTCATCCTTTGCTGAAGTTTTTTCTTGGGCCCTTGTCAGCGGTCCTACGCCTGCTAAGCGCCGCCGGCTCCGCAAGCTGTCCGAGGTGAAGAGCGCCACGGCAGGAGCCGTGGCTGACGAGGCCGCGAGGCCCGTGGAGGCAGCCTCAGCGGCCCCCCTTGAGGAGGCGCCTCAAGTAGATGTGACTGCGCCCATCGCGGGGGCGGCTGGCCCCCATGTGAAGGAGAGCGCCGTAGGCCCGGATGTTCCTGCAGCGCCGCGCGAGCCTCCGGCGGTGGAGGGCTCGTAGGCGAGAACTTCTGCGCCACCTCGTGCTGCTACTCCAGCTCGTTCGGCTACGCCTCCGCGCGAGGCTACTCCGCCACGTGCGGCTACGTCTCTGCGCGAGGACACTCCGCCACGCGAGCCAATGCCGCCGCGCGCGTCGACGCCTCCGAGTGTGCCTGCTGCGTCGCGCGCGTCCACCGCTTCTGCGCAGCCCGCGATGAAGACCTGTGAGGCACCGGCCGGCGCGGGCGCGTCTGCCGGGGACGGTTCTTCCTCTCCTCCCCGCCAGGCTGGAGGTGAGGAGCGCCTCACGGCTGCAGGGCCTGAAGAGGGCGCGGGCACGGGCTCCGGCGGGGCTCAAGCTAGCCCCCTTGTTCTTCCCGAGGTCGGACCTGCGAGACCCGACGCCGAGGCTGGGCCTTCTACGAGCCGAGACCTGGTGCTCCACGGCTGGGACTGGAGCGCGGGGCGTCGCGAGGCCGCATTTGGCCTCGCGAGGGAGTCCCTGGAGGGATTGGAGGCGCACCTCGCCCTTGGGGACATATGGCTCGCTCGGCAGCAGGAGGAGCTGGCGAAGTCGTGGGCGTCCTTCCACGCGGCGGTCGAGGCGCGCCAGCTGGAAGATTTGGTGCTGCAGGCCGCCCACGAGGAGGCCATCAGCTTAACCAAGGAGACCCGCGAGGGGGCCATCCGCGACGCTGCAGAGCTCCTCCACCCCCTCCAGGCGGAACGCGACACTGCGGCAGAGCTCCTACGCGAGGTCAGGGCGGAGCGCGAGGCGATGGATGGCCCGTTGGCGCAGAAGCGCCGCGAGCTGGGCCAGCTGGAGGCCCAGCTGCTCTCCGCCCACCAGGCCATATCGGCTGCTCTAGAGAAGGACCGCAAGGCCTTCGCCGAGCACGAGCAGCAGCTGGTCCTCAAGGAGGAGGAGCTACAGCATCACGAGGAGCAGCGCTTCCAGGCGGAGAAGGACCATGTTGCTCAGCGCGAGGCCCTCGAGGAGCGAGAGGGCGAGTTGGCCCAGGCGACCCTGAAGTACGAAGACAACGTCGCTGCCCAGAAGGTGGCTTACGAGCGCTTCGAGCGGCGCTTTGCCGAGAAGAAGAAAGAGGCCGAAGACGCCCTCGCGGAGCGCGAGAAGCAGTTCTGCAAGTCCACTTCTCAGAAGTACCGCGACATGGCCCAGTCGCAGGAGGACCGCTTCAAGGCCAAGCATGCCTTGGACGCTCGGAAGATCGCCGAGCTCGAGAAGTCCAATCCAAGCTGGAGGCCCGCCTTACTCGCGCTAAGGATGGCCGCCGCCGAGTGGAGGAGGCTCGCACCGAGGTTGTCCATAACCTCAACTCCCTGGCCAAGGACGTGGAGGAGCAGGTGGCCCCGGGGATGCAGCAGGCGGCGGAGGCCTCGTACTCTGCTGTAACAACCCAAGTTTGCTAAATAGAAATAAAGGTGTGTTTTGAGCATTTCATGCATCTCATTTAAGTTGGACAAGAATTTGCATTTAAAATTCACATGTTTGCTTTTGAAAGAAAGGGTTAAATTCTTGTTATTCTTGGTGAACTCAAAATATTCCAAAATTTCAAAATCCAAGACTTCCAATGGCTTCCTTGTGAAATTTTGAATCTCCTAGTATTTTTCTGCAAATTTTTCTCTTTACAGAAAAGCCCAAACCTTTTAAATAAGGAACCAGGGGCCTGTTTGTGAAAGAAACTGGAGATTCTTATTTTCCTCAGGGGGGTTTTCAGAAAATGGAGCCGTCTTCCTCCTTCCGACGGCGCCGCCGTGCGCTGGCGTGCGCTCCGCCGTTCCTCGCCTCCCCGCGCTGCGATTCGCGCCGCCGCCCTTCCCTGGACTACAAGAAGCACGCCTGCCGCCGGAGAAAACCCTAAGCCATTCCCATTTTGTCTTCTCCTTCCTCAGCTCGCCCGAAACCCTAGCTACGTCCGGCGAGAAACCCCGGCGAACTCCGGCCATCTCCTGCTCCGGTGAGCAGCTCAGAAGCACCGCCTCGCTCTCCTCTTCCTCCTCCTCGAGCGGTTCGTGCTGGGAAGCCGCGAAGCCGCGGGAAACATCGATTCCCTCCGCTCGGGTCCGACGCCGGCGAGCTCCATTCCGGCGAAACCCGACCTCCCCTCGCCTCCCCGACACTCCTACGAGCACCAGGGTGAGCTACTGGTCCTCATGGACCTTCTCTCCTCCTTCCGTTCGCTCTGGTTCTTGCGGCCGACGAACCCGAGCTCCGGCCGCCGCTCCGCCGCGCCGTGGCCGCGCTCCGGTGACCATTTCCGAGCGGCGCCGCCACTTTCTGGTCCGCCTCGGCCTCCTCTTCCCTTTGCTGCAATCCAATCGCCCCAACTCTCTCTGGTTCGAGAGAATCGTGATCAGCAGAGAGGATTTGGGCGCCGATGACGTCAGCTGACGTCATCATCTCCTTTTAATTCAAAAAATCATTATTTCTTTTCTGTAAATTGTTTTAATATGACATGTGGGGCCATGTTGTCAGGGTTTTAATATTTTTCATTATTATTTCCTGAAATGATTAAAATTATGACATGTGGGGTCAATTTATTTAAATAAATTTGAAATTTGAATTAAATTGTTAAACTTTGAAAATTCATAACTAATTCATTTTAAATCAGAAAAATATGATTTTTATATCAAAATATTCAGAAAAATAAAATCTATTCAATTATAATTTAATCATACATATTCCATACAAGAAAAATAATGTTATTAGTCTCACCTTAATAAACCCTAATTTAAATTATGGGTATGTTATATTCATCCATTTAGTCTAATGCTTGCATCCAGGAAATTCTAAAATGACATATCATTCATGTGATTGTGCATTGCATCAATATCGTATTGATTGTGTCATTCCTTTCCGGTATTTGGTTCTTCGCGATAGGATTTGAGACCGAGAGTGTTTGCATCGCCTCCGAAGATCAATACCCAGCTACTGAAGAGCAAGGCAAGCATAACCTTATATCTGCACATATAAGATTTCCAAAGTATTTGATTCTCGTGTTATGCATACGGTTCAAAGATGTTTTGGTCAAGGTATAGATTGTTCCTTGCGTTGCATCGCCGCTTAGGCTTGCTTAGTTGTTCCTTTCTCCATCCAGTTGAGAGGATTGGGATGGAATAAGTACACATGATTTATCTATTGTTGAAGACTTGGACGGGAGGCCACATTGGGATTGTGGTGGATTGTCTCGTTCTCGTCGACAAATAGGAACTGAGTTCCTGGGTTCGGAACCAAGACTATTCGTGCATCCACACAGGGCATTCATTTTCCCCTCGACTCCAGCTTGCCTAGCCTACTACGTGAAGCCACTAGTTCGAGTGTTTCATTCGCATGTGGGGATGATTAGGAGCTAGGGCAACAGGGCTGCGATCCAGATGTTGACCCTAGTAACGTGCACTAGGGACCGCTGCGGTGGTCAGACCTACTGCTGTGGCTCATGGACATAGGCGAATCTTGGGAAAGGTCGTGGCCAACCCTTCTGCCGGCACTCCTCGGAAGAGTGCTAATGTCTGGCGCAAGGATTGGTTGGCGTGTGTGGGTAGTTACACCCCCTGCAGGGTAAATCTTTTCGGAAAGCCGTGTCCACGGTTATGGACGACTTGGTACCTTATTTCGGTGATCATAGACAACTTGAAATTAATCATAAAACTGTCAACTAAGGATGGTTAGGGTTACTTCCTCGGGTTGAGCGAGGGGGTGATTCTTGAGGGTGGTGCAAGCGATGACATCTCGGTGGCTGCAGAAGATGGAGGATGAAGTCAGAAGTGTTGTTTCCTTATCCCATTTTAACGGTCTACTGATGCGAGATTCTCTCCTCTCTCGATTTGAAAACAAAGATGGCTTTATGCAAAGACATTCATGAATACTCTCTGAACGGGCAGATATTTAATAGGTTAATTAAGTCTTGTTGAGTACCTCCTGTACTCAGCCTTGCGCACTTTTGGACAGGTGAAGGTTCCAACTCCACTGCTGGTTTCTACCTGGACATCGACGAGTAGATCGGGGTTCCCGGGCAGCAGCCTGGAATAAGTGGGCGGGACGTCGCCTTATGTTATGGCCTCTTAGGCCTTTTGGATCTTGTTATGTAGCATAACAATATTTGCTTTCGTTGTTTGGTGTACTGTTAGGTCAGTGACCTAAGTTTGTAATATTTGCTATCTTTACTCTGCTAAGGGTTTGTGTAATAGTGCTTTGAGTCGTAGAGTCACTGTTGTGTTACCGATTGTTCAACTGTTGGCTCTCGAGATCGAGGTTAGGCTTATATCAGATGAAGATCTGGGATTTGTCTAGCTTGGCTCTCGGGGGTGCTACAGGTTTTGGTATCAGAGCAGGACTGCCTGTAGGAAACCCTTTTTGTTGGTCGATGTTGAGTTTAGTGTTTGTGAAACCTATTTGAAAGCTAAAAACTATTGACAAAAATCTTGATAGGATGCTTTTTCTCCTTATCCATGAATCTATTCTTGGAGCCTCTTTTCTTGATTTGATTTCTAAAGGTTTACCATCTTATTCCATATTTCAAAATCTTAGGATTTCGGAGGATGGGTAGTGTTCTTTCGTACCTATTTTCGGTTGCGATTCTCAGAGTGTTCTATATGCTTCAACCCCGCTGAAGCATGTATCTTTCTTTTTCCAAACCTCTTGACCATCTCTTATCATTGATATCCTGTTACCTTCCACGTCTTTTCATCTATCCTGTTTACCGGTGGATCTAACCTTCGTGGTCTCTGTTCTATGCTATCAGGATGTCAAGTGGTACTCGTGGCCAGGGCCGTGGTGGTCGTCACCATGGTGATGATGATGAACTGCCACCACCTCCCACAATGGCGCAGGTTCTTCAGAACATCGAGAACAATCGCGTGCGGACTGAACATCTCCTTGAGCGAGTGGCCCAGAACACAGAACGTCGTCCCAATGTCTGTGCTACACTTGGAGATTTCCTTAAAGCTCAGCCTCCTACCTTTGCTGAATACAAGGAGCCCCTTGAAGCTGATGACTGGATCCGTACAATTGAGCGTAAGTTTGCTGCTCTCCATGTTCAAGCCAATGACCGTGTGAACTTCGCCACCTACCAGCTAGAGGGTGCAGCTGGCGCTTGGTGGGAAGGTTTCTTGGCGTTGCAGGCACCAGGACATGAGGTCACTTGGGAACAATTCCGTACTGCCTTCCGTGCTGCCTATATCCCTAAGGCAGTAATGGACATCAAAAGAAAGGAGTTCCTGGAACTGTCCCAGGGAAGGTTGAATATCGAGGCTTACGGGCGTGAGTTCACTCGTCTCGCTCGCTATGCCCCTCGAGATGTTACCGATGATGCGGATAAACAAGAGCTATTCCGCAAGGGCCTGAACCCAGCACTTCGGTATGAGCTGTTACCCTTTAAGTTCCAAACCTTCCAAGATCTGTACAACCAGGCCATCACCCTTGAGAATGGAAGGAAGGAAATGGATTCTGCGATGAAGTCTGTCTCCGGGGATCCTCGTGCATCTGGTTCCGGCTTCAAGAAGCGCCGTGTGTTCATTCCATATAGCGCTGTTCCAAGAGCCCCATATGCACCCAAGCCCGTAGGTTATGCTCCTCGCCCAACTGCACCCCATTCTACTTCGACATATGGTGGTGGTCAAAGTTATCGTCCCTCAGGTGCTGCTCCAGCTGGACTTATCTGCTACACCTGTGGTCAACCCGGACACTATGCTTGGGGATGTCCTCAAAGGAACATTGGTGGTGGAACCCCTCCGCCAAAGAAGGATGCTAAACCTTCTGGAGCTGGACGTGGTCGTCTGACCCATGTCACTGCTGAGGCTGCTGAAGAAGATCCACGCGTCATTCTTGGTACGCTCCATCTCAACTCAATTCCAGCTACAGTTTTGTTTGATTCCGGAGCATCGCATTCATTCATTTCGCAAGGATTTGCTCAAAAGCATGGTATCCTTCTAGAGGAAATGTCTATCTCTATGGAGATTAATACCCCGGGATCTCGTTGGCGGGCAATCTGGACTGCCCCTGAGCCCAACATTGTTATAGGCTCTTTATCTTATCCCGTTTCTCTCATTGCCCTCAAGTCAACTGACCTTGACGTCATCTTGGGCATGGATTGGCTGGTACGGTACAAGGCCGTTATTGACTGTGCAGCCAGATCTGTAAATATGACCCACCCCTCTGGTGAAACTGTTCGGTACTGGTCTCCTTCCTCAGTACCTTCCTCCGCAACATCTTTTCCAAGCTCAGAGTTGTGTGCCATGGACGCCACACCTACCCTTGAGATTCAAGACGTTCAGGTGGTTCTTGAATTTCCAGATGTTTTTCCCGAGGAGTTGCCTGGTATGCCACCTGATCGAAGTGTGGAGTTTGTTATTGAGTTGGTTCCTGGAACTGCTCCAGTTTCCAAAAGACCTTATCGCATGCCTAAGGAAGAGTTGGTGGAGTTAAAGAGACAGTTAGAGGAGATGGAAGAGAAGGGATTTATCCAACCTAGCACCTCTTCTTGGGGATGCCCTGCCCTCTTTGTCAAGAAGCGGGACACCAACATCCCTCGACTGGTGGTTGACTATCGACCGTTGAATGCTGTGACAATCAAGAATAAGTACCCTCTTCCTCGGATCAATGATCTATTTGACCAACTAGCTGGTGCTACTGTCTTCTCCAAGATGGATCTGAGGTCTGGTTATCATCAAATCAAAATCCGGGAGGATGACATTCCAAAGACGGCATTTCAGACTCGTTATGGTCTCTATGAGTATACCGTGATGTCCTTTGGTCTTACCAATGCTCCAGCCACTTTTATGCGGCTGATGAACTCAGTATTCATGGAGTACCTTGACAAGTTCGTCGTGATCTACATCGATGATATCCTAATCTATTCCAAAACCGAAGAAGAACACGCAGAGCATCTGCGTCTGGTGTTGACTAAGCTTCGGGAGCATCGTCTCTACGCCAAGTTCTCTAAGTGCGAGTTCTGGTTGAAGGAGCTCATCTTTCTTGGCCATGTTGTGTCAGCCGATGGTGTTACCGTCATTCCACAGAAAGTTCAAGCTGTCCTGGATTGGGAGACACCTAAATCAGCTAAAGAGATTCGGAGTTTTCTCGGACTTGCTGGTTATTACCGTCGCTTTATTGAGAACTTCTCCAAGATTGCAAAGCCCCTGACTGATCTTCTCAAGAAAGGAAAGAAGTTTGAATGGTCAGAAAAGGCAGAAGAAAGCTTTCAGGTATTGAAAACCAAGTTGACTACCGCTCCAGTTCTTGTTCTTCCTGATACGAGCAAGGATTTCGTGGTCTTCTGTGATGCTTCTCTTCAAGGGCTTGGATGTGTGTTGATGCAAGATGGTCATGTCGTGGCCTATGCCTCTCGGCAGCTGAAACCACATGAGCTGAACTATCCAACCCATGATCTTGAGTTGGCTGCTGTTGTCCATGCACTAAAGCAATGGCGGCATTATCTCTTTGGTAATCGCTGCGAGATCTATTCAGATCATCAAAGTCTGAAGTATCTCTTCACCCAACCAGATCTGAACCTCAGACAAAGAAGATGGTTGGAACTTATCAAGGACTATGATGTGGGTCTCAACTACCAACCCGGTAAAGCAAATGTTGTTGCTGATGCACTAAGTCGGAAGTCCTATTGCAACAATCTGATACTCAAGGAAGCTCAGCCCTCTCTCCATGATGAATTTGCAAGACTCAACCTTGAAGTTGTTCCTGCGGGATTTCTTGCAAATCTAGAGGTGAAGCCGTCTCTTGAGGACAAGATCAGGTCTGCTCAGAAGCTAGACTCTGAAGTTATCCAGATCAAGAAGAACATTGACAGCGGAGTGGATAAATGTTTCTCCCTGGACGACAAAGGTACAGTTTACTTTGGTGACCGTATTGTTGTGCCCAACCATCAGAAACTGAAGGCACTAATCCTTCGGGAAGCTCATGAGTCACCTCTTTCTATCCATCCTGGTGGCACCAAGATGTATCGAGATCTTCGTTCAAGATTTTGGTGGACCGGGATGAAGCGAGAGATTGCTAAGTTTGTGGCAGAATGTGACGTTTGTCGTCGCGTTAAAGCTGAACACCAAAGGCCAGCAGGTACACTTCAACCCCTATCTATCCCTGTCTGGAAGTGGGATGAAGTTGGTATGGATTTCATTACTGGTCTTCCAAAGACTCAAAGAGGAAACAATGCTATCTGGGTAGTCGTGGATCGCATGTCCAAGGTTGCTCACTTCCTCCCTGTTCGAGAAGACATCACCGCTATTCAACTAGCAGATCTGTATATCTCTCGGATAGTTGTTCTTCATGGTATTCCTAAGAAGATTATCTCTGACCGTGGAAGTCTGTTTACCTCCAAGTTCTGGTCTAGTTTCCAACAAGCTATGGGAACCCATCTTTCTTTCAGCACAGCTTATCATCCTCAAACCGGTGGTCAGACAGAACGAGTCAACCAGATTCTTGAGGACATGTTAAGAGCCTGTGTCATATCCTTCGGAAAGAATTGGGAGAAGTGTCTTCCATTCGCTGAATTCAGTTACAACAACAGCTTCCAATCTAGCATTGGTATGGCACCCTTTGAAGCTTTGTATGGCAGGAGATGTCGTACTCCTTTGAATTGGTCCGAAACCGGTGAAAGATCACTCTTTGGGCCAGATATCATCAAAGAAGCAGAAGATCAAGTCAATATCATCCGTGAACGTCTCAAAACAGCTCAGTCCCGTCAGAAGAGCTACTATGACAGCCATCACCAAGATGTTCACTATGAAGTTGGCGAGTATGCCTATCTCAGGGTCACTCCTCTTCGGGGTGTCCGTCGATTCGGTATCAAAGGCAAACTGGCTCCTCGCTATGTTGGTCCCTTTCGCATTCTTGCTAAGCGTGGAGAGCTTGCCTACCAATTGGAACTACCCTCAAAATTCCCAGACGTCCATGACGTCTTCCATGTCTCCCAGTTGAAGCGTTGCTTCAAAAATCCCATTCGTGGTGTTGACCATGAGACTCTTGACCTTCAAGAGGATCTAACCTATCGTGAATATCCTATCCGTATACTTGATAAAGCCGAGCGTAAGACTCGACGTCAGAGCATCAAGTTCCTCAAAGTTCAGTGGTCTCATCACTCTGAGGAGGAAGCAACCTGGGAACGCGAAGATCGTCTCCGATCTGAGTATCCCGACTTCTTTTCTAAAATCTAGGAATCTCGGGGCGAGATTCTTGTAAGGAGGGTAGATCTGTAACAACCCAAGTTTGCTAAATAGAAATAAAGGTGTGTTTTGAGCATTTCATGCATCTCATTTAAGTTGGACAAGAATTTGCATTTAAAATTCACATGTTTGCTTTTGAAAGAAAGGGTTAAATTCTTGTTATTCTTGGTGAACTCAAAATATTCCAAAATTTCAAAATCCAAGACTTCCAATGGCTTCCTTGTGAAATTTTGAATCTCCTAGTATTTTTCTGCAAATTTTTCTCTTTACAGAAAAGCCCAAACCTTTTAAATAAGGAACCAGGGGCCTGTTTGTGAAAGAAACTGGAGATTCTTATTTTCCTCAGGGGGGTTTTCCGAAAATGGAGCCGTCTTCCTCCTTCCGACGGCGCCGCCGTGCGCTGGCGTGCGCTCCGCCGTTCCTCGCCTCCCCGCGCTGCGATTCGCGCCGCCGCCCTTCCCTGGACTACAAGAAGCACGCCTGCCGCCGGAGAAAACCCTAAGCCATTCCCATTTCGTCTTCTCCTTCCTCAGCTCGCCCGAAACCCTAGCTACGTCCGGCGAGAAACCCCGGCGAACTCCGGCCATCTCCTGCTCCGGTGAGCAGCTCAGAAGCACCGCCTCGCTCTCCTCTTCCTCCTCCTCGAGCGGTTCGTGCTGGGAAGCCGCGAAGCCGCGGGAAACGTCGATTCCCTCCGCTCGGGTCCGACGCCGGAAAGCTCCATTCCGGCGAAACCCGACCTCCCCTCGCCTCCCCGACACTCCTACGAGCACCAGGGTGAGCTACTGGTCCTCATGGACCTTCTCTCCTCCTTCTGTTCGCTCTGGTTCTTGCGGCCGACGAACCCGAGCTCCGGCCGCCGCTCCGCCGCGCCGTGGCCGCGCTCCGGTGACCATTTCCGAGCGGCGCCGCCACTTTCTGGTCCGCCTCGGCCTCCTCTTCCCTTTGCTGCAATCCAATCGCCCCAACTCTCTCTGGTTCGAGAGAATCGTGATCAGCAGAGAGGATTTGGGCGCCGATGACGTCAGCTGACGTCATCATCTCCTTTTAATTCATAAAATCATTATTTCTTTTCTGTAAATTGTTTTAATATGACATGTGGGGCCATGTTGTCAGAGTTTTAATATTTTTCATTATTATTTCCTGAAATGATTAAAATTATGACATGTGGGTTCAATTTATTTAAATAAATTTGAAATTTGAATTAAATTGTTTAAACTTTGAAAATTCATAACTAATTCATTTTAAATCAGAAAAATATGATTTTTATATCAAAATATTCAGAAAAATAAAATCTATTCAATTATAATTTAATCATACATATTCCATACAAGAAAAATAATGTTATTAGTCTCACCTTAATAAACCCTAATTTAAATTATGGGTATGTTATATTCATCCATTTAGTCTGATGCTTGCATCCAGGAAATTCTAAAATGACATATCATTCATGTGATTGTGCATTGCATCAATATCGTATTGATTGTGTCATTCCTTTCCGGTATTTGGTTCTTCGCGATAGGATTTGAGACCGAGAGTGTTTGCATCGCCTCCGAAGATCAATACCCAGCTACTGAAGAGCAAGGCAAGCATAACCTTATATCTGCACATATAAGATTTCCAAAGTATTTGATTCTCGTGTTATGCATACGGTTCAAAGATGTTTTGGTCAAGGTATAGATTGTTCCTTGCGTTGCATCGCCGCTTAGGCTTGCTTAGTTGTTCCTTTCTCCATCTAGTTGAGAGGATTGGGATGGAATAAGTACACATGATTTATCTATTGTTGAAGACTTGGACAGGAGGCCACATTGGGATTGTGGTGGATTGTCTCGTTCTCGTCGACAAATAGGAACTGAGTTCCTGGGTTCGGAACCAAGACTATTCGTGCATCCACACAGGGCATTCATTTTCCCCTCGACTCCAGCTTGCCTAGCCTACTACGTGAAGCCACTAGTTCGAGTGTTTCATTCGCATGTGGGGATGATTAGGAGCTAGGGCAACAGGGCTGCGATCCAGATGTTGACCCTAGTAACGTGCACTAGGGACCGCTGCGGTGGTCAGACCTACTGCTGTGGCTCATGGACATAGGCGAATCTTGGGAAAGGTCGTGGCCAACCCTTCTGCCGGCACTCCTCGGAAGAGTGCTAATGTCTGGCGCAAGATTGGTTGGCGTGTGTGGGTAGTTACACCCCCTGCAGGGTAAATCTTTTCGGAAAGCCGTATCCACGGTTATGGACGACTTGGTACCTTATTTCGGTGATCATAGACAACTTGAAATTAATCATAAAACTGTCAACTAAGGATGGTTAGGGTTACTTCCTCGGGTTGAGCGAGGGGGTGATTCTTGAGGGTGGTGCAAGCGATGACATCTCGGTGGCTGCAGAAGATGGAGGATGAAGTCAGAAGTGTTGTTTCCTTATCCCATTTTAACGGTCTACTGATGCGAGATTCTCTCCTCTCTCGATTTGAAAACAAAGATGGCTTTATGCAAAGACATTCATGAATACTCTCTGAACGGGCAGATATTTAATAGGTTAATTAAGTCTTGTTGAGTACCTCCTGTACTCAGCCTTGCGCACTTTTGGACAGGTGAAGGTTCCAACTCCACTGCTGGTTTCTACCTGGACATCGACGAGTAGATCGGGGTTCCCGGGCAGCAGCCTGGAATAAGTGGGCGGGACGTCGCCTTATGTTATGGCCTCTTAGGCCTTTTGGATCTTGTTATGTAGCATAACAATATTTGCTTTCGTTGTTTGGTGTACTGTTAGGTCAGTGACCTAAGTTTGTAATATTTGCTATCTTTACTCTGCTAAGGGTTTGTGTAATAGTGCTTTGAGTCGTAGAGTCACTGTTGTGTTACCGATTGTTCAACTGTTGGCTCTCGAGATCGAGGTTAGGCTTATATCAGATGAAGATCTGGGATTTGTCTAGCTTGGCTCTCGGGGGTGCTACATCTGCCAACACGGCTCGGGCGCTCACGAAGCAGCGCGAGCGCATGTTCGAGGCGCTGGTTGCTCGTGGCAACGAGCTGGCCTCGCAGCTGGGAGCAGACGCGCCGCACACCGACGTTCGGGGCCGCGGCGATGTTGCCATGTACTTGGTCTACTTCGACCATCTCTTCGCAGTGCTCGAGGGTCCCGTCGCCGAGCTTCGGAGATGATCGAGGACGAGAGTCGGCAGCTCTTGGGGGTGGTGGTGGATCGCATCTTCACCAACCTCAAGCTCCTCACGCCAGACTTCGACCCGGGTTCTGTGACCGAAGCGGCCCAGGGCGAGGACGCACAGCGGGTCTCAAGCTCCCTCCACGAGCAGGTGGACGCCTTCTGCAACCGCTTCAGGCGCACGGAGGCTGCACCGGAGGACAGCGAGGAGGAGGCCTGCTCTGCCGAGGCTGACGAGGGCGCTGCGGAAGAGGTCCAAGGCGGTGCTGCTTCCCATTGAGCCATTCTCTATTGCGCCTGCGAGCGTTTGTATCTGCACCAGCTGTGTGCTTTAGACATCTTGAAACTTTTGGACTGTAATACACTTTTAATTGCTGTTTTAATTCGAGCTTGTCTGCCCCTCGTGAGGTCTCTTTGGACTCATCTTCATGTCTATTTGTTCTCTGCGTCGTTAAGTCCCATCTCTTCCTGCCATGACTCCGCCACCTCAGTATGCGGGAGCATTGACTCCGCAAGGCCGTGGGGAGTTTAGGCCTAGGAGAGGTAAGAGCCTTGAGTCGCGATGCCCAAGTGCCCCCCTTAGACGTGCGAGTAGTCCATGAAGCGTAAGGGGAAGCGAAGTCGCTCGAGGGGCAAAGACGCACGCTAGGGAGAGAAAAAAGCTCTTAAAGCGTGGGTGCGAGACTTAGCTTCTCGAGGTTTTCGCTCTGCGAAGGCTTTTCGCCTGGCGAGGTTGCCCACTTGAGGGGTCGCTCCTGGGGAGGCTCTTTGCCTGGTGAGGTTGCCCTCTTGAGGGGTCGCTCCTAGGGAGGCTTTTTGCCTGGCGAGGTTGCCCACTTGAGGCTCGCGGGGGAATTCTTCCCTGCAGGTATTAAAGGGGCGAACCCAAACGCTGAAACACGGATCACGGGATCGTGCGCGCTTATAGGTCCCCTCAGGCGTTCCTTGCGAGGAGAGTAAGTACCAAGGTCCTTTGTAGAGATGGCGTGTTTGTGGGGTATTGCCCTCCAGCCAGAGCTCGGACTCTTGGGTTTTGCAGTGCTGCTGGTGTGTCATTTGAGGCACTGGCACCGTACTCAGCCCCCGCTCGCGAGGTACGCATGTGGAGAGATATAAGCATACACTTCAACAATAGTAATGAGTAAATAAACCCCCCCCCCCCCCAAAAACGTATTTTAAGCGGCGCCGAAGCGCTAAGTTCACTTAGGAACGAGATTGAGTCATTATGCTTGGGGTTGCCAAGTTAATGTTCTGACCATGTCGAGGCATGGGGACCACCTGTTGGTGGCAGAGACTCTCAACGGCCTGAGGTGGCTCGTTTTAATTGAGAGCTCGGAGGGTTTACCCTCGAGTGAAGCCTTTGGGGCTTTGGAGGTTTAAGCCGTTGGCGTTTTAACCTCCAGAGACAAGAATGCTTGGAGGTTGAGCCGTAGGCTGCCTCGTTCGCTAGGAGTCTCGACGTGACAATGATCACGTGCGTGGCAATGACCACGTTTGCGTTTGTTCCCTTAGGATACAAAGCATGTGTTTGAGGTTTAAGCCTTTTGGCGTTTTAACCTCTAGAGACGACATTGCTTGGAGGTTGAGCCGTAGGCTGCCTCTTCCGCTTGTCTTCTCGACGTGACAATGATCACGGGTGTGGCAATGACCACTTTGGCATTTGTTCCTTTAGGAGACAAAGCTATGTTTGTGGAGGTTTAAGCCTTTTGGCGTTTTAACCTCTAGAGACGAAAAATGCTTAGAGGTTGAGCCGTAGGCTGCCTCGTCCGCTTGACGTCTCGACGTGACAATGATCACGGGCATGACAATAATCACTTTTTAAACTTGTTCCTTGCGGATACAAAAGTTTGCGAGGTTTAAGCCTTGAGCTTTTAACCTTGAGGGACAAAAAGGTGCTTGGAGGTTGAGCCGTGGGCTGCCTCTTTCGCTAAATGCCCTGACGTGATAATGATCACGGGTAGAACTTGCGCAGATGCATGATGTTCCATGGGTTCTTGACGGGGACGCCGTCTTCCGTCTCGAGGCGAGCCGCGCCAGGCCTGGCGATGTGGGTGACCCTGTAGGGACCTTCCCACATCGGGGACAGCTTGTGGAGGCCTTCCCTGGAGAGGATTCGCCTGAGGACGAGATCGCCTGCCTCCAGGGTGCGCGAGCGCACATTGCGGTTGTGGTAGCTCCTCAGAGACTGCTGGTACTTGGCCGCCCGTAGGGCGGCGCGGCGTATTAGCCCTTCAAGGAGCAGCAGGTTGTCGTTGTGGAGGTCCTCTTGCTGGTCCTCATTAAAGGCAAAGACCCGTGGGGATCCATGCTTTATCTCTGCGGGGAGGACTGCTTCGGCTCCATAGACGAGTGCGAATGGCGTTTCCGCGCTGGGCTTGGGTGGCGTGGTACGGATGGACCAGAGCACCGAGGGTAGCTCATTGATCCAGACCTTGTCGTGGCCCTTGAGGACATCGAAGGTCCTGGTCTTTAAGCCTTTGAGGACCTCTGCGTTTGCGCGCTCTGACTATCTGTTGCTTTGCGGATGGGCGACTGAGGCGAAGCAGAGCATGATGCCCATTTTCTGGCAGTAGGCTCTGAAGATGCCGCTTGTGAATTGCGAGCCATTGTCGGTGATGATGCGGTTAGGCACTCCGAAGCGGCAGACCAGGCCTCTGATGAATTTCACCGCCGCGCCTGCTGTGATTGTGCGCGTCGCCTCCACTTCAGGCCATTTTGTGAACTTGTCAATGGCCACGAAGAGGTAGCGATATCCACCTTGCGCCGTTGGGAAATGTCCCAGGATGTCCAGCCCCCAGACCGCAAACAGCCACGAGAGCGGAATGGTTTGTAGATCCAGCGCTGGTTGGTGGATTTGCTTGGCGTGGAATTGGCAGGCTTCACAAGCTTGAATGATCTCTGTTGCATCTTGAAGCGCTTGAGGCCAATAGAAGCTGCTCCTGAAGACTTTTCCTGCGAGGGTGCGGGCGCACGAGTGGTGGCCGCATTCCCCACTGTGGATGTCCTTAATCAGCCGTTTTGCTTCTTCAGGAGGGACGCACTAGAGCGCGATGCCGTTTGGGCGCTTGCGGTAGAGAATTCCTTCGAGGATTTGGTACAATTTTTCTTGGCGGGCAATTCGCTCCTCTTCAACATCTTCCTCGGGAAGGATCCCTTTGTGGAGGTAGTCTTTGATCTCGTCGATCCATCCTGCCTCTTGGTGCACCGCTGTGAGCAACAGACGCTCCCCTGTGGGGGGCCCGCAGCCTGGAGCTCCGCTTGCAGGTGGTGGCGGGAGCGCTTCGTCTGTGCTTGCGGGCAGGACCTCTAGGGGCTGCTTTATGGATGCCTTGACGAGCCTCTCTTCAAAGACACTTGGCGGCTGAGCCTGCCGCTTTGATGCACGCTTGGCGATGTCATCAGCCTCTTGATTTTCCTTTCTTGGGATATGCATGAGCTCCATTCCCTTGAAGTTCTTCTCCAGCCTACAGACCTCTTCAAGGTATGCGGCCATGTGGTCGTCCTTGGGCTTGTAGCTTTTGTTGGAGAAGTTGACGAGCAGCTGGGAGTCGCCCTTGATGAGTATATGCTTGACACCTAGGGTGATTGCGGCGCGTAGGCCAGCAAGCAGCCCTTCATACTCGGCGATGTTGTTGGATATCTTGTCGATTCCGAAGCATAGCTGGACTGCGTAATACTGAAGGGGATCGTGTGCAGAAAACAGAAATTTTCCTAGCAACGATATCCTTAAACTAGCCAAGATCTACACTATGCAGATATAGTAGTACGGCGGAGATCGGAATACATACCCTCGTAGACCGAATAGCGGGGATTACGCTCCCGCACAAGCGTTGACGATGAAGATGCCGTAGCCGACCTCTAGGTCGCGGAGAACTCGGCGCGACGAAGATGATGAAGATGACCCCGAGGTCGGGTGGAGGAAGTAGGCCTCCGAGTACCGCTAGCGCAGCACCTCGCAGGGCGTCACACACATAGGGTGGAGACGACGGCCTCCGAAGCTCCAGTCCAGGACGAGCAGCGGAAGACTTGGACCGGAACACCAGCAGCGCGGCAGCGGGCTATGGTGGAAGAGATCCCCCTCCTCTACTCGGCGTGGCTCCGACAAGGGAACCACGAGATCGAGAGAGAAATTGGGAATTAATTGGTGAATTAAAAGGCCAGGGGTGCCCCTTCTTATATAGGCTCCCAGGGGGAGCCAACCTTGCTAGCCAGGCAATGTGGGACTATCCCCACATGCCTGGTGCGGCTAGGATAGGTGCGCCGGCCCTAGGTGGGCCCCATTTGGCCCACCTAGGCCGGCCAAGCCTCCCCCACAAAATTCCCTTGAGGGTTTCCCCCCCCATGGGCCTTCTTTCGACCAGAAGGCCCATTTAGGGAAATCAGCCTAAATAAATTCGAAAATAAATATATAAAATCATATTTGCATATTAATTTTTCCTAGCTCCGAAAACTCTTTCGGCGCTGCCCGATCTCCATCGGACCATTCCCGGGACGTTCCCGGTGATCTCTTTCCTTTCCGGTTGTCTTGTCGAAACCCCTTAAGTGTGTTACCCTAGCGGTTCGATATAATAACAGGTACGATCAAGACTCCTCTATGATCATCGACTAACTCGTAGGCCTGGACCCCATGAATTAATCCCTGTGATATAACGAATGACTTTCATCTATCAAACCTGGACGCATAGTCTTAAACCCTTTGTCATGGAGATACTTAGCATGTCCGAGTAGCATTCTCAGATATCTCCATACCTAGCATGATCTCGTTACCGACATCGCTATCTTCTACTCGTCTATGATATTATGTCAGCTGGTGACCTAGTCACATGTTTGCAAACTCATTTGACATAATCTCACCGAGTGGGCCCTAGAGTATCTATCCGGCTATGCGGACTGACAAATCCCGCTGTTGACCCCTCGTCTCAACTACCCCCTTCCGATACCCAAAAGTATCACCTATCATTGTCACACTATATAAGATATGACGTTTGGTGCGATCAAAGTATCTTCCAGGGATAACAATAAGAGTTGATCTCACGGTCTTAAGGCGTAACGACTATGTCCTATAAATACTGGGTATGTCCATCACATCGTTACACCTAACGATATGACTTCCATTGCCGACCGGCGCCATGCCCTATGATCGGAAAACCTCGATCATCAATCGCGCAATGAAACTAGTCTAAGTAGAGGCTACTAGGGACCTGGTTGTTTATCTACCACACCTGTATTAATGTTTTCGCTTAATACAGTTATAGCATGGTATAAAACATATAATGAACGATTGGGATATTGCCAATAAACTATGTTTATTAAGTGCCTCTAGGGCATATTCCCTTCAGTCTCCCACTTGCACTAGAGTAACACTTAATCTAGTTTACAATTTGATAAAAGCTCAACACCCATAGCATCTTGGTGCCTGCTCGCCTCGTGGAAGAGGAATACAGTCAATAGATCTCACACATTGAGACCTATATGTGCTTTGCAACACTTCTATGTCACCTAGTTTGACATAATCCCGTATCTTACGATGACGGTGAAATATATCTCAGTGGATGGAGTGAGACGCGAGCATTCGCGTAGCATGCGCCTTAAAAGTCTAAGAGATCTATTAAGGGGACCACCTACGCTCGGAAAACTACTCAGTCCAGTCACACTTGGTACTTCTGAAGTCGCGATATATTTCTATACCTATGTAGATTATGCGACAGTGCATTCATATGCGACTTCGCAAACTAAACATGTCTATTTTCAAAATATAGGACATCTCCTATATGAGATTTCTAGTCGTATGGGTCAGTGTAATAACTTGCATCATCGTAACCGCTTTACGGCAAGTTGCCATTCCACTCTTACCCGTTACTAGAAAACCTATCTTCAGTTCTCATAGACACTGAAGAATAAACTTAACGTTTGTTCATTGATCCACACAAGGATCACTCTAGAACCTGTTCTTTAACCAAGAACTCGGGTCACACTAAGTCGAGCTTTCAGTCTGATAGACTCTATGTCTGATACATAGAGAATGTCGAACATCATTTTCTATCGCTGAAAAAGCCAAGATTAACTTAATCTTTTACCTAGTCATACAAGCAAGAACCTCTTTCTTCGCTTGTCCTTTTCTGAAACACTTCAGAATCCTGACTTAGGAAATATTCCGACTTAATGTTATTAAGCCTCTTCTGATCTATACAATTATAAATCGGATACCTAATACTCCTAACTTCATTTCATAGAAAATTTAATCACTTAAATAATCCTTTACACTCTACTAGAAGATCTGTGTCATTCAAGATGTCGTTACATACAAAATCACGAATGACACCTAGCTCCCACTCAAATATGCCTTCCGCATATAAGATCAGGGAAGAGCTACTTAGCTCCCACTCAAATATGCCTTCCGCATATAAGATCAAGGAAAGCTACTTTGCTCCCACTCACTTCTTTGCAAATGTAGGTTTCTTCAACTATTTTGGACAACTCCAAAATCCTTTGATCACATTATCAAAGTGAAGATTCCAGCTCCGATATACTTGCTTCAGCCCATGAATGGACCACTGAAGTTTGCATACATGTTTAGCATCCTCAGGATCACCAACTCTTTCTTAATGACACTATTAAGAACAATGGTTTCCTTATCCATCTATCAATTTCTCATTCGAAATTATAGTGATTGCTAAACGACCCAGAATAGATTTAGGCTTCGCCACTTGAGACAAACTCTCACGTGGTCAAATCTTGAATCTGTCGGACTGTTTCACGACAAATCGAATCTGCTCAATGTCTACTCTCTCATAAAATTCCATATACTATTAACATCCTAGATGCCATCAAGAAGATCTCCCAAGTCATTACCTGGTAATCGTATATGGATTTTATTTCGGATCACAAATGACTCATAGCCATTTCTCGGACTTAGGTCCACCATCTCTTCTTCGTAGTTCGTAGGTCTATCATATTCCATTACTATGACCTTCATAACAAGATTGTCGTAACACACAGTGTGGAACACAACCTCGTATGCCTACGCTCTTAGTATGAGCTCAGAACATCATGATCTTGAATCATCAGCTTTTTCAAGCTGTGGAGCCTGACACCGAAAACACTTTCGATTGCGCCACTCTGATGTCTGGAGAGGAAGTTCACCAACTTCGTCTTGCTCTACATTCTTTCTCACTTATACCCTCGGACAAGAAACTATTTCTTTCGCAAGGTATATCCCGACAAAGATTTTTCCTATGTCGTGAGACATGTACCCAACTAACTCCTTAGGTAGGGTATACTACAAAGGTTAATCCATTTTAGGTTCGATTACACTGAAACACTAAATTGCTGAAACGACAATCCAGGCTAAAAGCCATGCCATCACTCGTATGGTATTGTCTCCATGGATTCAAATGGTTTCCCTATTTGCTAACGTGAGTGTTTACGTTTCTACCATATGACTCTAATGATTACAATAACTCGGTAAGAGATTCATTTACCACACACTATCCGATAGGGTGCAATTACGATGTCCTAACACACGATAACACTATGGTGTTCCATGCGACGTAATTTGTGGAACTCTTCTCACAAGTCTTCCAATGATGTGCCAACATTATAACTCAAATCTTCATTCCTCGATATGCATCGTGGGAATTTGATTTTCTTGTTAAGTTTATTTCCTACTTCATTCTAGACTTGTTTGATTAAATCAAAATTTCCAGGCCAACGTTCCCCGAGTGGATATCCATATATCTATTCGAATGTTCATGAAGTCTATGAAATAAAGACTTCCACTATACGTTAAAGTACTTCATTGATTCACATACACCGAAATGCACGATTCTCAACAAGCTATACTCAAAACGTTCAGTGAAGTTCATGAAATAAAGGTCTCCACTACCCGTCAATTACTTCATTGAACCACATACATCTCTATGTATGACTATCAATAAGTTATATGCCCGCTTTCCGAAAACGTTGTCACAGTTATTTTGCAAGTGTCAAAAGATCAAATCTTAGGACTTATAGGTCCATCCGGTATGTAGCTAATGCATTGACTATAACATTGACATGACTAAACGGTAGTGCCACACATATGTGGTGTCTTTATTAAGTTTGTATCATTTGGCATTAATATTATGAATGTGGGAGCTTCTACCATCTAAATTCAAATCGGCATATGATCATTACTTCATAAATATAGGACACCAATTTGTCACTATCATGTATGAACAAGTGTCTCGCTAGAGGAGACACACTTGTAATGATCATACTAACAGGCGATCATAAAGAATTTACCCAAATGGTAGATCTAGAGGGAGAGTGTCTATGGCCATCACAACAACTTGATTGTCATTATCAACACGCAATGTCGCCTCATCCTTTCAAGCTACTCAAGCAGTAAACCTGGTTTTTCACAAAACATGACTAGTTCAAAACTTAGTCACTACTGCGAGTACTTGCTTAGCTAAAACATTCATAGCATGTATATCATATATACATCATCATCATTGATGACTTCCGGCGATCTGTTTCATTTTTTTGATACTTCCACCGTAATCAAGAACCATGAAGGTGAACGATTCCCCTTGCATGACATAGTCTATGATAGAGGATTTGCACTTGGCAACGATGTCTGTCATCCAGTGATTGAGCTGAGCGAGGCGTTTCAATGTTCATCAAGTATGAACATATGTCATTAAGTATGACCGCCACGTGCTCCCTCAATGTGTGTATTCTCTTCCATCTTGGTTGAGAAGACAATCAGTCAACGTACTGATAAACTTCATCAACCCAAACTTAGGGGTACCCCGAGTTCAATACTCGTACCCACCATTGGTTCTCTATGGCAGAGATCATAGCATACACTGGACTATGATGATATCATCCGCACAAAATCTGATAATCCAGATTATCTTTTGTTAGCGGAATCTCCGGGTTTATCTCCTAGCGGGTATTGCAACACAAAGAGCTAATGGTTTAAACAAGGAGTATCCTCAAGCTAAAGCATAAAACTATGAAGTTTGGATCCAACCTTTTAAGTTTCTCAATCGCAGGAATGCGCCTAATTTGAAAAGATGCTATCACAATGGTTAATATCTACAAAGGTTTGCAAAACAGACTCTGTTCATTATATTCTGAGTTCTAGTATTTTAGAAAATAACTATCTGAACTCCCACTCAAACGAACATCCCACCTAGTCGTTTAAACGATTACACGACCCACATCCATTGCACCACCCCTCATCATCAGAGCCGGCGGCACAACTTCAAGAGTAGACAATTGTCCGCCACACCAATTTTGTGACTCGTGCTCGACCTTTCGGTCTCCCTGTTCCGAGGCCATATTTCTGAATATGCTAGGCTCGCCACCAAAAACCTCCACGCTGACGCTTGTGCAACATGGCTTACACCCACTGTATGCGAACGACGAGATGTCTGACACCCGATCATCACGGCCTGCCTCATAACGTAGAACTTTCTTGGTGGTGCGCGTTGGAGGGAGAACACTAGTGGTATTTGGAAGGGATCATCTTATATAGCTACCGCCGTGTAACTAATATATACTATATATACAATCACACAATATAAGATGCACACAAAACATCAAATGTAATGCAATGTGATATAGTCCATTGCGCCATGGTCTTCTTGGCGCCCGCAGTTTATAAACAATTTAATAAACCTACCTTGACCATATCACATAGCCCCTGCAAAATAAAGTTATACGCTTCTACTTTATCTTTTGCATATTTTACGTGGCTTGGGGCTTTCGTAAATAGAACAGCTTCATACCTACGAACCTTATGACCACAACAACGATCCAATAATTGCATGTTTAAGCATCCCTTTCGGGCCCTCCATTGAAAATGCAAAGCCAACTAAAGAGAGAGAAACAGGCACCCGCCAGCCACAGATACGGTACAAGCCGTATGTCAGTAGTGGAACCAGTCTCGCGTAAGCGTACGCGTAAAGTCGGTCCGGGCCGCTTCATCAACTCGATGCCGCTGGAATCACAAGTGCACGCTAGAGGGTAGCAAATACCAGGAACGGTGCCCCCGTGCAGAACACGGGTTCTAACAGCGTACAGCTATATCTACGATAGATCGGCTCTGATACCACTGAAGGGG
Source organism: Poa annua (assembly GCA_026929855.1). Classification (NCBI taxonomy): domain Eukaryota; kingdom Viridiplantae; phylum Streptophyta; class Magnoliopsida; order Poales; family Poaceae; genus Poa; species Poa annua. Next base: position 159,994,923 of record CM049427.1, on the reverse strand, counting down.
ATCGTGTGCAGAAAACAAAAAAATTCCTAGCAACGATATCCTTAAACTAGCCAAGATCTACACTATGCAGATATAGTAGTACAGCGGAGATCGGAATACATACCCTCGTAGACCGAATAGCGGGGATTACGCTCCCGCACAAACGTTGACGATGAAGACGCCGTAGCCGACCTATAGGTCGCGGAGAACTCGGCGCGACGAAGATGACGAAGATGACCCCGAGTTCGGGTGGAGGAAGTAGGCCTCCGAGTACCGCTAGCGCAGCACCTCGTAGGGCCTCACACACATAGGGTGGAGACGACGACCTCCGAAGCTCCAGTCCAGGACGAGCAGCGGAAGACTTGGACCGGAACACCAGCAGCGCGGCAGCGGGCTATGGTGGAAGAGATCCCCCTCCTCTACTCGGCGCGGCTCCGACAAGGGAACCACGAGATCGAGAGAGAAATTGGGAATTAATTGGTGAATTAAAAGGCCAGGGGTGCCCCTTCTTATATAGGCTCCCAGGGGGAGCCAACCTTGCCAGCCAGGCAATGTGGGACTATCCCCACATGCCTGGTGCGGCTAGGATAGGTGCGCCGGCCCTAGGTGGGCCCCATTTGGCCCACCTAAGCCGGCCAAGGCTCCCCCACAAAATTCCCTTGAGGGTTTCCCCCCCATGGGCCTTCTTTCGACCAGAAGGCCCATTTAGGGAAATCAGCCTAAATAAATTCGAAAATAAATATATAAAATCATATTTGCATATTAATTACACTAATTAATATCAAACATAATATATATAATTTTTCCTAGCTCCGAAAACTCTTTCGGCGCTGCCCGATCTCCATCGGACCATTCCCGGGATGTTCCCGGTGATCTCTTTCCTTTCCGGTTGTCTTGTCGAAACCCCTTAAGTGTGTTACCCTAGCGGTTCGATATAATAACAGGTACGATCAAGACTCCTCTATGATCATCGACTAACTCGTAGGCCTGGACCCCATGAATTAATCCCTGTGATATAACGAATGACTTTCATCTATCAAACCTGGACGCATAGTCTTAAACCCTTTGTCATAGAGATACTTAGCATGTCCGAGTATCATTCTCAGATATCTCCATACCTAGCATTATCTCGTTACCGACATCGCTATCTTCCACTCGTCTACGATATTATGTCAGCTGGTGACCAAGTCACATGTTTGCAAACTCATTTGACATAATCTCACCGAGTGGGCCCTAGAGTATCTATCCGGCTATGCGGACTGACAAATCCCGCTGTTGACCCCTCGTCTCAACTACCCCCTTCCGATACCCAAAAGTATCACCTATCATTGTCACACTGTATAAGATATGACGTTTGGTGCGATCAAAGTATCTTCCAGGGATAACAATAAGAGTTGGTCTCACGGTCTTTAGGCGTAATGACTATGTCCTATAAATACTGGGTATGTCCATCATATCGTTACACCTAACGATATGACTTCCATTGCCGACCGGCGCCATGCCGTATGATCGGAAAACCTCGATCATTAATCGCGCAACGAAACTAGTCTTAGCAGAGGCTTCTAGGGACCTGGTTGTTTATCTACCACACTTGTATTAATGTTTTCGCTTAATACAGTTATAGCATGGTATAAAACATATAATGAACGATTGGGATATTGCCAATAAACTATGTTTATTAAGTGCCTCTAGGGCATATTCCCTTCAAATACAACTTTTCGCCTTTGGGTGAGGTCAGCACTACGCCTGCCCCACCGCGGCGACAAGCGAAAGCTCCGTCGAACTTCATGGTCCAGAGGCTGGGCATTGCGGCTCCAGAGGGCTCGTGCCCTTCTTCCCAGGTCTCTTCAGGGGTTGGATCAGTCCATTCGGCGACGAAGTCTGCCAGCGCTCTTCCTTTGATTACCCTTGTGGTATCGAAGCGCAAATTGAATGGCTGTAGCTAGATGTTCCATCCTGCGACACGATCTGTTACATTTGGGTTGCGCAGAATTTGCTCGAGGGGGAAAGAGGTTACCACCGTGATGGGGTGACCCTGGAAGTAGTGCCGCAGCTTTCTTGAGGCGATGAGGAGTGCGAGGAGAAGCTTCTGCTGCATCGGGTACCGCTCGCGAGCATCACGTAGTATTGTGCTGACAAAGTAAACTGGATGCTCGACGAGAGTAGTTCCTGCTTCCTTGGCGTCTTTCGCCTGAGGTGGTCCATCTTGGCCCTCGATGGGGTTGGCTTCAAGGGTCTTGTCCTGGGCCTCGAGGGTGTTGGCCTCACGGGACTCGGCCTCGGGGGGCTTTGCCTCGAGGGGCTTTTCCTCGAGGGACGTGGCCTCAAGGGACGTGGCCTTGCGGGACGTGGCTTCGAGGGACGTGGCCTCGAGGGACTTGGCCTCACAGCTCTCCTCCTGGGCCTCAAGTGTGTTCGCCTCTTGAGGCTCCTCAGTCCCTTCGGCATGAACCTCTTGCAGCAGTTGACTCGTGGCGGTCCCTCTTGAGGCTTTGGGCCTGGCGCCTTGTGAGGACTGCCCTTTCGTCGAGCTCTTTATCAGGAGGCTTTTTCTTTGGAGTGGTTGCGCTCTTCTTCTGAAGTACAGGCTCCTCTCTTTCCACCACAAGGACAACACTGGCTGTTTGCGGAGTAGCTGACAAGTACAGCTTCAGGTGCTCGCCAAGCCTTGGGGCGACCATTTTAGGTGGGCTGGCCAAGTACTTCTTCAAGTCCTCAAATGCTTTTTCAGCTTCAGGGGTCCACTTGAAAGTGCCCGTTCTTTTCATGATCTTGAAAAACGGCAGGGCCCTTTCGCCGAACTTGGAGATGAATCGACCCAAGCTGGCCATGCAGCCTGCCAGGCGTTGCATGTCCTTGAGCCTGCGTGGAGGTTGCATGCCTTCTATGGCCTTGATTTTGTCTGGGTTCGCCTCTATGCCCCGATGAGACACGAGGAACCCCAGCAATTTGCCTGAAGGTACACCAAAGACGCACTTGGCGGGGTTGAGCTTGATGTTCACCTTGCGCAGGCTGGCGAAGGTTTCTTCAAGGTCTCCGAGAAGAGTATTTCCTTCTCGCGACTTTACGACGATGCCATCGACATATGCTTCAGTGTTTCGCCCCATTTGCCCGCCAAGGGCTATCCTCATTAACCTCTGGAAAGTGGCTCCGGCATTTTTTAGGCCGAAGGGCATGCAGACGTAGCAATACACACCGCATGGGGTGAGGAAAGCCGTCTTCTCCTCGTCCTCTTTAGCCATCTTAATCTGGTCATAACCAGAGAAGGCATCGAGAAAACAGAGGAGGTCGCAGCCTGCCGTGGAGTCCACGATCTGGTCGATTCTGGGCATGGGATAAGGCTCTCTGGGGCAGGCCTTGTTTACATCAGTGTAGTCGATGCAGAGGCGGCCTCCGCCGGCGGGTTTTGGGACTACCACGCCGTTGGAGAGCCAAGTGGGTGCGCGACTTCGCGAACTACTTTTGCCGCTTTTAGCTTCTCGACCTCCTTGACGATGAATGATTGCTTCTCGGGGGCTTGCTTTCTTGCTTTTTTCTTGACGGGGCGCGCGTTTGGCCACACGGCCAAGGGGGGCTCGATCACCTCCCTCGGTACACCAGACATATCTGACGGTGTCCATGCGATCATGTCAGAGTTTTCCTGGAGGAAGGCGACGAGCGCGCTTTCCTATTTGGGAGGCAGCGCGGCGCCAATGGTGATGCTAGCCCCCGAGCCTTCAGCCCCCGAGGTCCCTGAGCTCAGAGAGATCTTCTTGGTAGCAGCTGCCTCCTGGGAGAACAACTTCTTCTTCTTCTTGGGCCTCTCGAGAGGCTCTTGGTCCTTGTCTGCGGGGAAGGCCATGGCGGCGGTCTTGTAGGCCGTCTCAACAACGCGTGTAGCGTCCAGGACATGCCCACGTATGGTGATCGTGCCGGCGCTGCCGGGGATCTTGACCATGTTGTATTCATGGTGCGTGATGGCCTTGAACTTTGCGAGCGCGGGGTAGCCGAGGATGGCGTTGTACGGCAGACCGATGTGCGCAACATCGAAGTCGATGTGCTCGGTGCGGTAATTTTCCTCGCTCCCGAAGGTGACGGCAAGCCTGACCTGGCCTAGAGGCTCGATCGAGCCGCTGGTGACCCCCGTGAAAGGCCTCGAGGGCATAAGCCACTCGTAGGGCACTTGAAGCGCTTCGAACGTATCTATGGAGATAACGTTCAGGCCTGCTCCGCCATCGATGAGCGTCTTGGAGACAGCCACGTTGTCGATGGTGGGGATGCAGACCAGCGGGAGGGTTCCAACAGTCTTGGTGGACTTGGGGTGGTCCTGAGCGTCGAAGGCGATGGTGTACTGCGACCACTTGAAGGACCTGGAGGTTTCCGTGCTCGGGAGGGCGGCGTTGAGCTCGCGGGCGAACTGCTTGAACTGGTTGTTCGACTTCGGCACCTGCGCCCCCCCGAGGATGCAGGCAATGGCGCCCCTCGGGGCTTGGTAGCTTTCCATCTTCCTCGTCAGGGAGGTTGCCGTTCTTTTCTGTGGCGTTGGCCTGATTTCCAGATGGTCTCTGGTAGCCGCCCTTGCGTCCTCTTCCGCGGTAGCCACGGCCTCGACCGCGGCTGCCACTGCCTTCTGCTTGCTCGCGCTCCTTGATCAACCTTTTGAGGTCGTAGCAGGACTCCGTAGAGTGGACGCGCCTGTTGTGGTAGATGCAGAAAGGGCGGTGATCATCTTTCCTCTCTCCAGCCTCGAGGGAGTCCCTGCGGGTGCCTTTTGTGGCAGGCTCTGCCGAGAGAACTGCGGTGGCCTTGCGCTTGGGATCCTCCTTCTTCTTCTGCTCTTGGACCCCTCATCATGATCGTCCCCTCTCAAGGACATTTTCACGAAGAGGATTCCCTCTTCAGCCTTGGCGCACTTGTCCGCCATGTCGAACAGCTTGACCACAGAGGTGAGCTTGTCGTGGATGCCCAGCTTCTCGAGCATCCTGATGTTTGTGACGCCCTCGCGGAAAGCAGCGATGACTTGAGTGTCGGGGATGTTCGGGATCTTGTTGCGCACTTGGCTGAAGTGCTGAATGTACTTGCAGAGCGTTTCGTCCTTCCTTTGCACCACAGCGCGCAGATCGTTGTGGGTGAGGGCGCGCTCGTACGTCCCCTTGAAGTTGGAGACGAACTGCTTGCAGAGCTCCTCCAAAGAGTTCACAGAGTCCTCCGGGAGGTTAAGGAGCCACGACAACGCAGAGTCGCGTAACCAGTTGGCCATGACCTTGTCGTCTCCCCCCGCAGCTTGGATGGAGGTGGTGTAGAGCTGCAGGAACTCGACGGGGTTGCTGGAGCCGTCGTAGCCCTTGGGAAGAGCCGGCCTGAACTTCTGCGGCCAGACCACACAACGCAGAGAGCGAGTGAACGCCATGCAGCCAGAGGTGTACGTAGCGACCCCGTGCTGGAGCGCGCCGCAGTTCTGCTGTCCCGCCTGGCCGAGCTCCTCCACGAGCCTGTTTTGGCGGTCTCGCTGGAGCTCCATCCCCACACGAGCGTCGGGCGCGGTGCGCTGCACGATTAGGCAATCGTGTGGCGAGCACGCGTGCGAGGCAGCCCTTTGTGCCACAGCCGGTGCAGGCCCCGGAGGTGGCGGAGGCGCATTTGTTGCGACCGTGCCCACGAGAGAGGGGTGCACGTTGGACTGCGACGCAGCGGGGCGCGTCGTGGCGATGCCGACGAGGTGGTTGAGGCGTTGGAGCCACTGCTCGTGGGCCTCAGCGGTGGGCTGGTAGCGGAGCAGCTCCTGCGCCATGAGCAGCGCGGTGTTGGGCGCAGGGTCTGTCCTCCACGGGCCCGAGCCGCTCGGGCGCTGCGTCGGGTGCGACGACTGCGCGTCCTCCTGGTGCTCGGCGTCGTGCTCCGGCGCCTCCGCGTGAGGGCCAGAAGGGACAGGCTCCTCGTGGCGGGGTCGGCCCCGCCGCGCGTGGGTGGTCGCGGCGCCTGGGGGCGCGCGTGCTCCCGCGGGCGCACGTCGGCTGACTCGAGCGGCGCTGGTGGCGCGCGTGTTCACCATGGCGTGGAGACGAACTCGAAGGTTGTTGACGCGCCTCAATCCCCTACCTGGCGCGCCAAATGTCGGGTTATGACTCCCAGGAATCGGGGGTAGTCACTTCCTGAAGTGTAGTTCGAAGGGGGATTGAACGCGGAGGTCTAAACCCTCAAGTGGCTCCGCGACGTTGCTCGCCGGACCCGAAGAAGACGCACACCCGACCAAGGAAAACACCGTCCTTTACCCAGGTTCACGGCCCTCGTGAGGAGGTAAGACCGCTACTCCCGCCTGTCTGTATTATATGTGGAAGGTTACAATACAATTGAGCTTGCGGGAAGCCCCCTTGAGGCAGTTCTTTCCTGGGGAGGGAAGCGATGATCTTCTTCCTCCTCCAGTCAGAGGCTAACCTAACCAGAGTTGCTAGGGTTTACAAGGGTGTTTTGCACACAAAGGGCCGACCCTGTTACAATGGATGTCTTCTCTCTTTTATAGGCGCCTCTGGCCTTCTCCTTCGGCTTGGCCTTCAAGGTGACTCCCACTTGCCAGTGGCGGGGTGGAGCACGAGTCCACCGTGCTCCATTCGTCCATGGACTCGGTCCATTGTTGATAAAGGTGGCGCCGTGGCCGACAGGCGGCCGACCGCGCGGTACTATCAGCAGAGCGGGCAGTCTCTGAGGTGGAGCCCGCGATGACGACCTCCGTTGGAGGGTTGCGCCGCCTACCTGCTTTATCGCCAGAGTAGAAGGTCCTCACAGCTGTGCAGCAGGCGGAGCAGCTTTGTTGACCGCTTTATCGCCAGGGACAGCGACGGGGGTGTGTGCGCCACTGCACGAGTGCGGCAGAGGTCACGTGCGCTCTGCCGGGCTTCCTTGGCGACGACGTTTCCCTTCAGGCCTGAGGGGAGATTCCTGTCGGACTTCCCTCAGGCGGGTTAGTTCCTCGGAGGGAGGATCCCCTGAGGCGAGGGGTCCCTTGAGGCCCTCGTTTCCTCTTCAAGCCCTCGAGGGGAATTGTCTCTCGAGGGTCCCGCCAGGCGGTGACTCCTGGTCCTTAGTCATTTCGTCCGTCTGGCCCGCGAGCGAGGCCTGGGGGGGATGGGCTCTTCATACCCCAGTTCCCACTGGGCCGACAAAATCTGAGTCAATTTAGAACGGAGGGAGTATAATATAAAGAGGTCGCGCACACACCCAACTAGCGGTGGTGATTCTTTGTGGGTTCCACATCCGGTGGGTCCGGCCCCACGCGCCGACCCCAGCAAATCCCAACCGAGCCTACAAACGAGCCGAGCCGCGCCTGGCCTAGCCCACCAGTCAGGCCAAGGGCGGGTCAAAGGAGGTTGACCAGAGTGAAACGAGCGTTTGGGCAATATGCGAGCAAACCAGGGCACAGACCAGAGAAATAGCGCGGGTATGGCACAGACCGATAGAACTCAGCCAGGTATGGCACAAAACCAATTATCCCTATAATTAAATGATTCATAATCTTGTAGATCATTAAATTGTGTCACTTGAATCATAGATGTTGTTTATAGACATTAATTTGCTTAATGGTAAACATGATGGTCTAGTAAAGTGGAATGACTAAATGGTTGGTCTAGAGAAACTTGAAAACCGTGCCACACTTAAATTTCTAGTTGATTGCATAATGGTATATGACTTCTATTTGCCTAAAGCAACCGTAATGATTTTATGTTATGCGCTACGGTCGGGGAAGCCAACGGTGACTTTGTCATTTGCCACGATCCCTCTAGGAGTAATTTTCATTTTGCCTTGCATGATTATATTTGTTTTTGGAATCTTTTTACTTGTGAGTTCTAAAACTGCGGTTTCATGGCACTTCCACCACCATATTGCTAGCCTCTTTGCTACTTTACATTTCCCTTTCTCACATTGAGAGTTGGTGCATTTTTGCAGGTACATCCAAACTCGTGGGAGATCTTCATCTTGTTCTCCTACACCTAAGCCAAATATCTTCCTCAAAACATCCACCATACCTACCTACTACAGCATTTCCATAGCTGTCCGAGATATATTGCCATGCAACATCCATCTTACATTACATGACTTGTTGTCATTCATTACTTATTTATTGCTTTGCGTGTTTCTATAAAGCTGATGTGTGGTTATACCCATGTTACGCTAGAGCACTGCATAACCTGCTACACTGGAAGAGGCGCCGTTATCATATGTATTCTTCTGGCAAATTCATATTAGTTACGTGTATCATCAGTATGTTGTTTTATCATAATTAGTGTGTTTTCATATATCATATATCGATGCTTGCCCCTAAAAGTGAAAAGAGCCAAGTAGGCCATCGAAGAGAGAAATAGAAAAAGAAAAAATAAATAGAAAAAAGAAAAAAAGAAAAGAAAGAAGTAAGAAAGAAAGGAAATAAAAAAGGGGGCATCATTACTATTCTTTCTCACACACTTGTGCTTATGTTATAGCACCATATAATTTATATTCATCACTTGTGCTCATGTTTAGCACATTTACTCCATATGAGAGAGTTTTCATGTCTTAGTTGCATAACTATGTGGGGAACTTTACACTTTAGAACTTGGCTTGTATATTCCAATGATGAGCCTCCTCAAAAGTGCTCTAGGTATTTGTGAGCAAGCAAGTTGGATGCACCCCCACTAGTTCCATTGGAGAGCTTTCATATACTTATAGCTCCATGTGCATCCGTTGTATGAAAATCACTACTACTTGCATAGCTTCGATTGTATGACTTTCTCTTGTCTAATGATCATCTATAGCTTTGTGAGCCTTTCTTCCGTTGGCCTTCCAAACCTCCGTTAACATTCTATTAGCCATAACATCCTGGTGTCAGGAACCAACGTTGAACGCTTGCTTGTTTCTTTTGAACAAATAATATATTGATCTTCTACGTGCATATTGCTTTTACTTGACTTGATCTTTTCATTAAGTTGTCATGTTTGTTGGAAGCATTAGATTATTATATTGTTGTGCTTGAAGCTTAAATCATATTTAATATCTACTTTGCACAATTGATTGCTATCTAGTACTATATCATTGAAAGCTTCACCTACTTGTTTATTCATTACTCGTTTGATATCAATATAAACTACAACCCTTATACATTTGATCTCAGTTTACATGCCTTACATTATTACATGATCAAGATTGTGTTTAAGCATGTCACTTCAAAAATTATTCTTATTTTATCGTTCTTGCCTACTCGAGACGAGTAGAACTAACCTTGGGGATGTTGATTCGTCTTCAACGTATCCATAATTTCTTATGTTCCATGCTATGTTATATCATATTATTACATGTTTTATACGCATTTTATATAGTTTTATGCATTTTCTGGGACTTACCTATTAACAAGATGCCACAGTGCCAGTTCCATTTTTTCTGCTGTTTTTGGTTTCAAAAAAGCTCTTAAGGAAATATCCGCCAAATTGGAAACGAGTGAACCAGGAATTATTTTCGGAATATTTGCGTCCAGGAAAACCGAAGACGGAATGAAGAGGGGCCGCAAGGGGGCCTCATCGTTTGGTGGCGCGGCCCCACTGCCGGCCGCGCCAGGAGGTGAGGAGGTCCCCTCGGGTGCCCACCGACCTAGGTATTTCGCCCATATAAACCCCCCTAACCTAAAAACAGAGCACGATTGAACACTTTTTCCTCCACGGGTCCCGAGCCGCCTTCATCGTCAACTCCACTTCGGGAGATATCGGAACTGCTCCCGGCACCCTGCGGGAGGGGGAATCATCACCGTAGGCCTCTACGTCGCCATGACCGCCTCCGGACTGATGCGTGAGTAGTCTTCCTTGGACTACGGGTCCATAGCAGTAGCTAGATGGTTGTCTTATCCTCTTGTGATATCATGTTTAGATCTTGTGAGCCGCCTATCATGATCAAGATCATCTTTATGTAATTCTCCATGTTGTGTTTGCTAGGATCTGATGAATATTGAGTACTAAAGTTATTGCTTCATTATATATCATGTCTGTGCAATTTAATGATCTTGCATGCTCTCCGTTACTTGTGTATGCTCTGGCCAAGTAGATGCTCGTAACTCCAAGAGGGAGTATTTATGCTCGATAGTAGGTTCATGTCTCTATTAAATCAGGGGCAGTGACAGAAAACTCTAAGGTTGTAGATGTACTATTGCTACTAGGGATAAAACAATAGTATTTTATCTAAGGATGATGTTACTTACTTACATTACACACAGTGCTTAAGGCGATAATCTGTTGCATGCAACTTAATACTGAAAGGGGTGCGGACGCTAAGCGGAAAGTGGATTATTAGTCATCGATGTGGTTGGAACGGTCTATGTATATTGTTGTAATGCCCGAATGAATCTCACACTTGACACCATATCATTAGTATATGCATTGGGTTGCTCATCATTATTCTGTCAATTGCCTAGCTGTAATTTGTTTACCACGCATGGATGAATGTTATTATTTATGGAGAGACACCACTAGTGAACTGTAGACCGCGGTCCTTCTCATTAATCTGATAAAACCACAACTGCAAACCTGTTACTTTCTGCAATCATCACTCTTTCTTCCACACATCAGTTTAATCCTTTTGTTACAGCAAGCCGGTGGGATTGACACCCTCCCCGTTCAGTTGGGGAAAAATACTTTGATTGTGTTGTGTGCAGATTCCACGTCAACTACGTCAAGCTCTTTTCTGGCGCCGTTGATACCTCGAGGGAATTCTTCATCTCCTACTGGTTTGATAACCTTGGTTTCATACTGAGGAAAATTTGTTGTTGCACTACTTCATACCTTCCTCTTGGGGTTTCCCAACAACACACCCACCGTGTGCATCACGCCGCTGCCATCGCCGACAAGTTTCAGGGGTCAGAAGTTCCTGTTTCGGCACCCTGCCGGGACGGGGATTGACCCCCGGAGCCATCTCCATCGATTCCACCGCCTGCACTTCGACTCCTTGATGGTTTGTGAGTAGTGCCCCCATGGACTACGGGTTCTTGGCTGCAGCTAGTTGGTACTCTCTCTCCCATGTACTTCAATACAATGTTCTCATGAGTTATCTTACATGATTGAGATCCATATGATGTAATCCATGTTGTGTTTGTTGGGATCTGGATAATTGTTACATTATGATTAGTCTATCCATCAAAGTTTGTGAAGTTATTGTTACTGCCATCTTGTTGTGTTTAATGCTTGTCACTAGTGCACGAGTGGCTTGATCTTATATGTAAGCTCTATATTTATTGCTTAGATTGTATCTACAAATTGTTTGCACATGTCATTGTCCGGAACCCGAGGTCCCAAAGTGACAATAACTGGGGCAGCCGAGGGGAATGGCTGTGATGTGAGGATCACATGTTTTCACCAAGTGTTAATGCTTTGCTCTGGTGCTCTATTAAAAGGAGTACCTTAATTTTTCAGTAGTTTCCCTTGAGCCCCCGCTGCAAACGGGCTGGTAGGACAAAAAATGTTATGCAAGTTTCTCATTGCGAGCACGCACAACTATATATGGAAAACATGCCAATATAATTAATAATCTGGATATTCTTACTCAATGTTATTTCAATACTGTCAATTGCCCAACTGTAATTTGTTCACCCAACACTTGTTCTTGAGAGTTAACACTAGTGTAGATAGTTGGGAACCCCGGTCCTTCTGTCATCATCATTGCTTTCCTGTCAACTCCACACAAGCAACTATTTTCTGGTGCCATCGTCTCTGTGTTACCGTTACTATTGCTCTTATATTACTGATGCTTTCACATCACGCCTGTTACCAGTGCTTTTTCAGGTGCAACTGAATTGACAACTCCGCTATTAAGGCTTATAAGTATTCTTTGTCTCCCCTTGTATCGAATCAATAAATTTGGGTTTTACTTCCTTCGAATACTATTGCGATCCCCTATACTTGTGGTTTATCACCCGGTAATGACCGTGTAAGCTCGACTCAAGCCTGTAGGGTCTCACATAGCGGAACTCCGGCCTTTTACTTTACCACGATGCGTCTGTTGGGATTTTCCATCATGCCTGCTGGCATGGATATTATCTGGTCCACGTAGCTGGTACGAGCTACCTAGCCTTACTCAGGTCTTACCTTTGTACTTCAGGTACAACATCCGAGGACCCGACTCGACAGGCACATCCCGGGAATTACTAGTTAATGTGAGTATATGGTCCATGAGGTCCTCGACCGGATTTCGACTACGTATATAAGCTTTTTGCTCTTGATAATCGTCGAGTGACTCAAATTTGCCGAGTGAGTAGGTTTTTTGACTGACGATTGTTGACTTCTTCATCGCGTGCGCTGCAGCTCTCCTGATGGGAGTAGCCCCCGAGGTTAAGTTTAATTGCTTATAATCGAGACAAAGATTAAAAATAAAGAATAAAAAGGAAAATACGCTCCCGATGGGAGTGCACTTACTGTTGTAATTGTGCATGCATGATACCCAAGAAAAACTTTCGACTTGATGCATGGTGAGTGAGTTTAGTCGCAATTTTCTGCTTCTTACGACAATAATTATTGACTGCTTCTTGCTATTATAATCTGACATAATGGATGACGCCCGCAAAGATGCTCTGTCCGTGCTGTGGATGGGATGTGACCTTAGTGGTCCCACTCTAGCAGGGATGACCGCTTGCTTGATGGTGGGATTTGACCGCACGTCTCGCGCGGGTAATGGGCCATGATGACGGCCTCCTCGTTTCACGTGCGCAGTGGTCGGTTACCGCGCAGCTTGCGCTTCGTGGTTGTGCGCGGATGCGTGCCAAGTGGCCTACGTCATCGATTCCACGAATGCGATTGACGATAACCATGAGTATATATTTTGAAGGTGGACTTACTCCTTTCTTCCTCCTTGCGCTCTGCTCCTTTGCTTGCGCCATTGCTGTGAACCCAAGTTTTTCCGCCTACAAAGCTTTTTGCGCGCTGCTAGCGACAATGGCAGGGAAGAAGGGTGTCGTGAAGAAGCCAAAGGGCGCGTGGAAGAAGTCGATGGTGAGAGTAGTGTATCTCGACGCGATGCGCGCCAGCGGCCTGCTACCTTCGGAGGGACACATGTTGCGCCTTCCTGGTGACGAGGTCGCCCTGACTCCGAAGAAGGATGAGTGTGTCTGCTTTGTTGACTTCATGAACACAGGCCTTTCCTTCCCTCTTCACAATTTTTTGCGCGGCCTGCTCTACGTCTACGGCATGCAACTGCATGAACTGACCCCCAACACGGTGCTGCATGTAGCGTACTTCATCACGCTATACGAGTGCTTCTTGGGGATTTCACTCATTGGGGCCTCTGGCGCGCGCCAGACGAGCGTGAGGGGTCCTGGCAGGCTTGGCCTGCAGACTCGCTCTGGCTCCAACTACTTCGACATCAAGATGTCATAGTCGGTGCAAGGATTGCGGGAACGCTGGTTCTACATCAAGGACCAGGTCATGCCGACCCAAACAACCGGACTTGCTGAGTTCGACGCCGACTCCAAGATCGCGGGGAGAGGTCCTAGAAACAAGGCATGACAACTGTGGAGACGGCTGAAGCAGAGCGACTGAGACAGGAGGTCGAGAACTTGCAAATAGGGAAGGGGCAGGTGCTGACCGGAGTCCACCACATCGCCACCTTCCCGCGCCATCGAATATAGCCATTAAAGGCTCGTCCCCACGAGATGTGGGCCTACTCTAGCCCCGATGACTCTTCCAGGATTCTCGAAGCCAACTCTAGGTGGCACTGAGTTGCTGCAGGTGGTAAAGATCATGTCGTCATCAAAGGTTAAGACTGGGGATTTGATGTATGTAAAATACATACATGAACTTTGCATTGCATTACTTGTTATTTCATCATATTTGCACAATATAAGGGTTATATTAATGTTTTATATTGATTATGGGAATATTTCATAGTTTCACTATTTTTCTAGAATTAAACCTGTGCTGGAAGAAAACCCTATTTTCCAAATTTTGATGTTTCACGGTCTCAAACGATGTCCAAATGACCTAATATTTCACGAGGATCATTTTTTGGATGGAAGGAGTAGGAGCCAAGGAAGCGCACAAAAGGAAGCCCGAGGACCAAAAGAGGTGGGCCCACGCGGCAAGATTCCTTGGTCGCGTAGGGACCCCTGATTGGCCCTCGTGGCTCCAATGTCGTCGATCGTCGTCTTCATGTGCTTCACTTAACCTAAAAACGACTATAAAAATAGTCCCGCGACGGATTTCGGAAGAGACCGCTGCAGAAACACAAAACGACGAAACGAAGACTTGGAGCTGTAGATTAGAGGGGGGAAACTTTGGCGGGGCACTGCCGGTGTGGCCTCCATATTCTCCAACGACTCCACCATCGTCACCATGATGAAGAGGGAGTAGTACACCCATGTATTATGGGTTTTTGGAAGTACTTATGTATCTCTTCTCTCTTGATCTTCACTAATTAGAACCGTATGAGCTGCATTACATGATTACGGTCATCTTTGTATTACCTATGTGGTAGATCTTTTTATGAGTTAATATATGTGAGATTGCAATAATTTTGTTTCAGTTATTAAAGTAGATGCATATTATGTACCCCGTGCTTGTTTACTAGTTCTGATCAAGCATGTTTATGAGCGTGTGTGAGGGGGAATGTGTGCATTAGATGGAGTAACGGGGGGTGGCTAGTGCGGGAAGCTAGCAACTGAAATCTCGCGATCCACTTTGGTGTTTACCTTACTTTGTTACCTCACAACGGATAAAGAAAATAACATCATACCGGGGATGTTAGGTGTGACCATGCTACTTATCCATGACTAGATCTAGCATGTTCTTATTTTGACTTCATGCCATTGAACTTAAGGCTATACTCTGTTTTATCTTAATACTAGGGTGATCGAATTAATTCCAATCTTAGCGGAGTATAAGAGAGATTAAAAAACAAAACATCTCTATGTTAGGACATGATGTCCATATAATTATATCTTGCTATAAAACATTGTTGCAATCCATGTTGGGATATCGCTTATCGGTACCGTATCGGTCGACACCTGAGAAGAGATAAATCGGATTATCGGATGATTAATCGAATTTATCAGTCGACTATATATCGGCAGATTTTTTAAAAAATCTCAGGTTTTTCTAACCAAAATAATGTAAACTTTGCATAGAAAAATAATACTGAACAACATAGTTGCCTAATTTAATATTTTCATCATGAAACTTAGGTGCACTCACATGACCAGTACTTGAAAATGAAATAAATGACAACCACTGAAAGATAAGCATATAGCATATTGCAGCAAGCCAGCAATACATAGGTCCACGACCTCATGTCCTCAACAAAATCAAGCATGGTTCACAAACAACAAACATGTTTCACAAACAGCAAGCATGGTTTGGACAAATTGCAACAAAAAAGGAAGCCACAAGAATCAGGTCTCCATCACATCCCCCTCCTCATCTTCATTGACATTGCCTTCCTTCACCACATCATCATCAGACTCATAGTCGATGTCATCCTCATTGACAACCACATGATCAGATTCTTCATCATCAAACAAAATCTCCCACTTCATGAAGTTCTCTCACTCTTTGACTTCTACCACGCTTAACAAAGTCGGAAGAACCAAATACACTGCCAACTTCCCTTTCTCCCATGACCGTGGAACTAAGGCCCATGATGGGATCAACCTGCTCTGCATCAACATAAGCACCCTCACATATCCAATCTTCTGCCATAGAAGCATCTTCACCGATAAGAATATCTGAAGATGTGGAGTACTTCTTCCTCTTGTCCATCATTCTTCCATTGAATTGAACATAAACTAAATCGTCCCTACGACGCACATCTAATTTGTTTATTCTCTTTGCATCCACCTACAAATTTCAAAATGAAGCTTAGTCATTCACATTTTGTGAAAATAATGTATGAATCAGATTTGAGCATTTGTAAGTTGAGAGTTACTTGTTCAAAAACACTCCAGTTTCTTTCACATCCGGATGAACTTGTGGTCAAGTTGAGTATCCTCAAAGCAATGTACATCAAGGTAGGTGTTTTTAGTCCATAAGTTGCCACCACTCGCCTACATTTATACAAAATATATAGTATTATGCATTAACCCAGAAATTTCAGAAATGCAATATGGCACAATTATCTTGAGAACGAGCTTACTGGCATTGAAATTTGCATTGCTAATTGCTTTCGTGGCAGCCACCTTCCCAAACATTCCTTCCTTCTTTTTAAACATGTGCAAGTCTATGTTAAGAGCTTTATTTCGCTTCTCATCATCATCAAGATAAAATTGTTCAATAACTTCCATCAAAGCGGATATGACTTCCACATCCATAAATATGCTTGTGGTAGCATAACTATAATATGGATTTAAGGCATATGCAGACATATGCAATGGGGCATCTAGCCTCCCATTCATCATGGTCTCCATGGCATTAGTGATCATCCTATAGTCCTTCTCGAAATTATCAACCGCAACCAATATTGCCTTCTTTGTTTCTACTATTTCTCCATACATAGAGGCCATGGACTGCCCGTCATTATCAGCCAACCGAAGTAGCTTCACCAATGGCTCTAAAACCTTGCACAACATTAGTAATTTAGTAAACAATCAAAGAAGCACTTGATCCAGAAAGCAATAAATAAACATGTTGTCCAGCAAACACAAGTACATTTGGAAGCTTAGTAAACAGTACCTTGAAACAAAGAGACACATTTTTCCAAAATGCCCTACTATTTATTGTTGCATGAGCCAACTTACCTTTTTTGTTCTTGTGGCCTTGCAGTTGTCCCAAGTATCACTACAACACATTTCCTTTAGTTGCATCCTCTTAGCAGCAAGACTTTGCAACGTAAGAAATGCTGAAGCAAATCTTGTCACCCTCGGTCTAACAATGTCTCTTCTTTTGGTATAGGACCTCATCAAGGCCAACGTGGCATGATGTGCATAAAGGAAAATAGTTGATGGTGTGAGTTGCACATGATGTCCAAAATAGTTTGGGCCTTTTACTTTTCAATATTGCTTTTGCTCCCATGTTATTTGAAGCATTATCAATGACTACTTGGACAACATTTTCATTACCTACAAAACAACAATCCAAAACACAATATGCACATAATAAAATTGAGCATACAATCCACATGATGAAAATAATGTGAGGAAGTTGAAGATATTATATTAGTACCTATTTTCTCAATGCATTCATACATAGTCGAAAATGTATCGACTTGTGTGTGCATCGGACGACGCCTCCTTTGAACCAAGAAATACGCCCCCCAACTTGCAATGCACACACAAGTTCATGATACTCCTCCTTTTCTTGACCGTCCAAGCACCGGTCATGACAGAGCACCCCGTATCCACCCTCTCAACATCATGTGGCTTCAACAAATCCTTAGTCCTTTCCACCTCTTGCAACAACATCTTCTCTCGGATCATGTATTGCGACAGTTGCTTCCAATCAGGACCATTGCGACCAAGAGCCTCACAAAACTGTTTTAAATCATCATCATTGATAGCATTGAATGGGACATTTTTCTTATGCATCCATCTAGATAAATATTGCCCAACTCTACAGGCCCTTTTGTTATCAACACTATCATTTATAGTCTATTGTTTTTTATTTGATTTCAACGGGATCGAAGGATCAATTGGAGCAACATATTGAATCCGTAGGTCCCTTCTTTGGATCACCATTCCCAACTTCATCAAGTTTTTCTTGATCATCCTCATCAACCTCTATGGCGACCGCAGCTCTAAGCTCTGCTTCTTGTTTTTATTTTCCGTTCTTCCTTTTCTTTGGTGCCTCATGTGTTGCAAAAGCCCGAGAAATCTGATCTTGTGTGGCCTGCATACAGCTGGATACATTGCCTTTTATCTGACCAATGTGCTCCTTCATCCTAGTGACCCCTCCAAACATAGTTTTTCCACACAACTTGCACCTGAGCCTCTACGTATCAATTGGATCGACCATCTCAGCAAACTCCCAAGCCATGTCATCTTACGTCCTCATTAGTGTGGAGCTAGCACCCTCTGTACCCAAAGCCATCTACACACATAAAAACCAGCAGCCATTCTGTATCAGACATTCAGACTACAAACAATGAACCAAAAATAGAAAAGGTTGAATTGCATCTCTAATTCACATTCACTAATATGTTTCATTAGTGCATCACTATTTCACTAATTCAATAGTTGATAGCCTAATCTCAAGTACTAGTTGAATAGATCAAGAACAAAATCAATAGAATCGAATTGGACAATACCGTGGCTCATGGTCGCTGCTCTGGACGAGGGAGGAGTGCAGGTCGTCATGCTCCTACCCGTCCTGCTGCTCTTGACGAGGGCGGTGAGCTCGAGCGCGTGCTGCTGTGCAGGAGTCGAGGATGAGGCGAGGGAGGAGGGAGGCCTGTAGGCGAGCGGCGAGCTCGGGCGGGTGCTGCCGTGTTGGAGTCGAGGACGAGGAGAGGGAGGAGGGAGGCATGTAGGCGGGCGGCGAGCTCGGGCGGGTGATGCTATGCCGGAGTAGGGGACGAGGTGAGGGAGGAGGGACGGCTGCAGGGGGGCTGTGAGCTCGGGCGGGTGATGGAGTCGGGGTCAGGTGAGAACGGACTGGAGGAGGAGTGCAGGCGGTGGTGAGCTCGGACCGGTGCGAGCTAGCTCTGGTCACCGGAGGGGATCATGGCGGCGGGCGGCGGGTGGTGTTAATGATCGATGGGAGAGGAGCCGTCTGGGATATGCATCGAGGAGTCTGGGACAGGGATCTAGGGGACGTATATCACGCGCGAGATTTCTGGAATATGGGAGGCGACGGGGCAGTAATTTTTTTTCTTTTGTTTTCAAACAAGTAGGACCCACGAATTTATCGTGAAAATCGCGATAAATCGCTTGTCAGACCGATAAACAGGGACGGTATACACTTATCCTACCGGTCATACACCGATTTCCGATATATCGGCCGAAATATCGCCATATCGGCTGATATCTGGAACATTGGTTGCAATCAAATATGTCAATTATAGTGTTCCTTTATCTACCACTATATTAAAGAGAGAGTGCATTTGTGAAACTATGAACCCTGGTCAAATTTTAATCATAAGAAACACCTTTCCAACAACTTTTAGTCACTTTTCATTTTCAGCCATTTAAAAATCCGAAAATACAAAAACACTTTCATTTCTTGCATTCATCATATAGAACCCAAAAAATATCATCCATTATTGTTCCCACAATCCTTGCATATTTATTTCTTGTTTTCTTGCATTACCAAACTATTTTCTTGCATCGTTGCAGCACTCACTATTACCATCCTTACATCATTATCATTGCATATTTATTTCTTGTTTTTCATTATATTTTATTTTTCATATCTATCTCACACCTAGTGCTTGACAACCACTTGGTGATGTTGATGGCACAAAACAATTTGTGTTGTTTTGCAGGTTTTCCAAGAGAAAGACAAGAAGATAAAATTATTCACACACAGCTCCCCGGGAGTTCGATGAGACACTTGAGCCACCCTCGTTGGGGAAACAAGTCTTTCACTACTACACACTTTGCACTTAGAGTTTCAACCTAAACGTGTTAACTTTATGCCCTATGTTTTGGCGCCGTTGCCGGGGAGTTATGACTTCTGCGTTGATGTTCTCGCAGCGTTGGGTTACCTCAAGAGGAAGGTGTGATGATGCAGAAGCATCAACTTTTCCCAAAGTTGTGAAACCAAGGTTATCGAACCAGTAGGAAACTTGAGTTTCCCGGAGGTGTCAGCGGGGCTAGAAATTCTCTTGGTGTGTTGCTGACTTGGAATCTGCACACAACACAATCAAGATACTTTGCACCAACTTAATAGTTAGATTGTCAATTTCATTGGGTTGCTATAACAAAGGATTAAACGTAGGTGTGGAAAATGATGTTTGTTTGCAAAAAAGAACAGGATTGAAGTAGGTTGTAT
The DNA here is from genome assembly GCA_026929855.1 of Poa annua. NCBI lineage: Eukaryota > Viridiplantae > Streptophyta > Magnoliopsida > Poales > Poaceae > Poa > Poa annua. Next base: position 159,975,046 of record CM049427.1, on the reverse strand, counting down.
TTATTAGTTTAAAGAAAAGGATCGGGTCCACAGTTCACTAGTGGTGTCCCTCCATAGATAATAATAGCATACATGCGGGTAAACAAATTACAGCTGCGCAATTGACAGAATAAAGAACTACATAACAATGATGCATGTACAAGTCATGGTCTCTAGTGTGAGATTCGTTTGGGCATTACAACATAATACATAGACCGTTATCCAACTACATCTATGACTAATAATCCACCTTCACGATAGCATCTGCAACACCATTTAGTATTAAGTTGCAAGCAACAAATTATTGCATTAAGTAAAGTGCGTAATGTAAGTAGAAACAAATATCCTTAGATAAAAAACTACTCCCTCTGATCCATATTAAGTGTCGCTCATGTAGTACAAATTTTGTACTAGCTTAGTAAAAAATGAGCGACACTTTTTATGGATCGGAGGGAGTACTGTTTAATCCCTAGTAGCAACAGTACATCAACAATCTTAGAGGTTGATGTCACTCCGCCAGATTAAATAGAGACATGAACCCACTATCGAGCATAAATACCCCCTCTTGGAGTCACAAGTATCTACTTGGCTAGAGCATCTACTAGTAACAGAGAGAATGCAAGATCATAAATAACGCACTCACAAGATATATGATTAAGCAAATGACACAGTACTCAATTATTCATCGGATCCCAAAAAACACAACATGTAGCATTACATAAAGTTGATCTTGATCTGATAGGCACCTCACAAGATCTAAACATGGTAGCACAAGAGGAGAAGACAACCATTTATTTACTACTATGGACCTATAGTACAAGGATGAACTACTCACGCATCAGTCCGGAGGCGGGCATGGTGATGTAGAGCCCTCCGGTGATGATTCCCCTCTCCGGCAGAGTGCCGGGGAGAGCTTCTGAACCCTCCCGAACTAGGGTTGGCGACGGCTGCTCTGGAACGTATCTGGGAAAAGTGTTCGGCTCTCGGGTCTGGTTTTTATCGGGGGGTATTTGTAGGCGAAAGGGTGAAGGCGGTGGAGGGTCGAGGCCCTGTCACCACGTGTTGGCGCGATAGGGGTTGGACCCGCGCCAGCACCTGTTGAGGGCGGCTCAGTGCCCTCCTCTGTCTCGTCTTCGGTGTTCTGGAAGCTCCCGTGAAAATATGGACTTTTGTATTTGAATCGTCCAATTCCAAGAATATTTCCTTAACATATTTTCTGAAACCAAAAACAGCAGAAAACAGGGAACTGGCACTGTGGTCTCTTGTTAATAGGTTAGTCCCAGAAAATGCATAAAAACCCATGGGTAGGGCAGTTTCAGTCCTGCATAAAAGGTTTGGATTTTCATCCAAGAAGTCAGTCCATGGGTAGGGCAATTTTGAACCAAAGATTTAATTATTTCCCAACCTTGAGCAACATGTTCATTATCATATTGATTAAAGTTCATAATGCTACTTCTTAAGCAAATGATTTATGTAGGAGGATAGTATTTTCCAGTGAAAGCATCTTTGCATTTAATCCATCAATCAATACTATTCCAAGGCAATGAAAGCAACCATTCTTTAGCTTTTCGTCTCAAGGAGAAAGGAAATAATTTTAGTCTTATAATATCACCATCTATATCCTTGTAGTTTTGCATTTCCCAAAGTTCAATGTAACACCCCAATTCTCCCTAGAACCTTAATTGTGGTGTTAATCTAGCCATTAGTGTTATTTAGAAAACTTTAGTGTGTAGTTTTGTTGTTATCATGATTTGTCTTGTGCATTGTTATTTTGTGTTTGACAACACTAATTAGTTTTAGTTTGATTTTTTCCAAATTAAAATATAACAAATGTATTGAAGAATCTGAAATTGTATGATCTTCATGTCTGTTAAAACTTAGCCAAACCAGAGCCCGTTATTAAGCAAACCTTGAATAGTTTTTGATATTCTTTTGAACCAATCTGATCTATGTCATATATAGTTTCATTCCATTAAACTTTTAATGACAAATGAACTTGTTAAGACATAAATCTCACAAGCTTTTGGAGGCATCAGATTAAGATGACCATTGGAGGAAACCCCCCCCCCCCCCCCCCCACCACCTCTCTGCCTAAATCTTTGTTTTTCTTTTTAATTATTTGTTAATAAATTGAGTGAACACCTAGTACGACAGTAGCTTCATTATCATATTTGAACTAATCATCATTGTTTGAAAAACATTTGAATTCTTGTTTGAGTGTTTGAAATTCAAACTTGGGTTTGAATTGTTATTTTCAGATCTTCACCAAACACCCATTCTCTCTCTTCTCCCACTCTTATCCGAACCTGCTGACCAGGAGGTGAGAAATATCTCCACCTCGGCCTGGCCCCACCTGCCAGCCACCCCACCCCTCACCCCTCCACTCACCTCTCACTTTTCCCTCCATTGCCCAACTCGAGCTCACCCCCCCCCCCCCCCACCTGTCCTCACTGTCTAGGACAGCCACCCTCTACCGCATCTCCTCTGTCCCCCTCGCCACCACCCCCTCTGCCCAGTAGAACGCGAGCATCCCCACCCATCCACCGCCCATGCCCGAGAGGAGCACGGGATCGGATCCTCTCTAAAACAAGCCCCCTAGCACCTATGTGTCTCATTCCACTCCCTCTTCCCTCCCCTCGCATTTCTCCACCTCCCAGAGCAACCCCATCCACCCCCTTGCCCTCTGCCGTTCGGAATCGTCTGAGAAATCCAAAGCTCGTCGCTGACGAAATCGACCGTAGCCACCACGTCCCTCCTCCGTTCTTCGCCATTCTCGGCTCATTGAACTCCCCTGCCCCAGCTCTCTCTCATCCCACCTTTCTTTTGCGCAGAGGACCGCCGAGGACACCGCCCCCGTCCTCGACCCGGGAAGCATGCCGCCGTCGTTCCGATCAATTCCGACGTCGCCTGGATGATCTGAGGCCACCCACGGGCTCACCATATTCTTCTCTCTCGACCTCGAACACGCCCGCGTCCATTCCCGAGACCTAGGTGAGCAAACCACCGTCGCCCACTCCCTCTCCCTCTCTGCCCCTGTTCAAGGCCGTCGCGCCGGAGACGATGATCGTGGACCGTAGATCTTTAGATCTACAGCCGTGTTTGAACGTGGCATGCACGCGCGTCCGAGCCATGATGGGCCGTCTTGGTCCACTTGCGGCCCAGATCCGTGCTCGCCCGAGCCAGATCCAGCCCAGTTCAGCCCACGGACGTTTTTTTCTCCTATGTTTATTATTTTCCAGTTTTTGTTAAATATGTCTGATTGGATTGATTAGTTTTTGGTAGATCTGGTTGTGCAAATGTTGTTAGACAAGTTTTGTTGGATAGATATGGGTTTTCTTGAAAATGCAGAGTTGGTGTCACATGCAAATTAATTATAGTTTTCTCTGCACATAATTAAAGGTGAAAACTTTACTCTGCACTAGATCGGTTATAACTTGAGATAGGAATGTCCCAATTAGATGAATCCAATTTATACAGAGAGATAAAATTCATACCTTTCCATAGAAATTAACCTTGCATGAAGAAGATCTCTAAAACTGAAACTACATCCTTTTCGGTTTTGACATCGGTAGCTTTTAGAGGATTTTTAGTTCCTGTTTGGAAGTAGATTTTGATGCACAACTAATTTTCAGAGCTTCCTAGAGTACTAAGAGTACTGTGGTAGAAGGATATATTTTTCTAAGCATTATCCTAGGATTTATGCATTTCTCTACTAAACAGCACTCTAAATAGTCATTTAAATAGATTATTTCTAGTTCCTGTTTTTAGATAATATTAAACTTGGATCTAAACTTAATTAATTTTATGCACCAGTACCTAAGCTCCACTCTTGAATGTGTTTTGAAAATGCAAATAGTGTTGTGAGACCCTGTTTGTTTGTGTTCACCACAATCTAGTGTTAGGCCATAGAACAACACTAGGTGTTAGGTAGGTTTTCTTTGTAGTGTGCTTGCATGGTGTGACTCTCTGCTGTGGGAGGTTCTGTCTTGTAATGCTTGTTGTTCTGTTTTATACTTTAGATTATTGTCAACACGCATCTTAGAATTTACCCTAGTCTCGTTGTTATCTTTTTCGTTGCGATAGAACCACTAGAAGAGAAGGAGCAGTACGAGGTAGCCGAGCACAATAAAGGAGAAGAGCAAGACCCCGGACAGCCCCTTGAACAAGGCAATCCCACCTCACCACCATTATGCAAATCCTAATATTTACAAAGCATGTTTTGTTTTCAAAATAAAATAATGCATGCTTTACTTCTTTTTTGGCACCTTGCCACCTGAAAAATATTTTACAAAATATTGTTTGGCCAAAGTTATCTACTAGATTGTTGTAGGTGTTAAAAAATAAGTTTTCACTTGATAAGCCTTGTTGTTGAAGGCTCCATCAAGAAGATCATATTTTCTAGTAGTACTCTTGTTTTCTTACCTCAAAACTTTAGGATGGGAGCCTGTTTTGATAAAAACGTTTTACGAAGAAAACCCGAGCTGCCGGGAGCAATAGGCGAGCAGGTGTTTTATAAAACCCGAGTTGCTGGGAGCAGTTGGAGATGTTTACAAAAACCCGAGCTGTTGGGAACAGTCGGAGGTGGAGATGTTTTCGAAAAACAAAGTACTGCACTAGAAGCCACTCGAACAATTAACACGTGCAACCAAATTACCTGACATGGGTAGGGCTTAGCCGGAAGCTTGTCTGTTTTAGTATTGGGGATCTCATACTTTCTATGGGGGCTGGGCCCTCGAAGCCGGGTTGTCGTCTGTACAAGAAAATACACATGTGAATAGACTCGCGCCGGACGATTACGGCGGGTCTCCAGCCGTGGCGTTGTGGCGTCCCGAGAAAAGACCATGGGTCTAGTGGAGCACACGGTGCCGGGGAGAACAAACCTACTGGGAGGCCCCGATACTAGGGTGGACATAGTGGAAAGCTTTGATCAGGTCATCCGGACCCCCCACATACTGTCGTATGATGGACCGTGGCAGACACGGCGGAAGGACCGTTTGGTGTGGGCAAAGTGTACACCCTTTGCATAGTGTAAATCTGTTCGAATAACCGCGTCCGCGGTCATGGACGCTTGGAAAGGCCCCTGATCTAGGCGTATGGGTGTTTTAGTTTTAAAAACGAAGTGTTTCTTGTAGGAAAACAAGGAGGCAATAAGGAGGTACCTAGGAGATTTGGAATTTGGGCGACGATGGTTGATCTCAGGGAGACAACCAGTCCGATCTCAAGTCAGGAAAAAGGGTTACCCCTATCCTAGTATTTTGACAAACTTTTACAAAAGAAAGTTTTTCAGTACTTAGATATGTCCTTGCTATATCTAAGAGAAGAGAATTCTAACTCTAATTGTTTTCTTCAACAAAGATATAGAGATGTCGTACTCTCTATGTCTGAAAATCATGGTGTTCGAAAATAGCCCTATAGTTGTATATAGGAGCTATCCCAGTTTTCGAAAATGCTTTATTTGCATTACCATTAAAAAACTGGACCCTAGAGGTGGTCTTACGAGTACGTAATTGTACTCATGTGGCTCTGTCCCTGGATATTCAAATGTCCAGATTACAACGAGGAGGCCTACGTCGAGGAGGAGGAGTATGACGACGACTTCGCCGCGTAGCTGTCACCGCTCAACTGCACTTGTAGGATTGGCGTTTGGAGACGACGAGGGTCCACGCTAGCAACGACCTTCCGTTGTATCGTAGTTAATTTCGTCTTGTGCGATGAGTTTTGCAGACTTGATTGTATGACCGTTCTTGTGTTGTAGTACTTTTTATTCGTACGATTTGAATGATGTAACTCTTTGATACCAATGTTGGTTATGTGATTGCGATGCACTGATCATTGGTATCGTGATCTCTTACATAACGTGGACATCTCGGACTATGTTTCGAGGGGTTCCCACATTCAACAAAATTATTAAGATGGGCAGCAGCATCATCAGTACTAACACTAGAAAATTGTTCTCTCATAACAAGATTTAACAAAGCAGGTTTGATTTCAAAGAATTCTGCTTTAGAAGCAGGTGGAGCAATAGGAGTGCATATGAAATCATTATTATTTGTGCTAGTGAAGTCACATAACTTAGTATTCTCAGCAGTACTCATTTTAGCAAATTAAAGAGCAAACCGAAAGAAACAATAACAGAAACCAAAATAAAAAATAACTAAACAAAAATAAAAATAAAAATCCAAGTAACTATTTTTTTGAATATTTTATATTAAGCAAACAAGACAGTAATAAAAATAAACTAAGCAAGATAATAACAAAAAAAAAGATTGAGAGTGAGAGGCCTCACTCACAAAAGAACTCTTGTTTCCCCGACAACAACGCCTGAAATTCTTGATGACTTCTGTGTTGATGTTCTCGCAACGTTGGGTTACCCCAAGAGGAAGGTGTGATGATGCAGAAGCAACAAGTTTCCCTTCAATTGTGAAACCAAGGTTACCGAATTAGTAGTAAACTTGAGTTTCCCGGAGATGTCAGCGGCGCTAGAAATTCTCTTGGTGTGTTGCTGACGTGGAACCTGCACACAACACAATCAAAATACTTTGCCCCAACTTAACAGTGAGGTTGTCAATCTCACTGGCTTGTTGTAACAAAGGATTAAACGTATGTGTGGAAAATGATTTTTGTTTGCAGCAAATAACAAGATTGCAGTATGTTGTATTTATCAGTTTAAAGAAAAGGATCGGGTCCACAGTTCACTAGTGGTGTCTCTCCATGCATAATATACATGCGGGTAAACAAATTACAGCTGGGCAATTGACAGAATAAAGAACTACATAACAGTGATGTATTTACAAGTCATGGTCTAGTGTGAGATTCATTTGGGCATTACAACATAATAAATAGACTGTTATCCAACTGCATCTATGACTTATAATCCACCTTCAGGATAGCATCCGCAACACCATTCAGTATTAAGTTGCAAGCAACAGATTATTACATTAAGTTCGTAATGTAAGTAGAAACAAATATCATTAGATAAAGAACTACTATTTTATCCCTAGTAGCAACAGTACATCTACAATCTTAGAGGTTGTTGTCACTCCCCCAAATTAAATAGAGACATGAACCCACTATCGAGCATAAATACCCCCTCTTGAAGTCAGAAGTATCTACTTGGCCAGAGCATCTACTAGTAATGAAGAGCATGCAAGATCATAAATAACGCACTCACAAGATATATGATTAAGAAAATGACATAGTACTCAATTCTTCATCGGATCCTAACAAACACAACATGTAGCATTACATAAAGATGATCTTGATCATGATAGGTAGCTTACAAGATCTAAACATGGTAGCACAAGAGGAGAAGACAACCATCTAGCTACTGCTATGGACCTGTAATCCAAGGATGAATTACTCACACATCAGTCCAGAGGCGGGCATGGTGATGTAGAGCTCTGCGGTGATGATTTCCCTCTCCGGCAGGGTGACGGGGAGAACTTCAGAACCCTCCCGAACTAGGGTTGATGATGGTAGTGGCTTTGGAATGTATCTGGGATAAGTGTTCGGCTTTTAGGTCTTGTTTCATCGGGGGGTATTTGTAGGCGAAAGGGCGTAGGCCGTGGAGGGCCGAGGCCCCGTCAACATGTGCTGGCGCTGCAGGAGTGGGACCCGCACCACCACCTTATAAGGGCGGCTCGGTCCCCTCCCCCGTCTCGTCTTCGGTGTCCTGGAAGCTCCTGTGAAAAATAGGATCTTTGATATTTGAATCCTCCAATTCCGAGAATATTTCCTTAACAGCTTTTATGAAACCAAAAACAGAAGACAACAGGGAACTGACACTGTGGCATCTTGTTAATAGGTTAGTCCTAGAAAATGTATAAAACCTGTATAAAGTGTATATAAAACATGTAGCAATTGGTATAATATAAGCATGGAACGTAAGAAATTATAGATACGTTGGAGACGTATTAACATCCCCAAGATTGTTCTACTCGTTCCGAGTAGCTAAAACGATAAAAAGAATAATTTTTGAAGTGACATGCTTTCACACAATCTTGATCATATAATAATGTAATGCATGTAAATTGAGATCAAATGAATAAAAGTTGTAGTTTATATTGATATCAAATGGGTAATAAATAGACAAGTAGGTATAACAAAGTAAAACTTACAATGAATAAATACTAGAGAACAATCAATCGTGCAAAGTAAATACTAAAGATGTTTTAAGCTTCAAAAACAATAATATAATCATATAATGCATCCAACACACATGACAACTTTCTGAAAGGATCAAGTCAAGCAATAACAATATGAACGTAGAACATCATCTCTCTATTTGTTTACTTAAAAACAAGCAAGCGTTCAACGTTGTTTCCTGCCACCAGGATGTTTTGGCTAAGAGAATGTTAATGGGGGTTCGGAAGGCTAACGGAAGAAAGGCTCTCAAATCTGAAGTGATCATTAGACAAGAGAAAATCTTACAATCGAAGCTATGCAAAGAGTAGTGATTGCCACACAACGGATGCACATAGAGCTATAAGTGTATGAAAGCTCTCCAATGAAACTAGTGGGGGTGCATCCAACTTGCTTGATCACGAAGATCTTGAGCGCTTTTAAGGAGGCTCATCATTGGAATATACAAGCCAAGTTCTATAATGTAAAGTTCCCCACATAGTTATGCAGGTAAAACATGGAAACTTTCTCATATGGAGTAAAGGTGATAAACATGAGCACAAATGATGACTATGAATACTACAGGTGCTATAACATGAACACAAGTGTGGATAAATAGTGGTAATGTTGCCCCTTTTTATTTTTATTTTTTCTTTCTTTTTTATCTTTTTCTATTTTTTTTTTCTTTTTTTCTTTCTCTTTTCGATGGCCTCCATGACTCTTTTCACTTTTATGGGCCAAAATTCTAATATGACAACTCACTTTTGATACATATGACTGATAATGAATAATACATAATGTATATGAAACGGTGCCTCTGCCACTGTAGCAGGATATGCAATGATCTAGTGTAACATGGGTAAAACCAATGTTCCAGATATCAGCCGATATGGCAATATTTCGGCCGATATATAGGAAATCGGTGTATGAACGGTAGGATAAGTGTCTACCGTCCCTGTTTATCGGTCCGGGCGATAAATCGGTCTGCCAAGCGATTTATCACGATTTTCCCGATAAATTCGTGGGTCCCATTTGTCTGAAAACAGAAGAAAAAAAATTACTGCCCCGCCGCTTCCCATATTCCAGAAATCTCGTGCGTGATACACGTCCCCTCGATCCCTGTCCCAGACTCCTTGATGCATGTCCCAGACAGCTCCTCTCCCATCGATCATTAACACCACCCGCCGCCCGCCGCCATGATCCCCTCCGGTGACTAGAGCTAGCTCGCACCGGTCCGAGCTCGCCGCCGCCTGCACTCCTCCTCCTCCAGTCCGTCCTCACCTCATCCCCGACTCCAGCACCCGCCTGAGCTCGCCGCCCCCTGCAGTCGTCCCTCCTCCCTCGCCTCATCCCCGACTGCGGCACAACAGCACCCGCCCGAGCTCGCAGCCCGCCTACAGGCCTCCCTCCTCTCTCTCCTCGTCCTCGACTCCAACACGGCAGCACCCGTCCGAGCTCGCCGCTCGCCTAAAGGCCTCCCTCCTCCCTCGCCTCGTCCTCGACTCCAGCACAGCAGCACGCGCCCGAGCTCACCGCCATCGTCATGAGAAGCAGGACGGCTAGGAGCATGACGACCTGCACTCCTCCCTCGTCCAGAGCAGCGACCATGAGCCATGGTATTGCCCAATTCGATTCTATTTATTTTGTTCTTGATCTATTCAACTAGTACTTGAGATTAGGCTATCAACTATTGAATTAGTGAATTAGTGATGCACTAATGAAACAGATTAGTGAATGTGAATTAGAGATGCAATTCAACTTTTTCTATTTTTGGTTCATTGTTTGTAGTCTGAATGTCTGATACAGAATGGGTGCTGGTTTTTATGTGTGTTGATGGCTTCGGGTACAGAGGTTGCTAGCTCCACACTAATGAGAACGTCATATGACATGGCTTGGGAGTTTGCTGAGATGGTCGATCCAATTGATACGCAGAGGCTCAGGTGCAAGCTGTGTGGAAAAACTATGTTTGGAGGGGTCACTAGGATGAATGAGCACATTGGTCAGATCAAGGCAATGTGTCCAGCTTATGCAGGCCACACAAGATCAGATTTCTCGGGCTTTTGCAGCACATGAGGCACCAAAGAAAAGGAAGAACGAAAAAGAAAAGCAAGAAGCAGAACTTAGAGTTGCGGTCGCCATAGAGGTTGATGAGGATGATCAAGAAAAACTTGATGAAGTTGGGAATGGTGATCCAAAGAAGGGATCTATGGATCAATATGTTGCTCCAATTGATCCTTCGATCCCGCTGAAATCAAATAAAAAACAATAGACTATAAATGATAGTGTTGATAAGAAAAGGGCCTATAGAGTTGGGCAATATTTGGCTAGATGGATGCATAAGAAAAATGTTCCATTCAATGCTATCAATGATGATGGTTTAAAACAGTTTTGTTAGGCTGTTGGTCACTATGGTCCTGATTGGAAGCAACTGTCGCAATACATGATCCGAGAGAAGATGTTGTTGCAAGAGGTGGAAAGGACTAAGGATTTGTTGAAGCCACATGATGTTGAGTGGGTGGATATGGGGTGCTCTGTCATGACCGTTGCTTGGACGGACAAGAAAAGGAGGAGTATCATGAACTTGTGTGTGCATTGCAAGTTGGGGGCCGTATTTCTTGGATCAAAGGAGGCGTCATCCGATGCACACACAAGTCAATACATTTTCGACGATGTATGAATGCAATGAGAAAATAGGTACAAATATAATATCTTCAACTTCCTCTTACACATTATTTTCATCATGTGGATTGTATGCTCAATATTATTATGTGCATATTGTGTTTTGGATTGTTGTTTTGTAGGTAATGAAAATGTTGTCCAAGTAGTCATAGATAATGCTTCAAATAACATGGGAGAAAAAGCAATATTGAAAAGTAAAAGGCCCAAACTATATTGGACATCATGTGCAACTCACACCATCAACTTGATTGTAGAAGCAATTGGAAAGTTGAAGCAATTCGGTCCAACAATAACAAAAGCTAAAGATATGACTATTTTTCCTTTATGCACATCATGCCACATTGGCCTTGATGAGGTCCTATACCAAAAGAAGAGACATTGTTAGACCGGGGGTGACTAGATTTGCTTCAGCATTTCTTACGTTGCAAAGTCTTGCTGCTAAGAGGATGCAACGAAAGGATTTGTGTTGTAGTGATACTTGGGACAATTGCAAGGCCACAAGAACAAAAAAAGGTAAGTTGGGTCATGCAACAATAAATAGTAGGGCATTTTGGAAAAATGTGTCTCTTTGCATCAAGGTACTGTTTACTAAGCTTCAAAATGTACTTGTGTTTGTTGGACAGCATGTTTATTTATTGCTTTCTGGATCAAGTGCTTCTTTGATTGTTTACTAAATTACTAATGGTGTGCAAGGTTTTCGAGCAATTGGTGAAGCTACTTCGGTTGGCTGATAATGACGAGCAGTCCATGGCCTCTATGTATGGAGAAATAGTAGAAACAAAGAAGGCAATATTGGTTGCGGTTGATAATTTGGAGAAGGACTATAGGATGATCATTAATGCCATGGAGACCATGATGAATGAGAGGCTAGATGCCCCATTGCATATGGCTGCATATGCCTTAAATCCATATTATAGTTATGCTACCACAAGCATATTTATGGATGTGTAAGTCATGTCCGCTTTGATGGAAGTTATTGAACAATTTTATCTTGATGATGATGAGAAGCGAAATAAAGCTCTTAACATAGACTTGCACATGTTTAAAAAGAAGGAAGGCGTGATTGGGAAGGTGGCTGCCACGAAAGCAATTAGCAGTGCAAATTTCAATGCCGGTAAGCTCGTTCTCAAGATAATTGTGCCATATTGCATTTCTGAAATTTCTGGGCTGATGCATAATACTATATATTTTGTACAAATGTAGGCGAGTGGTGGGCAACTTATGGACTAAAAACACCTACCTTGATGTACATTGCTTTGAGGATACTCAACTTGACCACAAGTTCATCCGGATGTGAAAGAAACTGGAGTGTTTTTGAACAAGTAACTCTCAACTTACAAATGCTCAAATCTGATTCATACATTATTTTCCCAAAATGTGAAGGACTAAGCTTCATTTTGAAATTTGTAGGTGGATGCAAAGAGAAGAAACAAATTAGATGTGCGTCGTAGGGACGATTTAGTTTATGTTCAATTCAATGGAAGAATGATGGACAAGAGGAAGAAGTACTTCACATCTTCAGATATTCTTATCGGTGAAGATGCTTCTATGGCACAAGATTGGATATGTGAAGGTGCTTATGTTGATGCGGAGCAGGTTGATCCCATCACGGGCCTTAGTTCCACGGCCACGGGAGAAAGGGAAATTGGCAGTGTATTTGGTTCTTCGGACTTTGTTGAGCGTCGTAGAAGTCAAAGAGTGAGAGAACTTCATGAAGTGGGAGATTTTGTTTGATGATGAAGAATCTGATCATGTGGTTGTCAATGAGGATGACATTGACTATGAGTCTGATGATGATGTGGTGAAGGAAGGCAGTGTCAATGAAGATGAGGAGGGGGATGTGATGGAGACCTTATTCTTGTGGCTTCCTTTTTTGTTGCGATTTGTTCAAACCATGCTTGCTGTTTGTGAAACATGTTTGTTGTTTGTGAACCATGCTTGATTTTTTGAGGACATGAGGTCGTGGACCTATGTATTGCTGGCTTGCTGCAATATGCTATATGCTTATCTTTCATTGTTTGTCATTTATTTCATTTTCAAGTACTGGTCATGTGAGTGCACCTAAGTTTCATGATGAAAATATGAAATTAGGCAACTATGTTGTTCAGTATTATATTTCTATGCAAAGTTTACATTATTTTGGTTAGATAAACCTGAGATTTTTTAAAAAATTATGCCGATATATAGTCGACCGATAAATTCGATTAATCATCCGATAAGCCGATTTATCTCATCTCAGGTGTCGACCGATCCGGTACCGATAAGCGATATCCCCAACATTGGGTAAAACCACACATCAGCTGTAAAGAATCATGCAAGCCAATATATAAATGATAAATGACAACAAGTCATGTAATGTAAGATGGAAGTTGCATTGCAATATATCTCGGAATAGCTATGGAAATGCTGTAGTAGGTAGGTATGGTGGATGTTTTGAGTAAGAAATTTGGCTTATGTGTAGGATAACATGATGAAGATCTCCCACGAGTTTTGGATGTACCCGCGAAGTATGCACTAACTCTCAATGTGAGAAAGGGCAATGCAAAGTACCGAAGAGGCTAGCAAATATGGTGGTGTATGTGCCATGAAAACAGCAACTTAGAACTCACAAGAAATAATATTCCAACCAAACAAATATGATACTAAAGACATAATGTGTCAAATGAACAAGTCACTATTGGGACCCCGACCGTAGCTCATAACAGAAAGTCATTACGGTTGCTTTTAACATTAGAATTCGTATACCATTATGCTATCAACTGGATATTTAAGTGTGGCACAGCTTCAAGTTTTCTAGACCAACCACTAATCATTCCACTTTACTAAACCATCATGTTTACCATTAAGCATATTAATATCTCAAACAACATCAATGATTCAAGTGACACAATTTAATGATCTACAAGATTATGTATCATTTGATCATATCATCTACCACATTTAATATTTTATGTTCTTAACCAAACACCAATCAACTTATTTAAATGTAAACTCTCCAAGTATTTAACAATGAGATATGAGAGTATAACATAAGAAAACTAACAGCTCTAACAATAGATGCATGAAAAACAAGAGCTAATAGTATTGAAGTAACATAGAAGAATACTCAACAAATATAAGTAAAGAATACGAGTGTTCATAATAAAAAGCAGAGCATGTCTCTCTCCCTCAAAGGAATGCTAGGATCCATTTTATTCAGAGAATGAAAATAACAAAAAAACAAAAAAAAACAGACGCTTCAAAGTAAAGCACATAAGATCTGTCAGAATTAAAATATAGTTTCACTAGGGATGACCTAATAGTTTGTTGATGAAGAAGGGGGTGCCTTGGGCATGCCTTGGGCATCCCCAAGCTTTAACACTTGAGTATTCTTGAAATATGCTTGGGAGACCCACGGGGGCATCGCCAAGCTCAGGCTCTGTCATCTTCTTGATCACATCACATCACCTTCAGAGAGATCCTTGAAAACTCCCTACACACCAAACTCAAAATAGACTTCATTACAGGGTTAGTGCATGAAAAAATCTTATATTCTGTATGAACACAATTTCTACCAATGCTACTGGATAATAGCTACAGACACTGATACTTTATCGAACAAAAAGATCCATTCAAAATAGTAAAAGAGGCATGCAAATAAAAATTGCAGCATCTATCAAAAACTAAACAGTCCGTAAAGACGATTTTTTTTGGAGGAACTTAACTTGCTCAAATCATAAAACTCAAAACTAATGAAAGTTGAATACATATCTATGGAACACGCAAAGGAAATATCAGGTCATTTTGATTTTGCCATAATTAGTTATAAATTAACGGTCAACAGCAAAAAACTGTTCCTGCGCAGGAATCCAAATCTAGCATCAACTTTCAACTAGAGCTTTAACTCTACACAACAATGCAATAAAATAAAGATACAATGAATTGCTGTAGAGGTAAGCATGTTATATGACACAAAATAAAATGACAGAAACAAAAAGTGATTTGTCTCGCTTAAACGCTTTTCTTAAACGCCTTTTAGCTAGGCACAGAAAGTTAAACTCAAGTGTTTCCAATAGATGAAGCATCAACATCATAATTTGTACGAATGATAGAGTCAAAAGGTAGCTTCATTCGTTTTCTAGAGAAGTGTTCCATAGCTTTATTGAGTGCGAATTGGTATCTAATATTTCCTTCTTTCATATCAATAATAGCACCAACAGTTCTAAGAAAAGGTCTTCCCAACACAATTGGACAAGAGGGTTGCATTCAATATCCAAGAAAATAATATTAACGGGAACAAGGTTATTGTTAAGCATAATAAGAACATCATTAAATCTCCATCAAGGCTTCTTTATAGCATTATCAATAAGAAAAACATCCAAATAGCAATGTCCCAATGGTGGCAAATCAAACTTATCATAGAGCTTTTTAGGCATAACAAAGATACTTGCACCAAGGTCACATAAAGCATTGCAATCAAATTCATCCACTTTTATTTTAATGATGGGCTCCCAACCATATTCTAACTTCCTAGGGATAGAAGTTTTAATTTCTCTTCCCTATCCTTAATGAGAGCATTTGTAATATCAGTTGTAAATTCTATGTTCATGGCACAAGCATTAGGATTTGTGACCAACTTTTGTAAGAACTTAATAACATCAGATATATTACAATTATGAAAATCTAAATTATTATCATCAAAGCAAACCAAACCACCTTCTCCTATGATTTCAAAAATTTCAGCACTTTTATCAAGACTAGTTTCAGCAATTTTAGGCATTTTTTCTTATTGGAAGAAGTAGAGGAAACATAGCCAACACCAATTATGTTACCATTAATAAGAGGAGGTTTACTAGCACGTGAGGCAACTTTATTTTCAGTAGTATTAATAGTAAAGACTTTAACAATATTATCTTCATTAACTAGTTCTTTCTCTCTTTCCCATCTAGCTTGTAGTTCAGCCATCATCCTAACATTTTCATCAATTCTTACTTGAATGGCATTAGCAGTGGCAAAGGGATTATTATCAATATTCTCAGGTTTAGAAGACATTTTATTTATCAAAGAAGATTGAGCATCAGACATAGAGGAAATACAAGTTTCGGCATTAGTAATTTTTCCTTGCAGACCCAAAATCTCCTTATTTAAATTTTTCATTTGATAACTTATGTTTCATAACATAGCAGATTGTACCTCCATGGTTTTAGTGAATACTTTATTTTGCTCCTATTGAGTTTGCATGAAAAATTATTGGCTCTTTCAATTTCTAAAATCCTTTCCTCAACATTTATTTTACCATAAGAATTAGCATAACTATTACCATATTTAGGAGAATAGGGCTTATAGTTGTTATTACCATAATTGTTCTTATAGGCATTTTGTTGAAATTATTATTTTTAATGTAGTTCACATCAACATGCTCTTCTTGTGCAACCAAATAAGCTAAAGGAACATTATTTGGATCAATATGAGATTTACCATTCACAAGCATAGCCATAATAACATCAGTCTTTTTACTCAAAGAAGAGGTTTTTTCAACATAATTTACCTTCTTACATTGAGGAGCTCTTTCAGTATGCCACTCAGAATAATTAACCATCATATCATCAAGAAGTTTTGTTGCAGCCCCCAAAGTGATGGACATAAAGGTACCTCCTACAGCCGAATCCAACAAGTTTCTCGAAGAAAAAATTCCAGTCCTGCATAAAAGGTTTGGATGATCATCCAAGCAGTCAGTCCATGGGTAGGGAAATTTTTTACCAAAGATTAATTCGTTCCCAAGCTTGAGAAACATGTTCATTATCATATTGTTTAAAGTTCATAAAGGTACTTCTTAAGAAAATGATCTTAGCAGGAGGATACTATTTTCCAATGAAAGCATCTTTGCATTTAATCCATGAATCAATACTATTCCAAGGAAATGAAAGCAACCATTCTTTAGCTTTTCGTTTCAAGGAGAAAGGAAATAATTCCAGTCTTATAATATCACCATCTATATCCTTGTATTTTTGCATTTCACAAAGTTCAAAAAAATTATTAAGATGGGCAGCAGCATCATGAGTACTAATACCAGAAAATTGTTCTCTCATAACAAGATTTAACAAAGCAGGTTTGATTTCAAAGAATTCTGCTTTAGAAGCAGGTGGAGCAATAGGAGTGCATATGAAATCAATATTATTTGTGCTAGTGAAGTCACACAACTTAGTATTCTTAGCTGTATTCGTTTTAGCAAATTAAAGAGCAAACCGAAATAAACAAAAACAGAAACCAAAATAATAAATAACTAAACCAAAATAAAAATAACAATGCAAGTAACTAATTTTTTTGAATTTTTTATATTAAGGAAACAACACAGTAATAAAAATAAACTAAGCAAGACAATAACAAAATAAAAAGATTGAGAGTGAGAGACTCCCCTCACAGAAGACTCTTGTTTCCCCGGCAACGGCGCGAGAAATTCTTGACGACTTCTGCGTTGATGTTCCCGCAGCGTTGGGTTACCCCAAGAGGAAGGTGTGATGATGCAGAAGCAACAAGTTTTCTCTCAGTTGTGAAACGAAGGTTATTGAACCAATAGGAAACTTGAGTTTCCCCAAGATGTCAGCGGCGCTAAAAATTCTCTTGGTGTGTTGCTGACGTGGAACCTACACACAACACAATCAAGATACTTTGCCCCAACTTAACAGTGAGGTCTTCAATCTCAGTGGCTTGATGTAACAAAAGATTAAACGTATGTGTGAAAAATGATTTTTTTTGCAGAAAAGAACAGGATTGAAGTAGGTTGTATTTATCAGTTTAAAGAAAAGGACTGGAGTCCACGGTTCACTAGTGGTATCTCTCCATGGCTAATAATAGCATACATGCGGGTACACAAATTACAGCTAGGCAATCGACATAATAAATAACTACATAACAATGATGCATTTACAAGTCATGGTCTCTAGTGTGTGATTCATTTGGGCATTACAACATAACAAATAGACTGTGATCCAACTGCATCTATGACTTATAATCCACCTTCAGGATAGCATCCGCAACCCCATTCAGTATTAAGTTGCAAGCAATATATTATTGCATTAAGTAAAGTGCATAATGTAAGATTGAACAAATATCCTTTGATAAAGAACTATTGTTTTATCCCTAGTAGCAATAGTACATCTACAATCTTAGAGGTTGTTGTCACTCCCTCAGATTAAATAGAGACATGAACCCACTATCGAGCATAAATACCCCCTCTTTTAGTCACAAGTATCTACTTGGCAAGAGCATCTACTTGTAACAGAGAGCATGCAAGATCATAAATAACGCACTCACAAGATATATGATTAAGAAAATGACATAGTACTCAATTCTTCATCAGATCCCAGCAAACACAACATGTAGCATTACATAAAGACGATCTTGATCATGATAGGTAGCTCACAAGATCTAAACATGGTAGCACAAGAGGAGAAGACAACCATCTAGCTACTGTTATGGACCCGTAGTCCAAGGATGAACTACTCACGCATCAGTCTGGAGGCGGGCATGGTGATGTAGAGCTCTCCGGTGATGATTTCCCTCTCCGGCAGGGTGCCGGGGAGAGCTTCTGAACCCTCCCGAACTAGGGTTGACAACGGCGGCGGCCCTGGAACATGTCTGGGAAAACTGTTCAGCTCTTAGGTCTTGTTTCATCGGGGATATTTGTAGGCGAAAGGGCGTAGGCCGTGGAGGGCCCAGGCCCCGTCAACATGTGCTGGCGCGGCAGGAGTTGGACCCGCACCAGCACCTGATGAGGGCTGCTCGGTCCCCTCCTTCGTCTCGTCTTCGGTGTCCTGGATGCTCCCGTGAAAAATAGGGACTTTGGTATATGAATCGTCCAATTCCGAGAATATTTCCTTAACAACTTTTCTGAAACCAAAAACAGCAAAAAACAGGGAACTGGCACTTTGGCATCTTGTTAATAAGTTAGTCATAGAAAATGCATAAAACCCGTATAAAGTGTGTATAAAACATGTAGCAATTGGTATAATATAAACATGGAACATAAGAAATTATAGATACATTGGAGACATATCAAGGAGCTGGTGAAAAAGTGATTTGTCCTACTAGTCCCACGTGAACTCCAACTTTTTTCTGGTGCTGTTGTCGGAGAGCTGGTGGAAGGTTATCTCACAACAAACTCAACTTCATCAGCAACTTGTGTAAACACCTAAGCTTGGGGAGGTTGCACCTACATGAGCATCATCTCGTCCATCTTTAACTTCAAAGCATTTTATTTTGTTTTTTTATTGTCTTGCATATCATATTCATATTTCGGTTTGATCTTTTCTTTTCAGTTTTGCATTTATTAATTCGGTTTGCATTGTTTAGTATCCTTTTACTTTCAGTTTTCCTTTAAAAAAATTAGAAACACATAAAAACTTGCAAAATGGGAGATCGGACAAAGTTGTGTGATTACACAAACACACCAAACGATCAATTCATTGCTAGGCCCATTGCCACACCTGAGATAAAAGCTCATAATTATGAAGTAAGTCCTAGTTTGTTGAACTTGATAACTAGGGAACTATTTGGCGGTTGTGCTATGGAGTATGCCTCTATGCATCTTCATGATTTAGTTGAAATATGTGACATGCAAAAATTTAAGAATGTTGAAAGTGACATTCTAAAACTAAAACTATTTCCGTTCTCACTTAAGGAAAAAGCTAAAGAGTGATTGCATTCATTACCTACTGGTAGTATTAATTCTCGGGATGTTTTAAAAGAAGCTTTATTAAGAACTATTATCCCAGGTTAAAATTTTGCAGAATAGAAACAATATTCTCTCTTATAGGAAAAATGAAAATGAACACGTTGCTTTGGCTTGGGATAGGATAAAAGTTATGCTTGGAACTTGTCCATCTCATGAAGTTAATGAATGGACCATATTACACTCTTTTTATAATGGTCTAAATTACATGTCTAGAAATAGCCTTGATTCCGCTGCTCGAGGAGCTTTCATGGGAAAAACTATAGTAGAAGCTAAGAACATATTGGAAAGTATTTTCCGAAACTATAGTTAATGGCATACTGAGAGAGCACCTAATCCCTCTGGAAAGTAAACTCCATAGAAGAAACAAATGATGGGTAAACTAAAATGGAAAATATTCTTGCTTTCGTTAGTAAACAAAATATTGAAAATGTCCCCTTGCAAGAATTAGTTGGAAATAATCCTCAGAGTGTTGATGTTTTGTTAGAAACTATGGTAATAATGGGAATGGTGATAACAAATATAATTCTTATAATAATCCCCCATATGTTCTAAACAACCGTCTTTTTGTTCCATATTCTAATACTGGTGATAATAAATGGAAACCTAATAATATGCCACCAAGCAATGATAATTTTGGTAATCAACAAGAGGCTAAGAAAATTCTTATGGAACAAGTTGCCAGCCATAGTACCATTATACAAGAGTTAAATAAGTGTGTTGCTTCTATTAGTTCTAATATTAAAGGCTTACAACTCCAAGCTACAGGACTAGACAAAGCCCTTTCAAAGCTAGTTGATAATCAGCCACTTTATTTAGTGTCTGCAGGGAAACCACAAGCACCACATGTGGTTGGAATGAATTCTATTATTGTTTCTGAATATGCTCCTCTTACTTTGGAGAGAACTCTTAATGAATTATTATCCTGAATATTTGTTGCCATTTATGTTTCAACTTGTTGGTTTAGAGGAAGAAGTTAATGAAATAGAAGATGATGAATCTCTTATGTTAATTGAGTTAGAGAGAATAGTTGAGAAAGTTAAAATGCTTAGTGAAGTCAAGGAACCATTGCTTGACTTAGAGAATTGTAGCTTTCATGAATCAATATCTATCTTACAAAAGTTTGCAAGTGATCCTTCCATCAACACTAACCAAGCAGGTTTTGGTACTTATATCTCTAATCATGTACTAAAAGAAAAGATTGATAGGTACAACCAAGAAGCTATAATACCACCTAAGCTTGGGGATATGTGGATTCCCAAAGTACTAGTAATTATTGGAAAAGAGACACACCATGCAATACTTGATCTAGGATCTAGTGTCTCTGTTTTATCTAAAGATTTATATGAAGTACTTGAATTAAAGAATCTTCAAAATTGCTCTATTGAACTACAACTTGCCGATGATTCTATTAAACATGCTTTAGGAGAAGTAAGTGATGTTATGATAAAATTACATATGACATTTGTGCTTGTTGATTTTCTAATCATGGATATGGGGACTAAAACCTCTAGTCCAATTATTTTTGGAAGACCTACTCTTCGTACTACGGGTGATATTATTGATGATAAGGAAGTCAATGTGAAGTTTCAGTTTCCACACAAGAAGTGCATGGAACACTTCCCAAGGAAGAAGGACACACCAAAGTTCAAGGTCCCTCATGAGCTTCGTCCATCATAAATATTAAGTAAGAAACCCTAGCTACATGGCTATAAAGAAAGCGCTTTACGGGAGGCAACCCGATTGTTTTTTATTATTATTTGTGTCCTCTTGCTGTAACAAGATAATTAGTTTTTAGTTTAGTTTCTGGAATTTTTTATAAATTGCCAAGTTTTACCATTTTCGATTGAAAAAGTTGCTTATTGTTTTCGGACATTTTATATTCCAGCACGAGTCTGCGCACGGTATGATTTATAATTCCTATTCTTGAAACTACTATTAAGAGAAAAATTGAACTGTAGTTGCAAATTTTCATCCTCTGTATGCATGAATGATTTCATGATTTTAGGACATATTAAGTGGGGTAAAAAAAATTGTTTTGCTGCTGCTGTTTTTCTGGACAGATTTTGTCCCATTTGGTTTGATGCATTCTTTGAACTTTTAAGTTGAATATTTTTGATTGATTTGGAACATTTGTTTAAGGATTTCATGCAGCAAGCAATTCATCTATTTTATGCCTACTAATGCAGAAAAGGAATGGGAGAAACGGTGTTTTGAAGTTTTTCACAGGGATTAGATGAGATGGACCAAGAGCTATCGAAGGAAGGTGAAAACCATAAGCTTGGGGATGTGAAGACAACCGCACTGGACCAACACACTCTCGGTTTGCGCACGTCTAACTTCTGTTTTTCGATCAATGCACGTTATCGCATAAACTTGAAGCGTCTTTTTGTTCTTTTTATTTCGGTTTGAATTTTGTTTTCTTGAGACAACTACTATAATTTATGTTATGAGAGAGCTACTAGAAGTTTGGGTTGAATTAAGTTGGATGCTATTAAAATTTTGGGATAGGGATGTTTGAGTTGATTCAAAAAGATACAAATAGTTGCATGATTCATGTGCTTTTAAATAAGTATTAATTTGCAAGTGTTTTATCAAGAGCTATATTTTATTCATGTTTTGATGCTGAATGTTAATTTACTTTGTTTAACATGTATTGATTAGTTCTATGGACACTTATGCATGAATTTAGACAGTCAACTTTCTCCCTCTTGCTAGCCCAATAATTCCAACTAGTAAAAACTTGTTTTCCAACACCTTCAAACCAAAGTTACTCGAGTGACTCCACCATATCTACCTATTAGCTTTCTGCTATTCCAAGTCTCATGTTATATTTTTTTATCTATGCTTCCAAATAAAAAAATGCTTATGGTTATGTTTGATATGGGAAAAGTGGTCAGAAAGCTCTCACGAACTTGAAGGCACACTTTACTTTTATTGCACTTAATAAGCCTGAATCATTGTGACTAAAATTTTGAAGTTGTGTGGTTGACAAGAGTGTTGGTTGGGAGTTAGACCATCTGTGATGTCACAAGGCAAGCTTTCAACATTTGACTTATTTATATTCAGTTGATATCATGTACTTTTGTTTATGGATGCCTAACATGGTGCCAAATGAATGCGGAAACTTAGTAAGTTCGAGGAGTTTGTATAAGTACTAGAGAGACGCCTGGCTGCTAACCTAAGCCATGCATAATTCATGGTGGAAATTTACAGCATACCAAAGTGGACATTCAGTGATGCACTTCACAATAAAAGCTATACCCATGGTAAATAAAAGAGTGTTGAGATTGTTCATTGTCTATTTGTCTTGTCATTTTGACCTGGGCTAGTTCCATGTCTGAGGAAAAGGGTACCCAAGTTGACGTTCTTGATGACGCTATTATTACTTGCAATGACTAGAACTTGAACATGCTTGATTTCTAAGTTGAGTAAAACCATGGAGGAGGTACTTGTATTCACGGGGCATGAGGCATTCAACCCATTCTTTGTCAAGCACATTACTCGCATTTTCTTTCACTTTAACTTTAATGATTCAAGATGGATAGGGGCAATGAGAGCTCAACACTATTGAATACCATGTTTCAAACATAAATTTAAGTAGAGGCGTTTGGAAGCTATATGAAACTTATTCATGGTTTGCCTCTACTTATTTATCTATCTTTCCAAAGTTTCTACCTTTTACATTCAGATTTTACAAGAATACTATATAACCATTGTGAATTATGATTGAACGTCCTTACATTGAATATTTGATATCACTTTATAATATATCTTGTATATTACTACTCCTTTGGGAATAAATCATTTGACTTTGTGTAGCAATAGTAATCATCTTGGATATCCAATGACAGTATTAAAATGCAAAGTCCATGTTAGTTTTATCACCTTCATACTCGAGGAGGAGTATTGGTTAAGCTTGGGGATGTTGATGTACGGCAAATACATACATGAACTTTGCATTGTATTACTTGTTATTTCATCATATTTGCATCATATAAGGTTTACATTAATGTTTATATTGATTATGGGAATATTTCACAGTTTCCCTATTTTTCTGGAATTGACCTTGTGCTGGCAGAAAACCATATTTTCCATATTTTGATGTTTTATGGACACAAACGACGTCCAAATGACCTAATATTTCACGAGGATCATTTTTTGGAAGTAAGAAGGAGTAGGAGCCAAGGAAGAGCACGAAAAGAAGCCCGAGGACCAAAAGAGGTGGTCCCACACGGCCAGATTCCTTGGCCGCGTGGGGACTCGCTGATTGGCCATCGTGGCTCCAATGTCGTCGATCTTCGTCTTTGTGTCTTTCACTTGAACTAAAAATGACTATAAAAATAGTCCCCCGGCGGCTTTCTGAAGAGAGCGCCGCAGAAACACAAAACCACGAAACGAAGACCTAGAGTTGCAGATTGGAGGGGGGAAACTTCGGCAGGGCGCTGCCGGCGTGGTCGCCATATTCTCCAACGACTCCACCATCGTCACCATGGTGAAGAGGGAGTAGTCCACCCCTGGACTATGGGTTTGTGGAAGTACTTATGTATCTCTTCTCTCTTTATTTTCACTAATTAGCACCGTATGAGCTGCATTACATTATTACGGTCATCTTTGTATTACCTTTATGGTGGATCTTTTTATGAGCTAATATATGTGAGATTGCAATAGTTTTGTTTCAGCTATGAAAGTAGATGCATATTATGTAGCCCGTTCTTGTTTACTTGTTTTGATCAAGCATGTGTATGAGAGCGTGTGAGGGGGAACGTGTGCATTAGGTGGAGTAATAGGGGGTGGCTAGTTCAGGAAGACGACAACTGAAATCTCGCGATCCACTTGGGTGCTTACCTTACTTTGTTACCTCACTAGGGATAAAGAAAATACCATGCTACCGGGGATGTTGGGTGTGACCATGCCACGTCTCCATGACTAGATCTAGCACGTTCTTATTTTAACTTCATATCACTGAACTTATGGCCATACTCTGTTTTATCGTAATACTAGGGTGATCGATTTAATTCCCATCTTAGTGGAGTATAAGAGAGATTAATAAACAAAACATCTCTAGGTTATGATGTGATGCCCATATAATTATATCTTGTCATAAAACATTGTTGCAATCACTTGTGTTCCATTATTTAGCACTATATTAAAGAGAGAGTGCATTTGTGAAACTATGAACCCCGGTCCAATTTTAATCATAAGAAACATGGATGCTCATGGTGGTGTGTGGTTGGGAAACCCCAAGAGGAAGGTGTGAAGTAGTGCAGCAGCAAGATTTCCCTCAGTTATAAAACCAAGGTTATCGAACAAGTAGGAAATGAGAATTCCCTCGAGGTGTCAATGGCGCCAGAAATTCTTGGTGGCGTATAGTTGACGTGAAGCCTAGACACAACACAATCAAAGTATTTTGTCCCAACTCAACGGTGAGGGTGTCAATCCCCCCGGCTTGCTGTAACAAAGGATTAAACGTATGTGTGGAAGAAAGATGTTTGTTTGCACAAAGTAACATGTTTGCAGTTTGTGGTTTATCATATTAAACAGAAGGACCGGGGTCCACAGTTCACTAGTGATGTCTCTCCATAAATAATAATAACATTCATGCGGGTAAACAAATTACTGCTGGGAATTGAAAAAATAATGATGAGAAAACCAATGCATATACCAAATTATGATGTCTAGTGTGAGATTCATTTGGGCATTACAACAATATACATAGACCGTTGCAACCGCATCAATGACTAATAATCCACCTTCTGGTTAGCGACTGCACCCCTTTCAGTATTAAGTTGCATGTAACAGATTATCGCCTTAAGCACTATGTGTAAAGTAAGTAAGTAACATTATCCTTAGACCAAGTACTACTATTTTATCCCTAGTAGCAACAATACATCTTCAACCTTAGAGCTAGCTGTCACCACCCAAGATTTAATAGAGACATGAACCTACTATCGAGCATAAATACCCCTTCTTGGAGTCAGAAGCATCTACTTGGTCAGAGCATGCAAGATCATTAAATAGCACACACATGTATTATGAAGCAATAACTTTAGTACTCAATATTCATCGGATCCTAGCAAACACAACATGAAATATTACATAACGGTGATCTTGATCATGATAGGCAGCTCACAAGATCTAAACATGATAGCACACAAGAGGAAAAGACAACCATCTAGCTACTGCTATGGACCCGTAGTCCAAGGGTGAACTACTCACGCATCAGTCCGGAGGCGGGCATGGTGACGTAGAGACCTCCAGTGACGATTCCCTCTGCTGGCAGGGTGCCGGGGAGAAGTTCTGATCTCTCCCGAATTGGTGTTGATGACGGCGGCGGCTCGGGACCCGTGGAGGAAATAATGAACAACGTGCTAGGGTTTTTGGTTCGGGGGGGGGGGGGGGGGGGTAGATGTAGGCGAAAGGGTGACGTCGGTGGACCACCGAGGGGCCCACACCACGTGCTCGCGTGGCTCCAAAGCCTGTCGCGCAGCACCTGATGAGGGCGCCTCGGTCACCCACTTCGTCTCGTGTTCGGTCTTCTGGAATGTTCCCGATTAAAAACGAACTTCAGAAAAGAAATCGTCCAATTCCGAGAATATTTCCTTAACTACTTTTCTGAAACCAAAAACAGCAGAAAATAGGGAACTGGCACTATGGTATATTGTTAATAGGTTAGTCCAAGAAAATGCATAAAACTGTATAAAATGCATATAAAATATGTAATAAGTTGGTATAATATAGCATGTGTAACGCCCCGGGATTTATACCCAATTAGATTTTTGTTTGTTTTTCTTTTTGCATCAACATGACATCATCATGCATCATTTTTATTTGTCAACCTTGAATTTAAATTGTTGCATTTAAATTCATCTCCATTTAAATTCTTTTCCCCTTTTAAATCTAATTGCAAATCAAATTAATTTAAATGTGGTATTTAAATTCTTTTCAAACATTCAAATTAATATATTCAATTGTGTTTTGGAAACAATAATTAAATTGCCTATTTTAAAAACAAAAACTATTTTTGTAAAGTTTCTTTATTCAAATTCTTTTTCTATTTTGTTTTAAAATACAAAATCAGAAAAGAATAAAATAAAAGAAATAAAAATCTAGAGAAAGACTCCCTGGGCCACTTCTCCCCTACTGGCCCACCTTCTTGTTTCCTTGCCGGAGCCCACTTGGCCATCTCCCCCTCAGGCCCGAGCCCCTCCAGCTGTTGTCGTCTCCCTCCTCTGTACGGGAGAGAGAGAGCTTTACAGCGTGGAGGCATGGAGCCCCTCCTCCCAACCACTCCCCCTCCCCTTTTAGCCGCCCCGCCTCCCTCTTTCCGGAACCCTAACCCATCTCTTCTCCCATCCGCCGCCGCCACTCTTCCTCCTCCTACCTCTGTTCTTTTCCCCCACCGGAAAAATCCGAACGGAGAGCACCCCGTCGCTGCCCCGACTCTCCCTCGCCGTCGAAGGACAGAAGTTGGTCCCCGGGGATGCGCCGGGGCATCCTCGACCTCTACGCCGGAGCAATTGGACCGAGGGCCGCAGCGGGCGTCGCCCTCCTCCTTTCTTCTCCACGGCCGGCGGAGCGCCGCCACCAATTTTCCCCGCCTCCGGACTTCCCCCACACGAACTGCTCCTCCGCGGACACTCCCGGTGAGCGCCGCGTCCCTTTCCTTCCCTCCCCTTTCCGAAATTGTCACCGGAGTGCTCGATTTTATCCTCGACCTCCTCTGATGTTTTCTGCCATGGACGAATCCCGAAGCTCTGCTTTTGTCTCTTCTCCTCGCCCCCTACGCGCTAAACCGCACAGCAGCAACCGCACGCACACCTCACCTCTTGGCCGCCGGCGGGAACGAGTCCTCCGTTCGTGGATGAACAGATCGATCAGTGACCAAAGCCTGAAACTTTTGGCTAAAAGTTCAGTTAACGCGTAGCTTTCGGTTCATAATCAGTCTGTGTCTTTACATTACAAGAACCCACTCCCCGCCCTAGTTGCTAGCTCCGCCGTTTGCATCTCTGCGCGAGATCCCGAGTTCGAAACTCGGCGCGGCCGAATAAAATCAACCCCCACTTTTTCTTTGTCCCTCACTGACACGCGGGCCCCACCGGTCAGTGACCGCGGGAGCCCGCAGAGCCCAGTCAGCACACCCATACGCCAGCGTGGAGCTCGGCTCGCCTGTCAGCCTCACAGAGTAGAGTGTTGCGCGGTAATAAAATTCCCAGAGGAGATCTGCGCTGGGTATTTTTCACAGAGCCCCCTACCATCTCTGTTTTCTGCACAGAGCCCTCTCCAGTACTTTTCCATCACAGATAGGTCCCTGTAATTTGCAGAAAGAACCCTAAAACTAAAATGTTAATAACTTTTATTCTATAACTCCAAATTTAATAATCTTTATATGTTTTTATATCAGAAAAATGTAATGAATATTAATATGTCTTTTGTATGCCATTTTGCATCTGTTATTTTAATTGCTTAGTATAATTTAATAATTGCAACTAAATAATTAAATATGGAATGTTAGGGGTAATAAATATATACTGCCTTATTCCATTTAATTTAATTAGATCACCCATGCCATGTGTTGCAATGTTATCCAACATTTAATATTGCTGGTAAATAAATAACTTACACCTAAATATTAATTGCCGGGAATGTTTCCCGCTTAATTTGGATTAATTGCTTTTGTATTGCATCTTGCCATGTCATGCATCATTCTCACATGATCATGCTGGATCTTTGCCGTAGTTATAAAATGCATCTTTTACGCTTTCCAGTGTTTGTTGCTTCTTCGCGGATAAGACGCTGAGATGTGTGAGCAACGACAAGATCTGCTTCCATGCGGGATTCCAGGCAAGCAAAATTTGCTTGTTTACCTATACATTGTCTTTCATTCCTGCCGTTGATCTCTGCTACCCTAGTATTCAATTCTTTATTGCGATCCCATCACATGTTTATCTTGCAGCCTATACAGCTTTATCCCCACATCCCATCACCTGTTGAATGTTTATCTGTTAGCCTTGCGAGTCGTAGCGCATGCTTAGAGTTGGTTGTGCGAGTCCTCGGTTGGTCGTTTATTTCATATGCTTAGCTGGATAGATTATTCTACCTTAATAAAATGTTGTATTATATTGGGGTATTATAATTAAAAGATAAGGCACCGGCGGAAGGCCTTGCGAGGTGCTTTGTTCTGCTAAGTGTCGACCTAGGAACTGAGATTTTGTCCTCGGATCCAATTTTGAGCGCACTAACCACTTGTGGGAGGCCCAATGGAGCCCCCCTCGACTTTGACTGGAACTTCGACTTGTCCGGGAGCTACACCTAGTTCGGGTTTTCCATTTGTCTCATATGCATCAATACTAGTGTAGTATTTTTTTACTTTGGCGATGTGCCTTGTTACATGCATATAGGGCGCGGCCTGTTGGTGCGGAGGGGTGTGTCCTGCGGGAGTCCGCACCATTTTGGCCGGGACCAGCATAGCTCCCGTGGCTCCTGGACTTGTTGCGGTGAAGGAAAAGAGTTGGGTTGAAAGGCCCTAATGTTTTTGACTGGGTTGATCATGCGAGTATGGGTCTAGTAGTGCACCCCTGCAGGGTATAATCTTATCGATGAGCCGTGTCCACGGTTATGGACGTTTTGGTGATGATGCTGGCTAGCAAGATCTAGACAACTTACACCTTATAATTATTAATTAACCTGACTAGTAATATAGAATTACTTTCACAAGAAATGGTAATTAAAACTGTTCAACGTGTGAGTTTCCCGAATTGCTTCCTCATACTTGGTTGAGGGGGTTAATTCGAGAATGGGTTATGTTTGGTGTTAGTAGTAGTTGGTTATCTTATGCGCTATCTTATCCCTCTCTGATTAGACGGAAGTTATAGCGTGTCTCTCTAGGTTGCTAGTGCTGCTGCCGCTAAGTCCACCTCCCCTATATTTTGGGAGATGGTGTAGAAAGTAGGCAAGTCAGTTTTGCTTGCCAGGGAGTGCCCTGACCCTCTTTTGGGATGTGCTTTATGTGCAGTTAACAGGTTTGAAGTCTGACGACGTTAGCTTGGGAATCCCTCCGGCTTGGCTGGGCAGGGATATGGCGCCATTGCTTATCTTCAGGACTCTTAGTCCAATTTGCATCTTATCCGTAGTCGGATACTACTTTTGCTTCCGCTGTCATTTATATCTTTGTATTGTAACATTTGTATCTTGACTCGTTCGAGTCGTTGTTGTATTTATATCTTTTGTTGTATTTGTGGATGTATCGGAACTGTTGTAATGTTATCACAATTCCACCCACATAATGCGTATGTTTCGGCGTGCACATTATGTCTGGTGGGCGACCAAAAATCGTTATTATGCGGATTTCGGCGGGAGCGCTTAAATCTACATAGTATCGATTTTCGGGCGTCACAGCATGGAACATAAGAAATTATAGATACGTTGGAGATGTATCAACATCCCCAAGCTTAGTTCTACTCGTCCCGAGTAGGCAAGAACGATAAAAGAAGAATAATTTCTGAAGTGACATGCTTTAACACAATCTTGATCACGTAATAATGTAAGGCATGTAAACTGATTTCAAATGAATAAGGGATGTAGTTTATATTGACATCAAATGAGTAATAAATAAATAAGTAGGTAAAGCAAAGCAAAGCTTTCGATGATATAGTACTAGATAGCAATCAACTGTGCAAAGTAGATATTAGAGATGATTTAAGCTTCAAGCAAAAAAATATAATCATCTAATGCTTCAAACAAACATGACAACTTTGTGAAAGGATCAAGTCAAACAATATCAATATGCACGTAGAAGATCAACTCTTTATTTGTTCAAAAGAAACAAGCAAGCGTTCAACGTTGGTTCCTGGCACGAGGATGTTTTGGCTAAGAGAATGTTAACGGAGGTTTGGAAGGCCAACGGAATAAAGTCTCACAAAGCTGCATGTGATCATTAGACAAGAGGAAGTCTTACAATCGAAGCTATGCAAGGAGTAGTGATTGCCACACAACGGATTCACGTAGAGCTATAAGTATATGAAATCTCTCCAATGGAACTAGTGGGGGTGCATCTAACTTTCTTGCTCACGAAGACCTAGAGCACTTTTGAGGAGGCTCATCATTGGAATATACAAGGCAAGTCTATAGTGTAAAGTTCCCCACATAGTTATGCAAGTAAGACATGAAAACTCTCTCATATGGAGTAAAGGTGCTAATCATGAGCACAAATGATGATCATAAATGATATGGTGATATAACATGAGCACAAGTGATGACTATAAATGATATGGTGCTATAACATGAGCACAAGTGTGTGAAAAAGAATAGTAATGTTGCCCCATTTTTATTTTATTTTTCTTTCTCTTCTTTTTCTTTTATTTTTCTCTTTTTTCTATTTTTTCTTTTTTTGTTTCTCTTTTCGATGGCCTTCATGGTTCTTTTCACTTTTAGGGGCAAGCATCCTAATATGATGATATGCCAACACACTAATGATGATATGACAACATACTGATGATACAAGTAACTAATATGAATAAGACATAATATGTATATGACAACGGTGCCTCTGCAAGTGTAGCAGGTTATGCTATGATCTAGCGTAACATGAGTAAAACCACACATCAGATTTATAGAATCACACAAAGCAATATATAAGTAATGAATGACAACAAGTAATGTAATGTAAGATGGATGTTGCATGCCAATATATCTCGAAACAACTATGAAAATGCTATAGTAGGTAGATATGGTGGATGTTTTGAGTAAGATATTTGGCTTATGTGTAGGAGAACAAGATGAAGATCTCCCACGAGTTTGGATGTACCCATGAAGTATGCACCAACTCTCAATGTGAGAAAGGGCAATGCAAAGTACCGAAGAGGCTAGCAATATGGTGGTGGAAGTGACATGAAAACCACAGCTTTAGAACTCACAAGTAAAAAGATTCCAAATAAAAATATGATCTTACAAGGCATAATGAAAATCACTTCAAGAGGGATCGTGGCAAATGACAAAGTCACTGTTGGCTTCCCCGACCATAGCGCATAACAAAAAGTCATTACGGTTGCCTTAGGCATGTAGAAGTCATATATTATTATGCAATCAACTTGAAATTTAAGTGTGGCACAGCTTCAAGTTTTTCTAGACCAACCATTAATCATTCCACTTTACTAAACCATCATGTTTACCATTAAGAAAATTAATATCTCAAAACAACATCAATGATTCAAGTGACACAATTTAATGATCTACAAGATTATGTATCATTTAGTTATACCATCTACCACATTTAGCATTTTTTGTTCTTAACCAAACGCCAATCAAATTATTTAAAGCTAACATCTCTAGCAAGAGATGTATGAAAAACAAGAGCTACAAAGCAAACAGTAGATTGAGAAGAATACTCAACAAATATAAGTGAAAAATACGAGTATTCATAAGAAAAAACGGAGGGTATCTCTCTCCCACAAAGGAATGATAGGATCCATTTTATTCATAGAATGAAAATAAAAAACCAAAAACAAACAGATGCTTCAATAAAAGCACATAAGTTGTGGCGGAATTAAAATATAGTTTCACTAGAAAGGACCTGATAGTTTGTTGATGAAGAAGGGGATGCCTTGGGCATCCCCAAGCTTTGACGCTTGAGTCTTCTCGAAATATGTTGGGGTGAACCACCAGGGCGTTCCCAAGCTTTGTCTTTACTATCCTCTTGATCACATCATATCATCCTTCTCTCTTGATCCTTGAAAATTTCCTTCACACCAAACTTTGAGTAAACTTCATTGGAGGGTTAGTGCATAAAAAATTAGGATATTCTGTAGGAACACAATTGCTACCAATGCTACTGGACATTAGATACAGCCACTAATACTTCATGGAATAAAAAGATCCAATCAAAATAGCAAAAGAGGCATCCTAAAATATATGGCAGAATTGTCAAAAACAGAACAGTCCGTAAAGACGAATTTTTTCGAGGCACCAGAAATGGGTCAAGTCAGATGCGTGGCGGACTAAAATCGCACGCCATTCGATTTTGCATTCACGCATTGGGTCTTCATTTCGATGCGTCCAAGCGTTGGAGACATCCTAATGGACACATATGCTTTCATTGCTCGTCACCCATGATCATGTAATGTTTGGAAGATTTTCCATGTAGAACTCAAAACAAGTAAGTGTTTGCTCCACTTTTCTGCAAAGACCTCATAAACAGAGTTATGTGAAATCAATTGAAATTTTCCTTTTGAAACTGACATCATGTTTTCCCTCTCCATCGACCATGCGCATCAGAACACACGGGACCACTGCTTTGTTTGCCCGCGCCGTACTTCCTCTGGGCCTGCTTGCACAGGACAATCGGCCACGAGATCCGCCGCGTCAGACGAGGAACAAGCCCACAGGAAATCATATATTGTGCAGGCCTAAGACTATCCTGCAACGTCTATTGTTCCCATTTTCATCCAACATACATGTGGATGTGAATCTGAGTGTGTACATGTACCACCAGACCAGTCAAATGGTTATTTACTTGCTGTACAGGAAGGTCTAGCTACATGAGTTGGTCAGCCCGGTTGGGTGATCCCTGTATGATGATGATGTGTTTCTAACGTCATCTGCATCATTACTTCTGATGTCTAATTCACCTCCTTCTAGCCTACCACCATCAGCGCCGGTACAATCCAAATCCATGTCACGGCGAAAATTACCAGCAGAAGTTACACATGGCTCGTGTTCTTCATCATCTTCGTAGTCGGAACCTTCAGCATCCTCCTCACCGTTATCTTCATCTTCTTCAGTGTAGTCACCATTATCTTCAGCAGGATCATCATCATCGTAACTAGACTCGCCGTCATCCTCAGCAGTGGACCCAGCAACTGGGCTGTCAAAGCTCCTGAGATAAGACTCATCGTCCTCATCCTACATAGATATAGCCATATAGGATAGAAGGTTACAGATTGTCAAGAACCACCCATTGGGTCCAATGGATTGAATTCACTTACCTCTGCATCTTCATCCTCGCTTGAATAAGCAGAATCTAGTCTGGCGTAAAGTTCCTCGTCTCCTTGGTCCTTGACTTCTTCAATTTGGACCTGAAAATAGTGAATATTTGTCATAGCATGCATCTGAACCATATGAAGATTTTGTCAATGTGAATCATACTACAGCACGTACCAGTTCTGATCTTAGCTGATTCACCCTTCTATTTAACTTTCCAATGTGACGACTAAGGGCCTGTCAAGAAGGAAAAAAATGATGTTCATGATTTGTTTTTTGAATAAATGAAGGTTTACCATTACCAGTCAAAGGTCTCTAATTTGGGAAAAAGGATAAAATTTCGCTTCCCGGAAGACACAGAGTTATCGGTCAAAGAAGGTCTATCAATGACAAGGTCAGTTTTCTTATCGTCTAATTTTATGATGCATGCTGAATTTTTAGTAAACATCCTCAGCCATCCAAGAATCAAAACAGTACCTCCATTCTCTGTAGCTCAATGGACCGAGCTAATGCCTTTCTCTTTGACAAGAGATTCCTGGGTCTCAGCATGGAAGGACGTCTATAGTCCTTTCCACGAAACACAACAATTGCATAGCCTTTGGAGACCTTGTCCACGGAAACTAAAACACCCCCACTCTCAACTTCAAGTGACAGTGCTGTCATCTTGACATCTGCAAAAGACTTTGCTTTGACTAGTATTTTCACCAGTTCCCTGTATTTCCAATGCAAGTGCATATTTTCAACTGTGCCATCAAAAACTCCTCTTCTTCCTGGAAGTGGTAAACAAAATAAAACATAAGAATGTATCTGAAGTAGTGAAGGAGAAATGCGACTATAAGAGTATCTGTGAAGATTAGGTCACATTCAACTGAAATAGATGTGCAAATTAGAACAAAATGTTAGAATTTGGGCCCATATTCCTACACAAAAGACATACTGATCCTTCGAAAAACGAACGGAATTCCAAGGAAAAGGCCGTTACTAAAATAAGTATAAGATATAAAGTGCAGTGCTATAGGATCAAAGAAAATAAGTACCACCAAACATGAAAGTAGACTTTACCAAGAAGCAGAAATGCCTTCATTCTTAGACCAAGTTTCCGAAACATGAACCTCTCTTCATCTGTTATTGTTTCGGGTGGTTTGGTATCTTCAGTTGGCTTCAAGCCTAACTCGACTTTTCCAAGCACTCTTTGAGCTTTTGATATCCTTTTCTCTGCCTGTGTAGAAATAAAATGAAATTAATTCAGTTCATACATCATAAAATGGATCTTCAGTGATTGCATGTGATGCAAGCATTTGAAACACATCAGCTTAGTTGATAGATGCATATGGCATGCAACCAAAATTGTGCTCTCCACTCTGGAAAAAGAAGATAGGTCCACTATGTAGGTACAATTCACTGCAAGCGTACAAGGTACACTCTTGCCAGATATTATTGAACTAGTATTTTAGTATGATGGTTTCATAGTGTCGGGTGTAGTCTGTACTCATGTATGCTGCTGGTTAAGACATTATGGTAGGATGGATAAGAATGCTATTTCTTTTACAGGAAATTGTTTGTTCACAAGAGAACCTAACGAAGTGATCTTACAATTCAAAAACTTTTCACTTACAATTGCAAGCTTCCACTCTAACTTCCTTACAAGGTCAGCATGCTTTGCAGCTTCTACAGTTCTTGTCATCTTGTCCGTGTGATTTTCATCCAGTTCATTTCCATATTTAGAACTAGCTTCAAGAGTCTCTCCCAGAGTACCAGCCACAGTGCACTCCACAAATGCCTGAGTGCTGGAAGAAAAAGATAGTGTTGGATTTAGCCGCGCTTGCTCCTCATCTTGTAGGGCCATCATTGATTTCTCTCTCTCTAGGAGTGCTGCTGCGAGTTCCGTGGATAAGAAATCTTTCCCTCTGTAGAAGACTACAAAGTCATTGTTCCTTGAAAGCATTACCCCACCTGTTAATTTCTGGTGCATACCAAAAGAAAATTATATCAGCTGGTTACAAATAGAAGAAACGAGAGGGTGAAAAGTTCGATAAGAGTTTCAGGCTCTCCTATATCAAATGGTGACTGCCCAATTGTTCTGGATAAACTCTCTCTGAAGGTTTGACTTCAAATATACAGGGTATGTGGGGGCATAGCTGTATACACGTAAAAGTAAAGGGGAAATAATCTAGAGGAAGCCAAGCCTGAAACATATCATGGCAAATATAATATGCATGATGTGCTGATGTTGCTTCTTAAGTTATATGAGTGTACCTCAGCGATCAGAATATTTCATCCTAGTACCGCCAATCCCAGCTAACATTACCAAACGAGTCATAATTGTTGGCCTGATGTAATATTGTCATGGTGTAAAGTGCGCACATAGGTTGTGTGCAGGCTATAGTGTGAATAGGGCACATGAATTGTGTCCTGAGTAGATAGGCATGCTGTAATACGTTTGCAGCTGTCTGCAGGTTTTGTGAGAGTAATCCTTTCTTAGGAGTTAACTCGGTAGGTGCTAGTATGTTCTAGACTACTATTTATATGTAATTCTTAGGCTGTAAGATAGGGTAGCAGTAGAAAGCAGTAGAAGGCTCTAGAATGTTGTAGCACCGACCTTGAACCCTCTATATATGGAGAGAAGCAAGCCAAGATGTAGTAGAAATCATGTGTGTCAGGTTGAAGCACATATGTATGTGTGTCATGCATATGTTGTAAGATTGAGTAGGCATAGATTGCCAAGTTTGTAGGCATTCGTCCTGTGTAGTGTAGCATCTGTTGCTGCCAAAGCTAATAGAGAAGGAAGGTGCCGGTTGCGGGTTGCCTGAAAACAGGTGTGCTCCTCTGTAGTGTTTTTTTTTTTTTAAATAGTGCTCCTCAGTAGTGTTAATCCCCTGTTTTCTTAATTTGCTAGAGAGAACAGAGAGAAGAGAGAACAGAGGGGGAACACCTAACAATAATGGCAACCAAAGGTGGAACAATATAGACCATAACGATCATTCTGGTGATCTAGTCCATGCCTTCAATCACCAGAATAACTCTTTTGCCCAACTAATCACTACAAACAACCACAAGTAAAATATAAAAACAATCTCACTCACGTTATGAACTACAAGGAACCTTCTGAAAATCGAACATCCAGATATGTACATAAGTACTAAAAGAGGCATCTTAGCCTACCAATCAGAAAGTTCAAAGAGCGTCTCTCAGCAAACCTGACCAAATTTATAATCTTAAGCAAACCAAATACTGAAATAATACTTCATAGAAGAGACAACGTATCATGAAATATTGAAAGGAAATGACTATCTTGGAGAAACATCATAGGTAAGTCTTTCTAGTAACAGTGCAACAGAAGGAAGAAGTTCACATTAAGAACGATATTTGTGCTACCATTTTCATGTGACAAACCTGTACACTTCGATCAATATTACTGGCAGGGCTTTTAAAGTTGATTGCATGTGTTCTCGGTTATGTTTTTGGTAGACTTCTCATCCACAAGGCCTCTCTAAAATCTATGGATTCTCAAACATTGTATAGCTTAGGAGCATAGAACAGCATTGATAAGAGATATTCAAACAGCAAAACTAAGAAATTAAATACAGACTTCAAGCCTCAAGGTGCACAAAAACTGTGTAATATCTGTGAACCAGGACTAACAGCGTTTCAATTGCACGTATGAATTTGTATTATGATGTTCCCAGCAACCAATGAATATTTTTTACTATTGTCAAAAATCTTTCCCTATATGAAAATTGAATAAGAAAAAATGTTTAAATTTGCTAATAAGAAAGAGTTTGTATAATTACTTTGATATCTTCAGCCATCCTCTCACTAGTAGTAAGCTGCACTCCTCTTTTCAAAGCAATCTTTGCAATGGAACTTCTCTCCCACAACTTCACCATAGCGGCTGCTAGTCCTTGGAGTTGTCTGCTTCTTCCTAATACTTGTCAGTAGGGAGAAAACATCACCAAAAGATGCTAAAATGTTTATGAAGAAAATAATGAGCTACCTAAAAGAACAAAATAAGGTACCGAGTGCAAAGTGAGGAGGCAGTCCACGACCAAGACGCCGTAAATTTGTAGTATCCTTTCGGCTGAGAGATCGGCGTACTCCATATGGCAGAACTCTGAAAGGGGGTTTGTAACCTGGTACAGTCGCGGGAAGCAAATCTGCATCTACTGGCAATACATTGGATCCAGGCCAGTCACTGTATCTTGGGCCAAGCTCATCCAACAGCCTGTCAATTTCTTCTTCATATTTGATTTCCGGGACAGGCTCAACTGTTTCTTCTTCCTCAGTATTAGATATCAAAGCTCCACTGATATCTTGTGTGCCATTTACATCACTAGGTAGGGAGGCAGGGATAGGATGCCCTGTAATTGACGACTTCGTACCAAGAGCCTGCCAAGTTCTATTTGTGCCCTTAGTAGTCTCAGGTACGTCATATGCTAGTCCCCTGTATAGAGAAACAGAAGTTCCTGACCTCCATATTACCAACCCCCCTGTTTTTCTCTAATTGGAATCAGTGAAGAAACTAATATTAGATCGGCAGTACGCTTCTAAAATATGTATTGACTAGAACTAGCAGGATTTGTGTAGAGATAACAAAACAAACTACAAGACTAACTGGCATGAAGAAACTTTCAACACACTGAAATGATATATACTGCTTTCTATACTTGTGCTTGTTAGCAGGACAGCATAATTTTTTGTTTTCGTGGATCTCCTCATAGTCAACGAATTGCTTTTCTTTCTCATTCAAAAAATGATTTTCTATGAAATGAACCATCAGAGCTAAGGAACAGAAGGAGTATAGTACTGCACCTAATACTCATTTGACATATCAATATAATCAGCTAGTCTTTAACTCAGGCGCATCCTAGACATGATTTTACATTAAGCTCGGGATTCAAGAAGCTTTCACAAGCTGTGCACGATTCCAATCTTCCTTCTTCGGTGTGTCACCCCTAGGAAATGTCCTTGGAGGATATTTAGCACGCTATCTAGTAAAGTATCACTCCCCACGAAAATCGTAGTTAGTATAACTCCAAGTTCACATTTTGCAGCTAAAACCTCCAGCGCGAGTTAAGACATACCCAGTAAATTATTCCTAAAATTAATTCACTTTGCAGACATGGGTACAAGTCGCAAGTTACAACACACCTAAGTATAGTGAACTACAAAACTTGTAAGAACTTTGTTGTTTTCAGATTAAAGGGGTTCGGCCTCTGATTTCATTGAAATTACAGCCGGACAGAGTGATTACAGCTCCCAGGCACCACAAAGTATGAAGCCAGGTTTAACCGCCTACTAACTGGTAGGAGTATAAAACTGGTAAGAACTGTAAGAGGAATCAAGCATTCTCACAGATAAGAAGCTAAAGTATAACCAAAGACCAACACGATGCAATCTAAGCGATTCTGGCGAAATCTGATGCACACCTCGATAATCTCGTGGAATAGGCGCATGTTGAGCGCAGGCGTGCCGTTAACCTTGACCCTGACAACCTCATCCGTCTTCCACTTCTCCTTGATCTTCGCCACGATCTCCCACGTGACCCCAGCGCCGCCCACCTGGGTCTTCGACTTGATCCTCATCGCCGCGTGCCGCAGGCGCCGAAGCTCGGGCTCAGGCAGAGTAAGCTCCGCCATCCACGCCGGCGATCTCGCGGCCCGCGCCGCCGCCTCGGGTGGCGGCATCGGCCGCTCCCAAGGGAACCGCGCGTCCACGAGAGAGGACTCCGCGTCTTCGTAGAATCCCCCGCGCGCGTTCGGAAGCACTCCATCGTCCGCGCGGAAGACGTCCTCCACGGAGCCCCGGCGCGGGTGCTGAGAGACGGTGGCGGGGGCGGTCTGGGCCTCGGGTGAGTATCCGGCTCCCTGAAGCCGGCGGAGGATGAGGGACATTCTGGAGCGTCCGGAGTGGCGGCTAGTGCCTACGGAGTCCTCGTCGTCAGAGTCAGAGGTAGGGGAGGGCTCCGGACGGAGGTCGAGGGCGGGGACGGGCGGGCCGAGGCTGCGGCGGGGCCGGGACCGGGACCAGGCAGAGAGCCATGGATACTGCGTGGAGGAGGAGGAAAGGGAGTTGCAGCAGAGGAGGAGGCGGTGGAGGCGAGGCGGGTGGTGGAGATGGAGGGCAGGGGAGAAGGCCATGGTGGAGGTAGAGGATGACGGAGAGTGGAGGGAGTGGAGAGGGAGGGTTTAGGGGATTGGGGATATTTTTTGAGTAAAATACATCGATGGTCATCGTACTTATCCTGTGAGTTCGCCATAGTTACCGTACAAAAATATATGTTTGATACGGTCACTGAATACGTTGAGGCCCATCAGCAATCACTGAAACCTATAGACATGCCTATGCCTACTATATATAAAAGCCGGCAGATTTCACGCGTTCTAGCCTACTTGGGATTTCACGCCGCGTGATTAGGCCTTCCACAACGTATTCGGTGCCCAAACGCTGAAAATGATGTCAGCTTATCAGCGATTCCTTTCAATGAAAATGAGGCACCTCTCTCACAGTGCGTGCGATGCCCAGAAGAAAATGCCTGGCCCACCACAAGATTTATTTTGAGAGCATAAACATTGTGTCTTATTTAGCATGACAATAACGGTGTCCATCTTGGGTATCCCGAAAGAGTATTGAGACGTAAGAATCAAGAGCACGATTTGTTCATTCTTGTAATGAAAAGATACTCTGGACCCACTCGGTGAGATTGCATCTATATAGCTGCGCAGCTGGTGACTAGGTCATGGAGATGTAATATCACATACGAGTTAATAACCTTGTCGGTAACGACATACAACAAAGATATCGGATGTCTACGATCATATCTCGGACAAGATAGTATCGCAGAAACAAAGGAAATGAATATCATGTTTATGGTTCAACGACGATATTCGTAGAATGCACAGGGGCCGTCATATGCATCCAGGTATCCCTGACGGTTATTGGTGAGTGGAGTGTCTCGACCATGTCTGGAGTGTTCTCGAACCGTAGCGTAACAAACTTAAGGTCTTAAAAACACCGGGAGAAAGGTTCTAGAATAATATAAGATTTTATTGGAGAGAGAAATGATCCGGAAAGAGTTTAGGTGGTACGGAAGGAGTTCCGGGAAGGTCTGGAAGGGTTGCAGGAATGTCCGAAAGTTGTTCGGGTGGTTCGGAAAATGTTTCAGAGTCACGGGATATTAAATATTATTTAAATATATTAATTACGAATTAATTATATTTTATATTAATATAATTATTAAATAATAAAGGAAAACGGGGCGGCCACCTACATGGGCCCTAAGAGGGCCCAAGAGGGGGAGCCGCACCACCAAGGAGGAAGGGGGCTTGGGCCCCTAGTCCAATTCGGACTAGGAGGTTCGGCCGAACCCCCCGTCCCCCTCCTTTTCCTTTAGTCCCACATGGGGGAGGCAAGGTGTTTGCACACCCCCTCCCCCCTTTATATAGCAAGGCATATTAATTGGATTAATTACAGAAAAATATAATTAATTGTATAGCAGGCCGGCCGAGTTGCTTCTCCGCCCGTTTTGCCCTCCCTCTCCACCTAAACTATACCGTCGGGCGCCGTTGCCCTACGGGATTACAGAAAAGTTCTACCCCTGCGATTTCAGCTGGATCTGAATGACCGGTGGTTGTTGTTAAGCTCTGTATGCTTGTGAGTGCTCAGAGGCGCCACATTTGAGGAGCCTGGGCGACGTCGTCTCGCCCACCCAGCAGCCCTGCCGATGCCCTGCCGCCGGCGCCACCCCCCAGTCGCCGGCTGACGAGGTGTTAACTCGACAAGTCCCAGGGTTGTGCACCCCGGGTTGATTGTGCACCCCGGGTGGGTTGATGAGCTTGAGAAGACTCTACATGAGTCTCGAGAGCGGGAGCTGGCGCGGGTCGCCCAGGAAAAGACTCAAGTCGGTCGTCTCCTTTCACTCGCCGGTGTTCTTGGGGGTAAGTTTCGGCTTGATGCCTATTGTGTCTTGATCTTTTTATTTGCCTGGCCTTGAATCTTTTGCGCAGAGACTTGCGGCGGAGCTCCTCCGGAAGACGCATCGAGTGACACGGTTGATTTGGCGACTGTTGTCGGCTTCCTCGATCGGGTCTGCGCCTATGCATCCGATGTGCTGAAGAAGTCTGCAACCTCGTTGAAGAAATCGACTGGAGCCCTCACTGTGGTGCACCAGAGTATCTTCCCGGGCGACCAGCCGCCGGCAGCCGTGGACGCCCTTGCTGCGCCGTTTGAGGACGCGACCACCATCGCCGATTTTACGCGGTCGCAGACGGTACGCGGCTCCGAGCTCACCTTCCAGCTCCTCTTAGGGCATCAGGTTCCAGGTGATTTTGAGAAGGTCGTCAGCGGCTTTCCCCGCAAACCTGATGGCCGAACCGCGTCGCTGAGTGGCGTGAAGGAGCGTGCTTCGCAGCTGGCCGTGCAGCTTGTGGCACTCTTCGAGAGGGCCCTTGCTAAGGCGACTGAGGCGGCTGCCGCTCGGAAGGGTCGTTCCCGGTCGCAGTCCGCAGCCTTAGAGTAGGCGTAGCTTTAGGAATTCGGCAGTCGCCGTGGTCTGTATTTTGAACTTCTTGCTCTGTAATGAATATTGTCCTGCCAGGTCCTTTGGCCTTCAATATTGCTTTTGCTGACTTTCTTTCTGCCGAGTTTAACTGTGCTTCGCAGTCGTATGATTGTATTGACTCTGCGTATTCATGGCAGAATGTTGTGCGCGGTGATGCTTCGCCTTCTCCTGTGGCCGAGCCGAGTGGCGCGGCTTCTTCTTCGGGTGCTCGCCGTCGTCGGGCGGCGCCGGCTCCTCCACGTAGTGTAACTGATCAGCGGATAATCACATACCTGAAGAACAAGGTGGTTGAGCTTGAGGCGACCCTGAAGAATACTGAGCGGCTGCTGCACCGCTCCCAGTCGCATCCTACGGCGGAGTTCTCGCGACGTGTGGATTTTTTGCTTGGGGAGATCGATCTGATCAGTCGGCAGTTGCAAGGTTTGTAACCTTTTGGCGGCTGTTGTCTTTGCTGGCTTTCTTTCTTGTTCTGACTTGCATTTTATGCGTGCAGATGTTAATCCTGATTGGGAGGCCGAGCGGGCTCGCGTTGAGGAGCGAGTTACCCGAGAGGCGTCCGGCGACTCCTACGAAGCTCGGCAGTTCTGGGTGAACAAGTCGAGAGGGCGCGTCCTTGCCACCATGCTTGATCGTACGTGGCGCGCTGCTTTTCTTCTGGAGAACTGCCGGAAGACACTCTGGCACATCAATCGTGTGTACTTCCCGCATAACGCGCAGCCGAACGGGCTGTCCGCCTTGCTGGAGAGGTTTCGCGATGGTGAAGGGCTGAAGGAGGTTGTCGACGCCCAACTTGTGGCTGGGGCGAACGCGGCGTTGGCATACGTCTGGATGCACCGGTCGCATCTTCCGCTCGACAGGGTGCTTGATGGCCTGCCTGGTGATGACGACTTCGACGAGACCTTAGCGGCTGCGCGCCGAATTATCAGGCAGGTTCAGGACCTGAGTGAGCGCCTTGTAGGTCCCCTCGATGCGCCGAAGGCCGAGCCTGCAGTTTAGAGTAGTTGTCGTCTGTACAGGGTTAGCTATAGAGGGCAAATGTGCCTGTGCAAGTCGTAATGTAATAGATTAAAATACTTGCGAGTCATGAGAACTGATCTGCTTGCTCGAAAGTGACAATGCCTGTTTTGATTTTCGACCTGTTTGGCGTAGTCGCCTAGTATGTTGGTCGACGGCCTAGGTTTTCCCAAGTGTAACCTGTATGTCGCAGCCTCTGACTTTATCAGGTGGCGACTTAGGATTTTTGTAACTTGACCTGTATGGCGCAGCCCCCGAGTTGTTCGAGTGGCGGCCTAGGATTTTTGCGAAGGCCTGCATGGCGTAGCCCCCGAGTAGGTTGAGTGGCAGCCTAGGATTACAAGTGTCACCTGTTTGGCGCAGCCCCCGAGTATGTCAGGTGGCGACCTAGGATTTTGTACTTGACCTGTACAGCGCAGCCCCCGAGTGAGTTCGAGTGGCGGCTGAGGATTTTCTGTCAAGGCATGTATGGCGTAGCCCCCGAGTAGGTCGAGTGGTAGCCTAGGATTACAAGTGTTACCTGTTTGGCGCAGCCCCCGAGTATGTCGAGTGGCGACCTAGGATTTTGAACTTGACCTGTATGGCGCAGCCCCCGAGTATGTCGGGTGGTGGCCTAGGATTTTTTGATTAATGCTTGTATGGCGCAGCCCCCGAGTGGTTCGGGTGGCGGCCTAAGCTCTTATTTCAACCTGTGTGGCGCAGCCCCCGAGTCGTTCGGGTGGCGGCCTAGGATTTTAGCTTCCTCTGTATGAAAGGTAAAGGAGACAGATTCTCTTCAAATCAATTTATTGATTCTTGCGAACAGGCCGCCTCATTAAAACCCTTCCAGTCCCCTCAGGTACCCTGGTAAGGGAAAGAGTGCGTCTGAAACCTGCCGCGCTGATTTTCTTGTACAATGATTGGGTTGAACTAGGCGTAGAACCGGCGGAGTTGTGCCACGTTCCACGGGTTGCTGCAGTCTGCTCCCGTCTTCGAGTCTTTCAGGCGGTAAGCTCCGTTGCCGATTGCTTTTGTCACTATGTACGGGCCCTCCCATGGGGAAGCGAGCTTGTGCACCTTCTTTTGCTTGAGTCGAAGAACCAGGTCGCCTGCAACGAACGCTCTTGGTCGTAGCCTCCGAGTGTGATAGTTGCGCAGGTCCTGTTGATACACGGCTGATCGTGCCAGGGCGATGCCGCGTGCTTCATCCAGGGTGTCCCTGCTGTCTTCGAGTGCCTCCTCTGCATC
Organism: Poa annua; assembly: GCA_026929855.1. Lineage (NCBI taxonomy): Eukaryota > Viridiplantae > Streptophyta > Magnoliopsida > Poales > Poaceae > Poa > Poa annua. The sequence goes on along the minus strand of CM049427.1, from coordinate 159,930,782 downwards.
CGACTCGTCGTAGGCGACTACTCTCGGTGCGTCGAACTTGATGTCGCAAGGGAGGACCGCTTCTGCACCATACACCATAAAGAATGGAGTGTACTGGGTGGATCTGTTTGGCGTTCTTCGCAGACTCCAAAGGACCGACGGCAGTTCTTCCACCCATGCGCCCGCTGCGCATTTTAGGGGCACGCACAGTCGCTTCTTGATGCCGTTGCAGACGAGGCCATTGGCTTTCTCCACTTGACCATTGGATTGTGGGTGCGAGACGGACGCATAGCTGAGCTTGATCCCCTGCTCTGAGCAGAAGTCCTTGAATTCTTCGGCTGTGAAGTTCGAGCCGTTGTCGGTGATGATCCCATTCGGTACTCCAAATCTGAAGATGATTGACCTGATGAAGTTGACTGCTGTGGTTGCAGTCGAACTTGTGATGGGCACGGCTTCGATCCACTTTGTGAACTTATGGACTGCAACCAGGAGGTGAGTGTGACCTCCGGGTGAGGATCTCTTCAGTGGGCCCACCATGTCCAGTCCCCATTGGGCGAAGGGCCAGGCTAATGGTATTGTCTTGAGTTCCGATGCTGGCGCGTGTGGCTTGTTGGCAAATTCTTGGCACCCTGTGCATTTCTTTACTAGCTCCTCGTCGTCCTGCATGACTGTCAGCCAGTAGAACCCGGCTCGTAGCGCTTTGGCCACCAGTGCCCGACTGCTGGCATGATGCCCGCAGATACCCGCGTGGATGTCGAGTAGGATGGCTTGGCCGTCGACTGGATCTATGCACCTTTGCAGGATTCCTGAGATGCTTCTTTTGTAGAGTTCTCCGTTGATGACGGTGAGACTTTTGGAGCGCCTGATGATGCGCTTTGCTTCGACTAGGTCGGCTGGCAGCTTCTGATGTAGTATGTACGCCAGGTACGGTCCTGTCCATGTGGCTTCGACTAGCATGACCTCCATGGGGAGCTTTTCTTGGTTTGGCGGGTTGGCATCGCCCTTTGTTGTTGCAGCGTTTGCTGTATTCTGAGTCTTGATGGATCTCTGCGTGATGCACTCGAGGAAGACGCCGGGTGGGACTGGCACCCTGTCTGAGCCCATGTTAGCAAGGACGTCGTCTTCCTCGTTGCTTTCACGGCCAATGTGGCGCAGCTTGCAGCCGTCGAAGTTGCCTTCCAATTGATTGTAGAGGTCTCTGTAGGCGATCATGTTGTCAGCGACGGCGTCGCAGGACTTCATGGTTTGCTGTACCACCAGGTAGGAGTAGACGTATATCATGAGGTGCGTGGCGCCGCAGTTCTTGGCCATCCGCATGCCGTGGATCAGGGCCTCGTACTCGGCTTCGTTGTTGGACGGCGTCGGAAAGTCCATCTGCAGGACATACTTGAGCTTGTCGCCTTTGGGGGAGATGAGCACGACTCCTGCCCCGGCTGACATGAATTTCTTGGAGCCATCAAAGTACATTGTCCATGCGTTGGACAAGTCGGGGATATTTGGTAGCTGGGCTTCTATCCACTCGGTGGTGAATTCCGGGAGGACTTGGGCCTTGATGGACTTCGGGTGAGCATACTTCAGCCCCCATGGTCCTAGCTCGATAACCCACTTGGCGACTCGTCCTGTCGCGCGTTGGTTTGTGAGAATGTCTGCTAGTCCAGAGGAGCTTACCACCGTGATCGGGTGCTCGGAGAAGTAGTGGACGACCTTTCTGGAGGTCATGAAGACTCCGTATGCCAGCTTCTGGTAATGAGGGTAGTTCTGCTTGGACAAGGTGAGTACTTCGCTAAGGTAGTAGACGGGCCTCTGCACCGGGTGACTGTGCCCTTCTTCTTCGCGTTCGACTATGAGCACCGTGCTCACCACCCTGTTTGTTGCTGAGACGTATAAGTACAGCGGCTCGTTTTCGAGTGGTGCCACGAGGACTGGAGAGGTTGTCAGGGTTTTCTTGAGATGGTCGAATGCGTCCTGCGCCTCTTGTGTCCACTCGAACTTGTCCGTCTTCTTCATCAGTTGGTAGAAAGGTAAGGCTTTCTCTCCCAACTTACTAATGAACCGGCTGAGAGCTGCGACTCGGCCGGCTAATCGTTGCACCTCCCAGAGCTTGGTTGGTGCTGGCATTGTGAGTATGTTCTGCACCTTCTCGGGGTTTGCTTCGATTCCTCTTGCGGATACGAGGTACCCTAGTAGCTCTCCGGCTGGCACGCCGAACACGCACTTCTCTGCGTTGAGCTTGATCTGGTACACATCGAGTGCGGCGAAGACCTTGCGAGGTCGTCGACTAGGGTATCCTCCTTTCGGGTCGTGACAACGATGTCATCGACGTAGACTTGGACGATCTACCCGATTAGCCCCTTGAGACATGCTTGCATTGTCAGCTGGTACGTGGCACCTGCGTTTTTTTAACCCGAACGGCATCGTCTGGTAGCAAACGACGCCGTCGGGTGTGATGAAGGCCGTTTTTTCTTTGTCCTCGACTTTCAACCTGATCTGCTGGTAACCTGAGTAGGCGTCCAGGAAGGACTGGCGCTCGCAACCTGCTGTCGAGTCGATGATCTGGTCTATCCGCGGGAGCGGGAAGTGGTCCTTGGGGCAGCACTTGTTGACTGCGGTGAAGTCAACGCACATGCGTACTTTCTTCGTCTTCTTTTTCTCCACTAGAACCGGGTTGGCGACCCAGTCCGAATCCTTGATCTCTCGGATGAATTTGGCGTGCAGTAGTCTGTCGACTTCCATGGTGATCGCGTCTCGTTTGGGTCCTGAGAAGCGTCGCATGGATTGTTTGACTGGTCTTGCGTCCTTGTGGACTTTCAGAGAGTGCTCGACGAGTTCCCTGGGTATCCCTGGCATGTCAGAAGGTTGCCATGCAAAGATCTTCCAGTTCTCACGTAGGAACTCGACGAGCGCGCTTTCCTATGCGGGGGTCAGACTCGATGAGACCTTGACCGTCTTTCTGCTGTCAGTCGGATGGGCTTGGTGGGTGACGGTGTCGTCGTTCGTGTTGAACGATGCGTCCTTGGCGGGCTTCTTGCGAGCCGGGAAGACGGTCTTGTCGTTGTCGGCTGATATGGCTTTGAAGGGCTCTTCGACTCCGAAGAATTCAGAAATCTTGGCGAACTCGCGGTCGCAGCTGTTGGAGAGCCCGAAGTCGCCGCGGACGGTGATTACTCCTTTCGGCCCGAGCAGCTTTATCATCAGGTAGGCGTAGTGGGGTACTGCCATGAACCTGGCAAAGGTCGGGCGTCCGAGGATGGCGTGGTATTGTGACTTCCAGTCGACGACCTCAAAGTTTATCGACTCCTTCCTGAAGTGCTCGGGTGTACCGAGGATGACGTCGAGTGTGATTGTTCCCATGGGCGTGATTGTTTGCCCTGGTACTATGCCGTGGAAGGTGGTTTCCGATTCCGGCAATTTCTCCGTCGACCTGTTCATTCTTCTCAGGGTGTCGGCGAATATGATGTTGATGCCGCTGCCTCCGTCCAGGAACACCTTCTTCAAGCTGTAGTCGCCGATCAAGGCCTCAATCACGAGTGCGGCGTGCCCGGGTCGGGTTACCTCTGATGGGTGATCTGCCCTGGAAAATGTGATTGGTGTCTCCGACCCGCGCAGGTAGTCTGGTACCGCGCGCGGGCTGTTGATGGCTTGAAGTACTTGGCGTGTGATAATTTTCTGGCGCCTGTTCAACGGGGGTCCCCTCTGGATCATGTTCAGCTGTCCCCGTGCGGCTGGGTACGTGTCGGCTGCTGCCGACTGACCTTGTTGTTGTTGCTGTTGCTGCGGCTGGGGGAACGCTCCTGCCGCCTGCACCTGGTTGTTGTTTGCGGGTGCTGCCTGGATGGCTAGCTGCGGTGCCGCCTGTATGGCCTGTACCGGGGCGATGATTTGCTGCATGGCATGGTATATCTTTCTTGCTTTGCGACAATCCTTCAACAGGTGGTTGGAACTCCATTTGCCTGTTTCCGGGTTGCGGAACGAGTGATGCTTACAGGATTGCATCAGCTCCTCTGCTGGGGTCAACGGGCGCTTCCACTCGCGTTTCTGACTTCCATCATTGTGGCCGATGCTGCTGCTGCCACGGTTGTACTGACTCGAGCTGGGCTGCCGACTTTGGTCGTACTGTCGGCTGCTGTCACGTTTGTCCTCACGGGGGGTTTCATAGCCCGCCGCTACTAATTCGATTGAATCGTGGGTGTAACGTGGCTTCTTCTTTTGGCGTGCCTCACGCCAATTGCTTGTTTCACCCTCTTTTTTGGGGGAAGTTTCGCGGACATAGTCTTCTCCTTCGGCCCATTGGTTGGCTGTCTTCATGAGCTCTATTGTGGTCTTCGGCTGGAGCCTACCGAATTCCTCCCGGAGGTCGCGGCGAGCGACGCCGTGCATGAAGGCGTCCATCACTCGATCTTCTGATACGGGTTCCATGGTATTGCGGAGGAGTGTCCACCGCTGGATGTAAGAGCGGAGCGACTCATCCTTTCCTTGCTTGCAGGCCTGCAACTCGATGTATGTCGTTGGCCTTGCGAATGTTCCCGAGAAACTCTTGATGAAGTTATCCTGGAATTCTTCCCATGTTCGGAAAGAGTCCTTGGGTTGTCTTGTGAGCCACCCGCGTGCCGAGTCTGTCAACATGAGCTGGATGTACTGCATTGCCGTAGTCGACGTTCCGCCTTGGCAGGTGCAAGCGATGAGGTAGTCTTCGAGCCACAGTTTTGGGTCTTGCTTCCCGTCATACTTTGGTGTGCCAGCCGTCAACTTGAAGCCTTTAGGCATGCGGGTGTCGCGGATGTTGAAGCTAAAGCATGCCGCACCACACGGCTCAAAGTCGCGGTCAGCATGGTCATCCGCGTTGGCCGCACTAGCCGAGCGCTCCTTGCGGTTGCGGTCCACCGTCTTCTGTGTCAGGACGTCGCGAAGGTCCTTGACTGGCTGTCGCTGCACCGCTGGGATGCCCGAGGTCGTTGGTTAGTGCGCTCGGTTGCTTGGCCCCTTGGCCGCCAGAGCTTCTTCGATTGCCCTTATGGAGGCAATTTGTTGCTTGTGGAGAAGGGAGCGTGCGTCTCCCTCCGGTGGCTGCGTGAGCCGGAGGTATGTCTCGACTGAGATCAGGGCGGCATTCGCTGTCTTTGGGACGGGTATCCCGTTCTCATCTTCGGTGACGAAGGACGAGTCGAGGTTGCGGGTGAGCCTTGTTCGATCGGCTTCTGCCATGTGGGGAACGCGGGCTCTGGTTCGCCGTGCTCCTTGGTTAACCTCTGTAGAGGATGTGAAGGAGAGGGCGGCTCGCCTGGCACTCGATGCATCCACGTCCCTTTTGCGCCTGAGCAGGTCGGCTTTTTCGGCGCGGATTCGTTCGCCTTCCTTGCGTAGCAAGTACTGGACCGCCAGGTGGTCTTCTCGAGGTGCGTTGGGTGGGGGGAACGTGCCCTCGTCCACATGCTTCATGGCTTGGATCGCCATGTCCCGCGTGATGACAAGTTTAGTCTGGTCCGGCATGTCCACCTCTAGCGGATATGCTGGTTCTTCTTCGTCGTCATGCGGTGCTGTGCCGGCCATGAAGACTTGCTTGGGGTAGACTTGAGTCGGAGAGTTGGTGCTGCCGCTGCTGCTTCTGTCGCCCGCTTCTTGCTCGAGGTCGAAAATTGCTGCAACGTGGCGCGCGGCGCAGTCGCTGTTGCGTCTTCTCGCGATTGTCCATGTGCTCACGCTCGCCGGGGCGAGTGCGATTGGCTTGGGGTAGACTTGGGATTTCCACGAAGATGAGGGCGCGCGCGATATGGCTGTCGAGCGCGGGCTCCTGGTTGCCCGTGCGGGTGCGACAGTCGAGGTGGATCTTGACTTGGTCGACCGCACGACCGAGGTTGGGGTAGTAGACTCGATTCGTGCGGCCGTTGCCGAAATTGTCGATGTAGTCGATGTAGATGCCCTCTTCGCGGGTGCAGTGGGCGCGGCCCCCGCGGGTGCGGCAGATGCGATCTTTGCGGGTTCGACGGGCGCGGCCTCCACGGGTGCGGCAGATGCGATCTTCGCGGGTTCGGCGGGCGCGGGGGTTGCCGATTTAGGTGACACCGTCGCGCGTAGCGCGGTAGTCGTAGACCTGAGTATACCACGACTATCGATGCAGCAGAATATGGAGCCGAAGGTGATGTGTATACCTTTGTCCAGATCGGCGTACACTGACTGGTGGGCTGGCGGGTGGAGGACGTACTCGAAGGAGCCGAATCGGATCGACTCCCTGACGGCGGACACGCCGATCTTCATTGCGGATGGAGCCGGAGCGACCATGATCCTAGCACTTGTTTGACGTTCCCACAGACGACGCCAATTGACGAGGTGTTAACTCGACAAGTCCCAGGGTTGTGCACCCCGGGTTGATTGATGGGGAGAGAGATGAGTGCAGGTGGTCACGACGGCTGACAAGCAAGGATTTACCCAGGTTCAGGCTCCCGGAGGATAACACCCTACTCCTGCTGTCTGGTTATTGATGCGAGTTGTGGTTACAATGGCGAGATTGCGATCTCGCTAGGGTTTGTGCCGTAGCTATGAGCGTGTCCTCTGGGACGAGCAACCCTCCTGGCTTTATAGGCAGCCAGGTCTCGGGTTGTTGGTGCCGATGGCAACTACAGATATGGCAGGTTATGCTTCCTAACCGACTTGGACTAGGTTACATGGTACCCCGCGTGGGCCTTCTGTGGGCCTTCCTGTCCTTGGCGCGGCCCAGGTAGCCTTATCGTGGGCTACCCGAAAGGCAGCCCCACGTCACCGGCGCCTCGCCATCTTCCGCCTGACGCCCGTCGACGCAGGTCATTGTCGACACCCCGGCGTCATCGTCTACATCGTCGCGGCAAGTTCTCCGCGACCTCGAGGTCGGCTACGTACGACTTCATCGTCAACGCTTGTGCAGGAGCGTAATCCCCGCTATCGGTCTACATGGAGGTAATGTAACCCGTTGCGCCACCGTTATCACATGTACTAGATAGATAGATCCTAGCTAGTTAGGGTGTTTATACGCTAGAAAATTATTGTTTTCTGCACCGGAACCCCTTTAGTGGTATCATAGCCGATCTATGCGTAGTACTGCTGGTACGGTTAGAACTCATGTTGAATGAGGACGTCTTTCTTATTATTGCTACCCTCTAGCGTGCACTTGCAATGCCTTCGGTATTGAGTTGATTAAGCGGCCCGGACCGACTTTACGCGTACACTTACACGAGACTGGTTCCACTACTGATATACGGCTTGCACCGTATCTGTAGTTGGCGGGTGTCTGTTTCTCTCTCTCTAGTTGATAAAGCATTTTCAATGGAGGGCCCGAAAGGGATGCTTAAACATGCAATTATATGATCGACGTTGTGGTACAAAGTTCGTAGGTAGGGAAGCGGTTCTCTTATGAATAAGCCTATATGCCACGTAAAACTTGCAAAACTAAATAAAGGTAGAGGCGTATAACTTTGTTTTGCAGAGGCGTTATTTTATGTGACATGGTTATGGTAAGTTTGATATTACTCGTACTGTCGAAGGCAATGGAGGCATCCGTAGACTAGGAGCTATGCCGGGGCGCCGGGGGCCCGGCACATGGCGCCATGGAGGTCCAGGCGCATCGACCATGTCACATCGCACTTCATTGCATCATTTGATTGTGTGCTGTTGTGTGTCCATCCAACGGTAGCAACATAAATAGGATGATCCCTAACAAATACCAAAATTGTGTTCTCCCTCGTTGCGCACCACCAAGAAAGTTCCACGTTATGAGGCAGGCCGTGACGATCGGGTGTCAGACATATCGTCGTTCGCATACAGTGGGTGTAAGCCATGTTGCACGCGCAGGGTCTTCGTGGTTTGATTGGCGAGCCTAGCATATGCATATATGGCCTCGAAACACGGGAAGATCGAAAGATCGAGCATGAGTCACAGAGTTGTTGTGATCGACATTTTATGTCCACCTTTGAAGTTGTGCCGTCGGCCGTGACGATCGGGGGTGGTATGGTGGATGAGGGTCGTGTAATCCCCATTATTATTTTAGGGATAATAATTTTGATGGAGTGTGCTTGATAATATGATTATAAACTAAAACTCACATATATTATAAACTTTACCTTTCTTCTTTTGCGATCACATTTGTAGACTACGCAACTATACTTCGGTTACTTCCTCAAGAGCCCGGATTCTACCTTAGAAGCCGACGGGTCCAACTTCATCAGCTGGTACAAGGGTTTTAGAAACATCCTCGAACACAACAACATCATGTATGTTCTCAATGAAGCATTAGGAGAAAGACCAGGAGATTATGCGAGCGAGGAGGAGGAAGATGATTTCCGAAGGCGTCGAGACATATTCATCAAAGTGGAAATCATCATGACTGTATGCCTAGCACCTGAGTTGAAAGATTTGTTTCGACGCAAGGAGCCATGCGTCATGATTGATGCGATAAAGACGCACTTCAGAGATGAATTGAAGCGTGAGCAATTCAGGCAGCTTAGAATGTTCCAGACCATTCATATGGACGAGCATACCTGTCTGGAGACTCATTTGAAGAGATTGTATGAAATCTACTTCCAACTGACAATGGTCTTCGATTACTGGATGGCGGATTCCTGTGCCATTCAGACTGTCCTGATATCTCTGCCTCCAAGCCATGAGAAGCATGTGCGCAAGTACATTTTGAAGGCCGACAATATGAACTTCTACAAGTTCGTGTCCGAATTCAAATCTCTGAAAGTTGATTCCATCGAAGGAGAAATCTTCGATGCTAAAGGTATATATTTGATATATACATAATTATGAATTCGCCGCTTGATATATGATAAAGTATTTGATACTTGTTCTGTTTGTGAAATAGGTCCTGATGATCACATATATGCGGCGACTTTTGATGTGACCTGGCGCTGAAGATGGTGATCAAGGAAGTTGATGGCCATTGGTGTTCACGTCCTCAAGTTATCATAGTTATCATTAATAGTTTTTCATAAGATCTTTTGTAATAGTGAGAAAGTGTGTTCAGTGTCTTGATTGTTACAAGACAAAGTTATTCATGTAATAAGACAAGTTTAATTGTTTTATGTTATGGAACAAGCCAGTTGTTTTATATAATGGATAAAGGTTTCACATCTCGATTACATCACTTGTATGATAACATTCATAATAGTAGAAATGATAAAATAGTGTGTCCAATGAATAAAAGTTTTGTTACTAGAACAAACACCATCGAATTTAGTCATAAAGGCAATGAAAGAAGTAATGGATATTTTTGGTCCATTAGAGTATTTTGATTGCCGAATTGATTAAGTTTGAAATGTAGTATTGAAGTGTCAATACGAAAGGAAATTAATTAAGAGTCATTTCAAATGATTATTAAATTAATTAAATGGTGTATTTTGCTTGATCCGAACTCTTCTATGATTATTGGTGAATAAGTGTATTTGCATAATAAATCATGAGTCTGAAATTAATTTCATAAGAGATCAAATGTGGGTTTTCAGAAGAAAGATTAGTGAATATTGTATTCACAAGATTTGATCAAAGCACAATATTTTTGAATTAAGGTTTCAACACAAAAGACTTGTGGAAATTCGTTTCACAATATTATAATATCATATATGGTGATATGTGCGGTATTATAATCATACTCTATTTTAGATAAAGTGTGGTCTGTCAGAATCTGTCTTAGAATCTCTTAATCTGTTCGAAACATTATAGTCGATGTCTACTTTAGAAAATAGATAATTTTCTCAACGAGAATTCATGTGATCGACAATAGTGTCATCATGTATATGATTATACGATAATTCAGAATATACATGAATAGTTCTTTGTAGATTGCTCGCATTGGATGGGAGTGTATTCCAAAACGCAATAGAAACAAAAGTTGGTTTGTTGTCTATGTAATTCCGAGGAAAATATGATTTTTCGAATTATGGTTTATGGATTGGAATTAGAAGCTTGAAATAAGGTGTCAGACATGTTCATAAAAGTAGAATATTGGAAAGTGTTCCAAAAGGATATGTCTACAAATGAAAATTTGGTGATTAAGAGTGAAGGAGACTAGAAAATTGTTTTCTGCTTGCAATCCTCTTTGTAAAGATCATAATATATCATGAAAGAAGCTTCTAAATAAAGTGTTGTTATATTAAATATTGATGTCAGGTCACAGCATAATATTAAGTGTTTCAGATCCTGTTGACAGATCAAGGTGCACTTTATGAATACAAAAAAAGTTGAGAAAATATCAGAATACAAACAAAGGCTTTTCAGCCCGAAAATCCAAGTTACATTTGAAAGGATTAAAATAGTAATTGTTGCTATAATTCTTATTAGAGGAAGAAGATTGTTTAATCATTATATAAAGTGTTATATGAGAAATGTAACTATAAGAAAGACGTGAAATCATATTTTGTCAAGAAATGTGTCTTGGACAAGATCAAATTTGTTGACTACATTTATGTAGACATGCTTGGAGTCTGTGGGATTTGTATTAATGTAATACTGTAGTTTGTATTGAATTCAAAATGATAATAGATCAATGATTTTGGTTTGACCAAAATGTCGAGATAAATTGTGAATTTAAGTGGGAGTCAAAGTTAGTTCACTCGGATAGAATATTTAAAGGACATATTTTTGAGTGGGAGCTTGTGTTCTCAAATGTGTGGAGACATATTTTGAGTGGGAGCTCGTGTTCTCAAATATGTGGAGACATAATTTGAGTGGGAGCCGAATTCATCTTGTGTAAATGACGCATTGTGAATTGTACCGGTAGAATTAATTAGAAAGATGAAGTTGTGAAACTTTTGAAAGTTAGTGTCTATTTGGAATAGAACGGGATTTTTAATAGTTAGTTGAGTTGTTTTTGGATTATATCTGAGGAGTCAGAATAGATTGAAATCAAAGGATGGTCCTTGGAAATCCAATTAATCATTAAGAGTAATGATACACGGTAATAATGGTTGTATGACATTGTTGGTCTATTGTTAGACATCATACAGAAACCATATTATCTGCTCGATGAAATATGACCGACGTTCTTAGAAGAAGAACTGTTATAAAATTAAATTTAGAATTTACTGGAAGTACAAGTACATTAGTTATTAGATTGACACTGGAGTGTCAAGTTTTCTACAATTGTGTAAAAGTATATATATCGATATCGCGAGGTTATAATTGTTACAAGGAGCTCTCTATGACTGAGTGTGTTTTCAAGTCAATTATCTGGTTAGCAGAATCAGAGTAAGCGATGGGAAACAGAAGTCTCACTGTGTTATGGTTTTTGCATATATGTTATTGGATAACATGTTGATATCAAGCAAGTTGCTATCAATGAATCGCAAAAGAAAGCACAATTATGAATTGTACAGATTGTCAGAGTAACACTCTTCCACAAGCAAGCATTATCATATGACGCCTATTTGATAAGGGATTTTGATGAAGTAAAATGCAGCTAGTTTATTTGTACTCTATTGCAAGTGGGAGACTGAAGGAGATATGCCCAAGAGGCAGATAAATAAGTAGTATTTATTGCATCATCTCATAAGTTAAATAATAGGTTTGTGTATTATGCTATAACTGTATTAATCGGAATTATTAATACACGTGTGATACATAGACAACTAGAGTCCCTAGTAAGCCTCTATATGAACTAGTCCATTGGGCAACAGTTGATCGAGATTCCCGATCAAGAACAATGACGTCGGTTGACAATGGGGTCATCTTATTAGTTGAATAAGGTGATGGACATACGCAAAGTATTTCAATAAGATCGTATTACGATATTTGTCATTTGCAATAGATAAGAATATGATAGCTTATTCCTTAAACCGTGAGACCGTACTTATTACTACTTCGTAGGGGGACTTTGAGAGTATCAAACGTTGTGTCTTATTTAGCATGACAATAACGGTGTCCATCTTGGGTATCCCCAAAGAGTATTGAGACGTAAGGATCAAGAGCGGGATTTGTTCATTCTTGTAATGGAAAGATACTCTGGGCCCACTCGGTGAGATTGCATCTATATAGCTGCGCAGCTTGTGACTAGGTCATGGAGATGTAATATCACAGTCGAGTTAATAACCTTGTCGGTAACAAGATACAACAAAGACATCGGATGTCTACGATCATATCTCGGACAAGGTAGTATCGCAGAAACAAAGGGAATGAATATCATGTTTATGGTTCAACGACGATATTCGTAGAAAGCACCGGGGCCGTCATATGCATCCAGGTATCCCTGGCGGTCATTGGTGAGCGGAGTGTCTCGACCATGTCTGGAGTGTTCTCGAACCGTAGCGTAACAAACTTAAGGTCTTAACAACACCGGGAGAAAGGTTCTGGAATAATATAGGATTTTATTGGAGAGAGAGAAATGATCCAGAAAGAGTTCCGGTGGTCCGGAAGGAGTTCCGGGAAGGTCTGAAAGGGTTCCAGGAATTTCCGAAAGTTGTTCAGGTGGTTCAGAAAATGTTTCAGAGTCACGGCATATTAAATAGTATTTACATATATTAATTATGAATTAATTATATTTTATATTAATTTAATTATTAAATAATCAACGAAAACGGGGCAGCCCACCTACATGGGCCCTAAGAGGGCCCAAGAGGGGGAGCCGCACCAGCAAGGAGGAAGGGGGCTTGGGCCCCTAGTCCAATTCGGACTAGGAGGTTCAGCCGAACCCCCCTCCCCGTCCTTTTCTTTTAGTCCCACATGGGGGAGGCAAGGTGTTTGCACACCCCCTCCCCCATTTATATAGCAAGGCATATTAATTTGATTAATTACAGAAAAATACAATTAATGTTATAGCAGGCCGGCCGAGTTGCTTCTCCGCCCGTTTTGCCCTCCCTCTCCACCTAAGCTATGCCGTCGGGCGCCGTTGCCCTGCGGGATTCCAGAAAAGTTCTACCCCTGCGATTTCAGCTGGATCTGAATGGCCGGGGGTTGTTGTTAAGCTATGTATGTTTGCGAGTGCTCGGGGCGCCACATTTGAGGAGCCTAGGCGACATCGTCTCGCCCACCCAGCAGCCCTGCCGCCGGTGCCACCCCCCCAGTCGCCGGCGCCTCGCCATCTTCCGCCCGACGCCCGTCGACGCAGGTCATCGTCGACACCCCGGCGTCATCGTCTACATCGTCGCGGCAAGTTCTCCGCGACCTCGAGGTCGGCTACGTACGACTTCATCGTCAACGCTTGTGTGGGAGCGTAATCCCCGCTATCGGTCTACATGGAGGTAATGTAACCCGTTCCGCCACCGTTATCACATGTACTAGATAGATAGATCCTGGCTAGTTGGAGTGTTCATACGCTAGAAAATTATTGTTTTCTGCACAGAAACCCCTTTACACGGCGGCCTTGTCTAGCTCAAACGTACTGATCCGAGTTGGATCGTACGGGCCACTCATATAGCAGATCTTGTTAGCTCGGGTCTAGAGAGGGCAAACTCGGCGGCTGATAAATGTCCATAGCAGGTCATCGGCCATCAAGTCCTCGTGGATCTCAAGGAGATACTTGTGGATCTCGTTGATCTCGGCCTTGTTCCTCTTTGGGTCAAAACCCCAAATGGGTCTGAGAAGTGGGAGGCTCAATGTTGAACTCGGACAGGTTGATGTAGTCAACCGCCGTAGCCTGACCCTCCCGATCCGGATTCCTCACGTAGAAGAAACTCCTCTGCCATTTCCGACAGGACTCGAGACCTTGGATCTTGGGGAATTCAACAAGCTTCTATGCCACGACGGTAGCCGCTCCGCAGACGGTCATCTCTTTGTCTTTGACTCCCGGGTTCGGGATGCTTTGTTTTCGAAGCTGGAAGTACTTGGCCCCGAGATTGACGAGGGGCCAAAGACCGAGATAGCCCTCTAAGAATGAACGAAGGCCGAGAGGGCCGTGATGGAGTTAGCGGGAAGGTGGTGAGGTTGGAGTCTGAACCTATCAAGGAAGGAACGGAAAAACTTGCTGGCAGGAAGGCCAAAGCCGCGCTCGAAGTGCACGACAAAAACTACCCGCTCTCTGGGTTGAGCTTCGGGTTCAGTCTTGCCGGTGGGCAGCCGACATATGAGTTAATCCGGGATGCGGCGGGACCGACGTAGCCCGTCCAGATCTCCCTGGTCTGTGTCGGAACCTTCCCAACCGCCCCGGATTCCCTCGGTGGCCAGGTCGATCTGCTCGGCCTGATGGCTGGAGGACATAACGGTTACAGCCTGCAAGTAGACGCTGAGTTACTTAACGACATAGAAAGTAAGTCGGAGTAAGACTACTACAGAGGCAAAACACCGGTGTGTCGGAAGGAAACATCAATATGTCGGCCATGACCTAGCGAGAATATCTATTTTGGTGAGCTTTGGAAGATGAACCGCAACCCTACTGATACGTCCATTTTGCTTCACTATTTATATCATAATTTACTGTTATTCATTGATATATTTTGTATTTGAGGATGATACTTATGTTATTTCATCTATTTTGCATGATTGATGATCATTGGAGGATGGAACTACGGAGTCTGAATTCTGCTGGAAAAGCGTTATCGAGGTACAATATATGCGAATACCAGAAGAACAAAACAAACACCTGGGAATTATTTTCCCACGAGATAATGAAGGAAGCCTAAAGGGGAGCCTGGGGTGGGGCAAGGGGGCCCACACCACCTCCTGGCGCGGCACCCAAGACCGCCGCGCGAGCACCAGGTGGGGCCGCCCTGGCCCACCTCTGGCCGTGCCCTTTCGAGTACTACATCCCCCCCGAAGACCTAACACACGTACGGTGTCCAAAATCCATCTCCGCCGCCACCACGAGGCGGAGAAGACAGGGAGAGAAAAGCTCTCCGATAGGCTGCGTTGCCGCCGGGGGAATTCCCTCCCAGAGGGGGGAAATCGTCGCCATCGTCACCGTCATCGAGCTGCACTCCATCACCATCGCCAAGACCACCATCTCCACCGCCGACACCGTCATTTCCATCGGTTCACTCCGTTCCCGCTGTAACATCTAGGGCTAAAATCCGCGTATTTGATAGGGGAAACTCTCCCGGTGTTGATTACTCTTGTTATTGATGCTGTTGAGTGAAACCGTTGAATTAGGGTTTATGTTCAGATTGTTATCCATCATTATATCACCTCTGATCATGTACCATATGATATGTTGTTAGTAGTTTGTTATGTTCTTGAGGACATGGGAGAAGTCTAGATGTTAGTAGTGAACTATGTTG
Source organism: Poa annua (assembly GCA_026929855.1). Classification (NCBI taxonomy): domain Eukaryota; kingdom Viridiplantae; phylum Streptophyta; class Magnoliopsida; order Poales; family Poaceae; genus Poa; species Poa annua. The sequence goes on along the minus strand of CM049427.1, from coordinate 159,915,633 downwards.
AGTAATACTTAATGTTTTGATATTTAAGTTGTGGTGCCATTCTTCTATTGGTGTCATGTGAACGTCGACTACATGACACTTCACCTTTATGGGCCTAGGGGAATGCACCGTGTACTCGGTTATCATTTGTGGGGCTGCCGGATTGACAGAAATCTAAACCCCCGTTGGTATTCCGATGCACAAGGGATCGCAAGATCTCAGAGTTTAAAGCTATGGTTAGATTTCTCTTAATTACTTTCTTGTATTTGCGGATCTTGCAAGGGGTATAATCATATGTATGTATTAGTCCTAGGAAGGGCAGTGCATTAGCATAGGTTCACCCACGCGACACTTATTCAAACACTAAAGATTAATCATCAATATGAAGCGAAAGCACTAGACAAAATTATGTGTGTCCTCAAGAACGTTTGGTCATCATAAGTAAACAAACCGGCTTGTCCTTTGCTCTCAAAAGGATTGGACCACCTGCTGCAATTATAATTGCCGCGCTCTATTTACTCGCATGTTATTTATCTGTTATATCAAAGTCTACTAAAAACTTGTCTGCTAGTGTTTATAGTGAAATCCTCATCAAAACCACTTGTCAACACCTTCTGCTCCTCATTGCGTTCGACAGTCTTATTTATCGAAAGTACTGCGATACAACTCCTATACTTGTGGGTCATCAATACTATTTTCTGGCACCGTTGCCGGGTAGTGAAGCGCTATTGGTAAGAGCAATTGGTAAGGAAAACTTCAAATGTAAGTGTTGTTTTTATTTCTGTCTCCTTATTTGCTTAATAAGGGAGAGAGGAAATGTTGCTTTCCTGTTTGGGAAGTCTGCTACCACTGCTGAGGTAGAACCTGAGGTGCCACTTGATGATATGTGCCATTTAAAATACCTATGAAAATTATTGAACGTGTTATGAATAACCGCTATGTTGGGGATGGAACTGTCCACTCCGGTGATCATTAGCTGTATTTATATGAATTGTGCAAGTTGTTGTAGTGTGCAGGTATTACAATGGACGAAGTCAGGAAGAAATTATTCTCCATATCACTTGGTGGGAGAGCTGCGCATTGGTATAAACTGCTGAAGAACGGGGATTCTCTTGGATGGGAGGAAATTGTACCTCTCTTTTATTCTAAATTTTATCCTACAAATGAAATTCACCAAGATCGGAATTCTATATATAACTTCTGGCCTCATGATGGAGAAAGTATTGCCCAAGCTTGGGGGAGATTGAAGGCATTAATGCTCAAATGCCCCATTCATGAGCTTCCTGGTAATATTATTGTTGATAACTTCTATGCAAGACTCTCATTTGAAGATTAAACATTATTGGATACTTCCTGTGCTGGATCATTCACTCGTAATAAGAAGGAGTTTAAATGGGATCTTCTGATCGTATTGAAGAAAATACTGAAGCATGGGAGAACGACAAAGGTAGGGAGTCAGGTATAAAATATAACTTTGAATGCATTAAAACTTTCATGGATACTGATGCATTTTGAAATATTAATAGTGCTTATGGTCTTGATTCTCAAGTTGTTGCAAATTATTATAAATCATTTGCTTCCTATTTTGGTTTGCCCAAGAAGGGATTTGAAAAATATCATGAACCTTATAAAGATAAACATGTTGCTCCTCTAGCTAAATGTATTGAAGTTACTATTGTTGATCATATCATTCCTGAGCCTTATATTGATAAAATTCATTTTCCTGTTAAAGTGAAAGAACATTCTATTATGACTAGTGTGTTTAATAAAAGTGATAAGAAAGCTAAAGAACCTGATGAACAAATTAAAGTTGAACCTTCTATGGCTATAGTTAAAGAACTTGTTTCTAAAAATGTGGAAGAAGAGTATATTATATTTTGTGATGATGCTTCTAATGTTGTCTCTCATCCTGCAAAGCCAAGAAAGGATAGTGTTCCTGTGTTATCTGTTAAAATTGGTGATCATTTCTGTTATGGTTTATGTGATATTGGTGCAAGTTCAAGTGCTATTCGTTATGAGCTTTACAAAGAAATTATGCATGAAATTGGTCCTAGTCAACTTGAAGATATTGATGTGGTTATTCAACTTGCTAATAGAGAAACTATCTCTCCCATTGGTATTGTTAGATATGTTGAAGTTCTATGTGGTAAGACTAAATATCCCGCTGATTTTCTTGTACTTGGTTCTGCTGCTAGTAAAACTTGTCCTATCATTTTTGGTAGACCTTTTCTAAATACTTGTGGTGCTGTTATAGATTGTAGGAAAGAGAAAATCCTTACTAAATTTGTTGGTGATTCATATGAATTTAATTTTTTGAAATTTGCTAAAACCCCTTATGAAACCGAATTGCCTAATGAGGATTTTAGAGTAGAACAACGTGCTTCTATTGCTCTTGCTCCTACTAATTATATTCAACAATTTATGGAAGATCATGAGAGTGAGACTTTTATGGATGAAAGGAATGAACTTGAGGACATATTCCTTCGTCAACCTATTCTTAAACATAATTTAAAAGTGGAAGACTTGGGTAAAACTCTTCCACCTAAAGAGGATCATGTCTTTGATTTAAAACCTTTGCCTGATAATTTTAAGTATGCTCATCTTGATGACAAGAAAATATATCCTGTTATTGTTAGCGCTATCCTTTCAGGTAAAGAAGAAGAAGAAAGATTGTTGGAAATATTAAGGAAACATCGTGGAGCTATGGGTTATACTTTGGATGATTTGAAGGGATTTCTCCTACTATATGTCAGCATTCTATTAATATGGAGCCCGATGCAAAGCCAGTTGTTGAACATCAATGTCTTTTAATACCTAAGATGAAGGAAGTGGTAAGAAATGAGGTATTAATACTCCTTGATGCTGATATTATTTAGCCTATTGCTGATAGTAGATGGGTTAGTCATGTGCTTTGTGTCCCAAAGAAAGGTGGAATTATTGTTGTACCTAATGATCATGATGAACTTATATTCCTCAAAGAGTAGTTGTTGGTTATAGAATGTGCATTGATTTTAAAAAGGTTAATAAAGTTACTAAGAAAGATCATTATCCATTAACCTTTATTGATCAAATGTTGGAGAGATTAGCCAATAAAACTCAGTTTTGCTTTCTTGATGGTTATTCAGGTTTCTCACAAATTGTTGTTAAAACTCAAGATCAAGAGAAAACCACATTTACTTGTCCTTATGGTACTTATGCTTATAGGCGCATGCCTTTTGGTTTATGTAATGCTCTTGCTACTTTTCAAACATGTATGTCTGCTATCTTTCATGGTTTTTGTGAAGAAATTGTGGAGGTGTTCATGGACGATTTCTCCGTCTATGGCGCTTCTTTTGATAATTGCTACACAATCTTGATAAGGTTTTGTAGAGATGTGAAGAAACTAATCTTGTTCTTAATTGGGAGAAATGCCACTTTATGGTTAACGAAGGAATTGTTCTTGGACATAAAATTTCTGAAAGAGGTATTGAAGTTGATATAGCTAAAGTGGAGGCAATCGAGAAAATGCCTTGCCCGAGAGATGTTAAAGGTATTCGTAGTATTCTTGGTCATGCTAGTTTCTATAGAAGGCTTATCAAAGACTTTGCTAAGGTATCAAAGCCTCTTACTAATCTCTTGCAAAAAGATATACCATTTTTTTATGATGATTGTAAGGAAGCTTTTGAGACTCTGAAGAAAGCTTTAATAACTGCTCCTGTTTTTAAAACACCTGATTCGAATTTACCATTTGAAATTATGTGTGATGCTAGTGATTTTTATGTTGGTGCTTCTCTTGGACAAAGAGTAGATAAGAAGTTAAATGTTAATCATTATGCTAGTAAAACGCTTGATTCTGCTCGAAAGAATTATGCGACGACTGAAAAAGAATTTCTAGCTGTTGTATTTGCTTGCGATAAATTTAGACAATACATTATTGATTCTAAAGTTATTATTCATACTGATCATGCTGCAATTAGATACCTTATGGAAAATAAAGATGCAAAGCCTAGGCTTATTAGATGGGTATTACTGTTGCAAGAATTCGACTTACATATCGTAGATAGGAAAGGTGCTGATAATCCTGTTGCTGATAATTTGTCTAGATTGGAAAACATTGCTTATGATCCTATACCTGTTAATGATAGTTTTCCAAATGAACAATTGGCTGTAATGAGGGTAAGTTCACGAGATAGTCCTTGGTACACCGATTATGCTAACTTTATTGTTTCGAAGTATTTGCCTCCAACCTTTTCAACTCAACAAAGAAGAAAAATCTCATATGACTTGAGGCATTATTTCTGGGATGACCCACACTTATATAAATAAGGAGTTGATGGTATTATGTGAAGATGTGTTCCGGAGTATGAACAAAAAGAGATATTGAGAAAGTGCCATAGTAGCGCTTACGGAGGATATCACGCTGGAGATAGAACCACACAAAAGGTTTTACAATCAGGTTTTTATTGGCCTACTCATTTTAAAGATGCAAGAAAGTTTATTTTATCTTGTGATGAATGTCAACGAGTAGGTAATATCTCTAGACGTAATGAAATGCCTATGAATTATTCTCTTGGTATTGAACCGTTTGATTGTTGGGGATTTGACTTTATGGGTCCTTTCCCTTCTTCAGAAGGTAATACGCATATACTTGTTGCTGTTGATTATGTTACTAAATGGGCAGAAGCTATTCCTACTAAAAGTGCTGATGGCAAAACATCAGTAAAAATGCTTCAAGATAGTATTTTCCCTAGGTTTGGTGTTCCTAGATATCTTATGACTGATGGAGGTTCTCATTTTATTCATGGTGGTTTTAGAAAAGTTCTTTCTAAATATGGTGTTAATCACAGAATTGCTTCAGCTTATCATCCTCAAACTAGTGGGCAAGTAGAACTATCAAATAGAGAAATTAAATCTATCTTGCAAAAGACTGTTAATAGAACGAGGAAGAATTGGGCTAGTAAATTAAATGATGCATTGTGGGCTTATAGAACTGCTTATAAAAATCCCATGGGTATGTCTCCTTATAAAATGGTTTATGGAAAAGCTTGTCACTTTCCTTTAGAATTAGAACACAAAGCTTATTGGGCAGTGAGAGAACTAAATAGAGATTTTAAACTTGCTGGTGAGAAAAGATTACTTAATTTGAGTTCTCTAGATGAATGGAGAAGTGAAGCTTATGAAAATGCTAAACTCTTTAAAGAAAAAGTTAAGAGATGTCATGATAGGAGAATTCTTAAGAGAGAGTTTCATGTTGGTGCGAAAGTTCTATTGTATAGCTCTCGTCTTAGATTCTTTGCAGTAAAATTACTCTCCAAGTGGGAACGACCATATGTCATTGTGGAGGTGTTTCGTTCGGGTGCGATAAAAATTGCTTCGCTCAAGGATGACTCTACACAAGTGGTAAATGGACAAAGACTTAAGCATTATATTTCTGGAGATTCCTATAATGAAGATGTTGATATTATTCAAGCAATTACTCCGGAAAATTATATTAAGAAAATATTTCTGAGTCTGCAGAAACTGATTTTGAAAAGGTACAGTTTCGGTAAGAAAAAGTTCGCGAATTTAATTTTGGGATACCTAATATTAATTTTTGGAAAGTATGAAAAAATACGAGACAAAAACGAGCAGGACACGAAGTCTGAGGCGCCCACACCTGGTGGTGGCGCAGGCCCCATCCTGGTCGCGCGAGCACCAGGTAGGGAGCCCTCGGAGCTCCTGTCCTTCTCGGTTTTGCCCTGTTGCCTTCCTTTTATTTCGTAGTTTTTTTCTATATATTCACCCGGAGCCTCCAAGGTTCGTATATTCTGTTTTCGACGTGTTCTTGTTTCGAGCTGTTTCTGCCAGATTTTAGCTGTGGATCTAGAGCCATCATGTCTTCATCCGAGCCCTCCAAGGACAGTTTCTTTGCGAACGTCGTCAACCCGTACATGAACGAGTTGAAGATGCATCCCAAAGAGTTGTCTCTCAAGCATGGGAAGTTGCAAATTGAAGATGTTCAAGGCCCCCAAGGAGAAGGAAGCATGGAGGATAGGATGAAGAGCCCGGAGCAAGAAGTTTTCAAGTACAAGAAGATGGCGGAGCATGAGGTGGACATTGTTCACCGAATCGTCTCTGAACTTATGGCCAATCATAAAGAGGAGACTTCGAAGCTCTGGGAGGACATCCTCTCACTCCACAAGACCACCAACGCTCTTCAGGCGCAACTCTATGATGTTCAGAACCAGAACTATGAGTATGAAACCAGGTTTAAACGCATTAGTGCTGCTGCGAGTTTCAGGATCCTCGAGACCCAGGCAACGTTTGTTGATGGAGAACCCTTACCTTGGAAGCTAGATCAAGAGGACTCATCTCCATCACCACCGAAGGAGTAATTCATCATCGGTATTGCCACCTCCCTTAGCTTGTTCCAAGCTTGGGGGGGGGGGGGGGTGCCGCGGTATCACCATTATCTTTCATCTTTAACCTTTTAGTAGTGTCATATCATGAGTAGAGAAGTTATCTTATATGATGATTTGCAATGTGGAAGTATCTCTCTTTTAGGTGGTTATCTATGTATCCCTCGGTGTGAGTTGCCGTTATGGAGTATTAATGAGAAGTGTTATCATTTATTTTTTGCACGCTTTATTTTAGTTTGCAACTTTTATCATGTATGATTGATCTTGTCATTAGTATTGGTAATCGTTTTGGGAACATATAGGAAATCTTTTGGCTTTGGAAAACTTAGCATTGGTCAATAGCTACAATACTTTGAGACTTAAGAGGAAAATGAATTACATGTAGAATATAGCATTCATTGATCTTTCTCACTAGTCGATGACAAGCTTAGTACTCACAACTTAAAATTGTGCGTGCCTTCAAGTAAGAATTGCATGATTTTCTTTACTACATGTATGTTTGTTTGTATCCATCAACCCTTATGCTTGCTACCCAACCTTGCTATCCAAAGACCTGTATCGAGAGGGAATGCTTCTCATACATCCAAACCTTGAACCAAAACCCTTGCCACTTGTGTCCACCATATCTACCTACTATGTGGTATTTTGCGCCACTCCAAGTAAATACTTCTTGTGCTATCTTTATTCAAAATTATCCCTTATTTGTGTCAATGTTCACTAGCTCATGAGGAAATAATAGTTGGGTTTGTTATCTTCCATGCTAATTGAGTAACCCGTGACTTGCATGCTACATCTGCTCGTCATTAATATTGCAAAGGGGTGGTCAGCCCACTATAATATCAAAGGATGAGTTTTTCAAGAATATAGGCACTCCTCCATGGTTTGAGATTGATTGGTGGGCACCCGAGGATTCGGCTAGCCATGGTATGATTAGAAAGATGGGGAGGAGTGTCATGGCTGTGAAAGTAAAGAGAAAAAGAAGATGAATATCACAAAGTCTTGTTTTAAAAATTAATCAGAACCACCCCTATCTTGCTTAGTATGGAAGATGACAAGAACTCTATTACAAATCCTTGACAATGACAAACACCGCTCAAAACTCATTTTATGCTCTTTATGTGATTTCGAAAACCTATAAAACCAAAAGCTCTAGCACATGCTTGTATCTCTGCTTCCCTCTGCGAAGGGCCTCTCTTTTACTTTATGTTGAGTCAGTAAACCTATCTCCTTCTATCTTAAGCAAGCATTTGAGTTGATTGTGATTCAACCTTTCATACATTAGTATTGTTAATCATTTCTTTCATTCTTTCTTGCTTAGCACATTGTTGGCATCTAATGAATTGATTTTTGGAGTTATCAACCAATAAAGAGGGTTGTTTTATAAACTAAGCTCAATTGCTCATTGTTCTCTGACCAAGGACTAAGTTTGCCAACACCAACTATGGTTTTCTCTATGTACTTTATTGTGGTTTTCCTCTACTTGTTAGAATTGATTTATACATCAACGGAGTTAATATCTAAGATGACTTGTGCATTTATACATGTGATGCTTCTTGTCTGAATATTTTATATCGACACTTCACTCCATAAACATGTGGTCATGTTAACCGGGTTCAGCTTTCGCTTGGGGACAAGCAAGGTCTAAGCTTGGGGGAGTTGATACGTCCATTTTGCATCACTATTTTATATCATAATTTACTGTTATCCAATTATATATTTCGTATTTGAGGATGATAATTATGTTATTTCATCTATTTTGCATGATTGATGATCATTGGGGGATGGAACTCCGGAGTCTGAATTCTGCTGGAAAAGCGTCAACGAGATACAATATTTGCGAAGACCAGAAGAACAAAACAAACACCTGGGAATTATTTTCCCACAAGATCATGAAGGAGGCCAAAAGGGCAGCCTGGCGTGGGGCCCAGGGGGCCCACACCACCTCCTGGCGCGGCTCCCAAGGCCGTCGCGTGAGCACCAGGTGGGGCCGCCCTGGCCCACCTCTGGTCGTGCCCTTTCGCGTACTTCATCCCCCCGAAGACCTAACACACGTACGGTGTCCAGAATCCATCTCCGCCGCCACCACGAGGCAGAGAAGACAGAGAGAGAAAAGCTCTCTGGCAGGCTGCATTGCTGCCGGGGGAATTCCCTCCCAGAGGGCGGAAATCGTCGCCATCGACACCGTCATAGAGCTGCACTCCATCACCATCGCCAACACCACCATCTCCACCGCCGACGCCGTCATCTCCATCGGTCCACTCCGTTTCCGATGTAACATCTAGGGCTAAACTCCATGTATTTGATAGGGGAAACTCTCCTGGTGTCGATTACTCTTGTTATTAATGCTATTGAGTGAAACCGTTGAATTAGGGTTTATGTTCAGATTGTTATACATCATTATATCACCTCTGATCATGTACCATATGATGTGTTTTGAGTAGTTTGTTCTGTTCTTGAGGACATGGGAGAAGTCTAGATGTTAGTAGTGAACTATGTTGAATAATATTTAATGTTTTGATATTTAAATTGTGGTGCCATTCTTCTAGTGGTGTCATGTGAACGTCGACTACATGATACTTAACCTTTATGGGCCTAGGGGAATGCATCGTGTACTCGGTTATCATTTGTGGGGTTGCCGGAGTGACAAAAACCTAAACTCTCGTTGGTATTCCAATGCACGAGGGATCGCATGATCTCGGAGTTTAAAGCTATGGCTAGATTTATTTCATTACTTTCTTGTATTTGCGGATGCTTGCAAGGGGTATAATCATAAGTATGTATTAGTGCTAGGAAGGGCGGTGCATTAGCATAGGTTCACCCACAGAACACTTATCCAAACACTAAAGATTAATCATCAATATGAAGCGAAAGCACTAGACAGAATTCCCGTGTGTCCTCAAGAACGTTTGGTCATCATAAGTAAACAAACCGGCTTGTCCTTTGCTCTCAAAAGGATTGGGCCACTCGCTGCAATTATAATTATCGCGCTCTATTTACTCACACTTTATTTATATGTTATATCAAAGTCTACTGAAAACTTGTTTGCTAGTGTTTACAGTGAAATCCTCATCAAAACCACTTGTCACACCTTCTGTTCCTCGTTGGGTTCGACACTCTTATTTATCGAAAGTACTGCGATACACCCCTATACTTGTGGGTCATTACCTACCATACTAGAATTGCTAAGGGGAAATACTATAGATCTAGGGGATGGCTCTGGGTTAATCTAGGTGGAAAGATGAATGTTTCTCCTACAGTAAATTTGTATCAAGGATCTATTCATATCGGGGCAAGGATCAGAGAATGAAATAGGACATTGGGGATGTACCGCCGAAGAACTATCACAATCTAATCGAGGTTCATGGGAGAAGTTCTTACCGGAGAAGGGTGCGATGCGGTGAAGTCACGCGGCGGAGGCGGCAAGGAAGAACCACGGCCTACAATCGGTGATGGCGCAGGCGATCGCCGGCGTGCTCGTGCGCGGGCTCGTACTCGGGCACGGCGGCGGCGGCTAGAGCAAGCAGAGGTAGAAGAAGATGAAGTGGGAGGTGAAGCGGAAAAAAGAATCCCCCCTCCCTCGCGCTCGTATTTATGAAGAAAGGAGGGGAAGCGATTTCCAATCTTGCTGCCCGGCAGTTTCGAAATGATTGTGGTGATCGTGTGTGGCAGTTTTATGTGGTTGAGATTCGTGCGGCCGCACGATCGGCCATGTCGTGGGCCACAAGGTGGTAACGGCTTGCGGTCGTATCACGTGCGGGTGGCAACTCGGGAACCTAGCCGGCGCACCGTAGTCAAATGCACTCGAGGTTCTACGGGATTTGACGGCTGGTGGGACCCATGAGGTGTGTTAAGAGCAGTTTGTCAGAAGACATAACGGAAGCCGAGACTCTGAACCGCATTTGAGTAGCATGTGTCATGATAAGATCTACCAAGAGATCTCCTTATGTCGGAATTGACCGAGGATAGAAGAAGTATCGGATAAGTTGTTGGTTTCATGTCGATCAATTTGGTGGTAAACCGACATGGTAATGGCGGTTGGCTTTTAGATGGACCGACAGGGGCAAGTCGGATGATTTGCGTATCCCGACATGGTAATGTCGGGTGATGGTTTGAGATGTTGGTTTGTTTTAATCTAGTGCAGCCCATCATCCGAGGGTGTCGGACTACACCAGTTTCGAGGACTAGTGTAGGGGGGATACCCCCGGGTAGGGTAAAGGCAGGGACAACATGGTCTTATTTGCAGTAAGATTTATCCTTTGGCTAGCACCAAAGGTCAATTGACCCTTCAGGTTATCAAGTGGTGTCCTTTGGAGGTACTCAAAAGGTGACTCTTGGGAGAGGTCAGGAGGTGTCCTTTAGCGGGCACGAGAGGCAGGTTGAGACACTATAAATAGACCCCCAGCTCTTCGTTCTCATTCAGGCATAACTAGAGAGTTCTCCTAAGAAACAACCTCTCGAATATGTCTTTGGGAGAAAGCCTAAGACCTCTTCGAGTGGCTGGGCCTAGAGCCACTCTCTATTGAGATATCGGAGACAGACACAGATCGGCTAGGTTTGGGCAGGTCTGGGATAGAGGTGAAACCGACATACACCTATGTCAAAAGAGGCCTACATGCTCTCGGGTACGAAGGAACCGAGAGTAGGAACAAGAGTGGTTCGACTTATGGTGGGCCGACAATAACCTGACCGACATATCCATGTTGGCACCGTCTCTTTGTCTGTGATGTGCAGGGTTGAGGTATCGGTATAACCATGCCGGAACTCGGAAGGAGGTCCCGACTGTGTTAGCCAGGCACAGTCGTGCCGGGCTAAGTAGAAAGATTCGGCATAACCATGCAGGGTTAGGTGGGGTCATCCGACATACCTCGTGTCGGAGGAGAAGTCAAGGGCAAGGACGGTACTTCGTCTGACATAGAAACTAAGTCACGTCTCGGCTGAAATGGAAGCTGAATAGAAGGCGAGATACCGGTATGACGTGACTAATCCACTATAGCGCTGATAGACTGACAGGGACACTAGTGGAAAAAGGCTTATAGGTGGGATGACCCTTTGTGGTGCACCCATAGCCCATGCGCCACGGAATTCTTTTAGTGGCGCACCACAAAAGTGCGCCACAAATATCTGTGGTGCACACAATAAATATGCGCCATTGAATATGTCATTTTTGTGGCGCGCCAAGCAATATGCGCCACAGAAATATGGTGGGCTCCCCAGATTGGTCAGATTTCAGAAATCCGAGGCATATGCTGTGGCGCACCCTGTACCATGCGCCACAGATAGTTGACATTATGTGGCGCACCCTGTACCATGCGCCACATATAGTTGACATTTTGTGGCGCATGGAGCTCGTGCACCATAGAATGATAACTTTCTGTGGCGCATATGTAACTGGTGCGCCACTGATAGTTTTCCCACCTTTTCTCCCCGTTTTCCCGCCATTTTTCTGCTCTCCTCTTCCTATAAAATCCCCCTCCAGTATGAGATTTGGAATTATAGATTTTCAGTCTAGCTAAGTGTCTAAGGATGATTGTGTTGGTCCTTGCAATAAGTGTGCGTCTGGCGGGTTCCACAGTCCCGTCGCCGAGTATCTCGCGCGTATTTCCCATAATTTGCATGTTGAGGGTAGGAAAGTGTATCACGACGAACTTATTGAGAGTGAGAGCCATCTTTCTTTGTTGGGAGCCAAGCTATGTAGCGCTGGGTATCCATATCGGACCCCTAACCAAATTCGTCGTGAATTGATTAGGATTCGAGTCAGGTTTAACAAGAAAGCTGAGAAGGGCAAGTTCAAGACTCAATGGGATCTTGATTCATACGCTGAGTCTTACCGTTGGGTAGATGAGAGCGATGATTCCAATGACTTCATGCCGTCATCCAAGGCCCTGAAGTCAGAAGGTGCGTCGAAGGGGGAGGGGAAGAAGGTTGAACTATCGTCCAAAAAGAAGAGTGTATCATCGTCAAAGGGCAAGGGCGCTGCATCAACAGATTGAGTTGTGTTGTGTATCTTCATTTCAGCTATATTGTATCGTCATTTGAGTTGTGTTGTAATATATATCTTTGTGAACTAAATTTTTGACTTGATTTGTGTGTTATATATATCTTTATATAATTTGTCGTTAGATTTTTTTGCGCACCTCAGATTATTTATTTGAAGTTATGTTGTGTGTTGAGTTGAGTTGTGTGTTGTATATATCTTCATAATATTTGAGTTGAGTCGTTATACTTATTTCAAGTTTAACATTTGAATAGGGTTTTTTATACGTTAGTTTTTTTTTGCGCACCCCAGATTTTTTCTGAGAATACTACTTTTTTTATGGCGCATGTGGCTACTTTCTGTGGCGCAAGTTTAACAATTTTTTTGCGCATACTACTTTTTCTGTGGCGCATGTGGCAGCTTTCTATGGCGCATGTGGCAGCTTTCTGTGGCGCATGGAATTTTGTGGCGCATGCGGCTGCATTCTGTGGCGCACACGTCCCATGCGCCACAGAAACCCTACCCTACAACCCCCCGTCCCGCACCGCACCTTATCCCTGGCGCCTCCTCTCGCGCATGCGCCTCCTCCCGCGCGCCGCCGCTGCTAACGCCGCTCGCCGCTCTGTGCACCGCCGCGCCCGCGCACCGCCGTCGCCGCCGATCGCCTCCTCTCGCGCGCCCACCGCCCGCGCCCGCGCACCGCTCGCAACGCAGCTGGTCGCCTCCTCCCGCACGCCCACCGCCGCGCCCGGCCGCCCTCGCCATCGACGCCGGCGGACCTCGTCGTCCGCGCACCCCTGCCGCCGTCGGTCGCCTCCGCCTACACGCCCACCGCCGCGCCCGGACGCCCTCGCCATCGACGCCGACGGACCTCGTCGCCCGCGCACCCCCGCCGCCGCCGGTCACCTCCTCCTGCGCGCCCACCGCCCGCACCCGCGCCCGCGCACCGCCGCCGGTAGCCTCCTCCCGCGCGCCCACCGCCGCGCCCGGCCGCCCTCCGCATCGACGCCGGCGGGCCTCATCGCCTCGCGCCCGCGCCGCCCTTCCTCCCGGTGGGCTCTCCTCCTTCCCCTTCCCCTTCCCCTTCCCCTTCCTTCTGCACATTAGGTGTTTGTTAAAATGCCAAAACCATTTTTTTGCCTAAACTGAAAACCAAAAATGCTATGAAGTGCTATCATTTCAATATATATGCTATGAGGTGCACTATTTTTATCTAATGCAAAATGTCTAAATGCTATGCAAAATATGTTAAATTTTGTATTATTGTGCTTAGTAGTTTGTTGTCCTTGTAAAATATGTTAAATTTCAATATATAGTTTCTCTATTAAGTAAAACGTGATGTACTAGCATGTTAATTTGTGTTATTGCATCGTTTTGTATTATTGTGCTAAGTAGTTTCTTGTCCTGTTAGTAGTTTTACTTTTGGCCGATGATTAAACTTATCAATTCCATATGAGGACTTGCTTGTTCGGTGTTTTTAATTGCATTTTACTTTTTATACTATTTACCATCTTGTGATATGCCGATGATTAAAATGTTGTGATACATGTTTCAGGGGTGGGGCTAGTGAGCCTTGTGATATGCATGAGTGGACATATCTCGTGCATCCTATATGGCTCACTAGCTCCATCACTGAAGCATGTCACTTCTAATTATGAGGCCTTGCTTGTTTTTGTTGAGTGTTCTTTAACTTGCATTTTACCATCTTCTGTTATGCCGATGATTAAAATGATGTGACAACATGAAATCTCGAGATGGAGTAAGCGAGGCTAGTGTGATGCGACCAATGATGTACATGAATACACATTTTCTGCATCCCACTGGCTTTCTCTTACTCCGTCTCGGACCATTTATGTGTTTCTAGTCTAAGTATGAGACAAATTTTTCTTTGTACCGAATTTTAGATGACTAATTTTGGCCGATGATTAGATGGTTTCACGTTACATATTCAGGGAGGTGTGAGCGAACAACGTGGAATGAACACTACACGTTGTTCGCTCACACCATCTCTGAAGCAATTCCATATGAGTCCTTGTTTGTTATTTTTCTTCACTGCTTTTTAATTAACTTGCATTTTACCTTCTTTTGATATGGCAATGATTAAACCAATCTGACACCGTGTGATTTAGAGGTGGCGTCTCTGCAACTGGTGATGTGCACAAATACACATTTTCTGTATCTCACTGGATTTCAGACACGCCATCTCTAAATTTGTGTCCACAATATATGAGGCATGCGCTTATGTTGATATTATTTCTTTGCATCTTGTTGTGTATAAGTTTTATTTTTTTGTACTAACTTCTTAACCTCCTCTTATGCCTGTCGACGATGGCGTCACGCTGTCGCGGGTCGTCCGGCTTCCGCGGTGTTCGAGAACGGCCCAACGGCACAATCCGCGTGGGCGGATTTCGGCATACGCTCGGGACGTACCCCACGCTGGAGGAGGCAGCGCGTGCGTTCGACACGGTCGTGTGGCGTTTCCGGCACCCGTGAAGCGAGCTGAACTTCCCAGACTATCAGGACATCGCAGAGGCGGAGTTCCTCGCGCCACGGCCAGCCCTCCTCACCAACGAAGATCGTCGCCGCCACCGCTAGGTGCAGTGGCGGATCGACACCGCCGAGAATGATGAGGAGCTGATGCGCCAGTGGAGGGAGAACTTCCCGGGCGATGTCGCCGCCGAGTTGGAGTTCTACAGGAACCGAAGAGAGCAAAGGAGGGCAGACCATCGCCGCCGTCGGGAGGCCGCCGAGAATGCTAACAAGGATGACTGAGACATCGATGACTCCAGGTGGTCCGACATCTTCTATAACACCAGCTCTGACGACGAGTAGTTTACTCGTGCGACTTGTTTTCTAGCTAGCTTAGCATTTATCTTGTTTATGTTCTTACTACTTTGTATAAGACTTCTCTTAGAACTATATATGTATGTGATAAGACTTTTCGGGTTCGAATGAATGTTATATGTCTGTTCTAATTTATGTACTGATTGAATATATATGTGTCAACTTCTAATATAAATGTATAAATCTTGTATATATACCTATATTTGTACAGCAGGATTTTTTTTCCAAAATTCCTGTTATTTATTCTGTGGCTCATGCTTAAGTTTTTTGTGGCGCATATAATTCCGTGGCGCACTTTAACCACATGCGCCACTGAAATATTTATTTGGCGTGGCAGAAAGGATGCGGCACAGAAATATATTTTAGTGGCGACATAACTGTGGCGCACCGCCCATTTTCCTGGCTGCGGCACAGAAAGACTAAAGGGTGCGCCACAGGTAAGCTTTTTTCTACTAGTGGGAAAAGGCATGGGCAAGCCCTGTCTTGTCTCTGACAGGAAGACCATCATCAACTAGCTCGGCGCCTGCAGGACTAGGGCATGATGGCCCGATTGGACCTACTCGGATAGCTCGGCGGCTAGGTCGGGTAGGCCATGACGACATTACCGTTAACTCGGAGATGCTGGCAAGTGGACCCGGAGGAGTTAGGGTTTCTGGTCAACCCGTCCAGAACTCTATAAATATCGCCATAGCTCCTCCTGTGAGAGGGACGCCCAGACTGGAGTTAGACTTATTGCTCTAAGCATTGCTCTCTCCCTCTCTCTAGCAATTAGTGTTCTTGTGTTCTTGGAGATAAACAGCTCCTCCTCATGAGGGCCACGAACCTGGGTACATCGGGGTGTTTGTGGTGTGTTTGTGTTAGTTTGGTCTTTCTTGCTTGTTCTTCGGTGTTCTTTCGAGTTCTTCAGATCGCGCCTGCCTGTCTCTCGGCATGCAAGCCCTCCCCGGATCCTCCAGCGCACAATCGGCCCCACACTTTAGCCACCCCGTGGCATATGTCGTGACACCACCACGACAAGTTGTAGTTGTTGCTTTGGCACGTGTGCTAGCTTCGCCTATATGGCGTTATCTGAGGGTAGGTCGGTAGATCTAGGCGGCCAGATCTATCGCGTCGTCGTCTCCCTCCTCCTTGTTGCAGTCTGCTGGTGGCAGGCAGTGATGTATGCGATGTTGATGGAGGCGCGCATCTTTCTAAATAAAGTACGCACAGGAAGCTTCGAGCTAGGGCCTTCCGGTCAGCTCTGGACTCGGGTTGTTCTTCTTCTTGTTGTTGCGCTCTGGAGGTTGGAGCTCATGACAGATGGAAGATATGGCGGCTTCCATAAGGCCGGCCTAGTTTTCTGCTGCATCTTCTTTGATCTACCTTCTCTGGCTTGTGGCAAGAGTTCAGAGTTGGGTGGATTGATGCATCATTGTCGGCGGTGGGAAGCTAGGTTTTGTGGAATTTCTGGAGGTGAGAAGCTTCTCCTTCTATGCCGCTGTGGGTGCGGGAGGAAGCATGGGCGAGTTGCTACCGAAGTTCCACGGGGAGATCATCTGACTGCAACCTGCGGAGGTCGCCAACGGCGGCGAGTTTGCGCATCCGTTATCTTTGGCCGATGGGCCTCTCCGTGCTGTTGCGAATCGTGCGCCGCAGCGTCTGCAACCTCCAGGCCGGTGTGCCATTTCGTAGGCCCCCTTCAGTTCAGCCACGGCTTCTATCGTCGCCCCGTCTCAAGTGGTTTTGTCCCCGGCGATGGCGCTGACGGCCGCTGCGTTGAGCTGCTCGTCTTCGGTGGAGAAGGATCTGATTGCGTTCCTAATTTTCCCTAATTTTCTTGGCTTGATCTTTTTTGTAAATTTAGAGACTTGGTTGTTATTTTCTTTTACTCTGAGCTCCTTGATGTAATCTGTAACCCCACCGTTTAATGCAGTATGGACCCTTCGGGTTCCTTCTCCTTGTTAAAAAAAACAAGAAAAATATGAGTAAAATATATCAACTATCACCATACTTATCTGAGAAGTTCGCCATGGTCACCGTACATCGATATACGCTCGACACGGTCACCGAATACATTTCAAAGGCTCAACAACGGTCGCTGGAACATGTAGAGGTGCGTATTTGTTGACGTGGTGCTTACAAGACCCGCATTTGCAACCGTTATATATATATTTCATTTCGCAAAAAAAACCTCCTCTCACAGAAAGCTCGTTTCCCAATTCTTCACAAGAAAAAGAATAGAAATCCCCACCCGGACGTCAACGCCGTCCTAGCTGTCATGCCTCCCTCCGCACAGCGCCGGCCATGGCTCCCTCCGGCGAGGTGCTCATATTTCTGCAAGTCCTCTCGCTGGCGTCGAGCTCGGCAGCGCAGCCGCCACCGTCGGCGTCCACTGCCAGCATGGGAGTTCGCCTTCGATTCAGCCGTGGAGATTCTCACTTTCAATTCAGCCACGCCCACCTCGTTGGAGAGCAAGCATCCAGCATGGACAGGTCCTTTCAAGCTTTCGCACACAGGCTGCATTGATCTGCACCGAGCAGACAAGTATCTCTGCCTAAGAAGCTTATAGGATCTTGACAAATGGTGGCAATCCGGTTCGTACCCGTAGCTTCTCAAGATTGCAGCATTCAGGGGCGGATCCGGGGGGGCTAGCAAGGGTGAGACCCCCCCCCCCCCCCCCCAACTCTTCGCTCCCCTCAAGAAATAACAGCGACAACTAGTGTACTTTGTTCAGATATGATCTCTTCTTCTCTCCATGTTCCGTCAGATGCAGAAGTTTGCACAACTCCAGTTGTAGCCCAGTAGTAGCACTCCATTTTTCCTTTTACTATATGTTTCTTTTTATTTTGCAAATTGGGACTATATTCATATCTTTTGTTCAATAGCTTAATGTGAAGTATGTTATATATGAATTTTGATCAAAAAATATAATGAATCTTAATTTGCCATCCATGATCATGATTACATCTTGCATCTTGTTCTTTAGTTGTATTTGACTAATTCACCTAAATAATAAATACAAATGTGTTGGGTACTTATTTATTTATTGCTATATTTCATTTAATTTTGAGTAGATTATACTAATACGTATATGTTAGCTTATGCAAAACATTTGTTTGATACTGAATTTTATTTTAGATTCAGATAACTTAGTATACTTGACCTAGCAGTGTCATTATGGTTGACCGTCTCCCGGAAACATCGGTTAGCTCCGAGGTTTTCATTACTCGTCTCCCCTAAGTTCAAATCCTGGCTCCGCCCCTGGCAGCATTGTACGATGAAGGGCGTGACTTGATTAGGGGTGACCGGAGCATAGCTCAGGTCCAGACTAGGCTGGTTAGGTTGGCGGCCGCCACCGTGGCGAGGAGGTACTCCGGCGCGAGATCACGGAAGCCGGACAGCGAAACCAGCGTGCTGGCCCGCCCGACCGACGAGAAGGCGGTCGAAATCTGGGCCAAGTCGAGCCCCACGTCCTCGGCGCCGTCCCCCGGGCAGAAGGAGCCCATGCCGAGGTGCGTGAGGGTAGGCGTGAGCGCCATGAGGCGATGCAGCTGGCCGAGCGAGACATGTGTTGGTTGACGCCGAGGCGGCGAGCGCCTCGAGGGCGGCGAAGGGCATCTGCAGGGTGAAGCATTCGAAACAGAGCAACTCCAGGTCGGTGGGCCCTCGCGGGAAGGCCGCAACCTAGTCGGACACCTCGTCGTCGTCCTCGTCGTTCATCTCGCAGTACACCACGTCGAGCACTCGCAGGCCCCTATGACAGCCGGACGGAAAGGAAGGAGAGCAACGATGTCGCATTCAGAGAAAGCTTGCATGGAATTGCATGGTCAGGTCCGTTGGAGATGCTCACTTTCAACGGAAACCATTCCCCACACCGTCGTTCCCGTACCTGGCCTGTCCCGTCCGTTTGCAAAGCTTTAAGATCTGTGCCAGCCAACTCTCGGTCTCGCGCATAATCTGTTGTTAGCGTCTCCCAAATCCACCCCCAGGCAAGCTGCCGACGCCCAACTTTCTGATGGAGGGAGTGAGGCCCACGTCATATCTTTGCTTGCTCTCGACGCCCCGCCGCCGGCCACCATTATTCTGCCCTGCCCTTCTCTAGCAACAAAAGTTTAGACAAGCGCATACCAGTAGGTTCGGCGGCGTTCAACGGCGAGCGTCCCCAGATCGACGACGCAATGTCCGGCCATTCATCTCGCGGAAGCAGTTGCGGCGGATTAGGATCAGCATGGAGATCTTGCAGCGGAGACCAGCTTGACGGCGGCGAGACCTCCCAGGCATGTCTAAGAGGCTGCTCCAATCACTAGATTTAGACCACCGCCACTCATGTACGACGAGATCTTTATTTTTAGTGGTACTTTCATTTTCCAAATATATTTACGAAGGTATTTAGTATGATCACTTAGATAATCTAAATACAAGGATTTAACCGTAAATTTTCCTGTTGTGGTAAGTGTCCACTTGAACATATCAGACCCATTAGTTAGGTGAACATCCATTAGCCGGGTAACAAGGTGTAACCATCTGTCCCACCTGTTACCGGTTAAAGCTCTCCTGAAACCTAAGTTAGGAGGAGGGTCTTGAGCCAATACATCCACTACCAAAACATTTTTGTTTTGAGTGATACTATACAGGAAAGGATATTGGCGAGATAGGGGCTTATCCCCAAGCCAAGTGTCCTCTCAGAAACGGGTACTTTTCTTATTTCCAATAGCAAATGACCCGCGTTCAAAAAAATCCTCTTTAACTTTCATGAGGCCTTTCCAAAACGGGGAGTCAAACGGTTGAAATTTAACTTGGGATAACATTTTAGAATGTAAGTATTTATTATGTATAAGCTCATGCCACACACCATCCTCTGAAAGGAGTTTAAAGAGCCACTTACATAACAAACTTCTCTTCTTAGATTCTACAACCTCTTTTCCTAGACCACCCTGTTCTTCTGGCCGGCAAATAATGTTCCATTTAGAGAGTCTATACTTCCTCTTATGCCCATCACTTTGCCAAAAGAATCTGGATCGAAAGAAATCCATTCTTCTCCGTACCCCTTTAGATACTTCAAAATATGAGAGCATAAACATGGGTAAACTGGTTAAAACCGCATTAATCAAAATGAGCTTGTCTCCATATGACAACAATTTCCCGGCCAACTAGCAAGTTTCTTTTCAAATCTATCTTCCACCAGTTTCCATTCCCCATTTTTTAGCTTTCTGAAATGTATAGGGATGCCCAAATATTTAAATGGAAACGATCCAGATTCCCAACCGAAAAGAATTTTATACTGATCTACCTCCTCTTTTGCTTTGCCAAAACAAAACAGCTCACTCTTATGATAGTTTATTTTCAGTCCTGATAACTGTTCAAACATACATAAAATCAGTTTCATATTCAAAGCTTTTACTAAATCATGAGACATGAAGAGAATTGTGTCATCTGCATATTGAAGTATTGACACCCCACCCTCTACTAGATGAGGAATCAGTCCTTCAACTTGGCCATCTTCTTTTGCTCTTGCAATTAAGATGGCTAACATATCTGCGACAATATTAAATAGCAATGATGATAGCGGATCACCTTGTCGCAACCCTTTTTGTGTTTGAAAACAATGTCCTAAATCATCATTCACCTTTATACCCACACTGCCACGAACTCACAAAATCTTTGACCAAAAAATTCTCATACACTAATGTTCACCTTTACATAAACAGTGACAGAATCGCCATAGCAACACTATGGGGCAGACACGCTGAGCGCTTTAAAGCAGATACCCTCTTCAACAATCTGTAGACCGCGATATGACAGTCCTATTTGCAGGAGTTACTGTATCTACCAGTGGCGGAGCCAGGATTTTGCTATCGAGTATGCCGCAATTTTTTTTTATCATTTCGATATAATTTAAAACCACATACTAATAGTTTCAAACTATACATAAAACTACTTGTAGTGCTATTTCTTTGAAATTTTTTTAGATAAATACATTAAGCTAGGAAGCCCCCTCATTAAAAACCTTCTAGTCCTCTGAGGTACGATAGTAAGTAAAAGGGTGTGTAAAAAACTTACTGCTTTAACAAGGTAAAGTTACATCGTCAACAATAAAATGGGATGAAAAGATATAATTCATTTATAGATGATATAGCACGATAAACTATATGGACAATAATAAAATATATGCTCATGATCAATACAAATAACCAACTATTTACATAATTACCTAGCAGCCGGATCTTAAGACGTTACGGCACCGGCACCGATGGGCAAGTGTTCCGCAATTTCTCACCTGATAATCTATCCGAGGCGTTGTGTGCTTGCAGCCGACCGGCGGCCGGCGGCGCGACTCATGAGCAATG
Source organism: Poa annua (assembly GCA_026929855.1). Taxonomy (NCBI): domain Eukaryota; kingdom Viridiplantae; phylum Streptophyta; class Magnoliopsida; order Poales; family Poaceae; genus Poa; species Poa annua. The sequence continues at coordinate 159,894,133 of CM049427.1, read as the reverse complement.
TATGAGGGGGTCTGCTCCGGTGCTTCTCCCCTGCCAAATATTCTAATTCGAACGGGCAATCTGACAAGTATATATAGACCCTGTAGAAATCCGTACGGCCCACGCTTATACACCATATGATGCGACGGTTCCAGACACAACACGTATACCGATCTCACGAAGCAGACTACTCCATTGATGAGACGACCCAAACCAAAATTATCTTTTAAGTTCCATAGCACTGAAGCAATCCTCATGTACGAGATGTATTCTATTCGAGATTGGTTTCCTAGGTGCACACGCACTATTCGCTCCATCCTTTTTTCCCCATATATACTAGTACTCAATGTATATATACGTACGTGGCCGGCTGCCGGGTGTGCCAGTGTAGCCTTTGGCTCCGCCACTGGTATCTACATTCTCAGGTTTTTATCCTATTAATGTTATCTCTACGACTAGCTACATCGAATTGACAATAATAAGGTAAGCTTTACCAATGCAATATTTTGCTACAGGTCTTCTTGCATTCGTCAGCACTTCCCTGACCCGCTGCCATTTCAATCCAGAAATTCCTGAAGCTGACATTCTTCAGAGCCAGTAAGCCTATTAACATACTTACTTGCATTAGACATACTATAAACGGAAATATTAAATGATATACATTTTCCTTTTATAATGCAGTTTTCAGATCAACATTACTTAATTGAATGGGATGGTTATAACCGAGGATCAGTGTTAGCGTCCATTCAGATTTAACCCAGCACTCGGTTTAGTTTCAGACGTTTATGCGCACACGGCCCAACAACAAGAGGAGAGCCCATTCCATCCTAAAAGCCCGGACTGATAGGTGGAGGAATCTCTCCCTTATAAACTGGGTGTGTCCTCTTCACCTAGGTGAGGTGGGACTAAACTTCATGTAACCTCACCAGTCAACAGCAGCCCTAACATCCCACCCCCCTGAGAAGCCCCCAGGTAGGCATGGCAATGCTGGCTCTGATACCAGATGTTAGCGTCCATTCAGATTTAGCCCAGCACTCGGTATAGTTTTAGACGTTTATGCGCATAAGACCCAATAATAAAAGGAGAGCCCATTCCATCCTAAAAGTCCGGACTGATAGGAGAAGGAATTTCTCCCTTATAAACTGGGCGTGGCCTCTTCTCCTACGCGACGTGGGACTAAACTTCATATAACCTCACCAGTCAACAGCAGACCTAACAATCAGCTGAACCATCCGAAACAACACTTTCAACTTTAGGTCACCAACCTATTACTGATATTCTTGTAAGTTTTTTTAGATAAACGATATTATTGTAAGTTCACCCAAAAAGCACATATTTACGGGTTTTACTTATCAGCAAGTAACGGCTAAATGAGCATGCTCACCTGCCATGCAGGGAAATAAGTATAAACTGAACTTACTTATCTCCAAGATTAACAATCCACAAGATTGGTGGATCTACTCATGCAAGAAATGCCTCTCAGGAATAAGACAACAAGACGGCGCACGCAGATGCCGCAAGTGTTCCGGCATAGAATCTACACAAAGGTGCATATAAAAAGACATATTTCCCGACGTTACGAACTATTTTTACTACATATTCCATAAGTGTTTACCATTTTCTACACATATAGGTACAAACTTTCAGTTGATGCTACGGATCTCAATCCAAGCAATGAGACCAACAAAGTAATTGGCAGGTTCATGCTTTACGGAATACGGAGATGAAGCTGCTGCCGTGGTTGGAAAAGACATAGCGCTACTCCTAGCACAAGCAAAAGGAAAACTCAATTTCGTTCCACCAGCTATCATTGCCGCGGTGGGAAAAAAGTGCACTGTCACAGCTGAGGTAAAAGACGATACTTATGATGTCGACCAAGGGATTATAGTGTTTGATGCAAAGAAAATTGAGGTACTTAACAACGCATCGTCAAGCCAAGTTGCGCCCAATGAGTCTACTATGGAAATACAAGAGTCAGGAACGATCCCACCAGCAATGAAAGATATTTATGAATCACTAGCCACACCACCAAAAGACAATCAGACAGATAACACAAGTGTTGATAGTGAACATACGTCCTGTCAGAGACACTATTGATCAGGTTGTTTCTGACGCTGATGAGGTAATACCACTAGTAGAAAACAGGCTAAAGGACCAAACTCCAAAACCCCATTTGTCCCGGTCGTACTGTAAATCGGGATAGATGGGGCATACAACCCGCCGAGCGCTCCAGGCGACATCTCAGTTCCAGCCACGAACCGGGACAAATGAGGTAGCACCCGCCGAGCGCTCCAGCGTACCCCTTTTTGTCCCGGTTCCAGTCACGAACCGGGACAAATGTCATGGTTTCAGTTACGCGCGCGGAAGCCGAGCCATCGCCGCGTTTTTTTGACGCGCAAGGAAGACGAGCGGAAATACGGCGCCGCCGGCGATTCCTCTGCCCTCCGGCGATTAATTCCTCTGCTCTCCGGCCGGCGATTCATCTTCCTCTCCGGCGCTATAAAATGCACTGCACAGTACGACTTCTCCACACACACCATCTCTCCGACCATCTCTCCTCTCTTTTCTCCGTCCCTATGGAGCCACTCGTGCCTCGGTCCGATGAGTTTTACGACTACAAGAAGGAAGGCATGCGGTTCAAGGTGTGGGTCACCCTTCGTGCATGGCGCGTGGAGAAGTGGATCCGCGACGTGAAGAACTACTTCCTCGACGCCGCTCCGATCAAAGCCGTTGGACTCGATTGCGAGTTCACCGACCCTCGACGGAAGGATACTCCCCAGTGCGCCGCCGTCCTTCAACTCTCGGTGGCGACCGAGACTCTTGTTTTCCAAATTTGCAAAGCTGATCGGGTGCCACAGGTCCTCATGGATTTCTTAGGTGATGAGACAATCAAATTCTACGGCGTGGCAATCCATAATGACATGAAGATGCTAGCCTACTACGGAATTATTATTCGGTCCGCGGTCGACCTGCAGAGGGATCGCCGAAACCCTATCGGCAATTTTACTCCTAGTCTATATGCTCTCGCTAATGCGGTCATTGGGACAAATCTTGAGAAGAAGAAGAAATACAAGAAGAAGAAGAACACGGACGACGACAAGGAAGAGACGTTAGAAGAAGACCTAATTTTCGGATGGGGCAACGTTCCATTGAGCTACGATCAAGTCATATATGCTGCTTTAGACGCTCGCCTTGGTTTCGAGATTGCACGGAAGTGGGATAGTTTACGCGGCTATAATACAGAGCATGATCATCTTAATGTCGTTGATGAGTAGACTATCTATGTATTCCGTTACGCAAAAATTTTGTGTGCGCGTGTTCTCTTGTATTGACCGAAATATATCTAAAGTTTGCAAAAGTGTTTTCAAATTCCAAAGTTTGCAAAAGTTATTTAAAACAGAAAACAGAAAACAGAAAATGGTTTTGTATTAGTTAGTCAAATTCAAACACTTTTCATATTCATAGTTTTTCCAAAATCCAAAGTTTGCAAAAGTTATTTAAAACAGAAAACAGAAAAAAAAATGAAAGAACCTCCATCTGTCCCGGTTTCAGTCACAAACCGGGACAAATGGGCCTCCTTGTTGTCCCGGTTTGTGACTGAAACCGGGACAAATGGGGGGGGTGGGGGGGGGGGTGTGCCTATATATACTGATCAGCAGCCCCCTCCCAAAACCATTGGAGGCATTTTTTTTGAAATGGAAGGAGGGGGTGTGTGCTAGTCTTTTTTTTTGTATGCATGCAAGGTGTTTGATGAAATGCCCGAGAGAGTTCACGAAATGATTTGATGTACACTTAAATAAGTTTATTCTTCTTTTCGATCAAGGTTAATTTTTCTCTCATTTCATTTCTAATTAATTGATACCGTGCATGTTCAGTGTTTATTTGTCGATGTTCTGTAATGGTTATTGATGTAGTTCATTATATAATGCAGATGGACCGACAATGGATGTATGGAGACCGACGCACTGCCGAGTACATGACAGGTTTGAGGAAATTTCTAGAGAAAGCCCAGGCCCACAGTACCAATGGTTTCATGTGTTGTCCATGTGTCAACTGTCAGAATAAGACAGATCACCCAAACGTGAGAACCCTTCAAAGTCATCTTATTCCGCATGGTTTCATGCCCAGCTATAATTGTTGGACGAAGCACGGAGAAAAAGGTGTTATGATGGAAGACAATGAAGAAGAGGAAGATGATGACAACTATCCTATGTTCCCGGAGTACGGAGATTCTGCAACGGGGGAAGATGAAGCTGAAGAGGCACCAGATGAGCCCACTGACGATCTTGGTAGGGCCATTGCTGATGCAAAGAGAGAGTGCGGAACTGAAAAGGAGAGGTTGAAGTTCGACCATATGTTAGAGGATCACAAGAAATTGTTGTATCCAAGTTGCGAAGATGGTCAGAAAAAGCTGGGTACCACACTGGAATTACTGCAGTGGAAGGCAGAGTGTGGTGTGACTGACAAGGGATTTGGAAAGTTGCTGCAGATAATTAGGAAGATGCTTCCAAAGGTCAACGAGTTGCCCGACAGCACGTATGAAGCAAAGAAGGTTGTGTGCCCTCTAGGATTAGACGTGCATAAGATACATGCCTGCCCTAATGACTGCATCCTCTTCCGCGGTGAGTATGAGAATTTGGATGCATGTCCAGTATGCACTGCATTGCGGTATAAGATCAGACGAGATGACCCTGGTGAAGTTGAGGGTGAGCGTCCCCGGAAGAGGGTTCCTGCCAAGGTGATGTGGTATGCTCCTATAATACCACGGTTGAAACGCCTGTTCGCGAATAAAGAGCATGCCAAGTTGTTGCGATGGCACAAAGAGGACCGTAAGAAAGACGCGATGTGTATACACCCCGCTGATCGGTCGTAGTGGAGAAAAATTGAGAGAGAGTTCCCGGAATTTGAAGATGACGCAAGGAACTTAAGGTTTGGTCTAAGTACAGACAGCTTCAATCCGTTTGGGGAGTAGAGCAGCAGTCATAGCACATGGCATGTGACTCTATGTATTTATAACCTTCCTCCTTGGTTGTGCATGAAGCGAAAGTTCATTATGATGCCATTGCTCATCCAAGGCCCGAAGCAACCCGGCGACGACCTTGATGTGTACCTCAGGCCATTATTTGAAGAACTTTTACAGTTGTGGCGGGAAGAAGGTGTACGGGTGTGGGATGAGCACAAACATGAGGAATTTGACCTACGAACTTTGCTTTTTGTAACAATTAACGATTGGCCTGCTCTTGCTAACCTCTCAGGGCAGTTGACCAAGGGGTACAATGCATGCACACACTGTTTAGGTGAGACTGAATGTTTATATTTGGATAAATGTAAGAAGTGTGTGTATATGGGGCATCGTCGATTTCTTCCGATCAGGCATACCGCAAGGAAGAAAGGCAAGCATTTTAAAGGTGAGGCTGATCACAGTAGGAGGCCTGTCAACCGTACTGGTGAAGAAATATTTGATATGGTCAAGGATCTAAAAGTAATCTTTGGAAAGGGTCCTGGAGGACAACAGGTTCCGAAAGACGCTAACGGGCACGCACCCATGTGGAAGAAAAATCTATATTTTGGGAGCTACCATATTGGAAGGTTCTAGAGGTTAGATCTGCTATCGACGTGATGCACGTGACGAAGAATGTTTGCGTGAACCTGCTAGGCTACTTGGGCGTGTACGGGAAGAAAAAAGATACAAAGGAAGCACGGGAGGACCAGAAACGTGTGAAAGAACGAGACGGCCTAAGTCCCGAACACTACGAAGGTCCTGCCAGCTACGCTCTTACCAAACAAGAGAAAGTAATATTCTTTGAATGCCTGAGCAGTATCAAGGTCACGGCTGGGTTCCCGTCGAATATAAAGAGGATAGTAAATGTGAGACTCAAAAAAATTCAGAACCTAAAGTCTCATGATTGCCACGTGATTATGACGCAATTGCTTCCGATTGCACTGAGGGGGCTACTACCGGAAAATGTTCGAGTACCCATTGTGAAGCTTTGTGCATTTCTCAATGCAATATCTCAAAAGGTAATCGATCCGGCGATTCTACCAGGGTTGCAAAATGATGTGGTCCAGTGTCTTGTCAGTTTTGAGTTGGTGTTCCCTCCATCCTTCTTCGATGTTATGACGCATCTCCTGGTTCACCTAGTCGAAGAGATTCAAGTTCTCGGTCCTGTATTTCTGCACAATATGTTCCCATTTGAGAGGTTCATGGCAGTCTTAAAGAAATATGTGCATAACCGTGCTAGGCCAGAAGGAAGCATCTCCAACGGCTACGGTAACGAGGAGGTCATTGAGTTCTGTGTTGACTTTATTCATGACCTTAAGCCGATAGGTGTTCCACAATCACAACATGAGGGTAGACTTAGTGGAAAAGGCACACAAGGAAAGAAAACAAAAATTTGTATGGATGGACATTCTTTCACTGAAGCACACTATACAGTTCTACAAAGTGCTACCTTGGTGGCCCCGTATATCGATGAACACAAGAATCTTGTACGCTCTCTACACGCGGGGAAGTCTGACAACTGGATTGTACGTACACACATGGCGACGTTCGGCGGTTGGTTGCGAGCACATCTTGAAAATAAAGACAAGGTTGATGTACAGTTACACTTGTTGGCCAGGGCACCATCTACAACTATATGTACTTTCCAAGGGTACGAGATAAATGGGAATACATTTTACACGAGTGTCCAAGATAAAAAGAGCACGAACCAAAACAGTGGTGTTCGCATTGATGCAACAAACAACAATGGGTAGAAGAACACATATTATGGTTGCATAGAGGAGATATGGGAACTTGACTATGGACCTTCTTTTAAGATCCCTTTGTTTCGGTCAAATGGGTCAATCTGAAAGGCGGGGTTGAGGTAGATAAGATGTACGGAATGACAACAGTGGATCTAAACAATCTTGCGTACAGAGACGAACCATTCGTGCTAGCCAATGATGTGGCTCAGGTTTTCTATGTGAAAGACATGTCTAGCAGACCCAAAAAAAGAAACATCCTGGGAGTGGAGGAGCCGAGGCGTCACATAGTTCTTTCAGGAAAAAGAAACATCGTGGGAGTGGAGGACAAAACAGACATGTCAGATGATTATAATAATTTTTATGAAATTCCGCCTTTCGTAGTGAACATTGACCCAATCATCAAGTTGATTGATGAAGATGCTCCATGGTTCCAACGCAGAAGAACTGGCGGTGTTGTGTGATGGAGATTTTGGTGCGATATGTAATAATTAATATATTAAACTTTTTATATGAAGAAGATGCTCCATTTTTACCTGCATATCAAATGGATCCGTCAGCGTTGATAGAACAAAACACACGATTTCACCTGCATACAACCCTACGGTGGCTCTTGATGAGTGCCTGCATATCAAATGCACCGTGGGGCGTATGCAGGGAATCCGAGTAATTTGTATATATTCCTCAGTAGATGAATTGAACTATTCTTTTGATAAAACAAAACACACGATTTCACCTGCATACAGCCCCACGGTGGCTCTTGAGTGCTTGCATATCAAATGCACCGTGGGAGCGTATGCAGGGAATCCGAGTAATTTGTATATATTCCTCAGTAGATGAATTGAACTATTCTTTTGATAGAACAAAACACACGATTTCACCTGCATACAGCCCCACGGTGGCTCCTGAGTGCCTGCATATCAAATGCACCATGGGGCGTATGCAGGGAATCCGAGTGATTTGTATACCACACACCACCCGGCTAGGCACTAGAAGGAGGAAACACTGAGTGCTCGCCTCGTCCGAGAGGGGGCTATATATAGGGTCACGGGCTCAACCAGTGGTACTGATAGTGTTGATCCAACAGATCTCAAGTGCTCAAAAGAAGCACACCCCTGATCCAACGGCTAACAAATGTTTCAAAGAAACACACTATCCGTATGCTTCTTTAGTCCCGGTTTGAAACTGAAAGCGTTAAACGAACATCTCAGAAGAAATCAAAAGAAACACACACCTGATCAAACGGCTTACAAGTGCTTGAAAAAAACACACGATCCGTGTGCTTCTTTAGTCCCGGTTTGGAAGTTAAAGTGTTGATTGAACAGCTCAGAATTCCAAAGTTTGCGAAAGTTATACAAATTCACATTCAAAATAGTTTTAAACTAATTAAAATAATGGTTATAGAAAAGAGAAAATGTTTTTGTATTAGTTAGTCAAATTCAAACACTTTTCATATTGAAAGTTTTTTCAAATTCCAAAGTTTGCAAAAGTTATACAAATTCACATTCAAAATAGTTTTAAACTAATTAAAATAATGCTTATAGAAAAGAGAAAATGTTTTTGTATTAGTTAGTCAAATTCAAACACTTTTCATATTGAAAGTTTTTTCAAATTCCAAAGTTTGCAAAAGTTATACAAATTCACATTCAAAATAGTTTTAAACTAATTAAAACAATGGTTATAGAAAAGAGAAAATATTTTTGTATTAGTTAGTCAAATTCAAACACTTTTCATATTGAAAGTTTTTTCAAATTCCAAAGTTATTTAAAACAGAAAACAGAAAACAGAAAAAGAAAAGAAAAAGAAAAAAACCCCATCTATCCCGGGTAGTGGCTCAGCCCGGGACAGATGGGGTGCTATCTATCCCGGGTGGTGGCTCAGCCCGGGACAGATGGGGTGCTATCTATCCCGGGTGGTGGCTCAGCCCGGGACAGATGACCCCTATTTGTCCCGGGCAGAGCCACGACCCGGGACAGATAGCATCTGCTATAAAACCAACACTTAGCGCTCCGGGCCGAGCAACCACCCGGAGCAGTTCCCCTTTCCTACCGAAGTGCTGCCGAAATTTCCCGTGAACCCTAGTCTCCGACGCCTCCTTCCTCGACTCCGGTTGGGCCTCGCAGCCACCTTCCTCCTCGACTCCGCCCCCTAGGTGAGCCTCGCGCGTGCCCCAAACCCTAGCTCGTGCCCTCTTTCTCTCTCTGCGCGCGCGTGCCTCCTATCGCCATCTTCGGCTCGGCGGGATCGGTCGTCGCCGGTGACTCCGGCGACCTTTTGGTCCCTCGCGCCGCCAGTTTGATTCCCCGCAGGCTCCTCTACCAGGTGTGCATGCTCTGCGCCCCGCGCGCGTACGCTGCCAGCCGCCGCGTACTCGCCAGCGCCGTCGTCGCCCGCTGACGTCAGCGGTGTCTGGCTGACGCATGGGTCCCACCTCTCAATGAATTATTAATTACAGAAAGCGCCTAAATAAAAAAAATCATATCTCCTCATGTCCAGTTCAGAAAAATGGAAATAAACTACCAAAAATTTCAGAAAAATATATCTTTCCATCCAACACATTGGGAATTAGTATGCGAATTAGTATTTGAAAACTTGTGTATGTAAATAAAAACGTGTGTACGTGAAATTAGTATTTGTAGCATGTGTATGCATATGTATGCGAATTAGTATGTGAAAACTTGTGTATGCAAATAAATGACTTAGTATTTGTAGCATACTACCATCTCCATCTCCTCCCCGTTGTCTCCTCCCCGTAAAATTACAATTTTGAATCTACGCAGCCGTCCGCGCGCACGTCTCTCGCCGCAATGCCTGTAGTTAGTTGAAGTTACTTGTGTATGCAAATAAATGACTTAGTATGAGTAGCATGCAAATTAGTATTTGTAGCATGTGTTTGTTAAATTATTTACAAGTTATAATGTTACAATGCAGATACACGGAGCCACCGCCGCCACCCTCTCGGAGCCCTAGCAAAGTTCGAGATACTACAAAGATAAATGTATAAGAGAAATTGAAATACTCGATACGAATCAAATATGATTGTAAAATTCAAATGTATTAATGTATTTGTACAATTCAAATAACTTTGCTCTGGTCTGAAATTGAAATGTGTTTGTACAATTGAAATCCCTTGCAGAAACTATGGACACCGGTAGAAACCTTGAACAAGAAGAGGACATGTTCGGCATCATCCGCGAAAGTGATGGATTGGACCAACAAGAAGAGGAACACTTAGACGATTTCACCGGGCAATTTCTGAACGAGTCCGGTGATGGACTGGAGGGGCATTCAGATGGAATAGACGTCACCGACAGTTCAGCTCACCGACAGTTCACCGACTCTCCTGTTGGAAAGTCGGTCGCCGAGGTAGATATATGCCCTCAGGTTTTTGTCTCCGTTGAATAGATTTGTGTGTATACATATATTAACTATCACTTTTTCTTGTGTTTAGCCGTCGGCGGGCCATGAACCGGGACCAAGCAAAAAAGCATCCATGAAACGAGGCGGGCCACGAACCGGGACCAAAAAGCTCCAAGGGAAACATAAGTACCACATCGAGGAGATCAATGAAAAAGGCAAACCGATTGCTCCCGCTAACCACGCAAGGAAATTTGTAGCTCAGTGCAGAGTCATCGTTCGGGACAGACTCTCCATCAGGGCTCAAGAATGGTATAAGCCAAAGGTGCCAAAAGAGGGGGTTATTTATGTAAGGGATGAAGACAAACAACTCCTTTGGGACGAGCTCATGCAGAATTTCACTTTACCGGAAGAGGAGGATGTAGAGAAGCCGGTTATAGAGAATCGATGCAAGGCCTGGACTTATATTGAGATGGGTGAATTGTTCCGCAGCCGGAAGAAAAGGCTAAACAGGTTCATAACTGAAGGTAAGACTCCAGAATTTGTTGGAGTCTATGAAAAGATAAAAGATGAGTGGCCCGAATTTAAGGCGTACAAGCAATCGGAAGCCGCTAAGAAAATCTCAGCGAGAAATAAGAAAAATGCAGAGAAAAAGATATATCACCATAACATGGGGTCAGGTGGCTACCTGACGGCCATGCCTAAGTGGACGAAAATGGAGGATGGGTTTTTGGCTAAAGGTATAGAGATCGAGATATTTGGCTGGCCAGACCGGCTTAAGGCTTGGTTCTATGGGCATGGTGGAAAGTTAGACCCTGAAACAGGTGACTGTCTTTTTACCAAGGAGCACGGACCTGACCCTATTGAAGCTCTCAGAGAGGTATGGAAGGAGGTCACGGAAGGCAGGTTCCACCCTAACAGAGAGAAGGACGAGCTATCGCGAGCCCTTAAGAATCCTGAACACAGTGGACGAACACGAGGAACCGTCGGCTCCGTACCGTGGATAATTGGGTTTCCCAAAGATGTTGGCCCTTACAGAAGCCGATCGAGAAAGAAGAAAGAGCTTGCCGACCGGGCCCAGTGGATGGAAAATAAATTACTACAGCATGAGAAGGAGATAGCAGAGCTGAAGGCAGCGTAGACTCGACGGATGCCCTGCGAATCTGAGACGCCCGAAGATCCTTCTCCTGATCCAAAATCAATGCGGAGAAGCAGTGTGGCTTCGACGGAGCTCGATCGCCACAATGATATGCCGGGTCCTCGTCACCCCGTGGATAATATCGTGCAGCGGGAACTTTGCGACCTACATGTGCCATGCTTGAACATAACCGTGAAGGTGGCGCACGGCTTTGCCCTACCGCCTAAACCAAATGGAACTTACCATTGTCGCCCTATTCCAGATGGCTATGCTGTTGTCGGGGTTGATGAGGTTATCAAGACATATGAGGGAATTAAGCTGGACTTCCCTACGGGTGAAGACGAGGTTGAGTTGAGATTTTCCCTCAAGAGTACCTGCTTATGGAAAAAAGAATACATCGTGTTCCCACACATGCAGCAAAATCGCCCTTCCAGTCCACATGCCAGCCCACATAACTACAACAACGACAACCAATGCGCTAGTCCAGACACCCCCCACAACGACAACCAAGGCGCTAGTCCATCTTCGCCGTCGCGTGAGCGTACTCCGCCGCCTCCGCAAAAGAAGCGGAAGTGCATCGCTGCGTCGACTAGTACTCAGAAAAGCGAAACGGGGAAGTCTCGCTTTGTGAACTCTCGCGAAGATGTCGATATATGGGTCAACGAGATCCAGGCTTCCCAGAGAAAGAAGGCAAAAAAGATGCCTTTGCCTGTTCCGGTATATTCTTCGGATGCGATACGGTGGGCCATAGAATTTCTTACGCATTCGTCGCAATATGAACTAAATATGGACGATGACTACACACGCGTTCTGGTGCGTACATCTAGGAGAGTACGGGAAGAACAAAAATCTGCTGCCACCCAGAAGAGAGATGTTCCACAACTCGGAATGCAGGCGGGACAATCGGCCCCTCCACTCATATTGGCGCCTTACAACCGGAACCCGGTCGATGATGTACTTTCGCAGTAAGCTAGAGATATGGGTATAACTCTGGCAGAGCTTAAGGCATTACAATCTGGCGAGAGTGTCACCATACATGAGGTGGTGCGGAAATATGTGAGAGGAGAAGATCTTGTCGACCCTGCTATGGTGCGCACTCTACCAGCTAGGTTGCACCAACTAAATGCATGGTAAATGCATACTACGAAAAGTCAAGAAGGAGACTGGCTCTATGGGAAAATTCCAACGGATTTTTATGGCCCAGGTGATGATGAGATTCAAATTGAGTATTGCGAATTATGGCAGTTATTCAATTTTGACGCGCTCGACAAATCTATCATCAGTGCCTTTTGCATGTAAGTAATTAAATTATGTTTATATGTCAGTAATTCTCTAGCTCAACTTATTTTTCATTGCTTGTAATTATAGTTATCACTATATTACTTTTGTACTCTATTATGCAGTCTGAAAATTATACAATCTCGAAAGCTGGGACTCAATCACAAGATTGGATTCATTGACCCTAATCGAGTTCATCATCATGGTTTGTTACATTACCCAGAGAGTACGGAGGAGCTTTTGCTTACTTATTTGATGGCGCAACATTACAAAAACACCATACTTTTCCCGTTCAACTTCGAGTGAGTTGTTTACTTTCATATACATACTCGATGTTAAGTATATGTAATTGATGATTTAGTTATTAACAAATATAAACATATGGCAGATTTCACTGGGTATTATTTGAGATTGATGTTGAAAAGGCAATCGTTGATGTCTTCGACCCATTTCGTTCATTATCACAATCGACCTCGTCTTTTCTAATAATATATAGTAATTAGTAAAATTCTTTACTAATTTTCCATACCGTAAACTTAAGGGTTTGGGACAAGTTCACCTCTTTCCACAAGGACGTCGGTATAGCCCGGAACCTCACTTTTAAATGGCGAGATGTAAGCCGTACTAGCTAGGTTCCACGTATGCATATTCTTAATTTCAGTCTCACAATACCATTTTTTCAATATTTTTGATTATTTTTATTGGTTTCTTATCTTATTCTATCATAAAGTGCGCGAAGCAGCAACAAGGCACCAATTTGTGTGGATTCTATGTCTGCGAGTTCATCCGAATTCACTTCAATGAGGGTGCAGACTGGAATAGTGTACGTTAACAATTTATTCAAACTTGTTCACTTTTTAAATTGAATTATTTTCATAATGGTTGATATATTGGTGTTGATCTCTCCTTTTTAGTTTGAGACGATCCGGAACAGGCTTGATGCAAAAGACCGCCTACTACCTATTGCGGAGGAAATTGCGGGCTTTCTGCTTGACTATGTCATAAAGCCAGGCGCAGAATGCAGTATAATCCAGCCGCGGAAAAAGACCATCCCGAGGAAAAAATAGGGTCTAATGCCTCTCTGTCATGTAATGATATCTGTTTGTAAATATTTAGACATGATCTTCCGGTTGTAAATATTTGTTGTAAATATTTGTTTGGGAGAACTCGTGTACTAGTAGTATTCATGACTATATCCCGAGGAAAAAATCGTGTATTCATGATATATATTATATAGTAACGTATAATATGCAACTTGATCTTGTTTGAAATGAAACATAAATGAAAAAACAGAAACACAAAAGAATCAGTAACATAAATATCAAAAACAGAAACACAAATAGAAAATATGAAACAAAATAAAAGAAACAAAAAAAGAAAACAAAAAATCATATATACTGTCCAGGTTCATATTACGAACCGGGACAAATGAGTGGCAGCCAGAGGCTGGCTTGTTTAGCCACGTGGCCCCCCTATTGGTCCCGGGCCGTGGCGTGCCCGGGACAAATATGGGAGGCTATTTTTCCCGAACACGCTGTCCCGGGCGCGTGACCAGGACAAAAAGCCCTACCGGCCCGGGTTCAGTGGCTTGTTTTACTCTAGTGTACTACAGTCTCCATAGTCTAACTTATGTGCCATTTGCTACAACCTATCTGCTAACTACCAAATACAATTATCGTGCACCATCAGGCTTCCAAAACTGATAATTAACAGCAGCAGGAAGAGAAAGCCTAGGACTTCTACATCCCTTGATACAAACAAAATGGGGTACACCCTAATAACATATAATACAGTCTAGCTTTACATGCTTATGGAAAGTAAAATCATTTCACATAAATACAGGACAAGCTCTACAAAGGAAAACCGCACACGAGAGAGCTTCACTTAAACAGGTACAAGTAATCAGCTTAATCTCCTCACAATCTGATTTTATTTTCAATGTATGTCTTAATTATCCATTGTAATTTTGCGAGCAGTAAGAGCCCACATGGTTAAACCAGATGCAGTCCCTGTTGAATAATTAGGCGATTTAGCATATGATTTAATTCCCAATAACAAAGAACAATTCATGACTAGAATAATGCAAATTAAACTAATCATGTGATCTACGCAAACAGTAGATGAACAGATTGAATTTAGAGCACATACTACAAGTAGGAACTCTAGTAAAACTTTATATAGGAAGACCAAGAACACATATGGTACAGCGGCAGTCGCACCGCTGGAATTCCCCGTGTCGTCGCCCATGTCGTCGATGAAGAGGCTGGCGATGTCGGGGAAGAAGTCGTCGTTGGGGAAGAACTCGAAGCCAGTAGTCGCGCGAGTGCGCTCCCCAAAAACCTGATCGCCCCTCTCCCGTACAGGATCACAAGAGGCGGGGTTCCGGAGGCCTACTGTCCCTTCAACCAGTGCACGCCGGAAGACGGGATGGAGAAGACTTGGTAGACGGCGGCACAATGCTTTGGAACGGTGTGAGACAATGTATCTCGTGGTGGCGGCTAGGGTTTGCCCCGGGCTGTATATATGGAGCGAGTCGGGTAAGACGTGGGCTGTAAGCCACGATAGAGTCGGTAACGCCCCACGATCCCATTGAAATCAGAAACGGCAAGGTAATTAACGCGTCTGTTAATTACTAATCAATGACTCATTAATTTTCCCGGACTGCAAAAATATAAGCTCGGCTCGGCGAGATTCCCGCAACCCGCGGCGCGTCGTGACATGACGTGTCATGACGAGGCGAGGCGAGCGAGGAGGAGGAGCGCGCATGTGGCACTCTTCAACTTCTCTTGTTCTCACTAGCTCATACTAGTAATAGAACATCCCACTATATAAAGTTGTGCAGCTCACTCTCCACTAGCAGTATGGGACTAAACATTAGTCACGTACATGCACAACCAGCCAACTAGAATGGGCCATGAGAATTTCGGATTTTAGTTGGGCCTTAGCCCAAGTACACTAAAATTCCAGCAATCCCCCACAAAGTCTCATTGGCACATTGTACCACTTTGTTCCAAAACATTGTTTTATATACCGGTGCTTAGTGGGGACTGTTAAGTTGACCTCCACTTAGAAACTTATGCTACGTTAGGCCACAACTTGAATAGTGGACTATGCCTTGAACTATAAGTTTGCTGCGACCTAATTTCACACAAGCCCTTGACCGATACTAGGCTACCGCAAGGCTTCCCCGCGGTGTGGAGCTTATACGTCATACTCCAAGGCCTTTCATGAGTTTACTAAAGAGCACCCGACTCTCATAGACTACGACATTTAACAGTCAGCCTCATATAGGTGTATTCCTCAAGAGATGCTCTGCAGGATAACATCTCCGCTTATAAAAGTAAGCCGCTTGGAACACATTAAGATAAATATCAATCTGCCATGCAGATCAGGAGAGTATTGCATCTTTGCGGAGTGGGATAGTAAAATGTAAGGATACTCTCCTCCCAGCCGACCAACAGCTTGTCTCTCACTTCTAATTCACGGGATCCCCGATCACATAGAGTAGGTTACCACTATGGACAACTCATACGGTGGGTCTCAAACCCATCTCCCTCGATGCATTATCTATCACATTACGTGATAAACCCTTTGTGAAAGGATCTGCCAAGTTTTTAGACGTTTGGATATAATCCAACGCAATAACTCTGGAGTTCTTCAATTTTCTGACAGATTTCAATCTCCTTTTCACATGCCTTGATGACTTCAAATTATCCTTAGAACTTTTAATCTTAACTATCACAGTTTGATTATCACAGTTCATAAGGATAGCGGGTATGGGTTTTTCAACCACATGTAAGTCCATCAACAGCTCTCGAAGCCACTCTGCTTCAACAGTGGCTGTGTCTAATGCTGTGAGTTCTGCTTCCATAGTTGACCTCGTTAAGATGGTCTGCTTGCAAGACTTCCAGGAAACAGCTCCACCACCGAGTGTAAACACATAGCCACTCGTGGCCTTAATCTCATCAGCATCAGATATCCAATTGGAATCACTATAACCTTCCAGTACTCTAGGGTAACCAGAATAGTGAATTCCATAGCTCGCAGTGCCTTTTAAATAGCGCATAACTCTCTCAAGCGCATGCCAATGATCATCTCCCGGGTTGGAAACAAACCGGCTCAACTTGCTTACAGCAAAAGAGATGTCAGGCCTCGTGGCACATGCCAAATACATAAGCGAACCAATGATCTGAGAATATCTCAGTTGATCTCTAGCAATGCCCTGATTCTTTTGAATCAACACACTGGGATCATATGGTGTCGGAGAAGGCTTGCAGTCGTCATACCCGAAGCGACTCAAGATCTTTTCCACATAGTGGGATTGAAGCAGTGTAATCCCACCATCACCATCTCTCAGCAGCTTGATGTTTAATATTACATCAACTACTCCAGGATCCTTCATCTCAAAACAGTGAGATAAGAAATCCTTAATCTCCTTGATTAAATCAAGATTGGTTCCAAATATCAGTATGTCATCGACATACAGACATAGAATAACTCCCTCGCCCCCACCATGGCGATAGTAGACACACTTATCGGATTCGTTAACAACGAAACCTGCAGCAGTTAAAGTTCTTTCAAACTTCTCATGCCACTTCTTAGGAGCTTGTTTAAGACCATATAAATACTTCAATAGCTTGCACACCTTTGCTTCCTGACCCGGTACTACAAAACCATCAGGCTGTTCCATATAAATTTCTTCGTCTAACTCTCCATTTAGGAAAGCTGTCTTAACGTCCATTTGATGAACGAGAAGACGATGCGAGGCAGCCAATGAAAGTAGCACCCAAATCGTGGTCAGTCTAGCCACAAGTGAGTAAGTATCAAAGAAGTCTTCTCCTTCTTCCTGGGTATAACCCTTGGCCACAAGCCGCGCCTTGTACTTCTCAATAGTACCATCAGACCTAAGCTTTTCTTGAACACCCACTTACATCCTACAGGTTTGCACCCATAAGGACGATCAGTAACTTCCCAGATTCCGTTAGCTAAGATGGAGTCCATCTCACTACGGACAGCTTCTTTCCAGTAGTCAGCATCAAGAGATGCATAAGCTTCTAAAATGGTACTGGGAGTGTCATCCACAAGGTACACAATGAAATCATCAGCAAAGGACGTAGCAGTCCTCTGTCTCTTGCTCCTAACAGGAACTTCATTGTCATCCTCCAGGTGATTATCAGTGTGTTCTATCGGAATGGTAGGATCAGGAATCTCAACTAATTCCTAACTAGGTGTATTAGGCATATCCTGATTTGATGAGCTAGACATACCCTTCATGGGAAAAATGTCCTCAAAGAAAGTCGCATCATTCGACTCCATAATCGTACCAACATGCATGTCGGCTACCTCATATTTGATTATCAAAAATCTATAACCAATGCTTTGAAAAGCATAGCCCAGAAGAACACAGTCCACGGTTTTTGGTCCTAGTTTGCGCTTCTTGGGAATTGGAATATTGACTTTCGCCAAACAACCCCAAGTACGTAAGTAAGAGAGTCTCAACTTTTTCCTCTCCCATTCCTCAAATGGAGAAACGGTTTTGTTCTTTGCGGGAACTCGGTTTAGGACATGACACGCGGTCAATAGCGCCTCCCCCCACCATGCCTTGGATAGACCCGAAGTGTCTAACATGGCGTTAACCAAATCAGTTAGAGTTCGGTTCTTTCTTTCGGCTACCCCATTTGAATGAGGTGAATAGAGAGGCGTCCTCTCATGGATTATACCATGTTCCGCACAAAAAGAATCAAACACATTGGAAAAAATACTCTCCACCACGATCAGACCTTAACCGTTTTATTTTTAGATCAAGTTGGTTCTCTGCTTCAGCTTTATAGTTTTTGAAGAAGTTAAAAGCTTCATCTTTTGTTTTCAAGAGATACACATAACAATATCTAGTGGAGTCATCAATAAGCGTCATTATATATTTCTTTCCGCCTCTCGTCAATATACCATTCATCTCACAAAGATCTGAATGTATGAGTTCCAGTGGTGCCAAGTCTCTTGCCTCCGCAGCCTTATGTGACTTGCGGGGTTGTTTAGCTTGAACGCACACTTGACACTTGGAACCTTTCACATTAGTGAATTTTGGAATTAAATCCAAATTAGCTAGCCGCGTCATGCTACCAAAGTTAATATGACAAAGTCGTGAATGCCAAAGATTAGACACAATTTCGTGGCAAACATGATTAATAACTTTGGAGCAAGTATCCGATAAAGATAGGCGAACAAGCCTCCGCACTCATAGCCTTTTCCAACAAATTGTCCATACTTAGATATTACAACTTTATTGGACTCGAAAACCAACTTAAAACCATCTAGACACAGCAAAGATCCGCTCACGAGATTTTTATTGATGGTGGGCACATGATGAACGTTCTTCAGACACACGGTCTTCCCCGAAGTAAACTTCAGATTGACTGTACCAACTCCACGAACAAAAGCATGTGACCCATTACCCATCAGCACGGGGAAAGTCCCTGTGATCTGATAAGAAGAGAACATCGAGGCATCAGCACAAACATGTACATTGGCACCAGTGTCAATCAACCATTCAGGTGAATGACAAACTGAAAGGATGGTGGGAAATATTCCGTATCCTGGATCCTTCATCTCAGTATCGCCAATGACAACATTGGCACTCTTGCCATTGTTCTCAGGTTCGCGCAGCTCATGGCGGTTGGGACAACGGGGTGCCCAGTGATTAGGATCACCGCAAACATGGCATGAACCCTTCCTCGGTTTATTGTTCTTCTTCTTGAAGTTGGTAGGCTGTGATGGCTTGACCTTTCCATCAGGCTTGCCCTTGCCCCCATAGTTGTTCTTGTTAAACTTGGGCTTGTGGGGCGGCTGGTAATTCTTCTTCTGTACCACATGGGCACTAGAACCAGCCTCGGTAACTCGAGCACGTGTATCCTTCGCTCTCGCCTTCTCTTCCACATCAAGCGACCCAATGAGATCCGAAACGGAAAACTCTTGTCTCTTGTGTTTCAGAGAGGTAGCAAAGTTGCTCCACGAAGGTGGAAGCTTGGCGATAATGCCACCGGCGACAAACTTATCCGGCAAGATACATTTAAAGTTCTCAAGTTCCTTAGCGAATGACTGTATCTCATGAGCCTGTTGAACAACATGGCGCTCATCAGTCATCCAGTAGTCATAGAAAGTTTTCATGACATACAACTCGCTACCAGCGTCCGAGACCCCAAACTTGGCATCAAGCGCATCCCACATGTCCTTGCCGTTAGAAAACGACATATACGAGTCCACAATGGAATCGTCAAGAATACTCAAAAGGGCACTCTTAAACATGTTGTCGAGCCTCTCAAAGGACTCCTGCTGTGCAGGGTCAAGCTCGCCATCAGGCTTGCCTTTGGTGGCAGCATAGCAGTTCATGTTCTGAAACCATAACACTGCTCTCATGCGCCACCGCTTATACATAACCCCTTTAAAGGAGAACGGCCTCGTTGACGCGATAAAGCCAGCAGGTGCAAATTGCCTATAATCAGGTTTTTGGATTGTTGAATAATTAGGCGATTTAGCATATGATTTAATTCCCAATAAAGAAGAACAATTCATGACTAGAATAATGCAAATTAAACTAATCATGTGATCTACGCAAACAGTAGATGAACAGATTAAATTTAGAGCACATACTACAAGTAGGAACTCTAGTAAAACTTCATATAGGAAGATCAAGAACACATACGGTACAGCGGCAGTCGCACCGCTGGAATTCCCCATGTCGTCGCCCATGTCGTCGATGAAGAGGCTGGCGATGTCGGGGAAGAAGTCGTCGTTGGGGAAGAACTCGAAGCCAGTAGTCGCGCGAGTGCGCTCCCCAAAAACCTGATCGCCCCTCTCCCATACAGGATCACAAGAGGCGGGGTTCCGGAGGCCTACAGTCCCTTCAACTGGTGCACGCCGGAAGACGGGATGGAGAAGACTTGGTAGACGGCGGCACAATGCTCTAGAACGGTGTGAGACCATGTATCTTGTGGTGGCGGCTAGGGTTTGCCTCGGGCTGTATATATGGAGCGAGTCGGGTAAGACGTGGGCTGTAAGCTACGATAGAGTCGGTAACGCCCCACGATCCCATTGGAATCAGAAACGGCAAGGTAATTAACGCGTCCGTTAATTACTAATCAATGACTCATTAATTTTCCCCGACTGCAAAAATAAAAGCTCGGCTCGGTGAGATTCCCGCAACCCACGGCGCGTCGTGATGAGGCGAGGCGAGGCGAGCGAGGAGGAGGACCGCGCGTGTGGCACTCTTCATCTTCTCTTGTTCTCACTAGCTCATACTAGTACTAGAACATCCCACTATATATAGTGGTGCAGCTCACTCTCCACTAGCAGTATGGGACTAAACATTAGTCACGTACATGCACAACCAGCCAACTAGAATGGGCCATGAGAATTTCGGATTTTAGTTGGGCCTTAGCCCAAGTACACTAAAATTCCAGCAGTCCCGACTGAAGAGTGCATGAAACAAAGCAGGCCTGCCTATAATGCACCACGATCTACATGAAGAACTACCGTTGGCTCTACTATCTTTTTTTAGAAAAGGGGAAACCCTAGCCTCTGCATCGAGTATTGCACACAGCTGTTTTTATTGCATAATTCAGAGTACTATACTTATTACATTGCTTTCAAAAAGCAAAATGAATAAGAAAAAATCTCTCTCAATAATCAGAAAGAAGACTAGTCACTACAAAAGCCGACTAGTATGCTGTCACGTAGACCGGGAGAAAAACTCCTGTGCCACTGAAAGGAGTCTTTGCACCCAATGTCCATAAGCTCCTTCTGATCCGGCAGAAGCATATAGGCCCACAGCTGGATCCAATGCGCTGCCATATTGATAACCCAGTAAGACATGAAAATACTCTTTCCTGTTAAATACCAAATTGTTCCTATAACTCCAAATAGACCAACAAATAGCTGAGACACCATTCCGAATCCTACCCTTGGTCTTATTATCAACTCCATTCAGCCAATTACCAAACAGATTAGTAACATTGGTGGGGGGTGGAATGTTGTAGGTACAGAAGACAACACGCCAAATCAGTTGGGCAAAAGGGCAAGAGATAAACAAATGATTAATAGATTCATTGCAACTACAAAAGTTACACTTAGTGCTACCCTTCCAATTCGCTTAGCTAGATTATCCTTGTTTAGCAAGACTTTTCTGTTAAGAAACCACATAAAGACCTTAATTTTTAGCGGCATTTTGATTTCCCAAAAGGTATTTACAAAGAAATCTAGTATAGCCATTCATTAAATCCTCATACATAGATTTAACTGTAAAAACTCCATTTTGAGTCAATTTCCAATGGAATTTGCCTGGACCATCGGTCAAAGTTATAGCAATCAATCTCAAGAATAAATGAGACCACATCTCCCATTTATCGCCTAAGAGCGTCCTTCTGAACCCCAAATTCAGTGGCGGTGCAAAAGCTAAAACATCACCAACAGTAACATGTTTTTGTTGTACAATGTTGTACAACAAATGATATTGGTCCATTAACGGGGTTGATCCTAACCAAGTGTCCTCCCAGAACCTAGTCGTTTGGCCATTGCCAATTTTAAAAAGGCCTCTATTAACGAACTCCTATTTATCTTTCATGATTCCTTTCGAAAATGGTGAATCACTTGGTTGAACTTCCACTTGAGCTAAAGTTTTACTATAGAGGTATTTATTCCGCAACAATTCTTGCCATACTCCCTCCTCATTTAAAAGTTTATATAGCGATTTGCTAAGTAAACATTTATTTGTTAGCTCCAACACTTCCACCCCTAAACCGCCTTGTTCTTTGGGTCTACAAATAATATTCCACTGTGTTAATCAATACTTTCGTTTATTCTCATCGCTTTGGCAGAAAAAACGAGACCTTTAAAAATCTAGCCTTTTCCTGACTCCTTTGGGTATTTTGAAAAAGGATAACATAAACATAGGTAAGCTAGTTAATACTGAATTAACCAAGACCAACCTGTCACCATAAGAGAGCATTTTTCCTTTCCAACATCCTAATTTACCATCAAAATGGCTTTCAACAGGATGCCATTCCGAGTTCCACAATTTCCTGTAATGAATTGGGACTCCAAGATACTTAAAAGACAAAGAACATGTTTCACACCCAAAGATATTTTTATACTGATCCTTCTCCTTCTTTGCTTTCCCGAAGCAAAAAATCTCACTCTTATGAAAATTTATTTTTAAGCCCGGCAATTGCTCAAAAATAGATAGAATAAGTTTTAGGTTTACCCCCTTTTCCAAGTCATGCTCCATGAACAATATCGTATCATCCGCATATTGTAAGATGGATAATCCTCCCTCCACTAAATGAGGAATAAGACCACCCACCTTCCCATCCTCCACTGCCCTCGCAATAAGAATGGCTAGCATGTCTGCAACAATATTAAAAAGCAACGGAGACAGCAGATCTCCCTGCCATAGGCCTTTGTTAGTTTGGAAATAATGACCGATGTCATCATTAACCCTAACACCCATACTTCCTCCTTGAACAAATTGCATAATCCATTCACACCATTTTGGTGAAAACCCTTTCATACGCAAGGCTTGTTGGAGAAAAGGGCCATTTGACCTTGTCATATGCTTTCTCGAAATCAATTTTAAAAATGACACCATCCATTTTCTTCCGTTGAAACTCATGAATGTTTTCATGCAGGACGACCACCCCCTCCAAGATGTGTCTCCCTGGCATAAATGTCGATTGCGTCGGACGGATTATTTTTTGCGCGATTTCGGTAATACGATTAGTACCTACTTTCGTGAATATTTTGAAACTGACTTGAAAAGGCATATTGGTCTATATTGTTGAATCTGAACCACATTATCCTTTTTGGGAAGTAGAGTGATTACACCAAAATTCAACTTGAACAAAGCAAATTGCCTTGTTGTAATTGAATAAACATGGCCATTAAATCGTCCCTAATGATATCCCAAAAAGTTTTATAAAACTCAGCTGGAAACCCATCTGGTCCAGGGGCCTTGTTTAATTCCATTTGAGCAATAGCTTCATACACCTCTTTTACTAAGAAATCGGCTGTAAGAATATTATTCCCTTCTTGGTTCAGTTGCGGAATATCATGAATCAAATTTTCATCCAACATAATGTTATTCGAGTCTGGAGCTCCAAAAAGATTTTATAGTACTCTGAAATATACGTTTTTAAATTTGCCTCACAAACAATAGTCCCTTCATCTTGCTCTAACTGAAAAATCTTCTTTTTTCTATGCTTGCCATTTGCAATGAGATGAAAATATTTTGTGTTATTTCCATCCTCTTCTATATGTTTTACTTTTGCCTGTTGTGCCCACTTTGTTTCCTCATCCCGTCGTAACCCAGTAAGCCGCTCATTAGCCGTCTTCAAAGAATCCCTCTCCGCCTTCGTGAGAGACAATGATTCGGCCTTGATATCTAGCTCATCTATAATTTTATTTAACCTTTCTTTCTCCTGTTTGTATTTTCCACTTTGATTTTTTGCCCAACCTTTTAGAAAACGACACAAGTTTCTGATTTTTTTTGCCAAATCTTGATGGGAGTCTCGCCTTTCACAAACGCATCCCACTCAGCTACGACGATCTCATAAAAACCTTCCAATCTCAACCATGAAAGTTCAAACGAGAATCGTGCCTTATTTCCTAGGTGAGCCTGAACCCCGAAATCAATGAACAAAGGTGTATGATCTGATCCCGTCCTGGTTAGTGTTGCACCGTTACAAGTGGAAATTTTTGTCCCCATTCGATCGAAGCCAATACTGTAGCGCCCCAGCTTTTAAATAAAGATGGAACACCTGTGTTATGTGCTAGTCCCTGGATCACTGCCAGCACCACAGTACAAAATATATAGTATCATTGCATAAGTATCAAATTACTACAACAAGATCCAAAAATAGCTAAGTATAGCTTTATTACAAAGTGCATAGTCATGAAGACTAGCTGAAAAGTTCAGAGTTCACAAAGAAAGTAATAGCAATGAGCCTCCTCTTCTAGCATACGCCACAGGCAGACATGTTGGGTGTAGAATCGAGTCCAAACTCACTCCTCATCAGAATTTCCTGCACATTTGAATATGCAGCCCCCGTAGGAGGTCAATACAATGAAGTATTGGCAAGTGACTATGGTGGATAAATTATGACAAGTCTAATTCTATATGCATATTTGGCTTGGTGGAGTTGTAGTCTATTTTGCAGAAAGCCAGTTTTCTCCTATCTTTTGTAAAACAATTTTGTTTCTCAAAGACTTGGCACCAAGGGATGAAGCCCAAGTGCACCAACAATTCTTTCCTTGATCAAATTTTACTTTATGAAAACTATGATGAGATTCTTCCGTCCATCCTTGTCCAGTTGCTCGAAGTAGTCCATCACCGGGGACACGGCTGAGTACTCAGATTATCGACTCTGCAGAGGTTGTGCACTTTCACCTTGAGACTCAATTAACCCAAACATCCTATACACAGGGAGTGCATTAAGGAAAGGAGAGAATTGAGACAAGAACTTTCAGAAGAAGAATGCAACCATACTAGCAAGACCCGTTCCACCTACCAACTCTACATCTGCTTGTCAAGCTGACAGGTTGCACTCTCACAACTTAGTAATTCTAGACAGAGCCCATTGAAAAAAGGCTGCACGGGAAGCTTCTAAACTTGGAGGGACTTAGAAATCTCTTTGTTCCTGGGTGGCCGTCCACAAGTGCGCTTCTGGGTGACAACCACCATGCTCATGGCCCTAAGTAGAATATACATTCATCCTAGGCAACGACAACCACAAGCATAGTCCCAAAAGCCACTCAACATAAACCAAACAACCAATTCCACCCAGGTGTGCATTTAAAGTTTAACACTTAGCAATATTTCTATAACATGGTAAGTAAACACTTTTTATAGCATAGCTAAGCATCTAATAAAACTTTTGATGGCTGCATGGAAAGGGATGGCTACATACTACTAGGATATTTTCAAGTGTACTAACTTAGCATTATAAGATAGTTCAAAAATTCCCTATCATGCATACTACTCAAAAATCTACTAACAATGCATATAGAAAACATTGGGTAGATTATGAATGTCACTTGCCTTGGTAACAAGAGGGACAAGCACAACAAGAATAACAATCACAAGAAGGGCCTTCCTCCTCTTCACAATCTAGAGACAAACAATAAAAAAAAAATAAACACACAACACCACACTTAAAATATCAAGACAAAAATATGTATGCATGCTTGATATGCAATGAATTTAACAAGACAAAATAATTACCATTTTATTTCCTCTGTTATTAATGCATGGAATGCAAAGATCAACATTTTATTATTTTATTTACTCATTTAAAATATTGCGCATAACGTAGAAATATTAAGCCCTACAACCAAATTATTTAATCCTATTATGCAAAGTTTCAAATAAAACCCAAGTTGCACTCTCTGGACAGAGGGCATTAATAAAATGCTAAAACAATTGGATTTATTTGGAAAGCATTTTTATTAATTAAGTTATAGATTAAATAGCCGAAAAGCTAAACAATTAAATTCCGTAATTTAGAATACACTAAAAAGACAAACTAATAAAACTATACTAAACTACACGAGCAGAGCTTTACGTGGATATAAAATTCATCAAATTTGGATGAACAGATCGAAAGTTATGAATTTTGCAAGTTTGTATTGTTTTTCTGTTTTTAAATATAAAATCTAGCCGAAAAAAAAGAAAAGAAAAAGCCACGCGGCGCACTCCGATTGGACGGTACCGGTTCGCCGCGGATCGCGAACGCGAACCGTTGGATCTAAAGGAAAACGGACGTTCCAGATCAATCCGATCTAGATCCATTGGATCTAGATCCGGCGGCCCGGACGCAAGGGCACGGACGGGCGGCGCGGTTCGCCGGAAACTTCCGCCCGCGGCGTCGCCCTCGCCGGAGGTGATCTACCACTCGCGAAACGAAGGACATCGGGGGTGTTTTGCTCACCGCTCGGTGCGTGACGACAAGACGATCTCGATGGCGCGGCAGAGGCGGTCGTAGAAGTCCAATCCCTCCTCCAATGCTCGTCGGAGTTGGAGCAGCGAACGGCTGCGGCGGTTGCGGACGGATGCGTCGACACGCTGCGAAAACAGATGCACGGGCGTGTCAAAAACGTGCACAAACTCGAAAGAGAACGAGGGGAGGGAAGGAGAGGGTCCGGGGTGGTCGTAGGGTTCCGTACGTCGAGCTCGACGGCGGCGGAACCGGCGAGATGCGAGCTCCGTCTGTGGGCAGCCCTGCGGCGATGGAGCTAGGGTTTTGGGCGGAATCGAACGGCGGGATCGCGGGGTATAAATAGGGGGCGAAGGCACGGATTAAAACCGTTTCTAACGATCCGAATCGATCTCGAGTTGGGGATGAGTTCAGCGCCGGAAAATCCGTCGGGAGGTTGAAGAAGGCACGACGCCTGCGTGCGGGCCCCGCGCGTCAGAGAGAGAAGAGGCGAGGCGCGGGCTGGGCTGCTCGTGGGCCGATGGGAGCTGCGCGCGCGGTAGATAGGGCTCGGCCGGCCCGTTAAGAAATCTTTTTAATTAAACTCTTTTTCTGTTTTAAAACTTTTCAAAACAATTTGATTTTTAAATCCTATCAAAACATTTCAGAAAAATTCATAAAAATATGTTTTGAAAAGCTAATTTAATTTAGAACTTTTTGATATCATTTTTCTAAATAAATAAAATAATAAAATACAGATTTTTATAAGGAGCTCAATTAGACCTCTTTATGGAAAACAACTTTATTTAAACTTATAATTAAAATTCAAATTATTCTTTATGTGATTTCAATGCCATGCCTATATGATGCATGATGCATGATGCATGAATGCAAAGTTTTAAATTTTTAAGAAATTTGGGATGTTACAGACTAACCCCCTTAAGAGGAAGCTCGCCCTCGAGCTTCGGAAAGGTCAGCAAATAGGTGTGGGTGGTCTTCTCGGAGGTCATCCTCTCGTTCCCAGGTGGCTTCTTCCTCGGTGTGATGATTCCACTGGACTTTGCAAAACTTGATGGTTTTGGTACGGGTGACTCTTTCTGTTTTCTGTAATATCTTGATGGGCTTCTCTTCGTATGTCAGGTCACTCTCCAATTGTACCTCCTCGAGAGGTACAGTATCCTTTAAATTAACTCCCATCATCTCGGGATGACATTTCTTCAACTGACTGACATGGAACACATTATGAACAGCAGACAGAACTTTGGGTAATTCTAACTCATATGCCACTTCACCTTTGCGAGAAAGAATTTTGAATGGTCCAATGAATCGAGGTGCTAAATTTCCTTTGATTCCAAACCTTTTCACACCCCGAAGTGGTGACACTCTTAAAGTGGTAACACATCTTGGTATTTCCCGGATGAATAGAATAAGGTGTCTCATGAGCTTCTTGCAGAATTAACTTCCTAATATCAGGATCATTGGCCACACATACACGTTTTTCAAACCACAAAATCCCTTGCTCATCCTCATGAAATCCTTTAGCTTTGCCTGCTCTTAGATTGACTTTGATCTCTTCTATTTCCTTGTCTCCTTTCTGAGCTTCACATATCTTGTCCATCAAAGTGGGTTGTACAACTAATGAGGTTACAAACCCTTCAGGTACTACTTCCAATCCGAGGTCCTTGAATGCCTTGCATAAATCCTCGGGTAATTCTCCTGTTGTAAGGCCATTCACATACACTTTACGACTCAGAGCATCTGCTACCACGTTAGCTTTCCCCGGATGGTATTGGAGACTTAGATCATAATCTTTAATAAGTTCCAACCATCTTCTTTGTCTCATGTTCAATTCCTTCTGTGTAAATATGTACTTCAAACTTTTGTGGTCCGTGAATACCTCACATCTTTTTCCCATCAGGTAGGGTCTCCAAGTTTTCAGGGCATGCACTACTGATGCTAACTCGAGATCATGAGTTGGATAATTTGCTTCATGTTTCTTGAGTTGTCTAGAGGCATAAGATGCCACTCCGCCTTCCTGCATCAACACACTTCCCAAGCCTTGGCGTGAAGCATCACAGTACACTTGGAATTCCTTCTCCAAATCAGGTAAGCATAGAACTGGGGCTGAAACCAGACGTTTCTTCAACTCCTGAAAACTGGCTTCGCATGCCTCAGTCCACTCAAATTTCTTCTCCTTCTTTAATAATTCTGTCAAGGCCTTGGCAATCTTGGAGAAGTTTTCAATGAATCGTCGGTAGTATCCTGCTAGGCCCAGAAAACTTCGTAATTCTCCAACATTCTTCGGTGGTTCCCAATTAGTTTCAGCTGAAACTTTTTCAGGATCCACCGCTATACCTTCCTTGGACACCACATGGCCTAAAAATCCGACTTGTTCAAACCAAAACTCACACTTGCTGTACTTGGCATACAACCTATGTTCACGTAATCTCTGCAATACTAGACGTAAGTGTTCTTCATGTTTTGGAGTAGATTAGAATATCATCTATGAACACTACCACAAACTTATCCAGAAAATCCATGAACACTTTATTCATCATATTCATGAAATAGGCTGGTGCATTGGTTAATCCAAACGGCATTACTGTGTACTCATAAGAGCCATATCTCGTAACAAATGCAGTCTTGGGTATATCCATTTCTCTAACTTTCATTTGGAGGTACCCCGATCGAAGATCGATCTTTGAGAAAACGCAAGCACCTTCCAGTTGGTCAAATAGTTCGTTTATCTTGGGTAACGGGTACTTGTTTTTGATAGTTTGCTCGTTTATATCTCTATAATCCGCGACTAGCCTCTGTGTTTGATCCTTCTTTTTAACAAATAAGACTGGCGCTCCCCATGGCGATGAACTTGGACGAATGAATCCTTTCTGGATATGCTCCTCCAGTTGCTTCTTGAGCTCTTTCAATTCATCGACGGCCATAGGATAAGGTCTTTTAGCTATTGGTCCTGTTCCCGGCTTCAGTTCGATGAGAAACTCTACATCTCTATCGGGTGGCATTCCCGGTAGTTCCTCCGGAAAAACATCTGGGTATTCCTTGACAATAAGCACATCACCAAGGCTAACCCCCTTAAGAGAATTTAGCCTAACCTTCTTAAGTTCGAAAGTTGATCTGAACTTAATCTTCCTTTTCTCTAGGGTGGTGAGGGTGATAGCTCTATTTGCACAATCTATGATTCCTTCAAAACGAGTCATCCAATCCATTCCGATGATAACATCCAATCCTTGGGTTTCTAGGATGACTAAGTCTGTTGGAAAGGTGTGTTTTCCGATTTGCAAGTCTAACTGCCTACACCCGGAATTTACTATCATCTCTCCTCCAGGGGAACTTACTCTAATAGGTTTTCCTAGACTTTCCTCATCTAACCCACGTTTGTTTACAAAAGCTCTTGATATGAATGAATGAGATGCTCCAGTATCAAATAAGACTAATGCTGGAAAGGAGTTGAGCAAGAACGTACCAATCACAACATCAGGTTCCTCATGAACTTCTTCCACATTGATGTGGTTCACTTGTCCCTTCTGGAAAGGATTGGGCTTGGAATTTTCATCAGCTTTCCTCTCTGGGCATTCCGTTGCATAATGTCCTGTCTTCTTGCACTTGAAGCAAGTCACATTAGACAAGTCTTTCTTCCCTTCATAGTTAGGACGGTGATTACCATTCCCATGATTATGGCCATGGTGATGGTTTCCCCTGGATCCACCATTATTTCTCTTGTATCCTCCATTGTTTCCTTTGTATCCTCCATTGTGGTTATGACCATGATGTTTTTGGCCACTACCAGTGTTGGAGTGATTCCAGGGTTTATGGCTACTGACTTCAGAGGTGTGTTGTTTCTTATATGTCCCTTCCGAATGAACCTTACTTGCACTGAACTTCCTCTTCCTATTCTCTTCCTTTCTTATGTTGTTGTCCAGGGTGATAGCTTGATCCAGCAGAGCTTGATAATTTGGAGTATATGCCACAGACAAGGGTATCTTCAGTTCTCCCCTAAGTCCATTGAGGAACTTTTCCTTCCTTTTTGCATCAGTATCAATGTCCTCTGGTGCATACCTTGATAGCATACAGAAGTCATCCATATACTCCTTCAGAGTTCTACCTCCCTGCCTCAAGCTGCGAAATTCCTCTTTCTTCAGGTTCATTATACCTGAGGAGATGTGAGCATTCCGGAAACCTTCCTTGAACGCATCCCATGTCATGCCATCCAAAGGATGAGTCACCTGATAAGGCTCCCACCACAATGCTGCGGGTCCTTCCAACAGGTGTGCAGTGAACCTCACTTTTTCTGCCTCAGAACACTCACAAGTTCCTAAGTCCTTGTTGACTGAACGGAGCCAATCATCCGCCACTATTGGTTCAGTAGCAGAGGAGAACTTATTAGTCCTAAGCCTTAGGAATCTAGCAAGTCTGTCCACTGGAGGTGGTGGTGGAGGTGGCGGGTTGTTGTTGTTGTGGTTGTTGTTGTTGTTGTTGGTTGCTGCAATGAATTGAGTCATCATATTCATCAACTGAGCTTGAGTGGCCATCAGTTGTTGCATGGCATCATCGTTGTTGGTATCACGACGAGGAGGCATCTGTAGGGTTTTCAGCATAGATGAGTGAAAGATAGACAGAACTAAGAGAAGAAAAATCCTACCCATGCACAACGCAACCAAGTCAACACAATCAACACTCAAAGGACAACTTAAACAGAAAAAGTCTACTTAGCAAATCGAAACAAGTATTCTAAGTTGATTTAGTAAAACAGCAGAGTCTGCAAACCAAACATTCTATCATTGTCACACCACAGGTTGGAGATCAATGTTTTTAAAAAGAACGACGAACTAAACGAGGAAGAACATGGTGGTCGAACTACTAAGTCTAAACTTCGTCCATGACGTCTCCTTCATCTTCTTCGACTTCCTCGATGGTGATGCCTTCCTTCGTAAGGATTTCCTTGTAGTCATTCACCTCCTTCTCCAAGGCCTCGTTCTTCTCCTGTAACATTGTCGTCTCACGGTGCAGAGTCTCGATCGCTTCCTTCTCCAGGACTTCAATCTTCTCTTGTAACATTCTCTTCTCACGGCGTAGAGTCTCGATCAAATCTCGATCAGCTTCGAACTCGACGTCGTTGCTCAGAATTTCATCCTTCAAGGTCTTGATCTCCTTGTTCTTGTCTCTAATTCTCTTTTCTTGATTTTGGAACTTCTTCTCTTGAGCTCGGAATTTCTCCTCTTGAGCGTTGGCCACCTCTTCTTGGGCTTCAATCTTCTTTTGAGTCTCCTTGACTTGTGCCATTATTTCATCATTTTTCAACAGCTCGTTGCGCCTATCCTCTTCGAGTTGCCAGAGGTGAAGTTCTAAGTCTTGGAGATATGGGTACAAAGGTTCTGGTTTGTTTTTGTCTTCCTCGCTAACAAGGTAGGGTATCCCATGTTCGTCACGTTGGCCAAGCTTAGAAAAGTAGTGGTCTTTTAACTCTTCTTGGTATTGCAAGCAAAGACGTCCTATTAGCTCCTGCGTGACGAGATTCAGCCCTTTCTCCAAGGAGTCACTAATCGACTTGTACTGGATGTCTTCGGTCTTGGGTTCAGTCTGGCGCCCTTGTTGGAAAAGATGAATTCCCCATAAGTCTTCTTTGTTGAAGTGCTTCAGCTGGCTTGCCTTGATGATGGGTGTTGGAAGTGCCAACAGTTCTACTAACTCTAGAAGATATATTCCAAAGCGCATGTCCTTGAAGTCCTCCGCGGTTTGATACATGAAGAACGACATCCTTAAGTGATAAAGGTAGAGTTTGTTAAAACAAGACACAAGGTTAGAAATACTAGTTGTGGTGTACTTAATTACTTAGAGAAAAAGAAGTTCTTTTCTAAAAGGTGATCAACACTATTATCAACTCTTGGTAAGTCGGATATTCACTATAATGAGAGAGACAGACACCCGGCCAGCCACTTATAATTGTGGAACAGGTCTCTTGTACGCGGACATGTAAGGTTAGTCCCGGGCCGCTTCATCCCACTATGCCGCTAGGATCCAACATACTTCAAAGATGGTAATACTATGATCAAAAGAGGCTTAACCAATCCTAAGGGCTCGAACCTACAGGCAACACTTTAGCTCTGATACCATTTTGTAGCGCCCCATCTTTTAAATAAAGATGGAACACCTGTGTTATGTGCTAGTCCCTGGATCACTGCCAGCACCACAGTACAAAATATATAGTATCATTGCATAAGTATCAAATTACTACAACGAGATCCAAAAATAGCTAAGTATAGCTTTATTACAAAGTGCATAGTCATGAAGACTAGCTGAAAAGTTCAGAGTTCACAATGAAAGTAATAGCAATGAGCCTCCTCTTCTAGCATACGCCATAGGCAGACATGTTGGGTGTAGAATCGAGTCCAAACTCACTCCTCATCAGAATTTCCTGCACATTTGAATATGCAGCCCCCGTAGGAGGTCAGTACAATGAAGTATTGGCAAGTGACTATGGTGGATAAATTATGACAAGTCTAATTCTATATGCATATTTGGCTTGGTGGAGTTGTAGGCTATTTTGTAGAAAGCCAGTTTTCTCCTATCTTTTGTAAAACAATTTTGTTTCTCAAAGACTTGGCACCAAGGGATGAAGCCCAAGTGCACCAACAATTCTTTCCTTGGTCAAATTTTACTTTATGAAAACTAGGATGAGATTCTTCCGTCCATCCTTGTCTAGTTGCTCGAAGTAGTCCATCACCGGGGACTGCACTTTCACCTTGAGACTCAATTAACCCAAACATCCTATACACGCGGAGTGCATTAAGGAAAGGAGAGAACTGAGACAAGAACTTTCAGAAGAAGAATGCAACCATACTAGCAAGACCCGTTCCACCTACCAACTCTACATCTGCTTGTCAAGCTGACAGGTTGCACTCTCACAACTTAGTAATTCTAGACAGAGCCCATTGTCAAAAGGCTGCACGGGAAGCTTCTAAACTTGGAGGGACTTAGAAATCTCTTTGTTCCTGGGTGGCCGTCCACAAGTGCGTTTCTGGTTGACAACCACCATGCTCATGTCCCTAAGTAGAATAGACATTCATCCTAGGCAACGACAACCACAAGCATAGTCCCAAAAGCCACTCAACATAAACCAAACAACCAATTCCACCGAGGTGTGCATTTAAAGTTTAACACTTAGCAATATTTCTATAACATGGTAAGTAAACACTTTTTATAGCATAGCTAAGCATCTAATAAAACTTTTGATGGCTGCATGGAAAGGGATGGCTACATACTACTAGGATATTTTCAAGTGTACTAACTTAGCATTATAAGATAGTTCAAAAATTCCCTATCATGCATACTACTCAAAAATCTACTAATAATGCATATAGAAAACATTGGGTAGATTATGAATGTCACTTGCCTTGGTAACAAGAGGGAAAATCACAGCAAGAATAACAATCACAAGAAGGGCCTTCCTCCTCTTCACAATCTAGAGACAAACAATAAAAAAATAAATAAACACACAACACCACACTTAAAATATCAAGACAAAAATATGTATGCATGCTTGATATGCAATGAATTTAACAAGACAAAATAATTACCATTTTATTTCCTCTGTTATTAATGCATGAAATGCAAAGATCAACATTTTATTATTTTATTTACTCATTTAAAATATTGCGCATAACGTAGAAATATTAAGCCCTACAACCAAATTATTTAATCCTATTATGCAAAGTTTCAAATAAAACCCAAGTTGCACTCTCTGGACAGAGGGCATTAATAAAATGCTAAAAGAATTGGATTTATTTGGAAAGCATTTTTATTAATTAAGTTATAGATTAAATAGCCGAAAAGCTAAACAATTAAATTCCGCAATTTAAAATACACTAAAAAGACAAACTAATGAAACCATACTAAACTACACGAGCAGAGCTTTACGTGGATATAAAATTCATCAAATTTGGATGAACAGATCGAAAGTTATGAATTTTGTAAGTTTGTATTGTTTTTCTGTTTTAAATATAAAATCTAGCCGAAAAAATAGAAAAGAAAAAGCCACGCGGCGCACTCCGATTGGACGGTACCGGTTCGCCGCGGATCGCGAACGCGAACCGTTGGATCTAAAGGAAAACGGACGTTCCAGATCAATCCGATCTAGATCCATTGGATCTAGATCCGGCGGCCCGGACGCAAGGGCACGGACGGGCGGCGCGGTTCGCCGGAAAGCTTCCGCCCGCGGCGGCGCCCTCGCCGGAGGTGATCTACCACTCGCGAAACGAAGGACATCGGGGGTGTTTTGCTCAACGCTCGGTGCGTGACGACAAGACGATCTCGATGGCGCGGCAGAGGCGGTCGTAGAAGTCCAATCCCTCCTCCAATGCTCGTCGGAGTTGGAGCAGCGGACGGCGGCGGCGGTTGCGGACGGATGCGTCGACACGCTGCAAAAACAGATGCACGGGCGTGTAAAAAACGTGCGGAAACTCGAAAGAGAACGAGGGGAGGGAAGGAGAGGGTCCGGGGTGGTCGTAGGGTTCCGTACGTCGAGCTCGACGGTGGCGGAACCGGCGAGATGCGAGCTCCGTCTGTGGGCAGCCCTGCGGCGATGGAGCTAGGGTTTTGGGTGGAATCGAACGGCGGGATCGCGGGGTATAAATAGGGGGCGAAGGCACGGATTAAAACCGTTTCTACCGATCCGAATCGATCTCGAGTTGGGGATGAGTTCGGCGCCGGAAAATCCGTCGGGAGGTTGAAGAAGGCACGACGCCTGCGTGCGGGCCCCGCGCGTCAGAGATAGAAGAGGCGAGGCGCGGGCTGGGCTGCTCGTGGGCCGATGGGAGCTGCGCGCGCGGTAGATAGGGCTCGGCCGGCCCGTTAAGAAATCTTTTTAATTAAACTCTTTTTCTGTTTTAAAACTTTTCAAAACAATTTGATTTTTAAATCCTATCAAAACATTTCAGAAAAATTCATAAAAATATGTTTTGAAAAGCTAATTTAATTTAGAACTTTTTGATATCATTTTGCTAAATAAATAAAATAATAAAATACAGATTTCTATAAGGAGCTCAATTAGACCTCTTTATGGAAAACAACTTTATTTAAACTTATAATTAAAATTCAAATTATTCTTTATGTGATTTCAATGCCATGCCTATATGATGCATGATGCATGATGCATGAATGCAAAGTTTTAAATTTTTAAGAAATTTGGGATGTCTAATTTCTCATACGTAGGATTAGCCCTTCTGCTAGCCCATGTATACTGTCTTCTTGTAAGTTCTATTTCTTTTAAATCCAAACTATGAATAATCGCATTGAACATAATTGGCCATCTCAGATTATAATTATCATTATTCTTGTCTTCAGGTTTTCGAATGATGTTAAAATCCCCACCCATCATCATCGGTAATGGTTCATTTTCACATATTCGAACTAACTCTGATAAGAATTGTGGCTTATGTTCGTACTGTGCTGACACAGATACTAACACCCACTCGAAACCATCAAATTTAGATTTAATATAAAGTTTCACACAGGAATCTCACCTCAACATTTTTAACTTGAAGTGTTATAGCATTAACACCAATCAACATACCCCTAGACCGTCCTCTAGGTGATAAGCAAAACCAGCTAAAATCAAACCCTCCCGCAAGATAATTTAAAAAAGGAGTAGCAAAATTAGATCTTCCCGTCTCCGATAACGCAGTAAAATCTAACTTTCTCTCACGAATCGATTCTTGCACAAACAAATGCTTTCCAGGGTCACGAAAACCCTCACTGTTCCAAAAAACACCTCTTAATTCATGCATCTCTCTTTTTATTCAGAATTTTAATCCTAGCGCTTCTACGCTTTGCTGAATTGGAATAATCTTTGCACTTCCTAGTTTTTTTAATCTTATCGGGGAGAAGAATTGGAGAATCCACCTGATCCTCCAAAGCTCTCTCAAGATCATCATCTACCAGATCCTCAGTTAAACTCGAGGCTCTATTGAGAATTAAGCTACAGGGTTGATCATCCTCACACATGTTTAAATTATTACGTAACATGCACACTCTTCTTTGTAACTCAGATTCTTTAATAAGCTTAGATGAAACAAGCTTTCCTCTTTCATTTGTACCCAACATGACCCCCAATCTTTTCTCTTGTTAAGCTGATTTTCAACTTCACTTTGATTTTTTTTGAACTTTTCAAAAGTTTCAGACTTGGGTTTGATCAAATAGATATAACCATATCTACTCAAGTCATCAGTTAAGGTGACGAAGTAACGATAACCATTGCGTTTCGAAACGCTCATAGGTCCACACACATCTATATGTATGATCTCCAATAAATACGACGCCCGTTCAACGAAACCTGTGAACGGTGTCCTGATCATTTTGCCCATAAGGTATGATTCGCATGTATCGAGGGATCCAAAATCCAACGAGTCGAAAAGTCCATCAGAGTGGAGTTTCTTCATGCGCTTTATACCAATATGACCAAGACGGTAATGCCACATATACATGGCGGTATCATCACTACACTCAATCCGTTTGGCTTCTATGGTATGTATGTGAGTACTACGATCGAGATTCAACAAGAATAAACCATTACTCTCGGGAGCATCAACATAAAAGATATCATTCATATAAATACCACAACTACTTGATACTGATTTAAATGAATAACCGTCTTGTAACAGGTAAGACCCACTTATAATGTTTACACTCAACGATGGTACAAAATAACACTTATTTAAAACCAAAACTAATCCCGATGGTAGATGTAGAGGGAGCGTGCCGACAGCCACCACGTCGACTCGGTATAATTACTACCGCGTAACTAATATATACTAATATATATAATCACACAATATAAGATGCACACAAAACATCAAATGTAATGCAATGTGATATAGTCCATTGCGCCATGGTCTTCTTGGCGCCCGCAGTTCATAAACTATTTATTAAACCTATCTTGACCATATCACATAGCCCCTGCAAAATAAAGTTAGACGCTTCTACTTTATCTTTTGCATATTTTATGTGGCTTGGGGTTGTCGTAAATAGAACCGCTTCATACCTATGAACCTTATGACCACAACAACGATCCAATAATTGCATGTTTAAGCATCCCTTCGGGCCCTCCGTTGAAAATTCAAGACCAACTAAAGAGAGAGAAACAGACACCCGCCAGCCACAGATACGGTATAAGTCGTATGTCAGTATTGGAACCAGTCTCGCGTAAGCATACGCGTAAAGTCGGTCCGGGCCGCTTCATCAACTCGATGCCGCTGGAATCACAAGTGCACGCTAGAGGGTAGCAAATAACAGGAACGGTGCCCCCATGCAGAACACGAGTTCTAACAGCGTACAGCTATATCTACGATAGATCGGCTCTGATACCACTGAAGGGGATCGAGTGCATAAAATAATAATTTTCCTAACAACGATATCCTTAAAACATGCCAAGATCTATTCTATGCAGATATAGTAGTACGAACGGAGATCGGAATACATACCCTTGTAGACCGAAAGCGGGGATTACGTTCCCGCACAAACGTTGTCGATGAAGACCGACGAAGCTGACCTCAAGGTCGTGTAGAGGAAGCAGACCTCCGAGCACCGCTAGCGCAGCACCTCGCAGGGCGTTAAACACGTACGGTGGAAACGACAGCCTCCGAAGCTCCAGTCCAGGCGGAGCAGCGGAAGACTTGGACCGGAACACCAGCAGCGCGGCAGCGGGCTATTGTGGAAGAGATCCCCCTCTCAACTCGGCGCAACTCCGACAAAGGGAATCACGAAATCGAGAGAGAATTGGGGAATTAATTGGTGAATTAAAAGACCATGGGTGCCCCTCTATATATAGGCTCTCATGGGGGGGGAGCCAACCTGCTCACCAGGCAATGTGGGACTAATCCCACATGCCTGGTGCGGCCATGGCTGGTGCGCCGGCCCCCTGGTCGGCCTCTTGGCCCACCTGGGTCGGCCACCCAAGCCCCACCGAATTCCCTAGGGAATTTTTCCCCTCTTGGGCCTTCTTTCGACCAGAAGGCCCATTTAGAGAAATCATCCTAAATATATTCAAAAAAAAATTTATAAAATCATATTTAGACATTAATTACACTAATTAATATCAAACATATTATATATAATTTATTCTAACTCTGAAAACTATTTTGTCGCTGCCCGATCTCTAGCGGATCTCTCCCGGGACGTTCCCGATGATCTCTTTCCTTTCCGGTTGTCTTGTGGAAACCCTTTAAGTGTGTTACCCTAGCGGTTCGATATAATAGCATACATGATCGAGACTCCTCTCCGATCAATGACTAACTCGTAGTCCTCGACCCCATGAATTAATCCCCGTGATATAACGAATGACTTTCATCTATCAAAACTGAACGTAAAGTCTTAAACCTTTTGCCATAGCGATACTTAGCGTGTCCGAGCGTCGTTCATAGATATCTCCATATCTAGCTTGAACTCGTTACCGACAATGCTATCTTCTTCTCGTCAATGATTTCATGTCTCCGTGACCCAGTCACATGTTTGCAAGCTCATTAGACATAATCTCACCGAGTGGTCCCTAGAGTATCTATCCTGCTATGCGGACTGGCAAATCCCGCTCTTGACCCCTCGTCTCAACTACTACTTCCCGATAACCAAAAGTATCACCGTTATTGTCATACTTAATAAGATACGACGTTTGGTGCAATCAAAATATCTTCCAGGAATAACAGTAAGAGTTGGTCTCACGGTCAAAGGCGTAATGACTACGCCCTACAAATATGGGTATGTCCATCACATCGTTCTCCAACGATATGACTTCCATTGCCGACCGGCACCATGCCCTATGATCGGGAAACCTCGATCATCGATCGCGCAACGAAACTAGTCTTAGTAGAGGCTACTAGGGACCTGGTTGTTTACGCATCACACCCGTATTAATGTTTTCACTTAATACGGTTATAGCATGACACAAAAACGTATTATGAACAAACGAGATATGATAAAGAAATACACTTTATTAATTGCCTTTAGGGCATATCTCCTTCAAAAGTAAGATCAAAGAATCCATCCTTGATGAACAAAGGAAAATGTGAAGGAATCTTTTTGGGATTTAAACACCCAATTCTCATCCGAACCACTCCATGCCTTCAAGTAAAGGCCATATCAATCTCCAGCGCTTTTCCAAACATATCCCCTAGAGCCCAATTTGCAAGAAAATCACCCACATGAGGACTCGGAATTCCAGAGATACGCAACCACACCTCAGGCAAGGTGTCCATTGGCTCTGGAATGCTAGCCCAGCTATCAAAAGTAAGCTCAGACGAGGAGTTTGGAACCCTGCCAATCCAAACACCTTTAACCTCTCAAGATCATGCTTTGACGGAAACTGAATTTTGTAGACATTTTCTCCCATCCGTTGAACATCCCACACATAGTCCGAGGAAACCAATCGCTGTAGCTGGGTAACAATGCTTGGAATGGACATCTCCCCTCCAGTCACCACCAATGAAGCGAGACGAGCATTCTCCAACTTAGGCCGATAAGAATTCGAGCAAGGGTACTGAAAAAATATCAGCTCTTCATTTGCATATCCGTAGACAAGAATACATTGTTTAGGTGCAGCCAACAGATGACATTGCCCCGTACCATGCGCCGACCCTTTAAAGATATCACGGATTTCCACTTTGCAGTCATTAGATCGATGCCCGCTCAAACCACAGCGATAACACCTCTTGCCCTTCTTCAGAACAGCTGTCTCAAACGCGGCCGTGAGCTGGTCCGCTGAAACAACCGTAGCCGAGACACCCTCAGCAGCCACATTGGCCTGTGTACCCTGCGCATTCACAGAAGAACTCGCGGGTGCCACACTCGTCGGAGCAGCGACGGGAACGCTTTGTGCTCCACCCACCGCAGCAACGGGAGCAGCATTGGCGGGTGCAACCACCGGTGCAGCATTGGAAGGAGGGGTTGGGGCTGCGCTCCTTGAACCAGTCCAATTTCCATCACCGTACCGACCACGAACACCTCGATTCTAATAGCCAGACGGAGCTCCATAGCCATGTCCAGCTCAGCCATAACCAGACCCTCCATATCGGCATAGTGCCCATATGGACGGCGGCCTCTCCCTCCCGAGGAGTAGAAACCACCTCGTCCCCCACCTCGAGCACCATTGAAACCAGTCCCTGCCTGAAAACCACCATGTGGCGCCGACGCCGTGTGCTCTCCCGGCGCCGCAGCTTGGCCGCCCGCAATGGCGCTTGGCCCGCCGACCTCGTACGTGGACCTGCCATAGCCATGATAGCCACGACCATGCTGAGCACCACCTCCCCTGCCGAACTCGCCAGGGCCACGAGCACCGCCGTAGTTCGCCATGGTTTGCTTGCGCGGGGCGCCGCCACAGTACGATTTCCAGAAGAACCCTAGAACGCGACGAAGACCAACTCCGGCCGTAATAGGGCTATTGGAAACGATTTCTTTTCCTTTCGACCGACACCACAGAGGCCCATCGAGGGTGGGCTTAGCCGGGCCGAATCCGGTTTGCCTGTATTTTTTTGAGTTTTTAGACTGACCGAAAATTGTGGATTGTAGATCACCGGACGACGACGAACGACGCCGACGACAAACTTGAATCCACGTCTCACCTGTGTCTAATTCAGTATAGACTGATGGAAGTAAAACTGGAATCTTTGGAGCTCGCATTTTTGTTCTCAACCGAGGTATCACCTCTGAATTACACAACATAGAAGAGAGATGAGTTGCGGCTAACCTTTTCATGCGCCGCTTCTCCATCCGATGTCGAACTCGAGCCGAAGACATCGTAGCCGAACGGGTGGAGCTCGGCGTACGCGTTCTGCACTCCTCCTCCATTGATGGACGACGATACCTCGCATCTGGAGACGCCGTCTTGACGTTGTCCTGGTCTTCGTCTTCGCTAGATTGCCCATCCGATAACGCCCAGAATCGGCCGCTCGAGAACTGTGTGGTACCGTACCCAGACGGAGACCGTGATCGAGAGACACCCTCCGACAACGTTCCGGTCAGCGATCCAGTCCCAGCCGCCGTCGCCTGTGGAGTCGCCTCCAACGGCTCCTTAGGCTCCGTCATTGCCGGACCTTCTGCTATCTATTTGCCATCCTGTGTAGTACTTCTGTCTCATGTATAATTAGCAACGCCCCTTATGTAAGACTTCTCTATAAACATATGTATGAACCATGCTCCGGAGACAACGGATACTCGAAGTCCTCCCTCGAACACCCCGGCATGTCAAGCCAGCGTCGCCAGTCCTCTGCCATCTGCACTCCTAAGACTAACTCCTACCATATTTTCTGGAATGGAACGAAAGTGCGTGCCTACCTACTCAATTTGATCTTTCCTGTATCTCTGCTCTGTAGCACTCCTCACATTATATAGCCCTAAGAAGCATCCTCTTATCCAGAAGATCAGGAACCGTCTACAAAACATGCACATAGACACGCGCCTAAAACAAAACGACTACGTCGATGCGCCCACCGCTAGCACAAACAATATATAAACCCTGTGACGCACCATACATAACACATGAAAGAAAACCCAGCTTATAAACCACAAATGATAAAAATACATCCGTACTAACCAGGACATAAGAGAGAAGCACCTTTAAAATTCGAATTGTCGGCCTTTTCCTTCAAAAGTGATTACGCCATAAAAAAAACTTAAATGACATCTAATAATTCAATTAACAGAATCTACTATGGTTATATCTTCTTACACACGGCTCCCAACTCTCAGACATCCTACTATATGTAAAAAGAATCCAACACGCAAAACACATTTACAAAACTCTGTTACAGAAAATGAAACAATGTGTATTGACGAGGGTATGACTCGGTAAATTCTAGGATTGTGCACCCCGGGTTGATTGAGGGGAAGATAGATGAACGTTGGTGATCACGACGGCTGACAAGCAAGGCGTTTTACCCAGGTTCAGAATACCGGAGGATAACACCCTACTTCATGCTTGTCTGGTATTGATGGCGAGTTGTGGTTACAATGGCGAGATGGTGATCTCGCTAGGGTTTGTGGCGGCGGCTATGAGCGTGCGTATCTCTGCCCCCTTGGACGAGCAACCCTCCTAGACTTTATATGACAGGCTAGATCTCGGGTGAACGGTGCCGATGGCGTTTACAGATATGGTAAGAGTCGTATGACCTAACCGACTAGAATTGGGCCACACGCTATCTCTATTGGGCCTTCCTTGGGCCTTTGCAGTCTTGGCGTGACCCAGGTAGCCTCATCGTGGGGTAGTCGAAGAGTAGCCCCACGTCAGTAGCCCCCGAGAGCTTGGTCGAATCGCAGAGTCGGGCAGAGGACTCCTTCCTCCTCGGCATGCCGCCTGGTTTCTTGCACTTGAGATTGAACTTGTTTTCTTCAGTCGAAGAGCCTGCTCCCGATGGGAGTAAGATTTGTCGTGCATGAAGGCATTCATCACCCGTTCTTCTGGGACAGCTTCCATAGTGTTGCGGAGGAGTGTCCATCGTTGGATGTATGATCGGAGCGACTCATCTCGCCCCTGCTTGCAGGCTTGCAACTCGATGTAGGTTGCTGGCCTTGCGTACGTCCCAAGGAAAATTTTGATGAAGGTATCCTGGAATTCCTCCAAGGTACCGAAGGAGTCTTTAGACTGGCTAGTGAGCCACCCGCGTGCTGAATCCGTGAGCATGAGCTGGATATACTGCATCGCCGTGGTCGAAGTTCCGCCTTGACAGGTGCAAGCGATGAGGTAGTCTTCAAGCCAAAGGCGTGGGTCTTGCTTCCCGTCCTACTTGAGTGTCCCCGCTGTGAGCTTGAAGCCCTTGGGCATGTGAGTGTCGCGGATGATGAAGCTGAAACACGCGGCGCCGCACGACTCGAAGTCGCGGTCGGCTCGATCGTCCAGGTTCGTCGTACGCTGGGTGCGGTTGCGGTCCACCGTCCTTTGCACGATGACGTTGCGGAGGTCTTCGCCTGGCTGCGACTGTCGTAGCGGCCTGGCTGCTGGGCCAGCGAGTGTCGCAGGCTCGCGGGCGTGGTGTTCTCGCTCCTCTCGTTCCCGGTCGTTTGGCGCCTTGTTCGCCAAGGTATTCTCGATTACCCTCATGGACATGATTTGCTGCTTGTGGAGAAGGGTGTGTGTGTCACCCTCCGGCGGCTGCGTGAGCCGCAGTTATGTTTCGACTGCCATGAGAGCGGCGTTGGCTGTT
This sequence comes from Poa annua, assembly GCA_026929855.1. Lineage (NCBI taxonomy): Eukaryota > Viridiplantae > Streptophyta > Magnoliopsida > Poales > Poaceae > Poa > Poa annua. The sequence continues at coordinate 159,850,478 of CM049427.1, read as the reverse complement.
TTGGGAACGGGTATCCCGTTTTCATCCTCAGTTACGAAGGACGAGTCGAGGTTGCGGGTGACCCTGGCTCGATCGGCTTCCGTCATAAGGGGCACACGAGCTCTGTGGCGTCGCGCTCCTTGGTTGACTTCCGTGGAGGAGGTAAATGATTAGGCGGCCCTTCTAGCGCTTGACGCATCGGCCTCCCTCTTGCGTCGAAGGAGTTCAGCTTTTTCCGCGCGAAGCCGTTCACCTTCCTTGCGTATTAAGTACTGGACTGCCAGCTGATCCTCCCGAGGCGCGTCCGGTGGGGGGAACGTGCCGTCGTCGACGTGCTTCATAGCTCTTATTGCTATGTCGCGCGTGATGGTGAGCCGCATCTCCTGGTCGGGCATGACCACCTCCAACGGATACGCGGGTTCGTCATCGTTCTCGGGTGGCACCGTGCCAGCCATGAAGACTTGCGCGGGGTAGACTTGGGTAGCGGTGCGGACGCTGCCGCTGCTGCTTCCGTCGTCCGAGCCTTGATCGGGATTGAAAATTGCTGCAACGTGGTAGGTACCGCAGTCGCCGCCGCGTCTCCTTCCCTGAAATTCCGTGATCTTTGCCGCGGGTATGAAGAGCGGCTTCGCAGTCGTTGGCGCGAGTGCGATTGGCTCGGGAAAGACTTGGTGGCTCGATGGAGATGCGTGCGACGCAGGTGATGGTAGCGCGACCTTGGCCGTCTGCGAGGGCGTGGTCGACGTAGTCGAAGTTGATGTGGATCTTGGTTTTGCCAGCAGTGCGATCGAGATGGTCGGAGTAGACCCGATCTGCATGGCGGTCGCTGAGGTTGTTGATGTAGTCGATGCAGATGTGGGTTCATCAGTCGAAGATGCGATCTTGGCAGTCGTGGTGGATGCGATCTCCGGGGCAGATGACGACGCGGGCAACACGGTGGTAGCCGATGCGGATGTCACCGCCGCACGTGGCGCGGTTACCATGGACCTGAATACTCCACGACTGTCTACGAAGCAGTGTACGGTACCGAAGGTGATGCACATACCTACGTACAAATCGGCGTACACCGAGCGGTGGGCCGGCGAGTGGAAGGTGTACTCGAAGGAGCCGAAGCAGATTGGCTCCTGGGTGACGCAGACGTCGATCTTCTTCGCTGATGGAGCCGGTGCGACCATGATTCCAACGCTCGTTCTTTCCAGACGGCGCCAATTGACGAGGGTATAACTCGGCAAATCCCATGGTTGTGCACACCGGGTTGATTGAGGGGAAGATAGATGAACGTTGGTGATCACGACGGCTGACAACCAAGTCGTTTTACCCAGGTTCAGGCTCACAGAGGATAACACCCTACTTCCTCCTTGTCTAGTATTGATGGCGAGTTGTGGTTATAATGGCGAGATGGCGATCTCGCTAGGGTTTGTGGCGGCGGCTATGAGCGTGCGTATCTCTGTCCCCTTAGACGAGCAACCCTACTAGTCTTTATATGACAAGCTAGTTCTCGGGTGAACGGTGCCGATGGCGTTTACAGATATGGTAATAGTCGTATGACCAACCCGATTAGAATTGGGCCACACGCTATCTCTATTAGGCCTTCGCAGTCTTGGCGTGATCCAGGTAGTCTCATCGTGGGGTAGTCGAAGAGTAGCCCCACGTCACGTGTATCAAGAGTAACAACCTTATATTCAATGGGACACCGATACAACTACGATATATTTACAATTTACTGACCCAGCTAATCTAAACATCTTACTACATGATCGAACCGACTAGAAACTATACATACACCGCCAACAGCACTACATATATAATTATAAAAACCCACCTTGCCTCATTGCTTCATACAGTACAAACAAGTGCTAATACTTCTGAGCTACTCTCTCAAATTCACCAACCCCTTCATAGAATGTATTCCCAACGAAATCCATCGGCGAAACCGTGTTTTCAGACTGAACCATACTGTAGCCATAGTCCAAATTCTCCAGAGTTCGTCGCCACCCTTTAGTCAGGATCCCCACTTTTGCTTTCAACTCCTCGACTTCCTCTTTAGCCTGACGCGAACCAGTGCAATTATTGTAACTTTCACGATTAAAGCGTCGCATTCTTCACCACATGGTATAGGTGGTGAGCAACCAAAAAAAACAAAATCAAAAAAAAAGCGTCGCATTCTTCCCCAGTTTAAATCCACGGCTTCAAATTTAAGCTCCCTTTCTAGCTTCCCAATCATTGTTTCAGCTGCTCTCTCCTCAGCTTTAGCGAGAGTTGGATATTCAAAAACACTGGACGTAGACACCTCATTCAACTTCACGGGAACATGTAGATAAAAAAGAAACACTCAGATACTGCTGAAATATCCGCTGTCCTTTCACAAGATCAGTCAACATAGTTGTCACAACATAGTTGTCACTAGAGCAAAAAAGGCCACTGGTTCCGGGTCGGGAGGGCTTTTTGTCCCGGTCACGCGCACGGGACAGCGTGTACGGGACAAATAGCCTCCCCTATTTGTCCCGGGCACGCCACGGCCCGGAACCAGTAGGGGGGTCACGTGGCCAAACCAGACAGCCTCTGGCTCCCACTCATTTGTCCCGGTTCGTAATACGAACCGGGACAGTATATATGATTTTTTGTTTTCTTTTTTTGTTTCTTTTGTTTTGTTTACTGTTTTCTATTTTTGTTTCTGTTTTCTATTTATGTTACTGATTCTTTTGTGTTTGTGTTTTTTCATTTATGTTTCATTTCAAACAAGATCTAGTTGCATATTATACGTTACTATGTAATATATATCATGAATACACGATTTTTTTCTCGGGATATAGTCATGAATACTACTAGTACACAAGTTCTCCCAAACAAATATTTACAACCGGAAGATCATGTCTAAATATTTACAAACAGAGATCATTACATGACAGAGAAGCATTAGACCCTATTTTTTTCTCGGGATGGTCTTTTTTGGCGGCCGGATTATACTGCATTCTGCGCCTGGCTTTATGACTTTGTCAAGCAGAAAGCCCGCAATTTCCTCCGCGATTGGTAGTAGGCGGCCTTTTGTATCAAGCCTGTTCCGGATTGTCTCAAACTAAAAAGGAGAGATCAACACCAATATATCAACCATTATGAAAATAATTCAATTTGAAAAGTGAACAAGTTTGAATGAATTGTTAACGTACCCTATTCCAGTCTACACCCTCATTGAAGTGAATTCGGATGAACTCGCAGACATAGAATCCACACAAATTGGTGCCTTGTTGCTGCTTCGCGCACTTTATGATAGAATAAGATAAGAAATTAATAAAAAATAATCAAAAATAGTGAAAAAATGGTATTGTGAGACTGAAATTAAGAATATGCGTATGTGGAACCTAGCTAGTACGTCTTACCTCTCGCCATTTAAAATTGAGGTTCTTAGCTATACCGACATCCTTGTGGAAACCGGTGAACTTGTCCCAAACCCTGAAGTTTACGGTATGAAAAATTAGTAAAGAAGTTAACTAATTACTATATATTATTAGAAAAGACGAGGTCGATTGTGATAATGAACGAAATTATCTCTGGAGCATCTGTTTCGTGTCGTCGAACTTTTCTTCAGGTTTCGATAATGGGTCCAAGACATCAACGATTGCCTTTTCAACATCAATCTCAAATAATACCCAGTGAAATCTGCCATATGTTTATATTTGTTAATAACTAAATCATCAATTACATATACTTAATTAACATCGAATATGTCTAAGAAAGTAAACAACTCACTCGAAGTTGAACGGGAAAATTATGGTGCTTTTGTAATGTCGCGCCATCAAATAAGTAAGCAAAAGCTTCTCCGTTTGATCTGGGTAATGTAACAAACCATGATGATGAACTCGATTAGGGTCAATGAATCCAATCTTGTGATTGAGTCTCAGCTTTCGAGATTGTATAATTTTCAGCTTGCATAATAGAGTACAAAAGTAATATAGTGATAAGGATAATTACAAGCAATGAAAAATAAGTAGAGCTAGAGAATTACTGACATATATACATAATTTAATTACTTACATGCAAAAGGCACTGATGATAGATTTGTCGAGCGCGTCAAAATTGAATAACTGCCATAATTCGCAATACTCGATTTGAATCTCATCATCACCTGGGCCAAAAAAATCCTTTGGAATTTTCCCATAGAGCCAGTCTCCGTCTTGACTTTTCGTGGTACGCAAGTACCATGCATTTAGTTGGTGCAACCTAGCTGGTAGAGTGCGCACCATTGCAGGGTCGACAAGATCTTCTCCTCTCACATATGTCCGCACCACCTCATGTATGGTGACACTCTCGCCAGCTTGCAATGCCTTAAGCTCTGCCAGAGTTATACCCATATCTCTAGCTTGCTGCGAAAGTACATCATCGACCGGGTTCCGGTTGTAAGGCGCCAATATGAGTGGAGGGGCCGATTGTCCCGCCTGCATTCCGAGCTGTGGAACATCTCTCTTCTGGGTGGCAGCAGATTTTTGTTCGTCCCGCACTCTCCTAGATGTACGCACCAGAACGCGTGTGTAGTCATCGTCCATATTTAGTTCATATTGCGACGGATGCGAAAGAAATTCTATGGCCCACCGTATCGCTTCCGAATAATAAACCGGAACAGGCAAAGACATCTTTTTGCCTTCTTTCTCTGGGAAGTCTGGATCTCCTCGACCCATGTATCGACATCTTTGAGAGAGTTCACAAAGCGAGACTTCCCCGTTTCGCTTTTCTGAGTACTAGTCGACGCAGCGGTGCACTTCCGCTTCTTTTGCGGAGGCGATGGAGTCCGTTGACGAGGCGGAGTACGCTCACGCGGCGGAGTACGCTCACGCGACGGCGGAGATGGCTAGCGCCTTGGTTGTCGTTGTGGGGGGTGTCTGGACTAGCGCATTGGTTGTCGTTGTTGTAGTTATGTGGACTGGCTTGTGGACTGGGAGGGCGATTTTGCTGCATGTGTGGGAACACGATGTATTCTTTTTTCCATAAGCAGGTACTCTTGAGGGCAAATCTCAACTCAACCTCGTCTTCACCCGTAGGGAAGTCCAGCTTAATTCCCTCATATGTCTTGATAACCTCATCAACCCCGACAACAACATAGCCATCTGGAATAGGGCGACAATGGTAAGTTCCATTTGGGCTGTATGCAGGTGAAATCGTGTGTTTTGTTCTATCAAAATAATAGTTCAATTCATCTACTGAGGAATATATACAAATTACTCGGATTCCCTGCATACGCCCCACGGTGCATTTGATATGCAGGCACTCATCAAGAGCCACCGTGGGGCTGTATGCACGTGAAATCGTGTGTTTTGTTCTATCAACGCCGACGGATCCATTTGATATGCAGGTAAAAATGGAGCATCTTCTTCATATCAAAAGTTTAATATATTAATTATTACATATCGCACCAACATCTCCATCACACAACACCGCCAGTTCTTCTGCGTCGGAACCATGGAGCATCTTCTTCAATCAACTTGATGATTGGGTCAATGTTCACTACGAAAGGTGGAATTTCATCAAAATTATTATAATCATCTGACATGTCTGTCTTGTCCTCCACTCCCACGATGTTTCTTTTTCCTGAAAGAACTATGTGACGCCTCGGCTCCTCCACTCCCAGGATGTTTCTTTTTTTGGGTCTGCTAGACATGTCTTTCACATAGAAAACCTGAGCCACATCATTGGCTAGCACGAATGGTTCGTCTCTGTACGCAAGATTGTTTAGATCCACTGTTGTCATTCCGTACATCTTGTCTACCTCAACCCCGCCTTTCAGATTGACCCATTTGCACCGAAACAAAGGGATCTTAAAAGAAGGTCCATAGTCAAGTTCCCATATCTCCTCTATGCAACAATAATATGTGTTCTTCTGCCCATTGTTGTTTGTTGCATCAATGCGAACACCACTGTTTTGGTTCGTGCTCTTTCTATCTTGGACACTCGTGTAAAATGTATTTCCATTTATCTCGTACCCTTGGAAAGTACATATAGTTGTAGATGGTGCCCTGTCCAACAAGTGTAACTCTTTATCAACCTTGTCTTTATTTTCAAGATGTGCTCGCAACCAACCGCCGAACGTGGCCATGTGTGTACGTACAATCCAGTTGTCAGACTTCCCCGCGTGTAGAGAGCGTACAAAATTCTTGTGCTCATCGATATACGGGGCCACCAAGGTAGAACTTTGTAGAACTGTATAGTGTGCTTCAGTGAAAGAATGTCCATCCATACAAATTTTTGTTTTCTTTCCTAGTGTGCCTTTTCCACTAAGTCTACCCTCATGTCGTGATTGTGGAACACCTATCGGCTTAAGGTCATGAATAAAGTCAACACAGAACTCAATGACCTCCTCGTTACCGTAGCCGTTGGAGATGCTTCCTTCTGGCCTAGCACGGTTATGCACATATTTCTTTAAGACTGCCATGAACCTCTCAAATGGGAACATATTGTGCAGAAATACATGACCGAGAACTTGAATCTCTTCGACTAGGTGAACCAGGAGATGCGTCATAACATCAAAGAAGGATGGAGGGAACACCAACTCAAAACTGACAAGAAACTGGACCACATCATTTTGCAACCCTGGTAGAATCGCCGGATCGATTACCTTTTGAGATATTGCATTGAGGAATGCACAAAGCTTCACAATGGGAACTCGAACATTTTCCGGTAGTAGCCCCCTCAGTGCAATCGGAAGCAATTGCGTCATAATCACGTGGCAATCATGAGACTTTAGGTTCTGAAATTTTTGGAGTCTCACATTTACTATCCTCTTTATATTCGACGAGAACCCAGCCGTGACCTTGATACTGCTCAGGCATTTAAAGAATATTACTTTCTCTTGTTTGGTAAGAGCGTAGCTGGTAGGACATTCGTAGTGTTCGGGACTTAGGCCGTCTTGTTCTTTTACACGTTTCTAGTCCTCCCGTGCTTCCTTTGTATCTTTTTTCTTCCCGTACACGCCCATGTAGCCTAGCAGGTTCACGCAAACATTCTTCGTCACGTGCATCACGTCGATAGCAGATCTAACCTCTAGGACCTTCCAATATGGTAGCTCCCAAAATATAGATTTTTTCTTCCACATGGGTGCGTGCCCGTTAGCGTCTTTCGGAACCTGTTGTCCTCCAGGACCCTTTCCAAAGATTACTTTTATATCCTTGACCATATCAAATATTTCTTCACAAGTACGGTTGACAGGCCTCCTACTGTGATCAACCTCACCTTTAAAATGCTTGCCTTTCTTCCTTGCGGTATGCCTGATCGGAAGAAATCGACGATGCCCCAGATACACACACTTCTTACATTTATCCAAATATAAACATTCAGTCTCACCCAAACAGTGTGTGCATGCATTGTACCCCTTGGTCGACTGCCCTGAGAGGTTAGCAAGAGCAGGCCAATCGTTAATTGTTACAAAAAGCAGAGCTCGTAGGTCAAATTCCTCATGTTTGTACTCATCCCACACCCGTACACCTTCTTCCCGCCACAACTGTAAAAGTTCTTCAAATAATGGCCTGAGGTACACATCAAGGTCGTCGCCGGGTTGCTTCGGGCCTTGGATGAGCAATGGCATCATAATGAACTTTCGCTTCATGCACAACCAAGGAGGAAGGTTATAAATACATAGAGTCACAGGCCATGTGCTATGACTGCTGCTCTGCTCCCCAAACGGATTGAAACCGTCTGTACTTAGACCAAACCTTAAGTTCCTTGCGTCATCTTCAAATTCCGGGAACTCTCTCTCAATTTTTCTCCACTGCGACCCATCAGCGGGGTGTCTACACATCGCGTCTTTCTTACGGTCCTCTTTGTGCATCGCAACAACTTGGCATGCTCTTTATTCGCGAACAGGCGTTTCAACCGTGGTATTATAGGAGCATACCACATCACCTTGGCAGGAACCCTCTTCCGGGGACGCTCACCCTCAACTTCACCAGGGTCATCTCGTCTGATCTTATACCGCAATGCAGTGCATACTGGACATGCATCCAAATTCTCATACTCACCGCGGTAGAGGATGCAGTCATTAGGGCAGGCATGTATCTTATGCACGTCTAATCCTAGAGGGCACACAACCTTTTTTGCTTCGTACGTGCTGTCGGGCAACTCGTTGACCTTTGGAAGCATCTTCCTAATTATCTGCCGCAACTTTCCAAATCCCTTGTCAGTCACACCACACTCTGCCTTCCACTGCAGTAATTCCAGTGTGGTACCCATCTTTTTCTGACCATCTTCGCAACTTGGATACAACAATTTCTTGTGATCCTCTAACATCTGGTCGAACTTCAACCTCTCCTTTTCAGTTCCGCACTCTCTCTTTGCATCAGCAATGGCCCTACCAAGATCGTCAGTGGGCTCATCTGTTGCCTCTTCAGCTTCAGCTTCCCCCGTTGCAGAATCTCCGTACTCCGGGAACATAGGATAGTTGTCATCATCTTCCTCTTCTTCATTGTCTTCCATCATAACACCTTTTTCTCCGTGCTTCGTCCAACAATTATAGCTGGGCATGAAACCATGCTGAATAAGATGACTTTGAAGGGTTCTCACGTTTGGGTGATCTGTTTTATTCTGACAGTTGACACATGGATAACACATGAAACCATTGGTACTGTGGGCCTGGGCTTTCTCTAGAAATTTCCTCAAACCTGTCATGTACTCGGCAGTGCGTCGGTCACCATACATCCATTGTCGGTCCATCTGCATTATATAATGACTACATCAATAACCATTACAGAACATCGACAAATAAACACTGAACATGCATGGTATCAATTAATTACAAATGAAATGAGAGAAAAATTAACCTTGATCGAAAAGAAGAATAAACTTCTTTAAGTGTACATCAAATCATTTCGTGAACTCTCTCGAGCATTTCATCAAACACCTTGCATGCATAAAAAAAAACAGACTAGCACACACCCCCTCCTTCCATTTCAAAAAAAAAATGCCTCCAATGGTTTTGGGAGGGGGCTGCTGATCAGTATATATAAACACCCCCCATTTGTCCCGGTTTCAGTCACAAACCGGGACAACAAGGAGGCCATTTGGCCCGGTTTGTGACTGAAACCGGGACAGATGGAGGTTTTTTCATTTTTTTTATTTTCTGTTTTCTGTTTTAAATAACTTTTGCAAACTTTGGATTTTGGAAAAACTATGAATATGAAAAATGTTTGAATTTGACTAACTAATACAAAACCATTTTCTGTTCTCTGTTTTAAATAAATTTTGCAAACTTTGGAATTTGAAAACACTTTTGCAAACTTTAGATATATTTCGGTCAATACAAGAGAACACGCGCACATAGAATATTTGTGTAACGGAATACATAGATAGTCTACTCATCAACGACATTAAGATGATCATTGTCCGTATTATAGCCGCGTAGACTATCCCACTTCCGTGCAATCTCGAAGCCAAGGCGAGCGTCTAAAGCAGCATACACGACTTGATCGTAGCTCAATGGAACGTTGCCCCATCCGAAAATTAGGTCTTTTTGTAACGTGTCTTCCTTGTCGTCGTCCGTGTTCTTCTTCTTCTTGTATTTCTTCTTCTTCTCAAGATTTGTCCCAATGACCGCATTAGAGAGAGCATATAGACTAGGAGTAAAATTGCCGGTAGGGTTTCGGCGATCCCTCTGCAGGTCGACCGCGGACCGAATAATAATTCCGTAGTAGGCTAGCATCTTCATGTCATTATGGATTGCCACGCCGTAGAATTTGATTGTCTCGTCACCTAAGAAATCCACGAGGACCTGTGGCACCCGATCAGCTTTGCAAATTTGGAAGACAAGAGTCTCGGTCGCCACCGATAGTTGAAGGACGGGGGCGCACTGCGGAGTATCCTTCCGTCGAGGGTCGGTGAACTCGCAATCGAGTCCAACGGCTTTGATCGGAGCGGCGTCGAGGAAGTTGTTCTTCACGTCGCGGATCCACTTCTCCACGCGCCATGCACGAAGGGTGACCCACACGTTGAACCGCATGCCTTCCTTCTCGTAGTCGTAAAACTCATCGGACCGAGGCACGAGTGGCTCCATAGGGACGGAGAAAAGAGAGGAGAGATGGCCGGAGAAATGGTGTGTGGACGAGTCGTACTGTGCAGTGCATTTTATAGCGCCGGAGAGGAAGATGAATCGCCGGCGGAGAGCAGAGGAATTAATCGCCGGAGGGCAGAGGAATCGCCGGCGGCGCCGTATTTCCGCTCGTCTTCCGTGCGCGTCGAAAAAACGCGGCGATGGCTCGGGCGCGTAACTGAAATCATGACATTTGTCCCGGTTTGTGACTGGAACCGGGACAAATGGGTGTCGCCTGAACTGCTCGGCGGGTGCTACCTCATTTGTCCCGGTTCGTGGCTGGAACCGGGACAAATGGGTGTCGCCTGGAGCGCTCGGCGCGTTTTATGCCCCATCTGTCCCGGTTTGCAGTACGACCGGGACAAATGGGGATTTGGAGTTTGGTCCTTTAGCCTGTTTTCTACTAGTATGTATGTGAGATAGGAAGAGTTCGAACTTCATCTCCACAGAACAAATTGAATTTACCGACTGAAAGGAAACAAAAAAGACAAAGAAACACAACAATATTGACAGCAGAAAACACATACTAACGGAAGGAAACTTAGGACAAGGCATGACATCCATCTGAGGACCCTCTCGATCAAGTTCCAATTCATGATGCTCAACGCTAGACATGGCGCACTTACCAGAGAGCTCTAAGACAGATAGCAGTACACAGTTAGTTTCTCTGAACCAGCCACTTCGCTACTCACGATGGAAACCAGACATGTACACACATACGCAGAAAAACATGACACGTTCACCAGCTCTGTCCACGTACACAGACAAGCCACCAACAGCTAGCAGGTGACTCATACCCTGCAGCAGCAAACATGTAAACACAAGCTCACAGACACTTGCCACACGGCAGCATAGAAACTATCCCTAAGGCCTTCCACAACGTATACCATATCGGTGCCCAAAACTGTTTTTCAGGCCTCGCACCGATGCCCTCCGCTGGCCATGCGATGGCTCAACAAAATTTTAGGGAACCGGAGCAGCTAGGTGCTCCGATGCTGAACTGTATGCCAAATAAAATACTAGTAGAATAGGAGAAATCATGCCACGGAAAGGTGAAGATTGGGCAGATCACCCTTACGAAGTAGTAATAAGTACGGTCTCACGGTTTAAAAAATAAAGTATCATATTCTTATCTATTCCAAATGACAAACATCGTAATATGATCTTATTACAATACTTGCGTATGTCCATCACCTTATTCAACTAATAAGATGACCCCATTGTCAACCGACGTCATTGTACTTGACCGGGATTCTTGATCAACTGTTGCCCAATGGACTAGTTCATATAGAGGTTTACTAGGGACTCTGGTTGTCTATGTACACACGTGTATTAATAATTCCGATTAATACAGTTATAGCATAATACACAAACCTATCATAAACTTATGAGATAATATAATAAATACTACTTATTTATCTGGCTCTAGGGCATATCTCCTCACCGTGCATAGGCGCGTGCGGGCTATCGCCACGACCGAGATGACGGATGACTGGGAGTGGGACTACAGCCTCACAAACGAGAGAACCCTCCGACAAACATAAGCTCCTGACCAGCTTGTCCGACATTCCTTTTTAACCGAAATTACTTTCATGTCGGCACTATTTTCACTACTTCAGTTAATAACCCGGTTTTGCCCTGTTCTTCTTTCAGAGGTTAGACCGGCAAGCCATAGAAGATAGGCAGATCGCCAAGGGCAAATGGCAGCCGGACCTTCCTATCCCGGCTACACCACCCTCGAGGATCCAGATGACGAAGATCATTTGTCAATCCCGACACCCCGTGCCCCGGCTGCGGGTAAGCCTCCAACTCGGTCTCGAATACAAGATTGGTATGACGATGAAGAATACGTGCTGCTAGAAGTTATTGACGCTCGCCCCCTCAAATACGCTCTGCCAAAACCTCCGCCGACTAACACCCAAGGCAGTCAAGCTAGCATTCGCAAACGGGTCGGGGCTGGGGCCTCGGAAGCCGGATCCGCGGGCGCCGCGGAACCTGCGGCCAAGAGAACAAAGGTTATTCGGAAGGTCGCGGTCAGTAAGAAGAGGAACACCCCCACTTCTTCATGGTACTGTCTCTCAGCTCAGAATTCGTACCATCTCCTTCTTAACATGTTCCGACTTGACTTTCTCCGAGTTGACTCTTTCTTCTTTCCTTGATGCAGAGCACCGCTAGAGTTGGACTCAGGCGCGCCGACACGCGCGGCCCCTAGCACGAACGAGAGCAAGCGTTGCCAGCCCAATCCGGGTTACCGCTTGCCCGCCGCGCCCTACTTGGATTGATACTTCGTCGCCATCTCCCAAGGCCCCGAGTAAGGAAATTCCATCCGATGTCGCGACATCGCGCTCCGAGCCGGAGCACACGGAGACTTTGATGCTGGACTCCCAGCCACTAGGGCCACAACGTCCATCACAGCCACTACCGACACAAACTCCATCACCACAAGTTACCCCACAAGAGCCGCCGACTACGAAGTTGGTGACCCAGAAGACTGTTGTTCCTCAGGGGAAGGAGGATGCATGGACCCTTGATACGTCTCCAACGTATCTATAATTTCTTATGTTCCATGCTTATATTATACCACTTATGACATGTTTTATACCTACTTCTTTCTATTCCAGAAGGAAACACTTGTGTCAACTGTGTGCAACAATTCTTATATACTTACTTATTGCACTTGTTATATTTCTTTGTGTTGACAATTATTCTATATGATATACATGTTCAAAAGTTGAAAGTCAATGCTGAAACTTATATCTTCCTCTGTGTTGCTTCAATGCTCTTTTACTTAGATAATATTTCGTTATGAGTTAACTCTTATGCAAATCTATTTGATGCTTGTTTGAAAGTACTATTCATGAAAAGTTTTTACTTATATGATGTAGTTGTTTACTCCTTGTCTGTTTGTTAGCAAACTATAGATCATTGGCTTGAATCACTTCATTCATAACATGAGCATTAGATTATTATATGATCAAAATTGTGTGAAAGCATGTCACTTCATAAATTATTCTTTTATCGTTCTTGCCTACTCGGGGCGTAGAACTAATCTTGGGGATGTTGATACATCTCCAACGTATCTATAATTTTTAATGTTCCATGCTTATATTATACCACTTATGACATGTTTTACATGCATTTATATGGTTTTATGCATTTTATGGGACTAACCTATTAACAAGATGCCTTAGTGCCAGTTCCCTGTTTTCTGCTGTTTTTTGGTTTCAGAAAAGTACTAAGGAAATATTCTCGGAATTGGACGATTTATTTTCCAAAGCCCCTATTTCCTAGGAATGTTCCAAAACTCCGAAAACAAAACAAAGAAGGGCACCGAGGGGCCCACACCACATCCAGGCGCGGCGGCGGCCCCCCTGCCTCGCGAGCACATGGTGACGGGCCTCGACCCTCCACCGCCTTCTCCCTTTCGCATACTTATACCCCTCAGAAACCTAAGACATACACAAAGAAAACTTTTCCTCCACGGATATCTGAGCCGCCGCCTTCGTCAACACCACTTCGGGGGAGACCAGAAGCTCTCCCAGTCAACCTACCGGGAGGGGGAATCGACACCGGATGGCTCTAGGTCACCATACCCGCCTCCGGACTGATGCGTGAGTAGTTCACCCTTGGACTACGGGTTCATAGCAGTAGCTAGATGGTTATCTTCTCTTCTGCTATCATGTTTAGATCTTGGAGGTGCCTATCATGTTCAAGATCATCGTTATGTAATTCTTCATGTTGTGTTTGCTGGGATCCGATGAATATTCAGTACTATGCCATTTGCTTCATAATATATTATGTGTGTGCTATTTATGTTCTTGCATGCTCTCCGTTGCTAGTAGATGCTATGGCCAAGTAGATGCTTGTGATTCCCAGAGGGGTATTTATACTCTATAGTAGGTTCATGTCTCTATTTAATCTGGGGTAGGGACAGAAAGCTCTAAGGTTGTAGATGTATTGTTGCTACTAGGGATAAAACAGTAGTACTTTGTTTAAGAATGATATTGCTTACTTTACACGTAGTTCTTAAGGCGTTAATCTGTTGCTTGCAACTTAATAGTGAAAGGGGTGCGCACGCTAACCAGAAGGTGGATTATTAGTCATAGATGCGGTTGGAACGATCTATATATATTGTTGTAATGTCCAAATGACACTAGATATCATAACATTAGTATATGCATTGTTATGCATTTCATTATTCAATTTCCTAACTGTAATTTGTTTACCCGCATGAATGTTATTATTATTTATGGAGAGACACCACTAGTGAACTGTGGACCCCAGTCCTTTTCTTTAATCTGATAAACAACCTACTTTAAACCTGTCAGTTTCATTCTCTGCAAGCAAACATCATTTTTTCACACATACGTTTAATCATTTGTTACAGCAAGCAAGTGAGATTGACAACCTCAGTGTTAAGTTGGGGCAAAGTATATTGATTGTGTTGTGTGTAGGTTCCACGTAAACGTCACGCCAAGCACTTTTCTGACGCCATTGACATTTCGATTGAATTCTCATTTCCTACTGGTTCGATAAACTTGGTTTCATAGCTGAGAGAAACTTGCTGCTGCATTACTTCACGCCTTTCTCTTCTGGTTTTCTAACAACACACCCACCGTGTGCATCAACCCTCGCCTAGACTCTTGTGGCACCGAAGAAACATGCAACAGTGAACTCGCTGCAGCCTTCCCTGCGACTGCAGCTCTGGCGACATTGCAAGCGTCCGCAGGAAAGGGTGACAGCATTATTGACAACGATCCGCCTTGACTTCTTGCTCTTGGTCTTCGACCTTTGAGCTTGGTGGACTAGCTCAAATTTGACTGGAACGCTGCCGACACTGGCCCTGCCACCACCGAGCTTTCCTGTACAATGCATCCGGCCGGACCGGGCAAGGTGGCCCAGATTATGCACACGGTTCATGTTGCTGTCATACAAGACACACAAACCGCCGAGGTAAGTTTCTATACACATAGTATCCCCAGTCTCCGAGATTTGGGTCGAGTGACCGAACTGGACCGAGTAAAGGGCACTCGACGCGAATCTTCAAAAAACTTCAAAAACGTAAACATCCAGTCCCCGAGATTCGGGTGGAGTGATTGAACTCGACCGAGTAAAGAGCACTCGGCACAAATTTTTCAAAAGACACCCGACATGCAGTCCCTGACACTCCGACACTCATGTCGCCTTCTTATTTTCTTTCAAGATGTCACCCGAGAGTGGAGCAAAATCTTCAAGCGAGCGATCAATGACTTCTGGCACCTGAAGAAATCTTTCAAGGATCTCCGCGACGCGTATGCGAAGGTATGTTTCTTTTCCTTCAACCTGCGTCCGACATAATCAGCTTCATGATTCAAGTTTCCCTGGTCATTTGTCACAGCTGCTGTTGACGAGAAAACTATAGCCGAGCAAAAGATTGCTCTTGAGCAGGAGAAGGCCAAGGTGCTCCGACTTCAGCAAGAGCTCGAGAAGGCCGACAACCGTCCAAACTCAGACATAGGTGCTTGAGGAGACGGTAACTCGCGCTTCCTCGGCCGAGAAGCAACTGGATACTCTCAAGGACAAGTGCGACATCTGGCTAGCCGGTTGAAGAAACTCAATGGCCAAATGGATAGTAAGTTTCCTTTATATCTCACTTTCTCACTCTTCTCTCTGCTTGCCGACATTAGCTTATATTTTGGTGTGTAAGCTAACTCTGCCACAGCCTTTTCCTCCGAGTACTTCGAACACTCGCAAGCTGCCGCCTTGAAAGCTGTCGAGAAGTCTCGGGGCAAGAGAGTTGAAGTCGGATCGATTTCGTCGGAGTGGGACATCGAGGACCATTTGACGGCGTTGAACGCCCGGATAACTCCTCTGAAAAGCATTGGCATGGAACTTCTGGATGCCATCATCAAAACTTACCGGGTACTCTGGCCCGGATCAGTAGCTCCCAAGAAGGTCTCTGACTCTGCTGATAAGTTGAAGAAAGCGGAGAAAGACTATGAGAATGGAGGTCGTCGGCTGCTCGCGCCGGCACGGATCAAGCGCTAGCCTTTGTATTATCCTGGTATGAGGGCATTGACCTTAACCAGGTTAGAACACATTGCGAAGAGTCCCTGTGGACCATTGACCCGGTCAAAATCCAGCTCCATGAAAACATTGCTTATTATATGGCGAGCTACTCGCAGCCCCACCAATACATTGACGGTGATGTCTACTCGGATGATGAAGAATATGATGACATCGAATGTGAAGATGAGGAAGAAGCCGTTGCTGAGGAGCAGCCAGACATGGACGCCAAAGCGACAATCCCCGAGATGTCTGCTGAGACCTCGGTACCCGAGACCATGGCGACGCCCATCGAGAAAACTGTCGCCGACATCACCAAGTCGGCTGCTACTGACATTCCCGGGTCGGCTGCAACCGACACTTCTCTCGAGGACCCCGTCGACACTACCAAGACTTCTGCAACCGTCGTCGTCGAGCCGGCAGCAGCTGACATCGCCTAGTCAACCGCCACCGACATTGTCAACCCGGGAACGACCGACACCACCGAGTAAGTCAGGCCCGAGACTCCGCTGGAGACATCATCCACTGCTGCTGCCTCGACTTCTACCTCAACCGTTGAGGCAACCCCTATCGATCCGAACACCTCTGGTCCAACTGCGTAAACTTTCATGAAGCAAACTTATTAAATCCCCGGAATGTCGGGTGCAGATGTAATTATATACTTTAAATATTTCTTTAGTAAGACTATGCTTATTTTGTTATCTTAGTGAACACGAATTGATGTTGAACTTCTTTGCACCAAGTCCCCAAGTTTACTTCATGATTACCACACTTGGCGATATCTGTTCTTGTCTACCATTTCGAGGCCTGCCAGAAGAGTCACAAAATTTCCACTCAAGGCATACAATACTTGTAAACTTGTGAGGTTAGATTTCAAATTATCGGACACAAAGAAAAATAACTAAAAAAACTGGGTTAGTAAACAACGTATGCCCAATAGAGTTTAGACCGAGTCCTCGAGCTTGGTTTCGTGTTTACTATGTTCCACCTTCTCTGCTCTTGACTACCTTTTAGGTGTTTGTCAGTCGAGTCACAAGATCACATCATACATCATACATTACTTGTTCTTTGAAACGAGGTCAAATTTGATTCGGCATACGGACAAACATGAAGAAAACAGACATACATAAACAAGACAGTCCCCGAGTTTCAAATCGGGGTGCCGGCATACAAATAACATAAATAACGATGAAGATAAAACACATGCATATATAAATGAGGCAGTCCCCGAATTTAACTCGGAGTGCCGACATACAAACAATAAGGAAAAAGACAAGCTGTAACATCCCAATTTTTTCAATTCAAAAGCATGCATACATCCATCATATCATCTTTGCATTTTAAATCTCTAGTTGACACATTGTCTTCTTTTATCAAATAACAAATGGAATTATGATTAAAAATGCACTAATTGTGTATTGGACAATAATTTTAATTTTCACTATACCATTTTAAGTCCTAAGTGTTGCTAAAGAGTTCTACTTTTGATAAGCTTTTCAAAACATATTTTTCCATATTTCCTGAAGAGTTTTGAATCAGATTCTATTTTGAATTTGAATTCAGGATCTTAAAACAGAAAAGAGTATGAATAAAAAAAAGAGAAGCACCAAGCATCCCAGCAACAGCCCACGCACGCACAGCTCTTCTTCTCTCACTACCACGCGGCCCCCGCTTGTCAGCACCTTCTTCACCAAGCGCCCACGCGCCTGCCGCCACGACCCCGACGCCCACGCCGTCCACGCCGCGCACGCGCCCACTCCCCGAGCCCCGCAATGGCACGCTAAGCGCCCCCATAAAGCCCCCTCACACCCTCTCATCTCTCCCCAGCACGCGCCTCAGATACGCCGCTAGGCCGCCAGATTGAAACTCAAAGTCCGCTTCGGCCGCCGCCGTCGGAAGAGGATTCCGGTGAGCCCCGTCTGACCCCTCCTCTCTACCTCATATCCGCGTCTTCCCAGTACTCCCGCGCATCACGCTGACATCCTTCCGTGGCCGCAGGAGACTCAGAGGCGACTAGACCGTCCGGACCGACGCCGCCGTCCGCCACCTCGAGTCCGGCGAAGAAACACCGCCGCCCCGGAGCACCCCCGTTCCCCCCGACCACGCCATCGACCCTGCCCCAAGCTTCTCCGTCTTCCGGTGAGTCCGCTGCATCCCCTGGCCCACTCCACGTCTCGTCCGTGCACGCCGGCAATGACGCCACCGTCGCCGGAGCCACGCCGGCGCAACACGCAGCTCGGTTTAGGTCAATAGGACGTTGACCGTCCGATCGCGATCGAACAGATCACGTTAGATCATTCGACAAACTGGTACGGGCCAATCACATTACGCCACATCGCCGCGTTTATTTTAATACGTCTGTAAATTGATAAATAAAAACATATAACATTTCAAACTTCAAAAATTCATAACTTTCAAACTATAAGTCCAAATTTAACAAACTTTATACCGTTGAAAAGCCCCTCTCATATTGATTATTTTGGCATCATTATTTTTCCCTTTTGCATCTCTTAAATTGAAATAAAATAAAGAGGGCATTTCGGTCATATAAACCATATCTTATTTTCCAAAAACATTTTAAAGTAAAACCCTCTGTCCAGGGGAACCAAACATAATTTTTATTAGTAATTATTTAAACAAGTGTAATTGTTTTGAGTAAACCTTACTTAAATCAAAAGATTTTTAAAATATAAATTCATTTAAAATTTGACCCATACCATCATGCATACATTTAGGAACCAGAGAACTATTAAGGTGTACTACTCTTTAAATGATGTACTTTGCATTCATAAATGCATAGCATGGTTTTTGTATTGTGCATATGTATTGAATCATGGAATATTTGTTCTTTGTTAGATTGTGCGGAGTGTCTCACGTGTTGTGAAGAGTGTAACTTTAACTCTTCAGTTGGCCAAGGCAAGTGACGCTCATAAACCTCCTAAAATTTTTACTATTACATAGTAGTGTTTTTCTGTAGTTTGCATGTTAGGAATTGTGTGCAAATACTATATTATGCTATCCTCCTATTTAGTTTGTAGCCTTCCCCCACCCTGAAACGTTGTGGCACCATACATGGTAGAATGCTTAGTAAAGCAATTAAAATGTTTTGATTAGTTGGATTGTGAAAATTAACTGAAACTAATCAATGAACTACCTGGGTGTTGGTTGAAGAAACATGGTGGGTGGCTACTCAAGCGGTCCATTTCTATGGTTCATTTCTATGGTAATTACCCTTGGTGGAAGCACACAATGTGGAAAGTCACCCAGGCTCAAAGAGATTGTAGACACACCTTGTTTAGTAGCTTCTAGTGCAACCACTTGTCATATGGGCTCTGTCTTGACCATACATGTTGTGAGACCCCGATCCGTCGTGACCAGCAGATATAGGGGGATGATAGGTTGGTTCGGGTCACGCGTTGTGACTCGGGGGAATTACTTCAGAAAGGTCTCGTCTCGGTCTTCTCTTTTCCATTTCATAATTGGGTGACATGGACGACGGAATGATTGGGTCTGGTGGTGAAAGTGCACACCCTCTCGAGAGTAAAAACTAAGTATACTTAGTCGTGTCCCCAGTTATGGCCATTTGAGCAACTAGACAAGGCAGATGTTGAAGATCTCCTCATCCAGTTTTTTTTAATAAAATTTGATGGGTGAACAAGGGTTTGGGAGAGCTCACCGCTTTCTATCGGTGGTGCTCGTTAAGAGTAGTTTTGAAAGTTGTTCACCGTTTTCTATCGGTGGTACTCTTTGTTGTCAAAGGTGCACTGTTTTCTATTAGTGGTACTCTTTGTCTAAAATCAAAAGTTGATTATAAATGATAGGAAAAAATTGGCTTTATGCAAATCAGTCTCAAACTCCACCGAGCCAAATATGCATGTAGATATAGTCTTAGTAATTTTAGCTATAAAGTGTCATCTTGCCACTACAATTCAATTGTGCTGACCCAATACAGTTTGGGTTGCAACTCACCATTGCAGGACCCTCTAACGAGGAGTAAGGATTGTTAGGGTCGCGAGTCTCCAACCAACATGCCTTGCCTGTGGCACATGATGAAGATGGAGCTCACTTTATCCGTTTGCTTTCCGATGTGTGCTTATTTCGGTTTGAGATAGCCATGGTCTATGCACCTTGTATCGAACTATTTTATTTCTAGATCATCGTGTAATGAATATTGATGCAATGTTATGGTATTTCATATTAAATTGTGTGTGCTAGCAAGTCGATCCAGGGACTAGCACTATACACAGGAGGTCGCTACCTTTTAATAGAAGGGGGTCCTTTACACATGCATATAGACAAGGTAGTCCCCGAGTTTCTCTCGGGGTGCTGGCATTTCACTCATTAATAATCGGGATACATATATTGCGCCTTTTATGTGTAAAAGGGGCGAAGTAGAGCTACATTCCATGGCCTCTTTGTTTCCTCTCCGGCTTTTTCCATTACACCTTTCCTCGCTTCTTGTGCGTCTACAAGGTAGTATGAGTCATTGTGCAAGGCCCTGATTATGATAGACTGTCCCTCCCATGGAGGCGACAACTTGTGCATGCCGGTAGTTCTTTGTATCAACCTCAGTACAAAATCTCCCTCTCTGAACACCTTAGGTGGATCTCTCGGCTATGATAGCGACGGAGATTCTGCTGGTATATCGCCGACCGAGATAAGGCTAGCTCTATTGCCTTTTCGAGTAAGTCCACATCATTCTCTCTTGCCTCTTTTGCCTCGGTCTCAGTATACATAGCCACTCTCGGCGAGTCATACTGTATGTCTGTTGGGAGCACTGCCTCCGCTCCATATACTAGAAGGGTCAATTGATTATGTGTCATACCTAGCAGAGTTCTATCTGTTTGTGCCATACCCGCGCTGTTTCTCTATTCTGTGCCCTACTTCTCAAAAATAGCTGCATCCGTCTGGTCAATGGTTGGCATTGAACTTTTGGGCAGGACCCATATGTCATTGATTTAATAATTTCAGGAAAACATTTGGATTTTCGAATTTCGAATCTACGATTCGATTGGTGTAAATTCGAATTTCAAGTTTGAAAAATTAGAAAATGTGAACATAATTCAAGGTGTTGATAATGATATAGGAAACAACTTTGCCAAAGCGATAATGACAAAGTTAATTAAAGAGGGGAATTTAGTTAGAAAGTAAGGAAAATTCTCAAATGTAGGTATTATCCATAAAATACGTACTACTCTTTGTGAAAATTAAATGGGTCTCATTTTGGACCATAATTTATGTACTTGCTTCACAAAAAAGTCATTTTAACACTTAAAAAATGGAAAATGATATTTCTAAAAAGAATTTCTAAAATCGCTTCGACGACGTTGTTTCCCAAACCATGGCACACATATGTGCTGAATATGGGAACTTTATCACAAACCATGACACGATAATGGCCATGCTGATGCCAACATGACCATGTCAAGATCGCGCCCTCAAGGTGTTTGACAGTAGTTTGACGGCTCCACTCGCTCGTAGTAGTCAAAGAAGCACTCTCTCGTGCGTCAAAACATACCCATTAGGACGCTCGGCTCACACTGAGCACAATTAAGTGGACTTGGAGGTCGGACTAGATCAGTTTTTCACAAAAACAAGATAGAGGAAGTTCAAAACTAGCAAACACGTATAACTGGAAAGTTGTAAGAAATCCAGTTCTGCACACAAACATGTAAAGATTGCTTCCCAATTAGTTGGGAATCGGTGGGAACATGCTGATGCCAATATTGACAGGCTGAGATCGCGCACTCAAGCCATTCGACGATAGTCCAACGGCGCTGTGTGCTTGTGATCGTGGAGAAACCCTCTCTTGCGTAACACCTTACCCATTAGGACAATCAATTCATCCTGAGCACGATAGAGTGGAAAGTGAGGTCGGACATAGGTGAATCGAGCACTGCGGGGTTCACATATAAGAGCTAACCAGCGCAATATTCTAGATCTAGATATCCGATCTAGAAATTTGTCTTTTTTACACAGGCCAAACGACACATGAATTTGGAAAATCGCTTTGGCAAAGTTGTTTCCTATGTCATTGAAAACATCGGAGATTTTTTTCACAATTAAATTCGAAAGTTGCCTTTTTCGAATTGTGCACTGTTCATCTCTGATCTAGATGTCAGATTTGGAAATTTGTCTTTTTTACACAGGTCAAACGAAACAATAATTTGAAAATTCGCTTTGGCAAAGTTATCTCCTATATCATTAGCAACACCTGGATTTTTTTTTCACATTTTCTATTTTATCAAACTTGAAATTCGATTTGCACCGTCCGAATCGTAGATTCGAAATTCAAAAATCCAAATGTTTTCCTGAAATTATTAAATCTATGACATATGGGTCCCGCCCAAAATTTTAATGTCAACCATTGACCAGACGGATGCAACTACTTTTGAGAAAGTTGGGCACATAACACAGAAACAGCGCGGGTATGGCACAAACAGATAGAACTCAGCTAGGTATGGCACAGAACCAATTGACCCATACTAGAAAGAATGGTGTATAACCAGTTGATCTGTTCGGTGTGGTTCTCAACCCCCATAGTACTGCCGGTATCTCCTCTATCCAGCAACCCGGAGTTCTCAACAATGGTTCAACCAATCGGGACTTTATGCCGGCCAACACCAAAGCATTTGCCCTCTCCACTTGTCCATTTGCTTCCAGGTGTGCCACCGAGGCCACATCAAGTCAGATTCTTTTCTCGTCACAAAATCGGCTAAACTCACCGACATAAAAAATGGTGCCATTGTTTGTGATAATGTTGTGCGTGTACCCATACCTCAAAATGATATCTTTTAGGAATGCCACATCAGTATGTCCATCACACTTCCGAATTGGCTTCATCTCTATCCACTTGGTAAACTTGTCCACCATCACCAACGTATGAGTCATGTTACCTCGAGCCGGCTTAAACTGTCCCGCCATATCCTGGTACCATACAACAAAAGGCCAAGTGATAGGAATGGTTTTGAGTGTCGAGCCTGGTACATGTATCTTGTGAGCAAATCTCTGGCATCCCTCACATTTCCGGAATATATCTTCTGCTTGCTGTAATATACTGGGCGAATAGAACCCATGTCGGAATGCCTTTGCCACTAGGGCTCTTGAAGAAGCGTGATGACCAAATTTTCCTTGGTGGATCTCCAAGAGCATCTCGCCTCCTTCTTCTGGCTCCACGGAGCGTTGTAATACCTCGGCAACACTTCTCTTGTACAACTCTTTGTTGATTATGGTGTATGCCTTGGATCTCCGTAGTACTTGCCTAGCTTCGACTTCATTTCGGGTAAACTGTTATCCGACAGGCAAGTCATTATCGGTTGAGCCCATCCCGATAAAGGTCGTATATGAAAGAGTGGTTCATCTATGCTCATGGGCTGAACCAACATTACTATGTCCGATATCTACTATGTAGTCCCCGGGTCATACGAAGTAGTCCCCGGGTATTGCGAGGCAGTTTTCGGGTGTGGCGAGGCAGTTTTCGGGTGTGACGAAGCAGTCCCCAGGTTCTGCATGATGCACCCGACATCTAACTCCATGGGTGTGGCCTCCGACACCGGCTGCTTCGGGATAAAGATTGACTCGGATTCAGGTGAAGGCTTGATTGACGGCTTTCTCAAGTACTCCAGAGCTATCCCGGGTGGAATTGGGTCTCGCGACGAGCCAAGCTTGGACAATATGTCGGCAACTTCATTTTCCGCCCGAGGTATATGTTTCAACTCACATCCTTTAAAATAACCCAAGATCATTTGGACATGGAATCGGTAAGAGGCCATGTTGGCATCCACCGCATCGGAGTCACCAAAGCATTCTATCCGGCGGATTCCGATCTCCTTAGCCACCTTGATTCCATGTAGAAGTGCCTCATACTCGGCCACATTGTTGGATGCAGTAAAATGAATCTGCAACACATATCACATCTGATATTGCTTTGGCGAGGTGAGGACTATCCTGGCACCCAGACCAATCTTCCTCTTGGATCCGTCAAAGTGCATTCTCTAGTAGTTAGAATCCGACACGGGTGGTTCATATTGCATCTCGGCCCAATCCACCAGGAAGTCGGGCAACACTTGCGACTTGATGGCATCTCGCCGCTCGTAAGTCGGAGCATAAGGCGATAAATCGATGGCCCACTTAGCTATCCAGCCGCTAGCATCTTTGCAGCTAAGGATCTCCGAGAGAGGAGCCTCGCTTACCACCGTAATTGGATGTTCTTGGAAATAATGCTTTAGCTTCCTGACGGCGAGATATGCACCATACGTCATCTTCTGGTACTAGGGGTAGTTATTTTTGGAAGTTGATATCACCTCACTCAGATAATACGCCGACCTCTGCACAGTCTTGCCTTCTTCTTCTCTTTCCACAATCATCACCATGCTTAAGACTCGGTTGGTTGCCGCGATATAGAGCAACATCGGCTCTTTGGGTAAGGGTGAAGCCAATATCGGTGCCGTTGCTAACATCCTTTTTATGTCGTTGAACGCCGCGTCCATTTGTGGCGTCCACACGAATGTGTTGCTCTTCTTCTTAAGTTGGTACAAAGGTAATGCTTTCCCTCCTAGCCAACTTACAAACCGACTTAAGGATGCCAAACACCCCGTGAATTAATGTACAACTTTAAGTGATCTCGGCAATGTCATGTATTCAATAGCTCAAATTTTAGTCGCGTTAGCCTTGATACGTTGGCTTGACACGAGGAAACCGAGTAATTTTCCTGCCGGCACACCAAACGTACATTTGTCCGGGTTAAGTTTCATCCGAAACTCTTTTAAGTTCAGAAATGTCTGGTGTAGATCCTCAATGAGGGTGGATTTTTCTTTTGTTTTTATCACGATGTCATCGACATACACCTCCACATTTTTTCCGATTTGATTGTGCAAACCTTTTCATATATCGTGTGTATGTTGCACCAGCATTTCTCAAACTAAAAGTCATGACCCCATAGCAATAAGCCCCGTACGGAGTAATAAAAGCAGTTTTCAATTGATCATCAGTGTTCAGTGGAATCTTGTGAGAACCATAGTAAGCATCTACAAAAGACAAGAGTTCACTTCCGGCAGAGGAGACGATCACTTGATCTATCCGAGGTAGCGGGAATGGGTCTTTCGGGCACTGATACGTCTCCAACGTATCTATAATTTCTTATGTTCCATGCTATATTATACCAAGTTATTACATGTTTTATATGCATTTTATATATTTTTATGCATTTTCTGGGACTAACCTATTAACAAGATGCCACAGTGTCAGTTCCCTGTTTTCTGCTGTTTTTGGTTTCAGAAAAGTACTTAAGGAAATATTCTCGGAATTGGAGGATTTGTCTTCTGAAGCCGTTTTTCATCGGGAACGTTCCAGAAAGTCGAACATGAGACGAAGTGGGCCACCGAGGTGGCGTCACCCCGTGCTCACGCGGCAGGACCTGGAGCCGCACGAGGACCAGGTGTGGGCCCCTCGGGGTGCCACCGCCTTCGCCCTTTCGCCTACATATACCCCCAGACTAAAAACCCTAGCACGGTGTTCATATTTTCCTCCAGGGGTCCTGAGCGCCGCCGCCATCGCCGACAATTTTTGGGGGTCAGAAGTTCCTGTTCCTACACCCTGCCGGGACGGGGATTGACCCCCGGAGCCATCTCCATCGACTCCACCGCCTACTAGGGATAAAACAGTAGTACTTTTTCTAAGGATGATGTTACTTACTTACTTTACACACAGTGCTTAAGGCGATAATCTGTTGCATGCAACTTAATATTGAAAGGGGGTGCAGACGCTAACCGGAAGGTGGATTATTAATCACATATGCGGTTGGAAGGGTCTATGTATATTGTTGTAATGCCCGAATGAATCTCACACTAGACATCATAACTTTGGTATATGCATTGGTTTGCTCATCATTATTCTATCAATTGCCCAACTGTAATTTGTTTACCCGCATGAATGTTATTATTATTTATGGGGAGACACCACTAGTGAACTGTGGACCCGGTCCTTCTCTTTAATCTGATAAAACCATCACTGCAAACCTGTTACTTCTGCAAACAAACATCTTTTTTCCACACATATGTTTAATTCTTTGTTATAGCAAGCCGATGAGATTGACAACCTCACTGTTAAGTTGGGGCAAAGTATCTTGATTGTTTGTGTGCAGGCTCCATGTTGGCAATCGTAAACGGTGCTACCAACAACCTCGAGTGAACTATCATTTCCTACTGGATCGATAAACCTTGGTTTCATACCGAGGGAAATTTGTTGTTGCACTACTTCATACCTTCCTCTTGGGTTCTCCCAACAACACACCCACCGTGTTCATAATGATCTTTTCTGGAGCAGTTGCCGGGGAGATTTGAGCATTCCACTACGAGGGGAGTTTTCGCACTTCCAATCTTTTTATTTTGGCATTGTCTTGCTTAGTTTATTTTTATTATCGTCTTGTTTGCTTAGTATAAAAAATACAAAAAAATAGTTACTTACATTACTTTCTTTATTTCGGTTTGTGTTATTTTATTTCAGTTTGTTAATTAATTTGCTAAAATGAATACTGCTGAGAATACTAAGTTGTGTGACTTTACTAGCACCAACAATAATGATTTTATATGCACACCTATTGCTCCACCTGCATCTAAAGCTGAATTCTTTGAAATTAAACCTGCTTTGTTGAACCATGTTATGAGAGAGCAATTTTCTGTTGTTACTTCTAACGATGCTGCTGCCCATCTAAATAATATTGTTGAACTATGTGAAATGCAAAAATATAAGGATATAGATGGTGATATCATAAAACTGAAATTATTTCCTTTCTCCTTGAGAGGAAGAGCTAAAGAATGTTTGCTTTCATTGCCTAGGAATAGTATTGATTCATGGATTAAATGCAAAGATGCTTTTATTTGAAAATACTATTCTCCTGCTAAGATTTCTCTAAGAAGTAGCCTCATGAATTTTAAACAACTTGAAAATAAACATGTTGCTCATGCTTGGGAAAGAATGAAATCCTTAATAAAGAATTACCCAACCCATGGACTGACTGCTTGGGGCAGCAACAAAACCCATGGAGGTACCTTTATTTCCATCACTTTAGGGGCTGCAACAAAACTCTTGGATGAAATGATGGTGAATTATTTTGAATGGCATACGGAAAGGACACCTCAAGGTAAGAACGTAAATTCTGTTGAAGAAACCTCCTCCTTGAGTGAAAAGATTGATATTATTATGTCTATGCTTGCAAGTGGTAAATCCCATGTTGATCCAAATAATGTTCCCTTTAGCTTCTTTAGTTGCACAAGAAGAGCATGTTGATGTGAACTTCATTAAAAGTAACAATTTCAACAACAATGCCCATAGGGACAATTATGGTAAGAACAACTATAAGCCCTATCCTCCTAATAATGACAATTCTTATGGTAATTCTTATAACAATAATAGGACCACCACCTCTGAACTAGGAACCATGTTAAAAGATTTTATCACTACACAAACTCTGTTTAATAAAACTGTTGAGGAAAAGCTTGGGCAAATTGTTATACTTGCCTCTAAAGTTGATAGTCTTGTCCTTGATGTGATCTTTTAAAATCTAAAATCATGCCTACTGAAACAAAAGAGATTAATCCATTTGCTACTGCTAATGGCTCCCAAGTTTAAATAGATGAAAATGTTTGGATGATGGCCCAATTACGTGCTAGATGGGAAAGAGAGAAAGAACTGGATAGAGAAGCCAATACTGTTAAAAGTTTTACTATTACTACCTCTGAAAATAATGGTGTTTCACATGTTAGTTAGCCTCCTATTATAAATGGTAACATAGTTGGTGTTGGGAATGTCTCCTCTACTTCTTCCAAAAATTTAAAATTGCCCAAAACTGCTGAAACTGGTGTTCATAAAAGTGCTGAAATTATTAAGAACATGGAGAATGGGGTTCGCTTTGATGATAATAATTTTGATTCTGATAATTTTAATATCTCTGAAGTTATTAAGTTGTTGCAAAAGTTGGCCACAACTTCCAATGCTAGCTCTGTTAATTTGGCGTTTACTACTCATATTACAAATGCTCTCATTAAAGCTAGGGAAGATAAATTAAGACTTGAAACTTCTATCCCTAAAAAGTTACAAGATGGTTGGGAGCCCATCATTAAAATGAAAGTAAATAAATTTGATTGCAATGCTTTGTGTGAACTTGGTGCAAGTATTTCTGTTATGCCTAAAAAGCTCTATGATATGTTTGATTTGCCACCATTGGAACATTGCTATTTGGATGTTTTTCTTGCTGATTATGCTTTTATATAAACCTTTGGGGCGAGTCAATGATGTTCCTATTATGGTTAATAATAACCTGGTCCTCGCTGATTTCATTGTCTTGGATATTGAATGCAATCCATCTTGTCCAATCGTGTTGGGAAGACCTTTTCTTAGAACTGTGGGTGTTATTATTGATATGGAAGAAGGTACCATCAAGTACCAATTCCCACTCAAGAAAGGTATGAAACACTTCCCTAGGAAAATAACGAAGCTATCTGTTGATTCTATTGTTTGTTCAAATTCTGGTGTTGATGCTTAATCTCTTGATAATACTTAAGTTTTGCTTTTGTGCCTAGCTCAAAGGCGTTAAACAAAAGTGCATATGGGAGACAACCCACTTTTATTTCCTGTTATTTTATTTTATTGTGTCAAGGAGTTTGCTCACCTCTGTAGAAATTCCTTTGTATCTTTATTTTATTGCATTGTTGTGTCAAGTTAAGCCTCTAGTTGAAAGTTGATGCTAAATTTGGATTCCAGCGTAGAAACAGTTTTCTGCTGTCCACCGTTTAATTCGTAACTCTTCACAGAAAAATCAAACAAATCTGCCCTTTTTTGTGCGTGATCCCCAGATATATATGCAACTTTCATTAGTTTTGAGTTTTCTGATCGGAGCAAGTTAGGTACCTCGAAACAATTCGTATCTATGGACTGTTCCATTTTTGACAGATTCTGCCATTTATTTTGCAATGCCTCTTTTGCTATTTTGATTGGATCTTTTTCCTATGAAATATCAGTGGCTATAGGTAATGTATAGTAGCATTGGTAGCATTTGTGTTTCTACAGAATATCATAATTTTTTGTGCACTAACCGTCTAATAAAGTTTAATCTAAGTTTTGTGTGGAGGACGTTTTCAAGAATCAAGAGAGAAGGATGATATGATGTGATCAAGAGGATAGTAAAGCCAAAGTTTGGGGATGCCCCGGTGGTTCATCCCCAACATATTTTAAGAAGACTCAAGCATCAAAACTTGTGGGTGCCCAAGGCATCCCCTTCTTCATCAACAAACGATCAAATCCTTTCTAGTGAAACTATATTTTAATTACGCCACATCTTATGTGCTTGCTTGAAGCGTCTGTTTGTTTTTGATTTTTATTTTCATTCTCTGAATAAAATGGATCCTAGCATACCTTGTGTAGGAAAAGAGACACGCTCCGTTTTTTCTTATGAATACTCGTATTCTTCACTTATATTCGTTGAGTATTCTTCTTTAGCTATTGTTTGCTTCCTGGCACTTGTTTTTCATGCATCCCTTGCTAGAGCTGTTAGCTTTATTATATCATACTCTCATATCTCATTGTTTAATTACTTGGAGAGTTTATCTTTTAAATAAGTTGATTCGTGTTTGGTTGAGAACAGAAAATGCAAAATGTGGTAGATGGTATAACTAAAATGATACACAATCTTTTAGATCATTAAATTGTGTCTCTTGAATCATTGATGTTGTTTTGAGATATTAGTTTGCTTAATGGTAAACATGATGGTCTAGTAAAGTGGAATTATTAATGTTTGGTCTAGTAAAACTCGAAGGTGTAGCACACTTAAAATTCTAGTTGATTGCATAATGATATATGACTTCTATTTGCCTAAGGTAACCGTAATGACTTTATGTTAAGCGCTACGGTCGGCGAACCCAACGGCGACTTTGTCATTTGGCACGATCCCTCTTGGAGTGATTTTCATTATGCCTTGTATGATCATATTTTTATGTGGAATCTTTTTACTTGTGAGTTATAAAAAAACTGCGATTTTCATGGCACTTCCACCACCATATTGCTAGCGTCTTCGGTACTTTGCATTGCCCTTTCTCACATTGAGATTTGGTGCATATTTCGCGGGTACATCCAAAACTCGTGACAGATCTTCATATTTTTCTCCTACACATAAGCCAAATATCTTACTCAAAACATCTACCATACCTACCTACTACAGCATTTCCATAGCTGTTCCGAGATATATTGCCATGTGATGTCTACGCACGCTTCTATTCTTGTAGACAGTGTTGGGCCTCCAAGAGCAGAGGTTTGTAGAACATCAGCAAGTTTCCCTTAAGTGGATCACCCAAGGTATATCGAACTCAGGGAGGTAGAGGTCAAAGATAACCCTCTCGAACAACCCTGCAATTAAATTACGAGAAGTCTCTTGTGTCTCCAACACACCCAATACACTTGTCAGATGCATAGGTGCACTAGTTATGCGAAGAGATAGTGAAATACCAGTAATATGGATGATTATAAGTAGTAATTGCAATTTGTAATAAAAATGGCAGCAAGCAAACATGTAGCAGAACTTGTTGGAAACGGTGTTTTAATGCTTAGAAAAAAGGCCTAGGGGTCCTACTTTCACCAGTGGACATTCTCAACAATGACATCAAAGTTAAATAAATAAACACTACTCTCAAACACTCTCATGTTGGATAACAAACACATTTCATTGTGTAGGGCTACAAGAGCACCCTCAAAGTCAGAGTAAACTAACACCAACAATGTTATAAAGGGAATCACACACGGTGCACACACTGTCACCGTTACACACGTGAATAACCCCGGGGTTCCTATTAAAGTAACCTCTAGAGTGCATAATAGAAAAAGAGTAGCTTCACATATTCAACTAGATTACAAAGCTCATGATCACATAAAAGATCACATCATGGGAGAGAGAGATAAACCACATGGCTACCGTAGATCCCGCAGCCCCGGGGGAGAAGTACCCAGTCCTCATCATATGAGTCAGCAACGGCGATGGAGATGGTGGCGGAGTCGATGGAGATGGCTTCGGGGGCAATTCCCCGTTCCGGAAGGGTGCCGGAACAGAGAGTTCAATTCCCCGAATCTTGTTATCGATGGCGGCGGCGCTCTGGACCCGTGGAGGAAATATCGAACATCCTCCGTGCATTTTTAGGTCAGGAGGTATTTATGGGCGAAAGGGCGATGTCGGTGGGCGCCCGAGGGGCCCGCACCACCTCCTGGGGCGGCCAGGAAGGGAGTCGCGCCACGTGGTGGTGAGGCCACCTCGTGGCCCCTCTCTGTCTCGTCTTCGATGTTCTGGAAAGTTCCTTTTCCAAAAATAATTCCAGGCTCTTTTATTTCCAATTCTGAGAATATTTCCTTAAGTACTTTTCTGAAATAAAAAACATCAAAAAACAGGGAACTGACACTTTGGCATCTTGTTAATAGGTTAGTTCTAGAAAATGCATAAAACTATATAAAATGCATATAAAATATGTAATAACATGATATAACATAGCATGGAACATAAGAAATTATGGATACGTCGGAGACGTATATGAAGGAGATATGCCCTAGAGGCAAATAAATAAGTAGTATTTATTGCATTATCTCATAAGTTTATAATAGGTTTTTGTATTATGCTATAACTGTATTAATAGGAATTATTAATACACATGTGATACATAGACAACCAGAGTCCCTAGTGAGACTCTATATACACTAGTCCATTGGGCAACAGTTGATCGAGATTCCCGATTAAGGACAATGACGTCGGTTGACAATGGGTTCATCTTATTAGTAGAATAAGGTGATGGACATACGCAAAGTATTGCAATAAGATCGTATTACGATGTTTCTCATTTGCAATAGATAAGAAATATAATAGCTTATTCCTTAGACCGTGAGACCGTACTTATTGCTACTCCATAGGGGTACTTTGAGAGCATCAAGAGCGGGATTTGTTCATTCTTGTAATGGAAAGATACTCTGGGCCCACTCGGTGAGATTGCATATATATAGCTGCGCAGCTTATGACTAGGTCATGGAGATGTAATATCACAGACGAGTTAATAACCTTTGTCGGTAACGAGATACAACAAGGACATCAGATGTTTATGATCATATCTCGGACAAGGTAGTATCGTAGAAACAAAGGGAATGAATATCATGTTTATGATTTAACGACGATATTGGTAGAATGCACAGGGGCCGTCATATTTGTCCAGGTATCCCTGGCGGTCATTGGTGAGCGGAGTGTCTCGACCATGTCTGGAGTGTTCTCGAACCATAGCGTAACAAACTAAGGTCTTAACGACACCTTGAGAAGGTTCTGGAATATTATCCGGAAAGAGTTTCGGTGGTCTCGAAGGAGTTCCGGGAAGGTCTGGAATGGATCCGGGAATGTCCAAAAGATGTTCGGGTGGTTCGGAAAATGTTTCGGAGTCACGGGAGATTAAATAATATGTAAATATATTAATTATGAATTAATTATATTTTATATTAATTAAATAAAGGAAAAAGGAGCATCTCACCTAAATGGGCCAAGAGAGTCCCATGTTTCGGCCCTTGCATGGTTCGGCCGAACCCCCCTCCTCCTCCTTTGTTTAGTCCCACATGGGGGAGGCAAGGTGTTTGCACACCCCCTCCCACCTTTATATATCAAGTCATATTAATTGGATTAATACACAGAAAAATACAATTAATTATATCAGGCCGGCCGAGTTGCTTCTCCGCCCGTTTTGCTCCCTCTCTCCACCAAAGCTATACCGTCGGGCACCGTGTCCCTGCGGGATTCCAGAAAAGTTCTACACCTGCGATTTCAGCTGGATCTGAATGACCGGGGGTTGTTGTTAAGCTCCGTATGTTTGCGAGTGCTAGGAGGCACCACATTTGAGGAGCCTGGGCGACGTCGTCTCGCCCACCCAGCAGCCCTGTCGCTGCCCTGCCGCCTGTGACACCCCCCAGCCGCCGGCCCCTCACCATCTTCCGCCCGACGCCCGTCGACGCAAGTCATCGTCGACACCCCGGTGTCATCGTCTAAATTGTCACAGCAAGTTCACCACAACCTCGAGGTCGGCTACGTACGACTTGATTGTCAACGCTTGTGCGGGAGCATAACCCCGCTATCGGTCTACATGGAGGTAATGTAACCCGTTCCGCCACCGTTATCACATGTACTAGATAGATAGATCTTGGCTAGTTAGGGTGTTTATACGCTAGAAAAATTATTGTTTTCTGCACCGGAACCCCTTCAGTGGTATCAGAGCCAATCTATGCATAGTACTGCTGGTACGGTTAGAACTCATGTTGAATGAGGACGTATTTCTTATATTCGCTACCCTCTAGCGTGCACTTGCGATGCCTTCAGTATTGAGTTGATGAGGCGGCCCGAACCCACTTTCGCGTACTCCTACGCAAGACTGGTTCCACTACTGACATACGGCTTGCACCGTATCTATGGCTGGCGGGTGTCTGTCTCTCTCTCTTTAGTCGGCAAAGCATTTTCAATGTAGGGGCCGAAAGGGATGCTTAAACATGAAATTATATGATCGACGTTGTGGTACAAAGTTCGTAGGTAGGGAAGCGGTTCTCTTACGAATAAGCCTATATGCCACGTAAAAATTTGCAAAACTAAATAAAGGTAGAGGCGTGTAACTTTGTTTTGCATAGGCGTTATTTTATGTGACATGGTTACAGTAAGTTTGATATAACTCATACTGTCGGAGGCAATGGAGGCCACCGTAGACTCGATGCCATGCCGGGGCGCCGGCGCCAGGCACATGGCGCCATGGAGGTCCAGGCGCATCGACCATGTCACATCGCACTTCATTGCATCATTTGATTGTGTGTTGTTGTTTGTGCATCCTATTGATTGCTTATATGTTAGGTATACAACGGTAGCATCATAAATAGGATGATCCCTAACAAATACCAAAATTGTGTTCCCTCTCGTTGCGCACCACCAAGAAAGTTCTACGTTACGAGTCAGGCCGTGACGATCGGGTGTCAGACATATCGTCGTTCGCATACAGTGGGTGTAAGCCATGTTACAAGCGTAGGGTCTTCGATGTTTGATTGGCGAGCCTAGCATATGCAGATATGGCCTCGGAACACGGGAAGATCGAAAGATCGAGCATGAGTCACAGAGTTATTGTGATCGACATTTTATGTCCACCTTTGAAGCTGTGCCGCCGGCCGTGACGATCGGGGGTGGTATGGTGGATGGGGGTCGTGTAATCGCTATTATTATTTTAGGGATAACAATTTTAGTGGAGTGTGTTTGATAATATGTGTAGTGCCCATGCTTACGAAAGAAATGGCACATATGAATAATGCAATGACTTGGATAACATAAGTCTCACATTCTCCAATAAGATGTAATATCACAGTACAATGTCATAATTTATTACAGAACGAGACGAATGATCCAAAAACAAATATCCTTACAACTTAGCATAGCGGAAATGCTAGCTGAATAAATAGTTCACACTTTATTTCAGAGTTCAAACGCAATACTAAAGGTAGCATGGAGCTACATCTTCTCCATGAAGCCACTGGCAAATCATGTTGGTTGTAGCTCGAAGACGACCCCCTTACTCCTCATTCGGACATTCTGGAAGGTTTAGTTGCAGCCCAGCTATAAAGGGTCAGCACAATTGAATTGTGGTGGCAAGTGACTTTAATTCTTAATGTTCTATTATACTATAAATATATGCTTATTTTGGCTCGTGGAGCTCAAGGCTATTGCGCAAAGCAAATTTTCTCCTACTTTTGATAAACAATTTTCTTAAATCCATATCTTCTCCTTCGGAGACAAATCTCGAGACAAGTCCATGTCTCCTACCCATGTTCATCCAACAAGTTCTATTAAGAAATTTGAGATGAGGAGATTTTCAGAACACAGCTTTGTGTAGTTACTCAATTTGTCCGATGCCGGGGACACGGCTAAGATCTTAGGTTTTAACTCTCGAGAGGGTGTGCACTTTCACCATTAGACTCAATCAACCCGAACTATCCTCTACACTCCTTTAGTGAGAAGGAAAAGGAGAAGATCAAGACGAGACTTTTCAGAAGTTGCTTTCCCATGATCATACTAAGAGTTTACCACCATCCTATCAACTCTACCACCATCAATCTCTTGACCCAGGTCCACATCAACATACTCCATCAAGACAGAGCCCATATTGACCAATGGTTGCACGATAAGCAACTAGACTCAGTGTAAACTTAAATCTCATAGCCCTGGGTGGCCTACCACAAGTGAGCAACTCAGGTTAACACCGCATATCATGGCCCCAAGTAAGTAGAAACTACCCTGGGCGAAGACAACCATGACACTTGGCCCTGAGAAGCCACTCAACTTGAAACCTCCTCGATCGACCCAATCCACCCAGGCGTTAAATTAATTTAGTGGAAATTTTCATTTATCACATCAACCATAAAACAATCATTTTTGCAGCAGTTGCTTCCACTAAATTATAATAGGGGTCTAATCTGGAATTTCTAAGGAGAAACCTAAAAGGTTTGCATAGCATACTACAATCTCCCAAAACCTATCATGCATACTACTTTTGCAAATACTGTTTGAAAAACACTAGATATGCAATAGAATAAAATAGTAGGTGTTTTATGAAGTCACTTGCCTTGGCAGCAGGAGGGACAGGCACAACAAGAATAACAATCACACGCAGGTCCTTCCTCTCCTTCACAATCTAGCACAAGCAGTACATACAAATAAATATCCACACAATATCTCACAACACAAAATAAAAGATGTATGTATGCATGATATGCCATGTGTAAAATTAGACACACTTATCAATAATTTATATTCTCTGTTATTAAATGCATGAGATGCAAATTCTAGGAATTTCTCATTTCGCTTAACAATTTAATAATTGAAAACAATATAGTAAAACTTAGATTATACCATTACAACTTTTATTGTTCTAGAAAAGTTTTCAAATAAGTCACATATTAATATTCCTGGGCAGAGGTTGATAACATAAACCTAAAACAATTGAGTTTATTTGTAAATCATTTTTATTATTTAAGTTATGGATTTAATAGCCGAATTACTCCTCGGATGATCTTATGAATTATTATTTATCAAAAGCAAAAACAAATGATGTAGAATTAAACTACTCTAGCAGGGCTATCCGTGGATATAAAATTCATTGAATTTGGACTTACAGAACATAAGTTATGAATTTTCTAA
Organism: Poa annua; assembly: GCA_026929855.1. NCBI lineage: Eukaryota > Viridiplantae > Streptophyta > Magnoliopsida > Poales > Poaceae > Poa > Poa annua. Next base: position 159,814,161 of record CM049427.1, on the reverse strand, counting down.
GTTTTGCATATTTTCTGTTTTATTTATAAAATTCCTGCGAAAAAGAAAATAAGAGGGGCTACGTGGCGCGATCCTATTGGACGAAAACGGTTCGCGCGGATCGTGGACGAGAGCCGTCCGATTTAAATGAGATCGGACGCACGGGATCGTTTTGATCTAGATCCGTTGGATCTAGATCCAACGGCGTGGGACGCCCGGCCGAACCGAGCGGCGCGCGGGTCGCCGGAAGGCTCGCCGGCGGTGGCGCGTCGGACTCGACGTTTCCCACATGAAAACGCAGCCCCAGGACGAACGGTTCTTACCAAAATGACGCGGAGGAGGAGGCGAGGTCGATGGCGCGGCGGCGGCGTCGAGACTCCTCTCCTTTCCTCGTCGGAGATGGTGGCCGACGGCGGAGCACTTCGGGCGAGGTCATTTTCGGCGTTCGGCTGCGCAATAGAACGAGCGAGGGGGCTCAACGGATGCGCAAAGGGATGGGGAAGCGAGGGGGAGGCTCGGTGGCGCTCGAGGAGCTCGGAGCTTACCGCACTCGCGAAAAAGCCCGGCGGCAATGGCGGCGACGGCGAGCTCGATTCCGAGCAGCCCGACGGCGGAGAGGTAGGGTTTTGGGGGGGTTTCGGAGGCGGCCTCGAGGGGTATAAATAGGAGGGGGCGCGGGAGCTAATCACGGCGGAAATCGGCCCGGAAACGGCTCGGTCGTGGACGTCGTCTCCGGCGCGATCTCCGGACGGAGGTGGAAGACGGCTGACAGGTGGGGCCCACCTGTCAGCGAGAGGGAGCGGCGCGCGCGCTGGAGCGGGCCGATGGGCCGTTATCGATCGCGCGCGCGGTGGATAGCGTCTGGGCCGGCCCGGAAACAATTTTTTTTTAAAATTAAATAAAAACTGTTTTTCAAATCTGATTTACTAATGATTTTTAAACCTATTCAAAACATTTCAGAAAAATTCATAAAAATATATTTTGGAAAGGTTATTTAAATTAGCAATTTTTAATAATAAATTTACCCATTATATAATTTGGAAAAATTATATTTATTAAGTAAGTTTAAATAAACACTTAATGGGATTAAACATTATTTAAACTCATAATTGAATTTTTATTTAGTATTTATGTGATTAAAAGTTAATCCTATATGATGAATGATGTATGAATGCAAAGTTTTAAATTTTAGCAAAATTTTGATGTTACAAACCTAACCCCCTTAAGATGAATCTTGTCCTCGAGATTCGGTTTGGCCTTCAAAAAGATGTGGGTGTTCTTCCCGAAGATCATCCTCCCGTTCCCAAGTTGCTTCTTCTTCGGTATGGTGGTTCCACTGGACCTTACAAAATTTGATAGTCTTGGTTCGTGTGATCCTTTCTGCCATCTCCAAGATTTTGATTGGCTTCTCTTCATACGTCAGGTCACTTTCCAACTGAACTTCTTCTAATGGCACTGTATCCCGTAGTGGGGTTTCTGTCATCTCTGGGTGACACTTCTTCAATTGGCTCACGTGGAAGACATTGTGAACTGCTGATAGAACTTCCGGCAATTCTAACTCATATGCTACTTCTCCCTTGCGGGAAAGAATCTTAAAGGGGCCGATGAATCGTGGTGCAAGTTTACCCTTGATCCCGAACCTCTTCACACCACGCATTGGTGACACTCTTAAATAAGCCCTGTCACCTATCTCATGTGATTTCTCTCCTTTTGGAATCAGCATAGCTTTTCTGTCTGGACTGCGCGATCTTCAATCTGTCTATGATTATTCGAACCTTCTCTTCAGCTTCCTGGATTATATCAGGTCCAAATAAACTTCGCTCTCCCACACCGCTCCAGAGTAGTGGTGTGGTGCATTTCCTACCATAAAGTGCCTCAAACGGCGACATCTCTATGCTTGCTTGGTAGCTGTTGTTATAGGAAAATTCTGCGTACGACAAATTATCATCCCAACTAGACTTGTAGTCCAAGGCACATGCCCTCAGCATATCTTCTAGAATTTGGTTTACTCTTTCCGACTGTCCATCCGTTTGGGGATGAAATGTTGTATTGAACTCTAATCTCGTACCCAATGATTCATGTAGTTGTTTCCAGAAATGCGAGGTAAACTGGGTACCTCTGTCAGACACAATCCTCTGGGGAATACCATGCAAGCATACTATTCTCCTCATGTAAATCTCTGCCAACTTAGCACTTGAGTAGGTAGTCTTTACTGGCACAAAATGGGCCACCTTTGTCAAACGATCCACTATTACCCAGATCGAATCATATTGTGACGCCCGAAAATCGGTACTATGTAGATTTAAGCGATCCCGCCGAAGTCCGCATAATAACGATTTTTGGTCGCCCACCTGACATAATGTGCACGTCGAAACATGCGCATTATGTGGGTGGAATTGTGATAACATTACAACAGTTCCGATACATCCACAAATACAACAGAAGATATAAATACAACAACGACTCGAACGAGTCAAGATACAAATGATACAATACAAAGATACAAAAGACAGCGGAAGCAAAAATAGTATCCGACTACGGATGAGATGCAAATTGGACTAAGAGTCCTGAAGATAAGCAATGGCACCATATCCCTGCCCAGCCAAGCCGGAGGGATTCCCAAGCTAACGTCGTCAGACTTCAAACCTGTTAACTGCACATAAAGCACATCCCAAAAGAGGGTCAGGGCACTCCCTGGCAAGCAAAACCGACTTGCCTACTTTCTACACCATCTCCCAAAATATAGGGGAGGTGGACTTAGCGGCAGCGGCACTAGCAACGTAAAGAGACACGCTACAACTTCCGTCTAATCAGAGAGGGATAAGAGAGCGCATAAGATAAACATCTACAACTAACACCAAGCATAACCCATTCTCGAATTAACCCCCTCAACCAAGTATGAGGAAGCAATTCGGGAAACTCACACGTTGGACAATTTTAGTTACCAGTTATTGTGAAAGTAATTCTATATTACTAGCCAGGTTAATTAACAATGATTAGGTGTAAGTTGTCTATGATCTTGTTAGCCAGCATCATCACCAAGTCGTCCATAACCGTGGACACGGCTCATCGATAAGATTATACCCTGCAGGGGTGCACTACTGGACCCGTACTCGTTCGATCAACCCCAAAAGCAAGCCAGAAGGTAGGGCATCTCAACACGGCAAATCTCTTCTCTACGACCCATCCAGGGAACCGCATGATTGTGTGCACGGCTAATCAGGTCCAGTGCCCGCGGGATACGACCTTCATAGCACTCTAAGAACGTGCCACCCTATATGAGAATCGACTACTCCATCATCATGAGATCGTTAGGTCACCATATGCATGCATCAAATGGAAAGCCCGAACTACTTGCGGCGCCCTGGATAAGAAGCGGATTAGATCGAAGCCGCGGGGGGCTCCATAGGGCCTCCCACAAGCGGTTAGTGCGCTCAAAATTGGATCCGAGGACAAGAACTGAGTTCCTAGGTCGACACTTAGCAGAACAAAGCACCTCGCAAGGCCTTCCGCCGGTGCCTTATCTTTTAATTATAATACCCCAACAAAAGATAGCATTTTATTAAAGTAGACAATCTATCATACTAAGCATATGAAATAAACGACCAACAGACGACTCGCACAAACAACTCTAAGCATGCGCTACGACTCGCAAGGCTAACAGATAAACATGCAACAGGTATTAGGATGTGGGGATAAAGCTGTATGGGCTGCAGGATAAACATGTGATGGGATCGCAGTTCAAGAATCGATAACTAGGGTAGCAGAGATCAACGGCAGGAATGAAAGACAATGTATAGGTAAACAAGCAAATTTTGCTTGCCTGGAATCCCGCATGGAAGCAGATCTTGTCGTTGCTCACACATCTCACGTCTTATCCGCGAAGAAGCAACAAACACTGGAAAGCGTAAAAGATGCATTTTACAACTACGGCAAAAGATTCAGCATGATCATACAAGAATGATGCATGGCATGGCAAGATGCAACACAATGCAGGTAATCCAAATAAAGCGGGAAAGCAACCCCGGCAATTAATATTTAGGTGCAAGTTATTTAATTTACCGGCAATATTAAATGTTGGTTAACATGGCAACACATGGCATGGGTGATGTAATTACATTAAAATGGAATAGGGCAATTATTAAGTAAAGCCCAACACATTCCATATTTAATTATATAGGTGCAACAAATAAAAAAAACACTAAGCAATTAAAATAAAAGATGCAAAATGGCATACAAATGGCATATTAAGGTTTATTGCATTTTTCTGATATAAAAACATATAAAGATTATTAAATTTGGAGTTATAGAAATAAAGTTATTAACGAAGCAAGTTTTAGGGTGTTTTCTGTAATTGTCAAGGACTTGTCTGTGATGGAAACAATGTTTCTGGGGACTTAGGTGCGAAACCCAGAGAGCAGGGGGGGCTCGGGTAATTTTCTGGCGCCCTTGTCACTGACTGGTGGGACCCACTGTCAGCGAGAGGAAAAAGAATAAAAGGTGTGCCATTTATTCACCATGGGCACACAGGGGATTCGAACTCGGCATCTCGGGCGAGGGAAGTGGGTTTGGCTGCGCTAGCCACAAGGACCGAGCTGTGGTGTTGAAGTAAACAGAGAACGTGTGAATATAAACCAACCCAACGACGTTTAACTGAAGCAAGTTTCAGACTTGCAGGTGCAGGGCGACGCGGACGGACGGGGACGGACGCCGGCGTCGATCCGTGCGGGGTTGCACATCCAGGGAGAGGGTGCAGGTGCGGCGCGGTTGCTGGTGTGTGTGCAGGTGGTGCTGGGAAGGAGCAGTGGAGGGGACGAGGTCCAGAGGCAAGAAAAACAGAGCAGGTTTTCTCGACGCGGCCATGGCGAACGGGCAGAGGAGCGGATGGAGGACTCGTGGACGAATTCGTCTGCTACGACACGGATTCGGATAAAGGACTAGGGGAATCGAACCGGGGGCTCACTGTGGGGGTTCTCGGGGTAGTTTTCTTGCCGGGGACGTCCGGAGTTGACGAATTCCGGCGGCGGGCGTCGCCGGTGCCGAAGAAGACGGAGACCATCTCGTCGCGCTGGGAGCGTCCCTGCTCGATTCGTTCGGGGAGGAGCTCGACGACGGGGTGGCTCTGCTCCGGGTCTCCTCCTCGGAGCTTCGACGACAACGGAGGGGCGGCGCTACGGCGAGGTGGTTCGGCAATTCCGATGGAGAAGAAAAACAGAGGAAGGGGTGTGGCGGCGCGGATGAGGGAGGGGAGGCGGCGACGGCTGGGGGAAGAAGTCAAGGGCTAGGGTTTGGAGAGGGAGAGGGCAGGGGCCGGCTAAAAGGAGGGGAAAAGGAGGGAGCAGGTGGGGCTGCCATGACGTCATTTTCTTCTCTGCTTTTTCTCCTCTGACCGTACGGAGGTAGGGGACAACGGGGAGAGTTGATGGTGGGCTTGGGCCAGGAGGAAGAGGGAAAACGGCCCAGGGAGGTTTTTCTTCTCCTCTGAAAAAAAATATTTCTTTTATTTAATCTTTTCTGTTTTGCATTTAACACAACTAGAAAAGAATTTGTATAAACAAACTTTATAAAATAGTTTTTGTTTTAGATAGGCAATTTAATAAATTAGTTTTTATCATATTTGCAAAATATTTAAATTACCCATTTTAATTAATTTGAAAAACATTTGAAAATAAATGTGGAAAAGAATTTAGATGGAGTTGAAATAAATTTAAAATGCAATTAAACAAATGAATTGACAATTGCATGATGGCATGATGATATGATGATGAAAAAGAAAAACAAACAAAACTAAAATTGGGATAAATCCCGGGGCGTTACAACCGACACCACTAACAAGGGATCGCGTCCCGCGATCCAAACCGAGACCACAAGAAGAGAGGGGTAACTACCGAGTCTTCAGGCTTCGTGATGAACTTCTCGACACCACTAACAAGGGATTGTCGCTCCACCTCAAGATTCTCGACACCACTAACAAGGGATCGTTGCTCACGGCGAAGAGGACTCCGAAAGATCGAACCTAATAGGATAAAAGGCAAGAAATCGTCCACCCACACGTAGGATCCTTAAAACTTTGAAAGTTTGGATAAGAGAAGAGACTCCAAATCAAATAAGGTAAAAGGAGAAATAGATCTGAGGTAAGGAGTAAAAGAAACCTATTGAGATATTTTTAAAACTAATTTTAGGTCAAATAGTTTTCGACACTCTAGAAACAACGACCGTTAGCGAGGTTATCCTACAGGCTTTTGCGGACCCGCTGCTTCGATAACCATTCGTATCGAAACAACAAAGAGATCGAAACCAAGGCTCTGATACCACTTTGTGACGCCCGAAAATCGGTACTATGTAGATTTAAGCGATCCCGCCGAAGTCCGCATAATAACGATTTTTGGTCGCCCACCTGACATAATGTGCACGTCGAAACATGCGCATTATGTGGGTGGAATTGTGCTAACATTACAACAGTTCCGATACATCCACAAATACAACAGAAGATATGAATACAACAACGACTCGAACGAGTCAAGATACAAATGATACAATACAAAGATACAAAAGACAGCGGAAGCAAAAATAGTATCCGACTACGGATGAGATGCAAATTGGACTAAGAGTCCTGAAGATAAGCAATGGCACCATATCCCTGCCCAGCCAAGCCGGAGGGATTCCCAAGATAACGTCGTCAGACTTCAAACCTGTTAACTGCACATAAAGCACATCCCAAAAGAGGGTCAGGGCACTCCCTGGCAAGCAAAACCGACTTGCCTACTTTCTACACCATCTCCCAAAATATAGGGGAGGTGGACTTAGCGGCAGCGGCACTAGCAACGTAAAGAGACACGCTACAACTTCCGTCTAATCAGAGAGGGATAAGAGAGCGCATAAGATAAACATCTACAACTAACACCAAGCATAACCCATTCTCGAATTAACCCCCTCAACCAAGTATGAGGAAGCAATTCGGGAAACTCACACGTTGGAAAATTTTAGTTACCAGTTATTGTGAAAGTAATTCTATATTACTAGCCAGGTTAATTAACAATGATTAGGTGTAAGTTGTCTATGATCTTGTTAGCCAGCATCATCACCAAGTCGTCCATAACCGTGGACACGGCTCATCGATAAGATTATACCCTGCAGGGGTGCACTACTGGACCCGTACTCGTTCGATCAACCCCAAAAGCAAGCCAGAAGGTAGGGCATCTCAACACGGCAAATCTCTTCTCTACGACCCATCCAGGGAACCGCATGATTGTGTGCACGGCTAATCAGGTCCAGTGCCCGCGGGATACGACCTTCATAGCACTCTAAGAACGTGCCACCCTATATAAGAATCGACTACTCCATCATCATGAGATCGTTAGGTCACCATATGCATGCATCAAATGGAAAGCCCGAACTACTTGCGGCGCCCTGGATAAGAAGCGGATTAGATCGAAGCCGCGGGGGGCTCCATAGGGCCTCCCACAAGCGGTTAGTGCGCTCAAAATTGGATCCGAGGACAATAACTGAGTTCCTAGATCGACACTTAGCAGAACAAAGCACCTCGCAAGGCCTTCCGCCGGTGCCTTATCTTTTAATTATAATACCCCAACAAAAGATAGCATTTTATTAAAGTAGACAATCTATCATACTAAGCATATGAAATAAACGACCAACAGACGACTCGCACAAACAACTCTAAGCATGCGCTACGACTCGCAAGGCTAACAGATAAACATGCAACCGGTATTAGGATGTGGGGATAAAGCTGTATGGGCTGCAGGATAAACATGTGATGGGATCGCAGTTCAAGAATCGATAACTAGGGTAGCAGAGATCAACGGCAGGAATGAAAGACAATGTATAGGTAAACAATTAAATTTTGCTTGCCTGGAATCCCGCATGGAAGCAGATCTTGTCGTTGCTCACACATCTCACGTCTTATCCGCGAAGAAGCAACAAACACTGGAAAGCGTAAAAGATGCATTTTACAACTACGGCAAAAGATTCAGCATGATCATACAAGAATGATGCATGGCATGGCAAGATGCAACACAATGCAGGTAATCCAAATAAAGCGGGAAAGCAACCCCGGCAATTAATATTTAGGTGCAAGTTATTTAATTTACCGGCAATATTAAATGTTGGTTAACATGGCAACACATGGCATGGGTGATGTAATTAAATTAAAATGGAATAGGGCAATTATAAAGTAAAGCCCAACACATTCCATATTTAATTATATAGGTGCAACAAATAAAAAAAAACACTAAGCAATTAAAATAAAAGATGCAAAATGGCATACAAATGGCATATTAAGGTTTATTGCATTTTTCTGATATAAAAACATATAAAGATTATTAAATTTGGAGTTATAGAAATAAAGTTATTAACGAAGCAAGTTTTAGGGTGTTTTCTGTAATTGTCAAGGACTTGTCTGTGATGGAAACAATGTTTCTGAGGACTTAGGTGCGAAACCCAGAGAGCAAGGGGGGCTCGGGTAATTTTCTGGCGCCCTTGTCACTGACTGGTGGGACCCACTGTCAGCGAGAGGAAAAAGAATAAAAGGTGTGCCATTTATTCACCACGGGCACACAGGGGATTCGAACTCGGCATCTCGGGCGAGGGAAGTGGGTTTGGCTGCGCTAGCCACAAGGACCGAGCTGTGGTGTTGAAGTAAACAGAGAACGTGTGGATATAAACCAACCCAGCGACGTTTAACTGAAGCAAGTTTCAGACTTGCAGGTGCAGGGCGACGCGGACGGACGGGGAAGGACGCCGGCGTCGATCCGTGCGGGGTTGCGCGTCCAGGGAGAGGGTGCAGGTGCGGCGCGGTTGCTGGTGTGTGTGCAGGTGGTGCTGGGAAGGAGCAGTGGAGGGGACGAGGTCCAGAGGCAAGAAAAACAGAGCAGGTTTTCTCGACGCGGCCATGGCGAACGGGCAGAGGAGCGGATGGAGGACTCGTGGACGAATTCGTCTGCTACGACACGGATTCGGATAAAGGACTAGGGGAATTGAACCGGGGGCTCACTGTGGGGGTTCTCGGGGTAGTTTTCTTGCCGGGGACGTCCGGAGTTGACGAATTCCGGCGGCGAGCGTCGCCGGTGCCGAAGAAGACGGAGACCATCTCGTCGCGCTGGGAGCGTCCCTGCTCGATTCGTTCGGGGAGGAGCTCGACGACGGGGTGGCTCTGCTCCGGGTCTCCTCCTCGGAGCTTCGACGACAACGGAGAGGCGGCGCTACGGCGAGGTGGTTCGGCAATTCCGATGGAGAAGAAAAACAGAGGAAGGGGGTGGCGGCGCGGATGAGGGAGGGGAGGCGGCGGCGGCTGGGGGAAGAAGTAAAGGGCTAGGGTTTGGAGAGGGAGAGGGCAGGGGCCGGCTAAAAGGAGGGGAAAAGGAGGGAGCAGGTGGGGCTGCCATGTCGTCATTTTCTTCTCTGCTTTTTCTCCTCTGACCGTACGGAGGTAGGGGACAACGGGGAGAGTTGATGGTGGGCTTGGGCCAGGAGGAAGAGGGAAAATGGCCCAGGGAGGTTTTTCTTCTCCTCTGAAAAAAAATATTTCTTTTATTTAATCTTTTCTGTTTTGCATTTAACACAACTAGAAAAGAATTTGTATAAACAAACTTTATAAAATAGTTTTTGTTTTAGATAGGCAATTTAATAAATTAGTTTTTATCATATTTGCAAAATATTTAAATTACCCATTTTAATTAATTTGAAAAACATTTGAAAATAAATGTGGAAAATAATTTAGATGGAGTTGAAATAAATTTAAAATGCAATTAAACAAATGATTGACAATTGCATGATGGCATGCTGATATGATGATGAAAAAGAAAAACAAACAAAACTAAAATTGGGATAAATCCCGGGGCGTTACACATATCCCGATCTTGTACGCGGTAACCCAGTAATGAAATCCATACCTATTTGTTCCCATTTCCAATCCGGTATAGGTAAAGGTTGCAACAATCCTGCAGGCGTCTGATGTTCCGCCTTTACTCGACTACATACATCGCACTTAGCTATATATTCCGCGATGTCTCTCTTCAGGTTATTCCACCAAAATATTTCCTTTACATCCATGTACATCTTGGTGTTTCCCGGGTGTATGGAATACGGCGAGTTATGTGCTTCTTGCAGAATCAATTTTCTAAGATCCTCATCTTGCGGCACGCAGATGCGTTTCTCAAACCACAAGGTGCCTTGTTCATCCTTCCGAAAACCCTTGGCCTTCCCTTCGCTCAGGTTGACCTTGATTTCATCCATTACTTTGTCTCCCTTCTGGCCTTCCCGAATCTTATCCATCAACAAAGGTTGTACGTCCAGTGTTGCGAGGAATCCTTCGGGTACTACCTCTAATCTGAGGTCCTTAAATGCTCTACTTAAATCCTCGGGAAATTCTCCCGATGTCAGTCCATTTACATGGACCTTACGGCTCAAAGCGTCTGCCACCACATTAGCTTTTCCTGGGTGATATTGCAAACTCATATCATAGTCCTTAATAAGTTCCAGCCATCTTCTTTGGCTCATATTCAATTCCTTCTGGGTGAAAATATATTTCAGGCTCTTGTGATCTGTGAATACTTCACAACGCTTTCCCAAAAGATAGGGTCTCCACGTCTTTAGAGCATGCACTACTGATGCTAACTCCAGATCGTGGGTGGGATAGTTGACCTCATGTTTCTTAAGCTGTCTAGAAGCATCCCACTTTCCCTTCTTGCATTAGGACACTTCCTAGTCCATGGTGCGAGGCATCACAATATACTTGGAATTCCTTCTCTATATCTGGCAAACATAAAACAGGTGCTGACACCAGCCGTTTCTTTAGTTCCTGGAAACTTATTTCACATTCTTCAGTCCACTTGAATTTGACTTCCTTCTTCATTAGTGAAGTCAATGGTTAGGCAAGTTTGGAGAAGTTCTCAATAAATCTTCTATAATAACCTGCCAGTCCAAGGAAACTACGGATGACCACCACATTCTTGGGTACTTCCCATTTTGTCACAACTGACATCTTTTCTGGGTCTACTGCTATTCCATTTTTCGACACAACGTGTCCTAGAAAACCAACTTCTTCTAGCCAGAATTCACACTTGCTAAATTTGGCATACAGCTTATGTTCTCTAAGTCTCTGTAGTATCATGTGTAAGTGTTCTTCATGTTCCTCCTGACTTTTGGAGTAAATCAGGATGTCATCAATGAACACCACAACAAACTTATCCAGAAAGTCCATAAACACTTTGTTCATCATGTTCATGAAGTATGCCGGTGCATTGGTTAAACCAAACGGCATTACAGTGTACTCATATAATCCATATCTGGTAGTGAAGGCAGTTTTTGGTATATCTAGTTCTCTTACTTTCATTTGAAAGTATCCTGATCGCAAATCGATCTTAGAGAATACCGAAGCACCCTCTAGCTGGTCGAAAAGTTCATTAATTTTTGGTAGCGGGTACTTGTTCTTGATCGTCACCTCGTTGATTGCTCGATAATCCGTGACTAGCCTTTGAGTACTATCCTTTTTCTCTACAAACAGAATGGGTGCTCCCCAAGGTGATAAACTTGGGCGGATGAATCCTTTCTGCAGTTGCTCCTCTAACTGCTTCTTGAGTTCTTTCAATTCAGCTACGGCCATTGGACATGGTCTCTTGGCTATGGGTCCCGTTCCGGAACCAAATCTATAAGAAATTCAACATCCCTATCGGGTGGCATTCCCGGTAGTTCTTCGGGGAAAACATCAGGGTAATCTCTTACCACACGAACGTCTCCCAAGCTAACCCACTTAAGAGAATTTAGCTTAACTTTCTTAAATTCAAATTTGGATTTGTATCTGATCTTCTTCTTCTCGGGAGTGGTGAGTGTAATGGATCTATTCGCACAATCCAATACTCCTTCAAACTTGGCCAACCAATCCATACCGAGTATAACATCCAGACCCTGGGTCTCTAATATTATCAGGTTTACCGGAAAGGAGTGTTTACCAATTTCTAAACTCAAGTTTTGACAATCGGTTTGTGCAAGCATTTCCCCCCCTGGGGAACTCACTCTAACCGGATTTAGCAGGCTTGTAGTAGTCAGTTTGTTTTTATTAACAAATGCTCTTGAGATGAATGAGTGGGATGCTCCAGTATCGAACAAGACTAATGCTGGAAAGGTATGTAGTAGGAACGTACCAATCACTGCATCTGGTTCATTCTGCACTTCTTCCACATCAAGATGATTCACCTGTGCCTTCTAGAAAGGATTAGGCTTTGATGCTTCCGGCGCCTTCTTCTTCTCTGGACAGTCTGTTGAGTAATGTCCCTTGTTCCCACACTTGTAGCAAGTCACTTGACTAATATCTCGTTTAGGTTCATTGTTGTGGCGGTGTTGCTCTTTTCCACTATTGTTCCCATTGAACGGGTGGCTGTGTCCACTACCACCCTGTCCATTTCCTCTGTATCCGGAATTTCCTACTTTATGGATATGACCATTATGATTGTGGCCACTTCCACTCTTGTAACTGTGGTGACTCCCACTGTTCTCTGGAACGTATGGTTTCTTCTGCATCAGATTAGTGTTATACTTATTGGCGCTGAACTTCCTTTTCCTATTCTCCTCCTTCTTCATGTTGCTGTCAAGGGTAATGGCCTGATCAAGAAGATCCTGATAACTGGGAGCATAGGCCACAGACAATGGTATTTTCAGCTCACCATTGAGTCCATTCAGAAACTTATACTTCCTCTTTGCATCGGTGTCTACATCCTCTGGGGCATAGCGTGAGAGGGAATTGAAGTCCTCCATGTACTCCCTTAGAGCACGATTTCCCTGTCTCAGGGTACGGAACTCATCCCTTTTTAGATTCATGATCCCAGTTGAGATGTGAGCATTGCGGAAACCTTCTTGAAAGATTTCCCAGGTAAGTCCTTCAAGTGGGTGAGTGATCTGATATGTTTCCCACCACTGTGCCGCTGGCCCCTCCAGTAGATGGGAAGTGAACCTTATTTTCTCCAATTCCGTACACTCGCAAGTAACTAGATCCTTGTTCACAGAGCGTAGCCAATCATCGGCTACGATTGGTTCAGTAGCTGTGGAGAATTTGTTGGGTCTGAGCCTCAAGAACCTAGCAAGGCGGTCAACTTGGGGTGGGGGTGGTGGTGGCGGCGGTGGAGGGGGTGGTGATTGTTTTGGTTTGCCATGAACTGAGCCATCATGGTCATCAACTGTGTCTGGGCTGCCATCATTTGTTGCATCATTTCGTTGGCATTGTTGTTGTCAGGATCACGACGTGGAGGCATCTGTATGGTGTGAGCATAGGTAAGTAGAGATAGAAAGAGACTACAAAGAAAGAAAAAAAAATCTACCCAGGCACAACAACACACTTAACAGAAACATAACAAACAACAAACAAACAAACACACCCGAAGTATTTTATAAATTCGATATTTTAGAGACTTGCAAACCAAGCTAGGACATGGTTTTCAAGATACTGCCTCACCACAAATTGGTGGGTCAATACAACTTTGATGAGATAAGGAGAAATACTCGTAAGGTAAGGATAACTGGTGGTCTTTCTAATCCAATTTTGAAACTCCTTATGTATTTGTGGGTGTTCCCACACTTGCGCTTCTTGACACCTGTGGCTTCCTGGGGAGTGTCCTCATCGGGATAGGTTATCACTAGGGGCTCTGGGGCGTCAGGGGGGTGATTCTTCTCTGCCTGAAGTTCCATTTGGCTTAGTTGTTCACACAAATGAGCACACTGAGCCTGCAATGCCAAAATGTGGGCATCTTTCTGCGCAAACCTATCATCTTGCAGGTAAATCTTGCTTTCTAGCTCTTTGTTCTCCTTTGTTAGCACCTGAACTTCTACACGAAGGATATCCTTCTCTTCTTCTAAGCTTTCCTTAACGTGACGGTGGACGCGCCTTAAATCTGCCATGTAGAAGATCTCTTGTCCCAGAAGTATATCCAAGTTATGGCAATGAGCTCCAAGGTCCCCATGATGCTTCTCGTTCATACCCCTAAGTGAGGGTTGAACGGGTTGTCCAATGCTATCCCTCCTGGCAAAGTGTCGAAAGACGGAGTTGGGCTTGATCTCGTCATAGTACTGCTCAATGATGCGAGACAAGATCTTCAGCATCGCCATCTCCACTCCATTCTTCCAGTTGGGGTATCTAGATCGGAAACGGATCAGCTGCGATCCAGGAGGATCAAGACGAGGGAGAACTTCTGCCTCGATCTTCCAGCGTCCTTCAGGGTAATCTTCTGACATAATTTCTTTGCCCCTGAAGACTGGCGGCGTCAACCTCAGGGTTTTGGAAATACTGAGGAGCTGGTCACTGAAGTAGTACTGGTCTCCTTTCTGCGGGGATAACTCTCGAGTGAAGTTCTTCATCTACAAGAATTTTGAAGGGATAAGAATTAAGGAGATGAAACAAAATAAGAATGTAGAAGGTAAGGAACATATTATAAGAAAAGAAGTCTGGTATTTCGAATTTTATTAATTAAAATAATTATTTTAGGGTTTGTATCCAATCCTAGGGGTTTCGAGCCTACAGGCAACATTCGTGCTCTGATACCATCTGTAGTGCCCATGCTTACGAAAGCAATGGCACATATAAATAATGCAAAGACTTGGATCACATAAGTCTAACATTCTCCAATAAGATGTAATATCACAGTACAATGTCATAATTTATTACAGAACGAGACGAATGATCCAAAAACAAATATCCTTACAACTTAGCATAGCGGAAATGCTAGCTGAATAAATAGTTCACACTTTATTTCAGAGTTCAAACGCAATACTAAAGGTAGCATGGAGCTACATCTTCTCCATGAAGCCACTGGCAAATCATGTTGGTTGTAGCTCGAAGACGACCCCCTTACTCCTCATTCGGACATTCTGCAAGGTTTAGTTGCAGCCCAGCTATAAAGGGTCAGTACAATTGAATTGTGGTGGCAAGTGACTTTAATTCTTAATGTTCTATTATACTATAACTATATGCTTATTTTGGCTGGTGGAGCTCAAGGCTATTGCGCAAAGCAAATTTTCTCCTACTTTTGATAAACAATTTTCTTAAATCCATATCTTCTCCTTCGAAGACAAATCTCGAGACAAGTCCATGTCTCCTACCCATGTTCATCCAACAAGTTTTATTAAGAAATTTGAGATGAGGAGATTTTCAGAACACAACCTTGTGTAGTTACTCAATTTGTCCGATGCCGGGGACACGGCTAAGATCTTAGGTTTTAACTCTCGAGAGGGTGTGCACTTTCACCATTAGACTCAATCAACCCAAACTATCCTCTACACTCCTTTAGTGAGAAGGAAAAGGAGAAGATCAAGACGAGACTTTTCAGAAGTTGCTTTCCCATGATCATACTAAGAGATTACCACCATCCTATCAACTCTACCACCATCAATCTCTTGACCCAGGTCCACATCAACTTACTCCATCAAGACAGAGCCCATATTGACCAATGGTTGCACGATAAGCAACTAGACTCACTGTAAACTTAAATCTCATAGCCCTGGGTGGCCTACCACAAGTGAGCAACTCAGGTTAACACCGCATATCATGGCCCCAAGTAAGTAGAAACTACCCTGGGCGAAGACAACCATGACACTTGGCCTTGAGAAGCGACTCAACTTGAAACCTCCTCGATCGACCCAATCCACCCAGGCGTTAAATTAATTTAGTGGAAATTTTCATTTATCACATCAACCATAAAACAATCATTTTTGCAGCAGTCGCTTCCACTAAATTATAATAGGGGTCTAATCTGGAATTTCTAAGGGGAAACCTAAAAGGTTTGCATAGCATACTACAATCTCCCAAAACCTATCATGCATACTACTTTTGCAAATACTGTTTGAAAAACACTAGATATGCAATAGAATAAAATAGTAGGTGTTTTATGAAGTCACTTGCCTAGGCAGCAGGAGGGACAGGCACAACAAGAATAACAATCAAACGCAGGTCCTTCCTCTCGTTCACAATCTAGCACAAGCAGTACATACAAATAAATATCCACACAATATCTCACAACACAAAATAAAAGATGTATGTATGCATGATATGCCATGTGTAAAATTAGACACACTTATCAATAATTTATATTCTCTGTTATTAAATGCATGAGATGCAAATTATAGGAATTTCTCATTTCGCTTAACAATTTGATAATTGAAAACAATATAATAAAACTTAGATTATACCATTACAACTTTTATTGTTCTAGGAAAGTTTTCAAATAAGTCACATATTATTATTCCTGGGCAGAGGTTGATAACATAAACATAAAACAATTGAGTTTATTTGTAAATCATTTATATTATTTAAGTTATGGATTTAATAGCCGAATTACTCCTCGGATGATCTTATGAATTATTATTTATCAAAAGCAAAAACAAATGATGTAGAATTAAACTACTCTAGCAGGGCTATCCGTGGATATAAAATTCATTGAATTTGGACTTACAGAACATAAGTTATGCATTTTCTAAATTTTGCATATTTTCTGTTTTATTTATAAAATTCCTGCGAAAAAGAAAATAAGAGGGGCTACGTGGCGCGATCCTATTGGACGAAAACGGTTCACGCGGATCGTGGACGAGAGCCGTCCGATTTAAATGAGATCGGACACACGGGATCGTTTTGATCTAGATCCGTTGGATCTAGATCCAACGGCGTGGGACGCCCGGCCGAACCGAGCGGCGCGCGGGTCGCCGGAAGGCTCGCCGGCGGTGGCGCCCGCGGCGGCGGCGCGTCGGACTCGACGTTTCCCGCATGAAAACGCAGCCCCAGGAAGAACGGTTCTTACCAAAATGACGCGGAGGAGGAGGCGAGGTCGATGGCGCGGCGGCGGCGTCGAGACTCCTCTCCTTTCCTCGTCGGAGATGGTGGCCGGCGGCGGAGCACTTCGGGCGAGGTCGTTTTCGGCATTCGGCTGCGCAATAGAATGAGCGAGGGGGCTCAACGGATGCGCAAAAGGATGGGGAAGCGAGGGGGAGGCTCGGTGGCGCTCGAGGAGCTCGGAGCTTACCGCACTCGCGAAAAAGCCCGGCGGCAATGGCGGCGACGGCGAGCTCGATTCCGAGCAGCCCGACGGCGGAGAGGTAGGGTTTTGGGGGGGGGGGGTTCGGAGGCGGCCTCGAGGGGTATAAATAGGAGGTGGCGCGGGAGCTAATCACGGCGGAAATCGGCCCGGAAACGGCTCGGTCGTGGACGTCGTCTCGGGCGAGATCTCCGGACGGAGGTGGAAGATGGCTGACAGGTGGGGCCCACCTGTCAGCGAGAGGGGAGCGGCGCGCGCACGCTGGAGCGGGCCGATGGGCCGTTATCGATCGCGCGCGCGGTGGATAGTTTCTGGGCCGGCCCGGAAACAATTTTTTTTTAAAATTAAAGAAAAACTGTTTTTCAAATCTGATTTACTAAATGATTTTTAAACCTATACAAAACATTTCAGAAAAATTCATAAAAATATATTTTGGAAAGGTTATTTAAATTAGCAATTTTTAATAATAAACTTACCCCTTATATAATTTGGAAAAATTATATTTATTAAGTAAGTTTAAATAAACCCTTAATGGGATTAAACATTATTTAAACTCATAATTGAAATTTTATTTAGTATTTATGTGTTTAAAAGTTAATCCTATATGATGAATGATGTATGAATGCAAAGTTTTAAATTTTAAAAAAATTGGGATGTTACAATATGATTATAAACTAAAACTCACATATATTATAAACTTTACCTTACCTCTTTTGCGATCACATCTGTAGACTACACAACTATACTTCGGTTACTTCCTCAAGAGCCCGGATTCTACATTAGAAGCCGACGGGTCCAACTTCATCAGCTGGTACATTGGTTTTAGAAACATTCTCCAACAGAAAAACATCCTATTTGTCCTAGAACATAAGTTAGGAGATAGACCAGATGATTCTGCTAGCAAGGAGGAAGATATGGAGTTCCGTAAGCATCATTATATTTTCATAGAAGTGGAGGTCGTCATGAGCGTATGCCTAGCACCAGAGTTTAAATTTGTTTCAACACATGGAGCCATATGTCGTGATTGATGCGTCAAAGGACACTTCAAAGATGAATTGAGTCTTGAGCAGTTCAGACAACTTAGAAAGTTCCGGACAATTCACATGGGGAGCATACCTGTCTGGAGACTCATTTGAAGAAGTTGTATGCCATCTACTTCAGTCTTACGAATATCTACGATTTCTAGATAGCGGACTCTAGTGCAATAAAGATTGCGCTTATATCTCTACCTCCTAGCTATGAAGAGCATGTGCGTGAATATGCTATAGAGACACGAGGAGCTTCTTCACGTTCGTGAACAAGTTCAAATCTCTAAAAGTTGATTCCATCGAAGGAGTGCTCTTCGACGCTACGGGTATATTTGATATATGGAGATATAAATGTATTCTTCTCATACTTGATGAAAAGTATTTGATACTTGTTATGTTTATGAAACTGTCCCTGATTATCACAAGTATGCGGCGATGGGTGACGTGACAGTGTACAAGTGATGGCAATCAAGGAAATTTATGACCAGTAGTGCTCACGTCCTCGAGATATCATATTAGTTATCATCAATATTTTTTTATAAGACATTTTGTAATAGTGAGAGTGTGATCTAGTTTGGTGTCGTGAATGTTACAAGACATAATTATTCATATATGTAATAGAAAAAATCAGTTGTTTTATGTTATGAAACAAAGCAATTGTTTTATATTATGAGTAATTTGTATCACATCTCAATTACATTATGCGTATGATATACATTTATAATAGCGGGAATGATAAAATTATGTGTCCAAGGAATAAAAGATTTTTATTACTAGAACAAACACCATCGAATTTGATCATAAAGGCAATGTAAGAAGTAATAGATACTATGATCTATTTAATAACTGCATGTGCCGAATTGATTAAGTTTAAAATTAGTATTGAAGTGTCAATACGAAAGTAAATTAATTAAGAGTCATTTCGAATGATAATTAAATTAATTTTATGGTGAATTTTTCCTTGATGCGAATTCTTCTATGATTATTGGTAAATAAGTGTATTTGCATAATAAATCATGAGTCTGAAATTAATTTGATAAAAGATCAAATGGGGTTTTTCAGAAGAAAGATTTGTGAATATCGTATTCGCAAGATTGATCAAAGGGCAATATTTTTGAATTACGGTTACAACACAAAAGACTTGTGGAAATTCGTTTCACAATATTATAATATCAGATATAGTGATGTGTGAAATATTATAATCACACTCTATTTTAGATAAAGTGTGGTCTTTCAGAATCTGTCTTAGAATCTCTTAATATGTTCCAAACATTATAGTCGATGTCCACTTTAGAAAATAGATCATTTTCAATGGTAATTCATGTGATCGACAATAGTGTCGTTATACAGATGATTATACAATAATTCAGTATATACACGAATAGTTCTTTGTAGATTACTCATATTGGATGAGAGTGTATTCCAAAACCCAATAGAAACAAAACTTGTGTTGTTGTATATGTAATTCCGAGGAAAATATGATTTTTCGAATAATGGTTTATGGAATGGAATTAGAAGCTTGAAATAAGGTGTCAGACCTATATTCGTAAAAGTATAATATTGGCAAGTGTTCCAAAAGGTATATGTCTACAAATGAAATTTTGATGATTAAGAGTGAAGGAGACTAGAAAATTTTTTCTGCTTGCAATCCTCTTCGTAAAGATCATAATATTTTCATGAAAGAAGCTTCTAAATAAAGTGCTAATATATTTGATATTGCTGTCAGGTCACATCATAATATTAAGTGTTTCAGATCTTGTTGACAGATCAAGGTGCACCTTAGGAATACAAAGAAAGTTCAGAAAATATCAGAATATGAACAAAGTCTTTTGAGCCTAAAAATCCAAGTTACATTTAGAAGGATTAAAACAATAAATGTTACTATAATGCCTTTTTGAAGAAATAAGATTTATTGATTATCATATAAAATGTTATGTGAGAAATGTAACTATAATAAAGACGTGAAAGCATATTTTGTCAAGAAATGTATCTTGGACAAGATCAAATTTGTTGACTACATAAATGTAGATATGCTTGAGGTCTGTGGGATTTGTGTTAATAGAATACTGCAGTTCGTGTTGAGTTCAAATTGATAGGAGATCAATGATTTTGGTTTGACCAAAATGTCGAAATAAATTATGAATTTATGTGGGAGTCAAAGTTAGTTCACTCGGGTAGAATATGTAAAGGACATATTTTTGAGTGGGAGCTTAGAACCTCAAATATGTAGATGACCTGTTTTGAGTGGGAGCTCGTGTTCTCAAATGTGTGGTGACATAATTTGAGTGGGAGCAGAATTCATCTTGTGTAAATGACGCATTGTGAATTGTACCAGTAGAATTAATTAGAAAGATGAAGTTGTGAAACTATTTGAAATTTAGTGTCTATTTGGAATAGAATAGGAATTTGAAATAGTTAGTCGAGTTGTTTTGGATTATGTCTGAGGAGTCAGAATAGATTAAAACCAAATGATGGTCCTTGGAAATCCAATTAATCATTAAGAGTAATGATACACGGTGATAGTGGTTGTATGACATGATGGTCTATTATGTGATATTAGACGTCATACATAAACCATATTATCTGGTCGATGAAATATGACCGATGTTCTTAGAAAAAGAATAGTTATAAAAGTAAATTTAGAATTCACTGGAAGTAGAGGTATATTAGTTATTAGATTGACATTGGAGTGTCAAGTCTTCTACACAGGTGTGAAAGTATACAAATATCGCGATATTGTAAATGTTACAACGAGTTCTCTAAGACTGAGTGTGTTTTCAGGTCAATTATCTGGTTAACAGAATCAGAGTAAGCGCTGGGAAACAGAAGTCTCACTTAGTTGAGGTATTTGTATATATTTTATTGGATAACATGATGATATCAAACAAGTTGATATCAATGAATCACAAAAGAAAGCACAATTATGTATTGTACAGATTGTCAGACTAACAATCTTCTACAAGCAAGCATTATCATATAACGCTCATTTGATAAGGTGTTTTTGATGAAGTAAAATGCACCTGGTTTATTTGTACTCTAGTGCAAGTGGGAGACTGAAGGAGATATGCCCTAGAGGAAAATAAATAAGTAGTATTTATTGCATTAGCTCATAAGTTTATAATAGGTTTTTGTATTATGCTATAACTGTATTCATCAGAATTATTAATACACGTGTGATACATAGACAACCAGAGTCCCTAGTGAGCCACTATATAAACTTGTCCATTGGGCAATAGTTGATCGAGATTCCCGATCAAGGACAATGACAATGTGGTCATCTTATTAGTCGAATAAGGTGATGGACATACTCAAAGTATTGCAATAAGATCGTATTACGATGTTTGTCATTTACAATAGATAAGAAATATGATAGCCTATTTCTTAGACCCTGAGACCGTACTTATTGCTACTCCGTAGGGGTACTTTGAGAGCATCAAACGTTGTGTCTTATATAGCATAACAATAACGGTGTCCATCTTGGGTATCCCGAAAGAGTATGTTGAGACGTAAGGATCAAGAGCGGGATTTGTTCATTCTTGTAATGGAAAGATACTCTGGGCCCACTCGGTGAGATTGCATTTATATAGCTGCGCAGCTTATGACTAGGTCATGGAGATGTAATATCACAGACGAGTTAATAACCTTTGTCGGAAACGAGATACAACAAGGACATCGGATGTTTACGATCATATCTCGGACAAGGTAGTATCGCAGAAACAAAGGGAATAAATATCATGTTTATGGTTCAACGACGATATTCGTAGAATGCACAGGGGTTGTCATATGCGTCCAGGTATCCCTGGTGGTCATTGGTGAGCGGAGTGTCTCGACCATGTTTGGAGTGTTCTCGAACCCTAGCGTATCAAACTTAAGGTCTTAACGACACCTGGAGAAGGTTCTAGAATATTCTAGGATTTTATTGGAGAGAGAGAAATGATCCGGAAAGAGTTCTGGTGGTCTGGAAGGAGTTCCGGGAAGGTCTGGAATGGTTCCGGGAATGTCCGAAAGATGTTCGGGTGGTTCGGAAAATGTTTCGGAGTCATGGGAGATTAAATAATATGTAAACATATTAATTTAATATTAATTAAATGAAGGAAAAAGGAGCATCTCACCTAAAAGGGCCAAGAGAGGCCCATGTGTGTGTGTGTGGGGGGGACCGCACCATGGAGGCAAAGGAGCCCATGGTGGGTTCGGCCCTTGCATGGTTCGGCCGAACCCCCCCTCCTCCTCCTTTGTTTAGTCCCACATGGGGGAGGCAAGGTGTTTGCACACCCCCTCCCCCCTTTATACAGCAAGGCATATTAGTTGGATTAATACACAGAAAAATACAATTAATTGTATAGCAGGCCGGCCGAGTTGCTTCTCTGTCCGTTTTGCTCCCTCTCTCCACCAAAGCTATACCGTCGGGCACCGTTTCCCTGCGGGATTCCAGAAAAGTTCTACCCCTCCGATTTCAGCTGGATCTGAATGACCGGGGGTTGTTGTTAAGATCCGTATGTTTGCGAGTGCTAGGAGGCACCACATTTGAGGAGCCTGGGCGACGTCGTCTCGCCGACCCAGCAGCCCTGCCGCTGCCCTGCCGCCGGCGACACCCCCCAGCCGCCGGCCCCTCACCATCTTCCGCCTGACGCCCGTCGACGCAAGTCATCATCGACACCCCGGCGTCATCGTCTACATCGTCGCGTCAAGTTCTCCGCGACCTCGAGGTCGCCTACGTACGACTTCATCGTCAACGTTGTGCGGGAGCGTAATCCCCGCTATCGGTCTACATGGAGGTAATGTGACCCGTTCCGCCACCGTTTTCACATGTACTAGATAGATATATCCTGTCTAGTTAGGGTGTTCATACGCTAGAAAAATTATTGTTTTCTGCACCGGAACCCCTTCAGTGGTATCAGGGCCGATCTATGCGTAGTACTGATGGTATGGTTAGAAGTCATGTTGAATGAGGACGTCTTTCTTGTATTTGCTAACCTCTAGCGTGCACTTGCGATGCCTTCAGTATTGAGTGGATGAAGCTGCACGGACCGTCTTTACTCGTACTCTTACGCAAGACTGGTTCCACTACTGACATACGGCTTGCACCGTATCTGTGTCTAGCGGGTGTCTGCCTCTCTCTCTTTAGTCTGCAAAGCATTTTCAATGGAGGGCCCGAAAGGGATGCTTAAACATGCAATTATATGATCGACGTTGTGGTACGAAGTTCGTAGGTAGGGAAGCGGTTCTCTTACGAATAAGCCTATATGTCACGTAAAAACTTGCAAAACTAAATAAAGGTAGAGGCGTCTAACTTTGTTTTGCAGAGGCGTTATTTTATGTGACATGGTTATGGTAAGTTTGATATTACTCGTACTGTCGGAGGCAATGGAGGGCACCGTAGACTCGGATCCATGCCGGGGCGCCCGGGGCCAGGCACATGGCGCCATGGGGGTCCAGGCGCATCGACCATGTCACGTCGCACTTCATTGCATCATTTGAGTGTGTGTTGTTGTGTGTGCATCCTATTGATTGATTATATGTTAGATTTACAACGGTAGCATCATAAATAGGATGATCCCTACCAAATAACAAAATTGTGTTCTCACTCATTGCGCACCACCAAGAAAGTTCTACATTATGAGGCAGGCCATGACGATCAGGTGTCAGACATATCGTCGTTCGCATACAATGGGTGTAAGCCATGTTGCAAGCGCAAGGTCTTCGAGGTTTGATTGGCGAGCCTAGCATATGAAGATATGGCCTCGGAACACGGGAAGACCGAAAGATCGAGCAGGAGTCACAGAGTTGTTGTGATCGACATTTTATGTCCACCTTTGAAGCTGTGCCGCCGGCCGTGACGATCGGGGGTGGTATGGTGGATGGGGGTCGTGTAATCGCTATTATTATTTGAGGGATAACAATTTTAGTGGAGTGTGTTTGATAATATGATTATAAACTAAAACTCACATATATTATAAACTTTACCTTACCACTTTTGCGATCACATCTGAAGACTACGCAACTATACTTCGGTTACTTCCTTAAGAGCCCGGATTGTACATTAGAAGCCGACGGGTCCAACTTCATCAGCTGGTACATTGGTTTTAGAAACATTCTCCAACACAACAACATCCTATTTGTCCTAAAACATAAGTTAGGAGATAGGCCAGATGATTCTGCTAGCAAGGAGGAATATGATGAGTTCCGCAAGTAGAAGTGTGTGATAAAGAATAGTAATGCTGCCCCCTTTTTATTCTTTTTTTTTCTTTTTCTCTTATTTTTTTCTTTTTCCGTTTCTCTATTTGATGGCCTCCATGGCTCTTTTCACTTTTAGGGGCAAGCATCCTAATAAGATATATGATAAATGACCACACACTAATGATAAATGATAACACACTAATGATGATATAACAACATACTGATGATACAAGTAACTAATATGAATGTGCCATAAAATGCATATGACAACGGTGCCTCTACCAGTGTAGCAGGTTATGCAATGATCTAGCGTAACATGGGTAAAACCACACATCGGTTTTATAGAATCACGCAAAGAAATTTATAAGTAATGAATAAAAACAAGTCATGTAATTTAAGATGGATGTTGCATGGCAATATATCTCAGAATAACTATGGAAATGATATAGTAGGTAGGTATGGTGTATGTTTTGAGAAAGATATTTGGCTTATGTGTAGGAGAACAAGATGAAGATCTCCCACGAGTTTGGATGTACCCGCGAAAATGCACCAACCCTTAATGTGAGAAATGGCAATGCAAAGTACCGATGAGGCTAGCTATATGGTGATGGAAGTGCCATGAAAACCGCAATTTTAGAACACACAAGTAAAAAGATTCAAAATAAAAATATGATCATACAAGGCATAATGAAAATCACTCCAAGAGGGATTTTGGCGAATGACAAAGTCACCCTTGGCTTCCCCGACCGTAGCGCATAACATAAAGTCATTACGGTTGCTTTGCGCAAATAGAAGTCATATACCATTATGCAATCAACTGGATATTTAAGTGTGTCACAGCTTCAAGTTATTCTAGACCAACCATTAATCATTCCACTTTACTAGATCATCATGTTTATCATTAAGAAAATTAATATCTCAGAACAACATCAATGATTAAAGTGACACAATTTAATGATCTACAAGATTATGTATCATTTAGTTATACCATCTACCACTTTTAGCATTTTATGTTCTCAACCAAACACCAATCAACTTATTTAAAATATAAACTCTACAAGTGTTTAAACAATGACATATGAGAGTATGATATAATAAAGCTAACATCTTTAGCAAGAGATGCATGAAAAACAAGAGTTAGAAAGCAAACAATAGCATGAAGAATACTCAACAAATATAAGCGAAGAATACGAGTATTCATAAGAAAAGGTGGAGTGTGTGTCTCTCCCATACAAAAGAATGTCAGGATCCGTTTTATTTAGAGAATGTAAATAATAAAACAAAAATAAAAACAAACAGGCGCTTCGAGAAAAGCACATAAGATGTGATGAAATTAAAATATAGTTTCACTAGAAAGGACCTGATAGTTTGTCGAGGAAGAAGTGGATGCCTTGGGCATCCCCAAGTTTTGACGCTTGAGTCTTCTTGAAATATATTGGGGGTGAACCACCGGGGCATCCCCAAGCTTTGGCGTTACTATCCTCTTGATCACATTATATCATCCTTCTCTCTTGATCCTTGAAAACTTTCTCCACACCAAACTTAGAGTAACTTCATTAGAGGGTTAGTGCACAAAAAATTATGATATTTTGTATGAACACAATTTCTACCAATACTACTGGACATTATCTACAGCCACTGATGCTTCATAGGATAAAAATATCCAATAAAAATAGCAAAAGAGGCATTGCAAAATAAATGACATAATCTATGAAAAAAAAAACAGTCCGTAAAGATGAATTTTTTCGAGACACTTAAGTTGCTTAGATAAGAAAACTCAAATCCAACGAAAGTTGCATTTACATCTGAGGATTACGCAAAAAAGAAAGGTCAGATTTTTCTGACCTTCCAGTGAAGAGTTATGAATTTAACGGTGAACAACAGAAATCTGTTTATGCGCAGGAATTGAAATTTAGCATCAACTTTCAACTAGAGGCTTAACTTGACACAACATTGCAATAAAATACAGATACAAATGAATTGCTACAGAGGTAGGACAAGTCCTTGACCCACAAAATAAAATAACAGGAAATAAAAGTGGGTTGTCTCCCATAAGCGCTTTTCTTTAACGCCTTTTAGCTAGGCAAAGAGATTCATATGATGCTCTCATAAAAATGAGAGTTGAAAAACACAGGAGAGCATCAAGAGGCAAATATCAAAACACACTTAAGTCTAACCCACTTCCTATGCAAAGTAATATTGTAAAGAAACAAGTTATGAAAGTACAAAGCAACAAGCATAGGAAAGCAAAACAAGTGCAACTTTAAAAAAATTAACATAAAGAGGGGAAACTTAATATTGTTGAGATATATAAAACCATGTTTCCCTCTCTCATAATAACTTTCAGTAGTAGAAATAAATTCAACCATATAGCCACAAGAATCATTCAACTTAGATAACATAGGCACATAAAGAGGATCATTAAATTTATTTTGGAATTCATTAGCATGCTTCCCTCTTTTAAAATAATTAGTAAGATCAATATAAGGTTTAAGAGCATGGTTGCAACAAAGATTTGAAACTAGAGACAATTGCAAACCACATAAGTATTTTTCAAAATAAGCAAGTTTCTCCTCCATGGTGAAACTAGGAGAATTTAAGAACAAAGTAGGACTCTCATGAGTAAGAGTACCACCACAAGCAGCAATTATATCATTTTTATCCTCACATAAATAAGTAACAACTTCTAAACATAGATGATTATCAATAAGAATAGGACCATCATCTAAAGCATTATCATATAGCATATTTAAGCAACATTCCTCATTATCATTAATAAGTTCATTAGTAGCATCATGAATAAAATTAACAGTATAATTATCACATAAAACATTCTTATCATGAGCCACATGCATAGAAGAATTAACACTCTCCACATAAGCATAATAATACTTATTAATTGTATTAGGACCATGTAGTGTACCTGCACTTAAAATATGACAAGGTACCTGTGTATAGTGCAAATCCCTGAATCGATTTGTTTGCACACATAGTTTACGATGTAATATCACAACAAAGTATCAATTTTATTACATCGATGATCCAGACTTAGAAAATATTCTTTACAACTTGCATAGCATAAAGCTAGCACTGAAAGAGTAAACATCGGAAATAAATAGCAGTGAGTCTCCATCATCTTCATGTTGCCACAGGCGAAAACATGTTGGTTGCAGACTCGAAACCTTTAAACGAAACCTCTCTCATCATCTGAACAATCTGCAATAAGAAAAATATTGCAACAACGTGGCTCAGATTCCAATAAAAATGGAGTCTGGCAAGTGACACTATGGTGGACACTTAGAGGAAAACTCTAATAACCAATATGCATATTTGGCTGATGGAGTTCAAGGCTGTTTTGCATAAAAACAATTTTTCCTAACTCTTTGGAAAACACTTTTCTTCTATTCGAGACATACGTAGCACGAAATCCACTTTCTCATTCTACCCTTGTTCACCCATCAAGTTTTAACTTAGAAATTGGAATGGTGGGATCCTCCGTTGACGTCCTTGATTAGATGCTCAAATTGTCCGTACCGGGGACACTGCTAAGTACTTAGTTTTACACTCTACAGAGGTTGTGCATGTTAACCATTATACCCATTCAACCCAAACTGTCCTCTACATTCTGAAGTGATAAGGAAAGGGAGAAGAACGAGACGAGATCTTTCAGAAGCATTTTCCCTCCCCATCTGGCTTGACCTGTTCCACGTAACACCCTCTACATCTGCTTGTCAAGTCGGGTCGAGTCCATGCAACTTAGTTGATCAAGACAGATCCCATTGGCAATGGCTGCACTGGAAGCAATCTTCACTCGGAGTTCTTCAGATCCCTTTGTTCCCTGGGTTGCCATCCACAAGTGCACATACCTTGGAACCATATACATGGGCCTGAGTAGCCACTCAACTTCGCCTCAGTATACAACAGATCCACCCAGGAGGTTCTATCTTAACTTAGTAGAATTAGTTTTTCACAAAACAACATTTGCATAGCATCAATAATTCTACTAAGTATTATATAGGTACCTATACATAGGATTAGGGGAATCTAAACATGTCTTGCATAGCAATACTATCCTACACATGATTATAGAAAAATACTCTACTCATGCATAGAAAAATATTAGGAAGTTTATGAGGTGTGCCACTTGCCTTTGGATGATATCTTTGCTCACAAACTCTTTTCAACGTTATTCGGAGCTCTCCGTTCGATCTATACAATATAGACAAACAACAATACCACAATCAACATAAAACACAACATCACAACGCATGCAAACACATACAAAATGAACAAACAAATTTCATAAAACTTCTAAGGAAACATATGTTTATCCATGACGTGCAAAATATTTCTAAGGACTAGAGATGCATGTCATGCCATGAAAATCTTCTAAGTTAATGCAAGGCAAATATGTTGGTAAAAAATGACTAAGGACTAAGTTCATAGGTTGGACAAAAAACTTTGCTATAAATCATCTTGAATAAGCACTCTAATGGCTTAGTCATGATGTGCATAAATAATTAGAGAAAATACAAGTCTATTCTTCAAGGTGATCAACAATTATTAACAACTCTTTGTAAATTGGATATTCACTATAGTGAGAGAGACATACACCCGGCCAGCCACTTATGATTGTGGAACAGGTCTCATGTACGTGGACATTTAAGGTTAGTCTCCAGGCCGCTTCATCTCACTATGACGCTAGGATTCAACATACTTCAAAGATGGTAATAACATGATCAAAAATTGTTTATGTCTAAAGTGAAAGACAAGATTAGGAAAGATGGAAAAGATAGAAAGAAGGATGTAGTTGGTCTTCCAGGAATCTTCTCCTTGCTTCCTTGTAGCTTTCTCATTGCTGTGATGACTTCATTGCAATTTGTAGAGTTAATGGTTGTGAAGACTTGAAGGTGTTGACAGCATCCATGGTGGTCTTGAATATAACTTAGTCATCATGAGGTCTAAGAGAAGAAGGGAGAAAAGAGAGAAGGGAAGCTAGACTTAGAAAATGTAGCTGGTTGGTCTTCATGAATTTCTTCTAAGTGCTTCTACTCCTTGGAGATGCTTCTGCAGTCTTGTTTTTCTTGGCTAAGTCCGTCATTCGCCTTCTAGCTCCATGTTCAAAATCCCAAGTATGACAATCATGGGATGAAGAACTTTTATTTTCTAAGTATTTCTAAATGCATAACACTTCTCAAAACTGTCGGAGAGACACAACGACGGTGCTCACCGGGCCTGGAGAGGAACACCCACGACAGAGATAGACACCGGCCCGTACCCAGGTTCACGGCCCTCAGGAGGAGGTAACACCGCTACTCCTGCTTGTCAGTATTGCACTGCAGAAGTTACAGTACAATTGAGCTTGTCGAGGGCTCTCTTGAGGCAGTTTGTGCTTGGAGAGGGACGAAATGGTCGTCTTCCTCCTCAAGCCGAAGGCTATCCTACTAGGTGGGCTAGGGTTTACAAGTGTTTAGCAAGCACTTGGCCGACCCCTCGCTACGGTGGAGCTCTCCCTCCTTTTATAGGCAGCACGGGCGTCTTCCTTACGCAGGGCGCCCGAGGTGGGCTCCAAGACATCAGTGGTGGGGAGGAGTTGGAGTCCACCGTTGCCGAATTCTCCATGGACGCGGTCCATCAGCGATAAAGTTGTGCGCGGTGGCCGACAGGCTGTAGACCACGCAGAATGACTTGCAGGGGCTGCAGTTATCGTGGTGGAGCCCACGATGACGATCTTTTTGGAGCATTGCGCCGTCCAGCCGCTTTATCACCAGAGAGGAAAGTCCCACCTTTCCTGGCGCAGGCGGCGCAACTTTATTGACTCCTTTATCACCGGAATGACAATTAGAGTTCTCGCTTCACCTCTGCGGCCGCTGTAGAGGCCATGTGCGCCCTGCAACACTTCCTCTGCCGCGAAGCTTCCCCACAGGGCCGAATTGGCCTGTGGAGGAATTCCTGTTGACTTCTCTCCAGGCGGGAGGAGTCTCTTGAATCGCAGGTCCTCTCCAGGCCTTCGGTTCCTCTTCAGGCCCTCAAGAGGAGTTGCCTCTCGAGGGTCTTTCCAAGCGGTGGCTTGGTCCTTAGTCGTTTCGTCTGATCTGCCCGCGTGTGAGGCCTGGGGAGAGTGGGCTCTGCACACCCTAGTCCTTACTGGGCCGACAGTAGCCCCCGGGCCCGCGATGGGTGCTGCTGAGCCCATGGGCGCAGGCGGAGCGTCGTGGGCCCAAAATGTCCGGCTGGCCCGAGCCACGCGTCGCTCAGACAAGTAACGGCCGCGCACGATCTGGGGCGTGCGTAGTGGGGGGTCCCACCACGCCCCGGTAACTGCTCCTTGAAGGGACATAAAGCCTGGGCGCCAGAGCAGGGAGCCGTTACTGTTTCCGTTCCTTCTCTCAGAAGACTCCACCATTCTCGAGATCTCCGCTCCCGCTCTCTAGCGCTTTCTTCTCCTTTCGCCTCCAGCGACACACCGAACTCCGGCGATGAGTCCCGCCAAGAACAAGGGCAAGGCTGCCGCGGGAACCTCCTCCCAGGCGGCATGAGACGAGGTTGTGCACGGCGCTGCGCTGCTCGGGGTGCGAGTCAACGACAAGGCGCTCTCCAAGGTCCGCTACCTGGTGGCGGACCGGACCAACGAGCATGGCGCCACCGCGCTCAAGCCGGCTGCGCACGGGAAACGCCGCGAGGGTTTTTCCCGGTCTTTCAGCACTGCGTCTCTACCAGGCTGGTGCCGCCATTCTCTCCATTCCTGGAGGCGGTGCTGGCCTTCTACCAGATTCAGCTGCTGCATCTCCACCCCAACTCCGTCCTCATCCTCGCCGTGTTCACCTACCACTGCGAGGCGTACTTGGGCCTGGAGCCTACGGTGGGGCACTTCCGGTGCTTCTACGCGCTCCGGAACACGGTGAAGAACGAGCGCTCAGGGTGCGTCTCATTCCGCATCATGGACGGCATGGGGAGCGTCTACATCCCCATGTCATGGAACGACGGCAAGGCCGTCACTTAGGTGACGAAGAAGGTGGACGACTTCCGCCAGCGGTTGTTCTTCGTCGGGGTGGAGCAGCCATGCGCCTTCCTCGAGGTCCCCGACGCGCCGCCCATGAAGAATTCCCACTGGGGCAAGGCGCCCTTCGACGGCGCGCGGGATGAGAGCTTGATAGGGCGCCTAAGCTTCCTTCGCGGGGATAGCCTCACGGGGAAAATCATCATGGCGGACTTCGTGACGCGGCGCAGCGCTCTCCTCCAGGCGCACTCGGTGCCCATGTGGATGTACTCCTGCCCTCACGACAAGATGCGGCTCCACCGCGAGGACAACGACAAGGACGCCGTCGACAACGTCCTGTCTGCGCTCTTCATCAACCCGGTGGTGCCTGCCACGGACCGGCTCCCCATCACGCTCTGGCCTCTCCACCAATACAACATGAACGAGCGCTTGGCCATCTTGGATGGGATGCCCCTGTTTAGCCCGGTGGGCCAGGCGGGGAAGGAGGTGCCTGTGCCGGTGGTGCAGGAAGCGGAGGGAGCAGACTCTCCCTCAGCCTTGGGAGCCGGGCGAGGCGAGGAGGAGGCTGCGGCAGGGGAGGTGTCCTCTTCGAGGCCTGGGCCCTTCACTGACGAGATTTGCGACATCTCGTCAGGTGATGACGACGCATTCGTGGTGGCGCCCTCGCACCTCGTGGAGGAGGAGGACGAGGAGAGGAGGCCTCTGACGCGGAGGCTACTCTAGGGCGGCACGAGCCACGCACCAAGGCGGCCGTGGAACGGTCTAGGGCGAGGCCGTCCGACGTCCCCTCCAAGAGGAAAGCCGTGGCGTCTCCGGAGGGGTCTGGTGCCAGGGCCACGCCCTCCTGGCGCTCGCCAGGCTTGGCGCGGGTTGACACCGACGCTCAGCCGTCCGGGTAAGTCCTCTGCCATCGGTCTCTTGGCTCTTGCTCTTTTTCCCTTTATCCTTTCTTGAAGGTGTTTTCCTGGTTTTTGTCAAGGATCTTGTGCCTGCGAAGCGCCGTAAGCTTCACAAGGCAGCAGATGTGAAGAGAGCCACGGCTGAGGCCGTGGTTGAAGAGGCCACGAGGCCTGTGGAGACGGCCGACACAGGCCCAACTGAGGAGGTGCCTCAAGGGGAGGCGCCTACGGCAAGGGCGGAGGCTGCTGCGCCTCAGGTGGAGGAGGCCGCGCGTCGCCCATAGGCCTCTGCGGCGCCTCCTGAGCCAATGTGGTGTAGGCTCCGAGGAGAGGGTCGCTTCCCCTCCTCGCGCTCCTGCACCGTCTCGCGCGACTACGCTGCCTCGGGCGACTATGCCACATCGCAAGCCAACTCCACCGCGCGATCCAAAACCAGCCCGCGCGGTTACGCCGCCGCGTGTCCCCTCGCCTCCCGCGCAGCCATAGGCGGAGGCTGGCCAGCAGCCACAAGGCGATGGCGAGACTGCGGGTGGAGCCCCTCCATCTCCGCCCCGTTCTGCTACAGAGGACGAGCGCCATGCTGGCCTGGGCGGCGAAGCTGCTTTCGGCGCTGCCGGGGACGGAGTGCTGCCTAGCCCCCAAGTGCGCTCCGAGGCCAGGTTCTCAGGCCTCGACGCCCGGGCTAGGCCCTCCGCGAGCCGAGACCTGGTCCTTAGCGACTGGGACTGGAGCGCTGGGCACCGCGAGGTCGCCTTCCGCCTAGTGAGGGACTCCCTAGTGGGCTTGGTGGCGCAACTCGCCCTCGAGGAAGTGCAGATGGCCAAGCAGCGCGAAGAGCTTGCAGGGGCATGGGCGTCCTTCCATGCGGAAGTCGAGGCTCCTCGCCAGGAGGACCTGGCTTTGCAGGCCGCATGCAAGGAGGCCACCCGCTTCGCCAACGAGGTCCGCGAGGGGGCCATCCGTGACGCCTCCGAGCTCCTTACACCCCTCCAAGAGGAGCGTGAAGCCGCTGTTGAGCTTCTGGCCGCGGCGCCGGCCGAGAGCGAAGCTATGGAGGGCTCGTTGGCGCAAAAAACGCCGCGAGCTGGGTCAGCTGGAGACCCAGCTGCACTACACCCACCAGGCCACGCAGGAAACCCTGGAGGAGGACCGCAAGGGCCTTGCCGAGCGCGAGCGGCAGCTAGTGTGACGCCCGAAAATCGATACTATGTAGATTTAAGTGCTCCCGCCGAAATCCGCATAATAACGATTTTTGGTCGCCCACCAGACATAATGTGCACGCCGAAACATGCGCATTATGTGGGTGGAATTGTGATATCATTACAACAGTTCCGATACATCCACAAATACAACAGGAGATATAAAATACAACAACGACTCGAACGAGTCAAGATACAAATATTATAATACATAGATTCAAATGATAGCGGAAGAAAAATAGTATCCGACTACGGATAAGATGCAAATTGGACTAAGAGTCTTGAAGATAAGCGATGGCACCATATTTTTGCCCAGCCAAGCCGGAGGGATTCCCAAGCTAACGTCGTCTCACTTCAAACCTGTTGACTGCACATAAAGCACATCCCAAAAGAGTGTCAGGGCACTCCATGGCAAGCAAAACCGACTTGCCTACTTTCTACACCATCTCCCAAAATATAGGGGAGGTGGACTTAGCGGCAGCAGCACTAGCAACCTAGAGAGACACGTTATAACTTCCGTCTAATCAGAGAGGGATAACAGAGCGCATAAGATAACCAACTACTACTAACACCAAACATAACTCATTCTCGAATTAACCACCCTCAACCAAGTATGAGTAAGCAATTCGGGAAACTCACACGTTGAACAGTTTTAATTACCATTTATGGTGAAAGTAATTCTATATTACTAGTCAGGTTAATTAACAATGATTAGGTGTAAGTTGTCTAGATCTTGTTAGCCAGCATCATCACCAAAACGTCCATAACCGTGGACACGGCTCATCGATAAGATTATACCCTGCAGGGGTGCACTACTGGACCCATACTCGCATGATCAACCCAGTCAAAAACACTAGGGCCTTTCAACCCAACTCTTTTCCTTCACCGCAACAAGTCCAGGAGCCACGGGAGCTATGCTGGTCCCGGCCAAAAGGGTGCGGACTCCCGCAGGACACAGCCCTCCGCACCAACAGGCCGCGCCCTATATGCATGTAACAAGGCACACCGCCAAAGTAAAAATACTACACTAGTATCATCAATTGCATATGAGACAAATGGAAAACCCGAACTAGGTGTAGCTCCCGGACAAGTCGAAGTTCCAGTCAAAGTCGAGGGGGGCTGCATAGGGCCTCCCACAAGTGGTTAGTGCGCTCAAAATTGTTTCCGAGGACAAAATCTCAGTTCCTAGGTCGACACTTAGCAGAACAAAACACCTCGCAAGGCCTTCCGCCTGGTGCCTTATCATTTAATTATAATACCCCAATATAAAACAACATTTTATTAAGGTAGAATATTCTATCAAGCTAAGCATATGAAATAGAAGACCAACAGACGACTCGCACAACCAACTCTAAGCATGAGCTACGACTCGCAAGGCCAACAGATAAACATGCAACAGGTATTAGGTTGTGGGGATAAAGCTGTATGGGCTGCAGGATAAAGAAGTGATGGGATCGCGATAAAGAATCGAATACTAGGGTAGCAGAGATCAACGACAGGAATGAAAGACAATGTATAGGTTAACAAGCAAACTTTGCTTGCCTGGAATCCCGCATGGAAGCAGATCTTGTCGTTGCTCACACATCTCAACGTCTTATCCACGAAGAAGCAACAAACACTGTAAAGCGCAAAAGATGCATTTTACAACTACGGCAAAAGATTCAGCATGATGATACAAGAATGATGCATGGCATGGCAAGATGCAATACAATGCAGGTAATCCAAATTATGCGGGAAAACAATCCCGGCAATTAATATTTAGGTGCAAGTTATTTATTTACCAGCAATATTAACTGTTGGTTAACATGGTAACACATGGCATGGGTGATCTAATTAAATTAAATGGAATAGGGCATTATATATTTATTACCCCTCACATTCCATATTTAATCATTTAGTTGCATTTGTTAAATTAAACTAATCAATAAAATTAAATGATGCAAAATGGTATAAGGATGGCATATTATTGTTTATTGCATTTTTCTGATATAAAAACATATAAAGATTATTTAATTTGGAGTTATAGAAATAAAGTTATTGACAAATTAAGTTTGGGGGTGTTTCTGCAAATAGGCAGGGACCTGTTGGTGAGGAAACAGTGTCGGTGGGGACCTATGCGTGGGAACCATAAAGGCAGGGGGCTAGGGGTAATTTTCCCAGAAGCTCTGGTCACTGACGGGTGGGACCCGTATGTCGAAAGAGAATAAAAAGGGGGGCATTTTTATTCCAGCGCGCCCGCTGGGATTTGAACTCGGGTCTCCGGCCGAGAGAGGGATAGGTAGTGCTAACCACTAGGACGGACTGGTGTTGGTGTTACACTCTGTTACGGAAAAGTACATGAGGTGTGCTCTCGCTCCTAACTGAAGACAAAGCTTCAGTTTTTTAGACACAGGCAGCGACGGACGACGGGAGCAGCAGACCTCCGGCTGCTCCTTGCGTGCGTGAGGGCTGAGCGGAAAGCCTGGTGTGTGGTGTGTGCGGTTGTGGGAAGGAGAGAGAGCAGGGGCAAGGGGCAGAGGAGGGGCGTCGTATCGATGAGGAGAAGAGCACGGCGAGCTGCTCGGTACGTTCATGGAGGTCAAAGGAGGAGGCGAGGATGAATACGGCGAACACGTCATCGATTTAAGAAGGGGAGAGAGGGAAACAGACCGGGAGCTCACAGCGGAGGAGGTCGGGGCAGTGGTTCGGCTCGGGACGTCCGGAACGCCGGGAATCCGCGGCGGAGGCCCGCCGGCCGTGGTGACGGAGAGGACGAGGCCGACGGTGCGGCAGCCCCCGACTCGATTCTCCGGCTTGGGGGACGAAGACGACGAAGGCGGTGCTTCAGGAGCCCTCAGCGGACCCTCGACGCCGGTGAAACCGTGGGGTAACGGCGAGGTGCCTCTCCGGTGGAAAAAAATCTTTGGGGAAAGAAGCATGGAGGAGAGGGAGAAGAAAAAGAGGGGTCGGCGGCGGCGCGAGGGAGAAGAGAGGGTAGGGTTAGGGTTCGGGCAGAGGAGAAGGGGGCCAGGCTATAAGGGAGGGGGTGGAGCACGTGGTGGGGGAGGAAGCCATGGCTCTCTCTCTGCCTCGCTGTAAAGCGAGGAAGAAGACAAGGGAGGAGGAGCAGTGGGCCAGTGGTGGGCCTTGGAGATGGGCCAGGGAAAGGGGTTTCGGCCCAGAAGGGTTTTTCTGTGTTTTTTTATATTTCTTTTCTTTTTTATTCTTTTCGGTTTTTTGTGTTTTTAAGCAAAATAGAAAAGAAGAGAGAAAGAAACATTTTGCAAAAATAAATAGTTTTAAAATATACAATTTAACATATTAGTTTGAATATTTGAAAAGAAATTAAAATACCACATTTAAATTAATTTTATTTGAAATTAGATTTAAAAGTGGAATTTGAATTTGAAAGGTGTGATTCAAATTTAAATACAATAAAATAAATGAATTAACAAAAGCATGATGATATGATGACATGATGATGCACAAAAGAAAAACAAGAAAAATCTAATTGGGGGTAAATCCCGGGATGTTACAGCTAACCCTCAAGGAGAGGGAAGTGCGGCTACGCGACGAGCAGCGGCTTCAGGCGCAGAGCGAGGTCGCCACACAGCGCGAAGAGCTCGAGGCGCGTGAAGGGGACCTGGCCCAGGCGCTCCAAAAGTACGACGAGAATGTCGCCGCCCAGAAGCGCGCCCTGGAGTGCTTCGAGCAGCGGTACGTCGAGAAGAAGAAAGAGGCGGATGACGCCCTCCTGGAGCGCGAGAAGCAGTACACGCTAGCTAAAGCCCAGGAGTTCCACGACTCGGCCAAGAAGCAGGAGGACCGCTTAGAGGCCAAGCACGCTGCTGATGCCTAGCGGATCGTGGAGCTCGAGAAGGCCAACTCCAAGCTCGAGGCCAGCCTCCAACGCGCCAAGGAAGCTCGACGCCTGGGGGAGGAGGGCCGCAGCGCAGCCGTCCAGGACCTCAACGCCCTTGTCAAGGACATGGAGGAGAAGGTGGCTCCCGCGGCGGAGTAGGCGGCGGAGGCTGCCCACACAGCGCAGGCGGCTCGCGTGCTCACTAAGCAGTGGGAGCGCATGTTCCAGGCGCTGGTGGCCAGGCACCAGGGGCAACGAGCTCGCAGCCCAGCTGGGCGCGGAGGTGCCACACTCTTGGGCGTGGTCATGGATCGCCTCTTCACCAACCTCCGGCTCCTCACGCCAGGCTTCGACCTCGCGACCGTGACCGATGCTCGTTAGGGAGAAGACGTGCGGCGGGTCTCCAAATCCCTCCGCGAGAAAGTCGGTGCATTCTGCAACCGATTCAAGCACGCGGAGGTTGCTGGAGAGGACGACGAGGAGGAGGATTCATCTGCCGAGACAAAGGAGGGTGCCATAGAGGAGGTGCACGATGGTGCGGACTCCGCCTAAGCTCTGACCGTTGCGCTTGTGTGCGCTTGTATCTGAAAAAGTTTCATGTTTAGACATCATGCGACTTTTGGGCATGTAATATATTCCCTCGTTTTCCATTTGCTTTTATCTTGTGTGCCCCTCGAGGGGTCCCTCTTGTCTGAGTTTCATGTCTATTGATTCTCTGCGTCGTTAGGACCCGTCTCTTCGTGCCATGACTCTGCCACTTCGGTATGATAGAGCAATGACTCAGCAAAGCCGGGGGGAGTTTAGGCCTAGGAGAGGTAAGAGCCCTGATTCGCGATGCTCAGGTGCCCCCCTTAGACGTACGAGTAGTCCATGAAGTTAAAGGGAAAACGAAATCGCTTGAGGAACAAACGTGCGCTTGCGAAGCAAAAGGCTCTTGAAATATGGGCGCGAGACTTAGCTTCTCGAGGCTTTCGCCCTGTAGAGGTTTTCGCTTGGCGAGGAGGTCCTCTCTACGGTTTTTCCCTTCTGCCTCCTCAGGCTTGTGGGGCCATTTCTTCCCTGTAAATGTTAGAGGGGCGAACCCAAACGCTTATACACGGTGCTGGGGACTCGTGCGCGCTTATAGGTCCCCTCAGGCGTTCCTCGCCAGGAGAGTAACTACCAAGGTCCTTTGTAGAGATGGCGTGTTTGTGGGAGCTTGCCCTCCAGACAGAGCTCGGACCCTTGGGTTTTGCAGTGCTGCTGGTGTGTCATTTGAGGCACTGGCACCGTACTCAGCCCCCGCTCGCGAGGTGCGCATGTGGGGAGATATTAGCGCACATTTCAATAAAGTAATGCCGAAATTAAACTCACCACCAAAAATTATATAGCGGCGCCTCACCGCAAAGTTCACTTAGGAACAAAATTGTCTCATTAGGCTTGGAGTTGCCAAGTTAATTTTTTGACCATGTCGAGGCATGGGGACCACCCATTAGTGGCAGAGACTCTCTACGGCCTGATGTGGCTCGTTACAAGGAGAGCTCGGAGGTTTAAGCCGTGAGCTTTTAACCCCTAGAGACAAAAAATGCTTGGAGGTTGAGTCGTAAGCTTCCTCTACTGCCAGATGTCTTAACGTGACAATGATCACGTTTGCTTTTTATCCTTCTGGAGACAAAAATGCTTGGAGGTTGAGCCGTAAGCTGCCTCTTCCGCTAAATGTCTTTACGTGACAATGATCACGGGCGTGACAATGATCACGGGTAGAACTTGCGCATGTGCATGATGTTCCACGGGTTCTTGACGGGGATGCCGTCTTGAGTTTCAAGGCGAGCCGCGCCAGGCCTGGCGATGTGGGTGACCCTGTAGGGGCCTTCCCACATAGGTGACAACTTGTGGAGGCCTTCCCTGGAGAGGATTTGCCTGAGGACGAGATCGCCTATCTCCAGCGTGCGTGAGCGCACGTTGCGGCTGTGGTAGCGTCGTAGGTCCTGCTGGTATTTTGCCGCCCGGAGGGCGGCACGGCGGTGTAGTCCCTCGAGAAACAGCAGGTCGTCGTTGTGGAGGTCTTCTTGCTCGTCCTCGTTAAAGGAAAGGACCCGTGGGGATCCATGCTTTGTCTCTGTGGGGAGGACTGCTTTGGCTCCATAGACGAGGGCAAACGATGTTTCTCCCGTAGGCTTGGGTGGCGTTATGCGGATGGTCAGAGCACCGAAGGGAGCTCGCCGATCAGCCCTTGCCGTGGCCTTTGAGGACGTCGAAGTTCCTGGTCTTTAGGCCCTTGATGACTTCTGCATTTGCTCGCTCAGCCTGGCCATTGCTCTGTGGATGAGCGACTGAGGCGAAGCAGAGTTTTATGCCCATTATCTCGCAGTAAGCCCTGAAGATGCCACTGGTGAATTGCGAGCCATTGTCGGTGATGATGCGATTAGGCACTCTGAAGCGGCAGACCAGGCCTCTAATAAATTTCACCGTCGCGCCTGCTGGGATTGTGCGTGTCGCCTCCACCCCGGGCCACTTGGTGAACTTGTCGATGGCCACGAAGAGGTAGCGATATCCCCCTTGCGCTGTTGGGAATTGTCCCAAGATGTCCAGCCCCCAGACCGCGGACGGACAGGAGAGCGGAATGGTCTGAAGTCCCAGCGCGGGCTAATGGATTTGCTTGGCGTGGAATTGGCAAGCTTCACATGCTTGGACGATGTCAACTACATCTTGAAGTGCTTGAGGCCAGTAAAAGCCACTCCTGAAGACTTTGCCTGAGAGGGTGCGGGCGCACGAATGGTGGCCGCACTCCCCGCTGTGGATGTCCTTGATCAGCATTTTGCCTTCTTCAGCAGGAAACACACTTGAGTGCGATGCCATTTGGGGATTTTGCCTTCTTCAGCATTTTGCTTGCGGTAGAGATTTCCTTTGAGGATGTGGTAGTATTTTGCCCGGCGGGCAATTCGCTCCGCTTCAACATCTTCCTCGGGAAGGATCCCTTTGGCGAGGTAGTCTTTGATCTCGTCTATCCAGCCTGTTTCTTGATGCACCGCTGTGAGCAACAGACGCTCCCCTGTAGGGGGTCCGCAATCGGGAGCCCCAGTTGCAGGTGGTGGCGGGTGCGCTCCGTCTGTGCTTGCGGGCATGGCCTCTTGAGGCTGTTTTATGGATGCTTCGACGAGTCTCTCTTCAAAGACGCCTGGCATCTGAGCTTGCCTTCTCGATGCGCGCTTGGCGATGTCATCGGCCTGTTGATTTTCCTTTCTTGGGATGTGCATCAGCTCCATGCCCCTGAAGTGCTTCTCAAGCCTGCCGACCTCTTCAAGGTATGCGGCCATATGGTCGTCCTTAGGCTTGTAGCTCTTATTGGAGAAGTTGACGAGCAGCTGGGAGTCGCACTTGATGAGTAGGTGCTTGATGCCCAAGGAGATTGCGGCACGTAGGCCAGCTAGCAGGCCCTCGTACTCAGCAATGTTATTGGAGATCTTGTCGATTCCGAAGCACAACTGGACCGCATAATAGAGCTTGTCGCCCTTTGGCGAGATCAGGACAACGCCGGCCCCGCCATGGCGGCAAGCGAAAGCTCCGTCAAACTTCATGGTCCAGTGGCTAGGCATTTTGTCTCCAGAGTGCTCTTGTTCTACTCCTAGAGGCTCTTCGGGTGTTGGAACGGTCCATTCGGCGAGGAAATCTGCCAGCGCTCTTCCTTTGATTACCCTTGTGGTATCGAAGCGTAATATGAATGGCTGTAGCTCTATGTTCCATCCCGTGACACGATCTGTAGCGTTAGGGTTGCGCAGGATTTGCTCCAGAGGGAATGAGGTAACCACCGTGATGGGGTGCCCCTGGAAGTAGTGTCGCAGCTTTCTTGAGGCGATGAGGAGCGCGATGAGGAGCTTCTGCTGCATTGTGTACCGCTCGCGAGCATCGCGTAAGACTGTACTGACGAAGTAGACAGGATGCTCGACAAGAGTTGTCAGTTTAGTCTTGGCTCACTCTACCTGAGGAGGCTCTGTAGGGTCCTCACGGGGGTTGTCCTGTGGAGGCTCTTCAGGGCCCTCAAGGGGGTTGGCCTATGGAGGCTCTTCAGGGCCCTCAAGGGGGTTGGCCTATGTAGGTTGACTTGGGGCAGGCTCTGCTTGTGGCTCCGGGCCTGGCGGTGGGTTTGTGTGGCCTCTGCCTTTGTCAAGCTCTTCGTCAGGCGGTTTTTCCTTTGGAGTGGTTGCACTCTTCTTTTGGAGTACTGGCTCTTCTCTTTCCACCACCAGGACGGCCCTGGCGGTCTGTGGAGTGGCTGATAAATACAGCTTCAGGTGCTCGCCTGTCCTTGGGGCAACCATGACTGGTGGGCTGGCCAGGTTCTTCTTCAAGTCCTCAAAGGATTTTTCCGCTTCAGGCGTCCACTTGAAGGTGCCAGTTCTCTTCATGATCTTGAAGAATGGCAGAGCTCTCTCGCCAAACTTGGAGATGAATCGACCCAAGCTGGCCATGCAGCCTGCTAGGCATTGCATATCCTTGAGGCGGCGTGGAGGTTGCATTTTCTCTATGGCCTTGATCTTGTCAGGGTTTGCCTCTATGCCTCGGTGGGACACGAGGAAACCAAGCAATTTGCCTGAAGGCACTCCGAAGACGCACTTGGCGGGGTTGAGCTTGATGTTCACCTTGCGCAGGCTGGCGAAGGTCTCTTCAAGGTCACTGAGAAGAGTATCTCCCTCTCGAGACTTGACGACAATGTCATCGACGTAAGCTTCGGCATTTCTGCACATTTGCTCGCCAAGTGCTATCCTCATGAACCTCTTGGAGGTGGCGCCAGCGTTTTTCAGGCCGAAAGGCATGCAGACATAGCAATATACACCACAAGGGGTGAGGAATGTTGTCTTCTCCTCGTCTTCCTTTGCCATTTTGATCTGGTGATAACAAGAGAAAGCATCGAGGAAGCAGAGGAGGTCGCAGCCTGCCGTGGAGTCCACGATCTGGTCGATTCTTGGCATGGGATAAGGGTCTCTGGGCAGGCCGTGTTGACATCAGTGTAGTCGATGGAGAGGCGGCCTCCTCCGGTGGGTTTTGGGACGACCACGACGTTGGAGAGCCAAATGGGGTGCGCGACTTCGCGAACGATATTTGCCGCTTTTAGCTTCTCGACCTCTTTGACGATGAACGCTTGCTTCTCGGGGGCTTGCTTTCTTGCTTTTTGCTTGACGGGGCGTGTGTTTGGACACACGGCTAGGTGGTGCTCGATCACCTCCCTCGGTACACCGGACATATCTGACGGGGTCCATGCCAACATGTGAGAGTTTGCCCGGAGGAAGGCGACGAGCGCGCTTTCCTATTTGGGAGGCAGAGCAGCGCCAATGGTGACGCTAGCCCCCGAGCCTTCAGCCCTCGAGCTGCTGGAGCTTAGA
Organism: Poa annua; assembly: GCA_026929855.1. Classification (NCBI taxonomy): domain Eukaryota; kingdom Viridiplantae; phylum Streptophyta; class Magnoliopsida; order Poales; family Poaceae; genus Poa; species Poa annua. The sequence continues at coordinate 159,771,651 of CM049427.1, read as the reverse complement.
GAGACTTTCTTTGTGGCGGCTGGCTCCTGGGAGAACAAATGCTTCTTCTTCTTGGGTCTCTCGAGAAGCTCCTTGTCCTCATCCGCAGGGAATTCCATGGCGGCCGCCTTGTAGACTATCTCAATAGCGCGCGTAGCATCCAGGACATGTCCACGTATGGTGATGGTGCCAGCGCTGCCGGGAATCTTGACCATGTTGTAGGCATGATGCGTGACAGCCATGAACTTCGCGAGGGCGGGGTAGCCGAGGATGGCACTGTACGGCAAGCCGATGTGTGTAGCGTCGAAGTCGATGTGCTCAGTGCGGTAGTTTTCCTCGCTGCCGAAGGTGACGGCAAGCCTGACCTGCCCCCAGAGTCTCGATCGAGCCGCTGGTGACTCCCGTGAAGGGCCTAGAGGGCATGAGCCGCTCGTAGGGCACTTGAAGCGCTTCGAACGTCTCGATTGAGATGACATTCAGGCCTGCTCCGCCATCGATGAACGTCTTGGAGACGGCGATGTTGTCGATGGTGGGGCTGCAGACCAGCGGGAGGGTTCCACAATCTTGATGGACTTGGGGTGGTCCTGAGCGTCGAAGGCGATGGTGTACAGTGACCATTTGAGTGGCCTCGAGGTGTCGAGGCTGGGGAGGGCGGCGTTGAGCTCGCGAGCGAACTCCTTGAACTGATTGTTAGCCACGGCCTCGACCGCGGCTGTTGCTGCCCTCTGCTTGCTCGTGCTCCTTGCTCAGCCTTTTTAGGTCGAAGCAGGTCTATGTAGAGTGACCGCGCCTGTTGTTGTAGATGCAGAATGGACGATGGTCGTCCTTTCTCTCTCCACGCTCCGGAGAGTCCCTGCGGGTGCATTTGGCTATAGGCTTTGCCGCGAGAACCGCGGTGGCCTTGCGCTTGGGCTCCTCCTTCTTCTGGCTCCTCGACCCCTCAGCGGGGTCGTCTCCTCGCGAGGACATTTTGACGAAGAGGAGTCCCTCTTCAGCCTCGGCTCACTTGTCAGCCAAGTCGAACAACTTCACTACAGAGGTGAGCTTGTCCCCTTGAAGTTGGAGACGAACTGCTTGCAGAGCTCCTCCCAAGAGTTCACAGAATCCTCGGGGAGGTTCAGGAGCCTTGACAGCACAGAATCGCGAAGCGCGTGGGAGAACCAGTTAGCCATGACCTTGTAGTCTCCACCTACCGCCTGATGGAGGTGGTGTAGAGCTGCAGGAACTCGATGGGGTTGATGGAGCCGTCGTAGCCCTTTGGGAGAGCCGGCCTAAACTTTGGGGGCCAGACCACGCGGCGCAGGGAGCGGGTGAACGTCATGCAGCCTGTGGCGTATGTGGCGACCCCGTGCTGCAGCGCGCTGCGGTTCTGCTGGCCTGCCTGGCCGATTTCTTCCACGAGGCGGTTCTGGCGGTTGCGCTGGAGTTCCATCCCCACGCGCGTGTGTGGCGCAGTGCGCTGCACGATCAGGCAGTCGTGAGGTGAAGACGCGTGGGGGCAGCCCTCTGCGTCGCAGACGGTATACGCCCTGGTGGAGGCGGAGGCGCGTCAGGCGCAGCCGTGCCCGCGAGGGAGGGGTGCACGACGGACTGCGACGGTGCGGGGCGAGTCATGGCGATGCTGACGAGAGGGTTAAGGCGCTCCAGCCACTGCTTGTGAGCCTCAGCAGTAGGGTCCGTCCTCCCTGGGTCGGAGCCGCTTGGACGCTGCGTCGGGTGCGACGACTGCGCGTCCTCCCGGTGCTCGGAGTTGTGCTCGGGCTCCTCCACATGAGGGCCGGAGTTGGCGCGCTCCTCATGGAGGGGACGTCCCCGCCGTCCGCGAGCGGCCGTGGCGCCGGACGTGGTGCGAGCTCCTTCTAGCGCGCTTCTGTTGGCACGGACGACGCGAGTGGCGCGGGTGTTCGCCATGGCGCGGAGGCGACTCGAAGGTCGTTGACGCGACTCAATCCCCTACCTGGCGCGCCAAATGTCGGAGAGTGACTCCCACGGAACAGGTGTAGTCACACCGTAAAGAGTAGTTCGAGAAGGGGATTGAACACGGAGGTCAAGCGACCCTCGAGAGACACGACGACGGTGCTCGCCAGGCCTGGAGAGGAACACCCACGACAAAGATAGACACCGCTCCGTACCCAGGTTCACGGCCCTCAGGAGGAGGTAACACCGCTACTCCTGCTTGTCAGTATTGCACTGCAGAAGTTACAGTACAATTGAGCTTGTCGAGGGCTCTCTTGAGGCAGTTTGTGCTTGGAGAGGGACGAAATGGTCGTCTTCCTCCTCAAGCCGAAGGCTATCCTACTAGGTGGGCTAGGGTTTACAAGTGTTTAGCAAGCACTTGGCCGACCCCTCGCTACGGTGGAGCTCTCCCTCCTTTTATAGGCAGCACGGGCGTCTTCCTTACGCAGGGCGCCCGAGGTGGGCTCCAAGACATCAGTGGTGGGGAGGAGTTGGAGTCCACCGTTGCCGAATTCTCCATGGACGCGGTCCATCAGCGATAAAGTTGTGCGCGGTGGCCGACAGGCTGTAGACCACGCAGAATGACTTGCAGGGGCTGCAGTGATCGTGGTGGAGCCGACGATGGAGATCTTTTTGGAGCGTTGCGCCGTCCAGCCGCTTTATCACCAGAGAGGAAAGTCCCAGCTGTCCTGGCGCAGGCGAAGCAACTTTATTGGCTCCTTTATCAACAGAATGGCAATTGGAGTGCTCGCGTCACCTCTGCGGCCGCTGCAGAGGCCATGTGCGCCCTGCAACACTTCCTTGGCCACGAAGCTTCGCCATAGGGCCGAATTGGCCTGTGGAGGAATTCATGTTGACTTCTCTCCAGGCGGGAGAAGTCTCGGGAGAGTCTCTTGAAGCGCATGTCCTCTCCAGCCCTTCGCTTCCTCTTCAGGCCCTCAAGAGGAGTTGCCTCTCGAGGGTCTCTCCAAGCGGTGGCTTTGTCCTTAGTAGTTTCGTCTAATCTGCCCGCTTGTGAGGCCTGGGGAGAGTTGGCTCTGCACACCCCAGTCCTTACTGGGCCGACAAAAACACTATCGAAAATAAATCTAAACAAAATACTTACCAAAATAAGGGAGAAGTTTTCCTATGAGAGGTATAACAATACAATAAAATAAGTTATGCATGCAATGCACTTTTTAATCATAAGAAACATTATAATAATTTTTGTGCTTTTTATAAAGGGCGCCGTATCCTATGAATCCGTCCGTTTCGTGTATCCGTGCATCCGGAGATTTCCAGCCGGCCGATCTTAATCGTAGCTTCAGAGCTGATTCCGCTGCAATCTTCCAAAGACACGCCCGCAAACTCGATATCTCAGCCGGCAAATTTGCACAGACACCCCTGTCAAGCTCTGCCGTCCGCCGACACAAGAACCTGACATCGCGATTGGCTACAGCTCCATCTCCTGACGCGGGCGTTGTCTTCTTCCCAGCGAGGTGCGCACGTCAAGCGCTGAGCCGCTGACTCGATCTTCTCCTGGTGCTAAGTCGCCGATCGATCTTCTGTATTGCTAAGGCGCCTCGCAGGGAGTAGCTAGCTCCCTTCATGGCAGCATCCCATGGACTTCTGGCCAGTGACATGCGTGTGGTGTTGATTGATGAGATGCAATCTAGAATTCTACGTCCCTGATCCTTAAGTTCGACCTGAGCATTTTTTGCATCAACAAAGCGGAGAGGACCCTCTAAAATAAGAGTATAGTAGCAATTCGTATCATGGTAAAGTTGTGTTGTGTATCTCGCGATGGGCAGCGGGCAGCCACATACCCTGGCTAGGGCGACAGAGATCAAGGACATCGATCAAAGAATGGCTTATCGCTCCCAGCAAGGGCGAGCACGGATGTATATCGCTGACTTGGAGCCGAGATCGGCGTCGTCGCCCTTCGCCGTGGTAGCATATACGAACTGCAATCGATCGGATGGAGGATTGGAGTGATAGAGATCGATAGGGGTGTCTTTGGAAGATTGCAGCAGAATCAGCTCTGAAGCTACGATTAAGATCGGCCGGCTGGGAATCCCCGGATGCACGGATACACGAAACGGACGGATTCATAGGATACGGCGCCTTTATAAAGTATGCATGAAGCTATAAATGCAATTTTAATTCATTTCTATTATAGGAAAATATAATAAAAGGGGTAAATACAAGATTAAAGTTTTATGTGATTAAATTTTTATAATTTTTTTTATAAATAGCGCTATAGACATAGGAGATTTAAATAAATTTATAGCGATTGGGTTTACTCCAAAATAATGTTTTTATCAAAAGTTATGTAAAAATAAGTCAAACTATTCAAATTAAACATATAATTGTTAAATCATCAAAATAATACTCAAAAACATTTTATAACAGAGGCATCATATAACACATATTCTAAGGTTTCAGAAACAATTTTATTTACACTTTTGGACTTATGGATTTAAAGTTGTGACAAATTTACTCAAATTATTAATTTGAAATTCGACTAATTTAAACTAAGCCAAATTTGAATTCCAACAGAACTAAAATATTCTACATGTCGAGAGCTTTTCAAAAGTATAAAGTTTGTTAAATTTGGCCAAACCAGTAAAAAGTTATAATAGATCTAAAATACAGGGGCTATTCTGTAAAACTGCCAATTTAATCTAAATAGAGAAAATAAAATCCACGCGACGCTGACTGGATCTGACGTGGCTGCCGACGAGGCGTGACGAGGCTTCCACGTGGCGTCTCCTGACTCGCTAATACCGGTTCGGATAATGAATCTATTGTGGACCGAGGGATCGAGATCGGACGGCTCAGATCTAATGACCAGAGACTAACGGCGCTAGGTCACCGGAGTCTCGCCGGAGATGGTTCCCACGACGGCGGCACGCACGGCGCTGAGCGTTCCTAGTAATCTATAGGCTACGGGGAAGAACAGAGCATACCATATCGAAGAGGAGGCAGAGGCGGTCTAGATGGCGAGCTTGGTGACTGCGGCGTGCTCCGGTGCTCCTCCAAATCCTCGCCAGAGTTGCGCACGGCGGAGGATTGCTTTGGACGTGGATGCACAGCTTGATTCGCTACGAATAAAATTCCCGCGCCTTGTGAGAAACATGCGCAAGACAATAATAAGAAGGAGGGGAGTGGAGAGGAGGCTCGAGGTGGTCTCCGTTCACCGGAATCGGAAGGATACGGCGACGGCAATGGCAGCGGTTCAGGGATGAATCCGAGTAGCCTGGGGGCTCTCGTTTTAGGGTTCCTGGGGGAAATGAGAGAGGAGAGGCAGGGGTACTAATAGGAACGCCCGAGATGGTTTAAGATCGCTTAATTTGTGTGAATCAAACGGAAATGGAAGGAGGGAAATCGGGGGCGAGAATCTCGGCTGGAGCTTGAAGAAGGCTCGGGCTGACAGGTGGGTCCCCGATGTCAGGGATTTTTCTTTTCTCCTTTTCTATTTCCTTTATAACTTTTGATTTAGGACTCCAATTTAAGTCAAATTAATTTCTAAAAAATTGTAAAAATCATATCTTTGTGTTAAAACATTAGTGGGCAAGTTTTGAACACTTTTGAAAAATAATATTTTGAAATATTCATAAAATACAAATTTGCCCATTTAGGTCAGCTTTAGAATTAGGGATTTAATTAATTCATTTGGGGTTAAATAAAATTTATGAAATTACCACAATCATATATGGTTGATATTAAGTTATTTAAAACTCATTTTCATACCAAGCATATTTTATGCAAAGTTAAGTTTGAAATTGATATGCATTATTTGAAACTCTATGAAAATGCATAAGGGAAAATATTTCATTCTTTATGTAGACTTTATTCATGAAAACCATTTTACAAATTAGGCATGCTTTTAAATAAATTTAGCACTTTGAAATGGAGATTTTGGGTTTAAGATTTTTAGCTTAAATATAAATATTCAAAATCAACTATTTGGAATAAAACTTTTTATGATGAAGGTGTCTTGGAAAATTTTAAAATACCTTGCCAAATATATTGGTTTTTATTATAATTTTATCATTTCATTTTAATAAAAAGAAAGTTTCAAATTTTCGTGATTATAAAACATTCCAAAATATTGGGATGTTACAGACTACCACCCATACAAGGAATCTCGTACCCGAGATTCGGAGAGGATAGAAAGAGAAAGCAAATGCTTCAAATGATTCTCATAACTCGAGAGGGGGAAAAACTTGCTGTTGACACGGAAACTGCAAACCAGTAAAAAAATGATTCCGCTGGTTGGGAATGCTAGATAGAAGGATAGGTTTGGATCTCCGGGTTTAGGCAACTGGGTTTGAATTAACTAGGTGGGCTTCCATACATAAAAAAGTTTTGTTGGTACTTTAACATTCTAACTGATACAAGAAGATTAAGACAATTCATTACAAGCAACATCTATCAAACATCAAGCAACAAGGTTCAAACACAAATAAACACATACGCGAAAATTTTCAAACTTCTTTTGAGAAACCAAACTAATATTTTATCGAACAAAACACACCAACGTCATGGAGATACAATAATTGATAGTGCTGCCATACCACAATTTGATAGGTAAATACATCATCGGATCTCGGTATTCTAATAAATAAGTGGTCTAGTCTATCTTTTTCTTGAGTGCCTCGAGTTCCTCCTCTACTTCCTTGAGTTCTTCAAGATGCTTCTAGGTGTTGTGAATTCTAAAACAAAGTCTTTCTGCAAGGTACTCGATGGCTTTCCATGCTGCATTTTTTGCTGAATCAAAAAATGATGTGTGAAGTATTGGGTTGGTGAACATGCAGTCACCCTAGTCTTGTGGTCATCTTCTTTTCTCCTGTATAGATGGACTTGCACCCACCAGTACTCTTGGCCTTCATCCATGAAAGGAAAGCCTTTGTATACCGCTTCTCCTTCAAAACCTGAGATCTTCATGTTATCCTTAAGTGCTCTTGGAAACTTCGTTTCACATTCCAAGGTCATGGTCATCACTGGTCCCTTCTTGAGTGATTCAATGAGGCTGGTCATCTAAAAAAAAAAGAGAATATATTTAGAAAGGAAATAGTTAAGATAGTTACAAGAATGATGTTTGAAAAGTTCTTATTTTCAGCAAAATGAAAATATTAGATTTTCAATCCTATGGCGAAATCCTATTTCTATCCAAACTTAGGTATTCGAATCTACATGCAACACAGTGCTCTGATACCATCTGTAGTGTACCTGCACTTAAAATATGGCAAGGTACCTGTGTATAGTGCAAATCCCTGGATCAATTCGTTTGCACACACAGTTTACGATGTAATATCACAACAAAGTATCAATTTTGTTACATCGATGATCCAGACTTAGAAAATATTCTTTACAACTTGCATAGCATAAAGCTAGCACTGAAAGAGTAAACAACAGAAATAAATAGCAGTGAGTCTCCATCATCTTCATGTTGCCACAGGCGAAAACATGTTGGTTGCAGACTCGAAAGCTTTAAACGAAACCTCTCTCGTCCTCTGAACAATCTGCAATAAGAAGAATATTGCAACAACGTGGGTCAGACTCCATTAAAAATGGAGTCTGGCAAGTGACACTATGGTGGACACTTAGAGGAAAAATCTAATAACGTATATGCATATTGGCTAGTTGAGTTCAAGGTTATTTTGCATAAAGCCAATTTTTCCTAACTCTTTGGAAAACACTTTTCTTCTATTCGAGACATCCGTGGCACGAAATCCACTGTGTCATTCTACCCTTGTTCACCTATCAAGTTTTAACTTAGAATTGGAATGGTGGGATCCACGGTTGACGTCCTTGATCAGCTGCTCAAATTGTCCGTACCGGGGACATGGCTAAGTACTTAGTTTTACACTCTGCAGAGGTTGTGCACGTTCACCATTGTACCCATTCAACCCAAACTATCCTCTACACTCTGAAGTAATAAGGAAAGGGAGAAGAATGAGACGAGATCTTTCAGAAGCATTTTCCCTCCCCATCTGGCTTGACCCGTTCCGCCTAACACCCTCCAGAGCCCATAGGCAATGGCTGCACTGGAAGCAATCTTCACTCGGAGTTCTTAAGATCCCTTTGTTCCTTGGGTGGCCATTCACAAGTGCACATACCCAGGAACCATAGACATGGGCTTGAGTAGCCACTCAACTTCGCCTCCGTATACAACCAATCCACCCAGGAGGTTTTTTATTAATTTAGTAGAATTTAGATTTTCACAAAACAACATTTGCATAGCATCAATAATTCTACTAAGTATTACATAGGTACCTAGACACAGGAATAGGGGAATCTAAACATGGCTTGCATAGCAATACTATCCTACACATGCTTATAGAAAAATACTCTACTCATGCATAGAAAAATATTAGGAAGTTTATGAGGTGTGCCACTTGCCTTTGGATGATATCTTTGCGCACAAACTCTTTTCAACGTTATTCGGAGCTCTCCGTTCGATCTATACAATATAGACAAATAACAATACCACAAGCAACATAAAACACAAGATCACAACGCATGCAAACACATACAAAATGAACAAAAAAATTCATAATACTTCTAAGGAAAAATATGTTTATGCATGACGTGCAAAATATTTCTAAGTACTAGAGATGCATGTCATGCCGTGAAAATCTTCTAAGTTAATGCAAGGCAAATATGTTGGTGAAAAATGATTAAGGACTAAGGTCATAGGTTGGACAAAATACTTTGCTATAAATCATCTTGAATAAGCCCTCTAATGGCTTAGTCATGATGTGCATAAATACTTAGAGAAAATACTAAGTCTATTCTTCAAGGTGATCAACAATTATAACAACTCTTTGTAAACTGGATATTCACTATAGTGAGAGAGATAGACACCTGGCCAGCCACTAATGATTGTGGAACATGTCTCATGTACGTGCATATGTAAGGTTAGTCTCTAGGCCGCTTCATCTCACTATGCCGCTAGGATCCAACATACTTCAAAGATGGTAATAACATGATCAAAAATTGTTTATGTCTAAAGTGAAAGACAAGATTAGGAAAGAGGGAATAGATAGAAAGAAGGATGTAGTTGGTCTTCCAGGAATCTTCTCCTTGCTTCCTTGTCGCTTTCTCCTTGATGTGATGACTTCATTGTAATTCGTAGAGTTGATGGTTCTGAAGACTTGAAGGTGTTGACATCATCCATGGTGGTCTTGAATATAACTTAGTCATCATGAGGTCTAAGAGAAGAAGGGAGAAAGAGAGAAGGGAAGCAAGACTTAGAAAATGTAGCTGGTTGGTCTTCATGAATTTCTTCTAAGTGCTTCTACTCCTTGGAGATGCTTCTGAAGTCTTGTTTTTCATGGCTAAGTCCGTCATTCGCCTTCTAGCTCCATGTTGAAAATCCCAAGTATGACAATCATGGGATGAAGAACTTTTATTTTCGAAGTGTTTCTAAGTACATAACAGTTTTCAAAACACTATCAAAAATAAATCTAAACAAAATACTTAGCAGAATAAGGGAGAAGTTTTTCTATGACAAGTATAACAATACAATAAAATATGTTATATATGCAATGCACTTTTTAATCATAAGAAACATTATACTAATATTTGTGATATTTATAAAGTATGCATGAAGCTATAAATGCAATTTTAATTAATTTCTGTTATAGGAAAATATAATAAAAGGGGTAAATACAAGACGAAAGTTTTATGTGATTAAATTTTTATAACAAAATTTTATAAACAGTGCTAATAAAGAGAGGAGATTTAAATAAATTTATAGCAATTGGATTTACTCCAAAATAATGTTTTTATCAAAAGTAATGTCAAAATTACTCAAACTATTCAAATTAAACATATAACTGTTAAATCATCAAAATAATACTCAAATTTTTTTTATAACAGAGACATCATATAACACATATTCTAGGGTGTCTGAAACACTTTTATTTATTTGGACTTATGGATTTAAAGTTGTGACAAATTTACTCAAATTCTAAATTTGAATAATTTAAACTAGGCCAAATTTGAAATCCAACAGAACTAAAATATTCTACATGTGGAGAGCTTTTCAAAAGTATAAAGTTTTTTAAATTTGGCCAAACCAGTAAAAAGTTATAATAGATCCAAAATACATGGGCTATTCTGCAGAACTTCCAATTTAATCTAAATAGAGAAAATAAAATCCACGCGGCGCTGACTGGATTTGACGTGGCTGTTGCCGAGGCGTGACGAGGCTTCCACGTGGCGTCTCCTGACTCGCTAATACCGATTCGGATAATGGATCTATTGTGGACCGAGGGATCGAGATCGGACGACTCAGATCTAATGACCAGAGACTAGCGGCGCTAGGTTGCCGGAGTCCCGCCGGAGATGGTTCCCACGGCGGCGGCACGCACGACGCTTAGCGTTCCTAGCGATCTATAGGCTACGGGGAAGAACGGAGCAAACCGGATCGAAGAGGAGGCCGAGGTGTTTTAATGCTTAGAAACAAGGTCTAGGGATCCTACTTTCACTAGTGGACATTCTCAACAATGACATCAAATTTAAATAAATAAACACTACTCTCAAACACTCTCATGTTGGATAACAAACACCATTCATTGTGTAGGGCTACAAGAGCACCCTCAAAGTCAGAGTAAACTAACACCAACAATGTCATAAATAGAATCACACATGGTGCACACACTGTCACCGTTCCACACGTGAATAACCCCGGAGTTCATATTAAAGTAACCTCTAGAGTGCATAATAGATAAAGAGTAGCATCACATATTCAACTAGATTACAAAGCTGATGATCACATAAAAGATCACATCATGGGAAAGAGAGGATAAACCACATGGATACCGTAGATCCCGCAGCCCCGGGGGAGAACTACTCACTCCTCATCATAGGATTCAGCAAAGGCGATGGAGATGATGGTGGAGTCGATGGAGATGACTCCGGGGGCAATTCCCCATCCCGGCAGGGTGCCAGAACAGAGAGTTATGTTCCCGGAATCTTGTCTTCGATGGCGGCGCCGCTCTGGACCCGTGTAGGAAATATCGAACATCCTCCGTCCGTTTTTAGGTCAGGAGGTATTTATGGGCGAAAGGGCAATGTCCGTGGGCGCCCGAGGGGCCCACACCACCTCCTAGCGTGGCCAGGAAGGGAGCCACGCCACGGGGTGGTGAGGCCGCCTCGTGGCCCCTCCCGTCTTGTCTTCGGAGTTCTGGAACGTTCCTTTTCAAAAAATAATTCCAGTATCTTTTATTTCCAATTCCGAGAATATTTCCTTATGTACTTTTCTGAAACCAAAATCAGCAGAAAACAGTGAACTAGCACTTTGGTATCTTGTTAATAGGTTAGTCCCATAAAATGCATAAAACTATATAAAATGCATATGAAACACGTAATAACATGATATAACATAGCATGGAACATAAGAAATTATGGATACGTTGGAGACGTATCACCAAGCAACATCCATCTTACGTTACATGACTTGTTTTCATTTATTACTTATATATTGCTTTGCGTGATTATGTAAAGCTGATGTGTGGTTTTACCATGTTATGCTAGATCATTGCATAACCTGCTACACTGGCAGAGGCACCGTTGTCATATTCATATTATGTCATATTCATATTAGTTACTTGTATCATCAGTATGTTGTCATATAATCATTAGAGTGTTGTCATATATCATATCATAATATTAGGATGCTTGCCCCTAAATGTGAAAAGAGCCATGGAGGCCATCAAAAAGAGAAACAGAAAGAAAAAAAGAGAAAAAAAAGAAAAAGAAAGAAATAAAAAATAAAAAAGGGGGAAATATTACTATTCTTTATCACACACTTGTGCTTATGTAATAGCACCATATCATTTGTAGTCATCACTCGTGCTCATGTTATAGCACCGTATCATTTATGATTATCATTTGTGCTCATGCTTCGCACCCTTTGAGATAGTTTTCATGTCTTACTTGCATAACTATGTGGGAAACTTTACACTATAGAACTTTTCTTGTATATTCCAATGACGAGTCTTCTCAAAAGTGCTCTAGGTCTTCGTGAGCAAGCAAGTTGGATGCACCCCCACTAGTTCCATTGGAGAGCTTTCATATACTTATAGCTCTATGTGCATCCGTTGTGTGGCAATCACTACTCCTTGTATAGCTTCGGTTGTAAGACTTCCTCTTGTCTAATAATCACTTGTAGCTTTGTGAGACTTTCTTCCGTTGGCCTTTCAAACCTCCTTAACATTCTCTTAGCCAAAACATCCTGGTGCCAGGAACCAACGTTAAACGCTTGCTTGTTTCTTTTCAACAAATAAAGAGTTGATCTTCTACGTGCATATTGATATTGCTTGACTTGATCCTTTCACAAAGTTGTCATGTTTGTTGGAAGCATTAGATGATTATATTGTTGTGCTTGAAGCTTAAATCATCTCTAATATCTACTTTGCACAGTTGATTGCTATCTAGTACTATATCATTGAAAACTTTGCTTTGCTTGGCCTACTTGTTTATTTATTACTCATTTGATATCAATATAAACTACATCCCTTATTCATTTGATCTCAGTTTACATGCCTTACACTATTACATGATCAAGATTGTGTTAAAGCATGTCACTTCAGAAATTATTCTTCTTTTATCATTCTTGCCTACTCGGGACGAGTAGAACTAACCTTGGGGATGTCTATATGTCTCCAACATATCTGTAATTTCTTATGTTCCATGCTAAATTATACCAACTTATTACATGTTTTATATGCATTTTATATAGTTTTATGTATTTTATGGAAATAACATATTAACAAGATGCCACAGTGCCAGCTCAATAATGAGCTTGTCCCAACTTCAGTGCACACAAACAATCAAGATACTTTGCCCCAACTTAACAATGAGGTTGTCAATCTCACCGGCTTGCTGTAACAAAGGATTAAACGTATGTGTGGAAGAAAGATGTTTGTTTGCAGAAAGTAGGAGGTTTGCAGTAGGTGGTTTATCAGATTAAAGAGAAGGACCGGGGCCCACAAATCACTAGTGGTGTCTCTCCATAAATAATAATAACATTCATGCGGGTGAACAAATTACAGTTGGGCAATTGATAGAATAATGAAGTGCATAACAATGCATATACTAATGTCATGATGTCTAATGTGAGATTCATTTGGGCATTAGAATAATATACGTAGACCGTTCCAACCACGTCCATGACTAATAATCCACCTACCGGTTAGCATCTGTACCCCTTTCAGTATTAAGTTGCATGCAACAGATTATCGACTTAAGCATTGTGTGTAAAGTAACTAACATCATTCATAGACAACGTACTACTGTTTTATCCCTAGTAGCAACAATACATATACAACCTTGGAGTCACAAGCATCTACTTGGCAAGAACACACATGATATATTATGAAGCAATAACTTTAGTACTCAATATTCATTGCATCCCAGCAAACACAACATGAAGTATTACATAACGGTGATCTTGATCATTATAGGTAGCTCACAAGATCTAAACATGATAACACAAGAGGAGAAGACAACCATCTAGCTACTGCTATGAACCCGTAGTCCAAGGGTGAACTACTCACACATCAGTCCGGAGGCGGGCATGGTGAGGTTGAGCCCTCCAGTCTCGATTCCCCCTCCCGGCAGGGTGCCGGGAAGAAGTTCTGATCTCTCCCGAAATGGTGTTGACGACAGGGGCTGCTCGGGACCCGTGGAGGAAATTTTGAACAACGTGTTAGGGTTGCGTCGAGGCGTTTATATGGGCGAAAGGGCGAGGTCGGTGGAGCCCCGTGGGTCCCACACCACGTGCTCGCGCGACCTGAAGGGCTGCCGCGCCGGGAGGTGGTGTTGGCCCCTCTGGTTCTGTCTTCGTCTCATCTTCGGTGTTCTGGAACATTCCCACGAAAATATAGACTTTTGAAAAGAAATCGTCCGATTCCGAGAATATTTTCTTAAGTACTTTTCTGAAACCAAAAACAGCAGAACAAGGAACTGGCACTGTGATCTTGTTAATAGGTTAGTCTCAGAAAATGCACAAAACTATTTAAAATGCAGAAAACATGTAATAACTTGGTATAATATAGCATGGAATATAAGAAATTATAGATACGTTGGATAGGTATCACATGCCTTGGAGCCATGTCGGCATCCCTGTGCAAACCATGAAATGGCTTGCGACTCAACAACTCCTTCACAGGAATTGCGAACAGTACTCCACCGAGTTAAGTAATCTCGGTCAGTCTCATTGTCTCTCTTCCTACACATCGCAAGCTGTTGAGCTCGGGTGGGTCTCTTGTAATTGCTTGAAAAATTGCTGACAAAAGCTTCTTAAAAGTCTAGCCAGAAATCGACACTTCCTTTTCTCAAGTTGTTGAGCCAGATCCGAGCTGGCCCTTCCAACATCTGCGGGATATATCTCACCGCCCAACGGCGGTTACCACTCGCAATGTTCACAACGACGATAATCGGTCAGCCAGACCTCTGGCTTCGTGCTGCCATCATAAGTCTTGACAGCTTGGTTGAGCTGGAAGTGTCGCACTGGTGGCTCATTCATGATCTGAGGTCCAAAACACTTGGGGCCAGGTGGGCCTTGCTCCTCCAAAGCTTCTGACATGAACATTATGTCCAATCTATGTCAGGCATCACCTGGGACAAGCTGACGGGATCCCAACCGAGAGCCTAGTGGATTGTCATAAGCCTAGTATCCGGCATTTGAAATGGCCGAGTTGCCATTATCATGTATGGTCACCATCGGGTTGGCACTCGGTGGTTGCTGCACATATACTATCTCCGGCTGCCGATGCACCGGGTTCTACACTAGATATCTCGGTTGTTGACCACGGCCAGCCGAGTTCACATGTACGACATTGGGATTGCCTAGCATGGGATTCACGCTCTGGGCACGATCTCCGCCGCCATGCGGGGAAGAGGCTTGCCTGTTGGAGCCACTAGCCGGTCTAGCCAAGTGAACCGCTGTTCAGCCGCCAGCATTTGGGTTAGCCTTTCGCAAGGCCTCATTCTGCCGGGTTGCCACACCGACTAGCTTATTAACTCGGTCCTGTTGTTTCCTCTGAGCTTCTCCGGTTAACCCAGATAACTCGACCCACACGACTTCCGCGGCTCTAAGAGTCTTGGTAGGTGAACTGTATTTCGGCTTCCCAGCCGACATCTCAGTGGGTGTCACACTAGAGTTAGTTAGACCATATCTATCATCTTCGTTTAACTCGGCATTCAGGGCTCTGCCTTTTCTTCGTAAGTTCTCTATCCGAGCCTGATGATCTACTAGTGGGGTAAATCCATGTGCAGCATTGTACTGTCGGAGAGTCCGATCTAACTAAGACTTTACGGTCATAGTCATGTCCTCCTTAAGGAAAAGCTGCCTCTATGCCACTAACTCAGCTATGGCATGTGCCGCATCTGACACTTCCGCTACCGACACAACTAACTTTTGCACTATGTCAGTCAGAGGCTCAAGTCTTTCCGGCCTGCTGGATGTCCCGGGAACATCTCGTTCCAGCGCCTGCTTCGCCGTCCGAGTTGTCCGGACAGGCGGAGGAGCGGTTTTGTCAGGGATGGGGACGTCGGTGGTCCCAACAATCATGACCCCGCAGCTCTCGGGGCTAGTGGTACGCTGGCCGCGAGCCGAAGTGACCGAGGGAGGATCATCGGCTATGAGCACATGTGCCGGGTACTCGCAGACGGTCACGGTGGTGACGTAGGTGATGAAGGTGCCGAACATGACGAGGCAACCGTTCGTCGGGAATGACCTGTCAGCGAAGCACCCGGCGTTGTCGCTGATGAAGTGGAAGGAGCCGATGTTGCTGACAAGGCAGCAAACAACACGCTCCCCCGAGTCGGTGATGGAACCCGTCCGGATGAACACCCCAGCCAGCGCCTCTATTGGCACCATAGTGGGCGCCAAATGTCGTGGTGGTGTCACGGCATATGCCACGGGGTGGCTAAAGTGTAGGCCGATCATAGGCTGGAGGATCCGGGGAGGGCTTGCATGCCAAGAGACATGCGGGCACGAGCTGAACTCGCAAGAACACCGAAGAACAAGCAAGAAAGACTAAACCAACACAAACACACCACAAACACCCCCATATACCCAGGTTCCGGACCCTCGTGAGGAGGTAAAACCCCTACTCCTGCTTGTGTCTCTCTTACATGTGTCTCACAAGATCTACAAGGTGCTCCTTGAGCTGTTTATCTCCAAGAACACAAGAACACTAAATGCTCCTCCGGGTCTAGGCGTCCCTCTCACAGGAGGAGTTATGTCAATATTTGTAGGGTTCTGGCCGGGTTGACCGGAAACCCTAGCTCCTCCGGGTCGATTCGCCAGCGTCTCCGAGTTAACGGTAATGTCGTCATGGCCTACCCGACCTAGCCGCCGAGTTATCCGAGTAGGTCCAGTCAGGCCATCATTCCCTAGTCCTGCAGGTGCCGAGCTAGTTGATGATGGTCTTCCTGTAAGAGACGAGACAGGGCTTGGCTATGCCTTGTCCCCTGTCAGTCTGTCAGCGCCACAATGGAATAGTCACATCGTACCGGTATCTCGCCTTCTATTCTGCTTCGATGTCAGCCGAGACGTGACTTATGTTCTATGTCAGACGAAGTACCGTCCTTGCCCTTGACTTCTCCTCTGACACGAGGTATGTCGGATGACCCCACCTAACCCGGCATGGTTGTGCAGGATCTTTCTCCTTAGCCCGGCATGGCTTTGCTTGGCTTACACAGTCTGGACCTCCTTCCGAGTTCCAGCCTCGTTATACCGATACCTCAACCCTGCACATCACAGACAAAGAGACGGTGCCGACATGGATATGGCGGTCAGGTTATTGTCGGCCCACCATAAGTCGAACCACTCATGTGCATACTCTCGATTCCTTCGTACCTGAGAGCATGTAGGACTCATCCTACATAGGTGTATGTCGGTTTCACCTCTACCCTGGACCTGCCCAAACCTAGCCGAGCGCCTGTCTCAAACCGGCCACAACCAGCAACCACTTCCTCCCGTTGCTCCAATGAAAGGAGGAAAGACCACGCGCCAAGCAAGGAAGTAGCCTAGTAAATAAACTGTAAATAATTATATGTTTTATTTTGTTAAAAACAAAATCATTCCTGCACGTCCACAGGGATCAAGGTATAGCACACACGCCAACACGTACACGTGCTTTTTTTTGCATCTCTCTCAACCAATCCTCAAACATATTCGTGACATTGGTTGGTGGTGGTATAAATTAAATGTGAATTCGATATTTCTCCAAACAAAACGTGTTAAATGGCAGGTTAAAACTAAATGTTGAATTGACTTCGTTGAGTCACAAAATTCACATTTTGTGCATCATTTCTACTTCCATTTTGCCAAATTATCTTTGGTAAGGATTATGTTTTTAATAAGAACCGCATAAAGATCTTAATCTTTGGAGTAACTTTTAATTTCCAAATATATTTTCTCAAGAAAACTGTATGATCATTCAATAGATCGTGATACAGTGATTTGACCGAAAAGATGCCGAAAGGAGTCAGTTTCCACACAAAACACTACAACACAAAAAGCACGTAGAGACGCCAAATAGGAATACTTGGGACGCGAAATTTCATCTCTAGAGAGTGGTAGAGCCGCTTCTCAAAAGCCTGTCTGGAGCATCTTTTTATCCACTGTCTCAATTATCATAGAGACGCTTGCTAAGCGTGTGTATATGGTATAAAGACACTGTGTAGAGACGTTGTGAAAGCATGTCTACATATTGTAAAGACGATTTACATGGCGTGCCACCGGATCTTAGAGACGTTTTCTTATTACATATATTATGATGTATACATAATTTATATTCATCGTATACAACTCTCTGTACATCATATACGTGTATTTTTCAACAAAGCGTCTCAAATTGAATGTCTTTACGATCCATTTTATATGTATATTCGTGTAAAAAGTGCTATTTCTTATGTCTTACTCAGGCTGCGTACAAGGAAAACAATATACCAGGAACACGGGAAATTATAGGGTAACCAACAAGACCTTGTATTAAAAGCAAATGGAGTTGACACGTGAATCAAATGTCGACATAACAAATACAATTCACCGGGAAAGATCGTGAACTAAAAAATTCATAATATATCCTATATTTGAACCATTGATGTCTTGCTAAATTAATACTGTATCTATTTGTAGCTTTGTCTAGTCAGAAATTTATTCTTTAGACCCTCCATCTGCAATCAGTTCCACTTTCTTTAGCTCTCAGTTAATCTGCACATGATGTTAGGAGAAAGTGTGAAATTGGTAGTATAAAACAGAAACTGCAGTATGAAGTTTGTGTTGTCTAGAATAAGCTAGAATTTTAAATACGACAACTTCATTTGAACAATAATTTATGAAGACCATCAAGATACTGGATCGGTGAACAACATGGCATAAAGAAAAATAGAGATTGAAGTGGATTGTGCAGCAATTGCTCAAACACCGAAGAACAAACAAGATAAATCTAGTAACACTATCCTAGTAAAGGAAATGAAAGCATGCTCGCTAGTTCCAAGGTTTGGAATGAGACACTAGTTGGCAAACGGAGATCTAATTTAGTATTTACATATTTTTCAAAATACTCTGAAATATCAAAACTGAAGTACATACTGACTACACGATGAAATAATTCAGTTTTCCAATGCTTCAGTTTTAAATTTACTCTACTACCAAACACAACCGAAAGTACTACATGTTATTCACACTGATATACATACATTAGTTTTGCCACACAGATATGTTTGTTATCTCTCAGCTAGAGTGGAAATCTCCATCCTTGCTCCTCTCCAAGCTTAGTCATCTATATGTAATACAATAATTTGAAGAGATTAGCATGTAGCTTACAAACAAGGACAGTTGTACAATGAAATTACTTGATAATTATCTAAACTGACCCAGCTCAACAAAAGTTACTTCGATGATAGAAATTACATGCTCCATGTAACAATGTAACACAATGAAAAGATTTTTGCGCATCCAAAAAATAAATTAAGCATGACTATAACACAAAATGCATCAACATGAAGCAATAATAATCTGACTATGCAAAAAACAATACATCCGAAGTACAATCATCAGGTTTTTACCTTGAACCGTGGATCCAAACAAAGTAATCTGGCTGTTAGTGGCACAGCAACAACCCATGGCTAGGAACTGAGGTATGAGTGCTTTAGGGATGCATAACTAGTCGAGCTGCACTAGGAATTGCAAAGCCTCACGTAATCACATCAAGAGCTGAATCCACAACCTAATCGTGAAACCCTCAATACCCAAAGAATAAAACATACAGATCTATCTGAAAGTAAGAGAGAAGAGCGAAATTATTTGCAAAAAAATCAGCATTCAAATTTAATATCTTGCCATCATCCCTCGACTCAAGTAGCAGCCGCAGTGGTGCCCGTCGCTGGTTCTGGAAAAGGAGAAGTAATGGAGGCAGAGCATGGTGCTGTCAAAGGCTTGGGGAGGAGAAGCACGAAGATGGTGCTGGAGCAGAAGATGAAGTCGCACACTATAGGGGATGAGGTTGACGCCGGATGCAGCGGATGCCAATGATTCAGATGCAGATCATGGAGGAAGGGGGATATGGCGGCTCTGGGGTGGGGACGACGCCCACTAGAGCAGAACATGCTATTGGTCCCGGGCCGTATGGGCTATTTGTCCCGGGCACGCTCCCGGGACAACGTGCTCGGGACAAATAGGGTGGCTTTTTGTCCCGGGCACGCCACGACCCGGGACCAATTAGGGGGCACGTGGCCGCGTCAGCCAGTCTTTTTGCCGGAGGCTATTTGTCCCGGTTCGTATTACGACCTCGGACAATAGTGTTTTTTGTTTTTTTCCTATTTTCTGTTTTTCTTTTTCTTTCGTATTTCTTTCCCGGTTCGTATTGCTGGCTGCTATTATGTTTTTCTTTTTCTTTCGTGTTTTCTATTTTTTTTTGTTTCTCACCTAGCCACACATTTAATTACCTATTAACTCACACACTTCATCACTAACTACACACTTATTCTTAAATCAAACTTCCCGTTCGGTCACCCATCCTCAGACTACTCCAACCCCAGCACGCTTAACATTTAGATTCCTTTCAAATTAGATACTAAGAGAGAACTGAGAACTTACTGATATTACTATCTTATCAATCATATTAACCACTCGGTCATCATGTTATACTTTTTCATTACTTGTATTATAATAATTAAGTTGAATAAAAAACAATGACTATAAAATAATAATAATATTGTAATAAGTAATGATAAAATAAATATTACTTTATTTTTGCCTTTTTCATTTACTATGGAATAATTCGTATCTTTAAAACCTTAATTCAGAATTCAACAAATAAAATATCTAGATTGATGAAAATACTTAGAGGATTTCAAATATGATATCCAAATCATCTTTTGCACTACATTAACGTAGATAGCCATGGTGACCATTTTGATCGGTTTTACGGCAAAATAAAATGATAAACACCTCAAAAAAAGATATCATTTGGCATGAGGTCCTTATACGTGTACTAGTTGCTATGAAAAATGATAAACTTTATTTTCACAAAATTTCCAAAAAAAACTTCACAAAATGGTTTTTCATCTATAAACATTTAGAAGTTTCAAGCCAAATGATCAACTTATGGTCATTTCCACAACATAATTTGTGATAAAGATCTCATATTGCACAAATATGTGCATATTGGAATAAGAAACTATCATGCTACTTTTTTGTGAACAAATTACAAAAAATATGATGTCAAATGACACCCATTTAATTTTCATGGAAACCAGTACACATATGATGGATAATCCTCAAGTATTAGGTTTTTGCTTGATTTCTAGCTAATTTCACCTAGTTAAATGAGTTTATGTCGACTATTTGAAACTAATTCAAATTTAAACTATAATTATTTGATAGCCAAAGGGATTCTTCAAATCATTTTCATAAATATCATTTTCTATTTTTTAAGTGCGAAACATGACTATTTTTGTGAGCAAAGTACAAACAATATGATGAAAAATGGCACCCATTTAATTTTCATGGAAACTAGTACACATATGATGGATAATCCCCAAGTATTATGTTTCTCCTTGATTTCTACCTAATTTCGTCTAGTTAAATGAGTTTATGTCGATTATTCGAAACTAATTCAAATTTGAGCTATAACTATTTGATAGTTTGGTTTTAATCTTTTGGAAAAATCATTTTAAGGTACACAACTATTGGTTATATCACAGAAATATTGATAATTCTAGAAAATCTTACCTCTTTTGATGAATAGTCATCGCGACTATTTTGATCGTTTTAACGAAAAAAATAAAACAGAACGATAAACATCTCAAAAAGGATATCATTTGGCATGGGGTCCTTATATGTGTACTAGTTGCCATGAAAAATGATAAACTTGACTTTTCACAAAATTTGCAACGAAAGTCTTCACAAAAAGGTCTATCATCTATAAACATTTAGAAGTTTCAAGTCAAATGATCAAGTTACGGTAATTTTCACCGTATATTTTGCTATATAAATCTTGTATTCCACAAATAGGTGCGCATTGGTATAAGAAACAATCATGCCAAAGGGATTCTTCAAATTATTTTAATAAATACCATTTTCCATTTTTAAGTGCAAAAATGTCTTTTTTTGTGAACAAAATACAAAAAATATGATGAAAAATGACGCCCATTTAATTTTCATGGAAACTAGTACACATATGATGGATAATATACAAGTATTAGGTTTTTAATTGATTTCTACCTAATTTCTTCTAGTTAAATGAGTTTATGATGATTATTTGAATCTAATTCATATTTTTCAAATTATTTGTGATAAAAATCTCATATTCTACAAATGAGTGCATCTTGGTATAGTAAACAATCGTGTTGAAGGGATTATTCAAAATATTTTCATAAATATTATTTTCTATTTTTTAAGTGTCAACAATGAATTTTTTAAGTGTCAAACCATTTTTAAATATATAGGCACCTACTTTTGTCCCGGTTCGTGGCTTGAACCGGGACAAATGGGGTCGAGTGACCTTTTGTCCCGGTTCGTGGCTGGAACCGGGACAAAAGGTTCGATTTTGAAACGCGTGTAGGCTGAGACCAACTATTTGATCCCATTTGTCCCGGTTTGTAATACGACCGAGACAAATGGGGTATTTCTGTTTGGTCGTATGGCCCGTTTTCTACTAGTGGCCGCGCTATTGCTTGAGGCGGTACGACGTTGGAGGTGGCGAGAAGACGACGAGGAGCCGTGCGCTGCTCGGGTTGGGGATGCCGCCGACGATGCTGGAGGACCTTGCAGATCGGATCTAGCAAAAATGGTGGCGGCCAAAACATGGAGGCGATGAGAAAGTCTGGAGAATTATATATTAGGCAATATTTCCGTGAAACAGAATGCGGGAATGTTTTTTCTGAGCTATAAAATTGAAAATAGTCAGCGCCAACACCAAGTTCGTATTTGAGCCACGAATATTTGTAGGAAAGGCATAGTAATTTCATATATACATCTAAAGACGTGTTAAAGACGTCTCAAGATTCGTCTCAAATAATTAGAAATTGGTATGATTATATATTTTGTTCTCTTATAGATAAACGATCTGTGACGCAATGTGGAGCGTCTCAAAAAGCTTCCCTACATAGAAGTGTTTTACTCACCTTGAGACGAAATAAAATTCGTCACATGAAAAACGTCTCCACGTGCTGATTTTGTTGTAGTGAAAAAATCCTTCACATCTTACGACTAACCTCTAGTAGTTGAGTGCCCGTGCGTTGCTACGGGTTGATTTTTAATAAAAAAATTAGTGAACTGAACCATCTTTATAAAATAGTAAACTGAACATAAACAATTGATTTTCTAAAATCCATGGTGTCGTGTTTCTAAGGATGGACACCGGGGATGCGAGGCACCCCCTTTATAGATTCGGTAGGGGTGCGAAGGAGGCTGGAAAAGTCTCCCAGAGAACGATCACCGATGAGTTCCTCACTCACACTGAGATCTCGACGTGGTAAATGAATAAGGGGAGCACACAACAATGTACCCAGGTTCAGGCCGCTCGGAGGCTAAAAGGCTCTACTCCTGCATGTCTGGATAGATGATCGGAACATGGTGTGGCTACAATGGTGGTGTTTGCCGGCAGGGTAGCCCGACTAGGAGGAAGGAGAAGGTCAGATCCTTTCCCGGAGGAGATCACCTTCGTTCCCTTGTCTCTCTGTCTAGCGTAGCTTGGAGGTCGTCTTCCTCCTTGGGACAGCCGGAGCTTCCTTGCCTACTAAGCTATCTTCCATCTAGAGTTCAACCTTGCTTGGACCTTAGATTGTCTTGCTTCAACCTTAGTCCGACCTCCTCCTCGCCATGGCCTTGGTCCTCCTTTTACAGGGAAAGGGGGTCCCACATTGGTCATGTGAGGAGCGTGAGGGGTTTTGGCGGGAGGCAACCCCTCTCCGTGGTGGAGACGTCGGCCTCTTCTCCTCCAAGTATTCGTCGCCAGGTTGGTGGGATCTCTGCCACCTTTGGGGAAAGCCGCGAGCAGGGACTGATAATGGGTAGGTGGTGTCCCCTGGCCGCGCCTTGCTTCCCAAGCCTTCTAGCGCCATCTACTATCTTCCGAAATGAGGTGGAAGTCTTATCCTTTCCTTGTACGGTCTTGTACCCGGGAGGGAGACAGGGCTCGCACCTCCTATGGTGCTGTTGGCGAGGGTGCACCCGCCAAGCCTCGCGCTGAGCCTTGGCCTTGCTTGTCTTGGGGTTGGGCCCATAGGCGGGGGTTGTCTAGGGGTTGGGCCCATAGGCGGTGGACCCACTTGGGCAGCGCTAGGGGAACCCCATGTTCCACTGTTGCGACGGTAGCCCCCGGGCATGGTCCCGGTAGCTTCGGTCTTTGGAGGCTGTCGGGGCTATGACCAAAAAGGTCAAAGTGGGTCCGGCGCCTGGTTGTCCTTGGAGTTATTCCGCGCGAAGGAATAACTGCGTGGGTCTTATCGACTTCCGAAAACGGAGAAAACGAGGAGTCCTACATGAAGAGGGCGAGACCGCGCTATAAAAGCGGGGTCTGACTCCTCCGTTCTTCACTCACCCCTCTTGGCTTTCCAATCCAACACCCCCCTCCAGAAATCCGCGTCAATGGCGCCAGCGAGGAGAGGCAGGAGGCGTACTCGCGTCGCTTAGAGCGTCGCAGAAGAAGTTTCGCCCCATCCGAGGCCTGGGTGGATGTCGAAGCCGCGGACGAGGAAGCCGTGGCGACCGGGGAGTTCGAGGGAGAGGGAGCCGCGGCGGTCAAGGAGGCCGCGGGGAGCTCTCACCTCCTCCTAGGAGCTCGACCCACATGGGCTTCGCTCCATTCTAGTTCTTGGTGGATCTGGGCCGTGAGCTCCTCTCAAGGTCCTTTGCGGAGGCGATGGCGGAGGGAAAACCTCCCGGCTTCTGGCTGCAGGTCGAAGGCTGCCCCAACAGCCCCTCGTGGGCCTGGGCGAAGTACGACATCGACGACTCCATGCACCTGGGCCATGGGTGGAAGTTGTTCTCTCGCTCCCAGCGGCTTGCCCGGGGCGAGAGAGTAACTTTCCTGTACAACGGAGATGCGACGCTGTCCGTGAAGGTCTTCGATGCTGGAGGAGGGCGCGTCGAGTGCTGCGTGGAAAGCAGCAGTAGAAGCAGCGGCAGCGGCGACTTCGGCTCCTCTGACAAGGATGAAGATGAGGAAAGCTCGCCGTGCGTCAAGGAGGAGGAAGATTCTTTCCTCCTAAGGGGGCGAGGGACCAGAAGTAGGGCACGTCGAAGATGTCCTTCACCTCCTTCTTGGCCGCCTCGTGAATGTACCTCTGAAAGTAGCGCCTTCCGGTGTACGCTTTCACTCCTAAGTTACCGGGGGTGGATCTTTTTTCTGTAAAAAAGTAGACTATCGATGTAGATCTTGTCTTTGTCGAAGAAGAGCTTGCCTTCGTCTTATGTACTTTATTTTTGTGCCCCGTGTGAACGAGAACAAGCTTTTTTGTGAAACATGTCCTTGTTATTGTGGCGCCCGAAGCGTTCAGTGGTAGGTGTTGGCCGAAAGGTCGATAAAAGCACTTGCAGCCTCCATCCTTTGTCGAACAATTATCTTCATTCTTCTCGCACTTGTTTCTTCTCGACCTAGGACGCGAGTTGTCGAAGATGTCCGGGGAGGCGGCGACGATGTCAGAAGTTGGGTCCTCGGAGATCTCCACGGTGTAGTCGTCGTTCCGCGGCACCGAGCAGGCGCCTCGAGCGGAACAGATCCGGGCAGTCGGTCGAGGGGAGGCCTCCCGAGCGTCCATCGCTCGTGGCCTTGCCGATCTGGCCGCCGTGTCATGTTCGGTTGCGCAAGAAGCAGCACGGGTGAGGGCCATCAAGAAAGAGTTTTTGATGGACTTCCTGAAGAAGAAGATCGTCGGGACCCCGGGCCTCACTCAGCCCTTGGCTGAGCTTGTGGCCGTCATCCAGGTAAGGAAGGCTCCTCGCCTCCCTTTCGTCCTTCTGCCAGACTTGACCTTGACGTGTGACTGTCGCTTTCCTCAGAAGGAAGAAGAAGCCACTTGCGAGCGGGAGGAGGGCATTGTTCGCTTGGTCGGCCAGTTCGCATCTGCGGCTTTGACGGGAGCTCCCGCCCCATGAGATACCTGAAGATGCTGCACGAGCGTCACTTCTCCTCTCCAGGCGTCCCCGAAAAGGAGGAGCTGTCCCGTCAACCAATGAACAAACAGGGTGGCACAGCCCGAGTGCCTGGGCTAGCCTTAGCAGCACAGGCTAGATATGGCACAAGTTGCCTAACTGAATGTAATGCTGGCATGTAACTTTCAAAATTAAACATGAATGCATTTTCCTAGCTCAACTCCCGGGGTCATTTCCTAGTACTCCTTCGCACTATGTGCCCTCCAGTTTATGAGGAGTGAACCCGGGTGAAAATATCCTTAACTGTCAGCTGCAGAAGTGATACCCCCAACAACACGATACCCTTCAAAGCATTACTCCAGATCCGTAGATACTAAGACATAGGGAAACTGACCGTTCTCCAGGGAGGACTGCCTGATCCCCGCAAGGGCTCTCATACGCCGTTAAGAATACTCAGGTTGACGGTATATTGACTCCAAGCGAGATATATGCCTAAGATGCGTGCGAATGCAAGACTAATCTGTTTTTTTCCAAAACGCTTTCTGATTTAGGCCTCTCCTGGGTAAGCTCCACTTCCGTCTCCTTTTAAAGATTCTGACCCGGGGAGGCGCTACACATAGAAAACTTTTAGTAGGAAAATAATGGACCCTCTCTTCCTCTCGTGAGAGAGTTCATCCGAAGCAATTTGTAAGCATAGTTGGTAGTGCATCTCTGTACTTAATTAACGTCTAAGCACATCACCGCCCATTCACTCCGACAGTATGGCCGGCTACGGTACTGCCCAATAACTTCCGATAGCCACAGTACTGCCCAATCACTTCCGACAGTACGGCCAGACCACCCCTACTGGAAGGAACTGTGTCGGCCTGCCGGCCACAGACACATACCTAGTCCCCTGATTACGATTTGCAATGGAAGTACGAACTCTCGATAGAAATTGAGGCTCACGAAATTGAAAACTTATCTTTTATTTCTTGGCAACGATTCTTATACCCTTATACAGAACACTAGCCCCAGGGCATGCATAGTTGATCATAACTTCATGCAATTCGTGTTTGTAGTCAGGGGTATAATTTCCGGAGGTTCTCGATGTTCCAGGCGTTGCCTTCCGGTCTACCATTCTCATCCTTCAGGTAGACCGCTCCAGGTCGTAGGGTTTGCGTAACCCAGTACAGACCTTCCCATTTTGATGACATTTTGTTCATGCCATCGAGTTTTTGATTTTTCCTGAGTACCAGGTCGCCTGGCTCCAATATTCTCGCCCGCACGTGGCGGCGGTGATAGCATCTGAGCGCTTGCTGGTATCGAGCCGATCTCAGCGATGCTCGACACCACACTTACTCTAGGAAATTGATGTCATCAATTCTCGTTTCCTCTTGCGCCTCCTCTTCATATGCGAGTACCCTGGGGGACCCATGCTTGACTTAAGTGGTTAGAACGCTTGGAAGGTGTTCGATCCAGTTCTTACCCCGACCTTCTAGCTTGTCAAGTACTTCTGCGTTTGCTCGCTCCACTTGGCCATTGCTCCTCGGGTAGGACACTGATACGTCTCCAACGTATCCATAATTTCTTGTGTTCCATGCAATGTTATATCATGTTATGACATTTTTTATATGCATTTATATAGTTTTATGCATTTTTTGGGACTAACCTATTAACAAGATGCCACAGTGTCAGTTCCCTGTTTTCTGTTGTTTTTGGTTTCAGAAAAGCTCTTAAGGAAATATCCACCAAATTGGAAACGAGCCAACCAGTATTTATTTTTGAAATATTTGCGACCAGAAGAACCGAAAACGAGACGAAGACGGGCCACGAGGGGCCCACACCACATGTTGGCCCGGCTGCTACAGTAACCGTGTGTGGCGCCCGCGAGCGCCCACCGACATAGGTCTTTTGCCCATAAATACCTCCCTGACCTAAAAACGACGGGACGTTAGACGATTTCTCATCCACGAGTCCCGAACGCTTCCGCCATCGCCGAAAAGATTCAGGGGACAAAAGTCTCTGTTCCGGCACCCTGTCGGGACGGGGAATTGCCCCCGGAGCCATCTCCATCGACTCCACCACCATCTCCATCGCCATTGCTGACTCCTTGGATGAGGAGTGAGTAGTTCTCCCCCGGGGTTGCGGGATCTACGGTAGCCATGTGGTTTATCTCTCTCTCCCATGATGTGATCTTGCATGTGATCATGAGCTTTATAATCTAGTTGAATATGTGATGCTACTCTTTATCTATTATGCACTCTAGAGGTTACTTTAATATGAACTCCGGGGTTATTCAGGTGTGTAACGGTGACAGTGTGTGCACCATGTGTGATTCCCTTTATGACATTGTTGGTGTTAGTTTACTCTGACTTTGAGGGTGCCCTTGTAGCCCTACACAATGAATGGTGTTTGTTATCCAACATGAGAGTGTTTGAGAATAGTGTTTATTTATGTAACTTTGATGTCATTGTTGAGAATGTCCACTGGTGAAAGTTCCGCTACATGAAAGTAATTCAAATTCGAACTACAACTATGTGATAGTTTGCTCTAAAATTGTTACAAAAATAATTTAAGGTACACAAGTAGTGGTTACAACATATAACCATCGATAGTTTTTGAAAATTCTACCACCTTAGATGAATAGCCAGCTCTCCATTTTGACCATTTTTTGAATGAAATGAGAAAAAGTGAAAATACTTTAAAAATAAACCCTTTGGCATGGAGTCCTTTTATGTGTACTAGTTTCTAGAAAAAATTGATAAACCTGAGTTTTGACAAACTTTTCAAAACAATACTTCACAAAAAGGTCAATCATATACAAACATATATAAGTTTCAAGCCAAATGACCAATGTATGGCCATTATAGTGTCATAGATTGTAATAAAGTTCCCATATTCAGCAGATATGTGTGATGGGTTCATAGCATAGAAAACCAAAAAAATCCTACGGTGAGAACAAACCAACAAGCCAAGCTCTACTCTAGGAGATGCTCGTAATGAGTGGAACATATTCCAAGAGAAAGTCACCCTCGAAGACCGTAAGCGTTTCAAGAATAATTCTCGTGGATGATGTAGTCGTTCACTTGCCGATCTCAAGATCGTGAAGATGTGCGCTGCAACGGGTAGCTCCTCCCTACTCGGTCACATGTACGGCTTGATGACGACCTCCGTTCGCTCGATCCAGCGGGGCATCGGAAGTAGTAGAACCACCAAGGAACTCCAACAGCACGACGGTTGGTGTGGTGGAGAACTAAACGGCCATGGCTTCGCCAAGCGGATGGCCAGAGGTGGAGCAGCGGGAGGAGGGAGAGAGGATCAAGTGTGTCCTCAGAAGGGAGCTCCCACCCCTCCATATATAGGAGAGGGGTGAGGTTGGGTCGTTGCCCCTAGGGGTGACTCCACCTCTTCCCTCTTGATGTGAGTGGAGCATCCACTCATGCCCACTCATTCTCTTTTAATCTCCACTAAAAAATCCCAAGGGTTTTTCTTTACTAACTAAAATAATTTTATTTCTTTTTAATATTTGT
The DNA here is from genome assembly GCA_026929855.1 of Poa annua. Taxonomy (NCBI): domain Eukaryota; kingdom Viridiplantae; phylum Streptophyta; class Magnoliopsida; order Poales; family Poaceae; genus Poa; species Poa annua. The sequence continues at coordinate 159,742,593 of CM049427.1, read as the reverse complement.
TAATTCTATTAACAAACATTAACACTTACCCCCTTGCTTCATCTGTTAATTCTATTAACAACCATTGTCAACCAATGACAATTAACCCCTTGAACTATTTCAATATTACCCGAAACAATTTCGGTGCTGTCCAAACTTTTCTCCGAAATTCCGTGTCTACCCAAAAGCGTCGACAAACCTTAACTGTGTCACCCTACGGTTCGTGAATAATGTAGACATGATCGAGACACCTTGACGATCAATAGTCAACAGCGGGATCTGGAGATCCGTAATGACTCCTACATATTGGACGATTAATCTTGTGATCGTGTGAACCAAAAACGTCATAACCAATTCCTTTTTTTCGCGATATTTGACTTGTCCGAGATCCGATCATTGATATCATCTATACCTTGTTCGATCTCGTTCCCGACAAGTACTATTTACTCGTTCTGTGATATGACATCCTTGTGACCTAGTTACGTGCTTGCAAGCGTTGTCGATGTGATATCACCGAGAAGGCCCATAGTATATATCTCCGTCATCTGGATGGACAAATCCCACTACTTGATCCACGAGCCTCAACTAATACTTTCGGAATACCCAACGCCACCTTTATAGTCACCCTGTTACGGTGTGACGTTTGATGTCATCAAAGCATTCTTCCGGTGTTAGTTATTGACATGATCTCATGGTCTAAGGATTAGGGTTACTTCGTATGCTCAGGACAACAATATAAACTTAATGACTTGATCGTATTGATATACTTAATTTGGGTGTGTGTTCATCATATCATTCTCCTAATGACGTGATCCCGTTATTAACAACATCCAATGTTCATGATCAGGAAACCTTAATCATCAGTTAATCAACGAGCTAGTTAAACGAGAGGCATTACTAGGAACTCTTATTTGTTCATTAGTCACACATGTATTAACGTTTCCAGTTAATACAATTCTAGCATGAGAAATAAACATTTATCATAAACATGGAATAAGATAATAACCACTTTATTATTGCCTCTCGGGCATATTCCTTTCAATCTGTGCCATGGTATGGGAAACAACGTCGTCGAAGCGATTTTCAAAATTCTTTTTAGAAATATCATTTTCCATTTTTTAAGTGTTAAAAATGACTTTTTTTGTGAAGCAAGTACATAAAATATAGTCCAAAATGACATCAATTTAATTTTCATAAAGAGTAGTACATATTTCATGGATAATAGCTAAATTTGAGAATTTTCCTTGCTTTCTAACTAAATTCCCCTCTTTAATTGAATTTATGTCAATTTTCCGAAAGTAATTCAAATTTGAACTACAATTGTGTAATAGTTTGCTTTAAAATTGTTACAAAAATAATTTTAAGGTACACAAGTAGTGGTTACAACATAGAACCGTCGATAGTTTTTGAAAATTCGACCACTTTTGATTCATAGCCATGCTCTCCATTTTGACATAAAGCCAATTAAAGAGGGAAATTTAGATAGAAAGTAAGAACAAATCTCATATTTAAGGATTATCCATCAAATATGTACTACTCTTTGTGAAAATTAAATGGGTGTCATTTTTAACCATATTTTATGTACTTGCTTCACAAAAAATGTCATTTTTAGCACTTAAAATGTGGAAAATGATATTTGTAAAAGGAATTTGGAAAATTGCTTCGGCGACGTTGTTTCCCATACCATGGCATACGTATGTGCTGAATATGAGAACTTTATCACAACTATGATATGATAATGGCTATACTGATGTCGACATGACCATGTCAAGATCGCGCCCTCAAGGTGTTCGACATTAGTTTGCCGTCTCAACTCGCTCGTGGTAATCTATGAAGCACTCTCTCGTGCTTCAAAACATACCCATTAGGACGCTCGGCTCATACTGAGCACGGTAAAGTGGACTGGGAGGTCGGACTAGATCATTTTTTTCATGAAAACACGATATAGGAAGTTCAAAACTAGCAAATACATATAACTGGAAAGTTGTAGGAAATCCATTTCTGCACACAAACATATAAAGATTGCTTCCCAATTAGTTGGTAATCGATGGAAACATGCTGATGCCAACATTGGCATGCTCAGATCACGCATTCAAACTGTTCGACGATAGTCCAACGACGCTTCCCGCTTGTGATCGTGCAGAAACCCTCTCTCATGTAACACCTTGCGCATTAGGACACTCGGTTCCTCCTGACTATTATAGAGTGGAAAGTGAGGTCGCAGGAAGGTGAATCCAGCACTGTGGCGTTCACGTATACTTGCTAGCCGATCTATATCTAGATATCGGATCTAGAAATTTGTCTTTTTTACACAGGACAAACGACACAAGAATTTGGAAAATAGCTTTGGCGAAGTTGTTTCCTACATCATTGACAACATCGGAGTTTTTTTCACACATAAATTCGAAAGTTGACTTTTTTGAATCCTGCACTTTTCGTTTCAGATCTATATATCAGATTTAGAAATTTGTCTATTTTACACAGGGCAAACGACACAAGAATTTGAAAAATCGCCTTGGCAAAGTTGTTTCCTACATCATTGACAATATCGGAGATTTTTTTCACACTTAAATTCGGAAGTAGACTTTTTTCGAAGTCTGCACTGTTCATTTCCGATCCAGATGTCCGATTTTGAAATTTGTCTTTTTTACACATGCCAAACGACACAATAATTTGAAAAATCATTTTGGCAAAGTTGTTTCCTATATCATTAGCAACACCTGAATTTTTTTTCACATTTTCTAATTTTTCAAACTTGAAATTCGAATTTGCAATGTTCGAATCGTAGATTCGAAATTCAAAAATCCAAATGTTTTCCTGAAATTATTAAATCTATGACATGTGGGCCCCGCCCAAAAGTTCAGTTTCAACCATTGACCAGACGTAAGCAGCTATTGTTTGAGAAAGTACGGCATAGAACAGAGAAACAGCGCGGGTATGGCACAGACAGATAAAACTCAGCTAGCTATTGCACAAAACCAATTATCCCTATAATTAAATGATACATTAATCTTGTAAATCATTAAATTGTGTCACTTGAATCATTGATGTTGTTTTGAGATATTAATTGGTTTAATGGTAAACATGATGGTCTAGTAAAGTGGAATGATTAAATGATTGGTTTAGAGAAAGTTGAAAACTGTGCCACACTTAAATTTCCAGGTGATTGCATAATGGTATATGACTTCTATTTGCCAAAAGCAACCGTAATGGCTTTATGTTATGCGCTACAGTCGGGTCCCAAACAGTGAACTTGTTCATTTTCCACAGCACCCCTAGGACTAATTTTCATTATGCTTTGCATGATCATATTTTCATATGGAATATTTTACTTGTAAGTTCTAAAACTGTGGTTTTCATGGCACTTCCACCACCATATTGCTAGCCTCTTCGGTACTTTGCTTTGCCCTTTCTTACATTGAGAGTTTGTGCATTTTTTGCGGGTACATCCAAACTCGTGGGAGATATTCATCTTGTTCTCCTACACATAAGCCAAACATCTTTCTCAAAACAGCCATCATACCTACCTACTACAGCATTTCCATAGCTGTTACGAGATATATTTCCATGCAACATCCATCTTACATTACATGACTTGTTGTCATTCATTACTTATTAGTTGCTTTGCGTGTTTCTATAAAGCTGATGTGTGGTTTTACCCATGTTACGCAAGATCATTGCATAGCCTGCTACACTGGCAGAGGCACCGTTGTCATATGTATTCTTATGGGACATTCATATTAGTTACTTGTATCATCACTACGTTGTTTTATCATCATTAGTGTGTTGTAATACATCATGTATCATATTAGGATGCTTGCCCCTGAAAGTGAAAAGAGCCATGGAGGACATCGAAAAAAGAAACAAAAAAAGAAAAAAATAGAAAAAAGAGAAAAAGAAAAGAGAAAAAGAAAGAAAGAAAGAAAAGAAATAAAAAAGGATGCATCATTACTATTCTTTATCACACACTTGTGCTCATGTTATAGCACCATATCATTTGTGATTATCGTTTGTGCTCATGTTTAGCACCTTTACTCCATATGAGAGAGTTTTCATGTCTTAGTTGCATACCAATGTGGGGAATTTTACACTATAGAACTTGGCTTGTATATTCCAATGATGAGCCTCCTCAAACGTGCTCTAGGTATTCGTGAGCAAGCAAGTTGGATGCACCCCCATTAGTTTCATTGGAGAGCTTTCATATACTTATAGGTCATTGTGCATCCGTTGTATGGCAATCACTACTCCTTGCATAGCTTCGATTGTATGACTTTCTTTTGTCTAATGATCATCTATAGCTTTTGAGACTTTCTTATGTTGGCCTTCCAAACCTCCGTTAACATTCTTTTAGCCATAACATCCTGGTGTCAGGAACCAACGTTGAACGCTTGCTTGTTTCTTTTTGAACAAATAATATATTGATCTTCTACGTGCATATTGCTATTACTTGACTTGATGTTTATTGGAAGCATTAGATGATTATATTGTTGTGCTTGAAGCTGAAATCGTCTCTAATATCTACTTTGCATAGTTGATTGCTATCTAGTACTATATCATTGAAAGCTTTGCTTCCTTCACCTACTTGTTTGTTCATTACTCCTTTGATATCAATATAAACTACAACCCTTATTCATTTGATCTCAGTTTACATGCCTTACATTATTACATCATCAAGATTGTGTTTAAGCATGTCACTTCAGAAATTATTCTTATTTTATCGTTCTTGCCTACTCAGGACGAGTAGAACTAAACTTGGGGGAGTTGATACGTCTCCAACGTATCCCTAATTTGTTGTGTTCCATGCTATGTTATATCATGTTATTACATGTTTTATATGCATTTTTTATAGTTTTGTGTATTATCTAGGACTAACCTATTAACAAGATGGCACAGTGCCAGTTTCCTGTTTTCTGCTGTTTTTTGTTTAAATAAAGCTCTTGAGGAAATATCCGCCAAATTGGAAACGAGCCAAACAGTATTTATTTTTGTAATATTTGTGACCAGAAGAACCGAAAACGATACGAAGACGGCCCCCGAGAGGCCTACACCACCTGTTGGCGCGGTTGCTACAATAACCGCGTCGGGAGGTGGTGTGGCGCCCTCGGGCGCCCACCGACCTAGGTCTTTTGCCCATAAATACCTCCCTAACCTAAAACGGACGGGACGTTAGACGATTTTTCCTCCACGAGTCCCGAACGCCGCCGCCATCGCCGACAAGATTGAGGGGACAGAAGTCTCTGTTCTGGCACCCTGCCGGGACGGGGAATTGCCCCCGGAGCCATCTCCCTCGACTCCACCACCATCTCCATCGCCATTGCTGACTCCTACGATGAGGAGTGGGGAGTTCTCCCCCGAAGCTGCGGTATGTACGGTAGCCATGTGGTTTATCTCTCTCTCCCATGATGTGATCTTGCATGTGATCATGAGCTTTGTAATCTAGTTGAACATGTGATGCTACTCTTTATCTATTATGCACTCTAGAGGTTACTTTAATATGAACTCCGGGGTTGTTCACGTGTGTAACAGTGACAATGTGTGCACCGTGTGTGACTCCTTTATGACGTTGTTGGTGTTAGTTTACTCTGACTTTGAGGGGTGCTCTTGTAGCCCTACACAATGAATGGTGTTTGTTATCCAACACGAGAGTGTTTGAGAGTAGTGTTTATTTATTTAACTTTGATATCATTGTTGAGAATGTCCACTGGTGAAAGTAGGATCCCTAGGCCTTGTTTCTAAGCATCGAAACTCCGTGTCCAACAAGTTCCGCTACAGGTTTGCTTGATGCCATTTTTATTACAGATTGCAATTACTACTTAAAATCATCCATATTACTTGTATTTCACTATCTCTTCACATAACTAGTGCACCAATAAATCTGACAAGTGTATTGGGTGTATTGGGGACACAAGAAACTTCTCGTATATTAATTGCAGGGTTGCTTGAGAGGAATATCTTTGACCTCTACCTCCCTGAGTTCGATATACCTTGGGTGATTCACTTAACGGAAACTTGCTGCTGTCCTATAAACCTCTGCTCTTGGAGGGCCAACACTGTCTACGAGAATAGAATCGTGCGTAGACATAAGACACGGAGGCGAAACACACCTTGAAGCCCATTTCTTCGCAGAAACTGAGGAAGGCTCGACTTGTGAATTGGGAGTTGATGTCGGTGATGATCCTGTGGGGCACTCCAAATCTGAACACGATTCCTTTGATGAACTTGATGGCGGCCTGGGCCGTTTGCTTTGGTACTGGCATCACTTCTACCCACTTCGTGAACTTGTCAATAGAGACGAAGAGGTACTCATGTCCTCCGACAGATCTTGGTATCTTTCCCATAATGCCAAGCCCCCAGACCGTGAACGGCCAAGAGATTGGAATTAGCTGTAGAGCTTGTGTCGGCTGGTGTATCTCCTTCGCATAGTGCTGGCAAGCTTCACATATTCTGACGATTTGCTCCGTATCGTGTAGAGCTGTTGGCCAGTAGAACCCGTGACGGAAGACTTTCCCCGCCACCGACCTTGATGCGACGTGGCTGGAGCATGTTCCCTCATGGATCTCCTTCAGCATCTCCTTCCCTTGTTCTTGCGCAATGCAGCGGAGTTTGACCCCGTTTTCACGCCGCTAGTAGAGCTTTGTCAATTAAGACGTAGAGCTTGGCTTGGCAGAGACCCGCTCGACTTCGTGGTCGTTACACGGGAGGGTGTGCTTGGTCATGTACTTGACGATGTTCGTGGCCCAGGGTGTGCAGCTTCTTTCCACCAAGAGCACCATTTGACAGAAGGGAAGCAAGGCTTCCTCCGTCTCAGGCGCCGCCGGGTCTTGATCTCCTGAGTTGGCGCCCTGCTCTGCCGGGGCAGAGGGGCTACCAGCCCCCGGCTCTGGGGCCAGGTTTGGCTTGATTCGGTCTTAGGGGACCGAGTGTTGCTTGAGCACCTCGATGTAGATCCCGGCAGGGACGGGCTTCCGATGGGAGGCCAGCCGCGAAAGTTCATTCGCGACGGAGTTGTCCCCCGGGGGATGTGCGTAGCTCCGAAGTTGTCCAAGCGTCGTTGCAGTCTCCACACCTCCTCGACGTATGGCGCCATTTGCAGGCTCGCGTACTCCTTGTTGACTTGCTTGATGATCAGCTGGGAGTCACCCTTGACGACGATTTTCTTGATGCCTAAGCTGATGGCCGCACAAAGCCCCGTGAGCAGGCCCTCATACTCCATCGTGTTGTTGGAGATGCCACCCCGGAAGTGCATCTTGACGAGGTACTTCAGGAGGTCGCCTGTCGGGGATGTGAAGACGACGTCAGCTCCTCCTTGATTCTTGGAGTAAGAGTCGTCGCAGTGTAGGATCCAAGCACCGGGGTCCTCCTTCCCGGGGAGGCAAGTCTCCTCTTCCGGGTCCTCAAATGCCGTGAAGTCCGCAAGCGCCTGGCTCTTGATGTTGTTTGTGTGCTCGAATTTGAGGCCGAATCCCTGAAGCTCCATGGCCCACCATGAGATACGCCCGGTGGCTAGCGGGTTCTCTAGGGGGCTTTGTAGATTGTACTTGGAGACCACGGTAATGGGGTGGCTCTCGAAGTATGGTCTCAGTTTGCATGAGGCAAGGAGGATTACCAGTAGCAGCTTCTGCATCATGGGGTAGCGCCCGCGTGCGTCGCGCAAGACCAAGCTAATGAAGTAGATCGAGTATTGCGCTTTGCGGGCGGCAGCTTTTTGATTGAGGTCTTCCCCATCTTCCACGGAGTTCACGTCCTGGACAGGAGGCGGTTCTGCCCCTAGTTCCTCGGTACCGATTTCCTCCGTAGAAGTAGCCGGGCTGCTGAGGTCCTGGGACCCGGGCAGGCCCGACGTCTTCTTCTTGCAGGGCGGACCCGGTAGTTTGTTCCCGGGGCGCTTGCCCTTCGCTTCACTTGACTTGGTTGGTTGCGGCGATGTATAGCAGCAGCGACTCCTTCGGCGTCGAAGCCACCAGGATTGGTGGCTACGTGAGGTATCGCTTGAGGGACTGAAGGGCTTCTTCAGCCTCACTGGTCCAGTCGACGGGGCCCTCCTTCTTTTGCAGCTTGAAGAATGGGAGAGGATGAAGCGCCCGAGTGCTGTGATGCACCCATTGAGGCGTTGCACGTCCTTGATCCGTTGGGGAGCTTCCGCGCAGTCGATTGCCTTGATTTTTTCTGGATTGGCCTCGATTCCCCGGTGGGAAACCAAGAAATCCAGCAGCTTGCCCGACGGGACCCCAAAGACGCATTTCTCAGAGTTGAGCTTCAAGTTGACCCTCCTGAGGTGCTTGAAGGTTTCATGGAGGTCTTGGATGAGTGAATCCTGGCGCCGGGACTTGACCACAATGTCATCAATGTAAGCTTCGATATTGCACCCCAATTGCGGTCCGAAGGCATGCCAACATTGCATGCTGAAGATTGCACCCGCATTCCGGAGGCCGAATGGAATCCGGGTATAACAATAGCAACCCTTGGGTGCGATGAAGATCGTCTCCTCTTGGTCTTCGACAAACATCATGATTTGATGGTACCCAAAGAAGGCGTCCAAGAAGCACAGCAGCTCGCACCCTGCCGTGGAGTCAAAGGATCCTTCGGGCAGGCCTTGTTGAGGTCGGTGAAGTCAATGTAGAGGCGCCACTTGAGCGTCAGGGGCTTTGGTACTACCACTGGATTTGCCACCCAGAGAGGGTGCGGGACCGAGCGTATGACACCGGCCTCCAGCAGCTTGTCGATCTCGGTGACGATGAACTCCACTTTCTACTTCCTCTTGGTTCCGGAGAACCTGCTTCACGGGTCACGCGTCCATGCTGACCGCCAGTTTGTGCTCTATCACCTCCCTTGGAACACCGAGGATCTCTGATGCGTCCCACGCGAAGACATCAGAGTTCTCCCGAAGGAAGGCGACGAGCGCGTGATCACTCCGTGTATGTGTTGTCAGTGAGGTTGTCAATCTCACCGACTTGCTATAACAAAGGATTAAACATATGTGTGGAAGAAAGATGTTTGTTTGCAGAAAGTAACAGATTTGCAGTATGTGGTTTATCAGATTAAGGAGAAGGACCGGGGTCCACATTTCACTAGTGGTTTCTCTCCATAAATAATAATAACATTCCTGCGGGTAAACAAATCACAGCTGGGCAATTCAAATTACAGCTGGGCAATTGATAGAATAATGAAGTGCATAACAATGCATATACCAATATCATGATGTCTAGTGTGAGATTCATTTGGGCATTATAACAATATACATAGACCATTCCAACCACATCTATGACTAATAATCCACCTTCCGGTTAGCGTCCGCACCCCTTTTAGCATTAAGTTGCATGCAACAGATTATCGCCTTAATCACTGTGTGTAAAGTAAGTAAGTAACATCATCCTTAGAAAAGTACTAATGTTTTATCCCTAGTAGCAACAATACATCTACAACCTTAGAGCTAGCTGTCACCACCCCATATTAAATAGAGACATGAACCTACTATCAAGCATAAATACCCCCTCTTGGAGTCACAATCATCTAGTTGGCCAGAGCATCGACTAGTAACGGAGAGCATGCAAGATAATTAAATAGTACACACATGATATATTATGAAGCAATAACTTTATTACTCAATATTCATCGGATCCCAGCAAACACAACATGAAGTATTACATAACGGTGATCTTGATCATGATAGGCACCTCGTAAGATCTAAACATGATAGCACAAGAGGACAAGACAACCATCTATCTACTGCTATGGACCCGTAGTCCAAGGGTGAAATAGTCACGCATCAGTCCGGAGGCAGACATGGCGACGTAGAGCCCTCCGATGTTGATTCTCCCTCGAGGCAGGGTGCCGGGGAGAAGTTCTGATCTCTCCTGAAGTGGTCTTGATGACGGCGGGAGCTCGGGACCCGTGTAGGAAATATTGCGCACCGTATTAGGGTTTTTGCGTCGGGAGGTTTATATCAGTGAAAGGGCGAGGTCGGTGGAAGCCCGAGGGCCCCACACCTCATGCTCGCGCGAAAGGAGGTTGGGCCGCGCGAGGTCATGGTGACAGCGCCTCAGGCTCCATCTACGTTTCCTCTTCGGTATTGTGGAACGTTCCTACGAAAATATGGACTTTGGAAAAGAAATCATCCGATTCCGAGAATATTTTCTTAAGTACTTTTCTGAAACCAAAAACACCAGAAAACAAGGAACTGGCACTATGGCATCTTGGTAATAGGTTAGTCCCAGAAAATGCATAAAACTATATAGAATACATATAAAACATGTAATAACTTGGTATAATATAGCATGGAACATAAGAAAAATTTTAGATACGTTGGAGACGTATCAATATCCCAAGCTTAGTTCTACTCGTCCCGAGTAGGCAAGAATGATAAAATAATAATTTCTGAAGTGACTAGCTTTTTCACAATCTTGATCATATATATAATAATGTAAAGCATGTAAACTGAGATCAAATGAATAAGGGTTGTAGTTTATATTGATATCAAATGAGTAATAAATAAACAAGTAGGTAAAGCAAAGCAAAGTTTTCAATGATATAGTAATGGAGAGCAATCAACCGTGTAAAGTAGATATTAGTGATGACTTAAGTTTCAAGAATAACAATATAATCATCTAATGCTTCCAACAAACATGACAACTTTGCGAAAGGATAAAGTCAAGCAATAACAATATGCACATAGAAGATCAACTCTTTATTTTTTCAAAAGAAACAAGGAAGTGTTCAACGTTGGTTCCTGGCACCAGGATGTTTTGGCTAAGAGAATGTTAAGGGGGGTTTGGAAGGCCAACGGAAGAAACTCTCACAAAGCTGCAAGTGATCATTACACAAGAGGAAGTCTTACAATCGATGCTACGCAAGGAGTAGTGATTGCCACACAACAGATGCACATAGAGCTATAGGTATATGAAAGCTCTCCAATGGACCTAGTGGGGATGCATCCAACTTGCTTGCTCACGAAGACCTATAGCACGTTTGAGGAGGCTCATCATTGGAATATACAAGCCAAGTTCTATAGTGTGACGCCCCAAAATCGGTACTATGTCGATTTAAGCGATCCCGCCGAAATCCGCATAATAACGGTTTTAGGACGCCCACCATACATAATCTGCACGCCGAAACGTGTGCATTATGTGGGTGGAATTGTGATAACATTACAACGGTTCGAAAAGATCGACAACAACAACAGAAGATATAACACAACAATGACTCGAACGAGTCAAGCTACAAATTATACATTACAAAGATACAGATGACAGCGGAAGCAAAATAGTATCCGACTACGGATAAGATACAAATTGGACTAATAGTACTGAAGATAAGTGATGGCGCCATATCCCTGCCCAGCCCAAGCCGGAGGGATTCCCAAGCTAACGTCGTCGGACTTCAAACCAGTTAACTGCACATGAATACAGCCCATCTAAATGGCTCAATACTATCGGTAATGATAGCAAAGCAAGCATTAAGGAGAGTTCTAACGAATGTGTAATATGTATTCCGAACAGGTGAGCGCATCTCCTTAGGAAGGTTTAGCGGCAGGTCGCAAGCTCTAGACAACTACAGAGAAATGCTACAATATTCTGTCTAATTAGAGAGGGATAAGAGAGCACATAAGTAACCAACTACAACTAACACCAATCATAACCCATTCTTCGTTTAACCCCCTCAACCAAGTATGAGGAAGCAATTCGGGAAACTCACACATTGAACAGTTTTAGTTACATTTTATTGTGAAAGTAATTCTATATTACTAGTCAAGTTAATTAACATTAGTTAGGTGCAAGTTGTCTAGATCTCATTAGTCGGCAACGCACCAAGTTGTCCATAACCGCGGACACGGCTCATCAATAAGATTATACCCTGCAGGGGTGCACTACTTTACCCATACTCGGTTGATCAACCCAATCAAACATCATGGCCTCTCAATACGACTCAATCCTTCACTACAGCAAGTCCAAGTGCCACCATATGAGTTGTTACCCGCGTCAAGAGTCCGGCCTATACCTCAATTGCGGACTCATTAGTTTGGGCCTACGCACCATGCGGCTCAAAGCACAGTAGGAACTGTCCGCTTCGCGCGCACCGCCCCTGTATGACCCCCATATCACTTATCCTCTCATCAATCATCATCATCATGCACATGCATATGAGCAAATGGAAATTCCGAACTACTTGCGGCACATGGACAAGCTGAAGATCCGTTCAGAGTCGAGGGGGGCTCCATAGGGCCTCCCACAAGTGGTTAGTGCGCTCAGACTTGGATTAGGGCAGCAAGATCTCAGTTCCTAGGTGGACACTTAGCAGAACAAACCACCTCGCAAGGCCTTCCGCCGGTGCCTTATCATTTAGTTATAATACCCAACATAAGATAGCATTTTTATTAAACTAGAACAATCTATCATACCAAGCATGTGAAACATAGCACAGATAGACGACTCGCACAACCAACTCTAACCATGCGCTACGACTTGCAGGTCAACAAGTAAACAAACACCTGTTAATAGGATGTGGAGGTGGGGCTATATCATGGCTGCAAGGTAAACATGGAATAGGATAAAGACACAACATCATATCACCAGGCTAGCAATAGAGGCAAAAGGCATGCATAGGTAATCAAAGGGGAAACGCTTGCCTGGAATCCCGTATGGAAGAAGATCTTGTCGTTGCTCACACATCTCAACGTCTTATCTGCGAAGAAGCAACAAACACTGGAAAGCGTAAAAGATGCATCTTACAACTACGGCAAAAGATCCAGCATGATAATGAGATGTTGCATGACATGGCAATACGAAATACGAGATGCACTTAATTTAAATTAAGCGGGAATGCAATCCCGACAATTAATATTAGGTTCAAGTTATTTATTAACCCAACAAATTAAATGTTGATTAATCATGGCAAGGCATGGCATAAGTAATCTAGTCCAATTAAATGGAATAGGGCAATACATATACTAATTACCCCACAAATTCTATATTTTTTTATTTAGGTGCAAGTAGAAATGACACTAACGAATTAGAATAAAGATGCACCATGGCATAAGGATGACATATTAATGTCCATTACATTTTTATAATCAAAATAGATATAAAGTTTGTATTATTTGGAGTAATAAAACAGTAGATATGGTATAAATTGAATTTGTAAAAAAAAAATAGCATGGAAGAAATAAAGTAGAAAAAGGACAGGAATAGGTGCAACAAGGGAATTGAACTTGGGCCTGCTAGGTGGAGGACGGAATGCTCGGCCACTGGGCTCGGGATCGGTTTGATGCATGTCTAGGACAAACAGGGTACATAAATGTTTCAGAATCTGAATAAATGTTTCAGACTTTGGCCACGGTTCTGAACAAAAGAAAAAAGGGGGACTGCGGGGATTGGATCTCGCATTACGCCGAGGGGGATCGAAAGCGCAGCCACTAGGCTACTTCCTTAATGGTCTATCGGTAGGACACAGACACCAAATTAACCAGCCCCCCGACGCAAAATTGAATCTTCCGAGAACAGCTCCAGGCGATGACGACGGAGACGGTCAGTTGAAGGAAACACCGGGGAAAGGCTCTGGGGCGAGGGGATGCTGCTGAAGTTGGCCACGGACACAGGAGGACGATATGGGAGCAAAGGAAAGGAGCCAACTTCTAGAGCATCGCTTGCAGGAGCATCAATGGAGGACGGCGCCGGAATACGCATGGATGAACTCGTCGATTATAACACTGATTCTTGCAAAGGAGCGGGGAAATCAGAAGAGTAGCTCACTGCGATGGTGTTGGTGTAGTCGTACGGCTCGGGGGGCGAACGGCGGCGACGAATTTCACGAGGAGGAGCTGGCGGCCGGAAGAAGAAGATGGAGACGAATTGCTTGCTCTTGCGTGCCCCGGCTCAATTCCTTGCGCGTGCGCGAACTGGATGACGAGGCGCAGCTCCTTGTGTCCTGGTCTTGTCTCGGGGAAGACCATAGCGACGGCGACCTTGCCCCTCTCTCTCTAACGGGAAGAAACTGAGGAACAGGAAGAAGAAACGGGGAACAGGAAGAGGAGAAGTGGCGGCGGTGACGAGGGTGTAACTCGACAAATCCCTGGGTTGTCCACCCCGGGTTGATTCAGAGGGAGAGAGAGAAGCGTTGGTGATCACGACAGCTGACAAGCGGGGCGATTTACCCTTGTTCAGGCTCCCGGAGGATAACACCCTACTTCCTGCTTGTATGATATTGATGGCGAGTAGCGATTACAATGGCGAGATTGCGATCTCGCTAGGGTTTGTGGTGGCGTCTATGAGCGTGTCCTTGAGACGAGCAACCCTCCTTGCCTTTATAGGCAGGCCAGGTCTCGGGTGAACCATGCCGTATGGCAATTACAGATATGGCAGGTTATGCGACCTTACCGACTAGGACTAGGTCACACGATACCCCTAATGGGCCTTCGTAAGCTTGGCGCGGCCCAGGTATCCTCACCGTGAGATAGTCGAAGAGTAGCCCCACGTCAGTAGCCCCCGAGTGCTTGGTCGAATCGTAGAGTCGAGCAAAGGACTCCTTTCTCCTGGGCGCGCCGCCAGATTTCTTGTTCTTGAGTCTGAACTTGCTTTCTTCAGTCGAAGAGGACGCTCCGGACGGGAGTAATCTCTGCAGTCGAATTACTTTGTCTTGGCCTTGTGCGAAACTTGCTTTTATTCGGCCTGTTGGCTTACTTTGTAGATTGGTTCAGGTGTGTGAGCTTACTTCCTTTTCTTTGCCACCCGAATAATAGATTCGGTTTCTCGGACCAGCACCCTGTCCTACTTGTTTGTTTCCAGCTGTAAAGCTTACTACTCGAATTTTTTGTTCGAGTTGTCGTGCTGCTCTGCTTCTCTAAAGCCATTGTCTTGCTGACGTCAGTGATGACGCTTCATGGCACGCCTGTGCGCCCGATGGGACGTGACGTAGCGGGGCCCACTGTCAGTGTTGACTGTGGTCAGCAGTTGTCACGTCTCTCTGAACTGGGCGCGAAAATTTCGCGGCACGATGATGACGCCTTGATTCCCATGCGTAGTGGACGGAGTGGGCGGCGACGGTTAGTCTCTCCGCAAGGCATAAGTACGACACATGGACGACTGGATATAGCTGCTTGGAACAGTTCCTTTGCGGGCGGCTGAGATGAATTTTGCAAGGCATAAGTACTGCGCCGCAGCGTGAGGTCGTCATCTTCTCCAATCGTCTGCGCCTCCATTCCTTTGCTCTACGCAGGCGTTTCTTGATGCCGCTGCAGACTAGGCCGTTGGCTTTCTCGACTTGCCCATTGGAGTGCGGGTGTGAGACAGATGCATAGTTGAGTTTGATGCCTTGATCTCAGCAGAAGTCTTTGAACTCTTCGGCTGTGAAGTTTGAGCCGTTGTTCGTGATAATCCCGTTGGCACCCCGAATCTGAAGATGATGGATCTGATGAAGTTTACCGCTGACGATGCAGTCGAACTTGTGATGGGAACTGCCTCAATCCACTTGGTGAACTTGTCGACTGCGGCCAGGAGGTGAGTGTGCCCTCCGGGAGAGGATTTCTTCAGCGGACCTACCATGTCCAACCCCCATTGGGCGAAGGGCCAGGCTAGTTGTATTGTCTTGAGTGCCGACGCCGGTGCGTGTGGCTTGTTTGCAAATTCCTGGCACCCACAACATTTCTTTACTAGGTCTTCTGCGTCTTGCATAGCTGTTGGCCAGTAGAACCCGGCTCGTAGAGCTTTGGCCGCCAAGGCTCGACTGCTTGCATGATGCCCGCAGATACCCGCATGTATGTCGAGCAGGATGGCATGGCCGTCTACTGGATCTACGCACCTTTGCAGAATTCCTGAGATGCTTCTCTTGTAGAGTTCCCCGTTGACGACGGTGAAACCTTTGGAGCGCCTGATGATGTGTTTTGCTTCGACTGGATTAGTTGGCAGCCTCTGGTGGAGTATGTACGGAAGGTATGGTCCTGTCCATGTAGCTTCGACCAGCATGACCTCCTCGTTGCTGGTGTGGAGGGTTTTGTTGCGGGTCGAGTCTTGATGGATCTCTGTGTGATGCGCTCGAGGATGACGCCGGGTGGTACTGGTACCTTGTCTGAGCCCATGTTGGCGAGGGCGTCGACTTCCTCGTTGCTATCGCGACCGATGTGCCGCAACTCGCTGCCGTCGAATGTGCCCTCCAGCTGGTTGTACAGGTCTCTGTAGGCGATCATGTTGTCGGCGATGGCGTCGCAAGACTTCATGGTTTGCTGTACGACGAGGCAGGAGTCGTCGTAGATCATGAGGTGCGTGGCGCCGCAGTTTTTGGCCATCCGCATGCCATGGATCAGGGCCTCGTATTATGCTTCGTTGTTAGAGGGTGTCGGGAAGTCCATCTGCAGAACATATTTTAGCTTGTCGCCTTTGGGGGAGATGAGTACGAATCCTGCCCCTGCTGACTTGAACTTCTTGGAGCCGTCAAAGTACATTGTCCATGCGTTGGATAGGTCAGGGACATCTTGTAGCTGGGCTTCTATCCACTCGGTGGTGAATTCCGGGAGGACTTGGGCCTTGATAGACTTCGGGTGAGCGTACTTCAGCCCCCAGGGTCCTAGTTCGACAACTCACTTGGCGACTCGTCCTGTCGCGCGTTGGTTTGTGAGGATGTCTGCTAGGCCAGAGGAGCTTAACACCGTGATCGGGTGCTCGGAGAAGTAGTGGACGACCTTCCTGGAAATCATGAAGACTCCGTATGCCAGCTTCTGGTAGTGCGGGTAGTTCTGCTTGGACAGTGTTAGAACTTCGCTGAGGTAGTAGACTGGCCTCTGGACAGGATGACTATGCCCTTCTTCTTCCCGCTCAACCACGAGTACTGTGCTCACCACCCTGTTTATCGCTGAGACGTATAGGTATAGCGGCTCGTTCTCCAGTGGTGCTACCAGGATTGGGGAAGTCGTCAGGGTCTTCTTAAGCTGGTCGAATTCCTCTTGTGCTTCTGCTATCCACTCGAACTTGTCCGTCTTTTTCATCAGTTGGTAGAAAGGCAAGGCCTTCTCCCCCAACTTACTTATGAACCGGCTGAGAGCTGCGACTCGGCCGGCTAATCGTTGCACTTCACGGCTTGGTGGGTGCTGGCATCGTGAGTATATTCTGCACCTTCTCGGGATTTGCTTCGATTCCTCTTGCAGATACGAGGTACCCTAGTAGCTCTCCGGCTAGCACGCCAAAAACACACTTTTCTGGGTTCAGCTTGATCTGATATGCGTCGAGCGCAGCGAAGACCTTGCGCAGGTCGGCGACTAGGGTGTCCTCCTTTCGGGTCATGACGACGATATCATTGACGTAGACTTGGACAATCTGCCCGATTAGCCCTTTGAGGCATGCTTGCATCGTGCGCTGATACGTGGGGCCAGCGTTCTTCAACCCGAAGGGCATTATCTGGTAGCATAAGACACCGTCGGGTGTGATGAACGCCGTTTTTTCTTCGTCTTCAACTTTCAGTCTTATCAGCTGGTAACCTGAGTAGGCGTCCAGAAAGGACAGGCTTTCGCAGCCTGCTGTCGAGTCAATGATCTGATCTATCCGCGGGAGTGGGAAATGCTCCTTGGGGCAGCATTTGTTGATGGCGGTGAAGTCGACGCACGTGCGTAGCTTCTTCGTCTTCTTCTTCTCTACTAGGACAGGGTTGGCGACCCAGTCTGAGTCCTTGATTTCTCAGATGAATTTGGCGTGCAGCAGTCGGTCGATTTCTGCGGTGATCGCGTCCTGTTTGGGTCCAGAAAAACGTCGCATGGCCTGTTTGACGGGTCTGGCGTCCTTGTGAACTTTTAAGGAGTGCTCGGCGAGATTCCTAGGTATTCCTGGCATGTTAGAGGGTTGCCATGCGAAGATTTTCCAGTTCTCACGTAGAAACTCGACGAGCGCGCCTTCCTACGCGGTGGTCAAGCTGGAGGACACTTTGACCGTCTTGCTGCTGTCACTCGGATGTACCTGATGAGTTGTGGTATCGTCAGTCGTGTTGAAGGCGGCATCCATGGCTGGTTTCTTTCGGGGTGGGAAGATGGTCTTGTCGTTGTCGGCTCATATGGCCTTGAAGTGATCTTCGACCCCGAAGAACTCAGAAATCCTGCTGAACTCGCGGTCGCAGCTGTTAGAGCGGTCGAAGTCGCCGCGTACAGTGATTACTCCTTTGGGTCCAGGCAACTTGATCATTAGGTAGGCGTAATGAGGTACTGCCATGAACCTGGCGAAACTTGGGCGCCCAAGAATAACATGATACTGTGACTTCCAGTCGACAACCTCGAAGTCGATCGACTCTTTCCTGAAGTGCTCGGCTGTCCCGAGTATGACGTCGAGTGTGATCGTTCCCATTGGTGTGATTGTTTGCCCTGGTACTATGCCGTGGAATGTGGTCTCTGACTCTAGCAGCTTATCTGTCGACTTGTTCATTCTTCTCAGGGTGTCGGCGAATATGATGTTGATGCCACTTCCTCCATCCATGAAAACCTTCTTTAGGTTGTAATCTCCGATCAGGGCTTCAACGTCTAGGGCGGCATGCCCGGGTCGAGGTACATCTTTCGGGTGGTCTGCCCTGGAGAACGTGATTGGCGTTTCTGACCCTTTCAGGTAGTTCGGCACTGCGGGTGGGCAAGTAGTAGCCTGTAGCACTTGGCGGGTTATGAGCTTCTGCGCCCTGTTTGAAGGGCGTCCTTTTTGTATCATATTGAGTTGTCCCAGCGCGGCTGGGTACGCGTCGTGTGCCATTGGCTGGGCTTCCTGTAGCTGCTGTTGGGGAAAGGTGCCCGCTGCCTGTGTCGGTTTGTTGTTCACGGGTGCTACCTGAATGGCGAGTTGCGGGGCCGGCTGCAGCGCTGGCACAGGGGTGACGATATTTTGCATCGCCTGGTAAATCTTGCGTGCTTTGCGGCAATCTTTCAATAGGTGGTTGGCGCCCCACTTGCCCGTTTCCGGGTTGCGGAACAAGTGATGCTTGCAAGGTTGCATCAGCTCCTCTGCTGGGGTCAGCGCGCGCTTCCACTCGCGTTTCTGGCCTCCGTCATTGCGGCTAATGCTGCCGCTGCTACGGTTGTATTGTCCTGGGTCGGACTGCCGACCCTGGTCGCTGGTTTGACTGTACTGGCGTCCTTCATCATAGTGGCGCCTTCTATCGCGCGCGTCATCACGGGGGGTTTGATATCCCGCCGCTACTAGCTCGATCGAGTCGAGGTTGGTGAAACGTTGTTTCTTCTTCTGGCGTCCATCGCGCCAGTTAATTGTTCCGGCTTCGTTCTTTGGAGAGGTGTCGCGGACGTAGTCCTCTCCCTCGGCCCACTGGTTGGATATCTTCATGAGCTCGATCGTGGTCTTCGGCTGGAGCCTACCGAACTCTTCGCGGAGGTCGCGGCGAGCGACGCCATGCATGAACGCGTCCATCACCCGGTCTTCTGAGACGGGTTACATGGTGTTGCGGAGGAGTGTCCACCGTTGGATGTATGACCGGAGTGACTCATCTCTTCCTTGTTTACAGGCTTGCAACTCGATGTAGGTCGTCGGCCTTGCATATGTTCCTGAGAAACTTTTGATAAAGGTATCTTGGAATTCTTCCCAGGTCTTGAAAGAGTCCTTGGGCTGGCTGGTGAGCCATCCGCGTGCCGAATCCGTGAGCATGAGCTGGATGTACTGCATCGCTGTGGTCGATGTCCCACCATGACAGGTACAGGCGATGAGGTAGTCTTCGAGCCAGAGGTGCGGGTCTTGCTTTCCGTCGTACCTGGGTGTTCCTGCTGCTAGCTTGAAGCCCGTCGGCATGCGGGTGTCGCGAATGTTGAAGCTGAAACATGTGGCGCCGCACGGCTCGAAGTTGCGGTCGGCCTGCTCATCTGGGTTCGTCGTGTCAGTCGAACGCTGGTTGTGGTTGCGGTCTACCGTCCTTTGCGTGATGACGTTACGAAGATCTTCGCCTGGTTGTGGCTGTCGCAGTGGCTATGCTGCAGGGACGTCCGGTGCTGCCGGATCGCGAGCTTGGCATTCTTGTTCTTCGCGTGCCCGGTTGCTTGGTATCCTGTTTGCCAGGGCTTGCTGGATTGCCTTCATGGACATGATCTGTTGCTTGTGGAGAAGGGCTCGTGCGTCTCCCTCCGGTGGCTGTGTGAGCCGAAGGTACGTTTCGACTGCCATGATGCAGGTGCCCGCCGTTTTTGGGACGGGTATTCCGTTTTCGTCCTCGGTGACGAAGGATGAGTCAAGGTTGTGGGTGATCCTGGCTCGATCGGCTTCCGTCATGAGGGGAACGCGGGCTCTGCGTCGCCGTCCTCCTTGGCTGACCTCGGTGGAGGAAGTGAACGAGTAGGCGGCCCTCCTGGCGCTTGACGCGTCCGCATCCCTCTTGCGCCGGATGAGTTCGGCTTTTTCGGCGTGTAGTCGTTCGCCTTCCTTGCGTAGCAAGTACTGGAGTGCCAGCTGATCCTCCCGAGGTGCGTCGGGTGGTGGAAACGTGCCGTCGTCAACGTGATTCATGGCCATGATCGCCATGTCGCGCATGATTGTGAGTCGAGTCGTCTGGTCGGGCATGACCACCTCCAGTGGGTATGCGGGTTCGTCGTTGCCTTCTGGAGGTGCTGTGCCGGCCATGAAGACTTGCACGGGGTAAACCTTGGTAGGGGTGTTTACGCTGCCGTTGCTGCTTCCGTCATCCGAATCTTGCTCTGGATCGAAAATTGCTGCCACGTGGCGGGCGGCGCAGCCGTTGTTGCGTCTTCTCGCGATCTTTGTAGGAGTCGTGGAAGGAGATTTGGTAGTCGCCGGAGCGAGTGCGATTGGCTTGGGGTAGACTTGATGGGTCCACGAAGATGCGTGCGACGTGGCTGTCGGCAGCGCGTCCTTGGTCACACGTGCGGGTGCGATCGATGCAGTCGTGGTCGAGGTAGATCTTGGTTTTGTCGGCCGTGCGATCGAGGTGGTTGAAGTAGACTCGATATGCATGGCCACTGTCGAAGTAGTCGATGTAGTCGAAGTAGATACGATCTTTATAGTTATAACAGATTCGACTCCCGCGATAGACGACGGCGGGTACGGCACGGGGGTGGCCGATGCGGGTGTCACCGCCGTGCGTGGTGCGGTCACCGCGGACCTGAATATTCCACGACTGTCGACGAAACAGTATATGGAGCCAAAGGTGATGTGTATACATTCGTACAGATCGGCGTACACCGAGCGCGGGCCGGTGGGTGGAAGGCGTACTCGAAGGAGCCGAAGCGGATGGGCTCCCGGGTGGTGCAGCCGTCGATCTTCCTTGCGGATGGAGCCGGTTCGACCATGATTCCAACGCTTGTTCTTTCCCACAGACGGCGCCAATTTACGAGGGTGTAACTCGACACATCCCTGGGTTGTCCACCCCGGGTTGATTGAGGGGGAGAGAGAGAAGCGTTGGTGATCACGACGGCTGACAAGCGGGGCGATTTACCCAGGTTCAGGCTCCCGGAGGATAACACCCTACTTCCTGCTTGTCTGATATTGATGGCGAGTAGCGACTACAATGGCGAGATTGCGATCTCGCTAGGGTTTGTGGTGGCGGCTATGAGCGTGTCCTTGAGACGAGCAACCCTCCTGGCCTTTATAGGTAGGCCAGGTCTCGGGTGAACGATCCGTATGGCAATTACAGATATGGCAGGTTATGCGACCTAACCGACTAGGACTAGGTCACACGATACCCCTAATCGGCCTTCGTAAGCTTGGCGCGGCACATGTATCCTCACCGTGGGATAGTCGAAGAGTAGCCCCACGTCAGGCGGCGCGAGGATGGAGAAAGGAGGGGCCGGCTAGGGTTAGGGTTTGGAGGAGGCGGCGACTTTAAGGAGGGGAGGGGAGCTGGGGGCCATGGGGAGTTCGGCCAAGAATAAGAGGTGCTTCGGCCCATCTTTCCAATTACCAGTAATGACAATTAACAAAAGATAAAGAGAGAAAAAAGATAGATAAAAATATATAGAAAGGATGGAATATAATTAGAGAAGGAATAAAATAGAGACAAAGGTTTGGAAACGTTTTCTACAAGTTTTAAGCTTGATTTGAAATTAATATTCCGTAAAATATGCAAGGTGATTATATGTATGATGATATGGTGATGCCCAAAGGAAAACAAACGAAATCTAATTGGGGATAAATCCCGGGGCGTTACATATAGTGTAAAGTTCCCCACATAAATATGCAAGTAAGACATGAAAACTCTCTCGTGTTAAAGGAATGCTAGGGTCCATTTTATTCAGAGAATGAAAATAACAGAATCAAAAACAAACAAAAGCTTCAAGGAAGCACATAATTTGATATAATTAAAATATAGTTTCACTGGAAAGGACCTGATAGTTTGTTGATGAAGAAGGGGATGCCCTTGGCATCCCCAAGCTTTGACGCTTGAGTCTTCTTATGATATATTGGGGGTGAACCACCGGGATATCCCCAAGCTTTGGCTTTACAATCTTCTTGATCACATCATATCATCATTTTCTCTTGATCCTTGAAAACTTCAACCACAACATACTTAGAGTAAACTTCATTAAAGGGTTAGTGCACGAAAATTATGATATTCTGTAGGAACACCATTGCTACCAACGCTACTGGACATTGGCTACAGAGACAGATACTTCATGGAATAATAAGATCCAATAAAAATAGCAAAAGAGGCATTGCAAAATAAATGGCAAAATCTGTCAAAAATAAAACAGTTTGTAAAGGCGATTTTTTCCGAGGCAGTTAACTTGCTCAAATAAGAAAACTCAAAACTAATGAAAGTTGTATATATATCTGTGGATTATGCACAACAAAGGGCATATCATCTGGATTTTTCTTTGAAGAGTTATTGTAGTGCCCCAACTTTTATTAAAGTTGGAACACCTGTGTTAAGTGCTAGTCCCTGGAGCACTGCCAGCACCACAGTACAGAATATAAAGTATCATTGCATAAGTATCAATTTGCTACAACGAGATCCAAAAATAGCTAAGTTTAGCTTTATTACAAGGTGCATAGCCATGAAGGCAAGCTAATATTCAGAGTTCACAACAAAAGAAAAATAGTAATGAGCCTCATCTTCAAGCATGCGCCATAGGCAGACATGTTGGGTGTAGACTTGAGTCCAAACTTATTCTTCATCTGAATTACCTGCGCATTGGAATATGCGGCCCCCAAAGGAGGTCAATACAATGAAGTATTGGCAAGTGACTATGGTGGATATGAATTGGCAAGTCTAGAATCTATATGCATATTTGGATTGGTGGAGATGGAGGCTATTTTGCAGAAAGCAAGTTTTCTCCTATCTTTTGTAAAACACTTTTGTTTCTCAAAGACTTGGCACCAAGGGATGAAGCCCAAGTGCACCAACATTTCTTTCCTTAGTCATATTTTACTTCATGAAAACAGTGTTGAGATTCTTCCATCCATCTTTGTCCAGCTGCTCGAAGTAGTCCATCACCGGGGACACGGCTAAGTACTTAGATTGTTGACTCTGCAGAGGTTGTGCACTTTTACCTTTAAACTCAATTAACCCAGACATCCTATACACGCGGAGTGCATTAAGGAAAGGAGAGGATTGAGACAAGAACTTTCAGAAGAAGAATTCAACCATACTTGCAAGACCCGTTCCACCTACCAACTCTACATCTGCTTGTCAAGCTGACAGGTTGAACTCTCACAACTTAGTTGTTCAAGACAGAGCCCATTGTCAAAAGGCTGCACGGAAAGCTTCTAAACTTGGAGGGACTTAGTAATCTCTTTGTTCCTGGGTGGCCATCCACAAGTGCACTTTTGGGAGAAAACCACCATGCCCATGGCCCTAAGTAGAATAAAATTCATCCTAGGCGAAGACAACCACAAACATAGTCCCAAATAGACACTCAACATAAACCATAACAACCAATCCACCCAGGGGTGCATTTTAAGTTTAACACTTAGAATATTTCCATAACATGGCATGTAAACAATTTTATAGCATTGCTTAGGATCTAATAAAACTTTTAAATTGGCTGCATGGTAAGGGATGGCTACACACTACTAGGAATTTGCATAGCATAAAACTTACTTAGCAAAATAAAATAATAACAGAAGTTTTCTATCATGCATACTACTCAAAAATTCTACAAATGCATATAGGAAAATAATGGGTGATTTATGAATGTCTCTTGCCTTGGTAGCAGGAGGCACAAGTACAGTAAGAATAACAATCACAAGAAAATCCTTCCTCCTATTCACAATCTAACAACAAGCAATACAAAAATAAATAAACACAACATGCAACACTTAAAACATCAAAGCATAAATATGTATGCATGCATGATATGTTATGAACATAACCAAAAAAACTTATTATCAATTTTATTCTCTCTGTTTTTTAATGCATGAAATGCAATGAACAATATTTTATTTTCTATTTTAACAATTAGAATATAAAGAACAATTCTAGTCAATTTAAGTACTACACTCAATTTACTTAGTTATTTTATAAAACTTTCAATAAAAACTCATGTTGCACTTTCTAGACAGAGAGCAAAATTATTAATCCAAAACAATTGGATTTAGATGAAAAACATTTTTATTATTCAAGTTATGAATTTAAACGGCCGAAATGACAATCTGTAAATTTCTCAATTTTAAATACACTAAAATGATAAACTAATGATATAGAAATAAACTACATGAGTAGGGCTATCTAATGATATAAAGTTTATCAAATTTGGACCTACAGATTGAAAGTTATGAATTTTGCAAGTTTTAATAGTTTTTTGTTTAAATTTCTAAATTCTATTCGAAATAGAAAAAGAATCGGCCACGCGGTGCGATCTGACTCGCCCGTACTGCTTCGACGCGGATCGTGATCGGGATCCGTTAGATCTAAATGAAAACGGACGCGCCAGATAAATCACCGAGAGGAAAAATAAAAATAAAACGGATCCGTTGGATCTAGATCCAACGGTCCAGGATGCGTTATCCTAACGCGGGCGGCGCGAGTCGCCGGAGACGCGTGGGGCGCGGCGGAGCCATGGGCGGCGTCTGCGCTCGCGGCGCTCTACAGCTCTAGGGAAGGAACGAAGCTCACCAGGGGGCGCGCGACGTCGAGATGGAGACGATGGCGAAGTGGCAATGAGCGGAGCGTCCTCGTTTCCCAGAAGAGCTCGCCGCAGTTACACGCGGCGACGGATTTTCTCGGACGTGGACGAACTCGACGATGCGCTGCGGGAAACAACATGTAATCGTGTAAAAAATGTTCGCATGAGCGAGAGGGTGCGTGGGGAAGCGACGAGAGCGCTCGGTATTGCCTCAGCTTACCGGAAAATGGAATTCTCGCCAGCGGCCACCGCGGGGCTCCGGAGACGAATGCGTGCGGCCTGGTCGCTCTCGAGTAGATTGGTTTGGGGCAAATGGAAGAGGACGGAGAGGGATTTTAGTAGGGAAAAACGGTGCAGTAATTGGAGTAGTAAATCGCCCGTAATCGCGTGAATCAATTCGAGCGTTTCCTGTCGGGGTCGGGGGCGTGATTTGGGGACGAACGTCTCCGCGGGGGAGATGACAGGTGGGTCCCACCAGTCGGTGACGGCGAGAAAAAGAGAGAGAGAGCTGGGCCGCTGGCGGGCTGATACGTTACGCGCGCGCGGTGGATAGCTACGGGCCACAGCCCAATCGGCTCGAAAATCATTTATTTTTATTCAAATCCTTTTTTGTTTTTCAAAACAAATATGATTTTTAAACTTAATCAAATCATTTCAGAAAATTCATAAAAATATGTTTTGGAAAGCTTATCAAATTTAGAACTTTTTAGTATCATTCTTGTCTATCAAATAATTTTATATAAATGAAAAATTATAAGGAGTACAATTAAACAACTTTATGGAATTATAGTTTATTTAATTTTTTTATTTTGTCTTTATGTGATTGAAATGTGATGTCTATGTGATGAATGATGCATGAATGCAATGTTTTAAATTAATGAAAATTCTGGGAATTTACAGTTATGAATTTAATGGTGGACAGAAAAAACTGTTTCTGCGCAGGAATCCAAATTTAGCATCAACTTTAAGCTAGAGGCTTAACTTGACATAACAATGCAATAAAGTAAAGATACAAAGGAATTGATACATAGGTAGGACAAGTTCTTGACTCAACAAAATAAAATAATAAGAATAAAAAGTGGGTTGTCTCCCATAAGCGCTTTTCTTTAACGCCTTTCAACTGGGCACAGAAAGTAAAACTCAAGTGTTATCAAGAGATGAAGCATCAACATATATAATTTCCTCCAAGTCACGGTTGGTTATAATAGGTGTTTTAGGTATCCATGAGTATGTCCTATTATGTAATCATCACTTTTAGGCATATTGGGAGGTTTTTGTTTGGGAATATAAATGAACTTTGGCTCCCTTCCTACAAAAGCCTTATCTTTCTTAGTTTTAATAGAAGAAAAGGTTGAACTTAAAATTTCCATAGCATCTTCTAATCCATCAATTCTATGATTATGAGTATCTAGGGTGTTTCTAGTTTCTAAAGCGGTTATTCTTCCATTAATGGCATATATTGATTCATTACCCTTGCTAGCATTATCAAGAAAAGTTTTCTCCATAGAATCCAACCTTTTAATAATATCTTCCAAAGTGATCTCAGTTTTAACTTCTCTAGTAGGCGGTGGTGATCCTACCAAACTGTCAATTAAATTGCAGGCCTCAAAAGCAGGTGTACCAAGAAAGTTACCCCCGTAAGAGTGTCAAGAACATACCTATACCAACTAGAGATTCCGACAAAAAAATTCTATACCAAGCATTTTTTATGAGCATCATTTATCCTATACCAACCATATTTTAAACTTTCGCCACCTTGTTGTTTAAACGATCGAACTTCAACTTCGGGACTACCATTCAGCAAATTTTAATGAAACCGAAATGAAAAAATAACAAAACTGAAATAAAAATGATAAAACCGAAATAACAAAGTAATGCAAGTAACTATTTTTTTTTGAGTTTTTGATATTAAGCAAACAAGGCAATAATAAAAATAAACTAAGCAAGACAATAAAAAAATAAAAAGATTGGAAGTGTGAAAACTCCCCTCGAAGAAGAACTCTTATTTCCTTGGCAATGACGCCAGAAAAATGCTTTATGGCGTGTAGTTGGCGAGGAAATAAAATCTTCTGAACAGAGGAACTCCAATCTCCTCAGCAACGGTGCTAGAAAAATGGTTGATCACTCCGTGTGGTGTGTTGTTGGGAGACCCCAAGAGGAAGGTATGAAGAGTGTAGTAGCAATTTGCCTCAGTTATGAAACTAGTAGGAAATTACAATTTCCTTGAGGTGTCAACGGAGACAGAAAAGTGCTTGCGACGTAGTTGACGTGGAGTCTGCACACAAACAATCAAGATACTTTGCCCCAACTTAAAAGTGATGTTGTTAATCTCACTGGCATGTTGTAACAAAAGATTAAACGTATGTGTGGAAGAAAGATATTTGTTTGCAGAAAGTAACAGGTTTGAAGTAGGCGGTTTATCAGATTAAACAGAAGTACCGGGGTCACCCCTAACTAGTGGTGTCTCTCTAGAAATAATAATAACATTCATGCGGGTAAAAAAATTACAGCTGGTAAATTGATAGAATTATGAAGTGCATAACAATGCATATACCAATGCCATGATGTCTAGTGTGAGATTCATTTGGGCATTACAACAATAGACATAGACCGTTCCAACCGCATCTATGACTAATACTCCACCTTCCGGTTAGCGTCCGCACCCCTTTCAGTATTAAGTTCCATGCAACAGATTATCGCCTTAAGCATTGTGTGTAAAGTAAGTAAGTAACATCATCCTTAGACAAAGTACTACTGTTTTATCCCTAGTAGCAACAGTACATCTACAACCTTAGAGCTAGCTGTCACCACCCCAGATAAAATAGAGACATGAACCTACTATCGAGCATAAATACCCCCTCTTGGAGTCACAAGCATCTACTAGTAACGGAGAGCATGCAAGATCATTAAATAGCACACACATGATATATTATGAAGCAATAACTATAGTACTCAATATTCATCGGATCCTAGCAAACACAACATGAAGTATTATATAACGGTGATCTTGATCATGATAGGCAGCTCACAAGATCTAAACATGATAGCACAAGAGGATAAGACAACCATCTAGCTACTGCTATGGACCCGTAGTCCAAGGGTAAACTACTCACGCATAAGTCCGGAGGCAGGCATGGTGACGTAGAGCCCTCCGGTGTCGATTCCACCCTCCCGGCAAGGTGCCGGGGAGAAGTTCTGATCTCTCCCGAAGTGGTGATGATGACGGCGGGGGCTCGGGACCCGTGGATGAAATATTGAGTGCCATATTAGGGTTTTTGCGTCGGGAGGTTTATATGGGCGAAAGGGCGAGGTCGGTGGAGGCCTGAGCGCCCCACGCCATCTGGTCGCGCGGCAGGAGATGGGTCCACGCGAGGGCATCGTGACGGCACCTCAGCCTCCATCTTTGTTTCCTCTTTGGTGTTCTAGAACGTTCCCACGAAAATATGGACTTTGGAAAAGAAATCGTCTGGTTCCGAGAATATTTCCTTAAGTATTTTTCTGAAACCAAAAACAGCATAAAACAGGGAACTAGCACTGTGGCATCTTGTTAATAGGTTAGTTCCAGAAAATGCATAAAAATATATAGAATGCATATAAAACATGTAATAACTTGGTATAATATAGCATGGAACATAAGAAATTATAGATACGTTGGAGACGTATCAACGCGCTTTCCTATTTGTCCGTTAGGTGAGCGCCAATGGTGATGGAGCGGACTCCATCCACCGTCAGGAACACCTTCTTGGTCATCTGGGAGTCGCCTTGAAACGCTGCCTTCTTGATGGAAGTTGAAGTCGAGCCCCCGGGGTCAGCCTCGTTCCCGGGGAATGCGTCAAAATCGTCCTCCATTGCTTCTATGCGGATGCTTGATGTTGTGGACACCATATGGTTAAGCTTTTGGACGTAGAAGATAACGTCTTTCACATCGTCTTGGAACTTGATTACTCCATGCAGTGCCGGTATCTTCAACATGTTGTAGGCGAAGTGGGAGACGGCCATGAACTTGGCCAGAGCGGGTCGACCAAGTATGCCGTTGTACAGAAGCGCGGTGTCCGCAACGTCGAAGGTGACATCCTCGGTGCAAAAGTTCTTGTAGACACCGAAGGTGACGGGAAGGGTGATCTTCCCGATGGGGCGCGTGATGCTCCCGTTCACGCCCTTGAAGATGTTTGTGTCGGAGAGGCGGGAGAACGGAACTTGCAGGGCGGTCAATGCCTTAGCTGTCAGCAGGTTGAGGCTGGAACCTCCATCGACCAACATCTTGGTGACCTTGAAGTTGTGGATGATTGGGGACATGATCAAGGGAAGCGTTCCGGTCCCGGCCATATTGGCGGGATGATCTTTTGAGTCGAAGGTGATGACCTGGTGAGACCAATCCAAGGGTCGAGGTGGTACGGAAACCACCGCGTTCAGCTCTCGCACTTGCTTCTTGACGGCCTTGTTGAATGGAGGCAGGGATGAGCCCCCATGGATGCAGCCATTGACCCCGACAACTTCTTGGAACAACCCACCGTTCCCAGGAACGGCAAGGGCAGCGCCGTGGTCGGCATAGATTGCCGACTAGGGCTGTTGCTCTTGCTCCCTTGGCCGCCGCGTCCTCCTCCGCGGCCTCCGCGACCGCCGCCTCGCGGACAACCCCAGCCGCCACCGCCCTGGCGGCCCGTGGGGCACTCGCAGGCGCGATGTCCAGCGACGGCGCAGTTGAAGCAGCCGCCCGGGAAGACTCCATCAATTCGGCGCTGCTCCCTCATAGTGAAGCCTCGGAGGGCGCGGCAGTCCTTGAGGGGGTGATTGTAACGTCCCCAAATTTGCTATTTGTTAATCAAGATTTGTTTGTGCATCATGAGCATAATTTGCATCTAATTAAAAGTTTTAAAATAAAAGAGAAAAACCTAAAGTGGTCTAAACCACTTTTTATTTTAAATGTGTTAAAAAGATTTTAAAGTTTTCAAAATACAAAGTTGCCAATGCCTTCCTTGTGAAATTCTGAGTTTCCTGGTATTTGTGTATAAATTTTATATTTTCAAAAAGGCCCTCAAAAGCTTTATTTTCCAAACCAGGAGCCTGTTTCTAAAGAATTCAATATTTACCAAAATGTCCAGGGGGTTTTCCGAAAAAGATCAGTCGTCTTCAACCTTCCGACCGGAGGGAAGCGCTGTCACGCGCGAGGCCGTCCGCCGCCCTCCCCTGCGCCAAGATCACCGACGTAGCCCGACCGTATAAAGTTCCTCCGCCGCCACTCAGGAGAAACCCTAGCCGCCTTCTTCTCCTTTCTCCCCAAATCGTCTGAAACCCTAGTTCGGGTTCTCCACAAATCGCCGGCGACTGCCACTAATTCCGGCAACCCCGGCCCTCCGTCAGACTCTCTGAAGATTCTCCGTCATCTAATCATCCTCCTAGACGAGCCGTTCCTGCAGGAGAGGAAGCAATCGAAGAGAATCGGGCCGTCTTCCCCAACTCCGGCCGTCGTGGTCCGAGCTCGATTCCGGCCGACTCTGGCCTCCCCGCGCTTCCTCGACGCCTCCACAAGCACAAGGGTGAGCCTACGGTCCTCAGGGACCCCTCAGTTCACTCCATCTCCCTCTGTTTCGTCTGGCCGCCCTCCGACGCCGTCGGCTTCTGCTCCGGCGACCATCCCGCCGTCTCCGGAGACCATTCGCCAGCGGCGCCGCCACCCCTCGGTCGCCCACGTCTGTGCGCGCCCAATGCGCGTAGCCGCGCCTCCCCTGGCTTCGGCAATCGCCCAATCCGTGCTCGGCAGGGGAGCAATGCTCCATTGCTGACGTCAGTTGACGTCAGCGCCTCCTTTTCCTTTTCTTTATCTTTTACTGAAATGATTTAATTCTATTTTTCAGTATTCATTTAATTATGACATGTGGGGTCCCCTGTCAGAATTTTAATGTTTTCCAGAAATGATTTCTTAAATTTAAAAATATTTGGAAATGTTATTTACTTAATTTCATAAATGTTCTAAATTGATTTAAAATTATTTAATTTTTGGAAATTCATAACTAATTCATTTTAATCCAGAAAAATATGATTTTTATATCAAAATTTACAGAACAATAAGATCTATCTAATTATGTACCAATCATGCATATTTAAACAACTCTAAACCATGTTTATAATAGAAGAACAAATTACAATATTTTTGTTAAGTATGGAGTTTGTCGAAAGGCACCTATCGGGCATTCGCACTCCATTTAAAATGTTATTCCATGTGTAGGATTTACATTTTAATCCTTTAAACTTGCCATGCATACATTGTGCGCATTGCATTATGCATGATTGAATGTTGTTTCCCGTTTATCTCGGTGTTTCTTTTTCGCGGTAGAATGCGAATCCGAAGTGGAGTTCGACAAGATCGAAGGCTTGATGAATCATGGACGACATACTCAAGCAGGATATCTATGAACAGGTATTTTGTTTATCTCGATCAAGGCAAGCTGAAGATTTCCAAAAGCTTTATATCTTGTTATCGAAGAGCAAGGCAAGCATAACCTCTTATCTGCACATGTAAGATTTCAAAGTATTTGATTCTGGTATTATGCATGCGATTCAAATGTTGTTTTGAGTGGAGGTATAGATTGTCTTAAGTGTTGCATCGCGAGAGTCTGGTATGCTTAGCCCTGCTTAGATCTTCCCTCTGTTCCATCCGGTTGATGAATCAGAGCTGTGAAGGATGACGTGGAATGGTGAGAGATGTGCTGAATATGCTAAAGACTTGGATGAGAGGCCACAATGGGATTGTTGTGCGTTGTCTCGTTCTTGTCGATCTTAGGAACTGAGTTCCTGGGTTTGGAACCAAGACTATTCGTGCATCCACACAGGGCTCGGAAACCCCTCTACCACAACTTCTCTAGCCTACTACGTGAAGCCACTAGTTCGAGTGTTCCATTTGCGTGTGCGGTAAAATGAGTTGAGGAAATTAGGGCTCGGGTCAGGAGAGTGTGACGCTCTGATCTTCACCCTGGCAACCGGCACTAGGAATCGCTAAGATGGCGGTCTGACCTACTGCTGTGGCTCATGGACATAGGCGAAGCTTGGGAAAGGTTGTGGCCAACCCTCCTGCCGGCACTCCCCGGAAGAGTGCTAATAGCTGGCGAATCGGTTGGTTGGCGTGTGTGGGTAGTTACACCCCCTGCAGGGTAAATCTTTTTGGAAAGCCGTGTCCACGGTTATGGACGAATTGGTACCTTATTTCGGTGATCATAGACAACTATAATCTAAGTATTAAACTTGCCAACTAAGGGAGGATTGCTTCCTCAGGTTGAGCGAGGGGGTAATTCTGGTGGGTGGTACAACTCATGATGATCTGGGGGAGATTGAAGATGTGGATAAAGCTAGTGTTACTCCCTTACCCCATTTTAAAAGTCTACTGATGCGAGATTTTCTCCTCCCTCGATTTGAAAATAAAGATGGCTTTATGCAAAAGACATTCATGAAAACTCTCTGAATGAGCAGATATATAACAAGTTAAATAAGTCTTGTTGAGTACCTCCTGTACTCAGCCTTGCGCAATTATTTTAGACAGGTGTGTTTTGCTGAGTTTCGACATCGACGAGTAGGTTGGGATTCCTAGACGGCAGCCTGGAATCTATGGACTGGGACGTCGCCATTATGCTTTCTAGCCTCTTAGGCCTTTTCCTGATCTTGCTATGTTTAATAGCATAATTGCCTTCCGTTGTATTGGTGATTGACAGGTCGGTGACCTTATTTTGGTGATGTGTGCTTCTTCGCTCTGTTAAGAGCTTAACCTATTACTTCTTGTGTTGTAGGGTCTCTATTGTGTTACTGATTTCAACTGTTGGCTCTCGAGATCCTTGTTAGGCTTATCTCAGATTAAGGTCTCGGATTTGTCTAGCTTGGCTCTTGGGGGTGCTACAGGTTTTGGTATCAGAGCAGGACCGCCTGTAGGAAAACCTTTCTATTGGTCGATGTTGAGTCTAGTGGTTGTGAAAACTATTTGAAAGAAAAAACTATTTGCAAAAATCTGGGTAGGCTTCTTTTTACTCCTTATCTGGTATCGCTCTAATTCGGGGTCATCTTACCTTGTTTGGGTTGAAAACATTTGCTCTCTTGTCCTCTGGTCATTCAAAATATAGGTGCATCAAGTGCAGGTTGTTTCGCAGCCAAGTTGACCTAGTGTTAAGTTTTCTAGAGTCTGGTGTGTTCTTTGATCTGTCTTTCTCTTGTTGACATGAGAGGTTCATTTCCCTCGTGATCTTTCAGTTCTGTCGGTTCTACCTCATCCTACTCTTGTCTTGAGGTTTCTTTCCCCTGACGATTTCCTTTCTTCTTTTGATACTTCGGAAGCTATGATTGGTCTCTGAAGTTATCTCGTGTTTACTACATCGTTGTGCCTTTTGTGACACTCGAATGGTAGTTACTCCTTCTTTTGGTTTCCACCGTTGGACTTGAACCGAAGGTCCCAGATTGTGTTGTTGGTGGTGTGTTGAGTCATGTGGGTTGTTAGCCATGTGATGCTCACTCTATCAGTACTTGATGTTGACCTTTAACCCAAGATCCATCCCGTTGATCCCTGAGGAATGCTTGCAACCTCAGAAGTGCTAGTAATCTCAGTTCTAGCTAGCCTTCCAGCTCGTGGGTTTGTCGTGATTGACTCGCGACATCCAAGGTTTGCTCCTTCCACTAGCTTTGGCAGAGGTTCTATCATGGAACCAAAAAGGATCACGACAAGAGTGCTCTTTAGAGTCTCACATCTAAGTTGGCGACTCTGCCACACCCTTCTTATCATAACTAGTTATCATATGTATGCTAACTTGATCATCTAAATCTCAGGATTTTCATGAGTATGTTCTCCTGTCCGTTTGTGTTCTGACCTGTGCATGCCACTTGGCATCCAAGGTGTAAATGTGCAATGGTGTACTAATGCATGTTTCTCTTGGGGTCCATCGTGACATTCCACCTCGGGATGTCAGGGAGAAACAAACTCCCATACCTCGTCCATACCAGGACCAGGTCAAAGTGTTGTAGTCTGCAGATAAAGAAGTTTTTTTTGCTTCTAATCTGATCCATCTCAAAGTATCACCCTCTTGTATATCAAAGGTCGTGTGGTGTATCATGGCTTTATTGATGAAGTGATGTTTTTCACGTCCTTACTCACGCTTTTCTCCTAGCTGCTCGTGCTCGGGAATGCTACGGTGTGTGTATTGATGTGGCTATCAGATATTTTTAGCAATTTGCATTGCTTTGACATATAAGGACATTTGATTCCTTCCTTGTGTGATTGGTTATCCGATCGCTAAGTGAAGTTGATTGTGCTACCAAGTCCGTTGTTCTGGTGCACATACTCGGTCAAAGAGTTAGGTTTTTACCGACGCTCTTAAATCCACATCGTTTTGCTTTGATAAGCAAGACTCCTGTCTACCGGTGTTCTCGTGTTGAAGCAAGATGGTATATCCTACGGATCTGCTATCTTCCAAATCTTTGATTTGATCTGGGCTATCGTCAAATCAAACTCAGTACGAAGGACCATCTTTGATGATGTTTTACCTATGGTGTTTTGCCTGCTTACATCTTCATGTCCTTGGTCTGACCAATAATATTGCCTTGTTCATGTATCATATGATTCCATCTTGTTGGAGTATCTTAATAAGCTTGTTGTTGAGCTCATCGATAACATTCTTATTGCCTCCATGTCTGAAGAGCATCATCATGAACCTTTGGCAATAATGTTGGAAACTTTTGAGAATCATCTTTGTGTCATCACGAAGTATGTGTTTTGGATGTTGGAAGTAACCTCTTCTAATTCACGTGCATTTGCTGAAAGATGTCGCCGTGAATCCAAGTAGAGCTTTCCTTGTTTCCTCGGGAATCAACTCTAGTCAGTCATGCATGTGCGGATTATTCATGGGATGATAGGTTCTTACCTCCATTTCTTGAAGAAGTCATATATGCACACCAAGCCACTAACTGATTGGATCAAGAATGAGAAGAAGTCAAAAACTTCATTATATTCTTTATTGTTTCCCAACAAGGACTCAATTGTGTTTGTTGCATATTATCCATGTAGGTGCAGTTTTCTCTTGATAAATTGCTAACACATGGGTTCTGCAACCTCGCTCCTCTTTTCGAGCTTGACATTGTTGTCCATATCTTGAGAATCACTCCACCTTCCTCCGTGGTATTCCTTGCAAACTTTCCTTTCGAACATTCCGAGTCAGGACTATCATCACATCTAACCAGAGCTGAATCTCAAGCAGCAACGATGGTTGGTGTGCCTCAAGGATTTTGACATAGGTGTTATGTAACCCCGGCAAGATTGTTGTGGTGGTTGACACAATTAGTCGGAAGGTCTATCGCCGAAATTCCTGGAATCTTCAAGAACAACCACTCCCCATGAGGATTGTTGTGCGGCTTGTCCTAAAAGTTGCCCTTCTGGTATTTCTATTTCCAAAGCCCGATGTTCACCTCCATACCTATTAAAGGCTTGTCATGAGCTTGAACAGGGTATCTAGAAGATCAAGAAGAAGTTCCCTCCTCCGATGATCTCGGATATTCTGAATGTCTCTCAATTGATTCTCCTGGTCCTTTTCTTATCCTTTGATAACATATCCATCATGAGAGTTCTCTTTTCATGGTGATCTTCAATGTTTTGTTGATCAGTTCTTCCTTCCTATTGCTTGTACTTGAAATTCTTTTCAACTCACACATTGTGTGAATTTGTCAGTCATCTTAGGGCCCTGAACTTTTAATCATGTGGCAAACATCTTGCAAGCCAAGTGGTTAAAAGCTGAAAAGGGTTCATCCTTTTGTTGTAACAAGATTTCTTTATCTATCCATTTTAGCCGTGTGCAAAGTTCATATTCTAATCCTTTACCAACTTGAAACTTCTTCAATTCCATCTGTTACCTTGATGTGTTTCATGTTTGTTAGCTCAAGAGTTGTTTTGCACACTCCTCCCTTGAGTTCACCATGAGATACTCGATCTTGTTGAAGATCCTCGTTCTAGAGTTATTTCCCTCTTCTCTTATGTATAGCTGAAGAACAGTCTGACGAGTTATGAAGTGTTCAATCATCCCTGAAGTAAAAGATCAACCTCTTAGTAAAACAAGATCGTCGTGGGATCGACAAGATCATCCAAGACTGGTGTAGCCTCCCCTGTGCATCTCTTCTCCTCCCCAAGGAATCTCGGGGACGAGATTCTTGAAAGGGGGATAGATATGTAACGTCCCCAAATTTGCTATTTGTTAATCAAGATTTGTTTGTGCATCATGAGCATCATTTGCATCTAATTAAAAGTTACACAAAATTTGAGTTTTAATATAAATGAGAAAAACCTAAAGTGGTCTAAACCACTTTTTATTTAAAATGTGTTAAAAAGATTTTAACGTTTTCAAAATACAACGTTGCCAATGGCTTCCTTGTGAAATTCTGAGTTTCCTGGTATTTTTGTATTAATTTTCTATTTTCAAAAAGGCCCTCAAAAGCTTTATTTTCCAAACTAGGAGCCAGTTTCTAAAGAATTCAATATTTACCAAAATGTCCAGGGGGTTTTCCGAAAAAAGATCAGTCGTCTTCAACCTTCCGACCGGAGGGAAGCGCTGTCACGCGCGAGGCCGTCCGCCGCCCTCCCCTGCGCCAAGATCACCGCCACCGACGTAGCCCGGCCGTATAAAGCTCCTCCGCCGCCACTCAGGAGAAACCCTAGCTGCCTTCTTC
The DNA here is from genome assembly GCA_026929855.1 of Poa annua. NCBI lineage: Eukaryota > Viridiplantae > Streptophyta > Magnoliopsida > Poales > Poaceae > Poa > Poa annua. Next base: position 159,705,899 of record CM049427.1, on the reverse strand, counting down.
TCCTTTCTCCCTAAATCGTCTGAAACCCTAGTTCGGGTTCTCCACAAATCGCCGGCGACTGCCACTGATTCCGGCAACCCCGGCCCTCCGTGAGACTCTCTGAAGATTCTCCGTCATCTAATCATCCTCCTAGACGAGCCGTTCCTGCAGGAGAGGAAGCAATCGAAGAGAATCAGGCCGTCTTCCCCAACTCCGGCCACCGTGGTCCGAGCTCGATTCCGGCCGACTCTCGCCTCCCCGCGCTTCCTCGACGCCTCCACAAGCACCAGGGTGAGCCTACGGTCCTCATGGACCCCTCAGTTCACTCCATCTCCCTCTATTTCGTCTGGCCACCCTCCGCCGCCGTCGGCTTCCGCTCCGGCGACCATCCCGCCGTCTCCGGAGACCATTCGCCAGCGGCGCCGCCACCCCTCGGTCGCCCGCGTCTGTGCGCGCCCAATGCGCATAGCCGCGCCTCCCCTGGTTTCGGCAATCGCCGAATCCGTGCTCGGCAGGGGAGCAATGCTCCATTGCTGACGTCAGTTGACGTCAGCGCCTCGTTTTCCTTTTCTTTATCTTTTACTGAAATTATTTAATTCTATTTTTCTGTATTCATTTAATTATGACATGTGGGGTCCCCTGTCAGAATTTTAATGTTTTCCAGAAAATATTTCTTAAATTTAAAAATATTTAGAAAAGTTATTTACTTAATTTCATAAATGTTCTAAATGGATTTAAAATTATTTAATCTTTGGAAATTCATAACTAACTCATTTTAATCCAGAAAAATATGATTTTTATATCAAAATTTACAGAACAATAAGATCTATCTAACTATGTACCAATCATGCATATTTAAACAACTCTAAACCATGTTTATAATAGAAGAACAAAGTACAATATTTATTTTAAGTATGGAGTTTATCGAAAGGCACTTGTCGGGCATTCCTTTTAAAATGTTATTCCCTATGTAGGATTTACATTTTAATCCTTTCAACTTGCCATACATACATTGTGCGCATTGCATTATGCCACGATTGAATGTTGTTTCCCGTTTCTTTCCGGTGTTTCTTTTTCGCGGTAGAATGCGAATCCGAAGTGGAGTTTGACAACACCGAAGGCTTGATGAATCATCGACGACATACTCAAGCAGGATATCTATGAACAGTTATTTTGGTTATCTCGATCAAGTCAAGCCGAGGATTTCCAAAAGCTTTATATCTTGTTGTCGAAGAGCAAGGCAAGCATAACCTCTTATCTGCACATATAAGATTTCAAAGTATTTGATTCTGGTATATTATGCATGCGATTCAAATGTTGTTTTGAGTGGAGGTATAGATTGTCTTAAGTGTTGCATCGCGAGAGTCTGCTATGCTTAGCCCTGCTTAGATCTTCCCTCTGTCCCATCTGGTTGATGAATCAGAGATGTGAAGGATGACGTGGAATGGTGAGAGATGTGCTGAATATGCTAAAGACTTGGATGAGAGGCCACAATGGGATTGTGGTGGGTTGTATCGTTCTTGTCGATCTTAGGAACTGACTTCCTGGGTTCGGAACCAAGACTATTCGTGCATCCACACAGGGCTCGGAAACCCCTCTACCACAACTTCTCTAGCCTACTACGTGAAGCCACTAGTTCGAGTGTTCCATTTGCGTGTGCGGTAAAATGAGTTGAGGAAATTAGGGCTCGGGTCAGGAGAGTGTGACGCTCTGATCTTCACCCTGGCAACCGGCACTAGGAATCGCTAAGATGGCGGTCTGACCTACTGCTGTGGCTCATGGACATAGGCGAAGCTTGGGAAAGGTTGTGGCCAACCCTCCTGCCGGCACTCCCCGGAAGAGTGCTAATAGCTGGCAAATCGGTTGGTTGGCGTGTGTGGGTAGTTACACCCCCTGCAGGGTAAATCTTTTCGGAAAGCCGTGTCCATGGTTATGGACGACTTGGTACCTTATTTCGGTGATCATAGACAACTATAATCTAAATATAAAACTTGCCAACTAAGGGAGGATTGCTTCCTCGGGTTGAGCGAGGGGGTAACTCTGGTGGGTGGTACAACTCATGATGATTTGGGGGAGATTGAAGATGTGGATAAAGCTAGTGTTACTCCCTTACCCCCTTTTAAAACTATACTGATGAGAGATTTTCTCCTCCCACGATTTGAAAATAAAGATGGCTTTATGCAAAAGACATTCATGAAAACTCTCTGAACGAGCAGATATATAACAGGTTAAATAAGTCTTGTTGAGTACCTCCTGTACTCAACCTTGCGCAATTATTTTGGACAGGTGTGTTTTGCTGAGTTTCGACATCGACGAGTAGGTTGGGATTCCCAGACGGCAGCCTGGAATCTATGGACTGGGACGTCGCCATTATGCTTTCTGGCCTCTTAGGACTTTTGCTGATCTTGCTATGTTTAATAGCATAATTGCCTTCCGTTGTATTGGTGATTGACAGGTCAGTGACCTTATTTGTGTGATGTGTGCTTCTTCGCTCTGTTAAGAGCTTAACCTATTACTTCCTGTGTTGTAGGGTCTATGTTGTGTTACTGATTTCAACTGTCTGCTCTCGAGATCCTTGTTAGGCTTATCTCAGATTAAGGTCTCGGATTTGTCTAGCTTGGCTCTTGGGGGTGCTACAGTGATTGCCTTCGGTGTGTATGTGACACCAAGGCTCTTCTTCTTCAGCTTCGGCAGGCTTGATCCTTTTCGCGAGTGGCTCAGTGACGAAGACGCGCTTGTCGTTCCCGGGGTCCCGCTTCTCGGCCTCGGCGGCTTTGTCCTCGGGTGCGTTGTCTCTCACTCCTTCTTCCGTGCATGTGCAGCGATCCGCAAGATCCCATAGCTTACAGGTTGTCTCCACGCGTTGCATGCTGAGCTTCTCTTGCATCCAAGGGTTGCCGACGTTGGCACTAAAGGACTTGATCACCACCTCGTCCTGGATGCACGGATGGTGTTCATCTTGTGCGTGAAGCGTTGAATGTACTTGCGAAGAGTCTTGATGACCCACAAGTATAGGGGGTGTATGGTAGTACTTTTGATAAATAAGAGTGTCGAACCCAACGAGGAGTAGAAGGTGCTGACAAGCGGTTTGATGAGGATTTCACTTTAAATACTAGCAGACAAGTTTTCAGTAGACTTTGATATGACAGATAAATAAAGTGCGAGTAAATAGAGCGCGGCAATTATAATTGCAGAAAGTGGCCCAATCCTTTTGAGAGCAAAGGACAAGCCGGTTTGTTTACTTATGATGACCAAACGTTCTTGAGGACACACGGGAATTCTGTCTAGTGCTTCCGCTAGATATTGATGATTAATATTTAGTGTTTGGATAAGTGTCGTGTGGGTGAACCTATGCTAACGTACCTCCCTTCCTAGGACTAATACATACTTATGATTATACCCCTTGCAAGCATCCGCAAATGCAGCAAAGTAATTAAGATAAAACTAACCATAGCTTTAAACTCTGAGATCCTGCTATCCCTCGTGCATCGGAATATCAACGAGGGTTTAGGACTCTGTCACTCGGGCAACCCCACAATTAATAACCGAGTACACGATGCATTCCCCTAGGCCCATAAAGGTGAAGTGTCATGTAGCGACGTTCGCATGACACCACTAGAAGAATGACACCATAACTTAAATATCAAAACATTAAATAACATAGTTCACTACTAACATCTAGACTTCTCCCATGTCCTCAAGAACTTAACGAACTACTCGCAACACATCATAAGGTACATGATAAGAGATGATATAATGATGGATAACAATATGAACATAAACCCTAATTCAACGGTTTCACTCAATAGCATCAATCACAAGAGTAATCAACACCGGGAGAGTTTCCCCTATCAAATACACATTAGCCCTAGATGTTACAGCAGGAATGGAGTGGACCGATGGAGATGACAGCATCGGCGGTGGAGATGGTGGTGTTGGTGATTGTGATTGAGTGCAGCTCTACGATGGTGACAATTGCGACGATTTCCCCCCTCCGGGAGGGGATTTCCCCGGCGGCAACACAGCCTGCCGGAGAGCTTTTCTCTCTCTGTCTTCTCCGCCTCGTGGTGGGGGCGAAGAGGAATTCTGGACACCCGTCGGGTATTAGTTTTTCGGGGGGGGGGGGGGGGGGGGTGAAGTACGCGAAAGGGCACGGCTAGAGGTGGGCCAGGGCGGCCCCACCTGGTGCTCGTGCGGCGGCCTTGGGAGCCGCGCCTAGGCATGGTGTGGCCCCCGTGGGCTCGACCTCAGGCTCCCCTTTTGGCCTTCTTCGTGATCTGGTGAGAAAATAATTCCCTGTTGTTTCGTTTGATCTTCTGAGCTTCGCAAATATTGTATCTCGATGACGCTTTTTCCAGCAGAATTCAGACTCCGGAGTTCCATCTTCCAATGATCATCAATCATGCAAAAAAGATGAAATAACATAAGTATCATCTCCAAATACGAAATATATCAGTGAATAGCAGTAAATTATGATATAAAATAGTGATGCAAAACAGACGTATCAAGTCTCGCCGGGCAGCTGCTTGAAGTCGTAGTGGTCTCGCGGGGTGCTTGGAGGCTCGAAATCCCCTTGAAACGCTCCCAGGAACTGCTACTTCAATGCTCGCCACGATTTGATGGAGCACTTGGGAAGGTTGAGAAGCCAAGTCTGGGCGTCTCCCTTGAGAGCCAGCCAAAGCCAGTTGGCCATCATGATCTCGTCAGCCCCGACGACTATAGCAGCAAGAGAGCAGATCTGCAGGAAATCCCGGGGGTTGGTGGTGCCGTCAAAGCGGAGGACTTCTTCGTCATGTTGAAGCGCCGGATCTCGGGCGCGAGGGCGTTACGACCCTCATCGAGGTCGTCGTCGCGTTGCTCCCGACGACGGCGTTCATGACGGCGCTGGCTGCGGGTGTGTCAGAGCCTGGATTCATACGTCACAAAGAAGACGTACCGGTTGGGCCACACAACTAGTAGCATACTTGGGGGTACCAATCCCAGGCAAGAGTGGGCAGGAAGGCTCGAAATGGATCATCGGCCCACAGCTCGCTAGCCATCCCAACGTCACGTACGTCTCGTGATTACACTGTATACGAACAAGTTTGGAAACAGAATGGAAATCACATGATAAACCTAAGACACAAAGAAAGGAAATAAATATCTAAATCTCTCACTGAGCAAAAATAGCGAATATTACCAAGCAGAGGACACATGTCCCAACATTACACCATTCAGCGGAAGCATGAAAAGTCTGGGTACAGACAAGAAGCAAATAGGCACAAGGCCGAAACGAAAAGAGAAATCCCATCCACGCGGTGCACCAGGAAGAAGCCCAAGGGAAATCTAACTACTCGTCGTAGATCTCGTCATCGAACTCCACAAAGTAGCCACCCACCTGGTCGTACGGAGACTCCTCAACTACAGACAAAACCACAACCCGCGAACGGGTCATTACACCGGATCGTATCGAACAAGCTAGAGCAAACAAGGTACAAAACTGAAAGACTCTCAAAGTATGGGGTAGGTGGACATAGCGGCAGCAACACTAGCAACCTAATAGAGATGTGCTACAACTTCCGTCTAATTAGAGAGGGATAAGAGAGCGCATAAGAAACCAACTACAACTAACACCAATCACCCATTCTCGGATTAACCCCCTCAACGAAGTATGAGGAAGAAATTTGGGAAACTCACACATTGAACATTTTTAGTTACCATTTATTGTGAAAGTAACTCTATATTACTAGTCAAGTTAATTAACAATGATTAGGTGTAAGTTGTCTATGATCTTATTAGCCAGCATCATCACCAATTCGACCATAACCGTGGACACGGCTCATCGATAGGTGTAATGTACCTGCACTTAAAAATATGGCAGGTACCTGTGTATAGTGCAAACCCCTGGATCAATTCATTTGCACACACAGTTTACGATGTAATATCACAACAAAGTATCAATTTTATTACATCGATGATCCAGACTTACAAAAATAACTAGTTCGATACATCTTTGCATAGCTTAAAGCTAGCTCAAAACAATAAAGCAACGGAAATAAATCTTCAATGAGCCTCCAACTTCATGATACGCCACAGGCGAAAACATGTTGGTGCAGATCCGAAACCCAACGTAGTCTTTACTCTTCGTCAGAAATTTCTGCAACAAATAATAATTTGCAACAGAGTGGGTCAAATTCCATTTAAAAATGGAGTCTGGCAAGTGACACTATGGTGGACACTTAATGGAATAACTCTATAGCCTATATGCATAATTGGCTGGTGGAGTTCAAGGCTAATTTGCATAAAGCCAATTTTTCCTACTCTTTTGAAAACACTTTTCTTGGAAATCAAGATGAGTATAGCATGAAAAACATAATCTCATCTTCCCTGGTTCACCCATCAAATTTTAACTTAGAAATTGGAATGTTGGGAGCCTCCGTTGAATCCTTGATCAGCTGCTCAGATTGTCCGTAACCGGGGACACGGCTAAGTACTTAGTTTTACACTCTGCAGAGGTTGTGCACTTTCACCACGAGACTCAAACAACCCTTCAGTCGTTGACCCTCATGTAGTGAAAAGGAAAGGAGAAGCCTGAGACGAGACCTTTGGGGAAAAGTCAAGGCAGAGCCATGATACCACGTGGTTGCACTGGAAGCATCTTCACTTGGAGAAACTTTGGTCCCTTTGTTCCTGGGTGGCCATCCTCAAGTGCACGTACTCAGGTTCACTCATCTAAATGAGCCTGGGTCTTAGCCAGGTGCACCCACCTAAATGAGCCTAAGCAGCCACTCAACTCTAACCTCCATCCTCTTGCCACATCCACCCAGAAGTATCTTTAACTTAGTAGAAATTAACTTTTCACAAAACAACTTTTCATAGCATCAATATTACTACCAAGTTACCCATAGGATTCTAGACACAACTAGTGTAAGGGATATAGTAGTTTCAGCATAGCAATACTATCCAACACATGCATATAAGAAATACACTAAGTAATGCATAGAAAAATACTTAGGAAGTTTATGAGGGTGTGCCACTTGCCTTGGCAACAAGAAGAATAGCAACAGCAGCTGCAACAGTTGTCGTTTCCCTCCGAAATTTCTAACACATCAAACAAAGCCAATAAACATACAAACAAAATAACAATACAAAAATATGCTATGCATGATGTGCAAAATATTTCTAAGAACTAGAGATGCATGCATGAAATTTATTCTTAAGTTAATGCAAGGCAAGTGTGTTAGCCAAATATGACTAAGGACCAAGGTCATCAACTCAATTGCTATAAGTCAACTTGACTAAGTTGTAAGACTGCTCCTAGTCTTCATCATGTTTTATCTTGAATTCTTCAACTCTTTTGTAGTTTCCTTCATCTTCAATTAGCATTCTAAGGACTTTTGGTCAAAATCACTAAGGAATTGGTTTATGCCCAAAGTGGAAGAAGAATAGGAAGGCAGAAAAAGATACAGAGAAGATATGGTTGATTTCCCAGGCTTCATCTCCAGACTTGTAACTTTCTCCTTGGTGATGTCTTCATTGAATCATGTAGACTTGATGGTTCGTCAGACTCGATGATTTGTATATCACCAGGGCTGGTCTTGGATATAACTTAGCCACCACGAGGTCTAAGAGAGAAGAAAAGAAAGGAGAGAAAGACTTAGAGAAATAAAAGGGAATAGTCTTCTTGCAGTTCCTCTTGATTTTCTTCTTAGTGCTTCTACTTCTTGGAGCTGCTTCCAGAGTCTGTTTTCTTCTAAGTCTTTGTGGCCTTCTAGTCTTCATATTGTAGCACTTTACCAAAACACTATGCTCAAAATAATCCTAACTTAGAGAAAATAATAACTACACAATAAATATGCCATGCATGCAATGCAATGTTTAATCACAAGTAAACATCAAACTTGATAAAGTTTTCTATGTGCTAAATTTTCTAAGGAAAGAGTTGTCGAATTATTATCGAACATTTTCTAAGGAAGAATTTACTTTGTTTGAGAAGGAAAAAAATAGTCCTAGATACTTTTTGTGACCAAGGTGGTCATAATATGACAAAGTACTTTATAATTTCGAATAGATGATGAAATTAATTTTAATATATTTTTAATTAATTTTATTCATTAAAACATCATTTAAAAGTATCAAATCAATATCATTTACAAAATACACAAAAAAATTGTTCTACAAAAATTAGTAGAAAATTCCTACTGCAAATACTTAGCCATTCAAATTTATAGTAATTGGGTTTACTCAAAAACAATATTTCTATCAAAAGTTATGTCAAAATTACTCAAACTTTATTCAATTTAAAATTATGATTTTGAAATAGTCCAAATAATACTGAAAAATATTTTCTAAAAGTGTAATCATATAACACATAGTCCAAGGTTTTTAAAATAATTTTATTTAAAAATTTTGGACTTATGGATTTACATCTAAGTTAAATTTACTCAAACCCTTAATTTGAAATTTGAATTATTTAAACAAACTCAAAACAGAAAACTAACAGTGCTAAAATATTCTACAAGTCGAGAGCTTTTAAAAAATATAAAGTTTGTTAAATTTGGCCAAACCAAATAAAAGTTATAATGAATCTAAGTTCTGGGGTCTTTTCTGCAAAATTGCCAAATTAAAACTAAATAGAAAAAATCAATTTCCACGCGGCGCTGACTGTACGCTGACGAGGCGCTGACTGGGAATGACGTGGCTTCCTCTGATTTGAAGATACCGGTTCGAGTAAGGCATCTAATCTGTGCCAACGGATCTTGATCCAATGGTCTGGATCTAACGACCGAAAGTGGGCGGCGCTAGGTCACCGGAAAGCCTCGCCGGAGACGTGCCCACGGCGGTGGCGCACGATCGTCCGTGTTCTACGCATAAAAAAGACGAGCCGGGACAGACGGATCATACCAGATCGTAGAGGAGGTCACGACGGACTTGGTGGCGAGCCTGGCGACTGCGGCGTGCTCCGGTTCTTCTCCAGTTCCTCGTCGGAGTTGCTGCTGGCGGCGACGTGCTTCGGTCGAGGACGGCGAAGGCGTTCTGGTGCGCGAAAACACATACGGCCAAGTCAGGGTGATGCGCATTGGCGCGATAGAGAGAACTAGAGATATGGGGGGGCTTGGCGTTGAGTTTCCTCACCGGAATCGAAGCGGCAGTCGGCGGCAATGGCGGCGATGGTGGCTAAAAATTAGGGCAGCCCGGCGGCTATTTGAGCTAGGGTTTTAGGTGCGAGGACGGGGGCGGGGTGGGTTTTATAAGGGGGTGCGGAGGCTGGATTCCGTGGCGTGCACGGCGCGTATCGGAAACGATGTCCACCGGGAAAATCTCATGTGAGAGGTTGAAGACGCGACGACGGGGATGACAAGTGGGACCCAGGCGTCAGCGAGAGAGGAGAGGGAGTGGGCTGCTGCTGGGCTTCTGCGCTGCGCGCGCGGTAGAAAGAAGATGGGCTTCGGCCCAGTTGGTTCGTTTCATTTTTTTTAACTAAACGATTTTTCTGTTTTGAAACTTTTGAATCAAAAATGATTTTTAAACATAACCAAATCTTTTCAGAAAAATTCATAAAAATATGTTTTGGAAAGCTTGTTTAATTTAGAACTTTTTGGTAGTATTATTGCACAAACATAAATTTATAAATTGGAATATTATAAAATGTACAAATAACATGTTTATGGAATAATTTCCAAAACAAACATATAAATAAATATTAAAATTCAAACTCTTATTTAATTTAATCAACATGATGAAATGATGTTGATGCATGAATGCGTCAGTGCATGAATGCAATGCTTGAATTTTATTTCCAAAGTAACATACACAGTAATTTTTAAAAGTTTTAAATTTTTCTGATTTTTCAAATCCTAGGATGTTACAGACTACCACCCTTAAAAGGAATCTCGTCCTCGAGATTCGAGAAGGCTAGCAAAAGGTTGTGACTGGTTTAACTGGGTGGGCTACCACCCTTAAAATAAATCTTTGTTGGTACTGAAACTTCAATATTAAAACTTGATTTAAAATGTACCGTTCACTTCTTCCACGGTGATGTGGTTCACATATCCTTTATCAAAAGGATTTGGCTTGACAGCGGCTTCGGCCCCTTTCTTTTCTGGGCAGTCAGTGGAGTAGTGTCCTTGCTTCTTGCAGTTATAACATGTGATATGATTGAGGTTTTTCTTGGGTTCCACATTTGGACGATGATTGTGGTTAGGAGCATCGTGTCCGTTTCCCTTGAATCCACCATTGTGTTCATGATGCTTGTGGTTGCTTCCTCCACTATGGTGGTTTCCAAGTTTGTGACCATGGTTCCCATCATGAACAAAATGCTTTTTGAATGAGGGTTCAGAGGAGTGCTTGTTCATCTTTCTCTTCCTGTTTTCAGCTTTCTTCATGCTATCTTCAAGGGTGATTGCTTGATCAAGAAGTATCTGGTAGTTTGGAGCATAAGCAACAGTCAGAGGTATCTTCAGCTCATCACATAGTCCCTTGAGAAATTTTGCCTTCCTCTTTGCATCTATATCAATGTCCTCAGGAGAATATCGAGACAAGGCATGAAAGTCATCCATGTACTCCTTAAGACTTCTGTTACCCTGACGCAGATTGCGAAACTCCTCCTGTTTCAGATTCATAATCCCCGTGGAGACATGAGCATTACGAAATCCTTCCTTGAATTCCTCCCAGGTCAAAGTGTCCAATGGGTGAGTAATCTGATAAGTTTCCCACCATTGGGCAGCAGGTCCTTCGAGAAGATGTGTGGTGAACCTGACTTTCTCAGCATCATCACATTCAGTTGTCACCAGATCCTTTTGCACAGAACGCAGCCAGTCATCAGCTACCATTGGCTCCGTTGAGGTGGAGAACTTGTTTGGCCTAAGCCTTAGAAATCTGGTAAGCCTGTCCACTTGGGGAGGTGGTGGCGGTGGAGGATTGTTGTTGTTGTTGTTATTGTTGTTGTGGCTCGCTGCAATAAACTGAGTCATCATAGTCATCAACTGGTCTTGGGCGGCCATCAACTGCTGCATAGCATCATTGTTGTTGTTGTTGTTGTTCCCAGGAGCACGTCGGGGAGGCATCTGTGGGTTCTAGCATAGATGAGTAAAAGATAGACAGATCTAGGAGAAAAATTCCTACCCATACAAGCAATTGCACAATCAACCACAATCATTAAATTTCCAAACTTGTTTTTGAAAAGCTTACCTAATCGTTTCGAACGAAGTACACCGATATTATGGAGAACACATACAATGATACTGTCATACCACAATTTGATAGGTCAATACATCATTAGGATCTCATTACTCTAATGGATAGGTGGTCTAGTCTATGTCCTTCCTGAGTGCATCAAGTTTCTCTCCTATTTCCTTGAGTTCATCAAGATACTTTTGGGTGTTATGAAGCCTAAACCGAAGTCTTCTTCCAAGGTTCTCGATGGCTTCGCATGCTGCACTTCTTGCTGAGTCAGAGAATGATGTGTAAAGTATTGGGTTGGTGAACATGCAGTAGTCTTTGTTCTTGTGGTTATCTTCTTTGCTTTTGTATAGATGGAGCTGCACCCACCAGTACTCTTGACCTTCACCCATGAAAGGAAATCCCTTGTATACTGCTTCTCCTTCAAAGCCCAAGCTCTTCATGTTATCTTTAAGTGCTCTTGGAAAAACAGTCTCACATTGTAGGGTCATGGTCATCACTGGTCCTTTCTTGAGTGACTCAAAGAGGTTGGTCATCTAAAAAGAAGATATAGTATTTTTAGAAAGCAAATAGATGAGATAGTTACAAGAAGGAAAATTAGTAAAGTTTTGTTTTAGCAAACTGAATAAATAGATTTTAAATCCTATGGTCAAACCTATTTCTATCCAAATTTAGGGGTTTCGAACCTACAGGCAACACAGTGCTCTGATACCATCTGTAACGTACCTGCACAAATATGGCAGGTACCTGTGTATAGTGCAAACCCCTGGATCAATTCGTTTGCACACACAGTTTACGATGTAATATCACAACAAAGTATCAATTTTATTACATCGATGATCCAGACTTACAAAAATAACTAGTTCGATACATCTTTGCATAGCTTAAAGCTAGCTCAAAACAATAAAGCAACGGAAATAAATCTTCAATGAGCCTCCAACTTCATGATACGCCACAGGCGAAAACATGTTGGTGCAGACCCGAAACCCAACGTAGTCTTTACTCTTCGTCAGAAATTTCTGCAACAAATAATAATTTGCAACAGAGTGGGTCAGATTCCATTTAAAAATGGAGTCTGGCAAGTGACACTATGGTGGACACTTAATGCAATAACTCTATAGCCTATATGCATAATTGGCTGGTGGAGTTCAAGGCTAATTTGCATAAATCCAATTTTTCCTACTCTTTTGAAAACACTTTTCTTGGAAATCAAGATGAGGATAGCATGAAAACCATAATCTCATCTTCCCTGGTTCACCCATCAAATTTTAACTTAGAAATTGGAATGTTGGGAGCCTCCGTTGAATCCTTGATCAGCTGCTCAGATTGTCCGTAACCGGGGACACGGCTAAGTACTTAGTTTTACACTCTGCAGAGGTTGTGCACTTTCACCACGAGACTCAAACAACCCTTATGTCCTTGACCCTCATGTAGTGAAAAGGAAAGGAGAAGCCTGAGACGAGACCTTTGGGGAAAAGTCAAGGCAGAGCCATTATACCACGTGGTTGCACTGGAAGCATCTTCACTTGGAGAAACTTTGGTCCCTTTGTTCCTGGGTGGCCATCCTCAAGTGTACGTACTCAGGTTCACTCATCTAAATGAGCCTGGGTCTTAGCCAGGTGCACCCACCTAAATGAGCCTAAGCAGCCACTCAACTCTAACCTCCATCCTCTTGCCACATCCACCCAGAAGTATCTTTAACTTACTAGAAATTAACTTTTCACAAAACAACTTTTGCATAGCATCAATATTACTACCAAGTTACCCATAGGATTCTAGACACAACTAGTGTAAGGGATATAGTAGTTTCAGCATAGCAATACTATCCAACACATGCATATAAGACATACACTAAGCAATGCATAGAAAAATACTTAGGAAGTTTATGAGGGTGTGCCACTTGCCTTGGCAACAAGAAGAATAGCAACATCAGCTGCAACAGTTGTCGTTTCCCTCCGAAATTTCTAACACATCAAACAAAGCCAATAAACATACAAACAAAATAACAATACAAAAATATGCTATGCATGATGTGTAAAATATTTCTAAGAACTAGAGATGCATGCATGAAATTTATTCTTAAGTTAATGCAAGGCAAGTGTGTTAGCCAAATATGACTAAGGACCAAGGTCATCAACTCAATTGCTATAAGTCAACTTGACTAAGTTGTAAGACTGCTCCTAGTCTTCATCATGTTTTATCTTGAATTCTTCAACTCTTTTGTAGTTTCCTTCATCTTCAATTATCATTCTAAGGACTTTTGGTCAAAATCACTAAGGAATTGGTTTATGCCCAAAGTGGAAGAAGAATAGGAAGGCAGAAAAAGATACAGAGAAGATATGGTTGATTTCCCATGCTTCATCTCCAGACTTGTAACTTTCTCCTTGGTGATGTCTTCATTGAATCATGTAGACTTGATGGTTCTTCAGACTTGATGATTTGTATATCACCAGGGCTGGTCTTGGATATAACTTAGCCACCACGAGGTCTAAGAGAGAAGAAAAGAAAGGAGAGAAAGACTTAGAGAAATAAAAGGGAATAGTCTTCTTCCAGTTCCTCTTGATTTTCTTCTTAGTGCTTCTACTTCTTGGAGCTGCTTCCAGAGTCTGTTTTCTTCTAAGTCTTTGTGGCCTTCTAGTCTTCATATTGTAGCACTTTACCAAATCACTATGCTCAAAATAATCCTAACTTAGAGAAAATAATAACTACACAATAAATATGCCATGCATGCAATGCAATGTTTAATCACAAGTAAACATCAAACTTGATAAAGTTTTCTATGTGCTAAATTTATCTAAGGAAAGAGTTGTCGAATTATTATCGAACATTTTCTAAGGAAGAATTTACTTTGTTTGAGAAGGAAAAAAAATAGTCCTAGATACTTTCTGTGACCAAGGTGGTCATAATATGACAAAGTACTTTATAATTTCGAATAGATGATGAAATTAATTTTAATATATTTTTAATTAATTTTATTCATTAAAATATCATTTAAAAGTATTAAATCAATATCATTTACAAAATACACAAAAAAATTATTCTACAAAAATTAGTAGAAAATTCCTACTGCAAATACTTAGCCATTCAAATTTATAGTAATTGGGTTTACTCAAAAAAAAAAATTCTATCAAAAGTTATGTCAAAATTACTCAAACTTTATTCAATTTAAAATTATGATTTTGAAATAGTCCAAATAATACTGAAAAATATTTTCTAAAAGTGTAATCATATAACACATAGTCCAAGGTTTTTAAAATAATTTTATTTAAAATTTTTGGACTTATGGATTTACATCTAAGTTAAATTTACTCAAACCCTTAATTTGAAATTTGAATTATTTAAACAAACTCAAAACAGAAAACTAACAGTGCTAAAATATTCTACAAGTCGAGAGCTTTTCAAAAATATAAAGTTTGTTAAATTTGGCCAAACCAAATAAAAGTTATAATGAATCTAAGTTCTGGGGTCTTTTCTGCAAAATTGCCAGATTAAAACTAAATAGAAAAAATCAATTTCCACGCGGCGCTGACTGTACGCTCACGAGGCGCTGACTGGGCATGACGTGGCTTCCTCTGATTGGAAGATACCGGTTCGAGTAAGGCATCTAATCTGTGCCAACGGATCTTGATCCAATGGTCTGGATCTAACGACCGAAAGTGGGCGGCGCTAGGTCACCGGAAAGCCTCGCCGGAGACGTGCCCGCGGCGGTGGCGCATGATCGTCCGTGTTCTACGCATAAAAAAGACGAGCCGGGACAGACGGATCATACCAGATCGTAGAGGAGGTCACGGTGGACTTGGTGGCGAGCCTGGCGACTGCGGCGTGCTCTGGTTCTTCTCCAGTTCCTCGTCGGAGTTGCTGCTGGCGGCGACGTGCTTTGGTCGAGGACGGCGAAGGCGTTCTGGTGCGCGAAAACACATACGGCCAAGTCAGGGTGATGCGCATTGGCGCGATAGAGAGAACTAGAGATATGGGGGGGGGGGGGGCTTGGCGTTGAGTTTCCTCACTGGAATCGAAGCGGCAGTCGGCGGCAATGGCGGCGATGGTGGCTAAAAATTAGGGCAGCCCGACGGCTATTTGAGCTAGGGTTTTAGGTGCGAGGACGGGGGCGGGGTGGGGATTATAAGGGGGTGCGGAGGATGGATTCCGTGGCGTGCACGGCGCGTATCGGAAACGATCTCCACCGGGAAAATCTCATGTGAGAGGTTGAAGACGCGACGACGGGGATGACAAGTGGGACCCAGGCGTCAGCGAAAGAGGTGAGGGAGTGGGCTGCTGCTGGGCTTCTGCGCTGCGCGCGCGGTAGAAAGAAGATGGGCTTCGGCCCAGTTGGTTCATTTCATTTTTTTTAACTAAACGATTTTTCTGTTTTGAAACTTTTGAATCAAAAATGATTTTTAAACATAACCAAATCTTTTCAGAAAAATTCATAAAAATATGTTTTGGAAAGCTTGTTTAATTTAGAACTTTTTGGTAGTATTATTGCACAAACATAAATTTATAAATTGGAATATTATAAAAGGTACAAATAACATGTTTATGGAATAATTTCCAAAACAAACATATAAATAAATATTAAAATTCAAACTCTTATTTAATTTAATCAACATGATGAAATGATGTTGATGCATGAATGCGTCAGTGCATGAATGCAATGCTTGAATTTTATTTCCAAAGTAACATACACAGTAATTTTTAAAAGTTTTAAATTTTTCTGATTTTTCAAATCCTAGGATGTTACAATAGGATTATACACTGCAGTGGTGCACTACTGTACCCATACTCGTATGATCAACCTAGTCAAAAACATTAGGGCCTCTCAACCCAACCTTTCCTTCCCCGCAACAAGTCCAAGGAGCCACGGGAGCTATGCTGGACCCAGCCAAAAGGGTGTGGATTCCCGCAGGATACACCCTCCGCACCAACAGGCCGTGCCCAATATGCATGTGACAAGGCACACCGCCAAAGTAAAATACTACACTAATATCAATGCATATGAGACAAATGGAAAGCCCGAACTAGGTGCGGCTCCTGGACAAGTTGAAGTTCCAGTCAAAGTCGAGGGGGGCTCCATAGGGCCACCCACAAGTGGTTAGTGCGCTCAGAATTGGATCCGAGGACAAGAACTGAGTTCCTCGGGTCGACACTTAAAAGAACAAAGCACCTCGCAAGGCCTTCCGCTGGTACCTTATCTAATAATTATAATACCCAACATATGACAGCATTTTATTAAGGTAGAACAATCTATCATACTAGGCATGTGAAATATAAGACCAACAGACGACTCGCACAACCAATTCTAAGCATGCACTACGACTCGTAAGGCCAACAGATAAACATGCAACATGTAATAGGTTGTCGGGGATAAAACTGTATGGGCTGCAGGATAACATGTGATGGGATCGCGATAAAGAATCGAATACCGCAGAGATCAACGGCAAGTATGAAAATCAAACAGCCTGTAACTGGTTAGCAATAGCTTGCCTGGCAGCTCGTGGCTGGCACGAAAGCTGGAACCTCAGTATCGTAAGTACCATCAGCAGACACGCCGGCATCGTCTACCCAGAGGGGAGCAACACAGACAAAAAAGGAAACATAATCAGTACATGGAAATGCCCTAACAATTGATGGTGCATGACATGGCAAGATGCAATACGAGATGCACTTAATCCAAATTAAGCGGGAATGCAATCCCGACACTTAATATTTAGGTTCAAGTCATTTATCTAACCATCAAATTAAATGTTGGTTAACATGGCAAGACATGGCATAAATGATCTAATCAAATTAAATGGAATAGGGCATTATATATTAATTACCCCACACATTCCATATATAATTAATTAGGTGCATTTGTTAATTTAACTAAGAAATATAATTAAATGATGCAGAATGGCATATTAATGTTCGTTGCATTTTTCTGATAATAAAACATATAAAGATTATTTAAATTGGAGTTATAGATTAAAAGTTATTAGCATATTAAGTTTAGAGGTGCTTCTGCAAAAAGACAGGGACCTGTTGGTGAGGAAACAGTGTTGGTGAGGGCTAAAGAGCAAAAATCCGAGAGCACATGGGGCTCTGGGTAAAATTCACAGCGTCGAGAATTCTGCTCTGGCTTTTGTGACCGAAGGAAAACCACACCCGAGGCTGCCATGCGGGCCCAATTTTCCTCGCTGGCACGCGGGTGCTGCGCTGGTCTCCGCTGTCGCTCTTAAGCGAGGCCCGCATGTCAGCGGCGCGAAGAAAAGGAAAAAGTGTGGCTATTTATTCAACGGAGCCATGGTTCGAACTACGGACGCGCGCGAGCATGGATGGAATGGATCGGCTGCGCTGGCCAGTCGGGCGGAGTGAGTGTTAGTGAGGGATTAAACCATGACTTGTTTTTAACACGACACGTAAGCTCTACGCCTGACGAAAACTAAAACTGACGGAATAGAGCGCACGGCGGAGGCAAGGATCGTCGTCAGCAACCCAAATCGGGAGGCACCACAGCGTCCGTGTGTGTGCGTGTGTGCGTGGGTGCGGGTGATTGCGTGTGCGTGCTCGGTGACAAAGAGGGTGCCTTGCTGCCTCGGTTTTGTGCTTGCGTTTGTGTGGTGCACGGTGGCCGTGGCGTGGCCGCTCCGGTGCCAGCGAAATTGAAACGAACAGAGAAGAATTCGAAGGGGAAAAAGGCCGAGGAGGCGCGGCTCACCCCAGGGTTCTCGATGGCGAGAGGGGAAGGGCCGGGGACGACGAAAGCGAGTTGTCGGTGTCGAGGAAGAAGAACGTAGCCGCGGGCGGCTTCGAGGAAGACGCGATCGGTGCGGTGCGTGTCGTGGCTCCCGGGTGCGTTTGCGACCGCGAGGAAGATGGGGCGCAGCTGGTGGCGCACTGGGAACGGATGAGGAGATCGGGTTCACGCGGGCGACATTCTCGGTTCTTCCAGAATCATGGCGACGGCGGTGCGAGGAACGTAAGCAAGCATATAATAGGAGAGAGGGAAGGTAGCAGGTGGCCGTTGGGGCGACTAGCAGCGACTCCTCCATGGTGTCCTCGCTGTAAAGCCGTACGCAAGAAGACGACGAAGAAATGGGCCAGAGTTGGGCCGAACGGCCCACTTCAG
This sequence comes from Poa annua, assembly GCA_026929855.1. Classification (NCBI taxonomy): domain Eukaryota; kingdom Viridiplantae; phylum Streptophyta; class Magnoliopsida; order Poales; family Poaceae; genus Poa; species Poa annua. The sequence continues at coordinate 159,687,652 of CM049427.1, read as the reverse complement.
CCAGGAGTTGATTTTTTCTAGTTGTTGTTTTTCTGTTTTTTATTCTTTTATGTTTTTGTATTTTAAAACAAAATAGAAAAGGAAAAGACATATAAACTTTTGGCAAATTTTATAGTTTCCAAATAGCCAAATTTATTCATTAGTTTGAAAGTTTGCAAAAGATTTGTAACATCACATTTGATTTGACCCTAATTGCATTTGAATTTAAAGTGTGTGATTTAAATTTAAATGCAAAAGTTTAATTAAAAGAGGTGACAAAAAGAAATGATGCCATGTTATTTTTTTTGTTTATTGCACAAACAAACACACATTCTAGCAAGACATTACATTTCGGATGTTACAACACTCCCCCCCCCCCCCCCCCCCCCCCCCCTCAAAGGAATCACGCCCCGATATTTTTCATTGAGCAACGAAGAGGTCGGGATAATCGGCACAGAGGTGGTCTTCACGTTCCCATGTAGCTTCCTTGTCAGAATGATGATACCATTGGACCTTGTAGAACTTGACACTGTTGTTACGGTTGCGACGTTCAGCTTCATCAAGAATGCGAATAGGTTGTTCCACATAAAAGAGATCTTCTCGAAGTTCAATTGATCCATGACCAACTGCACGTCCTGGATCTTGGAAGCACTTCTTGAGTTGTGACATGTGGAAGACATCGTGCACTTTGGAGAGGTTTGGAGGAAGTTCCAGACGGTAGGCCAATTCACCACGCCTTGAAACAACATTGAAAGGCCCAACATAACGTAGAGCGAGCTTTCCTTTGATGCCAAAGCGTTGCGTTCCCCTCAGATTAGTGACACGAAGGTAAGCTTGATCACCAGGTGCATAGACTATGTCCCTGTGCTTGCTGTCATAATAAATTTTATGACGAGACTGGGCAATCTTCAGATTGTCACAAATGATGCGAACCTTTTCTTCAGCCTCCTGGATGATGTCAGGGCCAATGAATTGATGTTCACCAGCTTGAGACCAATTCATAGGAGTTCTGCATTTGCGCCCATAGAGAGCTTCGAAGGGAGCCATGCCTAGACTTGCTTGGAAGTTGTTGTTGTAGGAGAACTCAGCACACGGAAGCCAATCCTCCCATTTCATGCCAAAGGAGATAACACAAGCTCCGAGCATATCCTCCAGAATTTGATTCACCCTTTCAACCTGTCCATTTGTTTGCGGATGGTAAGCGGTGCTGAACAGAAGTTTGGTACCCAAGGCGTTCTGAAAGCTGTCCCAAAATCGAGAAGTGAAGATACTTCCACGATCTGAGCTTATTGCTAGAGGACCACCGTGTAAAGGAACCAGTATTGTCATGTAGAGTTCTGCCAACTGATTAGCTGAGACTGTCTCTTTGACTGGGAAGAAGTGAGCCACTTTGGAGGGACGAGCAATGACAACAAAGATTGCATCGTTTCCTTTCTTGGACTTTGGAAACCTGGTAACGAAGTCCATTTCAATCTTGTCCCATTTTCACTCAGGAATTTGCAGTGGTTGGAGAAGTCCAGGTGGTCTCTGATGAACTGCCTTGACACGACAACAAACATCACACTGAGACACATAGCGAGCAATTTCACGCTTCATCCGTGTCCACCAATAGATTTGCTTGAGATCCTGGTACACTTTTGTGCTGACATGGTGGATAGAAAGCGGAGTATCATGAGCCTCTTTGAGAATCAAATCTCTTAAGCTGTCAAGCTTGGGCCCTACAATGCCTCCTTCAAAGAGCAAGGTACCCTTGTCAACGAGAGAGAAACTCTTGTACTTATCCTTGCCGATGTTGACTTTGATATTCTTGACACCAGAATCACGCAACTGTGCGGCACGGATTTTATCCTCAAGTGTAGGAGTTGCAATCAAGTTTGCAAGATAACCAGAAGGAACCACTTGGAGAAGGAGCTTCTTGAATTCGTCCTAAAGAGGAGGTTGGATGTCCTCAACCATGAGGTTGTTGCAATAGGACTTGCGACTGAGAGCATCGGCCATGACATTAGCCTTGCCTAGAGTGTAAGAGATAGTGAGATCGAAATCTGAGAGTTTCTCAAGCCACCTTGTTTGTCTGAGGTTCAAATCTTATTGAGTGAAGAGATATTTGAGACTCTTGTGGTCGGTGAAGATCTCGCAGTTGTGACCCAACAAATAAGGTCTCCACACCTTGAGGTCATGTGTAGGATAGTTGAGCACATGAGGCTGCAACTGACGAGATGCATAAGCCACAACTTTGCGTTCTTGCATGAGGACTGCGCCGAGTCCTTGAAGGGATGCATCACAGAAACTTGGAAATGTTTGGAAGTGTCTGGACCAACTAGAATAGGAGTAGAAGTGAGTTTAGCTTTCAAGAAATTCAAACTCTCATCACACTTTGGCGTCCAAAGGAACTTCCTATCCTTCCTAGTAAGATCGGTGAGAGGCTTTGTGATTTTGGAGAAGTTCTCAACAAATCGGCGGCAATAGCTAGCCATGCCAAGAAAGCATTTGATTTGTTTCACTGATGTAGGATGCAACCATTCAACAATGGTCTTCACTTTTTCTGGATCAATAGAAATGCCTTCAGAAGAGATGACATGACTAAGGTAGAATACTTTAGGAAGCCAGAATTCACACTTGGAGAACTTGGCGTAGAGACGATGTTTTCGGAGTTTCAACAAGATAAGTTGTAGATGTTCTCCGTGTTCTTCCTCGGATTTGGAATAGATAAGAATGTCATCGAGATAGACTACCACGAACTTGTCGAGGTATTCCATAAAAATGAAGTTCATGAGACGTGAGAAAGTCAACGGAGCATTTGTGAGGCCGAAGGACATGACAGTGTATTCATAGAGACCATAACGAGTGGTGAAAGCTGTCTTTGGAATGTCTTCTCTGTGGATCTTGATCTGGTGATAACCTGACCTCAAGTCCAACTTGGAGAAAACCTTAGCACCAGCGAGTTGATCGAATAGATCGTTGATGCGAGGAAGAGGATACTTGTTCTTGATGGTTTTCTTGTTCAGAGGACGGTAGTCAACAACCAGTCGCTCAGTCGTGTCCCTCTTTTTGACAAACAGAGTAGGACAACCCCAAGGAGAAGAACTAGGTTGGATGTGACCTTTACTTTCCAACTCTTCGAGCTGTCTCTTAAGTTCAGCCAGTTCTTTGGGGCCCATCTTGTAAGGACGTTTCGAGATAGGGGCAGTGTCTAGTTCTAGTTTAATGACGAACTCCACGGCTCTGTCAGGTGGCAAACCTGGCAAGTCTTCAGGAAAGACGTTCGGAAAGTCTCGGACCACGGGTATATCGTCCATAGCAGGAAGAGGATGAACATTGAGAGCAAAAAGATGAACAGATGGAGCTTTAGAATAGAAGTAGACTATTTGGCCAGAAAAATGGGTAAGCTTAACCGATTTAGCAGTATAGTGAATGACCGCTTTATTTGCCATAAGCCAATCCATCCTTATGATGAGATCAATGTCTAAAGAACGAAGAGCAATAAGAGACACTTGGCATGGAAGGTTCTCGATTAAGATCTCGTTGTTCGGGCTAACTTTCTTTATAAGCCATTTAGATCCTGGTTGCTGCACTAAGACAGGGTTGTCCATTTTTTCCAAAGGAATTTCATTGTTGGATGCAAAAGTTTGTGAAATGAAAGAATGTGACGCACCGGAATCAAGCAACACTTTAGCGATGAAAGAGTTCACAAATAGATTTCCAAGAACCACATCAGTAGCTTCCTCTGCTTCTTTAGCTGTAACATGATTCACCCTTGCGCGTTTAGCTACATACCTTTTGTCGATGTTGGGGGCCTGAGGAGTAACAGCAAAACCCTTAGGGCGGAAATGTGGAGGAGGAAGTCGGTTTTGCGGACACTTAAAAGAGTAGTGGCCTGGCTCACCACACTTGAAACAGGTGACCGAAGAGTTCGGGACTATTAGCGTTGTCTGCTTGACGAAACTCCTTGTTGCAGAAGCTGGGTTGTATAGACCGGAAGAAAAACTCGGAGAGATTGGAGTGTAGGTGGGTTGAGTTTGAATTGCATAGGGTACCCAAACCCTACGTTTTTGTGGAGGTGTAGATTTTGATGGAGAAGAAGGTGTTTCAAGAGCGTGTTTACGAGATTCTTTGAACATCTCACGTCCAAATTCCTCTCGGATAGCTGTGTTGACAAGATATTCAAAGGTATCGCACTTGATCAGAGTGAGTGCGTACTTAAGAGTTGGGTTTAGACCTCTGCGGAATTTGTCTTGCTTCTGGGCATCAGTTGATACCTCATCTTGAGCATAGTGGGCCAGATGATTGAACTCAGCTTGGTAGTCCAACACGAACCTTCTTCCCTGAGTCAAGTCATAGAATTGTTCACGCTTCCTTTCCATGACCCCGTCGGGAATATGGTGGCGTTTGAAAGCCTCCTTGAACTCATCCCAATTAGTAACAACACCTGGTGCTCGTAACTCTAGGAAGTTCTCCCACCAAGACATGGATTTACCGCGGAGAAGGTAGGTCACATAAGGAACACGGTCCTCATCGGACACATGAGAAAAAACAAGAGCATTGTTCATCTCACGCAGACAGTCATCAACATCGAGTGGCTCAGAGGGAACATCAAACATACGGGGTTTGAGCTGGAGAAACTGTACGATAGACACACAGTTGTTGCCCTGGTCTTGGTTTTGCTGAATTTGACTTAAAACTTGCTTCATCTGAGACAAGACTCGCCCCATTTGGGAAGGCACTAGAGTATCTTCTTCACCACTCTCCATCCTGAGGAGGACACAACGTTAACACCACAATAGGATAACAAAATCCAATGTAAGTGCTTAAAGGATTACATCAGATTGTTAGAAAAAAGATAACATGGAACGAGACATGGCCATCCATCGTGGTACGCCATTTTGTTCACTTCCATAAGGTCTAAAGAGAGGTAAGAACGAAGACTAGCACTAGGAACATCAATTGAGCTTGACGTAACACCACCAAAGAGGAGAAACAACTGATTGATTCAAAGATGAAAACTAAACGTAGCCGAAGGGAGGTTGATAACTGCTAAAATGAAATTCACCACCTTGAAGACACCTGCAACTATGGTACTACGGAAAACCCCGAACACGTGATGTCCTAATTTGAAAAATTAGGTGAGAAGGGAAAAACATCGTAACACTTCCTTACCAAAAGAACATGTAGGGTGGGTGGGGAAAGGAATAAAAGAACATAATTCCTAATCTCACGTTTAAGTTTTTCCTGATAACACCAAAATATTTTTCTAGACTCAGACAACGACCAGTAGAAGGGAACCTGAGGGCGTTTAGGCTATGTTACCAACTGTCAGATCCTGTATTCAGACGTCAAAAAGAAGATGTACTGGTTGGGCCACACAACTAGGAGTATACAGGGGTACCAATCCTAGGCAATAGTGGACAGGCCGGATCGGAATGGATTGTCGACCCACAGATCGCTAGCGATCCCAACGTCACGTATGTCTCGTGATTGCGCACGAAAGAAACCCAAAGTCCTACCAATTTGTATACTTCAAACGTTCATACACTGTATACGAACCGGTTTGGAAACATAATTGAAATCACAGGATAAACCTAAGACACAAAGAAAGGAAATAAATATCCAAAACTCTCACTGAGCAAAAATAGCGAATATCACCAAGCAGAGGACACATGTCCCAACATTACATCATTCAGCGGAAGCATGACAAGTCTGGGTACAGACAAGAAGCAAATAGGCACAAGGCCAAAACGAAAAGAGAAAGCCCATCCACGCGGTCCACCAGGAAGAAGCCCAGGGGAACTCTAACTACTCGTCGTAGATCTCGTCATCGAACTCCACAAAGTAGCCACCCACCTGGTCGCATGGAGACTCCTCAACTGCAGAGAAAACCACAGCCCGCGAACGGGTTAATACACCGGAGCGTATCGAAGAAGCTAGAGCTAGTAATGTACAAAACTGAAAGACTCCCAAAGTATGGGGTAGGTGGACTTAGGGGCAGCAGCACTAGCAAACTAATAGAGACACTCTACAACTTTCGTCTAATTAGAGAGGGTTAAGAGAGCGCATAAGTAACCAACTACAACTAATACCAATCATAACCCATTCTTGGATTAACCCCCTCAACCAAGTACGAAGCAATTTGGGCAACTCACACATTGAACAGTTTTAGTTACCATTTATTGTGAAAGTAATTCTATATTACTAGTCAAGTTAATTAACAATGATTAGGTGTAAGTTGTCTATGATCTTATAAGACACCATCATCACCAAGTCGTCCATAACCGTGGACACGGCTCATCGATAAGATTATACCATGCAGGGGCGCACTACTGTACCCATACTCGTATGATCAACTCAGTCAAAAAATTAGGGCCTCTCAACCCAACCCTTTCCTTCACTGCAACAAGTTCAAGGAGCCACAGGAGCTATGCTGGTCCCGGCCAAAAGGGTGCGGATTCCCGCAGGACAAACCCCTCCGCACCAACAGGCCGCACCCTATATGCATGTAACAAGGCACACCGCCAAAGTAAAATACTACACTAGTATCAATGCATATGAGACAAATGGAAAGCCCGATCTCGGTGCGGCTCTTGGACAAGTTGAAGTTCCAGTCAAAGTCGAGGGGGCTCCATAGTGCCACCCACAAGTGGTTAGTGCGCTCAAAATTGGATCCGAGGACAAGAACTGAGTTCCTAGGTCAACACTTAGCAGAACAAAGCACCTCGCAAGGCCTTCCGCCGGTGCCCTATCTTTTAATTATAATACCCGACGTATGACAACATTTTATTAAGGTAGAACAATCTATCATACTAGGCATGTGCAATATATGACCAACAGACGACTCACACAACCAACTCTAAGCATGCACTACGACTCGCAAGGCCAACATATAAACATGCAACAGGTAATAGTTGTGGGGGATAAAGCTGTATGGGCTGCAGGATAACATGTGATGGAATCACGATAAAGAATCGAATACTAGTGTAGTAGAGATCAACGACAAGTATGAAAATCAAACAACCTGTAACAGGTTAGCAATAACTTGCCTGGCAGCTCGTGATCTGGCACGAAAGCTGGAACCTCAGTATCGTAAGTATCATCAGCAGACACGTCGTCGTCTACCCAGAGAGGAGCAACACAGACAAAAGAGGAAACATAATCAATACATGGATATGCGCAAACAATTGATGGTGCAGGACATGGCAAGATGCAATACGAGATGCCCTTAATCCAAATTAAGCGGGAATGCAATCCCGACAATTAATATTTAGTTTCAAGTTATTTATCTAACCATCAAATTAAATGTTGGTTAACATGACAAGACATGGAATAAATGATCTAATCAAATTAAATGGAATAGGGCATTATATATTAATTACCCCACACATTCCATATATAATTAATTAGGTGCATTTGTTAATTTAACTAAGCAATATAATGAAAGGATGCAAAATGGCATATTAATGTGAAAGGAATATGCCCGAGAAGCAATAATAAAGTGGTTATTATCTTATTCCATGTTTATGATAAATGTTTATTTCTCATGCTAGAATTGTATTAATCGGAAACATTAATACATGTGTGACTAATGAACAAATTAGAGTTCCTAGTAACGCCTCTCGTTTAACTAGCTCGTTGATTAACTGATGATCAAGGTTTCCATATCATGAACATTGGATGTTGTTAATAATGTGATCACGTCATTAGGAGAATGATATGATGAACACACCCAAATTAAGAATAGCAATACGATCAAGTCATTAAGTTTATATTGTTGTACTAAGCATACGAAGTAACCCTAATCCGTAGACCATGAAATCATGTCAATCAATAACACCGGAAGAATGCTTGGATGACATCAAACATCACACCGTAACAGGGTGACTATAAAGGTGGGGTTGGGTATTCTGAAAGTATTAGTTGAGGCTCATGGATCAAGAAGTGGGATTTGTCCATCCAGATGATGGAGAGATATACTCTGGGCCCTCTCGGTGATATCACATCGACACCGCTTGGAAGCACGTGACTAGGTCACAAGGATGTCATATCACAGAACGAGTAAAGAGTACTTGTCAGGAACGAGATCGAACAAGGTATAGATGATACCAATGATCGGATCTCGGACAAGTAAAATATCACGAGACAAAAGGAATTGGTTATGACGTTTTTGGTTCACACGATCACAAGATTCATCGTTGAATATGTAGGAGTCATTACGGATCTACAGATCTCGCTGTTGACTATTGATCGGAGTGGTGTCTTGATCATGTCTACATTATTCACGAACCCTAGGGTGACACACTTAAGGCTTGTCAACACTTTTGGGTAGACACGGAATTTCGGAGAAAAGTTTGGACAGCACCAAAATAGTTTCGGGTAATATTGAAATAGTTCAAGGGGTTAATTGTCAATAGTTGAAAATGGTTGTTAATAGAATTACCAGATGAACCAAGGGGGTAATGTAGCATACCTGCACTTTAAGGCAGATACCTGTGTATAGTGCAAATCCCTGGATCGATTCGTTTGCACACACAGTTTACGATGTAATATTACAACAGAGTATCAATTTTATTACATTGATGATCCAGACTTACAAAATATTCATTACAAGTTGCATAGCAGAAAGCTAGCTTTGAAAGAGTAAACAACGGAAATACAATAGCGGTGAGTCTCCATCAACTTCATGTTGCCACAGGCGAAAACATGTTGGTTGTAGACTCGAAACCTTTAAGCGAAACCTCACTCGTCATCTGATCAATATGCAATAAGAAAAATATTGCAACAACGTGGGTCAGATTCCATTAAAAATGGAGTCTGGCAAGTGACACTATGGTGGACACTTAATGGAATAACTCTATAGCCTATATGCATATTTGGCTGGTGGAGTTCAAGACTATTTTGCATAAAGCCAATTTTTCCTAACTCTTTGGAAAACACTTTCCTTCTATTCGAGACATTCGTGGCATCAAAACCACTGTCTCATTCTACCCTTGTTCACCCATCAAGTTTTATTTCTGAAGTTGGAATGGTGGAATCCTCCGTTGACGTCCGTGATCAGCTGCTCAAATTGTCCGTACCGGGGACACGGCTAAGTACTTAGTTTTACACTCTGCAGAGGTTGTGCACGTTCACCATTGTACCCATTCAACCCAAACTATCCTTTACACACTTATAGTGATAAGGAAAAGGAGAAGAATGAGACGAGATCTTTCAGAAGCATTTTCCCTCCCACTCTGGCTTGACCCGTTCCACCTAACACCTTCTACATCTGCTTGTCAAGCCGGAGAGAGTCCAGGCAACATAGTTGATCAAGCCAGAGCCCATTCACAATGGCTGCACTAGAAGCAATCGTCACTCGGAGTTCTTCAGATTCCGTTGTTCCCTGGATGGCCATCCACAAGTGCACTCTCAGGTGAAAACCACCATGCTAATGGCCCCAAGTATAGTAGAAACTACCTTAGGCGAAGACCACCACAAGCACAGCCCTGAGTAGCCACTCAACATAAACCATTCAACCAATCTACCAAGGTGATTCATTAACTTAGTGGATGTGTACTCTCAGGTGAAAACCACCATGCTCACGTCCCTAAGCAGAATAGAAATTCATCCTAGGCGACGACAACCATGAGCACAACCCTGAGTAGTCACTTAACATTTTGTAAAAACTTTTCATCCATTGCATAGCATCAATAATTCTACTAAGTATTGCATAGGAGTCTAGACACAGGAATAAGGAATTTCTACACAGGTTTAGCATAGCAATACTATCCTACACATGCTTATATAAAAATACACTAAGTAATGCATATAAAAAATAATAGGAAGTTTATGATATGTGCCACTTGCCTTTGAATGCTGTATTTGCTCACAAACTCTTATCAACGTAACTCGGAGCTCTCCGTTCAATCTAACAATATAGGCAAACAATAATACAACAATCAAAAAACAAAACAACACAACACACACAAGCATACATAATGAAAAAACAAGTTAAAACATGTCATGCGTAATATGCAAATTATTTCTAAGGACTAGAGATGCATGTCATGCCATGAAAATATTTTAAGTCAATGCAAGGAAATGTGTTGGTCAAAATTACTAAGGACTAAGGTCAGAAGTTGGACAAAACATCTTTGTTATAAACTATCTTGAATAAGCACTCAAATGGCTTAGCCATGATGTGCAAAAATATTTAGAGAACATACTAAGTCATTTCTTCAAGGTGATCAACAATTATTATCAACTCTTTGTAAATTGGATATTCACTATAGTGAGAGAGACAGACACCCGACCAGCCACTTAAATTGTGGAACATGTCTCATGTACGTGGACATGTAAGATTTGTTTCCAAGCCGCTTTATCTCGCTATGCCGCTAGGATGCAACAAACTTCAAAGATGATAACATCATGATCAAAATTTGTTTAAGTCTAAAAAGACAAGATTAGGAAAGAGGAAAAAGAAAGAAAGAAACATGTGGTTGGTCTTCTAGGCTTCATCTCCAGACTTGTTATTTTTCCTTCGTGATGTCTTGATTGAAGTTTTGATAGACTTGATAAATCTTCAGACTTGATAATTCTTGTATCCTCGAGGCTGGTCTTGAATTTAACGTAGTCATCATGAGTTCTTAGAGTAGAAGAAAAGACAGAGAGAAAGACTTAGAGAATAAAGGGGGGGTGCCTTCTTGAACTTCTTCTCACTTTTCTTCTAAGTGCTTGACATCTTGGGGATGCTCCGAGAGTCTGTTTTCTTCTAAGTCCTTCATTGGTCTTCTAGCTCCATGTTGAAAATTCTAAGTGTCTATGTGCATAGCACTTTTTCAAAATACTAAGTTGAAAATAATTCCTAACTTAGAGAAAATAATGAAGAGGAGTTTTCCTATGAGAAGTATACTATATAATAAAATAAGTTATGCATGAAATGCACTTTTTAATCACAAGAAAGTATCAAAATAACTTTTGTGATTTCTTAATAAATATGCATGAGGTTACAAATGCAATTTAATTAATTTCTATTTTTGCAAAATATAAATAAAGGAATGAATATAACACTAAATTTTTATGTGATTAAATTTTTATAACACAATTTTGTAAATAATGTAAATAGATAGAGGGCATTTACTTCAATTTATAGCAATTTGATTTAATCAAAAATAATGTTTCTATTAATAGTTATGTCAAAAATAGTCAAACTATTCAAATTAAATATATAACTTTCAAATCATTCAAATACTACTCAAAATTATTTTATAACAGTGGCATCATTTTAAAAATATTACAAAGTCTTTAAAACAATTTTATTTGCAATTTTTGAGTTTATAGATTTAAAGTTATGACAAAAATACTAAAAATCACCATTTGAAATTTGAATATTTTAAACTAAGTAAAATTTGAATTTTGGCAGATCTAAAATATTCTACATGTCAAGGGATTTCCAAATATATAAACATATTTGAATTTGGATATGTGAGTAAAAAGTTATAACAATTCTAAGTGACAGGGGTGTTTCTGCAAAAGTGCCAAATTAAAATAAATCGAGAAATTCATTTTACACGTCAGCGCTGACTGGGCGCTGACTGTGCTGCTGACGCGGATCTGACGTGGTTAAGTTGGATGATCTGGGCCGTCAGATCTGGATCGGACGGATCTAAACGGCCCGTACCGATTCGCATAAGACTTCTAATCCGGGGCGTTGATTTCAGATCGGACGGTACTGGGGGCGAGGACCATACCGTGGCGGCGCTAGGTCGCTGGAGATGGAGGCGACGGCGGTGCACGCTCGGGCGTGGACCATTTTGGGGCTCCGGTGGCTCCCCGGATGAATGGAGGGCAGCTCTGGGCGCGGCGTGACGCGGGGAGGGCGATGGTGGCGACGACATCTCCCGTTCGTCCCGGAGCGGCAAGGACGGAAGGAGGGGGCGGCGACTTCTCCGGTGAGGTCTGGTCGAGAACGGGGTGCTCAATCTACTGCCTGAAATAAACGCCCACGGCCTTTAGAAGATGCGCAAGATCAAGGGTGAGGAGAGGGAGGAGGTCTCGGTTGCGTTCGTGCTCACCTTGTCGGGAAAACAGAGAAAAACGGCGGCGGGGCGGATGAGCTCCGGCGAGCTCGTGCGACAGCCTGGGGGCACCTAGAGCTAGGGTTTGAGAGGGGAAATACGGAGGAGGGCGTGGGGTATTTGTAGGGGGCAGAGGGGAAACAAATCGTGCAAACCTCGCGACAAATTTTGGATAGGGACCGGGGAGCAATTTCGGCCGGAGAAATCGCTGGAGGTTGAAGACGGGTGACGTCAGCATGACGTCAGCATTTTTCTTTTTCTGAATTTTCCATTTAATTCATATCTTTAGATTTATAACTCCAAATGAAGTCAAATCAATTTCTAAAAATTTTTAAAATTATTATCTTTGTGTTAAACCAGTTGTGGGCATGTTTTGAACATTTTTGAAAAATAATATTTTGAAATATTCATAAAATACAATTTTCCTATTTTAGGTTAACTTTGAAATTAGGGATATAATAATTCATTTGGGGTTAAATAAAATTTATGGAATTATCCACATTCAAATATGTTGAATTCAAGTGAATTGAACTCATTTTCAAATACTAAATTCATTTTTGGCTTTAGTATAATATTAAATAATATAACACATATATTTGAATTGAAAGGGAATTATAGAGTATTCATTTTTAGTTTAACATATTTTGTGCACCATTATATTTTATATTAAGATAAATCATTTGAAAACTTTATAAACAACTTTGGACAAGATTTTAAATCTAAATCATTTCTTATATAGAATATATTCATGAAATTCATTTAAGCTAATGAAATTTTTATTTCGATAGTTAATTAATTATAAAATCTATGAGGTTTTAAAGTTATAAACTATAGACTTGTAATCTCCAAACTATGTTTTGAACTCAGGTAAAAGAATAAAAATCTTTTGGCAAAAAGACAATGTTTTCAATAGTTTAAAATAACACTTGTAATTATTATTTTAATTTATGAATTGCTATTGCTAAGTTGTTGAAATAAACTACTTATAAAGAAACTTTTTATTTCATGAATATGGTTTGATGGTTTGTAAAACATTTGTCAAATTAGATATTGAGGTTTTAATAATTACAATGGATAAAAATTGTTTAACTTGAAACAACTTTTGAAAATAATGATAAACTGAGATATTTGAAATATTAAATTCTTTCAATATGTTTGAAGTTTTTCATAGTTGGTTTTCTTATGCATTTTAATGTTTTATTTTAATCAAACAAAAAGTTTTAAATTTTAGTGATTTTTTAACATCCAAAATATTGGGATGTTACAGACTACCACCCTTAAAAAGGAATCTCGTCCCCGCGATTCGGAGAGGCTAGAAAGATAAAGCAAATGCTTGAAATGATTCTGATAACTCGAGAGGTTTTGAGAAATGGAAAATTGAAAACTTTGCAGGGGATGATTTTTCTGATTGGGAGGCTAGAAAGAAAGATGGTTTGGGATCTCCGGGTTGAGGCAACTGGGTTTGAGTTTAATTGGGTTTAAGCAACTGAGTTTGAATTAACTGGGTGGGCTACCACCCTTAAAAGAAAAGTTTTGTTGATACTCAAAATATTCTAACTTATATAAGAAGATCAATACAAAAACATTACAACCAACATCTAACAAGCATCAAGCAAACAGATACGTGAAAATTTCAAACTTCTTTTGAGAAATCGAACTAATCGTTTATCGAACGAAACACACCAATGTCATGGAAAGAAAAAGTGACAGTACTGCCATACCACAATTTGATAGGTCAATACGTCATCGGATCTCGTTATTCTAAGGGGATAGATGGTCTAATCTATCTTTTTCTTGAGTGCTTCGAGTTCTTCCTCCACTTCCTTGAGTTCTTCAAGATACTTCTGGGTGTTGTGTAGTCTAAAACGAAGTCTTTCTGCACGATACTCGATGGCTCTCCATGCTGCATTTCTTGCTGAATCATATAATGATGTATGAAGTATTGGGTTGGTGAACATGCAGTCACCCTCAGTCTTGTGGTCAGCTTCTTTGCTCATGTATAGGTGGACTTGTACCCACCACTACTCTTGGCCTTCATCCATGAAAGGAAAACCTTTGTATACTACTTCTCCTTCAAAACCCAAACTCTTCATGTTATCCTTAAGTGCTCTTGGAAACTCTGTCTCACATTCCAAGGTCATGGTCATCACTGGCCCCTTCTTGAGTGATTCAATGCGGGCGGTCATCTAAGAAAAACAAGAGAAGAAACTTAGAAATGAAATAGTTAAGATAGTTACAAGAATGATGTTTGAAAAGTTCTTATTTTCAGCAAACTGAATGAAATAGATTTTTAATCCTATGGCCAAATCCTATTTCTATCCAAACCTAGGGTTTCGAACCTACAGGAAACACAGTGCTCTGATACCATCTGTAGCTCACCTGCACTTTAAATAAGGCAGATACATGTGTATAGTGCAAATCACTGGATCGATTCGTTTGCACACACAGTTTATGATGTAATATCACAACAGAGTATCAATTTTATTACATCGATGATCCAGACTTACAAAATATTCATTACAAGTTGCATAGCACAAAGCTAGCTTTGAAAGAGTAAACAACGGAAATACAATAGCAGTGAGTCTCCATCAACTTCATGTTGTCGCAGGCGAAAACATGTTGGTTGTAGACTCGAAACCTTTAAACGAAACCTCACTCGTCATCTGATCAATCTGCAATAAAAAAAATATTGCAACAACGTGGGTCAGATTCCATTAAAAATGGAGTCTGGCAAGTGACACTATGGTGGACACTTAATGGAATAACTCTATAGACTATATGCATATTTGGCTGGTGGAGTTCAAGACTATTTTGCATAAAGCCAATTTTTCCTAACTCTTTGGAAAACACTTTTCTTCTATTCGAGACATTCGTGGCATCAAAACCACTGTCTCATTCTACCCTTGTTCACCCATCAAGTTTTATTTCTGAAGTTGGAATGGTGGAATCCTCCGTTGACGTCCGTGATCAGCTGCTCAAATTGTTCGTTCCGGGAACACGGCTAAGTACTTAGTTTTACACTCTGCAGAGGTTGTGCATGTTCACCATTGTACCCATTCAACCCAAACTATCCTTTACACACTTATAGTGATAAGGAAAAGGAGAAGAATGAGACGAGATCTTTCAGAAGCATTTTCCCTTCCACTCTGGCTTGACCCGTTCCACCTAACACCTTCTACATCTGCTTGTCAAGCCGGAGAGAGTCCATGCAACATAGTTGATCAAGCCAGAGCCCA
Organism: Poa annua; assembly: GCA_026929855.1. NCBI lineage: Eukaryota > Viridiplantae > Streptophyta > Magnoliopsida > Poales > Poaceae > Poa > Poa annua. The sequence goes on along the minus strand of CM049427.1, from coordinate 159,672,396 downwards.
TTGGCAATGGCTGCACTAGAAGCAATCGTCACTCGGAGTTCTTCAGATTCCTTTGTTCCCTGGGTGGCCATCCACAAGTGCACTCTCAGGTGAAAACCACCATGCTCATGGCCCCAAGTATAGTAGAAACTACCTTAGGCGAAGACCACCACAAGCACAGCCCTGAGTAGCGACTCAACATAAACCATTCAACCAATCCACCCAGGTGATTTATTAACTTAGTGGATGTGTACTCCCAGGTGAAAACCACCATGCTCACGCCCCTAAGTAGAATAGAAATTCATCCTAGGCGACGACAACCATGAGCACAACCCTGAGTAGTCACTTAACATTGTGTAAAAACTTTTCATCCATTGCATAGCATCAATAATTCTACTAAGTATTGCATAGGAGTCTAGACATAGGAATAAGGAATTTCTACACAGGTTTAGCATAGCAATACTATCCTACACATGCTTATATAAAAATACACTAAGTATTCCGGCATGTTTTCCTTTTGTTTTTCCTGTAGATTAATCTCCTGTTAATTTACCTTGTAGCTTTAATTCGATTGTGGTAGATCTGAGCCTTCTAAAATCTTGAAGTAAATTTTGTAGGTTACCTGTGAGTTTTCTTAACCATATGGCTTTGGCCGTTTTAAAAAATAGATTAGTATGTGTGTGCTAGTTTAGATCTACCAAAAAGTATAGTTTTTCACCATTTATTTAATTTTGGGATATCTGTATATCCAAAGCTTGCAAACTTTGGTTATATGGAAAGCCTACAAACATACCTACCCAGATCTATAAGCCTTGCATGCATGAGATGCATTTAACTAAAGTTCTATTAAGTTTAGGAATGACATAAGTAGCTATTTAAAGATTTTTAGTTCTTTATTTAAAATACTTTTTGGAGTAAATCCAATTGCATGTGGTAGATATGAGTAATATATATCATATCCTATCTTGGTAGAATTTTACAGATTATATTTTGTGCTTGGTGAATTATTTACTTAAACAGTAGGTTATTACGCTTGAGAAAGAATATAGTTATTTTCTGTTAATTGCATGTGTCTAGTTTCACTTGTTTGTGCTAGATCTGTTTGTACAAGTAGATTAGGAGTATTTTTTGGTAGTACCTATATGTTTTTTTTATCATACCACACTGGTTTTGTGCTGCACATTAAAGCTAGTAAAAAGTATGTTCTTCACTTAAAATGGAATATCTTGAGTTAGGAGTGTCCAAATGAAGAGAATACAGTTTGTACAGAAAGCTTAAGTCAATACCTATCCATAGAAGTTAACCTTTCATGTAGGAGACTCCTAAAACTGAAACTATATTCATTATGGTTTTGAGACCAGTAGCATTTGCATGTTTTTTAGCTTCTGTTTAGTAATAGCATATGATGCAAATACAGTTTTCACCACTTCATATGGTTGCTAGGTGTACTGTGGTACAAGGATTGTACTTTATGAAAATTATCTAGGGAGTTATGATTTATCTCCCAAAACAACAACATTTGGCTGGTAGAAGTATTAAATTTTAATCATCTTTTCTTAGCGAATTTGAATTGCAGAAATATTACTAATCAACTTTTGAAGATCAGAACCTTAACTCAATCAAAATGACTTGATTAAACTACTTTTATAACGCGTGATGCACTGTTTACTTATGTTTAGCGTTGTTCACGTTGTACCCTAATAATAACATCAATTGTGTTTATATGCTTTTCTTGTGGGTATGTTTGTGTGTTATGTTTTATCTCTTTAAACATCATCTTATTTATCTAATAAATGTAATAAGTTAATTCCTTGTTTTACCTGAATGGTTATGTGTTGATGTGCTTAGTAACTCATAAGTCCAGAAACTTAGGTTATCCTTTAATCACCTTAATGAATTTCCTAAAAGTATTGTTAGTCCCTTCACCTTTGAGTTTCACATAGTTCATCTTGTTTCCGAGGAGTTGCACTCATTTCATTTGTGTGTTATGCATGTGAATGATTGTTTGGTGTTAAATTTTATCCAGTAGTTTTTTTGTGTTCAATGCTTAATGTATTACTTTCTTATTTTAGATTGTTGTCAACACTTGTTTACTGCGTGATTGTTTGGTTTATTGGTTGAAGTGGTCTTAGTTGTCGTGTCTTATTAACAAGTATAGTGAACCTTTTTAGCTCTTAATCAAATACTTCGGTGAACATTAGGGTTAGCCTTTGTTGGTTGATTGATTACTTACTAGAATGTGTCTTAGCAATATTAGCATGTCTCCATGAGAGTGTGCTAGTGTTAATGTTAACACTTGCTTGTGTGATAACATACTTTTGATTGAAGTATTTCCTAAACAATTAAGATACTTTTGTTTGAAGTATTTCCTAAACAATTAAGATACTTTTGTTTGAAGTATTTCCTAAACAATTAAGATACTTTTGTTTGAAGTATTTTCTAAACTATTAAGATACTTTTGTCTGAATTATTTCCTGAAAACTAATATAACAGCTCTTGTTAAATGATATAATAACCCTAAGTGATGTGTTGTTTTAGTGTTCTGTAGAACTACCTTTTTAATACTCAAAGTTGTTGTGTATATTTTCTTAGGAGAATCTGTTGTTGTCTTAGCTCTATGGAGTTTGTTGATTGTTGTTGTATAGCTAAAGGAGTTGTTTGGTTTTGATTGTTAGCTTAACGTTTTGTGCGATGCCTGCTGTTTGAGATGTCCTTGTGGCATTGTCTTGTATTCTGAGTGTTGTTCATCTTCCTGTTTATGACGTTAGATACGATCAGGAAGGAACTGAAAAGGAGAAGTGAACATGATGAACATCAAGATCAAGACCAGAGACATATTGCTAAGCCAGGCAAGCCCACCTGACCACTATAATGAATCCTACTATTTTATCAAGCATTTTTTTGTCTTAAAAATAAAATAATGCATGTGTTTACTTCTTTTGTGGCACCTTGCCACCCGAAAACTATTTTACCAAATATTGTTTGGCCAAAGATACCTACGAGAATAGTATGGGTGTTACAAAATAAGTTTTCACTTGATGAGTCTTGTTGTTGAAGGCTCCATCAAGAAGATTAAGTTATCTAGTAGTATATTCTTATTTCTTTACCTCAAAACTATAGGATGGGAACCTATTTGATAAAATTGTTTTACGGAGGAAAATTTGAGTTGCTGGGAGCAATCAGCGAGAAAGAAATGCTTCATGAAAACCCGAGATGCTGAGAGAATCCGGAGATGTTGCGAAAACCCGAGCTGCTGGGAGCAGTCGGAGATGGAGGTTTAATTTCGAAGTCCCTGCTGCCGCCCGAACAATTAACCTGTGCAACCACTCTACCTGACGTGGGTAGGGCTTAGCCGGAAACTTGTTTGTTTTAGTATTGGGGCTCTCATACTCTCTACGGGGGCTAGGCCCTCTAAGCCGGGTTGCCGTATGGATGAGGCAATACACATGTGATGATCGCGCCGGACGATTACGGCGGGTCTCCTGCCGTGGCGGTGTGGCATCTCGAGGAAAGGCCAAGAGGTCTAGTGGAGCATACGGTGCCGAGGAGAACAAACCCACCGGGAGGCCCCGATACTAGGGTGGACATAGTGGAAAGCTTTGATCGCGTTATCTGGACCCCCGCATGCGGTCCTATGACGTGTCGTGGCAGACACGGCGGAAGGACCGATAGGTGTGGGTAAAGTGTGCAACCTCTACAGAGTGTAAATCTATTCGAATAGTCGCGTCCGCGGTCATGGACGGTTGGGAAGGCCACACTGGGTGCCTTGGAGAAAGAAGTTGTTTTCAAGAAAAGTGTTTTCGATGGAACAAGGAGGTACCTGGGAGGTACGGAATTTGGGTGAGGATGGTTGATCTCGGGGAGACAACCAGTCCAATTTCAAGTCAAGAAAAAGGGTTACCCCTATCCTAGTGTTTTGATAAATTTTTACAAAAGAAAGTTTATGTACTTAGATATGTCCTTGCTATATCTAAGAGAAGAGAATTCTATCTCTAAATGTTTCTTCAACAAAGATATAGAGATGTCGTATCCTCTAAGTCTAAAATCATCGTATTCGAAAACTATGCCCTATAGTCATATATAGCAGCTATCCCAATTTTCGAAAGGTGTTTTTCTTGCATTACCATGAAAACTTAAGCCTTAGAGGTGGTCTTGCAAGTACTTAAATGTACTCATTTGGCTATGTCCCTGGATATTCCAACGTCCAGGTTCCAATGAGGAGATGTACGACAAGAAGGAGGAGTACGCCGATGACTACGCCAACTGAGTGTCACCGCTCAACTGCTCTGTGATAATGCGTCAGGATGTGACGAGGGCCAACGCTAGCCGAATCTTCCGCTGAATCTCTGTTAATATTCGTCAAGTGCGACGATGTTTGCAGATTTGGTCATGAGACCATTATTTATGTAAGTCTTATAATATTCGAGTTGTATGGTGTAACTTTGTATACCATGTTGGTTATGTGATCGCGATGCACTGATCATTGGGATCGTGATCTGTTTACATAACGTGGGCAACTCTGACGGGTAGTCAGAGGGGTCCTTATAGTCACACTTAGGCTAACATTCCTAAGTCGGACCGGAGACAAACGTACCGCGCCACATACCGAACATGCTTCACCTGCCAGGCGGGCCCACCCGATGTCTTGTCAAGTCAGTGAAGCTCTTGAGTGTTTTTGACTTAGTGTCATGCCACTCGGGTTCCCGCGCCGGCATCCGCACCTGATCAGCATGTCAACCGTTGCGGCAATGTAGCCCCAGGTGTGGCACATCGCACGTCTCAGGGTGCAGCCACGTGTGCGCATCAGCGCAGCACGATCCCACCTACGATTTTGGAGATCGTGGGCGGGAAACTCGGCAACCGCCAGCCGCGGTTCCCCATAAATAGGAGGAACGGAGGGGTCGTCTCTCCTTATTCCCCACTTCCTCTTCTTGCCCTCGTATGCATCCCGAGCGCTCCGCCGCCGCCGCAGTGCTTCGCCGGAGCACACGATACCGCCGACCGAGCACACCGTCTCCGCCATTGGTCCGCGCCTTTCCCGCGCCGCCGCAACTCCTTCTCCTCCGGTAAGTTTCTCGATCCCTTCTAGAGATCAATTCACGGCCGTGGCGGTTGATGTTCCTCGAGAGTTCCTGAAGAACATCCATGGATCATGTGCGGGTTCTCTCGGTAGATCTTAGTTATTGCGCATTACGAAGTGTGCCTTGTAGTTGCCAGGGCTGGTACGGCGGCTCGGACCGCGCCACGGAGATGGTTTTCGCCGCCGTTGCTCTGTTCACTTCGAACCCCTAGATACCGATTAACTTTACATTTGTTCTGCTCCGCTAGATCCGTCCGATATGATGTCGATCAGTAGAGGTAGTTTTTAGCCCGAGTTCCTCTCACTTCCAACATGCTGACCCGACTAACAGGCCATTCCGACTGCAGATTAGCACCGACGTGTCCACTGAGGCCGTCGAGATGGGCGACAAAAGCGTTAGGGGGTGTTGGGATGGCTCCGAGGCCAGCCAGTGGGATCTCGACTGGCTGTACCGGATGCACCGGATTCCCCCCCAAGTCGAGAGTCGACTACCCAAAGGCGAGGTCGAGCCCGCACCCCAACCGGCCGAGCGAGTGGTATTCGTCACTCACTTCGAGGGCGGGTTTGGCCTTCCGGCGAGCCCATTCTTCCGTGACTTCCTCGACACCTACATCCTCCAACCACATCATCTCCCGGCTAACACCATAATGATGCTCTCCTGCTTCGCCTCTTACGCGGAGGCGTATCTCGACATCTGGCCTTTCGTGGTCCTGTGGGCCAACTACTTCCTCCTCTGCCGCCAAGTCATCCCCATTCCCGACCAGAAAGTCAATGACCTCGTCGCATGCGGTGCTGCAACCATCATCCCCCGCAGAGATTCCGGATTCCCGCAGATCCTGGGTCTGGAGTCCTACCGGAAGTGGCAGCGCAGCTTCTTCTACGTGCGGAATCCGGCCGCACCAGAAGACGAAGCGAGTTCCTCCGCTCCGGACTACCTCAATCTTCCAGAGTTCGCCATGGGCCCTCCGACCGACTTTAGCCTTTGGGTCCAGCCTCCTGACACCGAGGAGGTTGAGCAGATGCACGATGTGCTAATTGTTCTCGCGGAGGACCTGACGGATGACGACCTCCTGCGCACCTTCATCAGCCATCGGGTTTGCCCTCTCCAGACCCGGGTGCACAAGATGTGCTTAATCAGCGGGCTGTACGACCCAACCCGGAGCAACATCTTCAGGTTGGACAAACCCGCCATTTACCGCTGGGTCCGAGCTATTGCTCGGACAAAAATGAAAGAGGATTGAACGTGGGGACTAATCCCGTCCACCCGGAAACATCGACCGGACAAGGTGCGTGCATGCGCACTTACCGAGATCCGCGCTATGTCGGCTGCTGTGTGACACCGATATCCTTGCCTTGTTCTAAGCTTCCCCTTTTCACTGCAGTTGTTTGACCGTCAAATCGAAGAGGACACGATGCATGCCGACGACAACTTCGTGGCCGACTTGCCGAAGCCGAAGAAGCTGCCTGAGGAGGATCCCGATGGCGAGGATCACCTCTCGACACCTCCAGACCCGGGTGCACCTCGGGGGGGGGGGGGGGGGGCGCAGGCGCCAAAGTCGAACAACCAGTTCAAGCTGTTCGCCCGCGATGCCCATCGCCGCCGTCCCAAGCACGGAAACCTCCAGGCCCCTCAAGTGGTCGCAGTACACCATCGCCTTCGACGCTCAGGACAACCCCAAGTCTACCAAGACTGTTGGAACCCTCCCGCTGGTCTACACCCCCACCATCAACAATGTGGCTGTCTCCAAGACGCTCATCGATGGCGGAGCAGGCCTGAACGCTATCTCCATAGATACGTTCGAATCGCTTCAAGTGCCCTACGAGCGGCTTATGCCCTCGAGGCCCTTCACGGGGGTCACCAGCGGCTCGATCGAGCCTCTAGGCCAGGTCAGGCTTTCCGTCACCTTCGGGAGCGAGGAAAATTACCGCACCGAGCACATCGACTTCGATGTCGCGCACATCGGCCTGCCGTGCAACGCCATCCTCGGCTACCCCGCGCTTGCGAAGTTCATGGTTGTCACGCACCATGCGTACAACATGGTCAAGATCCCCGGCAGCGCCGGCACGATCACCATACGTGGGCATGTCCTGGACGCTACGCGCGCTGTTGAGACGGCCTACAAGACCACCGCCATGGCCTTCCCCGCAGAAGAGGACCAAGAGCCTCTCGAGAGGCTCAACAAGAAGAAGCAGTTGTTCTCCCAGGAGGCAACTGCTACCAAGAAGATCTCTCTGAGCTCAGGTAGCTCGGGGGCTAAAGGCTCGGGGGCTAGCGTCACCATTGGCGCCGTGCTGCCGCCCAAATAGGAAAGCGCGCTCGTCGCCTTCCTACAGGCAAACTCTGACATGTTCGCATGGACACCGTTAGATATGTCTGGTGTACCGAGGGAGGTGATCGAGCACCACTTGGCCGTGTGCCCAAACGCGCGCCCCGTCAAGCAAAAAGCAAGGAAGCAAGCCCCCGAGAAGCAAGCATTCATCGTCAAGGAGGTCGAGAAGCTCAAAGCGGCAAAAGTCGTTCGCGAAGTCGCGCATCCCACTTGGCTCTCCAACGGCGTGGTAGTCCCAAAGCCCGCCGGAGGAGGCCGTCTCTGCATCGACTACACTGATGTAAACAAGGCTTGCCCCAAAGACCCTTATCCCATGCCCAGAATTGACCAGATTGTGGACTCCACGGCAGGCTGCGACCTCCTCCGTTTCCTTGATGCCTTCTCTGGTTATCACCAGATAAAGATGGCTAAGGAGGACGAGGAGAAGACGGCTTTCCTCACCCCATGCGGTGTGTATTGCTACGTCTGCATGCCTTTTGGCCTAAAAAATGTCGGAGCCACTTTCCAGAGGTTGATGAGGATAGCCCTTGGCGGGCAAATGGGGCGAAACACCGAAGCATATGTCGATGACATCGTCGTAAAGTCCCAAGAAGGAAATACACTCCTCAAAGACCTTGAAGAAACCTTCGCCAGCCTGCGCAAGGTGAACATCAAGCTCAACCCCGCCAAGTGCGTCTTTGAAGTCCCTTCAGGCAAATTGCTTGGGTTCCTCGTGTCTCATCGGGGTATAGAGGCAAACCTAGACAAAGTCAAGGCCATAGAAGACATGCAACCTCCACACAGGTTCAAGGACATGCAACGCCTGGCAGGCTGCATGGCCAGCTTGGGCCGATTCATCTCCAAGTTCGGTGAAAGAGCCCTGCCGTTCTTCAAGATCATGAAAAGAACGGGCACTTTCATATGGACCCCCGAAGCTGAAAAAGCATTTGAGGACTTGAAGAAGTATCTAGCCAGCCCACCAGTAATGGTCGCCCCAAGGCCTGGCGAGCACATGAAGCTGTACTTATCAGCTACTCCACAAACAACCAGTGTTGTCCTTGTAGTGGAAAGAGAAGAGACAGCACTCGAAAAGAAGAGTGCAACCACTCCAAAGAAAAAGCCTCCTGGTAAGGAGCTCGAAGAAGAGGCAGCCCTCACAAACCCAACGCCAGGCCCAAAGCCCCTTGAGGCCAACCCCCTCGAGGCACAGGGCAAGCCCCCTGAGGCAAACCCCCTCGAGGGCCAAGCTGTGCCACCTCAGGCGAAAGACGCCAAGGCAACAGGAACTACCCTCGTCGAGCATCCAGTTTACTTCGTCATCACAGTGCTGCGTGATGCTCGCGAGCGGTATACGATGCAACAGAAGCTTCTCCTCGCGCTCCTCGTCGCCTCAAGAAAGCTACGACACTACTTCCAGGGGCACCCCATCACGGTGGTCACCTCATTCCCCCTGGAGCAAATCCTGCGCAACCCAAACGCAACAGATCATGTCGCGGGATGGAACATCGAGCTACAGCCATTCAATTTGTGCTTCGATACCACAAGGGTAATGAAAGGAAGAGCGATGGCTGACGTCGTCGCCGAATGGACTGACCCAACCCCTGAAGAGCCCTTGGGAGAAGAGCACGAGCCCTCTGGAGCCGCTATGCCCAGCCACTGGACCATGAAGTTCGACAGAGCATTCGCTTGTCGCCACGGCGGGGCAGGCGTAGTCCTGATCTCACCCAAGGGAGACAAGTTGTATTACGCAGTCCAGCTGTGCTTTCGAATCGACAAGATATCCAACAACATCGCCGAGTATGAAAGGCTAATTGCTGGCCTACGCGCCGCGATCGCCCTAGGCGTCAAGCATATACTCATCAAGGGCGACTCCCAGCTGCTCGTCAACTTCTCCAACAAAAGCAACAAGCCTAAGGACGACCACATGGCCGCATACCTTGAAGAGGTCCGTAGGCTTTAGAAGAACTTCAGGGGAATGGAGCTCATGCACATCCCAAGAAAGGAAAATCAAGAAGCTGATGACATCGCCAAGCGCGCCTCAAAGAGACAAGCTCAGCCGCCAGGTGTCTTTGAAGAAAGGCTCCTCAAGGCATCCATAAAGCAGTCCCTACAGGCCCTGCCCGCAAGGACAGACGAAGCGCTCCCGCCACCCCCTGCAAGCGGAGCCCTAGCCTGCGGGCCTCCCACAGGGGAGCGTCTGTTGCTCACAGCGGTGCACCAAGAAACAAGATGGATTGACGAGATCAAGGACTACCTCTGCAAACGGATCCTTCCCGACGAAGATGTTGAAGCGGAGCGAATTGCCCGCCAAGCAAAATCATACCAAATCCTCGAAGGAGTCCTCTATCGCAAGCGCCCAAACGGCATCGCGCTCAAATGCGTCCCTCCTGAAGAAGGAAAACTGCTGATTAAGGACATCCACAGCGGGGAATGCGGCCACCATTCGTGCGCCCGCACCCTCGCAGGCAAAGTCTTCAGGAGCGGATTCTACTGGCCTCAAGCGCTTCAAGATGCAGCGGACATCATTCAAGCTTATGAAGCCTGCCAATTCCACGCCAAGAAAATCCACCAACCAGCGCTGGGGCTACAGACCATTCCGCTCTCGTGGCCGTTTGCGGTCTGGGGGCTGGACATCCTGGGACACTTCCCAACGGCGCAAGGTGGATATCGCTATCTCTTCGTGGCCATTGACAAGTTCACAAAATGGCCTGAAGTGGAGGCGACGCGCACAATCACAGCAGGCGCGGCTGTGAAATTCATCAGAGGCTTGGTCTGCCGCTTCGGAGTGGCTAACCGCATCATCACTGACAATGGCTTACAATTCACCGGTGGCATCTTCAGAGCCTATTTTGAAAAGATGGGCATCAAGCTCTGCTTCGCCTCAAGCGCCCATCCGCAAAGCAACGGACAGGCCGAGCGCGCAAACGCAGAGGTCCTCAAAGGCCTAAAGACCAGGACCTTCGATATCCTCAAGGGCCACGGCAAGGGCTGGATCAACGAGCAACCCTCGGTGCTCTGGTCCATCCGTACCACGCCACCCAAGCCCACCGGGGAAACACCGTTCACCCTCTTCTATGGAGCTGAGGCAGTCCTCCCCACATAGATAAAGCATAGATCCCCACGGGTCCTAGTCTTTAACGAGGACCAGCAAGAGGATCTCCACAACGACGACCTGCTGCTCCTTGAAGGGCTACGACGCCGCGCGGCCCTCCGGGCGGCCAAATACCAGCAGGACCTGAGGCGCTACCACAGCCGCAACGTGCGCTCGCGCACCCTGGAGGCAGGCGACCTCGTCCTCAGGCGAATCCTCTCCAGGGAAGGCCTCCACAAGCTGTCCCCGATGTGGGAAGGTCCCTACACGGTCACCCACATCGCCAGGCCTGGCGCGGCTCGCCTCGAGACGCAAGATGGCATCCATGTCAAGAATCCGTGGAACATCATGCACCTACGCAAGTTCTACCCGTGATCATTGTCACGTCAGGGCATGTAGTGAAAGAGGCAGCCCACGGCTCAACCTCCAAGCACTTTTTGTCCTTCAAGGTCAAAAGTTGAAGGCTTAAACCTCGCAAACCTTTGTATCCACAAGGAACAAGTTAAAAACGTGATTATCGTCACGCACGTGATCATTGTCACGTCGAGACTTCAAGCGAATGAGGCAGCCTACGGCTCAACCTCCAAGCATTGTTGCCTCTAGAGGTTAAAACGCCAACGGCTTAAACCTCCAAAACATTTTTGCACCCTTAGGGAACAAACGCAAAACAGTGGTCATTGCCACACCCGTGATGATTGTCACGTCGAGACTTCAAGCGAACGAGGCAGCCTACGGCTCAACCTCCAAGCATTTTCATCTCTAGAGGTTAAAATGCTCACGGCTTAAACCTCCCAAAAAAATGCTTTGTCTCCCAAAAAGGAACAAACGCAACCGTGGTCATTGCCACGCCTGTGATCATTGTCACGTCGAGACTTCAAGCGGACGAGGCAGCCTACGGCTCAACCTCCAAGCATTTTCGTCTCTAGGGGTTAAAAAGCTCACGGCTTAAACCTCAAAAAAAAATGCTTTGTCTCCCAAAAAGGAACAAACGCAACCGTGGTCATTGCCACGCCCGTGATCATTGTCACGTCGAGACTTCAAGCGGACGAGGCAGCCTACAGCTCAATCTCCAAGCATTTTCGTCTCTAGAGGTTAAAATACTCACGGCTTAAACTTCCAAAAACATGCTTTGTCTCCTAAAGGAGCAAATGCAACCGTGGTCATTGCCACGCCCGTGATCATTGTCACGTCGAGACCACGAGCGGAAGAGGCAGCCTACGGCTAAAACTCCAAGCATTCGTGTGTCTAGAGGTTAAAACGCTCACGGCTTAAACCTCCAAGCTCCAAAGGTTTCTCTCAAGGGGAAACCCTCCGAGCTCTCCATCAAACGAGCCCCCGCAGGCCGCTGAGAGTCTCGCCCACTAATAGGTGGTCCCCATGCCTCGGCATGGTCAAAACATTAACTTGGTAACCCAAGCATAATGAGTCAATTTAGTTCCCAAGTGAACTTCGCGCCTCGGCGCCGTTTTAAAAAATCGTTTGGGGGGTTTTTATTTCCGCATTACTTTGTTAAAGTGTGCGCTTATATCTCTCCACATGCGTACCTCACGAGCGGGGGCTGAGTATGGTGCCAGTGCCTCAAATGACACACCAGCAGCACTGCAAAATCCAAGAGTCCGAGCTCTGGCTGGAGGGCAAGATCCCACAAACACGCCATCTCTACAGAGGACCTTGGTACTTACTCTCCTCGCAAGGAACACCTGAGGGGACCTATAAGTGCGCACGAGACCTTTGTGCCGTGTTCCAGCGTTTGGGTTCGCCCCTCTAACATATGCAGGGAAATCCCCCCACAAGCCTGAAGGGGCATCTAGGACCGACCCCTCAAGTGGGCAACCTCGCCAGGCGAAAAACCTCCTCAGGAGCGACCCCTCAAGCGGGCAACCTCTCCAGGCGAAAAGCCTCCTCAGGAGCGACCCCTCAAGCGGGCAACCTCGTCGGGCGAAAGGCCTTTGCAGGGCAAAAACCTCAAGAAGCTAAGTCTCGCACCCACGCTTTAAGAGCGTTTTTCTCTCCCTAGCGCGCGTTTGCCCCTCAAGCGACTTTGCTTTCCCTTACGCTTCATGGACTACTCGCACGTCTAAGGGGGGCACTTGAGCATCGCGACTCAGGGCTCTTACCTCTCCTGGGCCTAAACTCCCCCGGCCTTGCAGAGTCATCGCTCCTGCATAGCGAAGTGGCGGAGTCATGGCACGAAGAGATGGGACCTACCGACGCAGAGAACAAATAGGCATGAAGATGAGTCCAAAGAGACCTCACGGGGGGGGGGGGGGGGGGGGCAAACAAACTCGAATTAAACAACAATTGAAGAGTATATTACATGACAAAGGTCTTAAAAATGTCTAAGCACACAGCTGTTGCAGATACAAGCGCACTCAGGCGCAGTAAAGAAAGGCTCACGGGGAAGCATCGCAGCCTTGGGCCTCCTCCGCAGCACCCTCTTCATCCTCGGCGGGGCAGGCCTCATCCTCGCTGTCTTCAGCTGCAGCCTCTGCGCGCCTGAAGCGGTTGCAGAAGGCGTCAACCTGCTCACGGAGGGAACCGGAGACCCGCCACGCGTCCTCGCCTTGAGCAGCCTCTGTGACGGAGGAGATGTCGAATCCTGGCGTGAGGAGCTTGAGGTTGGTGAAGATGCGATCCACAACCACCCCCAGGAGCTGCCGGCTCTCGTCTTCGATCAGCTCGCGAAGCTCAGCGACGGGACCCTCGAGCGCCTCGAAGAGCTGGTCGAAGTAGACCAGGTACATGGCAGCATCGCCGCGGCCCCGAACGTCGGTGTGTGGCGCATCTGCACCGAGCTGCGCGGCGAGCTCGTTGCCACGAGCGACCAACGCCTCAAACATGCGTTCGTGCTGCTTCGAGAGCGCGCGAGCTGCAGTGGCGGAGTCTAAGGCCTCCGCCGCCTGCTGCATCGCCAGGGCCACCTGCTCCTCCACGTCCTTGGCCAAGGTGTTGAGGTCATGGACAGCTTCGGTGCGAGCCTCCTCCGCTCGGCGACGGGCATCCTTGGCGCGCTTGAGGCGGTCCTCCAGCTTGGAGTTGGCCCTCTCGAGCTCGTCGATCTGCCGAGCATCCGCGGTGTGCTTGGCCTTGAAGCGCTCCTCCTGTGCCTGGGCCAAGTCGCGGTACTTCTGAGAAGTGGACTTGCAGAATTGCTTCTCGCGCTCCACGAGGGCGTCGTCGGCCTCCTTCTTCTTCTCAGCGAAACGCCGATCGAAGCGCTCGTAAGCTATCTTCTGGGCAGCGATGTTTTCGTCGTACTTCGCGATCGCTTTGGCCAGGTCTCCCTCTCGCTCCTCGAGGGCCTCGCGCTGGGTGACCAGGTCCTTCTCCACCTGGAGGCGCTGATCCGCGCGTTGCTGCAGCTCCTTCTCCTTGAGGGCCAGCTGCCGCTCACGCTCGGCAAAGACCTTGCGGTCCTCCTCCAGAGCGGCCGAGGCGGCCTGGTGGGCGTAGAGCAGCTGGGTCTCCAGCTGGCCCAGCTCATGGCGCTTCTGCGCCAGCAAGCCCTCCACTGCCTCGTGCTCCGCCTTGACCTCACGCAGCAGCTCCGCAGCCTCGCGTTCCGCCTGAAGGGGGTCGAGCAGCTCTGCAGCACCACGGATGGCCCCCTCGCGGATCTCTTTGGCAAAGCGGGTGGCCTCCTCGCGTGTGGCCTGCAGCGCCAAATCATCCAGCCGGCGCGCCTCGACCGCCGCGTGGAAGGACGCCCACGACTCCGCCCACTCCTCCTGCTGCCAAGCGAGCCAGATGTCCCCGAGGGCGAGGTGAGCCTCTAAGCCCTCCAGGGATTCCCTAACAAGGCCGCCAGCGTCGACCCACGCCAGGCCTGGCGAGCGCCACGAAGGGAAGGGCTTGGAAGCAGGCTTCGCAGGGGGCGCCTCTGCCTTCCTCTTGGAAGGAACGTCAGACGGCCTCGCCGCTGGGTTGTCCACGGCGGCTTTGGTGCGAGCCCCGCGCCTTCCTGGAGAGGCCTCCGCGCCCGAGGCCTCCCGTTCCTCAGCCTCCTCCACCACGGGGCGCGAGGGCGCCACCACGAAGGCGTCTTCATCGCCTGACGAGATATCGCAAATCTCGTCAGCAAATGGCCCAGCTCTCGAAGAGGAAACCTCCCCAGCCGCATCCTCCTCCTCACCTAGGCCAGCTCCTGAGGCCGTGGGAGAGTCGGCCCCATCCGCTCCCCGCGCGACCGGCATCGGCGCCTCGAGGTCCGCCTGGCCTGTCGGGGTGAACGGAGGCATCCCCTCCAGGAGGTGCATGCGCTCCGTCAGATTATATTGATGAAGGGGCCGGAGCGCCGCGGGGAGCTCATCCATGGGAAGCACCGATGGGTTGACGAAGAGTGCGGAGAGGACGTCGTCGACGGCGTCCTTGTCGTTGTCCTCGACATGAAGCCGCATCTTGTCCTTCGGCCCCGAGTACATCCACATGGGGACCGAATGCGCCTGGAGGGGCGCGATGCGGCGCGTCACGAAGTCCGCGACGACCATCTGCCCCGTGAGGCCCTCCTCGCAGAGGAAACTCAGACGCCCCATCAGGCTCACGTTCTTGGCGCCATCAAAGGTGGCCTTGCCCCAATGGGAGTTCTTCACCGGGGGCTCGTCGGGGACCTCGAGGAAAGCGCAGGGACGCTCCACCCCAACATAGAACCACTTCTGGCGGAAGTCGTCCACCTTCTTCGTCACCGAGGTGATGGCCTTGCCCTCGCTCCAAGACATGGGGATGTAGACGCTCCCCATGCCATCGACGATGCGGAACGAGACGCACCCAGAGCGCTCGTTCTTCGCCGTGTTCCGGAGTGCGTAGAAGCACCGGAACAGTCCCACCGTGGGCTCCAGGCCCAGGTACGCCTCGCAGAGGTAGGCGAAGACGGCGAGCATCATGACGGAATTGGGGTGCAGGTGCAGCAGCTACACCTGGTAGAACGCCAGCACCGCCTCCAAGAACGGCGAGAAGGGCGGCACCAGGCCCGCAGCCAGACAGTGCTGGAAGACCGGGAAGAACCCTCGCGGGCGCTTCCCGTGCGCCGCGTGCTTCAGGGCGGTGGCGCCGTGCTCGTTCGTCCGGTCCGCCACCAGGTGTTGGACCTTGGCGAGCGCCTTCTCATTGACGCGCACGCCCAGCAGTGCCGCGCCTACCACGGTCTCAGTGGCCTATGTCTGGGAGGAAGACCCCGCGGTGGCCTTGCCCTTGCTCTTGAGTGGGCACATCGTCGTGGAAGCGGAAGCCTGGAGGAATTGGAGGACGAAGATTCGCAGGAGAGATCAACTCTGTAGAGCGGAAATTCCTTCGAGAAGGTTTGAAAACGGTAACGGCTCCCTGCCGCCTCGCTCGGGCTTTCTCTCACCTCGAGGAGCAGTTACCGGGACGTGGTGGGACCCCCCACGACTCGCGCCCCGGATCGTGCGAGACGTTATTCGTCCAAGTGCCGCGTGGCTCGGGCCGGCTGGGCACTAAGTGCCCACGACGCTTCGCCTGAGCCCATGGGCTCAATCGCGCCCATCATGGGCCCGGGGGCTACTGTCGGCCCAGTGGGAACTGGGGTATGGAGAGCCCATTCCCCCCAGGCCTCGCACGCGGGCCAGTCGGACGAAACGACTAAGGACCAGGCATCACCGCCTGGCGGGACCCTCGAGAGGCAATTCCCCTTGAGGGCCTGAAGAGGAAATGAGGGCCTCAAGGGACCTCTCGCCTCAGGGGACCCTCCCGAGGCGCCAGCTCGCCTCGAGGGAGCCCCGCATGAATCTCCCCTCAGGCCTCCCTGCGCCTGAGGGGAAACGTCGCGGCCAAGGAAGCACGGCAAGATGCACGTGGCCTCTGCCACGCTCATGAAGTGTCGCACGCACCCCCGTCGTTGTCCTTGGCGATAAAGTGGTCAACAAAGTAACTCTGCCTGCTGCGTAGCTGCCAGGACATTCTACTCTAACGATAAAGCAGGTGGACAGCACAACCCTCCAAAGGAGGACGTCATCGTGGGCTCCACCTCAGAGACTGCCCTCCCTGCGGGCAGTACATCGCGGTCGGCCGCCAGTCGGCCACCGCGCCCACCTTTACCAGCAATGGACCGAGTCCATGGACGAATGGAGCAAGGTGGACTCCTACACCACCCTGCCACTGGCATGTGAGAACCACCTGGAAGGCCAAGCCGAAGGAGAAGGCCGGAGGCACCTATAAAAGGGGCAAGACGTCCATCGTAGCGTGGGTCGGCTCTGGGCACACCGCAACCCTTGTAAACCCTAGCTACACTTGTTAGGAAAGCCTCTGCCCTAAGGAGGAAGAAGACGATCGCTTCCCTCCCCAGGCAAGAACCGCCTCAAGGGGGATTTCGGCAAGCTCCATTGTACTGTAACCTACACCATCTAATACAGAGAAGCAGGAGTAGCGGTTTTACCTCCCCACGAGGGCCGTGAACCTGGGTAAAGGCTGGTGTCTCCCTTCGTGTGTGTGTCTCTACTTCGGGTCCGGCGAGCAATGTCGTGGAGCCACTCGAGGGTCTAGACCTCCGTGTTCAATCCCCTTCACGAACTACTCTTCAGAAGTGACTACCCCCGGTTCTTGGGAGTCATAACCCGACAGAGGCGCAGCCGCATCTTCCACACACTACTCGCCGACTTCGGCCAAACCAAGAAGTCGGAGGAGCGACTGCGGGAAGAGTGGAACTCCGCGCGCAAGATCTCCGTAGACCAAAAGTCTGCGCTGACTGAGGCGCAGTCCGAGGTCTCGCGGCTGAGCGCCGAGCTGGAGAAGGCCATGAAAAACTTCATCGACGCCAGCAAGAAGCAGAAGCAGACCTTGGACCAAACCAAGGAGCGTGCGCACGCTGTCGAGACCGAGCTGGCCCTTCTTCGGTCCAAGCAGGATGTCTGGCTGACCGAGCTCACCGGTATTAACTGGGACATGAACAGTGAGTGTCCCAACTTCCTTTCTACGTCTTACTATATTTCCGACATCGCCTTATGGCTTGTCCATGTGACAAATCTTCTCTCTCAAGGGCACTTCGAGCACTCCCGGGAAGCCGCCAATCTCGCGATTGCCGCCACACGGGAGAAACGAGCAAGGAAGGGACCGGCCTCCGACGCGTGGGACATTGACGACCACCTTATCGCGCTGAAGGCCCGGATAGTTCCACTCCGGACTATCGGCACCAGACTCCTCAGCGCGGCGGTGCATACGCACAGAGCGTTATGGCCAGGTGTTACCGGCACGCTCTCGTTCACCGAGTTGGCTGCTGCTCTTCAAGATGTCGGAAGCCGGCTGGACGCCTGGAAACGGTCCTCCGCTCGTGCCGGCGCCGACCAAGTCTTGCAGCACGTGCTGAGCTGGTATGAGGGGCTCGATCTTGATGTGATCAAGAGCTTGCGCACCATCTCGGAGTGGTATAATGATCCCGCGAAGATCCTGCTGCGTCAAGAGACCGCGCATCGCCTTGCGAGTTGGGCAGATCCCGACTCGTTCATCACGAGCCTCATTAAATCCGACTCTTATTAAGACTATGGTGATGATGGTGGAGCGGAAGATGCCGGTGTAGACGGCAAGATGTCCGAAGCCGGCGGCGAGGAAGTCGGTGAGACCGCAGCAGCTACCGCGACCGTCGTCGACGAAGGCGCCGTCGACTTCCAGCTGCCCGAAACCTCGCACGCCGAGAAGGTCGTCTCTACGCCCACTGGTGTTGCTGAAGTCGAGAAGCCCGCGACCGAGCCCAATGCCGCCGACCATGTGTAGAAGCCGGCATCTCCCACTGCGCCCTAAGCGACTCGGGCCTGTCCCTACATCTGTCTCGTCTTTTGCCTGAAAACACTTTGCCGTATAAACATTAAATCTCGGAATGCCGGGTGCAGATGTAATATACAATTAAGTAGTCTTATGCTATCTCCGTTGACTTTTGCCTTAACGAATAGCCCCTTATGCCGGTTTATTTCGCAACGAGTCCACGGGTTCATTTTCTTGTTTACCATAGTTAGGTGATTTCTTCTCTTGTCTACCATACAGGCGTTCGACAGTCGAGTCACGAAACCCCCTTCACGGCATACAGTACTTACAAATATCCGAGTTCGAGTTCGAAATTATCTGACATAGAAAATAAAACAACAAACTGGATTAGTAAAATGCATATGCCGAAAAAACTTCTAAATCAAGTCCCTGAGTTTGTTTTCGTGTTTACCATCTTTGATGCTCTTTGCTCTAGACTACCATTTTGGCGTTCGTCAGTCGAGTCACAAGATTATTTCACATGGCATACATTACTTTAGCTCTGAAACCGAGTTGAGAGTGTTTCCGGCATATGTCAAACATAAATAAATACAAGGCAGTCCCCGAGTTCCTCTCTGTGTCGTCGACATGCATATAATAAGTAAAGAACAAGAGATAATACTGAAATGAAAAGGCCGTCCCCGGGTTCTTCCCGAAGATGCCGACATGCAATTTGAACAAAGACAACCATAAATTGAGCGAGGCAGTCCCCGAGTAATTTCTCGGGGTGCCGACATTTCATAGATTAGAGACCGAGATACATACACTGTGCCCTTTATGTGTAAAAGGGGCGGAGTAGGGCTACATTCCATGGCCGTTTGGTTTCCTCACCGGCTTTGTCAATTACACATTTTCTAGCCTCCTGTGCATCTACAAGGTAATAAGAATCATTGTGCAATGATTTGCTTATAACAAAAGGCCCCTCCCAAGGAGGTGCTAGCTTATGCATTCCGACGGTGCGCTGTATCAGCCTCAGCACCAGATCTCCTTCCCGGAATACTCGGGGATGCACCTTCCGGCTATGAGAGCGCTGAAGGTTCTGCTGATAGATTGTGGACCGAGACAATGCCAACTCTCTTGCTTCTTCAAGCAAATTGACATTGTTCTCTCGGTCTTCTTTTGCCTCGGTCTCGGTGAACATTGTCACTCTTGGTGCGTCATACTGGATGTCGGTTGGCAGCACTGCCTCAGCACCATACACCATGAAGAATGGCGAATAGCCGGTGGATCTATTAGGTGTGGTCCGGAGACCCCATAGCACTGTCGGTATCTCCTCTATCCAACATCCCGGAGTTCTCAATAGTGGCTCGATCAAAAGAGCTTTGATGCCGGCTAACACCAGGGCATTTGCTCTCTCGACTTGCCCATTTGCCTCTGGATGAGCCATCGAGGCCACGTCCAACCGGATTCTCTTTTCCGCACAGAACCGAGCGAATTCCCCCACAATGAAGTTGGTGCCATTGTCCGTGATGATGTTGTGCGGGTAGCCATATCTCAGGATGATGTCTTTCAAGAATGACACCGAGGTGTGCCCATTACATTTCCGGATTGGCTTGACTTATATCCACTTGGTGAACTTGTCCACCATCACTAGCATGTGCGTCATGTTGCCTCGTGCCAGTTTGAACTGCCCCACCATGTCCAAGCACCATACAGCAAATGGCCAAGTGATAGGAATGGTCTGCAATGCTGACGCCGGCATATGTATCTAGTGGGCAAATCTCTGGCATCCTCCACAATTTTGGAAAATGTCTTCTCCTTGCTGCAAAGCTGTGAGCCAATAGAACCCATGACAGAGTACTTTTGCATCCAACGCCCGTGATGAGGCATGATGCCCACACTCTCCCTGATGTATCTCCAGCAGCATCTCTTGTCCTTCTTCCGGCTCCACGCATCTCTGAAGCACTTCGGTGACACTTTTTTTGTACAGCTCTTGATTAATGATGGTGTAGGCCTTGGATCTTCGTAGTACTTGTCTGGCCTCCACCTCATTCTCCGGAAGGGAACCATCCGATATGTACGCCACGATGGGCTGCGCCCAACTTGGTATTGGCCGTACAGGGAATATGGGGGCATCTATATCCATTGGCTTAGTAGTGAAGTCCCCGGGTTCAGTGAAGTGCTGCCGACTTCTACTTCCATAGGCACGGCTTCGGATCCAGAATCCTTGGGGATAAAGATGGACTCCAACTCGGGTGAGGGTTGAATAGATGGCTTCCTTAGATGCTCCAGAGTGATGCCGGGTTGGATGGCATCCCGAGATTACCCCAATTTGGATAACACATCTGCTGCTTCATTTTCTCCTCTTGGTATGTGCTTGAACTCGCAGCCTTCAAAAAACCCGGAAATTTTTTGCACATGGAACCGATATGAGGCCAAGTTGGCGTCAATTGTGTCCCAGTTCCCCGACACCTGCTGCACCACCAAGTCGGAATCACCAAAGCACTCTATCCGGCGGTGTAACATCCCAACATTTTATAATGTTCAAAATTCACTAAAATTTAAAACTTTTGTTTTTTATTAAAATAAAACATTAAATGCATAAGAAAACCAATTATAAAAGACTTCAGGCATATTAAAAAGGTTTATTAATTCAAATATCTCAAGTAATCACTAAATTTTCAAAACTTGTTTCAAGTTAAACATTTTTATTATTCCATTGTATTTTCTTAAGCCTCATTATATAAATTGACAAATGTTTTATAAACTTCAAACCATTTTATTTTAATAAAATAGTTTACTTATAAATAATTGATTTCAACCACTTAGCCATATCTATTCATAAATTCAAGACTATTTAAAATGGTATATAGTTGCCAAATAGTTTTCGTTCATTTAACTAAATTCAAATTAAAGTTTTGGAAATTATAAGTTTATAATTCATAACTTTAAAACTTCATATATTTTATAATTAATGAATTATCCAAATAAACATTTCCTTAGCTTAAATGAATTTCATTTATTTTCAAAACATAAAATGATTTTCATGAATTTATATCCAGTATAAGCAATAAATTAAATCTAAAATCTATTATAAAGATATGTTATAAAGTTTTCAAATGATTTATCATATTATGAAACTTTTTAATGTTTACATTACATTTTCTCTTTTCATTACAAATAGTTGTAATATGTTATTTAATAATCTATTAAAGCTAAAATTTATTTAATATGGGAAATGAGTTTATATAACTTAAATTCAAAATGTGGGTATTTCATAGAATTTATTTTAGCCAAAATAAAAATTAATTAAACTTATTTCTAATTTTAACATAAAGTGTCAATTTGTATTTAATCAATATTTCAAAATTATTAATTTTGAAAATTGTTCCAAACATGCCCACAACTGGTTTAACTCAAAGATATTGATTTTACAAATTTTTAGAAATTAATATTACAAATCAAAAGTTATGAATTAAATAAAAAATCAAAAAAAAAAATCGATGATCTCATGCTGACGTCACCGTCTTCAACCTCTGTCCTCAATTTCCGCCCGAGAACGCCGGCGATTCCCTTCCAAAATTCGAGTACCAATCATGCGTTTCGGTTCCCCCTCTGCCCCCTACAAATACCCCACGCTCTTCTCTTCCATTTGCCCCAAACCCTAGCCTCGAAGACGCCCCCAGGCTGCCGGAAAAAGCTCGCCGGAGCAACGCGAGTCCGCCGCCGTTTTTCTCTGTTTTCTCGACGAGGTGAGCACGAACGCGACCGAGACCTCCTCCCTCTCTTCACCCTCGATCGTGCGCATCTCCTAAGGCCGTGTGCGTTTGTTTCGTGCAGTAATTTGAGCACCCCGTGCTCGACCGGACCTCACCGGAGGAGGCGCCGCCCCCTCTTTCCGTCCTCGTCGCTCCGGGACGCACGGGAAGACGTCGTCGTCTCCCTCGTCTTCCCCACGACGCGTCGCGTCCGAAACTGGCCTCCATTCATCCGGGGAGGCACGCCAGCGACCGGAGCGTGCACGCCGGAGCGAGCGCCGCCGTCCTCTCCAAGTCCGGCGAGTCCCCGCCGCCGGTTTTTGGTCAAAGCACTGTAAGCCGTCCGATCCTTTTTCTACGGCCGAGATTAGATCTCGTAACCGAAGCGGTATGGATTGATCTGGACCGTCAGATCCAGATCTGACGATCCAGATCTGATGACTTAACCACGTCAGCAGCCCAGTCAGCGTCCCAGTCAGCAGCCCAGTCAGCGCACAATCAGCGCTGACGTGTAAAATCATTTTCGCAATTTAATTAATTGGCAGTTTTGCAGAAAAGCCCCTATCTATTCAAACTACCATATCTTTTTCTCTGTTTATCCAAAATTCAAATATTTTTATATATTTGGAAAGCCCTCGACATGTAAAATATTATGGATCTACCGAAATTCAAATTTGACTTAGTTTAAAATATTCAAATTTCAAATGGAAGATTTGATTATATTTGTCATAACTTTAAATCTGTAAATTAAAAAATTGCAAATAAAATTGTTTTAGAAACTTTAGAATATTTGTAGTGTGATGCCTCTGATATAAAATATTTTTGAGTAATATTTGAATGAATCCATAGTTATATAGTTAATTCGAATGGTTTTAGTATTTTCAACATAACTATTAATAGAAATATTATTTTTGATTAAATCAAATTGCTATAAATTTATTTAAATCCCCTCTGTCTATTAATACTAATTATAAAATTTTCTTATAAAAATTTAAATCACATAAAACTTTAATCTTATATTTATTCCTTTATTATATTTTGTGAAAATAGAAATTAATTAAATTGCATTAGCATTATTGTTCATAGGATAAAAAATTGCATTTCATGCATATCATATTTTATTTTGTAGTTATATTTCCCATAAGAAAACTCCTTCCCCATTTTCTCTAAGTTAGAAACATTTTTCAACTTAGCATTTTGGTAAAGTGATACACTTAGACACTTAGGATTTACATCATGGAGCTAGAAGACCAATGAAGGACTTAGCCAAAACAAGACTCCAAAAGAATCTCAGAGAAGTAGAAGCACTTAGAAGAAAAATCAAGAGGAAGTTCATGAAGACCAACCAGAAATATTTTCTAAGTCTTGCTCCCTCCCTCTCTCTTTCTTTTCTCCCTTCTTCTCTGAGACTCCATGAAGACTAAGTTAAATCCAAGACCATCCTAAGTGATACAAAAATCATCAAGTCTGAAGATTATTCAAGTCTACCAAGAATTAAATCAAGAGATCACCAAGGAGAATATTACAAGTCTGGAGATGAAGCCTGGAAGACAACCTACATCTTTCTTCTATCTTTTCCCTCTTTCCTAATCTTATCTTTCACTTTAGACATAAACGATTTTTGATCATGTTATTACCATCTTGAAGTTTGATGGATCCTAGCGGCATAGTGAGATGAAGCGGCCTGGAAACTAACCTTACATGTCCACGTACATGAGACCTGTTCCACAATTTAAGTGGCTGGCCGGGTGTCTATCTCTCTCACTATAGTGAATATCCAATTTACCAAGAGTTGTTAATAATTGTTGATCACCTTGAAGAATAGAGTTAGTATTGTCTCTAAGTAGTTATGCACATCATGACTAAGTCATTGAGTGCTTATTCAAGATGATTTATAACAAAGTATTTTGTCTAACCTATGACCTTAGTCCTTAGTCATTTTGACACCCAATTTCACTTTGCATTACTTAAAATATTTCTTAGCATGACCTACATCTCTAGTCCTTAGGAATATATTGCACCTCATGCATAAACATATTTTCCTTAGAAGTTTTATGAAACCTGTTTGTTCACTTTGTAGGTGCATGTATGTTTGATGATTGTTGTTTGTTGATTGTTGTATTGTTGGTTGTTTAGACTGAACGGAGAGTTCCGAGTATCGTTGAAAAGAGTTTGTGAACAACGACAACATTCAAAAGCAAGTGGCACACCTCATAAACTTGCTATTATTTTCTATATGCATTACTTAATGTATGTTTGTATGCATGAGTAGGATAGTATTGCTATGCTAAACCTGTGTAGAATTCCCTTACTCCTGTGTCTAGGTTCCTATGCAATACTTAGTAGAATTATTGATGCTATGCAAATGATGTTTTGTGAAAATCTAAATTCTACTAAGATAAGAATGAAACACCTGGGTGGTAAAAGGTTGTATGGTGGCGAAGTTGAGTGGCTACTCAGGCCCATGTCTATGGTTCTTGGAGTACGTGCACTTGTGAACGGCCACCCAGGAACAGAGGAATCTGACGAACTCCGAGTGACGATTGCTTCCAGTGCAGCCATTGCCATATGGGCTCTGGCTTGATCAATTATGTTGCGTGGACTCTCTCCGGCTTGACAAGCAGATGTAGGGGGATGTTAGGTGGAACGGGTCAAGCCAGAGTGGGAGGGAAAATGCTTCTGAAAGATCTCGTCTCATTCTTCTCCTTTCCTTATCACAAATGGTGTGTAAAGGATAATTTGGGTTGAATGGGTACAATGGTGAACGTGCACAACCTCTGTAGAGTGTAAAACTAAGTACTTCGCCGTGTCCCCGGTATGGACAATTTGAGCAGCTGATCACAGACGTCAAACGGAGGATTCCACCATTCCAACTTCAGAAATAAAACTTGATGAGTGAACAAGGGAAGATGAGATTTATGGTTTTCATGCCATACTTGCCTTGATTTGGAGAAAGTGTTTTCCAAAGAGATAGGAAAAATTGGCTTTATGCAAAATAGCCTTGAACTCCACCAGCCAAATATGCATATAGGCTTTAGAGTTATTCCCTTAAGTGTCCACCATAATGTCACTTGCCAGACTCCATTTTTAATGGAATCTGACCCACTCTGTTGCAAAATTTTATTTGTTACAGGTTATTCAAATGACGAGTGAGGTTTCGTTAAGGGATTTCGAGTCTACAACCAACATGTTTTCGCCTGTGGCAATATGAGGTTGTTGGAGACCCACTGCTATTGTATTTCCGCTGTGTACTTTTTCAATGCTAGCTTTATGCTATGCAACTTGTATCGAATATTTTGTAAGTCTGGATCATCGATGTAATAAAATTGATACTTTGTTGTGATATTACATCGTAATTTGTGTGTGCAAACGAATCGATCCAGTGATTTGAACTATACACAGGTATCTGCCTTATTTGAAGTAGAGGTACGCTACAGGCGGATACCAATTTCCTTGGTGACATTGAGCCCATGCACCAGTGCTTTGTACTCGGCCACATTGTTAGATGCCCGGAAGTGAATTTGCAGCACATATTTCAGCACATCTTGCTTTGGTGAGGTGAGGACCACTCCGGCACCCAATCCAATTTTTGCCTTGGAACCATCGAAATGCATCTTCCAAAAATTGAAGTCGGGAAGTGGGGGTTCATATTGCATCCCGGCCTAGTCCACCAAGAAATCCGGCAGCGCCTACGACTTTATGGTGTCTCGTCTCTTGTATGCCGGAGCATATGGAGACAACTAGATGGCCCATTTGGCAACTCGGCCGCTTGCATCCTTGCAGCGAATGATCTCGGCCAGGGGAGCTTCGCACACGACAGTGATTGGGTGCTCTTGGAAGTAGTGCTTGAGCTTGGTAACAGCCAAATACACCCCATATGCCATCTTCTGGTAGTGCGGGTATTTTTGCTTGGAGGTCAAGATCACCTCGCTCAGATAGTACACCGGTCTCTATATGTAGTGCCCCAACTTTTAATAAAGATGGAACACCTGTGTTAAGTGCTAGTCCCTGCATCACTGCCAGCACCACAGTACAAAATATAAAGTATCATTGCATAAGTATGAAATTGCTACAACGAGATCCAAAAATAGCTAAGTATAGCTTTATTACAAGGTGCATAGCCATGAAGGCTAGCTATAATATTCAGAGTTCACAACAAAAGAAAATTAGCAATGAGCCTCATCTTCAAGCATGCACCACAGGCAAACATGTTGGGTGTAGACTCTAGTCCAAACTTATTCTTCATCTGAAGTACCTGCACATTTGAATATTCAGCCCCCGAAGGAGGTCAATACAATGAAGTATTGGCAAGTGACTATGGTGGATATAAAATGACAAGTCTAGAATCTATATGCATATTTGGCTTGGTGGAGTTGGAGGCTATTTTGCAGAAAGCAAGTTTTCTCCTATCTTTTAAGAAACACTTATATTTCCAAAGACTTGGCACCAAGGGATGAAGCCCAAGTGCACCAACATTTCTTTTCATTGTCAAATTTTACTTCATCAAAACAGTGTTGAGACTCTTCCATCCATCCTTGTCCAGCTGCTCGAAGTAGTCCATCACCGGGGACACGGCTAAGTACTAAGATTGTTGACTCTGCAGAGGTTATGCACTTTCACCTTTAGACTCAATTAACCCAGACATCCTATACACTCGGAGTGCATTAAGGAAAGGAGAGAATTGAGACAAGAACTTTCAGAAGAAGAATTTAACCATACTAGCAAGACCCGTTCCACCTACCAACTCTACATCTGCTTGTCAAGCTGATAGGTTGAACTCTCAAAACTTAATTGTTCTAGACAGAGCCCATTGTCAAAACTTGGAGGGACTTAGTAATCTCTTTGTTCCAGGGAGGCCATCCACAAGTGCACTTTTGGGTGAAAACCATCATGCTCATGTCCCTAAGTAGAATAAAATTCATCCTGGGCGAAGACAACCACAAGCATAGACCCAAATAGCCACTCAACATAAACCATACCAACCACTCCACCCAGGTGTGCATTTTTAATTTAACACTTAGAAATATTTCCATAACATGGCATGTAAACAATTTTATAGCATTGCTAAGCATCTAATAAAACTTTTTAATTGGCTGCATGGTAAGGGGTGGCTACACACTACTAGGAATTTGCATAGCATAAAACTAACTTAGCAAAATAAAATAATAACAAAGTTTCCTATCATGCATACTACTCAAAATTCTACAAATTCCTATAGAAAAATAATGGGTGATTTATAAATGTCACTTGCCTTGGAAACAGGAGGAACAAGCACAGCAAGAATAACAATCACAAGCAAATCCGTCTTCCTCTTCACAATCTAGCAACAAACAATACAAAAATAAATAAACACACCATGCAACACTTAAAACATCAAATCATAAATATGTATGCATGCATGATATGTTTTGAACACAACCAAAACAACTTATTATCATTTTATTCTCTCTGTTTATTTAATGCATGAAATGCAATGAACAACATTTTATTATCTATTTAATATATAAAACAATTATAGTCAATTTAAGTCCTACACTCAATTTATTTAGTTCTTTTATGAAAATTTTAATTAAAACTCAGGTTGTACTTTCTAGACAGAGAGCAAAATTACAATTCCAAAACAATTGGATTTAAGTGAAAAACATTTTTATTATTTAAGTTATGAATTTAAATAGCCGAATTGTCAATCTTTTAATTTCGCAATTTCAAAGACACTAAAATAATAAACTAATGATATAGTAATAAACTACATGAGGAGGGATTTCCAATGATATAAAATTTATCAAATTTGGAGTTACAGATTAAAAGTTAGGAATTTTGCAAGTTTTAATAGTTTTCTGTTTTAATTTCTAAATTCTATTCGAAAAAGAAAAAGAATAAGCCACGTGGCGCGATCTGATTTGCCGGATCGCTTTAACGTGGATCGCGATCGTGAGCCGTTAGATCTAACTGAAAATGTGCGCGCCAGATTAATCGCCTGAGACGAAAAATAAAAATAAAATGGATTCGTTGGATCTAGATCCAACGGTCCAGAACACGTTGACCATACGCGGGCGGCGTGACTCGCCGGAGACGCGCTGGACGCGGCGGAGCCATGGACGGCGTTCGCGCCCGCGGCGTTCTACGTTTCTAGGGGAAGAACGAAGCTCACCAGGGGTATGCGCATCGTCGCGATGGAGACGATGGAAAGACGACGATGACCGGAGCGTCCTTCTCCTCTTGGAATTGCTCGTCAGAGAAGCTTGCGGCGCCAGTTCCTCTCGGACGGGGACGGAGGCGAGGATCCGCTGCGAAAACAAATGCCC
The DNA here is from genome assembly GCA_026929855.1 of Poa annua. Lineage (NCBI taxonomy): Eukaryota > Viridiplantae > Streptophyta > Magnoliopsida > Poales > Poaceae > Poa > Poa annua. Next base: position 159,644,188 of record CM049427.1, on the reverse strand, counting down.
CACTGTCTCAAATCAATGCACACAGTTATAAAAATTCGAAAGGAAGTGAGGAGGGGGTCCGGGGTGACCGGACTTGCGCGCCCGGCGGAGTTCTTTCCGACGGCGACGGTGGTTTGGGGCAAATGATGGAGGAGATCGGGGGCTTTTAATAGGGGAAAGAGGTGATGTAATTGGAGTAGTAAATCGCCGCATTCAAACGAAATAAAATCGAGGGTTTTCGGTCGGAGACGTGGGCGCGATTTGGGGAAGAACGGCTCCGCAGGGGAGATGGTAGGTGGTCCCACCTGTCGGCGTCTGCGAGAGAGATAGAGAGGGAGGGCTGGGCCGCTAGCGGGCTGCTGCGATGCGCGTGCGCGGTAGAGAGAAATTTGTTTATTTTTATTCAAATCCTTTTCTGTTTTTCAAATCTGATTTCAGAATTGATATTTATACTTAACTAAATCATTTCAGAAATTTTTATAAAAATACGTTTTGGAAAGCTTATCAAATTTAGAACTTTTTAGTATCAAACTTGCCTATCAAAAATTTTATACTAAGAAATATTATAAGGAGTACAAATAAACAACTTTATGGAATTAAAATTTATTTAAACTTATAATTGAATTTTTATCTAATCCTTACGTGATTTAATTGTCATGCCTATATGATGAATGATGCATGAATGCAAAGTTTATATTTTTTGAAAATTTTGGGATGTTACAGACTAACCCCCTTAAGATGAAGCTCGCCCTCGAGCTTCGGAAAGGTCAGCAAATAGGTGAGGATGGTCTTCTCGAAGAAAATCTTCCCGTTCCCATGTGGCTTCCTCCTCGGTGTTGTGACTCCACGTAACCTTGCAAAACTTGATGGTTTTGTTACGGGTGACTCTTTCTGCTGTCTGTAATACCTTGATGGGTTTCTCTTCATAGGTGAGATCACTCTCCAATTGTACATCCTCGAGGGGTGACATTTCTTTAATTGGCAGACATGGAACACATTATGGACCGCCGACAGAATTTCTGGCAATTCCAACTCATATGCCACTTCACCTTTGCGAGAAAGAATTTTGAATGGTCCAATGAATCGTGGTGCTAGCTTTCCTTTGATTCCAAACCTTTTTACACCCCGAAGTGGTGACACTCTAAGATAGACTCTATCACCCACCTCGTAGATGACTTCTCTACGTTTGGAATCGTGGTGCTATTTTCAATCTGTCTTTGATTAGTCTGACCTTCTCTTCAGCATCTTGGATTATGTCAGGTCCAAATAAACTTCGTTCTCCTACACCACTCCACAACAATGGGGTAGTGCATTTCTTTCCATATAGGGCTTCAAACGGTGCCATCTCTATGCTGGCTTGATAACTGTTATTGTAGGAGAACTCAGCGTAAGGTAGGTTATCATCCCAGCTAGATCCATAATCGAGTGCACAAGCTCTGAACATATCTTCTAAAATCTGATTAACTCTCTCTGACCATCTGTTTGTGGATGAAAAGTCGTGCTGAATTCCCATTTGGTTCCGAGGTATTTATGCAACTGTTTCCAGAAATGAGATGTGAACTGGGTTCCTCTATCGGACACGATACTCTTGGGAACGCCATGAAGGCACACAATTCTTTTCATGTAAATTTCATCTAATTTAGCACTTGTATATGTAGTCTGCATGGGTATAAAGTGAGCTATTTTTGTCAGAGGGCAAACAATTCAATTATAAGTAAACCGGTGATGACATCCATTCCGATAGAACCCACTTCCAATCCGGCACTTTCAAAGGTTGTACAAGTCCTGTTGGCTTTTGATGTTCTGCTTTTACTCGATTGCATACATCACACTTTGCGATATATTCTGCTATTTCCCTCTTCAGATTGTTCCACCAAAATCTCTCCTTTACATCCATATACATTTTAGTAGTTCCCGGATGAATGGAATAAGGTGTCTCATGGGCTTCTTGCAGAATTAACTTCCTAAAATCAGGATCATTGGCCACACATACACGTTTTTTAAACCACAGTGTTCCTTGCTCATCTTTGTGAAATCCATTAGCTTTTCCTGCTCTCGGATTGACTTTCATTTCTTCTATATCTTTGTCTCCCTTCTGAGCTTCGCGTATCTTTTGCATCAAATTGGGTTGCACTACTATTGAGGCTACAAAACCTTCTGATACCACTTCCAATCTAAGGTCCTTAAATGCCTTGCATAAATCCTCAGGTATTTCATTTGCCGTGAGGCCATTCACATATACTTTACGACTCAGGGCATCTGCTACTACATTAGCCTTTCCCGGATGGTATTGGAGACTTAGATCATAATCTTTGATAAGTTCCAACCATCTTCTCTGCCTCATGTTCAATTATTTTTGAGTGAAAATATACTTCAAACTTTTGTGGTCAGTGAATACTTCACATCTTTTCCCCATCAGATAGGGTCTCCATGTCTTCAGAGCATGTACTACTGAGGCTAATTCGAGATCATGGGTAGGGTAGTTTGCTTCGTGTTTCTTGAGCTCTCTGGAGGCATATGATCCCACTATGCCTTCCTGCATCAATACACTTCCCAGACCTTGGCGTGAAGCATCACAATACACTTGGAATTCTTTCTCTAAACCAGGTAATCATAGAACTGGGGCTGAAACTAGAAGTTTCTTCAATTCCTGAAAACTGGCTTCACAGGCCTCAGTCCACTCAAACTTCTTCTCCTTTTTCAACAATTCCGTTAAGGCTTTGGCAATCTTGGAAAAGTTTTCAATAAATATTCGGTAGTATCCTGCTAGACCCAGAAAACTACGTAATTCTCCCACATTCTTTGGTGGTTCCCAATTGGTTACAACAGAAACTTTTTCAGGATCCACATGGCCTAGAAATCCGACTTGTTCTAACTAAACTCACATTTGCTGTATTTGGCATAGAACTTATGTTCACGTAGTCTCTGCAATACCAGACGCAAATGCTCTTCATGTTCTTTTTGACTATTGGAGTAGATTAAAATGTCATCGATAAAACTACCCCAAACTTATCCAGAAAATCCATGAACAATTTATTCATCATGTTAATGAAATAGGCTGGAGCATTGGTTAATCCAAAAGACATTACTGTGTACTCATAAGAGCCATATCTTGTAACAAACGCTGTTTTTTGGTATATCCATTTCTCTATCTTTCATTTGGAGGTAACATGATCAAAGATCAATCTTGGAGAAGACACAAGCACCTTCCAGTTGATCAAATAGTTCATTAATCTTGGGTAATGGGTACTTGTTCTTCATGGTTTGCTCATTTATATCCCTGTAGTCTGTGACTAGCCTCTGGGTTTGATCTTTCTTTTTAACAAATAAAACTGGTGCTCCCCATGGCGATGAACTTGGACGGATAAATCCTTTCTGAATGTGTTCCTCAAGTTGCTTCTTGAGCTCTTTCAGTTCATCGACGGCCATAGGATATGGTCTCTTAGCTATGGGTCCAGTACCCGGTTTTAGTTCAATGAGAAACTCCACATCTCTATCGGGTGGCATTCCCGGTAGTTCTTTGTAACGTCCCGGGATTTTTCCCAATTAGAAATTTTTTTGTTTTTCATTTTGCATCAACATGACATCATCAAGCTTTATTTTCATTTGTCAATCTTAATTTAAATTCTTGCATTTAAATTTAACTCCATTTAAATTATTTTCCACTTTTAAATCTAAATGCAAATCAAATTAATTTAAATGTGATATTTAAATTCTTTTCAAATACTCAAATTAAAATATCAAATTGTGTATTTTTGGAAACTATAAATATTTTCCAAAAATCTATACATATTTTCTTTTTCTATTTTGTTTTAAAACATAAAACAGAAAATAATTAAATAAAAGAAATAAATTTCAGAGAAGGAAAACAAAACCCCCTGGCCCATCTGTGAGGCCCATCTCTCCTCAGAGCCCAGCCCACCTCCTTTTCTCCTTCCTCCGTACGACACAAAGGAGAACCTGCTCGCTTTCCAGCGTGGCTATGGCAGCCCCACTCCTCCACCTGCTGCCTTGCCTCCCTTTAAGCTGACCCCTCCTCCTCCTGCCCCAAACCCTAGCAGCCTCCAACCCTCCTCTCTCCCCCTGCGCCGCCGCCCCCTTTCCCTCTTCCCCTCCTCTATTATTTCCCCACAAAATATCCACCGAAGAGCCTCCACGTCGCGCCGCCGCTCCGGTGACGTCCAAGGACTCCCGCCAAGCCCTGGAGTTGCGCCTCGGTTTCCAGTTTGTGCTAGCCCGAGGAAACAGGCCGGGACTCACCTGAGCGTGCGAATTGACCACTTCTTCTTCCTCCGGTCACCGACGAGTTCGTCGCCAATTGAGGCGCCCCCGGTCTTCCCCCACAAGGATGACTCCTCTGAGCCCCTCCATGTGAACTACTCTCTCGTTTCCCTCCTTTTCCCCTTCGATTGTTGTCGGAATCGCCGATTCCCTCGTCGTTTTCCTGTCCGACGTCGTCGCTGGCTGATGCAGTTCATCGTGTTCTGAATTTGGGTTCAGTTAACGCCGAGCGAATAGGTCTTATGAGCTACAGGTTCCATGTTAACATTATCCTGATACTAGCCCGGTGGTTGTGCTACTCTTCTCCCTCGGACGAGATCCCGAGATCAAATCCCCGCACCGAGCCTTTTATTTTCCTTCTGTTTTATTCCTCTGAAGAAACCTGACGGAGTGCATATCTGTTTGCTGTTAAAATTCAGTTAACTCGCTTTTCGTTGCCTCATGTTCAGACGTACTCCATTCAGACACAAACACACTTCCGGTCCGGCGGCTAGCGCAGCGCATCGCCCTCCCGTGCGCGAGATCGCGGGATCAAATCCCCACGGGCGCGGTGGAACAAAAATGCCCCTTTTTATTTCTCTTTCGGTCACTGACATGCGGGTCCCACCCGTCAGTGACCAGAACTTCTGGGAAAATTACCCCGAGGCCCCTGCTCTCTGAGATTCGCGCCCAAGTCCACAGAAACATTGTTTCCATCACGAACAGGTCCCTGCACATTTTCAGAAAACCCCCTAGACTTCAAAATGCAATAACTTTAAATCTATAACTTCAAATAAAATAATCTTTATATGTTTTAATATCAGAAAAATGCAAGGAATATTAATATGCCATTTGAATGCCATTTTGCATCTGTTATTTTAATTGCTTAGTATAATTTGTTAATTGCAACTAAATAATTAAATATGGAATGTTAGGGGGAATAAATATATAATGCCCTATTCCATTTAATTTAATTAGATCACCCATGCCATGTGTTACCATGTTAACCAACAGTTAATATTGCTGGTAAGTAAATAACTTGCACCTAAATATTAATTGCCGGGATTGTTTTCCCGCTTAATTTGGATTACCTGGATTGTATTGCATCTTTCCATGCCATGCATCATTCTCGTATGATCATGCTGAATCTTTTGCCGTAGTTGTAAAATGCATCTTTTGCGCTTTACAGTGTTTGTTGCTTCTTCGCGGATAAGACGTTGAGATGTGTGAACAACGACAAGATCTGCTTCCATGCGGGATTCCAGGCAAGCAAAGTTTGCTTGTTTACCTATACATTGTCTTTCATTCTCGCCGTTGATCTCTGCTACCCTAGTTACGATTCTTTATTGCGATCCCATCACATGTTTATCCTGCAGCCTATACAGCTTTATCCCCACATCCCATCACCTGTTGTATGTTTATCTGTTAGCCTTGCGAGTCGTAGTGCATGCTGAGAGTTGGTTGTGCGAGTCGTCAGTTGGTCTTTTATTTCATATGCTTAGCTTGATAGATTATTCTACCTTAATAAAATGTTGTATTATATTGGGGTATTATAATTAAATGATAAGGCACCGGCGGAAGGCCTTGCGAGGTTCTTTGTTCTGCTAAGTGTCGACCTAGGAACTGAGATTTTGTCCTCGGATCCAATTTTGAGCGCACTAACCACTTGTGGGAGGCCCTATGGAGCCCCCCTCGACTTTGACTGGAACTTCGACTTGTCCGGGAGCTGCACCTAGTTCGGGTTTTCCATTTGTCTCATATGCATCGATACTAGTGTAGTATTTTACTTTGGCGGTGTGCCTTGTTACATGCATATAGGGCGCGGCCTGTTGGTGCGGAGGGGTGTGTCCTGCGGGAGTCCGCACCCTTTTGGCCGGGACCAGCATAGCTCCCGTGGCTCCTGGACTTGTTGCGGTGAAGGAAAAGAGTTGGGTTGAAAGGCCCTAATGTTTTTAACTGGGTTGATCATGCGAGTATGGGTCCAGTAGTGCACCCCTGCAGGGTATAATCTTATCGATGAGCCGTGTCCACGGTTATGGACGTTTTGGTGATGATGCTGGCTAACAAGATATAGAAAACTTACACCTAATCATTGTGAACTAATTTGACTAGTAATATAGAATTACTTACACCCTAAATGGTAACTAAAACTGTTCAACGTGTGAGTTTCCCGAATTGCTTCCTCATACTTGGTTGAGGGGGTTAATTCGATAATGGGTTATGTTTGGTGTTAGTTGTAGATGTTTATCTTATGCGCTCTCTTATCCCTCTCTAATTAGACGGAAGTTGTAGCGTGTCTCTTTAGGTTGCTAGTGCTGCTGCCGCTAAGTCCACCTCCCCTATATTTTGGGAGATGGTGTAGAAAGTAGGCAAGCCAGTTTTGCTTGCCAGGGAGTGCCCTGACCCTCTTTTGGGTTATGCTTTATGTGCAGTTAACAGGTTTGAAGTCTGACGACGTTAGATTGGGAATCCCTCCGGCTTGGCTGGGCAGGGATATGGCGCCATCGCTTATCTTCAGGACTCTTAGTCCAATTTGCTTCTTATCCGTAGTCGGATACCATTTTGCTTCCGCTGTCATTTGACTCTTTGTAGTGTATCATTTGTATCTTGACTCGTTCGAGTCGTTGTTGTATTTATATCTTTTGTTGTATTTGTGGATGTATCGGAACTGTTGTAATGTTATCACAATTCCACCCACATAATGCGCATGTTTCGGCGTGCACATTATGTCTGGTGGGCGACCAAAAATCGTTATTATGCGGATTTCGGCGGAATCGCTTAAATCTACATAGTATCGATTTTCGGGCGTCACATTCTTCTGAAAAAACATCTGGGTATTCCCTGACAATAAGCACATCACCGAGGCTAACCCCCTTAAGAGAATTTAGCCTAACTTTCTTAAGTTCGAAGGTTGATCTGAATTTAATCTTCTATTTCTCTGGGGTGGTGAGGGTGATAGCTCTATTTGCGCAGTCTATGATTCCCTCAAAACGGGTCATCCAATCCATTCCGATGATAACATCCAAGCCTTGGGTTTCTAGGATGACTAAGTCCGTTGGAAAAAGGTATTTTCCAATCTTTAAGTTTAATTGTCTACACCCAGAATTTACTATCATCTCACCTCTAGGTGAACTCACTCTAATAGGTTTTCCTAGGCTTTCCTCAGCTAGCCCATGTTTGTTTACAAAAGCTCTTGATATGAATAAATGTGATGCTCCAGTATCACATAAGACTAATGCTGGAAAAGAATTGAGCAAGAACGTACCAATCGCAACATCAGGTTCATCATGAACTTCTTCCACATATATGTGGTTCACTTGCCCCTTCTTGAAAGGATTGGGCTTGGAATTTTCATCAGCCTTCCTCTCTAGGCAGTCAGTTGCATAATGTCCCGTCTTCTTGCACTTGAAGCAAGTCACATCAGACAAGTCTTTCTTCCCCTCATAGTTAGGGCGGTGATGACCATTTCCATGATTATGGCCATGGTGATGGTTTCCCTTGAATCCTCCATTATTTCCTTTGTATCCTCTATTGTTTCCTTTGTATCCTCCATTGTTTCCTTTATATAATCCATTATGGGTATGACCATGCTACTTTTGGCCACTACCATTGTTGGAGTGATTCCATGGTTTATGTCCACTGCCTTCAATGACGTGGTGCCTTTTGTATGTTCCCTCAGAATGAACCTTACTTGCACTGAACTTCCTCTTCCTGTTCTCTTCCTTTCTTATGTTGTTGTCCAAAGTGATGGCTTGATCCAATAGAGATTGATAGTTAGGAGCATAGGCTACAGACAAGGGTATCTTCAATTCTCCCTTAGGTTCATTGACGAATTTTTCTTTCCTCTTAGCATCAGTGTCGATGTCTTTTGGTGCATACCTTGATAGTGTGCAAAAGTCATCCATATACTCCTTCAGAGTTCTACCTCCCTGCCTCAAGCTGCGGAATTCTTCCTTCTTCAGATTCATTATGACAGAGGAAATGTGACCATTGCGAAAACCTTCCTTGAAAGCATCCGAAGTCAGGTCCTCTAGAGGATGAGTCACTTGATAAGTCTCCCACCACAGTGCAGCGGGTCTTTCCAACAGGTGTGCAGTGAACCTCACTTTATCTGCCTCAGAGCATTCGCAAGTCACTAAGTCCTTGTTGTCTGAGCAGAGCCAGTCATCTGCCACTATAGGTTCTGTAGCATAAGAGAACTTGTTTGGCCTAAGCCTTAGGAATCAGGCAAGTCTTTCCACTTGGGGCGGTGGTGGAGGTGGCAGGTTGTTGTTGTTGTGGTTGTTGTTGTTGTTGGTTGCAACAATGAACTGAGTCATCATAGTCATCAACTGGGCTTGATCTGCCATCAGCTGCTGCATAGCATCGTTGTTGTCGGGATCACGACGGGGAGGCATTTGTATGGTTTTTAGCATGGATTATTAAAAGATAGATAGAACTAAAAGAAGCAAATCCTACCCAAGCACAAACAAACAAGTCAAGCAATCCACAATAAACAAACAACTTAAACTTTTCTTTCTTAGCAACTCAGAAATGAAACAATGTTGATAGATTAAATAAAATGACCAAGTCTGCGAACCAAACATTCCAACATTGCCATACCACAAGTTGGAGATCAATGTTTTTAAAATGACGAACTAAACGTGAAGTAAAATATGGTGGTCCAACTACTAAGTTAAATATTATCGTCCATGATATCTCGTTCGTCTACTTCGACTTCCTCGATGGTGATGCCTTCTTTCATGAGGATCTCCTTATACTCACTCACTTCCTTCTCTAAGGCCTCATTTTTCTCCTGTAGCATTGCCTTCTCACGGCGCAGATTCTCGATAACTTCTTTCTCCAGGGTTTCATTCTTCTCTTGCAACATTCTCTTTTCACGGCGCAGAGTCTCGGTCAGATCACGACCAGCCTCGATATTGACGTCGTTACTCAGAATTTCATCCTTCAAATTTTTAATCTCCTTATTCTTGTCTCTAACTCTCTTCTCTTGATTTTGAAACTTCTTCTCCTCTGCCCGAAATTTGTCCTCCTGAGCGTTGGCCACTTCTTCTTGGGCGTCAATCTTCTTTTGAGTCTCCTTAAATTGGGCCATTATTTCATCATTCTTCAGCAGCTCATCGCGCCTATCCTCTCCTAGTTGCCAGAGGTGAATTTCTAAGTCTTGAAGATAAGGGTGTAAAGGATCTTGTTTACTTTTGTCTTCCTCATTTACAAGGTAGGGTATCCCATCTTCATCACGTTTTCCCAAGATAGAAAAATAGTGGTACTTTAACTCCTCTTGATATTTCCCACAAAGACGTCCAATTAGCTACTGCGTGACAAGATTAAGTCCTTTCTCCAAGGAGTCACTAATCACCTTGTACTGGATGTCTTCGGTCTTGGGTTCAGTCGAGCGCCCGTGTTGAAAAAGGCGAACTCCCCATAAGTCATTTTTGTTGAAGTGTTTCAGCTGACTTGCCTTGATGATGGGTGTTGGAAGCGCCAGTATTTCCACTATCTCCAGAAGGTATCTTCCAAAGCGCATATCCTTGAAGTCCTCCGTGGTTTGATACATGAAGAACGACATCCTATGTTATAAAGTAAAAATTATCAAAACAGAAACATAAGGCAAGAAGTACTAGTCTTGATGTGCAAAAATACTTAGAGAAAATATCAGTTTTACTCTACAAGGTGATCAACATTATTAACAACTCTTTGTAAGTTGGATATTCACTATAGTGAGAGAGACAGACACCCAGCCAGCCACTTATAATTGTGGAATAGGTCTCATTTACGCGGACATGTAAGGTTAGTCTCTGGTCCGCTTCGTCTCACAATGCCGCTAGGATCCGACATACTTCAAAGATGGTAATATTATGATCAAAAAGGGGGCTTAAACAATCCTAAGGGCTCAAACCTACAGGCAACACTTTGCTCTGATACCATTTTGTAGTGCCCCACCTTTTAATAAAGATGGAACACCTGTGTTAAGTGATCACTACCAACACCATAGTACAAAACATAAAGTATCATTGCATAAGTATCAAATTGCTACAACGAGATCCAAAAAATACCTAAGTATAACTTTATTACAACGTGCATAGCCATGAAGGCTAGCTATAATATTCAGAGTTCACAACAAAAGCAAATTAGCAATGAGCCTCATCTTCAAGCATGCGCCACAAGCAGACATGTTGGGTGTAGACTCGAGTCCAAACTTATTCTTCATCTGAAGTACCTGCACATTTTAATATGCAGCCCCCGAAGGAGGTCAATACAATGAAGTATTGGCAAGTGACTATGGTGGATATAAAATGACAAGTCTAGAATCAATATGCATATTTGGCTTGGTGGAGTTGGAGGCTATTTTGCAGAAAGCAAGTTTTCTCCTGTCTTTTAAGAAACACTTTTATTTCCGAAGACTTGGCACCAAGGGAAGAAGCCCAAGTGCACCAACATTTCTTTCGTTAGTAAAATTTTACTTGATGAAAATAGTGTTGAGATTCTTCCGTCCGTCCTTGTCCAGCTGCTTGAAGTAGTCCATCACCGGGGACACGGCTAAGTACTCAGATTGTTGACTCTGCAGAGGTTGTGCACTTTCACCTTTAGACTCAATTAACTAACATCCTATACACTCGGAGTGCATTCAGGAAAGGAGAGAATTGAGACAAGAACTTTCAAAAGAAGAATTCAACCACACTTGCAAGACCCGTTCCACCTACCAACTCTACATCTTCTTATCAGAGCCCATTGTCAAAAGGCCGCACGGGAAGCATCTAAACTTGGAGAGACTTAGTAATCTCTTTGTTCCTGGGTGGCCATCCACAAGTGCACTTTTGTGTGAAAACCACCATGCATGGCCCTAAGTAGAAGAAAATTCATCCTAGGCGAAGGCAACCACAAGAATAGTCCCAAATAGGCACTCAACATAAACCCTACCAACCACTCCACTCAGGTGTGCATTTTTAATTTAACACTTAGAAATATTTCCATAACATGGCATGTAAACAATTTTATAGCATTGCTAAGCATCTAATAAAACTTCTTAATTGGCTGCATTGTAAGGGGTGGCTACACACTACTAGGAATTTGCATAGCATAAAACTAACTTAGCATAATAAAATAATAACAAAGTTTCCTATCATGCATACTACTCAAAATTCTACAAATGCATATAGAAAAATAATGGGTGATTTATGAATGTCACTTGCCTTGAAAACAGGAGGAACAAGCACATCAAGAATAACAATTACAAGCAAATCCTTCCTCCTCATCACAATCTAGCAACAAACAATACAAAAATAAATAAACACACCATGCAACACTTAAAACATCAAACCATAAATATGTATGCATGCATGATATGTTATAAACACAACCATAACAACTTATTATCATTTTATTCTCTCTGTTTATTTAATGCATCAAATGCAATGAACAACATTTTGTTATCTATTTTAATATATAGAACAATTATAGTCAATTTAAGTCCTACACTCAATTTATTTAGTTCTTTTATGAAAATTTGAATTAAAACTCAGGTTGCACTTTCTGGACAAAGAGCAAAATTACAATTCCAAAACAATTGGATTTATGTGAAAAACTTTTTATTATTTAAGTTATGAATTTAAATAGCCGAATTGTCAATCTGTTAATTTCACAATTTCAAACACACTAAAATGATAAACCAATGATATCGTAATAAACTACATGAGCAAGGCTTTCCAATGATATAAAATTTATCAAATTTGGACTTACACATTGAAAATTATGAATTTTGCAAGTTTTAATAATTTTCTGTTTTAATTTCTAAATTCTATTCGACAATAAAAAAGAATAGGCCACGCGGCGCGATCTGATTCGCCTGTACCGCTTCGACGCGGATCGCGATCGTGAGCCGTTAGATCTAACTGAAAATATGCGCGCCAGATAAATCGCCTGAGGCAAAAAATAAAAATAAAACGGATCCGTTGGATCTAGATCCAACGGTCTAGAACACATTGACCATACGCGGGCGACGCGAGTCGCTGGAGACGCGCTGGTCGCGATGGAGCCATGGCCGGCGTTCGCGCCCAAGGCGTTCTACTGCTCTAGGGGAAGAACGAAGCTCACCAGGGGGTGCGCAACGTCGCGATGGAGACGATGGCGAGGCGGCGATGACCGGAGCATCCTTCTCCTCCTGGAATCGCACGTCAGAGAAGCTTGCGGCGGCGGTTCCTCTCGGACGTGAACGGAGGCGAGGATCCACTGCGAAAACAAATGCCCCACCGTGTCAAATCGATGCACACGGTTAAGAGAATTCGAAAGGAAGTGAGGAGGGGGTCCGGAGTGACCCGAGTTGCGCGCCTGGCGGAGTTCTTTCCGACGGCGACGGCGGAAATGCGAGGTCTCTAGCGGACAACCTAGGGGCTCTCAGGAGAAGTGGTTTGGGGCAAATGACGGAGGAGATCGGGGGCTTTTAGTAGGGGAAAGAGGCGATGTAAATGGAGTAGTAAATCGCCGCTTTCAAACGAAATAAAATCGAGCGTATTCGGTCGGAGACGTGGGCGCGATTTAGGGAAGAACGGCTCCGTGGGGGAGATGACAGGTGGGTCCCACCTGTCGGCGTCTGCGAGAGGGAGAGAGAGGGATGGCTGGGATGCTGGCGGGCTGCTGCGCTGCGCGCGCGTGGTAGATAGTTACGGGCCACGTCCCAATCGGCTCGGAAATTCATTTATTTTTATTCAAATCCTTTTCTGTTTTTCAAATCTGATTTCAAAATTGGTTTTTAAACTTAACTAAATCATTTCAGAAAAATTTACAAAAATATGTTTTGGAAAGCTTTTCAAATTTAGAACTTTTTAGTATCAAACTTTCCTCTCAAAAAATTTATACTAAGAAATATTATAAGGAGTACAAATAAACAACTCTATGGAATTAAAATTTATTTAAACTTATAATTGAATTTTTATTTAGTCCTTATGTGATTTAAATGTCATGCCTATATGATGAATGATGCATCAATGCAAAATTTTGGGATGTTACACTGTATCACCTTGTCCCCTTCTTCACTTTCAACCACCATGGCTACACTCACTACCCGGTTGGTGGCAGCGATGTAGAGAACATGGGTTCCTTGGGAACGGGGATGCCAACACTAGTGCTGTTGAGAGCATCTTATTTAAATCATTGAACGCCGCATCAGCCTGCGGGGTCCATACAAAAGTTTTGCTATTTTTCATCAACTTATACAAGGGCAAGGCTTTCTCCCCTAGTGGTCTTACAACCCTACTTAGGGATGCCAAGCAACCAGTGTACTTTTGCACATCTTTGAGATGTGTCGACATTTTCATGATTTCTATCGCACGTATCTTACCCGGATTGACCTCAATTCCCCGACTTGATATCAGGAAACCGAATAACTTGCCTACTGGGACACCGAATGTACATTTATCCGGGTTCCATTCCATCCGGAATTTTCTTAAGTTTTGAATGTTTCTCTCAGATCATCGATTAGAGAAGATTTTTCTTTTGTTTTTATGACTATGTCATCGACATAGACTTCGGCATTCCGGCCTATCAGGTCATGCAAACATTTCTGCATGCATCTCTGGTATGTAGCACCAGCATTTCTCAAACCAAAAGTCACGACACGATGGCAATAAGCCCCGTATGGGGTAATAAAATCAGTTTTCAATTGATCATACGGGTTCAAAGGTATCTGGTGGAAACCAGAATAAGCATCTAAAAAAGTCAAAAGCTCACACCCGGCAGTGGAATCGATCACTTGATCTATCCGGGGGAGTGGAAACGGATCTTTCGTGCATGCCTTGTTGAGATTGGTGAAGTCGATGCACATGCGCCACACCTTGAGCAGGAGGGATCATCTTTCTTCTTCTCAACAAGGACCGGATTTGATATACAATCCGGATGCAGCACTTCCATTATGAACCCGGCAGCTAGCAGTACTGTGAGTTGCTCCATGATGGCAGCTTTTCTCTCATCCGAGAGGCGCCTAGTCGGTTGCTTCACCGACTTCGCATCAGGTGTGACAAACAATGAGTGCTCAGCCAACTCTCTCGGAACACCCTGCAGCTCGTCATTCGACCATGCAAAGGCATCCTGATTCTCACAGAGGAGGTTGACGAGCTCGCCTTCCTATTTTCTGTCCAGGTTGATGCCAATGATAACACGGCGCTCCGGGTTGCTCGGGTCGATCTCCACCTTCTTGGTCTCCCTTGGTGCCTGGAATGAGGCATTCTGCTTCGGGTTCACCATCCCGGGCATGCCAAGCTGTGACGTCTTGGCCAGCGAAACCACCTGCTGGATCCTCTTCTTCTCCTCGGCTATGACCAGGGACTCGGCTAAAGACGAGCCGGCAGATGCGCAATCAATGGAGCGCTTGTGGTCCCCCGAGACAGTGATCACCCCGTTTAGTCCCGACATCTTCATCTTCGGGTAACCCATGTGAGTGGAGATCATGAACTTGTCCAGTGCAGGCCTGCCAATTCGTTCATGGTAAGGGCTTTCGAGATCCACGACCTCGAACTCCAAGCTCTCGGTCCGGCAGTTCTCCCGAGTTCCGAACAACACTTCAACCCAAATCTTGCCCATAGGAGAGCAAGAGACTCCCGGCACAATGCCTTGGAAAGTCGTCTCGGTTGGCAGCAGCGTGTTCATGGACAGCCCCAGCTTCAGCATGGTATCCTTGTACATGTTTTTAATGGCACTGCCATTGTTAATCAGAACCCGGCTAAAGCGAATGTTGAGGCCTGGCCCGACAAAGGTCGGGTCTACCACCAAATCATAACCACCTGGCTAGGGCATAACCAGGGGATGATCCTTCCGGCTCTAGGTGATCTCCATCTCGGACAAGTGCAGGAACTTGGGCACCGCCGTGATGATAGCATTCACCTCCAGTGCATTCTGACGTACACTTTTCCGGTCAGTGGGCTTGGTCATGCAGACCACGTAGCTCTGATGAGCTTCCTGGTAGTTGCCCTGCTGATACTCGGATTGATTACTCGGACTGGCATCATTGTCATTTGTGATATTCACCACGTTCACCGGTCTTGGGGCCGGAGGCCTCTGATTAGGCTGGTTAACTCAGACCGCATTAGCTCCCGACAACGGAGCAGGAGGTCTCCGTATGTTTGGCCGAGGAGCCGGTGCGTTTTGACGAGTAGCTCCGGCACCACCTTCCCTCAACATGCGCTGGTACCAGCTGCAGTGCCGGGTAGAGTGATTCCCAGGCTTGTTGGACTCTAGTGTGTGGTAGCAACATGGTTTGTCCAACATCTCCTCATACGTCAGTGACTTCTTCTGGTCCACCCAAGTCTTCTGCACCTCTTCACTCTGACCCCAAACTGGGCCAGCCAGTTTCTGATGCTGGTTATTACAGGCATCCCCTTCATCTCGGCACACAGCTGCAACATGCTGTTAAGCATAGTGGAAGTCGGGCTGGCTCCTCTTCTGACCGAAATCGTGGCGGTCATGGTTCCTTCTCGGTCTAGAGCAATGGTTCTCCGAGTTCGTCCTGCTGGAGTCCCCGACATCCACCAGAGGTTGCATAGGATCACCGACCGTGTATGTGTTGGCGATGCGCATGGTCTCGGCCAAAGTAGCCAACATCTTCCTCTGCAGTTTCTGCCACAGCATGGAGCCATGTCGGCATCCCTACACAAACCAAGATATAGCCTACGCTTCAACAACTCCTTCGCAAGAGTTGCGAATGTTGCTCCACCGAGTAAGGTACTTTTTTGACCATGCTACCGTAGAGGAGAACCCCTACGGTGTAAATTATATATATAAGAGAGTGGATAGAAAAACCAGAGGTTTTCCACCACAAGATTTACATAGCCGGCCAAAAATCCTCAAGGAGGTAAGAAAGGAAAAGATAAAAAGTCTAACATGGATACACCACAGCTAACTTATGTGAACGTCTGAGAGACCCAATCCACTGAAGGTTGAACCAAAGGGGAAGGCACCCTATGTTGATGAAGGAGGACATCAGCTTGGAACAAAACCTTCTAACGACCAAGTGAAGGAGGCTTGCTATTAAAGATCAGATCATTGTGATTTTTCCAAATGTTCCAAAGAGCGCAGATCGCAATTTCCATAAAGCATGGTCCAGCAAAAGCATGGCGTGCAGCAATGAATCTAGCAGAGAGGGGCCGTGAGGAATCCCAAAGCATCACAATTGTATCCCAACATGAGTAAGGTAGTCTCGGTCAGTCTCATTGTCCCTCATCTTGCAAAAGGCAAGCTGCTGAGGTCTGTTGGGCCTCTTGTAGATGCTGGTGAAGTTGCTGATGAAGGCCTCCTCGAAATCTAACCAACAGTCTATGCTGTCAGTCCTCAAGTTGTTTAGCCAGATCCTGGCAGGACCTTCCAATATCTGCCGTACATATCGTATTGCCCAGCGCCTGTTTCCTCCAGCTATGCTTACTGCAGTTACATAGTCGGTCAGCCATTCCTCCGGCTTCGAGCTGCCTTCATAGGTCTTGGCACACCGGTTGAGTTGAAAATTTCGCACCGAAGGCTCCCGCATGATCCAAGGTCCAAAGCAGGCAGGTCCTGGAGGACCTTGTTCCTCTATCAACTCGGACTGGTGAATCCGATCGAGCTTGTACCTGGCATTAGCCGGATCTAGCTGCCGAGTTCCTATCCGAGATCACAGGGGGTTCTCGTTCGACTGGTACCCGAGTTGCTGCAACCTCGAGTTGCCATCATCATGCCGGTTAACTGCAGGAACTGCAGCCTGCTGTGGCACGGAGGCGACATCCCTCTGCCGGTATCCCTAATTCTGCGGTGGATTCCGAGGTGGATTACCACGGCAGCCGGGTTGTTATTTCCTACACCCCGGTTACCACCGCCATGGTTACTCTGAGCATGATCGGCATAGTTCTGCCCGGCTTGCTGTATTTCGGCAAAAGTCGGGTCATATGTCTGCAGCTGCTTGTTTTTCCAGAGCCGCGGCTTCGACTCTGGTTCTTGCTCTTACTCGGATGGGGAGAGGAAGCCTCTCCTCCTGACCTGTTAATCTCGGACGTAGCCAAGTACACCTGGGATCCTGCTCCCGGGTTTTTCTTCTTAAAGGCCTTGTTCTGCCGACTAGGCTCGATGACTAGCTCGTTGACCCGCTCCTGCTGCTTACGCCGGGCTTCTCCGGATAGCCCAGCCAACTCGGCCATGGCAGCCCTAAGTGTTTTGGCGGGTGAGCTGTATACCGGCTTGTCAGCCGAGGCATGACTTGCTGTTCCGCTATGGCTAGGTGCAGCACCCCCAGCCAACTCATCGTTCACCACCCTGCCTTTCTTGCGCAGGTCCGCAATGCGCTTGTCCCTGGATTTTATCCTAGGGAAACCATGAGCTGCATTTTACTCCCGGAGGCTAGCACTAAGCTCACGCTGAATCTCGGCGATCTCTTGTGCCTCAGCATGCAACAATCTGCTATGCTCTTCAGAGTCAGCAGTGGTGACTTGGGCATCAGCGTCAGCTACCAAGGGGAGAGCCAACTTGGCAACCAGACCCGAGAGGGGGTTTGGCCAACGGCGATGTTGGGAGGGTTGGGGATCACCATCCCGGGCGGCACCCGCTCCTGAGGAGGTTTCCCGGCATGAGGTCGGCCACCACTGGTGTCGCCGTCGGCGGCATCCTCGAATACCTCCTTGGCTACTCCAGTCATCATGACGTCGGCGGCGCGGAACACGGGCGGATCCACGGCAACTTGCACGACATCCGGGTAGTCGCAGATGATCTCGGTGGCAACGTAGGTGGTGAAGACGCCGAAGTCGATGAGGCATCCGTTCACCGGGAAAGACCGGTTCCGGAAGCAGCCAGCGTTGGCGCTGACGAAGTCCATCTCGCCGAGCCAGACGACGAGGCCGGAGAGAACTTGGATGTCGGAGTAGATGATGGAACCCGTTTGGATGTGTACACCAGTCAGCGCCTCTGTCTGCCCCACGGTGGGCGCCAACTGTCGTGGTGGTATCATTGCAGATGTCATTGGATGGCTAATGTGTGGGGCTGATGGACGCTGGTGGATCCGGGGAGGGCTAGCAAGCTGAGAAGCTCACACGGTAAGGGAGTCTGAAATACTCAAGAACACCGAAGAACTCAGCCGAACATCTCCAAAACACAAGCAAATGCACTAAGGCAAGACAACAAACACGATATACCCAGGTTCGGAGCCCTCGTGAGGAGGTAAGACCCCTACTCCTGCCTTTCCTCTCACTATAAGTATATCAAAAGATCCACAACTTTCCTCTAAAGCTGTTTCGGTGATGAACTAGATGAACTAGAGAGGGAGAGGGAGTAAATAAGACTATAGTTTTGTCATACAAGTTGGTCGTCCCTCCACAGGAGGAGTTATGGCGCCTTTTATAGAGTTCCGGCCAGGAGGGCCGGAAACCCTAATCCGGCTTCGGCCCATCGGTCAGGCCAAAAGTTATGTCGACACCAGCCAGTGCGACCTAGCCGCCGAGCTATCCGGCATAGCCCTGCCGTCATCATGCCGGCAAGGACCGTAGGCGCCGTCCTGGTTCATCATTGTCCCCGTGTCAGAGACAAGACATGTCTTCGCCCATGCCCAGTAGCCTTTTCCGGATTGCCGGCCTAGGCATGTACGGTCTTTTCACAGCGTCTTTGTACCGGCTGACACGCTCCCGTGTCAGGCAGGAGGTGACTATGCTTACGTGTCAGGAGGGATACGATATTCCCCGTGTCAGGCGGAAAGCCTGCACCTGCTCCTTGACCTCCGCCCGACATACCCCATGTCGGTTTATCACTCCGGTAGCTCCACAGAACATTCCTGCATCACAAAGACATCTAGCCAAAATCGAGATAGGTGAGCCGGTTAGACTTATTCCGAGATGCCTAGCCAGGCGACCCGGGTTCTCCTCTACCCGGGACCATGCCGGCCGACCCCGGCGTACTTTTATGCCGGACAACCCTTCCGGTCGACACAGGGTTCCCCTTAGAATCCGGGTAGCCACACAAGAGAAGTATTTCTAGGCCCAGTTTTACGAAGATGTCTTAGGCTCACACCAAAGACTTCTTCGAGAAACTGGTTCTTAGAGGAACCCTTTGCTGATGTTGTGCCGCTCTTGGGGTCTGGGGGTCTATTTATAGTCTCCCCAAATGACCCTTGCGGCCTCCAAGAGGCACTCTGGCTCTGACAACCACCCAAGGGTCAAGTTGCCCCTTCAGCGTTCCAAAGAACAGCTCTTAGCACTTCCCAAAGGTCATTCCCTGTGGCCATAATGCTGATCTGTACCGGGTTCTGCCCTACCCCGGGGGCAGCCCCCCGACATGCATATTTCGGGGGTACATCCAAACTCGTGGGAGATCTTCATCTTGTTCTCCCAAACATAAGCCAAATATCTTCCTCAAAACATCCATCATACCTAACTACTACAACATTTTCATAGTTGTTCTGAGATATATTGCCATGCAACATCCATCTTGCATTACATGACTTGTTGTCATTCATTACTTATATATTTCTTTGCGTGATTCTATAAAGCTGATGTGTGGTTTTACCCATGTTACGCTAGAACATTGCATAACCTGCTACACTGGCAGAGGCACCGTTGTCATATGCATTCTTATGGCACATTCATATTAGTTACTTATATCATCAGTATGTTGTTTTATCATCATTTGTGTGTTGTCATGTATCATATATCATATTAGGATGCTTGCCCCTAAAAGTGAAAAGATCCATGGAGGCCATCGAAAAGAGAAACAGGAAAAAATAGAAAAAAGAGAAAAAAAAGGGGGCAGCATTACTATTATTTATCACACACTTGTGCTCATGTTATAGCACCATATCATTTATAGTCATCACTTGTGCTCATTTTATAGCACCATATCATTTATGATCATCATTTGTGTTCATGATTAGCACCTTTACTCCATATGAGTGAGTTTTCATGTCTTAGTTGCATAACTATGTGAGGAACTTTACACTACAGAACTTGTCTTGTATATTCCAATGATGAGCCTCCTCAAAAGTGCTCTAGGTCTTCTTTAGCAAGAAAGTTGGATGCACCCCCACTAGTTTCATTGAAGAGCTTTCATATACTTATAGCTCATTCTGCATCTGTTGTGTGGCAATCACTACTCCTTGCATAGCTTCGATTGTAAGACTTGCTCTTGTCTAGTGATCATTTACAGCTTTGTGAGCCTTTCTTCCGTTGGCCTTCCAAACCTCCGTTAACATTCTCTTAGCCATAACATCCTGGTGCCAGGAACCAACGTTGAACGCTTGCTTGCTTCTTTTGAACAAATAATGTATTGATCTTCTACGTGCATATTCATATTGCTTGACTTGATCCTTTCATTAAGTTGCCATGTTTGTGGGAACAATTAGATGATTATATTGTTGTGCTTGAAGAATAAATCATCTTTCATATCTACTTTGCACAGTTGATTGCTATCTAGTACTATATCATTGAAAGCTTTGCTTCCTTCACCTACTTGTTTATTTATTACTCATTTGATATCAATATAAACTATTCATTTGATCTCAGTTTACATGCCTTACATTATTATATGATCAAGATTGCGTTTAAGCTTGTCACTTCAGAAATTATTCTTCTTTTATCATTCTTGCCTACTCGGGACGAGTAGAACTAAGCTTGGGGTTGTTGATACGTCTCCAACGTATCCATAATTTCTTATGTCCCATGCTATGTTATATCATGTTATTACATGTTTTATATGCATTTTATATAGTTTTATGCATTTTCTGGGACTAACCTATTAACAAGATGCCAAAGTGATAGTTCCTTGTTTTCTGCTATTTTTGGTTTCAGAAAAGTACTTAAGCAAATATTCTCGGAATTGGAAATAAAAGATCCTGGAATTATTTTTGGAATATTTGCGTCAGGAGGAACCGAAGACGAGACGAAGAAGAGCCACGAGGCACCCACACCACCTCCTGCGCCACCTCGGCCCCCCACCGACATCGCCCTTTCGCCTATAAATAGCCCCTGACCTAAAAACGATCGCATGATATTCACTATTTCCTCCACGGGTCCCGAGCCGCCGCCGTCGTTGACACCACATCTGGAGAGATCAGAACTTCTCCCCGGCACCCTGCCGGGAGGGGGAATCATCCCCGGAGGCCTCTAGGTCGCCATGACCGCCTCCGGACTGATGCGTGAGTAGTATACCCTTGGACTACGGGTCTATAGCAGTAGCTAGATGGTTGTGTTCTCCTCTTGTGATATAATGTTTAGTCTGTGAGCTGTCTATCCTGATCAAGATCATCTTTATGTAATTCTCCATGTTGTGTTATCTGGGATCCGATCAATATTGAGTACTAAAGTTATTGCCTTATAATATATCATGTGTGTGCTATTTAATGATCTTGCATGCTCTCTGTTACTTGTGTGTGCTTTGGCCAAGTAGATGCTCATAACTCCAAGAGTGACTATTTATGCTCGATAGTGGGTTCATGTCTCTATTAAATCTGGGGCAGTGACAAAAAGCTCTAAGGTTGTAGATGTACTGTTGCTACTAGTGATAAAACAGTAGTACTTTCTCTAAGGATGATGTTACTTACTTACTTTACACACAGTGCTTAAGGCGATAATCTGTTGCATGCAACTTAATACTAAAAGGGGTGCGAACGCTAACCGGAAGGTGGATTATTAGTCACAGATGCGGTTGGAACGGTCTAAGTACATTGTTGTAATGCTCGAATGAATCTCACACTAGACATCGTAACGTTAGTATATGCATTGGGTTGCTCATCATTATTCTATCAATTGCCTAGCTGTAATTTGTTACCACGCATGGATGAATGTTATTATTTATGGAGAGACACCACTAGTGAACTTTGGACCCCGGTCCTTTTCATTAATCTGATAAAACCACAACTGCAAACATGTTACTTTCTGTAAACAAACATCTTTCTTCCACACGTTAGGTTAATCCTTTGTTACAGCAGGCCGGTGGGATTGATACCCTCACCGTTGAGTTGGGACAAAATACTTGTGCGTTTGTGTGCAGCCTCCACGTTTGTTGCTGACACTGGTGTGGCGCCGTGCCAACGTCGCTGCTAACAACCTCGGGGGAAACGTTCATGTCCTACTGGTTCGATATCCTTGGTTTCATAACTGAGGGAAAGCTTGTTTCTGCACTACTTCACACCTTCCGCTTGGGGTCTCCCAACAACACACGCTCGTGCTCATCAAGATTTTCTGGCGTCGTTGCCGGGGACATAAAGAAGCAAAACCACACCAAACTCACCCCGTCAACTCCACGCCCAAAACTTGACACTTGCTAGCATCAACACGGCATGGCAAAGGCTGCCAGGCGCGCCCCACCTCCTCACCTGCTCCCCCTCCTTAAAGCCGCCCCCGTCCTCCCCCAAACCCTAACCCTGGCCTCTCTCCTTCCGAGCCGCCGCCTCCCTCTTCTTCCTCCTCCTTCTATTCTTTTCTCCACCGAACCACCGTAGCCGCCTCGTCGTCGAGTCGCTGCATCACAACCATAGAAATGTCATGGAGCCACCCAGGAGTTGCGCCTCTTCGTCACCGACCTCGTCGCCAAAGCAATTGGACCGGGAGCCGCTACAGACGTCTCCCTCGTCCGCTTCTTCCTCACGGTCGGCGGAGCGCTGTCGCCGCAATTCGCCGCTTCGGACTACGTCGAGCTCGATAGACTCCTCGAGCGTCCTCCCGGTGAGAATGCCTTCCGATTCCCGCGGTTTTCCAGCTCGAATTCCTCCCCTACGCCCTCTCCTGTGTCTGCCCGAGCCACTGCGCGCCATTGCCACTCAAAGAGCTCGTGCTCGAGCTGTTCGCCTCCCCTGCTGCTTTTTCCACTCTCTCGGCGCACACACACGACACCAGCACCCCGCACACACGCACGCACGCGAACGCCCAGCGTCAATAATTCATGGTCGTCGCCAGCGCGATTTCTCCTCCGTCGTGCATTCTGCCTCCGCTCGGTTCAGTTTCATCAGAGAGACGTTGCTCGTTTAACACGTAAAAAACAGTGTGTCGCTTCCCATATCATCATCACACATACGCCCAAATGGCTAGCAGCGCTGTTCCGTTTGCTCCTTCGCAGCGCGCGACGCAAGTTTGATTCCCCACCGGGCGCGTTGGAATAAAAAGCCCCCTTTTTCTTTGATCTATCCAACTGACACCCTGGCCCCACCGATCAGTGACCGTGGCGCCACACATGCGCACAGTCAGCGCCAGCGTGGAGTTTGGTCCGCCTCACGAGTGCGTTTCCCCCTCGGTGAGACAAGACCCAAATAGATCTCTGCGCTGAGGCCCCTGTCCTCTTTGTTTTCTCTCTTAAGGCCTCACGAGCATTGTTTTCCTCACGGACGGGTCCCTGCACTTTGCAGTTTAGTCCAGAAACTTAAAATGCTAATAACTTTTATTCTATAACTCCAAATTAAATAATCTTTATATGTTTAATTATCAGAAAAATGCAATGAACAACATTATGCCATCCATGCATGATTTTACAACTTTTAATTAAATTGCTTAGTTTAAATTGTCAAATGCAATTAAATAATTAAATATGGAATGAGTGGGGTAATTAAAAACATGTATTGTCCTATTCCATTTAATTTGACTAGCACATATATGCCATGTCTTGCCATGCTACCCAACATTTAATTTGATTGATAGATAAATAACTTGAACCTAAGTATTAATTGTCGGGATTGCATTCCCGCTTAATTGGGATTAAGTGCATCTCGCATTGCATCTTGCCATGCCATGCATCATTCTCATGATCATGCTTGATCTTTTGCCATAGTTGTAAGATTCATATTTTATGCTTTTCAGTGTTTGTTGCTTCTTCACGGACAAGACGTTGAGATGTGTGAGCAACGACAAGATCTTCTTCCATGCGGGATTCCGGGCAAAAAAAGTTTCCTTGTTTACCTATACATTGTCTTTCATTCCTGCCGGTTATCTCCGCTACCCTAGTATTTGATTCTTGTGTCACGATCCCATCACATGTTTATCCTGCAGCCTATACAAATTTATCCCCACACCCTATTACATGTTGTATGTTTATCTATTGGCCTTGCGAGTCGTAGTGCATGCTTAGAGTTGGTTGTGCGAGTCGTCTGTCTGTCTTATATTCCTTATGCTTAGTATGATAGATTGTTCTACTTTAATAAAATGATATCTTATGTTGGCTATTATAACTAAATGATAAGGCACCGGCGAAGGCCTTGCGAGGTTTTTGTTCCGCTAAGTGTCAACCTAGGAACTGAGATCTTGCTCCCCTAATCCAAGTCTGAGCGCACTAACCACTTGTGGGTGGCCCTATGGAGCCCCCCTCGACCTTGAACGGATCTTTAGCTTGTCCATGTGCCGCAAGTAGTTCGGGCTTTCCAATTGCTCATATGCATGTGCATGATGATGATGATGATGAGAGGTTATGTGATATGGGGGTGATATAGGGGCGGCATGACGCGATGCGGACACTTCCTACTGTGGTTTGAGCCGCATGGCTTGTAGGCGCAAACTAATGAGTCCGCAATTGAGGTATCGGCCAGAGTCTTGACACGGTTAACAACTCATATGGGTGGCACTTGGACTTGCTGTAGTGAAGGAACGAGTCGTGTTGAGTAGTGCATCTCTGATGTTTGATTGGGTTGATCGAACGAGTATGGGTACAGTATGCACCCCTGCAGGGTATAATCTTATCGATGAGCCGCATCCGCGGTTATGGACAACTTGGTTCGTTGCCGACTAATGAGATCTAGACACCTTGCACCTAATTGATGTTAACTAATTGTACTAGTAATATAGAATTACTTTCACAATAAATGGTGACTAAAACTGTTCAATGTGTGAGTTTCCCGAATTGCTTCCTCATACTTGGTTGAGGGGGTTAATCAGAGAATGTGTTATGATTGGTGTTAGTTGTAGTTGGTTACTTATGCGCTCTCTTATCCCTCTCTAATTAGTTGGAAGTTGAAGTGTGTCTCTATTAGGTTGCTAGTGCTGCTGGCGCTCAGTCCACCTACCCTATATTTTGGGAGATCTTGTAGAAAGTAGGCAGGTTGGTTTTGCTCGCCAGGGAGTACCCTGACCCATCTTTGGGTTGTGCTTTTCTTCTTTGGGTTGTGCTTTTCTGTGCAGTCAGCAGGTTTGAAGTCCAACGACGTTACCTTTTGAATCCCTCCGGCTTCGGCTGGGCAGGGATATGGCGCCATCGGTTATCTTCAGGACTCTTAGTCCAATTTGCATCTTTTCCGTAGACGGATATTTGTTGCTTCCACTGTCATTTGTATGTTTTGTATTGTATAATTTGTATCTTGACTCGTTCGAGTCGTTGTTCTATATTATATCCTCTTTCATTGTGGATGTATCAGAACTGTTGTAATGTTATCCCAATTCCACCCACATAATGCGCATGTTTTGGCGTGCACATTATGTCTGGTGTACGACCTACATTCGTTATTATGAGGATTGCAGCGGGATTGATTAAATCTACATAATACAGATTTTGGGGCGTCACAGTGCCTCCATACTCGCCCTTCCTGGAGGCGATTCAGGAGTTAACTTGGTGGGCCGCATGAAGCTTCTCCGAGTGGAAGGTCTCACTGGGAAGATTGTTGCGGAGGAATTCGTGAGGCGTCGCATCGCTCCGCTTCAGGCGCACAAGAAGCCTATGTGGATGTACTCAGGCCACACGAACCCGATGCGGCTCCATCCCTGCGAAAGACGCCCTGAAATCGTCGCCACCATCGTGAGCGTCCTCTTCATCAACCCGGACGTGCATGTGGCGGTTGCGGAGGTGTTGAGGCGTCTCCACCAGATCTCCATGAGCCAGCGCCTGGCCATCCATGAGGGGATGTCAGTGTTCATCCCGCATGGCCTAGCGGGGGAGGAGACGGAGGAGGTGGCCACGCCTCTGGCGAAGGAGGCAGGGGCTGCGGAGTCCACTTATGCATCTACCGCCAGGTAGCGAGGAGGCCAGGCGAACCCCTCAACCGGTGACGTGAGCTTGTTAAGGGTCGTGCCCCTTTCTGAGGAGATTTTCGAGGTCTCGTCAGGCGACAACGAGTCGTTCATGGTGGCCCCTTCGCGCCCTATCGAGGAAAAGGAGGAGGAAGAGGATGACGAGACCGCGGCGGGTCGGCAAGAGCCTGTGTCCAAGGCGGCCTTCGACAGGCCTGTGGCGAGGCCATCTGACGTCCCCCTCAATAGAAAAGCAGAGGCGCCTCTTGAGGGGTCTGGAGCTAGGGTGAAGCCGTTGTGGCGCTCTCCAGGCTTTGCCTGGGTTGACACCTACGCCAAGAAAACCGAGTAAGTATATTGACTTTGATTGCGTGTTTCTTAGTCTCCTCTTGCCCACTCTTTCCTGATGGTTTTGCTTGCTCTTTGTTAGTGACCTGGTGCCTGCAAAGCGTCGAAGGCTTCGCAAGGCTGTTAATGTGAAGAAGACTGCGACAGAGGCCGCGGCTGATGAGGCCTCGAGGCCTATGGTGGTGGACACCGCAGGCTCTACCGAGGAGATGCCTCAGGCGGACGCAACCACTCTGTCTCCCGTGGGAAAGGGCCTTGAGGAGCAAGCGGAGAGGGTGCCCACTCCTCCTCGCGCGCCTACTCCATCTCACGCGCCCACTCGGCCTCGCGCACCTACTCTGCCTCGCGCACCTGCTCCACCTCGCGCGCCCACTCCTCCTCGCGCGGTCACTCATCGCGCGCAGCAGGAGGCCGCGGCTGGCCAGGCGCCGATCCAGAGCCCGCCTAGGGCCAGCGAATGGAGGGGGGAGCTCCTCCGCCGCCCTCGCCATGCTCTGCAGCAGGAACAGAGGAAGTGTTTGCGGGGCAAGCTCCTCCAGCCCCAGAGCCACATGAGGCGGTGGTGCTCGAGGGCGGCGACTCCGGCGCACAGAGCACATGCGCGGAGGGAGTGGCTTGCTGCCCAGCCTCCACGCCCATGGCGTTGCGGGTCCACGGCCGCATGAAAGGAAGCCCAGGCCTCCGCGAGCTCCACTCTTGAGCCCCTTCTTCCAGCTCGACTTTGTCCTTCGCGAGACCTTGTCCTTACCGGCTGGGACTGGGGCATAGGACTTCGCGACGTCGCCTTCCGCCTGGTGCGGGAGTCTCTAGAGGGGCTGGAGGTCGTGCAAGCCTCTCTAGAGAAGGTCCGTGCGACCTTGGACGCCAGTGAGCAAGGGTTGTGCGTCCTTAAGAGGGAGGTGCACCCGCGCGGTGAGTAACGGCTATAGGCGGAGGACGAGCTGTCGACGAAGCGCGACGAGCTTGAGGCCCTGGAGGGGAACTTGGGCAAAGCCCTAGACCGACACAATCAAGAGATGGCCATCCACCAGAAGCATGTGGAGCGTTTCAAGGAAGGATTCGACAAGCAGAGGGCGGAGGCGGAGGAAGAGTTCCAATCCTGGTCGAAGAAGTATCGCACGGCTGTCACCCAGGAATACCGCGAGAAGCAGGAGAACCGTTTCAAGAAGAAGCATGCCAAGGACGCGAACTGGATCCGCGACCCGGAGAAGGCGAACGCCAAGCTGGAATCCCGGGCGAAGCACGCTTCGGAAGGTCGCCGCCTTGCTGAAGAGGCTCACGAGCGCATGTCGCAGGACCTCAACTCCCTCATGGCGTACATGGAGGAGATGAACAAGCAGGTGGGTCCTACCGTGGAGCACGCGGTGGACGCTCCCGAGGGCGCGCAAGCGGCTTTGGTGCTGTCGCAACAGTGGGAGAGCATGTTCCAGTCCTTGGTGGGTCGGGGCAACGAGCTCGCGGTCAAGCTGGGAGTGGAGGCACCGCACGTCTTCGCTCAAGGCCACGGCGAGGCCGCCATGTTCCTGGTCTACTTCGACCATCTCTTCACGGCGCTCGAGGGCCCTGCAGTGGAGCTCCACGACGTTGTCGAGGAGGAGAACCGCCAACTCCTGGCGGTGGCTGTTGACCGCGTCTTCTCCAACCTCCAGCGCCTCAAGCCCGGCTTTGACTTCACATCTATGACCGAGCCTCTCGAGGGTGAGGAAGGGTGGAAGATCTCCAACTCCATCCGTGACCAAGTCGACGACTTCTGCAACCGCTTCAAGCGAGCTGAGGTGAAGGATGACGATGGCGAGGAGGCAGGCTCCGTGGGCGCTGGAGAGGAGGAGTCTGCAGAGGAGGACGATGGCGAGGCTTCCGCCTGATCTATACCTGCATTTGCCATGTGCTTCTAGGGCTTTTCAGGAAACTTTGTTTAGGAACTTTTGATTCGTGGTTTGTAATATACTCTTAAACAGGTATTTTTTTAGATTTGCAGGTGGGCCCCTCGAGAGGCCTTTATCTTAACCTCATGTCTTTGTTCGCTCTACGTCATTAGGACCTGTCTCTTTGCGCTATGACTCCGTCGCTGCAGTATGCCTGAGCAATAACTCGACAAGGCCGGGGGGAGTTTAAGGCTTAGAGAGGTAAGACCCTCGAGGCACGATGCTCAAGAGCCCCCATTTGACGTGCAAGCAGTCCATGAGGTGTGAGGGAAAACGAGTCGCTCGAGGGACGACGAGTTGTTGTGAGAGAGAAAAAGACTCTCGAGGCGCGAGCGCGGGACTTAGCTTTGCGAGGCATTTTGCTCTGCCGAGATTTTCCCTAATGAGGCGATCTCCTTTGAGTATTTGCTTGAACGAGCTTGGAGGGACTTTGGTTCCCTTCGGATGTTAGGGAGGCAAACTCAAACACAATTGCATGGTAGTAAGGACTCATGTGCGCTTATAGGTTTCCTCAGGTGTATCTCACGAGGAGATTTAAGTACCAATGTCCTTTGGAGAGGTGGCGTGTTTGTGGGATCTTGCCCTTTAGCCAGAGCTCGGATCCCTTGGATTTTGAAGTGCTGCTGGGGTGCTCTTAAGGCATATGCACCATACTCAGCCCCCACTTGCGAGGTGCGCAAGGGAAAACATAAACGCACATGGAAAAGCAATGAAGGTAAACTCACCATCAAAATATTACATAGCGGCGCCGTAGCGCATAGTTCACTTTTAACGAATTGGTTCATTACACTTGGGGTTGCCAAGCTAACGTTCTTTTCATGTCGAGGCATGGGGACCACCCATCAGTGGCCGAGACTCTCTACGGCCTGTGATGGCTCATTACAAGGAGAGCTCGAAGGGCTGGCCCTCAAGAAAAGCTTTGTGAACCTTGGAGGTGAAGCCGTGAGCTTCCCTCTAGATACAAAAAATGCCTGACGTGACAATGATCACGGGCGTGACTTTGATCATGGGTAGAACTTGCGTAGATGCATGATGTTCCACGGGCTATTGACGGGGTAGCCCGCGCTAGGCCTGGCGATGTGAGAGACCCTGTAGGGACCTTCCCACATTGGTGACAGCTTGTGGAGGCCTTCCCTGGAAAGGATTCGCCTAAGGACGAGATTGCCTGCCTCTAGAGTGCGCGAGCGCACATGACGGCTCTGGTAGCGTTGCAGGTCTTGCTGGTACTTTTCCGCTCTTAGAGTGCCACGGCGGCGTAGTCCCTCGAGAAGCAGCAGGTCCTCGTTGTGGAGGTCCTCTTGTTCGTCCTCATTGAAGGCAAGGACCCGTGGGGATCCATGCTTAATCTCTGTGGGGAGGACTGCTTCGGCCCCGTAGACGAGGGCGAACGGCGTTCCGCCAGTAGGCTTTGGGGAAGTTGTGCGTATGGACCAGAGCACATATGGGAGCTCGTTCATCCAGCCCTTGCCATCGCCCTTGAGGATGTTGAAGGTTCTGGTCTTCAAGCCTTTTAGGACTTCTGCGTTTGCTCGCTCGGCTTGACCATTGCTCTATGGATGGGCCACCGAGGCGAAGCAGAGCTTGATGCCGAGCTTTTCGTAGTAAGCTCGGGAGATTCCGCTGGTGAATTGCGAGCCATTGTCGGTGATGATGAGATTAGGCATTCCGAAGCGGCAGACATGGCTCCTGATGAACTTCACCGCTGCTCCGGCAGGGATGGTGCGCGTCGCTTAGACCTCGGGCAACTTGGTGAACTTGTCGATGGACATGAAGAGGTAGCGGTAGCCCCCTTGCGACTTTGGGAATGGTCCCAAAATGTCCAGCCCCCAGACCGCGAACGGCCAGGAGAGCGGGATGATCTTGAGCCCCAGGGCAGGCTGATGGATTTGCTGGGCGTGGAACTGGCAGGCGTCGCAAGCTTGGACGACGGCCACCGCATCTTGAAGCGTTTGCGGCCAGTAGAATCCGCTCCTGAGGGTGCGTGCGCACGAGTGGTGGCCGCACTCCCCGTTGTGGATGTCCTTGATTAGCCTTCTGCCTTCTTCAAGAGGGACGCATTTGAGCGCGATTGTAACGCCACGGGATTTTCCCAAATTAGATTTTTTTGTTTTTATTTTTTGCATCATCATGTCATTGCATTGTCATCTCATTTAATTATATTGTTGCATTGAAATTCAATTTACTCTTTTAAATTCAAATAAATTAAAATGTGATGTTAAAAATCTTTTTCAAATGTTCAAACAAATGTATCAAATTGTATATTTGAAACTATAAATACTTGCAAAAGATCTGTATTATTCTCCTTTTCTATTTTTTCTTAAAAACACAAAAATAGAGAGCAATAAAGAAAAGAAATAAAAAACAGAGGAAAAAGCCTTACCTGGCCGAGTTGGGCCAAGTCAGCCCAACTCGGCCCACTCTCTGTTTGTCTTCTTCCTCCGTACGGGAGAGGCTTTCCACCTCGGCAGAGCCATGGCTCGCTGCCATCTCAACCCCACACCCCCGCGCCTCCTCACATGCTCCCCCCACTCCCTTAAAGCCCCGACCCCTCCTCCAAACACTAGATCGCCCCTCCTTCCTCTCGTTGCGCCGACACCTTCTTCTCCTTTTCTTTCTTCTCTGTTCTTCCACCAAGAAACAACCGAAGGACCACGTTGCCGCCTCGCCGCCGCTCCGGCTCCGTCTAAGGAACTTCCTCAACACCCGGAGGTGCGCCTCGTCGTCTGCATCTTCTCCGCCAAAGGAGTTGGGCTGGAGCCGCCGGAATCGGACAAGATGGTCCGTGTCTTCCTCACGGCCGTCGACCCTCTGCCGCCGAAATTCGACGCTGTTGTTCTTCCCCCCGCGTCGTACCACTACTCTGGCACCGTCCCCGTGAGATCCTCTTTTGTTCCCCCCTCCCTATTTCCGAATCCGTGCGGGAATCGTCGTTTCCGTCCACGTTCTTCACCGGGCCGTCATGGACAAAGCTCCATGCTCCGCTCGAGCATGGCTCGGCTGCCTCCGTTGTTTTCTGCATCCTCCACCTCTGTCCCACACGCATTAGTCCATCCGCATGCACGCTCCGCCCAGCGACGACCGAATATGGTCGTCGCCGGCGAAGTTCTCGTCGTCGCTGCGTTGTTCGCGAGTTTCAGTTCGTCTGTGTTAGTGCACTCAAAACAGGATAAAAGCTAATCGTCGTGTTACTTAACAGCACCACGCACGTTACTTAACAGTACCACGCACATGTCCTTCTGGCTAGCAGCGCCTTGCTTGTTCCTCCGCGCGGCGTCGCGAGATCGAATACCACCGAGCGCGTTGGAAGAAAAACCCCCTTTTTATTTCTTATCAGTCACTGACAACTCGGTCCCACCCATCAGTGACTGATGCGCTGGGAGAATTGCCCCGAGCCCCCTGTCGTGGGATTGTCACGACAGATGTTTCCGGGTGGAAACTTGAGATGAGGGGCATGGCGGCTTCCGACAGCAGGAGCTTGTCTAGTGTGGCGTGGGGAAACAAAGGTTTACCCAGGTTTGGCCCGTCGTCTTGAGGTAAAGACCTACTTCCTGCTTCGCCTTTATTGATTAGGGTTTTGAGAACTCGGCGCCTTAGCTTCCGGGTCTCGAGATTACAATGGTGTCTCTCCTATTACTTGTGTCGATTGAACTTAGATCTCTAGGAACCGGGAGAACCCCTTATATAGGCGGCGGGTCTCGCTGGAGGTACCAGGCCGGGTCCGGGTTCCTATCATACCCTGACTCTACTCTAAGTCCTCTAAGCCTCTTCTTTCCTTAGAAGGACTCCGTCTTGTACTTGGTCTCCAGCCTTCTTGATCCTTCTTTCTTGCAGGCCAAGGCACACGTTGCGCATCGGCTTACGTGTTACCCGGCCCATGTCTTTATGCTTGATCCGGCCCAGGCTCTTGCCAGGCCGGATTATCTTCTATGTCGGTGGGCCTACCAGGTTTTGATCCCCAAATAGTAGCCCCAAGGATAGCAAGTACATCAGGATGGATTTGCTTCACCTTTGCATATTTGGGCATGATTATGGGGGAAGCCATCAGTCCTTTTGTTCGGGTTATCTGAAAAATACTTAAACAACTTGTTAGACAATCATGCTTTCGGGCGTCGTAACCTGGTCGCTTCTTGCCGGCTTGTGCTCTGAGACTTAGCACTTTTCCACTCTGGTTTTCTCCTTAAAGACGGTAGAAATTCCAGTCAATGTTGTCTTTTTCCCATTATGCCCTTAGGTCAATTTCACCTGAGGATAAATACGTGTGGACCGGAGGAAACATTAATTTCAGCCTGTGCGCTGTTACTCCATCTTCTTCCTCCAGCCACTCTCGCCTTCGAGCTCCGCGCCAAGCGCCCAAGTTCACAAGCCGCGTTGCTAATCGCCTACTCTCCTTGCTCGCATCTAGAGTGCCCGAGCCCTTTGCACTACTTTAGCTGGCCCAGATCTAGATCCAGTTTGTCTCTCCTCCGGAGATGGGGAAGAAACTTACCACCAAATCTCCCGTTGCCGCCACGGCCGCTGCAACTGCGAGTATGAAGGCCAGGAAGGGGAAAGCTCCTGCCTCCGGAGCCAGCGCAGCTCCCACGACCTCGGGAAACTGGAACGGCTCAACCATGTCCAATGCAAAGCTGCAGGACTTGGTTGACGCGGGCCACCTGCAGACCAAGAAGTCCATCTCATGGCGCGCCCCTATGAACGAGGTCGTCCCCGCGCCTCGGGAATACAAGGTAATCATCTTCGCAGACCATCTCAGCCGGGGTTTCAAGCCCCCCGGCTCCCTCTTTTTCCGCTATCTTCTTGCCTACTATGGCCTTCGGTCTCAAGACCTTGCTCCCGATTTGATCCTTCATCTTTCTAATTTCTTCGTGCTACGCAAAGACTATCTTCAAATTCAACCCACTGTGGATCTTTTCCTTGAATTCTTTTACTGCAACCCACAACGTTCTTCTGCGGGTGGGCCTTTGAACAGTTGCGGCGGCATTGAAATCCAGTGCCGTCGTGATTGCATCTTCCCTTCTCTCAAACCTTCCAGCCATCCTCGGGCTTGGCAATCCACCTTTTTTCTAATGCAAAGACACTTCTCCCAAAGGCCAATCCGTTTTGTCGGGTTCCAGGCTGAGCCTTTGGAGCTGGGGGACTCCGTGAACTCCTACTGTGAAGATCACGAGTCTCTGGTCCCCATCGTGGCCAGGATTCAGGCTCTCAAGGCCCACGGGCTCAAGGGGACGGGCTTGGTGAAGTGCTGTGTCGGATGGTGCATCAAAACACTTTCCATCCGGCTCAAGTTCATCTATAAGTACTCCAACCTTCCTAGCGACCCGCTCCGGTTTACTACACGGGAGCCAGATAACGCCGACATCGTCAAGACGGTGAAATGGCTCTTGATGGTGACCGTGGTCGAAGTTCAGCAGGACGGCCTACTCCCCTTCTGCTCAGAAAACCCGGTTCCCAAGGTAATATTTTTTTTTATTGCCGCCTTTCGTCGGACTTGACTTGAATATCAAACTCATGTTTGTCTTTCCCTTTTCAGGAGGATGACGAATGGTGGGAGGCCACCGATGAGACTCCTTCCTCCTCTAACCAAGACGATGATGATAAAGACAACTCCGGAACGGAGGAAGGAGCCGAACAAGAAGGTGAGTTGGATCCGCTGGGCTGGCTCTTCCTCCATTAACTGGAAGCCGAACCCGGAGATGAACTTGCTTCTCATATCTATAATCTGTCAGGCCAAGATGACCAAGCTTCTGAACAAGCAGCAGCTCCGCCTCCGTCTCCACCGGCTCTCCGAAAGCGGACCCGAACCGCGGCACGCATGATATCCAGCACTCGTATCTATGAACTTGAAGCGGCTCCTTCTCAAAGCCGGCCTTCTACGCAGGGCACGGGAGAGGCGACACCGAAGCGCCGTAGGACGCGTTCCTCCACTTCTTCTGACGATCTTCCTTCAGGTATCCGCCATAGTCCTTCTCCTCGCAGGCGTCCAACCCCTCAATCTTCCCCCGCTGCTCTTTATCCCTTACCTGGCAACATACGGGTCTCTAAATCCCGGTCTCTCTCTGGATCTTAAGATTCTGGCTCGGACGTCCCCCTCTGTGACTGCACCGTAAACAAGGGGTACATCCTTCGCTTTTGCTCGTTTGTCACTTACGTAGATCTCCACGATTTGTCTTTATTTTTCTTGTTAGCCACTTATTTATTGTCTTGTCTTTCACAGGGCCAAAGCCGTACTGGAAGATGAGGAGGAAGCTCCTCACCAGGCTGAGCCTTCTCTTCTGAAGTCCAGGGCTCCCGCGCCTCCGGTTCTTGAGACCCGGGATGCAGAGCCGGTCGATAAGACCCCTTCTCCCCCTGCCGCGTCTGGCTCTCCTCCGAAGGACAAGTTACCAACCGTCCACGAGGAGGACGAAGTCATCGTCACGGGAACTGGGTTTTCAACTCCAAAGGCCTCAATATCCGCCAAGGCCAAGACTCCAGAGCCGGTGCCAGAGCCAGTGTCAAAGGGCAAGGAGGCATCCAGAGCCCCCCTCCCCCCCCCCTCCCCCCCCCCCCCCCGAAGAAGATCAAGGTTGTCGTGCGGAGGATAGTCCTCTGAGTACGATGGTCTTCCCCTCCACCTTCCAATATATTCAGTAGCGCTTATCTGATGTTCGCAAGGAGGAGTCTGGGATGAGGTGCTACCTCCACAAGCGTTTCACGGTACATTCTCTTGCAGTTCCCTATCCTTAGTAGTCCCCAAGTGTTGAGCTTGTATCTTGTAGATGCTTAGTACTTGTCAATGCTTATGGAACGCCATTTGTAGCGTAACAAATCTTCACTATAGTCCCCAAGAGCCATAGTTGTAGCTTGACTGAACTCCGGGTCTTCTTGAAACATTTCTTCCGCAACTTTTTTCTACTAAGTAGTCCCTATGAGCCGGAATTAGTGCTTGCAGTGTTCCGGGTCTTCTTTTGAAAAAACTTTCTCTTTCAGCTCTAAATTGAGTAGTCCCCAAGTGCGGGGTTGCTCCCTGTAGCGACCTGGGACTTATAACAATTTGAGCTAATTTGCTTTTCTTTGCTATGAACTGTACTTATTTGACCGGGTTACGTCATTTCCCTTTTTCCTTATTGCTTCCCTTGTATGTCTTGCAGGAGTATTCTGCAGAGATCTCTCAGAAGAACAATGAAGCTCATCACCAGCTGGCTCAGGAGGTCTGTCTTCGTGAGAAAGCCGAACAACAGATCAAGGCTCATGAAGACACAATTTGCCGGCTCACCCTCGAGAATGAAACCTTACTCAAGAAATTGAAAGATCAAGAGAAGGTTATCCAGATTCAAGACCTGGCCATGAAGAAAATCTCCATAGAGCTTGAGAAGGTCAAGAAGTGTGTCAATGATCTGGCCATTTCCATCTTTGGTGTAACATCCCAAATTTCTCAAAAATTTAAAACTTTGCATTCATACATCATGCATCATATAAGTATTGCATATGAATCATAAAAGGAGTAATTTAAAGTTATTTATTAGTTTGAATAATTTTGAAATCCATAATAGAGGTGAAATTGAACTCCATATAATATTTCCTTTTATTTGGTTATTTATTTATCAAGAATACTTCTATAAAGTTCTAATTTTAATAACCTTTCCAAAACATATTTTTATGAATTTTTCTGAAATATTTTGAATGAGTTTAAAATCATTTTTGAAAACAGAAATTATTTTGAGAAAAGAAAAACAGAAAAACGAGACGGCCCATCGCTATCTGCCGCGCGCGCGCTAAGAAACGGCACAGCAACAGCCCAGTAGCCCGCGCCCCCTCTCCTCTCACGCTGACGGGTGGGACCCACCTGTCAGGTTGATCTTCCACCTCCGGACACGAATCCCGCACGGATTTCTCTTCGATCCGGAGCGAAATCGACTAAAAAAATCGCGGGATTTGTTTTCCTTCGCCACCCCATATATACCTCCACCCCTGCCGCCACTCCCCGCGCCCAAAACACTAACTTATACGCCCCCAGGCCGCTCAGAAAGCGAATTCCGCCGCCGCCATTGCCGCCGGTAAGATACGTCGACTCCGGCGACATCCGCGCTCCCTGAGCCCTCATTTCCCTCTAGTTATTCTTATTTTAACCATGCGCACCTCCGTGGCATCGATTTTTCTTTGTTACCACAGCCGAGCGTCGCCTCCGTCCGCAGCCGAAGGACTCCGCCGCCGTCTCCATCTCCGGCGAGGTTTCCCCGGCGAACGGCGACACCCCGAGGACCAACGCCTCGCCACCGACGCCGCCTCGACGCCCTCTACTTCTCAGTAAGACTCGTTCGTCCCGTAGACCTCTAGGACGCGAGCGCACGCATTGGCGGCCGTGGCGCCGCCGCGGTCGGGAGGATCTCCGGCGACTGCGCCGCCCGCGTTTGGTCCTTGTTTACTGACTGTCGGATCTATTATCTAGATCGATTAAATCTCGCGCGTTCGTTTTTAATTAGATTGGACGGCTCGCACTCGCAATCCGCGCGAAGCGGTACGAGCCAATCAGTGAGCGCTGCGTGGCCAGTTTAATTTTCTGTTTCGCAGGAATTTTATAAATAAAACAGAAAATATGCAAAACTTAGAAAATTCATAACTTTTGATCTGTAAGTCCAAATTTGATAAATTTTATTTCCACGGATAGCCCTACTAGTGTAGTTTATTTCTACATAATTTGTTTTTTTTCCTTGTGATAACTTTTAATTCGTGTAAATTTCAGAGCAGTATTTCGGCTAATTAAATTCGTAACTTAAATAATAAAAATGCTTTTCTAATAAATTTAATTGTTATAGTTTTGTAATATTGCCCTATGTCCAGAGAGATCAAAATGAATTTTATTTTAAAACTTTCATAAAACAATAAAAGTTGTAGTTGTAGAATTCTAAATTTTGCTATATTGTTTTCAGTTATTTAATTGATAATTAAAATAAGAAATTCCTGGAAATTGCATTTCATGCATTCAATAACAGAAAGTAAAAATGTTAATAAGTGTGTCTTGCTATACTCATAGCATATCATGCATGCATACATGTTTATGTTTTGGTGTATTAAGTGTTGTGTGTGTATTTATTTTATGTATTGCTTGTGCTAGATTGTGAAGAGGAAGACTTTCTTGTGACTGTTATTCTTGTTGTGCTTACTCCTCCTGTTACCAAGGCAAGTGACATTAATAAACTACCCAATATTTTCTATATGCATTAGTAGTATATTTTAGGAAGTATGCATGATAGGAATTTTTGGACTATTTTTATTATGCCAAGTTAGTTTTATACTTTGCAAAATTCCTAGTAGTGTATAGCCACCCTTCACCATGCAGCCATTTAAAAGTTTTATTAGATGCTTAGCAATGCTACAATTAATTGTTTACAAGCCATGTTATGGAAATATTTCTAAGTGTTAAACTTAAAATGCACACCTGGGTGGATTGGATGGTATGGTTTATGTTGAGTGGCTATTTGGGACTATGCTTGTGGTTGTTGTCGCCTAGGATGAATGTGTATTCTACTTAGGGCCATTAGCATGGTGGTTGTCAACCAAAAGTGCACTTGTGGACGGCCACCCAGGAACAAAGAGATTACTAAGTCCCTCCAAGTTTAGATGCTTCCCGTGCAGCCTTTTGCAATGGGCTCTGTCTAGAATGATTAAGTTGTGGGAGTTCAACCTGTCAGCTTGACAAGAAGATGTAGAGTTGGTAGGTGGAACGGGTCTTGCTAGTATGGTTGAATTCTCCTTCTGAAAGTTCTTGTCTCAATTCTCTCCTTTCCATAATGCACTCCGCGTGTATCGGATGTTTGGGTTAACTGAGTCTAAAGGTGAAAGTGCACAAACTCTGCAGAGTCGACAATCTGAGTACTTAGCCGTGTCCCCGGTGATGGACTACTTCAAGCAACTGGACAAGGATGGACGGAAGAATCTCAACACCGTTTTCATGAAGTAAAATTTGACTAAGAAAAGAATTGTTGGTGCACTTGGGCTTCATCCCTTGGTGCCAAGTCTTTGAGAAAAAAGTGTTTTACAAAAGTAGTGGAAAACTTGCTTTCCGCAAAATAGCCTACAACTCCACCAAGCCAAATATGCATGTAGAATTAGACTTGTCGTATTACATCCACCATAGTCACTTGCCAATACTTCATTGTATTGACCTCCTTCGGGGGCTGCATATTCAAATGTGCAGGTACTTCAGATGAAGAATAAGTTTGGACTCGAGTCTACACCCAACATGTCTGCCTGTGGCACATGCTTGAAGATGAGGCTCATTGCTATTTGCTTTTGTTGTGAACTCTGAATATTTTAGCTACTCTTCATGGATATGCACCTTGTAATAAAGCTATACTTAGCTATTTTTGGATCTCGTTGTAGTATTATGATACTTTTGCAATGATACTTTATATTTTGTATTGTGGTGCTGGCAGTGATCCAGGGACTAGCACTTAACACAGATGTTCCATCTTTATATAAAAGATGGGGCGCTACAAAATGGTATCAGAGAAAAGTGTTGTCTGTAGGTTCGAGCCCTTAGGATTGGATCAGCCCCTTTTGATCATAATATTACCATATTTGAAGTATGTTGGACCCTAGCGGCATAGTGGGATGAAGCGGCCCGGGACTAACCTTACATGTCCGCGTACATGAGATCTGTTCCACAATTATAAATGGCTGGCCGGGTTTCTGTCTCTCTCACTATAGTGAATATCCAACTTACAAAGAGTTGATAATAATATTGATCACCTCGTAGAATAGAACCCTTATTTTCTCTAAGTACTTATTTACATTATGACTAGTACTTCTCACCTTATATATTCTGTTTTAACAATTTTTACTCTTACAACTTAACGATGTCGTTCTTCATGTATCAAACCGCGGAGGACTTCAAGAACATGCGTTTTGGAAGATATCTTCTGGAGTTGGTAGAACTACTGGCGCTTCCAACACCCATCATCAAGGAAAGTCAGCTGAAGCATTTCAACAAAGAAGACTTATGGGAAGTTTGCCTTTTTCAACAAGGGCGCCAGACCGAACCCAAGACCGAAGACACCCATTACAAGTCGATTAGTGACTCCTTAGAGAAGGGACTGAATCTCGTCACGCAGGAGCTAATAGGACGTCTTTGCTAGCAATTATGGGAGAAGTTAAAATACCACTACTTTTCTACCCTAGGCCAACGTGACAAAGATGGGATACCCTACCTTGTTAACAAGGAAGACAAAAACAAACCAGAACCTTTGCACCCTTATCTTCAAGACTTAGCAATTCACCTCTGGCAACTAGAAGAGGATAGGCACGATGAGCTGCTGAAGAATGATGAAATAATGTCCCAAGTCAAGGAGACTCAAAAGAAGATCGACGCCCAAGAAGAGGTGGCCAATGCTCAAGAGGAAAAATTCTGAGCTCTAGAGAAGAAGTTCCAAAATCAAGAAAAGAGAATTAGAGACAAGAACAAGGAGATCAAGAACTTGAAGGATGAAATTATGAGAGTTCGAAGTTGACCGACATTCGATCGAAACTCTACGCCGTGAGAAGAGAATGCTACAAGAGAAGATTGAAGCCCAGGAAAAGGAAGCGATCGAGACTCTGCACCGTGAGAAGACAATGCTACAGGAGAAGAATGAAGCCGTAGAGAAGGACGTGAACGACTACAAGGAGATCCTCATGAAGGAAGGCATCACCATCGAGGAGGTCCAAGAAGATGAAGGAGACGTTATGGACAAAGTTTAGACTTGGTAGTTGGACCACCATGTTTTATCCTCGTTTAGCTCGTCGTTTTTGAAACATTGATCTCCAACTTGTGGTGTGACAATGTTGGAATGTTTTGGTTTGCAGACTCTATCGTTTTATTTAGTCGACCTCGAATGTCTTTTATTGATTTACTAAGGAAGAAAAGTTTTAAGCTGTTTATTATGTGTTGTTTGCTTGACTTGGTTGTTTGGTGCATGGGTAGGATTTTTTCTTCTTTTAGTTCTATCTATCTTTACTCATCCATGCTGAAAAACCCCACAGATGCCTCCTCGTCGTGATCCCGACAACAATGATGCCATGCAACAACTCATGGCCGCTCAGGCACAGCTGATGACTATGATGACTCAGTTCATTGCAGCAACCAACAACAACAACCACAACAACCCGCCACCTCCACCACCACCACCTCCAGTGGACAGACTTGCTAGATTCCTAAGGCTTAGGCCTAATAAGTTCTCCTCTGCTACCGAATCAATAGGGGACGATGACTGGCTTCGCTCAGTCAACAAGGACTTAGTAACTTGTGAGTGTTCTGAGCCAGAGAAGGTGAGGTTCACTGCACACCTGTTGGAAGGACCCGCTGCACTGTGGTGGGAGACTTATCAAGTGACTCATCCTCTAGATGGCATGACTTGGGATGCTTTCAAGGAGGGTTTTCGCAATGCTCACATTTCCTCTGGCATAATGAATCTGAAGAAAGAGGAATTTCGCAGCTTGAGGCAGGGAGGTAGAACTCTGAAGGAGTATATGGATGACTTCTGTATTCTATCAAGGTATGCACCAGAAGACATTGACAGTGATGCTAAGAGGACGGAAAAATTTCTCAATGGACTTAAGGGAGAACTGAAGCTACACTTGTCTGTGGCCTATGCTCCTTACTACCAAGCTCTGCTGGATCAAGCAATCACTTTGGACAACAATATAAGAAAGGAAGAGAACAGGAAGAGGAAATTCAGTGCAAGTAAGGTTCATTCTGAAGGGACACACAAGAGACAACACACCTCAGAAGTCAGTGGCCATAAACCATGTAATCACTCCAACAAAGGTAATGGCGAAAAGCATCATGGTCATAATCATAATGGAGGATACAAAGGGAACAATGGAGGATACAAAGGAAGCAATGGAGGATACAAATAAAGTAATGGAGGATTCAAGGGAAACCATCAAATGGCAATAATAATGGGAATGGCCATCACCGTCCTAACCATGAAGGGAAGAGAGACTTTGCTGATGTGACTTGCTTCAAGTGCAAGAAGACGGGGCATTATGCAACTGGCTGTCCAGATAAAAAGGCTGATGAAAGTTCCAAACCCAATCCTTTCCAGAAGGGACAGGTGAACCACATCAATGTGGAAAAAGTTCATGATGAACCTGATGTTGTGATTGGTACATTTCTTGCATAATTCTTTTCCAGCATTAGTCTTATTTGATACTGGAGCATCGCATTCATTCATATCAAGAGCTTTTGTAAACAAACATGGGCTAGCTGAGAAAAGTCTAGGTAAACCTATTAGGGTGAGTTCACCTGGAGGGGAGATGATAGAAAATTCCGGGTGTAGACAGCTAGACTTGAAGATTGGTAAGCACACCTTTCCAACAGACTAAGTCATCCTAGAAACCCAAGGTTTGGATGTTATCATCGGAATGGATTGGATGACTCGTTGTGAAGGAATCGTAGAATGTGCAAATAGAGCAATAACCCTCACCACCCCAGAGAAAAGGAAGATTAAGTTTAGATCAACTTTCAAATTTAAGAAGGTTAGGCTAAATTCTCTTAAGGGGGTTAGCCTTGGTGATGTGCTTATGGTCAAGGAATACCCAAATGTTTTTCCGAAAGAACTACCGGGAATGCCACCCGATAGAGATGTAGAGTTTCTCATCAAACTAAAACCGGGTACTGGACCAATAGCTAAAAGACCATATCATATGGCCGTTGATGAACTGAAAGAGCTCAAGAAGCAACTGGAGGAACACATTCAGAAAGGATTTATTCGTCCAAGTATATCGCCATGGGGAGCACCAATCTTATTTGTTTGTTTACCAATCTTCAAATTGGTGAATTGGTTAATAGGAAGTGCGCGCTAGCACCGCTCTGAGTCTTCTGCAGGATGAGATCCACTTGGTCTTGTGATAGGGGCTTGAGGAGGAAGAAGAGGGGATTTATGAAAAAAAGAATGAATCTCCTTAGGGAGAGAGCCCGGCCCACGGAGTGCCAAGCCAAAACCTGCTCCTTTTAGGGGTCGGTCACAGTTCGGTACAACAGACAGCAAGAACGGAAGCAAAGCCAGCTTTCAGTAGCAATTCTCATTTGAATAAGAGCTTAAAGTAAAGACAGACGTGAGAGCGAAAGTGGAATCCTCCTGCCCCGACTCTAACTCAACCACCAAGAGCGGCAGGAGGGTCCTTTCTTTGTTTGGCGAGTGCTTCCTTTTCAGGTACTTAGCCTCGCGGTTCAAATCCATGATGGGACAGCGATATGGTAACGGAGTAATCACCAGTCAGTTTGATATCATCAACATACAACAACAGAATAACACGTCCTCGAGGACATGTTATAAACGCTCGAAAGAAACCAAACAAGTTCTCCAACAACGGTATCTCTGAACTAGCCTCGCGGTTCAAATCCATGATGGGACAGCGATATGTTAACGGAGTAATCACCAGTCAGTTTGATATCATCAACATACAACAACAGAATAGCACGTCCTCGAGGACATGTTATAAACGCTTGAAAGAAACCAAACAAGTTCTCCAACAACGGTATCTCCGAACTCAACGGCTCCCACGATTCGGAGCGATAGCGAATTCATAAAAGAAAGATCAAACCCAGAGACTAGTCACGGACTACATGGATATAAATGAGCAAACTATCAAAAACAAGTACCCGTTACCCAAGATTAATGAACTGTTTTATCAGGGTACCTCCAAATGAAAGTTAGAGAAATGGATATACCCCAGACTGCATGTGTTACGAGATATGGCTCTTACGAGTACACCGTAATGCCTTTGGTATTAACCAATGCTCCAGCCTATTTCATGAACATGATGAATAAGGTGTTCATGGATTTTCTAGATAAGTTTGTGGTAGTGTTCATAGATGACATTTTAATCTACTCCAAGAGTCACAAGGAACATGA
This sequence comes from Poa annua, assembly GCA_026929855.1. NCBI lineage: Eukaryota > Viridiplantae > Streptophyta > Magnoliopsida > Poales > Poaceae > Poa > Poa annua. The sequence continues at coordinate 159,600,889 of CM049427.1, read as the reverse complement.
AGAGCATTTGCGTCTTGTATTGCAAAGACTACGTGAACATAAGTTGTATGCCAAATACAGCAAGTGTGAGTTTTGGTTAGAACAAGTCGGATTTCTAGGCCATGTTGTGTCCAAGGAAGGTGTAGCGTACCTGCACTTAAAATAAGGCAGATACCTGTGTATAGTGCAAATCCCTGGATCGATTCGTTTGCACACGCAGTTTACGATGTAATATCACAACAAAGTATCAATTTTATTACATCGATGATCCAGACTTACAAAATATTCAATACAAGTTGCATAGCATAAAGCTAGCTATGAAAGAGTATACAGCGGAAATACAATAGCAGTGAGTCTCCATCAACTTCATGTTGCCACAGGCGAAAAGAACAACTCTATTGCAACAACGTGGGTCAGATTCCATTAAAAATGGAGTCTGGCAAGTGACACTATGGTGGACACTTAATGGAATAACTCTATATCCTATATGCATATTTGGCTGGTGGAGTTCAAGGCTATTTTGCATAAAGCCGATTTTTCCTAACTCTTTGGAAAACACTTTTCTTCTATTAGAGACATTCGTGGCATGAAAACCACTGTCTCATTCTACCCTTGTTCACCCATCAAGTTTTATTTTCTGAAGTTGGAATGATGGAATCCTCCGTTGACGTCCGTGATCATCTGCTCAAATTGTCCGTACCGGGGATACGGCTAAGTACTTAGTTTTCCACTCTGCAGAGGTTGTGCACGTTCACCATTGTGCCCATTCAACCCAAACTATCCTTTACACACTTGTAGTGATAAGGAAAAGGAGAAGAATGAGACGAGATCTTTCAGAAGCATTTTCCCTCCCTCTCTGGCTTGACCCGTTCCACCTAACACCCTCTACATCTGCTTGTCAAGCCGGAGAGAGTCCATGCAACATAGTTGATCACGCCAGAGCCCATTGGCAATGGCTGCACTGGAAGAAATCGTCACTCGGAGTTCTTCAGATTCCTCTATTCCCTGGGTTGCCATCCACAAGTGCACATACTCAAGTATACACCATAGAAATGGTCCTGAGTAGCCACTCAACTTTGCCTCCGTATACAACCAATCCACCCAGGAGGTTCTTTCTTAACTTAGTAGAATTTAGATTTTCACAAAACAACATTTTTATAGCATCAATAATTCTACTAAGTATTGCATAGGAGCCAAGACACAGGAATAAGGGATTCTACACAGGTTTAGCATAACAATACTATCCTACACATGCTTATATAAAAAATACACTAAGTAATGCATATAGAAAATAGTAGGAGGTTTATGAGGTGTGCCACTTGCCTTTGAATGAAGTCTTTACTCACAAACTCTTTTCAACGAATTTGGGTCTCTCCGTTCAGTCTAAACAATATAAACAAACAACAATACAACAATCATAAAACAAAACAACACAACACATACAAACAAGTTTCTTAAACTTCTAAGGAAAACATGTCATGCATGATATGCAAATTATTTCTAAGGACTAGAGATGCATGTAATGCCATGAAAATCTTTTAAGTTAATGCAAGGCAAATATGTCAGTCAAAATGACTAAGGACTAAGGTCATAGTTTGGATAGAATACTTTGTTTTATATCATCTTGAAACAAGCACTCTAATGTCTTAGCCATGATGTGCCAAATACTTAGAGAAAAATACTAAGTCTATAAGGTGATCAACAATTATTAACAACTCTTCGTAAATTGGATATTCACTATAGTGAGAGAGACAGACACCCGGCCAGCCACTTAAGTTGTGGAACAGGTCTCATGTACGTGGACATGTAAGGTTAGTCTCCAGGCTGCTTCATCTCACTATGCCGCTAGGATCCAACAAACTTCAAGATGGTAATAACAAGATCAAAAATTGTTTAAGTCTGAAATGGAAGACAAGATTAGGAAAGAGGGAAAAGAAAGAAAGAAAGATGTAGTTGGTTTTCCAGGCTTCATCTCCAGACTTGTAATATTCTCCTTGGTGATGTCTTGATTGAATTCTTGGTAGACTTGAATAATCTTCAGACTTGATGATTTTTGTATCACCTAGGCTGGTCTTGGATTTAACTTAGTCTTCATGAAGTCTCAGAGAAGAAGGGAGAGAAGAAAGAGAGAGGAAGCAAGACTTAGAAAATATTGTTGGTTAATCTTCATGCACTTCTTCTTGATTTTCTTCTAAGTTCTTCTACTCCTTGAAGATACTTCTGAAGTCTTTTTTTGGCTAAGTCCTTCGATGGCCTTCTAGCTCCATGTTGAAAATCCTAAGTGTCTAATACAAAGCACTTTTACCAAAATTCTAAGTAAAATAATCCTAACTTAGAGAAAATAATGAAGAGGTTTTTCTATGAGGTGTATAATAAAATAAGTTATGCATGAAATACACTTTTTAATCACAAGAAACATCATACTAATTTTTGTGATATTTATAAAGTATTCATGAGGCTATAAATGCAATTTAAATAATTTCTATTTTTGGAAAATATAATAAAAGGAATTACATATACATAAAAGTTCTATGAGAATTTAGATTTCATAACATAATTTTCTTACAAATGGTTTTAATATATAGAAGGAATTTAATTAAATTTAGAGTAATTGGATTTAATCATTAATCAAAAATAATGTTTCTATTAAAAGTTATGTCAAAATTATTCAAACTATTCAAATTAAACATATAACTATTAAATCATTCAAATACTACTCAAAAATATTTTATAACAGAGGCATCATATAAAAATATTCCAAAGTTTCTAAAACAATTTTATTTGCAATTTTTGGATTTATAGATTTAAAGTTATGATAAAAATACTCAAATTCACAATTTGAAATTTGAATATTTTAAACTCACTCAAATTTGAATTACGACAGATCTAAAATATTCTACATGTCAAGGGCTTTTCAAAAATATAAAATTTATCAAATTTGGATGAGTGGTTAGAAAGTTATGAACGTTTGAATATGCAGGGGCTTTTCTGCAAATCTGCCAAATTAAAATAAATCGAGAAATTCGTTTTCCACGCCAGCCCTGACTGGACGCTGACGTGGCAGATGACTGTGCGCTGACTAGGTTGAGTGATTCGATCTGGGCCGTTGGATCTAGATCTAAGGGCTCAGATCCGAGGATACCTCTTCGATTAAAAATTCTAATCTAGACCGTTGATGGGATATCGGACGGCTCACCGAGGTTTGATCAGCAGCTGGCGGCGCGACTCGCCGGGGATGGCGACGACGGCGGCGGTGCCGCTCGGGAACGGATGGCGGCGTCGGCCTCGAGCGGCGTATCTCGGTGCGGCGGGGAGACGAGGTCGGAGGCGGCTCGGTGACCGACGAGCGCCGGTTCTTTCCCTCCTCCCATTTGGCTGCAGTGAAGAAGAAAGGGAGGGATCAGGAAGGTGCGCGTCGGCACGGGGGAGAGGATGGATGGGCTCTCGGACAGGGGGCTCGGCTCACCTCGTCAGAATCGATGGAGAGAGGCGGCGGCGGCAGTGCGGCTCCGGCGAGCTATTGCAGCGGCCTGGCGGCGTGTTTTCGTGAGGGGGAAGAGAGGAAAGGGAGAGGAGGGTGCGGGGTTTATATGGGGGAAGAAGAGGGAACAAATCCCGCAAAGAACGCCGCGAATTTGAGCTCGGATCGGAGGAGGATTCGGGGGCGTAATTCTCGGACGGAGGAGGAAGACGCAGTGACGTCAGCGATGACGTCATCAATTTTTCTTTTTCCGTTTTTCTATTTAATTCATATGTTTTGATTTATAACTCCAAATTAAGTCAAATCAATTTCTAAATATTTGTAAAAATAATATCTTTGTGTTAAACCAGTTGTGGGCATGTTTTGAACACTTTTCAAAAATAATAATTTCGAAATATTGATTAAATGCAAAATTGACACTTTATGTTAAATTTAAAACTAGGGTTTAGTTAATTTTATTTTTGGCTAAAATAAATTCTATGAAATACCCACATTCAAATATGTTTTAATATAAGTTATTTAAACCCATTTTCCAATATTAAATTCATTTTTGGCTTTAGTATAGTATTAAATAACATAACTCAACTATTTGAATTGAAGAGGGAATTATAATGTATTCATTTTTAATTCCTATTATTTTGGGCACCATTGGATTTTATATTATTATGAATCATATGAAAACTTCATAACAACATTGGAAAAGATTTTAGATTTAATTCATTTCTTATATAGAATATATATTCATGAAAATCATTTTATGTTTTGAAAATAAATGAATCATTTAAGTTAATGAAATGTTTATTTGGATAGTCAATTAATTATAAACTCTATGAGGTGTTAAAGTTTGTAAAATATTTGTCAATTTAGATATTGAGGTTTTAAGAAAATACAATGGAATAACAAAAAGTTTAACTTGAAACAACTTTTGAAAATAATGTTAAACTGAGATATTTGAAATATTAAACTCTTTCAATATGTTTGAAGTCTTTCCTAGTTGGTTTTCTTATGCATTTAATGTTTATTTTTAATAAAAAACAAAAGTTTTAAATTTTAGTGATGTTTAAACATTACAAAATGTTGGGATGTTACAGAAGGTATAGCGGTGGATCCTGAAAAAGTTTCAGCCGTAACTAATTGGGAGCCGCCAAAGAATGTGGGAGAATTACTGATTTTTCTTGGTCTAGCAGGATACTACCGTAGATTCATTGAAAACTTCTCCAAGATTGCCAAGGCTTTGATGGAATTGTTAAAGAAGGAGAAGAAGTTTGAGTGGACTGAGGCATGTGAAACCAGTTTTCAAGAGTTGAAGAAACGTCTAGTTTCAGCCCCAGTTCTATGCTTACCTGATTTGGAAAAGGAATTCCAAGTCTATTGTGATGCTTCACGCCAAGGCTTGGGAAGTGTATTGATGCAGGAAGGCAGAGTGGCATCTTATGCCTCTAGACAGCTCAAGAAACATGAAGATAATTATCCTACTCATGATCTCGAATTGGCCTGAGTGGTACATGCCCTGAAGACTTGGAGACCCTATATGATGGGAAAAAGATGTGAAGTATTCATTGATCACAAAAGTTTGAACTATATTTTCACTCAGAAGGAATTGAACATGAGACAAAGAAGATGGTTGGAACTTATCAAAGATTATGATCTAAGTCTCCAATATCATCCTGGAAAGGCTAATGTAGTAGCAGATGCCCTGAGCCGTGAAGTGTATGTGAATGGCCTCACAGCAGGAGAAATACCCGAGGATTTATGCAAGGCATTCAAGGACCTCAGATTGGAAGTAGTACCAGAAGGTTTTGTAGCCTCACTAGTAGTACATCCAACTTTGATGGAAAAGATACGCGGTGAAGACCATGAGTGGATTTCATCACCGGCTTACCAAGGACTAAATCGGGTTATGCTTCTATTTGGGTTATTGTTTGCCGTCTAACAAAAATAGCTCACTTTATACCCGTGAAGACCACTTATACAAGTGCAAAGTTAGCTGATATTTACATGAAGAGAATTGTGTGCCTTCATGGCGTTCCGAAGAGTATCGTGTCTGATAGAGGGACCCAGTTCACTTCTCATTTCTGGAAGCAGTTGCATGAATCACTGGGAACCAGATTGGAATTCAGTACGGCTTTTCACCCGCAAACAGATAGTCAGACAGAAAGAGTAAATCAAATTTTAGAGGATATGTTAAGAGCTTGTGCGCTCGATTATGGATCTAGCTGGGATGATAATCTACCTTACATGGAGTTCTCCTACAATAACAGTTACCAATCCAGCATTGAGATGGCACCGTTTGAAGCCTTATATGGAAAGAAATGCACAACCCCATTGTTGTGGAGTCGTGTAGGAGAACGGAGTTTCTTTGGACCTGATATAATCCAGGATGCTGAAGAGAAGGTCAGACTGATTAAGGATACATTGAAGATAGCACAGTCACGCCAAAAAAGCTATGCAGATTCCAAACGTAGAGAAGTCACCAACGAGGTGGGTGATAGAACCTATCTCAGAGTGTCACCACTTTGAGGTGTAAAAAGGTTTGGAATCAAAGGAAAGTTAGCACCTCGATTCATTGGACCATTCAAAATACTTTCTCACAAAGGTGAAGTGGCATATGAGTTAGAACTGCCAGAAGTTCTGTCTGGTGTTCATAATGTGTTCCATGTCAGTCAGGTGAAGAAATGTCTTCCGAGATGATGGGAGTTCCTTTAAAGGATACCGTACCCCTCGAGGGAGTACAATTGGAGAGTGACGTGACCTATGAAGAGAAGCCCATCAAGATATTGCAGACAGCAGAAAGAGTCAACCGTACCAAAACCATCAAGTTTTGCAAAGTTCAGTGGAATCATCACACCGAGGCAGAAGCCACATGGGAACGAGAAGATGATCTTCGAGAAGACCATCCTCACCTATTTGCTGACCTTTCCGAAGCTCGAGGGCGAGCTTCCTCTTAAGAGGGTTAGTCTGTAACATCCCAAATTTCTCAAAAATTTAAAACTTTGCATTCATACATCATGCATCATATAAGTATTGCATATGAATCATAAAAGGAGTAATTTAAAGTTATTTATTAGTTTGAATAATTTTGAAATCCATAACAGAGGTGAAATTGAACTCCATATAATATTTCCTTTTATTTGGTTATTTATTTATCAAGAATACTTCTATAATTTCAATAACCTTTCCAAAACATATTTTTATGATTTTTTCTGAAATATTTTGAATGAGTTTAAAAATCATTTTTAAAAACAAAAATTATTTTGAGAAAAGAAAAACACAAAAACCAGCCGGCCCATCGCTATCTGCCGCACGCGCTAAGAAACGGCCCAGCAACAGCCCAGTAGCCCGCGCCCCCTCTCCTCTCACGCTGACGGGTGGGACCCACCTGTTAGGTGGATCTTCCACCTCCAGACGCGAATCCCGCACGGATTTCTCGCCGAGCCGGAGCGAAATCGACTCAAAAAATCGCGGGATTTGTTTCCCTTCGCCACCCCATATATACCTCCACCCCACCGCAACTCCCCGCGCCCAAAACCCTAACTTATACGCCCCCAGGCCTCTCGAAAAGCGAATTCCGCCGCCGCTTGCCGCCGGTAAGATACGTCGACTCCGGCGACATCTGCGCTCCCCGAGCCCTCCTTTCCCTCTAGTTCTTCTTCTTTTAACCATGCGCACCTCCGTGACATCAATTTTTCTTTGTTACCACGGCCGAACGTCATCTCCGTCCGCAGCCGAAGGACTCCGCCGCCGTCTCCATCTCTGGCGAGGTTTCCCCGGCAAACAGCGACGCCCCGAGGACCAACGCCTCGCCACAGACGCCGCCTCGACGCCCTCTACGTCTCGGAAGACTCGTTCGTCCCGTAGACATCTGGGACGCGAGCGCACGCATTGGCGGCCGTGGCGCCGCCGCGGTCGGGAGGATCTGCGGCGACTGCGCCGCCCGCGTTTGTTTCTCGTTTACGGACCGTTGGATCTAGATTCAACGGATCTAGATCGATTAAATCTCGCACGTTCATTTTTAATTAGATCGGACGGCTCGCACTGGCAACCCGCACGAAGCAGTACGAGCCAATCAGCGAGCGCCGCGTGGCCAATTTAATTTTCTATTTTGCAGGAATTTTATAAATAAAACAGAAAATATGCAAAACTTAGAAAATTCATAACTTTTGATCTGTAAGTCCAAATTTGATAATAATTTTATATCCACGGATAGCCGTGCTAGTGTAGTTTATTTCTAAATCATTTGTTTTTTCTTGTGATAACTTTTAATTCGTGTAAATTCCAGAGGATTATTTCGGCTAATTAAATTCATAACTTAAATAATAAAAATGCGTTTCTAATAAATTTAATTGTTTTGTAATATTGCCCTCTGTCCAGAGAGATCAAAATGACTTTTATTTGAAAACTTTCATAAAACAATAAAAGTTGTAGTTGTAGAATTCTAAATTTTGCTATACTGTTTTCAATTATTTAATTGATAATTAAAATAAGAAATTCCTGAAAATTGCATTTCATGCATTCAATAACAGAAAGTAAAAATGTTAATAAGTGTGTCTTGTTATACTCATAGACTATCATGCATGCATACATGTTTATGTTTTGGTGTATTTAGTGTTATGTGTGTATTTATTTTATGTATGGCTTGTGCTAGATTGTGAAGAGGAAGGATTTTCTTGTGACTGTTATTCTTGTTGTGCTTGGTCCTCCTGTTACCAAGGCAAGTGACATTCATAAACTACCCAATATTTTCTATATGCATTAGTAGTATATTTTAAGTAGTATGCATGATAGGAATTTTTGGACTATTTTAATTATGCTAAGTTAGTTTTATACTTTGCAAAATTCCTAGTAGTGTGTAGCAGCCCTTTACCATGCAGCCATTTAAAAGTTTTATTAGATGCTTAGCAATGCTATAAAAATTGTTTACATGCCATGTTATGGAAATATTTCAGTGTTAAACTTAAAATGCACACTTGGGTGGATTGGATGGTATGGTTTATGTTGAGTGGCTATTTGGGACTACGCTTGTGGTTGTCGTCGCCTAGGATGAATGTCTATTCTACTTAGGGCCATGAGCATGGTGGTTGTCACTCAAAAGTGCACTTGTGGACGGCCACCCGGGAACAAAGAGATTACGAAGTCCCTCCAAGTTTAGATGCTTCCCGTGCAGCCTTTTGACAATGGGCTATGTCTAGAATGATTAAGTTGTGGGAGTTCAACCTGTCAGATTGACAAGGAGATGTAGAGTTGGTAGGTGGAACGGGTCTTGCTAGTATGGTTGAATTCTCCTTCTAAAAGTTCTTGTCTCAATTCTCTCCTTTCCTTAATGCAGTCCGCTTGTATAGGATGTTTGGTTTAATTGAGTCTAAAGGTGAAAGTGCACAACCTCTGCAGAGTCGACAATCTGAGTACTTAGCCGTGTCCCCGGTGATGGACTACTTCGAGCAACTGGACAAGGATGGACGGAAGAATCTCAACACCGTTTTCATGAAGTTAAATTTGACTAAGGAAATAATTGTTTGTGCACTTGGGCTTCATCCCTTGGTGCCAAATCTTTGAGAAACAAAGTGTTTTAAAAAAGATAGGGGAAAACTTGCTTTCCGCAAAATAGCCTACAACTCCACCAAGCCAAATATGCATATAGAATTAGACTTGTCGTATTACATCCACCATAGTCACTTGCCAATACTTCATTGTATTGACCTCCTTCGGGGGCTGCATATTCAAATGTGCAGGTACTTCAGATGAAGAATAAGTTTGGACTCGAGTCTACACCCAACATGTCTGCCTGTGGCGCATGCTTGAAGATGAAGCTCATTACTATTTGATTTTGTTGTGAACTCTGAATATTTTAGCTAGTCTTCATGGCTATGCACCTTGTAATAAAGCTATACTTAGCTATTTTTCGACCTCGTTGTAGTATTATGATACTTCTGCAATGATACTTTATATTTTATATTGTGGTGCTGGCAGTGATCTAGGGACTAGCACTTAACACAGGTGTTCCATCTTTATATAAAAGATGGGGCGCTACATTTGGTAAGTAAATTTCATGTTTGTGGATTTTGACCTTTGCTTTTGCCCTCTCTTGTCCTATGTTTTCTTACTTGGTTTTTTTGTAGGCGGAGCTCAGGGGGTGATCAGCAAGACGATCGTTGAAAAGGTCCAAGCGATCTATGGAGTCACTCGCCGGCTGTACTCTGGATGTGCTGAGATGATCAAGATGACGTCGCCGGCTGAGAATCTTCCGCTGAGCTTGCCGGATTTCCTGGCTGCTACTTCAACTGTGCCGGCTCTTATGCAGCGCTGGAAGGCGCCCTCGTGTCGCAAAGGTGCCATCCGGGTCCTGGCGCTTGCCAAGGATTACTATCCCAATGTGGACCCGGTAATGCTTTCCAAGGGCTTCCCCGAGTTCCAGGCTGATGGGACGCGGTACACCGCGAAGAAATTCGCGAGGCTTGTGAAGTCCATTCGGCTTCCAGCTTGCCGCATCTTGGATGGGCTCACGCTGACGGATCTCAAGGCTACTTATGATGAAGACAACAAGGCCGTCGAGGAAAAGCCGGTCAAGCCGTTTGACCTATGGAAGTCGACTGAGTAAGCTCCACAACTTTTCACACCTGTTATGACGGGTGCTGCCCCTTCGAGCTCTACTCATGTGGTTCCGGCTCCTTCTCGTCCTTCTGACCTAGACAGCTTTCAAGCTTTGGCCTCCATTATCCAGCAGAAGCCATCTGTGAGAAGGATCTTGGGCAAGGTTCTGTGATCAAGACTTCTTGAGAAGCATCTGAAACACTAATTGTTGTGCCGGCTCTCAAGCTTTTGAGTTGGAATTTCTCTGAAAAACAATCTTTTGGCCTGTAATAGGTTTGATGATACTTATGCTACATCATGCCTTGTGGCTTGCCTTTATATGATGCTGAAGGACATGCTTATGTATATGATCTATTTTTTCTAAGTATGCAAGTGTTTGGTTTTGATGACCCTTTTGGTTTCCTTAGCTTTCTACATAGCCGGCTTTCTTCTGACCTTTTTCATGCATAAAACTCTAGGTCAATTAGGGTCTGCTAAGTCCCCATGCGTAACATAGTCAGATTGAAAGCCGGATTTTTAGCATCTGGTTATAGTGGCGTCAGTGCCGGGTTAGAATAGCATCAAGCTAGCAGGCAAGTGTAAGCAAGAATATTGTGGCGTTTTTGCCGGGTCTTGAGTCTTTAACTTGCAACTGATAATTAGCAAGCCCCAAGACCCCTTGTTATATGACGGATTAGAATCTGAAAACATTGTGGCGTCTCTACCGGGTCTTGTGTTTTCAACTTATGAGTCTTGGTCGGTAAGCCCCCAAGACTCCTTATGGTATGAACAATGAGGATCTGACAACTGTGGCGTCTCTGCCGGATCTTGAGTTTTCAACTTATAACTCTTGGTTAGTAAGCCCCCAAGACCCCTTGTGGTTTGATAAATAAGGATCTAAAACAACAAACTCTTTTCTTCAGAGAAGTTTCTCTTTTATTTATCATAAGATATGTACATAGCTCGCAAGCTGCCTCATTTAAAACCTTCCAGTCCTCTTAGGTACCCTGTTAAGGAAAAGAGCGCGTCTGAAACCCGCTGCTTTCAGACAGGTCTCATCCGGGTCTGAACCCCTCTCATCCGGGTCTCATTCTGTCTATGTGTAATATGGCCTAAGCCATGATATAGTCCAGTGATTGTCATTTTCTGTCATTGAGTATCTCGTGTGATATGTGTTGTTTCCTGTCAGCTTGGTTTCTTCTTTGAGATCCACCAAGTACTAGGATCCATTGTGTAAGTTTCTGCTTATCACGAAATGTCCTTCCCACGGGGGAGCAAGCTTATGAAAGTCGGCTCTGTTCTGAGCTAGTCTTAGGACCAAGTCCCCTTCCTGGAAAGTCCTTGATCTAACCCGACGACTATGGTACCGCCGTAGGTCTTGCTGATATATAGCTGATCTTGCCAAGGCTAGTTCTCTTGCCTTCTCGAGCATGTCCACTGAGTTCTGCCGGGGTTGCTCGTTTTGTGTCTCCACATAATTTGCAACTCTCTGAGAATCATGAAGGATGTCACTAGGTAACACGGCTTTTGCAACTCTCTGACCTGTTTGGGGTTGTGTTGATTCTCCAAACCACTGATGGCAGTTCCTCTTCCCAGGCTCCGGCTGCCCTAATGAATGGTTTTACACCTCTGAGTAGCTCTTAGTTTGTTCTTTCCACTTGACCGTTTGATTGGGGATGTGAGACCAAAGCAAGATCAAGCCGGATCCTGTTGTCTCCGCAGAATTTCTGCATCTCTCCAAGTGAAAAGTTAGTCCCGTTGTCTGTGATGATACTGTGAGGGTACCAGAATCTGCATATGATTTTCATACCCCATACTACGAAAGGCAATGTAATTGGGATGGTCCTTAAATCCTGAGCCGGCATATGAATCTGCCTTGCATATCTCTGACATCCATTGCAAATCCGGGCTATGTTCTCCGCGTCTGCCAAAGCTGTCAGCCAGAAGAAACCGTATCTGTACGCCTTGGCTACCATTGATCTTGTTGATGCATGATGTTCGCAGTCTCCTGAGTGGATCTCCTGTAAGATTTTCCAGCCTTCCTCTGGTGAGACACATCGTAAGAAAACTCCTGACGTGCTCCTCTTGTGTAACTCGCCGTTGATTATGACGTACGCCTTACCCCGGCGCACAATTTGTCTTGCCAGAACTTCGTCTTGCGGTAGCTCTTCTCTCAGCAGATAAGCCAGATACGGCTCTGTCTATGGCGGGGTTTTGTGTAAGGTGGCAACTAACTAAGATTCTGGGTCATCTGTGACTGTGAGCTCTTCTTCTGTTGGAAGCTTGATCGATGGGTGATATATCTCGCCTTTGAACACATTGGGTGGTACCGGGTCTAGTCTAGAGCCGATTCTTGATAAGGCATCAGCTGCTTCATTTTTTCTTCTATCGATGTGCTCCACCTGGTACCCGGAAAAGAACCCGACTGTCTTGTCAACTTCTCTTCTGTATGCTGCCATATTGGCGTCCTTTCGATCCCAAGTCCCCGATACTTGCTGGGCAACTAGGTCCGAGTCACCATAGCACATGATCCTTTTGATTTTCATCTCCTTGGCGACTCTCAGGCCGTGTAGCAAAGCTTCGTACTCGACGATATTGTTTGTGCATGGTTCAAAGTGTATCTGTAAAGCGTAACTCAGCTTGTGTCCTTTTTGCGAAGTTAAAACGACGCCGGCTCCTGAACCTCCGAATAGCATGGACTCGTCAAAATGCATGACCCAGTGCTTGATACTTGGTGCAGGAGGTAAGGGGTCAAACTTAGTCTAGTCGTTGATGAAGTCCGCTAAAGCTTGAGACTTGATTGTTGTCCTTGGCTCATAGTTGATGTGGTAAGGCGCCATCTCGATGATCCACTTTGCTACTCTACATTTTGCCTCTCTGTTTCTGATTATTTCTTCTAAGGGAGTTGCGCTCACCACTGTTATGGGATGTTCCTGGAAGTAGTGGGGCATTTTACGGCTTGCCATGAAGACTCCAAAGACCAACTTCTGCCACTGTGGGTATCTTTGCTTTGACTCGGTCAGGGCCTCGCTGACATAGTAAACCGGCCTCTGAACTGGGTATTCTTTTCCTTCCTCTTTCCTTTCTACGACAACCATGGCGCTGACGACTCGTGAATTGACAGAGACATATAACAACATTGGTTCCTTGCTTGTGGGATCCGCTAAGACTGGTGCCGTGGACAGTGTTTTCTTCAAATCTTCAAAGGCGTCATCAGCTTCCTGGTCCCATACGAAATTGTTTGACTTCTTCAACAGCTTGTATAGTAGAAGTGCTTTCTCTCCCATCCTTGCTATGAACCGTCTTAGGGTTGTGATGCAACCCGTAAACTTCTGCCCGTCGTTTACGGACTCCGGCTTCTTAAGGTTCATGATTGCCTTAATTTTGGCCGGGTTTTCCTCTATTCCTCTTTCTGATACTATGAAACCCAGCAGCATGCCTGCTAGAACCCCGAACACACACTTCGTCGGGTTTAGCTTCATATGATACTTGCGGAGGTTGGTGAAGGTCTCCTTCAGGTCATCTAGTAGTGACCCGGCTTTCTATGACTTGATCACGACATCATCAACGTAAGCGTGAACGTTGCGCCCGATCTGATTCTCAAGACACTTCTGGATGCACCTCTGGTACGTTGCCCCTGCGTTCTTAAGGCCGAACGACATTTTCTTGTAACAAAAAGCTCCAAAAGGTGTGATGAACGAAGTCTTCTCTTGGTCTTCCACGTTGAGCTTGATCTGATGATACATGGAATAAACATCCAGGAAACATAGCAACTCGCTGCCGGCTGTGGCATCAATTATCTGGTCTATCCGAGGCAGCGCAAAAGGATCCTTCGGACAGACTTTGTTCAAACTTATGTAATTAACACACATCCTCCATTCTCCGTTGTTCTCCAACACGAGGACCGGGTTAGCTAGCCACTTCGGGTGATACACTTCCATGATGAAGCCGGCCGCTAGAAGGCGGCCATCTCTTCTCCGATAATCTTTTTCCTGTCTGCATTGAAACGACGCAAACCTTGCTTTACTGGTTTTGCTGCTGGATCAACATGTAAGCTGTGCTCGGCGAGTTTGCTCGGGACACCCGGCATGTCTGAGGGGGACCATGCAATGATATCCCGATGCTCACGGATGAACTCGACGAGCGCGCTTTCTTATTTCGGGTCCATGCGAGACCCGATCGAGAAGTGTTTGGAGGAATCTCCTTCCACGAAATCAACCATCTTGGTGTCTTGGGCAGATTTGAACTTTTTCTTCTCTTCTTCATGAGCCGGTTTATCCAACACACGCTTGTCAGCCGGGTCTACCTGAGACTTGTAGTACCTCAGCTCTTCTTCTGAACAAGCCTGATCTGCCATGATGGCATCACCTCGGTCACACTCGATTTCCATGTCTTTGCTTCCTTCAACAGTGATGGTTTCCTGGGGACTCGGTATCTTCAATTTGAGGTAAACATAACACGGTCTCGCCATGAACTTGGCGTAAGCCGGTCTTCCGAATAAAGCGTGATACATGCTTTTTAAATCTACATCCTTGAATGACAGGTACTCTGATCTCTATTACGCCTTGCTTACTCCGAAGGCTACCTCCAAACTGATTTTACCAATCGGGTGAGCCGACTTTTCTGGTACTATGCCGTGAAAGATTGTTGATGTCGGTGTTAGCTGGCTCTCTGATAGGCCCATCCTTTGGAATGTGTCCAGGTATAAGATGTTGATACTGCTTCCTCCGTCCATCAGGACCTTGTTCAGACGGAACCCATCAAACTGAGGCGCAACCACTAAAGCTAGGAGACCCAGGTGTTCTATCCCTTCTGGGTGATCTTCTCAACTCCACGTGACTGGTTGTTCTGACCACCTCAAATATCTTGGGATGGTTGTTGATACGGCATTGACCTCTCTTTCCTTCAACTTTTGCTCTCTTCTGGATGTGCTAGTGGTAAACACATGATACTGACCCTTACTGTGAAGCTCTTTCGGGGTGTGTTGATAACCTTCTCCATGGTTTGGACCTGACCCGGCATTGCTGTTTGGCGGTCCCTGTGACCCGGACCCTTGATCTTGATTGGCCGGGTTACCATTATTGTCGTGGTTTCCATGGTTACCACTGTTCCCATTGTTTCCGTTGAAGTTGCCTTGGTTCTGCTCTAAAGACTGCTCGTGTCTCCTCCATGCTCTCATGTCAGCACATTGTGCTAATGTGTGACTTGCTGGTTTGCCATTCTTGGCATGCCTAGGGCACGTCATATTGTATATCTCGCTGATGTTTGGCCCTCTCGCAGGACCTCCTCTCATATTTCCGCCGGGTCTCGGTCCTCTTTAACCTGTGGCTTGGGTGGCTCCCACAAACTCTGAATTTCCCTCCTCATATGGTCTTTTTTTGTTGTTTTGATTTCCGTTGTTCTGATTCGGCGCCGGGTTATGTGTTGCCCACTCTTTTATCTATTGCCGCATACTTTGTTCTTTTGATGTTCTTCCGTCTCGCCCACTCTTTTATCTATTGCCGCATAGTTGTATGCAATTGAAACTACTTCACCTATGGTGATGTCCTGGTGAACCGGATCTTCCCTCATACGTCCGAGTTTGTGCGTCAAAGAATCAAAGGCACAGTTCTTCTCCATCGTTGCTATTGCCGTGTTAGCCAAATTATTTATTGATGACTGTAAGATTTATGTGATCCGGGCTACCCATTGCCTTGCTGACTCGGTCTTCCTCATGACACACCGATTGAGGTCCGCCTCAGTGTATTGTTTCTTGCATGTCCCGGCAAAATTTGTGATGAATGCCGTCTTGAGTTCCTCCCATGAGTGGATGATGTTAGTCGGAAGCCGGTCAAGCCAGATCTTAGGTGCTCCTTCTGGCATCATCAGATATAGGTATCGCGCACTCAGTTTTGCTGTTGCGTTCTTCATGTCCATGGCCGTACTATAGCCACTCAACCACATCTTCGGGTTCACGTTTGGTTCATAGTTGACAATTTTGCTTGGCTCTTTTGATTTTTTTTGGGAAAGGTTCTGATCTGATTGCATCTGATAAACACTTGTTCCACGTCAGGTTTGCTTACGAGCCTCCTCCCTGACCCGGCGGAGGCGAATTATCGACGGGTATAGGTTAAGCCATAACCCCAACTCCGACTCCGGCTTCTGGTGCGGTAACTCCGGCTGCCGCGCGTCTTGCTCTCGAACTGTCTACTATGGATTGGGCAGCAAAGGCGGCAGGCGCGGCCACCCACCATGGTGCGGGAGCCTGCTCCTGTGGCTACAGTTGTGGTTTTTGTACTTATAGTTGCGGGGCTGGCCGGTTTACCGGTCCCAATCTGTTTTCAACTGATCTTGCAGCTGTCGGCTCTGCGTGCCGGGTTCTGGTACGGCTCCTAACAGGCTTTTAGCTGAAAGCTTGTGAACCTTGTGGGTTATTATTCTGCTGAACCACGACAGTATTTAGTAGATCTACATCTCTTCTTGCTTCTAAGCCGGCCGGTGAGTTGTCGAAGGGTATTTGCTCTAGGGCGTTTGTTGCTGCAAAAATATTGTCAACTGGATTATTGTAATGACCCGGAGAAGGATCAAACCTGGGTGGAGGTGGTGGTAGTTGATCAGCGATTGCTGCTCTGGCTCTGGCCGAACTTCTTGTAGGAACTCCTGGTAACCCGGCCGGAGGCGCGCCTGCCCCTGGCGCCGGGTTTACCGTTGCTACTGGTACTGGTGTTGGCGCCGCGTTTGGTGTTGTCTGGTACTCCAAAGCCCGAGGTGCTATGGTATTGGTCCCGTTTGGTAGGTGAAGCCGGCTTCCGCGTCTCCTGTTTTGGACTGCAGTTAGCTTATCCCTTCTTCTCTGGAGGGTGCTTCTTTCTTCAGCAGGCTCTGCTCTTGCTGAATCACCAACCTCTCTATATCTTATATGCGCCGGATCTCGTCTGCACGCTCTTGATTTTCCCTTGCCACTGCCTGCCTCAGATCTTTTACTCTCTTATCATAGTTGTGCTATTGTTTGTTATGGCTCCCTGATGCTGCGCCGGGCTTGCTGATGTCCCGGCGAGCACGTGTTGATGCAAAGGCGGAGGTCTAACCATGTTGACCGGGTTTAATGCTAGTAGTGGTGTTTTTGCTAATATCGGGTTTCCGAGGGCGATCCCTGCGGCTGGTGTCTGCGCCTGTGCCAAAGAACTGAAAGTACGTAAAACTCCTCCGATAATTGATTGGGTGGTGCATAATTTGCCGCTGGCGCGACTTGGTGCTGATCCCAATTGTCTCTGTTCTTCCTTGCCAATACTTCGGCGCTTGTCTCGTCGCTTACGGAAGCCGATCCTCCGTCTGCTGGGGATGCCCGGGTAACAACATGAACCGTCATGTGACGTACGGGTCCCAACGGTGCCGGGTAATCTTCATCTTCAAGCCCATCTCCATAACGCTCCTGGAACAAAGGTAAGATTGATTCTGTATCTGTATCCAGATCGGACATACAGGTGGGGGTGACGATGGAAACCTGCATGACCCGGATCGCCGACTCTCCCTCTTCTGTGGTGGTTTCAAATTCTGGTGATCCAACTGACTCTTCTTCGTCCGTCTGGGCCATCGTGGTTGATCCGGACTATGATTCAAACTCCAACTCATACTTTTCTTTGCCGGCTCCGCTAGGTCGGATCACACCGACGAAAACATCGATCTGCCCAAAGATGAGCATAGATCCGGTTTCCAAGAAATCTACTTCTTCTGTCCAACCGGAGTCGTCCATGATCCGCTCCCCTCCTGGGAGCGTGTGGATCTGGCCGATAGCTAGGTTTTCCATACCTCGCCGGGCTTCTCCTGAAAACGTGATGCTCTTGGCCGCAGGCCCCACGGTGGGCGCCAACTGTCGTGGGATTGTCACGACATATGTTTCCGTGTGGAAACTTGAGATGAGGGGCATGGCGGCTTCCGACATCAGGAGCTTGTCTAGCGTGGTGTGGGGAAACAAAGGTTTACCCAGGTTCGGCCCCTCGTCTTGAGGTAAAGACCTACTTCCTGCTTTGGCTTTATTGATTAGGGTTTCAAAACTCGGCGCCTTATCTTACGGGTCTCGAGATTACAATGATGTCTCTCCTATGACTTGTGTCGATTGAACTTACATCTTTAGGAATCAGGAGACCCCCTTATATAGGCGGCGGGTCTCGCTGGAGGTACAAGTCCGGGTCCGGGTTCCTATCATACCCGGACTCTACTCTAAGTCCTCTAAGCCTCTTATTTCCTTTGCAAGACTCTGTCTTGTACTTGGTCTCCAGCGTTCTGGATCCTTCTTGCTTGCGGGACAAGGCACACGTTGCGCACCGGCTTACCTGCTACCCGTCCCATGTCTTTATGCTTGATCTTGCACAGGCTCTTGCCAGGCCGGCTTATCTTCTATGCCGGTGGGCTTACCGGGTTATGATCCCCCAACACCCCCTGTGCTCTCTATCTTTGTGGTTAAGCCCTCACCAGCACTTTTTCCATCACCAACAAGTCCCTGCCTTTTTGCAGGAACAACCCTAACACTAAATTGCTAATAACTTTTATTTAGTAACTCCAAATTAAATAATCTTTGTATGTTTATTTATCAGAAAAATGCAATGAACATTAATATGCCATATTATGCCATGTTGCATCCTTTATTTTTCAATTGCTTAGCGTAATTTTTTAGTTGCGCCTAAATAATTAAAAATGGAATATGTGGGGTAATTAATATATGTAATGCCCTATTCCATTTAATTTGACTGGATCATCTATGCCATGTCTTGCCATGTTAATGAACATTTTACATTGATGTCTAGATAAATAACTAGAACCTAAATATTAATTGTCGGAATCCCAGTTCCGCTTAATTTGGATTAAGTGCATCTCCTATTGCATATTGCCATGTCATGCATCATCTCATGATCATGCTGGATCTTTTACCGTAGTTGTAAGATGCATCTTTTATGCTTTCCAATGTTTGTTGCTTCTTCGCGGATAAGACGTTGAGATGTGTGAGCAACGACAAGATCTTCTTCCATGCGGGATTCCAGGCAAGCGTTTCCCCTTTGATCACCTATGCATGCCTTTTGCCTCTATTGCTAGCCTTGTGATACGATGCTTGTGTCTCGATCCTATTCCATGTTTACCTTGCAGCCATGATATAGCCCCCCACCTCCACATCCCATTAATTGTTGTTTGTTTACTTGTTGGCCTGCGAGTCATAGCGCATGCTTAGAGTTGGTTAAGCGAGTCGTATGTTGGTTTTATATTTCACATGCTTAGTACTATAGATTGTTCTACCTTAATAAAATATTGTCAGATGTTGGGTATTATAAATAAATGTTAAGGCACCGGAGGAAGGCCTTGCAAGGTGCTTTGTTCTGCTAAGTGTCGACCTAGGAACTGAGATTTTGTCCTCGAATCCAAGTACGAGCGCACTAACCACTTGTGGGAGGCCCTATGGAGCCCCCCGCGGCTTCGATCTAATCCGCTTCTTATCCGGGGCGTGATACGTCCAAAACGTATCTACTTTCCCGAACAATTTTGATTTTGTTTTACCTCTAATCTGTGTGTTTTGAATGCAACTAACATGGACTAACGCTGTTTTCAGCAGAATTACCCAGGTGTCTTCTTTTTGTGCAGAAATGTCAAATTTATGGAGAAAGCCCGAAAAACACCTGGAAGTCGTTTTCTATCCGGAAGGGACCAGGAACCACGAATAACAAACGGGGAAGAGCCACGAGGGCTCCACACCACCTCCTGGCGCGGCTGGCTCCTGGCCGCGCCAGCAGGGGGTGGGACCACCTCGGTCGCCTCCTCGCGACCCCCTCACGGCTACTTAACCCTCCTGACCTAAAAACCCACGGGGGGTATCCACTTTTCCAGAGAACATCTCTGTACGCCGCCGCCATCGCGAACCCTAGTTGGGGGACCAGAAGTCTCTGTTCCGGCACCCTGCCGGGAGGAGGAATCAAGGGGATCATCGCCATCGTCATCGCCTCTCCATCAACCATCCATGTTTCCCCCATCCATGAGTGAATAATCCACCGTTTTAGGCTTGAGTGGATGGTAGGGATTGGATGAGATCATTTATGTAATAGCTGTAATATCGTTAGGGCATGGTGCCTAATATCCGTTATCTGTGTTTTACGTCATTGTTGCAACTTGTTATGCTTAATGCTTGACACTAGGGCCGAGTGCCATGATTTCTATGAACATGTTATTGTATCATGAGAATAATTATTGTTTTAAATCATATCTATGAGTTGTATACACATATTATTGTCCGGAACCGATGGCCCCAAAGTGACAGCAATTGGGATAACCGGAGGGAATGGCTATGATGTGAGGATAACATGTGTTCACATAATGTTAATGCTTTGCTCCGCTACTTTATTAAAAGGAGTACCTTAATTGCCAGTAGTTTCCCTAGAGGCTCCGCTGCAAACGGGCTGGCGGGACAAAAGATGTTGTGCAAGTTTCTTATTGCGAGCACGCACAACTAAATTGTAATACATGCTTATGATTAGTTAATACTTGGATGTTTTATATTATTTATCTGCAAATGCCTATGCTATGATATTACATAAATTATCTTATCCATGCAACGCCCGTACATCTGTCCCTATGCCTACAGTATTTTAATCCTGTTGTCTACCGTAATCACAATCTCTGTTTTTATTCTACTGCTGCTCTTATTTCACTACTTTCACTGCTAGAAAACTGTTGCTATTGATAATCTGTCTCGAGCAAGTCTACTCACAGGTGCAGCTGATCTGACAAATCATCTGTTAAAGCTTATAAATATTCTTTGGCTCCCCTTGTGTCGAATCAATAAATTTGTGTTTTACTTCCTTCGAAGACTGTTGCGATCCCCTATACTTGTGGGTCATCAAGACTATTTCCTGGCGCCATTGCCGGGGAGCATAGCTTTATTTGTAAGCCCACCTGAGTGTGATATTGTTTTCTGGAATTTATTCATCATGGGAAGAAATACTGTTAAGAAGTTTCCCATCGTGCCATCCACAACAAGAAATGGTACAACTATGAATTTCGCTGCTGCTCTTGATTCTCCGTCTTTGTTAAGTAAGCTTGTTACACCACCAGAACCTGCACGTTCTGTTACTACTACTGAATCTGAAATTACTTATGATGATGCTTCTACTGTTCTTGATGAAACTGGTTCATTAGGTCCCTTTTTATATGCTACCATTGCTAAATCTAAACAAATTGAAAATGCTGAAATTCCAAATGAAAATGCCGAAAGACCTATTAATTCACCTGAATATACACGTGATACTTATGATGAGCGTAATGATATGTATGTGGATCTTGATGATGCTCTTGTTGAAGAAATTAATGCTATTAAAGATGCTAGTGCTATTGAAAAACGTGCTATTAGATATAAATTATATCCTTATGCTAAATTTGCTACATCTCCTATAAAAATTAAAGATAAAGTTTATGATTTCTCTCCTGATTTGGCTCACATATCTATTGCTGAAAGAGAACCTTTCTGTGGAACAGAAAATGAAAGTGCTGTAGAACACATGAATATATTGTCTGATTTAACTGGAATATTTGCCGAGGACATTAAACGACGCACTTACTTTGTTTGCTAAAATATTTCCTTTCTCATTAAAAGGAGAAGCTAAAACTTGGTATAATAATTTGTCTCCTGATCCATCATTAGTTCTAAGGGTTTGCTTGATGCTTTCTTTCAAAAATATTTTCCTGCTAGTGCTCAACATAATGCTTTGTTAAGAATCTATAATTTTAATCAAGATGAAGATGAGAAATTGCCTAAAGCTTGGACACGCTTTTGTTCCATATTAAGGGGACAGCCGAACCATGATTTGGAGAAAAATGATCTACTTGATATATTTTATAGTCAACTAAACGCTGAATCTAGGACATAACTGGATAGTTTTGCTAGTTGTGTTTTCAGGAAAAGGACTCCCGAAGAAGCTGAAGAATAGTTAGCCATGATATGCAAGAATAATGATGATTTGGATATTCCTGAACCAACTCCAACACCACCACCAACACGAAAGAAGAGGGGTATGATTGAATTAAATGAAGAAACAATGAAGAAGCTAAAAAGATCTCTTAAGGAGAGTGATATTAAATCTAAAGATGTGAAGTATTTACCCATTAAACACTTTCATATGGTTCAAACTCAAATAGATCAACTCACTAAAGTGCAAACAAAATTGCTAGCGAATGCCTCTATAGCTAAAGAAAAACTTGTTTGTGAAGTAACAACTAGAGGTGGTAAATCTACTCAAGATCCTTTATGTCCTGCAGGACATTATACAATAATTGAACAAGATGCTCAATGAGTTAATGACCCTAGTACTCCTTCTAGATAAAAGAAAAAGAAACATAAAACTGTTGTAGAATCCTCTGAACCTGTTAATGATCCTAATAGTGTATCTGTTTCCGATGCTGAAACTGAAAGTGGTAATGAACACAACAATGATAATGCTAATAACAATGATAATGATAAAAATTCCAATTCGGATATAGAAGAAATAGAAGAGGAACCTATAAAACATGCTAAAAATAAAAAGTACACTAAACAAGATTTTATTGCTAAGAAACATTGTAATGAAAGAGAACCTTGGGTCCGAAAACCAATGCCTTTTCATGCTAAGAAACTTAAAACTAAAGAGGAAGAACATTATAATAGATTATGTGATTAGATGAAACCATTGTTCTTGCAAATTCATTTGACTGATGCTATTAAGTTGCCTCCTTATTCTAAATATATAAAAGATATTGTGACTAACAAAAGGAAAATTACTAATGAGGAAATACGTACTATGCTTGCTAATTACTCTTTTAATGGCAAGGTTCCAAAGAAGCTGGGTGACCCAGGTATACAAACTATTCCTTGCTTTATTAAAAATAATTATGTTAAAACTGCTCTATGTGATTTGGGAGCTGAAGTAAGTGTTATGCCTTTCTCTCTTTACAAGAGACTTTTCCATGATAAATTGATACCTACTGATATATCTTTGCGAATGGTTGTTAAATCTACTGTTGGTCCTGTTGGAATTTGTGAGGACGTTCCTGGTCAAATAACTACCAATTGTTTAATTATGACTGACTTTGTTGTTCATGAAATGCCTGAACATGATAATATGTCTATTATTCTTGGAAGACCTTTTCTAAATACTACAGGGGCTGGTATTGATTGCAATAAAGAAAAAGTCACTTTTAATTTTCATGACAAGGAGCATACTATTTATTTTCCCAAGAAAGTTGATAAAATGCCTGGAGTTAATACAATTACCAATATGAGGTCCATTAGTGGGATTGATTGCCCATATAAAGAAGAATATAAAACTCTCATGATTGGATCCATACCAATTCAATATAAAGTAACATGAGTGTCGCATATGGTTTAAATATTTTATGTCATATAAATTTCATTTGGTGGCAAGACCTGATAAACCTTGTTAACAAAGGCATTTTAAATGCATAAAGAGACTAAACAATTTTCTTTCTCTCATTCTTGTTTTACCTACTGTAATGTTATTTAGTTTGCAATGTGTAGTTGAATTTGTTGTTAGAAAATATTTTTTCAATATTGAATTTAATAATGCAAAATACCGGAAAATGAAAAAATAAAGTTTCTCAGAAAATTAAATTTTAATATCAAAAATCATAATTTTCGAGGAGGCTCCTGGAAGTGCCATAGAGCAACCAGGGGACCCACAGGGCCACCCCACCACATGGTGGCGCGGCTGGCCTTTGGACGCGCCAGCACATGGTGTAGGGCACACAGGCCCCTCCACCTGCTCTCTCTCCTTCCCCTCCCTCCCTCTTGCCCAAAAAATCACTTTTGGATTGCTCAAACTCGTGTTCTTGCTGCTCATCTCCAGTGATTTCGATATCCATATTCAGCCAATTTCTGCTGCTGAAATTTGGTGCATCCCTTCTCCGGTATGTTACTCCTCTGAATATCCAAGTAGAATTTTGTTTAGTGGTGTATATATGAAGTATTTTTCTGCTGTAGATATCTTGTTTAGTGAGTTGGAATGCTTGTTCTAAGTTGAAATAACTAGTTTTGATGCATGCATAAGACTCTAGCAAGTCACTATAGTAGTTTCCCTTCATTTAGTTGGCTAAAAATCGATTTTTCTGGTGTTTGTCAAAAATTTCAGAACATGGAGGGGAATGAATTTGCACTAGATCCTAGTGAGATAGTGGTGCAAGGGAAGTTGAAAGTTCGTAGGGAAGAAGGAGTATACCCTTGAAGGGGTTCCGGTGCAGAAAACAATAATTTTTCTAGCGTAAGAACACCCTAACTAGACAGGATCTATCTATCTAGTACATGCGATAACGGTGGCGGAACATCTCACATACCTCCATGTAGACCGATAGCGGGGATTACGCTCCCGCACAAGCGGTTCCGATGAAGTCGTACGTATCCGACCTCAAGGTCGTAGAGAACTTGGCGCGACGAAGTAGACGATGAAGCGGCGATGTCGACAATGACCTACGTCGACAGGCGTCGCGTGGAAGGTGGCGTGGCCCTGGCGGCTGGGGGGAAGGGGTTGGCGCCGGTGGCAGGACAGCGGCAGGGCTGCGGGGTGCGGTAGACAATGTCGCCCAGGCTCCTCAAATGTGGCGCCTCCGAGCACTCGCAAGCATACGGAGCTTAACAACAACGCCCGGTCACTCAGATCCAGCTGAGATCGCAGGAGTAGAACTTTTCTGGAATCCCGCAGGGCAACGGCGCCCAGCGGTATAGCTTTGGTTGAGATAGGAGGCAAAACGGGCGGAGAAACAGCTCGCCGGCCTGATACAAATTTAATTGTATTTTTCATGAATTAATCCAATTAATATGCCTTGCTATATAAAGGGGGGAGGGGTGTACAAACTTCCTAGCTCCCCCATGTGGGACTAAACAAAGGAGAGAGGGGAGGGGGGTTCGGCCGGGCTGGGCCAACCGACCCAGCCATGGGCCCCACCCCCTTTCTTGGTGCGGCTCCCCTCATGGGCCCCAATTGGCCCATTAAGTGGGCTGCCCCTTTTTCCTTTATTTTTAATTAATATAAAATTAATATAAAATACTATTAATTCATAATTAATATATTTGCATTAAATTTTATCTCCCGTGACTCCGAAACATTTTACGGACCACCCGAATATCTTTCGGACATTCCCGGAACCATTCCAGACCTTCCCGGAACTCCTTCCAGATCACTAGAACTCTTTCCGGATCACTTCTCTCTCTCCAATCAAATCCTATAATATTCCAAAACCTTCTTCAGGTGTCCTTAAGACCTTAAGTCTTGTTACCCTACGGTTCGAGAACACTCCAGACATGGTCGAGACCCTTCGCTCGACAAGGACCGCCAGGGATACCTGGATGCATATGACGGTCCCTGTGCATTCTACGAATATCGTCGTTCAACCATAAACATGATATTCATTCCCTTTGTTTCTAGGATACAACCTTGTCCAAGATATGATCGCAGACACCCGATGTCCTGTTGTAACTCATAACCGACAAAGGTTATTAACTCGTCTGTGATATTACATATCCATGACCTAGTCATAAGCTGCGCAGCTATATATATATGCAATCTCACCGAGTGGGCCCAGAGTATCTTTCCATTACATGAATGATCAAATCCCGCTCTTGATCCTTACGTCTCAACATACTCTTTCGGGATACCCAAGATGGACACCGTTATTGTCATGCTACGAAGTAGCAATAAGTATGGTCTCACGGTCTAAGGAATAAGCTATAATATTACTCTCTATTGCAAATGACAAACATCGTAATACGATCTTATTGCAATACTTTGCGTATGTCCATCACCTTATTCTACTAATAATATGACCCCACTGTCAACCGACGTCATTGTCCATGATCGGGAATCTCGATCATGTGTTGGCCAATGGACAAGTTTAGATAGAGTCTTACTAGGGACTCTGGTTGTCTATGTATCACACGTGAATTAATAATTCTAATTAACACAATTATAGCATAATACAAAGATATATTATAAACTTATGAGATAATGCGATAAATACTATAAATTTATTTGCCTCTACGAAATATCTCCTTCAGTCTCCCACTTGCACTAGAGTACAAATAAACCAGCTGCATTTTACTCCATCATAACCCCTTATCAAATAAGCATTATATGATAATGCTTGCTTGTGAAAGAGTGTTACTTTAACAATATGTAGATTACATAATTATATGTCCTTTGCGATCTAATGATATCAACTTGTTTGCTATTATCATGTTATTTAATAACATATTTTAAATACCGTAACTTAAGAAAGACTTATGTTTCCCAGCGCTTACTCTGATTCTGCCAACCATACAATTGCTTTGCAAACACACTTAGTCATAGAGAGCTATTTGTAACAATTACAATCTCGCGACATCTATATAATTTCATACCTATGCAGAAGACTTGACACTCCAATGTCAATCTAATAACTAATACACTTCTACTTCCAATAAATTCCAAATTTACTTTCATAATTGTTCTTTTCTAAGAACATGGGTCATATTTCATCGAGCACATAATACGGTTCCTGTATGATGTCTAATATCACATGATAGACCAACATATCATACAACCACTATTATCGTGTATCATTACTCTTAATGATTAATTGGATTTCCGAGGACCATTCCTTTGGTTTTAATCTATTCTGACTATTCAGAATCAATCCAAAACCACTCGACTATCTATAAAATAGACACTAACTTTCAAATAGTTTCACAAGTTCATCTTTCTAATTAATTTTACTGGTACAATTGACGATGTGTCATTTAGACATAATGAATTTGACTCCCACTCAAATTATGTCCTCTACATATTTGAGAACATGAGCTCCAACTCAAAATATGTCATCTACACATATGAGGGTCAATGCTCCCACTAAAAAATATGTCCTTACATATTCTACTTGAGTAAACTAATTTTACTCCCACTTAAATTCACAATTTATTTCGACATTTTGGTCAAACCAAAATCATTGATCAATTCGAACTTAACACGAACTGTAGTATTCTATTAATACATATCCCACAGACTTCAAGCATGTCTACATTTATGTAGTCAACAAATTTGATTTTGTCCAAGACACTTTTCTTGACAAAATATGTTTCCATGTCTTTTCTTATAGTTACATTTCTCATATAACACCTTATATGATGGTTAATTAATCTTATTCCTCTAATAAGAATTATAGTAACATTTACTGTTTTAAATCCTTAAACGTAACTTGGATTTTCAGACTCAAAAGCCTTTGTTCGTATTCTGATATTTTCTCGACTTTCTTTGTATTCATAAGGTGTACCTTGATCTGTCAACAAGATCTAAAATACTTAATATTAAACTGTGACCTGACAGGAAATATTATTATAACAACACCTTATTTAGAAACTACTTTTAATGAAAATACTATGATCTCTTTGAAGAGGATTGCAAGCAGAAAACAATTTTCAAGTCTCCTTCACTCTTATCATTAAATTTTCATTTGTAGACATACACCTTTGGAACACGTTCCAATGTTCTACTTTTATGAATATAGGTCTGATACCTTATTTCAAGCTTCTAATTTTATTTCATTAACCATAATTCGAAAATTCCGTTGGGTTTTGGAATATACTCTCATCCGATGTGAGTATTCTACAAAGAACTACTCGTGTATATTCTGAATTATCGTATAATCATCTATATTACGACACTATTTTTGATCACATGAATTACCGTTGAAAAACCTCTATTGTTTAAAGTGGACATCGACTATAATGTTTCGAACATATTAATAGACTCTATAAGATTCTGAAAGACCACACTTTATCTAAAAAAGAGTATGATTATAATATTTCACATATCACTATATCTGATACTGTCCTTTGATCAAAATTCAAAAAATCATAGAAAAATTCAAAAAATCACTATATCACATATCACTAAAATAGAGTCTTTTTGTGTTGAAACCATAATTCAAAACATATTGTCCTTCGATCAAATCTTGTGAATACAATATTCACTAATCTTTTTTCTGAAAAACCCCATTTGATATTTTATCAAATTATTTTCAGACCCATGATTTATTATGCAAATACACTAATTCATGAATAATCATAGAAGAATTCGAATTGATGAACTTTACCACTTATTTAATTTAATAATCATCTAGCATGACTTTTAATTAATTTCCTTGCATATTGACACTTCAATATCCAATTCGGCACATGTAACCTTTTAATAGATCAAAGTATCTATTTTTTCTTACATTGCTCATATGATCAAATTTAGTGGTGTTTGTTCTTGCAACAAAATCATACAGTTCTTGGACACATAATTTTATCATTCCCGCTACTATAAATGTATATCATAGCATAATGTAATTGAGATGTGATACAAATTACTCATAGTATAATACAACTGCTTTGTTTCATAACATAAAACAACTGATTTGTTCTATTACATACATGAATAACTATGTCTTGTAACATTCAAGACACCAAACTAGATCACACTCTCACTATTACAAAAGGTCTTATAAAAAACTATTGATGATAACTAATATGATATATCTTGAGGATGTGAACACTATTCGTCATCAACTTCCTTGCTTGCCATCACTTGTGCACTGTCACGTCACCCATCGTCGCATACTTGTGATAATCAGGGCATGTTTCATAAACAGATCAAGTATCAAATACTTTTCATCAAGTATGAGAAGAATACATTTATATCTTCGTATATCAAATATACCCGTAGCGTCGAAGAGCTCGGAAATCAACTTTTAGAGATTTGAACTTGTTCACGAACGTGAAGAAGCTCATTGTTTCTCTCTTTATAGCATATTCACGCACATGCTCTTCATATCTAGTAGGCAGAGTTATAAGCGCAGTCTCTATTGCACTAGAGTCGCCGCTATCTAGAAACCGAATATATTCGTAAGCTTGAAGTAGATGTCATTCAACTTCTTCAAATGAGTCTCCAGACAGGTATGCTCCTCCATGTGAATGGTGCGAAACTTTCTAAGTTGTCTGAATGGCTCAAGCCTCAATTCATCTCTGAAGTGTTCTTTGGTCGCATCAATCACGACATATGGCTCCATGTGTTGAAACAGCTCTTTCGACTCTGGTGCTCGGCATACGGTCATGACGACCTCCACTTCTATGAAAATATCACGATGCTTACGGAACTCATCATCTTCCTCCTTGCTAGCAGAATCATCTGGTCTATCTCCTAACTTTTATTCTAAGACATATAGGATGTTGTTGTGGATGAGAATCTCTCTAATGTTGTTGTACCACAAGATGAAGTTGGACCCATCTGCTTGCAAGTTGGAAGCCAAACTCCTAAGGAAGTAACCGAAGAATAGTTCCGTCTATAGATATGATCGCAAAAGAGGTAAGGTAAAGTTTTTAACATATGTGAGTTTTAGTTTATAATCATATTATCAAACACACTCCACTAAAATTATTATCCATACAATAATAATAGCGATTACATGACCCCCATCCACTATACCACCCCCGATCGTCACGGCGGGCGGCACAGCTTCAAAGGTGGACATGAAATGTTGATCACAACAAATTTGCGACTCATGCTCGATCTCTCGATCTTCCCGTGTTCCGAGACCATATCTGAATAGGTTAGGTTCGCCAATCAAACCTCGAAGACCCTGCGCGTGCAACATGGCTTACACCCATTGTATGCGAACGACGAGATGTATGACACCCGATCGTCACGGCCTGTCTCATAACACAGAACTTTTTTGGTGGTGCGCAACGAGGGAGAATACAATTTTGGTATTTGTTAGGGATCATCTTATTTATGACGCAACCGTTGTATATCTAACATATAAGCAATCAACAGGATGCACACACAACAACACAATATTAAATAATGTAATGAAGTGCGATGTGACATGGTCGATGCGTGTGGACCTCCATGCCGCCATGTGCCTGGCCCCGGGCGCCCCGACATGGTTTCGAGTCTACGGTGCCGTCCATTGCCTCCGACAGTACGAGTAGTATCAAACTTACCGTAACCATGTCACATAAAATAACGCCTCTTCAAAACAAAGTTAGACGCCTCTACCTTTATTTAGTTTTGCAAGTTTTACGTGGCTTATAGGCTTATTCGTAAGAGAACCGTTTCCCTACCTACGAACTTTGTACCACAACGTCGATCATATAATTGCATGTTTAAGCATCCCTTTCGGGCCCTCCATTTAAAATGCTTTGCCGACTAAAGAGAGAGAAACAGACACCCGCCAGCCACAGATATGCAAGCCGTATGTCAGTAGTGCAACCAGTCTCGCGTAAGCGTACGCGTAAAGTCGGTCTGGGCCGCTTCCTCAACTCAATACCAAAGGCATCGCAAGTGCACGCTAGAGGGTAGCAAATATAAGAAACACGTCCTCATTCAACATGAGTTCTAACCGTACCAGCAGTATTACGCATAGATTGACTCTGATACCACTAAAGGGGTTCCGGTGCAGAAAACAATAATTTTTCTAGCGTAAGAACGCCCTAACTAGCCAGGATCTATCTATATAGTACATGCGATAATGGTGGCGGAACGGATCACATACCTCTATGTAGACCGATAGCGGGGAGTACGCTCCCGCACAAGCGTTGCCGATGAAGTCGTACGTAGCCGACCTCAAGGTCGGAGAGAACTTGGCGCGACGAAGTAGATGATGACGCGACGATGTCGACAATGACCTGCGTCGACGGGCGTCGGGCGGAAGGTGGCGTGGCGCCGGCGGCGGCGGCTGGGGGGGGGAGGGTTGGCGCCGGCAGCAGGGCTACGGGGTAGGCGAGACGATGTCGCCCAGGTTCCTCAAATGTGGCGCCTCCGAACACTCGCAAGCATACGGAGCTTAACAACAACCCCCGGTCACTCAGATCCAGCTGAGATCGCAGGAGTAGAACTTTTCTGGAATCCCGCAGGGCAACGACGCCCAGCAGTATAGATTTGGTGGAGAGAGGAGGCAAAACAGGCGGAGAAACAGCTCAGCCGGCCTGCTACAAATTTAATTCTATTTTCCATGAATTAATCCAAATAATATACCTTGCTATATAAAGTGGGGAGGGGGTGTGCAAACTCCCTATCTCCCCCATGTGAGACTAAACAAAGGAGAGAGGGGAGGGGGGTTCGGCCGGCCTGGGCCAACCAACCCAGCCATGGGCCCCACCCCCTTCCCTTGTGCGGCTCCCCTCACGGGCCCCAATTGGCCCATTAAGTAGGCTGCCCCTTTTACCTTTATTTTTAATTAATATTAAATTAATATAAAATACTATTAATTCATAATTAATATATTTGCATATTATTTAATCTCCCGTGACTCCGAAACATTTTACGGACCACCCGAACATCTTTCGGACATTCCCGGAACCATTCCAGACCTTCCCGGAACTCCTTCCGGACCACCGGAACTCTTTCCAGATCATTTCTCTCTCTCCATTCAAATCCTATAATATTCCAAAACTGAAACGTCCCAAAATTTTGGAAAGAAGAAAAGCTTTATTATAAAACACCCAAAATTTGGAACCAACAAAAACTTTTTGAAATGTCTTGTTAATGGATGTGTTTTACTCTAGTTAACTCAGTCTGCAATGTTGTGCTTTGTGTTGGTGATGTTGACCTCAAAATAATCACCTATTAAAAATCAGCCAAGAGTTAACATAACCCTATGACCTTGTCACGACAAGAAAACGGATTCCTATATCGCCTCCTATCTTAGTTGTATAACAAGACATATTTACTTTAATTTTTGCAGCTACCGAAAGGCCTTTTTATTTTTCTGAGAAAATAAAAGTATCTCCAAACAGTCATATCTTTGCAAAACAATAAAGGACCATATAATAAGCCCTAATATATTTTGAGTTTAATATTTTGAAAGTATTTGTAACTCATATTTCAAACTCTTAATTTAATATCTCTTTGTAAAACTATTACTAGGAAGTGGTTTAACCTTTTTTCTTCAAAATCTTCTCATTATTGTATTCATCACCACTTTCTGAATATATTTGCTTCATCTTAAAAGTGGGATTAATTACCCATTTGCTTGGTAGTTTGATCTATTTGTTGTGTGCTTAAATTGTTTTCCTTGAGTGTGTATTCCAATGAGTGACATGTGGTTATGTTTGTATTAAGTGAATGTTTATTGTTTGAATTGGAGTAATAAAGATTTGTTCTATGGTTTTGCATGCTTGTAACTTGTTTCCCTCTTATTAAGATGCTTGGTTAAAAATATTCTTACAAGTAATGTTTATAATGATGAAAAGCTATCTTAACCACAGTTAACTTTTAGCATTTCTAGGGCCTTAACATTTGTGTTTATTTTGTCCAATTTGGAAATGCAACTTACCTAGCATGACCCTCATCATCCCTACTATCCAATTATTAACTTAGTTATAAGTTTCAAAAATGTTTGATCATTAATTCATGATTGTTTTGAGTGCTTCATTGCAAGATGACCTTATGTGTATTAATAGATAGCCTTTTTCCATTTTCTTATCTAAATGTTGTTGAACCCTTTTGTCCTAAACCTTTAAACAATATGTTAAACATATATTTCCTCTAACCAACCATACTTGTTTTATAATTTTCTTGTCACAGTGTTGACTAAACCATCTTTGTTTTGTGGCTAAGTTTAATCAGCCCAAAAACTTTCTAAACCCTAAATCAACACTCCCCTCTCCTCCAACCCTTGTTTTGATCATGTCCTAACCATCACACACCCCCTGGATGCTTTGACCATCAACCCTGCACAGCCCTAGCTCGAATATTTGTTGTTTATCTCTTCTGGACATTTTGTCGAACACCTTACATGCAGGAGAGACCGCTTCTTGTATCTCACGTCCATCCATCAGCTCCGAGCCACCCGCTAGCCTCCAAGCCGTGTTGTAGTGTCCGAAGACGCTTCTCCACCGCCCTCCCTCACCAATCCCTGCTCGATACCCTCTCTTTCTCTCTCCTTGTCCGAAAAACACGAGCCGGCCACACGCACCAATAAGTGTCTCGAGACACCCATTCCCTCTCACACCTTGCCCATTCACTTCCTTGGACTCCACTCCCCCACCCCTAGCGAGAGCACAAGCCCTCTCGGCCCGTGCTTCCCTGTAGCGTACCTGCACTTTAAATAAGGCAGATACCTGTGTATAGTGCAAATCACTGGATCGATTCATTTGCACACACAGTTTACGATGTAATATCACAACAAACCATCAATTATATTACATCGATGATCCAGAATTACAAAATATTTGATACAAGTTGCATAGCGTAAAGCTAGCATTGAAAAAGTACACAGCGGAAATACAATAGCAGTGAGTCTCTATAACTTTCATGCTGCCACAGGCGAAAACATGTTGGTTGTAGACTCGAAACCTTTAACGAAACCTCACTCGTCATCTGATCAAATCTGCAATAAGAAAAATATTGCAACAACGTGGGTCAGATTCCATTAAAAATGGAGTCTGGCAAGTGACACTATGGTGGACACTTAATGGAATAACTCTAAATCCTATATGCATTTTTGGCTGGTGGAGTTCAAGGCTAATTTGCATAAAGCCAATTTTTCCTACTCTTTTGAAAACACTTTTCTTGAAATCGACGAGTATGGCATGAAAACCATAAATCTCATCTTCCCTTGTTCACCCATGAAGTTTTTACTTCTGAAGTAGGAATGATGGAATCCTCCGTTGACGTCCGTGATCAGCTGCTCAAATTGTCCGTAACTGGGGACACGGCTAAGTACTTAGTTTTACACTCTGCAGAGGTTGTGCACTTTCACCATTGTACCCATTCAACCCAAGGTATCCTTTACACACCATTTGTGATAAGGAAAGGAGAGAATGAGACGAGATCTTTCAGAAGCATTTTCCCTCCCACTCTGGCTTGACCCGTTCCACCTAACATCCCCCTACATCTGCTTGTCAAGCCGGAGAGAGTCCACGCAACATAATTGATCAAGCCAGAGCCCATATGGCAATGGCTGCACTGGAAGCAATCGTCACTCGGAGTTCTTCAGATTCCTCGGTTCCTGGGTGGCCATGTACAAGTGTACATACTCCAGGAACCATAGACATGGACCTGAGTAGCCACTCAACATAAACCATACAACCACTTACCACCCAGGTGTTTCATTCTTAACTTAGTAGAATTTAGATTTTCACAAAACAACATTTGCATAGCATCAATAATTCTACTAAGTATTGCATAGGAACCTAGACACAGGAATAAGGAATTCTACACAGGTTTAGCATAGCAATACTATCCTACACATGCATATAAAAATACACTAAGTAATGCATATAGAAATAATAGGAAGTTTATGAGGTGTGCCACTTGCCTTTGAATGTTGTCGTTGTTCACAACTCTTTTCAACGATACTAGGGACTCTCCGTTCAATCTAACAGTATAGACAAGCAACAATACAACAATCAACAGCAAGCACAACTCCACAATGCATACAAACACATACTAGATGAATAAATAAGTTTTATAAAACTTTCTAAGGAAAATATGTTTATGCATGATGTGCAAAATATTCCTAAGGCTAGAAATGCTTTTTCATGCCATGGAAATATTTTAAGTTTATGCAAGGCAAATAGGTGGGTCAAGAATGACTAAGGACTAAGGTCTTAAGTTGGATAAACATACTTTGTTTTATATCATCTTGAATAAGCACTCTAATGGCTTAGTCTTGATGTGCAAAATACTTAGAGAAAATACTAGCTCTATTCTTCGAGGTGATCAACAATTATTATCAACTCTTTGTAAATTGGATATTCACTAAAGTGAGAGAGACAGACACCCGGCCAGCCACTTAAATTGTGGAACAGGTCTCATGTACGTGGACATGTAAGGTTTGTCTCCAGGCCGCTTCATCCCACTATGCCGTTAGGATCCAACTACTTTAAGATGATAACATTATGATCAAAATTGTTTAAGTCAAATGTGAAAGACAAGATTAGGAAAGAGGGAAAAGATAGAAAGAAAGATGTAGTTGTCCTCCAGGCTTCATCTCCAGACTTGTAACTTTCTTCTGGATGATGTCTTGATTGAGTTCTGGGTAGTCCTGATGAATCTTCAGACTTGATGATTCTTGTATCCTCGAGGCTGGTCTTGGATTTACTTAGTCTTCATGAAGTCTCAGAGGAGAAGAAAAGACAGAGAGAAATACTTAGAGAATAAGCGGGGGTTGGCCTTCTTGAACTTCTTCTCACTTTTCTTCCAAGTGCTTGACATCTTTGGGATGCTTCCAGAGTCTGTTTTCTTCTAAGTCCTTCATGAACTTCTTCCTGATTTTCTTCTAAGTGCTTCTTCTCCTTGAAGATACTTCTGAAGTCTTGTTTTTGGCTAAGTCCTTCATTGGTCTTCCAGCTCCATGTTGAAAATCCTAAGTGTCTAAGTGTATAGCACTTTTTCCAAAATACAAGTTTGAAAATAATCCTAACTTAGAGAAATTGGGGAGGAGTTTTCCTTATGGATAATATAGCTATAAAATATGCTATGCATGAAATGCAATTTTAAATCA
This sequence comes from Poa annua, assembly GCA_026929855.1. Taxonomy (NCBI): domain Eukaryota; kingdom Viridiplantae; phylum Streptophyta; class Magnoliopsida; order Poales; family Poaceae; genus Poa; species Poa annua. The sequence goes on along the minus strand of CM049427.1, from coordinate 159,565,335 downwards.
CAAGCAACATAACACTAATTTTTGTGAAGTTTATAAAATATGCTTAAAGTTATAATTGCAATTTAATTAATTTCTGATTTTGGAAAATATAATAAAAGGAATAATTGTAAGATTAACGTTTCCTATGACTAAATTTTTATAACAAAATTTTATAATTAGTTTTAATAGACAGAGAGCATTTAACTAAATCTATTGCAATTGGATTTAATCAAAAATAATGTTTCTATTAAAAGTTATTTCAAAATTAGTCAAACTATTCAAATTAAAAACACAACTATGAAATCATTCAAAAATTACTCAAAAATATTTTATAGCAGTAGCATTTATTTACAAATACTCTAAAGTTTCTAAAACATATTTATTTGCAATTTTTGGATTTATAGATTTAAAGTTATTACAAATATACTCAAATTCCCCATTTGAATTTTGAATATTTTATACTAAGTCAAATTTGAATTTTGTCAGATCCAAAATATTCTACATGTCAAGAGCTTTCCAAATATATAAAAATTATTAAATTTGGAGTTGTGGTTAAAAAGTTGTGACAGATCTAAGTGGCAGGGGTGTTTCTGTAAAACTGCCAATTAAATTTAATTAAGAAAATTGTTTTCCACGTGGCAGCTGACTGGGCAGTGACGTGGCGCTGACGTGGCTAAGTTATCAGATCTGGGCCGTCAGATCTGGAGCTGACGGTCTAGATCGGATCGTACCGATTCGTCTGAGACATCTAATCTTGGCCATTGGATCTTGATCGAACGGACGAGATCTAACGGCAAAAGTGAGCGGCGCTAGGTCGCCGGAGACCTCGCCGGAGATGATTCGCGCGGTGGCGACGCGGGTTCTACGCAATCTAGGTGGTCCTGGGAAGAGCGGCTTGTACCAGGACGTACGGGAGGCTGTGGCGAAGACGGTGGCGAGGTGGACGGCGTCGCGGTTGTCTGCTCCTCCCTGGTTTGCTCGCCGAAGTTGCTGCCGACGACGGATTGCTTCGAGCGAGGACGAAGATGACGTTTCGCTGCGAAATAATCAGCTAGGAGGTGTCACTTGGATGCGCGCAAGAAAAATAAGAAGAAGGAGCGAGGAGGGAGAGCTCGAGGTGGTCGGTAACTACCGTAATCGGAAGAACTCCGTGGCGGCAATGGCGGACGGTGGCGGTTCGATCTGAGCAGCCTTTGGGCGATGAAGCTAGGGTTTTTTGGGTGCGGGGAAAAACGGCGGAGGTGGGTTTATATGGGGGGCATCAGGAGAACTTCTCCGCGAGAATCGCGGCGTATTCCATCGTATCCGGATCGATCTCAAGAATAGTTTGGTTGAGATACGGGAGGAGAGAGATGACATGTGGGTCCCGCGCGTCAGTGAGAGGAGAGAGTGCGAGGCCATGGTGGGCTGCTGCTGGGCTTCCGGCGGCGGCTGCGCGCGCGGCAGAGAGAGGATGGGTTTCGGCCCAGTTGGCTCGGCTGTTCTTCTCTTCTCTTTTTTTTTTGACAAATCATTTTCTGTTTTCAAACTTTTAATTCAAAATTGATTTTTAAACTTAACCAAACCTTTTCAGAAAAATTCATAAAAATATGTTTTGGAAAGCTAATTTAATTTAGAACTTTTTGGTAGTATTCTTGCCCATAATAAAAATTAATAAATTGGAATATTTTGAAAGATATACTTTAACATGTTTATGGAATAATCTCCAAAACAACATATCATTAAATATTAAATTTCAAATTCTTATTTTATTTAAGCCACAAGATGAAATGGTGTTTATGCATGAATGCATGAGTGCAATGCTTGCAATCCTTGAATCATCTTTCAAAAGTAAAAATTATGTTTTATATTAAGATCATCATTTGAACTTCATAAACAACCTTGGAAAAGATTTTTAATTTAATTCCTTTCTTATATAGAATACTTATTCATGAAAATCATTTTAGGTGTTGAAAATAAATGGAGTTCATTTTAAGCTAATGAAATGTTTATTTGGATACTCCATGTTTTAATTAGTTTAAAAAGAACACATGTAATTATTATTTTAATTTATAAATAGCTATGGCTATGTGGTTGGAATCAATTTCTTATAAGTAAACTATTTACTTAAAATAAAATGGATTGTAGTTTGTAAAATATTTGTCAACTACACTTTTAGGTTTTTGAAATACAGTGGATAATAAAATGTTTAAACTGTGACATTTGAAATATTAAACTCTTCCAATAAGTTTGAAGTCTTTTATAGTTGGTTTCCTTATGCATTTAATGTTTTATTTTAATAAAAAGAAAAGTTTTAAATTTTAGTGATTAATATTGTAAAATGTGGGGATGTTACAGACTACCACCCTTAAAAGGAATCTCGTCCCCGAGATTCGGAGAGGCTAGAAAGACAAAGCAATTGTTTGATTGATTCTGATAACTCGGGATGTTTTGGGAAATGAAATTTCTGACATGGAAACTTGAAAACTTGGCAGTGAATGGTTTTTCTGATTAGGAGGATGGAAAGAAAGATAGTTTGAGATCTCTGGGTTTAAGCAACTGTGTTTGAATTATCTAGGTGGCTACCACCCTTAAAAGAAAAGTTTCGTTGATAATTAAACATTCTGATGCACAACCGAAAATCAAGGTAATCTATTACAAACATCCTCTAACAAACATCAAGCAACAAGGTTCAAACACAAGCAAATACATAAGTGAAAATTTTCAAAACTTCTATTGAGAGTTCGAACTAATCGTTTATCGAACGAAACACACCAATGTCATGGAAAGACAAAATTGATAGTACTGCCATACCACAATTTGATAGGTCAATACATCATCGGATCTCGTTTTTCTAATGGGTAGGTGGTCTAATCTGTCTTTTTCTTGAGTGCCTTGAGTTCCTCTTCCACTTCCTTGAGTTCTTCAAGATACTTCTGGGTGTTGTGAAGCCTATAATGAAGTCTTTCTGCAAGGTACTCAATAGCTCTCCATGCTGCATTTCTTGCTGAATCAAAGAATGATGTGTGAAGTATTGGGTTCGTGAACATGCAGTCACCCTCAGTCTTGTGGTCAGCTTCTTTGCTCATGTATAGATGGACTTGCACCCACCAATACTCTTGGCCTTCATCCATGAAAGGAAAACCTTTGTATACTACTTCTCCTTCAAAACCTAAGCTCCTCATGTTATCCTTAAGTGCTCTTGGAAACCCAGTCTCGCATTCCAAGGTCATGGTCATCACTGGTCCTTTCTTAAGTGCTTCAATGAGGGCGGTCATCTAAAGAAACAAGAGAAGAAAGTTAGAAAGGGAATAGATAAGGTAGTTACAAGAATAATGTTTGAAAAGTTCTTATTTTCAACAAAATGAATGAAATAGATTTTCAATCCTATGGCCAAATCCTATTTCTATCCAAACCTAGGGTTTCGAACCTACAGGCAACACAGTGCTCTGATGCCATCTGTAGCGTACCTGCACTTTAAATAAGGCAGATACCTGTGTATAGTGCAAATCCCTGGATCGATTCATTTGCACACACAGTTTACGATGTAATATCACAACAAAGCATCAATTATATTACATCGATGATCCAGAATTACAAAATATTTGATACAAGTTGCATAGCGTAAAGCTAGCATTGAAAAAGTACACAGCGGAAATACAATAGCAGTGAGTCTCTATAACTTTCATGCTGCCACAGGCGAAAACATGTAGGTTGTAGACTCGAAACCTTTAACGAAACCTCACTCGTCATCTGATCAAATCTGCAATAAGAAAAATATTGCAACAACGTGGGTCAGATTCCATTAAAAATGGAGTCTGGCAAGTGACACTATGGTGGACACTTAATGGAATAACTCTAAAGCCTATATGCATTTTTGGCTGGTGGAGTTCAAGGCTAATTTGCGTAAAGCCAATTTTTCCTACTCTTTTGAAAACACTTTTCTTGAAATCGACGAGTATGGCATGAAAACCATAAATCTCATCTTCCCTTGTTCACCCATCAAGTTTTTACTTCTGAAGTTGGAATGATGGAATCCTCTGTTGACGTCCGTGATCAGCTGCTCAAATTGTCCGTAACCGGGGACACGGCTAGGTACTTAGTTTTACACTCTGCAGAGGTTGTGCACTTTCACCATTGTACCCATTCAACCCATGGTATCCTTTACACACCATTTGTGATAAGGAAAGGAGAGAATGAGACGAGATCTTTCAGAAGCATTTTCCCTCCCACTCTGGCTTGACCCGTTCCACCTAACATGCCCCTACATCTGCTTGTCAAGCCGGAGAGAGTCCACGCAACATAATTGATCAAGCCAGAGCCCATATGGCAATGGCTGCACTGGAAGCAATCGTCACTCGGAGTTCTTCAGATTCCTCGGTTCCTGGGTGGCCATTCACAAGTGTACATACTCCAGGAACCATAGACATGGACCTGAGTAGCCACTCAACATAAACCATACAACCACTTACCACCCAGGTGTTTCATTCTTAACTTAGTAGAATTTAGATTTTCACAAAACAACATTTGCATAGCATCAATAATTCTACTAAGTATTGCATAGGAACCTAGACACAGGAATAAGGAATTCTACACAGGTTTAGCATAGCAATACTATCCTACACATGCATATAAAAATACACTAAGTAATGCATATAGAAATAATAGGAAGTTTATGAGGTGTGCCACTTGCCTTTGAATGTTGTCGTTGTTCACAACTCTTTTCAACGATACTAGGGACTCTCCGTTCAATCTAACAGTATAGACAAGCAACAATACAACAATCAATAGCAAGCACAACTCCACAATGCATACAAACACATACTAGATGAATAAATAAGTTTTATAAAACTTTCTAAGGAAAATATGTTTATGCATGATGTGCAAAATATTCCTAAGGCTAGAAATGCTTTTTCATGCCATGGAAATATTTTAAGTTTATGCAAGGCAAATAGGTGGGTCAAGAATGACTAAGGACTAAGGTCTTAAGTTGGATAAACATACTTTGTTTTATATCATCTTGAATAAGCACTCTAATGGCTTAGTCTTGATGTGCAAAATACTTAGAGAAAATACTAGCTCTATTCTTCGAGGTGATCAACAATTATTATCAACTCTTTGTAAATTGGATATTCACTAAAGTGAGAGAGACAGACACCCGGCCAGCCACTTAAATTGTGGAACAGGTCTCATGTACGTGGACATGTAAGGTTTGTCTCCAGGCCGCTTCATCCCACTATGCCGTTAGGATCCAACTACTTTAAGATGATAACATTATGATCAAAATTGTTTAAGTCAAATGTGAAAGACAAGATTAGGAAAGAGGGAAAAGATAGAAAGAAAGATGTAGTTGTCCTCCAGGCTTCATCTCCAGACTTGTAACTTTCTTCTGGATGATGTCTTGATTGAGTTCTGCTTAGTCCTGATGAATCTTCAGACTTGATGATTATTGTATCCTCGAGGCTGGTCTTGGATTTACTTAGTCTTCATGAAGTCGCAGAGGAGAAGAAAAGACAGAGAGAAAGACTTAGAGAATAAAAGGGGGTTGGCCTTCTTGAACTTCTTCTCACTTTTCTTCCAAGTGCTTGACATCTTTGGGATGCTTCCAGAGTCTGTTTTCTTCTAAGTCCTTCATGAACCTCTTCTTGATTTTCTTCTAAGTGCTTCTTCTCCTTGAAGATACTTCTGAAGTCTTGTTTTTGGCTAAGTCCTTCATTGGTCTTCCAGCTCCATGTTGAAAATCCTAAGTGTCTAAGTGTATAGCACTTTTTCCAAAATACAAGTTTGAAAATAATCCTAACTTAGAGAAATTGGGGAGGAGTTTTCCTTATGGAAAATATAACTATAAAATATGCTATGCATGAAATGCAATTTTAAATCACAAGCAACATAACACTAATTTTTGTGAAGTTTATAAAATATGCTTAAAGTTATAATTGCAATTTAATTAATTTCTGATTTTGGAAAATATAATAAAAGGAATAATTGTAAGATTAAAGTTTCCTATGACTAAATTTTTATAACAAAATTTTATAATTAGTGTTAATAGACAGAGAGCATTTAATTAAATCTATTGCAATTGGATTTAATCAAAAATAATGTTTCTATTAAAAGTTATTTCAAAATTAGTCAAACTATTCAAATTAAACACACAACTATGAAATCATTCAAAAATTACTCAAAAATATTTAATAGCAGTAGCATTTATTTACAAATACTCTAAAGTTTCTAAAACATATTTATTTGCAATTTTTGGATTTATAGATTTAAAGTTATTACAAATATACTCAAATTCCCCATTTGAATTTTGAATATTTTATACTAAGTCAAATTTGAATTTTGTCAGATCCAAAATATTCTACATGTCAAGAGCTTTCCAAATATATAAAAATTATTAAATTTGGAGTTGTGGTTAAAAAGTTGTGACAGATCTAAGTGGCAGGGGTGTTTCTGTAAAACTGCCAATTAAATTTAATTAAGAAAATTGTTTTCCACGTGGCAGCTGACTGGGCAGTGACGTGGCGCTGACGTGGCTAAGTTAACAGATCTGGACCGTCAGATCTGGAGCTGACGGTCTAGATCGGATCGTACCGATTCGTCTGAGATATCTAATCTTGGCCATTGGATCTTGATCGAACGGACGAGATCTAACTGCAAAAGTGAGCGGCGCTAGGTCGCCAGAGACCTCGCCGGAGATGATTCGCGCGGTGGCGACGCGGGTTCTACGCAATCTAGGTGGTCCTGGGAAGAACGGCTTGTACCAGGACGTACGGGAGGCTGTGGCGAAGACGGTGGCGAGGTGGACGGCGTCGCGGTTGTCTGCTCCTCCCTGGTTTGCTCGCCGAAGTTGCTGCCGACGACGGATTGCTTCGAGCGAGGACGAAGATGACGTTTCGCTGCGAAATAATCAGCTAGGAGGTGTCACTTGGATGCGCGCAAGAAAAATAAGAAGAAGGAGCGAGGGGGGAGAGCTCGAGGTGGTCGGTAACTGCCGTAATCGGAAGAACTCCGTGGCGGCAATGGCGGATGGTGGCGGTTCGATCTGAGCAGCCTTTGGGCGATGAAGCTAGGGTTTTTTGGGTGCGGGGAAAAACGGCGGAGGTGGGTTTATATGGGGGGCATCAGGAGAACTTCTCCGCGAGAATCGCGGCGTATTCGATCGTATCCGGATCGATCTCAAGAACAGTTTGGTTGAGATACGGGAGGAGAGAGATGACATGTGGGTCCCGCGCGTCAGTGAGAGGAGAGAGTGCGAGGCCGTCGTGGGCTGCTGCTGGGCTTCCGGCGGCTGCGCGCGCGGCAGAGACAGGATGGGTTTCGGCCCAGTTGGCTCGGCTGTTCTTCTCTTCTCTTTTTTTTTTTGACAAATCATTTTCTGTTTTCAAACTTTTAATTCAAAATTGATTTTTAAACTTAACCAAACCTTTTCAGAAAAATTCATAAAAATATGTTTTGGAAAGCTAATTTAATTTAGAACTTTTTGGTAGTATTCTTGCCCATAATAAAAATTAATAAATTGGAATATTTTGAAAGATATACTTTAACATGTTTTATGGAATAATCTCCAAAACAACATATCATTAAATATTAAATTTCAAATTCTTATTTTATTTAATCCACAAGACGAAATGGTGTTTATGCATGAATGCATGAGTGCAATGCTTGCAATGCTTGAATCCTCTTTCAAAAGTAAAAATTATGTTTTATATTAAGATAATCATTTGAACTTCATAAACAACCTTGGAAAAGATTTTTAATTTAATTCCTTTCTTATATAGAATACTTATTCATGAAAATCATTTTAGGTGTTGAAAATAAATGGAGTTCATTTTAAGCTAATGAAATGTTTATTTGGATACTCCATGTTTTAATTAGTTTAAAAAGAACACTTGTAATTATTATTTTAATTTATAAATAGCTATGGCTATGTGGTTGGAATCAATTTCTTATAAGTAAACTATTTACTTAAAATAAAATGGATTGTAGTTTGTAAAATATTTGTCAACTACACTTTTAGGTTTTTGAAATACAGTGGATAATAAAATGTTTAAACTGTGACATTTGAAATATTAAACTCTTTCAATAAGTTTGAAGTCTTTTATAGTTTGTTTCCTTATGCATTTAATGTTTTATTTTAATAAAAAGAAAAGTTTTAAATTTTAGTGATTTTTGAATATTGTAAAATGTGGGGATGTTACATTCCCTTGAGCGCGTGATGAACTCCATATTCGGGTCGTGAGCTTCTGAGGAAGAGCGCCGCTGCTACCGACCCCCTCTTCTCTCCATTGTTTCTCCATCGTACTCCCCTCTCTCTTGGCAACCTCGGAGACGTCTCCACGTGCGTTATGGTGCAGGGAAGCCTGTAACATCCCAACATTTTATAATGTTAAAAATCACTAAAATTTAAAAAAATTGTTTTTCATGAAAATTAAACATTAAATGTTTAAGAAAACCAACTATGAAAGACTTCAAACATATTGAAAGAGTTTAATAATTCAATTATCTCAAGTAAACATTATTTTTAAAAGTGGTTTTAAGTTAAACAATTTATTATCCATTGTAATTATTAAAACGTCAATATCTAATTTTACAAATGTGTTACAAACCTTCAAACCATATTCATGAAATAAAAGGTTTCTTTATAAGTATTTGATTTCAACCACATAGCAATAGCAATTCATAAATTAAAATAATAATTACAAGTGTTATTTTAAACTATTGATAACATTGTTTATTTGCCAAAAGATTATTATTTTACCTGAGTTCAAAACATAGTTTGGAGATTACAAGTCTATAGTTTATAACTATAATAGCTTCATATATTTTATAATTAATGAATTACCCAAATAAACATTTCATTAGCTTAAATGATTTTCATTTATTTTTCAAAACATAAAATGATTTTCATGAATATATGTTCTATATAAGAAAATGAATAAAATCTAAAATCTTTTCCAAAGTTGTTTTATGAAATTTCATATTATTTATCCTAATATAAAATATAATGGTGCACAAATTATTTTGAATTAAAATGAATACATTATTTTCATATAGTTTTTGATATGTTATTTAGTAATATACTAAAGCCTAAAATGAACTTAGTTTTTGGAAATGAGTTTAAATGACTTAAATTCAAACATATTGGAATGTGGGTATTTTACAAATTTTATTTAGCCAAAAGAAAATTTAATTAAGACATAATTTCAAATTTAACAAAAAGTGTCAAATTTGTATTTAATCAATATTTCCAAATTATTAATTTTCAAAATTATTCAAAACATGCCCACAACTGGTTTAACACAAAGATAATAGTTTTACAAATTTTTAGAAATTTGTTTGACTTCATTTCGACAAATGAATCAAAAGTTACAAAGAAAATGGAAAAACAGATAAATAAATTCATTTGTGACGTCATCGCTGACGTCACTTCATCTTCAACCTCCGGCGTGATTTCCGGCCGAAACTACTCCCCCGATTCTTTCCAAAATTCGTGCGCAATATACGTGATTTCTTTCCTCCGTTCGGTCCTATAAGTAGCCCTCCCCCTCCTCCGCATTTCCCCACTCGCTCCTAACCTAACCGGGCCGCCAGGCCGTCCCCATAGCTCGCCGGAGAAGCCCCAGTGCCGCCGCCGTATTCCTTCATTTTCGGCCAAGGTAGAACTCCCCCGAGTCCGAGACTCACCCCCTCTTCCTCCCCTCGCGGAACCGCACCCTCTTGCCTTTTTCCCCGATTTTCTTTGCAACCGCAGCGAGGAGTTCTTGCACACCCGAAGGTGGCCGGAGTCGCCGTGGCTTCGTCGCCGGCAGCCACCGCGCCGCCAGCTTGTGTCCATCGATGTAAGCCGCCTGATCGTTTTTCTGCGGCCCAGATTAGATCCCGTTAGCGAACGGGTACGTGCAGATCTGGACCATCAGATCCAGATCTGACGGCCCAAATTATTCCACTTGCCACGTCGGATCCGCGTCAGCAGCACAGTCAGTGTCCAGTCAGCGCTGACGTGGAAACTGTTGTCTTTTAATTGTTTAAATGGCAGTTTTGCAGAAAAGCCCCTGCCACTTAGATCTGTCATAACCTTTTAACCACTTATCCAAATTTAACAAACTTTATATTTTTGGAAAGCCCTCGACATGTAGAATATTTTAGATCTGCCAAAATTCAAATTTGACTAAGTTTAAAATATTCAAATTTCAAATGGAAGATTTGAGTATATTTGTCATAACTTTAAATCTATAATTCCAAAAATTGCAAATAAAATTGTTTTAGAAAATTTAGAATATTTTTTAGTGTGATGCCTCTGTTATAAGATGTTTTGAGTAATATTTGAATAAATTCATAGTTATATATTTAATTTGAATAGTTTGAATATTATCAACATAACTTTTAATATAACCATTATTCTTGAATAAATCCAATTGCTATAAATTTATTTAAATCCCCTTTGTCTCTTAATATTAATTATAAAATTTGGTTATAAAAATCTAAATCACATAAAACTTTAATCTTATATATATAATCATTTATTATATTTTGTGAAAATAGAAATTAATTAAATTGATTGGCATAATTGTTCGTGTGATTAAACATTGCATTTCATGCATATCATATTCTATTTTGTAGTTATAGTTTCCATAAGAAAACTCCCTCCCCATTTTCTCTAAGTTAGAAATATTTTCAAGTTAGCATTTTGGTGAAGTGATACACTTAGACACTTAGGATTTTCAACATGGAGCTAGAAGACCAATGAAGGACTTAGCCAAAACAAGACTCCAGAAGAATCTCCAAGAAGTAGAAGCACTTAGAAGAAAAATCAAGAGGAAGTTCATGAAGACCAACCAGAAATATTTTCTACGTCTTGCTCCCTCTCTCTTTCATTTCTCCTTTCTTCTCTTAGACCTCTTGAAGACTAAGTTAAATTCAAGACCAGCCTAGGTGATACAAACATCATCAAGTCTGAAGATTATTCAAGTCTACCAAGAATTCAATCAAGACATCACCAAGGAGAATATTACAAGTCTGGGGATGAAGCCTGGAAGTCCAACTACTTCATTCGTACTATCTTTTGCCTCTTGCCTAATCTTATCTTTCACTTTAGACATAAACGATTTTTGATCATGTTATTACCATCTTGAAGTTTGTTGGATCCTAGCTGCATAGTGAGATGAAGCGGCCTGGAAACTAACCTTACATGTCCACGTACATGAGACCTGTTCCACAATTTAAGTGGCTGGCCGGGTGTCTGTCTCTCTCACTATAGTGAATGTCCAATTTACAAAGAGTTGATAATAATTGTTGATCATCTTGAAGAAATGACTTAGTATTTTCTCTAAATATTTCTACACATCAAGACTAAGCCATTAGAGAGCTTATTCAAGATGAAATAAAACAAAATATTTTATTCAACTTATGACTTTCGTCGTTAGTCATTTTTGACCAACACATTTCCTTGCATTAACTTAAAAGATTTTCATGGCATGACATGCATTTCTAGTCCTTAGAAATAAATTGCATATCATGCATGACATGTTTTACTTTGAAGTTTTACAAAACTTGTTTGTTCACTAGATATGAGCATATATGTTTGATGATTGCTGTTTGTTGATTGTTGTATTGTTGTTTGCTTATATTGTTTAGATTAAACGGAGAGCAAACGTTCGTTGTTGAAAAGAGTTTGTGAACAACGACAACATTCAAAGGCAAGTGGCACACCTCATAAACTTCCTATTATTTTCTATATGCATTACTTAGTGTATTTTTATATGCATGTGTAGGATAGTATTGCTATGCTAAACCTGTGTAGAATTCCTTATTCCTGTGTCTAGGTTCCTATGCAATACTTAGTAGAATTATTGATGCTATGCAAATGATGTTTTGTGAAAATCTAAATTCTACTAAGTTAAGAATGAAACACCTGGGTGGTAAAAGGTTGTCTGGTGGCGAAGTTGAGTGGCTACTCAGGCCCATGTCTATGGTTCCTGGAGTACGTGCACGTGTGAACGGCCACCTAGGAACAGAGGAATCTGAAGAACTCCGAGTGACGATTGCTTCCAGTGCAGCCATTGCCATATGGGCTCTGGCTTGATCAATTATTTTGCGTGGACTCTCTCCGGCTTGACAAGCAGACGTAGGGGATGTTAGGTGGAACGGGTCAAGCCAGAGTGGGAGGGAAAATGCTTCTGAAAGATCTCGTCTCATTCTTCTCCTTTCCTTATCACAAATGGTGTGTAAAGGATAATTTGGGTTCAATGGGTACAATGGTGAACGTGCACAACCTCTGCAGAGTGTAAAACTAAGTACTTAGCCGTGTCCCCGGTACGGACAATTTGAGCAGCTGATCACAGACGTCAACGGAGGATTCCATCATTTCAACTTCAGAAATAAAACTTGATGGGTGAACAAGGGAAGATGAGATTTATGGTTTTCATGCCATACTTGTCTTAATTTTGAAGAAAGTGTTTTCCAAAGAGATAGGAAAAATTGACTTTATGCAAAATAGCCTTGAACTCCACCAGCCAAATATGCATATAGGCTATAGAGTTATTCCATTAAGTGTCCACCATAGTGTCACTTGCCAGACTCCATTTTTAATGGAATCTGACCCACTCTGTTGCAAAATTTTATTTGTTACAGGTTATTCAAATGACGAGCGAGGTTTTGTTAAGGGATTTCGAGTCTACAACCAACATGTTTTCGCCTGTGGCAACATGAAGTTGTTGGAGACTCACTGCTATTGTATTTCCGCTGTGTACCTTTTCAATGCTAGCTTTATGCTATGCAACTTGTATCAAATATTTTGTAAGTCTGGATCATCGATGTAATAAAATTGATATTTTATTGTGATATTACATCGTAAACTGTGTGTGCAAACGAATCGATCCAGTGATTTGCACTGTACACAGGTATCTGCCTTATTTAAAGTGCAGGTACACTTCAGATCCGCCGGAGCCGCGTCGTGCTCGACGCGGACACGCTCGACGCCACCGTTGTTTGGGAGCCTCCCTGCCCGAGCCGTGACCTCCCCTCGGCTACCCTGCCTCTCCGCACCAACCTCCGCCCCTCCTCGTCGCCGTACGGATCCCCTGGGTGAGCCCCTCGAGATCTGCTCGTTTCTAGGGTTTCTGCTCGCCCTGCCATTGTCGCGAGGTAGAAGACGACTGCTGGTCGTAGATCATTTGATCGACGCTCCAGTTTGAATCCAGCTGCTTCTAATCCTGTGCGTCCATCCTTGATCCGACGGTGACTTACCTGCTCTCCAGCGCGCGCTTTTCCGCGGGCCGGCCCATCTCGCGCGCCTCGGCCTGCTCCGGATCTGGCCTGTTTGTTGTTTTCCTTTTAAATGTTTTCTCTGTTTATTTTTTCAGGAATATGGTAGCTAATTTTAATTCGTTTCTGGTAGATATAGGAATTCAAATCAAGTGATTCAAAAATTTCTGGATTTCTGTGTGTTTTCTTTACCATGTGGCTTTGGCCGTTTTCAAAAATATAGTAGTATGCGTGTGCTAAGTTAGATCTAGGAAAAAGTTTAGTTTTCACCATTTATTTAAGTGTGGGAGTTCTGTATATCCAAATTTTGAAATCTTCAGTTCTATGGAAAGCCTAAAAGCATACCTACCTAGATCTTTAAGACGTGGACGCAGGAGATGTTCCTAACTCAAGTTCTTTGAAGTCTAAGATTAACAACAGTAGCATTTTGATGATTTTTAGTTATTTATTAAAAATACTTTTTGAACCAAATCAAATTGCATGTTGTAGGTATAAGTAGTATTTATAATATCCTAGCTTTGTATATTTTTCCAGATTATATTTTGTACATTTTGGATTATTTAGTTAAACAGTGGGTTATTACTCTTTAAAATGGAGATAGTTATTTTCTTTAAGTTGCATGTGACTAGTTACACTTTTTTGTGCTATATAAGTTTATGCTAATAGTTTAGGAGTATTTTCATGAAGTAGCCTTGTGTTTTCTTTAACATGCAACACTGGATTTGTATAAAAATAATTTGTTAGGTACACTATTATTGCTAAAATGTGTTTGTTTCACTAAAACTGAAATAGATAAAGTTAGGAATGTCCAAATTGAGTGAATCCAATTTGTACAAAAAGATAAAATCAATACCTATCCATAGCAATTAATCTTGTATGTAGGATAGTCGTAAAACTGTAGCAATATTCATTATGGTTTTGAGGCCAGAAGCATGTGGGTGATTTTTAGTTTATGTTTAGTAATAGATTTTCATGCAAATCCAATATACTTACCTTTCTACACTTACTAGGAGTAGAGTGGTAGAAGAATTTATTTTTCTGAACAATATTCTAGGAGTTATGTATTTTCCAACTAAACAACACCAAAATAGCTAATTAATGAATTAATCCTATTCTCTGTTTTTAGATAATATGAATCTTCTGTTTAAACTAAATCAACCTGGGAAACCAGAACCTAAACTCAATCATAATACTTGTTTTAAATACACTAATAGTGTTGTGATGCATTGTTTGTTTGTTTTTAGAATTCACTTTGGGCCTAATTATAATACTAAGTGTTTTCAGATGTTTTGTTGGTAGTTGTATTGGTGTGTTATGTTTTTATCTAGTAAGTGGTGATGTCTTGAAGTGCAAGTTGTCTGCTTGTTTATTTTAGATTGTTTTCAACACGCTCCTTTGTGGTGTTTAATTAAATCAGCCAACTGCACCTTTTTGGTTTCAAATCAACAACTTCTGTGAGCAGTGGTGTTAACCTTGCTTAACCCTAATAAGTTTCCTAAAAAGTATTGTGATGTCATTCACTAGTTAGTTTAACATAGTTCATCTTGTTTCCCGGGTGTTGCACTAACTTTACTTAGGTATTATGCATATGGATGTGATTGGTGTTAAATACTATACAGTAGTAGTCGTTTGTGCTTTGTAATGATTTGTAACATCCCAAAATTTGCAAAAATTTAAAACTTTGCATTCATGCATCATTCATCATTTAGACATAACATTACAACACATAAGTACTAAATAAAAATTCAATTATAAGTTTAAATAATTTATAATTCCATAAAGTGGTTTATTTAATCTTCTTTAATAAACATATGTTTCAAAACTATTTAATGTGCAAGAATAATATTAAGAAGTTCTAAATTTAATAATCTTTTCAAGACATATTTTTATGAATTTTTCTAAAATGTTTTGACTGAGTTTAAAAATCGTTTTTGAATAAATTGTGAAAACAGAATTTAAATTGAGAAAAGAAAATAGGAAAGGAAAACGGGTCGGCCCTCTCTATCTACCGCGCGCGCTAGAGCAGCCCAGCAAGACGGCCTAGCAAACCAGCCCGCGAACCTCCTCTCCCTCTCCTCACGCTGACAGGTGGGACCCACCTGTCAGGTGGATCTTCAACCTCCGACGCGGAATCCGCACGGGATACGCTTCGATCCGGATATGATTTCAGCTCCGATCTTCGCGGGGTTTGCTTCCTAGCCGCCCCCATATATACCTCCACCCCATCCACCGTTCCCCGCGCCCAAAACCCTAGTTTTTTGCCCCCAGGCCGCTCGGAAAGCGATCTCCGCCGCCGCCAACACCGCCGGTAATTTTCGTCAACTCCGGCGCCATCCCCTCTCCCGAGCTTCCCCTTCCCCTCTAGTTCTTCTTCCTTTAACCGTGCGCATCTTCGTGACTTCGTCGTTGACCTCGGGAAACGGCGACGCTCCAAGGACCCACGCTTCGCCACCGACCCCGCCTCGACGTCCCCGACGTATCGGTAAGACTCGTTCGTCTCGTAGGCCACTAGGACTCGAACGCGCACGATGCCGGACGTGGCGCCGCCGCGGTTGGAGGATTTCCGGCGACTCGCACCACCCGCGCCGAGCCTCTGTTTGTAAACCGTTGGATCTAGATTGGATCTAGATCCATTCAATCCCGAGCGCTCATTTTAAAAGAGATCGGACGGTTCGCGCTGCCGATCCGCACCGAATCGGTACCCTCCAATGGGATTACGCCACGTAGCCCCTTTATTCTTTTTCGCAGGAAATTTTATAAATAAAACAGAAAATTATCCAAAATTTAGGAAATTCATAACTTTTGATCTGTAAGCCCAAATTTGATAAACTTTATATCTACGGATAGCCCTGCTAGTGTAGATTATTTCTACATCATTTGTTTTTCCTTTTGGTAAATTATAATTTGTGTGATTATCCGAGGAGTATTTCGTCTATTAAATCTATAACTTAAATAATAAAAATGCCTTTCAAATAAATTTAATTGTTACAGTGTTGTATTTTTGCCCTCTGTCCAGAAATATTAACTTGGTTTTCATTTGAAGAATTTCATAAAACAATAAACGTTGTAAATGTAGAATTCAAATTTGTGCTATATGTTTTTCAATTATTTAATTGATAAATTAAATTAAGAAATACCTAGAAATTATAATTCATTCATTTAATAACAGAGGATAGAAATTATTAATAAGTGTCAAATTATCATTGCATATCATTCATGCATACATATTTATGTTTGGTGTTGTGATGATATTGTGTGGTTATTTATTTTATGTATGGTTTGTGCTAGATTGCGAAGAAGAGGAAGGTCTTGCTTGTGATTGTTTTTCTTGATGTGCTTGCTCCTCCTGTTACCAAGGCAAGTGACATTCAAATTCTACCCAATATTTTCTATATGCATAGGTAGTGTATTTTGAGTAGTGTGCATGATAGGAATTTTTGAGTTATTTTATAATGCTAAGTTAGTTTGTGTTTTACAAATATCCTAGTAGTGTGTAGCCACCCTATCTCCTAAGCAGCCATGAAAAGTTTTATTATCTGCTTAGCTATGCTATTAAAATGTTTACCATGTTATGGAGATATTTCTAAGTGTTTCAAATTTAAAATACACATCTGGGTGGAATTGGTTGTTATGGTTTATGTTGAGTGACTTTTGGGGCTATGCTTGTGGTTGTCGTCGCCTAGGATGAATGTCTATTCTACTTAGGGCCATGAGCATGGTGGTTGTTACCCAGAAGTGCACTTGTGGACGGCCACCCAGGAACGAAGAGATTACCAAGTCCCTCCGAGTTTAGAATCTTCCCGTGCAGCCTTTTGACAATGGGCTCTGTCTAGAATGATTAAGTTGTGGGAGTGCAACCTGTCAGCTTGACAAGCAGATGTAGAGTTGGTAGGTGGAACAGGTCTTGCTAGTATGGTTGCATTCTTCTTCTTAAAGTTCTTGTCTCAATTCTCTCCTTTCCTTAATGCACTCCGAGTGTATAGGATGTTTGGGTTAATTGAGTCTAAAGGTGAAAGTGCACAACCTCTGCAGAGTCGACAATCTGAGTACTTAGCCGTGTACCCGGAAATGGACCACTTCGAGCAGCTGGACAAGGATGGGCGGAATAATCTCAACACTGTTTTCATAAAGTAAAATTTGACTAAGGAAAGAATTGTTGATGCACTTGGGCTTCATCCCTTGGTGCCAAGTCTTTGGGAAACAAAAAGTGTTTACAAAAGATAGGAGAAAACTTGCTTTCTGCAAAATAGCCTACAACTCCACCAAGCCAAATATGCATATAGAATTAGACTTGCCGTAAATTATCCACCATAGTCACTTGCAAATACTTCATTGTATTGACCTCCTTCGGGGGCTGCATATTCAGATGTGCAGGTAATTCTGATGAGGAATGAGATTGGACTCGAGTCTACACCCAACATCTCTTCCTGTGGCGCATGCTTGAAGATGAGGCTCATTGTTATTTGTTTTCGTTGTGAACTCTGAATTTTAGCTAGTCTTCATGGCTATGCAATTTCTAATAAAGCCATACTTGGCTATTATTTTTGGATCGCGTTGTAGCAATTTAATACTTATGCAATGATACTTTATATTTTGTACTGTGGTGCTAGCAGTGATCCAGGGACTAGCACATAACACAGGTGTTCCATCTTTATATAAAAGATGGGGCGCTACAAAATGTTATCAGAGCAAAGTGTTGTCTGTAGGTTCGAGCCCTAAGGATTGGTTAAGTCTCTTTTGATCATAATATTACCATCTTTGAAGTATGTTGGATCCTAGCGGCATAGTGGGATGAAGCGGCCCGGGACAAACCTTACATGTCCGCGTACATGAGACCTGTTCCACAATTATAAGTGGTTGGCCGGGTGTCTATCTCTCTCACTATAGTGAATATCCGACTTACAAAGAGTTGATAATAGTGTTGATCACATTTTAGAATAGAACCCTTAATTCCTCTAAGTACTTAATTAAAACTATGACTAGTACTTCTTACCTTAAGTGTTATGTTTTAACATTTTCTACTCTTATAGTTTAAGGATGTCTTTCTTCTTGTATCAAACCACGGAGGACTTCAAGAACATGCGCTTTGGAAGATATCTTCTGGAGTTGGTAGAACTGTTGGCGCTTCCAACACCCATCATCAAGGCAAGCCAGCTGAAGCACTTCAACAAAGAAGACTTATGGGGAGTTCGTCTTTACCAACAAGGGCGCCAGACTGAACCCAAGACCGAAGACATCCAGTACAAGTCAATTAGTGATTCTTTGGAGAAAGGACTGAATCTCGTCACGCAGGAGCTAATAGGACGTATTTGCTGTCAATTCCAGGAGGAGTTAAAAGACCACTACTTTTCTAACCTTGGCCAACGTGACGAGCATGGGATACCCTACCTTGTTAACAAGGAAGACAAAAACAAACCAGAACCTTTGTACCCTTATCTCCAAGACTTAGAACTTCACCTCTGGCGACTAGAAGAGGATAGGCGCAACGAGCTGCTGAAGAATGATGAAATAGTGGCCCAAGTCAAGGAGACTCAAAAGAAGATTGAAGCCCAAGAAGAGGTGGCCAACGCTCAAGAAGAAAAATTCCGAGCTCATGAGAAGAAGTTCCAAAATCAAGAAAAGAGAATTAGAGACAAGAACAAGGAGATCAAGACCTTGAAGGATGAAATTCTGAGCAACAACGTCGAGTTCGAAGCTGATCGAGATTTGATCGAGACTCTACGCAGTGAGAAGAGAATGCTACAAGAGAAGATTGAAGTCCTGGAGAAGGAAGCGATCGAGACTCTGCACCGTGAGACGACAATGTTACAGAAGAAGAACGAGGCCTTGGAGAAGGAGGTGAACGACTACAAGGAGATCCTTATGAAGGAAGGCATAACCATCGAGGAGGTCGAAGAAGATGAAGGAGACGTCATGGACGAAGTTTAGACTTAGTAGTTGGACCACCATGTTCTTCCTCGTTTAGTTCGTCGTTTTTTTAAACATTGATCTCCAACTTGTGGTGTGACAATGTTAGAATGTTTGGTTTGCAGACTCTGTCGTTTTATTTAATCAACTTAGAATACCTGTTTCGAATTGCTAAGTAATTTTTTTTAATTTGTCTATTGAGTGTTGATTGTTCTGACTTGGTTGCTTTGTGCATGGGTAGGATTTTTCTTCTCTTAGTTCTATCTATCTTTCACTCATCTATGCTGAAAACCCTACAGATGCCTCCTCGTCGTGATACCGACAACAATGATGCCATGCAACAACTGATGGCCGCTGAAGCTCAGTTGACGACTATGATGACCCAACTCATTGCAGCAACCAACAACAATAACAATCACAACAACAACCCACCACCTCCACCACCACCCCCTCCAGTGGACAGACTTGCCAGATTCCTAAGGCTTAGGCCTAATAAGTTCTCCTCTGCTACTGAACCAATAGTGGCGGATGATTAGCTCCGTTCAGTCAACAAGGATTTAGTAACTTGTGAGTGTTCTGAGGCAGAAAAAGTGAGGTTCACTGCACACCTGTTAGAAGGACCTGCTGCATTATGGTGGGAGACTTATCAAGTGACTCATCCTCTGGATGGCATGACTTGGGATGCGTTAAGGGAAGGTTTCCGCAATGCTCACATTTCCTCGGGCATAGAGGAATTTCGCAGCTTGAGGCAGGGAGGTAGAACTCTGAAGGAGTATATGGATGACTTCTGTATGTTATCAAGGTATGCACCAGAATACATTGATACTGATGCAAAAAGGAAGGAAAAATTCCTCAATGGACTTAGGGGAGAACTGAAGATACCCTTGTCTGTGGCATATGCTCCAAACTATCAAGCTCTGCTGGATCAAGCTATCACTCTGGACAACAACATAAGAAAGGAAGAGAATAGGAAGAGAAAGTTCAGTGCAAGTAAGGTTCATTCTGAAGGGACACACAAGAAACAACACACCTCTGAAGTCAGTAGCCATAAACCCTGGAATCACTCCCACAATGGTAGTGGCCAAAAACATCATGGTCATAACCACCATGGAGGATACAAAGGAAGCAATGGAGGATACAACGGAAATAATGGTGGATCCAGGGGAAACCATCACCATGGCCATAATCATGGGAATGGTAATCATTGTCCTAACTATGAAGGGAAGAAAGACTTGTCTAATGTGACTTGCTTCAAGTGCAAGAAGACAGGACATTATGCAACTGAATGCCCAGAAAGGAAGGCTGATGAAAATTCCAAGCCCAATCCTTTCCAGAAGGGACAAGTGAACCACATCAATGTGGAAGAAGTTCATGATGAACCTGATGCTGTGATTGGTACGTTCTTGCTCAATTCCTTTCCAGCATTAGTTTTATTTGATACTGGAGCATCGCATTCATTCATATCAAGAGCTTTTGTAAACAAGCATGGTTTAGCTGAGGAAAGTCTAGGAAAACCTATTAGGGTAAGTTCACCTGGAGGGGAGATGATAGTAAATTCTGGGTGTAGGGAGTTAAACTTGAAGATTGGTAAGCACACATTTCCAACAGATTTAGTCATCCTAGAAACCCAAGGTTTGGATGTTATCATCGGAATGGATTGGATGACCCGTTTTGAAGGAATCATAGACTGTGCGAATAGAGCAATCACCCTCACCACCCCAGAGGAAAGGAAGATTAAGTTCAGATCAACTTTCGAACTTAAGAAGGTTAGGCTAAATTCTCTTAAGGGGGTTAGCCTTGGTGATGTGCTTATTGTCAAGGAATACCCAGATGTTCTTCCGGAAGAACTACCGGGAATGCCACCCGATAGAGATGTAGAGTTTCTCATCGAACTGAAACCGGGAACAGGACCAATAGCTAAAAGACCTTATCCTATGGCCGTCGATGAACTGAAAGAGCTCAAGAAGCAACTGGAGGAACACATCCAGAAAGGATTTATTCGTCCAAGTTCATCGCCATGGGGAGCACCATTCTTATTTGTTAAAAAGAAAGATCAAAAACAGAGCCTAGTCACGGATTATAGAGAGATAAATGAGCAAACTATCAAAAACAAGTACCCGTTACCCAAGATAAACGAACTATTTGACCAGCTGGAAGGTGCTTGTGTTTTCTCAAAGATCGATCTTCGATCGGGGTACCTCCAAATGAAAGTTAGATAAATGGATATACCCAAGACTGCATTTGTTACGAGGTATGGCTCATACGAGTACACCGTGATGCCTTTTGGATTAACCAATGCTCCAGCCTATTTCATGAATATGATGAATAAAGTGTTCATGGATTTTCTGGATAAGTTTATGGTAGTGTTCATAGATGATATTCTAATCTACTCCAAGAGTCACAAAGAACATGAAGAGCACTTGCGTCAAGTATTGCAGAGACTACGGGAACATAAGTTGTATGCCAAGTACAGCAAGTGTGAGTTTTGGTTAGTACAGGTCGGATTTCTAGGTCATGTGGTGTCCAAGGAAGGTATAGCGGTGGACCCTGAAAAGGTTTCAGCCGTAACGAATTGGGAGCCGCCAAAGAATGTTGGAGAATTACGAAGTTTTCTGGGTCTAGCAGGATACTACCGACGATTCATTGAAAAATTCTCCAAGACCGCCAAGGCTTTGACGGAATTATTTAAGAAGGAGAAGAAATTTGAGTGGACGGAGGCATGCGAAGCCAGTTTTCAGGAGTTGAAGAAACGTCTAGTTTCAGCCCCAGTTCTATGCTTACCATATTTGGAGAAGGAATTCCAAGTGTACTGTGATGCTTCACACCAAGGCTTGGGAAGTGTGCTGATGCAGGAAGGCAGAGTGGCATCTTATGCCTCTAGACAGCTCAAGAAACATGAAGCAAATTATCCAACTCATGATCTCGAGTTAGCATCAGTAGTGCATGCCCTGAAAACTTGGAGACCCTACCTGATGGGAAAAAGATGTGAGGTATTCACGGACCACAAAAGTTTGAAGTACATTTTTACACAGAAGGAATTGAACATGAGACAAAGAAGATGGTTGGAACTTATTAAAGATTATGATCTAAGTCTCCAATACCATCCGGGTAAAGCTAATGTAGTAGCAGATGCTCTGAGTCGTAAAGTGTATGTGAATGGCCTTACAGCAGGAGAAATACCCGAGGATTTATGCTAGGCATTCAAGGACCTTCGATTGGAAGTAGTACCTGAAGGATTTGTAACCTCATTAGCAGTACAACCTACTTTGATGGACAAGATACGTGAAGCTCAGAAAGAAGACAAGGAAATAGAAGAAATCAGAGTCAATCTAGGAGCAGGAAAAGCTAAATGATTCCATGAGGATGAGCAAGTGATTTTGTGGTTTGAAAAACGTGTATGTGTGGCCAATGATCCTGAAATTAGGAAGTTAATTCTGCAAGAAGCTGATGAGACACCTTATTCCATTCATCCGGGAAATACCAAGATGTATATGGATGTGAAGGAGAGATTTTGGTGGAACAATTTGAAAAGAGAAATAGCAGAATACATCGCTAAGTGTGATGTATGCAGTCGAGTAAAGGCAGAACATCAGAAACCAGCAGGACTCTTACAACCATTAAAAGTACCGGATTGGAAGTGGGATTCTATTGGGATGGATTTCATCACCGGTTTACCAAGGACCAGAGCGGGTTATGATTCCATTTGGGTTATTGTTTGTCGCCTAACCAAAATAGCTCACTTCATACCCGTGAAGACCACTTATACAAGTGCCAAGTTAGCAGATATGTACATGAAGAGGATTGTGTGCTTTCATGGTGTTCCTAAGAGTATCGTGTCTGATAGAGGGACCCAGTTCACTTCTCATTTCTGGAAGCAGTTGCACGAATCTTTGGGAACCAGATTGGAATTCAGTACGGCTTTCCACCTCCAAACAGATGGTCAGACTGAAAGACTGAATCAGATTTTAGAGGATATGTTAAGACCTTGTGCGCTCGATTATGGATCTACTTGGGATGATAATCTACCCTACACTGAGTTCTCCTACAAGAACAGTTACCAAGCCAACATCGAGATGGCACCGTTTGAAGCCTTATATGGAAAGAAATGCACAACCCCACTGTTGTGGAGTGGTGTAGGAGAACGGAGTTTCTTTGGACCTGATATAATACAGGATGCTGAGGAGAAAGTCAGGCTGATTAAGGATAGATTGAAAATAGCACAGTCACGCCAGAAAAGCTATGCAGATTCCAAGCGTAGAGAAGTCACCTACGAGGTGGGTGATAGAACCTATTTGAGATTGTCACCACTTCGGGGTGTGAAAAGGTTTGGAATCAAAGGGAAGTTAGCACCTCGATTCATTGGACCATTCAAAATCATTTCCCGCAAAGGTGAAGTGGCATATGAGTTAGAACTGCCAGAAGTTCTGTCTGCCGTGCATAATGTGTTCCATGTCAGTCAGTTGAAGAAATGTCATCCCGAGATGGTGGGAGTTCCTTTGAAGTATAATGTACCCCTCGAGGAAGTACAATTGGAGAGTGACTTGACCTATGAAGAGAAGCCTATCAAAGTATTACAGACCGCAGAAAGAGTCACCCGTACCAAAACCATCAAGTTTTGTAAAGTTCAATGGAATCATCACACCGAGGAAGAAGCCACCTGGGAACGAGAGGATGACCTCCGAGAAGACCATCCACACCTATTTGCTGACCTTTCCGAAGCTCGAGGGCGAGCTTCCTCTTAAGGGGGTTAGTCTGTAACATCCCAAAATTTGCAAAAATTTAAAACTTTGCATTCATGCATCATTCATCCTTTAGGCATAACATTATAACACATAAGTACTAAATAAAAATTCAATTATAAGTTTAAATAATTTATAATTCCATAAAGTGGTTTTTTAATCTTCTTTAATAAACATATGTTTCCAAATTATTTAATGGGCAAGAATAATATTAAAGAGTTCTAAATTTAATAATCTTTCCAAGACATATTTTTATGAATTTTTCTAAAATGTTTTGACTGAGTTTAAAAATCATTTTTGAAAAAATTGTGAAAACATAATTTAAATTGAGAAAAGAAAATAGGAAAGGAAAACGGGCTGGCCCTCTCTATCTCCCGCGCGCGCTAGAGCAGCCCAGCAAGACGGCCCAGCAAACCATCCCGCGAACCTCCTCTCCCTCTCCTCACGCTGACAGGTTGGACCCACCTGTCAGGTGGATCTTCAACCTCTGACGCGGAATCCGCACGGGATACGCTTCGATCCGGATATGATTTCAGCTCCGATCTTTGAGGGTTTGCTTCCTAGCCGCCCCCATATATACCTCCACCCCCGCCGCCGTTCCCCGCGCCCAAAACCATAGTTTTTCTCCCCCAGGCCGCTCGGAAGCGATCTCCGCCACCGCCATCGCCGCCGGAAATTTTCGTCAACTCCGGCGCCATCCCCTCTCCCGAGCTTCCCCTTCCCCTCTAGTTCTTCTTCCTTTAACCGTGCGCATCTTCGTGATTTCATCGTTGACCTCTTACCGCAGTCGAACGCCGTCCCCGTTCGCGAACCACGCCGCCGCCCGCAAGCACCCACTCCGGCGAGGAATCCTCGGGAAACGGCGACCCTCCAAGGACCCACGCTTTGCCACCGACCCCACCTCGA
The DNA here is from genome assembly GCA_026929855.1 of Poa annua. Lineage (NCBI taxonomy): Eukaryota > Viridiplantae > Streptophyta > Magnoliopsida > Poales > Poaceae > Poa > Poa annua. The sequence continues at coordinate 159,540,562 of CM049427.1, read as the reverse complement.
CGTCCCCGACGTATAGGTAAGACTCGTTCGTCTCGTAGGCCTCTAGGACTCGAACGCGCACGATGCCGGCCGTGGCGCCGCCGCGGTCGGAGGATTTCCGGCGACTCGCGCCACCCGCGCCGAGGCTCTGTTTGTAAACCGTTGGATCTAGATCCAACGGATCTAGATCCATTCAATCCCGAGCGCTTATTTTAAAACAGATCGGACGGTTCGCGCTGCCGATCCGCACCGAATCGGTACCCTCCAATGGGATTACGCCACGTAGCCCCTTTATTCTTTTTCGCAGGAAATTTTATAAATAAAACATAAAATTGTGCAAAACTTAGGAAATTCATAACTTTTGATCTGTAAGTCCAAATTTGATAAACTTTATATCTACGGATAGCCCTGCTGGTGTAGATTATTTCTACATCATATTTTTTCCTTTTGATAATTATAATTTTTGATTATCCTAGGAGTATTTCGGCTATTAAATCTATAACTTAAATAATAAAAATGCCTTTCAAATAAATTTAATTGTTATAGTGTTGTATTTTTGACCTCTGTCCAGAAATATTAACTTGGGTTTTATTTGAAGAATTTCATAAAACAATAAACGTTGTAAATGTAGAATTCAAATTTGTGCTATATGTTTTTCAATTATTTAATTGATAAATTAAAATAAGAAATACCTAGAAATTATAATTCATTCATTTAATGACGGAGGAAAAAAATTATTAATAAGTGTGAAATTATCATTGCATATCATTCATGCATACATATTTATGTTTGGTGTTGTGTTGATATTGTGTGGTTATTTATTTTATGTATGGTTTGTGCTAGATTGTGAAGAAGAGGAAGGTCTTGCTTGTGATTGTTTTTCTTGATGTGCTTGCTCCTCCTGTTACCAAGGCAAGTGACATTCATATTCTACCCAATATTTTCTATATGCATAGGTTGTGTATTTTGAGTAGTGTGAATGATAGGAATTTATGAGTTATTTTATAATGCTTAGTTAGTTTGTGTTTTACAAATATCCTAGTAGTGTGTAGCCACCCTATCTCCTAAGCAGCCATGAAAAGTTTTATTATTTGCTTAGCTATGCTATTAAAATGTTTACCATGTTATGGAGATATTTCTAAGTGTTTCAAATTTAAAATACACATCTGGGTGGAATTGGTTGTTATGGTTTATGTTGAGTGACTTTTGGGGCTATGCTTGTGGTTGTCGTCGTCTAGGATGAATGTCTATTCTACTTAGGGCCTTGAGCATGGTGGTTGTTACCCAGAAGTGCACTTGTGGACGGCCACCCAGGAACGAAGAGATTACCAAGTCCCTCCGAGTTTAGAAGCTTCCCGTGCAGCCTTTTGACAATGGGCTCTGTCTAGAATGATTAAGTTGTGGAAGTGCAACCTGTCAGCTTGACAAGCAGATGTAGAGTTGGTAGGTGGAACAGGTCTTGCTAGTATGGTTGCATTCTTCTTCTGAAAGTTCTTGTCTCAATTCTCTCCTTTCCTTAATGCACTCCGAATGTATAGGATGTTTGGGTTAATTGAGTCTAAAGGTGAAAGTGCACAACCTCTGCAGAGTCGACAATCTGAGTACTTAGCCGTGTCCCCGGAAATGGACCACTTCGAGCAGCTGGACAAGGATGGGCGGAAGAATCTCAACACTGTTTTCCTAAAGTAAAATTTGACTAAGGAAAGAATTGTTGATGCACTTGGGCGTCATCCCTTGGTGCCAAGTCTTTGGGAAACAAAAATTGTTTACAAAAGATAGGAGAAAACTTGCTTTCTGCAAAATAGCCTACAACTCCACCAAGCCAAATATGCATATAGAATTAGACTTGTCGTAAATTATCCACCATAGTCACTTGCAAATACTTCATTGTATTGACCTCCTTCGGGGGCTGCATATTCAAATGTGCAGGTAATTCTGATGAGGAATGAGACTGGACTCGAGTCTACACCCAACATGTATGCCTGTGGCGCATGCTTGAAGATGAGGCTCATTGTTATTTGTTTTCGTTGTGAACTCTGAATTTTAGCTAGTCTTCATGGCTATGCAATTTCTAATAAAGCCATACTTGGCTATTATTTTTGGATCGCGTTGTAGCAATTTAATACTTATGCAATGATACTTGTTTACTACGTGATTGTTTCGTTTATTTGTTGAAGTGGTATTAATAGCAGTGTCTTATTAAATAGGCTTAATGCACCTTTTTAGCTCTTAGTCATAAACTTGTTTGAACAGTGGTGTTATCATTGTTTGTCACCTATTTACTTGATAGTCGGTGTTTCTTGAGCTAGTAACATGTTTGCATGTGAGTGTGCTCAATGCTAGTGTTAGTATTAATACTTGTTTGTGTGTTAAGATACTTTTGTCTGAAGTATTTCCTGAACTACTAAGATACTTTTGTCTGAAGTATTTCCTAAACTACTAAGATACTTTTGTCTAAAGTATTTTCTGAAACTAATATAACAGCTCTTGTTAAATGATATAATAACCCTAAGTGATGTGTCGTTTTAGTGTTCTGTAGAACTACCTTTTTAATACTCAGAGTTGTTGTGTATATTTTCTTAGGATAATCTATTGTTGTCTTAGATCTATGGACTTTGTTGATTGTTGTTGTATAGCTAAAGGAGTTGTTTGCCTTTGATTGTTAGCTTAATGTCTTGTGCGATGCCTGCTGTTGGATATGTCTTTGTGGCATTGTCTTGTTTTCTGGGTGTTGTTCCTCTTCCTGTTTACGACGTTAGATACGATCGGGAAGGAACTGGAAGGGAGGAGTGAACCGGAGGAACATCAAGATCAAGACCATGGACATATTGCTGAGCCAGGCAAGCCCACCTCACCACTATAATGAATCCTACTATTTTTATCAAGCATTGTTTTGTCTTCAAAATAAAATGATGCATGTTTCACATCTTTTGTGGCACCCTGCCACCCGAAAACTATTTTACCAAATATTGTTTGGCCAAAGTTATCTACTAGAATACTATAGGTGTTACAAAATAATTTTCACTTTATGAGCCTTGTTGTTGAAGGCTCCATCAAGAAGATTAAATTATCAAGTAGTATGTTCTTATTTCTTTAACTCACAACTATCGGATGGGAACCTATTTGATAAAACCGTTTTGCGGAGGAAAACCTGAGTTGCTAGGAGCAACCAGCGAGAAAGAAATGCTTTATGAAAACCCGAATTAACATAGTGTGCATTAACATAGTGGAAGTTCGGATCGGCCGTCTGATGTGTGCATGTTGTCCCTGTACAGGCTGTGGTTGATCTACGGCAGACCATCCGAATCTTGTGGTGAAAGTGTACAACCTCTGCAGAGTGTAAATCTATTCGAATAGCCGTGTCCGCGGTCATGGACGTTGGAAAGGCCACACTGGGCGCCTTGGAGAAAGAAGTTGTTTTCAAGAAAAGTGTTTCGGTGAAACAAGGAGGTACCTGGGAGGTATGGAAATTGAGTGAGGATGGTTGGTCTCGGGGAGACAATCAGTCCGATCTCAAGGAAAGAAAAGGGGTATCCACATCCTAGCGCTTTTAAAGGTTTTACAAAAGAAAGTTTTTGAACTTGGATATGTCCTTGCTATATCTAAGAGAAGAGAATTCTATCTCTAAATGTTTTCTTCAACAAAGATATAGAGATGTCGTATTCTCTATGCCTAAAATCATCGGATTAAAAAAAAAGCACTATAGTTGTATATAGGAGCTATCCCAGTTTTGGAAAAGTGTTCTATTGCATTACCATAAAAACATAGACCTACAAGTGGTCTTGCGAGTACGTAAATGTACTCATATGGCTATGTCCCTAGATATTCAAACGTCCAGGTTGAATTGAGGAGATGTACGACAAGAAGGAGGAGTACGCCGACGACTACGCCAACTGAGTGTCCCGCTCAACTGCTCTCTGGCAATGCGTCAGGACGTGACGAGGGCCGACGCTAGCCGAATCTTCCACTGAACCTTAGTTAATATTCGTCAAGTGCGATGATGTTTGCAGACTTGGTCATGTGATCAGTATTTATGTAAGTCTTATACTATTCGAGTTGTATGATGTAACTTTGTATACCATGTTGGTTATGTGATCGTGATGCACTGATCATTGGGATCGTGATATGTTTACATAACGTGGGCATATCTGGCTGGTAGTCAGAGGGGTCCTCACAGACATGGTATCAGAGCCATCGTTGACCTTAGGAGACCTTAGTTAGCATGGTCGTTAGCTTAGGAAGGAAATGTTTTGCTAAAACCTATTTTGACAGAAAACTATTTTTCCTCTAGGTAAGTCTAGTATCATTTCCACTCCTCACCTACTCATCAAAATATCTTGTTCTTACCTCTCTAATTTAAAGTGTTTCAGAAAGATTTTGTCTACTATCTTGTCCCTATTGAAAACTTGTATAGACTTGACGATAAACCCAAATGAGACCTAAGTAACCAGTATCGAGAAGGCGAAGTTCAGTCTCAAGACTTCAACCTACGACATCAAGGAGGTCGTCAAGTCAAGAAACAAGCTACAAAGCAACCCTTACTTGCCGAAACAGTGTCAATATCAAGACCTCAACCTCAAGAGTGCTCCTCTAGTTGCAACTTCGACAGACTCGAGCTTTCCAGCAGGAGCTCAAGCCGAAGAAATGTAGAATCCAACAAGTAGGAATGACCAAGACCTATAGGAGTTCTAGGATATGACCTTTTTGTTGAGTAACCTTTTTGTTATATAGGTGTCTTGTGTGCTCTTTTGCTGGTATGCTTGTTGCTAGTGTGTGCCTTGTTTGTTTGCTTATTGTGGATATGTTGTTCTCTGGTATTTTTCACAAACACGCCTTGTAAGCAATGCATATTAGGCACATACCTTAAAATTTGTTTTAACATCTTGTTATCTCCACATGAAAACTTTTCTTAACTTTTTGCCATAGATGCACCCTAATGCACTTATAAACTTGTACTCGAAAACTTCCTAAAATGTTTTCCTTCTGATCTAAAGTTTAACATATGAGAGTTATAAGCTACACATGATACCGAAGCCCCAAAGATAGCCCATCACCGTAATGTGTTGAGCCTTACTTAGTTTAATGAACTATTTGAATGACATGTATGCCATCACTAACCTAACCTATCTAACTTTAGAGTAGCATATAACACCAATGTCTGGTTACACACTAACCTCCGCAAGACCTACAAACCGAGACAAGAAAAGAGATGCCAACGGAAGTCTCTCTTAAAGATGGCAACACGGAGGACTCGAATAACGCCGAGAGCCACGACTTTTTGTAGATTTTATGAAACCTCAAGCTGTGACGTGCCAAGAAGATCGACGTCAGCAACAGTGGAGACAACCAGCACGGAAGATCGTCTACATGAAGATGTACCGCTAAGCAAGAGTCATCAATTCCTTTTTTGCACCAACTCTATTAACTCAACTGACCTTGACTAGGGTAGCATAGAAAGAAGTACCTATCTTTAAGGCTAACTAAGATCCGACTGACCGCTGAAGACTTTTGCGAAGCATCATGAAGCCCAATAACCAAGAAAGTCTTCATCAACACTCCTCGTCGGCTAAACTAAAGATGGACACAATAGAAAATATCATATCCAGCAAGACGCCAAGAACGACGAGAAGATCGAAGACTGATGATTTTGATGAAATCAACCCAAGCTAGTTCCGACGAGATTAGTGACTTATCACACCCTTTGTCTTTTTATGAAAAACAAAAGAGAGTCAAGTCTACTGACCTGACGCTCTGTGAGGCTTGAAAAACTGTTTGCATGTGTCTAACTGCTAACCCCTCAAAACGGCAATATCAAGACGGGTATCTACATCAGCCCCCAAGCACCGAGGAGCCGCGACCAAGATGAAGATTATTGTGATACCCAAGACGAACAACACCTTGAAGACGGCAACAGCTTAAAAAAATCAACTTTAACCCTTCTAGTGTCTCGTCTTTAAGGGGGGAAGACGCATGCTAGTGTTATAAGATGGTGGTGACAAATTGTTTCATTGCGCCACAACCCCGGAGTTTTTGAAGTCAACTCAACAAGAGCTGTGTGTCAGCATCAACTAACATGTCAACACCTTCAACAAAGACCCATGTCGTCCTGGAGAAATCAGATGTCATTTTGACAAGGAGACCTCATTTGAGATTCAACAATGCCTTAAGATGAAGGAGCATCAAACCATTAACCTTGCACTCTCTTGGTACCCGCTTAGGAATCTCGGGACGAGATTCTTTTAAGGGGGGAAGGTCTATAACGTCCCAAAATTTTGGAAAGAACAAAAGCTTAATTATAAAACACCCAAAATTTGGAAACAACAAAAACTTTTTGAAATGTCTTCTTAATGGATGTGTTTTACTCTTGTTAACTCTGTTTGCACTGTTGTACTTTGTGTTGGTGCTGTTGACCTCAGAATAACCACCAATTAAAAATCAGCTAAGAGTTAACATAACCCTTGTGACCTTGTCACGACAAGAAAACGGATTTCTATATCCCCTCCTATCTTAGTTGTATAACAAGACATATTTACCTTAATTTTTGCAGCTACCGAAAGACCTTTTTATTTTTCTGAGAAAATAAAAGTATCTCCAAAAATTCATATCTTTGCAAAACTACAAAGGACCATATAATAAGCCCTAATATATTTTGAGTTTAATATTTTGCAAGTATTTGTAACTCTTATTTCAAAACTCTTAATTTAATATCTCTTTGTAAAACTATTACTAGGAAGTGGTTTAACCTCTTTTCTTCAAAATCTTCTCATTATTGTATTGATCACCACTTTCTAAATATATTTTCTTCATCTTAAAAGTGGGATTAATTACCCATTTGCTTGGTAGTTTGATCTATTTGTTGTGTGTTTAAATTGTTTGCCTTGAGTGTGTATTCCAATGAGTGACATGTGGTTATGTTTGTATTAAGTGAATGTTTATTGTTTGAACTGGAGTAATAAAGATTTGTTCTATGATTTTGCATGCTTGTAACTTGTTTCCCTCTTATTAAGATGCTTGGTTAAAAATATTCTTACAAGTAATGTTTATAATGATGAAAAGCTATCTTAACCACAGTTAACTTTTAGCATTTCTTGGGCCTTAACATATGTGTTTATTTTGTCCAATTTGGAAATGCAACTTACCTAGCATGACCCTCATCGTCCCTACTATCCATCTATCAACTTAGTTATAAGTTTCAAAAATGTTTGATCATTAATTCATAATTGTTTTGAGTGCTTCATTGTAAGGTGACCTTATGTGTATTATTAGATAGCCTTTTTCCATTTTCTTATCTAAATGTTGTTGAACCCTTTTGTCCTAAACCTTTAAACAATATGTTAAACCTGTATGTCCACTAACCAACCCAACTTGTTTTATAATTTTCTTGTCAAAGTGTTGACTAAACCAGCTTTGTTTTGTGGCTAAGTTTAATCAGCCCCAAAACTATCTAAACCCTAAATCAACACTCCCCTCTCCTACAACCCTAGTTTTGATCATGTCCTAACCATCACACACCCCCTGGATGCTTTGACCATCAACCCTGCACAGCCCTAGCTCGAATATTTGTTGTTTATCTCTTCTAGACATTTTGTCGAACAACTGGCAGGCAGGAGAGACCTCTTCTTGTATCTCACCTCCCTCCATTAGCTCCGAGCCACCCGCTAGCCTCCAAGCCGTGATGTAGTGTCCGAAGACGCTTCTCCACCGCTCTCCCTTGCCAATCCCTGCTCGATGCCCTCTCTTTCTCTCTTCCTGTCAAAATAACACGAGCCGGCCACCCGCACCAATAAGTGTCCCGAGACCCCCATTCCCTCTCACCGAAATCCACATAATAACGATTTTAGGTCGCCCACCAGACATAATGTGCACGCCGAAACATGCGCATTATGTGGGTGGAATTGTGATAACATTACAACAGTTCCGATACATCCACAAATACAACAGAAGATAAATAATATAAAACAACGACTCGAACGAGTCAAGATACAAATGTTACAATACAAAGATACAAATGACAGCGGAAGCAAAAGAGTATTCGACTACGGATGAGAAGCAAATTGGACTAAGAGTCCTGAATATAAGCGATGGCGCCATATCCCTGCCTAGCCAAGCTGGAGGTATTCCCAAGCTAACGTCGTCAGACTTCAAACCTGTTAACTGTACATAAAGCACAGCCCAAAAGAGGGTCAGGGCACTCCCTGGCAAGCAAAACCAACTTGCCTACTTTCTACATCATCTCTCAAAATATGGGGTAGGTGGACTTAGCGGCAGCAGCACTAGCAACCAATAGAGACACGCTACAACTTCCGTCTAATTAGAGAGGGGTAAGAGAGCGCATAAGATAACCAACTACTGCTAACACCAATCATAACCCATTCTTGGATTAACCCTCTCAACCATGTAGGAGGAAGCAATTCGGGAAACTCACACGTTGAACAGTTTAAGTTACCATTTATTGTGAAAGTAATTCTATATTACTAGTCAATTAATTAACAAAGTTGTCTAGATCTTGTTAGCCAGCATCATCACCAAGTCGTCCATAACCGTGGACACGGCTCATCGATAAGATTATACCCTGCAGGGGTGCACTACTGGACCCATACTCGCATGATCAACCCAGTCAAAAACATTAGGGCCTTTCAACCCAACTCCTTTCCTTCACCGCAACAAGTCCAGGAGCCATGGGAGCTATGCTGGTACCGGCCAAAAGGGTGCGGACTCCCGCAGGACACACCCCTCCGCACCAACAGGCCGCGCCCTATATGCATGTAACAAGGCAGACTGCCAATGTAGCGCCCCATCTTTGATATAAAGATGGAATAACTGTGTTAAGTTCTAGTCCCTGGATCACTGCCAGCACCACAGTACAAAATATAAAGTATCATTGCAGAAGTATCATAATACTACAACGAGATCCGAAAATAGCTAAGTATAGCTTTATTACAAAGTGCATAGTCATCAAGACTAGCTAAAATATTCATAGTTCACAACAAAAGAAAATAGCAAACGAGCCTCATCTTCAAGCATGCGCCACAGGCAGACATGTTGGGTGTAGACTCGAGTCCAAACTTATTCATCATCTGAAGTACCTGCACATTTGAATATGCAGCCCCCGAAGGAGGTCAATTCAATGAAGTATTGGCAAGTGACTATGGTGGATATAATACGACAAGTCTATTCTATATGCATATTTGGCTTGGTGGAGTTGTAGGATATTTTGCAGAAAGCAAGTTTTCTCCTATCTTTTGTAAAGGCACTTTTGTTTTTCAATGACTTGGCACCAAGGGATGAAGCCCAAGTGCACCAACAATTCTTCCTTAGTCAAATTTTACTTAATGAAACGATGTTGAGATTCTTCTGTCCACCCCTGTCCAGCTGCTCAAGTAGTCCATCACCGGGGACATGGCTAAGTACTCAGATTGTCGACTCTGCAGAGGTTGTGCACTTTCACCTTCAGACTCAGTTAACCCAAACATCCTATACACGCGGAGTGCATTAAGGAAAGGAGAGAATTGAGACAAGAACTTTCAGAAGAAGGATGCAACCATACTAGCAAGACCCGTTCCACCTACCAATTCTACATCTGCTTGTCAAGCTGACAGGTTGCACTCTCACAACTTAATTATTCTAGACAGAGCCCATTGTCACAAGGCTGCACGGGAAGCATCTAAACTTGGAGGGACTTAGTAATCTCTTTGTTCCTGGGTGGCCGTCCACAAGTGGACTTTTGGGTGACAACCACCATTCTCATGGCTCTAAGTAGAATAGACATTCATCCTAGGCGACGACAACCACAAGCATAGTCCCAAATAGCCACTCAACATAAACCATACCAACCAATCCACCAGGTGTGCATTTTAAGTTTAACACTTAGAAATATTTCCATAGCATCGTATGTAAACAATTTTATAGCATAGCTAAGCATCTAATAAAAAATTTACTGGCTGCATGGGAAAGGGTGGCTACACACTACTAGGATATTTGCAAAGTATAAACTAACTTAGCATTATAAAATATTGCAAAAATTCATATCATGCATACTACTCAAAATATACTACTAATGCATATAGAAAATATTGGGTAGATTATGAATGTCACTTGCCTTGGTAACAGGAGGAGCAAGCACGACAAGAATAACAATCACAAGCAAGTACTTCCTCTTCTTCACAATCTAGCACAAGCAATACACAAAATAAATAAATACCCACACAATACAACACCTTGAACACCAAACATAAACATGTATGCATGCATGATATGCTATGAGTATAATAAGACACACTTAATAACATTTTATACTTTCTGTCTTTGAATGCATGAAATGCAATTTCCAGAATTTCTTATTTTAATTATCAATTAAATAATTGAAAACGATATAGCAAAATTTAGAATTCTACAACTACAACTTTATAGTTTTATGAAAGTTTTCAAATAAAACTCGTGTTGATCTTTCTGGACAGGGGGCAAATATACAACACTAAAACAATTAAATTTATTTGAAAAGCATTTTTATTATTTAAGTTATAGATTTAATAGCCGAAATATTTCTCGGATAATTACATGAATTATAATTTATCAAAAGTAAAAAAAAATGATGTAGAATTAAACTACATGAGCAGGGCTATCCGTGGATATAAAATTTATCGAATTTGGACTTACATATCAAAAGTTATGAATTTTCTAACTTTTGCATATTTTATGTTTTACTTATAAAATTTCAGCGAAAATGAATAAAGGAAGGGCTACGTGGCATGTTCTCATTGGACGAAAACGGTTCGACGCGGATCGGCGTGGAAGCCGTCCGATCTAACTAACAACGGACGCGTGAGATCAGATCGGTCTAGATTCGTTGGATCTAGATCCAAGGTCTGGAAGCATGTGGCCAAAAACGGGCGGCGCCGTCGCCGGAATCCCTCCGACCGTGGCGGTGCCATCGCCGGCGTCGTGCTAAACTGCGCAAGGAAGAGGAGCAGAGGGGAAGTTCCTTACCAAGCGATGCAGGGTGACGTGGCGAAGACGATGGCGCAGCGGCGGCTTCGGGGGCTTCTCCTCCTCTTCTCGATTCCTCGCCGGAGTCAGAGGAGTGGACGGCCGAGTCGGTCGCAGATGGAGACGATGCGTGGCTGCGAAACAAAACGCGAGGCTAAGTCTCAAACATGCGCAATGGAGAGAGAAATCGAGGAGGGGAGAAGAGGGTGTCCGGGGTGGCCGGAGCGTCCCGTACGGTGAGGTTTTTGGCGGCGGAGGTGGCGGAGCTCCGAGCTCGTCCCCGAGCAGCCCGGCGGCGGAAACGATTAGGGTTTGGGGTGGGGTGGCTGGCGGCAGGGGTTAGGGCTTAAATAGTGGGTGGAGGGAGCAAACCGAGCGCGATTCTCGCTCAGATTTCACGGCCGGTCTCCGATTCGAGCCGTGCGTGATCTCCGGCGGGAGGTTGAAGAACCTGACAGGTGGGCACCACCTATCAGCGAGGGGGGAGAGAGAGAAGGGGCTGTGCGGACTGGCTTGCTGGGCCGTTCTCTGCGCGCGCGTGGCAGATAGCAAATGGTCCGGCCCGATTCTCCTTTTCTTTTTATAAATAAAAACTGTTTTCAAAACTGATTTAAAAAATGATTTTTAAACCTATTCAAAACATTTCAGAAAAATTCATAAAATTAGGTTTTGGAAAGGTAATTAAAATTAGAACTTTTTAGAAGTATCTAGATAAATAAATAACAAAATAAAATGGAACAATATATGGAGTTTAATTTCACATCTTGTATGGAATACAAAAATTACTCAAATTAATAAATAACTTTAAATTACCCCTTTTATGATTCATATGCAATATCTATATGATGCATGAATGTAAAGTTTTATTTTTTTGCAAATTTTGGGATGTTACAGACTAACCCCCTTAAGAGGAAGCTCGCCCTCGAGCTTCGGAAAGGTCAGCAAATAGGTGAGGATGGTCTTCTCGGAGGTCATCTTCTCGTTCCCAAGTGGCTTCTTCCGCGGTGTGATGATTCCACTGAACTTTGCAAAACTTGATGGTTTTGGTACGGGTGACTCTTTCTGTTGTCTGCAATATCTTGATGGGCTTCTCTTCGTAGGCCTGGTCACTTTCCAATTGTACTTCCTCGAGAGGTACCGTATCCTTTAAAGGAACTCCCATCATCTCGGGATGACATTTCTTCAGCTGACTGATATGGAACACGTTATGGACAGCAGACAGAACTTCAGGCAGTTCTAACTCATATGCCACTTCACCCTTGCGAGAAAGGATTCTGAATGGTCCAATGAATCGAGGTGCTAACTTCCCTTTGATTCCAAACCTCTTTACACCCCGGAGTGGAGACACTCTAAGATAGGTTCTATCACCCACCCCGTAGGTGACTTCTCTATGCTTGGAATCTGCATAGCTTTTCTGGCGTGACTGTGCTATCTTAAATCTATCCTTAATCAGTCTAACCTTCTCTTCAGCCTCCTGGATTATATCAGGTCCAAAGAAACTCCGTTCTCCTACACCACTCCAGAACAAAGGGGTTGTGCATTTCTTCCCATATAAGGCTTCAAATGGTGTCATCTCAATGCTGGCTTGGTAACTGTTATTGTAGGAGAACACAGCGTAAGGTAGATTATCATCCCAACTAGATCCATAATCAAGCGCAAATGCTGTTAACATATCCTCTAAAATCTGATTTACTCTTTCAGTCTGACCATCTGTTTGAGGGTGAAATGCCGTACTGAATTCCAGTCTGGTTCCCAGTGATTCATGCAACTGCTTCCAGAAATGAGATGTGAACTAGGTCCCTCTATCAGACACGATACTCTTAGGAACGCCTTGAAGGCACACAATTCTCTTCATGTAGATACCAGCTAACTTTGCGCTTGTATAAGTGGTCTTCACGGGAATAAAGTGAGCTATTTTTGTTCGACGGCAAACAATAACCTAAATAGAATCATAATCCGATTTGGTCCTTAGTAAACCGGTGATGAAATCCATTCCAATAGAATCCCACTTCCAGTCGGGTACTTTTAAAGGTTGTAAAAGTCCCGCTGGTTTCTGATGTTCTGCCTTTACTCGACTGCATACATCACACTTAGCGATATATTCTGCTATATCTCTTTTCAAGTTGTTCCACCAAAATCTCTCCTTCACATCCATATACATCTTGGTATTTCCCGGATGAATGGAATAAGGTGTCTCATGGGCTTCTTGCAGAATTAACTTCCTAAGATAAGGGTCAATGGCCACACATACACGTTTTTCAAACCAATTAATTCCTTGCTCATCCTCATGGAATCCTTTAGCTTTTCCTGCTCTCAGATTGACTTTGATTTCTTCTATTTCCTTGTCTCCTTTCTGAGCTTCACGTATCTTGTCCATCAAGGTAGGTTGTACTACTAATGAGGCTACAAAACCCTCTGGTACTACTTCCAATCTGAGGTCCTTAAATGCCTTGCATAAATCCTCGGGTATTTCTCCTACTGTGAGGCCATTCACATACACTTTACGAGTCAGGGCATCTGCTACTACATTAGCCTTTGCCGGGTGGTATTGGAGACTTAGATCATAAGCTTTGATAAGTTCCAACCATCTTCTTTGTCTCATGTTCAATTCTTTCCGAGTAAAAATATACTTCAAACTTTTATGGTCAGTGAAAACTTCACACCTTTTCCCCATCAGATAGGGTCTCCAAGTCTTCAGGGCATGTACCACTGAGGCTAACTCGAGATCATGAGTAGGATAGTTTGCTTCATGTTTCTTGAGCTGTCTGGAGGCATAAGATGCCACTCTGCCTCCCTGCATCAATACACTTCCCAGGCCTTGGCGTGAAGCATCACAATACACTTGGAATTCGTTCTCTATATCAGGTAAGCATAGAACTGGGGCTGAAACTAGACGTTTCTTCAATTCTTGAAAACTGGCTTCACATGCCTCCATCCACTCAAACTTCTTCTCCTTCTTTAACAACTCCGTCAAAGCCTTGGCGATCTTGGAAAAGTTTTCAGTGAATCTTCGGTAGTATCCTGCTAGACCAAGAAAACTCCGTAATTCTCCAACATTCTTTGGCTGCTCCCAATTCGTTACAGCTGAAACCTTTTCAAGATCCACCGCTATACCTTCCTTGCACACCACATGGCCTAGAAATCCGACTTGTTCTAACCAAAACTCACACTTGCTGTATTTGGCATACAACTTATGTTCACGTAGTCTCTGCAATACTAGACGCAAATGCTCTTAGAGTAGATTAAAATGTCATCTATGAACACTACCACAAATTTATCCAGAAAATCCACGAACACTTTATTCATCATATTCATGAAATAGGCTGGAGCATTGGTTAATCCAAAAGGCATTACAGTGTACTCGTAAGAGCCATATCTCGTAAGAAATGCAGTCTTGGGTATAGCCATTTCTCTAACTTTCATTTGGAGGTACCCCGATCGAAGATCGATCTTTGAGAAAACACAAGCACCTTCCAGTTGATCAAATAGTTCATTTATCATGGGTAACGGGTACTTGTTTTTGATAGTTTGCTCATTTATCTCTCTATAATCCGTGACTAGCCTTTGGGTTTGATCTTTCTTTAAAAAAAATAAGACTGGTGCTCCCCATGGCGATGAACATGGACAATTAAATCAACGGATGTGTTCCTCCAGTTGCTTCTTGAGCTCTTTCAGTTCGTCAACGGCCATAGGATAAGGTCTTTTTGCTATGGGTTCAGTACCCGGTTTCAGTTCGATAAAAAACTCTACATCTCTAGCGGGTGGCATTCCCGGTAGTTCTTCCGGAAAAACATCTGGGTATTCCTTGACAATAAGCACATCACCAAGACTAACCCTCTTAAGAGTATTTAGCCTAACCTTCTTAAGTTCGAAAGTTAATCTGAACTTAATCTTCCTTTTCTCGGGGGTGGTGAGGGTGATAGTTCTATTTGCACAGTCTATGATTCCTTCAAAACGAGTCATCCAATCCATTCCGATGATAACATCCAAACCTTGGTTTTCTAGGATGACTAAGTCTGTTGGGAAGGTGTGCTTACCAATCTTCAAGTCTAACTGTCTACACCCAGAATTTACTATCATCTCCCCTCCAGGTGAACTTACCCTAATAGGTTTTCCTAGACTTTCCTCAGCTAGCCCATGTTTGTTTACAAAAGCTCTTGATATGAAGGAATGCGATGCTCCAGTATCAAATAAGACTAATGCTGGGAAAGAATTGAGCAAGAACGTACCAATCACAACATCAGGTTCATCATGAACTTCTTCCATGTTGAGGTGGTTTACTTGTCCCTTCTGGAAAGGATTGGGCTTAGAATTTTCGTCCGCCTTTCTCTCTGGGCAGTCAATGGCATAATGCTCTTTCTTCTTGCAGTTGAAGCAAGTCACATCAAATAAGTATTTCTTCCCTTCATAGTTAGGACGGTGATGAACATTTCCATGATTATGGACATGGTGATGGTTTCCCTGAATCCACCATTATTTCCTTTGTGTCCTCCATTACTTCCTTTGTATCCTCCATTGCTTCCTTTGTATCCTCCATAGTGGTTATGACCATGATGTTTTTGGCCACTACCATTGTTGGAGTGATTCCAGGTTTAGTGCCACTGACTTCAGATGTGTGTTGACTCTTGTGTGTCCGTTCAGAATGTACCTTACTTGCACTGAATTTCCTCTTCCCGTTCTCTTCCTTTCTTATGTTGTTGTCCAAAGTGATTGCTTGATCCAGCAGAGCTTGATAGTTAGGAGCATAGGCCACAGACAAAGGTATCTTCAGTTCTCCCTTAAGTCCATTAAGAAACTTTTCCTTCCTCTTAGCATCAGTGTCGATGTCTTCTGCTGCATACCTTGATAGCATACAGAAGTCATCCATATACTCCTTCGGAGTTCTACCTCCCTGTCTCAAGCTGCGAAATTCCTCTTTCTTCAGGTTCATTATGCCAGAGGAAATGTGAGCATTGTGGAAACCTTCCTTGAAAGCATCCCAAGTCATGCCCTCCAAAGGATGAGTCACTTGATAAGTCTCCCACCACAATGCAGCAGGACCTTCCAACAGGTGTGTAGTGAACCTCACTTTTTTGCCTCAGAACACTCACAAGTTACTAAGTCCTTGTTGACTGAACGGAGCCAGTCATCGGCCACTATTTGTTCGGTAGCAGAGGAGAACTTATTAGGCCTAAGCCTTAGGAACCTAGCAAGTCTGTCCACTAGGGGTGGTGGTGGTGGAGGTGGCGGGTTGTTGTTGTTGTGGTTGTTGTTGTTGTTGGTTGCGGCAATGAACTGTGTCATCATGGTCATCAGCTGAGCCTGAGCGGCCATCAATTGCTGCATGTCATCATTGTTGTCGGTACACGACGAGGAGGCATATGTGGGGTTTTCAGCATAGATGAGTAAAATATAGATAGAACTAAGAGAAGAAAACTCCTACCCATGCACAAAACAACCAAGTTAAACAATCGACAATCAACAAACAATTTAATTTTTTTTATACTTAGCAATTCGAACCAGGCATTCTAGGTTGATTAAATAAAACGACAGAGTCTGCAAACCAAAACATTCTAACATTTTCACACCACAAGTTGGAGATCAATGTTTTAAAAACGACGAACTAAACGAGGATAAAACATGGGTGTCCAACTAAGTCTAAACTTGTCTTCTTCGACCTCCTTGATGGTGATACCTTCCTTCAAGAGGATCTCCTTGTAATCGTTCACCTCCTTCTCTAAAGCTTCATTCTTCTCCTGTAGCAATGTCTTCTCACGACGCAGAGTCTCGATCGCTTCCTTCTCTAGGGCTTCCATCTTCTCTTGGAGCATTCTCTTCTCACGGAGTAGAGTCTCGATCAAATCTTGATCAGCTTTGAACTCGACGTCGTTGCTCAGAATTTCATCCTTCAAGTTCTTGATCTCCTTGTTCTTGTCTCTAATTCTCTTCTCTTGATTTTGGAACTTCTTCTCTTGAGCTCGGGATTTCTCGTCTTGAGCTTTGGCCACCTCTTCTTGGGCATCAATCTTCTTTTGAGTCTCTTTGACTTGGGCCATTATTTCATCATTCTTCAGCAGCTCATCGCGCCTATCATCTTCTAGTTGCCAGAGGTGAATTTCTAAGTCTTGCAGATAAGGATGCAAAGGTTCTTGTTTTTTTTGTCTTCCTCGTTAACAAGGTAGGGTATCCCATCTTCTCACGTTGGCCTAGGTTAGAAAAGTAGTGGTCTTTTAACTCCTCCTGGAATTGCCAGCAAAGACGTCCTATTAGCTCCTGCGTGACGAGATTCAGCCCTTTCTCCAAGGAGTCACTAATCGACTTGTACTGGATATCTTCGTTCTTGGGTTCAGTCTGGCGCCCTTGTTGGAAAAGACGAACTCCCCATAAGTATTCTTTGTTGAAGTGCTTCAGCTGGCTTGCCTTGATGATGGGTGTTGGAAGCGCCAGTAGTTCTACCAACTCCAGAAGATATCTTCCAAAACGCATGTTCTTGAAGTCCTCCGCGATTTGATACATGAAGAACGACATCCTTAAGTTATAAGAGTAGAAATTGTTAAAACAGGATACATAAAGTAAGAAGTACTAGACATGGTGTAATTAAGTACTTAGAGAAAATAAGGGTTCTATTCTAAAAGGTGATCAACACTATTATCAACTCTTTGTAAATCGGATATTCACTATAGTGACAGAGACAGACACCCGGCCAGCCACTTATAATTGTGGAACAGGTCTCATGTACGCGGACATGTAAGGTTAGTCCCATGCCGCTTCATCCCACTATGCCGCTAGGATCCAACATACTTCAAAGTTGGTAATATTATGATGAAAAGAGGCTTAACCAATCCTAAGAGCTCGAACTACAGGCAACACTTTGCTCTGATACCATTTTGTAGCGCCCCATCTTTTATATAAAGATGGAACACCCGTGTTAAGTGCTAGTCCCTGGATCACTGCCAGCACCACAGTACAAAATATAAAGTATCATTTCAGAAGTATCATAATACTACAACGAGATCCAAAAATAGCTAAGTATAGATTTATTACAAAGTGCATAGTCATGAAGACTAGCTAAAATATTCAGAGTTCAAATAGCAAATGAGCCTCATCTTCAAGCATGCGCCACAGGCATACATGTTGGGTGTAGACTCGAGTCCAAACTTATTCATCATCTTAAGTACCTGCACATTTGAATATGCAGCCCCCGAAGGAGGTCAATACAATGAAGTATTGGCAAGTGACGATGGTGGATATTATACGACAAGTCTATTCTATATGCATATTTGGCTTGGTGGAGTTGTAGGTTATTTTGCAGAGAGCAAGTTTTCTCCTATCTTTTGTAAATGCACTTTTGTTTTTCATTGACTTGGCACCAAGGGATGAAGCCCAAGTGCACCTACAATTCTTCCTTTGTCAAATTTTACTTTATGAAAACGATGTTGAGATTCTTCCGTCCACCCTTATCCAGCTCCTCAAGTAGTCCATCAGCGGGGACACGGCTAAGTACTCAGATTGTCGACTCTGCAGAGGTTGTGCACTTTCACCTTTAGACTCAATTAACCCAAAAATCCTATACACGCAGAGTGCATTAAGGAAAGGAGAGAATTGAGACAAGAACTTTCATAAGAAGAATGCAACCATACTAGCAAGACCCGTTCCACCTACCAATTCTACATCTGCGTGTCAAGATGACAGGTTGCACTCTCACAACTTAATTATTCTAGATAGAGCCCATTGTCAAAAGGCTGCACGGGAAGCATGTAAACTTGGAGGGACTTAGTAATCTCTTTGTTCCTGGGTGGCCATCCACAAGTGCACTTTTGGGTGACAACCACCATGCTCATGGCCCTAAGAAGAATAGACATTCATCTTAGGCGAAGACAACCACAAACATAGTCCCAAATAGCCACTCAACATAAACCATAGCAACCAATCCACCCAGGTGTGCATTTTAAGTTTAACACTTAGAAATATTTCCATAGCATGGTATGTAAACAATTTTATAGCATAGCTAAGCATCTCATAAAACTTTTAATGGCTGCATGGGAAAGGGTGGCTACACACTACTAGGATATTTGCAAAGTATAAATTAACTTAGCATTATGAAATAGTTCAAAAATTAATATCATGCATACTACTCAAAATATACTACTAATGCATATAGAAAATACTGGGTAGATTATGAATGTCACTTGCCTTGGTAACAGGAGGAGCAAGCACGACAAGAATAACAATCACAAGCAAGTCCTTCCTCTTCTTCACAATTTAGCACAAGCAATACATAAAATAAATAAATACCCACACAATACAACACCTTGAACACCAAACATAAACATGTATGCATGCATGATATGCTATGAGTATAATAAGACACACTTAATAACATATTGTACTTTCTGTTATTGAATGCATGAAATGCAATTTCCATAAATCTTATTTTAATTATCAATTAAATAATTGAAAACGATATAGAAAAATTTAGAATTCTACAACTACAACTTTTATTGTTTTATGAAAGTTTTCAAATAAAACTCGTCTTGATCTTTCTGGACAAGGGGCAAATATACAACACTAAAACAATTAAATTTATTAGATAAGAATTTTTATTATTTAAGTTATGGATTTAATAGCCGAAATACTCCTCGGATAATTACACGAATTATAATTTATCAAAATAAAAAGCAAATGATGTACAATTAAACTACACGGGCAGGGCTATCCGTGAATATAAAATTTATCGAATTTGGACTTACAGATAAAAAGTTATGAATTTTCTAAGTTTTGCATATTTTATGTTTTATTTATAAAATTTCAGCGAAAAGGAAGGGCTACGTGGCGTGTTCTCATTGGACGAAAACGGTTCAACGCGGATCGGCGTGGAAGCCGTCCGATCTAACTAACAACGAACACGCATGATCAGATCGGTCTAGATCCGTTGGATCTAGATCCAACGGTCCAGAAGCATGGGGCAAAAAACGGGCGGCGCCGTCACCGGAATCCCTCCGACCGTGGCGGTGCCATCGCCAGCGTCGTGCTAAACAGCGCAAGGAAGAGGAGCGGAGGGGGAATTCATTACCAAGCGATGCAGGGCGACGTTGCGAAGACGATGGCGTAGCGGCGGCTTGGGGGGCTTCTCCTCCTCTTCTCGATTCCTCGCCGGAGTCGGAGGAGCGGACGGCCGAGTCGGTCGCAGACGGAGACTATGCGTGGCTGCGAAACAAAACGCGAGGCTAAGTCTCAAACGTGCGCAATGGAGAGAGAAATCGAGGAGGGGAGAAGAGGGTGTCCGGGGTGGCCGGAGCGTCCCGTACGGTGAGGTTTTTGGCGGCGGAGCTCTGAGCTCGTCCGCGAGTAGCCCGGCGGCGGAAACGATTAGGGTTTGGGGTGGGGTGGCTGGCGGCAGGGGTTAGGGCTTAAATAGGGGGCGGAGGGAGCAAACCGAGCGCGATTCTCGCTCGGATTTCACGACCGGTCTCCGATTCGAGCCGTGTGTGATCTCCGGCGGGAGGTTGAAGAACCTGACAGGTGGGCCCCACCTGTCAGCGAGGAGGGAGAGAGAAGGGGCTGCGCGGGCTGGCTTGCTTGCCATTCTCTGCGCGCGCGCGGCAGATAGCAAATGGGCCGGCCCGATTCTCCTTTTCTTTTTATAAAATAAAAACTGTTTTCAAAACTGATTTCAAAAATGATTTATAAACCTATTCATAACATTTCAGAAAAAATCATAAAAATATGTTTTGGAAAGGTAATTAAAATTAGAAGTTTTTAGAAGTATCTAGATAAATAAATAATAAAATTAAATGGAACAATATATGGAGTTTATTTTCACCTCTTTTATGGAATACAAAAATTATTCAAATTAATAAATAACTTTAAATTACCCCTTTTATGATTCATGCAATATCTATATGATGCATGATGCATGAATGCAAAGTTTCAAATTTTTGCAAATTTTGGGATGTTACAGCCAAAGTAAAATACTGCACTAGTATCGATGCATATGAGACAAATGGAAAACCCGAACTAGGTGCGGCTCCCGGACAAGTTGAAGTTCCAGTCAAAGTCGAGGGGGGCTCCATAGGGCCTCCCACAAGTGGTTAGTGCGCACAAAATTGGATCCGAGGACAAAATCTCAGTTCATAGGTCGACACTTAGCAGAACAAAGCACCTCGCAAGGCATTTCGCCGGTGCCTTATCTTTTAATTATAATACCCAATATAAGACAATATTTTATTAAGGTAGAATAATATATCATGCTTAGCATATGAATATAAGACCGACAGAAGACTCACACAACCAACTCTAAGCATGCACTACGACTCGCGAGGCTAACAGATAAACATGCAAGGGGTTATAGGTTGTGCGGATAAAGCTGTATAGGCTGCAGGATAAACATGTGATGGGATCGCAATTCAAGAAATGTATACTAGGGTAGCAGAGATCAACGGCAGGAATGGAAGACAATGTATAGGTAAACAAGCGAACTTTGCTTGCCTGGAATCCCGCATGGAAGCAGATCTTGTCGTTGCTTACACATCTCAACGTCTTATCCGCGAAGAAGCAACAAACACTAGAAAGCGTAAAAGATGCATTTTACAACTACGGCAAGAGATACAACATGATCATATGAGGATGGTGCATGACATGGCAAGATGCAATACAATGTAGGTAATCCAAATTAAGCGGGAAAGCAACCCCGGGAATTAATATTTAGGTGCAATTTATTTATTTACTTAGCAATATTAAATATTGGTAAACATGGCAACACATGGCATGGGTGATCTAATTAAATTAAATGAAATAGGGCAATAATATATTATTACCCCACACATTCCATATTTAATTATTTAGTTGCAATTAACAAATTACACTAAGCAATTAAAATAACAGATGCAAAATGGAATACAAATGGCATATTAATATGCATTGCATTTTTCCGATAAATAAACATACAAACATTATTTTATTTGGAGTTATAAATTAAAAGTTATTAGCATTTTAGTTTTAGGGTTCTTTCTGCAAATTACAGGACCTGTTCATGATAGAAAAAGTGTTTTTGGGGGGTTCATGTGCAAAAACGAGAGATCCAGGGGGCTAGGCACAAAGATCCTGATTCAGATCCGGATCTGGCCATTTCTCACCGGGGCCGAGCCAACCCGAGTGGCTGCCGTGCGGGCGAGGCGCCACGCTGGCGCGGGTGTGTGTGATGCGGGCTCCCGTGGTCACTGACCCGTGGGGCCCGCCTGTCAGGGTGCGTGAGAAATAGAAAAAAGGGGGGGGGGTTTAATTGGAGAGATGGGGGTCGAACCCGTGGGGCGCTTGGCTGGTTCGCTCGGCTGCGGTAGCCATAGGGACTGGTGCGTGCTAGTGATAGGAGAGGGGTTTGTCTGGTTAAGTGTTGGATCTAGTGTTATGTTTCCTGACGAAACTAAAACGCACCAGTTTCTGACAAACTGAAGAAACATCGAGCCGTGCGTGGAGGCGGAGCAACATTGGACGTCGGCGACCTATTTGGGGCGCCATTCACATGCGTGTGTGCCGTGTGTGCGGGAACATGTGGGGGTTCCGTTTTTGTTTTCCGACGCAAAGAAGAAAACCCGAGGCGCTCGCGATGGTGCTCGGAGGGGGCGGCGCACCACGGCCGTGTCCGGCGGCGGCATCACCTAAATACAGCGACCGGGACCGCAAAGGAAGGGGGAAGAAGCGGAGGGGAGGCGGCACACCTTGGGGAGCTCGTCGGCGAAAGGCGGAGGCGCGGGGTCGAAGGTGCGGGTAACTCCGGTTGGTTTTTGGGAAGGAAGAAATCCGAGTCAGAAGAGGGAAGAGAGGGGGCGGCGGCGGCGGATGGAAAGGGAGGGGAGAGGGTTAGGGTTTCTGCAGAGGCTCGGGAGACTTAAGGTAAGAGGGGAGTGGGTGAGGCAGGAGCACATGGTGGGGGATCACCATGGCCACGGTGGAAGGGAGGGATTCGTCTGCGTCCGTACGAGGAAGAAGGTGAGGTGGGCTGGGCCAGAGGGGAGATGCGCCAAGTGGGCTTCGGCCAGGTACTGTTTTCCTCCCTCTGTTTTTATTTTTTATTTGTTTTTTTTCTGTTCTATGTTTTAAAAATAAAATAGAAGAAGAAAAGATATATAACTTTTGGCAAAACATTATAGTTTCAAAAAAATACACAATTTTAATATATTAGATTGAATATTTGAAAAGAATATACATATCACATTCAAATTAATTTTATTCGCATTTGAATTTAAAAGTGGAATTTGAATTTGAAGTGTGTGATTTGAATTTAAAAGCAATAAAAATAAATGAAGTGACAAATGCATGATGATATGATGCCATGAAGATGCAAAGAAAAACAATAAAATCTAATTGGGGATAAATCCCGGGATGTTACAACTCCACTCCACCACCCCTGGCGAGAGCACAAGCCCTCTCGGCCCCTGCTTCCCTTGAGCGCGTGATGAACTCCATGTTCAGGCCGTGAGCTTCCGAGGAAGAGCGCCGCTGCTACCGACCCCCTCTTCTCTCCATTGTTGCTCCATCGTACTCCCCTCTCTCTTAGAAACCTCTGAGACGTCTCCTCGTGCGTTTTGGTTCAGGGAAGCCGATGTAGCCGCGTCGTGCCCGACGCGGACACGCTTGACGCCGCCGTCGTTTGGGAGCCTCCCTGCCCGAGCCGTGACCTCCGCTCGGCTACCCTGCCTCTCCGCACCCACCTGCGCCCCTCCTCGTCACCCTACGGATACCCTGGGTGAGCCCCTCGAGCTCTGCTCGTTTCTCGGGTTTCTGCTCGCCTCGCCATTGTCGCGAGGTAGAAGACGACGGTTGGCCGTAGATCTTTTAATCGACGCTCCAGTTTGAATCCAGCTTCTTCTAATCATGTGTGTCCATCCTTGATCCGGCGGTGACTTACCCGCTCTCCAGCGCGCGATCCGCCGTGGGCCGGCCCGTCTCGCGCGCCTCGGCCTGCTCTAGATCTGGCCCGTTTGCTGTTTTCCTTTTAAATGTTTTCTCTATTTATTTTTCTAGGAATTTGGTAGCTAGCTTTAATTCGTTTCTGGAAGATCTAGGCATTCAAATCGAGTGATTCAAATTTTTCTGGATTGCTGTGTGTTTTCTTTATCATGTGGCTTTGGCTGTTTTTAAAAATATATTAGTATGCGTGTGCTAGGTTAGATCTAGCAAAAAGTATAATTTTCACCATTTATTTAATTGTGTGAGTTCTGTATATCCAAATCTTGAAATATTTAGTTCGATGGAAAGACTAAAAGAATACCTACCTAGATCTATAAGACTTGCATGCAGGAGCTGTTCCTAACTCAAGTTCTTTAAAGTCTAAGATTAACAACAGTAGCATTTGATTATTTTTAGTTATTTATTAAAAATACTTTTTGAATCAAATCCAATTTCATGTGGTAGGTATTAGTAGTATATATCATATCCTAGCTTGGAATAGTTTTCCAGATTATATTCTGTACATTTTGGATTATTTTCTAAAACAGTGGGTTATTACACTTTAAAATGGAGATAGTTATTTTATGTAAGTTGCATGTGTCTAGTTTCACTTTTTTGTGCTAGATATGTTTGTGCAAATAGTTTAGGAGTATTTTTATGAAGTAGCCTTTTGTTTTCTTTAACATGCAACACTGGATTTGTATAAAAATAATTTATACAATGTTAGGTACACTATTATTGCTAAAATGTGTTTGTTTCACTAAAACTGAAGTAGATGGAGTTAGGAATTTCCAAATTGATTGAATCCAATTTGTGCACAAAGATAAAATCAATACCTATCCATAGCAAGTAATCTTGCATGTACGAGAGTCCTAAAACTGAAACAATATTAATTATGGTTTTGAGGCCAGAAGCATGTGGGTGATTTTTAGTTTCTGTTTAGTAATAGATTTTCATGCAAATCCAATTTCCTTACCTTTCTATACTTACTAGGAGTACTGTGGTACACGGATTTATTTTTATGAACAATATTCTAGGAGTTGTGCATTTTCCAACTAAACAGCACCAAAATAGCTAATTAATGAATTAATCATATTCTCTGTTTTTAGATAATATGAATCTTGTGTTTAACTAAATCAACCTTGGAAACCAGAACCTAAACTCAACCTTAATACTTGTTTTAAATACACTAATAGTGTTGTGGTGCATTGTTTGTTTGTGTTTAGCATAATTCACTTTGGGCCTAATTATAACACTAAGTGTTTTCAGATGTTTTGTTGGTAGTTGTATTTGTGCGTTATGTTTTTATCCAGTAAGTGGTGATGTCTTTAAGTGCTAGCTGTTTGCTTGTAAATTTTAGATTGTTGTCGACACGCTCCTTTGTGGTGTTTTGTTAAATCAGCCAACTACACCTTTTTTGGTTTTAAATTAACAACTTGTGTGAGCAGTGGTGTTAACCTTGCTTAACCCTAATAAGTTTCCTAAAAAGTGTCGTGATGTCATTCAGTAGTTAGTTTAGCATAGTTCATCTTGTTTCCCGGGTGTTGCACTAACTTTACTTAGGTATTATGCATGTGGATGTGATTGCTGTTAAATACTATATAGTAGTTGTTTGTGCTTTGAAATGATTTTGGTATGGTTTGATTACTTTAAGAATACTGTCAACACTTGTTTACTGCGTGATTTTTTTGTTTATTTGTTGAAGTGGTATTAATTGCAGTGTCTTATTAAATAGGCTTAATGCACCTTTTTAGCTCTTAGTCATAAACTTGTTTGAACAGTGGTGTTATCATTGTTTGTCGCCTAGTTACTTGATAGTAGGTGTTTCTTGAGCTAGTAACATGTTTGCATGTGAGTGTGCTCAATGCTAGTTTTATTATTAATACTTGCTTGTGTGTTAAGATACTTTTGTCTGAAGTATTTCCTGAACTACTAAGATACTTTTGTCTGAAGTATTTCCTGAACTAGTAAGATACTTTTGTCTAAAGTATTTCCTGGAACTAATATAACAACTCTTGTTAAATGATATTATAACCCTAAGTGATGTGTTGTTTTAGTGGTCTGTAGAACTACCTTTTTAATACTCAGATTGTTGTGTATATTTTCTTAGGATAATCTATTGTTTTCTTAGCTCTATGGACTTTGTTGATTGTTGTTGTATAGCTAAAGGAGTTGTTTGCCTTTGATTGTTAGCTTAATGTCATGTGTGATGCCTACTGTTGGATATGTCTTTGTGGCATTGTCTTGTTTTCTGAGTGTTGTTCCTCTTCCTGTTTACGACGTTAGATACGATCGGGAAGGAACCAGAAGGGAGGAGTGAATCGGAGGAACATCAAGATCAAGACCATGGACATATTGCTGAGCCAGGCAAGCCCACCTCACCACTATAATGAATCCTACTATTTTTATCAAGCATTGTTTTGTCTTCAAAATAAAACGATGCATGTTTCACTTCTTTTGTGCCACCCTGTCACCCGAAAACTATTTTACCAAATATTGTTTGGCCAAAGTTATCTACTAGAATACTATAGGTGTTACAAAAAAAAAATTCACTTGATGAGCCTTGTTGTTGAAGGCTCCATCAAGAAGATTAAATTATCTAGTAGTATGTTCTTATTTCTTTACCTCCAAACTATAGGATGGGAACCTATTTGATAAAACCGTTTTATGGAGGAAAACATGAGTTGCTGGGAGCAACCAGCGAGAAAGAAATGCTTTATGTAAACCCGAGATGCTGAGAGCATTCAGAGATGTTATGAAAACCCGAGTTGCTGGGAGCAGTCGGAGATGGAGGTTTAATTTCGAAGTCCTTGCTGCCGCCCGAACAATTAACCCGTACAACCACATTACCTCAAAATGGGCACGGGGCTTAGCGGAAGCTTTTTGGTGTTGGTATTCGAATATTCCTCAATTCGCTAGATGGGGTCAGAGTCCCCGAAACCGAATGCTGCAAGGGAATGGGCATACAAAATGTGGACTTTGTGTGCCACCGGGAAGCACCGGTGGGTCTCCTGTCATGGCGGTGTGAGACTAGGGGGAACCGGATCGATACGGCTATCTCACTCGGTGCTGGGGAGAACAAACCCACTCAAAGAGGATATTCTTATACCATCATTAACATAGTGGAAGTTAGTATCGGTCGTTTGATGTTTGCATGTTGTTCCTGTACAGTCCGTGGTTGATCCACGGCAGACAATTCGAATCTTGTGGTGAAAGTGTAAAACCTCTGCAGAGTGTAAATCTATTCGAATAGCCGTGTCCGTGGTCATGGACGGTTGAAAAGGCCACACTGGGCGCCTTGGAAAAAGAAGTTGTTTTCAAGAAAAGTGTTTCGGTGAAACAAGGAGGTACCTGGGAGGTACGGAAATTGAGTGAGGATGGTTGGTCTCGGGGAGACAATCAGTCCGATCTCAAGTAAAGAAAAGGGGTATCCCCATCCTAGCGCTTTTAAAGGTTTTACAAAAGAAAGTTTTTGGACTTGGATATGTCCTTGCTATATCTAAGAGAAGAGAATTCTATCTCTAAATGTTTTCTTCAACAAAGATATAGAGATGTCGTATTCTCTATGTCTAAATTCATCGTATTCGAAAATAAGCCCTATAGTTGTATATAGGAGCTATCCCTGTTTTGGAAAACTGTTCTCTTGCATTACCATAAAAACTTTGACCTACAGGTGGTCTTGCGAGTACGTAAATGTACTCATATGGCTATGTCGCTGGATATTCAAACGTCCAAGTTGAAATGAGGAGATGTACGACAAGATGGAGGAGTACGCCGACGACTACGCCAACTGAGTGTCCCGCTCAACTGCTCTGTGGGAATGCGTCAGGACGTGACGAGGGCCGACGCTAGCCGAATCTTCCGCTGAACCTTAGTTAATATTCGCCAAGTGCGATGATGTTTGTAGACTTGGTCATGTGATCAGTATTTATGTAAGTATTATACTATTCGAGTTGTATGATGTAACTTTGTATGCCATGTTGGTTATGTGATCGTGATGCACTGATCATTGGGATCGTGATCTGTTTACATAACGTGGGCATCTCTGCCTGGTAGTTAGAGGAGTCCTCACAAAAACCTTCTCCAGGTGTCATTAAGACCTTAAGTCTTGTTACATTACGGTTCGAGAACACTACAGACATGGTTGAGTCCCTTCGCTCGCCAATGACCGCCAGGGATACCTGGATGCATATGACGGTCCCTGTGCATTCTACGAATATCGTCGTTGAACCATAAATGTCATATTCAATCCATTTGTTTCTATGATACTACCTTGTCCGAGATATGATCACAGACATCCGATGTCATGTTGTATCTCGTTACCGACAAAGGTTATTAACTCGTCTGTGATATTACATCTCCAAGACCTACTCATAAGATGTGCAGTTATATAGATGCAATCTCACCGAGTGGACCCAGTGTATCTTTCCATTACATGAATGAACAAATCCCGCTCTTGATCCTTATGTCTCAACATACTCTTTCGGGGTACCCAAGATGGACACCGTTATTGTCATGCTATATAAGACACAATGTTTGATGCTCTCAAAGCACCCCTACGAAGTAGCAATTACTATGGTCTCACGGTCTAAGGAATAAGCTGTCATATTACTTTCTACTGCAAATGACAAACATCGTAATACGATCTTGTTGCAATACTTTGCGTATGTCCATCACCTCATTCTACTAATAAGATGACCCCACTGTCAACCGACGTCATTGTCCATGATCGGGAATCTCGGTCATCTGTTGCCCAATGGAATAGTTTAGATAGAGTCTTACTAGGCACTCTGGTTGTCTATGTATCACGCGTGTACTAATAATTCCGGTTAACATAGTTATAGCATAATATGAAGACATATTATAAACTTATGAGATAATGCGATAAATACTATATATTTATTTCCCTCTAGGGAATATCTCCTTCAATTCTGCTATCTACCCATGCTCGCAATTCATGGAAGTTGCAGTGATTACACACGATTTCCATACTCTCTTGTCAAATGCGGGATTGGAACGTTTTCTTGAGGATAAACCTTTCCAATATGATATTTTGTCTATGTCGGTGGTGCAGGACTTCCGCTGCAATTTGAACTCATCTAACCCCGTCGTGCATTGTAAGATTTACAACAAATCTGTGGATTTGCCTTTTGGTGTTTTCTGTTCAGCATTGAGAGTTCCATATGGAGGATCATTGGAGAGTCTTAAGGGGAACCCAAGGCCATTGATGGATTTGTATGAGGAGATTTGCTATGGGAGGAGTTTCTCTAAGGAGGATGGTAAAATCAGGAGTATTCATCTTTCTTCCATTCGCTATTTTGCATATTTCATTGCTAAATGTGTTCTAGCTAGAAGGACAGGTAGTAAATTAGACTTGCCTGATTTAGCTTTTCTAGCTGCTGCGTTGCGTCGTGATAGAACTTGATTGCTCACCGTCTTGCTACTAACCGCGAGAGGGGAGGAATTTGTGGAGGATTAGTCGCTTCACGGTTGCTAGCTTTGCATGGTTTGGAGCCCCATCCTCATGATTTTCAGCTACCTATAGATAAACTTGATATTGATTTAATCAAGAAACATGAATTTGTTGCTGAGGATGGTAGCTTGCATTTCCTCCCTTACACCGTAACTTTCCCGAGGAGGAAACACTATATAGTATCTACCATTGAGAGGATTGTTATCTTGTATGCGCCTCTTGTTAACTTTGTTGGCATGGGGAACTTGTCGGTCTCTGAGGCTGAACTTGACGCACTTGAGGAGCAGCCCGGCCCGGATCGTAGGGGCAATGATGAGGAGTATGGTTTTGTTCAGCCCCCGGAGACAGCTAGCTTCGTGTATCCAGATCCGGGGTATGCAGAACCTTCAGGAATTTCCTCCACCGCAGCTGATGCGGAGTAGATTATGAAAGGAAAGACGTCGCCTAGAGGGGGGGTGAATAGGCGAGGAACACTTTTTACAATTTAGGCTTGATAAATGCGGAATAAAACTTAGTGTTTAACTTATCAATGAAACGACCTAAATATACTAGGCTCGCTATGTGCACCAACAACTTATGCTATGCAACACAAACAACAATGGGATAGCAAGGTAAAGAACTTCAAGCACGATGGCTATCACAAAGTAAAGTGCATAAGTAAAGAGCTCGGGTATAGGGATAACCGAGGCACGCGGAGACGATGATGTATTCCCGAGTTCCACCACAAAAGGTGTACGTCTCGTTGGAGAGGTGTGAGAAACCACAGCAGGTTTGCTCAACGCCACAAAGGCCTCACCTTCTTCTCCGATGAACTCGACCACAAAGGTCCGAGTCCACCTTCCACTATGAACTCCTTTGGGGCGGAGAACAATCCCGTACGACAACCTTGGGGCACACACCCACAACCGAATTGGGGGCTCCCAAATGACCACAAGAGGTCTTGACCACAAAGGTCCCAACTAGCCACAAAGGCCTTGACCACAAAAGGTCCTATGCCACAAAGGCGGCCACTAAGGCGTCTAGAGTCCAAGACCCAAGAGTAACAAGCTCACGAATTTCACCACCACGAATCCTCGTGGAGGGCTCAAACCGATGCAAGATGCAATGGCAAGAACACACAAAGTGCTCAAGTCCTTCACTCTCAAATTCCAACAAAGCAACAAATGCTTATGGGGGAATAAGAGAGGAAGAACCAAGAAACCACAAAGGAGACAAAACCTACACTACCAAATCCCACCACAAGCAACTAATGCTTATGGGGGGATAAGAGAGAGCAAGAACAAAGGGGGAGAACCACAAAGGAACTCAAAGATCTAGATCCAATAAGTTCCCCTCACTTAGAGGAGAGATGGATTGGTAGAATTGTAGATCTAGATCTCCTCTCACTTTTCCCTCAAAGATATGCAAGAATCATGGGAGGATTTGAGAGGGGGCAAGCTTTCCCAAGGTCAACAATGGCAAGAGAGAGAGGGGAAAGTCGTCAGCTCAAGGAAGAAGAAGGGGAGGGGTATTTATAGCCCCTCCCAGATTTCTAGCCGTTGGGAATCTCCAGTCCGGAAATTTCCGAACTGAGGTCCGGAAATTTCCGGACCCCGGAAATATCGGGTAGGAATTCCGACCCGAGCTGAGAAAAGATCAGTGCTGAAAGCAAATAAGACTTGGCGAAAAACTGCAACTTGTGACTGGAAATATCCGAACCAGGGCCGGAGATTTCCGGACCCCAGAAATCTCCGGTAGAAAATCCGATGGAAAACTGAACTGAGTCAGTACGCAACTGAGTTCTGGACTTAGCAAAAATCTTCCGTCGCTCGGAGATCTCCGGACTGGGGCTCGGAAATCACCGAGCAAGGTCCGGACATTTCCGACCCTTAGAAAAACTGCAGAAACAACAGAACTGAAATATCTTTTGCAAATAAACTCCGAATGATTTGAGACCAACTCCGTTGGAAAGGCACTGACAAGGAAATATTGCAAACCATAAATAGAGAAAAGTCTCCACACATGTGAAGGTGTGGAACTTTCCTCAAGGTTGAACCGGTAATATTTCCACACCGAAAACGTAACGAGTTTTCCAAACAAAAACCGTTTTCGAAGAACTTGGTCTTGTCATGAAGATCACGACAAGCACCAAAAACCAACAAGGAGAAAAGCCAAATAAGAACCAAGAAAGATGATATGCCAAGCATGCAAAGGTTTGAGCTCTCCACAAAGATGCGATCAAGTTACTCACTCGAGAGCCCCTCTTGATAGTACGCCTATCTATCCTATAGCCCTATCAAGATCATACCTTTTCCTTGAGCAATCCACTTGAGCTAGATGATGACGATCTTGATCTCTTCAAGTGGACCACCTTTCTTGATTGCGCTTGCTAGCACATGCTTGATGAAGACTCCTACATATACTCCCCCATACTCCAACATGGGAGAGTCTCGCTTAGCTTCGTCTTCATGTCTCCGACAGCTTCCCTTGGTCGACTCCTCCATATACTCCCCCATACTCCATCATGGGAGAGTCTCGCTTAGCTTCGTCTTCATGTCTCTGACAGCTAGCTTCCCTTGGTCTTGCACTAGTCAATCTTGATGACGATCATGGCATGACATCATCCTCCATGAGCTATATTAATTGATATTCTTGTTGCAAGCTCATGGAAGATACCATCTTTCTTCTTATAGGTGATGGCTTGACAACTTCAAGCCATACTTGCAATATGCTCAAAACACACATTAGTCCTTAGGGATTGTCATTAATTACCAAAACCATACATGAGGTCACATGCCCTTTCAGATTACACGGGGCATAACCCACCGAGTTGGGGCCATTATTCACCTTGGGGCTGATCTCCATTTGGGCCAAAAGCCTAAGCTTGGGGGGAGGTATACCGATAGCACACTCATTTACATATCATTATCATTCGGTAATTTGTATATCCATGTTTCGTTTTAGTTTTCTTTCTTTGTTTCATTCATTCATACTTTGTTTGCTTTCCATAAACTCAAAAACACCAAAAAGATTTTTTTTATTTCTCTTACTGGTTTGCTTTAGTATCTAGTATTAATATGCTTAGTATTTATTTCAGTTCGGTATGCAAAAACACAAAAATATTTTGCTTTGTTGCATGCTGTTTCGCGCAGGGACAGATTTCTGCTGTCCACCGTTTAATTCATAAGTTTTCACAGAAACGTCGTAATGACCTGAAATTTCTTCTGCGTATTCCTGGGATGTGTACTCAACTTTCATTAGTTTTGAGTTTTCTGATCTGGGCATGTTAAGCTCCTCGAAAAAATTCGTCTTTGCTGGTTGTTCTGTTTTTTGTTTCTAAATCCGAAAACCTAAAAATATTTGTTGTTTCTC
This sequence comes from Poa annua, assembly GCA_026929855.1. Lineage (NCBI taxonomy): Eukaryota > Viridiplantae > Streptophyta > Magnoliopsida > Poales > Poaceae > Poa > Poa annua. The sequence continues at coordinate 159,507,846 of CM049427.1, read as the reverse complement.
TTTGGTATTTGTATAATTTGTTTCAGAGGTCATTACCTTCAGTTACTACATGGAGCTTGGTTATTATTTCATATCTTTCAAGCACACAAGTTATAATACAATTACGATCATCTATGACAATTCGAGTTGGGTAAGCGGCTGGTGTGAACTCTATTTGTTTCTCATTTTTGTACATATACTCATTCGTGTGAGCATGATTAGATGATTCGCATAAGGTATATGTCGATTGGTGGATGCTTGGTAGTTCGTGTTCTCTATAATCGTTTCCAATATTTATGATGGATGTCATGTTTCTATGGATATTTGCTTGCATTGTTTTGCTCATAATAGAATATGACATTGTAGTATCCTCCTCTGAACAATTCATTTGAATTGACTTGGCACATGTTTATACATGTTATGACTGAAAAAAAAAGTCAATTAACCTTGATGACATATTTTTCCTCAGAGTTCTAGTATCATTATTATGCCTCAGTTAATTTTATTTTGTCACAAGCATGATTATGACGGTTATTGCTCTCTTGAATTGTCGCTTTCCCATCTTTTGCTAGGCTACTAAGCTGAAAATGCTTGTGCTTCCAAATTCCTGAAAACCAAGTTATTCCAAAGAGTCCACCATAAATACCGATGCATGGCAATTTCAAACCATTCAAGTAAATTTGCATGTGCTACCTTTAAAACCTTCAAACACTTCTCAATGTGGGCCGCTGTTTTGAGCTCATGAGGAAGTGGTAGTTGGTCTTGTTATCTTCCATACTAATTAAGTAATTGACTTGCATGCTACATCTTCTCGTCATTAATTTTGCAAAGGGCTGGTTAGACCATTGTAATATCAAAAAGATTTGAAAAAAATGGGCACTCCTCCATGGTTTGAGATTGTTTGGTGGGCACCCGAGAATTCGGTTAGCCATGGTTATGTTAGCAAGTTATCAAAATAAATATAAAGATGCATATTATAAGTGCCTTGTTTTAAAAATAATTCGGAACCGCTCTCAACTTGCTAAGCATGGAAGATAACAAGAAATCTATTGCCATTCGTTGACCAAGCAACCACCACTCAAAAACAATTTTACCTCTTTTTTCAAAATGATAAGAAGCTCTAGCACATGTTGAATCCCTACATCCCTCAATGAAGGGCATATCTTTTACTTTACTGTTGAGTCACCATCCTTCTTTGAGAACTTTCTAGAGAGCATAATTTTCATTCTTTGTGTAATGTGCTTGTCCCTTAATATGTTAACTACGGTGTAATCTTGATGCTTTTATCTTTGATATCTTTATCTCTAGTCTTCCCTTGAAACACAGAGGTACCCGGGCACTTATGTTTTGTTGTTCCAGTCGGCCAAACGAGATACCACTTTATCATACTTTCTTATGAGCCTTGCAATCCTGTGAATTGATATGTTTCAAGTTATTTATCATTGGTATAATTGGCATTTTTTCATGGTTTATGTAACTATTGGGTGACACTGTTTATATATGTCTTATTATGAATAGTCTAAGCATTTGTCCTCATAATGAGAATATTTACATCACATGAGCAAATGAGTTCGTGAAAGTTCTTGTATCGCACTCAGTTGTTAACTGAATTGCTTGAGGACAAGCAGTAACCTAACCTTGGGGGGAGTTGATACGTCCAAAACGTATCTACTTTCCCGAACACTTTTGCTATTGTTTTACCTCTAATTTGTGTGTTTTGAATGCAACTAACACGGAATAACGTTGTTTTCAACAGAATTTTCCTGGAGTCTCCTTTTTTTGCAGAAATATCAACTTAATGGAAAAAGCCCAAAAAACACCTGTAAGTCGTTTTCTTTCCGGAAGGGGCCATGAACCACGAAGACCAAACGGAGAAGAGCCACAAGGTCTCCACACCACCTCCTGGCGCGGCAGGCTCCTGGCCGTGCCAGCAGGGGGTGGGACCACCTCGGTCGCCTCCTCGCGACCCCCTCGCGGCTACTCAACCCTCCTGACCTAAAAACCCACGGGGTGTATCCACTTTCCCAGAGAACATCTCCGTACGCCGCTGCCATTGCGAACCCTAGTTCGGGGACCAGAAGTCTCTGTTTCGGTCCCTGCCGAGACGGGTAATCGAAGGGGATCATCGTCATCATCATCCCCAACGCCAACGCCTCTCCATCAACCATCCGTGTTTGTGAGTAATCCACCGTTGTAGACTTGAGTGGATGGTAGGGATTGGATGAGATCACTCATGTAATAGCTGTAATATCGTTAGGGCATGGTGCCTAGTATCCATTATCGGTGTTTTATGTCATTGTTGCAACTTGTTATGCTTAATGCTTGACACTAGGCCTCGAGTGCCATGATTTCAGATCTGAACATGTTATTGTATCATGAAAATAATTATTGTTTTAGATCATATCTATGAGTTGTATACACATATTATTGTCCGGAACCGATGGCCCCAAAGTGACAGCAATTGGGATAACCGGAGGGAATGACTGTTATGTGAGAATCACATGTGTTCATGGAATGTTAATGCTTTGCTTTATTAAAAGGAGTAACTTAATTGCCAGTAGTTTCCCTAGAGGCCCCGCTGCAAACGGGCTGGCAGGACAAAAGATGTTATGCAAGTTTCTCATTGCGAGCACACACAACTAAATTGGAATACATGCTTATGATTAGTTAATACTTGGATGTTACTTGTATGTTTTATATTATTTATCTGCAAATGCCTATGCTATGATATTACATGAATTATCTTATCCATGCAACGCCCGTACATCCGTCCCTATGCATACATTATTTAATCATGTTGTCTACCGTAATCACAATCGCTGTTTTAATTCTACTGTTGTTGTTATTTCACTACTGTCACTGCTATAAAACGGTTGCTTCTGATAATATGTCTAGAGCAAGTCTACTCACAGGTGTACCTGATCTGACAAATCATCTGTTAAAGCTTTTAAATATTCTTTGGCTCCCCTCGTGTCGAATACATAAATTTGGGTTTTACTTCCCTCGAAGACTTTTGCGATCCCCTATACTTGTGGGTCATGAGGGCGCCGCAAGTAGTTCGAGGTTTCCGTTTGATGCATGCATATGTTTACATAACGATCTCATGTTGATGGAGTAGTAGATTCACATATAGGGCGGCACGTTCTTAGAGTGTTACAAAGTTCCGGGTATGGGGCTGAGTAACCGTGCGCGCAATCATGCGGTTCCCTGAATGGGTTGTAGAGAAGTGATTTGCCGTGTTGAGATACCCTACCTTCTGGCTTGCTTTTGGGGTTGATCGAACGAGTATGGGTCCAGTAGTGCACCCCTGCAGGGTATAATCTTATCGATGACCCGCGTCCGCGGTTATGGACGACTTGGTGATGATGCTGGCTAACAAGATCTAGACAACTTGCACCTAATTAATGTTAATTAATTTGACTAGTAATATAGAATTACTTTCACAATAAATGGTAACTAAAACTGTTCAATGTGTGAGTTTCCCGAATTGCTTCCTCATACTTGATTGAGGGGGTCATCCGAGAATGGGTTATGTTTGGTGTTAGTAGTAGTTAGTTGCTTATGCGCTCTCTTATCCCTCTCTAACAGACGAATGTTGTAGTGTATCTCGGTAGTTGTCTAGAGCTTGTGCGCTGCCGCTAAACCGTCCTAAAGAGATGCGCTCACCTGTTCGGAATGCATATTACGCATTCGTTAGAACTCTCCTTAATGCTTCCCTTGCTATCATTACCGATAGTATTGACCCAAGTATATGGGTTGTATTTAGGTATAATTAACAGGTTTGAAGTCTGAGGACGTTAGCTTCATAATCCCTCCGGCTTGGGCTGGGCAAGGATATGGCGCCATCGCTTATCTTCAGGACTCTTAGTCTAATTTGCATCTTATCCGTAGTCGGATACTATTTTGCTTCTGCTGTTATTTGTATCTTTGTATTGTATCATTTGTATCTTGACCCGTTCGAGTCGTTGTATAATTATATCTTCTGTTGTTGTGGATGTATCAGAACTGTTGTAATGTTAACACAATTCCACCCACATAATGCGCATGTTTCGGCGTGCACATTATGTCTGGTGGGCGACCTAAAATCGTTATTATGCGGATTTCGGCGGGATCGCTTAAATATACATAGTACCAATTTTGGGGCGTGACAGCGATCCCATTCGGGCGCTTGCGGTAAAGGTCTTCCTCGAGGATGTAGAAGGATTTTGCCTGTCAAGCGATTCGCTCTGCTTCTGCATCTTCCTCGGGGAGGATTCCCTTGGTTTGGTAATCTTGAGCTCGTCAATCCATCCTGTTTTTTGATGTGCCGCTGTGAGCAACAGACGCTCCCCTGTGTGAGGACCGCAATCGGGAGCCCCAGGTGCAGGAGATCTCCCGTGCACGGCTAGGATTAGATCACTTAAAATTCCGAACCGGTACGCCGCGTCAGCGCCGTGTCAGATTTTATTTTCTGAATTTTTATTAAATCATTTAATTTGGCAGTTTTGCAGAAAACCCCCTGCACACTGTTTTCATCATTACTTTTTATCTGTTTAACCAAATTTAAATATTTTTATATATTTGAAATCCTAAGAACCAGTAGAACACTTTGGCTTCATTAGTTTTATGTATTGACACATACAAAATTTTCAAATATTTTTTAGAGTAGTTTAAGTGTTTTTGACATAACTTTAGTTAGAAAATTTATTTTTGAGTAAATCAAATTGCTAACAACTTGTTTAGATGCCCTTTGCCCAAATGTCATTTTTACAAAAATTGGTAATGAAGTGTTATCTAAGAAAAACTAAAATCCTTGTTATTACCTATTATTCATGTCTAAATAAATGAAAATAAATTAAAATTTTATTCATGCATATATCACAAAAATTCAAAGAGATGCATATATTTGTTTCTTGACGTTGAAATAAATTATTGCATCTCATCTCATGCATAGCATATATTTTCTTTGAATGAACATATTGCTTGTGTTTATGTGTGGCTCTTTATTTCTTTTGTTAGACCATTTGGAGGGAAACGAAAACCTTTGCAACTGTTGCTGCTGCACTTCCGGTTGCCAAGGCAAGTGGCACCCCCCCCCCCCCCCCCCCCCATAAAAGACCTATTATTTTTCTATGCATGAGTAGATTATTTTTCTATAAGCATGTGTAGGATAGTGTTGCTATGGAAGCCATGTTTAGACCTCTTTATTCCCGCGTCTAGGTTCCTATGAAAATACTTAGTAGAATTGTGATGCTATGCAAACCTATTTTTGATGAAATGCTAAATTTCTACTAAGTTATAATCAAACACCTGGGTGGAATAGGTTGCTTGGCTGTATGAGTTGAGTGTTGTCCCCAGGGGATTTACCTGTGGGATATTCCCTTGTGGATGGCCACCCAGGAGCAAACGGATCTGAAGAACTCCGAGTGAAGATTGCTTCTCGTGCAGCCATTGCCAATATGGGCTCTGGCTTGATCAACTAAGCTGCGAGGACTCGCCCCGGCTTGACAGGGGGGAGGTAGTGGTTTGTAGGTGGAGCGCGTCAGGCCAGAGTGGGAGGGAAAATGCTTCTGAAAGATCTCGTCTCATTGTTCTCCTTTCCTTATCACAAATGGTGTGTAAAGGGTAATTTGGGTTGAATGGGTACAATGGTGAACGTGCACAACCTCTGCAGAGTTAAAAATCTAAGTACTTAGCCGTGTCCCCGAAAACGGAGAATTAAGCAGCTGAACGAGGATGTCAATGGAGGATTCCACCATCCCAATTTTTAAATTAAAAACTTGATGGGTGAACAATGGTAGAATGAGACTATGGCTTTCATACCATATTTGTCTCACCGAGGTAAAGTTGTTTCAAAAAGTTAGGGAAAAACTTGCGTTCTGCAAAATAGCCTTGAGCTCCACCAGCCAAATAAGCATATAGGTCATAGAGTTATTCCTCTAAGTGTCCACCATAGTGTCACTTGCCAGTTCCATTTTAATGGTTCTGACCCACGTTGTTGCAATATATATCTTATTGCAGACTGTTCTGATGATGAGTGAAAATTTACTAAGGGTTTCGAGTCTTCAACCAACATGCTCTCCTGTGGCACATGATGATGATTGGGGACTCCATGAAGAATAACTTTCCACTGTTTACTCTGTTCACTGCTAGCTTTATACTATGTAAATTTGTAATGAATATTTTCTAAGTCTGGATCAGCGTTGTAATAAATTGATACTTTGTTGTGATATTACATCGTAACTGTGTGTGCAAACGAATCGATCCAGGGATTTGCACTATACACAGGTATCTGCCATATTTTAAGTGCAGGTACACTACAGATAGTATCAGAGCACTGTGTTGCCTGTAGGTTCGAGCCCTTAGGATTGGAAAAACCTTTTGATCATAGTATTAACTACTTAAGTATTTTGGAATCTAGCGGCATAGTGAGATGAAGCGGCCTGGAAACAAACCTTACATGTCCGCGTACATGAGACCTGTTCCACAATTAAGTGGCTGGCCGGGTGTTTGTCTCTCTCACTATAGTGAATATCGAATTTACAAAGAGTTGTTTATCTTTGTTGATCACATTGAGATTTGACTTAGTATTGTCTCTAAATTAATAATGCACATATGACTAGTACTTCCTTACCTTATACATTTCTTGTTTTAAATTCTTTTCTTTCTTCCTAAAGGATGACGAGCTTCCACTTCACCACTGCGGAGGACTTTGAGGACACCCGTTTTGGCTGCTACCTTCTCGACATCGGCGAGAAGATAGGTTTACCACTACCTCAAGTTAAGGGCTTCATTCTGAAGAAGTTTAACAAAGAAGGCTGTTAGGGAATAAAAGCAACTCAGGCAGGACGTGGAGAAGAGCCCCCATTGGAAATCAAAATTGTTAGTGACTCCAAAGATAAAGGACTCAATCTAGTCATGAAAGACCTGATTGGGCGTATCTGTGGATGCTACAGCACAGAGTTGAGGGGCCACTACTCCATTTTCTTTGTAAGGAGAAACGAGGATGGAGAACCTTACCTATTTGATGTCGGAGATAGATGCAAAGCAAAGCCCCTTAGTCTTTATTTCCAGGAGCTGGAGATCCTCGTCACAGAACTTTATGAGGATAGGCGCACTGAGCTCCTGAAAAACGATGAGCTATGTGCCTTACTCAAGGAGAACGAGGAAAAGATGAAGGCTCAGGAGGAAGTGACTAAGGCCCAAGAAGAGAGGTTTGCTGCACAAGAGGAGAAGTACAAGAGACAGGAGAAAAGGGTTCAGGAGAAGAACAAGACTATCAGAGAACAGGAGGCAGAACTCGAGAGCAATGAAGTCGAGTTTGAAGCTGATAGTGACTTGATCAAGCGGCTTCGTACTGAGAAGATGGAGCTGCAAGAGAAGAACCTTGCCCTGGAGAAGGAAGTGAGGGAATTAAAGGAAGTACTCGACAATGAAGGAATCGAGATTCAGGAGATTGAAGAAGAAGAAGATGACATGGTCGAATAGTTAGTTAATGAGACTACCATTTACTTTACACCCCATCGTTATCTTAGTCTTGTATTAACTTACCGACTTGTGGTAAGCCAGTACTTTCCCTTGTATCCCCGGAACCTCGCGATTTTTATTCTCCAAAAAAATTTCATGTCTTTTTAATCCAAAGTTTGAGTTGTGTGATTGTTGTTCTTATAAGTTGTTTGCTTTTTGGGGTATTTTCTCTTTAGACACTCCCGTCTAAAAACTCATCTATGCAAAAACCGCAGATGCCTCCCCGCCGTGCGCCTGATAACAACAACAACAACGACCACAACAATAATGATGCTATACAACAGTTGATGGCCGCTCAAGCTCAGCTAATGACTATGATGACCCAGTTCATTACGACGACCAACAACAATAACAACAACCATAACCACAACCCACCACCGCCACCACCCCGCCAAGTGGATAGACTTACCAGATTTCTGAGGCTCCGGCCCAACAAGTTCTCCACTGCAACTGAGCCAATTGTGCCAGATGACTGGCTGCGTTCCGTGGACAGAGATCTAGTGACTTGTGAATGTACCGACGCTGAGAAGGTGAGGTTCACTACTCATCTGTTGGAAGGACCAGCAATTCAGTGTTGGGAAACTTATCAAATCACTCACCCACTGGAAACCTTGACTTGGGAAAACTTCAGGGAAGGTTTTCGTAATGCTCATATCTCCTCGGGTATTATGAACCTGAAGCAAGAGGAATTCCGAAACCTGAGACAAGGAAACAGGAGCCTTAAGGATTACATGGCTGATTTCCATGCCCTTTCTCGATATGCGCCTGAGGACATCAACACAGAGGCTAAGAGAAAGGCAAAATTCCTAAATGGGCTGAGTGACGAGCTGAAGATTCCTTTAACAGTAGCATATGCCCCAAATTATTAAATCCTCCTAGATCAGGCTATCATACTGGAGGACAACATCAAGACGGCTGAAAACAGGAAGAGAAAGTTGAATGTTCACAAACACCATTCTGAAACTTCTTTCAAGAGGCCTTTCCCTCAAGATACAAACCAGGGTCATAAGTCTGGGCACTATCCTAGTGGAGGAAGCAACCACAAACATCATGGTCACAACCATAGTGGTGGGTTCAAGGGAAACAATGGGAATTACAAGGGAAATGGAAATGCTGGCCACAACAATGGACATCATCGCCCAAATCCCGAATATAAGAAAGATATCAGTCAAGTCCTATGCTTCAAGTGCAATAACAAGGGCCACTACGCCACTGACTGCCCCGAAAAGAAGGCCGCAGAAGCTGCCAAGCCCAATCCCTTCCAGAAAGGACAGGTGAACCACATCAATGTGGAAGAAGTGTACGATGAACCTGATGCTGTCATTGGTACGTTCTTGCTCAATTCATGCCCAGAATTAGTTTTATTTGATACTGGAGCATCGCATTCTTTCATTTCAAGAGCTTTTGTAAACAAACATGGGTTAGTAGTGGAAAATATAGGAAGCCCCATTAGAGTAAGCTCTCCGGGAGGAGAGATGCTACTAACCTCTGGTTGTAGACAGTTGAGTCTGAAGATTGGAAAGCACAAGTTTCCTACGGACTTGATCATCCTGGAAACACAAGGCCTGAATATTATCATAGGGATGGATTGGATGTCCCGCTATGCAGGAATCATAGACTGCGCAAATAGAACTATCACTCTCACCACTCCAGAAGGCTCGAAGATCAACTTTAGATCAAAGTTTGAACTAAAGAAGGTTAGGCTTAATTCTCTTAAGGGGGTTAGTCTCGGTGAGGTCCTTATAGTTAAGGAATACCCTGATGTGTTTCCGGAAGAACTACCAGGAATGCCACCCGATAGAGATGTAGAGTTCCTCACTGAACTAAAGCCGGGTACAGGACCAATAACTAAAAGGCCCTACCCAATGGCAACTGATGAACTGAAGGAACTCAAGAAGCAATTGGAAGAGTTTATGCAGAAAGGCTTTATCCGTCCAAGCTCATCACCCTGGGGAGCCCCAATCCTTTTCGTCAAGAAGAAGTATAGTACCCAGAGATTAGTCACCGATTACCGTGACATAAATGAGCATACGATCAAGAACAAGTATCCGCTACCCAAAATCAATGAGCTTTTCGATCAACTAGAAGGGGCTGTCGTGTTCTCCAAGATTGATCTCAGATTAAGGTACTTTCAGATGAAAGTTAGAGAGATGGACATACCCAAGACTGCCTTTGTTACAAGATATGGTTCGTATGAGTACACCGTAATGCCTTTTGGGTTAACCAATGCTCCAGCCTATTTCATGAATATGATGAATAAGGTATTTATGGATTTTCTGGACAAGTTTCTTGTTATCTTCATCGATGACATCCTAGTCTACTACAAAAGTCACAGAGAACATGAAGAACATTCACGTCTGGTGTTGCAAAGGCTCCGAGAGCATAAGTTATATGCTAAGTTTAACAAGTGTGAATTCTGGTTAAAACAAGTAGGATTTCTAGGACACCTGGTGTCTAAAGATGGGATAGCAGTGGATCCTGAAAAAGTTGCTGTTGTGACGAATTGGGAATCACCCAAAAATGTGGGGGAAATCCGCAGTTTTCTAGGACTTGCAGGATACTACCGGAGATTCATTGAAAATTTCTCCAAGATTGCCAAAGCCTTGACTGAACTACTGAAGAAGGGAAAGGAATTTGAGTGGACAGAAGCTTGTGAGACCAGTTTTCAAGAATTAAAGAAGCGCTTGGTGTCGGCACCAATATTATGCTTACCAGATCTAGAGAAAGACTTCCAAGTCTATTGCGACGCTTCATATCGTGGCCTAGGAAACGTATTGATGCAAGAAGGCAAAGTAGTGTCTTACGCCTCAAGACAACTCAAAAATCATGAAGTAAACTACCCCACTCATGATCTAGAGTTAGCTTTTGTGGTACATGCGCTAAAGATATGGAGACCATATTTATGGGGAAAGAGATGTGAAGTATTTACAGATCATAAAAGCCTCAAGTACTTCTTTACCCAGAAGGAATTAAACATGCGACAAAGGAGATGGTTAGAATTGATCAAAGACTATGATTTAAGTCTACAATACCACCCAGGGAAAGCCAACGTAGTGGCTGATGCCTTGAGCCGTAAGACTTATGTAAACGTACTCACGGCAGGAGAATTGCCGGTAGATCTTTGTAGAGGATTTAAGGACCTTCGATTGGAAGTGGTACCTGAAGGATTCATAGCATCCTTAGAAGTTCAACCTCTTCTATTTTAACAAAATCAAGACAGCTCAGTTAGAGGATAAAGCAGTAAAAGAAATCAAGAAGAACCTATGCGAAGGCAAAGCCAGGGATTTTAGAGAAGATGAAGAAGGAACCGTATGGTATAAAGAACGCATATGTGTTCCTGACAATGCCGATCTTAGGAAGATAATACTTCAAGAAGCCCATGACTCACCTTATTCCATACATCCGGGTAACACCAAGATGTATATGGATGTAAAGGAGAGGTATTGGTGGATCAACTTGAAGCGTGATATTGCTGAATACATTACAAAGTGTGACGTCTGCAGTCGTGCGAAAGCAGAATACCAAAAACCCGCATGGTTGCTACAACCCTTACCAGTACCAGATTGGAAATGGGAACAGATTGGTATGGATTTCATCACGGGTCTGCCCAGGACTAAATCAGGGTATGATTCTATATGGGTTATAGTCGATCGTCTGACGAAAGTATCTCATTATATACCCGTGAAGATTACTTACACTAGTGCCAAACTAGCTGACATCTATATGAAGAGGATTGTGTGTTTACATGGTGTTCCCAAGAAAATTGTGTCGGATAGGGGTACTCAGTTTACTTCCCATTTCTGGAATCAATTACATGAGTCTCTGGGAACCAGGTTAGAGTTCAGCACAGTGTTTCATCCGCAGACGGATGGACAGACAGAAAGAGTAAACCAGATCCTAGAAGATATGCTGAGAGCATGCACTCTAGATTATAAGTCAAGCTGGGATGATAATCTTCCATATGCCGAGTTCTCTTACAACAACAGTTATCAAGCGAGCATAGGATGTCGCCATTTGAAGCCCTGTATGGAAGAAAGTGTACTACCCCACTACTATGGAGTGGCGTAGGAGAACGTAGTTTGTTCGGACCAGACATAATCAAGGAGGCTGAGGAAAAAGTCAGGTTGATTAAGGACCGTTTAAAGATAGCACAATCCAGACAGAAGAGTTATGCGGATTCCAAAAGGAGAGAAGTCACGTATGAAGTAGGCGATCGAGTCTATCTCAGAGTTTCACCTATGCGGCGAGTTAAAAGATTTGGAATCAAAGGAAAATTGGCACCTAGATTTATTAGACCTTTCAAGGTATTATCCCGCAAAGGAGAGGTCGCCTATGAATTGGAACTCCCGGAAGCACTTTCCGCGGTTCACAGTGTGTTTCATGTCAGCCAGCTGAAGAAATGTCACCCAGAAATGGCAGAAACACTGCAAAGAGATACGGTGCCACTAGAGGAAGTACAACTAGAAAGTGATCTGACTTATGAAGAAAAACCAATAAATATTTTGGAGACAGCAGAACGTGTCACCCGAACCAAGACCATCAAATTCTGTAAAGTACAGTGGAATCACCATTCAGAAGAGGAAGCAACTTGGGAAAGAGAAGATGACCTTAAAGAAGACCACCCTCACCTATTTGCTAGCCAATCCGAATCTCGAGGGCGAGATTCATCTTAAGGGGGTTAGGTTTGTAACATCCCAATTTTCAGAAAAAAATAAAACTTTTCATCCATGCATCATCATCATTAAACTTGTCATTTAAATCACATAGATTTTAAATTAAATCTTTATATATGTTTTAATTGATTTTATGTCTATAAAAAGTGTTATTTCAATATATAATAATATTCTTTTTTACTTTATTTTTACTTTAGACAAAAATAATATCAAAAGGATATATTTTTAATAAGCTTTTCAAATTATATTTTTTGAATTTTTCTGAGAAGTTTTGATATAGTTTTGAAATTGTTTTATACTCAAAAGATTTGAAAACAGAAAAATGATTTATAAAAGAAAAATTGAGCCGGGCCAGCAAGTGGGACGAAGCCCACAAGCTATCTACCGCGCGCGCAGCACCACAGCCCGCCAGCAGCCCGTCCCCGCCCCCGCGCGCGTGCTCACTCTCTGGCAGGTGGGCCCCACCTGTCATCCCTCCCACTGCAACGGCTCGCCCCAAATCACGCCCATGACGACGCCGAGAAACGGCCGAGTAATCTCGATTCATTGCGGAGGATTCATTGCCCCTTTTACGTCGCCGATTCTTGCTATAAGATCCCCTCGATCCCCTCTCTCTTTTGCCCCAAGCACCACCTCCCGAGAGCCACCAGGCCGCCCACGAGCACCCCCCCGAGCCCCGCCGTTACCGACGGCAAGTTCGACGAACTCCGGTGAGCCGCGTCCCCCTCAAGCCCTCTCTCCACTTCCTTCTGGTCTATTTTGACCTCGCGCATCGTTTTGACAAGTTTTTGCGTCTTCTCGGGCAGCAGAACATCGTCCCCTTCCATGCCCGAAGAGGACCGTCGCCGAGCACGACTCCGACGAGCAAATTCCGGCGCGACAGAGCACTCCATCGTCGACCACCTCGCCATCGTCTCTGCCTCGACCTCCTCCACGCATGGGTATGACTCGTTCGTCCTTGTAGGCAGTAGGGCGTGCGAAACGAGCAACTCCGGCAATGGCGCCGCCGCGAGCACGCCTCGGGCTAGGGTTCTGGCCGGTCGCGTCGCTCGTTTCTGGTCGTTTTGATCTAGACCGTTAGATCTCCCGTGCAAGGTTAGGATTAGATCACTTAAAATTCCGAACCGGTACGCCGCGTCAGCGCCGCGTCAGCGCCACGTCAGATTTTATTTTCTGAATTTTATTAAATCATTTAATTTGGCAGTTTTGCAGAAAACCCCCTACACACTGTTTTCATCATTACTTTTTATCTGTTTAACCAAATTTAAATATTTTTATATATTTGAAATCCTTAGAACCAGTAGAACACTTTGGCTTCATTAGTTTTCTGTTTTGACTCATACAAAATTTTCAAATATTTTTTACAGTAGTTTAATTGTTTTTGACATAACTTTAGTTAGAAAATTTATTTTTGAGTAAATCAAATTGCTAACAACTTGTTTAGATGCCCTCTGCCCAAATTTCATTTTTACAAAAATTGGTAATGAAGTGTTATCTAAGAAAAACTAAAATCCTTGTTATTACCTATTATTCATGTCTAAATAAATGAAAATAAATTAAAATTTTGTTCATGCATATATCACAAAAATTCAAAGAGATGCATATATTTGTTTCTTGACGTTGAAATAAATTATTGCATCTCATCTCATGCATAGCATATATTTTCTTTGAATGAACATATTGCTTGTGTTTATGTGTGGCTCTTTATTTCTTTTGTTAGACCATTCGGAGGGAAACGAAAATCTTTGCAACTGTAGCTGCTGCACTTCCGGTTGCCAAGGCAAGTGGCACACCCCCCATACAAGACCTATTATTTTTCTATGCATGAGTAGATTATTTTTCTATAAGCATGTGTAGGATAGTGTTGCTATGCAAGCCATGTTTAGACCTCTTTATTCCTACGTCTAGGTTCCTTTGAAAATACTTAGTAGAATTGTGATGCTATGCAAAACTATTTTTGATGAAATGCTAAATTTCTACTAAGTTATAATCAAACAACTGGGTGGAATTGGTTGCTTGGCTGTATGAGTTGAGTGTTGTCCCCAGGGGATTTACCTGTGGGATATTCACTTGAGGATGGCCACCCAGGAGCAAAGGGATCTGAAGAACTCCGAGTGAAGATTGCTTCTCGTGCAGCCATTGCCAATATGGGTTCTGGCTTGATCAACTAAGCTGCGTGGACTCGCCCCGGCCTGACAGGTGGAGGTAGTGGTTTGTAGGTGGAGCGCGTTAGGCCAGAGTGGGAGGGAAAATGCTTCTGAAAGATCTCGTCTCATTCTTCTCCTTTCCTTATCACAAATGGTGTGTAAAGGGTAATTTGGGTTGAATGGGTACAATGGTGAACGTGCACAACCTCTGCAGAGTTAAAAATCTAAGTACTTAGCCGTGTCCCCGGAAACGGACAATTGAGCAGCTGAACGAGGGTGTCAACGGAGGATTCCACCATTCCAATTTTTAAATTAAAAACTTGATGGGTGAACAAGGGTAGAATGAGACTATGGCTTTCATACCATATTTGTCTCAGCGAGGTAAAGTTGTTTCAAAAAGTTAGGGAAAAACTTGCTTTCTGCAAAATAGCCTTGAGCTCCACCAGCCAAATAAGCATATAGGTCATAGAGTTATTCCTCTAAGTGTCCACCATAGTGTCACTTGCCAGTTCCATTTTAATGGTTCTGACCCACGTTGTTGCAATATATATCTTATTGCAGACTGTTCTAATGATGAGTGAAAAACTACTAAGGGTTTCGAGTCTTCAACCAACATGCTCGCCTGTGGCACATGATGACTATTGGGGACTCCATGAAGAATAATTTTCCGCTGTTTACTCTGTTCACTGCTAGCTTTATGCTATGCAAATTTGTAATGAATATTTTCTAAGTCTGGATCAGCGTTGTAATAAATTGATACTTTGTTGTGATATACATGTTGGGTGTAGAATCGAGTCCAAACTTACTCCTCATCAGAATTACCTGCACATTTGAATATGCAGCCCCCGAAGGAGGTCAATACAATGAAGTATTGGCAAGTGACTATGGTGGATAAATTATGACAAGTCTAATTCTATATGCATATTTGGCTTGGTGGAGTTTGTAGGCTATTTTGCAGAAAGCCAGTTTTCTCCTATCTTTTGTAAAACACTTTTGTATCTCAAAGACTTGGCACCAAGGGATGAAGCCCAAGTGCACCAATAATTCTTTCCTTAGTCAAATTTTACTTTACGAAAACCATGTTGAGATTCTTCCGTCCATCCTTGTCCAGTTGCTCGAAGTTGTCCATCACCGGGAACACGGCTGAGTACTCAGTTTGTCGACTCTGCAGAGGTTGTGCACTTTCACCTTAAGACTCAATTTGTCCGAGAAATCCTATACACGCGGAGTGTATTATGGAAAGGAGAGAATTGAGACAAGAACTTTCAGAAGAAGAATGCAACCATACTAGCAAGACCCGTTCCACCTATCAACTCTACATCTGCTTGTCAAGCTGACAGGTTGCACTCTCACAACTTAATAGTTCTAGACAGAGCACATTGTCAAAAGGCTGCACGGGAAGCTTCTAAATTTGGAGGGACTTAGAAATCTCTTTGTTCCTGGGTGGCCGTCCACAAGTGTACTTCTGGGTGACAACCACCATACTCATGGCCCTAAGTAGAATAGAAATTCATCCTAGGCAAAGACAACCACAAGCATGGTCCCAAAAGTCACTCAACATAAACCAAACAACCAATTCCACCCAGAAGTGCATTCAAAGTTTTAACACTTAGCAATAATTCTATAACATGATAAGTAACTCCTTTATAGCATGGCTAAGCATCTAATAAAACTTTTGGTGGCCGCATGGGGAGGGATGGCTACACACTACTAGGATATTTTCAAAGTGTAAACTAACTTAACATTATAAGATAGTATCAAAATTTCCCTATCATGCATACTACTTAAAAATCTACTAATAATGCATATAGAAAACATAGGATAGATTATGAATGTCACTTGCCTTGGTAACAAAGGGAACAAGCACAGCAAGAATAACAATCACAAGGACCTTCCTCCTCTTCACAATCTAGAGACAAACAATAACACTCAATAAACACACAAGCATAACACTTAGAATATCAAGACAAAAATATGTATGCATGCTTAATATGCAATGAACTTAATAAGACCTTATAATTACCATTTTAATTGCTCTGTTATCAATGCATAAAATGCAATGATCAATATTTTAATATTTTATTTAATCATTTAAAATATTGAGCATATTAGTAGTTTTAAGTTCTAAAACCAATTTCTTTAAGTCTATTATGAGAAGTTTCAAATAAAACCCATGTTACACCCTCTGGACAGAGGGCATTAATAAATCTCTAAAACAATTGGATTTATTTGGAAAGAGATTTTATTAATTAAGTTATAGATTTAATACCCGAAAGCTAAACAATTAAATACCGCAATTTAATATACACTAAAAGGATAAACTAATGAAACCATATTAAACTACACGAGCAGAGCTTCACGTGGATATAAAATTCATCAAATTTGGATGAACAGAACAAAAGTTATGATTTTTGTAAGTTTGTGTTATTTTCTGTTTTTAAAACAATTTCTCTGCCGAAATAGAAAATAAAAACGCCACGCGGCGTGCTCTGATTGGGCGATACCGGTTCGGCGCGGATCGCGTACGCGGACCGTCCGATCTGTTTTAAATCTAACGCACCAGATCCATCCGATCTAGATCCATTGGATCTAGATCCGACGGCCAGGATCAAAAGGGGCGGTCGGGCGGCGCGGTTCGCCGGCGAACCCGTGCCCGCGGCGGCGCCATTGTCGGCAACACTTGTCTTCGTGTTCTACGGCTAAAGAGAGAGGGAAACTCATACCCCTGGACGCGGATCGTCGTGGCGAACTTGATGGCGTGGTAGGCGCGGTCGAGATGGCCCTTCTCCTCCCCTGCGAGCTCGTCGGAGATGCGCGGCGGACGGCGGCGTCGGTCGTCGAAGGATCAGCCGCCCTGGTGCACAGGAGGACGCCGGAGCAAGTCCGTTAGATGCGTACGGAGACGGGGAGTCGCAGAGGGGGTGTGGGGGTGGAGCTCGGGTGCTGGACTCACCGGAACGATGCAAAACACGACGGCGGTAATGTCCGGCGATGAACTCTCGTTTTCCGCGATTTTGGCGAGTTTCGGTTAGGGATTTGGACGCGGGAGACTGCGGCGGAGGGGGGGTTTATATGGGGACGTAGGGGACCGATTAAACCGCGATTTAACAACGTATTTTGATCCGATTCGATATAGGGTTCGGTAGTCTTCGTGTTCTTCACGATGGAGGAGATGACAAGTGGGGCCGGGCCGTCAGCGACTCCGAGGAGGAAGCTGGGCTGCGGCGTGGGCCTCTGCGCTGCGCGCGCGGCGGATAGAGAGGGAACGAAGTGGGCTTCGGCCCAGATTGGGTCGTCTCCCCTTTTTTTTTTAACAAAACATTTTCTGATTTCAAACCTTTAATTCAAATTTGATTTTTAAAACTTATCAAAACATTTCAGAAAAATTCATAAAAATATGTTTTGAAAAGCTAATTTAATTTATAACTTTTTGATATCATTTTGTTAAATAATTAAAATAATAAAATACAGATTTGTATGAGGAGCTCAAATAAACCTCTTTAATGAAAACAATTTTGTTTAACCTTATAATTAAAATTCAATTTACTTCTTATGTGTTCTCAATGCCATACTTTTATGATGCATGATGCATGAATGCAAAGTTTTAAATTTTTGAGAAAATTGGGATGTTACACGCTATAACTTCCGTCTAATTAGAGAGACATAAGAGAGCGCATAAGTAACCAACTACAACTAACACCAATCATAACCCATTCTTGGATTAACCCCCTCAACCAAGTATGAGGAAGTAATTCGGGAAACTCACACGTTGAACAGTTTTAGTTACCATTTATTGTAAAAATAATTCTATATTACTAGTCAAGTTAATTAACGTTAATTAGGTGCAAGTTGTCTAGATCTTGTTAGCCAACATGTACACCATGTTGTCCATAATCGCGGACGAGGCTCATCGATAAGATTATACCCTGCATGGGTGCACTATTGTACCCATACTCGTTCGATCAACCGATCAAAACATTAGGGCCTCTCGACACGACTCGTTTCTTCACTACAACAAGTCCAAGTGCCAGACATATGAGTTGTTACCCGCGTCAAGCGTCCGGCCGATAACTGAATTGCAGACTCATTAGTTTCTGTCTACTCCGCTAGGCGGCTCAAACCACAGTAGGGACTGTCCGCTTCACGTCATACCGCCCCTATATGACCCCCTATATCACATAACCTCTCATCATCATCATCATCATCATGCACATTCATATGAGCAAATGGAAAGCCCGAACTACTTGCGGCACCTAGACAAGCTGAAGATCTGTTCAAAGTAGAGGGGGCTCGCATAGGACCTCCAACAAGTGGTTAGTGCGCTCGGACTTGGATTCGAGGACAAAATCTCAGTTCCTAGGTTGACACTTAGCAAAACAAAGCACCTCACAAGGCCTTCCGCCAGTGCCTTATCAGTTTGTTACAATACGCAACAAAATATAGCATTGTATTAAAGTAGAACATTCTAACATACTAAGCATGTGAAACATAAGACCGACAAACGACTCGCACAACCAACTCTAATCTTGCGCTACAACTCGCAAGGACAACAAAGAAACATGCAACAAGTAATAGGTGGTGGGGGTAAAGTTGTATAAGGCTGCAGGATAAATATGTGTTAGGACCGTGACACAAGAATCGAATATTCGGCTAGCAGAGATCAACGGCAGGAATGAAAGACCATGTAAAGGTAAACAAGCAAACTTCGTTTGCCTGGAATCCCGCATGGAAGAAGATCTTGTCGTTGCTCACATATCTCAACGTCTTATCCGCGAAGAAGCAACAAACACTGGAAAGTACAAAAGATGCATCTTACGACTATGGCAAAAGATCCAGCATGATCATGAGAATGATGAATGTCATGGCAAGATGCAATATGTGATGCACTTAATCCAAATTAAGCGGAATCGGGATTCCGACAAATAAATATTGAGGTTCAAGTTATTTATCTACCGTCAATGTTAATTGTTCATTAACAATGCAAGACATGCCATAGATGGTCTACACTAAATTAAATGGAATGGGGCAACAAATAATTAATGACCCCAACACATTTCATAATTAATTATTTAGATGCAACTAACAAATTATACTATGCAATGAAATTAAAAGGTGCAACATGACATATGAATGGCATATTAAATTTCCTTACATTTTGTTGATCAAATAGATATAAACTTTGTATAAATTGGAAATGTAAAACAAAAGATATGATAAATATTATATTACACAATTTATATCAACAAAAAAGAAAAATATAGACAGAGAGGAAAAAGTGGGGTTTTAAGCCATGGAGGGGATTCGAACTCGGGCAACACCGGGTGGAGAGAAGGGCACAGACACTGGGCTGCGGTGCTTGTTTTGACAGGAAAAAGAACTGACCTAATATGAAGCAACCAGGAGACATTATCTGAACAAAAACAGAAAACAGAGAAAAAGGGTGGAACTTGTGGCTGCAGGGGGATTCAATCCAACGATCTGCTGGGTGTGAGAACTGGAGCACAGCTACAACGAAGTGATGATGTTTGCGATAGATACTACAATCGCATCATTATGAGAGAAAATCGTCGTGCAGTTTTGTAGCGTACCTGCACTTAAAATGAGGCAGATACCTGTGTATAGTGCAAATCCCTGGATCGATTCATTTGCACACACAGTTTACGATGTAATATCACAACAAAGCGTCAATTTTATTACATCGGTGATCCAGAATTACAAAATATTTGATACAAGTTGCATAGCATAAAGCTAGCATTGAAAAAGTACACAGCGGAAATACAATAGCAGTGAGTCTCTATAACTTTCATGCTGCCACAGGCGAAAACATGTTGGTTGCAGACTCGAAATCCCTTAACGAAACCTCACTCGTCATTTGAATAACCTGTAACAAATAAATTTTGCAACAGAGTGGGTCAGATTCCATTATAAATGGAGTCTGGCAAGTGACACTATGGTGGACACTTAATGGAATAACTCTAAAGCCTATATGCATATTTGGCTGGTAGAGTTCAAGGCTAATTTGCATAAAGCCAATTTTTCCTACTCTTTTGAAAACACTTTTCTTGAAATCAAGACGAGTATGGCATGAAAACCATAAATCTCATCTTCCCTTGTTCACCCATCAAGTTTTACTTCTGAAGTTGGAATGATGGAATCCTCCGTTGACGTCCGTGATCAGCTGCTCAAATTGTCCGTACCGGGGACACGGCTAAGTACTTAGTTTTACACTCTGCAGAGGTTGTGCACGTTCACCATTGTACCCATTCAACCCAAGACATCCTTTACACACCATTTGTGATAAGGAAAGGAGAGAATGAGACGAGATCTTTCAGAAGCATTTTCCCTCCCACTCTGGCTTGACCCGTTCCACCTAACATCCCCCTACATCTGCTTGTCAAGCCGGAGAGAGTCCACGCAACATAATTGATCAAGGCAGAGCCCATATGGCAATGGCTGCACTGGAAGCAATCGTCACTCGGAGTTCTTCAGATTCCTCTGTTCCTGGGTGGCCATTCACAAGTGTACATACTCCAGGAACCATAGACATGGACCTGAGTAGCCACTCAACATAAACCATGCAACCCCTTACCACCCAGGTGTTTCATTTACTTAGTGGATGTGCACTCTCAGGTAAAAATCACCATGCTCACGGCCCTAAGTAGAATAGACATTCATCCTAGGCGACGACAACCATGAGCACAGCCATGAGTAGTCACTTAACATTTTGTAAAACTTTTCATCAATTGCATAGCATCAACATTTCTGCTATGTATGATATAGGAACCTAGACACAGGAGTAAGGGAATTCTACACAGGTTTAGCATAGCAATACTATCCTACACATGCATATAAAAATACACTAAGTAATGCATAGAAAATACTAGGAAGTTTATGAGGTGTGCCACTTGCCTTTGAATGTTGTCGTTGTTCACAACTCTTTTCAACGATACTCGGGACTCTCCGTTCAATCTAACAGTATGGACAAGCAACAATACAACAATCAACAGCAAGCACAACTCCACAATACACACAAAACACATACTAGATGAATAAATAAGTTTTATAAAACTTTCTAAGGAAATATGTTTATGCATGATGTGCAAAATGCTTAGAGAAAATTACTAGTTCTATTCTTCGAGGTGATCAACAATTATTATCAACTCTTTGTAAATTGGATATTCACTAAAGTGAGAGAGACAGACACCCGGCCAGCCACTTAAATTGTGGAACAGGTCTCATGTACGTGGACATGTAAGGTTTGTTTCCAGGCCGCTTCATCCCACTATGCCGCTAGGATCCAACTACTTCAAGATGATAACATCATGATCAAAATTTGTTTAAGTCAAATGTGAAAGACAAGATTAGAAGGGAGGCGAAAAGATAGAAAGAGAGATGTAGTTGTCCTCCAGGCTTCATCTCCAGTCTTGGTGGTTCTTGTATCCTCGAGGCTGGTCTTGGATTTACTTAGTCATCATGAAGTCTAACAGAAGAAGGAGGGAGAAAGAAGGAAAGAGAAAGAAAGACTTAGAAAATATTTCTTGTTGGTCTTCATGAACTTCTTCTTGATCTTTCTTCTAAGTGCTTCCACTCCTTGGAGATTCTTCTGGAGTCTTGTTTGGCTAAGTCCTTCCTTTGGTCTTCCAGCTCCATGTTGAAAATTACTAAGTGTCTAAGTGTAGCACATCACAAAAATGCTAAGTTGAAATTATTTCAACTTAGAGAAAACTAATGGAGAGGTTTTCCTATGGGGAATATAATTATATAATAAAATATTTTATGCATTAAATGCAATTTTTATTTACAAGAAAGCATCAAAATGACTTTTGTGATTTCTTTATAAATATGCATGAATTTATAAATGCAATTTTAGTTAATTTCTATGTTTGGAAAATATAGTAAAAAGGAAAATTATAAGATTAAAGTTTCTTATGATTAAATTTTTTTATAACAAAATTTTATAATTAGTGTTAATAGGCAGAGAGAATTTTATTAAATCTATTGCAATTGGATTTAATCAAAAATAATGTTTCTAATAAAAGTTATTTAAAAAATAGTCAACTATTCAAATTAAACACACAACTATGAAATCATTCAAAATTACTCAAAAATATTTTATAGCAGTGGCATTAATTTAGAAATATTCTAAAGTTTCTAAAACAATTTTATTTACAATTTTTGGATTTATAGATTTAAAGTTATTCCAAATATACTCAAATTTCCCATTTGAAATTTGAATATTTTATACTAAGCCAAATTTGAATTTTGACCGATCTAAAATAATCTACATGTCAAGAGCTTTCCAGAAATATAAAAATTATTAAATTTGGAGTTGTGGTTAAAAAGTTGTGACAGATCTAAGTGGCAGGGGTGTTTCTGTAAAACTGCCAATTAAATTTAATTAAGAAAATCGTTTTCCACGTGGCAGCTGACTGGGCAGTGACGTGGCGCTGACGTGGCTGCCACGCGGCGCTGACTGGATAAGTTAACAGATCTGGGCCGTCAGATCTGGATCTGACGGTCCAGATCGGATCGTACCGATTCGTCTGAGACATCTAATCTACGCCGTATAATTTAAATCTGACGGCTCTGGATCGAAGGCCTTTCCGCGGCGGCGCACTCCTCGCCGGAGATGGTGGCGACGGCGGCGGCGTGGACCGATTCTTCGCTCTAGCGTTCCCCTCGGCTCGGGAAAGCGACGGCGACGAGCGGGGCGAGGTGGCGGAGAAGATGGAGGTGGTGACGAGCTCAGGTTTGTCCCGAAGCGACGAGCACTCGTGGTCGGAGATGTTTCCAATTGCCGGCGAGCTCGGTGTCTTCGGGTGGTGCTTGCTCCGCTCGATTTGGAAGCCAAGGTGAGGTGGGGAAGCGTCCAGAGGGTCTGCACGGGCGAGGTAACGAGGATGGGCACGGTCTCGGCCTCGGGGAGTGGCTCTCCTCGCCGGGATTGAAGAAAGACGGCGGCGGACTCGGACGACTCCGGCGAGCGGTTGTAGCAGCCCGGCGGCGTCAAATGCAGAGGGAGGAGGGGGAAAATGGAGGCGGAGACGTGGGGTTTTATAGGGCAGGAGGAGGGAACCAACCGCGCGTCGATCTCGCCGGATTTGGAGAGAAATCGGGGGCGGGATTTTCGGACGGAGGTTGAAGAAGATCGGCTGACGTCACCGCTGACGTCAGCAACTATTTTCTTTTTCTGATTTTATTTATTTAATTCATATCTTTTGATTTAAATGTCCAAATGATGTCAAATTAATTTCTAAAAATTTGTAAAAATAATCTCTTGCTGTTAAACCAGTTGTGGGTATGTTTTGAGAACTTTTTAAAATTAATAAATTTGAAATGTTGGTTTAATACAAAATTGATACTTAATATCAATTTTGAATTTATAACTTAATTAAATTTTCTTTTTGCTAAATAAAATTTGTAAAATACCCACATTCAAATATGTTTGAAATAGAGTTATGAAAACTCATTTTACTGTAATTATTCATCTTTATTTTGGCATAAGAGTAGAATAACATAATATAAATATTTTTAAAGTAATAGAAATTATAATGGATTCAAGTTTTAATTCAATTTTATTTTGTGCACCATTAAGTTTTACATTATGATAAATCATTTGAAACTTCATAACATCTTTGGAAAAGTTTTTAGATTTAATTCATTTCCTTATATAGAATATATTAATCATTTCATGCTTTGAAAATAAATGAATTACAGCATTGAAATTTTAATACCATGTTTTGAACTTAGTTGAGAGAATGTAAACCCTTTGGCAACTCACACCCTTTTTAAATAATTTATGAATTTAGGAATAGATATGACTACGTGGTTGAAATCAATCACTTATAATTAAACTATTTACTTAAAATAGAATGGATTGTAGTTTGTAAAATATTTGTCAAATTACATTTTAAGGTTTTTGCAATACAGTGGATAATAAAATGTTTAAACTGTGACATTTGAAATATTAAACTCAAGTTTGAAGTCTTTCATAGTTGGTTTCCTTATGCATTTAATATTTTATTTTAATAAAAAGAAAAGTTTTAAATTTTAGTGATTTTTGAACATTCCAAAATGTTGGGATGTTACAAGTTTATCTGACGAAACTGAAGAACCAGAGACAGTGCGCACGGCAGAGCGAACTGGCCGGCGACGATATCCGAGAGGCTTTGGCGTGTGTGACCAATCTGGGTGGATCTAAGGTGCGTGTGTGTGTGTGTGTGGAGGCGTGTGGTGCGTATCCATGCTAGTGAGAAGCAACCGGAGCAGCAAATCGCACGAGAGCTCACAACTAGGGTGGAACCGGACAGGAAACCGAGGAACTCTGACGGAATCGACAACTACAGCATACAATCGCGATGGGAAACGGCGGGGAGCAAACCAGTAGCTTACCGGGAGGGTCCTGGAGGAGCAGTTCTTGCCGCAGATGGGCGGATGAGATGTATTCCACGTGGATGCGCAGGCGGCCAGAGTAAGAAGAAGTAGACGATGTGCTCGCTCCTCCGTGTCCCTGCTTGATTCCTCCCGCGTGTACAAAGTGGATGACGATGTGCAGCTCCTGGTGTTCTTGTCTTGGCTCGGGGAAGTCCGTAGGGACGGCGACCTTGGCCCTCTCTCTCGGGAAGAAAGAGAGGAAAAAGGGAAGGTGAAACGGGAGAGAAGGATGGGGACGGTGGCGGTGCCAGAGAGGAGATGGGAAGGAGCTAGGGTTCCTAGAGTTGTGGGGAGGAGGCTTTAAGGAGAGGGGAGCGAAAGGGGAGTATGTGAGGATCACATGGGGGCTCCATGGACACGCCCTCCTCGTGTATGTACGATGGAGGAAGAGAAACAGGAGGAGGTGGGCTGGACCAAAAGAAGGAGTTGGGTTGCTCCTTTTCCCATACCAGGAAAAGAAAAAGAGAGAGAGAGGATAAGAAAAAAATTAGGAAGTGAGAAAACAAATGAGAGGTAATATTTTACAAAAATAATTTACAACACTTTAATTTGAATACTTTTGCAATTGTTTCCAAATACTATTTAGTAATTATTTTAGTAAGTCATGCAAGGTGAAAAAATAGGCATGATGACATGTTGATGCAAGAAAAAACAAGCAAAAACTAATTGGGGATAAATCCCGGGTCGCTACAATCGACACTACTAACAAGGGATCGCGTCCTCGCGATCCACGGAGAGACAACAAGAATAGAGGGGTAACTACCGAAATTTCAAGCTTGAAGATAAACTTCTTGACACCACTAACAAGAGATTCTTGCTTCACCTTGAAATTCTTGACACCACTAACAAGAAGTTCTAACTCCACCTTGAACTTCTCGACACCACTAACAAGAAGAGTTGCTCACGCCAAAGTTGCTTCTAAAAGATCGAACCTAATAGGATAAAAGTCAAGAGATCGTCCACCCACACGTAGGATCCTAAAATTTTGAATGATGGGCAAGAGAGGAGATTCAAAACAAGTAAGATAAGAGGAGAAATAGAATAGAGGTAAGGAGTAAAAATAAACCTACTGAGATCTTTTCAAAATAATTTTGGTCAAATAGTTTAGACACTCTAAAAACAACGACCGTTAGTGAGGTTATCCTACAGGCTTTTGCGGACCCTCTGCTTCGATAACCGATTGTTTCGAAACAACAAAAAGATTGAAACCAAGGCTCGGATACCACTTTGTGACGCCCCAAAATTGGTACTTTGTAGATTTACGCAATCCCTCCAAAATCCCCATAATAACAATTTTAGGTCGCTCACCAGACATAATGTGCACGCCGAAACATGCGCATCATGTGGGTGGAATTGTGATAACATTACAACAGCTCCAAACGATCCACAACAACAACAGAAGATATAATATGAACAACAACGACTCGAACGAGTCAAGACACAAATAAGACAATACAAAGATACAAATGGCAGCGGGAGCAAAATAGTATCTGACTACGGATAATATAAAAATTAGACTAAGAGTCCTGAAGATAAACAATGGCGCCATATCCCTGCCTAGCCCAAGCCGGAGGGATTCCCAAGCTAACATCGTCGTGCTTCAAACCTGTTAACTGCACATAAAGCACAGCCCAAAGAAGGGTCAGGCCACTACCTGACAAGCAAAACCAACCTGCTTACTTTCTACAAGATCCCCGAAAATATAGGGTAGGTGGACTTAGCGGCAGGAGCACTAACAACCTAATAGAGACACGCTACAACTTCCGTCTAATTAGAGAGAGATAAGAGAGTGCATAAGTAACCAACTACAACTAACACCAATCATTACCCATTCTCCGATTAACCCCCTCAACCAAGTATGAGGAAGCAATACGGGAAACTCACAAAATGAACAGTTTTAGTTACCATTTTTTTGTGAAAGTAATTCTATATTACTAGTCAAGTTAATTAACGTTAATTAGGTGCAAGTTGTCTAGATCTTGTTAGCCAGCATGTACACCAAGTTGTCCATAACCGCGGACGCGGCTAATCGATAAGATAATACCTACTAGGGTGCACTATTGTACCCATACTCGTTCGATCAACCCAATGAAAACATTAGGGCCTCTCAACACGACTCGTTCCTTCACTACAGGAAGTCCAAGTGCAACCCATATGAGTAGTTATCCGCGTCAAGAGTCCGGCCGATAATTCAATTGCGGACTCATTAGTTTGCGTCTTCTCCGCTAGGTGGCTCAAACCACAGTAGGAACTGTCTGATTCGCGTCATACCGCCCCTATATGACCTCCCATGTCACATAAGCTCTCATCATCATCAGTATCATGCACCTGCATATGAGCAAATGGAAAGCCCGAACTACTTGCGGCACCCGGACAAGCTGAAGATCCGTTCAAAGTCGAGGGGGGTCCCATAGGACCTCCCACAAGTGGTTAGTGCGCTCAGACTTATATTCGAGGACAATCTCAGTTCCAAGGTCGAGACTTAGCTATCATTTAGTTATAATACCCTACAAAAGATAGCATTTTATTAAAGTAGAACATTTTAACATACTAAGCATGTGAAACGTAAGACCGACAAAGGACTCGCACAACCAAATCTAAGCATGCGCTACGACTCGCAAGGCCATCAGATAAACATGCAACATGTAATAGGTGGTGGAGGTAAAGCTGTATAAGGCTTCAAGATAAACATGTGATAGGATCGCGACACAAATACTAGGCTAGCAGAGATCAACGGCAGGAACAAAAGAACATGTATAGGTAAACAAGCAAACTTTGCTTGCCTGGAATCCCGCATGGAAGAATATCTTGTCGTTGCTCACACATCTCAACGTCTTATCCGCGAAGAAGCAACAAACGCTGGAAAGCGCAAAAGATGCATCTTACGACTACGGCAAAAGATCTAGCATTATCATGAGAATGATGAATGTCATGGCAAGATGCAATATGTGATGCACTGAATCTAAATTAAGCAGAACCGGGATTCCGACAAATAAATATTGAGGTTCAAGGTATTTATCTACCCGTCAATGTTAAATGTTCATTAACATGGCAAGACATGGCATACATGATCTACACAAAATTAAATGGAATGGGGCAACCAATAATTAATTACCCCAACACATTCCACAACTAATTTTTAGATGCAACTAACAAATTACACTATGCAATTAAATTAAAATATGCAACATGACATATGAATTGTATATTAATTTTCCTTACATTTTGTTGATTAAAATATATATAAACTTTGTATAAATTGGAAATGTAAAACAAAAGATATGATAAATATTAGATAACACAATTTCTATCAACAAAAAAGAAAAATATAGGCAGAGAGGAAAAAGTAGGGTTTTAAGCCATGGAGGGGATTCGAACTCGGGCAACACAGGGCGGTGACAAGGGCATAGCCACTAGGCTGAAGTGCTTGTTTTGACAGAAAAAAAACTGACTTAATATGAAGCAACCATGAGACGTTATCTGAACAAAAACAGAAAACAGAAAAGAAAAAAAAGGTGGAACTTGTGACTGCAGGGGGATTCAATCCAACGATCTGCTGGGTGCGAGAACAGGAGCACACCCACCACGATGCGATGATGTTATCGATAGAAACTACAATTGCATCGTTATGAGAGGAAATCGTCGTGCAGTTTAACTGATGAAACTGATGAACCAGAGATAGTGCGCACGGCGGAGCGAACGGGACAGCGATGATATCCGAGAGGCTTCGGCGTGGATGACCAATCGGGGCGGATCTGAGGTGCGTGTGTGTGTGTCGAGGCGTGTGGTGCATGACCATGGTAGTGAGAAGCGACCGGAGCAGCAGCTCACACAGGAGCTCGCAGCCATGGCGGAACCGGACAGGAAACCGAGGAACTCGGACGGAATCAACGTCTACAGCATACAATCGCGATGGGAAACGGCAGGGATCAAACTAGTAGCTCACCGGGAGGGTCCTGGAGGAGCAGTTCTTGCCGGAGATGGGCGGATGCGACGAATTCCGCGAGGATGCGCCGGCGGCCGGAGTAAGAAGAAGTAGACGATGCGCTCGCTCCTCCGTGTCCCTGCTTGATTCCTCCCGCGTGTACGAAGTAGACGACAAGGCGCAGCTTTTGGTGTCCTTGGCCCTCTGTCTCTCGGGAAGAAACAAAGCAAAAAAGGAAGGAGAAACGGGAGAGAAGGATAGGGATGGCGGCGGCATCAGGGAAGAGAGGGGAAGGAGCTAGGGTTCCTGGGGCTATGGGAAGGAGGCTTTAAGGAGAGGGGAGTGAAAGGAGAGTAGGTGAGGAGCACATGGGGGCTCCATGGACACGCCCTCCTCGTGTCTGTACGGAGAGAAAATTGCAGCTCACACCATGCTTTGTGGCATTTGTTGCACCAAACACAGAAATAAAACTTTTGTTGCAGCTAGCATGGCTTGTGGCTTAATTTTTGCACCTGGCCCAAATGAAGAGTTTAACATCATTAACTTGTTATCTTGCTTGCATGGGTTTTGTCCAGCGTACAACATGATTTAATCTCTATTCTCCATATCTAAACAGAACCATTGGTTAATGGTAGGCATTTCTCACAAACATGCCGAGGAGCGATGTTACTGTAAAATAGTAAACTACTATGAAGCATTCCCATGATCAACTCATATGTTGCTCAATAATCCTCTCGGTGTTGTGTAATGATCCTCACCGTGTTTGGTATTGACCTAGCCATACACCTCCAATTACCTATCGATTCGTAGACAATCGTCTCCAATGCCACTCTCTCTCTTGCCTTGAAAGAACAAAACCTAGATTCCTTTACCAAACAAAAATTCGTGATGGCTATCATGCCCAAACCGCTTGATACAAAAACATATAAAGAAAAAAATGATATTTGTCATCATGCGCAATAAAATTGAGCTTGATTTTGGTTGATTTATTATAACGATTTCCTTAAATTGAGCTTGATTTTGGTGTAGTCTGGCTGATTTTGTTCTAGTGTGGAGAAAAAAGAGAAGAGCGTGGGAAAATAAAAATAAAGAATTTGGACGAAAGGATGAGCAGAAAGAGTTATTTTTAGATATAGAGAATAGAGATTAAATCATTTTGTGCGTGACAAAGCGCATGCAAGCAAAATAGAGGGTCTGTCATGTCAAATAACAGGTTAATGAGGTTAAACTGCCAGATGTAAAAATTAAACCACAAGCCGTGATAGCTGTAACAAAAGTTTTTTTTGTGTTTGGTGCAACAAATGCCACAAACATGGTGTGAGCTGCAATTTTCTCATGTATGGAGGAGAAAGAGAAACAGGAGGAGGTGGGCTGGACCAAACGAAGGAGTTGGGCTGCTCCTTTTCCCATACCAGGAAAAAGAAAGAAAGAAAAGAGAGATAGAGGGTAAGAAAAGAATTAGGAAGTGAGAAAACAAATGAGAGGTAATGTTTTAGAAAAATAATTTACAACACTTTAATTTGAATACTTTTGCAATTGTTTCCAAATACTATTTTGTAATTATTTTAGTAAGTCATGTAAGGTGAAAACATAGGCATGATGACATGTTGATGCAAAAAAAAAGAAAAACAAGCAAAAAATAATTGGGGATAAATCTCGGGGCGTTACAATAGCCCGGGTCTGCGATGGATGTCAGCGTTACACGAGACAAATTCACGTGTCGGCTCAAGACTCGAGAACCAGCCCAATAACATGGCCCTTTGCAGTATGGGGTATGGATATGGTAGGGCCTTTCCAGCCATCACCCGGCAAGAAAACACATCTTCTAGTTGTCGGGGACAAGTTAAAGAGTGGGTCAAAGTTCAAGCCGTCAACAGTTGCACATCAGCAATAGCAGTCAAGTTCCTGAAGAAAATCATATACAAATTTGGATATCCTCACACCATCATCACAGACAACGGGATCAATTTCTCACTCGGTGACATGCAGATCTTTTGCGGAGAGAACGGGATCCGGCTTGACCTTGCTTCAGTTTCTCACCCCCAGTCAAACGGACAAGTGGAGAGAACAAACCAGGAGCTGCTTAGAGGCGTCAAACCAAGATTCCGTGTTCCACTACTCAAGGCAGCCGGGTGCTGGGAAGAAGAGTTGCCAGCAGTCGTCTCGAGTATCAACACAACCCCAAACAGGTCACCGGACTTTACCCTCTTCTTTATGACTTATGGGGCAAAGGCAGTGTTACCCAGCGACATCCTTCATGATTCTCCAAGAGTTGCAAACTACGTGGAGACAAAAAACGAGCAAGTCCGGCAAAACTCAGTCGACATGCTTAAGAGAACTAGCTTTGGCAAGATCAACCATATACAGCAAGACCTGAGGCGGTACCACAGTCGCCGGGTGAGATCAAGAACATTCTAGGAAGGAGACTTGGTCCAAAGACTGGCTCAGAACAAGATCGGCTTTCATAAGCTATATCCCCCATGAGAAGGACCTTTTATGGTCAGCAGAAACCTACACAACGGGTCCTACTACTTGGTGGACATCAGAGAACAAGCTAACTATACAGGAAACAAAACATACCATACAAGGTGCCCAATGACAGAAAATGACAAGCTCTGGAACATAGCAGAGCTTAGGCCATACTACACATAGACTTTGGGAGTACCCGGATGAGACGGGCTCCACCTTTTTGTATCTCTTTTCAGTTTAAAAGCAGCAGGTTTCATACGCGCTTTTTTCCTTACGAGGGTACCTAAGGGGACTGGAAGATTTTTAATGAGGCGGCTTGCTAGTGATGACCCACAAGTATAGGGGGTGTATCGCAGTACTTTCGATAAATAAGAGTGTCGAACCCAACGAGGAGCAGAAGGTGTTGACAAGTGGTTCTGATGAGGAATTCACTGTAAACACTAGCAGACAAGTTTTCAGTAGACTTTGATATAACAGAGAAATAAAGTGCGAGTAAATAGAGCTTGGCATCTATAATTGCAGCGAGTGGCCCAATCCTTTTGAGAGCAAAGGACAAGCCGGTTTGTTTACTTATGATGACCAAACGTTCTTGAGGACACACGGGATTTCTATCTAGTGCTTTCGCTTCATATTGACGAATAATCTTTACTGTTTAGATATGTGTTGTGTGGGTGAAGCTATGCTAATGCACCGCCCTTCCTAGGACTAATACATACTTATGATTATCCCCCTTGCAAGAATCCAAAAATACAAGAAAGTAATTACGATAAATCTAACCATAGCCTTAAACTCTAAGATCCTGCGATCACTCGTCCACCGGAATACCAGAGGGGGTTTAGGTTTCTGTCACTCCGGCAACCCCACAAATGATAACAGAGAACACGATGCCCTAGGACCTTAAAGGTGAAGTGTCATGTAGTCGACGTTCACATTACACCACTAGAAGAATGGCACCACAACTTAAATATCAAATCATCAAATATTATTCAACATAGTTCACTACTAACATCTAGACTTCTACCATGTCCTCAAGAACACAACGAACTACTCACAACACGCCATATGGAACATGATCAGAGGTGATATAATGATTAATAACAATCTGAACATAAACCCTAGTTCAACGGTTTCTCTCAATAGCATCAATAAAAATAGCAATCAACACCGAGAGAGTTTCCTCTATCAAATACACAGAGTTTAGCCCTAGATGTTACAGCGGGAACGGAGTGGATGGATGGAGATGACGGCGTCGGCGTTGGAGATGGTGGTGTTGGCGATGGTGATGGAGTGTAGCTCGATGACGGTGACGATGGCGACGATTTCGCCCCTCCGGGAGGGAATTTCCCCGGCGGCAACGCAGCCTGCCGTAGAGTTTTTCTCTCTCTGTCTTCTCCGCCTCGTGGTGGCGGCGGAGATGGTTTCTGGACAACGTATGATTTTAAGGTCTTCAAGGAGAAGAAGTACGCGAAGGGGTGCGCCAAGTGGTGGGCCAGGGCGGCCACACCACATGCTCGTGTGGCCAGGAGGGCTGCCGCGCCACAGGGTGGTGTGGGCCCCCTGGCCCCACCCCAGGCTCTCCTTTTGGCCTCCTTCACGAAATAAATCAGAAATGATTCCCAGATGTCCACTTTGTTCTTATGGTCTTCGCAAATATTGTATCTTGACGATGCTTTTTCCAACAGAATTCAGACTCCGGAGTTCCATCCCACAATGATAATCAATCATGATAAATAGACGAATAACATAAGTATCATCTCCAAATACGATATATATCAATGAATAGCAGCAAATTATGATATAAAATTGTGATGCAAAATGGACGTATCAACTCCCCCCAAGCTTAGACCTCGCTTGTCCCCAAGCGAAAACTGAACTCGGTAAACATGACCACAGGTTTGTGGAGTGAAGTGTCGATATAAAATATATGCACAATAAGCATCACATGTATAAATGCACAAGTCATCCTAGATATTAACTCCGCTCATGTATTAATCAACGTGTAACAAGTAGAGGAAAACCACAGTAAAGTACATAGAGAAAACCATAGTTGGTGTTGCCAAACTTAGTACTTGGTCAGAGAACAATGAGCAATTGAGCTTAGTTTATAAAACAGCCCTCTTTATTGGTTGATAGCTCCAAAAATCAAATTCATTAGATTCCAACAATGTGCTAAACAAGAAAGAATAAAAGATATGATCCACAATACTAATTATGAATGGTTGAATCTCAATAAACTCAAATGCTTGCAAAAATATAGAAGGAGATAGGTTTACTGACTCAACATAAAGTAAAAGATAGGCCCTTTGCAGAGGGAAGCAGAGATACAAGCATGTGATAGAGCTTTTAGTTTTATAGCTTTTTGAAATCATAAGAGAGCATAAAATAAAGTTTTGGAGCGGTGTTTGTTGTTGTCAACGATTTGTAATAGAGTTCTTTTCATCTTTCATACTAAGAAAGTTAGGGTGAGTTCTGATTATATTTTAAAAACAAGCCTTTCTGATATTCATCTTCTTTTTGTCTTTACTTTCACAGCCATGACACTCCTCCCCACCTTTCTAACATAACCATGGCTAGCCGAATTCACGGGTGCCCACCAATCAATCTCAAACCATAGAGGAGTGCCTATATTTTTTAAAAACTCAACCTTTGATATTATAGTGGTCTGACCACCCCTTTGGAATATTTAAGACGAGCAGATGTAGCATGCAAGTCATGGGTTACTTAATTAGTATGGAAGATAACAAACCCAACTATTATTTCCTCATGACCTAGTGAACATTGACACAAATAAGGGATAATAATTTTGAACAAAGATAGCACAAGAAGTATTTACTTGGAGTGGCGCAAAATACCACATAGTAGGTATATATTGTGGACACAGATGGCAAGGGTTTTGGTTCAAGGTTTGGATGTATGAGAAGCATTCCCTCTCGATACAGGTCTTTGGCTAGCAAGGTTGGTAGCAAGCATAAGAGTTGATGAATACAAACAAACATACATGTAGTAAAAGACAATCATGCAATTCTTACTTGAAAGCACACACAAAATTTTAAGTTGTGAATACTAAGCTTGTCATTGACAAGTGACAAAGATCAATGAATGCTATATTCTACATGTAATTATTTTTCCTCTTAAGTCTCAAAGTATTGTAGCTACGGACCAATGCTAAGTTTTCCAAATCCAAAAGATTTACTATATGTTCCCAAAGTGATTACTAATACTAAATGACAAGATCAATCATACATGATAAAAGTTGCAACCTAAAATAAAGTATGTAGAAAATAAATGATAACACTTCTCATTAATATTCCATAGCGGCAACTCACACCAAGGGATACACAGATAACCAACTAAATGAGAGATACGTCCACATTGCAAACCATCATAGAAGATAACTTCCCTACTCATGATATGACACTAATAAAAAGTAAAAGATGAAAGATAATTGTGATACCGCGGCACTCCCCCCAAGCTTGGAACAAGCTAAGGGAGATGCCAATACCGATGATGAATTACTCCTTCGGTGGTGATGGAGACGAGTCCTCTTGATCCAGCTTCCAAGGTAATGGTTCTCCATCAACAAACGATGTCTGGGTCTCGATGATCCTGAAACTCGCAGCAACACTGATGCGTTTAAACCTGGTTTCATACTCACAGTTCTGATTCTGAACATCATAGAGTTGGGCCTGAAGAGCGTTGGTGGTCTTGTGGAGCGAGAGGATGTCCTCCCAGAGCTTCGAAGTCTCCTTTTGATGCTTGGCCATAAGTTCAGAGACGATCCGGTGAACAATGTCCACCTCACGCTCCGCCATCTACTTGTACTTGAAAACTTCTCTCTCCAGGTCCTTCATCCTATCCTCCATGCTTCCTTCTCGTTGGGGGCCTTCGACATCTTCAACTTGTAGCTTCCCCTGCTTGAAAACTAACTCTTTGGGATGCATCTTCAACTCGTTCATGTACGGGTTGACGACGCTCGCAAAGAAACCGTCCTTGGAGGGCTCGGATGAAGACATGATGGCTCTAGATCCGTAGCTAAAAATCTGGCAGAAACAGCTCAAAACAAGAACGTGTCGAAAACACAATATACGGACCTCGGGGGCCTCGGATGAATATATAGCAAAAAATTACGAAATGAAAGGAAGGCAACCGGGCGAAACCGAGTAGGAGAGGGGCTCCGAGGCCTCCTCACCATCTGGTGACGCGGCCAGCATGGGGCCCACGCCACGAGGTGGTGTGGTCGCCTCGGACTTCCTGTCATGTTCGTTTTCGTCTCATATTTTTCCATATTTTCCAAAAATAAATATCAGATATCCCAAAATTAAATTAGCGAACTTTTTCTTACCGAAATTGTACCTTTTCCAAATCAGGTTCTGCGAACTCAGAAATAATTTCCTTAATGTAATTCTCCGGAGTAATTGTTTGAATAATATCAACATCTTCATTATAAGAATCTCCAGAAATATAATGCTTGAGTATTTGTACATTTACCACTTGTGTAGAGTCATCCTTGAGCGAAACAATTTTTATTGCACCCGAACGAAACACCTCCACAATAACATATGGACCTTCCCACTTGGAGAGTAATTTTCCTGCAAAGAATCTAAGACGAGAGCTATAAAGTAGAACTTTCGTACCAACATGAAACTCTCTCTTCAGGATTCTCTTATCATGCCATCTTTTAACTTTTTCTTTAAAGAGTTTAGCATTTTCATAAGCTTCACTTCTCCATTCATCTAAAGAACTCAAACTAAGTAATCTTTTCTCACCAGCAAGTTTAAAATCTCTATTTAGTTCTCTCACTGCCCAATAAGCTTTGTGTTCTAATTCTAAAGGCAAGTGACATGCTTTTCCATAGACCATTTTATAAGGAGACATACCCATGGGATTTTATTAAGCAGTTCTATAAGCCCGCAATGCATCATTTAATTTACTAGCACAATTCTTCCTCGTTCTATTAACAGTCTTTTGCAAGATAGATTTAATTTGTCTATTTGATAGTTCTACCTGCCCACTAGTGTGAGGATGATAAGCTGAAGCATTTCTATGATTTACACCATATTTAGCAAGAACTTTTCTAAGACCACCATGAATAAAATGAGAACCTCCATCAGTCATAAGATATCTAGGAACACCAAACCTAGGGAAAATAATATCTTGAAGCATTTTTAATGATGTTTCACCATCAGCACTTTTAGTAGGAATACCTTCTACCCATTTAGTAACATAATCAACAGCAACAAGTATATGTGTATTACCTTCTGAAGAAGGGAAAGGACCCATGAAGTCAAATCCCCAACAATCAAACGGTTCAATAACAAGAGAATAATGCATAGGCATTTCATTGCGTCTAGAGATATTATCAACTCTTTGACATTCATCACAAGATAAAATAAAATTTCTTGCATCTTTAAAGAGAGTAGGCAAATAAAAACCTGATTGTAAAACCTTTTGTGTTGTTCTATCTCAAGCGTGATCTCCTCCATAAGCCCTACTATGGCACTTTCTCAATAACTCTTTTTGTTCATACTCCGGAACACATCTTCGCAAAATACCGTCAACTCCTTCTTTATATAAGTGTGGGTCATCCCAGAAATAATGCCTCAAGTCATAAAAGAATTTTCTTCTTTGCTGAGCTGAAAAGGTTGGAGGCAAATACTTCGAAACAATAAAGTTAGCATAATCTGCATACCATGGGCTATCTCGTGAACCCACCCTTATTGCAGCCAATTTTTCATTTGGAAAACTATCATTAACAGGTATAAGATCATAAGCAATGTTTTCCGATCTAGACAAATTATCAGCAACATGATTATCAGCACCTTTCCTATCTACAATATGGAAATCGAATTCTCGCAACAGTAATACCCATCTAATGAGCCTAAGCAGCATCTTTCTTTTCCATAAGGTATCTAATTGCTGCATGATCAGTATGAATAATAACTTTAGAATCAACAATGTATTGTCTAAATTTATCACAAGCAACGACAACAGCTAGAAATTCTTTTTTAGTTGTAGCATAATTCTTTTGAGCAGAATCAAGAGTTTTACTAGCATAATGAATAACATTTAATTTCTTATCTACTCTTTTTCCAAGAACAACACCAACAGAAAAATCACTAGCATCACACATAATTTCAAATGGTAAATTCCAATCAGGTGGTTGAACAATAGGAGCAGTTATTAAAGCTTTCTTAAGAGTTTCAAAAGCTTCCTTACAATCATCATCAAAAACAAATGGTATATATTTTCGCAAGAGATTAGTAAGAGGCTTTGATACCTTGGCAAAGTCTTTGATAAACCTTCTATAGAAACTAGCATGACCAAGAATACTACAAATACGTTTAACATCTCGGGGGCAAGGCATTTTTTCAATTGCCTCCACTTTAGCCCTATCAACTTCAAAACCTCTTTCAGAAATTTTATGTCCAAGAACAATCCCTTCATTAACCATAAAGTGGGATTTCTCTCAGTTAAGAACAAGATTAGTTTTTTCACATCTCTGCAAAACCTTATCAAGATTGTGCAAGCAATTATCAAAAGAAGTGCCATAGACACAGAAATCGTCCATGAACACCTCCACAATTTATTCATAAAAACCATGAAAGATAGCAGACATACATCTTTGAAAACTAGCATGAGCATTACATAAACCAAAAGGAATACGTCTATAAGCATAAGTACCATAGGGACATGTAAATGTGTTTTTTTTATCCTGACTTTTAACAGCAATTTGAGAGAAACCAGAATAACCATCAAGAAAGCAAAAATGAGTTTTATTGGCCAATCTTTCCAACATTTGATCAATGAAAGGTAATGGATAATGATCTTTCTTAGTAACTTTATTAACCTTTCTAAAATCAATGCACATTCTATAACCAACAACTACCCTTTGAGGAATAAGTTCATCATGATCCTAGGTACAACACTAATTCCACCCTTCTTAGGGACACAATGCATAGGACTAACCCATCTACCATCAGCAATAGGAAAAATGATACCAGCATCAAGAAGTTTTAATACCTCATTTCTTAGCACTTCCTTCATCTTAGGTATTAAACGGCATTGATGTTCAACAACTGGCTTCGCATCGGGCTCCATATTAATAGAATGCTGAAATATGGAAGGAGAAATCCTTTTCAAATCATCCAAAGTATAACCCATAGATCCACGGTGTTTCTTCAATATTTCCAATAATATTTCTTCTTCTTTACCTGAAAGGTTAGCACTAATAATAACAGGATATATTTTCTTATCATCAAGATGAGCATACTTAAGATTATCAGTCAAAGGTTTTAAATCAAAGACAGGATCCTCTTTAGGTGGAAGTGTTTTACCCAAGTCTTCCACTTTTAAATTATGTTTAAGAATAGGTTGAAGGAGGAATATGTCCTCAAGTTCATTTCTTTCTTCCATAAAAGTTTCATCCTCATGATCATCCATAAATTGCTGAATATATTTAGTAGGAGCAAGAGCAAAAAAAGAAAGTTGTTCTACTCTAAAATTCTCATTAGGCAATTCGGATTCATAAGGAGTTTTTGTAAATTTCGAAAAATTGATTCATAAGATTCACCAGCAAATTTAGTAAGGATTTTCTCTTTCCTAGAATCTATAACAGCACCACAAGTGTTCAGAAAAGGTCTACCAAAAATGATAGGACAGGTCTTACTACCAGCAGAACCAAGTACAAGAAAATCAGCGGGATATTTAGTCTTACCACATAGAACTTCAACATCTCTAACAATACCGATGGGAGAGATAGTTTCTCTATTAGCAAGTTGAATAACCACATCAATATCTTCAAGTTGGCTAGGACCAATTTCATGCATAATCTCTTTGTAAAGCTCATAAGGAATAGCACTTGAACTTGCAGCAATATCACATAAACCATAATAGCAATGATCACCAATGTTAACAGATAACACAGGAACACTAGCCTTTCTTGGCTTTGCAGGATGAGAGACAACATTAGAAGCATCATCACAAAATATAATATACACTTCTCCCACATTTTCAGAAACAAATTCTTTAACTATAGCCACAGAAGGTTTAATTTTAATTTGTTCATCAGGTTCTTTAGCTTTCTTATCACTTTTACTAACCACTCTAGCCATAAGAGAATGTTCTTTCACTTTAACAGGAAAAGGAATTTTATCAATATAAGGCTCAGGAATGATATGATCAATGATATTAACTTCAATGCTTTTAGCTAAAGGAGCAACAGATTTATCTTTATAAGGTTCATGATATTTTTCAAACCCGTTCTTGGGAAAACCGAAATAGTCAGCAAAGGTTTTATGATAATTTGCAACAACTTGAGAGT
This sequence comes from Poa annua, assembly GCA_026929855.1. Taxonomy (NCBI): domain Eukaryota; kingdom Viridiplantae; phylum Streptophyta; class Magnoliopsida; order Poales; family Poaceae; genus Poa; species Poa annua. The sequence goes on along the minus strand of CM049427.1, from coordinate 159,468,393 downwards.
CAAGACCATAAGCATTATGAATATTTTGAAATGCATCAGTTTCCATGTAAGTCTTAATGCATTCAAAGTCATATTTTATACCTGACTCCCTACCTTTGTCGTTCTCTCATGCTTCAGTATTTTCTTCAATACGGTCAAGAAGATCCCATATAAACTCCTTCTTATTACGTGTGAATGATCCAGCACATGAAGTGTCCAATAATGTTTTATATTCAAATGAGAGTCTTGCATAGAAGTTATCAACAATAATATTACCAGGAAGCTCATGAATGAGACATTTTAGCATTAATGCCTTCAATCTCCCCCACGCTTGGGCAATACTCTCTCCATCATGAGGCCATAATTTATATATAGAATTCCGATCTTGATGAATTTCACTTGGAGGATAAATTTAGAATAAAAGAGAGGTACAATTTCCTCCCATCCAAGAGAATCCCTGTTCTTCAGCAGTTTATACCAATGCGCAGCTCTCCCACCAACTTATATGGAGAATAATTTCTTCCTGACTTTGTCCATCGTAATACATGCACACTTGAACAACTCGCATAATTCATGTAAATACAGCAAATGATCACCGGGGTGGATAGTTCCATCCCCAACATAGCGGTTATTCATAACACGTTTAACAATTTTCATAGGTATTTTAAATGGCACAATATTATCAGGAGGCGCCTCACGTTCTACCTCAGCAGCCGTAGAAGACTTCCCAAACAGGAAAGCAACATTTCCTCTCTCCATTATTAAGCAAATAAGGAGACATAAATAAAAATAACACTTACAGTTGAAGTTTTCCTTCCCAATTCCTCTTACCAATAGCGCTTCACTCCCCGGCAACGGTGCCAGAAAATAGTCTTGATCACCCACAAGTATAGGGGGTGTATCGCAGTACTTTCGATAAATAAGAGTGTCGAACCCAACGAGGAGCAGAAGGTGTTGACAAGTGGTTTTCATGAGGAATTCACTGTAAACACTAGCAGACAACTTTTCAGTAGACTTTGATATAAAAGAGAAATAAAGTGCAAATAAATAGAGCGCGGCAATTATAATGGCAGCGAGTGGCCGAATTCTGTTGAGAGCAAAGGACAAGCCAGTTTGTTTACTTATGATGACCAAACGTTCTTGAAGACACACGGGATTTCTGTCTAGTACTTTCGCTCCATATTGACGAATAACCTTTAGTGTTTAGATAAGGGTCATGTGTGTGAACCAAAGCTAATGCACCGCCCTTCCTAGGATTAATACATACTTATGATTATACCCCTGCAAGCATCCGCAAATACAAGAAAGTAATTAAGATAAATCTAACCATTGCCTTAAACTCTGAGATCTTGCGATCCCTCGTGCATCGGAATACCAATGGGGGTTTAGGTTTCTGTTACTCCGGCAACCCCACTTAGTCGACGTTCACATGACACCACTAGAAGAATGGCACCACAACTTAAATATTAAAACATCAAATATTATTCAACATAGTTCACTACTAACATCTAGACTTCTCTCATGTCCTCAAGAATACAACGTACTACTCCAACACGCCATATGGAACATGATCAGAGGTGATATAATAATGAATAACAATCTGAACATAAACCCTAGTTCAACGGTTTCACTCAATAGTATCAATAACAATAGCAATCAACACCGGGAGAGTTTCCCCTATCAAATACACAGAGTTTAGCCCTAGATGTTACAGCGCGAACGAAGTGGATGGAACGAGATGACGACGTCGGCGGTGGAGATGATGGTGTTGGCGATGGTGATGGAGTGCAACTCGATGACAGTGATGATGGCGACGATTTCCCCCCTCCGGGAGGGAATTTCCTCGGCGGCAACGCAGCCTGGCGGAGAGTTTTTCTCTCTCTGTCTTCTTCGCCTCGTGGTGGCGGCGGAGATGGTTTCTGGACAACGCATGATTTTTAGGTCTTCGGGGGGAAGAAGTACACGAAGGGGTGCGCCAAGTGGTGGGGCAGGGCGGCCACCCCACCTGCTCGCGCGGCCAGGAGGGCTGCCGCGCCACGGGGTGGTGTGGGCCCCCTGGGCCCCACCCCAAGATCTCCTTTTGGCCTCCTTCACGAAATAAATCAGAAATAATTCCCAGATGTCCACTTTGTTCTTTTGGTCTTCGCAAATATTATATCTTGACGATGTTTTTTCCATCAGAATTCAGACTCCGGAGTTCCATCCCCCAATGATCATCAATCATGCAAAATAGATGAAATAACATAAGTATCATCTCCAAATACGATATATCAATGAATAGCAGCAAATTATGATATAAATTAGTGATGCAAAATGGACGTATCAGCTAGCTATGTACATATTATATTATCAAAGAAATAATGAGGGCTCCTCTAAAAGAAAGAGTTTGTCGTTTCAGATCCTTATTTTACATATAATTAGGGGTCTTGGAGGCTTACTAACAAAAAGTTATAAGTTGAAATCTCAATACCTGACAAATACGCCACAATATTCTTGGCTATACTTGCATGCTAGCTAAATGCTATTCTCACCCGGCAAAGTTGCCAAAATTGACCTGATGCTAAAAATCCGGCCTTCAATCTTACTATGATGCCCATGAGGACTTAGGAGACGCTGATCGACCTAGAGTTTTTAGCACGAAAGATGTCATGAGAAAGCCGGCTATGCACAGAGACTTGCAGATTTCGGACAAAGCCGGACATCATTAAACAAAAGCAAGTCTTTCAGGCGCAGGAAGGCGCACCAGAACAAGTATAGGTAAGTAAGAGTTTAGGCTAACCTATTACATGCCGCAGGCCAAAAGAATATTTGTTTGCACGAACATCAAAGTCTGTAACGTCTCGGGATTTATCCCAATTTAGATTTCACAGTGTCTTGGAGATCTGCTGGGAGGACGATGAAGGTGTAAGCCGGAGGAAATCGAAGAAGACAACCGGCGCGTCCGGCTTAACTACTCCAGCCCCCAAGACTCCAGCCGCTTCAACTCAAACTGGCCCGACAGTATAATCCGGCTTGTAACACTAAGACTTTGTAACGTCCCGGGATTTATCCCAATTTAGATTTTGTTGTTTTTTTTGCAACATCATGACAGCACATCATCATGCCTTTGTCATTTCTTTTATTTTAGTGTATTTAAATTGAATCACACCCTTCCGATTCAAATTCCACTTTTAAATCTAATTGCAAACCAAATTAATTTAAATGTGATATTTAAATTCTTTTCAAGTGTTCAAATTAATATATTAAATTGTGTGTTGGAAACAATAATTAAATTGCCTATTTAAAACAAAAACTATTTTGTAAAGTTTCTCTATACAAATTCTTTCTCTATTTTGTTTTAAAATACAAAAACAGAAAAGAGTAAAAGCAAAACAAATAAAAACATACTCACCTAGGCCCATCTCCTGGCCCATCTCCCCAAAGCCAGCCCATCTCTTTGTGGCCCAAGCCCACCCCTCGCTTTCCCCTACCTCTGTACGGAGACAGAGAAAAGCGCCATGGCCCACACCTTCCTCACGTGCTCCCTCAACCACGCCCCCTCCCCTCTACTTAGCTGACCCGACCCTCCTCCAAACCCTAGCGGCACCCCACCTTCCTCCTCTCCCCCATCCGCCCCGCCACCCCTTCCTCTGTTCTTCTCCCCGAAATAATTCCATCGTAGTCACCTCACCGTCGCCCCGCATATCCGGCGTCGTCGAGGGACCGAAGGAGGTCCAGGAGCTGCGCCTCTTCGTCGCCGACCTCCTCCCCGAAGAAGTTGAAGCAGGAGCCGTTGCAGCCGTCGCGTTCCTCCGCGTCTTGCTCGCGGCCGGCGGAGCGCCGCCGCCAATTCCCTCCTCTCCGGTCTTCCCCGGCAAGCGCAACTCCACTGGCACCCTCTACATAAGCTCCTCTCTCCAGTTTCCCTATATTCCCTCTTCGTGTTACGATCGAGAACGTCTAATCTAACCGAGCCACCTCCGGCCGCCATGGAAACTGTAGTCAAAGCTTCGAGAGTCGTTTTCTCTCTTCTCTGGTTCTCGCCCCGGCGCGCACACACGCGAACTCCCCTCGCCCCTCACCCACAGACGCAACCCGCACAACAGCACGCCCGCCCCGCGTCCCGTGCAGTCTGTGGTCGTCGCCTGCGTTTGGTTCTATCGTCGCTGCGATCTGAGACAACTTCAGTTTCGTTAGACCTTGCTTTTGTGGGAGCGTGTTAAAAACAATGCTTCGCTAAGTCAATCACCAACACCACCCGAGCCACCCTGGCTAGCGCAGCCGTGCGGTTCCATCCGGTCCAGCGCGCCCAAGTTCGACTCCTGGCCCGTGGAATAAAAAGGCCCTTTTTCTGTTTTTTTTGGCGCACTGACAACAGTGGCCCACCGGTCAGCGACACACACGCGCCCATGGCGTTTGGACCCACTCGTCAGCCTCTCGGGCGATTCCTCCTTCGGTGAGAAAAGTCCAGAGGGACTGGAATTTGCGCTTAGACCCCTGCGACCTCTGTTTTCTGCACAGAGTCCTCCCTAGTAATTTTCCATCATAGATAGGTCCCTGTAATTTACAGAAAGAACCCTAAAACTAAAATGTCAATAACTTTTAATCTATACATCCAAATCAAATAATCTTTATATGCTTTTATATCAGAAAAATGCAATAAATATTAATATGCCATTTTGCATCTTTTATTTTAATTTCTTAGTGGAATTCATTTATTGCACCTAAATAATTAAATATGGAATGTGTTGGGCTTTATTTAAATATATTGCCATATTTTATTTAATTTAATTAGATCATCCATGCCATGTGTTACCATGTTAACCAACATTTAATATTGATGAGTAGATAAATAACTTGCACCTAAATATTAATTGTCGGGGTTGCATTCCCGCTTAATTTGGATTAATTGCATTTGTTTTGCATCTTGCCATGTCGTGCATCATTCTCGTATGATCATGCTGGATCTTCTACCGTAGTTATAAGATGCATCTTTTACACTTTCCAGTGTGTGTTGCTTCTTCGCGGATACGACGTTGAGATGTGTGAGCAACGACAAGATCTGCTTCCATGCGGGATTCCAGGCAAGCAAAGTTTACTTGTTTACCCATACATTGTCTTTCATTCTTGTCGTTGATCTCTGCTACCCTAGTACTCGATTCTTTATCGCGATCCCATCGCATGTTATCCTGCAGCCGATACAGCTTTATCCCCACATCCCATCACATGTTGTATGTTTATCTGTTAGCCTTGCGAGTCGTAGTGCATGCTTAGAATTGGTTGTGCGAGTCGTCAGTTGGTCTTTTATTTCATATGCTTAGCTTGATAGATTATTCTACCTTAATAAAATGTTATATTATATTGGGGTAATATAATTAAAAGATAAGGCACCGGCGGAAGGCCTTGCGAGGTGCTTTGTTCTGCTAAGTGTCGACCTAGGAACTGAGATCTTGCTCCATTAATCCAAGACTGAGCGCACTAACCACTTGTGGGAGGCCTTATGGAACCCCCCTCGACTTTTACTGGAACTTCAACTTGTCCGGGAGCCACACCTAGTTCGGGTTTTCCATTTGTCTCATATGTAATGATGATACTAGTGTAGTATTTTACTTTGGCGATGTGCCTTGTTACATGCATATAGGGCGCGACCTGTTGGTGCGGAGGGGTGTGTCCTGCGGGAGTCCGCACCCTTTTGGCCGGGACCAGCATAGCTCCCGTGGCTCCTGGACGTGTTGCGGTGAAGGAAAAGAGTTGGGTTGAAAGGCCCTAATGTTTTTGACTGGGTTGATCATGCGAGTATGGGTCCAGTAGTGCACCCCTACAGGGCATAATCTTATCGATGAGCCGCGTCCGCGGTTATGGACAACTTGGTGCGTTGCCGACTAATGAGATCTAGACAACTTACACCTAAATAATATTAATTAATTTGACTAGTAATATAGAATTACTTTCACAATGAATGGTAACTAAAATTGTTCAATGTGTGAGTTTCCCGAATTGCTTCCTCATATTTGGTTGAGGGGGTTAATCCGAGAATGGGTTATGATTGGTGTTAGTAGTAGTTGTTTACTTATGCGCTCTCTTATCCCTCTCTAATTAGACGGAAGTTGTAGCGTGTCTCTTTAGGTTGCTAGTGCTCCTGCCGCTAAGTCCACCTCCCCTATATTTTGGGAGATGGTGTAGAAAGTAGGCAAGTCGGTTTTGCTTGCCAGGGAGTGCCTTGACCCTCTTTTGGGTTATGCTTTATGTGCAGTCAACAGGTTTGACGTCTGACGACGTTAGCTTGGGAATCCCTCCGGCTTGACTGGGCAGGGATATGGCGCCATTGCTTATCTTCAGGACTCTTAGTCCAATTTGTATCTTATCCATAGTCGAATACTATTTTTCTTCAGCTGTCATTTGTATCTTTGTATTGTAACATTTGTATCTTGACTCGTTCGAGTCGTTGTTGTATTTATATCTTCTGTTGTATTTGTGGATGTATCGGAACTGTTGTAATGTTATCACAATTCCACCCACATAATGCGCATGTTTCGGCGTGCACATTATGTCTGGTGGGCGACCTAAAATCGTTATTATGCGGATTTCGGCGGGATCGCTTAAATCTACATAGTACCGATTTTAGGGCGTCACAAAGTGGTATCAGAGCCTAGGTTTCGATCTCCTTGTTGTTTCGATACGAATGGTTATCGAAGCAGCGGGTCCGCAAAAGCCTGTAGGATAACCTCGCTAACGGTCGTTGTTTCTAGATTGTCGAAACTATTTGACTTACATTATTTTGAAAAATATCTCAATAGGTTTCTTTTTACTCCTTACCTCTATTCTATTTCTCCTCTCATCTTATTTGTTTTAGAGTCTCTTCTCTTATCCAACTTTCAAAGTTTTAGGATCCTGCGTGTGGGTGGTCGTTCTCTTGCCTTTATCCTATTAGGGTTCGATCTTCGGGAATCTTCATCGACGTGATCCACTCTTCTTGTTAGTGGTGTCGAGACTTTCGAGTTGGAGCAACAATCCCATGTTAGTGGTGTCGAGAAGTTCATCACGGAGCCGGAAGACTCGGTAGTTACCCCTCTCTTCTTATGGTCTCGGCGTGGATCACGGGACGCGATCCCTTGTTAGTGGTGTCGATTGTAACGTCCCCGGATTTATCCCAATTTAGATTTTGTTGTTTTTCTTTTTTTTTTTGCATCATCATGACATCCCATCATCATGCCTTTGTCATTTCTTTTATTTTATTGTATTTTAATTGAATCACACCCTTCAGATTCAAATTCCACTTTTAAATCTAATTGCAAACCAAATTAATTTAAATGTGATATTTAAATTCTTTTTAAGTGTTCAAATTAATATATTAAATTGTGTGTTGGAAACAATAATTAAATTGCCTATTTAAAACAAAAACTATTTTGTAAAGTTTCTCTATACAAATTCTTTATCTATTTTATTTTAAAATACAAAAACAGAAAAGAATAAAAGCAAAACAAATAAAAACATACTCACCTGGGCCCATCTCCCAAAGCCAGCCCATCTCTTTGTGGCCCAAGCCCACCCCTCGTTTTCCCCTACCTCTGTACGGAGACAGAGAAAAGCGCCATGGCCCCCACCTTCCTCACGTGCTCCCTCAACCACTCCCCCTATCCTTTACTTAGCCGACCCCGACCCTCCTCCAAACCCTAGCCGCACCACTCCATCCTCATCTCCCCCATCCGCGCTGCCACCCCTTCCTCTGTTCTTCTCCCCGAAATAATTCCACCGTAACCACCTCACCGTCGCCCCGCATATCCGGCGCTGTCGAGGGACCGCAAGGAGGTCCAGGAGCTGCGCCTCTTCATCGCCGACCTCCTCCCCGAAGCAATTGAAGCGGGAGCCGCTGCAGCCGGCGCGTTCCTCCGCGTCTTGCTCGCGGCCGGCGGAGCGCCGCCGCCAATTCCCTCCTCTCCGATCTTCCCCGGCAAGCGCAACTCCACCGGCACCCTCTACGTAAGCTCCTCTCTCCATTTTCCCTCTATTCCCTCTTCGTGTTACGATCGAGAACGTCTAATTTATCCGAGCCACCTCCGGTCGCCATGGAAACTGTAGTCAAAGCTTCGAGAGTCGTTTTCTCTCTTCTCTGGTTCTCACCCCGGCGCGCACACACGCGAACTCCCCTCGCCCCTCACCCGCACACGCAACCCGCACCACAACACGCCCGCCCCGCGTCCCGTGTAGTCTGTGGTCGTCGCCTGCGTTTGGTTCCGTCGTCCCTGCGATCTGGGACAACTTCAGTTTCGTCAGACCTTGCTTTTGTGGGAGCGTGTTAAAAACAATGCTTCGCTAAGTCAATCACCAACACCACCCGAGCCCCCCTGGCTAGCGCAGCCGTGCGGTTCCATCCGGTCGAGCGCGCCCAAGTTCAACTCCTGGCCCGTGGAATAAAAAGGCCCTTTTTCCGGGTTTTTTTTGGCACACTGACAACAGTGGCCCACCGGTCAGCGACACACACGCGCCCATGGCGTTTGGACCCACTGGTCAGCCTCTCGGGCGATTCCTCCTTGGGTGAGAAAAGTCCAGAGGGAATGGAATTTGCGCTTAGACCCCTGCGACCTCTGTTTTCTGCACAGAGTCCTCCCCAGTAATTTTCCATCACAGATAGGTCCCTGTAATTTACAGAAAGAACCCTAAAACTAAAATGTCAATAACTTTTAATCTATAAATCCAAATCAAATAATCTTTATATATTTTTATATCAGAAAAATGCAATAAATATTAATATGCCATTGGTATGCCATTTTGCATCTGTTATTTTAATTTCTTAGTGGAATTCATTTATTGCACCTAAATAATTAAATATGGAATGTGTTGGGCTTTATTTAAATATATTGCCATATTTTATTTAATTTAATTAGATCATCCATGCCATGTGTTACCATGTTAACCAACATTTAATATTGATGAGTAGATAAATAACTTGCACCTAAATATTAATTGTCGGGGTTGCTTTCCCGCTTAATTTGGATTAATTGCATTTGTTTTGCATCTTGCCATGCCGTGCATCATTCTCATATGATCATGCTGGATCTTCTGCCGTAGTTATAAGATGCATCTTTTACACTTTCCAGTGTTTGTTGCTTCTTCGCGGATACGACGTTGAGATGTGTGAGCAACGACAGAGATGTGTTACCGTTGATCTCTGCTACCCTAGTATTCGATTCTTTATCGCGATCCCATCGCATGTTATCCTGCAGCCGATACAGCTTTATCCCCACATCCCATCACCTGTTGTATGTTTATCTGTTAGCCTTGCGAGTCGTAGTGCATGCTTAGAATTGGTTGTGCGAGTCGTCAGTTGGTCTTTTATTTCATATGCTTAGCTTGATAGATTATTCTACCTTAATAAAATGTTATATTATATTGGGCTAATATAATTAAAAGATAAGGCACCGGCGGAAGGCCTTGCGAGGTGCTTTGTTCTACTAAGTGTCGACCTAGGAACTGAGATCTTGCTCCCCAAATCCAAGACTGAGCGCACTAATCACTTGTGGGAGGCCCTATGGAGCCCCCCTCGACTTTGACTGGAACTTCAACTTGTCCGGGAGCCACACCTAGGTCGGGTTTTCCATTTGTCTCATATGCATTGATGACACTAGTGTAGTATTTTACTTTGGCGGTGTGCCTTGTTACATGCATATAGGGCGCGGCCTGTTGGTGCAGAGGGGTGTGTCCTGCGGGAGTCTGCACCCTTTTGGCCGGGACCAGCATAGCTCCCGTGGCTCCTGGACTTGTTCCGGTGAAGGAAAAGAGTTGGGTTGAAAGGCCCTGATGTTTTTGACTTGGTTGATCAGAAGTATGGATCCAGTAGTGCACCCCTGCAGGATATAATCTTATCGATGAGTCGCGTCCGCGGTTATGGACAACTTGGTGCGTTGCCGACTAATGAGATCTAGACAACTTACACCTGAATAATGTTAATTAATTTGACTAGTAATACAGAATTACTTTCACAATTAATGGTAACTAAAATTGTTCAATGTGTGAGTTTCCCAAATTGCTTCCTTATATTTGGTTGAGGGGGTTAATCCGAGAATGGGTTATGATTGGTGTTAGTAGTAGCTGTTTACTTATGTGCTCTCTTATCCCTCTCTAATTAGACGGAAGTTGTAGCGTGTCTCTTTAGGTTGCTAGTGCTACTGCCGCAAAGTCCACCTCCCCTATATTTTGGGAGATGGTGTAGAAAGTAGGCAAGTCGGTTTTGCTTGCCAGGGAGTGCCCTGACCCTCTTTTGGGTTATGCTTTATGTGCAGTCAACAGGTTTGAAGTCTGACAACGTCAGCTTGGGAATCCCTCCGGCTTGGCTGGACAGGGATATGGCGCCATTGCTTATCTTCAGGACTCTTAGTCCAATTTGTATCTTATTCGTAGTCGGATACTATTTTGCTTCCGCTGTCATTTGTATCTTTGTATTGTAACCTTTGTATCTTGACTCGTTCGAGTCGTTGTTGTATTTATATCTTCTGTTGTATTTGTGTATGTATCAGAATTGTTGTAATGTTATCACAATTCCACCCACATAATGCGCATGTTTTGGCGTGCACATTATGTCTGGTGGGCGACCTAAAAACCGCCGGCCGCGAGCAAGACGCGGAGGAACACGACGGCTGCAGCGGCTCCCGCTTCAATTGCTTCGGGGAGGAGGTCGGCGACGAAGAGGCGCAGCTCCTGGACCTCCTTGCGGTCCCTCGACGGCGCCGGATATGCGGGGCGACGGTGAGGTGGCTACGGTGGAATTATTTCGGGGAGAAGAACAGAGGAAGGGGTGGCGGCGCGGATGGGGGAGAGGAGGAAGGAGGGGTGCGGCTAGGGTTTGGAGGACGGTCGGGGTCGGCTAAGTAGAGGGGAGGGGGAGTGGTTGAGGGAGCACGTGAGGAAGGTGGTGGCCATGGCGCTTATCTCTGTCTCCGTACAGAGGTAGGAGAATGCGAGGGGTGGGCTTGGGCCACAAAGAGATGGGCTGGCTTTGGGGAGATGGGCCCAGGTGAGTATGTTTTTATTTGTTTTGCTTTTATTCTTTTCTGTTTTTGTATTTTAAAACAAAATAGAGACAGAATTTGTATAGAGAAACTTTAAAAATAGTTTTTGTTTTAAATAGACAATTTAATTATTGTTTCCAACACACAATTTAATATATTAATTTGAACACTTGAAAAGAATTTAAATATAATATTTAAATTAATTTGGTTTGCGATTAGATTTAAAACAGGAATTTGAATCGGAAGGGTGTGATTCAATTTAAATACAATAAAAGAAAAGAAATGACAAATGCATGATGATGTGATGTCATGATGATGCAAAAAAACAACAACAAAATCTAAATTGGGATAAATCCCGGGACGTTACAAAGTCTTAGTGTTACAAGCCGGATTATACTGTCGGGCCAGTTTCAGTTGAAGCGGCTGGAGTCTTGGGGGCTGGAGTAGTTGAGCCGGACGCGCCGGTTGTCTTCTTCGATTTCCTCCGGCTTACACCTTCAGCGTCCTCCCAGCAGATCTCAAAGACACTGGTAAATTGAACACTTGAAGTAGAAGCCAGCGTAGCCCTGAAGCCGAAGCAACCTCTGGATCAGTTGGAAGAGGCGCCCTGTAACTCGGGTCCATCTTCTTCTCAGTTGGATCCTTCGGAAGAAGCTTGGCACCTGCAGCGCTATACCCGGGCTGAAATTTTCTCAGACTGAGAGACTCGATCAGGAGAGTGGCATGATGCCAGGTCAACTCATCAATCTTCACAATGTCCTCCCGTGTTAGGGGAGTCCCATCGTTCTTGAGAGTCGGCCAACACCGAGTGAGAATCTCAGTGTTCATGGTTGGGTAATACGACATAGCCAATCGAAGAACACGCATGGCCGAGCGCTGGGCAGCAGACCTCCGCCAGTTGTCAATCCAAGTCGGCAGCACATTCGAAGATTGCAGGAACTTGAGCTGGGTAGTCCGGGGCTTCTCCCATCCATGACAAGCCATGATAGTTTTGTCAGCCCCATACTATAGCTCCTGCACAAGGGTGCAGACAGCCCTCAATATTTTCTCCGGCTCAAGCTTGCAGACTGGATACCAGGAACCTGACATAAAAGACAGATCAGCCGGATAAAGTTCGAGAGAACAAGAAGAAGTAAGAAAGTAAGGAAGACAGAAAAATGTCGGCTTACCAAAAAGCGAGGTCACCATCTCAGTAATGAACAAGACAATCTTGTCAAATTTGGCATTGGATGCATTCAGGTCCTCCTGCAACTTATCCCGCTGCTCATTCAAGCTTGATTCATGCTCCTCCATCTCCTGTTGAAGATGGGCCTTCTCCTCGGTAGCCCGGCCGAGCTTGGCTTCTAATTCTTCAATTTTTTCTCAAGCTCGGCACGTTTGCCGGCTTTCAGCACGAGCTCCTCCTTTGCCAGGTCGAGGGCATGATTTTGTTTTCAAGTTTAGTCCTACAACAATCAAAGAACAGCAAGGTCAGGCAAACAAAAAGGTCCAAACTGTTACAAGTCCTAGGATATCGCAGGCGGAAACCCGACACTTGGGGGCTACTCAATTTTAAGCCTAGTTGAAGTTTTATCAGTTCTAAGAAAAGGTTCGACGAGAAGACCCGGAATATTGCAAGCAACTACTCCGACTCTTGGGGACTACTCAGTCGAATAAAAAAAAGCATAATTAACCTCAAGGAGACTCGGACCTCAGCAAGCTGAAAACCCGACTCTTGGGGACTACTCATTGAAATTAATTTAACAAGAGAAAGGACAAGTTCCTAGAAGAACCGAGTCATCGCAAGCTAATAACCCGACACTTGGGAGCTGGAGAAGAGTATGTGCATACCTCGAACTTGTCTTGGAGTTCAGCGATCATGCTGTCCTCCGCATGACGATGCTCCCCGACGCACCGATGGAATTCTCCGAAGAGAGCAGATAAATCCAGGCTTTTATAGGACCGCAAGTCGGAGCTAGACATGGGGACTTTGCCCGAAGAAGGCTTGGCAGAAGCGGCCTCTGGTACATCGGTCTTGGCGAGATGGGAGCCGGCAGGCGGATCACCTTGCCTACAGCCGGTAATCTCCACATCAGGAGAGCCGACAGCTTGAACTTCAGTAGGAGGAGAAGTCGGGCGCGACGCCGACTTATCAGCTTCCCCCTTAGCGCGTGGAGGAGAAACAGCTACCGGCTCGGCAGAGGCCAGGTCAGGGATAGAGGTTGCGCGAGCTCCGCGATTATAAGAAAGATGTTAAGGCAAAGAAGACAGAGAAGACGCACGGAGCATATATGAGCAAACACTAACTTACCCTTCATTGACGGCAGAGTCGCCTAGGAAATCATCGCTCAAATCTATGGAATCTGACAGAGATTGGGACTTACTCTTCCGGTGAGTCCCGGATAAATGATAAAGGACAGAGGGACGTTTCTACAGACACTTGACCCAGCGAGGAGTCGGGTCATAGGGAATACCTTCATTAAGAGGCTCGTCAGAGTCAGAGGATCAAAGCCGGCGCTTTTGGCGACTAGCTTCCCTTTCCTCCTGGGAAGCATAAGACAAGTTTAGTAAAGATTCAATAAAAGAGTGAACGAAAGACAAGTCTCAACAAGTATTACCTCGGCAGCATCCAACCGGAGCCTCCTCTTGCCAACCGGAGGAGCCGGATCTGTGGACAAGAAAAAAAAATCTGACACGTTTGCATTTTGGTTAAGAGAAGACCGGCTTTCCTGGAGGTCGGAGTCTTGAAACTCAAGGAAGATCCGGGTGATGAAGTTTAACTCACCTTCTTCTTCTTCTTCTACGCCGGCCTCAGGGCCGGCTTCTTCAACTTCAACTTCATTACCCGACTCATCAACAGAGTCGGGCGCGGTCGTGACGGTGGCCGACTACCAGGGGTCGTACGCCTGAGAAACTCAAGGTTATGATTCAAGAAGATTGCAATATATAGGAAAAGTTGAGAAGTCAAAAGTACAAGTTTCAGGCGGTTGGCGGCAGAGAAAGGCGGGGGGGCATCTTCTTTCCGGCTCTCCGGAGACTTGTTGACGATCCTCCGGATGGCCTTTATCAACAATTCTTTAGTGTGTTGTTTGTTGTTGAAGCGCATCGGGTCATCCAATGACCCGGTATACTGGCACATCAAGCCCGGCCGGATGCCTAGTGGCATAATATGCCACCCCATCTAGCATTTGACCAAGTATGCGTCGGTAAGCCCATGGGCGAGAAGGGCGCAAACCAGGCCGACAAGAGGCTCGATTGCCTTCCGGTCTTCGAGAGAGGCGAAGGAGTTCATATTGTCGTTGATTGTTAGCCTCTCAACACGGAAGCCGGGGAGAGCCGGCTCATCTTCAGGAGTTGAAGGCCGGTAGTAGAACCATGTCTTTTGCAGTCCTTCGGGTGCGAGTGAAGATCCACACCCGGGAAGACGAGGTTGCGGCGGCGCTGGATCGTAACCCCGCCACAGGTGACTAGTGTGTCGTCCGTGTTCTCACGCTGGGGTTTGCAGTAGTAGAACTCGAGGAAGAGCGGGAGATTGGGCGCTATCCCGAGATAGGCCTGCGAAGGATGATGAAATGGGCAATGTTGAGCACCAAGTCTGGTGCGATCTCTTGAGGCCGGATCTGGAAGTATTCCAAGACCTGGCGGAATAAGAGGGAACCCGGAGATTTGAAACCCCGGGCTATATGATCACTAAAGACGACGACCTCGCCAGGGCTGGGTTGCGGTAGAGTTTCATCTTCATCTGGCAGGCGCCAGTGGATTTCCGACTGAGCCGACAGCATTCCGAGATCGGCAAGGTCTAAAACTTGCGCTCCTGGATGACCGACTTGCTCCAATTACAGCCGGTCTTCCGCTTTGATTTCTCAACGGCGACTGTCGCGCATGACCCGGCGCCGGCTGTCTTCTTCGATTTCATCAGACCAGGAGAAGGATAAAATACCCAGATACGGAAGGAAAAACAGCAATGCGATGAATAGCGTACATTGGAACGGATCTAGAAGACACAAGAAATTAGAGGAAATAAGAAACAAAGTGGAAGAGCAAGAGGCTCGAGCCAGTTCGTCAGTGAAATCCCGAGAAGAAGAAAGGTTTAAAGATTCAAAGGACAAACACCCGAGAGGGAAATACGGCAAGGTGAAATAGATCCGTGGAGTCTCGAAAAATCAAGATTAAAAGAGGATATTCAAGAACGTGAAGAACTGCGCGTGTACAATCGATAAGATATGAAGGAGACTGGGAAAAAAATGATAAAAGTGTTTACCGATCGAACGAGGAAGGAGAGGATCGAGTCCGCGTGAATGAACAGAGTGCGGAGAGATGTTCTTCGTTTGGATCTCGTCGGCGGCCAGCTCGGGAAGTTTCTCTGAGCTCGGAGAGAGTTAAGGGAGAGATGACCTCGAGGAAGAAGATAATGCGAGTGGGTTCGGGGAGAGTGACCAACCTTTTCATCCCGGGCCCCTATTTATAGACCCCTGGCATTGACCTAGGGGCAAACCAGTAAAAGTGGAAAGATAATCATTATCATGGGGGGACAAGATCTGATATCTAGAAGAAATTCTTGACAAGATCTTTGCCTTCCCAAGGTGGTTAGTGTCTCCTCGATTCCCGCGAGAGGATAGGTATTAAAAATGTCATTGACTAGGAAGGTTGACCGACAACAAAGAAAAAGAATAAAGAAAGTCCGAGGCTTAGAGAGATGAAAGTCGGTAAGAGATGGCTGGGTGATGAACGAGCCGCCAGCAAGAGTCGGCCAAACACACACCCGAGAGCCTGCTTATCTAATGAGTTGTTTATTGTTTTTTAGATAATCCAGACAAAAAGACTGACGGCTTCCCCAGAATACGCCCAAGTGTGCGAGCTGAAGCAAGTTCATCTGATGCCCAAATTATCCTGGGGGCTCCTATTGGGAGGATTATAACCCGGTAGGCCCACGGATGCGAAGATAAGCCGGCCTGACAGGAGTCTGAGCCGGATCAAGCATAAAGACATCGGTCGGGTGTTACGTAAGCCGGTGCACAACGTGTGCCTTGGCCCGCAAGCTAGAAGGATCCAAAAGGCCGGAGATCAAGTACAAGACGGAGTCCTGATAAGGAAGGCGAAGACTTAGAGGACTTAGATGTGACGCCCGAAAATCGGTACTATGTAGATTTAAGCGATCCCGTCGAAATCCGCATAATAACGATTTTAGGTCGCCCACCAGACATAATGTGCACGCCGAAACATGCGCATTATGTGGGTGGAATTGTGATAACATTACAACAGTTCTGATACATCCACAAATACAACAAAGAGATAAATACAACAACGACTCGAACGAGTCAAGATACAAATATTACAATACAAAGATTCAAATGACAGCGCAAGCAGAATAGTATCCGACTACGGATAAGATGCAAATTGGACTAAGAGTCCTGAAGATAAGCAGTGGCGCCATATCCCTGCCCAGCCAAGCCGGAGGGATTCCCAAGCTAACGTCGTCAGACTTCAAACCTGTTGACTGCACATAAAGCACATCCCAAAAGAGGGTCAGGGCACTCCCTGGCAAGCAAAACCAACTTGCCTACTTTCTACACCATGTCCCAAAATATAGGGGAGGTGGACTTAGCGGCAGCAGCACTAGCAATCTAGAGAGACACGCTACAACTTCCGTCTAATCAGAGAGGGATAAGAGAGCGCATAAGATAAACATCTACAACTAACACCAAACATAACCCATTCTCGAATTAACCCCCTCAACCAAATATGAGGAAGCAATTCGGGAAACTCACACATTAAACAGTTTTAATTATAATTTATTGTGAAAGTAATTCTATATTACTAGTCAAATTAATTAACTTTAATTAGGTGCAAGTTGTCTAGATCTTGTTAGCCAGCATCATCACCAAAGTCGTCCATAACTGTGGACACGGCTCATCGATAAGATTATACCCTGCAGGGGTGCACTACTGTACCCATACTCGCATGATCAACCCAAGCAAGCATCAGGGCTTCTCAACACGACTTATTCCTTCACTACAGCAAGTCCAAGTGCCACCCATATGAGTTGTTACCCGCGTCAGGAGTCCGGCCGAATCTCAATTGCAGACTCATTAGTTTGCGACTACGCCACCATGCGGCTCAAACCACAGTAGAAACTGTCCGCTTCGTGTCGTACCGCACCTATATGACCCCCCGTATCACATAACCTCTCATTATCATCATCATCATCATCATGCACATGCATATGAGCAAATGGAAAACCCGAACTACTTGCGGCACATGGACAAGCTGTAGATCCGTTCAAAGTCGAGGGGGGCTCCATAGGGCCTCCCACAAGTGGTTAGTGCGCTCAAAATTGGATCCGAGGACAAAATCTCAGTTCCTAGGTCGACACTGAGCAGAACAAAGCACCTCGCAAGGCCTTCCGCCTGGTGTCTTATCTTTTAATTATAATACCCCAACACAAGATAACATTTTATTAAGGTAGAAAAATCTATCATACTAAGCAGATGAAACATAAGACCAACAGACGACTCGCACAAACAACTATAAGCATGCGCTACGACTCGCAAGGCCAACAGATAAACGTGCAACGGGTATTAGGTTGTGGGATAAAGCTGTATCGGCTGCAGGATAAACATGTGATGGGATCGCAGTTCAAGAATCGATAACTAGGGTAACAGAGATCAACGGCAGGAATGAAAGACAATGTATAGGTAAACAAGCAAACTTTGCTTGCCTGGAATCCCGCATGAAAGCAGATCTTGTCGTTGCTCACACATCTCAACGTCTTATCCGCGAAGAAGCAACAAACACTGGAAAGCGTAAAAGATGCATTTTACAACTACGGCAAAAGATCCAGCATGATCATATGAGAATGATGCATGGCATGGCAAGATGCAACACAATGCAGGTAATCCAAATTAAGCGGGAGAGCAACCCCGGCAATTAATACTTAGGTGCAAGTTACTTATCTAGCCAACATATTAAATGTTGATTAACATGGTAATACATGGCATGGGTGATCTAATTGAATTAAATGGAATAGGGCATTATATATTTATTACCCCACACATTCCATATTGAATTATTTAGGTGATTTGCTTCCCCGCAAACCCAAGAGATGCAACAAATGCAATTATGATGGGAAATGCACAAGATAGATGACATTTAATAAAATAGGTATAGGGTTAGGGTTTGGGTTCGCACGTTGGATCGGGGGAGATAGGTTTCGAAACCGACGTCTTCGGTCCGTAGAGGAAGTAGTCGTCGTCGGGGAAGTAGTCGTCGCGGAACCGGGGCATCGTCATTCGTCGGTGTCGTGGAAGTGGTCGGGGTAGTTGTACTCGGTCATCACCGTTGACGGGCGCGGGCACGTAGGAGCACGACAACGGACACCGGAAAGAAAGCGCGCATGGACGAGCACCGCGACACAGGCACGGGCGGTCACGGCCACGTGGCACCGGAGGAGGACGCGCACGCGCACGGGGCAGCACCTCGAAGGGTGGACAAACACGGGCACAAAAATAACGCCGGGGTCTTGCGGGCATATCACCGAACACCTTGTGGGCGGCGGTGCGGGGGCGTCACCGGACGGGGAAAACGGCGAAGCGGAGCGAAGGCGCGGAGCGGATGAGGAGGCAGCGGGGACGGCGCGTGGGGCGGAGTGCACGGCGGCGGCAACCGGCGCGGGTGGAAGCGGGCGTGCGGGCGCGCTGGCGGCGGCGTGCGGGCGCGCTGGCGGCGGCGTGCGCTGGCGAGAGCACAGGCACGACGGACGTAGGCGACGGCGTGGGGCGGAGACGGCGCCGGAAAGCGGCGCGGCAGCGGTCGGGAGATCTCGGGAGAAGGTCGCCGGCGCGGGTGTAGGGGACGGCCGGCAGCGGCGATGAAGCAGGGCAGCCGGAGGGAGGAGGAGCGGCCGGCGGAGGGCGTGCGGGCGCGGCGCGCACGGGCGGCCGGAGGCGCGGGCGCGGCGCGGTGGCTGCGCGCCCTGGCGCGGGGCGGCGGTGGAGGAAGCGCGGCGGCCGGGCCGGAGGCGAGGAGGAGCGAGCTCGGGCCGGCCGGAAGGAGCAGGGGCGGCGGCGGCCGGAAGGAGCAGGGGCGGCGGCGGCGGCGCACGGCGCTAGGGCGAGGGCGTCGGGAGAAGGAGACGCTCGGGGCTGGGCTCTCCCGTGCGTGTGAAGAAGAAAGAAAAAAGAAGGAAAAAGAAAAGGAAAGAAAAGAAGGAAGAAAAGGAAGGAGAGAAGAAAACTCACGTGCGGTGCGGGAGGGAAAGGAAGGAAAGAGGAGAGAAAAAAGGAAAGAAAAGAAGAAGACAGGAAGAGAAAAAGGAAGGGGAAAAAAGAAAGAGAGGTGGGAGGATTATTTCACAAAATTTAGAAAAAGGAAGAGGGTGGCTGCAAAAAGTCATGGGGGTGGGAAACAAGTTTCCAGGGGAAACACTAGGGTTTGGTGTTAGATGGGCTTGGGCTTTTTTTTATTTCTCACCCGTTTATTATTTTCTGATTTATATTTTTAAAACCAAAACGAAGAGGAATTTGAATACGAAACCTTTACAAAATATTTTTAGTTTTGCATAGACAATTTAATAAACTAGTTTTTAATATTTTTAAAAGATTTTAAAATAACACATTTTTAATTAATTTGAAATGCATTTAAATTTAATTGTGGGAATTAAATTTAAAGTCAACAATTAAATTAATGCGATGCAATGCGATGCTATGTCGATGCAAAAAGAAAAACTCACAAAACAAAAGGGGATAAATCCCGGGGTGTTACATTAGAGTAGAGTCCGGGTATGATAGGAACCCGGATTCCGGTTTGTACCTCCAACGAGACCCGTCGCCTATATAACGGGGTCTCCTCGTTCCTAGTGGGTCTTAAGTCATAAGAAATACGCGATACCACCATTGTAATCTCGAGACCCGGAAGCTAAGGCGCTGAGTCCTCGAAACCAATATCAATAAAGCAGAAGCAGGAAGTAGGTCTTTACCTCAAGATGAGGGGCTGAACCTGGGTAAACCCTTATTTCCCCACGCCACGCTACACAAGCTCGTGATGTCGGAAGCCGCCATGCCCCTCATCTCAAGTTTCCACCCGGAAACATCTGTCGTGACAATCCCACGAAAGAGACGTTTCCCCCGAGAGCTTTCCTCTTCCGAGGGGGGAGCGACGACGAGATCCCCGAGCCGCCTGCTGGGGAGGACGGGCAACCTCCGGAGAATTGGCCAGCCTAGCCCAATTCGTCGCCCGTGAGGTGGAGCCCCTAGGCGTCGATGTGTCTTCCTACCCCGGACACCGCCTGTGGGAAGACCCATCGAGTATCGAGGATGGGGCAGCCTGACACTATGTGTCTTCGAAGATCTGGCAGGCAGGAATTGGAGCTTCTCGGGGCCCAGGACAAAGAGGAGGTAAGTCTTTTTCCTTGCCAGTCCCGTCTCGAGGGGGGCCGTTAGCTTATGGCTCCGCCTTAAATCTCATTTTCTTCTGTCTTGTGCAGGGACCAATCGCCGGAGACTACTGGCAAGCGCGCCCGTGTGGATGAAGGAGAGGGCGCTGGGGAGGTCGAGGAGTCCATCTTGGCTCCTGGACTCTCCATGTCCCCGGCGAGGCCGGCGATGAAACTCCCGAATGTTTCGGCGAGCGAAAGGCGGGGCGCCGAAGCCCTCGGGAGAGCATGTGGTGTGGATTCCCGGGATAGCCCGGGCCTGGACATCCATGGATCGGGCGCTCCTCCACAGGTCGAGGTCATGGGCAGAAGTGGGGTTCCGCCAAGTGGTCGCCGGGAGACGGGTGCGAGCGGCAGCACTCCTAGGTTATTCGCCGGCCTGGGTGAGCTTCTGGAGTTGACGGAGGCGCAATTGCGCTTTCTCGCAGCCCCGGAGGGTAGCCGCGATAGTGAGCTGAGAGCGCTGGAGGGGCGGCAGGCGTTAGTCGGAAGCTCTCGAGGCTTGGGAGCGCGGGATGGTTGTGGAGGACGAGCTGCTTAACGCTAGGGAGCAGCGCGTCCGTGGATGTGAGCAAGAGCTGGCAGCTCGGGAGCTCGGCAGGCGGAGTCTGAGAGGGAAGGCCGCGAGGATAACTCTTGGCTCCGCCAGGAAGTGGAGCAGGGAGCAGCTCGTCTGGAACGGAGCCTGGCCCTTGCCGAAGACAGGGCCCAACACGAGAGTAGGGGTTGAGGCAGCAAGTGGACTTGCTCTCCGGGTAGGTCTCCCAGTTGAAAAAGGAACTGGGAGACAAGAGAAGGATCCGTGATCAAGCCCTCCCTGTGTACCAGAGGGTTCGCGGGGAGCAAACGCAGCCGAGGGACCGCGCCGATAGCCTGGCGCGAGACGTCACCGAGCTGAGGGCTGCCGCCTCCGAGCGCGACGGGGGACTCGAGCAAGCCGGCGCTCCTTGGGCCTGCGAACGCGAGGAAAGATACGTCACGCTGGCCGAGGCGAGAGCGGCAGCGCAGGTCGCCCCGGCTCGCCAGGAGGACGCGAGCGAGCAGCTGAAGAAAGCTGTGGAGGATCGAGACATGATGGCGATCTCTAAGCGCGAAATGTTGTGCCTTCTGCCCACCATGAGCGCCACTGCGAGGAGGATTTCTGAGGGGCTGGTGGCCTTACGGGTGCCTCATCCTCCTATTGCCATGGGGAGTTTCTCCAGCTCTTTTAGAGGCTATCCTTCCTTCTTGGCGCGCGTCGTGGATATCCTGGGAGAGCTTCGTTCCCAAGCGAGCGAGGCCGCCCGCCTAGCTTGGAGAGGGCTGCCCGGCAAGCAGTGACCTTCATGGTGGCGCCTCTTTGGCAGCGTCAGCCGCGGCTCTCCTTGCTTGAAGAGATGGATCATGTCTCTCCTGACGTCGAGCTCTCGCCGACGGCATCTGCCGAGGTGAGGAGGATTATGGAGCGTTTCTCCCGTGAAGGTGATTTGTAAGCCGTTGGGCTCCCTGCAATAAAGAAAGGCAACACCCGGTGTCGTGAACTGTGTTTCCATGTAGTGCCAGAGGGCAAAATTAACTTTAAATGCTTTTGAATGTATGTAGACTTTCCTCGCATTGAATTGTCTGTATTATACAAGTGGAGGCTTGATGCTCTCTGGAAGGTTTTTCCGACCAGAGCGCTAACCAGCCGTGTATCCCCGGGTCACCCGGTGGGCTGACACAGGGCGCAACCCCCAAAAGAACCATCGTTCTTGACCGCACAATCCTCAGCCCGTGACCCCGATGTCAGAGGGAAACAGACATCGGTGCCCGGGGAGGCGCTGCCCCAAGTTTACGCCCAAATTCGCTTTAGCCAAAGTATAAAGAGACAAAACAACTGAGCTGAAGGCACTTAGCTCGATTTGTAGAATCGTCCGACTATCTCGGTAATTAGTCGCGCTGCCGCCAAGGCGGGTCTTCTACGTTGTATTTCGGGCGCAATTCTTTTCTGTCTGCCCCACACGGTAGGAAACAGAGTCTTGAGCCGAGATAGCCGATTCCCGGGTTTGACCCGTAGTTCCATCCTAGGCATGGTTGTTACTGGCCGAGGCCGGTCCAGGGACCACTCTTGTTCCAATACTCGGAGCCCAACACTCAGACGATCTGGCAACTTGCTGGCGTAGTGAATACGTCGGTCCAGGGACCTTCATTTTTCTTCCAATACTCGGAGTTAGTCACTCGGACGATCCGACAACTTGCTGGCGTAGTAAAGATGTCGGTCTAGGGACCTCTGAACTTCTTCTCCAGATATAGAAATGCTTTTGGCGAGAAGACCCGGAAATACTTGCTGACGTAATGGAGATGTCGGTCCGAAGACCTCTGGACTTCTTCTCCAGAAATAGAAATCCTTCTGCCGAGAAGACCCATAAATGGTTGCTGACGTAATGGAGACGTTGGTCCAGAGAACTTCTTGGTTCCTTTTCCAGATATAGAAATCCTTCCGGCGAGAGAACCCGGAAATACTTGCTGACATATTGGAGACGTCGGTCCGAGGACCGATCAGAAAAATCCATTTCCACCCAACGACTCGGGTTTGAGAGGCAGAGACCAATCTCATTTTTATTGATGGGCACAGGTGCCAGATCCACAATTGAAGAGGCGTCGGGCCTAGTTTCCTCTGGGGCCATCCATCGAGAAATCCAATACTTCTGAGGAGATGCTTCTAGCCCAATCTAAATGGTGACCATGCACCCGGGGAGTTCCCACTGTCCATCTGAGGTGCCACCCGGGGGAATATCATGCACAAGGGCGGTACTCTGAGTGGGCTGCCACCGCTTCCCGGGGAACTATTTGTCTGCGTGGAGGCATCGGTGGAAGCCCGAGACGGCTTTACTTTCTCAGAAACCCGGGAGACTGATTTGCCCTTCCATGCTGGCTTGGAAGGGCATTCTCGGCTAAGGTGTCCGAGCTCTCCAAGGTGTAGCACTCTCCTTGGTTGCCTAGGTGGTAATTGTCATTCTTGAACTGCCGACAATCTTCAAGGCTGTGGTTGGCCGATTGGTGGTATTCGCACCAGACTCCTATCTTGCCATTTTTCTTAGGGGGGGTATGGATCTCTTGAGGCGTGTATTCGCTGATACCTTCTTCTGGTGAATCGCCTTCCCTGAATTGAACAGAGCCCTCGTTCGAGGGGAGCGGCTCAGCGAGCTTGGCGGCCGTGCGAGCTTCCACGAAGCCCCCGTGCCCTAGTGGGAAAAGGTCAGGCTTGGCTTATGGGGCAAGCTCCTCGGATCCACCATCGCCAACCAAAAGGCTAGCTGTCAGACCCTGGATTCAGACTACACAAACGGTTGGGCCACAAAACTAGGAGCATACTGGGTATTACCAACCCAGAAAACAGGCAGGCCTGGCTCGGAATGGATCATCGGCCGACAGCTCCTAGCGATCCCAACGTCACGTACGTCTCACGATTACGCACGCAAGAATACCAAAATCCTACCAACTCGTATACTTCAAACATACACGCACAGTATACGAATCGCTTTGGAAACAAGATGGAATCACAGGATAAACCTAAGACACAAAGAAAGAAAATAATTATCCAACGCTCTCACTGAGCAAAAATATCGAATGTCACCAAGCAGAGGACACATGTCCCAACATTACATCATGCAGCGAAAAACAAGCCGGTCTGAGTACAGACAAGAAGCAAAGGGCACAAGGCTGAAACGAAAAGAGAAGGCTCATCCACGCGGTCCACCAGGAAGAAGCCCAGGGGAACTCTAACAATTGTCATAGATATCGTCGTCGAACTCCACGTAGTAGCCACCCACCAGACCGTACGGAGAATCCTCGACTGCAGAGAAAACCACAGCCTGCGAACGGGTCAATACACCAAAGCGTATCGATTAAGCTAAATCTAACAAGTTCCAAAACTGAAAGACTCCCAAAGTGTGTGGTTAGGTGAACTTAGCGGCAGCAGCACTAGCAACCTAATAGAGACACGCTACAACTTCCTTCTAATTAGAGAGAGATAAGAGAGCGCATAACTAGTCATTTAGAACTAACACCAATCATAATCCATTCTCGGATTAACCCCCTCAACCAAGTATGAGTAAGCAATTCGGGAAACTCACAAGGTGAACAGTTTTAGTTACCATCTATTGTGAAAATAATTCTATATTACTAGTCAAATTAATTAACGCTGATTAGGTGTAAGTTGTCTATATCTTGTTAGCCAGCATCATCATCAAGTCGTCCATAACCGTGGACACGGCTCATCGATAAGATTATACCCTGCAGGGCTGTACTACTGTACACATACTCGCATTATCAACCCAGTCAAAAACATTAGGTCCTCTCAACATGACTCGTTCCTTCACTACAGCAAGTCCAAGTGCCACCCATATGAGTTGTTACCCGCGTCAGGAGTCAGGCCGAATCTCAATCGCGGACTCATTAGTTTGCGACTACGCCGCCATGCGGCTCAAACCACAGTAGTAACTGTCCGCTTCACGTCGTACCGCCCCTGTATGACACCCCATATCACATAACCTCTTATCAATCATCATCATACACATACATATGAGCAATGCCGTGTCTCAAAGCGCAATGCTATTGCGCTCCCAAGAGAGTGACGACATTGACACGCCACGCGCCGGTTCCCTGAACCTGGGCTTTCACCCGGAGTTTCAGGGGGCTTATATCTATGATGATGTTATCTCCAGTCTTCGTTAGTTGAACTTTGGTCGTGCCTTAACGCTTAAGCATGGCGGATGTGCCATTTGCAAAACCTTGGTCTGTAATCCTTATTGTCAGTGCGTCAATTTATATGTGTACTCTGCCCTTGGGGCTTTATTAATTTAAATGCAAGCACGCGGTTGCCTTATGTCTACAAAATAAGGCCAGAAGGTTAAAATGGGAACAAGTTTAGTGGGTCAGTTCTGATGGTACCGTTACGAAGGCCTGAAAATTCATCTGTCCTAAGTCCTAAGTAGCACGGGTACATTCATCTGAAATAAGGCCGCGATGGTACATCACTGCACAACAAGGCCTGGAAATTCATCTGTCCTAGGTCGCACAGACTACAAACATCACTCGCCGCATTGCTGACTAGTCTAGTTCCTTCAGGTGCAGCATCAAAACCTTCCAAAGTGACCAGCTCACTTCTTGAATTACTGTTTATAACTCTTCAACATTTGTGAGAAATATGTAATCCTCACTTTCAAGCTCTTCATGAAACATGTTAATGCTTGGAGGAGCAGGTAATGTATCTTGGTGACCACTGGGCTCTAGTGACCTCTTTCCCTGGAGATTTATGGAAGAACAAAATTGAAGAATAAATTTTCTTGCAAGGGAATTCATGGATTAAGTAGAGCTGAGATGTAACAGAACAATGCAGAAAACTTGTTTAGTGGCATCATCGAGACTACAAGGACACAAATTAGGAGCTCAAGTGAAAATCTAATGAAAATTAAACCTTCTGAAGTGTATAGAAATAATAATGGAAGCCTTCACCAAAGGTGGTCCACTCAACAGACCATGTAAACGCAGGTGCTTCAAAAAAGTTACGACGGAAGTGTGGCTGCAAAATAGTATAAAATTATCATTTCAGCAATAGAAGTAAAGCTGCAAAACAAATAAAATCAAAAGTCGTGATCAGTCCCACTAACTCTCCACACAATGATTGCTAACTAGTTCATAACCATTGTGAAATGTTACCACACAAACAGGTACATCCTTATTAAGTATCCACGTACCATGCACAAATATCATAGAAATCAATAAAGATGTTATGCTCTAGAACCATGCAAAGAAAGGAATCTGCTACATGAAAATGGTGAAAAAGGAAGAGCGCGAAACAGGCATTTAGACAATTGGATCTCCCAAACCTGTCCAAAGGCAACTGATACAAATATGCCGTCTGGCTTCAGGACCTTGTGGATACCTTCAAGCATTTTCATTACATTATCCACTGTTGTAGGATTGGGATTCCATGGATCACCACTGTCCACAAACAACCCATCCTGTCAAAATGATGTTTCTGCATAAGTCTAATGGGTAACATCGTATAGTCTAATCACAGCAATGGAAGGTATGACAGAACAGGGGTGTAAGGATAAGTCGATAAACATAATGCATCTTTGACTTTTTTTAGATATGATAGATTTATTGCATTGGTTGTTGGACGGTCCTTTCCGGTTGTGCAGCTACCCTAATAGTAAAATTGTTAGGTATATGAACATAACATACACATGAAACCACTTCACTGGCCACTGAGTTCTGTTAAACAACTTATAAAGGATATTTATAGTGTCTGAAATTCACACAAATGAATCTCTAAATTTAGTTAATAAACAGTAGCCTTCTTTTAACCACATAATTTATGATAGATTTTTGCATGCTTAGGCTGTCTTTCGCAGCTTCATATCTGAATGCCTGATGGTCATTCAGTTAGCAGTAACACGTTACAGTAAGAAGCTCCCATGGCAATCTTGTGAAATGCTGTCATAGTCTATAGATGAACTTGTGCATCTCCACTATTAACTCTTGTTATACTAACACATACTGGTACTATCTATATGATATATCTTGAGGATCTTCATAACATTTTGACTGTATTTTCCAATATGGCAATCTGGCCAATACACTATTACCTAAGTAAATTTTGTTCGTTTATTCTTTTTGAATGCCATTTAAAGTTAAGCATAACATAGTTTGGATTGCAAAAAATAGTGATATGTTGGAACGGTGGGAAACATCAAAGTAAGCAGCACTCGTACCATGGTACATTTTTCGATTACAAGGTCGAAGGTCTCGCACTCGAACGGCATATCAAGCATGTCAGCCACCACCACATCCACACCTTCAGGACAGGAAGCAGAAGGTGGTTTCACACTTAAACGGCGGCGGCGACTGTGAGGAACGGCAGGTCGATCCAACAGGTAAAACTTACCAGCGGTGCCCTGCTCCGCCATCCGATCGCGCATCCTCTGGATGGCGACCGGCGAGCGGTCAATGCATGTGACGCCGCCGGCGACGCCCTCCCGCAGGATCTCCTCCCCGAGCCGCGAGCTGCCGCACCCGACCTCGAGGACCTGCGCAGCACAGCACAAGACCCGCAATGAATCGCAGTAGAGTTACAAAATCAGGAAGTTGCAGATCAGGAAGCTGCACGAACCGAGAAGGAGGGGGAGAGGAGTGGGGCGAGGAGGTGGCGGATGTGGGAGAAGTCCTTGAGCCACTCGTAGTGCTCCTCCTTCCCGAACCGCTGGTCCCTGCGACCGAGCTGCGTGAGATGGCTGCTGGTCTCGAGGGGAGGGGAGGGGAGCAGAGCAAAGGGTAAAAAGGAGGGAAGACTCATGAGCTACCAGTAGGATGGGTGGAGGTAGGCCGAGGTGGTGCTCGGGGCGACATCGTCGTCCATCGCCGCCGCGCCGGAGGTGCCGGGTGCGCTCTGTTTGGCGGCCGTGGGGTTGCTTGCGAACTTCTGGCAACGACGCTGATTCCTAGCCGCCGGGAATTGGCTGAACCCTACCACGTTTCGCGATGGCCGTCGATCAGACATTGGACGGCCCAGATGTATAAGCAGCACAAGGTCCACAGTGTGATGAGTGTCAGAAGCTAACTAGATCATGTAGGCGCACGTTGCTGCGCCCGGCCCATTCTGAATATAGATTTATAATAAATTGTAAAAAAAATCAAAGAATTTGTAAAAAATAATGACTTTAGAGCTGTAACTTAAATAGCAGTAAAAACGTCATTACAATCCTTAACCATTACCAGAATGTAGGGAGAAAAGCATTTTTAACCAAACCTGCCCAAAGGCGACAAATACAGCCAAACCTGATGACAATAGGTAAAACTCTCTATGGCTCACTTTTTCCTTGAAGAACAAGGAAGTTCTGAAAGTGTGAAATATATTAAAATCGTGTTGTTGCTCAACATAGCATGAAGTAAATGATGAAAAACTTCCTCATAATCAACTAGCTATCATGTAATCTTAGGAAAAATGTAGAAAATGACACTAATCAAAGATGGCTTGGTTTATCTCAAGATTCAGTCGCTGCTTTAGTCACCGAAATGTTCAGATGAGCAAATCATTGTAAGGTTGTTATCATGTGTCATGTGTCATTTATATTTCTGAGATAATCAAAACATTACTGTAGTAATTAAAACCTCTTCCGTTTCTTTTATTCCTTTTATACTGATTCTTGATAGCCAACTTTGCTACATATATTGCTTTTTAACATCCTATTGCACTAAAAATTTGGAGATGGTGCCAAGTTTCATGTCAGGATATGCAAGAAAACACATACTGTATTACCTTTCCACCCAGTTCAACTGCTTTGTGAATTTATATTTGTTTCCGGTTGTTCCATCTAAAGGAACCTGCAAAAACAACACCAAGTGGATGTTTATTTCCAGTCGTTCCATCTAATGGAACCTGCAAAAACGGAACCTACATGAAGGAGGGAGCAGTACAGTGAATCAAAGATGTTGGGGAGGAGCAGATGGCAGGTCGTGGCATTCTGTCTGGAAGGCATAGGGGAGGCGCCACTTCCGCGCATCAATTCGGGCGCCCTGCCGCGTTGGCTTGGCCATGCCGCCGTCGCCGAGTTGCTCGAGTCCTCTCATACCCTGCCACATCACATATCTCACGATCCTCTTCTAGCTTCTCTCTCGCAAGTAGCAATCGATTCGGGTTGGGCAATTAAGTACGCCTTGAAGAGGGAAGGGGATGAATGCTGGTTTTGAGTGGTGCAGCTCCACCGCCACTAATTTCTTGTAGTAACGGTAGATTAATTTGGCATGCTTCGGCGGAGAATGAATCGTATTTCTCACGCCGCCGCCGCCGCTTGCCCTCCTACGAAGATGGACTCGCTTGTTTGGTGGGATTACTGTGGATATGGGGGTCCTCTAGTACATGGGCTTCGGTGGATATTCGGAGCCCAATTAACCACAGTGGCTCAATTTGAAGCCCGAAGTAGCGTCCCTTAGGGACATTTGGCCCATTTAGCCTGCACAAAGAAATCGAATGGTCAGCATTGTGAGCTGAGACGAATCCAACGGTTCAAAACTGAGGCGGCCTGAGAGAGCTCGAATTTGACTCAGTTATAATATCCCTATTCGGTGGGATTACTGTGGATATGGGGGTCCTCTAGTACATGGGTTTCGGTGGATATTCGGAGCCCAATTAACCACAGTGGCTCAATTTGATGCCCAGAGCAGCGTCCCTTAGAGACATTTGGCCCATTTAGCCTGTACAAAGAAATCGAATGGTCAGGATTATGAGCGGAGACGAATCCAACGGTTCAAAAGTGAGGTGACCTGAGAGAGCTCGAATTTGAATCAGTTATAATATCCCTAATTATATTTCAACCGAAACCGTGAACAGAAATATTTAGTTCATCCAAACATATGTCCCGTTTTCACGTTAAAAAAGCATATGACCCGTTTGCAACATGTTTAATTTTGTAGTATGCATTAAATTGTGCGAATATATTAACCAAATCACAAGTCTACTCATGTATAATAGCATCTCCACTCACAGCGCCCAAAGTCGGTACGATTGCTTCTATCTTGATCCGCATTGCGCCATCCTTGTATTATCTTGTATATGGGCCACCGGGTGGGCCTTCTAGTAGATTAGACTTCATTGTAGTCGGGTGGGTATACCCGTTGGGTATAACCACATCAGTAGCCCCCGAGTTCCTATTCGACTCCGAAGGATCGTGTAGGGACTCCACACTCAATATATCTTCGAGTAATTCCTGATTCTTCAACCTGTTTATAAAGATATAAGACAAGTAATCGTGGCTCGCAATGTATGCATGTGTATTTCTTTTCGTCTTATGGGGGATGGATGGTGTAGTAGGCCTGATTCAACCAACGGATCGGGGTCAAGTTAATTCGCGACCCGGGTGAAATACATATCTAGCCTACTCAGATTCGAGTCCCTTCTCTCGAACCCGGCAAGACGGTTCAAGTTCGACTCAAACCTGTCGGGACTTACTGGTCAGAACACGGTCACAATTAGCGTACCCTTGGCTCGTCCGCCGGGATTTTGCATCATGCCTGCTGGCACGGAAAATAGCAGGTCCGCATAGCTTTTATGGGCCACCTGGCCTTATTCAGGTCTTACCGTTGTACTTGTTTGCACGACATCCGAGGACTAGTCTAGGCTGGAACATCTCACAAATTGTTATTTATTTACTTGATCAAAAGCCGACACTAATAATACTTTCAGTCCATATATTCTTCGGGTGACTCCGATCTGTCGAGTGCGCTTAATTTTTGACTGACGCTGATCGTCGACTTAAAACATCGGGTGTGCGACAACGCTCCCGATGGGAATAGCCCCCGAGATTGAGTGCAATTGCTCGTAATTGGGTTTAATCAGAAATAAAGAACACAAAATTGTCATTAATTGAATTACACTCCCGATGGGAGTGCACTTCCTATTTTATTAAGTGACGACCAGATAATATATCGTCTGACTCTACAGATTTTCATAACTGATACTGAATCCCACATTCTGAGCTGTGGACTACGAGTGCTCTGCAATCGCGATGCCAATCTTCTGTTAAAATGACTGATGTTTGAAAAGATACCACGACATTGCCAATGGGATATGACCGTTGTGGGACCATACTGCTAGTGCTGACCCTGGCCGGCTGGTCCGATTTGACCGCACGCGTCGCGTGGGAAACATAACATGATGATGGTCTCCTTGATTCTCTTGCGTAGTGGGTAGTTATCGCGCCGCTTGCGCTTCGTGGGGTCTCGCGGATGTGCGCCACGTGGCCACATCTCCTGTAGGATATCCGAGATGAACTGCTGCGTATGCCTTATATATTTACATGGGAGGGAATTTTTCCACTTACCCTCCCATTTGCACCTTCACTACCCTGTTCATCTTCTTCCTCTTTCCCTCTTTCTCTGCCTCCGCGCACTGTAGCACGACGGAACCAATCTTTCGCGGCTAGATTAGATCACTGCGCTGCGGCTCCATGGCGACGAAGAAGATCGCTGCCAAGCCTGCCGAAGAAACGAAGGGAGCCTGGCGCCAATCCTCCGTGAAGATTAGACAACTAGATGCTCTGCGCAATGACGGACTGCTGCCGGCTAACACCGATGGAGTTCGTCTCCCGACGAAGAAGTTATCCCGCAACCACGCGCAGGCGAGCGCATCTGCTTCACTGACTTCCTCAACTGAGGTTTGTCCTTTCCTCTCCACCCCTTTGTTCGGGTCTGTTGTGCGTGTACGGCGTGCAACTACGCCCAATTCTATTCAGCACCTGGCGTGCTTCATCACTCTCTGTGAGGCTTTCCTGGGCATCGCTTCTGTCTGGGGGTTGTGGAGTCGGTGCTTCGTCATCAAGCGCTAACTGGCCCTGGTAAGGTTGGGTTGCAGGTGCGCAACGGCTCCAAACTTCCCCATCCGATCTTCGGAGTCAATGCAAGGGTGGCGAGGCCGCTGGTTCTTTTGAAGGATCAAGTCTCCGAGAATAAGACTACTAGCTTGGCTGAATTCAATGCCAACACGAAGGTGACCCATAAGAGATCATGGGCTCACAGCCTAACGGAGACTAAAGCTGAAGAAGCTAAGCAGCTGCGCCTGAAGGTGGAGAAATTGCAATTTGAAGAAGGGCAGGTGCTAACATGCATCCACCTTATCTCCACCTTCATCCGCCAATGACTCCTCTAGAGTCTCCACAACTGCCTACGATGCCAACGGATTACTGCAGATTGTTAGGATTATGACTTCTGTCAAAGATCTGAGGACTTGCGCTGACGAGGTTATACCAAATGGGTACCCCTTCTTGTGGGTACCTGGTGCACGTAATGACTAAAGCCCAATTATCAATAAGCTGAAGAAGCTCAACAAGAGAAGCCCAAGTCGAAGACTTCTACCATACATAGCATAGTCGGTATTACTTACCATATATGTAATCCTAGTCATTTACTACCCGAGACCTGTACCACTATATAAAGGACAGGAGGATGGCCGATCAAGGACACGCCCAATCAGAATCACTAAACCCTTGCAAGATCGACATCTTGCTAGACCCTTGTACTCGCCGTATATTCACAATCAATAACAGACAAGCATGACGTAAGGGTGTTACCTCACTCGAGGGCCCCAAACCTGGGTAAATCCCGCTTGTCAGCCGACGAATCTACCAACACTACGTGTTCCCTACCTCATAACTCTTGCCCTAGGCTAGTAACCTTGGGTATTGATGGGGGCATCCCTCATCAATTTGCGTCGTCTGCGGGAGCAGGTAGTGTTGGACCTACGGATTTTTCGGTCCAGATCGCAAACGGCAACTCACCGACTCCTTCAAAGGGATGCACATCAGCAACTACATATCACATCCAGCTCATAGGCGACCACTCGCCAAAAGCCGCATCACCGGCCAGGATCAGGCCATACTCACCCGAATCTCAGGAGACCTACTCCAATCTCAGTTCAGGTTTTGATCTAACCATCGGGGAACATAACTTTTTTGTTGACCAGTTTGGTGTGCAGGATCTAGCCGAAGAGATCGCAACTAAGCCACTCCAGGAAAGATTGACTGAGATCGCATCTTCAGCATACAAGGAGGATACCCCGTCACGGCTCGATTTGATCTCGCCACCAAAATCCCGGATTCGATGTCTTCTGCAGAATTCAACAAATTTATGGCAGATGAATTCCCTGAAGTCGAAGGACAATCTGCTACCTCAGTCGAAGACATTGTCATATCCATTGCTTCAGCAGATAGCATAGGAGCTGCAACATCACAGACCGATCTGATCTCATCCATAGAAGGATCCATGTCCACACGAAAATTACACAAAGCTCAGATTACGAAGCAGAAAAACAGGCGAAAGGATAGAGCCTTACGACTGATCTGCTCTAGGTAAGAGAGAAGACGAGCTTGCTCCTCCTCCGCTTGAACAAAGGCCTGGCCAGCAGCGACCAGGCCACTTACAGAAGGCTACAAAGAAGCAGCCGGTACATATTCGAGTCAAAGGAAAGTGGCAATCTACGTAAGGCAAACGAATCGCGGAAGCAAGAAACTTACATGACGGACCCAAGAGGAGGAGACGGAAGGAGGTGGACCAACGGTCCTCGCAGCAACAGAAGAAGATACACATGCAGCTGTTGAAGAGACAACGGCTGTACCCTGGAGCCTTTCGACTCCAACAAAAGAGGAAACCCTGTCTTTCTCTCCAGCAGGAGGAGGAGGGCGAACTTGCCTAACAAAGGAGCTAGTCGAATGATCAAAGCACAACACAGGAAAAACACATAAATGAAAATAAAGCATAATCAGCACGAGCTTACTTTTCTACATGGTCATCAGTCGACAAAGCCACGACCACTAATGGTTGAGCAGCGGCAGCAGAACTGACATCACCAGTTCGGCGCAGACGACAACGCTTGACCAAAGGCTTCGCCAAAGGATCAGCTGATGCCGAAATAAAAGGTTATTCTTCCAGAACCCCCTTCTCAGAAACGGCAGCGCCACCCGAGGAGGGAGAGTTGGCAACGGTTCCTACCTCGTTGGCGTAAGTCGCCTCCTCAGATGTATCATGCTTTGGAAGGGGTGGCATAGAAGAAACAATTGATACGTCCTGGTCACAACAAGAGAAAGGCACGTCAGTCATGCACACACGCACACAAGAAGACAGTTATGACCAGAAAACCGGCAAAGGAAGTTCAAAGGTACCTTGGGAATAGGAGTCCCAAGGCCATAAGGGGCTACAGAGAAGTCGACGGAGGCAATATCGGTAGGCGGGATGCTGGTAATCTACTTGATATGACTATGAAACACACGATCCGCCAACTCGACTTCACTCATACGAGTGGT
Source organism: Poa annua (assembly GCA_026929855.1). Lineage (NCBI taxonomy): Eukaryota > Viridiplantae > Streptophyta > Magnoliopsida > Poales > Poaceae > Poa > Poa annua. The sequence goes on along the minus strand of CM049427.1, from coordinate 159,434,203 downwards.
ATCAAGGCATCCCTCATATATCGCCATAAAGGATGGGCCCGTTGCCGCAAGGGCCAAACCCGGCGTTTCACAAAAGTGCTGATTAATTGAATCCCTGTGACGGCCTTCCACAGCTCCTGTACCCTAAACATAAGAGGTGCAGTCGAGAAGGCAGGCAATATACTGACACATAAAACCACTTCTTTCTCCATTTTTTAGTGGGTTCCACCTACATCAAATCAAAATACCGACAACCGTCGCATACTTCAATGGAGAAACCTCCAGTCAAAAAAGGACGACCGTCACAGTGAAGCAAACTCACTCGAAAGATACGTTTTCAGAGGGCCCAGCTGGGAGATACTCCAAGAAAACACTCGCATAAAACCACAAAACAAGCGATATGTAAAACGCCATGAGGATTGAGGTCATGCATTTGAATTCCAGAGAAGAACAGAAGGCCTCGCACAAAATCGTGCAAAGGGAAGCCAAAACCGCGGGGAAGAAATCTGTGAAACAAACCCGCTCGCCAGGAAGAGGCATGGGAAGTACCTCTTTATGGATAGGAGTCCGAACAGCAACAACCTCTGGTGGAGACAAAATCCCCACTTGACGAAAATCTGTCAGCTTCTTCTCCGTCACAATCGACTTCACCCAGTCCCCAGTGACTTTCTTCGCTGCAGCAGCGGGGATGACGGCAGAATCCCCAACGACTGGGTTATCCTTCTTTGATTGAGTGGTAACAGATGAGGAGAGACCGGTGGAAGCGGAGATATGGTCCTTGGACGCCATGGCAAAAACAAGCGCAAGAGAGAACAAGGGAGCAAGGACGGGCGCGAGGAAGAAGATGAAGCAAGAAAGGCAAAGGCAAATTGCAGGGTGAAATTAACCAAAGAAGAAAACCCCGTACTTACGGCAAGGACAAAATTCATCGCAGCCGTCCGAGCAGAAAGTTACCGAGACACGTGGCGCAATCGGAGGGCAACCGTCGCAGGACACACCGCCCACTACGCGCGCAAAACGAGGAGATCATCATCACATCAGCGAAAATCTCGCCACGTCAGGTCAAATCAGAACTGAACCGGCGTCCACAACGGTCAAAGGTTGGGACCAACTATGTTACATCCCATCAAAGTGCTATTCGCACGCCAAGGATGCCATGTATGACATCATTCGTCTAACAGACAAACAAACACATAAAACAAAGGAAAGTCGACTAAGACTGACGAAACAAAACATTCTTGCAACTGGAAAGAGACAACAAAGAATATGCATAAAAGATGGTCGAGTGGAAAACTCCCATCGGGTGACACAGCGAAATCTTCGACTGACAAAAGGAAAAAGTTGAGATTATCCTCTATTACAAGCAATAAAGCACAATCTCGGGGGCTACTCCCATAGGAAGCATTGTCGTGCACCTGATAGAATCAAAAGCACAAAAAACATAAAGATTCCCGAGTGAAAACCAGTCTATGATATCTCGGATGCTGCATGCGGGAAATGCAAAGGTAAGGCCCATCAATCACTCCAGCAGTGCTTAATCCTAGATGTTTCCGTATCAACAGATACGATGGAAATTCCAGCGGACGCGCTGGGTAGAAAACTTAAAATTGAAGACAATATCATTAAGTCCATCAACTGGCCTGAGGCGAGTCTGTCCAGTATGTTTCGGGATCGAGCCCGAGGACTCGAAACCTGATTGAATACTAGTATTTGTTTTGCCCAAGTGTAGTTAACTGATTTCGACTTATCGAATAATTACAGGCCTACTCACTCGTGATCCTTAGGCAAAAATCATAGTCAAAAGATAAAGACATGAACGTATCTCAGCAAAAACATAAACATGAGACGTGCACTATGAAGTGAGTCCATGACTGATTCTCCGAATTAGCCAAGCACTCGGGGGCTAACGATGAGGTTATACCAAACGGGTACCCTTTCGTGTGGGTACCTAGTGCATGTAATGACTCAAACCCAATTGTCAATAAGCTGAAGAAGCCTAACAAGCGAAGCCCAAGTCGAAGACTTCTACCATAAATAGCATAGTCGGTATTACTTACCATATATGTAATCCTAGTCGGTTACTACCCGAGACCTGTACCACTATATAAAAGGACAGGAGGGTGGCCGATAAAGGACACGCCCAATCAGAATCACCAAACCCTAGCAAGATCGACATCTTGCTAGACCCTTGTACTCGCTGCATATTCACAATCAATAACATACAAGCAGGACGTAAGGGTGTTACCTCACTCGAGGGCCCCGAACCTGGTTAAATCCCGCTTGTCAGCCGACGAATCTACCAACACTATGCGTTCTCTACCTCATACCCTAGGCTAGTAACCATGGGTATTGATGGGGGCATCCCACAGTTGAAGAATGACGCCCGGGTTCTTGATTATGCCAAGAAGAAGGTTGCTCAACTTGAGCAGGAGCTCAAAGTAGCCCGGAATGACATAGAAATTCTTCGAGGGAGGCCTTCTCTTTCTACCAAGAGAGAAAAATATGTTCTCTATGAGATGGACGACTCGAACAGCCAACTTGAAGGTATTAAATATGTCGACTTGCTTCTTGTGTATGTGTGATTTGCACCTAATGTCTGGTCCATTTACTATGTCTGCAGTTTTTGTGGATGATTCCAAAGCTAAAACTGCCCGCGTGGCGGAACGTCTGTAAGATGCTACTCGGACGGCTGTCACCGGTCCTCAACACTTCTGGCTTGACACGTACCACGCCACCATTCTTGCCACTCTGAACGATCGCGTGTGGCGTGGTGCTATTTTGCTGGAGCGTTGCCGGGCAGCATTCATGCGGGTGAACCATTACCTGTTTCCTGAAGGTCTTCAACCGCAAAGGATTCACGCCCTAGTAGATTTGTTTCGTGCTTTTGAGCCGATTCGAGAGGATGTGACCCGACGGGTTGTACTTGGAGCCAACGCTGCATTCGCATATATGCGGAGCCAAGCTTCTGGGCGTGCCTCCACTTCTTCCACTCGATCAGAGCTTCAACTATCAAGTGAAGATATGGAGCAGATTCTTGCTCCTGCTGAGAGATTGATAAGTCGAGCGCATAAGCAGCTGATCGACTCCAACCTGCCGTTGAAGGATAAGGATACTTAGCTTTTTTGTCTGTGTAGGTTTTATCTGTATAGGATGCTCAGTATAGGGATGTAGCCCCCGAGTGTATCGAGTGGGGTTTTGTTTGTATGTATGTTTATGGTAGAAATCCTTCCTCTGCCTTTGTTGGATGCTTGTTATGTGTGTCTTGGTATCGGCATAATTGATAGGAGACGGGGGTCCTCTAGCCTACGTATGGATTGTGGGGAAGAAGGTTGGAGTCGTCGAGGTCGGGATTGAACACGGCGAGTTAGCCAGCTTCGGATCCCACAGCGGTGGCGGGATCCTACGTGCTGCTATAATTCACTATAAGGCAATAGCCGTGAACAGGTTACAATGGGTATGATGCCTATGAGATTGTCCCTCAGCTTGGCTGAACTTGTGTGTCTCTGCCCTAAAGGCTCCCTGGTGGCCGGCTTATATAGGCGGCCGGACCCCAGGGTACAAGGTAAGTACTTGTCCGGCAAGTAAACAGAGTCCTAGACCTAGCCGGCTTAGTTGCCGCCTTCCGTCTTGGGCTCGGTGGCTTGATGGGCTTAGGCCTTCCGCCTTCCTTGGACCGTCCGCCTACTTCCTTGCACGTCAGCTTGTCTGGGCCGCCCGGCAGGCCTTGGCCTTACCACCCTTGGGCCACCCTGGACTAGCCGGATTGATCCATGCTGGTTATACCCCTAGTTGATATATCCCCAACATTAGCCCCCAGAAAGGTTAAAGTTCTCCAGGCGCCGGCTTCTTCTTGATTCTTCATCTGCCAAAGTTGGCGGCTGCAGGACTTGAACCATTCTGAAAATCAACGAGGCACGCGTGTCTTGATGTTGACATGCGGCCGCCTTTATTCAACATGGAAAAAGACGGCTACCCGGCAATCTTGCCGAGCATTCTTCTTGACGGTTACCACCTAGCCGGCTTCACGACAGTTTGAAAACAGACTAAGCGGGAATCTCGCCACGATCACAAATTGCGGGAAAAGAGGAGGCGTGGAGATCGTGCAATCATGGGCTGCAACGGATGTTGGCCACGTGTCCGACTAAAAATGCCGTTGCACAGGGAGCAACGCCGGGCCCTATAAATAGGTAGCCCAAACGGTCCATTTCTTTACCCTGCCTTTTGCTCTCCTCGCGCCCTTGCCTCTTCCACTTCTTCGCTCCCAGCCTCCGAACGAGCTCCGGCGAATCTTCTTTCCTCTGGCGACCTCTCCCAACGGCGATGTCCACTGGTCCAGCTCACTCGACGGCGTCGAGCGGTCCGGCGACCGAAGCCGCGCTCGCTGCGACGATGGGCGGCGCCATTACTCGCCCCGCACCGGCGACGACGACGGGCAATGTCTCCATCGTCCCCGCTCGGGCTTCCGCCGCGCGCCCGCCGGCGGCGTGCCTTCACGCTCCTCCACCAACCACCGCGGCGACGGCGGCGACGAGCGCCCCCGGCGACGAAGAAGAAGAAGCGCCGGACCTCGGGTCCCGCTATTGGCTGCCTTCCATTGTCGACGAGGAGGCCCTCCAAGATTTGGAGGCAGTTGGCTATCTCCCCACTCGGGAAGATTGCCGGTGGAGGTCCGCCTTCGGAGACATCATTCCGGCTCCGGAAGCCGGAGAACGGGTAATCCTCACCTCCCACCTAGTCAGGGGAATGGCTTTGCCGCCTTCCGCCTTCTTTTGTGAGGTTTTAGATCACTACGGGCTCCAGCCCCATAATATTGCACCCAATAGTATATTAGTCTTAGCCGGCTTCACAGCTCTTTTCGAAGGCTATCTAGGTATTAGGCCTAGTTTAGACTTCTTTAGATACTGTTTCCGTTGCCGGCGACAGACGGTGCCCGACGGCGGGTTGGCGACCTGCGGCAGCATCACCTTCAACTGCCGCCAGGGCCGCCAATGGTATCCTAAGATACCATACCTTGAGTCCGTCAAGGGCTGGACCTCGACGTTCTTCTACTGCCAAGACATGGCAGCACCGGGCCGTCAAGTCGGCATCCCGGCATTCGTCAACGCGCCACCCATGCCTCGCCCATGCTGGGACGAGGCGGTGCCCCAGTTGACGGAGGAACTCCGCCTTATTCAAAGGCGGATCGAGTTCCTCACGAGGACGATGGCTCCTCCCCAGCTGGATGGGGTCGACACCGTCCTTTGCTGGCTCGGCCGGCAAATCCTCCCCCTGCGGTACAGCCCGCACAAGATGTGTCAGTATTCGCCTACTGACACAGCCTCTCTTCGCGTGAGCGAAGAGATATTGCCGGTCGCCGACCTGGCATTCCGGCTCCGCAGCCTCGTCAAGGCGGGGTCGGTGAAGGCGGCCGAGGGCGTGCCCATGCACACCCACGACAATCCTCCCCTCGAGGTAAATATCTTCTTGCCTTGCCCCTTGTTTGACAGCTTTGCCGGCTAAGGTTGAGTTCCTTTGACATATCTTCTTTTTCAGCTCTCCGAGTTGAAGGAGGATGACCTGGCTCCCGACTTCTACGAGTCGGAAGCCGGGAAGACGAAGAAGCGCAAGGCATCCGGCGCTGCTTCCTCCACGGCGAACGCCGAGAGGAAGAAACGGATTGCATCGGCTATCGAGCCGACTCTCGCCAACATTGGCGAGAATGCGGGGATTAACAACCCCCGAAGGTACTCAACTTTGCCTTTTCCAGATGGCGAACTTCTTGAATATTGGCTGACTTATTGTGCTTGCTTTGTATTTTGACAGGGAAAGGGTCGCGACTTCCCGGTTGCCGACCAGGCTCCTTGGCAGAGGAAAGCGGCCGCAAGGCGGCTCGCCGGCCACCGTGCCGCCAACTCCCTCGCCCCACGCCGGCAGCTTCATGGCTGACGCTCGGCGCCAACCTCCAGCCCCGGCTTTAGGTGCTCCGCCGAAGATCCCCTCCACCGATCGCGCGCCGACAACTCCTCGATTACTGGCTGAGGCTACGGCCGATGATGCCGCTCAATCGCGCGCCGCCAATGAGGGGTTGCTAGAGACGACCGCCGGCGGGTCTCGGAGGGCAGCTCCGACTGCGGGAGGCGGCAAGGTCAGGGACCCCTGGTCTACCTTTAAGGAGGCCAAGGAGTCAACTTTGGCCTTCGCCGCCTTTGCCTCGCAAGCCTTCGACGACTTGGAGGGCGACCTATCTGTAAGTTTCTCCGGCATATACATAGTCTTCCCCCCCCGAGCACTTAGATGGCATAGTCAAAAGAAACTTTGACTGCCGGCTTAGTGGTTTTTTCGACAATATGTTATATGCTTTTGGTTTTTGCTACAGGGCCTTGTGTCCGCCAACGTCGAGCTTGTCTCCTCGCGAGTCGAGATAAACCGGCGACACCGCGACCTGAAGAAGGAGTGCGAGGCCAAGGACAAGCGGATCGCCGAGCTGGAGGCGGCCCGCAAAAAAGATGAAGGTATAGTTGATCCCTTTCTCCACCTATGTTTTTGACTTATGTTTCCGTCAATCATTTTAGCTTAGCGAATCCATATTTGTAGAACTGCTAGACCACGCCCAGGATATCCTGAAGGCGTCCACTGATATGCAAGCTCTTATGAATGAAGCTTCAGACTTGGCGGCCGCTAACTTGGAGTTGAAGGCGGCTCATCAGAAGGAGATGGAAGCCCAGCAACTCAGGTTTGCGCAGGAATCTAGCCAGCTCACTGGTGAACTAGAAAGCCTGCGCGACAAGTTGGCGGAGGCGGAGAAGATGGCTGCGGAAGAGATATCCAAGCAGACTTCTCGCGCCCAAACTGCAGAGGACGCGCTGGCAACTCATATGATTGAGTTGTCGGCTTTCCATAACTCGGTCCTTGGTAACTTCTCGCTTCTTTCTTGATACTGCCATGTTGTTTTTAGCCTGGGCCAAACTTATGGCTTTATTCTTGATGCAGTTCCCGCCGGCTTAGGCGATGACAAGGTTGTCAGCCCCCGCCAGGATCGCCTTGCGCGTCTGGGCGAGCTGATCGCCGAGACTTTGGCGGCGTCCAAGCGGTTCGCCGCCAAGTTCTTCACTTCGTCAGGCAGCCAGGAGCCAACCGAGTTCAGCGACGTGCCCGCCATCTTGGAGCAGGCGACCAAATTGCACAAAAGCTCGCTGAAGTCGGCGGCGCGGGGAGGAGCCAAGACTGCCCTTGGGTTGTTCATGGCGCACTACCCCGAGGCGGAGATTGAAGCCGTCACCGAAGGCATGCCGTCAACGTATGAAGACGGTAGCGAGGTCGAGCCGGCCGCTGTTCTGGACAGCGTTGCCGGCTACGCCACGCGAGTTGCCGACATGGTGGACACTTCCATCTTCTACCGGCGTCATCCTGTGCCTGGCGGCGAAGGAGCTGGAGTTGCCGGCGCGGCTGAGGCGGAGGGGAGCGATAGCTCTGGGGCTGAAGTTGTCAGCCCCCAAGTCTGATGTAGACGCTCCCCCGAGCCATATCTTTTTCTTGTCCTTGCCTTCCACCAGCCTTACTTTTGTCGGCCCCTGAAACAATGCAACATTTGTAATATTTGTATATACTTTTGCTGTTGCCTTGTTAGGCGGAAACTAGCTGACAAGTTTTATTTTGTCTTTATTTATATGGCCCGCCTTAATTTTACCCTGACTTATATGCTTGACTTTTTGTATGTTGACGAAACCTCAGCCGGTAACTTTAGCTGAAACAACCAGGGCTAGACCATTTGTTTAGAATCAGAGACCAAAGCCAACATGTTGGTGTCAAAGACATACTACTAGGCGAACCACATATAAGTAATCATAGGTAAAGGAATTAGGCGGCGCAAAAAGCTTGTTTTTGCTTCGGGTTGGCTCGAAAGCTGCAAGTATCTACCAGTTTGAACCTTTGCACGGAGCTAACAAATAGGTAACTTAGATACATAGGGGAAATATGATTGTAAGGAAAGACAAAAGATGGCATGCATCTCAACACAGATGAGGAACCATAGACTTTTATTTCATAATCATATTTAACTTAATACAATTATAAATTGCTAAGTGTAGAAAGGACGTAGCTGCTCAATATTCCAAGGCCCTTTTGTTTGCTCGAACGGGTCGTCAATGCCTCTCTTGCGCTTGGTTCCCCTTTTTCCTGCCGCCTTCTTGCGCATCTTCTTTTCGTCTTCGTCGCGGATGTCGGCTAGGTAGTAGGAACCATTGAGCAGCGCCTTTGTGACTATAAACGGTCCTTCCCATGGCGGGGATAACTTGTGCAAGCCTTTTCTGTCTTGAATTAGGCGGAGAACCAGGTCACCTGTTCTGAAGCTTCGCTTCCGCACTCTCCGGCTATGGTAGCGACGAAGTTGTTGCTGGTACAAGGCGGAGCGATGGAGAGCTACGTCTCTTTCTTCGTCTAGCAGGTCTAGGCTATCCTGTCTTGCACCTTCTACATCTTGCTCAATGTAGGCTTGAACTCTTGGGGAGTCGTATTTCATGTCGGTAGGTAGCACTGCCTCTGCGCCATATACTAAGAAGAAAGGAGTGTAGCCGGTAGATCTGTTTGGCGTTGTGCGCAAACTCCACAATACCGACTGTAACTCATCTGCCCAAGCGCCGGCTGCCCTGTGTAATGGAGCTTCGAGACGAGGCTTAAGTCCTGATAAGACTAGGCCGTTTGTACGCTCTACTTGTCCATTGGATTGAGGGTGTGACACGGATGCCAAATCAAGCCGGATGCCTAGATCGCTGCAGTATTCTTCCATGTCGCATTGGGACAGATTGCTGCCATTATCGGTGATAATGCTGTGTGGAACTCCAAACCGAGAGATAATTCCCCAGAGAAAGTTGGTGGCTGTTCGTGCGTCAAGTTTGCTGATCGGTTTGGCCTCGACCCATTTGGTGAACTTGTCGACAGCGACCAACAGGTGAGTGTACCCACCACGCGCCTTTTTGAAGGGACCCACCATGTCTAAGCCCCAGACCGCGAACGGCCAGGTGATTGGGATTGTCCTCAGCTCCTGTGCCGGCAAGTGAGGTTGACGGGCATACAACTGGCAGCCTTTGCATGTCTTTACGATGTTCTCGGCGTCTTCTTTGGCGGTGAGCCAGTAGAAACCTTGGCGGAAAGCTTTCGATACAATGGCCCTAGCGGAAGCATGATGCCCGCAGGTGCCAATGTGTATGTCTTTTAGAATTTCCTGGCCTTCTTCCGGCTGTATACACCGCTGATAGATGCCACAAGTGCTTCGCTTGTATAGCTCGCCTTTTATTATCGTGAATGCCTTGGCTCGCCTTATGATCTGCCTTTTTAGTACCTCATCGTCTTCCGGCAACTTTTGGTCGATTAGAAAATCTAGGTATGGGACTGTCCAATCCGGCTGTGTTAAGTAGACAGCGAGACTTGCCGCTTCTACCGGCTCTTCTGAGTCAGGGTCCATCAAATCGGCGCCTTTAATGGATGGCTTGTGCAAGTGCTCCAGGAAGATATCTTTTGGTACCTTTTTGCGTTCCGATCCTAGTCTTGCAAGTGTGTCTGCCGCCTCATTCTCAGCTCGTGGAACATGTCGGACTTCGTAACCTACGAAGTTTTTTGCGAATTCGTCAACCTTGGCTCTGTACGCCACCATTGTTGCATTTTTCGCATCCCATGTTCCGCTTACTTGCTGTGCAACCAAATCCGAGTCGCCGTAACAGAGGATTCTTTTGACGCCTAGGTCGTTTGCTACGTGTAACCCATGAAGCAAAGCTTCGTACTCGGCAACATTGTTGGTTGCTGTGAAGTGGATTTGTAACACGTAGCTAAGTTTGTCACCTTTAGGCGTACGCAGAACGACTCCAGCCCCCGAGCCTTTGAGCATCTTTGATCCGTCAAAGTGCATGACCCAATATTCTGACTCGGGGAGTGCTGTTTCCTCCATAGCCTCTGTCCAATCGGCGACAAAGTCTGCAAGTGCTTGAGATTTGATGGCGGTCCGTGGTTTATAGACTATATCAAAAGCGGCAAGTTCGATGCCCCATTTGGCGACTCGACCTGTTGCCTCTGCATTGTTGATTATGTCTCCCAACGGAGCCTTGCTGACTACTGTCACTGTGTGTTCCTGGAAGTAATGCCTAAGCTTTCTGGCGGCGAAGAATACACCATAAGCCAGCTTTTGGTAATGCGGATACCTCTGCTTGGAGGCGGAGAACACTTCACTGATGACGTAGACCGGTCGCTGCTCACACGCCGCGGCTTCGCTCTCCTTTCTTTCCACAGCCAAGACAACGCTGACAACCGCTCCTGTTGCCGCGATGTACAGCAGCATTGGTTCCTGCGATCGAGGTGCTGCCAATATCGGAGCGGACGTGAGGGCCTCCTTGAGTTGTTGCAAGGCGGCGTCTGCCTCTGTTGTCCACTCGAAGTTGTCGGATTTCTTCAGTAGCTGGTAGAGGGGCATTGCCTTTTCCCCTAGGCGGCTTGTGAAACGACTGACGGCTGCCGCCGATCCGGCTAGGCGCTGCACGTCCTTCAGACACGTAGGTCTGGATATATTTTGGATTGCCTTGATCTTCTCCGGGTTGACCTCAATCCCTCGTTCTGAGACGATAAACCCGAGGAGTTTGCCGGCTGGGACGCCGAAAACGCACTTGGCGGGATTGAGCTTCATTTGATACCTCCGGAGATTCTGAAAAGTTTCTTCCAAGTCCTCTAGGAGATCTGCTTTCTTTTTTGACATTACCGCAATGTCGTCTACATAGACGTGAACATTGCGGCCGATCTGTTCGTGCAGGCAATTTTGCATACAGCGCTGGTATGTTGCCGCTGCGTTCTTCAGACCGAAGGGCATTGTAATGTAGCAGAAAGTCCCATACGGAGTTGTGAAAGATGTTTTCAGCTGATCTGACTCTCTCATCTTGATTTGGTGGTATCCTGAGTAGGCGTCCAGAAAACAAAGCAGCTCGGAGCCTGCTGTGGAGTCTACGACTTGGTCAATTCTAGGCAGCGCAAAGGGATCCTTTGGGCAACACTTGTTAACACCGGTATAGTCAATACACATCCTCAGCTCTTTATTCTTCTTTGGGACAAGTACAGGATTTGCCACCCAATCGGTGTGTACAACTTCTTTTATGAAATTGGCGGCCTTCAGCCTATTTATCTCCTTTCCTATAGCCTTGCGTCTCTCATCTCCAAAGCGTCTTGTTGCTTGCTTCACCGGCTTGGATCCTTTTATGACATTGAGCGAGTGCTCGGCAAGTTCCCTCGGTACACCCGGCATGTCGGAAGGCGACCATGCAAAGATGTCACGATTCTCACGGAGGAACTCGACGAGCGCGCCTTCCTATTTGCTGTCAAGGTTGGAGCCGATGACAACTTGCTTGGATTTGTCACCTGGGATGAGGTCCGCCTTTTTGGTGTCTTCTGAAGCTTCGAAGGTCTTCTTGACATCCGTTTTTGGCTTTAGCATGGAGTTGTCTGAATCCGCCCCGAGTAGCGCGAGTTCTTCCTTGTGGATGACGGCTTCTGCGAAGGCGGCCATGCCACGCTCGCACTCCTTGGCTTTCTTGAAGTTGCCGGAAATCGTGATGGTTCCGTTTTCCCCCGGCATTTTAAGCTTGCTGTATATGTAGCACGGCCTTGCCATGAATTTGGCGAAAGCCGGTCGTCCGAAGATCGCATGATAGGCGCTTTTGAAGGGGACAACCTCAAACCTAAGGAACTCTGAGCGGTAGTTCTCTTTAGGTCCGAAAGTTACCTTCAGCCTGATGCTCCCCATTGACTTTGCTTGCCTGCCGGGCACTATGCCATGAAATGTGAGGTTGCTGTGATCCAGCTGATCCTCTGACAGGTTCATGCGGCTTAGCGTGTCGTAGTACAGGATGTTGAGGCTGCTGCCGCCATCCATGAGTACCTTTGTGAGTCTGAAGTTGTCGACAATGGGGTCGACGACAAGGGCGTACTTGCCTGGGTGAGGGACGTGATCAGGGTGGTCGGACCGGTCCCAAGTGATTGTTGCCTCCGACCAGTTTAAGTACTGAGGGACGTCCGGCATTGTCGCGTTGAGTTTGCGTGTCTCCGCCTTATCCGCCTTAGCCGAAGGCGTGCCGACAAAGCACACAAGAGATTCTTTGACCTTCGGATATGGCTTCTTTTTCTTGGCGGCTGCGTCATCTTCGCTTGAGATAGACATGTCGTCGTCATCCTCATCATCCTTGCTGTCTTTCTTGTCGTTTTTCTTTGACTTCTTTGACTTCCAGCCGACTGTGGGATCCTTTTTGAAGTCGTCCATGAAACGGCACTTTCCAAGCATGTGGTTGACCTTGCCCAATGAGGCGTGGATGGGACACGGCAAGAGCTTTGCCTGTTCGTAAGTGATTCGCGCCGCCTTAGGCCCTGAGCCGGCTTCGCGATTATCTTTCTTATTTTTCCACTTCTTTTTGCCGGCGTTTCCTTGGAACGCTACGGCTACCTCATTGGAAGGACCGGATTTGTCATCCGCCGCCTGTTTTCGCTTGTTGTTCCGCTTTGGTATGATGCTGACGTCTGGGTCATCGTCCCGGGCATCGTCATCTGCCGCCGCGTATTGGGCGGCTAGGTTGAGCATCTCACCAAGGTCCGCGATTTGCTCGCGGACGAGCCTATGGCGGAGCAAGGACTTCTTCTGCAGGCCCGTGTAGAAGGCATGGATAGCCTGTGCGTCCGAAACACCATGACAGTTGGCCTTTTCGGATATCCAACGGCTGACAAAATCTGTCATGGTTTCGTCCGGCTTTTGGACGCAGCGCTGCAAATCCGTGTAGGTATTTGGACGCTTGTATGTTCCTTGGAAGTGCTGGGAGAAAACCTTTTCCATGTCATACCAGCTATGGATGGACTTTTCAGGAAGGTTGTCGATCCAATCTCTTGCCGTGCCTTCCAACATGAGAGGTAAGTAGCGGACGGCAATGTGATTGCTCCCGCCGGCAATTTCTATGGCCATGGCGTAGTCGGATAGCCATGAGTCCGGCTTAACGAGGCCGTTGTACCTAGAACAGTTTTTTGACACTGATGTCATGTCCTTGGGGAACGGCTCTCTGCGGATGGCGTCACCGAAGCACTTTGGTCCAGAGTATAGCGGCTCCTTTCCTCTTGCTATGTCTTGTAGGCGGTGTCGTGCGTCTTTTGGACCGAGCTGCCTTGCGCCTCTGTTTGCGTCCGGCTCGTCCTGCGCTGCCCGGCTTATGCTGCGCCTGGGCCCTTCTACCTCCTCTCCCCTCTTGCTGCCAGTGCTGCGCTGCGGAGACCGGCTACGGCCTCTCCTTGGAGGGTCGTTGCCGGCATCTTTTCCAGGCGGCTGCCTGTTGTTCCGGCTACCGCCATTGTCGCGTCTTGGCTGGGGTGGAGGTGGCAGGTTTCCTCTGCTTCCTGTCCTTGAGTTCTCGTCCCGCCTTGTCTTTGGCGGTGGCGTCTTCTTTGGAGGTGGCGTTGCCTTCCTTTTGTCGCCATGGCTACTGGAGCCAGACGGGCCCTCAGGGTCGGCGCCGGGTGCAACTTTGCACTTTCCCGATTTAGACTCTAGGTCTCCCCCGCGGGCATCCGCCATATGGCCGTAGGAGTCAGCGCGAGCTTGTTGTTCCAGGGCCTTGCTTACGAAGTGTCTTGCGTTGGCCAACTTTTCTTCCGCCGTGTAAGTGTTATCGTCTAGGGTATCTAGTGCGGCGGCCGCGTTGAGGACCAGGGTGCAGAAGACAACATCCCCCCTTCTGTCCACGCGCTGTGGTGCCGTACGCCAGTCGAACCCTAGATCTTGAGCTGCCGTTGTTGCTTGCGCAGGCGGCTCTTTTTCACGGCGGTTTTTTGATGACCTTTTCTCCTCGAAGAGTTGCCGGCTTGTTTTGGCCGACATCCTCTCCTGCTCTTTCTTTATCTTCTTCGCAAGGCTCTCAACGTGCTCCTCTCTTTTTCTCAGGAAGTCAGAGTGCTTAAGCATGTTAAGCCTAAGTTCTTCCACTGTGTCGAGTGGGGTATCTTTGTTCACCGGAGTGTTCATGATCTCGTCTACTTCTTTGATGACGGAGAGCAAATCCGTGGGTTTGCTACTGCCGCCTTTCTCGAGGCCAGCTTTCTTCTTCGCGTGCACCTTGTCGGAACCTTCAATGAGTTGGCCGGCAGTGGTGTCGCTGGCTTCTTCCGCCGGCTTGTTTTGCGCGTTTGAAGTAACTAGGGTTGTTTCGTGACCGACAACAACCATCATAGCCAGCTTGTCAGGCATGTCTGTATCCGCTGTACCCTCTGAGGGAGCCGGATTACCACTGGAAAAGCGGGTTTTGATCTTCTCCTCGAAGAGACTAGCATCATCATCGGAGTCAGAGTCTACGTTGACTTGAACGGTAGATCTGGATCCGGCATCTGACATCGCATCCTCCTGCAAGGTAGGGAGGATTGATTCAGGATCGTTGTTTTCCGGCTGGGAGTCGGATCCCAGTCCGACAACTCCGACGAAGTGGAAATCAGATTCCGCCGACTCCTGGGAGTAGGCGGATTCAGATCCATCTTGCCGGTCGACTGCTTGGTCGAAGGGTTGGTGGGTGGGGTTGTAGAAACGCGGTAGGCCGTACGCCTCTGGCGTGTACCCGATGAAGACGTCGATCCCTCCGATCGGCACGATTTCGCATCCGATAAGGTAGTCGTCCGCCGGGAGCTAGGACTCATCTGAGTTGACGTAGCTATGGCCGCCATACCTTGTGACGCGACCGACAGCGATCTGCTTGCCCACGCCGCCAAGTGTTCCCGCCTGGAACGTGACGCCAGGAACCTTATGCCCCACGGTGGGCGCCAACTGTCGTGGTATCGGCATAATTGATAGGAGACGGGGGTCCTCTAGCCTACGTATGGATTGTGGGGAAGAAGGTTGGAGTCGTCGAGGTCGGGATTGAACACGGCGAGTTACCCAGCTTCGGATCCCACAGCGGTGGCGGGATCCTACGTGCTGCTATAATTCACTATAAGGCAATAGCCGTGAACAGGTTACAATGGGTATGATGCCTATGAGATTGTCCCTCAGCTTGGCTGAACTTGTGTGTCTCTGCCCTAAAGGCTCCCTGGTGGCCGGCTTATATAGGCGGCCGGACCCCAGGGTACAAGGTAAGTACTTGTCCGGCAAGTAAACAGAGTCCTAGACCTAGCCGGCTTAGTTGCCTCCTTCCGTCTTGGGCTCGGTGGCTTGATGGGCTTAGGCCTTCCGCCTTCCTTGGACCGTCCGCCTACTTCCTTGCACGTCAGCTTGTCTGGGCCGCCCGGCAGGCCTTGGCCTTACCACCCTTGGGCCACCCTGGACTAGCCGGATTGATCCATGCTGGTTATACCCCTAGTTGATATATCCCCAACAATGTGCTTCATATTTGGGACACAGCCCTCGAGTGTACCAAGCGGGGTTTAGCTTGTATGTATGCGTATGATAGAACTCCTTCCTCTTCCTTTGTTGGACGCTTGTTATGTGGGACACAGCCCCCGAGTATATCGAGCGGTCATTTGTTGTTCCTGACGTATATGGATTGTTAGTCTTTGTGGCCTCCATAGCGTTCAGGCTATTTGCTTGTGTTTTGAGTGATGCACAACCCCGGAGTGTACCGAGTGGGATTTTTGCGCCTTGTTGTAACGATAAATTAGGTAAGAAGGGTATTGGTAAAACTTTCTCTTTATAAATGTTGACCAGCAAGCCGCCTCATTAAAAACCTTCTAGTCCCCTTAGGTACCCTGGTAAGGAAAAGAGCGCGTCTGAAACCTGCTGGCCTTTTTGATACATGACCTTTTGCTACATCGACTAGATGTGTTTGCTAAACGCTGGTGACTCTAGTTGGTCACACTCTTCGAGCTATATGCTTCTTCTTGATGCTGTAGCATCTTTGACTTGCACCTCCCCTCGGAAGGTTTCTTCGGCTGTTGTAACCGAAATATCAGGGACTCTCCATGGAATGAGTCTATTTGTGATAATATGATATGCCTTGCGGCACGAGCTTCGAGTGGTGGTGGTGGCTTTGTGCCTTGCTCCTCTGTGTTGTGCCTACTGCTTATGATGATGCAGTTTGGTATTCCTTAACAGAAGATAGTAGTGATGTGTTTTGGGCTTGTCATCTTGTTTTGGCTTGACGTCGCCTTATCAGCCGTGGCTGTAGTTGTTTTGAGCGGAGGATCATCTTTGTCTGGCCTTTTGCTGAGGACTTCTATTTTTTGAGTGGCATGTGGGTGCCATCTTCTGATTGATCTATGGTTTACTCGCCTGAAGAAAACACCTGGCGGTACCGCACCTTTGCTGCTCCGTTGTTGGCCAACATGTTCACTTGTTTATTGCGGGTGCGTGCTACATGCTGAAGTTCGCAACTGCGGAATTTTCTTTGTAGTGTGTCGAAGTAGTCCTGATATCTCGCTAGTTTGTCCATAATTATCCTACTTTCTCCTGCCGCGTTTTGCGTGATATGCATGAGCTTCCTCGAATGACAACGTCTTGTGCTCCTGATGATCTGGCTAGTCGCATGCCTTGGAACAGACCTTCGTAATCGACCTCAACTTTTGATGGAGATTGAAAGTCTATCTGTAGCACATAGTTTACACGTTCCCTGTTGGGTGTTATGAGTATCATACCTGCGCCTCTTCGCCCTTTTGATCCGTCAAAGTGTATTGTCCAAGGTTTGGCGCGTGTGTTTTCTTCTTTTGCAGGTTCGACTGCCCATATGGCGTTTACTTCATGTGTTGTGGCTATGAGTGCCCGCTTCTTACGTCCTGGCTCTGTTGTAGTTTCCCTCTAGACTTGCATCAAGCCTGAGGATTTTTCTCTTCCGAATGTCTCCGAGATTTTGCAAAAGTCTCTGTCACAGTTATGTGATTTCTAAAAGTTTCCATTGGTTGTGATGACTCCTTTTGGACCTGGCATTTTCAGCTTGAGATATGCATAGTGTGGCACAGCCTCGAATCTTGCAAACGCCGGCCGTCCCAATATGGCGTGGTATTGTGATTTCCAGTCGACGACGTTGAAGTCGATTAGCTCACTTCTGAAGTGGGTTGCGTCCCCGAATGTGACGTTGAGTTGGATTGTTCCCTCTGGCCGTACGGCTTTGCCTGGTACAATACCGTGGAAAGTATTTGTAGATTGTGAAAGATTTTCGACTGACCTGTTCATCCTACGCAGCGTGTCGGTGAATATTATGTTGACGCCGCTACCTCCGTCCATGAATATTTTTGTCATGGTGTATCCTCCGATATGTCCTTCGAGTAATAGAGCGGAGTGTCCTGACCGATAGATGGCTGGCGGGTGATCTTCTTGATCGAAGGCGATTGTTGTTTCTGATCCTCGTAAAAATTCTGTTACGGGGGGTGCCGCTAAAACTCCCATATCAACGTTTCTGGTGTGGCGTTTTTGTTGTCTATTGGAGGGGCGTCCCTTTCGGATCATGTACATCTGCCCTTTTGGCTGTGGATATTGATTGTCCACATTATGTGGTATGTGATGTATGGCGCCTGCCATTTGGTTGTTTTTGTCATGTGGTGGCAGTAGTGGCAATGCTGCGACTGTCTGTGGAGGCACTATATATGATGACGGAACGGCTGGTGGTTGGTCCCTCATCATCCGCTTCATGTACTCTGCTGCCATTTGCTCGAATTCCCGTCATTGTCCCATTGTGTGGTGTGATGTAAGTCGACCGGTTGCTGGGTCTTTGAACATATGGAGTCTGCACTCGTCTTCCATATTTTCTTGGAACGATTTCTCGATCCTAGGGTCTGAACGACTTTGCCAGTCTTGCCTTCTATAGCTTCCACACTGGTCACAGCTTCTGTTGTCACGTCGATCGACTGGTCTGTCGTGTCGGTAGTTGTTACTTCGTGTGTCTCGACGGTCGTCTTGTCGACTGTTCTGCCGGTCATCTTGCTTTATGTCGTCTTGATTACGGTCATCATGTGAGAATCCCGCTGCTACGAATTTGACCTTGTCTTTGCTTCCGTGATCATAGTCGCGCCTTCTTTGTTTGTCGTCTCTATCACGGCGATCTCGGCTGTCTCTATGGTCACGTCTATCCTGTCGGTCGTGATGTCGTTGTGGTGAGTGCGGAGTTTTACTTTGGACTGCATCTTCGCCATCCGCCCACTCGGTTGCCAGTTTCATGAGTTCCGCCATGTTTTTCGGCTTTTGTCGTCCAAGCGCTTCTCTGAAATCCTTTCTATATACTCCATTTGTGAAAGCGCACATAGCTCTGTCTTCTGATATTGCACTAACAGAGTTTCGGATGGAAGTCCATCTTCTGATATATGCCCTGAGCGCTTCGTCTGATTTTTTTCTACATGCTCTTAGCTCCTCGAACGTTTTTGACCTTTCGCAAAGGGGGTCGAAATATTTTATGAAGTCCTCCTTGAAGTGGTCCCAGGAGTCGTAGGCTCCTTCAGGTAATGATTTGAGCCAGTCGCGGGCTATGCCTTCAAGTATTAGTTGTAGATATTGTAGTGGTGTTGTTGTTGTTCCTCGTTGGCATATGACTGCCAGCTTGTAATCTTCGAGCCAGCCTGAGGGCTCTTGTTTTTAGTTGAATTTTGGCATGGCTGGCAAGCCAAACTTTTTTGGTAGCTTTGCTTCCTGGATACATCGAGTGAAACATTGTGCACGCATGGACCTATACCGTGATTGTCAGGTGAACCACGACTACCCGATCCCCTTGATCTGCTCCTCGAACGATTTCTTGTCGTGCGACGACTAGAACTCTTTCTAGCGCTGCTTCGCGGAGGGCTGCGACTGTGGCGTCCTCGTGAGTGACTCCTACTTCGTCCTCGCCTTTTTCCATCTACTAGTTCTCTCGATGCGATTTCCAGAGCCTTCATCTACTGGAGGTACATTGCTTCGGCGGGGTCACCCGCTGGTGGTTTTCCAGCTTGGAGGTATGCCCCTTGGATATGAGGGCGCCTTCTGCTGTTTTGGGTAGGGGTATGCCGCTTGAGTCGAATGTTAGAAACGAGTGGTCTACATTTCGAGTGACTCCTGCCCTTTTGTATTCAGCGATTCTTTCGAATCTGGATCTGCGTCGTCCTTCTGTTGCTCCTGTAGAGCTCATAGACAGCTGTCGTCTGCGAGCACTTGATATGCTTGCTTTCCTTCTTCGTTTCTCAAGTGTTGCTCTGTATTTCTTTAGTCGCTGTGATTCCTGCCAGTTGAAGTAGTTGTATGTGGCTAACTCATCTGGATTTGCGTCTGCTGGCATCATTATGCCATCTTTGATGACCTTTGTTACTTTTGCCCCCATCTCCGCCGTGATATCCAGAGTGGTTGTACCATCTGGTAAAGTAACTGTGCAAGGGTACTCTACTGGTCTCCGACTGGCTGCGTTTGCTGACGTTTCTGCTGTGGTTGCACCTCAAACTTGCAGGGGTATGTGATAAGGATATATGTAGTCTGCGTGGTCTTCATGTGTGGCTTCGGTGTCGCTATCCCACTCTTTGCTTGCGTTTTTGTTTTTGCTATTTTTGCCATCCCCTGTTTGTTGCATATGTTCATCGTAGTCGATGAAAGCGGGATGTGGAGATTGGCTTTCTGGATCGGCGAAGTTGGTCACACGTATGCTGTCTTCTGTAGGCTCATCATACTCAGTGAGGTGGAAGCTTTCTTCTCGGGCGTCGATCTACATATGATCCTCAACTTGGTTGGTCTGGAGGGTTGACTGTACTTCTTCTTCTATCTGATTCTGCGTCATGAACTCGTTGAATTCCCATGTGGACATGGATCCTGCTATTGATGAGATCAGATCGATCTGTGATGTTGCAGCTCCTATGCTTTCTGCTGAAGCCATGTATATGACCATGTCTTCGACTGAGGTAGCAGATTGTCCTTCGACTTCAGGGAACTCATCTGCCATAAATTTGTTGAATTCTACAGACGACATCGAATCCGTGGGGGATTTTCGTGGCAGGATCAGATCGAGCTGTGACGGGGTATCCTCCTTGTTTGCTAAATATGCGATCTCAGTCGATCTTTCCTGGAGTGGCTTAGTTGCGATCTGTTTGGCAAAATCCTGCACACCAAACTGGTCAACAAAAAAGTTATGTTCCCTGATGGTTAAATCAAAACCTGAACTGAGATTGGAGTAGGTCTCCTAAGCTTCGGGTGAGTATGGCATGATCCTGGCTGGTGATGCGTCTTTTGGTGAGTGGTCGCCTATGAGCTGGATGTGATCTGTAGTTGCTGATGTGCATCCCTTTGAAGGAGTCGGCGAGTTGCCGTTTGCGATCTGGAGCGAAAAATCCGTAGGTCTAACACTACATCTTCCCACAGACGGCGCCAATTGACGAGGGATGCCCCCATCAATACCGATGGTTACTAGCCTAGGGTAAGAGTTATGAGGAAGAGAACGCGTAGTGTTGGTAGATTCGTCGACTGACAAGCGGGATTTACCTAGGTTCGGGGCCCTCGAGTGAGGTAACACCCTTACGTCCTGCTTGTCTGTTATTGATTGTGAATATGCGGCGAGTACAAGGGTCTAGCAAGATGTCGATCTTGCTAGGGTTTGGTGATTCTGATTGGGTGTGTCCTTGATCGGCCACCCTCCTGTCCTTTATATAGTGGTACAGGTCTCGGCTAGTAACCGACTAGGATTACATATATGGTAAGTAATACCGACTATGCTATGTATGGTAGAAGTCTTCGACTTGGGCCTCTCTTGTTGGGCTTCTTCAGCTTATTGGCAATTGGGCTTTAGTCATTACGTGCACTAGGTACCCACACGAAGGGGTACCTGTTTGGTATAACCTCGTCAATCGGGACCAGATCATGGATCTGTATCCCGTAAGCATAAAGGGGACTACACACAAAATCGTGCAGCGGTAAGCCGGAACCATGAGGAAGGAATTCGGCAAAACATATCCGCTCTCCAAGAAGTGGCGCGGGGAAGTTCTCCTTGCCGGGAGCGCGAACGGCGAGCTTCTCGGATGGAGGGAGTAGACCATCCTTGCGAAGAGCCGCCAACTTTTTCTCTGTCACAGTGGACGAAGTCCAGCCGTCAGACTCCTTCTTAAGGACGGCAGGGACGGTGGCAGCGGATGACCCATTCCTCTTTTTACTAGTCGCCGCAGCAGCAATGGAGGCAGAGGATGCCGAGGTGTTCTTGGGCGCCATGCCAGTGGAATGCAAGAGCAAAGAAGGAGGAGCGCGCACGAAGGAGGAGATGGGATGGAAACCCGAAAATAGAGCAGCGATGGGCGCAAGGAAGAAGATGAAGCAGAGGAAAAAGGGAGGCAAATGGCAGGGTAAAACAAATCATAGCGGAGAAACCAAGAAGATCATCGGAGCCGTCCAGGTAAAATTACCATGACGCGTGGCACAATCGGAGGGCAATCATCGCAGGCCACGCCGCCCACTACGTGCGCAAAACGAGGAGATCATCATCACGTCTGCGAAAATCTCGCCACGTCAGGTCAAATCGGAGCTGAACCGGCGTCCACAAACGGTCAAAGGGTGGGACCCACTATGTCACATCCCATCAAAGTGCTATTCGCACGCCAAGGAGGTCATGTATGACATCATTCGCCTGGCAGGCGAGCAAAACGCATAAAACAAAAGGAGCGTCACTTACGATAGACAAGCAAAAAACTACTTACGACTAAAAAGAAAAACATCAAAGCATATGCATAAAGATGGTCGAGTGGAAACTCGCATTGGGAGAGAACAAAAAGCCTTCGACTGATGAAAATAAAATTGAGATTATCCTCTATTACAAGCAATAAAGCACAATCTCGGGGGCTACTCCCATCGGGAGCACTGTCGTGCACCCGATGGAATCAAATGCATAAAAACATAAAGATTCCCGAGTGAGAATCAGTCTATGATATCTCGAATGCTGCATGCGGGAATGCAAAGGTAAGACCCGTCGATCAGTCGAACGAGCCGAGGATCACTTCAGCAGTGCTTAATCCTAGATGTTTCCGTATCAATAGATACGATGGAAATCCCGACAGACGCGCTGGGTAGCAAACTTAAAACTGCATACCAATATCATTAAGTCCATCAACTGGCCTGAGGCGAGTATGTCCAGTATGTTCCAGGATCGAGCCCGAGGACTCGAAAACTGATTGAAGACTAGTATGGTTTTGCCCAAGAGCACTTAACTGGTTTCGACTTATCGAATAATTCCAGGCCTACTCGATCGTGGTCCTTAGGAAAAAATCATAGTCGAAAGATAGAGACATGAAATGTATCTCAACAAAAGCATAAACATGAGACGTGCACTATGAAGTGAGTCCATGACTGATTTTCTGAATTAGCCAAGTACTCGGGGGCTAATGACGAGGTTATACCAAACGGGTACCCCTTTGTGTGGGTACCTGGTGCACATAATGACTAAATCTCAATTGTCAATAAGCTGAAGAAGCCCAACAAGAGAAGCCCAAGTCGAAGACTTCTACCATACATAGCATAGTCAGTATTACTTACCATATATGTAATCCTAGTCGGTTACTACCCAGAGACCTGTACCACTATATAAAGGACAGGAGGGTGGCCGATCACACCCAATCAGAATCACTAAACCCTAGCAAGACCGACATTTTGCTAGACCCTTGTACTCGCCGCATGTTCACAATCAATAACAGACAATCATGACGTAAGGGTGTTATCTCACTCGAGGGCCCGAACCTGTGTAAATCCCGCTTGTCAGCCGACGAATCTACCAACACTACGCGTTCTCTACCTCATAGCTCTTACCCTAGGCTAGTAACCATGGGTATTTATGGGGGCATCCCTCTTCATGCGCGCTGACACCACCAGTATAACCCTACGGCAAAGATCACCCTCGGCCTGAGGTATGAGCCTTTGTTTTTGACTTGTTTCTTTTAGACAACTGTGATTGTCTTGTTCTGATAAACTTCACTTATGTTCACAGGGACACGCTGACTTGGTGAGTCGACCTCCTACTCCTGAAGAGATTTGAGCCGACGACGAGCTGTTGCAAGATGTCTCCAGCTCATCCATCCGAGCTGCCAACTCTCAGTCGGATGCCGAAGCGGAGCCTAATAACAAAATTTAAATCGGAGATAAGCTGAAGTGAGGGTAAGGCGATGAGGAGAGCTCGGCGCACTCTGCTGTAATGAAGAAACATTCCACGACTTCTCTTGGCAGTGGTGAGGCTGTGGCGTCTTCCGCCGGTGGATCTCTCTCCAACCCTATATTGGTGATCCCACTCCGTAGCCGACCACCAATCGCGCCAGTCTCCAAGAGGAACAACCCGTTCGCTTCCGAATAAGTTTTCTTTAGACTGGCCAGGCACTGAGCAATAATTCTGCGAACTTCTTCCTAACTGAAACAGTCACCTGCTCTTTTTTAACAGCTTTGAAGAAGAAGCAGAAGAAGAAGAAGGAGTTCCGGAGATTCTTGTCCCCCTATTCACAAGGATTCTTGTCCCCCTATACTACGAACGTGGACCAATTTGAGATGGTTCACCGAATGGCTCCTGGCCCGTCGTCGTCAAGCTCTTCCAACCATGTGAGTGTACTTCCGCCGTTCTTGTAGTACTTCAAAACATCAAAGGGTGCGCGCCAGCGCTCCCGATGGGAGTAGCCCCCGAGGCTGCGATTAGCTCCTTGGAGGTGATCACAGGCTCTAACCCTTGAGCTTATGCATATTTATTTTCTGACCCTGCGACTCTTCTACTTTGCCTCTACAGCCCTTTGATGTTCGTCTACTCGTAGCCATTGATCAGTTTGTACTCTGACCTCCGCAAAAAACTGCTAAAGGCCAAAAGTAATTTCTTTTGATGCTTATTTTGTCTTATGCCGAACTGCTAATATCCGGAAAATATTGACTCGGATTCTTACTGTTCCAGCTCACGCCTCTGCGGCTGAAACGGAGCTGAAAAAACTTTGGAAGCAGTTGAAAGAGCTCCAAGACTCAACATCTTCCCAACTTGCAGCGGCGCGACAGGAAGGGGAGGAGGAGCAAAGGACTCGCCAAGTGGAGCACGAGTTACCTCTCACCGCAAGGTTGGCTTCGCTCAACCAAGCTTTCTCAGGTGAATTGTTTTTCTCGCTGCTCTATCTGACTAAAACTGCCCTTTCTACTTATCTGTTTTTGTGCGTTGTTCTGACGATATGACTTACTAAATCGATTTTCTGCCTTTTTTGAGTAGTTGCACTTGATATACCGGAGCACCTGAGTACGTCTGCCACAGCGGACAAACTGCTGAAGGCAGAGGAGAACGCTGATACACTCAGGAGTCGCATTGTCGTGCTCATGCCGAAGGCGGTGGAATCGCTGACAACATTGCACATCACTGCCTTCCCTCGAGCTCCTCTACGGAAGACTCTGGTCGAGCTGATCTCAACCTTCAACCCTGAAGCTTTTCGGCTGGAAGACTTCATACTGGAGCAGACGGTACATGGCTCCCAAACGACTCTGAAGCTTCTACTTGCGCATGAAATCCAGGGCGACTTCGAGGGAGTCTTCTCGGAGTAACCTGAGGGACGTGTTGAAGCTTGCCTTAAGGAATCCAAGAGACTCACGAACCTTCTGGTTGAAACACTTAACAAACATACCGCGGCTAGCCGTGCTCATTCAACTGCGATTGCTTCTGAAAGCAAGGAACAACCATGATCTAATTAGCTTTATTTAGTGGAACTTGATGCTTTTTTAATATTTTGTGTCGAGGGTGTGCCTGATGCAAATGTTCTCTGAAGAAAACACTTGGTAGATTTAGTTGTTATTCTCGTAATGTATGAACTCCTTTCTGTTTCCTTAACAACTGAGCCCCCGAGCCTGTTGCGTCGGGTTTTTTTTGTTGAGACTATCTGAATCAAAATGACTTTGTGCAGACTGCTCCTGCGGCCATCCGGTCTGCGATCCCTTGGTATGATCATCACGTAGGTATAGATATGGCATGCTGGAAAGGCGGTGCACTACTGAAGAACAAAAACTAAGGGAAGCCATGGGTGTACTTGCCATTATGAAGTCCAAGCAACCAAAGCCTCTTGAGCGCGAAGACTTCATAATTTCTGAAACTAAGGGCGAACGAAGGACTGCTATGTGATTCGAACTTCAACGAGCCCCCCGAGTCTGTTTGTTTCCATTTTGCAACCGACTCCCGATCCTTAGTATTCTGCAGGTGTACAACAAGAGGCGAATGACGAACGCGCACGAGTGCAAACGCGTGATGTCTACGCACGCTTCTATTCTCGTAGACAGTGTTGGGCCTCCCAAAGCAGAGGTTTGTATAGCAGCAGCAAGTTTCACTTAAGTGAATCACCCAAGGAATATCGAACTCAGGGAGGTAGAGGTCAAAGATATCCCTCTCAAGCAACCCTGCAATTAAGATACAAGAAGTCTCTTGTGTCCCCAACACACCCAATACACTTGTCAAATGTATAGGTGCACTAGTTCGGCAAAGAGATAGTGAAATACAAGTAATATGGATGATTATAAGTAGTAATTGCAGTCTGAAATATAAAATGGCAACAAGCAAACACGTAGTAGAATTGATTTGAAATTGTGTTTCAATGCTTAGAAACAACGCCTAGGGATCATACTTTCACTAGTGGACACTCTCAACGATGACATCACAGGTGAATAATAAATACTACTCTCAAACACTCTCTTGTTGTATGATAAACACCATTCACTGTGTAGGGCTACAAGAGCACCCACAAAGTCAGAGTAAACTAACACCACAACGTCATAAAGGAATCACACACGGTGTGTACACTGTCACCTTCACAACCGTGAATAACCCCGGACTTCATATTAAAGTAACCTGTAGAGTGCATAATAGATAAAGAGTAACATCACATATTCAACTAGATTACAAAGCTCATGATCACATAAAGATCACACCATGGGAGAGAGATATAAACCGCATAACTACCGGTAGAGTCCGCAACCCCGGGGGAGAACTACTCACTCATCATAGGAGTCAGCAACGGCGATGGACATGGCGGTGGAGTCGATGGAGATTGCTCCGGGGGCAATTCCCTGTCCCGGCAGGGTGCCGAAACAGAGACTTCTGTCCCCCGAAACTTGTCTACGATGAAGGCGGCGCAGCGGAAATCTTCTCTGGAAAAGGCCTTCGTGATAGGGTTTTTCTCGTCGGGGGCAATATATGGGCGAAGTGGCGATGTCGGTGGGCGCCCAAGGGGCCCACACCATGTGGTCGCGCGGCCAGGAAGGGAGCCGCGCCACCACATGGTGTGGCCCCTCCCCGTCTCGTCTTCGGTGTTCTGGAAGCTCCCGACAAAAATAATAACTTTGACGTTTGATTTGTCCAATTCCGAGAATATTTCCTTAATAGTTTTTTTGAAACCAAAAGCAGCAAAAAACATGGAACTGACACTGTGGCATCTTATTAATAGGTTAGTCAAATTTGGATATGTGGTTAAAAAGTTATAACCATTCTAGTAGACAGGGACTTTTCTGTAAAACTGCCAATTAAACTAAATCGGAAAAATGATTTCTGACGTGGCTGCTGACTGAGCAATGACGTGGTTGCTGACGTGGTTAAGTGGTTTGGATCTGAACGAAACGTACCGGTTGGATTTTTCTGATCTAATCTCAGCCAATGCTTGGAGATCGGAGGGCAGAGAAGGGGTGGTGCTCACCGGGCGGCGCGGGGTGACCGGAGATGGAAGGGATGGCGGCTCGTTCGTTGACGAGGGTGAAGCTCCGGTGGTTCTCCCGGCTTGGGAAGACGACCACGGGATCGAGCGTGACGCGGCTAAGATGGTGCAGGCGATGGCGGTGTCGATTTCTTCCTGGAATGATGCACGGTCGCGGAAGGAGAGGTGCGGCGGCACGACGACCTTCTTGTCGAGCTCGCCGCCCGAATCGCTGCAGAAAGGAAACAAGGAGGGGTCAAGAGATGCGCCTCGAGAAGGGGAACAAAATGGAGGTGCTCTTGGTATCGGTCGTGCTCACCTCGTCAAAATGGAGGTGCAACAAAATTTTCTTTGTGACGTCATCGCGGAATATTCGCAACAAAATTTGGAATGAAATCGGAGAGGAGTTTCGGCCGGAAAAATCGCTGGAGGTTGAAGAAGGTGTGACGTCATCGCTGACGTCACAAATGATTTTCTTTTTCTGTTTTTCCATTTTATTCATATCTTTTGATTTAAATGTCCAAATAAAGTCCAATAAAATTCTAAAAATTTGTAAAAGCAATATCTTTGTGTAAAAACATTTGTGGGCATGTTTTGAACTCTTTTGAAAAATAATATTTTGAAATATTCATAAAATACAAATTTGCCCATTTAGGTCAACTTTGAAATTAGGGATTTAATAAAATCATTTTGGGTTAAATAAAATTTATGAATTTTCCACAATCAAATATGTTTGATCTGAAGTTAATTTAAACTCATTTTCAATAACCATTCATTTTTATTTTGGTATAATAGTAAAATAACCAAATATAAACTTTTTTAGAGAAACAGGAAATATAATAAATTAAATTTGAATTCACAATATTTTGTGTACCATTATGTTTTATATTATGCTGATTAATTTTAAAACTCCATAACATATCTTTGGAAAATATTTTGGATTTATTTCATTTCTTATATTGAATATATTCATGAAAATCATTTTATGTTTTGAAAATTAATGAAATTCATTTAATCTAAGGAAATGTCTATTTGGATAATTCATTAATTAAAATCTATGAAGTTTTAAGGTTATAAATTATAGACTTGTAATTTCCAAAACTATGTTTTGAACTCATGTAGGAGAATGAAAACCATTTTATAAAGTTAACTTTTAGGTACTTTGCAAAAATGTTTTTAA
The DNA here is from genome assembly GCA_026929855.1 of Poa annua. Classification (NCBI taxonomy): domain Eukaryota; kingdom Viridiplantae; phylum Streptophyta; class Magnoliopsida; order Poales; family Poaceae; genus Poa; species Poa annua. Next base: position 159,406,479 of record CM049427.1, on the reverse strand, counting down.
GATTTAACTAAATAGTCAAAAGTTAAAATTTCAAATTCAACTATTTGGAATAAAATATTGTATGGTGAAGGTGTATTTGGATAATTTTTAAATCATCTTGTCAAATATAATGGTTTCTATTATAAATTTAGTATTTTATTTTAATAAAAACAAAAGTTTCAAATTTTAGTGATTTTCAAACATTACAAAATGTTGGGATGTTACAGTGATCTTTGTGTTCTGAATTTCCTACTTCCTAAACCTGCTAAAAACCTATGCTTGCAAGACCAGTCTCTGCAAGTTAAGAACTAAAATCTTATTCCCTGTCTAAACCCTGCTTAGATCCTTGCTAGTCTCTGGACTGATAACCTGGAGGCTGTAAGTTAAATTCTGAATCTGTTTCAGTTAAACTTGTTTACTTTCTTGTTTAAAACCTGAAACCTTAAAGACTTAGTTTAGTTTCTGCCAACCCTTAGAAATATCATAGACTTGTTGATCCCTGTGGAGACGATAACACAAACCCCCCTATATTTAAACTTGGCGCCGTTGCCGGGGATTGACTTATGATTGTTTCTTTGAAAGAGCAGTAGACTAAACTTGTGAAACTTGTGAAATTGTCGGCAAACTTGCATGATCTTGATACGAATGAAGCTTTTTGGCAATGAAATATGAGAACTAAAACTGTTATTAGGTGTTTTAGTACACTAAACCTTGATAAAAGTTCTTGTTTGTGACTGTGTGTAGAGAAAATGATCTCTTTCATGTAGTGTTTGGACTCTGTTGATGCAGTCATCTGAAGACTCACCTCTTGCTCCTTTTGATCCAGAACCTGCAAGACTTTTCTTGCAAGAAGTAGAGCAGCTTCTGAAGCTTCAGTGGAAGACTTAAGTTTTGAGCATTCAGTCAGCGGCATGGGTGTCGGCCCAGTGGAGACTGGGGTGTGAAGAGCCCACTCTCCCCAGGCCTCGCACGCGGGGTGATCAGACGAAACGACTAAGGACCAAGCCACCGCTTGGGGATACCCTCGAGAGGCAAATCCTCTTGAGGGCCTGAAGAGGAAGCGAAGGCCTGAAGACGACCTGCGCTTCAAGAGACCCCCTCGAGGCGCCGTGCGCCTGGAGGGAAGTCAACAGAAATCCCTCCACAGGCCACCTCGGGCATGCGGGGAAGCTTCGCGGCCAAGGAAGTACGGTAGGGCGCATGCGCACATGGCCCCTGCCATATCCGCAGAGTGACGTTGTAACGCCCCAAATTTTGGAAGCAGCAAAAACTTAAGTATAAAGAACCCAAAATTCTGAGCCAACAAAAACTTTTTGAAATGTCCTGTTAATGGATGTGTTTCCCTGGTATGCTCTGTGTGTCATCTTGTGTGTTGTTGTTTATGTTGTTGACTTCTAAATAGCAACCTTAAGACTCGAACCAGTTATAATATGGACTCTGATAGCAATGATATGTCTAATAAAATTGTCCATGTATCTTCTCCAAAATTTATTCTTAACAAACTCTATTTACCATGATGTTTTGATTTTTGCAACCACCCAAAAAAATAATATATATATCATTTGAGAAACTAACAGTAGTCCTAAAAACTACATGTTGCAAAACTATATAGGACCATACAATAAGTCTTGAATTATATTGGATTTTAACATGTTGCAAGCATTGTCAACTCTCTTTTCCAAAGCACCATATTGATTAGCCTCTGGAAAACCAATGCTCAACATGTTGGAGTAATTCTATTTATACCAAGAGCCATGTCTGGATCATTATGATCACCACCTCACCTTATGTTGGTTTAAGTCTATTCCTACCAAAAATAACCTATTTTGATTCTGTTGATCACGTCCTCACAAATATTTTCGATCTATATTAAAAGTATGGCTATTGATCCAATTATGTGGGTGTTTATCTATTTTTATGTGTGGTTGACCTATATGTGATGTGTTTAAATTGTTTCCCATGAGGGTGTTATTTCATGTGTGTTCATGTGGTGGTGTATGAGACAACATCTTATTTATATAATTTAATTGAGACCATTCATGCTTTAAATGGTGAGTTTAACTCTTTATTATAATGTTTGATTTTAGGAGTAACTCAAATATTTCCCTTTTTCAAATAAGAAATAACCATCTTCATTTTCCTTAATTTCTAGTCTTTCTAGAACATGACCATTAGAGTTTATTTTATTCAATTTGGAAATGCAACTCACCTAACCTCATCCTTATCATCTCTACTCTCCACACATAACCTTATTTAAAATATTCAAAATTGTTTGATCATAAATTCATTCCTATTTTGAGTGTTTCAAAATAAGGTGACCATTTGTGCATTACTAGATAGCCTTTTGTCATTTTTGTATCTAGTTGCTGTTTAACCTTTTGACCTAAAGTCTTAAACAAAAACCTGCACCCTTGTCCCTACTAACCACCCCAACTTGTGTTATATTTTCTTAGTAAAGGGTTTGACTAATCCATGCTGGCAAAGTGGACTAATCAAATCAGCCAAAAATCTCCTAAACCCTAAACCGACACACCCCGCTCCCCAAAACCTTGTTTTGATCGTGCCCATAACCCTCACACACCTCTTGGAACCTTTGAACTTGCCCCTGACCAGACCCTAGATCTGAAGCCTTTTGTCCTTTCTATGTGGCATTTAATCGAACAGGTGGGAGGCAGGAGAAGACCTCACCATTGACTCACTCCCCTCCATCGGCCAGGAGACATGGGCTAGCTTCCAAAACCCGCTATAGTGCGTGCAGACGCTCCTCTGCCGCCCCTCTCCCCCTATCCCGTGCCCAGGCCCTCCCCCGTCTTGTTCGTGCTCTCGGGGCACCGTGGACCGGCCACCTCGTGGTTATGAGGCCACAGCGCTCCGCACCCCCTTAAACCCTGCCCATTCTCTCCCTCCCCATCCACTCTCCCACCCCACGCGAGCCCGCTCAAGCTCCCCTCCTCTCCTGTTCGAGAACGGCCGTGAACCACAGCTCGGCCCCGAGCCCTTTCGAGGACAAATGCCGCCGCGACCGTCCCTCTCTCTCTCATTCCTCTGCTCTGCCTCGTTCACCTCCCATTGGGCTACCTCTGAGACACCTTCTTTCCCTCGCAGGTTCACCAGAGACACCTCGTCCACGCTGTGGCCGCCGTGGATGTCGGAGACCGCGCCGTCGACCTGAAGCTTTCCGGCGAGATCCGAGACCATCCGAGTCCCTCCCAGAGCCGCCGCGCGCAGAAGGACCCATCCCGTTCCTCATTCGCGACCCCTGGGTGAGCCTCCCGAGCTCGGATCGATTTCCTGCGTTTCCGCCCGTCTTTTCCAGTCGGGAGGTTGAAGACGAGCTCCGGCCGTCGATCTCCATCTGGACGGTTCCTGTTCGAAGCCGCCCGATCTAATCTCCACCGCCGGTCCTTGATCCAACGGTCGGGAATCCCTGCTCTTCCCGCGTGCGCTGACGGGCCGGCCCAGCTTGCCCGCTCGGCCCGCACCAGATCCAGCCCCGTTCTTGTTTTTCTGTTTGGATTTATTCTCTGCTTATTTTTCCAGGAATTTGGTATGTAGCTTTAATTCATTTGTGGTAGATCTGAGCATGCAAAAATTGTGAAATAAATTTTGTAGCATAGCTATGTGTTTTCTCAATCATGTGGCATTGGCCCTTCTCAAAAATATATTTGTATGCGTGTGATATGTTCAATCATGTGAATTTTCACCATTTACTTAATAACTTGAGTTTTATAAATCCAAATCTTGCAAACTTTAGTTCTATGGAAAGCCAGTGAGAATACCTACCTAGATCTATAAGCCTTGCATGCAGGAGATATTTATAACTAAAGTTATATCATGTTTGAGGTTGACACCAGTACCACTTTGGTAATTTTTAGTTCATTATTAAAGATACTTTTTGGAGCAAATACAATTGCATGTGTTAGATATTAGTATTATCTATCATATCCTATATTGGTAGAATTTTACATCTTATATTTTGCTCTTGGTAGATTATTTTCTAAAACAGTAGGTTATTACACTAGAAAAAGAATATTTTTATTTTCTGTTAATTGCATGTGTTTGATTTTAATGTTTGGTGCTATACATGTTTGTACAATTAAATTAAGAGTAATTTTGTAGGATACTTATGTGTTTTCCTAAGCATGAAAAGTTGGGTTTGTGTAAAAATAATTTATATCTTATGTTGTACACCATTAATGGTAAAATGTGTGTGTTCCACTAAAACTGAAATATACGGAGCTAGGAGTGTCCAAATTGAGTGAATCCAATTTCCAAATAAAGATTAAGGAATTACCTAACCATAGAAATTAACCTTTCATACATGAGATTCCTAAAACTAAATCTACAATCTTTTTGGTTTTGAGACCAGTAGCATTTGTATGATTTTGTAAATCATGTTCAGTAATAACTTTTGATGCAAATCCAATTTCCCTATCTTCCTATAGCTACTAGGAGTACTGTGGTAGAAGAACTTATTTTTATGAACAATATTATTGGAGTTATAACTTATCTCCCAAAGCAGCAACTTTTGGCTAATAGGAGTCTTAGATTTTAATCATCTGTTCTTAGCAAATGTGAATTAAAGAAATATTACTAATCAACTTTTGAAGATCAGAACCTTAAATTAATAATAATTACTTGATTAAACCACTTTTCTAATGTGTGGTGCATTGTTTACTTATGTTTAGCATTATTCACGTTGTACCCTAATAATAACATCAATTGTGTTTATATGCTTTGCTTGTGGGTATGTTTGTGTGTTATGTTTTATCTCTTTAAACATCATCTTATTTATCCAATAAATGTAATAAGTTAATTCCCTGTTTTAATTGATTTGTTATGTGTTGATGTGCTTAGTAACTCATAAATCCAGAAACTTAGATTATCCTTTAATAGCCTTAATAAATTTCCTGATAGCATTGCTAGTCCCTTCACTTTTGAGTTTCACATAGTTCATCTTGTTTCCTAGGAGTTGCACTAATTTCATTTGTGTGTTATACATGTGAATGATTGTTTGGTGTTAAATTTTATCCAGTAGTTCCTTGTGTTTTGCAATGCTTAATATATGACTTTCTTATTTTAGATTGTTGTCAACACTTGGTTGCCATGTGATTGTTTGTTTATTGGTTGAAGTGACCTTAATTGTGATGTCCTATTAAATAAGCCTAATGCACCATTTTAGCTCTTATTCATAAACTTGTTTGGACACTGGTGTTACCATTGTTTGTCGCCTAGTTACTTTATAGTAGGTGTTTCTTGAGCTAGTAACATGTTTGCATGTGAGTGTGCTCAATGCTAGTGTTAATGTTAACGCTTGCATGTGTATTAAGATACTTTTGTCTGAAGTATTTCCGGAACTATTAAGATACTTTTGTCTGAAGTATTTCCGGAACTATTAAGATACTTTTGTCTGAAGTATTTCCTGAACAACTAAGATACTTTTGTCTGAAATGTTTCCTGCAGCTATTATAACAACTCTTGTTAAATGATATAATAACCCTAAGTGATGTGTTGTTTTAGTGTTCTGTAGAACTTCCTTTTTAATACTCAGAGTTGTGGTGTATATTCCCTTAGGAGTATCTATTGTTTGTCTTAGCTCTATGGACCTTGTTGTTTATTGTTGTTTAGCTAAAGGAATTGTTTGCTTTTGACTATTAGCTAAGTGTCTTGTGCGATGCTTGCTGTTTGTTAGGTCCTTGCGGCATTGTCTTGTATTCTGAGTGTTGTTCCTCTTTCTGTTTACGACGTTAGATACGACCGGGAAGGAACTGGAAGTGAGGAGTGAACCTGAGGAGCATCAAGACCAAGACCAAGGACATATTGCTGAGCCAGGCAAGCCACCTCACCACCATTATGCAAATCCTACTATTTACAAAGCATGTTTTGTTTTAAAATAAAATAATGCATGTTTTACTTCTTTTGTGGCACCTTGCCACCCGAAAACTATTTTACAAAATATTGTTTGGCCAAAGTTATCTACTAGAATACTATAGGTGTAACAAAAAGAGTTTATTTGGTGAGCCTTGTTGTTGAAGGCTCCATCAAAGAGATTAATTTTTCTAGTAGTCTACTTTCATCTACTTACCTCAAAACTATAGGATGGGAACCTGTTTGATAAAACTGTTTTATGGAGGAAAACCTGAGTTGCTGGGAGCAATCAGCGAGAAAGAAATGTTTTATGAAAACTCGAGATGCTGAGAGCATTCGGAGATGTTGCGAAACCCGAGCTGCTGGGAGCAGTCGGAGATGGAGGTTTAATTTCGAAGTCCCTGCTGCCGCCCGAACAATTAACCCGTGCAACCACACTACCTGACATGAGTAGGGCTTAGCCGGATGCTTGTCTGTTTTAGTGTTGGGGCTCTCATACTTTCTATGAGGGCTAGGCCCTCGAAACCGGGTTGTCGTCCGGAAGAGACAATACACTGTTGAGGAACAACAGCCGGACGATTACGGTGGGTCTCCTGACGTGGCGGTGTGGCGTCCCGAGGAAAGACCAAGAGGTCTAGTGGAGCACACGGTGCCGAGGAGAACAAACCTACCGGGAGGCCCCGATACTAGGGTGGACATAGTGGAAAGCTTTGATCGTGTTATCCGGACCCCCGCATGCTGTCGTATGACGGGCCGTGGCAGACACGGCGGAATAACCGATAGGTGTGGGTAAAGTGTACAACCTCTGCAAAGTGTAAATCTATTCGAATAGCCGCGTCCGCGGTCATGGAATGTTGGAAAGGCCACACTGGGCGCCTGGGAAAGAAGTTCTTTTATAAAGGAAAGTGTCTATGTGGAAACAGGAGGTACCTGGGAGGTACGGAATTTGGGTGAGGATGATTGGTCTCAGGGAGACAATCAGTTCAATCTCAAGTCAGGAAAAAGGGGTATCCCCATCCTAGTGCTTTTAAAGTTTTACAAAAGAAAGTTTTGAACTTGGATATGTCCTTGCTATATCTAAGAGAAGAGAATTATATCTCTAAATGTTTTCTTCAACAAATATATAGAGATGTCGTATTCTCTATGTCTAAAATCATGGTATTCAAAAATTAAGCCCTATAGTCGTATATGGCAGCTATCCCAGTTTTCGAAAAGTGTTTTATTGCATTATCATGAAAACTTAAGCCTTAGAGGTGGTCTTGCGAGTACGTAAATGTACTCATATGGCTATGTCCCTGGATATTCAAACGTCCAGGTTTTCAATGAGGAGAGATACGACAAGAAGGAGGAGTACGCCGACGACTGCGCCAACTTAGTGTCCCGCTCAACTGCTCTGTGGGAATGCGTCAGGACGTGACGAGGGCCAACGCTAGCCGAAACTTCTGCTGATCCTTAGTTAATATTCGTCCAGTGCGACGATGTTTGCAGGCTTGGTCATGTGACCAGTATTTATCTAAGTCTTATGCTATTCAAGTTGTATGATGTAACTTTGTATACCATGTTGGTTATGTGATCGCGATGCACTGATCATTGGGATCGTGATCTGTTTACATAACGTGGGCATCTCTGACGGGTAGTCAGAGGGGTTTGACTAACCGTCAGAGGGGTCCTTACAGACGCAGGCGCCCCCTTTGCCGTTTTGGTGCTAAAGGGGTCAATAAAGTTGCGCCGCCTGCGCCCGAACAGCTATGGCCTTCCTCTTTGACAATAAAGCAGCTAGACGGCGCAACACTCCAAGACGATCGTCATCGTGGGCTCCACCCCGAAGACTGCAACCCCTGTAAGCCGTTCTGCGCGGTCTGGAGCCTGTCGGCCATCGGCCCGCTTTATCGCCGATGGACCGCGTCCATGAAGGATTTCGACGCGGTGGACTACAGCTCCTCCACGCCACTGCCGTGTGGGAGCCCACCTTGGACGCCCAGCGCAAGGAGGACGCCGGTGGCGCCTATAAAAGGAGCAAGACCTCCACCGTGAGAAGGGGTCGGCCAGTTGCGACGAGAACACTTGTAAACCCTAGCTCAACTAGTAGAATAGCCTTCGGCTGGGGGAGGAAGTAGACCATTGCTTCCCTCTCCAGGCACGATTTGCCTCAAGAGAGCCCTCGGCAAGCTCAGTTCTACTGTAACCTCCGCAGTGCAATACAGACAAGCAGGAGTAGCGGTTTTACCTCCTCCTGAGGGACGTGAACCTGGGTACGGGCCGGTGTCCATCTCTGTAGTGGGTGTTCCTCTCCAGGCCCGGCGAGCACCATCGCCGTGCCTCTCGAGGGTCTTGACCTCCGTGTTCAATCCCCTTCACGAACTACTCTTCAGGGAGTGACCACCCCTGTTCTGTGGGAGTCACAACCCGACATTTGGCGCGCCAGGTAGGGGACTGAGGCGCGTCAACGACCTTCGAGCTGCCTCTGTGCCATGGCGAACACCCGCGCTACTCGTGCCGCCCGCGCCAACAGATGCGCGCCTGAAGAAGCTCGCACCGCGCCCGGCGACACGACCACGCGCGGGCGACGGGGACGACCCCGCCGTGAAGAGCGTGCCAACTCAGGCCCTCACATGGAGGAGCCCGAGCACAACTCCGAGCACCAGGAAGACTCGCAATCGTCGCACCCGACGTAGCGCCCGAGCGGCTCCGGTTCAGGCAGGACGGACCCCACGCCGCACACCGCCTTACTCATGGCGCAAGAACTTTTCCGCTATCAGCCTACCGCTGAGGCCCACGAGCAGTGGCTGGAGCGCCTCAACCACCTCGTTGGCATCGGCACAACTCGCCCCACTCCGTCGCACTCCGTCGTGCACCCTTCCCTCGCGGGCATGGCTGCGCCTGGCGCGCCTCCGCCACCGCCAGGGCGTGCACCGATTGCGATGCAGAGGGAAGCCTCGCACGCGTCCTCGCCTTACGACTGCCTGATCGTGCAGCGCACCGCGCCAGATGCGCGCGTGGGGATGGAGCTCCAGCGCAATCACCAGAACCGCCTTGTGGAGGAAATCGGCCAGGCGGGCCAGCAGAACCGCAGCGCGCTGCAGCACGGGGTCCCAACGTATGCCACAGGCTGCATGGCGTTCACCCGCTCCCTGCGCCGCGTAGTGTGGCCCCCAAAGTTCAGGCCGGCTCTCCCCAAGGGCTATGACGGCTCCAGCAACCCCATCGAGTTCCTGCAGCTCTACACCACCTCCATCCAGGCGGCAGGCGGAGACGACAAGGTCATGGCCAACTGGTTCTCCCACGCGCTTCGCGACTCTGCGCTGTCGTGGCTCATGAACCTCCCTTAGGACTCTGTGAACTCTTGGCAGGAGCTCTGCAAGCAGTTCGTCTCCAACTTCAAGGAGACGTACGAGCGCGCGCTCACCCACAACGACCTGTGCGCTGTGGTGCAGAAGAAGGATGAAACCCTCCGCAAGTACATCCAGCGCTTCAGCCAAGTGCGCAACAAGATCCCGAACATCCGTGAAACCCAAGTCATCGCAGCCTTCCGCGAGGGCGTCACGAACAGCAGGATGCTCGAGAAGCTGCGTATCCACGACAAGCTCACCTCCGTGGTGAAGCTGTTCGACCTGGCAGACAAGTGCGCCAAGGCTGAAGAGGGACTCCTCTTCGTCAAAATTTCCTTGAGAGGAGACGAGCACGCTGAGGGGTCCAGGAGCCAGAAGAAGGAGCAGCCCAAGCGCAAGGCCACCGCGGTCCTCGCGGCAGAGCCAGACGCTAAGGGCACCCGTAGGGACTCTCCCGAGCCTGGGGAGAGAAAAGACGACCACCGCCCGTTCTGCATCTACCACAACAGGCGCGGTCACTCTACAAAGACCTGCTTCGACCTCAAGAGGCTGAGCAAGGAGCGCGAACAAGCAGAGGGCAGCGGCAGCCGCGGTCGAGGCCGTGGCTACCGCGGAAGCGGGCCCAAGGGCGGCTACCAGAAGCCATCTGGCAATTAGGCCAATGCCGCTGAGAGGAACGGAAACCTCCCTGACGAGGAAGATGGAGGCTACCAAGCTCCAAGGGGCGCCATTGCATGCATCCTCGGTGGGGGCACAGGTACCCAAATCGAACAATCAGTTCAAGAAGTTCGCTTGCGAGCTCAACGCCGCCCTCCCCAGCCTCGAGACCTCCAGGCCCCTCAAATGGTCGCAGTACACCATCGCATTTGACGCACAGGACCACCCCAAGTCCACCAAGACTGTTGGAACCCTCCCACTGGTCTGCAGCCCCACCATCGATAACATCGCTGTCTCCAAGACACTAATTGATGGTGGAGCGGGCCTGAATGTCATCTCCATTGAGACGTTCGAAGCGCTTCAAGTGCCCTACGAGCGGCTCAGGCCCTCTAGGCCCTTCACGGGAGTCACCAGCGGTTCAATCGAGCCTCTGGTGCAGGTCAGGCTTGCCGTCACCTTCGGAAGCGAGGAAAACTACCTCACCGAGCACATCGACTTTGATGTTGCGCACATCGGCTTGCCGTACAACGTCATCCTTGGCTTCCCCGCCCTCGCAAAATTCATGGCCGTCACGCATCATGCCTACAACATGGTCAAGATTCCCGGCAGCGCTGGCACAATCACCATCCGTGGACATGTCCTGGACGCCACGCGCGCCGTCGAAACAGCCTACAAGGCAGCCGCCATGGAGTTCCCTGCTGAAGAGGACATGCAGCCTCTCGAGAGACCCAAGAAGAAGAAGCAGCTGTTCTCCCAGGAGCCAGCCGCTACAAAGAAAGTCTTTCTAAGCTCCAGCAGCTCGGGGGCTGAAGGCTCAGGGGCTAGCATCACCATTGGCGCTGCTCTGCCTCCCAAATAGGAAAGCGCGCTCGTCGCCTTCCTCCGGGCAAACTCTAACATGTTCGCATGGACTCCGTCAGACATGTCCGGTGTACCGAGGGAGGTGATCGAGCACCACTTGGCCGTGTGTCCAAATGCACGCCCCATCAAGCAAAAAGCCAGAAAACAAGCCCCCGAGAAGCAAGCATTTATCGTCAAAGAGGTCGAGAAGTTAAAAGCGGCAAATGTCGTCCGCGAAGTCGCGCACCCCACTTGGCTCTCCAACGGTGTGATCGTCCAAAAACCCGCCGGAGGAGGCCGTCTCTGCATCGACTACACTGATGTCAACAAGGCCTACCCCAAGGACCCTTATCCCATGCCGAGAATCGACCAGATTGTGGACTCCACGGCAGGCTGCGACCTCCTCTACTTCCTCGATGCCTTCTCTGGTTATCACCAGATCAAAACGGCTAAGGAAGACGAGGAGAAGACAACATTCCTCGCCCCTTGCGGTGTGTATTTCTATGTCTGCATGCCCTTCGGCCTGAAAAATGCCGGCGCCACCTTCCAGAGGCTCATGAGGATAGCGCTTGACCAGCAAATGGGCAGAAATGCAGAGGCCTACGTCGATGACATCGTCGTCAAGTCTCGCGAGGGAGATACGCTCCTCAGGGACCTTGAAGAGACTTTCGCCAGCTTGCGCAAGGTGAACATCAAGCTCAGCCCCGCCAGGTGCGTCTTCGGAGTGCCTTCAGGCAAATTGCTTGGTTTCCTCGTATCCCACCGAGGCATAGAGGCAAACCCTGACAAAATCAAGGTCATAGAGGAAATGCAACCTCCACGTCGGCTAAAGGACATGCAACGTCTAGCAGGCTGCATGATCAGTTTGGGTAGATTCATCTCCAAGTTCGGTGAAAGAGCTCTACCATTCTTCAAGATCATGAAGAGAACTGGCACCTTCAAGTGGACTCCTGAAGCGGAGCAAGCCTTTGAGGACTTGAAGAGGTACCTGGCGAGCCCACTAGTAATGGTCACCACAAGGACAGGCGAGCACCTGAAGCTGTATCTATCAGCCACTCCACAAACTGCTAGTGCCGTCATGGTGGTAGAAAGGGAAGAGCCAGTCCTCCACAAGAAAAGTGCAACCACTCCAAAGCCGAAACCCCCTGACGAAGAGCTCGACAAAGGAACAGGCCCCACAACCCCGCCGCCAGGCCCAAAGCCACAAGCGGAGCCTCCCCCGAGTCAACCGCAACAGGATAACCCCCTCGAGGGCCCTAAAGAGTCTCCACAGGCCAACCCCCTCGAGGGCCCTAAAGAGTCTCCACAGGCCAATCCCCTTGAGGGCCCGGCAGAGCCTCCTCAGGCAGAGTGCGCCAAGACTAAACTGACAACCCTTGTCGAGCATCCAGTCTACTTCGTCAGTACAGTACTGCGCGATGCTCGCGAGCGGTACATAATGTAGCAGAAGCTCCTCATCACGCTCCTCATCGCCTCAAGAAAGCTGCGACACTACTTATAGGGGCACCCCATCACGGTGGTCACCTCTTTTCCCCTGGAGCAGATCCTGCGCAACCCGAACGCCACAGATCGTGTCGCGGGATGGAACATAGAGCTACAGCCATTCTATTTACGCTTCGATACCACAAGGGTAATCAAAGGAAGAGCGCTGGCCGAGTTCGTCGCCAAATGGACTGACCCAACACCTGAAGAGCCTCTATGAGAAGAACAAGAGCCCTCTGGAGACAAAATGCACAACCACTGGACCACGAAGTTCGATGGAGCTTTTGCTTGTCGTCAAGGTGGGGCTGGCGTGGTCTTGACCTCACCAAAGGGCGACAAGCTCTATTACGCGGTCCAGATGTGCTTCGGAATCGACAAGATCTCCAACAACATTGCCAAGTACGAAGGCTTGCTCGTGGGCCTACGTGCCGGAATCGCTTTGGGCATTAAGCACCTGCTCATCAAGGGCGACTCCCAGCTGCTTGTCAACTTCTCCAACAAGAGCTACAAGCCTAAGGACGACCACATGGCCGCATACCTTGAACAGGTCCGCAGGCTTGAGAAGAACTTCAGGGGAATGGAGCTCATGCACATCCCAAGAAAGGAAAATCAAAACCGATGATATCGCCAAGCTCAGCTGCCAGGCGTCTTTGGAGAAAGACTCGTCAAGGCATCCATAAAACAGCCTCAAGAGGTCATGCCGGCAAGCACAGACGAAGCGCTCCCGCAACCACCTACAGTTGGAGCTCCCGATTGCGGGCCCCCTACAGGGGAGCGTCTGTTGCTCACAACGGCGCAGCAAGAAACAGGCCGGATTGACAAGATCAAAGGCTACCTCGCCAAAGGGATCCTTCCCGAGGAAGATGTTGAAGCGGAGCGAATCGCCCGACAGGCAAAATCCTACCACATCCTCGAAGGAAATCTCTACCGCAAGCGCCCAAACGGCATCGCGCTCAAATGCGTTCCTCCTAAAGAAGGCAAAATGCTGATCAATGACATCCACAGCGGGGAATGCGGCCACCATTCATGCGCCTGCACCCTCACAGGAAAAGTCTTCAGGAGCGGCTTCTACTAGCCTCAAGCACTTCAGGATGCAGTTGAAATTTTCCAAGCATGCGAAGCTTGCCAATTCCACGCCAAGCAAATTCATCAACCTGCGCTGGGGCTACCAACCATTCCGCTCTCCTGGCCGTTTGCGGTCTGGGGAATGGACATCTTGGGACCATTCCCAACAGCGCAAGGGGGCTATCACTTCCTCTTCGTGGCCATCGACAAGTTCACCAAATGGCCCGAGGTGGAGCCGACGCGCACAATTCCAGCATACGCGACGGTGAAATTCATCAGAGGCCTGGTCTGCCGCTTCGGAGTGCCTAACCGCATCATCACCGACAATGGCTCACAATTCACCAGTGGCATCTTCAGGACTTACTGCGAAAAAATGGGCATCAAGCTCTGCTTCGCCTTGGTCGCTCACCCACAGAGCAATGGCCAAGCCGAGCGAGCAAATGCAGAAGTCCTCAAGGGCCTAAAGACCAGGGTGCGTGAGCGCACGTTGCGGCCAGTTGTGAGGAGAACACTTGTAAACCGAAGCTCAACTAGTAGAATAGCCTTCGGCTGGGGGAGGAAGAAGACCATTGCTTCCCTCTCCAGGCACGATTTGCCTCAAGAGAGCCCTCGGCAAGCTCAGTTGTACTGTAACCTCCGCAGTGCAATACAGACAAGCAGGAGTAGCGGTTTTACCTCCTCCTGAGGGCCGTGAACCTAGGTACGGTCCGGTGTCCATCTCTGTTGTTGGTGTTCCTCTCCAGGCCCCGCGAGCACCGTCGTCGTGCCTCTCGAGGGTCTTGACCTCTATGTTCAATCCCCTTCACGAACTACTCTTCAGGGAGTGACCACCCCTGTTCCGTGGGAGTCACAACCCGACAATGGGTGACAAGAAGTTGAGAGATCTGTGGATCCCTAAGGATCAGATATCCAATGCAGATGTCATTATGCCTGCCATTCAGGCAAATAACTTGGAGATCAAACCTGCCTTGATCAATATGGTACAACATAATCCATTCAAAGGAAGTGCTTTGGAAAGCCCTCATGACCATATGAGGAGTTTCTTGGAATATTGCAATACACTCAAGCACAATGGTGTGCCCCCTGAGACAATAAAGATGCAGCTCTTCCCTTTTTGTCTGTTAGGAGCAGCAAAGATATGGTATCATGCTCAGCCAGTCCACTGCAGAGATACTTGGGAACATTTGGTGCAAGCTTTCTTTGAAAGATATTTCCCACCCACCAAAGCAGCTGAGTGCAGAGATAAAATCACTGTATTTGTGCAGTTGTAACATCCCAACATTTTATAATGTTCAAAAATCACTAAAATTTAAAACTTTTCTTTTTATTAAAATAAAATATTAAATGCATAAGGAAACCAACTATAAAAGACTTCAAACATGAGTTTAATATTTCAAATATCACAGTTTAAACATTTTATTATCCACTGTGTTTCAAAAACCTTAAAATATAATTTGACAAATATTTTACAAACTACAATCCATTTTATTTAAATGAATTAGTTTCTTTATAAGTATTTAAATTAAACCACTTAGCCATATCTATTCATAAATATAAGATTATTCAAAATGGTATATAATTGCTAAATGGTTTTCATTCCTTTAACTAAATTCAAAATATAGTTTGGAAATTATAAGCCTATAGTGTTTAACTTTAAAACTTCATAGAATTTAAATTACTGAATTAGCCAAATAAACATTTCATTTGATTAAATGAATTTCATTTATTTTCAGAGCATGAAATGATTAATACCTTCTGAATAAGAATAGAATTAAAACAAAAATCTATTCCAAACTTGTTATGAAGTTTTCAAATGAATTATCATAATATAAAATATAATGGTGCACAAATTATTTTCAATTAAAAATGAATATCTTATATTTCACATTTTCTAAACATTATTTATATTTAGTTCTTTAATATTATGCCAAAATAAAGATGAGTGATTTCAGCAAAATAAGTTTAAATAACTTACATTCAAACATATTGAAATGTGGGTATTTTTACAAATTTATTTTAGCCAAAGGAAAAATTAAATAAGATAGAAATTCAAATTTGACTTTAAGTGTCAAATTTGTAATTAATCAATATTCAAAATATTAATTTTCAAAAAAATTCAAAACATGCCCACAATTGGTTTAACAGAAAGATAATAATATTACAAATTTTTAGAATTTTGTTTGACCTCATTTGGACAAATAAATCAAAAGATATGAATAAATTGGAATAAAATAAAAAGAAATAACGGGATGACGTCAGCGATGACGTCATCGTCTCTAACCTCCGTCCGGGATTTTCTCCCGAGATTTCTTCTCCGATTCGTTCCCAAATCCGAGCGATCCGTGCGGGATTTGTTGCCGTAGATACGTCCATATAAAACCCCACGTCCCCGCCGTCTTTTCCCCTCAAACCCTAAGTAAATCGTGCCCCCAGGCCGCCGGAAAAGCTCGCCGGAGTCCGCACCATCCGCCGCCGTAATTCTCCCATCCCCGGCGAGGTAGGCTGCCCTAAGCCCCGAGACCCCACCCATTCTCTTCCCCGTGTCGATGCGCATCTTCTCATTCTCCCCCTTCTTCGTTTTTCGCAGCAGCACGTCGAGGAAGAATCGACCGAAGGTCGCCGGCGAAAACCGCGCCTCCACCGTGCCCTTCCTCCTCTCTCGGCTGCGCAGCTCGACGCCGACCACCCCACAGAGTTCGCCGCGCCGCGCGGAACTCCGGCGTCAACTCCCTGAGCGAAGAGAACCACCGGAGCGTCGTGTTCGTCCACGCCCGACCGCAGCGCCGCCGTCGTCGCCATCTCCGGTGAACTCCGCGCCGCCACCTGCCGGTATGCAACGTGAGCCCTTCGATCTCGATCCAACGGCTTAGATTAGATGTCACGGACGAATCGGTACGATTTGATCTGGACCGTCAGATCCAGATCTGACGGCCCAGATCTGTTGACTTATCCACGTCAGCGCCTCGTCAGCGGCCACGTTAGCGCCTCGTCAGCAGCCACGTCAGCGCCAGCGTGTAAATTTATCTATTTTAATTTTAATTGGAAATTTTGCAGATTAGTCCCTGTAATTAAAACATCTATAACTTTTTAACCACTCATCCAAATTTAACAAACTTTATATTTTTGGAAAGCTCTTGACATGTAGATTATTTTAGATCGGCCAAAGTTCAAATTTGACTTAGTATAAAATATTCAAATTTCAAATGGTGAATTTGAGTATATTTGTAATAACTTTTAATCTATAAATCCAAAAATTGCAAATAAATATGTTTTAGAAACTTTAGAATATTTGTAAATTAATGTCACTTCTATAAAATATTTTTGAGTAATTTTTGATTGATTTCATGGTTGTGTGTTTAATTTGAATGATTTGACTAATTTTGAAATAACTTTTAATAGAAATATTATTTTTGATTAAATCCAATTGCAATAGATTTAATTAAATGCTCTCTGTCTATTAACACTAATTATAAAATTTTGTTATAAAAATTTAATCATAGGAAACTTTAATCTTATAATTATTCCTTTTAATATATTTTTCAAAACTAGAAATTAATTAAATTGCATTTATAAATTCAGGCATATTTACAAAGAAATCACAAAAGTTATTTTTATGTTTCTTGTGATTAAAAATTTCATTTCATTCATAGCATATTATATTCTCATAGGAAAACCCCTCTTCAATAGTTTTCTCTAAGTTAGGATCATTTCAACTTAGCATATTTGTGAAGTGCTACACACTTAGACACTTAGGATCTTCAACATGGAGCTGGAAGACCAATGAAGGACTTAGCCAAAAACAAGACTTCAGAAGTATCGTCAGGGAGAAGAAACACTTAGAAGAAAATCAAGAAGAAGTTCATGAAGGACTTAGAAGAAAACAGACTCTGGAAGCATCCCAAAGATGTCAAGTACTTGGAAGAAAAGTGAGAAGAAGTTCAAGAAGGCCAACCCCCTTTTATTCTCTAAGTCTCTCTCTCTGTCTTTTCTTCTCCTCTGAGACTTCATGAAGACTAAGTAAATCCAAGACCAGCCTCTAGGATACAAGAACCATCAAGTCTGAAGATTCAGCAAGACTACCAAGAACTCAATCAAAACCTCATTCAGAAGAAAGTTACAAGTCTGGAGATGAAGCCTGAAGGACAACTACATCTTTCTTTCTATCTTTTCCCTCTCTCCTAATCTTGGCTCTTAGACTTAAACAAATTTTGATCATGATGTTATCATCTTGAAGTTGTTGGATCCTAGCAGCATAGTGGGATGAAGCGGCCTGGAAACAAACCTTACATGTCCACGTACATGAGACCTGTTCCACAATTTAAGTGGCTGGCCGGGTGTCTGTCTCTCTCACTATAGTGAATGTCCAATTTACAAAGAGTTGATAATAATTGTTGATCAATCTGAACAAATGACTTAGTATTTTTCTCTAAGTATTTACACATCAAGACTAAGCCATTAGAGTGCTTATTCAAGATGATATAAAACAAAATATTTTATTCAACTTATGACCTTAGCCCTTAGTCCTTTTGGACCAA
This sequence comes from Poa annua, assembly GCA_026929855.1. Classification (NCBI taxonomy): domain Eukaryota; kingdom Viridiplantae; phylum Streptophyta; class Magnoliopsida; order Poales; family Poaceae; genus Poa; species Poa annua. Next base: position 159,388,724 of record CM049427.1, on the reverse strand, counting down.
CCTGATTGCCTTGCACAAACTTAAAAGATTTCCATGGCATGAAAAAGCATTTCTAGCCTTAGGAATATTTTGCACACCATGCATAAACATATTTTCCTTAGAAAGTTTTATAAAACTTATTTATTCATCTAGTATGTGTTTGTGTGCATTGTGGAGTTGTGCTTGCTGTTGATTGTTGTATTGTTGCTTGTCTATACTGTTAGATTGAACGGAGAGTCCCGAGTACCGTTGAAAAGAGTTGTGAACAACGACAACATTCAAAGGCAAGTGGCACACCTCATAAAACTTCCTATTTTTATATGCATTACTTAGTGTATTTTTATATGCATGTGTTGCTATGCTAAACCTGTGTAGAATCCCTTATACCTGTGTCTAGGTTCCTATGCAATACTTGGTAGAATTATTGATGCTATGCAAATGTTGTTTTGTGAAAATCTAAATTCTACTAAGTTAAGAATGAAACACCTGGGTGGTAATTGGTTGTATGGTTTATGTTGAGTGGCTACTCAGGTCCATGTCTATGGTTCCTAGGGTATGTACACTTGTGAATGGCCACCCAGGAACAGAGGAATCTGAAGAACTCCGAGTGACGATTGCTTCCAGTGCAGCCATTGCCATATGGGCTCTGGCTTGATCAATTATGTTGCGTGGACTCTCTCCGGCTTGACAAGCAGATGTAGGGGGATGTTAGGTGGAACGGGTCAAGCCAGGTGGGAGGGAAAATGCTTCTGAAAGATCTCGTCTCATTCTCTCCTTTCCTTATCACAAATGGTGTGTAAAGGATACCTTGGGTTGAATGAGTACAATGGTGAACGTGCACAACCTCTGCAGAGTGTAAAACTAAGTACTTAGCCGTGTCCCCGGTTACGGACAATTTTGAGCAGCTGATCAAGGACGTCAACGGAGGATTCCACCATTCCAATTTCTAAGTTAAAAGTTGATGGGTGAACAAGGGAAGATGAGATTTATGGTTTTCATGCCATACTCGTCCATTTCAAGAAAAGTGTTTTCAAAAGAGTAGGAAAAATTGGCTTTATGCAAATTAGCCTTGAACTCCACCAGCCAAATATGCATATAGGCTTTAGAGTTATTCCATAAGTGTCCACCATAGTGTCACTTGCCAGACTCCATTTTTAATGGAATCTGACCCACGTTGTTGCAATATTTTTCTTATTGCAGATTTGATCAGATGACGAGTGAGGTTTCGTTAAAGGTTTCGAGTCTACAACCAACATGTTTTCGCCTTTGGCAGCATGAAAGTTATAGAGACTCACTGCTATTGTATTTTCCGCTGTGTACTTTTCAATGCTAGCTTTATGCTATGCAACTTGTATCAAATATTTTGTAATTCTGGATCATCGATGTAATAGAATTGATGCTTTGTTGTGATATTACATCGTAAACTGTGTGTGCAAATGAATCGATCCAGGGATTTGCACTATACACAGGTATCTGCCTTATTTAAAGTGCAGGTACGTTACAGATGGTATCAGAGCACTGTGTTGCCTGTAGGTTCGAAACCCTAGGTTTGGATAGAAATAGGTTTGACCATAGGAAAGAAAATCTATTTTTCTTCACTTTTCTAAAACAAATCTTTTCACTATGTCTTTCTCGTATTCTCATCTACTATCAACCTTCTGAAAACCTCTTATCTTTTTCTAGATGACCATGTTCTTATAGTCTAAGTCTGATTCTGCTGCCTCATGTGGAAAATCTACGATGCAACATAAAGTTCTACATGCATGAAAGACCACTGAAGAACCAAGATACGACCAACACCTCAAAGATATTCAAGAAAGTTGAACAAGAACTTGAAGCAGTCATGAAGGAGGTAGATTTGACCACCACCAAAAATAGAATGACGATATCGTGTTAGTGTATTGATCATATCAACTTGGCTATATGACAATACTAGATTGTTTGTTAGTTGTGAACCTTGTTGCTTGATGTTGTTAGATGTTGATTGATTATGTTATAGATTGGTTGCCTTGTTTTGTTTTCTTGAACTAGGATTCCTCCATAGTACAAATAATTCAACTCATTGCTTTCTAAAATAAACAGATGTCTCACCCCAACACCAACACCAGTGATTTGCATACAACTATGCGACTACTATTAGAGAATCAGAGTCAGCTGTTGAAGATGATCAATGAGCAACTGCCTAAGATTGATCAAAACCATAGTGATTTTGAAGAGAACCTTATGACCAAACCAAAGGCATGCAAAACTTGTGGAGAGATAGGACATACGTCCCAAGAATGCACTGATGAGTGGCCCCATGGTCATACCGAACATCCAGTTAGGGAATGCCCCACAAGTCAGATGTCTTGCTGTTTTTGTGAAGCAACAAATCACGTTCCAACTCAACATCAACTATGTCCCATGGTGCAAGAAGTCAGTCAGCAAGCCAAAAAGGGGATGCAACAAAATCTCATGAAGTATGTGGAAGTACAAGAAAACAAGGAGGAACACAAAAGAGATACTAGCCATATAAGATGTTTTACCTGTGGAGAACTAGGACATTATTCATGGGACTGCAAAGAGAAAAGGACTGGTCAGGATACTGAACCAAATCTTCATCAAAATGAGACTGTGGGTCATACTAAGGTGAAGAATGAAATAAGAGTAAGGTCACTTCCGAAGAAATTCAAAAGTACCTCCAAGTGTTGCTATAAGTGTGAAGGAAATCACCTAGCTCGAAATTGTCACATCAAACGAGACTGGACTTCTTTAATTGAGATAGAATATGGCAAACAAGATTTGGAAGAACTTTTAGCCCTGGAAACATCTAAGAAGAAGAAGAGGAACTTAAGTGACGTAATTTGCTACAAATGTAAAGGCAAAGGACATTATGCTGACAAGTGCCCAGCAAAGATGAAGGAGAAATGCCTTACCCGCTCGCACAAGAAAATCAACAGTCCCGTGACATGTCGCAGATGCGGAGCAACAGGACACTATGTCAGTAGCTGCCCAGAGCGGAAGAAGGATAAACTTCTCCAAGGACCGAGTGGAAAGCGTGAGTACTAAAAGCTTTCTGTATCCAGCACATGCCATTGTATTTTGAACACTTGTACGCTCTACATCAGAGGAATAAACAACATTACACAAAGTTTCTAGACTGACCCCAAAAATTTCTTTTAAGGGTGGTAGCCACCTAGAGAATTCAAACCCAGTCGCTTAAACACAGAGATCTCAGACTATCTTTCTTTTCATCCTTCTAATCAGAAAAACCATTCGCTGCCAAGTTTTCAAGTTTCCATGTCAGAAATTTCATTTCCCAAAACATCTCGAGTTATCAGAATCATTCAAGCATTTGCTTTCTTTCTAGCTTCTCCGAATCTCGGGGACGAGATTCCTTTTAAGGGTGGTAGTCTGTAACATCCCAACATTTTATAATGTTCAAAAATCACTAAAATTTAAAACTTTTCTTTTTATTAAAATAAAATATTAAATGCATAAGGAAACCAACTATGAAAGACTTCAAACATGAGTTTAATATTTCAAATGTCATAGTTTAAACATTTTATTATCCACTGTGTTTCAAAAACCTTAAAATATAATTTGACAAATATTTTACAAACTACAATCCATTTTATTTAAATGAATTAGTTTCTTTATAAGTATTTAAATTAAACCACTTAGCCATATCTATTCATAAATATAAGATTATTCAAAATGGTATATAATTGCTAAATGGTTTTCATTCCTTTAACTAAATTCAAAATATAGTTTGGAAATTATAAGCCTATAGTGTTTAACTTTAAAACTTCATAGAATTTAAATTACTGAATCAGCCAAATAAACATTTCATTTGATTAAATGAATTTCATTTATTTTCAGAGCATGAAATGATTAATACCTTCTGAATAAGAATAGAATTAAAACAAAAATCTATTCCAAACTTGTTATGAAGTTTTCAAATGAATTATCATAATATAAAATATAATGGTGCACAAATTATTTCAATTAAAAATGAATATCTTATATTTCACATTTTCTAAACATTATTTATATTTATTTCTTTAATATTATGCCAACAAAATAAGTTTAAATAACTTAAATTCAAACATATTGAAATGTGGGTATTTTTACAAATTTATTTTAGCCAAAGGAAAAATTAAATAAGATAGAAATTCAAATTTTACTTTAAGTGTCAAATTTGTAATTAATCAATATTCAAAATGTTAATTTTCAAAAAAATTCAAAACATGCCCACAATTGGTTTAACAGAAAGATAATAATATTACAAATTTTTAGAATTTTGTTTGACCTCATTTGGACAAATAAATCAAAAGATATGAATAAATTGGAATAAAATAAAAAGAAAATAACGGGATGACGTCAGCGATGACGTCATCGTCTCTAACCTCCGTCCGGGATTTTCTCCCGAGATTTCTTCTCCGATTCGTTCCCAAATCCGAGCGATCCGTGCGGGATTTGTTGCCGTAGATACGTCCATATAAAACCCCACGTCCCCGCCGTCTTTTCCCCCTCAAACCCTAAGTAAATCGTGCCCCCAGGCCGCCGGAAAAGCTCGCCGGAGTCCGCACCATCCGCCGCCGTAATTCTCCCATCCCCGGCGAGGTAGGCTGCCCTAAGCCCCGAGACCCCACCCATTCTCTTCCCCGTGTCGATGCGCATCTTCTCATTCTCCCCCTTCTTCGTTTTTCGCAGCAGCACGTCGAGGAGGAATCGACCGAAGGTCGTCGGCGAAAACCGCGCCTCCACCGTGCCCTTCCTCCTCTCTCGGCTGCGCAGCTCGACGCCGACCACCCCACGGAGTTCGCCGCGCCGCGCGGAACTCCGGCGTCAACTCCCTGAGCGAAGAGAACCACCGGAGCATCGTGTTCGTCCACGCCCGACCGCAGCGCCGCCGTCGTCGCCATCTCCGGTGAACTCCGCGCCGCCACCTGCCGGTATGCAACGTGAGCCCTTCGATCTCGATCCAACGGCTTAGATTAGATGTCACGGACGAATCGGTACGATTTGAACAGGACCGTCAGATCCAGATCTGACGGCCCAGATCTGTTGACTTATCCACGTCAGCGCCTCGTCAGCGGCCACGTCAGCGCCTCGTCAGCAGCCACGTCAGCGCCAGCGTGTAAATTTATCTATTTTAATTTTAATTGGAAATTTTGCAGATTAGTCCCTGTAATTAAAACATCTATAACTTTTTAACCACTCATCCAAATTTAACAAACTTTATATTTTTGGAAAGCTCTTGACATGTAGATTATTTTAGATCGGCCAAAGTTCAAATTTGACTTAGTATAAAATATTCAAATTTCAAATGGTGAATTTGAGTATATTTGTAATAACTTTTAATCTATAAATCCAAAAATTGCAAATAAATATGTTTTAGAAACTTTAGAATATTTGTAAATTAATGTCACTTCTATAAAATATTTTTGAGTAATTTTTGATTGATTTCATGGTTGTGTGTTTAATTTGAATGATTTGACTAATTTTGAAATAACTTTTAATAGAAATATTATTTTTGATTAAATCCAATTGCAATAGATTTAATTAAATGCTCTCTGTCTATTAACACTAATTATAAAATTTTGTTATAAAAATTTAATCATAGGAAACTTTAATCTTATAATTATTCCTTTTATTATATTTTCCAAAACTAGAAATTAATTAAATTGCATTTCTAAATTCAGGCATATTTACAAAGAAATCACAAAAGTTATTTTTATGTTTCTTGTGATTAAAAATTTCATTTCATTCATAGCATATTGTATTCTCATAGGAAAACCCCTCTTCAATAGTTTTCTCTAAGTTAGGATCATTTCAACTTAGCATATTTGTGAAGTGCTACACACTTAGACACTTAGGATCTTCAACATGGAGCTGGAAGACCAATGAAGGACTTAGCCAAAAACAAGACTTCAGAAGTATCGTCAGGGAGAAGAAACACTTAGATGAAAATCAAGAAGAAGTTCATGAAGGACTTAGAAGAAAACAGACTCTGGAAGCATCCCAAAGATGTCAAGTACTTGGAAGAAAAGTGAGAAGAAGTTCAAGAAGGCCAACCCCCTTTTATTCTCTAAGTCTCTCTCTGTCTTTTCTTCTCCTCTGAGACTTCATGAAGACTAAGTAAATCCAAGACCAGCCTCTAGGATACAAGAACCATCAAGTCTGAAGATTCAGCAAGACTACCAAGAACTCAATCAAAACCTCATTCAGAAGAAAGTTACAAGTCTGGAGATGAAGCTTGAAGGACAACTACATCTTTCTTTCTATCTTTTCCCTCTCTCCTAATCTTGGCTCTTAGACTTAAACAAATTTTGATCATGATGTTATCATCTTGAAGTTGTTGGATCCTAGCAGCATAGTGGGATGAAGCGGCCTGGAAACAAACCTTACATGTCCACGTACATGAGACCTGTTCCACAATTTAAGTGGCTGGCCGGGTGTCTGTCTCTCTCACTATAGTGAATGTCCAATTTACAAAGAGTTGATAATAATTGTTGATCAATCTGAACAAATGACTTAGTATTTTTCTCTAAGTATTTTACACATCAAGACTAAGCCATTAGAGTGCTTATTCAAGATGATATAAAACAAAATATTTTATTCAACTTATGACCTTAGCCCTTAGTCCTTTTGGACCAACCTGATTGCCTTGCATAAACTTAAAAGATTTCCATGGCATGAAAAAGCATTTCTAGCCTTAGGAATATTTTGCACACCATGCATAAACATATTTTCCTTAGAAAGTTTTATAAAACTTATTTATTCATCTAGTATGTGTTTGTGTGCATTGTGGAGTTGTGCTTGCTGTTGATTGTTGTATTGTTGCTTGTCTATACTGTTAGATTGAACGGAGAGTCCCGAGTACCGTTGAAAAGAGTTGTGAACAACGACAACATTCAAAGGAAAGTGGCACACCTCATAAAACTTCCTATTTTTATATGCATTACTTAGTGTATTTTTATATGCATGTGTTGCTATGCTAAACCTGTGTAGAATCCCTTATACCCGTGTCTAGGTTCCTATGCAATACTTGGTAGAATTATTGATGCTATGCAAATGTTGTTTTGTGAAAATCTAAATTCTACTAAGTTAAGAATGAAACACCTGGGTGGTAATTGGTTGTATGGTTTATGTTGAGTGGCTACTCAGGTCCATGTCTATGGTTCCTAGGGTATGTACACTTGTGAATGGCCACCCAGGAACAGAGGAATCTGAAGAACTCCGAGTGACGATTGCTTCCAGTGCAGCCATTGCCATATGGGCTCGAGTCTACAACCAACATGTTTTCGCCTGTGTCAGCATGAAAGTTATAGAGACTCACTGGTATTGTATTTTACGCTGTGTACTTTTCAATGCTAGCTTTATGCTATGCAACTTGTATCAAATATTTTGTAATTCTGGATCATCGATGTAATAGAATTGATGCTTTGTTGTGATATTACATCGTAAACTGTGTGTGCAAATGAATCGATCCAGGGATTTGCACTATACACAGGTATCTGCCTTATTTAAAGTGCAGGTACGTTACAGCAGTACAATGGTGGGAGCCTTTATGATACTTGGCAAAGATACCAGGGACTCATCAGAATGTGTCCTAATCATGGCCAGGAGCAATGGTTGATTCTGTAGACATTCTATAAAGGTCTGACAGAACAAACCAGAGCTTTTGTTGATTCAGCTGTTGGAGGGGGAATCGTGAACAAGACCCTAGATGAAGCTACAAAGCTAATTGAGAGTATGGCTTCTCATAATTTCTCTTGGACCAATGAGAGGACAGTTCATCCAAGTGAACAAAGTGCCTTGGAAGCAAAGCTTGACAGCTTAACCAATCAGATAACTCAGTTGATGTAAGAGAACAATGGTAAAGCCATAGTGCCAGTAAATCAAGTTTCTGTCACTTGTCCTATTTGTGACAATGAAGGGCATCTACCTCAAGATTGTACCATGTTTGCAGTCACTGATAATCAACGGGTAGGAGTGAATTATACTCAAAATCAAGGTCCTTTTTCTCAGAGCTACAACCCTGCCTGGAGGAATCATCCCAACTTATCTTATAAGAATGCAGCTCAGCAGAATTACCCTCAAATAAATCAACATAATTATCAGCAAGCAACTCAACCACAGTATGCTCAGACAACTCAGCAAAATCTCAGACCTCAAGAAAACATGCAATATCAACACACACAACAACAACAGTCACAACAAAGTCAAGCAAATATGCAGAATGCTTCCTCTAGTAATAGCAAGTCTGAAATTAATGAGATGATGAGGCTACAGAAAGAGATGTTCAGTGGTATGCAGGAAACCATGAAGATGCAACAACTCATAGCTGGTATCTCTTACACCCAGGGAAACCTAGCAGAAAACAAATTGCCATCTCAGGCAGAGAAGAATCCAAAGCAATGTGGAGCCATTTCAATCACGGGAAGTATAGATGCAGTTACAAACAGAAGTGGAGTAAACACTGAATCAGTTTTGGGAACACCTCCATCTACCACATATGTAACACCACAAAGAAGGGCCCCTGCTCAGCAAAATCTCAGGCAAGAGGCTATATCAGAGGAGAAGATAGCAGAGCCAGAAAAGACAGAACAACCTGCTATCGAATCTGACAACACGGTAGCAAAACCTGCAACAGTGAAGCCCAGTATTCAGAAAATCCCATTTGCCGAAAGATTAGAGAAAACAAAGGATGAAAAGCCATATGCTAAGTTCCTACAGACTATGAAGGAAGTCCAAATTAGAATACCTATCCTGGATGAAGTGTTGCACATACCCTTGTATGCAAAAAATTTAAAGATCTGATCACAAAGAAGAGAAGCTTGGAAGATCCTGAAATTGTTGCTCTGACAGAGGACTGTAGTGTTGTCATACTTAATTATATGCCCAAGAAACTTGGTGACCCAGGAAGTTTTAGCATCCTTTGTGTTGTAGGCAAGAGAACATTCACCGCATTATGTGATTTAGGTTCATCAGTCAGTGTTGTACCTCTAGCTGTCAGTCAAATATTCTAGCTAGGAGTACTAAAACCTACATCAATGACTCTGCAGTTAGCTGAAAGAACACTAAGGAAACCAGCTGGTATTCTAGAAGATGTCCCAGTACAAGTTGGAAATTTTGCTTATCCAGTCGATTTTGTGGTGTTGGAAATGGAACACAACTCTGAATCCATGATTCTAAGAAGACCATTCTTGGCAACGGCTGGAGCAACAATTGATGTAAAAGGTGGAACCTTGAAGTTCCAATTTGGCTCTGAACAGGCTGAGTTCAGCATGAAGCATGTTTCTCACTTGCCAAATATACTTGAACAATGACAGTCCATTGAGGTGATAGACCAAAGTATGCTGGAAACACAACGTGAAACACCATCAGAAGAAGTTGAAGCACAAGTTTTTGTGACAACAAATAGTTTAAATAACTAGGAGCCATGTGGAATATCCCTGAGTGATAAAGATGCAGATGCAATCCAAAGTGAGAATCATAAATCAGCCTACAATTCAATAGTGGAGTTGAAAGAGCTACCATCTCATCTTAAGTACATCTTCTTGGAGAAGGAAACGATACATCCAGTTATGGTCAGTTCAACCCTGGATAGTAAGCAGGAAGAGAGCTTGTTGACAGTCCTAAGGTTGTACAAGTGATTGGATATTCCATTGACGATATAAGAGGAATAAATGAAAAGGTTTGCTCTCATAGGATACACTTAGAAGAAGGCAGTAAACCAACAAGAGAAGGATAGAGAAGACTGAACCCTTCAATGCAAGAAGCGGTTAAAAAGGAAATTCTGAAACTGGTTAAGGCAGAAATGATTTACCCCATCTCTGAAAGTGAGTGGGTAAGTCCTATACACATTGTGCCTAAGAAAGGAGGCTACACAATGGTAGAAAATGAGGAAGGAAGATTGATGATCACTAGACCCGTCATTGGGTGGAGAGTGGTCAATGACTTCTGAAAACTGAACAAGGCAACTAGAAAAGATAACTTCCTTTGCCATTTATAGATCAAATGTAAGAAAGGCTGGCTGGACACAAATTCTATTGCTACCACTAGTGGAAAAAGGACTTTACGTCCAGACTATCAGTCTTGGTTATATTTGCGGCCGGTACAAATAAGCATCAGTACCGGTCGGAACGGTCAGAGTGGAGGTGGGCATCAGTACCGGTCTGTAAGAGACCTTTAGTACCGGGCTGTAATACGGCCCGATACTAAAGCTCTGTGGGATGGCAACGGCCGTGCGGGGCTGGGCGGGTGGAGCTTTAGTACCGGTTCGTGTTACAGACCGGTATTAAAGCCCCCAACCGTTCGACTCCCGCCTTGATTTTAGACGCGACTGGGTAGTTGGTCTCTCTTCTTCCTCTCTTCTTTTCATTTCGGCCGGCGGCTCTCTCTGATATCCTCTCTCTTCTCCGGCGACTCTCTCCCTCTCTATTTCAATCCCTCCGGCCACCATGATTCCGGTGCCACCAATCACGGGATGCGGACCGGTGGTTGCACATACGACCAAGCTTAATGTCGTTTATACGAACGATAGCGCAATGGTGGGTGGTTATCTCTCCGATTTCAATTAGTGGCTTCGTGAAGCTCGGGAGCAAGACAAGTTCGTCGGTCTTAATCTCGAGTACACGGCCAATAAAGAGGAGGTTGCGGTCATCCAAATTTGTTTCAAGAAGTATGTCTTGGTCTTCCAACGGGCAAGGTAAAAATCATCCAAATGTTGGGGGATTATTTTCTTTAATTTGTTGATTAATTAATATGGATAGGAATTGCATAGGATAGCAATTTCTCTTTGTTTGTGTACATATTGGCCAAAATGAAAATTATAGATATTGGCCCAAATGAAATGTTGCAATGTGTATTAATTGGCTGAAATTAAATATATATCTTGGCATGAATATTTGGCCGAAATGAGGAAAATCTTATATAGTTCCTGCCTATATTGTTGTTATTATACATTGGCCGAAATGTACATATATATTGTGTATGTTGGATTGCATTGCATGCATATATTGTTCCATTGCATTGCATATTTGCATGCATATATATTGTTGCATTGCATTTGGACGAAATGAGGAAAATCTTATAGTTCCTGCCTATATATTGTTGTTATTATACATTGGCCGAAAATGAATGTTATATATTGTAGGGATATATATATATATTGTTGTTACATTACAGAAAACTATAAGTGTCAATGTTGGCCGAAAATTGCATTGCATATGAAACTAAGCTAATGCCGAAAATAAATGTTGGCATTGCATGCATATATATTGTTATTATATATAACAACTAAGTGCCAATTTTGTTGCATATATATACTTGATCTCTCAAATTATATATTGGCCGAAAATGAAAGTTGCATTGCATTGTTGCTATCTCATTCATATAAAGGATCTCAAAGTAATATATATTGTTATATATCATTGCAAATGAACTACTTGATCTCAAATTACATGTTGGCAATATATTTTTAACATGTGTTCCATTTGTTGTTTGCAGAAGTGACAAGCAATGTCAACCACTCATGGATTTTCTTTGCAGCGGCATTCATTTTTCTAGGGTTGATATAACGAATGACAAGATCAAGATGAAACGTACTTGGGAACTTGAGATACCATCTGCCTGCCACATTGATATCCAGGCTATCTTTAGGCTTGAGCATCTCAAGACAGGAATGGCTGCTATGGACAACGTCACCTTTGGGAGAAGTACCCACTTGACGGTTGCAACAGTGAGTATGCAACAATAGATGTGTATGTTGCATACGAGGTGTACCGCAAGATTAGAATCATCAACTATGGACAACGTCACCTTGTACCCACTTGACGGTTGCAACATTGAGTATGCAACAATAGATGTGCGGCGCCAGAAGCCTTCTGATTCGGATGACGATATGTACTAGTGTTTGTAGTGTCTTTAGGGTCTCCTCATGCGTGGAAGACAGTAGCTAGTGTTAGTGCAAACAATTTATCTCTAATATTTTTTAGTAGTGTTATTAATTGTTAGATGTGATAGTAGAGTTATTGTTGCAAACAATTTATCACTAATATTATGTTGTACTGTTATTGTTGAATGTAAGTAGTGTTTATTGTTGCAAACAATTTATCTCTAATATTTTGTTGCTAGTACTGTTATTGTTGGATGTGAGTAGTGTTATAGTTGCAAATTTTACAAATTTTGTCATAAATACGATTTATCATATGATAGACCTTTTTGTGAAGACTTATTTTGCAAATTTTGTCAAAAATAAAGTTTATCATTTTTCGTAGCAACTAGTACACATATAAGGTCCCCATGCCAAAGGATTTCTTTTTTTGACGTGTTTATCACATTATTTCATTTTTTCGTACAAAAATTCAAAATGGTCGTGATGACAATTCACCAGAAGATGTAATGTTTTATAGAACTATCAATGTTTTTGTGATATAACCACTAGTTGTGTATCTTAAAATGATTTTTCCAAAAAATTTAGACAAAGCTATCAAACAGTTGTAGCTCAAATTTGAATTACTTTCGAAAAATAGACATAAACTCATTTAACTAGGGGAAATTAGGTAGAAATCAAGGAAAAACCTAATACATGGGCATTATCCATCATATGTGTACTAGTTTTCATGAAAATTAAATGGGTGCCATTTTGCATCATATTTTTGGTACTTTGTTCACAAAATAAGTCAGTTCTTGCACTTAAAAAATAGAAAATGATATTTATAAAAATAATTTCAAGATTTCCTTTGACATGGTTATTTTTTATACTAATTTTCAGCTATTTGTGGAATATGAGATCTTTATCACAAACTATGACTTGAAAATGACCATAACTTGATCATTTGCCTTGAAACTTCTAGATGTCTATACATGATAGACCTTTTTGTGAAGACTTTTTTTGCATATTTTATCAAAAATAAAGTTTATCATTTTTCATAACAACTAGTACACATATAAGGTCCCCATGCCAAAGGATTTCTTTTTTGAAGTGTTTATCACATGATCTTTCCTTAAAATGATTTGTTTGAAGTGTTTATCACATTATTTCATAGCAACTACGTAGTACACATATAAAGTCCCCATACTAGTTGTGTACCTTAAAATGATTTTTCCTAAGAAAGAATTCTTTCTTTGAAGTGTTTATCACATAATTTCATTTATTAAATGTTTATTATTATTTAATCATTTTTAAAATAAAGTAATATTTCTTTTATCATTATTTATTTCAATATTATTACTACATAATATAACCATAAGTTGTGTAATTTTGACGTTTCTCAAATAGATTAAGTGTGTAGATAGTAAGTGTGTGTAGGAAAGGAGAAAATTAACTAGATTAAATAGTGGATAGTTAAGTGAGAAATTTCGAAATTCTAAAAATATTTTTTTCTGAATGTTTCGAAAAGAAAATAATTATTTTGAAAAAACTTTAGTACCGGTAGGTAACACGGACCGGTACTAAAGGTCTCCAGTCGAAAACTCACTCCGCGCCCCACGTGGAGGCCCTTTTGTACCGGTCGCAACACGCCCGGTACTGATGCTTGAGGGCAACAGTCCCGCTTGGGCAGTACCGGTTGCAAAACCGGTACTGATGCCCCTCCCCGACTGGTATTGCTGGTCCTTTTTCCACTATTGTACCTTGATGGATATTCAGGATTTCTTCAAATACCTATCCATCTAGACGATCAAGACAAGACTACATTCACATGTCCATATGGAACATTTGCTTATAAAAGATTACCATTTGTGTTATGCAATGCTCCTGGTACCTTTTAGAGATGTATGATGTCCATATTCTCTGAGCACATTGAAAACATAATGGAGGTATTCATGGATGACTTTATAGTTTATGGGAAGGACTTCAACACTTGCTTGGAAAACCTGACAACAGTGTTGCACAGATGCTCTGAACAAAATTTGATTCTAAACTGGGAGAAGTGCCATTTCTTAGTAACTGAAGGCATTGTGCTAGGTCATTATGTATCTGCCAGAGGAATATAAGAGGATAAAGCAAAGGTTGATGTAATTGCTAAGTTACGACCCCCCTGAAAATGTGAAAGGAATACAGAGTTTCCTAGGACATGCTGGTTTTTACAGAAGATTGATCAAAGATTTCTCCCACATTGCAAAGCCTCTCACACACCTACTGAATCACAATGTACTATTTGCTTTTGATGAAGCATGTATGCAAGCCTTCAAAATACAGAAAGAAGCTCTGATTACAGCCCCAATAGTGCAGCCACCTGATTAGACAGTGCCTTTTGAGCTGATGTGTGATGCAAGTGATTTTGCAGTAGGATCAGTACTTGGTCAGAGAATAGGAAAAATTGTCCATGCGATATACTATGCAAGCAAAACACTAGATGATGCTCAGGTTAATTACACAACCTCTGAGAAGGAATTACTAGCAGTAGTGTTTGCATTTGACAAGTTCAGACCTTATCTTGTTGGACACAAGTGCGTTATCTACACAGATCATGAAGCAATAAGATACTTGGTAAGTAAGAAAGATGCAAAGCCAAGGCTCATCAGATGGATACTCGTGCTGCAAGAATTTAATATTGAAATAAAAGACAAAAAAGGATCTGAGAACTCAGTGGCAGATCACTTTTCAAGAATCATCTACACTGAAGGTAGAGAGACACAAGACAGAATGCCTGGTGAGCAGTTGATGGCAGTCAATGCCAATTCTCCTTGGTATGCAGATATTGTGAACTATCTGGTGTATGGAATCATACCAACTGACATATCTTACCAGCAGAAGAAGAAGTTCATGCATGATGTCAAGACCTATTACTGGGATGAACCATTCCTGTATAAGCATTGTGCAGATGGAATTATGAGAAGATGTGTGCCAGCTGAAGAAATTAGTGATGTTATGTACCAATGCCATGCAGGTATGTATGGAGGCCATGCTGGAGTAATGAAGACCCAGGCAAAAAATTTGCACGCTGGATTCTATTGGCCTAATATTTTCAGAGATGTGCATGATTACATCCAAATGTGTGATCCTTGTCAGAGATCTGGAAAAAAATCAAGAAGGAATGAAATGCCTCAGAAAAGAATCTTGAGGTTGAACTATTTGATATATGGGGGGTAGATTTTCTTGGTCCTTTACCATCATCGAATGGATACAAGCATATACTTGTTGAAGTGGACTATGTGTCTAAATGGGTAGAAGCAATACCCACTGTTAATGTTGATTCCAAGGCGGTATGCAAATTCTTCAGAACAGTCTTATTCCCAAGATTTGGTGTGCCAAGAGTAGTAATAAGTGATGGTGGAGCTAATTTCAACAATTCTTAGTTTGAGAAGCTCTTGAACAAGTATGGTGTGAGGAATCATAGAGTAACTACACCTTATCACCCTCAAGCAAATTGACAGTGGGCAATAAGGAAGTTTAGCATGGATTTAGGCAAAGCTGGAACTGCAAGAAAGCTACATATGTGTGAGCTAGAAGAACTGAGAAATGATGCTTATGAAAGCTCAAAGATTTACAAGGACAAGACTAAGAAATGGCATGACAAGCACATTCTTAGAAAAGAACTCAGAGTTGGACGGACAGTGTTGGTATATGACTCCAAGCAGCATATTTTCTCTGGGAAATTCAAGTCCAGATGGTTTGGCCCTTTTGTTATCAAGAAAGACCTTGGACATGGTGCTTTTGAAGTACAGAGTGCTACTGAAGGTACTTTCAAAGTGAATGGTCAGAGATTGAAGCATTACAGAACTAAAGAGCATTTGAATACTGAAGCAAGTGAAGAAACTAATGATGAAGAAGTTGAGGATGACATCAATACATCCTTTTCAGCTAAGGAATGATGTCTACGCACGCTTCTATTCTCGTAGACAGTGTTGGGCCTCCAAGAACAGAGGTTTGTAGAACAACTGAAAGTTTCCCTTAAGTGAATCACCCAAGGTATATCAAACTCAGGGAGGTATAGGTCAAAGATAACCCTCTCAAACAACCCTGCAATTAAGATACGAGAAGTCTCTTGTATCCCCAACACACCCAATACATTTGTCAGATATATAGGTGCACTAGTTATGTGAATAGATAGTGAAATACAAGTAATATGGATGATTACAAGGAGTAATTGCAGTCTGTAATAAAAATGACAGCAAGCAAACATGTAGCAGAACTTGTTCGAAACGGTGTTTTAATGCTTAGAAACAAGGCCTAGGGATCCTACTTTCACCGGTGGACATTCTCAATAATGACATCAAAGTTAAATAAATAAACACTACTCTCAAACACTCTCATGTTGGATAACAAACACCATTCATTGTGTAGGGATACAAGAGCACCCTCAAAGTCAGAGTAAACGAACACCATTCATTGTGTAGGAGTCAGCACCGGCGATGGATATGGCGGTCAAGTCGATGGAGATGGCTCCGGGGGAAATTCCCTGCCCCGGCAGGGTGCGGGTACAGGGACTTCTGTCCCCCGAATCTTGTCTTTGATGGCGGCGGCGCTCGGGACCCGTGGAGGAATATATGAACATCAACCGTGCATTCTTAGGTCAGGAGGTATTTATGGGCGAAAGGGCGATGTTGGTGGGCGCCCGAGAGGCCCACACCACCTTTTGGCGACGCCAGGAAGGGAGCCGCGCCACGGGGTGGTGAGGCCGCCTCGTGGCCCCTCTCTGTCTCGTCTTCGGTGTTCTGGAACGTTCATTTTCCAAAAATAATTCCGAGATCTTTTATTTCCAATTCCGAGAATATTTCCTGAAGTACTTTTCTGAAACCAAAAATAGCAGAAAACAGAGAACTAGCACTGTGGCATCTTGTTAATAGGTTAGTCCCAGAAAATGCATAAAAGTATATAAAATGCATATAAAACATGTAATAACATGGTATAATATAGCATGTTACATAAGAAATTATAGATACGTTGGAGACGTATGAACATCCCCAAGCTTAGTTCTACTCGTCCCGAGTAGGCAAGGACGAAAAAAAGAATAATTTCTGAAGTGACATGCTTAAACACAATCTCGATCACGTAATAATGTAAGGCATTTAAATCAAGATCAAATGAATAAGGGTTGTAGTTTATATTGATATCAAATGAGTAATAAATAATAAAGTAGGTAAAGCAAGCAAAGCTTTCAATGATATAGTACTAGATAGCAATCAACCGTGCAAAGTAGATATTAAAGATGATTTAAGCTTCAAGCACAAAAATATAATCATCTAATGCTTCCAACAAACATGACAACTTAATGAAAGGATCAAGTCAAGCAATATCAATATGCACGTAAAAGATCAATACTTTATTTGTTCAAAAGAAACAAGCAAGGGTTCAACGTTGGTTCCTGGCACCATAATGTTATGGCTAAGAGAATGTTAACGGAGGTTTGAAAGGTCAACGGAAGAAAGGCTCACAAAGCTGCAAGTGATCACTAGACAAGAGAAAGTCCTATAATCTAAGCTATGCAACGGATGCACATGGAGCTATAAGTATATGAAAGATCTCCAATGAAACTAGTGTGGGTGCATCCAACTTGCTTGCTCACGAAGACCTAGAGCACTTTTGAGGAGGCTCATCATTGGAATATACAAGCCAAGTTGAAAGAGCATTTTCTGTCTCCTGAGTTTTGGATAGGAATGACAACACGAAAAGGATGTTTAACGGTGTGCCTGAGTATTTCAGATACTACATAACCTTGAAGAACAAAAAGGATGAAGATCATCAGGGTTGAATGAGAGAACTGGCTGGCAGTTTTTCCTGTTTTGACAGGCCGGAAGTTCCGGTGCTGTGACCAGAAGTTCCGGCCGAAGGGCCGGAAGTTCCGGGCCTGCACTGGACATTTCCATCTGGCCAGAAAACGGCTAAGTTGTCGTGGTATCGGCATAATTGATAGGAGACGGGGGTCCTCTAGCCTACGTATGGATTGTGGGGAAGAAGGTTGGTGTCGTCGAGGATGGGATTGAACACGGCAAGTTTACCCAGCTTCGGATCCCACAGCGGTGGCGAGATCCTACGTGCTGCTATAATTCACTATGAGGCAATAGCCGTGAACATGTTACAATGTGTATGATGCGTATTGAAGCATCTGCCCTAAAGGCTCCCTGGTGGCCGGTTTATATAGGCGGCCAGACCCCAGGGTACAAGGCAAGTACTTGTCCGGCAAGTAAACAGAGTCCTAGACCTAGCCGGCTTAGTTGCCGCCTTCCGTCTTGGGCTTGGTGGCTTGATGGGCTTCGGCCTTCCGCCTTCCTTGGACCGTCCGCCTACTTCCTTGTACGTCAGCTATCTGGGCCGCCCGGCAGGCTTCAGCCTTACCACCCTTGGGCCACCCTGGACTAGCCGGATTGGTCCATGTTGGTTATACCCCTAGTTGATATATCCCCAACATTAGCCCCCAGAAAGGTTGAAGTTCTCCAGGCGCCGACTTCTTCTTGATTCTTCATCTGCCAATGTTGGTGGCTGCAGGATTTGAACCATTCTGAAAATCAACGAGGCATGCGCGTCTTGATATTGACACGCGTCCGCATTTATCCAACATGGGAAAAGACGGCTACTCTGCAATTTCGCCGAGCATTCTTCTTGACGGATTCCACTTAGCCGGCTCACGACAGTTTGAAAACGGCCTAGGCGGGAATCTCGCCATGATCACAAATCGCGGGAAAAGAGGAGGCGTGGGGATCGTGCGATCATGCGTTGCAGCGGATGCTGGACACGTGTCCGACTAAAAGCGCCATTGCACAGGGAGCAACGCCTGGCCCTATAAATAGGGAACGGAACGGTCCATTTTCGCCGCCCTGCCTTTCCTCTCTGTGCCCTCTTGCCCTTCCACTTCTCCGCTTCTTGCTTCCGAGCGAACTCCGGCGAGCACATCTCCTCCGACGACCTCAGCGCGCGGCGATGTCCACCGGCCAAGACCTTCCTTTCACGGCGTCCAGCGGTCCGGCGACCGAAACCGCGCCCACGACAGCGATGGGCGGCGCGGTATCTCGTCCCGCGACGGCGGCGGTGGGCAATGTCGCCACCGTCGCCCCTCGGATTCCTACCGCGCGCGCGTCGGCGGCGGTCTCCTCGGCTCCTCCATCGTCCACCGCGGCGACGACGGCGAGAGGCGCTCCCGTCGACGAGGAAGAGGAAGCGGCGGACCTCGGGTCCCGCTACTGGCTTCCCTCCATAGTCGACGAAGACGCCCTTCGGGATTTGGAGGCCGTCGGCTATCTCCCCACTCGGGAAGACTGCCAATGGAGGGCCGCCTTCGGAGACGTCATCCCGGTTCCGAGAGCCGGGGAGCGGGTAATCCTCACCTCCCACTTAGTTAGGGGAATGGCGCTGCCGCCTTCCGCCTTCTTTAGCGAGGTTTTAGATCACTATGGGCTCCAGCCCCACAACATAGCACCCAATAGCATCTTAGTCTTAGCCGGTTTCACAGCTCTGTTCGAAGGCGACCTAGGTATTAGGCCTAGTCTAGACTTCTTCAGATACTGTTTCCGTTGCCGGCGACAGACTGTGCCGGACGGCGGGCTGGCAACCTGCGGCAGTGTCACTTTCAACTGCCGCCAAGGCCGCCAATGGTATCCTAAGATACCATACCTTGAATCCGTCAAGGGCTGGACCTCCACATTCTTTTACTGCCAAGACATGGCGGCTCCGGGCCGCCAATTTGGCATCCCGGAAATCGTCAACGCGCCGCCTATACCCAGGCCATGCTGGGACGAGGCGGTGCCCAAGCTGACGGAGGAACTCCGCCTTTACCAAATGCGGATTGAATTCCTCACACGGACGATGGCTCCCCCTCTGCTGGATGGGGTCGACACCGTCATCTGCTGGCTCGGCCGGCAGATCCTCCCCCTGCGGTACAGCCCGCACAAAATGTGTCAGTATTCGCCTACTGCCACGGCCTCTCTCCGCGTAAGCGAAGAGAGGTTGCCGGTTGCCGACCTGGCGTTCCGGCTCCGCAGCCTCGTCAAGGCGGGGCTGGTGAAGGCGATGGAGGGCGTGCCCATGCACACCCACGACAACCCTCCCCTTGAGGTAGATATCTTGTTCCTTGCCCCTTTTTGACTTTGCCGGCTAATCATGAGTTCCATTAACACTTGTCTTCTTTTTTAGCTCTCCGACTTGGGGGAGGATGACCTGGCTCCCGACTTCTACGAGTCGGAAGCCGGGAAGACGAAGAAGCGCAAGGCATCCGGCGCCGCTTCCTCTACGGTGATTGCCGAGAGGAAGAAACGGATCGCATCGGCTACCGAGCCGGTTCTCGTCAACCTTGACGAGAACGTGGGGATTAACATCCCCCGAAGGTACTCAATTCTGCCTTTAATAGACGACAAACTTCTTCAATACTGGCACCCAATTAACTGTGCTTGCTTTATATTGACAGCGAAAGGGTCGCTACTTCCCGGCTGGCGACCAGGCTTCTTAGCAAGGGTAAGCGGCCTCAAGGCAGCTCGCCTGCTACTCTGCCGCCAACTCCCCAGCCCCGGGCCGGCAACTTTATGGGCGCCGCTCGTCGCCAGCCCCCGGCTCCGGCTTCTGGCGTGCCGCCAAGGATCTCCTCCGCTGACCGCGCTCCCACGACTCCCCTCCTTTTGGCTGAGGCTACGGCCGATGAAGCCGCTCAATCGCGCGCCGACAAGGAAGGGTTGCTGGAGGCGGCTGCCGGCGGGTCCCAGAGGGCAGCCCCGACTGCAGGAGGCGGCAAGGTTAGGGACCCTTGGTCCACCTTCACGAAGGCCAAGGAGTCAGCCTTGGCCTTTGCCAACTTCACCTCCCAGGCCTTCGCCGACTTGGAGGGCGACCTGTCTGTAAGTTTTTACAACTCCGGCATATACATAGTCTTTCCCCCTAGCACTTAGATGGCAGGTCAAAGAATTTTGACTGCCGTCTTAGTGGTTATTCGACTATATGTTTTATGCCTTTGCTTTTTCCTGCAGGGCCTTGTGTCCGCCAACGTTGAGCTTGTCTCCTCCCGAGTCGAGATAAACCAGCGGTGCCGCGAACTGACGAAGGACTACGAGGCCAAGGACCTGCGGATTGCCGAGTTGGAGGCGGCCCGCCAAAAAGATGAAGGTAGGGTTTATCCTTGTTGCCTTCAGCTATATTTTCGACTTATGTTGCCGTCAATCATTTAGTTAGCGACTCCATATTTGTAGAACTGCTAGACCATGCCCAGGATATACTGAAGGCGTCCACTGATATGCAAGCTCTTATGAATGAAGCTTCCGATTTGGCAGCCGCCAACTTGGTGATGAAGGAGGATCACCGGAAGGAGATGGAGGCTCAGCAGCTCAAATTTGCGCAGGAATCTAGCCAGGTCACTGGTGAGCTGGAAAGCCTGCGCAAGAAGTTGGCGGAGGCGGAGAAGACGGCTGCCGAGGAAATCTCCAAGCAGACTTCTCGCGCCCAAACTGCTGAGGATGCGTTGGCGGCTCATATGGTTGAGTTGTCCGCTTTCCATAACTCGGTCCTTGGTAATTTTTCACTCCTTACTTTGATTTTGCCATTTTGCTTAGCCTTAGCCAAACTGATGGTTTTGTTTTTGATGCAGTTCCCGCCGGCTTGGGCGACGACAAGGTTGCCAGCCCCCGCCTGGATCGCCTTGCGCGTCTATGCGAGCTGATCACCGAGACTTTGGCGGCGTCCACGCGGTTTGCCGCCAAGTTCTTCATCTCCTCTGGCAGCCAGGAACCGACCGAATTCAGCGACGTGCCTGCTATGTTGGATCAGGCTACCAAACTGCACAAGAGCTCGCTGAAGTCGGCGGCGCGGGGTGGTGCCAAGACTGCACTTGGGCTATTCATGGCGCACTACCCCGAGGCGGAGATAGAAGCCGTCACCGAAGGCATGCCGTCTACATATGAAGACGGAAGCGAGGTTGAGCCGGCCGCTGTTCTGGATAGCGTTGCCGGCTACGCCACGCGTGTTGCCGATATGCTGGACACTTCAATCTTCTACCGGCGCCATCCTGTGCCTGCCGGAGGGGAAGCTGGAGCTGCCGGCACGGCCGAGGCGGAGGGGAGTGACAGTTCCGGGGCTTAATTTGTCAGCCCCAAGCCTGATGTAGACGCTTCCCCGAGCCATAGCTTTCTTTCCTTGCCTCCTTCTAGCTTGATTTGTCAGCCCCTGAAAACAATGCAACTTTGACTTGTAATATTTGTATATACTTTTGCTGTTGTTCTACTAGGCGGAAACTAGCTGACAAGTTTTATTTTGCCTTGTTTATATGGCCCGCCTTAATTTTACCCTGACCTATATGTTTGACTTTTTGTATGTTGACGAATCTCAGCCGGTAACTTTAGCTGAAACAACCAGGGCTAAACCATGCGTTTAGGATCAGAGACCAAAGCCAACATGTTGGTGTCAAAGACATACTGCTAGGCGAACCACATATAAGTAATCAGAGGTAAAGGAATTAGGCGGCGCAAAAAGTTTATTTTTGATTTGGGTTGGCTCGAAAGCTGCAAGTATCTACCAGTTTGAACCTTTGCACGGAGCTAGAAAAATAGGTAACTTAGATACATAGGGGAAATATGATTGCAAGAAAAGACAAAAGATGGCATTCTTCTCAACACAGATGAGGAACCATAGACTTTTATTTCATAATCATATTTAACTTATTACAATTATAAATTGCTAAGTGTAGAAAGGACGTAGCTGCTCAATATTCCAAGGCCGTCTTGTTTGTTCGAACGGATCGTCAATGCCTCTCTTGCGCTTGGTTCACCTTTTTCCTGCCGCCTTCTTGCGCCTCTTCTTTTCGCCTTCGCCGCGGATGTCGGCCAGGTAGTAGGAACCATTGAGCAGCGCCTTTGTGACTATAAACGGTCCTTGCCATGGCGGGGATAACTTGTGCAAGCCTTTTCTG
The DNA here is from genome assembly GCA_026929855.1 of Poa annua. Lineage (NCBI taxonomy): Eukaryota > Viridiplantae > Streptophyta > Magnoliopsida > Poales > Poaceae > Poa > Poa annua. The sequence goes on along the minus strand of CM049427.1, from coordinate 159,365,925 downwards.
TATTGAATTAGGCGGAGAACCAGGTCACCTGTTCTGAAGCTTCGCTTCCGCACTCTCCGGCTATGATAGCGGCGAAGTTGTTGCTGCTACAAGGCGGAGCGATGTAGAGCGACGTCTCTTTCTTCGTCTAGCAGGTCTAGGCTATCATGTCTTGCACCTTCTACGTCTTTCTCGATGTAGGCTTGAACTCTTGGGGAATCGTATTTCATGTCGGTAGGTAGCACCGCCTCAGCGCCATATACTAACAAGAAAGGAGTGTAGCCGGTAGACCTGTTTGGCGTTGTGCGCAAACTCCATAGTACCGACTGTAACTCATATGCCCAAGCGCCGGCTGCCCTGTGTAATGGAGCTTCGAGACGAGGCTTAAGTCCTGATAAGACTAGGTCGTTTGTACGCTCTACTTGTCCATTGGATTGAGGGTGTGACACGGATGCCAAATCAAGCCGGATACCCAGATCGCTGCAGTATTCTTCTATGTCGCCTTGAGATAGGTTGCTGCCATTACCAGTGATAATGCTGTGTGGAACTCCAAACCGAGAGATAATTCCCCAGAGGAAATTGGTGGCTATTCGTGCGTCAAGTTTGCTGATCGGTTTAGCCTCGACCCATTTGGTGAACTTGTCGACAACAACCAATAGGTGGGTATACCCACCACGCGCCTTCTTGAAGGGACCCACCATGTCTAAGCCCCAGACCGCGAACGGCCAGGTGATTGGAATCGTCCTTAGTTCTTGTGCCGGCAAGTGAGGTTGACGAGCGTACAACTGGCAGCCTTTGCATGTCTTTACGATGTTCTCGACGTCTTCTTTGGCGGTAAGCCAGTAGAAACCTTGGCGGAAAGCTTTGGATACAATGGACCTGGCGGAAGCATGATGCCCGCAGGTGCCAATATGTATGTCCCTCAGAATTTCACGGCCTTCTTCCGGCTGTATGCACCGCTGATAGATGCCGCACGTGCTTCGCTTATATAGCTCGCCTTTTATTATCGTGAATGCCTTGGATCGCCTTATGATCTGCCTTTTTAGCACCTCATCGTCCTCCGGCAACTTTCTGTCGGTTAGAAAATCGAGATATGGGACTGTCCAATCCGGCTGTGTCAAGTAGACAGCGAGACTTGCCGCTTCTACCGGTTCTTCTGCATCGGGGTCCATCAAATCGGCGCCTTAAATGGATGGCTTGTGCAAATGTTCCAGGAAAATATCTTTTGGTACCTTTTTGCGTTCCGATCCTAGTCTTGCAAGTGTGTCTGCCGCCTCGTTCTCAGCTCTTGGAACATGCCGGACTTCGTAGCCCGCGAAGATTTTTGCGAATTCGTCAACTTTGGCTCTGTAAGCCGCCATTGTTGCGCTTTTCGCATCACATGTTCCGCTTACTTGCTGCGCGACCAAATCTGAGTCACCATAACATAGGATTCTTTTGACGCCTAGGTCGTTTGCCACGTGTAACCCATGAAGCAAAGCTTCGTACTCGGCAACGTTGTTGGTTGCTGTGAAGTGGATTTGCAACAGGTAGCTAAGCTTGTCACCTTTAGGCGTGCGTAGAACGACTCCAGCCCCCGAGCCTTTGAGCATCTTTGATCCGTCAAAGTGCATGACCCAGTATTCTGATTCGGGGAGTGTCGTTTCCTCCATGGCTTCTGTCCAGTCGGCGACAAAATCTGCAAGCGCTTGAGACTTAATGGCGGTCCGTGGCTTATAGACTATATCAAAGGCGGCAAGTTCGATGCCCCATTCGGCAACTCGACCTGTTGCCTCTGCATTGTTGATTATGTCTCCCAACGGTGCCTTGCTGACTACTGTCACTGTGTGTTCCTGGAAGTAATGCCTAAGCTTTCTGGCGGCAAAGAATACACCATAAGCCAGCTTTTGGTAATGCGGGTACCTCTGCTTGGAGGCGGAGAATACTTCACTGATGAAGTAGACCGGTCGTTGCTCACACGTCGCGGCTTCGTTCTCCTTTCTTTCCACAGCCAAGACAACGCTGACAACAGCTCCCGTTGCCGCGATGTACAGCAGCATTGGTTCCTGTGATCGAGGTGCTGCCAATATCGGAGCGGATATGAGGGCCTCCTTAAGTTGTTGTAAGGCGGCGTCTGCCTCTGCTGTCCACTCAAAGTTGTCGGATTTCTTCAATAGCCGGTAGAGAGGCATTGCCTTTTCCCCTAGGCGGCTTATGAAACGACTGACGGCTGCCGCCGATCCGGCTAGACGTTGGACGTCCTTTAGACAAGTAGGTCTGGATATGTTTTGGATGGCCTTGATCTTCTCCGGATTAATCTCGATCCCTCGTTCTGAAACGATAAACCCGAGCAGTTTGCCGGCTGGAACGCCGAAAACGCACTTGGCGGGATTGAGTTTCATCTGATACCTCCGGAGATTCTAAAACGTTTCTTCCAAATCCTCTAGGAGATCTGCCTTCTTTTTTGACATCACCGCGATGTCGTCTACGTAGACGTGAACATTGCGGCCGATTTGTTCGTGCAGGCAATTTTGCATACAGCGCTGGCATGTTGCCCCTGCATTCTTCAGGCCAAAAGGCATCGTAATGTAGCAGAAAGTCCCGTATGGAGTGGTGAAAGATGTTTTCAGCTGATCTGACTCTCTCATCTTGATTTGGTGGTATCCTGAGTAGGCGTCCAAAAAACAAAGCAGCTCGGAGCCTGCTGTGGAGTCTACGACTTGGTCAATTCTAGGCAGCGCAAAGGGATCCTTTGGGCAGCACTTGTTAACACCGGTATAGTCAATACACATCCTCAGCTCTTTATTCTTCTTTGGAACAAGTACAGGATTTGCCACCCAATCAGTGTGTACAACTTCCTTTATGAAATTGGCGGCCTTCAGCCTATTTATCTCCTTTCCTATAGCCTCGCGTCTCTCATCACCAAAGCGTCTTGTTGCTTGCTTCACCGGATTGGATCCTTTTATGACGTTGAGTGAGTGCTCGGCGAGTTCCCTCGGTACACCAGGCATGTCGGAAGGCGACCATGCAAAGATGTCACGATTCTCACGGAGGAACTCGACGAGCGCGCCTTCCTATTTGCTGTCAAGGTTGGAGCCGATGACAACTTGTTTAGACTTGTCACCTGGGATGAGGTCCGCCTTTTTGGTGTCTTCTGAAGCTTCGAAGGTCTTCTTGACATCAATCTTTGGCTTTGGCATGGAGTTGTCTGAATCCGCCCCGAGCAGCGCGAGTTCTGCCTTGTGGATGACGGCTTCTGCGAAGGCAGCCATGCCACGCTCGCACTCCTTGGCTTTCTTGAAGTTGCCGGAAATCGTGATGGTTCCGTTCTCCCCCGGCATTTTAAGCTTGTTGTATATGTAGCACGGCCTTGCCATGAACTTGGCGAAAGCCGGTCGTCCGAAGATTGCATGATAGGCGCTTTTGAAGGGGACAACTTCGAACCGGAGGAACTCTGAGCGGTGGTTCTCTTTTGGTCCGAAAGTTACCTTCAGACTAATGCTCCCCATTGACTTTGCTTGCCTGCCGGGCACTATGCCGTGAAAAGTGTGGTTGTTGTGGTCCAGCTGACCCTCTGATAGGTTCATGCGGCTTAGTGTGTCATAGTACAGGATGTTGAGGCTGCTGCCGCCATCCATGAGTACTTTTGTGAGTCTGAAGTTGTCGACAATGGGGTCGACGACAAGGGCGTACTTGCCTGGGTGAGGAACGTGACCAGGGTGGTCGGACCGGTCCCAAGTGATCGTTGCTTCCGACCAGTTCAAATACTGAGGGACGTCCGGCATTGTCGCGTTGAGTTCGCGCATTTCCGCCTTATCCGCCTTAGCCGAAGGCGTGCCGACAAAGCACACGAGAGATTCTTTGACCTTCGGATATGGTTTCTTTTTCTTGGCGGCCGCGTCATCCTCGCTTGAGATAGACATATCGTCGTCATCCTCATCCTCCTTGTTGTCTTTCTTGTCGTTCTTCTTTGACTTCCAGCCGACTGTGGGGTCCTTTTTGAAGTCGTCCATGAAACGACACTCGCCAAGCACGGTGGGCGCCAACTATCGTCTGCTTGCGCTTGTTGTTCCGCTTTGGTATGATGTTCACGTCTGGGTCATCGTCCCGGGCGTCGTCATCCGCCGCCGCGTATTGGGCGGCTAGGTTGAGCATCTCACCAAGGTCCGTGATTTGCTCACGGACGAGCCGTTGACGGAGCAAGGACTTCTTCTGTAGGCCCGTGTAGAAGGCGTGGATAGCCTGTGCGTCTGAAACACCATGACAGTTGGCTTTTTCGGATATCCAACGGCTGACAAAATCTGTCATGGTTTCGTCCGGCTTTTGGATACAGTGTTGCAAATCCGTGTAGGTATTTGGACGCTTGTATGTTCCTTGGAAGTGCTGGGAGAAAACCTTTTCCATGTCGTACCAGCTGTGGATAGACTTTTCGGGAAGGTTGTCGATCCAAGCCCTTTCCGTGCCCTCCAACATGAGAGGTAGGTAACGGACAGCAATGAAGCTGCTCCCGCCGGCAATTTCTATGGCCATGGCATAGTCGGCTAGCCATGAATCCGGCTTAACGAGGCCGTTGTACCTAGAACAGTTTTTTGACACTGATGTCATGTCCTTAGGGAACGGCTCTCTGCGGATGGCGTCACCGAAGCACTTTGGTCCAGAGTATAGCGGCTCCTTTCCTCTTGCTATGTCTTGTAGGCGGTGTCGTGCGTCTTTTGGATCGAGCTGCCGTGCGCCTCTGTTTGCGTCTGGCTCGTCCTGCGCTGCCCGGCTTATGTTGCGCCTGGGTCCTTCTGCCTCCTCTTTCCTCTTGCTGCCGGTGCTACGCTGCGGAGACCGGCTTCGACCTGTCCTGGGAGGGTCGTGGCCGACATCTTTCCTAGGCGGCGGCCTATTGTTCCGGCTACCGCCGTTGTCGCGTTTTGGCTGGGATGGAGGTGGCAGGTCTCCTCTGCTTCATGTCCTTGAATTTTCGTCCCGCCTTGGCTTTGGCGGTGGCGTCTGCTTTGGAGGTAGCGTTGCCTTCCTTTTGTCGCCATGGCTACTGGAGCCAGACGGGCCTTCGGGGTTGCCGTTAGGTGCAGCTTTGCACTTTCCTGACTTCGACTCTAGGTTTCCCCCGCGAGCATCCGCCATGTGGCCGTAGGAATCAGCGCGAGCTTGTTGTTCTAGGGCCTTGCTTACGAAGTGTCTTGCATTGGCCAGCTTTTCTTCCTCCGTGTAAGTGTTGTCGTCCAGGGTATCTAGCGCGGCGGCCGCGTTGAGGACGGGGGTGCAGAAGACAACATCTCCCCTTCTATCCACGCGCTGTGGTGCCGTACGCCAGTCAAACCCGAGATCTTGAGCCTCTGTCGTTGCTTGTGTTGGCCGCTCCTTGCCACGGCGGTTTTTTGATGACCTTTTCTCCTCAAAGAGTTGCCGGCTTGTTTTGGCAGACATCTTCTCCTGTTCTTTCTCGATCTTCTTCGCAAGGCTCTCAACGTGCTCCTCTCTTTTTTCGCAGGAAGTCAGAGTGCTTAAGCATGTTAAGCCTAAGCTCTTCCACTTCGTCAAGTGGGGTGTCTTTATTCACCGGAGTATTCATGATCTCATCTACTTCTTTGATGACGGAGAGCAAATCCGTGGGTTTGCTGCTGCCGCCTTTCTCGAGGCCAGTTTTCTTCTTTGCGCGCACCTTGTCGGAACTTTCAATGAGTTGACTGGCAGTGGTGTCGCCGGCATCTTCCGCCGGCTTGTTTTGCGCTTCCGAAGCAACTGGGGTTGTCTCGTGACCGACAACAACCATCATAGCGAGCTTGTCAGGCATGTCAGTATCCGCTGTGCCCTCTGAAGGAGCCGGATTACCACTGGAAAAGAGGGTTTTCATCTTCTCTTCGAAGAGACTAGCATCATCATCAGAGTCAGAGTCTACGTTGACTTGAACGGTAGATCTGGATCCGGCATCTGACATCGCATCCTCCTGGAGAGCAGGGAGGATTGACTCAGGATCGTTGTTTTCCGGCTGGGACTCTGATCCCAGTCCGACAACTCCGACGAAGTGGAAATCAGATTCGGCCGACTCCTGGGAGAAGGCGGACTCAGATCCATCTTGTCGGTCGACTGCTTGGTCGAAGGGTTGGTGGGTGGGGTTGTAGAAACGCGGTAGGCCATACGCCTCTGGCGTATACCCGATCAAGACGTCGATCCCTCCGATCGGTACGATTGCGCATCTGATAAGGTAGTCGTCCGCCGGGAGCCAAGACTCATCCGAGTTGACGTAGCTATTGCCGCCATATCTTGTGACGCGACCGACGGCGATCTGCTTGCCCACGCCGCCAAGTGTTCCCGCCTGGAACGTGACGCCAGGAACCTTATGCCCCACGGTGGGCGCCAACTGTCGTGGTATCGGCATAATTGATAGGAGACGGGGGTCCTCTAGCCTACGTATGGATTGTGGGGAAGAAGGTTGGTGTCGTCGAGGACGGGATTGAACACGACAAGTTTACCCAGCTTCGGATCCCACAGCGGTGGCGAGATCCTACGTGCTGCTATAATTCACTATGAGGCAATAGCCGTGAAGAGGTTACAATGTGTATGATGCGTATTGAAGCGTCTGCCCTAAAGGCTCCCTGGTGGCCGGTTTATATAGGCGACCAGACCCCAGGGTACAAGGCAAGTACTTGTCCGGCAAGTAAACAGAGTCCTAGACCTAGCCGGCTTAGTTGCCGCCTTCCGTCTTGGGCTTGGTGGCTTGATGGGCTTCGGCCTTCCGCCTTCCTTGGACCGTCCGCCTACTTCCTTGTACGTCAGCTATCTGGGACGCCCGGCAGGCTTCAGCCTTACCACCCTTGGGCCACCCTGGACTAGCCGGATTGGTCCATGTTGGTTATACCCCTAGTTGATATATCCCCAACATAAGTCCTTTTAGGATTTAGCCCCTGGGAAAGGCGGAACTTTCACCGGAAGTTTGGCCGGAACTTTCCTAGCGACCGGAAGTTCCGGCCCTCGACCGGAAATTCCATTCCAGAGAAACAAGAAAATCGGCTAAGTCAGAAATTGCTCGCGCTCGGGCAAAGCCGGAACTTTGGCCGGAAGTTTGGCCTGATCTTTCCGGGCGACCGGAAGTTCCGGCCAAACCACCGGAAGTTCCGGTGCTGAACATGCTGGTTTTTCTCTAAGTCTGGAACTGCCTGCGCCCTGGCCAGGCCGGAAGTTCCTCCGGAACTTTGGCCGGAACTTTCCGGTGTGACCGGAAGTTCCGGCCTAAGTGACCAGAAGTTCCGGCCTCCGCAGTAAAAAACGGCTAGTTGGTGGAGGGGGGTATAAATACCCCTCCACCTACCTCCAGCCATTTCAGCTCTTACACTCTCTCTCATCATAAATTGCTGAAGCTCAAATCTTCAAGATCTCCTAACTCCTCCACCCAAATCCGTTGATCTTTGGAGGAGTGAAGGAGAAGGCCCCGATCTACTACTTCACCGAAGCGATTTGTAATCTTCCCCCATTCACTTGGGGATTTCGAGTCTAAGGTTTCCTCAAGGAAAACCTAGGTCTCACCATTGTTGGTACTTGGTGTAAGCTTGACCTGTTGTGGTCTTGAACTTTTGTGGTCATCTTGGGAGCCCCCAATTGAGTTGTGGGTGTGTGCCTCAAGCGTTTGTAAGGGATTCGATCTCCGCCCTAAAAGGGGATCAATAGTGGAAGGTGAACTCGCAACCTTTGTGGTTGAGTTCATCGGAGAAGAAGGTGAGCCTTTGTGGCGTTGCGGCTAACCTGTTGTGGTAGCGCACACCTCTCCAACGAGACGTACACCCTTCGGTGGAACTCGGGATTACATATTCGTCTCCGCGTGCTTCACTTGGTTCCCCTTATCCTTTCTCCCTTACTCGTTTGTCCCGTTATCTTGTTTCTCTTAACTTGTCATTTAGGTAAATTCACCATAGTTGCATATCTAGAGAATTTACCTTTGTGTTGAGCCTAAAATTAAAAAAAAGATCTAAAATTTGAACTAGCACCTATTCACCCCCCCCCCCTCTAGGTGCCGGATTCCCATTCAATTGGTATCAGAGCCAGGTTCACTTTTAAGGGCTTAACCGCCTAAGTGCAATGATGACGGAATCCGATGCCGAGAGGGCCGCTCGTGAAAAATTAGAGGCGGATAAGGAGGCGTTAGCCAAAGGGGCAACCATGGCCGATCTCATGGACATGAAATCGTCCTTGGAGGCCCAACTCCTAAAGATGAATGAGATGCTTATGGCACTCTTGAAGTTTAAGGAGCCCGAGGCTACCTCTCCCTCTCCTCCTTCTAAGGAGCACGGTGAGAACTCTAAGGAATCATCCTCGGATGGGTCCAAAGATGTTCTCCCAGGTGCTTCTCCCGAGAAAGCGGAAAAGGATGAATCACCTAGCTCCTCTAATACCCTCAAAGGAGAGGAATTTCATAATGTAAACCATAATTACTCTCCTAACCCCCCTATCCCTCACCCTCATGTACACTTTAGAAGTGATCCTCCTAAGATTAAACCTACTCATTTCTCTCAATGGCAATTTCAAATGAAGTCTCATTTATGTACTGCCTCCATTGAGCTATGGCGCATTATTGAAGAAGGATTCAAGGCGCATGATCCAACCAACTTGACAAGAAGAGAGGTGGTCGATAGCCAACTCAACGCCACCGCTCTTCATCAACTCCAAATGGCCGTTGGAGAGAAGGACATGCCACTCATTCAACAATTCTCCACCGCCAAAGAAGTGTGGAATGCTATTTCTGACATCTTCGTCGGGAATGAGAGCATGAAGAAGAACAGGTATGATGCCTTATGCAATGAGGTGGAAGGGTTCTACAAGTTGGATGGAGAAAGTCATGAGGACATGTACCGGACGTTGGTGTTGATTGCTAACACCTTCAAGAACCTCAGTGCGGTATACATTGATGACGCTTGGATCAAGAGGAAGTTCGTGACCGCTCTCATGCCCTTTGAGGAAACGGACTTGAAGACACTCCAAGGGAGACATGACTTCCTGAAGATGACATCCAATGAAGTATTGCAAGAGATGACCGCATACAAGGTGACCTCCAAGATCGCTCAAGATGTACGAGCTAGGGCCATAGGGATGCACAAGCATGCCTCAATTGCCTTAAAGGCCACCGTTGAAGAAGAGAATGAAGATGAGTATGATGATCAAGTCGAGCTATCTAGTGAGACGCTCTCAAGTACTCTCACCCAACACATGGGTCTTGCGGCAAGAACGTTTTGTAAGAACCCCGCAAGGGCCAAAGCAAGGATCGACAAGAGGTTCCCCTCCAATGGAGGAAAGCCAATCAACAAGGTGAGGCTTTGCTATAACTGTGATGACAAAAGCCACTTTGTTGTAGATTGCCCATGGGAAAGAAGAGAGGATCATGGTGGGAGGATCGTGTCCAAGACCAAGGGCAAGGGGCCCATGCCCGTGAAGAATCCCTTCTTCAAGAAGAACCAAAAGATTTTCTTGGTGACTCAAGAGCAATATCTCACCGATGATGAAGATAGTGACAATGAGGATACCCCAACTCAAGTGGCCGCTCTAGCCATCTCCTCTACACCTCCGTCACTCTTCTCCTCACAAAATGAGAGCCCCATCGTCAAGAATGGAAGATGTCTTATGGCAAAGACATCCGAGGTAAAATTGTCTCCTACCTCCATATCCCATGAAATTGATGATGGTATGAGTCTCCAAGTCAAGAATGAAATCATTGCTTTTGATAAATTCATGACTAACTTGCAAGGAGAAGGAAATAGACACTTTGGCTCAAATATGAGCCATATAGGTGAGCTTGAGGATGAGCTAGAGTTAAAAGGGGAGATTGAGAGAGAGGATGCTCACACTAAAGTGTCTCTCCAATCCTCCCTTGAAGATGAACAAGAAACTCATGCTCTCCTCGAGGAACAACTTGCTAAGATCACTAAGGGTCGTGATCTTTACTTTGATAAATGTAAAATTATGCAAAATGAAAGGTTCGAGCTTGTAGTTGCTCATGCTAGACTTTGCGAAGAGTTCGAGTCTCTTGAAAATACTCACAAGGTATTGACAAGTGATCACGAACGTCTTCTCAAGTCTCGTGATCAACTCCAATCTCGGATATCTACTCTTGAGAAACCTAACCCCTCTACTCCTTTGAATGCTAATGCACATGGTGTTAAGGTGTAGCGTACCTGCACTTTTAATAAGGCAGATACCTGTGTATAGTGCAAATCCCTGGATCGATTCATTTGCACACACAGTTTACGATGTAATATCACAACAAAGCATCAATTATATTACATCGATGATCCAGAATTACAAATTATTTGATACAAGTTGCATAGCATAAAGCTAGCATTGGAAAAAGTACACAGCGGAAATACAATAGCAGTGAGTCTCTATAACTTTCATGCTGCCACAGGCGAAAACATGTTGGTTGTAGACTCGAAACCTTTAAACGAAACCTCACTCGTCATCTGATCAAATCTGCAATAAGAAAAATATTGCAACAACGTGGGTCAGATTCCATTAAAAATGGAGTCTGGCAAGTGACACTATGGTGGACACTTAAGGAAATAACTCTAAGGCCTATATGCATTTTTGGCTGGTGGAGCTCAAGGCTAATTTGCATAAAGCCAATTTTTCCTATCTTTTTGGAAAACACTTTTCTTAAAATCGACGAGTATGGCATGAAAACCATAAATCTCATCTTCCCTTGTTCACCCATCAAGTTTTATCTCTGAAGTTGGAATGGTGGAATCCTCCGTTGATGTCCTTGATCAGCTGCTCAAAATTGTCCGTAACCGGGGACACGGCTAAGTACTTAGTTTTACACTCTGCAGAGGTTGTGCACTTTCACCATTGTACCCATTCAACCCAAGGTATCCTTTACACACCATTTGTGATAAGGAAAGGAGAGAATGAGACGAGATCTTTCAGAAGCATTTTCCCTCCCACTCTGGCTTGACCCGTTCCACCTAACATCCCCCTACATCTGCTTGTCAAGCCGGAGAGAGTCCACGCAACATAATTGATCAAGCCAGAGCCCATATGGCAATGGCTGCACTGGAAGCAATCGTCACTCGGAGTTCTTCAGATTCCTCTGTTCCTGGGTGGCCATTCTCAAGTGTACATACTCCAGGAACCATAGACATGGACCTGAGTAGCCACTCAACATAACCCATGCAACCAATTACCACCCAGGTGTTTCATTCTTAACTTAGTAGAATTTAGATTTTCACAAAACAACATTTGCATAGCATCAATAATTCTACTAAGTATTGCATAGGAACCTAGACACAGGAATAAGGGATTCTACACAGGTTTAGCATAGCAACACATGCATATAAAAATACACAAAGTAATGCATATAAAAATAGGAAGTTTATGAGGTGTGCCACTTGCCTTTGAATGTTGTCGTTGTTCACAATTCTTTTCAACGATACTCGGGACTCTCCGTTCAATCTAACAGTATAGACAAGCAACAATACAACAATCAACAGCAAGCACAACTCCACAATGCATACAAACACATACTAGATGAATAAATAAGTTTTATAAAACTTTCTAAGGAAAATATGTTTATGCATGATGTGCAAAATATTCCTAAGGGCTAGAAATACTTTTTCATGCCATGAAAATCTGTTAAGTTAATGCAAGGCAAATAGATTGGTCCAAAAAGGACTAAGGGCTAAGGTCTCAAGTTGGATAAAAATACTTTGTTTTATATAATCTTTAAACAAGCACTCTATTGGCTTAGCCATGATGTGCAAAATACTTAGAGAAAAATTACTATGTCATTTGTTCAAGATGATCAACAATTATTATCAACTCTTTGTAAATTGGACATTCACTATAGTGAGAGAGACAGACACCCGGCCAGCCACTTAAATTGTGGAACAGGTCTCATGTACGTGGACATGTAAGGTTTGTCTCCAGGCCGCTTCATCCCACTATGCTGCTAGGATCCAACAACTTCAAGATGATAACATCATGATCAAAATTTGTTTAAGTCTAAAGACAAGATTAGGAAAGAGGGAAAGATAGAAAGAAAGATGTAGTTGTCCTCCAGGCTTCATCTCCAGACTTGTAATATTCTCCTTGATGATGTCTTGATTGAGTTCTGAGTAGTCCTGATGAATCTTCAGACTTGATGATTCATGAAATCTCAGGGGAGAAGAAAAGACAGAGAGAGAGACTTAGAGAATAAAAGGGGGTTGGCCTTCTTGAACTTCTTCTCACTTTTCTTCTAAGTGCTTGACATCTTGAGGATGCTTCCAGGGCCTGTTTTCTTCTAAGTCCTTTATGAACTTCTTCTTGATTTTCTTCTAAGTGTTTCTTCTCCTTGAAGATACTTCTGAAGTCTTGTTTTTGGCTAAGTCCTTCAATGGTCTTCTAGCTCCATCTTGAAAATTACTAAGTGTCTAAGTGCATAGCACTTTTCCCAAAATACTAAGTTTGAAAATAATCCTAATTTAGAGAAAACTAAAGAAGAGGGGTTTTCCTATGAGAATAAAATATGCTATGAAATGAAATTTTAAATCACAAGAAACATCAAATTAACTTTTGTGTTTTATTTATAAATATGCATGAATTTATAAGTGCAATTTAATCAATTTCTAATTTTGGAAAATATACTAAAAGGAATAAATATAAGATTAAAGTTTCCTATAACTAAATTTTTATAACAAAATTTCATAATTAATGTTAATAGACAGAGAGCATTTAATTAAATCTATTGCAATTGGATTTAATCAAAAATAATGTTTATATTAAAAGTTATTTCAAAATTAGTCAAACTATTCAAATTAAACACACAACCATGAAATCATTCAAACATTACTCAAAAATATTTTTATAGCAGTAGCATTAATTTACATATATTCCAAAGTTTCTAAAACATATTTATTTGCAATTTTTGGATTTATAGATTTAAAGTTATTACAAATATACTCAAATTCACCATTTGAAATTTGAATATTTTATACTAAGTCAAATTTGAATTTTGTCAGATCCAAATTATTCTACACATCCTGAGCTTTCCAAATATATAAAAATTATTGAATTTGGAGTTGTGGTTAAAAAGTTGTGACAGATCTAAGTGGCAGGGGTGTTTCTGCAAAACTGCCGATTAAATTTAATTAAGGAAATTGTTTTCCACGTGGCAGCTGACTGGGCAGTGACGTGGCGCTGACGTGGCTGTCTACGTGGATAAGTTATAGATCTGGGCCGTCAGATCTGGATCTGACGGTCCAGATCAGATCGTACCGCTTCGTTTTAAAGGATCTATTTACAACCGTACGATGTAGATCGGATGGCTCACCGTGCTCGTCCAGAAGATGGCGGCGCTTCTCACCGGAGTTAGGAGCTGACGGCGGCGCGGGCTCCGGCGTAGACGCTCCGGTCGTTGCCGTGCCTCCCCGGATGCGAGGAGAGCAGCCCCGAGCGCGGCGCGTCGCGGGGAGGGCGATGGAGGTGGCGGTGTCGTCTCTCTCTTCCTGGTGCGGCCGGCTGCGGCGGATGGAGTGCGGCGGCGCTCCGGGCGATCCGGTCGAGCACGGGGCGCTCGACTCGCTGCACGAAACCACCGAACACGAGGCTTAGGAGGTGCGCACGACGATGGGGAAGCGAGGGGGGGGATGAGAGGGCTTCGGAGGCTCGGGGCTCACCGGAAACTGCAGAGGACGGCGGCGGAGGAGGCGAACTCCGGCGAGCTTTCCAGCGGCCTGGCGGCGTGATTTTGTTAGGGTTTCGAGGGGGAAAAGACGCGGCGGGGTCCGGGGATTATATAGGGGGCTTCGGAGATCGTATCCCGCACGAATCGGAGAGGATTTGGACTCCGATTCGATTCCCAAAATCTGCGCTTCGTTCGGTTAGAGGTAGGAGATGATCTGCTGACGTCAGCATGACGTCAGCCGATATTTTCTTTTCTAATTTTATTTCTTTAATTCATATCTTTTGATTTAAATGTCCAAATGATGTCAAATTAATTTCTAAAAATTTGTAAAAATAATATCTTGCTGTTAAACCAGTTGTGGGTATGTTTTGAATATTTTTGAAAATTAGTATTTTGAAATATTGCTTAATTACAAATTTGACACTTAAAGTCAAATTTGAATTTCTATCTCATTTAAATTTTCCTTTGGCTAAAATAAATTTGTAAAAATACCCACATTTCAATATGTTTGGGTTTAAGTTATTTAAACTCATTTTCAATTTCTAAATTCATTTTTGGCTTTGGTATAATTATTAATGATATAACACAACTATATGAAAATGGAAAAGAGAAGATATAATGTATTCATTTTTAATTGAAAATAATTTGAGCAACATTATATTTTATAATATGATAATGCATTTGAAACTTCATAACAACTTTGGAAAGGAATTTTGATTCAATTCTTTTCTTATATAGAATACATATTCATGAAAATCGTTTTAGGTGTTGAAAGTCAATGGAATTCATTTTAAGTTAATGAAATGTTTATTTGGATAATCCATGTTCTAAATAGTTTAAAAGATCACTTATAAATATTATTTTAATTTATGAATAGCTATGGCTATGTGATTGGAATCAATTTCTTATATGTAACTATTTACTTAAAATAATATGGATTGTAGTTTGTAAAATACTTGTCAACTATATTTTTAGGTTTTTGAATTACACTGGATAATAAAATGTTTAAACTGTGACATTTGAAATATTAACTCATCCTTGAAGTCTTTCATAGTTGGTTTCCTTATACATTTAATATTTTATTTTAATAAAAGAAAAGTTTTAAATTTTAGTGATTTTTGAACATTATAAAATGTTGGGATGTTACAGACTACCACCCTTAAAAGGAATCTCGTCCCCGAGATTCGGAGAGGCTAGAAAGAAAGCAAGGGCTTGAATGATTCTGATAACTCGAGATGTTTTGAGAAATGAAATTTCGGACATGGAAACTTGAAAACTTGTAGTGAAAGGGTTTTCTGATTGGAAGGATGAAAGAAAGATAGTTTGAGATCTCTGGGTTTAAGTGATTGTGTTTAAATTATCTAGGTGGCTACCACCCTTAAAAAGAGAAGTTTTGTTGATAATTCAACATCCTAATGCACAACCAAAAATCAAGATAATCCATTACAAACATCATCTAACAAACATCAAGCAATAAAGTTCAAACACAAGCAACACATACATAAAATTTCAAACTTCTTTTGAGAAATCGAACTAATTGTTTATCGAACGAAAGGTCGGGGAAATACAAAAGTAACAGTACTGCCATACCACAATTTGATAGGTCAATACACTAAATTGATACGATAAGCTAAAAGATAAATGGTGGTCCCTCTAACATGGTTTTGATTGCTACACTTATCCTTCCTAAATACTACGCTTGCGTTTTATTGCGTGGTTATTTGCCACAGGCGTGACTTCTCCCTCAGTTGATTCTTCAAACGGCACCTCTTCGGGGTCTTCTTCCACTGGTCCTTCCTCCTTCGTAGCTGCAGATACAGTCACCTCTCCAGTGCCTTGGTCACCTCCTTCTTCAGCTACTGGCGGTGGTGGAGGTGGAATGAGTTGCGCCTCAAGCATGGCAATTTGCTGATCCTTGCCAAGGTTCTCCAAATGTAGGTCATGGATGAGTTCCTCCAACTGACCAATAAGATTTTCAGAAGCCTGGAGTTCTTGGGTTTTTGCGTGTATGACGGCTTGTGCATGATTTGCGACGTCATGAGTCTGTTGGACTCTCCTGGTCAGACAGTTGATAAGATAATCCAAGTCTTCAAACGTCTTGTTAGCGAGGGGCAGATCCAGGCGATTTCCCGTGTGAGCCATCGAGAGACCATGTGCATTCCTCTTCCCAAAGGCACGGAAGGGCGATCCTGGTGCTAGCTTGAATCGATACTTGTAACACAGACGAGCCATTAAGTCCACCATAGCTATGTTCACTCCCTCAATCCACTCTGGGTAGTAGGTGACATAGTCCACGGGCTCGAAGTCTGGCATCGTAGGATCCGGGGTCATGATAGTGCGTATTTCCCAACGTATCCCATGGGGTATGTCTGTCTCCTCCTTCCTTCCTCGGAAATAAGGTGGTGGTAACTTCAATTGACTTGTCAATCTAGACAGCTGCCTCCCAAAGATGAAACCCGACAAAATTCCAGCATACGCAGTCTCAGTGTATTCTCCCATCTAGAATTGTGAACAGGTAAGAGTATTAAAATTTAAGAGAAAAGGGGAAGATGCAAGACAAAATAAATAAGGTACCACCATATTAAGGAAAAGTTCAAGATTCACTCATGTTTTGGAAACCTAGTTTAGTTAACTACTTAGCCTTTGGGGTCTTAGTCCAATCCTAGGGGTTTCGAACCTACAGGCAACACAGTGCTCTGATACCATCTGTAGCGTACCTGCACTTTTAATAAGGCAGATACCTGTGTATAGTGCAAATCCCTGGATCGATTCATTTGCACACACAGTTTACGATGTAATATCACAACAAAGCATCAATTATATTACATCGATGATCCAGAATTACAAATTATTTGATACAAGTTGCATAGCATAAAGCTAGCATTGGAAAAAGTACACAGCGGAAATACAATAGCAGTGAGTCTCTATAACTTTCATGCTGCCACAGGAGAAAACATGTTGGTTCTAGACTCGAAACCTTTAAACGAAACCTCACTCGTCATCTGATCAAATCTGCAATAAGAAAAATATTGCAACAACGTGGGTCAGATTCCATTAAAAATGGAGTCTGGCAAGTGACACTATGGTGGACACTTAAGGAAATAACTCTAAGGCCTATATGCATTTTTGGCTGGTGGAGCTCAAGGCTAATTTGCATAAAGCCAATTTTTCCTATCTTTTTGGAAAACACTTTTCTTAAAATCGACGAGTATGGCATGAAAACCATAAATCTCATCTTCCCTTGTTCACCCATCAAGTTTTATTTCTGAAGTTGGAATGGTGGAATCCTCCGTTGACGTCCTTGATCAGCTGCTCAAAATTGTCCGTAACCGGGGACACGGCTAAGTACTTAGTTTTACACTCTGCAGAGGTTGTGCACTTTCACCATTGTACCCATTCAACCCAAGGTATCCTTTACACACCATTTGTGATAAGGAAAGGAGAGAATGAGACGAGATCTTTCAGAAGCATTTTCCCTCCCACTCTGTCTTGACCCGTTCCACCTAACATCCCCCTACATCTGCTTGTCAAGCCGGAGAGAGTCCACGCAACATAATTGATCAAGCCAGAGCCCATATGGCAATGGCTGCACTGGAAGCAATCGTCACTCGGAGTTCTTCAGATTCCTCTGTTCCTGGGTGGCCATTCTCAAGTGTACATACTCCAGGAACCATAGACATGGACCTGAGTAGCCACTCAACATAACCCATGCAACCAATTACCACCCAGGTGTTTCATTCTTAACTTAGTAGAATTTAGATTTTCACAAAACAACATTTGCATAGCATCAATAATTCTACTAAGTATTGCATAGGAACCTAGACACAGGAATAAGGGATTCTACACAGGTTTAGCATAGCAACACATGCATATAAAAATACACAAAGTAATGCATATAAAAATAGGAAGTTTATGAGGTGTGCCACTTGCCTTTGAATGTTGTCGTTGTTCACAATTCTTTTCAACGATACTCGGGACTCTCCGTTCAATCTAACAGTATAGACAAGCAACAATACAACAATCAACAGCAAGCACAACTCCACAACGCATACAAACACATACTAGATGAATAAATAAGTTTTATAAAACTTTCTAAGGAAAATATGTTTATGCATGATGTGCAAAATATTCCTAAGGGCTAGAAATACTTTTTCATGCCATGAAAATCTGTTAAGTTAATGCGAGGCAAATAGATTGGTCCAAAAAGGACTAAGGGCTAAGGTCTCAAGTTGGATAAAAATACTTTGTTTTATATCATCTTTAAACAAGCACTCTATTGGCTTAGCCATGATGTGCAAAATACTTAGAGAAAAATTACTATGTCATTTGTTCAAGATGATCAACAATTATTATCAACTCTTTGTAAATTGGACATTCACTATAGTGAGAGAGACAGACACCCGGCCAGCCACTTAAATTGTGGAACAGGTCTCATGTACGTGGACATGTAAGGTTTGTCTCCAGGCCGCTTCATCCCACTATGCTGCTAGGATCCAACAACTTCAAGATGATAACATCATGATCAAAATTTGTTTAAGTCTAAAGACAAGATTAGGAAAGAGGGAAAGATAGAAAGAAAGATGTAGTTGTCCTCCAGGCTTCATCTCCAGACTTGTAATATTCTCCTTGATGATGTCTTGATTGAGTTCTGAGTAGTCCTGATGAATCTTCAGACTTGATGATTCATGAAATCTCAGAGGAGAAGAAAAGACAGAGAGAGAGACTTAGAGAATAAAAGGGGGTTGGCCTTCTTGAACTTCTTCTCACTTTTCTTCTAAGTGTTTGACATCTTGAGGATGCTTCCAGGGCCTGTTTTCTTCTAAGTCCTTTATGAACTTCTTCTTGATTTTCTTCTAAGTGTTTCTTCTCCTTGAAGATACTTCTGAAGTCTTGTTTTTGGCTAAGTCCTTCAATGGTCTTCTAGCTCCATCTTGAAAATTACTAAGTGTCTAAGTGCATAGCACTTTCCCAAAATACTAAGTTTGAAAATAATCCTAATTTAGAGAAAACTAAAGAAGAGGGGTTTTCCTATGAGAATAAAATATGCTATGAAATGAAATTTTAAAACACAAGAAACATCAAATTAACTTTTGTGTTTTATTTATAAATATGCATGAATTTATAAGTGCAATTTAATCAATTTCTAATTTTGGAAAATATACTAAAAGGAATAAATATAAGATTAAAGTTTCCTATAACTAAATTTTTATAACAAAATTTCATAATTAATGTTAATAGACAGAGAGCATTTAATTAAATCTATTGCAATTGGATTTAATCAAAAATAATGTTTATATTAAAAGTTATTTCAAAATTAGTCAAACTATTCAAATTAAACACACAACCATGAAATCATTCAAACATTACTCAAAAATATTTTTATAGCAGTAGCATTAATTTACATATATTCGAAAGTTTCTAAAACATATTTATTTGCAATTTTTGGATTTATAGATTTAAAGTTATTACAAATATACTCAAATTCACCATTTGAAATTTGAATATTTTATACTAATTCAAATTTGAATTTTGTCAGATCCAAATTATTCTACACATCCTGAGCTTTCCAAATATATAAAAATTATTGAATTTGGAGTTGTGGTTAAAAAGTTGTGACAGATCTAAGTGGCAGGGGTGTTTCTGCAAAACTGCCGATTAAATTTAATTAAGGAAATTGTTTTCCACGTGGCAGCTGACTGGGCAGTGACGTGGCGCTGACGTGGCTGTCTACGTGGATAAGTTATAGATCTGGGCCGTCAGATCTGGATCTGACGGTCCAGATCAGATCGTACCGCTTCGTTTTAAAGGATCTATTTACAACCGTACGATGCAGATCGGATGGCTCACCGTGCTCGTCCAGAAGATGGCGGCGCTTCTCACCGGAATTAGGAGCTGACGGCGGCGCGGGCTCCGGCGTGGACGCTCCGGTCGTTGCCGTGCCTCCCCGGATGCGAGGAGAGCAGCCCCGAGCGCGGCGCGTCGCGGGGAGGGCGATGGAGGTGGCGGTGTCGTCTCTCTCTTCCTGGTGCGGCCGGCTGCGGCGGATGGAGTGCGGCGGCGCTCCGGGCGATCCGGTCGAGCACGGGGCGCTCGACTCGCTGCACGAAACGACCGAACACGAGGCTTAGGAGGTGCGCACGACGATGGGGAAGCGAGGGGGGGGGATGAGAGGGCTTCGGAGGCTCGGGGCTCACCGGAAACTGCAGAGGACGGCGGCGGAGGAGGCGAACTCCGGCGAGCTTTCCAGCGGCCTGGCGGCGTGATTTAGTTAGGGTTTCGAGGGGGAAAAGACGCGGCGGGGTCCGGGGATTATATAGGGGGCTTCGGAGATCGTATCCCGCACGAATCGGAGAGGATTTGGACTCCGATTCGATTCCCAAAATCTGCGCTTCGTTCGGTTAGAGGTAGGAGATGATCTGCTGACGTCAGCATGACGTCAGCCGATATTTTCTTTTCTAATTTTATTTCTTTAATTCATATCTTTTGATTTAAATGTCCAAATGATGTCAAATTAATTTCTAAAAATTTGTAAAAATAATATCTTGCTGTTAAACCAGTTGTGGGTATGTTTTGAATATTTTTGAAAATTAGTATTTTGAAATATTGCTTAATTACAAATTTGACACTTAAAGTCAAATTTGAATTTCTATCTCATTTAAATTTTCCTTTGGCTAAAATAAATTTGTAAAAATACCCACATTTCAATATGTTTGGGTTTAAGTTATTTAAACTCATTTTCAATTTCTAAATTCATTTTTGGCTTTGGTATAATTATTAATGATATAACACAACTATATGAAAATGGAAAAGAGAAGATATAATGTATTCATTTTTAATTGAAAATAATTTGAGCAACATTATATTTTATAATATGATAATGCATTTGAAACTTCATAACAACTTTGGAAAGGAATTTTAATTCAATTCTTTTCTTATATAGAATACATATTCATGAAAATCATTTTAGGTGTTGAAAGTCAATGGAATTCATTTTAAGTTAATGAAATGTTTATTTGGATAATCCATGTTCTAAATAGTTTAAAAGATCACTTATAAATATTATTTTAATTTATGAATAGCTATGGCTATGTGATTGGAATCAATTTCTTATATGTAACTATTTACTTAAAATAATATGGATTGTAGTTTGTAAAATATTTGTCAACTATATTTTTAGGTTTTTGAATTACACTGGATAATAAAATGTTTAAAGTGTGACATTTGAAATATTAACTCATCCTTGAAGTCTTTCATAGTTGGTTTCCTTATACATTTAATATTTTATTTTAATAAAAGAAAAGTTTTAAATTTTAGTGATTTTTGAACATTATAAAATGTTGGGATGTTACATAAGGATAAAGCAAGGGTTTTGTTCGTTCCCTCCATGGCAACCAAGCCCAAGACCTCTCTTGATAAAGGTAAGGGGACACTCACTACTCCTCTTCATGAGCGAGTGCCCCACAAGGGTAAGGAAGGTCTAGGCTATGTTGCTAAGGAGAAGAAGAAGATCAAGAAGAAGACCAAGCCCGCACAAGCCAAGAAGGATGTCATTGCGAGTGGAAATGCCACAAGGGGCACTCCCACTCGTAATGACTTTGCGGGCATATCTAACCCCAATTATGCTTTATATGTTGATTATTATGGGGATGTCTATGCTAGATACATTGGTCCTTTTGATGGTTACATTGAATATGCTATTTGGGTTCCAAAGACCCTTGTTGCTAACCAAAAGGCACCCATTGCAAAATGGGTACCTAAACCAAAAAATTGATTGTGTGTAGGGCCTTGCTTCCGGAGGATCGAAATGGATAATTGATAGTGGGTGCACTAGTCATATGACCGGAAGCAAGGAAATTGTAACGGAGTTGAAGCCCAATGATGATCAAATGACCGTTACATATGGTGACAATTCAAAGTCTAAGGTAATAGCGCTCGGCAAGGTGGTAGTGACACCGGACATCACTCTTGTGAATGTCTTGCTTGTTGAGTCCCTAGGTTTCAACTTGATCTCGGTTCATTCCTTAACTTGTTTGGGTTATACCGTTGTTTTCGAAAAGGAGATGGTTATCCTCTTGCGGAGCAAGTCTCTCAATGTGTCTTTCGTTGGGTACATTGAGAATGGGCTCTATGTGGTTGACTTCTCCGGAGTCACCACTTCCCATACAATGTGCCTATTCGCTAAAGCGGACTTGGGTTGGTTATGGCATCGCCGACTAGCCCATGTCAACATGAGAACTTTGCAAAGTCTCCACAAGGGTGGCCATATCCTAGGACTAAAAGACCATGTTTATTTCTCGAAGGATCGAATGTGTAGGGCTTGTGTTGAAGGAAAAATGCATGATATTCACCATCCAAGCAAGACCATCATTTCATCGACGAGGGTTTTGGAGCTTCTCCATGTTGACCTCTTTGGTCCCATTCCGGAATCTAGTCTTGGTGGCAAGAAATATTACTTGGTGATCGTTGATGACTATTCAAGATACACTTGGGTTTTCTTCTTCCAGTCGAAGGTGGAGACTCAACAGACTATCATCGACTTCTCCAATGAAGCTCAACGACAACACAATGTCCCTATCTTGGTGATAAGAAGTGACAATAGTTCCGAGTTCAAGAACTACACCTTGAACGAGTTCCTTAGTGAAGAAGGGATTCGTCATCAATATTCCGCTGCTTATACTCCCCAACAAAATGGTGTAGCCGAAAGGAAGAACCGCACACTTATTGAGATGGCAAGGTCGATGATGGCCGAGTTTAAGTCCCCCCACAACTTTTGGGGCGAAGCCGTCAACACCGCTTGCCATTCATCCAACCGGCTCTTCTTTTGCAAAGGACTCATGAAGACACCTTATGAAGTGCTTACCGGGAACAGGCCCAATATCTCCTACTTCCGAGTATTTGGTTGTAAGTGTTTTTATCTCATCAAAGGTGTTCGTTTGGGCAAGTTTGATTCTAAGTCTCTTGAAGGGACATGTTTGGGCTATGGCTCCGAATCCCATACTTATAGAGTCTATGATAAGGACTCGCGCATTATCATAGAAACTTGTAGTGTGGTGTTCGAGGAGAATGACGGCTCCCTTGTGGAGCAAAGTGGTGTTTCCGATGTAGGTGATGATCAACCTCAAGATGCTATCCGAAGAATGGGGTGAGGCGTTCACCGCCCCGTCGAACTCTACTATGAGGTTGCTCAACAAGGTTCTACCTCATAAGAAACACTCGACAACAACGCCGTGCCCAACTTGTCTCAACGAGGAGAAGCTCAAGAAACTACATCTGCCCCTGAAATTTCTGGTTCACCGGAACTTCCGGCCTTTGGCCCGGAACATCCGGTCGATGGACCGGAACTTCCAGTGTCTGGTCCGGAACTTCCGGTCCCATGTCCGGAACTTCCGGTCTCCGATCCGGAACTTCCGGTGCCAAGACCGGAACTTCCGGTCCCCCTTGCCGGAACTTCCGGTACTAAGGATTTTCCAAGGAGCAGTTCTCCCCAAGGCCAAGATCAACCTCCTCCCTCATCAGTTTCACCTTTCGTTGATCAAGGCCATCAAATCAGTCAAGGCGGAGACATGAATGATCAAGATGATCAAGCTATCCCTCCCACCACTAGGAGCGAAATCGAGATCCGCCGCTTGAATAGGGTTGGCACCTCACAAGAATTAAGAGCTTTATCTCTTGACAAGGTGCTTGGTGATGTGAGAAGCAAGGTCTCTACCCGAAGACAACTCGCAAGCTTTAGTGAACATCAAGCTCACATCTCCATGGTGGAACCCAAGAAGGTCTTTGAAGCTCTTGAAGATAAAGATTGGCTTGATGCCATGTATTAAGAGCTCAACAACTTCGAGCGCAACAAGGTGTGGAAGTTGGTGGGAAGACCCAAAGATTGCCGCAATGTTATCGGCACCAAGTGGATCTTCAAGAACAAGCAAGATGAACATGGCATGGTGGTGAGAAACAAGGCAAGATTGGTGGCTCAAGGTTACTCCCAAATTGAAGGCATTGACTTTGGAGAAACCTACGCGCCCGTGGCTCGACTTGAGTCAATTCGTTTTCTTCTTGCCTATGCTTCTCATCATAACTTTAAGTTGCAAGAAATGGATGTTAAATCCGCTTTTCTGAATGGTCCACTAAATGAACTTGTTTATGTTAAGCAACCACCGGGGTTCGAGGACCTCAAGTATCCGAACCATGTCTACAAGTTGGATAAGGCACTCTATGGCCTTAAACAAGCCCCACGAGCATGGTACGAGCACCTTAGAGAACTACTTGTAGACCGTGGCTTCCAAGTTGGGGAAATCGACCCCACCCTTTTCACTAAGAAAGTAAATGGAGAGCTTTTCATTTGTCAATTATATGTGGATGACATTATATTTGGATCTACTAACAAAGCATTTAACGAAGAATTCTCCAAGCTTATGACTGACAGGTTTGAGATGTCTATGATGGGTGAGATGAAGTTCTTCCTAGGATTTGAGATCAAACAATTGAAGGAAGGGACATTCATCAACCAAGATAAGTACATTCAAGACATGCTCAAGAAGTACGGGTTGCTTGAGCTCAAGGGTGCCTCTACCCCAATGCAAACCAAATTCCACCTTGAGCTCAACCCCAAGGGTAAGGATGTGGATCAAAAGGTATATCGCTCCATGATTGGATCTCTTCTTTACCTTTGCGCATCTAGACCGGATATAGTGCTAGCCGTAGGAGTTTGTGCAAGATATCAAGCGGCTCCTAAAGAAAGCCATGATATGGCGGTCAAGAGGATCTTTAGATATTTGGCTTATACCCCAACCTTTGGATTGTGGTACCCCAAGGATGCACATTTCTCATTATGTGGGTACACGGATTCCGATTGGGCGGGAGATCAAGATGACAGGAAGTCAACCTCCGGTGCTTGTCAGTTTATTGGGAGGTCCTTGGTGAGTTGGTCTTCAAAGAAGCAAAGTTGTATATCTCTTTCCACCGCCGAAGCCGAATATGTTGCTGCCGCAAGTTGTTGCACCCAATTGCTGTGGATGAGGCAAACTTTAAAGGAATACGGAGTCCATTGCGACAAAGTGCCTCTTCTATGTGACAATGAAAGTGCCATCAAGATTGCTTACAACCCGGTGCAACATTCAAGAACCAAGCATATTGAGATCCGCCGTCATTTCATTAGAGATCATGTGGCCCGAGGAGATGTTGACCTATCTTATGTAGGCACAAGAGATCAATTGGCGGATATCTTCACGAAGCCACTTGAGGAAGGAAGGTTTTCCTTTTTGAGGAATGAGCTAAATATCATTGATTCGAGGTCCTTAACTTGATCGCTTGCACAATCTCCTAGGACGTAATTGCGTCTTATCTTGTTTAGAAGTAGGCATGGATATAAGGGGGAGTGCGGTCCTAATACATTGGACCATCCCTCCCCCCATTATGCCGATAACAAGTGTTCTTTTATCTCTGTATTCATTCTTATGACTATCTTGAGCTAAAACGACGAGTAGTGGTTTGTACCCAAGATATATCTTCGCGGTGACATGCCCGACACTCCAACATGGTGGCCTCGGCCACCAACCTCTTCCTATTTTTCTAGGACGAGTTGGTTTTAATGACTTACGCTGATCTCTCATTTGCATCTTCTTGGTTCTATGGAAAACACACTCAAGTTGGTCTTCTTGACAACTTATTGCTTTTTGCAACTTGAGTGTGAAGTACCATCATCAGTTTGGATTTCTCACCTAAGCCTTCCCCCTTGAACCCTGCTATTCCATCGCTCATGTCCATTTTTTTTCATTGTCCAGATAATTTGGTTTGGTTTTCCTTAAGTACGGAAATTCCGGGTCTCAGACCGGAACTTCCGGTGCTCAGGAAACTCCAACACTTCATTTTGTGGCTAAGTCCAATTTTCTCCACTCCCTGGAGAAACCGGAACTTTTCCCGGAAGAAGTGCCGAAAGTTTCCGGTGCACCGGAACTTCTGGTCAGTAGGCCGGAACTTTCGGTGCCAGGAAATTTCCAGCCTTTCCTCCAGTGGCGAAGTCTAGAATTCTCCATCCCCTGGAGAAACCGGAACTTTGCCCGGAAGAAAGACCGGAAGTTTCCGGGGCACCAGAACTTCCGGCCTCCAGGCCGGAACTTACGGTGCTAGGAAATTTCCAGCCTTTCTTCCAGTGGCTAAGTCCGGAATTCTCCATCCCCTGGAGAAACCGGAACTTTGCCTGGAAGAAAGACCGGAAACTTGCGGTGCACCGGAACATCCGGTGTGTGGACCGGAACTTCCGGCTTAAGTGACTCGGGTCTATAAATAGGGCTGCGCTGGGTGAACCGTTTCGTTTTGAACGGTTCTTCCACCCCGCGCAGCCCAGATCCAATCTCTCTCCTCTCCCGAGCCCTAGAACTCCACCAAATCAATCCGAGGCCTTCCGACCTCGGATTTCTTCGGTTCAAAGCCGGATCTGCATCTCCTCGACGAGGGGATCCGTTCTCTCCGTTCGGTTTTCGCCATGGACTTCGGTAATGTCTTCTATTTTCAAATCTACGACGAATATCCTTTCGTTTAACTAGTGAATTTAGAACATATTATGTAGAACCCCTTGGTAGAAACCATCTCTTAGGCTTGCCCTACAATCTCTCAGTAGTAATCTGAATTTTTGTTGAAATTTCTAGAAGTTACATGGAATTTTCGGTTTTTGTCTGAAAAACCGGAACTTCCGGCCTACAGGACGGAACTTCTGGTGCATGGAAAAATTTCAGCAATTCCTTTTGCGACTAAGTCCAATTTCTCCAGCCCCTGGAGAAACCGGAACTTTGCCCGGAAGAATTGCCGGAAGTTTCCGGGCCACCGGAACTTCCGGTGTCCTAGACCAGAACTTCCGGTCCCCCAGACCGGAACTTTCAGACTGAAACCGGAACTTCCGGCCCAAAATCAGAAATTTCAGGACTAATTCTTTTTGCTACTGAATCTTGCTTCCTTGGACATGAGTGCTTATCCCCGTGCTTTCCTCTATATCTATGCTGTGTTCATGCAGGGGCAGGGAGTCAGGCTGGTAGTCGCCTTGGTCGCACTAAGAAGCGCGTGTGCCCGATGCAGAGCATTGACTTCGACTATCTTGAGAAGAAGAGAAGCTACAATGGGGGTGCTGTCACTATTGTGGATGCTCTTGGGCTTCGACCCCTTATGACCCGTCAATGCAACTACAGCATTCCCTTGATCCATCAGTTCTTCGCCACGGTGGTGTTTGATGACTCCCCTAACATTGGGATGACTTTGATGTCAGGATTCAGACTTCAGGCTTCCATCAAGGATTTGGCTGCTCTTCTTGGTTACCCCTTCCAAGGGTTAGAAGAGCCTGCTGGTATGAGACTGCACAATGATGATGACCGCTACGACAAGAATGACATGGCCGAGTGCTATGAGACTAATGGCACCATTGGCGGCACTCATGGCTTGAAGCCCGTGTATGACATTGTCCTTCGGATGTTCCGCCACTCCATTGCTCCAAGTGTTGGGAACAATGATGCTATTCGTCGAGGACTTGTCCATCTCATGGCATTGGCAAGCCAAGCGTACCTCTCCGACTCAGTGCCAGAGCCCAATGCATTCTCCTTTGATGTCATGGACTTCATTTTCCGCGAGATGCACTATGCTATTTTCCACAGGAAGGTGCCTCCCTATGCACCTTATATCATGCTGCTCATTATGGACAGGTTTCCTTTCACCCCTGAAGAGTGTATTGATGTGGACGCTGCCCTTGAGTGCACCATTCACAAGCATGTTCGTCTCCACATGAAGAAATCCCACTTGGCTGCTCCATCTCGCCCCATGGGTACCTATGTTGATGAGGAAGCCACCACTGGGCGCAACCGCGCTCCCTCTGATCCCACTGTCAAGAAGGCTGCCAAGAAGAAGCGTCTATGGTTTGTGAGGGCTCTTGAGAAGATCATGCACATGGGTTCTTGTCTGCACAGGGAGGACTATGCCATGTACGAGTAAAACCATGCCATCCTCACGAACCAGTCCGCTATGATGGCTCACCTGAAGATGCCCAACCCACCGGCTGCTCCTCCTCCACTCATTGCTTACGAGCACTGGAACACCAGAGGGATTAGTTGGGACATTGATGTGCCAGAAGATGCCACAGATGACGAAGATGCCATGGATGAAGATGAGGAGGGCCTGCACCACGACGCCGACTGACTCTTGGGGCGTTAGCATCGATCTTCTCCCTTTTTGGTCTCGCAAGATGCCAAAGGGGGAGAAGTTTATCTATTAGGACTTCTCGGGGATTTGCAAGGGTGGAAGCACAAACCTTTATTTCTCTTTCGGTTTTAATTTGTGCTTCTTGAACTTTTAGTCGTTTGGTTTGGAACTCTATCTTTCAGCATGTGGTAAGACATGTGAAACATTGTGTTGTGATGTAATCAGTTTATTCGTGTCTTACCTTATTGTCTATTTCAGCAAGTTATGCTATCTATTCTTCCTTTGATGAACTTGCTAGGATTGTAAAAGATAGGGGGAGCTGTGATCCTAAATAGATGTGCACTTGTATTCAAACACAAGATTTAATAGTGCACATATTTAGGGGGAGCCCGTCTATGTTTTGCAAATCCTTTATCCCGTTTGTGTTGTCATCTCTAACCAAAAAGGGGGAGATTGAAAGAGCATTTTCTGTCTCCTGAGTTTTGGATAGGAATGACAACACGAAAAGGATGTTTAACGGTGTGCCTGAGTATTTCAGATACTACATAACCTTGAAGAACAAAAAGGATGAAGATCATCAGGGTTGAATGAGAGAACTGGCTGGCAGTTTTTCCTGTTTTGACAGGCCGGAAGTTCCGGTGCTGTGACCAGAAGTTCCGGCCGAAGGGCCGGAAGTTCCGGGCCTGCACTGGACATTTCCATCTGGCCAGAAAACGGCTAAGTTGTCGTGGTATCGGCATAATTGATAGGAGACAGGGGTCCTCTAGCCTACGTATGGAACTTTGGCCGGAACTTTTCGGGGTGACCGTAAGTTCCGGCATGCGCAGTAAAAAATGTCTAGTTGGTGGAGGGGGGTATAAATACCCCTCCACCTACCTCCAACCATTTCAGCTCTTACACTCTCTCTCATCATAAATTGTTGAAGCTCAAATCTTCAAGATCTCCCAACTCCTCCACCCAAATCCGTTGATCTTTGGAGGAGTGAAGGAGAAGGCCCCGATCTACTACTTCACCGAAGCGATTTGTAATCTTCCCCCATTCACTTGGGGATTTCTAGTCTAGGGTTTCCTCAAGGAAAACCTAGGTCTCACCATTGTTGGTACTTGGTGTAAGCTTGACCTGTTGTGGTCTTGACCTTTTGTGGTCATCTTGGGAGCCCCCAATTGAGTTGTGGGTGTGTGCCTCAAGCGTTTGTAAGGGATTCGATCTCCACCCTAAAAGGGGATCAATAGTGGAAGGTGACCTTTGTGGTTGAGTTCATCGGAGAAGAAGGTGAGCCTTTGTAGCGTTGCGGCTAACCTGTTGTGGTAGCGCACACCTCTCCAACGAGACGT
Organism: Poa annua; assembly: GCA_026929855.1. Taxonomy (NCBI): domain Eukaryota; kingdom Viridiplantae; phylum Streptophyta; class Magnoliopsida; order Poales; family Poaceae; genus Poa; species Poa annua. The sequence goes on along the minus strand of CM049427.1, from coordinate 159,336,804 downwards.
ACACCCTTGGGTGGAACTCGGGATTACATCTTCGTCTCCGCGTGCTTCACTTGGTTCCCCTTAACCTTTCTCCCTTACTCGCTTGTCCTGTTATCTTGTTTCTCTTAACTTGTCATTTAGGTAAATTCACCATAGTTGCATATCTAGAGAATTTACCTTTGTGTTGAGCCTAAAATTGAAAAGACCTAAAATTTGAACTAGCACCTATTCACCCCCCCTCTAGGTGCTGGATTCCCGTTCACAAGTTCTATCGTGTGAAGTTCCCCACATAGTTATGCAACTAAAACATGAAACTCTCCATTATGGAGTAAAGGTGCTAAACATGAGCACAAATAATGATCATAAATGATATGTGCTATAACATGAACACAAGTGATGACTATAAATGATATGGTGCTATAACATGAGCACAAGTGTGTGATAAAGAATAGTATTGATGCCCCCATTTTTATTTCTTTTCTTTCTTTTTTTCGTTTTGTCTTTTTTTTTTCCTTTTTTTCCTTTTTCTGTTTCTCTTTTCGATGGCCTCCATGGCTCTTTTGACTTTTAGGGGCAAGCATCCTAATATGATATATGATATATGACAACACACTAATGATTATATGACAACATACTGATGATATAAGTAACTAATAGGAATGTGCCATAAGAATACATATGACAACGGTGCCTCTGCCAGTGTAGCAGGGTATGCAATGATCTAGCGTAACATGCGTAAAACCATACATCAGCTTTATAGAATCACGCAAAGCAATAAATAAGTAATGAATGAGACCAAGTCATGAAATGTAAGATGGATGTTGCATGGCAATATATTTCGGAACAACTATGGAAATGTTGTAGTAGGTAGGTATGGTGAATGTTTTGAGGAAGATATTTGTCTTATGTGTAGCTGAACAAGATGAAGATCTCACACGAGTTTGGATCTACCCGCGAAAAATGCACCAACTCTCAATGTGAGAAAGGGCAATGCAAAGTACCGAAGAGACTAGCAATATTGTGGTGGAAGTGCCATGAAAACCGCAGTTTTAGAACTCACAAGTAAAAAGATTCCAAATAAAAATATGATCATACAAGGCATAATGAAAATTACTCCTAGAGGGATCGTGGCGAATGACAAAGTCATCGTTGGCTTCCTCGACCGTAGCGCATAACATAAAGTCATTACGGTTGCTTTAGGCAGATAGAAGTCATATACCATTATGCAATCATATGGAAATTTAAGTGTGGCACAACTTCAAGTTTTTCTATACCAACCATTAATCATTCCACTTTACTACCATCATGTTTACCATTAAGCAAATTAATATCTCAAAATAACATCAATGATTCAAGTGACACAATATAATGATCTATAAGATTATGTATCATTTAGTTATACCATCTACCACATTTAGCATTTTCTGTTCTCAACCAAACACCAATCAACTTATTTAAAAGATAAACTCTCCAAGTAATTAAACAATGATATATGAGAGTATAATATAATAAAGGTAACAACTATAGCAAGAGATGCACGAAAAACAAGAGCTAGGAAGCAAACAATAACTAAAGAAGAATACTCAACAAATATAAGTGAATAATACGAGTATTCATAAGAAAAAGAGGAACATGTCTCTCTCCGACACAAAGGAATACTAGGATCCAATTTATTCAGAGAATGGAAATAATAAAAACAAAAACAAACAGACGCTTCAAGATAAGCACATAAGATGTGACGGTATTAAAATATAGTTTGACTAGAAAGGACCTGATAGTTTGTTGATAAAGAAGGGGATGCCTTGGTCATCCCCAAGCTTTGACGCTTGAGTCTTCTTGAAATATATTGGGGGTGAACCACCGGGGAATCCCCAAGCTTTGGCTTTACTATCCTCTTGATCACATTGTATCATCCTTCACTCTTGATCCTTGAAAACTTCCTCCACACCAAACTTAGAGTAACTTCATTAGAGGCTTAGTGCATGAAAAATTATGATATTCTGTAGAAACACAATTGATACCAATGCTACTGGACATTAGCTACAGCCACTGATACTTCATAGGATAAAAAGATCCAATCAAAATAGCAAAAGAGGCATTGCAAAATAAATGGCAGACTCTGTCAAAAACAGAACAGTGCGTAAAGACGAATTTTTTTGAGTCACTTAACTTTCTCAGATAAGAAAACTCAAAACTAATGAAAGTTGCGTATACATCTGGGGATTATGCACAAAAAGGGCAGATTTTTCTGACGTTCCAGTGAAGAGTTATGAAGTTAACGGTGAACAGCAGAAATCGGTTTATGCACAGGAATTGAAATTTAGCATCAACTTTCAACTAGAGGTTTATCTTGACACAACATTACAATAAAATAAAGATACAAAGAAATTTCTACATAGGTAGGACAACTCCTTGACAAAAAAAAGGAACAGGAAATAAAAGTGGGTTGGTTCCCATAAGCGCTTTTGTTTAACGCCTTTGAGCTAGGCACAAAGATTCATATGATGCTCTCATAAAAATGAGAGTTAAAAAACAAAGGAGAGCATCAAGAGGCAAATATAAAACACTTTTAAATCTAATAAACTTCCTATGCATAGGAATCTTGTAAAGAAAAAAGTCATGAAAGCACAAAGCAACAAGCATAGAAAAGCAAAGCAAGTGAACTTTAAAATTTTCAGCATAAAGAGGGGGAACTTAATATTGTTGAGATACATAAAACCATGTTTCCCTCTCTCATAATAACTTTCAGTAGTAGAAATAAATTCAACCATATAACCACAAGAATCATTCAACTTAGATAACATAGGCACATAAAGAGGATCATTACATTTATTTTGAAATTCATTAGCATGCTTCCCTCTTTCAAAATAGTTTTACTAAGATCAATATCAAGTTTAAGATCATAGTTGCAACAAAAATTTGGAACTAGAAACAATTTCAAACCACATAAGTATTTCTCAACATAAGCAATTTTCTCCTCCATGGTGGAAATAGAAGAATTCAAGAACAAAGTAGGACTCTCATGAGTAAGAGTACCATCACAAGAAGCAATTTTATCATTTTTATCCTCAACTTTTAAACATAGAGGATTATCAATAAGAATAGTACCATCATCTAAATAATTATCATATAGCATATTTAAGCAATACTCATCATTGTCATCAATAAGTTCACTTGTAGCATCATGAATAAAATTATTACATAATTATCACATAAAACATTCTTATCATGAGCCACATGCATAAAAGAATTAATACTCTCCACATAAGCATAGTCATTCTTATTAATTGTAGTGGGAGCAAATTCAACAAAATAACTATCATTGTTATTCTCATCACCATAATCATCAAATATAGGAGGCATATCATAATCAACATAAAATATATCCTCAACAGTAGGTGGACCGAAAATATCACAATGATTATAATTATCATATATTGGAGGCAAGGTATCCTCAAAGAAAATTTCCTCCTTCGTGCTTGGGGGACTAAAAATATCATGCTCATCAAAACCAACTTCCCCAACCTTAGACTTTTCCATGGCATTAGCAATAATAGTGTCCAAAGAATTTATACTAATAACATTACTACCACTATTATGCAAACAAACTTCCATAGGTTTTTTAATTTTCTGTTTAAAAGTATCATGTCCTAATGCAATATAAATTTCATATAGATCTCTAATTTTGTTATTGTTTTCCATTAGCCTAACTAGTAAAATAAAACAAGAAACAAGAAGTAAACTGCAGAATCTAAAGGAGATACCTTCAAGCGCTCACCTCCCCGGCAACGGCGCCAGAACATAGTTTGATGTCTACGCACGCTTCTATTCTCGTAGACAGTGTTGGACCTCCAAGAGCAGAGGTTTGTAGAACAGCAGCAAGTTTCCCTTAAGTGAATCACACAAGGTATATCGAACTCAGGGAGGTATAGGTCAAAGATAACCCTCTCAAACAACCCTGCAATTAAGATACGAGAAGTCTCTTGTGTCCCCAACACACCCAATACATTTGTCAGATGTATAGGTGCACTAGTTATGTGAATAGATAGTGAAATACAAGTAATATGGATGATTACAAGGAGTAATTGCAGTCTGTAATAAAAATGACAGCAAGCAAACATGTAGCAGAACTTGTTGGAAACGGTGTTTTAATGCTTAGAAACAAGGCCTAGGGATCCTACTTTCACCGGTGGACATTCTCAATAATGACATCAAAGTTAAATAAATAAACACTACTCTCAAACACTCTCATGTTGGATAACAAACACCATTCATTGTGTAGGGATACAAGAGCACCCTCAAAGTCAGAGTAAACGAACACCAACAATGTCATAAAGGGAATCACACACGGTGCACACACTGTCACCGTTACACAAGTGAATAACCCCGGAGTTCATATTAAAGTAACCTCTAGAGTGCATAATAGATAAAGAGTAGCATCACATATTCAACTAGATTTCAAAGCTCATGATCACATAAGAGATCACATCATGGGAGACAGAGATAAACGACATGGCTACCGTAGGTCCCGTAGCCTCGGGGGAGAACTACTCACTCGTCATCATAGGAGTCAGCACCGGCGATGGATATGGCGGTCAAGTCGATGGAGATGGCTCCGGGGGAAATTCCCCGTCCCGGCAGGGTGCGGGTACAGGGACTTCTGTCCCCCGAATCATGTCTTTGATGGCGGCGGCACTCGGGACCCGTGGAGGAATATATGAACACCGTCCGTGCATTCTTAGGTCAGGAGGTATTTATGGGCGAAAGGGCGATGTTGGTGGGCGCCCGAGAGGCCCACACCACCTCCTGGCGCGGCCAGAAAGGGAGCCGTGCCACAGGGTGGTGAGGCCGCCTCGTGGCCCATCTCTGTCTCGTCTTCGGTGTTCTGAAACATTCCTTTTTCCAAAAATAATTTCAGGATCTTTTATTTCCAATTCCGAGAATATTTCCTTAAGTACTTTTCTGAAACAAAAAACAGCAGAAAACAGGGAACTGGCACTGTGGCATCTTGTTAATAGGTTAGTCCCAGAAAATGCATAAAACTATATAAAATGCATATAAAACATGTAATAACATGGTATAATATAGTATGGAACATAAGAAATTATAGATATGTTGGAGACGTATCAAGGAGCTGTGAAGAAGTTATAGTTAGGCTCATGACTATAAACAAGCGCTCATCAGGAGGTAGCGTGGTATCTGTGTACATTATTTGCATGTTCCTTTCATTTATTTGTTATTTTTGTGTGTGTTGTGTCTTTGTGTTTTTCTCTTAGATTTAAAATAAAAAGAAGTAGAGAGAGAAATTTAGCTGGGATATCATGAAGAAGGAGGAAGAAGTAAACACCAGGTGGATACCTTCGAATCTTTGCATTAAGCAACACTATTACATTGCTATTATCACATTCCTGGAAGAAGATTAAATTGGCAAGTTTCGTTGTTACCCGAAAATTAAAATTATTGATGCTAGCTTTATTCTGATTAATTAGCTTTACATCCTGGTTGTGAATCATGTAATGTATCTGCTTATTATTTTTCAAAGGCTATGTTCAGAACCATCTATCAAGAACAGAATCCCTTTATTTCTCCCTTCAAGAACTTTGGAGTATATGAATAATGCAATTTGCTTTGAAACGGAGTTAAATGATCCCTAGTAGAGCCATTTATCCTTCTTTGCATTTTTTGCAAATTTTTTTGCATTAGCAATCATTGTCTCTGGACTGTGATTTGTGAAGCACTAACATCCATACTGACATTAACATTACCTATAATCAAAGAATTTTGCAACAGCAAGTACTTTTTTGCATTAGCAACCATTATCCTGAGATGTTGGTCTATGAAGCACTAACTTGAAGGCTTATCCAAAAAAATGATTCCATTTATGCATTAGCAACTATGATCCTGGGATTGTAGCTTGTGAAGCACTAACCCAAGTGTCTTGGCAGTAAAATAAACAAACGAACTAAAAACTTGCATTTGCATTAGCTTACTATGTTCCCTGGAACTGTAGTAGGTGAAACACTGACTTTGCGTCATTTTGGCATTCATTCTTTCATTATGACTTTCCTTTGGATCATTTCACTAGTGGAAAAAAGCTTAGCTGTCGCGCACCCTTTAACCTTTCTGTAGCGCAGCCAGGAAAATGGGGGGTGCGCCACAGTTATCTCGCCACTAAAATATATTTCTGTGGCGCACTGAGAGTGCGCCACAGTAATTTACAGAAATATTTCAGTGGCGCATGTGGTTTAAGTGCGCCACAAAATTATATGCGCCACAAAAAATAAACCATGCGCCACAGAATAAATAACAGGAATTTTCGAAAAAAAATTGATGAACAAATATAGGTATATATACAGGATTGATACATATATATTATAAGCTGACACATATATATTCAACCAGTACATAAATTAGAACACACATATCACATTCATTCGAGCCCCAGAAGTCTTATCACATACATATATAGTTCTAAGAGAAGTCTTATACAAAGTAGTAAGAACCTAAACAAGATAAATGCTAAGCTAGCTATAAAACAAGTTGCATGACTAAACTTCTCGTCGTCGGAGCTAGTGTTATAGAAGATGTCAGACTACCTCGAGTCACCGGCGTCCCAGTCATCCTTGTTAGCATTCTCGGCGGCCTCCCGATGGCGGCGACGGTCTGCCCTCCTTTGCTCTCTTCGGTTCCTATAAAACTCCAACTCGGCGGCGATGTCGCCCGGGAAGTCCTCCCTCCACTGGCACATCAGCTCCTTGTCATTCTCGGTGGTGTCGATCCGTCGCTGCACCTGGTGGTGGCGGCGACGATCTTTGTTGGTGAGGAGGGCTGGCCGTGGCGTGAGGAACTCCGCCTCCGCGATGTCCTGACAGTCCGGGAAGTTCAGCTCGCTTTGCGGGCGCCGGAAACGCCATGCGACCGCGTCGTACGCACGCGCTGCCTCCTCCGGCGTGGGGTACATCCCGAGCGTCTGCCGAAATCCGCCCACGCGGATTTCAGCATAGTAGGTGCCGTTGGGCCGCTCCCTAACACCGCGGAAGTCGGACGACCCGCGACGGCGCAGCGACATCGTCTACATGCATAAGAGTAGGTTAAGCAGTTAGTACAAATAATTAAAACTTATACACAACAAGATGCAAAGAAATAATATCAACATAAGAGCATGCCTCATATATTGTGGACACAAATTTAGAGATGGCGTTTCTGAAATCCAGTGAGATGCAGAAAATGTGTATTTGTGCACATCACAAGTTTCAGAGACGCCGCCTCTGAATCACACGGTGTCCTGATGCTTTAATCATTGGCATTTCAAAAGAAGGTAAAATGCAAGTTAATTAAAAAGCAGTCAAGAAAAATAACAAGCAAGGCCTCATATGGAATTGCTTTAGAGTTGATGTGAGCGAACACGTGGAATGAACACTATGTATTCGTTCAGACAACATGGTTCACTCACACCTCCCTGAAGATGTAACGTGAAACCATCTAATCATCGGCCAAAATTAGTCATCTTAGAAACAAATTTAAAAATGAAATTTGGTCCAAAGAAAATCTTGCCTCATACTTAGACTGGAAACACACAAATGGTCCGAGATGGAGTAAGCGAGAGCCAGTGGGATGCAGAAAATGTGTATTCCTGTACATCATGGTCGCATCACACTGGCCTCGCTTACTCCATCTCGGGATTTCATGTTGTCCCAGCATTTTAATCATCGGCATAACAAAAGACGGTAAAATGCAAGTTAAAGAACACTCAACAAAAACAAGCAACGCCTCATAATTAGAAGTGACATGCTTCAGGGATGGAGCTAGTGAGCCAGGTAGGATGCACGAGATTTTTGCACTCATGCATATCACAAGGCTCACTAGCCCCTGGAACCTGTATCACAACATTTTAATCATCGACATATTACAAGATGGTCAATAGTACAAAAAGTAAAATGCAATTAAAAAACACCGAACAAAAATGAGCAAGGCCTCATATGGAAATGATCAGTCACATTTGAAATTTAGAGACGGTGTCAGTGAACAAAGTGGAATGAACACTGTATATATGTTCAGACAATATGGTTAACTGACACCTCTCTAAAGATTCAACGCCCAACCATCTGTTTAATCATCAGCCAAAAGTAAATAAACATAGATTTTTGTAATAAATACTCCAATTGAGCATAGTTAATTCATGAAAGAAGGTTAAGCACAAGCACAAACAGTGCTCATTTTCAATGCTTTCAAACACAAAAGCAGTGCACAAATTCTTGCTTACATAGTTTCACAAGTGCACAAAAACTAGTAAATACACTTATTAGCTAGTATATTGGAAGCATATATTAGTTCAAAAATTCTTGCAATGCATATATTATTTCGAAGTTATAATTCGAAACCCTAGCCTACATTTTCTCTTTTTATTAAAACAGTGTCACACTCCACACTCCACACTACGGCGAAGCAATTACTAAAACCCTAATACCATTAGCAAAACCTACTAGCAAGCACCGTGTACCTAAAATTAGAAAAATAATTTAGCTAGGAATTTGGGCAAACACCTTGGGTGCGGCGGTCGGTGAGGAGGCGCGCGGGCCGGCGTCGAGGCCGTCGATGGCGGGGCCGGCGCTGTGTGGCGAGGCGCGGGGTGGCGGGACGCTGCGTCGAGGCCGTCCGTGGCTGCACGAGTGGTGGCGAGGAGGCGTGCGGGAGGAGGCGGCGGAGGCGTGTGTGGAGGAGCGGCGGCGGCGCGCGGAGGCGCGAGAGGAGGCGCGGCGGCGGGATGAGGCGCGAGAGGAGGGGCGGGGGGATGTGACCGAAGGGAGGAGGCGCGGAGGCGTGCACGGAGAAGCGGCGGCGGCGCGTGCGGTCGAGGGAGGCGCATGCGGGCGCGGCGGCGGGATGAGACGCGAGAGGAGGGGCGGCGGGGGATTTTTTTGTGCTCAATTTTTTTGCTAAATTTTTTTTGTGCTCAATTTTTTTGTGAATTCTTCTGGATAAATTGAATCTCCACTGTGCTATAAACTTCAATTAAGTGTGCACTGAAAGTAAGATTACAATACACAACTCAAACCAACATCACATATATAACACAACAAATAACATTAAAAGAAGATACACAATGACGATACAACATATTGCTGAAATGAAGATACACAACACAACTCAAATTTGCCGAACATAATAAATTCACCTCCCATCAATGCAGCCTCCTGCATCTGTTGATGCAGCGCCCTTGCCCTTTGACGATGATACACTCTTCTTCTTGGATGACGATTCAACCTTCTTTCCCTTCCCCTTCGATGCTCCTTCTGACTTCAGGGCCTTAGATGACGGCATGAAGCCAGCGGAATCATCGCTCTCATCTAGCCGATGGTAAGACTCAGCGTATGAATCAAGATTCCATTGAGTCTTGAACTTGCCCTTCTCAACTTTCTTGTCAAACCTAACTCGAATCCTAATAAATTCATGATGAATTTGGTTAGGGGTCCGATATGTATACCTAGCGATGCATAGTTTGGCTCCCGGCAAAGCGAGATGGCTCTCACTCTCAATAAGTTCGTCGTGTTACACTTTCCTACCCTCAACATGCAAATTATGGGAAATACGCGCGAGATACTCGGCGGCGGGACCGTGGAACCCGCCAGACGCACACTTATTGCAAGGACCAACACAAACCATCCTTACACGCCTAGCTAGACTGAAAATCTATAATTCCAAAGCTCATACCGGCGGGGTATTTTATAGGAAAGGAGAGTAGAAATATGGCGGGAAAAGGGGGAGAAAATGCGGGAAAACTATCTGTGGCGCACCAATTCCATATGCGCCACATAAAGTTAACATTTTGTGGCGCATGGTATAGGGTGCGCCACAGAATGCCTACTATATGTGGCGCAATTTCTTTGTGCGCCACAGAATATGCCTCGGATTTCTGAAATCAGACCAATCTGGCGGGCCCACCATATTACGGTGGCGCATAGTTCCTGGTGCGCCATAAAAATGACTATTTCAGTGGCGCATTGTTATTTTGTTCGCCACAGATATTTGTGGCGCACTTGTGTGGTGCGCCACTAAATGATTTTTGTGGCGCATGGGCTGCTGGTGCGCCACAAGCGGTCATCCCACCTATAAGCATTTTTCCACTAGTGTTTATATTGAGTTCCCTTGCAAATGTCTTATATAGTTAATCCATTGGTACTTGAGCTAAAAAATGATTGCATCCTGCTAATTGAAACTTGTTTCCAAGATAGCACTTGTTCTAATAGTAGACAAAACTACATTGAGTCCAATTTGAATGAACTGATAAGTATTCAGAACTTTAAATTGTTCAAAATCTGCTTGTTGTCTTTATCCTCCAATTTCTTTACTTGATGACAAGCAAAGGTGTAAGTCTGGGGGTTTGATCATCATCATTTATATGCATTTTTCACAACCCCAAAATCTTAAAACCTCACCTTTTTATATAGTCAGAACTACAAATATTTGCATGTCACATTGCTTTTAACTCATTTTACAGATCAATGCGCAAATGCACACAATCTTCATAAGATCCATTTTTAGAAGTGAAGCAAGATGAAATATTCAACCTATACCAATACAACAGAGAAGATGCCCAAGATCAACAATTCAAATCCAAGCAAAAACCTGAAATTCACTACTGTTGTCTGAAAGTGAACAGTAACTGACAAAAATTCTGACAGCCAAACTCAAGGCCATCTTCTAAATTCCAAGCAATGCTAAAGGAAAGAAGATAAGAAGGAATTCAATTGAGTTTGAATCATAAAGAAGAAAGAGAGATGAACTTGGAGATCAAGGAAACCGCAAAAGGAAAAAGGCAAAAAGGTGCAAAAGAGGGGACATGCCATGTGCATTGTGAGATGTGGAAAGGAAGGAACCTTCCTCCACTATCAACTCGCACCACATCTCCACCATATTTGGAAAAAAGTGTATAAAGCCACCACACGATCCTCCATCCCAATGGTCGTCAATTCAATCGCCTCTTCCACCCACTCCACTTTTCCACTTATCCACCAGCCACCATCCCATCAGCCCACCAAGAACAAGACCAAGAACAAGAAAGAGGAACAAGATGGACATGGAGAACATAAGAAGAAACACAAGGCCTTGGTGAACTGAAGATCAAGATATGTATTTCTTCGTCCTCTAGTCTGCTTCATCTGGCTCGACCATATTTCAGTGAGCTAAAACCAAGGATCTCTCCCCTCCTCTTGTGTAATCTTGAATGAACCTTGTAGATCATCCCTCTGCAAGTAAGGCTTGTAATACTTTGTTATTGCAGTGATTTGAGTGACACAATTCTCTGTCTTAACTGAAGATTTGCATGTTTTGGTTGTTGCGTGTCTTGATCAGTGTGTGTAAGGCTAGTCCCTGCATACTTGTGTGTTGCAATTTTGTCCCTAACCTCTCTTTGCTTGTTAACTCACTGTGATCTGGCTTGACAACCCAGAAAGTTGTGATCTTTGCGTTCTAAATTTCCTCCTTCCTAAACCTGCTAAAAACCTCTACTTGCAAGACCAGTCTCTGCAAGTTAAGAACTAAAATCGTATTTCCTGTCTAAACCCTGCTTAGATCCTTGTTAGTCTCTAGATTGACAACCTGGAGACTGTAAGTTAAATTCTAACTCTATTTCAGTTAAACTTATTTACCTTCTTGTTTATAACCTAAAACCTTAAAGACTTGGTTTAGCTTCTGCCAACCCTTAGAAACATCATAGACTTGTTGATCCCTGTGGAGACAATAACACAAAACCCCCCTATATTTAAACTTGATCACCTTCCAAGATACTCAAGTAGTAAATCAGGTTTTCATAAAATATGACTAGTATCAAAAACTTGGTCACTACTGCGAGTACTTGCTTAGGTAAAACATTCATAACGTGTATATCATATACACACTATCATCATTGATGACTTCCCGGCGATCTGTTTCATCTTCTTGATACTTCCAACATAATCAAGAACCATGAAGGTGAACTATTCCCCTTGCATGACATAGTCTATGACAAAGCATTTGCACCTGGCAATATCGTTTGTCATCCAGTGATCGATCTGAGCGAGGCGTCTCAATGTCATCAAGTATAACCATATGTCATCAAGTATGACCAATGTCATCAAGTATGACTAGTGTCATTAAGTATGACTGCACGTGCTTCTTCAATGTGTGTATTTTCTTCCATCTTGGTTGAGAGGAAAAACAGTCAACATACTGTTAAACTTCATCAGCCCAACTTTAGGTGTATCCCGAGTTTAGCGATCATCTCATATGTTCGTGAGCTAACAACTCGTACCCACCTTTAGTTCTATATGGTAGAGATCATAGAATACACTGGACTATGATGATATTGTCCGCATAAAAACTTGATAATCCAAATTATCCTTTTGTTAGCGGAATCTCCGGGTTTATATCCTAGCGGGTATTGTATCACAAAGAGCTAATAGGTTAAACAAGGAGTATCCTAAAGTTAAAGTATAAAACTATGAAGTTTGGACCCAACTTTTTAAGTTTCTCAATCGCAGGATTGCGCCTAATTTTAAAGAAGGCTATTATATTGGTTAATACCAACAAAGTTTTTTGCAAAACATGACTTTGTTCATTATATTTTGAGTTCTAGTATTTTAGAAAATAACTCCAACACATCCCTCTGAATCGTTTCAACGATTACACGACCCCCATCCGTTGCACAACCCCTCATCGTCAGAGCCGGCAACACAACTTCAAAGGTGGATATCAAAATGTCGATTACAACAACTCTGTGACTCATGATCGACCTTTCGGCCTCCGTGTTCCGAGTCCATATCTACATATGCTAGGCTCGCCACAATAATCTTCAACGTAAATGCTTGTGTAAAACTTTCTTACACCCACTGTATGCGAACAACGATATGTCTGACACCCGATCGTCACGACCTGCCTCATAACGTATAACTTTCTTGGTGGTGCACGTTGAAGGAAGAACACTAGTGGTATTTTGGAGGGATCAACTTAAGTTTATGTGGTGTGCCACTTGCCTTTGGATGATGTCTTTGCTCACAAACTCTTTTCAACGTAACTCGAGTCTCTCCGTTCAATCTAAACAATATATACAAACAACAATACAACAATCAACATAAAACACAACACAACGCATACAAACACATACATAATTAACAAACAAATTTCATAAAACTTCTAAGGAAAATTATGTTTATGCGTGACGTGCAAAATATTTCTAAGGACTAGAGATGCATGTCATGCCATGAAAATCTTCTAAGTTATTGCAAGGCAAATATGTTTTCCAAAATGATTAAGGATTAAGGTCATAGTTTGGACAAAATAACGTTGTTATACATCAAATTGAATAAGCACTCTAATGGCTTAGTCATGATGTGCATAAATACTTAGAGAAAATACTAAGTCTATTATTCAAGGCGATCAACAATTATTAACAACTCTTTGTATACTGGATATTCACTATAGTGAGAGAGACAGACACCCGGCCAGCCACTTATGTTGTGGAACAGGTCTCATGTACGTGGACATGTAAGGTTAGTCTCCAGGCCGCTTCATCTCACTATGCCGCTTATCCAACATACTTAAAAGGTGGTAATATCATGATCAAAAGTTGTTTATGTCTAAAGTGAAAGACAAGATTAGGAAAGAGGGAAAAGATAGAAAGATGTAGTTGGTCTTCCAGTAATCTTTACCTTGCTTCCTTGTAGCTTTCTCCTTGGTGTGATGATTTCATTGCAATTTGTAGAGTTGATGGTTCTGAAGACTTGAAGGTTGATAGCATCCATGGTGGCCTTGAATATAACTTAGTCATCAAGAGGTCTAAAATGAGAAGGGAGAAAAGAGAGAAAGGAAAACACTTAGAAAATATAGCTGGTTGGTCTTCATGAACTTCTTCTTGAATTTCATCTAAGTGCTTCTACTCCTTGAAGATACTTCTGAAATCTTGTTTTCTTGGCTGAGTCCTTCATTGGCCTTCTAGCTCCATGTTGAAAATCCCAAATGCATAACACTTTTCCAAAACAACTATGTTGAAAATAATCCAAACTTAGAGAAAATAAGGAAGAAGTTTTCCTATGAGGAGTATATCTATATGGTAAAATATATTATGCATGCAATGCACTTTTTAATCATAAGAAACATCATACTAATTTTTGTGATATATATACAGTATGCATGAAACTATAATTGCAATTTAATTAATTTCTATATTAGGAAAATAGAATAAAAGGGGTACATACAACATTAAAGTTTTCCGTGAATATATTTTTAAACTTTTTTTATTAAGAGGGCTAATAGACATAGGGAATCTAAATAAATTTATAGCAATTGGATTTACTCAAAAATAATGTTTCTATCAAAAGTTATGTTAAAATTACTCAAGCTATTCAAATTAAATAAATAATTATTAAATCTTCAAAATAATGCTCAAAATATTTTTTAACAGAGGCATAATATTACACATATTCTAAGATTTCTAAAACAATTTTATTTGCAAATTTTGGATTTATAAATTTAAAGTTATGACAAAATTACTCAAATCCTCCATTTGAAATTTGAATATTTTAAACTAAGTCAAATTTGAATTCTAACAGAACCAAAATATTCTACAAGTCAAGGGCATTCCAAATATATAATTTTTTTCTAATTTGGATATGTGGTTAAAAAGTTATGATAAATCTAAGTGGTAGGGACATTTCTGCAAAACTGCCAAATTAAACTAAATAAGGAAAATTTGATTTCTGACGTGGCGGCTGACTGGGCAATGACGTTGTTGCTGACTGGCGCTGAGCTGGATAAGTCATCAGATCTGATCCGCACGATCTAGATCTAACGGATCACATCTAACCGTACCCCTATGCTAATAGGATCTAATCGCAGCCGTTAAAAAGAGATCGGAGGGCTCACACGCGTTGACCGGAGGGTGGCGGCGGAAACTCGCCGGAGATGATGAATATAGAGGCGCCAACGTCGGGCTTGGACGCTATGGTGCCTCCGGTGCATCCCCGGACTCGTGGAGGCGACAGCGACGTTCACCGCGGAACGACGTAGACGATGGAGGCGGTTTTGGCGTCTCACGTGTGCTCGGGTAGCGGCCGGGCAAGGACGGAATCGAGGCGGCGTCGATGACTTTGGGTCGAGCTCGCTGCGTTCTCCCGGCTGCAAAACAAAAACGAAGGAGGCGGTGAGGAGGGGCGCATTGACAGAGGGAAGAGATGCACAGGGTCTCGGGGTCGGGGGTTGACAGAGTGGACCGGAGTTGAAGAAATTTCCGGCGGCAGCGATGGAGCTCCGGCGAGCTAAAAGAACAGCCTGGCGGTGCGATTTGGCTAGGGTTTCTGGTGCAAGGGAGAGGTGGTGTCGGGGGGTTTAAATGGAGGAATAGGAGGGAACCATCTCCGCATGAAACGCTCGAATTTGAGTTGGGATAGGAGGAGGAATCGGAGGCGAAATTTTTGGCTAGAGGTTAGGGATGATGACCCCTGACAGGTGAGGCCCGGCTGGCAGTGGGAGAGGGGGTAGAGGCCGGGGTGGGCTGGCTGATGGGCTTCTGGCGGCTTCTGGTGCGGGGATTAGACGCTGGGCTCGGCCCATTTGGCTCTTTCCTTTTTTTTGTACCGTTTTTCTTTTCTGTTTTCTGCTTTTTGAAATAACTTTTATAATATGAATCCAAATCAACTCAAATTAGTTTCAATAATTTTGTAAACACAATATCTTTATTTTAAAAAAATTGTGGGCATGTTTTGAACACTTTTCAAAAATAATAATTTCAAAATATTGATTATTTGCAAAGTGGACACCTTATGTCAAATTTGAAATTTAGGGTTTTAATAAATTTACTTGTGTCTAAATTAGATTTATAAATTTACAACACTTATATAAGTTTGACATTAAGTTATTTAAACTCATTTTGTCTTTAGTACGATATTAAATAACATAACTTAATTTTTGAAATGAAAGGGAAATATAAAGTATTAATTTTCAATTCACATTATTTTGTGCACCATTAAGTTTCATAATATGATAAAACATTTGAAAACTCCATAACATTCCTTTGGAAAAAATATAGGTTTATTTCATTTCTTATATTGAATATATTCATGTAAATCATTTTATGTTTTGAAAATTAATGAAAATCATTTAAGCTAATGAAATGTCTATTTGGATAATTCATTAATTAAAATCTATGAAGTTTGAAAGTTATAAACCATAAACTTGTAATTTCCAAAACTATGTTTTGAACTCAGGTAAGAGAATAAAAACCTTTTATAAATTTGTCATACTTTAGTTAACCTTTAGGTACTTTGCAAAAAATGTTTTTAAGGTTTAATAAATAGTCAAAAGTTAAATATTCAAATTAAACTATTGGGAATAAAACATTTTATGATATGAAGATGTCCTTGAATAAATTTTAAAATACATTGCCAATATAATTGTTTCTATTATAATTTTATTATTTTATTTTAATAAAAACAAAAGTTTCAAATCTTAGTGATTTTCAAACATTACAAGATATTGGGATGTTACAAGACGCGATTGCAGTCGACTCCTCCTTCGATGCTCCAGTCGCGATCTGGTCGGTCAAGTTCTGCACACCAAACTTATCAACGAAAAAGTTATGCTCACCAACTATTAGATTGAATCCTGAGTCGAGACTTGAGTAGTTCTCTTGTGCTTCTGGTGAATATGGCTTGATCCTCTTTGGTGATGCTGCTTGCGATCTCGGCGAGTGATCGTCTATGGATTGGATGCGATCTGAAGTCGCCGATGCGTAACCTTCTGATGAAGTCGGCGAGTTGTCGTTTGAAGCTGAAACCGAAAAATCGTGGATCCAACACTACATGTTCCCACAGACGGCGCTAATTGACGAGGGGTGTCCGCATCAATACCCATGACTGATAGCCTTTGGTTAAAGTTATGAGGTAGAGAACGCGTAGTGTTAGTAGATTCGTCGTCTGACAAGCGGGGGTTACCCAGGTTCAGGGCCCTCGACTGAGGTAACACACCTACTTCCTGCCTATCTGTATTGACTGTGAATATGCGGCGAGTACAAGGTCTAACGAGATGTTGATCTCGCTAGGGTTTGGTGGTTCTGGTTGAGCATGTCCTTGATCGGCTACCCTCCTGTCCCTTATATGGGGGTACAGGTCTCGGGTATGTAACCGACTAGGATTACAAGTATGCAATCTAAAACCGACTATGTCTATCTATGGAAATAATCTTCGTCTTTGGGCTTTGCTTGTTGGGCTTCTTCAGTCTATCGACAATTGGGTTATAGTCATCACGTGCACCAGATACCAACACAATGGGGTACCCGTTTGGTATAACCTTGTCAGCCAATAAAAACCAGATTGTAATACCTTTGCTCATGTGCGATCTCCTGCATGATGCCCTCCATAAGGACTATCATGACAGTCTTTTATTATAGCCTCTTGTTCATGCTCAGGCACACAACGTCTAATAATACCATCTACACTCTTCTTACAAAGGAAAGGATCATCCCAAAAATAATGTCTAATATCATAAAAGAATTTCTTTCTTTGTTTAAGAGTAAAGTGTGGTGGCAAAAGTTTGCCAACAATAAAATTTGCATCATTAGCAAACCATGGAGATGCAACTTTAGCCATAAAAACATTAATGTTTGCAAGTTATCAAAACTATCATTAATAGGAATAGACCACTCTTTTGGGCCTCGTGGCTCTTCCCTCTTCGATATTCTTCCCTCTAGTGTTCTCTCGATGTAAAACCAACTGTGCAATTTTCCTTTTTCCATTTGGATCCCTGTAGCTCCTGAAACAATAAAAACAAGAAAAAGGAGGTTTTCTGCCTCCCAGATATTTTTAAATATAAACATGTAAAAACATTCTAATATGATAATATGAGTTGTATAAATGATGATATAAAATGCACCTATCAGATGGCCATGAGGTTGCTTGCATACGGTGCTCCCGCAGATGCACATGATGACTATCTGCGCATGAGCGAGTCCACGACCATTGAGTGCTTGAACAAGTTCTGTCGGACAGTGGTTGCAGTCTTTGGCCCAACGTATTTGCGATCACCCAATGTGCAAGATACTGCTCACCTCCTCACAGAGAAAGAAGCAAGAGGCTTTCCTGGGATGCTTGGTAGTATCGATTGCATGCATTGGGCATGGAAGAACTGTCCATTTGATTGGCAGTGAACGTACAAGGGAAAGGAAGGAGAGTGCTTCGTGATTCTCGAGGTTGTGGCTTCATATGATCTATGGATTTGGCATTCATTTTTTGGTATGCCAGGAACTCACAACAACATTAATGTCTTGGAGTGCTCGGATGTCTTTGCCGAGCTTGTCAAAGGCCATGCTCCCCCTGTGAACTATGATATTAATGGACACCATTACATAGAGGGCTACTTTCGCAGTAGTGGAACATGGGGTTCCCCTAGAGCTTCCCAAGTGGGTCCACCGCCCGTGGGCCCAACTCCAAGACGAACAAGGCTGAGACTCAATGCGAAGCCTGGCGGGCGCATCCTCGCCAAGAGAGTACTTTCGGATACGCAGGACCCCCGGGTCTCCTGCACCCCAGAAGGGACCAAAGACCCGAGAACGCGAGTACCCGGCAGGGCCGGACTCCCTCTTGGGTGCAAGACCGTACAAGGAGAAGATAAGGTTTCCACCACCTTCCATAGGATGGTAGAAGACAATAGAAGTCTTGGGAAGCAAGGCCCAGCCAGGGGACACCACCTAACCACTGCTATCCCCTGTCCGCGGGTTTCCCCAAAGGTGGCATGATCCAAGATATAGCTTAGTAGGCAAGCAAGCTCCGGCTGGCTTGCCGTCGACCCAAGGAAGAAGTTCATCTCCAAGCTAGGCTAGATGGAGGAAGGAAAGGAAGGTGATCTCCTCCGGACAAGGATATGTCCTTCTCCTTCCTCATAGACGTTGGACCCTGCCGGGTACCTCATCGAGAAACACCATTGTAGCCACACCATGATACCACCATCTATCCAGACATGCTGGAGTAGGGCTTTTAGCCTCCGGGCGGCCTGGACCTGGGTAGACCCTTTCGTGCTTTCCTTGTTTGTCTACCACGTCGAGATCAGAGAGCGAGTGAGGAACTTGTCCGGCGATTGTCCCCGGGAGACGTTTCCAGCCTCCTTCACGCCCTACCGAATCTACAGAGGGGGTGCCTCGCATCCCCGGGGTCCGTCCTTCGAGACACGACAACTACTATCTTGCAGATGGCATCTATCCGAAGTGGGCAACATTTGTGAAGAGCATTGATACGTCTCCAACGTATCTATAATTTCTTATGTTCCATGCCATGTTATATCTTGTTATTACATGTTTTATATGCATTTTATATAGTTTTATGCATTTTCTGGGACTAACCTATTAAAAGATGCCAAAGTTGAGTTCCCTGTTTTCTGATGTTTCTTGTTTCAGAAAATTACTTAAGGAAACATACTCGGAATTGGAAATAAAATATCCTGGAATTATTTTTGGAAAAGGAACGTTCCAGAACACCGAAGACGAGACGGAGAGGGGCCACGAGGCGGCCTTACCAACCTGTGGCGCGGCTCCCTTCCTAGCCGCGCCAGGAGGTGGTGTGGGCCCCTCGGGTGCCCACCGAAATCGCCCTTTCGCCCATAAATACCTCCAGACCTAAAAACACATGTACGGTGTTCAGTTTTTCCTCCACGGGTCCCGCGCCGTCACTGTCGTCAACACCAATTTGGGAGAGACCAGAACTGCTCCGCGGCACCCTGTCGGGAGGGGGAATCGTCTCCGGAGCCCTCTACGTCGCCATGACCTCCTCCGGACTGATGCGTGAGTAGTCTACCCTTGGACTACAAGTCCATAGCAGTAGCTAGATGGTTGTCTTCTCCTCTTGTGCTATCATGTTTAGATATTGTGAGCTGCCTATCATGATCAAGATCATCTTTATGTAATTCTCCATGTTGTGTTTGCTGGGATCCGATGAATATTGAGTACTAAAGTTATTGTTTCATAATATATCATGTGTGTGCTTTAATGATCTTGCATGCTCTCTGTTACTTGTGTGTGCTTTGGTCAAGTAGATGCTCTTAACTCCAAGAGGGGGTATTTATGCTCGATAGTGGGTTCATGTCTCTATTAAATCTGGGGCAGTGATAGAAAGCTCTAAGGTTGTAGATGTACTGTTGCTACTATGGATAAAACAGTAGTACTTTGTCTAAGGATGATGTTACTTACTTACTTTACACACAGTGCTTAAGGCGATAATCAGTTGCATGCAACTTAATACTGAAAGGGGTGCGAACGCTAACCGGAAGGTGGATTATTAGTCAGAGATGCGGTTGGAACGGTCTATGTATATTGTTGTAATACCGGAAGGAATCTCATGTGACGCCCCAAAATCTTTACTATGTAGATTTAAGCGATCCCAACGAAATCCTCATAATAACGATTTTAGGTCGCCCACCAGACATAATGTGCAGGCCGAAACATGTGCATTATGTGGGTGGAATTGTGATAACATTACAACAGTTCCGATACATCCACAACAACAACAACATAATATATAATAAAAAAACGACTCGAACGAGTCAAGATACAAATGATACATTACAAAGATACAAATGACAGCGGAAGCCAAATAGTATCCGACTACGGATAAGATACAAATTGGACTAAGAGTCCTGAAGATAAACAATGGCGCCATATCCCTGCCCAGTCCAAGCCGGAGGGATTCCCAAGCTAAAATCATCAGACTTTAAACCTGTTGACTGCACATAAAGCACAGCCCAAAGAAGGGTAAGGCACTCCCGGGAAGCAAAACCAACTTGCTTACTTTCTACAAGATCTCCCAAAATATAGGGTAGGTGGACTTAGTGGCAGCAGCACTAGCAACCTAATAGAGACACGCTACGACTTCCGTCTAATTAGAGAGGGATAACAGAGCGCATAAGTAACCAACTACAACTAACACCAATCATAATCCATTCTCGGATTAACCCCCTCAACCAAGTATGAGGAAGCAATTCGGGAAACTCACACATTGAATAGTTTTAGTTACCGATTGTTGTGAAAGCAATTCATTGTTACTAGTCATGTAATTAACAATGATTAGGTGTAAGTTGTCTATGATCTTATTAGCCAGCATCATTACTAAGTCGTCCATAACCGTGGACACGGCTCATCGATAAGATTATACCCTGCAGGGGTGCACTATTGGACCCATACTCGTTCGATTAACCACAAAAAGTAAGCCAGAAGGTAGGGCATCTCAACACAGTAAATCTCTTCTCTACAACCTATCCAGGGAACCGCATGATTGTCCGCACAGCTACTCAGCCCCATACCCGGAACTTCGTAGCACTCTAAGAACGTGCCACCCTATATGAGAATCGACTACTCCATCATCGTGAGATCGTTATGTAACCATATGCATGCATCAAATGGAAAGCCCGAACTACTTGCGGTGCCCTGGATAAGAAGCGGATTAGACCGAAGCCGTGGGGGGCTCCATAGGGCCTCCCACAAGTGGTTAGTGTGCTCAAAATTGGATTTGAGGACAAGAACTAAGTTCCTAGGTCGACACTTAGCAGAACAAAGCACCTCGCAAGGCCTTCCGCCGGTGCCTTATCTTTTAATTATAATACCCCAACATAAGACAACATTTTATTAAGGTAGAACAATCTATCATACTAAGCATGTGAAACATAAGACAAACATACGACTCGCACAACCAACTCTAAGCATGCACTACGACTCGCAAGGCCAACAGATAAACATGCAACAGGTAATAGGTTGTGGGGATAAGTTGTATAGCCTGCATCGTAAGCATGTGATGGGATCACGACACAAGGATCGAATACTAGGATAGCAGGGATCAATGGCAGGAATCAAAGACAATGTATAGGTAAACAAGCAAACTTTGTTTGCTCGAAATACCGCATGGAAGAAAATCTTGTCGTTGCTCACACATCTCAACATCTCATCCGCGAAGAAGCAACAAACACGGGAATGCATAAAAGATGCATCTTACAACTAGGACAAAAGATCCAGCATGATCATGAGAATTATGCTTGACATGGCAAGATGCAATACGAGATGCACTTAATCCAAATTAAGCGGAACCGGGATTTCGACAATTAATATTTTGGTTCAAGTTATCTATCTAGCCATCAATGTTAAATATTCATTAATATGGCAAGACATGACATAGATGATCTAGTCAAATTAAATGGAATAGGGCATTACATATTAATTACCCCCACACATTCCATTTAATTATTTAGGTGCATTTGACAATTTAACTAAGCAATTAAAATTAAAAGATGGAACATGGCATAAGAATGGCAAATTAATGTTCATTCATTTTTCAGATAAATAAACCTATAAAGATTATTTAATTTGGAGTTATAGAATAAAAGTTATTAACGAAACAAGTTCAGGGTTCTTCAAAAGGTAGGGACCTGTTGGTGATGGAAAAACTGTTGTTGGCTTAGATGTGAAAACAAATAGCATAGGGGTCTCGGTGCAAGATTTCTAGCGCAGATCAGGAACTGGCCTTTTCTCACCGTGTGTGTGGCTAGCCAGAGAGGCCGACGCGCAGGCCCAGCGCTGACTACGCGCTTCTTGCTCCCACAGTCACTGACCAGCGGTGCCCGCCTGTTCAGTGTGTGCGTGATGAACACGGTGGGTGTGTTGTTGGGAGACCCCAAGAGGAAGGTGTGAAGTAGTGCAGGAGCAAGTTTCCCTCAGTATGAAACCAAGGTTATCGAACCAGTAGGAGAAGAAGGATTCCCTTGAGGTGTCAAGGCGCCAGAAAAATGTTGGTGCTAAGTTGACATGGAGACTGCACACAAACAATCAAGATACTTTGCCCCAACTTAACAGTGAGGTTGTCAATCTCACCGGCTTGCTGTAACAAAGGATTAAACGTATGTCTGGAAGAAAGAGTGATGTTTGCAGAAAGTAACAGGTTTGCAGTTGTGGTTTTATCAGATTAATGAGAAGGACCGGGGTCCACAGTTCACTAGTGGTGTCTCTCCAACAAACATGACAACTTTATGAAAGGATCAAGTCAAGTAATAGTAATATGCACGTAGATGATCAATATATTATTTGTTCAAAAGAAACAAGCAAGCGTTCAACGTTGGTTCCTGGCACCAGGATGTTATGGCTAAGAGAATGTTAACGGAGGTTTGGAAGGCCAATGAAAGAAAGGCTCACAAAGTTATAGATGATCATTAGACAAGAGAAAGTCCTACAATCGAAGCTATGCAAGGAGTAGTGATTGCCATACAACAGATGCACAATGAGCTATAAGTATATGAAAGCTCTCCAATGGAACTAGTGGGGGTGCATCCAACTTGCTTGCTCACGAAGATCTAGAGCACGTTTAAGGAGGCTCATCATTGGAATATACAAGCCAAGTTCTATAGTGTAAAGTTCCCCACGTAGTTATGCAACTAAGACAAGAATACTCTCTCATATGGAGTAAATGTGCTAAACATGAGCACAAGTGATGATTATAAATGATATGGTGCTGTAACATAAGCACAAATGGGTGATAAAGAATAGTAATGTTGCCCCCTTTTTATTTCTTTCTTTCTTTTTTCTTTTCTGGTTTTCTTTTCGATGGCCTCCATGGCTCTTTTTAATTTTAGGGGCAAGCATCCTAATATGATACATGATGTATGAGAACACACTAATGATGATAAAACAACATACTGATGATAGAAGTAACTAATATGAATGTTCCATAAGAATACATATGACAACGGTCCCTCTGCCAGTGTAGCAGGTTATGCAATGCTCTAGCGTAACATGGGTAAAACCACACATCAGCTTTAAAGAAACACGCAAAGCAATAAATAAGTAATGAATGACAACAAGTCATGTAATGTAAGATGGATGTTGCATGGCAATATATCTCAGAACAACTATGGAAATGGTGTAGTTGGTTGGTATGGTGGATGTTTTGAGAAAGATATTTGGCTTATGTGTAGGAGAACAAGTTGAAGATCTCCCACGATTTTGGATGTACCCGCGAAAAGTGCACCAACTCTCAATGTGAGAAAGAGCAAAGCAAATTACCGAATAGGCTAGCAATATGGTGGTGGAAGTGTCATGAAAACCGCAGTTGTAGAACTCACAAGTAAAAAGATTCCAAATAAATATATGTTAATGCAAGGCATAATGAAACTTACTCCTAGGGGTGTTGTGGCAAATGAACAAGTTCACTGCTGGGGACCCGACCGTGGCGCATAACATAAAGCCATTACGGTTGTCGTAAGCAAAAAGAAGTCATATACCATTATGGAATCAACTGGAAATTTAAGTGTGGCACAGTTTTCAAGTTTCTCTAGACCAACCATTCAATCATTCCACTTTACTAGACCATCATGTTTACCATTAAGCAAATTAATATCTCAAAACAACATCAATGATTCAAGTGACACAATTTAATGATCTACAAGATTAATGTATCATTTAATTATACCATCTACCACATTCAGCATTTTTTTGTTCTCAACTAAACACCAATCAACTTATTTAAAAGATAAACTCTCCAAGTAATTAAACAATGAGATATGAGAGTATAACATAACAAAAGCTAATAGCTCTACAAGAGATGCATGAAAAGCAAGAGCTAGAGAGCAAACGATAACATAAAAAGAATACTCAACGAATATAAATGAAGAATACGAGTATTCATATGAAAAAGCAGAGCGTGTATCTCTCCCACACAAAGGAATGCTAGGATCCATATTTACTAAGATAATGAAAATAACAAAAACAAAAACAAACAGACGCTTTAAGATAAGCACATATGATGTGTCGGAATTAAAATATAGTTTCACTAGAAAGGACCTGATAGTTTGACAACGAAGAAGGGGGTGCCTTGGGCATCCCAAGCTTTGACGGATGAGTCTTATTGAATTTTATTGTGTGATCCACCGGGGCATCCCCAAGCTTTGGCGTTATCCTCTTGATCACATTGTATCATCCTCTTCTCTTGATCCTTGAAAACTTCCTCCACACCAAACTTAGAGTAACTTCATTAGAGGGTTAGTGCACAAACAATTATGATATTATGTAGGAAAACAATTACTACCATTGATCCTGGACATTATCTACAGTCAGTGATACTTAATAGGATAAAAATATCCAATCAAAATATCCCATCTAGCAAGTAATTGAGCAATCAATCTAACATTTTCATCAGTTTGAACTTGGATGGCATTGATTTTAGCAAATGGATTATTCTCTTTAGTTTCAGTAGGCATGATTTTAGATTTTAAAAGGTCAACATCAAGGACAAGATTATCAACTTTAGACGCAAGAATATCAATTTTCCCAAGCTTTTCCTAAACAGTTTTATTAAACAAAGTTTGTGTAGTGATAAAATATTTTAGCATGGTTTCAAGTTCAGAGGTGGTAGTCCTATTGTTGTTATAAGACTTACCATAAGAATTACCGTACGAGTTGCCATATTAGGAGGAAAGGGCTTATAGTTGTTGTTACCATAGTTGTTTCTATAGGCATTGTTGTTAAAATTGTTGCTTTTAATGAAATTCACATCAACATGCTCTTATTGTGCAACTAAAGAAGCTAAAGGAACATTATTGGGATCAATATGGGATTTACCACTAGCAAGCTAGACATAATCATATCAATCTTTTCACTCAAGGAGGAGGTTTCTTCAACATAATTTACCTTTTTACCTTGAGGTGTCCTCTCCGTATGCCATTCAGAATAATTAACCATCCTATCATCCAAGAGTTTTGTTGCAGCCCCCAAAGTGATGGACATAAAGGTACCTCCCGCAGCTGAATCCAGTAAGTTTCTTGAAGAAAAATTCAGTCCAGCATAAAAGGTTTGGATGATCATCAAAGGAGTCAGTCCATGGGTTGGGCAATTCTTTATCATAGATTTTTTTTCTTTCCCAAGCTTTAGCAACATGTTCATTATCAAGTTGTTCAAAATTCATGATGCTACTTCTTAGAGAAATAATCTTAGCAGGAGGATAGTATTTTTCAATGAAATCATCTTTGCATTTAATCCATGAATCAATACTATTCCTTGGCAATTAAAGCAACCGTTCTTTAGCTCTTCCTCTCAAGGAGAAAGGAAATAATTTCTGTTTTATAATATCACCATCTATATCTTTATATTTTTGCATTTCACAGAATTCAACAAAGTTATTTAGATGGGCAGCAGCATCATCAGAACTAACACCAGAGAATTGCTCTCTCATAACAATATTCAATAAAGCAGATTTAATTTCAAAGAACTCAGCTTTAGATGCAGGTGGAGCAATAGGTGTGCGTATAAAATAATTATTGTTGGTGCTTGTAAAGTCACACAACTTAGTATTTTCAGCGGAACTCATTTTAGCAATTTAATTTAACAAACTGAAATAAAAAAAATTAGGAAAATAATGACAAACCGAATTAACAAAAGCAACAAAACTGAAAATAAAAGTAGCAAACCGAAATAAGAAAAGTAATGCAAGTAACTATTTTTTTTGTATTTTTGATATTAAGAAAACAAAACAGTAATAAAAATAAACTAAGCAAGACAATAATAAAATAAAAAGATTGGAAGTGCGAAAACTCCCCTCGCAGCGAATCTTTATCTCCCCGGCAACAGCGCCAGAAAAATGCTTGATGCACATGGTGGGTGTGTTGTTGGCAGACCCCAAGAGAAAAGTGTGAAGTAGTGCAGCAGCAAGTTTCCCTCAGTATAAAACTAACGTTATCGAACCAGTAGGAGATGAAGGATTCCCTTGAGGTGCCAAGGCGCCAGAAAAATTGTAGCGTACCTGCACTTTAAATAAGGCAGATACCTGTGTATAGTGCAAATCCCTGGATCGATTCGTTTGCACACACAGTTTACGATGTAATATCACAACAAAGTATCAATTTTACTACATCGATGATCCAGACTTAGAAAATATTTAGTACAAGTTGCATAGCTTAAAGCTAGCTTTGAAAGAGTACACAACGGAAATACAATAGCAGTGAGTCTCTATCACTTTCATGCTGCCACAGGCGAAAACATGTTGGTTGTAGACTCGAAACCTTTAAACGAAACCTCACTCGTCATATGATCAATCTGCAATAAGAAAAATATTGCAACAACGTGGGTACGATTTCATTAAAAATGGAGTCTGACAAGTGACACTATGGTGGACACTTAATTGAATAACTCTATAGCCTATATGCATATTTGGCTGGTGGAGTTCAAGGTTATTTTGCATAAAGCCAATTTTTCCTACTCTTTTGAGAACACTTCCTTCAAATCAAGAAAGTATGGCATGAAACCATAATCTCATCTTCCCTTGTTCACCCATCAAGTTTTATTTCTGAAGTTGGAATGATGGAATCCTCTGTTGACGTCCATGATCAGCTGCTCAAATTGTCCGTACCGGGGACACGGCTAAGTACTTAGTTTTACACTCTGCAGAGGTTGTGCACGTTCACCATTGTACACATTCAACCCAAACTATCCTTTACACACTTATAGTGATAAGGAAAGGAGAAGAATGATACGAGATCTTTCAGAAGCATTTTCCCTCCCACTCTGGCTTGACCAGTTCCACCTAACATCCTCTACATCTGCGTGTCAAGCCGGAGATAGTCCACGCAACATAATTGATCAAGCCAGAGCCCATATGGCAATGGCTGCACAGGAAGCAATCGTCACTCGGAGTTCTTCAGATTCCTTTGTTCTCTGGGTGGCCATCTACAAGTGCACTCTCAGGTGAAAACCACCATGCTCATGGCCCCAAGTATAGTAGAAACTGCCTTAGGAGAAGACCACCACAAGCACAACCCTGAGTAGCCACTCAACATAAACCATTCAACCAATCCACACAGGAGATACATTAACTTAGTGGATGTGTACTCTCAGGTGAAAACCACCATGCTCACGGCCCTAAGTAGAATAGACATTCATCCTAGGCGACGACAACCTTGAGCACAGTCCTGAGTAGTCACTTAACATTTTGTAAAAACTTTTCATCAATTGCATAGCATCAATATTTCTACTAAGTATTGTATAGGAACCTAGACACAGGAGTAAAAAATTTCTACACAGGTTTAGCATAGCAATCCTATCCTACACATGCTTATATAAAAATACACTAAGTAATGCATATAGAAAATAATAGGAAGTTTATGAGGTGTGCCACTTGCCTTTGAATGTTGTCATTGTTCACAAACTCTTTTCAACAACGAACGTTTGCTCTCCGTTCAATCTAAACAATATAAGCAAACAACAATACAACAAACAACAATCATCAAACATAGATGCACACACATAGTGAACAAAAAAGGTTTCATAAAACTTCTTAGTAAAACATGTTATGTATGATATGCAAATTATTTCTAAGGACTAGAGATGCATGTCATGCCATGAAAATCTTTTTAAGTCTTCAGTTAAAGACAAGATTAGGAAAGAGGGAAAAGATAGAAGAAAGATGTAGTTGGTCTTCCAGGCTTCATGTCCAGACTTGTCACATTCTCCTTGGTGATGTCTTGATTGAATTCTTGGTAGACTTGAATAATCTTCAGACTTGATGATTTTTGTTTCACCTAGGCTGGTCTTGGATTTATTTAGTCTTCATGAAGTCTCAGAGAAGGAGGGAGAAAAGAAAGAAAGAGGGAGCAAGAAAGACTTAGAGAATAAAGGAGCTTGGTCTTCTTGAACTTCTTCTTGATTTTCTTCTAAGTTCTTTTGCTCCTTGAAGATACTTCTGAAGTCTTGTTTTGGCTAAGTCCTTCCATGGCCTTCTAGATCCATGTTGAAAATTACTAAGTGTCTAAGTGTAGCACTTTACCAAAATGCTAAGTTGAAAATACTTCTACTTAGAGAAAAATAATGAAGAGGTTTTCCTATGAGGGATATAATTATATAATAAAATATGTTATGCTTGAAATGCAATTTTTAATCACAAGAAAGCATCAAAATAAATTTTGTGATTTCTTTATAAATATGCATGAATTTATAAATGCAATTTAATTAATTCCTAATTTTGGAAAATATAATAAAAGGAATAATTATATGATTCAAGTTTTCCATGATTAAATTTTTAAAACATAATTTTATAAATAGTGTTAATAGACAGGGGGCATTTAATTAAATTTATAGCAATTTGATTTAATCAAAAATAATATTTTTATTAATAGTTATGTTGAAAATACTCAAACTATTCAAATTAAATATATAACTATGAATTCATTTAAATATTATTCAAAAATATTTTATAGCAGTGGCATCAATTTACAAATATTCCAAAGTTTCAAAAACAATTTTATTTGTAATTTTTGAATTTACAGATTTAAAGTTATGACAAAAATACTCAATTTCACCATTTGAAATTTTAATATTTTAAACTAAGTCAAATTTGAAATCTAACAGGTCTAAAATATTCTACATGTCAAGGGCTTTCCAAATATATAAAATTTATCAAATTTGGATAAGTGGTTAAAAAGTTATGAAGGTTTTTAATATGCAGGGGCTTTTCTACAAAATTGCCAGTTTAATTCTATTTAAGAAAATCGCAGAAAAACAAATCTGACGTGGCGCTGACTGGGCGCTGACTGGATGCTGACTGTGGCGGCTGACGTGGCGTCTTGTGATTCGCCCGTACCAATTCAGTTAAGTGAAACAGAACTGACCGCAGGATTTAGATCTAAGGGCCCAGATTCAATCGACCAGACCGAGCGGCGCTAGGTCATCGGAGGTAACTCGCCGGAGAAGAGCGCGCGGCAGCGACACGCACGGCCTAAGCGTTCCCGCCTATCTACGACCTACGAGGATGAACATATTGTACCGTCGGGTTCGGTAGGTCGAGGCTAGGTCGGTGGCGCGTCAAGGATCCTCGGCGTGCTCCCCTTCTCTTGGAATCGGTCGCCGGAGTTGCGCACGACGGCGGCTTGCTTCGGGTGCGCACGGACACGTCGATCTAGCGTGTATGAAAAAACAGAAAAAACATGTCAGGGAGGTGCGCACGATTAAAGGAAAGGACACGGGAGTGACGGGAGGGTTCAAGATGCTCTGTACGTGCCGAAACGGAGAAGTTACCGCGGCGGTAATGGCGGTGATCCGAGCTCAAAAAAACGGGCAGCCTGGAGGCGGGGTGGCTAGGGTTTCGGGTGCGGATGGAGGCGGGGAAGCTGGGGCATTTATTGGGTCGAACGGCCGCAAGAAATCGCACGATTTGCGCTCTGATTTGAGCCAAATCGGAGAAGGAACGCGGGCAAAAATCTCGGCTAGAGGTTAAGGATGAAGTCCCCTCACAGGTGGGTCCCGCTGTCAGGGATTTTTCTTTTTCCTTTTATGATTTTCTACTTTCTTAATAACTTTTGATTTATAACTCCAAATGAAGTCAAATCAAATTCTAAAAATTTGTAAAATTATTATCTTTGTGTTAAACCAGTTGTGGGCATGTTTTGCATAATTTTGCAAATAATATTTTGAAATATTCATCAAATGCATAATTGCCCATTTAGGTCAACTTTGAAATTAGTAATTTAATAAATTCATTTTAGGTTAATAAAATTTATGAAATTACCCACATTCAAATATGTTTGAATTCAAGTTATTTAAACTCATTTTCAAATACTAAATTCATTTTTGGCTTTAGTATAATATTAAATAGTATAACACAACTATATGAAAATGAAAAGGGAAAAGAATAATGCATTCATTTTTAATTCAAAATAATTTGTGCACCATTATATTGTATATTAAGATAATTCATTTGAAACTTTATAACAACTTTGGAAGATGTTCTAGATTTAATTCATTGCTTATTTTGAATATATTCATGAAATCATTTTATGTATTGAAAATTGGTAAAAGTAATTTAAGATATTGAAATGCCTATTGGACTATGGACTTATAATTTCCAAAACTACATTTTGAACTTAGTTAAAGGAGTGAAAACCAGTTGGCAATTATACCATTTTAATAGTCTTGAATTTATGAATAGGTATGGCTGAGTGGTTGAAATCAATTACTTATAAGTATACTATTTTATTAGAATAAAATGGTTTGAAAGTTTGTAACACATTTGTCAATTTATATAATGAGGCTTAAGAAAATACAATGGGATAATAAAAATGTTTAACTTGAAACAAGTTTTGAAAAATTAGTGATTACTTGAGATATTTGAATTAATAAACCTTTTTAATATTCCTGAAGTCTTTTATAATTGGTTTTCTTATGCATTTTAATATTTTATTTTAATCAAAAACAAAAGTTTTAAATTTTAGTGATTTTTGAACATTATAAAATGTTGGGATGTTACAAAAATGCTGGTGCTAAGTTGACGTGGAGCTTGCAGACAAACAATCAAGATACTTTGCTCCAACTTAACAGTGAGGTTGTCAATCTCACCGGCTTGCTGTAACAAAGGATTAAACGTATGTGTGAAAGAAAGAGTGATGTTTGCAGAAAGTAACAGGTTTGCAGTTGTGGTTTTATCAGATTAATGAGAAGGACCGAGGTCCACAGTTCACTAGTGGTGTCTCTCCATAAATAATAATAACATTCATCCATGCGTGGTAAACAAATTACAGCTAGTCAATTGACAGAATAATAATGAGCAACCCAATGCATATACTAATGATATGGTGTCTAGTGTGAGATTCATTCAGGCATTACAACAATATACATAGACCGTTCCAACCGCATCTATGACTAATAATCCACCTTCCGGTTAGCGGCTGCACCCCTTTCAGTATTAAGTTGCATGCAACAGATTATCGCGTTAAGCATTGTGTGTAAAGTAAGTAAGTAAGTAAGATCATCCTTAGATAAAGTACTACTGTTTTATACCTAGTAGCAACAACAAATCTACAACCTTAGAGCTTTCTATCACTGCCCCAGATTAAATAGAGACATGAACCTATTATCGAGCATAAATACCCCCTCTTGGAGTTACAAGCATCTACTTGGCCAGAGCATATACAAGTAACGGAGAGCATGCAAGATCATTAAATAGCACACACATGATATATTATGAAGCAATAACTTTAGTACTCAATATTCATCGGAGCCCAGCAAACACAACATGGAGAATTACATAAAGATGATCTTGATCATGATAGGCAGCTCACAAGATCTAAACATGATAGCACAAGAGGATAAGACAACCATCTAGCTACTGCTATGGACCCGTAGTCCAAGATAGACTACTCACGCATCAGTCCGGAGGCGATCATGGCGACGTAGAAGCCTCCGGGGACGATTCACCCTCCCGACAGGGGACTGGGGAGCAGTTGTGATCTCTCCCGAAGTGGTGGCGGTGACGGCGGCTGCTCGGGACCCGTGGAGGAAAAAGTGATTAACCGTCTGGAGTTTTTAGGTCACGGGGGCTTATATGGGCGAAAGACCTAGGTCTGTGGGCGTCCGAGGGCACCACACCACCTCCCGGCGCGGCCAGCATGGGGCCCTGCACCACGAGGTGGTGTGGGCCCCTTAGGGTCCGCCTTTGTCTCGTCTTTGGTTCTTCTGGTCGCAAATATTTCAAAAATAAATACTGGTTGGCTCATTTCCAATTTGGCGGATATTTCCTTAAAAGCTTTTCTGAAACCAAAAACAGCAGAAAACAGGGAACTTGCACTGTAGCATCTTATTAATAGGTTAGTCCCAGAAAATGCATATAAAACATGTAATAACATGATATAACATAGCATGGAACACAAGAAATTATGGATATGTTGGAGACGTATCAGTGCGCAAAACATAAAAATGGGCTTTTTATCCACGCGCCCGAGGAGTTCGAACTCGCGTTGCGCAAGCGCACGTATCGATGCTGCTAGCCAGTAGGTCCAGTGTGTGTTGGTGATTGGGTTTGCAATGCATTGTTTTTAACGTGAAAAGCATACGATGTTTCTATGACGATATTGAATTTGTGCAGGGGACATAGCAACGGCGGAGCACTTCACGTCGGCGACCTAGAACGGGCGGCGCTCTGTGCGCGTGGGTGTGTGCAAAACATAGCGGGGAAGTAGGCGACCTCATACGCGTGCCCAAATGCGAAGGGGAAGGACGCACGGTTCGTTTCCGTGCTCGTGCGCGTGAGGGTGCGGCGCGACCGTGACGGTGTTGACTCCGGCATCGTCGAATTACGGCAGTAGTGGGGTTAATCGGAGGGGAAACATGGTGGAGGAGGCGCGTTTCACCGAGAGGGGCTCGATGGCGAGGCGAGGAGGCTCGGGCGCGACGGAGATGAGCAGATAGTGTCGGGGAAGAGGAAGCAGAGCCGCGATTGGCGTCGGGGAGGCAGAGCTCGTGCGGTGCGTGTCGCGGCTCCCAGGTGCGCTGCTCACGTCGAGTAGGAAGGGGAGGAAGTCGTGCAACTGGTGGCGCGAAGACGAGACAGGGGACGCATGGTATCACCAAGGCCTGAGCTCGAAGCGGCAATGGCAACGGCGTGTGCGGGGAAGGGAAGCAAGCGGCGGCGGGGCAGAGGGAAGAGGGCTAGGGTTAGGGTTGGAGGCGGCGGCGCAGCTATAATAAGAGGGGGGAAGGAGCAGGTGGCGAGGTGGGGGCGAGGAGGCAGTGGTCGTGCGCCATGGCCAAGGTGGGCTGAAGCTGGGCTGGGTTTGGGCCCAGTTGGGCTGGAAGCCAGGTAAGTGTGTTTTTTCCTGTTTTGCATTTTAACCTTTTATTTCGTTTCTGTTTTTGTGTTTTAAGAAAAATAGAAAAGGAAAAGATATAGAACCTTTAACAAATATTTATAGTTTCAAAATAGACAATTTTATTCACTAGTTTCAATATTTGAAAAGATTTGAAACATCACATTTTAATTTTATTTAAATTGCATTTGAACTGAAAGTGGAATTTGAATTTGAATTCAACAATTTAAATAAATGAGGTGACAATGCATGATGACATGATGATGCAAAAGAAAATAAACAAATTAATTGGGGAAAATCCCGGGGCGTTACATCTCACACTAGACATCATAACGTTAGTATATGCATTGGGTTGCTCATCATTATTCTGTCAATTGCCCAGCTGTAATTTGTTTACCACTCATGGATGAATGTTATTATTATTTATGGAGAGACACCACTAGTGAACTGTGTACCCCGGTCCTTCCAATTACCTGAGAAAACCAAAACAGCAAACCGGTTACTTTCTGCAAACAAACATCTTTATTCCACACAAACGTTTAATCATTTGTTACAGCAAGCCGGTGAGATTGACAACCTCACTGTTAAGTTGGGGCAAAGTTTTTTGATTGTTTATGTGCATGCTCCACGTTCGTGGTTGACGCTGGTGTTGCGCAGTGCCAACCTCGCTGCTAACAACCTCGAGGGAAAGTTCATCTCCTACTGGTTCGATAACCTTGATTTCATACTGAGGGAAATTTGCTGCTGCACTACTTCATACCTTGCTCTTGGGGTCTCGCAACAACACACCCAGTGTGTGCATCAAGCTCTTTTCTGGCGCCGTTGTCGGGGAGATCTGAGTGTTCGTCACGAGGGGGGTTTTCGCACTTCCAATCTTTTTATTTTGATATTGTCTTCCTTAGTTTCTTTTTATTACTGTCTTGTTTACTTAATGTCAAAAATACAAAAAAATAGTTACTTGCATTACTTTTTATATTTTGGTTTAGTTTCTTATTTTCAGTTTTGTTGCTCTTATTTATTTCGGTTTGTCTTTATTTTCATTAATATTGCTATTTCGGTTTGGTTATAAATAGCTGAAAATGGGTATTCCTGAAGTTGAAGTTCGCTCGTTTAAACAAAAGGAGAAAGTTTAAAATATGCTTGGTATAGAAAAAATGATGCTCATAAAAAATGCACTAAGAAACACACCACTTTAATCCTCCTTAGAAATTTTTATGTTGGTATTTCTAGTTGGTATAGGTATGTTCTTGATACTCTTACGGGGTGTAATTTTCTTGGTACACCTGCTTTTGAAGCCTACAATTTAATTGAAATTTTAGTAGGATCACCACCCCTTACTAAAGAAGTTAAAACTGAGATCACTTTGGAAGATATTATTAAAAAGTTGGATTCTATGGAGAAAACTTTTCTTGATAATGCTAGCAAGGGTAATGAATCAATAGATGATATTAATGGAAGAATCACTTCTTTAGAAATTAGCAACACCCTTAATACTCATAATCATAGAATTGATGCATTAGAATATGTTATGGAAACTTTAAGTTCAACCTTTGCCTCTATTAAAACTAAGAAAGATAAGGCTTTTGTAGGAAGGGAGCAAATATTTATCTATATTCCCAAGCCCAAACCTCCCAATATGCCTTAAAATGTTGGTTTACATAATAGGACACACTCATGGATACGAAAGAAACCCATTACTACCACCCATGTTTTGGAGGAAATTATTGATGTTGATGCTTCATCTCTTGATAGTACTTGAGTTTTTATCTTTGTGCCTAGCTCAAAGGCGTTAAACAAAAGCGCTTATGGGAGACAGCCCACTTTTATTTCCTATTATTTTATTTTATTTTGCTTGTGTCAAGGACTTGTCCTACCTCTGTAGCAATTCCTTTGTATCTTTATTTTATTGCAATGTTGTGTCAAGTTAAGCCTCTAGTTGAAAGTTGATGCTAAATTTCAATTCCTGTGCAGAAACAGATATCTCCTGTTCACCGTTAAATTCATAACTCTTCACTGGAACGTCAGAAATTCTGCCCTTTTTTGTGCATATTCGTCAGATGTATACGCAACTTTCATTAGTTTCGAGTTTTCTGATCTGAGCAAGTTAAGTGCCTCGAAAAAATTCGTCTTTATGGACTATTTTGTTTTTGACAGATTCTGCCATTTATCAGTGGCTGTAGCTAATGTCCAGTAGCATTGGTAGAAATTGTGTTCCTACAGAATGTCATAATTTTTTTGTGTACTAACCCTCTAATGAAGCTACTCTAAGTTTGGGGTGGAGGAAGTTTTCAAGGATCAAGAGAGAAGGTTGATATAATGTGATCAAGAGGATAGTAACGCCAAAGCTTGGGGATACCCCGGTGGTTCACCCCAATATAATTCAAGAAGACTCAAGCGTCAAAGCTTGGGGATGCCCAAGGCATCCCCTTCTTCGTCGACAAACTATCAGGTACTTTCTAGTGAAACTATATTTTAATTCCGCCACATCTTATGTGCTTGTCTTAAAGCGTCTCTTTGTTTGGGCTTCTGTTTTTTTATTTTTATTCTCCGAATAAAATGGATCCTAGCATTCTTTTGTGTGGGACAGAGACACGCTCTGCTTTTTCCCTTATATTCGTTGAGTATTCTTTTCATGTTATTGTTTGCTCTCTATCTCTTGTTTTCCATACATCTCTTGTTAGAGTTGTTAGCTTTGTTATATTATACTCTCATATCTCCTTGTTTAATTACTTGGAGAGTTTATCTTTTAAATAAGTTGATTGTAGTTTGGTTAAGAACAGAAAATGCTACATGTTGTAGATGGTATAATTAAATGATAAATAATCTTATAGATCATTAAATTATGTCACTTGAATCATTGATGTTGTTTTGCGATATTATTTTGCTTAATGGTAAACATGATGGTCTAGTAAAGTGGAATGATTAATGGTTGGTCTAGAAAAACTTGAAGTCTTGCCACACTTAAATTTCCAGTTGATTGCATAATGGTATATGACTTCTATTTGTCTAAGGCAACCGTAATGACTTTATGTTATGCGCTACGGTCGGGGAAGCCAACGGTGACTTTTTCATTCGCCACGATCTCTCTAGGAGTAATTTTCATTATGCCTTGAATGAACATATTATTAATTGGAATCTTTTTACTTGTGAGTTCTAAAAACTGCGGTTTTCATGGCACTTCCACCACCATATTGCTAGCCTCTTCGGTACTTTGCATTGCCCTTTCTCACATTGAGAGTTGGTGCATTTTTCGCGGGTACATCCAAACTCGTGGGAGATCTTCATCTTATTCTCCTACACATAAGCCAAATATCTTCCTCAAAACATCCACCATACCTACCTACTACAGCATTTTCATAGCTGTTCCGAGATATATTGCCATGCAACATCCATCTTACATTACATGACTTGTTGTCATTCATTACTTATTTATTGCTTTGCGTGATTTTGTAAAGCTGATGTGTGGTTTTACCCATGTTATCCTAGATCACTGCATAACCTGCTACACTGGTAGAGGCACCGTTGTCATATGCATTCTTAAGGCACATTCATATTAGTTACTCATATCATCAGTATGTTGTTTTATCATCATTATTGTGTTGTCATATATCATATATCATATTAGGATGCTTGCCCCTAAAAGTGCAAAGAACCATGGAGGCCATCGTAAAGAGAAACATAAAAAGAAAAAAAAAGAGAAAAGAGAAAAAAAGGGGGGGCTGCATTACTATTCTTTATCACACACTTGTGCTCATGTTATAGCACCATATCATTTATAGTCATCACTTGTGCTCATGTTTAGCACCTTTACTCCATATGAGAGAGTTTTACTGTCTTAGTTGCATAACTATGTGGGGAACTTTACAATATAGAACTTGGCTTGTATATTCCAATGATGAGCCTCCTCAAAAGTGCTATAGGTCTTCGTGAGCAAGCAAGTTGGATGCACTTCCACTTTTCCATTGGAGAGCTTTCATATACTTATAGCTCATTGTGCATCCGTTGTGTGTCAATCGCTACTCCTTGCGTAGCTTCAATTGTAAGACTTTCTCTTGTCTACTGATCATTTACAGTTTTGTGAGCCTTTCTTCCGTTGGTCTTCCAAATCTCCGTTAATGTTCTCTTAGCCATAACATGTGTGTGCCAGGAACCAACGTTGAACGCTTGCTTGTTTCTTTTGAACAAATAAAGTATTGATCTTCTACGTGCGTATTGATATTGCTTGACTTGATCCTTTCATTAAATTGTCATGTTTGTTGGAAGCATTAGATTATTATATTGTTGTGCTTGAAGCTTAAATCATCTTTAATATCTACTTTGCACAGTTGATTGCTATCTAGTACTATATCATTGAAAGCTTTGCTTGCTTCACCTACTTGTTTATTTATTACTCAATTGATATCAATATAAACTACAGCCCTTATTCATTTGATCTCAGTTTACATGCCTCACATTATTACGTGATCAAGATTGTGTTTAAGCATGTCACTTCAGAAATTATTCTTCTTTTATTGTTCTTGCCTACTCGGGACGAGAAGAACTAAGCTTGGGGATTTTGATACGTTTCCAACGTATCTATAATTTATTATGTTCCATGCTATGTTATATCATGCTATTACATGTTTTATATGCATTTATATAGTTTTATGCATTTTCTGGGACTAATCTATTAACAAGAAGCCAAAGTGCTAGTTCCTTGTTTTCTGCTGTTTTTGGTTTCAGAAAAGTACTTAAGGAAATATTCTCGGAATTGGAAATAAAAGATCCTGAAATTATTTTTGTAAAATGAATGTTCCAGAACACCAAAGACAAGACGGAGAGGGGCCACGAGGCGGCCTCACCACCCCGTGGCGCGGCTCCCTTCCTGGCCGCGCCAGGAGGTGGTGTGGGCTCCTCGGGCGCCCACCGACATCGCCATTTCGCCCATAAATACCTCCTGAACTAAAAACACACGTACGGTGTTCACTTTTTCCTCCACGGGTCCCGAGCCGCCGTCGTCGTCAACACCAATTCGGGAGAGATCAGAACTGCTCCCAGGCACCCTGCCGGGAGGGGGAATCGTCCCCGGAGACCTCTGCGTCGCCATGACCGCCTCCGTACTAATGCGTGAGTAGTCTACCCTTGTACTACAGGTCCATAGCAATAGCTAGATGGTTGTCTTCTCCTCTTGTGCTATCATGTTTAGATCTTGTGAGCTGCCTATCATGATCAAGATCATCTTTATGTAATTCTCCATGTTGTGTTTGCTGGGATCCGATGAATATTGAGTACTAAAGTTATTGCTGATAATATATCATGTGTGTGTTAATGATCTTGGATGCTCTCCGTTACTTGTGTGTGCTTTGGCCAAGTAGATGCTCGTAACTCCAAAAGGGGATATTTATGCTCGGTAGTGGGTTCATGTCTCTATTAAATCTAGGGCAGTGACAGAAAGCTCTAAGGTTGTAGATGTACTGTTGCTACTAGGGATAAAACAGTAGTACTTTGTCTAAGGATGATGTAACTTTCTTACTTTACACACAGTGCTTAAGCCGATAATCTGTTGCATGCAACTTAATACTGAAAGGGGTGCGGACGCTAACCGGAAGGTGGATTATTAGTCATAGATGCGGTTGGAACGGTCTATGTATATTGTTGTAATGCCCGAATGAATCTTACACTAGACATCATAATGTTAGTATATGCATTGGGTTGCTCATCATTATTCTATCAATTGCCCAGTTGTAATTTGTTTACCACTCATGGATGCATGTTAATATTATTTATGGAGAGACACTACTAGTAAACTGTGGACCCCGGTCCTTCTCTTTAATCTGATAAAACCACAACTGCAAACCTGTTACTTTCCGCAAACAAACATCTTTCTTCCACACATACGTTTAATCTTGTGTTACAGCAAGCCGGTGAGATTGACAACCTCATTGTTAAGTTGGGGCAAAGTTTCTTGATTGTTTGTGTGCAAGCTCCACGTTCGTTGCTGACGCTGGTGTTGCGCCGTGCCAACGTCGCTGCTAACAACCTTGAGGGAACGTTCATCTCCTACTGGTTCGATAACCTTGGGTTCATACTGAGGGAAATTTGCTGCTGCACTACTTCATACCTTCCTCTTGGGATCTCCGAACAACACACTCACCGTGTGCATCAAGCATCTCCAACCTTATGCCACGAAGCGCAAAAGCTTGGTTTTCCAAGTGCCAGGAGGCTTGCAGGAAGGATGTTGTGCGGGCATTTGGCGCAATGCAATCTCGATTCACTGTTGTCCGGTACCCAGCTATGACTTTGTCGAAGTCCAACATGTGGGAGGTGATGCAGTGTTGTGTGATCTTGCACAACATGATCATTGAGAGTGAGCGGGATGACCTGGTGCCTACCAGTGAGACAAGGGCACCATACTACCGGCATGGTCCTCTTTTGCAGATGTTGATCACCAGGTGCCGGCATCATGGGCAGACTTCCTCGCCACGCGCCAGGAGATTCAAGACTCGGCAACACATCTAGCTCTACAGAATGATCTGGTGCAACACTTGTGGGTG
Source organism: Poa annua (assembly GCA_026929855.1). Classification (NCBI taxonomy): domain Eukaryota; kingdom Viridiplantae; phylum Streptophyta; class Magnoliopsida; order Poales; family Poaceae; genus Poa; species Poa annua. Next base: position 159,296,674 of record CM049427.1, on the reverse strand, counting down.
CGCAAGGGCAATGGCAATGCTGATAATGACGATGCCACTGCTGATTTGTTTTATTTGTTTGCATTGTTGAAATATTTACTTGTGTGTGAATTTGTATGTAAAACTATTTCTATGTGTGAATTTGTACGCCAAAAAGGGCCGGCCTTTGTTTTGGCCGAAATATGGCCGAATCGCCGGCTAGGGGCGGCATGTGTTTCACGGCTGGAAAACGCGCCCCCCAGGTTCCTGATTCGCGCCATTTGGCGTCGCGGCAGCCAAACAAATAGCATTTTTGTGCCCTGGGGGGTTGAACGACTGGAGATGCCCTTAACCTCCTTTGCATTTTGTTCAGGTTGTGACGGAGGAGATTGCACAAGGCCTTCTCTTTCTTGTCGCGCCACCTACGTCGCGTCATACTGGACCCTCTCGCTCTCCATGCCGTCTGTGAAGTCCTCGTTTGAGGTGTTAGCAACATCGACATCGGAGTCGAACCAGCTCGCATGTGGCTCTGTAGCGAAGGAGTTGAGCCGGTATCCATGCTCACAGTCGATTTGCTCATCCTTGTACGCAGAGTTCGGGGTGTACCGAGGGTCGTCGAGCAGTTCCGGCGGCAAGGTCGGCAGGTTCCTATAGATGTAGTCCAGCCGCGCCTCATCGGTTAGCCGAGGAGCGACTGACACGTGCGCCCGGTTCAGCGCCCGTCCCTCTGGGAGGCGGCAGTTTGTCGGCATCGGCGTGTTCGTGCAGACGAGTTAAGCCACTTCGGCTTCCGTGAAGAGCTACCCCGATGGCTGAGGCGGAGGTGGCGGAGGAGCATATGAGGAGGCCGCCTTGTGGTCGTTCGGCAACGGCCGGCTTTCGCGGAGGCGGGCGTCACACATCGCGTTCAGTGCAGAGCGGTCACCGCCGCGCCCTTTATGGGCGGCGACGCCGCCCGGAGCAGGGCAAGTTCCTCGGCCGTCAAGGGGGAGAAAACATGGCTTGGCTAGATGGTGGTCGAGACTGGTGATGTGACGGAGACGGTGAAGTGAACCCGCCATATATAGGCCGGGGGAGAAGAACAGACGAGCTCGCCTTAATGTCGGCGATACAACGGCCCGCGTACCACGCCATTAGGGCGACGCTTGAAATGGTGCGCTCGCTGCCGTGAAGCATATGCTGCGTCGTCGCCGCGGAATGGTGCAACCAAGCGGCGTTCTGTACGGTAGAGAAACTGAGAAGCCGTCCGCCATAAATTGAGCTGATCAGCCTTAGAGTATCAATGGCAGGCATGGCCCACACGTCGGATGTCGACGTGGCGTGGCGTTTCGTTTCGTCGAGCGCAACTCATCGACCGCCCAAGCAGAGAGCGTGGGTTGGGCGTGCCAGACAAAAAATTAGGACACGCCAGACCAAAAGCTAGCAATTTTGGGTGCCGCGAGTGGGAACGATTTTCTGTCAGCTAGCAATTTTGGGTGCCGCGAGTGGGAACGATTTTCTGTCCGACATGCCCCATAGGGTTTTGGGTGGCCGTTTGGACGCTTTGAGTGGAGATGCCCTAATGCTCATAATGTTTTGGAAATTCATCTAAAAAGTATAGACAGAAAATGTACAACCGAACAACCGGTGAAAAGAGAATTGCCATTACCAGGATTGGAACCTGGCTTGTCGGTGAAAGCCAGATATCCTAACTAAACTGATCCCTCTGTTTTACAATATAAGATGTCGTAGGTATTATACATGTTGTCTAGATTCCTACTAAAATAATTATACGTTAAAAATATACATATGGTTAAAAACTAAAGCAGTTTATAATGTGAAACAGAGGAAAAGACGATAAAGGTTTGGTCTTTACCATGAATGTTCAACGTGAACATGGAAAAGTAGGAATGTGTCGCGTCTCGTATATTATTAATTAGTTGATGGGTGTATCCCGTCAATGAAAGTTGAACACTTGATTTCTTAGTTATTTCGTGCAAATGATGTTAGATCTCGTTTGTTTTGTATATAAGGATACGCCTCAGCGGGCATATCAGTCCAAGAAGAAGCGGCCAAGCGGCCGTGTACAACGTGGATTGCACATGCGTCGATCACGCTTCACTGAAAGAAAAAAAGGAAATGACTCACTCTCCCACCATCCAACTATCTACCAAGGCAAGTCTACCCCTAAACAAGCTGGCAATCCTCCAGTTGTCGGCCTACTGAAGGATCTTCCTGGTGATCGTCCTAGCCAAGGGCGATTCTTCTTCGAAGACAACGTCATTGCGGTGTCGCCAAATGCACTAGCAGATGAGGGCTATGGCTATCCACATGTCTCTATCTCCACCTCTCACAGGCAGCCAATCTCGTAGCAAGTCGTCCGGCTGCGGGATGACGGTAGCCAGCCCCCACCTGAGGAGGAAGGGAGTCCACACCTCTCGAGAGGTGACACAACCCAAGAGGAGGTGGCTTATCGACTCCTTCTGCAGGCCAACGGATGTGGCAGCCCCCGCTTACTCAGTCTGTCTGCAATACAACATTTGTTTGTTTTTTGTTTGGTGCAAACCATCGACCTAGAGCCCAACTTTTATTGCTAGCATCACTGAAGCCTAAAATTTACAGGTCAAAATTGTGGACGACTATGTCTCAATGCATTTGGAGTATTCAGACAATTGTCGATTATGCCTAAGTCTAAATGCTCAGACATCGAATGGAAGAATGATCTCAATATTCAGCTGCGCTAAAGGTATCATGAAATGCTACTTATCTATTGAACATTTAATTAACAAAAAATTCTATGAGCCTTTCAAAGATTTTTGATGAACATATCAAACTCGGAGGCATTATAGATATTTCACAACCTAACATATCAACTAAGCGCATGTTTCAGAAGCCCCAAGAAATGGAAGAACAACCTGTAGGGGCTTTTCCCAACCAAGGTTTCTTCCCACAAAAATCTATAAGTCGGATTCTCCCTATCAAGGTTTCTTCACCAGGATCTATAAGTTGGCTTCAAAATAAGCATAAGCTCAAAAGATTTTGAAGGGTGCCCTCACCACCACCCACCCCCCCCCCCCCCCCCCCCACCCCCACACCCAAAGACATATCTATAGCTGCATTGCTTTTTTAGGTGTTAGGGCATCTCCAGTCGTCCCTCCCAAAAAACGACCAGCCCCCGCCCCCCCCCCCACCCCCCACCCCACCCCGAACTCGATTTAGCACCGGTTTTGGCGCCGCTTCGCGCCGGCGAACCCAGGCCAAACCCAGCTTCCTGGGTTTCGCATGGGCACTAGTAGGAAAAAGGTTACTGTTGGCGAGCTCTTTTTGCCTAGCGCTAGCGAATAGCTATCCGCCAGCAGAGCTACGCCAGTAGTAACATTTACCGCTGGCGAGCAGCCAAGTTCGCCGGCGGTTCTACATCCGCTGGCCAGCGCTGGTCCCTGCGGGGTAGGGGCCCGTTCGCCAGCGCTACATTTTCTGTTCGCCAGCGCTACAATTTCCGAATTAAATATTTTAATTTAAAATATTGCATTACAGGATTATATGTATATATAATAGAATTGAAGTACAGAATTCCGGAAAGTTAAAAGTGTACAGAATTCTAGAAAGTTATAATTTGACAATGCCCAAATAAAGATTCACATATGCATTACAAACATGTTCATGGCATTATAAAAATGTTTTTCATCATACACAAGCATCGAAATTAAGTCGTAAGTTCTCCAAACAAGTAGACGGTAAGTTACAATCATCACATAGTCATGGTTGGTAATGAAGTCTTCATTCATCCGTTTCTAGCTTCCGGTTCCAAGCTTCTAGCTTCATGTCCTTCTCGTTGCTCTCGACTCCTTCATATCTATACAATATATATATATACATATATATATATATATATATATATATATATATATATATATATATATATAGTGTTAGAACATAGAAATGAAATTATCGACATATTGAAAACAGAATGTCAACTGAATCATTTTGGTGTGTCTAGACACACGATTGTGTCACACACACCATCAAATCTAGGTCTTCTCCTTGCTCGGCTTCTCCTTGCTCGACTTGTCCTTGGGCTTTGGCGGGAAAGGGCGACAACCTTCTAACGAGTTGAAGGGTATGTAGTCACCCTGCTGTTGTATGAGCGTTTCAATCGCAGTGTTAGAAGTTGGTTTCCTGTTGAGGTGGAATATCTCGCGGATCCCTACAGATTATTCGCGCAAGCTCTTACTGGATGCATCCGAACTCCTTTCAAATTGTGGCATCAGAGGCATCCGCCATGTTCAGGGCCCATTTATCACAAGCGCTTGGATATCGTAGACGTTCCTCCACCATGAGGTACTCGCGCATTTGAAGGATGAGGTACGAGGCGTCCCTCGTACTACCTAGCGCCTTCTTTATGCAAGGGAACTCGAGCATCTGGCGGAATACATTCTTTCCTCGCCTTTTGGGCCTTGTGACGTTGCCTCCCTGGTAGACGAAGCCATTGAGAGCATCATCGAGAACCATCTTGATGTGGGTGTAGTCCTTCTTCTTCTCATGACTCCCCGCGCCAAGAAAAAGTGAAGATGCAAGTTTAGGGTATAAGACGATGAGGGTGCCGTATTTGTTTCTGTGCAAAACATTTCGGAGAGACAATTAAACCTTTGTGCATGGAAATGAAACGATAGATATGAAAGAAAGATAGCTGATGACTTACTCGGGAAATTAAGGCAAGAGAAAGGTGTCCTTCTTGTCATTCTTCAAGAAGCAAGATTCTAAGAATTCATTTGCCCGTCTCCGACCGTCAGGGCTTTGCAACCATCCTTCGAGCATACAGAAGGGGTCAATTATATAGGTGTGGGGGTATTCTCTCTAAGGATCTGATGCTCCATACTGAGCGCCATAAGACAAACCAAGCTTGGGCTGAGCGCATTCATATGGAGCATGTCGAAGATGTCATCAAATCTTATGAAGAGCATATGACCGGGATCTTTGTCGACAAAGTTGCAACGTTCTGGTACCTTTCCCATGAAAAGCGGGAATGTCGGATTACTATCCTTGAGAAGATTTTCCTCCAAATATAGAACAGTGTCATGTAGGTTCTGCATATCCGCATTCACGATCTTGAGAATCTTGGGCGGCAGCATTGGTTTACCTAGCTCATGGATGGAATGCCAGTTCTGGATGGTTATCTTGTCATGAACCGGACGCGGCTTGACCTTAGACCCCGGCTCTTGTTGGCTCATGAACTCAACAGGAACTAATTTATTAGTTCTTTTTTGCACCTTCTTAGGACCGTTTGGCTCTAACGCCTCCTTAACCGCATCACGGACTGCGTCCTGGCTGAGACCATCTTGATCTGAAGCTTCTGGTGTTGGTTGAGAGTTGAAAAGACGCTTGGAGACGACGGTTATGTCAGCCCTGCCAAGTCTCGTCATTCCATCACGGTGGTCTTGTGTATTATCATTATTATGAAAGAATGGCGGCTCGTGATCGTCATCAACGAAATAATTACCGGGGTCGTGATTGTCATCTCCGTCGGTCTCGGGGTCTGCAGGTGGAGTTGGCTGTGGGGTGGTCATACACAATATTCATACACAAAATATTCATACACAATATTCATACGCAATGTTAGTAAAACTCATAAAAATCCAAAAACAGGGATAAAAACCTATCTTCAAATCTGTTAAAAAGTTCCAACTTTGGAGCCTTACCAAATTATCAAATGTTTTTCCTATTTACATTTTTCTTCCATGGATCCATTGTACTAAGTTAGTACCTCATATTAAAGACCAGAAAAAATTATTTCAAAATTTCTAACACCCAATTGAAGGTGCTTTTTAAAGCTATTCCAGAACAGTGACAACTACACTTAGCATCTTTTTTGCAATTCTTCAAAATCCAAAATATTCCTAAACCAACCTAAAGTCTACATATACTAATATATACACTAACATGATCAAATCCTAATCTAAACTAACCTAAAAAAAATAACAGTGGTAGTGACATTTCATCGAACACCTGATGTGCAGAAATTGGAAGAGAGGGAGGAGGAAGAGGGAGGCATGAGAGAAGGGAGGAGGGAGAAGAAGAATGAGGCAGGTGAGAAGGGAGGAGAGGGCTAGGTACCTCTCGGGGTTGGTGGAGGACGGCGCACGCGGGTGGCCGTCGATGTCGAGGAGAGCAAGGGGCAGAGGGGCTCGGGGGAGGGAGAGGGTCAATCAGCCTACACGAGGGGAGGGAGAGGGGAAGCTCTAGGTTGGCGTCGAGGTGGTCGGAGGAGAGGGAACGCTCAAGGTGGGCGGACAGCGGCCGGCGGCGTCGATCGAGGTGTGCGGCGTGCACGGGGAGGGAGAAAGGAAAACAGAGAGGTGGGGTTGCGCGCATGTTTTGAAACAGGGAGGCGTGAAGGGAACAGGTTATGCCCGGTGAGAGCATACCGCTGGCGAACAAACTGGTCTGTTCGCCAGTGGTAACCGTAGCTCTGGCGAGCAAAAAGGTTTGTTCGGCAGCGGTATTCTCACTACCGTTGGCGAACACGATAAGTTGTTCGCCAACGGTAACCTGGGACGAGAGTGCATTTGAGAACATTTCAAACATTTGAGAACATTTGTGCATTTGAGAACATTTCAAACATTTTAAATACATTTGTGCATTTGAGAACACATTTCAAACACTTCTCAAATAACATTTCAAATATGCAATTCAAATATTCGTGTGCATTTGAGAATACATTTCAAATACATCATGGATTTGAAGAAATTACACGGTCATATGACTTGTGGATTCAAATTACATGGCCATAGTTTCCAAAATATGAAGAAATACAGAATATGATACACATAATGCCTATATTTCTCATCGTTTGACAATCTTCTTGCCTTTCTTGTTTGCAGTCACATAATTTAGCCCCACATCATGACTTCTTCTTTTGAATGGTTCACCTTGCCGAGGTAATGTGGTTCTGCTTCTTCTTGTGGTGTACGTGGCCGTACCATCATCATGATCTTCATCATCGTTGTTATTTGGGTCGCCGAATTCGTTGAACTCATTCTCGTTTACGACTCCATCCATTCCGACGATGTTTATTTTGCCTCTCCTCACGACAACACGGCTAGGACGTGACGGGTCGGTTATAAAGAAGCATTGAGACACATGCTTAGCCAATACCCATGGCTAATTTTGCGCGGTGACGTTTGCGCCTGCTGAACTGCCGGCTTCGGGTAGATCTTCTAGCCCATCTGACGCGGAAAATATTGGTCTTCTTTTGTGACGGTTGATCTTCTAGCCCATCTGACGCGGAACATCGGGACCTTAACTCCGGAGTAGTTAAGCTCCCATATCTCCTCGATCCTACCGTAATATCTTAATTGCTCGTCTCCATCTCCGGTGTAGGATTTCATTGTTACCCCTGAGTTTTGATAATCAGAAGTTTTGTCCTTTTATTTTGTGTAAAATGTGTACCCGTTTATATCATAAGCTTGGACGTACTGAGGTTGGGTGCGGGGCCATGTGCCAATTTGTAGATCATTTTTCCTTGTGCAAAACTCATCGAGGGAGGATTAGCGACAAGGTGTTCTTTGAACCATTGAAGGAAAGAAGAGGTGTGCTCTCTGATTATTTCTCCGTCGGTCCTCTGCTTGCCTTTGTCGGTATATTTCTTCTCAATTATTCGTTGGTGTTTTATCAACCAAGGATTGACAATTGCAATGTGTTGTAGAGCCACTAAGTTTGCCCTGTTAAAGTCGACGCGTCGACAAGTGAAGTCCACATGCAGGTCCCTCCGGCCACTTTTGTGACCTACTATGGAGCCTACCGATGTGCTTGTTTCCTGGCAAACCAACCGGATCCTGGGCGTTCAGATGATTTGTGCAGAAAGAAATGCACTCTTCGGTGAGAAATCCTTGAACGATGCTTCCATCCGGACGAGACCTGTTACGGACGAAACCTTTGATGACCCCATTCATCCTTTCAAACGGCATCATGTTGTGCTGGAATAACAGCCCCAGATGGGTGATATCATCCACGATATGGATCAACAAATGCACACATATGTCAAAGAACGCGAGAGGGAAGTAAATTTCAAGCTCACATATGATCACGACGATCTCTTCCTTTAGCATGTTGAGTCTCTTGAGGGTGATTGACTTTTTAGAGATCACGTCGAAAATGTTCTAGAGGTCAAACAGGGTTTCACAGACGTATTTGTCCATTATACCATGGATCGCAACCGGGAGTATCTGCGTCATCATCACGTGACAATCATGAGACTTAATCATGCTGAACTTCTGTTTGGTCGAGTCTAGAAATCTTGTTATCAGTCCACCGTAACCCAAAGGAATTTTGACTTCAAGAAGGCATTTCATCAATTGTTCGATCTCTTTTGGACTTAGGGTGAAGCAAGAGGGGGGCAGTAATAATCAGGCAGCTTCACCCTCTTGGCCCTACGACCGTGATCGGCCTGCTCCTCTGTATCATCAAGCACGTTCTCTCCTCGACCCCCATGAAGCTCTTCTCTCATATTGAAATGAACTAGGTCGTATCTTGCTTTTGGCCCATCTTTGGTTCTCTCCGCCATGTTGAGCAGAGTGCCAAACAAACTCTCGAACACATTCTTCGTCATATGCATTAGGTCAAGGCAATGAGGCGTACCAAGAATTTTCCAGCACGGCAAGTCCCAAAACACGGACCTCGTCTTCCATACACCCAGGAGAGGTTTTGGTGTCTTCTGCTTCTTTCCCGGCGCAGGCCACCCTTGCAAACCATTCAGTAGCTCTAAGATTTCTTCCCCGGACCTCTGAAGGGGTGGTCCCCGGGGCTCATCTTCGTTGTTGAAGAGGTCTCCACGCTTTCTCCAAGGGTCTTTCTTCGGTAGACATCTTCGATGACCCATGTAGACGGTTTTTGAAGACCCTGGATCTTTCGGAAGCTGGAGAAACGTCGGATCGTCCATGCACCTCACACATGCGTTATGTCCATGGCACACCTGACCTGCGACATATCCGTATGCGAGAAAGTCATGCACAGTACATAGCAAGACAACTCTCATAGGAAAATATTCTTCTACGACGGCGTCCCATGTTAACACCTTCCTCGGCCCATAAAATGTCTAGCTCATCTTTCAGTAGCTTCAAATACAGTTTGATGTCGTTTCCAGGTTGTTTTGGGCCTTGGATTAGCATGCTCATGTGAATGTACTTCCTTTTCATGCACAACCAGGGCGGGAGGTTGTAAATCCATACAAATACGGGCCAGGTGCTGTGTGTGCTGCTCTGGCTGCCAAACGGATTAAGCTCATCGGTGCTTGCACCCAACCTGATGTTCCTTGGATCTGCTCCGAAGGTTGGATATTCAGCATCAACTGCTTTCCACTGACTTGCATCTGAAGGGTGTGTTACATTTATATTTTCATTACGCTTTGGATCTTTGAGCACTTGCTTTTTTCTTTCCGCGTGCCAGCGCATGAGCTCAGATTCCTTACGGTCCGTGAAATACCGCTGGAGACGGGGAATCAGCGGAAAGTACCAAACAACTTTGCGAGGAGCTTTCTTCCCGTTCTTGTATCGAGTGGCGTCGCACACTGGACACTTTGTCTTCTCTGCATGCTCTTTCCGATAAATGTAGCAATCATTAATGCACACATGAAACTTCTGTGCGGTAAATCAAAAGGGCAAACGACTTTCTTGGCCTCATCACAACTTTTTAGACAGGTGTTGTCCTCAGGAAGGACACCGTGCCAATATTACAGACTAGAATCGACGCTTATATCGCTCCATTTGTATCTTCCCTTCATCTGCAGAACATTGAGCGCAACATTCAAACGGGAATCTTCCGCGCCGCAACCTGGATACAACGGAGTATTTGCATCTTTCTCGAGTTGCGCCAGCTTAGATTGCTCTCTAGAAGCTGATCTGGAGTTAGTGGTCTTCTTTAGAAGCAGTTCTTGGACATGAGGATCTTGCAAGAGTAAAGTTAATGGCGTCTCGTCTTCGATAGCTGTTTCTTCTGCCACCTCATCATCTCCATCATAATCAGGAGGCTCTTCGTTATCATTATTGTGATCATGTTCATGATCTCCATCATAATCAGGAGGCTCTTCATGATCATTTCCTGTCGCCGCAGGTGCCTCATTACCTTCATGATCATCTTCATCGCTCAACCACTGAGTGTGGCCCATCCATGAAACCACGCATGAGCAAGTGCTATAGCAACTTTCCGGAGAAAGGGTTGATCAATCCCACTAGTTAGCATTTTTGACATGGACATCTTATCTCTGTGCGGTTATGTCGAAACATGTCCTCTGTCACATGTTTTAGATATCTGTTCACTACAGCTTCACTCATCGCGCCATTATCGTTCGCCTACAAAGTGTAGAACAAACTCATGAGAATCATACATATACCACGCTTATCACGAAAAATTTCGCCATGACCTTTCTATATGTAGAGGTCATAATAAGAAAGAGTACCGAGATTTGCCGAAACGGAAATGAATCAACATTTCGGCAATAAAACGGCATCACTCTCCTATTTCACACATATTGTGTTACACATCATCACAAATTTTAACAAATTTATACCACTTTCATGCACTTCATGTCAAAATTTGACATTTTCACATAATTTTACATATATAGTGTTCATTTCACACATATTCATAGAAATAGAGCTCGACCTTTGATTCAATACACATAGGAGAAGAGATAACCAAGCTGAAACACCGACGAAATGGCTATGGATTGGTTCAAAAAAGTGAAAATATTTTTTGGGTTTGTGAGAGTAAACTTTTTGGTGGAAAGTGGTTTTTGGGGCTGGTTTAGCTAGATCTATCAAAAAATCTTGTTTTTATTGGCTAAAAAGAGAGTATTTGATGGGGAAAAAGAGCAAAATCTCGGGTTGGCTCGTGGTAGAGAGAGAATTCAATGGAGTTAATGGAGGGGCAAGGAGGTGGGTGATGCAATTTAATGCTTCGGTCCCAGGTTGCCGCTGGTGAACAAGGAGGCAGCTCGCTAGCGCCGAATCGACCGCTGGCGAACCAACTATTTGTTCGCCAGCACTAGTGGCCACTATCGCCGCAGCAGCCAGGATACAGCCGCCACACTGCCTCTGGCGGGCACGTTTCTGCGTTCGCCAGCGCTATGTCATCTACCGCTGGCGAACATGGTCTGTGTTCGCCAGCGGGGTCCTTCGGCGACAGCCCCGCCCAGCCTAGAGAGAGCGCTGGCGAGCATGTTTCGTTGTCCGCCAGCGGTAGCAGTTTTACTCCTAGCTGTGACGGCTTTGCGTTCACGAGCGGTAAGAGCGCTGGCGGCCATTTTTTCTTGGTCGCCAGTGTTATCCTGGTGGCTATAAGCCTTCTCCTACTAGTGGGGGGACAAAAGGCGTGCGCGGGCCAGACCTGTCGGCGAGAGTGGGCGATTTCCCTCCATAATTTTGAGCCTCCCTCCTTTCCCCCCCCCCCCCCCCCCCCAAATAACTTGATCCCCCGCCTGATCCCGTCATTTCCCCCCAGTTCATAAGGTCGTGGCCGCCATGGCTCCCGCAAAATTTTCCGGTCCCTAAGCTACAACCACCGCCGCCGTCGCCGCCCTCGCCGCTATCTCCGCCAAGAAGTCGCGCAAGCCGAGAGCGCCGAAGAAAAAGCCGCCGGGCATGACCAACAAAGAATGGATCGCCGAGAAGGAGCGCCAGAGGGCGGAGAACATCCAGCGTAGGGGGAGGGAGCACAAGCAGTGGCAAAGGGAGCTGGCCGCGAAGGAGAGCCGGGAGGACGTCCTCCTCGCCGAGGCATGGAAGGAGACCACCCAGGACACGATCCACGGCGCCAACCAGGCCATGGACAACTACTGGAAGCGCACCAAGACGGCGTACGACGAGCACCGCATGATCGACCCCGACTTCGCCGGGTGCCTAACAGATCGCGGCCAGAAGGCAATGTCCAACCATTGGGCGCTCATGCAGACCGCCAGCAACAAGTGGCATGGCATACAAGAGGAGGTCAAGCACAGGCCAAAGAGCGGGGCGAATTGGGAGATGGAGCTCGCCCGGATGTTCGAGGCGTTCAAGGACGACGAGAAGACGGACTTCAAGTACCTTCACGTCTTCGTCGTCATCGAGGGGTGTGAGAAGTGGGCCGAAACACGCCGATCGCTGGCGAAGGGCGGCAAGGGCTATGTCGCGGACGCGCCGGCCGCAGGTGCTTCGGATGGCCGTCCCCCGATGGGCAACAAGAAAGCCAAGACAGCGAGGGAGGCTGCGCCGTCTGCGTCGAAGCTCCAGGCGTCAATCGAGACCTGCATCGCTGACGCCCATGCCCACGCCGCGAAAATGGATGAGACCTCCAAACAGCGGTGGGCGGCGGTCATGGACAACTCGAAGGTCAAGCTCGACTTCCTCGGGACCGGCACCGAGGCGAAGAAGAGGAACCACGACTCGCCTTCCTCGCGGGCGGCGGCGATCCGGATGCGATGGACCCCGAGGTAAGGGCATGGTTCATGGCGTAGCGTTGCCTCATCCTTAGCGACATCAGCCGGCCGGCCACCATCCCGTCAAGCTCGGCGACGCCAAACATTGAGCCTGTTGCGACGCCTACTTCTGCGACGCCCACCGTCGACCTCGAGACCGCCCAGGCGAAGAACGCCAGCTGCAACGGCCATCGACCTGGAGGATGACGCGCCCGTCGTCGACCTCGAGACCGCCGAGGATGTCACTCCAAGATCGGCGCCACCTCCGACCACCGCGCCCATCTACGACGTCGACGCCGCGCCGGCCTCTGTCTGACTGCCGAATGCAGCAGGGATCGCCCAACTATGTCGTTTTTTTTGTATGATCGCTCGCCCAACTATGGCGTTTTTTGTATGATCACCAACTGTGGCCGCTAGATCACCGAACACGGTCTATATTTTAGGGGCGGGAAGAAGGACTTTCAAAATTATGTTCCATATGTTTTTCTGGGTGCGCCGGACCGAAACCTGGTGGGCCGACGGCGGGAGATGCCCATAGTGAAATGATTCAAAACCAATTTCCATGTTTAGGTCCGGTGTCAAAAGTGAGAGCAACAGGTATCCGAAAATTTGAGAGGTTGAAAAAAAGGAACATCATTGAATAAGCTCACAGGGATGTCAAGACCACTCTGATCTGCCTCCTCAACTCCAAACCAACACCTCTATACCATAAATTAATCCAACCAACACGCAACGACTCTCTCTATCCCTCTCTAGGCACGCAGAGCAGCTAGTGTCGAGAGCTAGTATAACCATGGCGCCATCACCTCGGAGCCCGTACACCTCTCTACTGCTGCCGCCTCTCTTCGTCTTCCTTCTCCTCTCCTTCTCCCACGCAGCGAGAGTGGCAGCAACCGTAAGAAACCAGCAGGCAATCCATGACCGGCGCCACAGAGAGGTACGTACGCAGGGCCTGTACCGACGTAGATAAGGCGAGATCGTATCGAGTCTACCACGGATGCATGCAGATGCAGATTAATTAAGGAGGCCGCTCGACAAACGCAGGTGGACGCTGGCGACAAGGAGGCCGCGATCTTCTCCACCGCGGCGACGGAGGACGAGCTCAGCGGCAACGGCGGCGGCGTCGCTGGAGCACAAGAAGGAGTCGAGGAGGAGTGCTTGATGAGAAGGACGCTGGTGGCGCACACCGACTACATCTACACACAGGGAGGAAACCACAACTGAACTGGCGGCAGATTCCGTGTGTGGTTGCTGTTCAGCTTAGCTAGTTCCTACTCTAGTCGTGACCGAAATTGTCGTATGTGTATTACCGTTGGAAATTGGAGTTGTTTCAGTGAGGTCTTTTTTCATTAGCGAGATACTCTATACTAGGCCATTTTTTCATGAATTGTGGTACTCAGTTAGTTGTATATATATGCATGTAAGCTGGCGAGCGATCTTGTTGAGTTGTTTGTCTTGAGTCTGTTTGCTTGAGTAAGAACACCGGAAAGGATCGATCCTCAGAAAGTCTGTTGGCTTGAGACTGTATCGGTATGCATTGTCTGTTCCAACTTTGGAGATCTAATTGACATGTCCCTCTCGCTCCATCGTGTTTAGACCTGACGGTGATAACACGTTTAAACACCGGCCGGGATGTGCCGAGTAAGCACAAGCCTAACGACGAATGTGCATATATTTCAACTCATGGCCAGGCTGGTTGCTTTGATACCTTCTTCCTACTGTGGGCACACGTGGCCACGCTGTATTGGCCTGTACACAACACATGTGACCGGTGGGTGTCAACCAGACAATCAACAACGCAATCTTGACCCATCGAGACTTAAGTGTATACTATACTATTCCCTAAGAATACAAAGCCAGCTCGGATTCCTGCCCTGTGGTGCATCCACGTTTTGGGCCTGCATTCAGTGGCACATCGTGTAAATCGTCGCTCTCTTCACGCCGTCGAATGGACATCGGACGGTCCGCTCGTATTTTCGCACCGGCATTTTTACAAAAACAATCTCACATTTTTCCAAAATGTCGAATCAGTTCTCTTCATATAAGATGCAAACCCTAACCCCAAATCACAACCATCCTCATTTCTCCTCCCAATCTTCTCCCCCTCCCACCGACTCCAGTCCACACCCGCCCTCCTCGCCTTTGCGGCGCCTGCCTACGCCCCCGAGTCCTTATGCTGGAGGAGGACAGAGCCGCACGCCTATCAGGTCCTTGTGCTGGCGGAGGACAAGGCGGCGCGGGCGCTCCACAAAGTCCCACGACCTACGTCGAGCTGGTGGCCTCCTGTGAGAGTCCGCAGGCCCATTGTCGCCCGGTCTGTTGCGAACATGCACGTTGAAGGAGGAGAAGGTCTCCTGCCAAGGAGGAGGAGAAGGACGCGCCCCCGCCGAGTCCCTGCGCTCCATGCTGCCGTCCTCTTCATCTTCTCCGGCCAAGCTCGGCTCCCGCCTCGGCAAGGTAATCCCCTCTTTCGCTCATACAGATTTCTTAGCCTAAGTCGCTCTATAGCGTTGCAGGGCACTGGCCGGCCGGTCGGCTAGTCGGCTGTCACAGTATGTGCTGCATTACGGATGCAGCCTATAGTTGATGGGCATGGAGGAATATCAAACGGTAAGTGTTCTTCATTGATTGATTCCCGCAAGGTGAATGGTAAGTGTTCTTCATTGATCGGTTTCACGTGCGTGTAGAAAGATAAATATATTCAGTTATTAGTCTCTCTGTTGTAGGAATATCACTTGCAGTTAGTGGATTTATTGTTACTGTTAATGAGATATTTGATCATTATTGTACTGATTGACGTGCAGTTCTCACAAATAATTTTGTAGGTTTGATCACTTGAGTAATTGATCTACACATTTTGGGAAACAATTTAGCATCGAAATATGATGTTGTAGGTTTACCAAAATTAGTTGTAAGCATCAGTTTGTAGAAGAAATTTCCTCATAATCAAGTATTAATATTATGATTGTATTGAGAGCAAGTAATTCAGACCTTATGTCTAAACTGCATGAGCCTAATTTAGCAGATTTGTTTAAGCTTTAACGTAAGTCAGTTTTCACGTTTTATATTCATTTCCTTTTGTAATTTTAACTCCTCTTGCTTTATCCTCTCTTTTTTGACAATCGGTTGCCCATGTTCTGCACGGAAAATTTGACTATGGTCTCACAGGGCTGCTCGATTGGCCTAAACGCAAGGATCATATCAAGGTAAGGTACCCAACACGAGCACTTTTTTAGTACATCATTAGGTTGGTATGACTCCTTTCATTGAATCAAGAAACATATCGGTTGTGTATATATGCATATAATGACTCGATTATCGACAAACCACTTCTTCTAGATTTTAACAGATTCTTATTTTATAGGACGCTTAATTTATGGTTGTTTTCTGGTCAATCGTGCTATTAAAGTTAGTGTTTTTATGTGTGATGTATAACATTTCATTCCATTATTTTTCGTTATCATTTACCTTGCGTGATTGTTTTCTTCACTTTTAAAGGTTCGAAGGATCAAGCACAATCATGGTTAGGACAGAGGCTCTGGAACATAAAACATTATAAAACGGCATCACTCTCCTATTTCACACATATTGTGTTACACATCATCACAAATTTTAACAAATTTATACCATTTTCATGCACTTCATGTCAAAATTTGACATTTTCACATAATTTTATATATATAGTGTTCATTTCACACATATTCATAGAAATAGAGCTCGACCTTTGATTCAATACACATAGGAGAAGAGATAACCAAGCTGAAACACCGACGAAATGGCTATGGATTGGTTCAAAAAAGTGAAACTATTTTTTGGGTTTGTGAGAGTAAACTTTTTGGTGGAAAATGGTTTTTGGGGGTGGTTTAGCTAGATCTATCAAAAAATCTAGTTTTTATTGGCTAAAGAGAGAGTATTTGATGGGGAAAAAGAGCAAAATCTCGGGTTGGCTCGTGGTAGAGAGAGATTTGAATGGAGTTAATGGAGGGGAAAGGAGGTGGGTGATGCAATTTAATGCTCTGGTCCCAGGTTGCCGCTGGTGAACAAGGAGGCAGCTCGCCAGCGCCGAATCGACCGCTGGCGAACCAACTATTTGTTCGCCAGCGCTAGTGGCCACTATCGCCGCAGCAGCCAGGATACAGCCGCCACACTACCTCTAGCGGGCACGTTTCTGCGTTCGACAACGCTATGTCATCTACCGCTGGCGAACATGGTCTATGTTCGCCAGCGGGGTCCTTCGGCGACAGCCCCGCCCAGCCTAGAGAGAGCGCTGGCGAGCATGTTTCGCTGTCCGCCAGCGGTAGCAGTTTTACTGCTAGCTGTGACGGCTTTGCGTTCACCAGCGGTAAGAGCGCTGGCGGTCATTTTTTCTTGGTTGCCAGTGTTATCCTGGTGGCTATAAGCCTTCTCCTACTAGTGGGGGGACAAAAGGCGTGCGCGGGCTAGACCTGTCGGGGAGAGTGGGCGATTTCCCTCCATAATTTTGAGCCTCCCTCCCTTGCCCCAACCCCCCAAATAACTTGATCCCCCGCCTGATCCCGTCATTTCCCCCAAGTTCATAAGGTCGTGGCCGCCATGGCTCCCGCAAAATTCTCCGGTCCCTGAGCTACAACCACCGCCGCCGTCGCCGCCCTCGCCGCTATCTCCGCCAAGAAGTCGCGCAAGCCGAGAGCGCCGAAGCAAAAGCCGCCGGGCATGACCAACAAAGAATGGATCGCCGAGCAGGAGCGCCAGAGGGCGGAGAACATCCAGCGTAGGGGGAGGGAGCACAAGCAGCGGCAAAGGGAGCTGGCCGCGAAGGAGAGCCGGGAGGACGTCCTCCTCGCCGAGGCATGGAAGGATACCACCCAGGACACGATCAACGGCGCCAACCAGGCCATGGACAACTACTGGAAGCGCGCCAAGACGGCGTACGACGAGCGCCGCATGATCGACCCCGCCTTCGCCGGGGTCCTAACAGATCGCGGCCAGAAGGCAATGTCCAACCATTGGGCGCTCATGCAGACCGCCAGCAACAAGTGGCATGGCATACAAGAGGAGGTCAAGCACAGGCCGAAGAGCGGGGCGAACCGGGAGATGGAGCTCGCCCGGATGTTCGAAGCGTTCAGGGTCGACGAGAAGACGGACTTCAAGTACCTTCACATCTTCGTCGTCATCGAGGGGTGTGAGAAGTGGGCCGAAACACGCCGATCGATGGCGAAGGGCGGCAAGGGCTATGTCGCGGACGCGCCGGCCGCAGGTGCTTCGGATGGCCGTCCCCCGATGGGCAACAAGAAAGCCAAGACGGCGAGGGAGGCCGCGCCGTCTGCGTCGAAGCTCCAGGCGTCAATCGAGACCTGCATCGCCGACGCCCATGCCCACGCCGCGAAAATGGATGAGACCTCCAAACAGCGGTGGGCGGCGGTCATAGACAACTCGAAGGTCAAGCTCGACTTCCTCAGGACCGGCACTGAGGCGAAGAAGAGGAACCACGACTCGCCTTCCTCGCGGGCGGCGGCGATCCGGATGCGATGGACCCCGAGGTAAGGGCATGGTTCATGGCGTAGCGTTGCCTCATCCTTAGCGACATCAGCCGGCCGGCCACCAGCCCGTCAAGCTCGGCGACGCCAAACATTGAGCCTGTTGCGACGCCTACTTCTGCGACGCCCGCCGTCGACCTCGAGACCGCCCAGGCGAAAAAGCCAGCTGCGACGGCCATCGACCTGGAGGATGACGCGCCCGTCGTCGACCTCGAGACCGCCGAGGATGTCACTCCAAGATCGGCGCCACCTCCGACCACCGCGCCCATCTACGACGTCGACGCCGCGCTGGCCTCTGTCTGACTGCCAAATGCGGCCGGGATCGCCCAACTGTGTCGTTTTTTTTGTATGATCGCTCGCCCAACTGTGGCGTTTTTTGTATGATCACCAACTGTGGCCGCTAGATCACCGAACACGGTCTATATTTTAGGGGCGGGAAGAAGGACTTTCAAAATTATGTTCCATGTGTTTTTCTGGGTGCGCCGGACCGAAACCTGGTGGGCCGACGGCGGGAGATGCCCATAGTGTAATGATTCAAAACCAATTTCCATGTTTAGGTCCGGTGTCAAAAGTGAGAGCAACAGGTATCCGAAAATTTGAGAGGTTGAAAAAAAGGAACATCATTGAATAAGCTCACAGGGATGTCAAGACCACTCTGATCTGCCTCCTCAACTCCAAACCAACACCTCTATACCATAAATTTATCCAACCAACACGCAACGACTCTCTCTATCCCTCTCTAGGCAGGCAGAGCAGCTAGTGTCGAGAGCTAGTATAACCATGGCGCCATCACCCCGGAGCCCATACACCTCTCTACTGCTGCCGCCTCTCTTCATCTTCCTTATCCTCTCCTCCCACGCAGCGAGAGTGGCAGCAACCGTAAGAAACCAGCAGGCAGTCCATGACCGGCGCCACGGAGAGGTACGTACGCAGTGCCTGTACCGACGTAGATAAGCGGAGATCGTATCGAGTCTACCACGGATGCATGCCGATGCAGATTAATTAAGGAGGCCGCTCGACAAACGCAGGTGGACGCTGGCGACAAGGAGGCCGCGATCTTCTCCACCGCGGCGACGGAGGACGAGCTCAGCGGCAACGGCGGCGGCGGCGCTGGAGCACAAGAAGGAGAAGAGGAGGAGTGCTTGATGAGAAGGACGCTGGTGGCGCACACCGACTACATCTACACACAGGGAGGAAACCACAACTGAACTGGCGGCAGATTCCGTGTGTGGTTGCTGTTCAGCTTAGCTAGTTCCTACTCTAGTCGTGACCGAAATCGTCGTATGTGTATTACCGTTGGAAATTGGAGTTGTTTCAGTGAGGTCTTTTTTCATTAGCGAGATACTCTATACTAGGCCATTCTTTCATGAATTGTGGTACTCAGTCAGTTGTATATATATGCATGTAAGCTGGCGAGCGATCTTGTTGATTGTTTGTCTTGAGTCTGTTTGCTTGAGTAAGAACACCGGAAAGGATCGATCCTCAGAAAGTCTGTTGGCTTGAGACTGTATAGGTATGCATTGTCTCACTAGTAGAGAATAGGCCAAAGGACCAAATGCAAATAGCCCATCTGTCCCGGTCGTATTACAAACCAGGACAGATGGGGGCCTGCAGAGGTCGGGTGCATGTGCAATGGGCCATTTGTCCCGGTTTCAATCACGAACCGGGACAAATGGGGCGTGCCTCAAGGCACCAGCCTATTTGTCCCGGTTTGTGATTGAAACCGGGACAAATGGCCCATGCCTATATATACTCAGCAGCCCCCTCCTCTCTTCCAAAACAAGGAGGCATTTTTTTATGAAATGGTAGGAGGGGGTGTGTGCTAGTTACATTTTTTTACTTATGCATGCAAAGTGTTCGATGAAATGCCCGAGAGAGTTCACAAAATGATTTGATTTACACTTAAAGTTTATTCTTCTTTTCGATCAAGTTTAATTTTTCTCTCATTTAATTTGTAATTTATTGATACCGTACGTGCATGTTCTGTAATGGTTATTAATATAGTTCATTATATAATGCAGATGGACCGACAATGGATGTATGGTGACCGACGCACTGCCGAGTACATGACAGGTTTGAGGAAATTTCTAGAGAAAGCCCAGGCCCACAGTACCAATGGTTTCATGTGTTGTCCATGTGTCAACTGTCAGAATAAGACAGATCACCCAAACGCGAGAACCCTTAAAAGTCATCTTATTCGGCATGGTTTCATGCCCAGCTATAATTGTTGGACGAAGCACGGAGAAAAAGGTGTTATGATGGAATACAATGAAGAAGAGGAAGATAATGACAACTATCCTATGTTCCCGGAGTACGGAGATTCTGCAACGGGGGGAAGCTGAAGCTGAAGAGGCACCAGATGAGCCCGCTGACGATCTTGGTAGGGCCATTGCTGATGCAAAGAGAGAGTGCGGAACTGAAAAGGAGAGGTTGAAGTTCGACCAGATGTTAGAGGATCACAAGAAATCGTTGTATCCAAGTTGCGAAGATGGTCAGAAAAAGCTGGGTACCACACTGGAATTACTGCGGTGGAAGGCAGAGTGTGGTGTGACTGACAAGGGATTTGGAAAGTTGCTGCAGATAATTAGGAAGATGCTTCCAAAGGCCAACGAGTTGCCCGGCAGCACGTACGAAGCAAAGAAGGTCGTGTGCCCTCTAGGATTAGACGTGCATAAGATACATGCCTGCCCTAATGACTGCATCCTCTACCGCGGTGAGTACGAGAATTTGGATGCATGTCCAGTATGCACTGCATTGCGGTATAAGATCAGACGAGATGACCCTGGTGAAGTTGAGGGTGAGCGTCCCCAGAAGAGGGTTCCTGCCAAGGTGATGTGGTATGCTCCTATAATACCACGGTTGAAACGCATGTTCGCGAATAAAGAGCATGCCAAGTTGTTGCGATGGCACAAAGAGGACCGTAAGAAAGACGCGATGTGTAGACACCCCGCTGATGGGTCGCAGTGGAGAAAAATTGAGAGAGAGTTCCCGGAATTTGAAGATGACGCAAGGAACTTAAGGTTTGGTCTAAGTACAGACGGCTTCAATCCGTTTGGGGAGCAAAGCAGCAGTCATAGCACATGGCCTGTGACTCTATGTATTTATAACCTTCCTCCTTGGTTGTGCATGAAGCGAAAGTTCATTATGATGCCATTGCTCATCCAAGGCCCGAAGCAACCCGGCGACGACCTTGATGTGTACCTCAGGCCATTATTTGAAGAACTTTTACAGTTGTGGCGGGAAGAAGGTGTACGGGTGTGGGATGAGCACAAACATGAGGAATTTGGCCTACGAGCTTTGCTTTTTGTAACAATTAACGATTGGCCTGCTCTTGCTAACCTCTCAGGGCAGTCGACCAAGGGGTACAATGCATGCACACACTGTTTGGGTGAGACTGAATGTTTATATTTGGATAAATGTAAGAAGTGTGTGTATCTGGGGCATCGTCGATTTCTTCCGATCAGGCATACAGCAAGGAAGAAAGGCAAGCATTTTAAAGGTGAGTCTGATCACAGTAGGAGGCCTGTCAACCGTACTGGTGAAGAAATTTTTGATATGGTAAAGGATCTAAAAGTAATCTTTGGAAAGGGTCCTGGAGGACAACAGGTTCCGAAAGACGCTAACGGGCACGCACCCATGTGGAAGAAAAAATCTATATTTTGGGAGCTACCATATTGGAAGGTCCTAGAGGTTAGATCTGCTATCGACGTGATGCACGTGACGAATAATGTTTGCGTGAACCTGCTAGGCTACTTGGGCGTGTACGGGAAGAAAAAAGATACAGAGGAAGCACGGGAGGACCAGAAACGTGTGAAAGAACGAGACGGCCTAAGTCCCGAACACTACGAAGGTCCTGCCAGCTACGCTCTTACCAAACAAGAGAAAGTAATATTCTTTGAATGCCTGAGCAGTATCAAGGTCACGGCTGGGTTCTCGTCGAATATAAAGAGGATAGTAAATGTGAGACTCCAAAAATTTCAGAACCTAAAATCTCATGATTGTCACGTGATTATGACGCAATTGCTTCCGATTGCACTGAGGGGGCTACTACCGGAAAATGTTCGAGTACCCATTGTGAAGCTTTGTGCATTCCTCAATGCAATATCTCAAAAGGTAATCGATCCGGCGATTCTACCAGGTTTGCAAAATGATGTGGCCCAGTGTCTTGTCAGTTTTGAGTTGGTGTTCCCTCCATCCTTCTTCGATGTTATGACGCATCTCCTGGTTCACCTAGTCGAAGAGATTCAAGTTCTCGGTCCTGTATTTCTGCACAAGATGTTCCCATTTGAGAGGTTCATGGCAGTCTTAAAGAAATATGTGCATAACCGTGCTAGGCCAGAAGGAAGCATCTCCAACGGCTACGGTAACGAGGAGGTCATTGAGTTCTGTGTTGACTTTATTCATGACCTTAAGCCGATAGGTGTTCCACAATCACGACATGAGGGTAGACTTAGTGGAAAAGGCACACTAGGAAAGAAAACAAAAATTTGTATGGATGGACATTCTTTCACTGAAGCACACTATACAGTTCTACAAAGTGCTACCTTGGTGGCCCCGTATATCGATCAACACAAGAACCTTGTACGCTCTCTACACGCGGGGAAGTCTGACAACTGGATTGTACGTACACACATGGCGACGTTCGGCGGTTGGTTGCGAGCACATCTTCAAAATAAAGACAAGGTTGATGAACAGTTACACTTGTTGGCCAGGGCACCATCTACAACTATATGTACTTTCCAAGGGTACGAGATAAATGGGAATACATTTTACACGAGTGTCCAAGATAAAAAGAGCACGAACCAAAACAGTGGTGTTCGCATTGATGCAACAAACAACAATGGGCAGAAGAACACATACTATGGTTGCATAGAGGAGATATGGGAACTTGACTATGGACCTTCTTTTAAGATCCCTTTATTTCGGTGCAAATGGGTCAATCTGAAAGGCGGGGTAGAGGTAGACAAGATGTACGGAATGACAACAGTGGATCTAAACAATCTTGCGTATAGAGACGAACGATTCGAGCTAGCCAATGATGTGGCTCAGGTTTTCTATGTGAAAGACATGTCTAGCAGACCCAAAAAAGAAACCTCCTGGGAGTGGAGGAGCCGAGGCGTCACATAGTTCTTTCAGGAAAAAGAAACATCGTGGGAGTGGAGGACAAGACAGACATGTCAGATGATTATAATAATTTTGATGAAATTTCGCCTTTCGTAGTGAACATTGACCCAATCATCAAGTTGATTGAAGAAGATGCTCCATTGTTCCGACGCAGAAGAACTGACGGTGTTGTGTGCTGGAGATGTTGGTGCGATATGTAATAATTAATATATTAAACTTTTTATATGAAGAAGATGCTCCATTTTTACCTGCATATCAAATGGATCCGTCGACGTTGAAAGAACAAAACACACGATTTCACCTGCATACAGCCCCACGGTTGTCCTTGATAAGTGCCTGCATATCAAATGCACCGTGGGACGTATGCAGGGAATCCGAGTAATTTGTATATATTCCTCAGTAGATGTCAAGACCACTCTGATCTGCCTCCTCAACTCCAAACCAACACCTCTATACCATAAATTAATCCAACCAACACGCAACGACTCTCTCTATCCCTCTCTAGGCAGGCAGAGCAGCTAGTGTCGAGAGCTAGTATAACCATGGCGCCATCACCCCGGAGCCCGTACACCTCTCTATTGTTGCCGCCTCTCTTCGTCTTCCTTCTCCTCTCCTTCTCCCACGCAGCGAGAGTGGCAACAACCGTAAGAAACCAGCAGGCAGTCCATGACCGGCGCCACGGAGAGGTACGTACGCAGGGCCTGTACCGACGTAGATAAGGGGAGATCGTATCGAGTCTACCACGGATGCATGCAGATGCAGATTAATTAAGGAGGCCGCTCGACAAACGCAGGTGGACGCTGGCGACAAGGAGGCCGCGATCTTCTCCACCGCGGCGACGGAGGACGAGCTCTGCGGCAACGGCGGCGGCGGCGCTGGAGCACAAGAAGGAGACGAGGAGGAGTGCTTGATGAGAAGGACGCTGGTGGCGCACACCGACTACATCTACACACAGGGAGGAAACCACAACTGAACTGGCGGCAGATTCCGTGTGTGGTTGCTGTTCATCTTAGCTAGTTCCTACTCTAGTCGTGACCGAAATTGTCGTATGTGTATTACCGTTGGAAATTGGAGTTGTTTCAGTGAGGTCTTTTTTCATTAGCGAGATACTCTATACTAGGCCATTTTTTCATGAATTGTGGTACTCAGTCAGTTGTATATATATGCATGTAAGCTGGCGAGCGATCTTGTTGAGTTGTTTGTCTTGAGTCTGTTTGCTTGAGTAAGAACACCGGAAAGGATCGATCCTCAGAAAGTCTGTTGGCTTGAGACTGTATCGGTATGCATTGTCTGCTCCAACTTTGGAGATCTAATTGACATGTCCCTCTCGCTCCATCGTGTTTAGACCTGACGGTGATAACACGTTTAAACACCGGCCGGGATGTGCCGAGTAAGCACAAGCCTAACGTCGAATGTGCATATATTTCAACTCATGGCCAGCCTGGTTGCTTTGATACCTTCTTCCTACTGTGGGCACACGTGGCCACGCTGTATTGGCCTGTACACAACACATGTGACCGGTGGGTGTCAACCAGACAGTCAACAACGCAATCTTGACCCATCGAGACTTAAGTGTATACTATACTATTCCCTAAGAATACAAAGCCGGCTCGGATTCCTGCCCTGTGGTGCATCCACCTTTTGGGCCTGCATTAAGTGCCACATCGTGTAAATCGTCGCTCTCTTCACGCCGTCGAATGGACATCGGACGGTCCGCTTGTATTTTCGCACCGGCATTTTTATAAAAACAATCTCACATTTTTCCAAAATGTCGGATCAGTTCTCTTCATATAAGATGCAAACCCGAACCCTAAATCACAACCATCCTCATTTCTCCTCCCAATCTTCTCCCTGTCTCCCCACCCCCCCCCCCCCCCCCCCCCCCCCCGACTGCAGTCCACCCCCGCCCTCCTCGCCTTTGCGGCGCCTGCCCACGCCCCCGAGTCCTTATGCTGGAGGAGGACAGAGCCGCACGCCTACCAGGTCCTTCTGCTGGTGGAGGACAAGGCGGCGCGGGCGCTCCACAAAGTCCCACGACCTACGTCGAGCTGGTGGCCTCCTGTGAGAGTCCGCAGGCCCATTGTCGCCCGGTCTGTTGCGAACATGCACGTTGAAGGAGGAGAAGGTCTCCTGCCAAGGAGGAGGAGAAGGACGCGCCCCCGCCGAGTCCCTGCGCTCCATGCTGCCGTCCTCTTCATCTTCTCCGGCCAAGCTCGGCTCCCGCCTCGGCAAGGTAATCCCCTCTTTCGCTCATACAGATTTCTAAGCCTAAGTCGCTCTATCGCGTTGCAGGGCACTGGCCGGCCGGCCGGCCAGTCGGCTGTTACAGTATGTGCTGCATTACGGATGCAGCCTACAGTTGATGGGCATGGAGGAATATCAAACGTTAAGTGTTCTTCGTTGATTGATTCCCGCAGGGTGAATGGTAAGTGTTCTTCATTGATCGGTTTCACGTGCGTGTAGAAAGATAAATATATTCAGTTATTAGTCTCTCTGTTGTAGGAATATCACTTGCAGTTAGTGGATTTATTGTTACTGTTAATGAGACATTTGATCATTATTGTACTGATTGAGGTGCAGTTCTCACAAATAATTTTGTAGGTTTGATCACTTGAGTAATTGATCTACACATTTTGGGAAACAATTTAGCATCGAAATATGATGTTGTAGGTTTACCAAAATTAGTTGTAAGCATCAGTTCGTAG
The DNA here is from genome assembly GCA_026929855.1 of Poa annua. Lineage (NCBI taxonomy): Eukaryota > Viridiplantae > Streptophyta > Magnoliopsida > Poales > Poaceae > Poa > Poa annua. The sequence continues at coordinate 159,270,944 of CM049427.1, read as the reverse complement.
AAGAAATTTCCTCATAATCAAGTATTAATATTATGATTGTATTGAGAGCAAGTAATTCAGACCTTACGTCTAAACTGCATGAGCCTAATTTAGCAGATTTGTTTAAGCTTTAACGTAAGTCAGTTTTCACGTTTTATATTCATTTCCTTTTGTAATTTTAACTCCTCTTGCTTTATCCTCTCTTTTTTGACAATCGGTTGCCCATGTTCTGCCCATGTTCTGCACGGAAAATTTGACTATGGTCTCACAGGGCTGCTCGGTTGGCCTAAACGCAAGGATCATATCAAGGTAAGGTACGCAACACGAGCACTTTTTTAGTACATCATTAGGTTGGTATGACTCCTTTCATTGAATCAAGAAACATATCGGTTGTGTATATATGCATATAATGACTCGATTATCGACAACCCACTTCTTCTAGATTTTAACAGATTCTTATTTTATAGGACGCTTAATTTATAGATGTTTGCTGGTCAATCGTGCTATTAAAGTTAGTGTTTTTATGTGTGTTGTATAACATTTCATTCCATTAGTTTTCGTTATCATTTACCTTGCGTGATTGTTTTCATCACTTTTAAAGGTTTGAAGGATCAAGCACAATCATGGCTAGGACAGAGGCTCTGGAACATAAAACATTTTAGAAGATGGTTGCCTTGATTATGAAGATCCTTCTGCTGCCCATGCAGCTGGTGGATTTTACAACAGTATGTGTAGTGTGATGCTGAGTTTTCGCTAATACATGATGTGCTTTCACTTAATGTATAGTGCTTTCCAGCTCATAATGCATATATTGTTTTAATATATCAGATTATGACATGAGAGGCCATAAAATTAGTATTTTGATGGATGAGAAATGATATTGGCTCCCACTTCCTGCCATAGATAAGTACTTTGATTATCTGATATTAGAGGGGCCACCCATGGAACTACCGTTCATGGAGGTAGACTACAGTTATGTGAATACTTGAGATGGCAGGAGCTTGCTAGCCTTGCTGTACCACCCATAAACGATGGCAGTTTGACTCCTGAAGCTAGGGTCCAGGGTGTCAGTCATGTTGATGCTCCAGCTAGAAGACATAGTTGATTAAGCCACAACCCAACAGTCAGACACCGATGTTTCTAATACATATGCTTACTTTAATCCCTTCATATCCCCGCAGCTGATATATTATGGTAAACAAACAAATTAACACACTTTTTACCATTATCTTCCGTTGGATATATTCATTGATCCCATAGGGGATTTTTTTTAATACATTCTTAGGTATTCCTGTTACGTGCAGGTGCTCTATAAGTCTACTAATTGGATAAGGCTCAATGGTTTGCAGGTGGTGCTTTACTGCAGATATGTGATCAAGTTGCAGCCATGAATTTGAGCATGAGGAGAGAATGAGTCCACATTGAAAAAGTTGCACAATACCGATAGGATTTCATCCTAAAGTATTTATTTTTCTAAAGCATGATTTGCAGCCATGGTTTATTGAGTATGGAAAACAAGAAAGAAACAAGTAACTATCCGTGTTAGACATTGATACTTGTGTACATTTCAGGATTTCGAGATCTATTTGGCTTCTATTGCTGCTGCCCAAGAATAAGCGGTTACTTTGTTAGTTAGTGTTTTAGTAATATGATTGTTTGTATAAAGTGTACACCATAAATGGAATACATTTGAAGTATATCTCTACTGCACTATCAGCATTATTGGTAAGAAATAATATGTGATCTAATCTAAGTGTCTAGGGGACCTCTAAAGTTTTCAAAGTAGAATATATAAGGTTGGCTTTGCAAATATATAAGGATTTGCAAATCCACCCCAGGTGAAGATATTGCAGCTATGAGCTCCACCTAATTTCAGATGTTGCAGAGATGCATATTCCGATCTCATGAGTGCATGTAAAACTATATGATAATAAAGAACTCATGGTTCTTTTGTGTTATTTGTACTGTCGAAGTTAAATCATATGTTCCCATTGATACCCAAAGAATCAAGTAATTTCTTAGACAGCTGAATCGAGAATATTTGGCTTCTTTTTTCTCAGGACTCTGAACTGTATTCTGTTGTTATTTTGATTATTTTATCATTCCACAAAACAGTAATTGGATTCCTGCATTATACACTCATTTCTACCATGCAACCTTTGTTACTATTTTCAGTCTAATGGACCTAAGTTGGCACTTCTCAAATAACTTCCATCAAAGTTTTGCCGATGTGAACCAGATTGCTGGGGTTTTTTTTAGTTGCCATTTTCGGAACCAGATATTGTCTGGCTTAAAGGTACTTTTACTTCGGTTTTTTTTGCTGATTCAAATGTTTTTATTTATAGGCGTTCCTATATCTTTTTCTTCATAGTTTTTTTGGATTTTGATTTCTGTTAGCTTACTTACTACAACGTCTGTTCCTGTTCTTGTGATTATCTTTGTTGTGTGTGCGTTGATGGAGACTGTAACATCCCAACATTTCGGAATGTTCAAAAATCACTAAAATTTAAAACTTTTCTTTTTATTAAAATAAAATATTAAATGCATAAGGAAACCAACTATGAAAGACTTCAAACATGAGTTTAATATTTAAAATGTCACAGTTTAAACATTTTATTATTCAGTGTGTTTCAAAAACCTTAAAATATAATTTGACAAATATTTTACAAACTACAAATCATTTTATTTTAAATAAATTAGTTTCATTTTAAGTATTTGAATTAACCCACTTAGCCATATCTATTCATAAATACAAAGATTTTTCAAAAGGATATATAATTACTAAATGGTTTTCATTCCTTAACTAAGTTCAAAATATAGTTTGGAAATTATAAGCCTATAGTGTATAACTTTAAAACTTCATAGATTTTAAATTAATGAATTAGCCAAATAAAACATTTCATTTGCTTAAATGAATTTCATCTATTTACAAAGCATGAAATGATTAATATATTCTAAATAAGAATAAAATTAAAACAAAGGTCTTGTCCAAAGTTGTTATGAGGTTCAAATGAATTATCTTAATATAAAATATATTGGTGCAACATTTATTTTGAATTAAAAATGAATACATTATATCTTCCCTTTTCCATTTTCATATAGATGTGTTATATCATTAATAATTATACCTAAGCCAAAAATGAATTTAGAAATTGAAAATGAGTTTAAATAACTTAAATTCAAACATATTTGAATATGGGTATTTCATATAATTTATTTAGCCAAAAATTAAAATTAATAAAACCCTAGTTTTAAATTAAACATAAAGTGTCAATTTCACATTTAATCAATATTTCTAAATTATTATTTTTGAAAAGTGTTCAAAACATACCCACAACTGGTTTAACAGCTAGATATTATTTTTACAAATTTTTAGAAATTAATTTGACATCATTTGGATATTTAAATCAAAAGATATGAATTAAACAAATAAAAACAGAAAAAGAATTATGGGATGACGTCATCGCTGACGTCATCATCGTCAACCTCCAGCCGGAAAAATCGCCCCCGAATCCTCCAACAATTTCCTCCAAAATCCGGCGAGTTGGTTGCGGGAATTGCTCTCCCCTCTGCCCTATTTAATCCCCTCCCCCTCCTCCGCATTTCCCCTCTCGCTCCAGACCTAATCGCGCCGCCAGGCCGTCCCCAGAGCTCGCCGGAGATCGCCATCGCCGCCGGTGTGTTCCTCGAGTTCCGGTGAATGAAGACCACCTCGTGCTCTCTCCTCTGTCCCATCTCCTTTGTTTCGTCCGTGCGCAACCCACTGAATTTTTCCCGTGATTTGTTAGGCGCCGGAACGACGAGACCGTCCTCACCCGAGGTCGCCGGAGCGCCCGCGGCTCCGCCTGCGTGTCCTCGCTGCTCCAGGAAGAACGGGAAGACGCCGCCGCCTCCATCGCCCTCCCGCGACGCGCCGCGCCCGGGGCTGCCCTCCGTTCATCCGGGGAGAAGCTACAACCCCGGCGCCGTCCTCTCCCGAGAGCGCCGCCGCCACCTCCTCCAACTCCGGCGAGATTGCGCCGCCACCTCCTGGACACCCACGGTGAGCCGTTGGATCTTCTTTTAGCGGTCAAGATTAGAACCTGGGATGAAACGGTACGATCTGATCTGGACCGTCAGATCCAGATCTGACGGCCCAGATCTGTGACTTATACACGTCAGCGCCACGTAGCCAGCACAGTCAGCGCCTCGTCAGCGTCCACGTCAGCGCCAGCGTGTAAATCAATTTTCTATTTTAAATTTAATTGGAAAAATTGCAGATTAATCCCTGTAATTAAAACATCTATAACTTTTTAACCACAACTCCAAATTTAATAATTTTTATATATTTGGAAAGCTCTCGACATGAAGAATAGTTTGGATCTGACAAAATTCAAATTTGACTTAGTATAAAATATTCAAATTTCAAATGGTGAATTTGAGTATATTTGTAATAACTTTAAATCTATAAATCCAAAAATTGCAAATAAATATGTTTTAGAAACTTTAGAGTATTTGCAAATTAATGCTACTGCTATAAAATATTTTTGAGTAAATTTTGAATGAATTCATAGTTGTGTGTTTAAATTGAATAGTTTGACTAATTCTAATTACTAGAAATATTATTTTTGATTAAATCAAATTGCATTAAATATAATTAAACCACCTCTGGCTATTAACACCATCTATAAAGGAAATTGAGTTATAAAATATAAATCACATAAAACTTTAATCTATATGCTTCCTTTTATTATGTTTTGCAAAATGGGAAACTAATTAAATTGCAATCATAACTTTATGCATATTTTATAAGCTTCACAAAAATTAGTGTTATGTTGCTTGTGATTTAAAATTGCATTTCATGCATAGCATATTTTATAGTTATATTTCCATAAGGAAGACTCCTCCCCAATTTCTCTAAGTTAGGATCATTTCCACTTAGCATATTGTGAAGTGCTACACACTTAGACACTTAGGGTTTTCAACATGGAGCTGGAAGACCAATGAAGGACTTAGCCAAAAACGAGACTTCAGAAGTACCTTCAAGGAGAAGAAACACTTAGAAGAAAATCAAGAAGAAGTTCATGAAGGACTTAGAAGAAAACAGACTCTGGAAGCATCCCAAAGATGTCAAGGACTTAGAAGAAAACAGACTCTGGAAGCATTCTCAAGATGTCAAGCACTTAGAAGAAAAGTGAGAAGAAGTTCAAGAAGGCCAACCCCCTTTTATTCTCTAAGTCTTTCTCTCTGTCTTTCCCTCTCCTCTGAGACTTCATGAAGACTAAGTAAATCCAAGACCAGCCTCGAGGATACAAGAATCATCAAGTCTGAAGATTCATCAAGACTACCAAGAGCTCAATCAGGGATCATCCAGAAGAAAGTCACAAGTCTGGAGATGAAGCCTGGAGGACAACTACATCTTTCTTTCTATCTTTTCCCTCTTTCCTAATCTTGTCTTTTAGACTTAAACAAATTTTGATCATGATGTTATCATCTTGAAGTTGTTGGATCCTAGCAGCATAGTGGGATGAAGCGGCCTGGAAACAAACCTTACATGTCCACGTACATGAGACCTGTTCCACAATTTAAGTGGCTGGCCGGGTGTCTGTCTCTCTCACTATAGTGAATGTCCAATGTACTAAGAGTTGATAATAATTGTTGATCATCTTGAACAAATGACTTAGTATTTTTCTCTAAGTATTTTTGCACATCATGGCTAAGCCATTAGAGTGCTTGTTTCAAGAAGATATAAAACAAAGTATTTTATCCAACTTAAGACCTTAGTCCTTAAGTCATTCTTGACCCACCTATTTTCCTTGCATTAACTTAAGAGATTTTCATAGCATAACATGCATCTCTAGTCCTTAGAAATAATTAGCATATCATACATGACATGTTTTCCTTAGGAGTTTTTACAAAACTTGTTGTTCATTTGATATGAGCATGAATGATTGATGATTGTTGTTTGTTGATTGTGGTATTGTTTGTTTGCTATTATTGTTTAGATTAAACGGAGAGCAAACGTTCGTTGTTGAAAAGAGTTTGTGAACAACGACAACATTCAAAGGCAAGTGGCACACCTCATAAAATTCCTATATGTATATGCATTACTTAGTGTATTTTATATGCATGTGGCTATGCTAAACCTGTGTAGAATCCTTTATTCCTGTGTCTAGGTTCCTATGCCATACTTAGTAGAATTATTGATGCTATGCAAAGGTTGTTTTGTGAAAATCTAAATTCTACTAAGTTAAGAATGAAACACCTGGGTGGTAATTGGTCGGATGGTTTATGTTGAGTGGCTACTCAGGTCCATTTCTATGGTTCCTAGAGTATGTACACTTGAGAATGGCCACCCAGGAACAGAGGAATCTGAAGAACTCCGAGTGACGATTGCTTCCAGTGCAGCCATTGCCATATGGGCTCTGGCTTGATCAATTATGTTGCGTGGACTCTCTCCGGCTTGACAAGCAGATGTAGGGGGATGTTAGGTGGAACGGGTCAAGCCATGTGGGAGGGAAAATGCTTCTGAAAGATCTCGTCTCATTCTCTCCTTTCCTTATCACAAATGGTGTGTAAAGGATACTTTGGGTTGAATGGGTACAATGGTGAAAGTGCACAACCTCTGCAGAGTGTAAAACTAAGTACTTAGCCGTGTCCCCGTTACGGACAATTTTGAGCAGCTGATCAAGGACGTCAACGGAGGATTCCACCATTCCAACTTCAGAAATAAAACTTGATGGGTGAACAAGGGAAGATGAGATTTATGGTTTTCATGCCATACTCGTCGATTTCAAGAAAAGTGTTTTCGAAAGAGTAGGAAAAATTGGCTTTATGCAAATTAGCCTTGAGCTCCACCAGCCAAATATGCATATAGGCTTTAGAGTTATTCCATAAGTGTCCACCATAGTGTCACTTGCCAGACTCCATTTTTAATGGAATCTGACCCACGTTGTTGCAATATTTTTCTTATTGCAGATTTGATCAGATGACGAGTGAGGTTTCGTAAAGGTTTCGAGTCTACAACCAACATGTTTTCGCCTGTGGCAGCATGAAAGTTATAGAGACTCACTGCTATTGTATTTCCGCTGTGTACTTTTTCAATGCTAGCTTTATGCTATGCAACTTGTATCGAATATTTTGTAAGTCTGGATCATCGATGTAATAAAATTGATACTTTGTTGTGATATTACATCGTAAACTGTGTGTGCAAATGAAACGATCCAGGGATTTGCACTATACACAGGTATCTGCCTTATTTTAAGAGCAGGTACGCTACAGAGACTTCCTCTGGTCTGGCCACCTTCATGCATCCAAGCTAGATGTGTATGCCTTCTATCAATCCCTCATGCCGTTGTTTATTTGTAGGCGTCCATAGTTTCTGAATCCATTGATATGGCAATATGCAGGGAGTGGACATCTAGGAGGAATGAAGTGCTAATAATCGACATGCTGATGGATTTCACTTAGTACAAAGGGCAGCTTCAAATTTCTACGTAAATAAGGTGGAAATAAAAAGTGTAATGTGCATCTAATGTTCAGAGAAGTGTCTCTTAAGAGAACAGGAGCAGTCCATTTGGTCTGGAAAATATAATTGTAGAGTTATATTTTGAGTTAATTATTCAGTTTCACAAGAACTATAAACAACTTACATTGGAAGAGGTTTCCACTGATGCAAGTGGGCTGTAAATAGCATCTTAATAAAATGATCACATCTGTTATTTACCTTCTCGAAGCTGGATGGATTGTTATTTCAATTTTGCTATGTGGTACTGACAAAAAAACTGCATTTTTATTAGGATAAAAGCTTTGGTGCATCATATATCTTGGGTCGTATGTCTATTTTCAAATAGATTTTGTTGGTTATTTTTCTTTTCTATAGAGATACATATCATTTTACGGGGTGAACTCATGCGAGTTAACACTGTGTTTTCATATCAACCAAGATATGCACTCTTTCTATGTGGGTTTATGCATCCGTAGGAATTTTCAGTTATTCCAAAATTATAGATCTAAAATAGTTATTTCTTTCAAAAAACCGTTCCTAATTAGCACATTGGGCATGCATGTGACATGTGAGATCGTCCATGTGGCTTTACTCTTGCTGGTCCATGTGGAGTATATTATTTAAGGACAAGACTACACGGTGGCGCCGCATAATTTCACCTCCGTGCGCGGCGGCTCCTTTCCATGCATGCAGTGACATTACCGATGACATCGTTTAGATTATCTTTATTGTTTAGATTAAAAATGGTATATCTTTCAAATGATTAATCTGATTTAAAATCCGTTTTCACGTTGGCTTAGTCGTGATTAAATCTACAAAACTAGATCCGATGTTTGCATGTTTTGAAGAATTTTTTTCTTTCAGTAGTTACCACATTACTATAACTAGTTTATCACATTATAATAACTTGGACGTCCATTCAACGTCAATATAAGGTCGATAGATACTACTTTACGTGAAACGATATTATTTTTTGGGTCTTAGAATCACATAAACTCTTACTCACCAGGTGTACATATCCTTATAATGTGTAAAAACCTAAATAAAATTATATGATAACCATGCAAAATTATCATGATAGCTATTCAATATAAATCTGATAAATATAATGTTTAATCTGGTAAGTGATGTGACAGGAAAATTTTGTCACAACAGATTATAGATGTGTCACAAGTGATTTGAATCCATCTGGCAACGATATATACTTATCTTGATAATTATTTATATTAATATGATAGCCATAGTACCATATTCTGGTAAGTGGTGTAATTTTTTATTTTTATCTAAACATATTAACAATGGATTTAGTTTTGAATCTCTCATCGAGACGAATCTAAACATATGTCTAATCGGAATAATGGTTTCGAAGATAAATCATTTAAGATTTTTTAATTTGGTAATTAATGTGATGATACCACCTACAGTGCATGCATGTGCTCTCCCGATAAGGGAAAAGCTACGCTTTTGCACCCGCCGCATGGGGAATCTCTTGGTGTGGCGCCTCATGCTAAATTTTCTCATTATTTAAAGAGTGTGCACCTATGGGCTTATAGAGGTCTTACAGAGATTTCATGGAAGTTTTCTTAATATATACTTTTATCGACTCCGATACCCAACCCAAGTGTACACAAGAACATCACCTCACACATTTTAATCAGGCGCTCTACATACCAACAAAAGGCACGAATGTATCCACATTAACTTTCCTAACTGGAAATTGCCCATGCAGGCTATATTAACCATCTCAAATAGATAAAAGACGAAAGAATAGAATTGCTTTAGTACCCGATACAGCAGTAGCTCGATAAAACTCAAAGAACAAACCGTGTTAGCACAAATAGTTAAAACGGGTGCAGCAAAGCGCGCCCTCTCCTTCTAGTATATATGAAAGGGCTTCATATTCACGCTCAGATCTGCTGTACACGTCTCCTTTTCAATCTCAGCCGTTCGATTTGCCTATCCAATGGTCCGGATTGCAAGTTTTCAGATACCTAAAAGGAATCTACTATAGCACGGGGGTTTTGACCAATCATGCTTGCCACGTCGCCCGGTCGCCACCCGATGGCCTCCGGTTCCACGTCTCTTTTGCGGATACGCCCCTCTGAGATCAACGCGCTGTCCCGCGGTCCACATATTATCGTTGCAGCGGCCCTATACGTAATTATGTAAAATTCTACAGGCTTCTCTGCAAAAAAGCCACGCATAATCACCCCTCCTGTCTTCTCTCTCGCGACCGCGAGGTCGCCGGCGCCGCCGAGCAGACCCTAACCCTACCTCCCCACTCCTCCGCTTTTCCCCCATCCGTCTCCACCTCGAGGCCGATCCGTCGCCGCCATGGCGGAGCTCCTTCTCTCTCTCCGCACCTTCATCGTCGTCGCCTCCGCGCTCAAGCTCGGCAAGCACGAGGTCGACTTCACCCGCCTGCTGCCGCTCTCCATCGACGGCATCGCCTCCAGGTTCGGGAAGTGTAGCAGAAGCTTCTGGATCTCAAACTCGGTAGCGGAGGCGGCTCGCCTCGCCGCGGCCCATCCATCACGCCATCCACGCAGAGCTGCTGCGCACGCGGGGCGACGAAGGCCGGCCGGCCGGAGTGGCCGGAGTACTCGATTTTTCCCACTGGCCACGCCGAGCTGGCTGCCACCCCGCGCAGCTCTGTTGGCAGCCCTTTGCGGCTCTGCCTCACATCATCTCACCCCTGCACATCCTTTCCCCTCCGTACCATTGGAACCTCATTGGAACCTCTGTGTGATTAATTTTGCACGGGCTCTGAGCATATGTGCCCGCTCGGGTAGGAGCTGGCCATGGGCGTCCTCGATACCATCCTCCGCTTCGGTGAGCGCCCAACCCCCTCCTTCTGACTTGCCTGGATTCTGCGTTCTGCTCACTATATGTTGTGCTCATTGATTATTACCATCGATTGGAATTTTAAAATTGATCTTGCTGTTATCATGTACATACAGTAGAGATTGGCTCGGCTGATAGTTTCTCATATTATTATCTGCACTGGATTCTGAACCTCATGCTAATCTGGCACTCTGCTTATACACTAAACAATTGGTTAACCAATGATCACTCCATTGTCTAGGCAATCAAATATGGGTTCATACGTACAACTTTCTTAAGTTCGGTTATTTTTGTGTAACATTTAACTCATGAGTGAAGAACATACATATGATGCTGAACTGTGGTTAGTTTTTAGGCTACATATTTCATGTTTGATCGTGTCACCAGGTTGTTATATCACCAGCTTAATTGTAGATCAAGTCAAATCTTGTGGAGCACTTGACCTGATTTAATTGAACATGTGAGATTGTCAGCTCAGTGAGTACATTCATGCAGCCACAAATCTCTCTAGCCAATATGGGTGGCTGGTCCGTTAGTAAGATTTAAAAATTGTGTATCGCAGCTAATGTAGTTTGTTTACACAATATCTGTCTATATTACCTATTCAACCTACAAATATATTCAGTTGTTTGTCTGAAGTTGATACTCTGAGAATTACCCCACAAAAAGAATTCGCATCCCGATATCGATATGTCCAAGTCCACGTATATTTTCTTATTGCTCCAGTTCTTCTGCTTTTCAATTGTAGATCTATATGGAAATGGTAAAGCGAGTAAAAGCTATAAGATGTTGAGATGCTGGTAATTTATGGATATCAACCGATGAGTTGTCTGCTCTATTTTAGTGTTTGTGCTATCGTTGTCTCACGTACTTCCAGGTCACCATGTATTGAGAAGTTGTATGCATTCTTCACCCACCTGCTGGAGTATTGACCATGATGATGTCAGTTGTGCAACTTGGTGAACCGTGTCATCATAGCTGCGCTTTCCAGGACAACATAATAGTGGTTAAAGGTGCTAAACACTGAATTATGGGCTTTACTTTCCGAATTTAATACCCGGTCCAAAGGTACAGTATTACATGTAGGATTTTGCATAGATAATGCAATATTTCTACCCCAATTGATTGATCTAACATTTATATTCACGGATAGAGTGGATGCGGTATCTAGATCTGAGTATGATACCATGGATGGAACTGTGATTTGCTGTCTTGGGATTATTTCAGTACTTTCTAAAACTCTTTTGCATCCTCGCACCTCTATGAAATTTCAAGTAAGTGTTTTGCAGTCCACACTAGCTAGCTCATCCGGACATTAACTATCAGTAATTGATTTCCGTTCATTCGTCCTTTACGAAGGGTATAAAACCAGGTGTTCCCTCCAAGGTCAAAGACGATAAGATCTTTTAAAGAAGTTTTTCTACCTCCCGTAGCTGAAATACCTACATGCATGTGAGCTCCTGAAAGAAGTATTTCCTCCAGAAGGATGGTATATATGGTTCTCTCTAACAACACAATTATGCAATTCATTCCTCTAGAATTTCATATATCTTGACACCCTCCCTCCCATCTACTTTTGGTATCATTCAGTAAATAAACCCAGAGTGTAAGTTTGCTGGTGATGTCAACTTGGTGCAAAAGTGGTTTTTGGATTTTCTTTAAATTGCATACTTTTAATAAACACAATGATTCTTGATGTTCTTTCACATCCGAAGTATTTTGATATTTTTTTTTCAAATAGGGATTTCCCTGTAACTCTATATATGTTAGCATTAAGTTAATATTTGAATATTTAAGCGTACCGTTTGGAGCCCTGCCCTCTGAGGTGGGCAGTAGTAATCGGCTAAAGAATGTGTAAACTGTAGTGAGACTCACTGGTTTAAAAAGTCGTTAGCATGCAATGAACATAATATATTTGCCGTATCCAGAAATAAAAATAGTTGTTCATTGTGTCGACTCTCGGAATTGTGCTGATTGGGCGCCTGCATGGAAGCACCGATTGAAGTTTGCACAAACCCGACGAAGTACACATAGCCTTGGTCGGCTTGCGCTTGCTGATTTGGTTAGTGCTATCTACTAGGCTTTGAGTCTGAGATATGATGTAATCGGATCAGTCTTCTCTTTGAAGACAAAGCAATCAATAGAACATATTTTCCCGTCACTTTTAGTTTACTAACCATGCATTCAGCTACTTATGCAGTTTATGTTGCAGGTGACGTGAATGACTGAATTTCAGTGTTTGTTTGGTGAGTTTGTATTCCCAAGAGAAGGTATGTTCAATTTTGGTTGATTGATCGCAACTAAGATCTTTTTAGTAGTTCTTAAGAGATACTTCTCAAACTGTATTGCTTACCGACACTTTTCCTTTGCATTTTTTGTCAATTGTGTAGACATGTAAACATCAATCTTGGGCATCCCAATTCACTTTCGAAAATTGACAAATGGAGAATGAAGGCCATTGAAGATAGATTCGAGAAAAAACTTGCAAGTTGGGCTGGGAAATTATTGTCCTATGGAGATAGATTGATTTTAATCAATTCTGTTTTGACAAGTCTCCCTATGTTCTTACTATCTTTCTTTGAAATACCCATAGGGGTACGGAAAAGATTGGATTTTTTTAAATCTCGTTTCTTTTGGCAGAGTGATGGTCAAAAACGTAAGTATAGGCTTACCAAATGGGATATTTTGTGTAGACCAAAAGATCAAGTGGGGCTCGGGATTGAGGTTCTATATCTGAAAAATAGATGTATATTGAGTAAATGGTTGTTTAAAGTGCTGGCAGAAGAGGGTGGGGTTTGGCACCAGCTGATAAATAATAAATATCTTCATACAAAATCACTATTCCAAGTTCAAAGTAAGCCAACTGACTCTCCTTTTTGGAAGGGTATTTTGAAGGGAAAGGATGATTTCTTTGATAGAGGGTCTTTTGTCTTGGGAAATGGTAATAATATTAGGTTTTGGGAGGATACATGGCTGGGAGACAAGCCCTATCCAAGCAATATCCTTTCCTTTATAACATTGTCTACCGAAAACAAGTTTTAGTAGCTGATGTGTTACATAGTGCACCTCCTCTAAACATGGGTTTAGGAGAGGATTAACAGGGAACAAATGGGATAATCGGTTACACTTGGTAAATAGACTTACGCTTGTTCAGCTCTCGGATCACAAGGATTTGTTTCGTTGGAATTTGACAACCAATGAGGTGTTCACTGTTAAATCACTCTATTTAGATTTTATGAGTGGTCATACTAAAATTTTACGTAAACATTTGTGGAAGATGAAGGTGCCACTAAAAATTAAGATTTGCATGTGGTTCCTATACCGTAGGGAGACTCTTACAAAGGATAACCTGACTAAAAGAAATTGGAATGGTTGTAATAAGTGTTGCTTTTGTGATCAAGGGGAAACAATACAACATTTATTTATAGCATGTCCACTCGCAAGGATGGTATGGCGTATTGTTCATATGGCTTTTGGTCTTCAAGCTCCGAAAAACATAACAAGTTTGTTTGGTAATTGGTTAAAGGGGGTCTCGAAATCGGAAAAAAATCAGATTCGTGTGGGTGCTTGTGCTTTGCTTTGGGCAATTGGAATGTAAGAAATGATTATATTTTTAACAGGTCAAAGAAAACTTCATTTATGCAGGTTATCCCTCTGGCTACTCATTGGATCTGTATGTGGTCCTTCCTACAATTAACGGAGAAGCGCGACGCAATGGATTCTGGGTGCAGCCGCCTGGAGTTGGTTGCGTCGGATCTATTTGCCCAATTCAGCTAGCGTTCTGATCTTAGAATAACATGTTGATGCAAGATCACATTTGGTTGTCCTTATTCTTCCGTTGGCTTATCCATGTTGCAACTTTGAGTGACCCGTGATGTCCTTTCTGTAAGACTATGTAAGATTCTTTGAATAAATAAAATAAAAGCCGCATGTATCGATTGATGGAGGCTGGGGTGCCCTTTTCTTAAAAAAAATGTAAACATCAATCTTAGAAAATGGTCAGGGAACTAAAAAAGGATGCAAGTACTGTAAGTACAGAACTTAAAAAATCTGATGATGATGCTACTTGAGAACTTAATCATGTCTTTGTCCATGCATACAGATAAGAAATAATAAATGCTTATCATCACGTCGATGATACACAGGAGCTCGATTACTAGTTATACTTTTCTGCTGACTCACTTGGTAGGTATAGTTGACATGGTAATATTATCTTCGAAAACTTAATTCCATTGACAACATGACAACGGCACAACTTTGTAGCCATGACTTCTAGAGCCGGGTTTCATTAATGAATTCAGTCTACCGTATTCTGGGATCAAGGTCCGACTTAACGACTTCAATTGGACATCTACTTTTATATCTTTATGAATGTTGGAAGTGTAGCACAAACAACCTTAAGGCTATAATGAAGCTCATAATGTAGAGAACCTTTCCCCTTAAAAATTTACTTCCATATTTCAAAAAGTCATCATCCACTAGATGGCAATCCCCTTGGTAGAGAATGACATACAAATTAGATACTACATATGATTCATAATAGGTGTTCAAATTTAAACTAGCTTTTTAGCCACCCCGCGACGAGGCGCGTCGAACGTACCCAACGGCGTGCCCCAGCTCGCGCTGGTTCTTTGCCGGCGTGCTCAGTGCCGCCGCCGCGGCTGCAGCCAGATCCTAGCCGCCTATGACGTCAGTGCAACGTCATCACGGGCCCGACCTATCAGCGTCCGTTTCTTTTCCTCACAGAAAAAAAACAAATGATTGATTTTGTAAATTTAATATCTTCAAATTTAAGAATCAGAAAAATATGAAAAGAAATATCAAAATAGTCGCAGAAATAAACCCTAACTACTTACGACATAATACAAAAATAATTGAAGGTTATATTACGGTGAATTTTTTTAAAAACACACACATTTATTTCCTCAAATTATAGGTTGAAATTAATGAATTATCATATAATGTATTTCATCTCATTATGGACTCAAATTTAAGGGATGATACAAACTTACTATACTATTTTATGACAAGATATTTTTTTATTCTAATGGCACGGTTGTAACGTTTGTCGTGCTAAGTTGTAAAACAAAATTTAGATGTTCCAAATGTGAAAAACTCCTAATGCACATCCATTTAGAACAATTTCTATAACATGAAAATATTTCGTTAAATAGCCTCGCAATAATAAATGCTCATAATTTGTGCCATATAAACAAAATTCAATTTTTTTATATTTCAAATTTCCATATGTCTTTTTAATCTACTCATTTTATAGGCATAAAAATTTGAAATCTGAAAACCACCCCGGCATGTACAGTTTTGAAGATCTAAACAGTTTTTAAACAACGCAGATTTCTTTTAATCTCATTAATTTTTAAACTCATATAGTTTTCAAATGTACACACTACCGAATTTAAAATTACGGGCGCGGCATTGCCGCGCTAACTCCCCTAGTTAATCAATATTGGAGGAGAGCACTTCAGCTCATGTCATGAGTCACGAGATAGATTTGGCACACGTAGTACTCGTACCAACCTAATGCTGCCAACAGGACAACTTGGAAATTACAGTACTCACCAAGATGGCTGTTGTATGACAAGCTTGTGACTATTTTGTCCTATGTATCATGTTCATAGTACAAGTAAGTGAGACTTGTTGCCACATGACCGGCCAACCTGCAGGGAGTGTTTTCTCCGATATCAATTTCAACTGCAGGGAGTATTTTCTCCGATATCAATTTCAACTTGACAACCGGACTCAGGGCATCCTGTTGCAATACTACGGATCAGGCCAAAGGTTTCCACCAAACAAGTTGTTATCGAGTCTAATACGCTTTTAGTCCCACAACTTGCATGCTTTACACGTTTTAGTCCCACATCTTGTAAAAGAAAATTTTCAGTCCCATAACTTGCATACTTTGAACACTTTTAGTCTCAGCGAATCAGGAGATGCCACGTGTTAGTGCCAGCATGGATAAAAAGAGACGACGGTGCGTGGCATATTTACAGAACTCCCCGTGACCTTCTAATGTATCACGGATAGGTCCTTCCGCAAATTACTTAAGGGTTCCTTGGAAAACGCAGCTTACCTTCTCCTGACGTATTGCTGCGGCGACAAAGAACTCGCCTCGACTAAGCCGAGGCGTCGGCGAGCTCGGAGGGCACGACGATTCCGCTCCGATTCGTCCGGCTATGCGCTACCGCGGGTTCAATGAGGACCCACCGGAATACTGAGTGAATTCATCCCTCTGAATCATCGATTTCGTGTTGTTCACGGGTATAGTCCTCGGGCGTGTGATCGTCGTGGATTGAGCAAGCTTTTCTTTTGGAAATCGGATGGAATACAACCAGTAGGAGTAGGGGAATGTTAGAGAAGGGTTTTTAGGGCTGATTTATCTCAATTTATGTGGCCACCGTGCCCTGTGCCACTGGGAGCGTGAACTCCGCTTTTCAGAAGAATCCCTTCGGATTTTGATGTTTTTAGGTGTTGTGGTGTACAATTCCTTATTTGTTAGGATGTAGTTTACGAATGCATGTACATATTGGCAGGAAAGATTGCATTTTTATGAAATTTTGGAAAGTGCAAGTGTTAACTGAATTTTCGACAGTGCAAATGTTAACTGAATTTTCGACAGTGCAAGTGTTAACTGAATCTTGTTTTTGTTCTTCAGTTCTTAATGCAGGAGCAGGAGAGGTTACCAATAATTTCACATTTGATGTAGCTTACAATGGATTCTTCTGTGGCTTGAGGGATGATCTTGAAAATGTTAGTTCTTCTACAACATATTTTGATTACTGCACTTCTGATACATGGTCACTTCAGTGGATTGATGAAATTTTGAGAAATTTGGGGGAGAAGAGAGATGGTAGACTACATATCTATTGGAGTTTGTGAAGGGGATCGCATGCAGAAAACAAAAAATTCCTAGCAACGATATCCTTAAACTAGCCAAGATCTACACTATGCAGATATAGAAATACGATGGAGATCGGAATACATACCCTCGTAGACCGAAAAGCGGGGATTACGCTCACGCACAAGCGTTGACGACGAAGACGACGTAGCCGACCTCTAGGTCGCGAAGAACTCGGCGCGACAAAGACGACGAAGGTGACCTCGAGGTCGGGTGGAGGAAGTAGGCCTCTGAGTACCGCTAGCGCAGCACCTCGCAGGGTGTTACACACATACGGTGGAGACGACGGCCTCCGAAGCTCCAATCCAGGACGAGCAGCGGAAGATTTGGACCGGAACACCGGCAGCCCGGCAGCGGGCTATGGTGGAAGAGATCCCCCTCTCAAATCGGCGCAACTCCGACAAAGGGAATCACGAGATCGAGAGAGAATTGGGGAATTAATTGGTGAATTAAAAGGTCAGGGGTGCCCCGGTCCGATCGCGGTGGAGAGTACTTGAGTTTTGAGTTTGGCACACATCTGAAGAGTTGTGGCATAGTGCCACAACTTACGCCCGCCGGAACGCCGCAGCGAAACGGTGTGTCCGAGCGACGTAATCGTACTCTACTGGATAGTGTCTGATCTATGATGTCTCTTACCGATCTGCCAGTGTCATTCTGGGGTTATGCGTTAGAAACAGCCGCATTCATTTTAAATAGGGCTCCGTCCAAGTCCGTTGAAACGACGCCGTATGAATTATGGTATGGCCATAAGCCTAAGTTATCGTTTCTGAAGGTTTGGGGTTGTGAGGCGTACGTTAAGAAACTACAGCCCGACAAACTCGAACCGAAGTCGGAGAAAGTCGTCTTTGTAGGATATCCGCGGGAAACCGTTGGGTACACCTTCTACAACCAAGCTGAGGGCAAAACTTTTGTCGCGAAGACCGGTGCCTTTCTAGAGAAGGAATTTCTCGCGAAAGGAGTAAGTGGGAGGAAGGTAGACCTCGATGAAATCGTTGATCCTGAACTCGAGATTCCGAGTGGCGCAACGGAAGCAATTCCGGAAACGTCCTCCGTGGAAGGAGTGGGAGAAACTGTCGAGGAAGATGTTCTACCTCGTAGGTCTGGTAGATCTCGGATCCCACCAGAATGGTATGGCAACATGGTTTGCACCGTCATGCTAGTCGAGCAAGACGAACCTACGAACTACAAGGAGGCGATGGAGAGTCTAGAGTCCGAGGAATGGCTTGAAGCCATGAAATCCGAAATAGGATCCATGTATGATAACCAAGTGTGGACCTTGGTGGATATTCCCGAAGGGCGCAAGGCCGTCGAGAATAAGTGGATCTTTAAGAAGAAGACTGATGCTGATGGTAATGTGACCGTCTATAAAGCTCGGCTTGTCGCAAAGGGTTTCCGACAAGTTCATGGAATTGACTACGATGAAACTTTTTCACCGGTAGCGATGCTTAAGTCTATTCGGATTTTGTTAGCGGTAGCTGCCTACTATGATTATGAAATCTGGCAGATGGACATCAAAACGGCCTTCCTGAATGGAAACATTGAGGAAGAGTTGTACATGGTACAGCCGGAAGGTTTTGTCGATCCAGGAAGTGCTAACAAGGTGTGCAAGCTTCAGCGATCCATCTATGGATTGAAGCAGGCATCTCGGAGCTGGAATCTTCGCTTTGATGAGGTAATCAAAGGTTTTGGATTTATCCAAAATGTGGAAGAGACCTGTATTTACAAGAAAATGAGTGGGAGCTCGGTTGTGTTCTTAGCACTGTATGTTGACGACATATTGCTAATAGGGAATGATGTGGAACTTCTGAATAGCGTGAAGGAATATTTAAACAGTAAGTTTTCCATGAAGGACTTAGGAGAAGCTGCGTATGTTTTAGGCATAAAGATCTACCGTGATAGATCAAGGCGCCTATTAGCACTAAGTCAGAGTACTTATCTTGATAAAATATTGAAGCGTTTTCATATGGAGAAGGCAAAGAAGGGTTCTCTGCCGGTTATCAAGAATAAGATATTGCGTAAGGCGCAGTGTCCGGTGACGGAACTGGGTAAGGCCGAAATGACGAAACATCCTTATGCTTCAGCCATAGGATCGATCATGTATGCAATGTTGAGTACTAGACCAGATGTGGCATTAGCTCTAAGTTTGACAAGCCGGTTCCAGAGTAATCCTGGAATGCCGCATTGGATAGCTGTTAAGAGCATTCTTAAGTATCTCAATAAAACAAAGGAAATGTTCCTTGTGTATGGTGGCTGCGATGAGGAACTTGGCGTAACGGGTTACGTAGATGCAAGTTTCTGCTCAGACCCCGATGACTGTAAGTCACAGACAGGTTACGTGTTCAAGGTGAATGGAGGCGCCGTGTGCTGGAGAAGTGGGAAGCAACCCATAGTTGCACAATCTACAATGGAGTCGGAGTACATTGCTGCCTGCGAGGCCGCGAATGAAGCTGTGTGGCTGAGGAAGTTCGTCATCGAACTTGGAGTGTTCCCGAGCGTGCAAGACCCCGTGGTCCTCTTCTGCGACAATACGGGTGCCATTGCGAACGCCAAGGAGCCAAGGACTCACTCCACCGCCAAACACATTCTCCGACGCTTCCACGTGATACGTCAGTACGTACAAGAAGGCGATGTGAAGATTTGCAAAGTGCATACGGATCTGAATGTGGCAGATCCGCTGACGAAGCCTCTCCCGCTTGATAAACATGAACAACACCAGTTAGCTATGGGTGTTAGGCTTTTACCAAGTTGTAATCTAGATTAAATTGTACTCTAGTGCAAGTGGGAGACTGAAGGAGATATGCCCTAGAGGCAATTAATAAAGTGTATTCTTTATCATATCTCGTTTGTTCATAATAGTTTTTTGTGTCATGCTAGAACCGTATTAAGCGGAAACATTAATGCGGGTGTGATACGTAAACAACCAGGTCCCTAGTAGCCTCTACTAAGACTAGTTTCGTTGCGCGATTGATGATCGAGGTTTCCCGGTCATGGGGCATGGCGCCGGTCGGCAATGAGAGTCATATCGCTAGAGAGTGATGTGATGGACATACCCAGTTTTGGAGAACATAGTCATTACACCTTTGACCGTGAGATCAACTCTTATCAATATTCCCCGAAGATACTTTGATTGCACCAAACGTCGTATCTTATTTAGTATGACAATAACGGTGATACTTTTGGGTATTGGAAAGGAGTATTGAGACGAGGGGTCAAGAGCGGGATTTGCCAGTCCGCGTAGCAGGATAGATACTCTCGGGCCCACTCGGTGAGATCTTGTCTAATGAGCTTGCAAGCATGTGACTAGGTCACGGAGACATGAGATCATGAACGAGTAGAAGATGGCATCGTCGGTAACGAGGTCGGGATTAGGTATGGAGATATCTATGGAACGACACTCGGACGTGCTAAGTATCGCTATGGCAAAAGGTCTAAGACTTCACGTTCAGGTTTGATAGATGAAAGTCATTCGTTATATCTCAGGGATTAATTCAGGGGGTCCAGGCCTACGAGTTAGTCGTTGATCATTGAGGAGTCTTGATCATACCTGATATTATATCGAACCGCTAGGGTAACACACTTAAGGGGTTTCGACAAGACAACCGGAAAGGAAGGAGATCACCGGGACAGTCCCGGGAGAGGTCCGATGGAGATCGGGCAGCGCCGAAAGAGTTTTCGGAGCTAGGAAATATTTTATATATTATGTTTGATATTAATTAGTGTTATTAATATGCAAATATGATTTTATATATTTATTTTCGAATTTATTAAGGCAGATTTCCCTAAATGGGCCTTCCGGACGAAAGAAGGCCCAAGAGGGAAAAATTCCCTAGGGGAATTCGGTGGGGGCCAGGAGGGCCGGCCTAGGTGGGCCACAAGGGGCCCACCAGGGGGCCGGCGCACCTCCCAAGCCGAACCAGGCTGTGGGGGTTAGTCCCACATTGCCTGGCTGGCAAGGTTGGCTCCCCTTGGGAGCCTATATAAGAAAGGGCACCCCCAGCCTTTTAATTCACCAATTAATTCCTGATTTCTCTCTCGATCTCGTGGTTCCCAAGTTGGAGCCGCGCCGAGCAAGAGGAGTCGGGGATCTCCTCCACCATAGCCCGCTGGACTGGAGCTTCGGAGGCGTCGTCTCCACCGTACGTGTGCGACTCCCTGCGAGGTGCTGCGCTAGCGGTACTCGGAGGCCTGCTTCCTCTACACGACCTTGAGGTCGGCTTCGTCGGTCTTCATCGACAACGTTTGTGCGGGAACATAATCCCCGCTTTCGGTCTACAAGGGTATGTATTCCGATCTCCGTTCGTACTACTATATCTGCATAGAATAGATCTTGGCTAGTTTAAAGATATCGTTGCTAGGAAAATTATTGTTTTCTGCCCACGATCCCCTTCAGTGGTATCAGAGCCGATCTATCGTAAGATATAGCTGTACGCTGTTAGAACCCGTGCTCTGCACGGGGGCACCGTTCCTGTTCTTTGCTACCCTCTAGCGTGCACTTGTGTATTCCAGCGGCATTGAGTTGATGAAGCGGCCCGGACCGACTTTACGCGTACGCTTACGCGAGACTGGTTCCACTACTGACATACGGCTTGTACCGTATCTGTGGCTGGCGGGTGACAGTTTCTCTCTCTTTAGTTGGTCTTCGCATTTTCAATGGAGGGTCCGAAAGGGATGCTTAAACATGCAATTATTGGATCTTTGTTGTGGTCATAAGATTCGTAGGTATGAAGCGGTTCTATTTACGAAAGCCCCAAGCCACGTAAAATATGCAAAAGATAAAGTAGAAGCGTCTAACTTTATTTTGCAGGGGCTATGTGATATGGTCAAGGTAGGTTTATTAAATTGTTTATAAACTGCGGGCGCCAAGAAGACCATGGCGCGATGGACTATATCACATTGCATTACATTTGATGTTTTGTGTGCATCTTATTTTGTGTGTGATTGTGTGTTACACGGCGGTAGTTGAATAAGATGATTCCTTCAAAATACCACTAGTGTTCTCCCTCCAACGCGCACCACCAATAAAGTTCTACGTTATGAGGCAGGCCGTGATGATCGGGTGTCAGACATATCTTCGTTCGCATACGGTGGGTGTAAGCCATGTTGCACAAGCGTCAACGTGGAGGTCTTTGGTGGCGAGCCTAGCATACTCAGAGGTATGGCCTCGGAACAGGAAGGCCGAAAGGCCGAGCACGAGTCACAAAATTGGTGTGACGGACGATTTTGTCTACTCTTGAAGTTGTGCCGCCCGCTTTGATGATGAGGGGTGGTGCAATGGATGGGGGTCGTGTAATCGCTTAAACGACCAGGAGGGATGTTCGTTTGAGTGGGAGTTATGTCAGTTATTTTTCTAAAATACTATAACTCAAAATTATTATGAACAAAGTCTTATGTTGTTGCAAATTCCATTGTAGATGTCTCGCCCCTCGTTTAACCTAGGTCTGTTCCTTGAGAAAGAAAAGCTTAAGACCAATGGGTCAAACTTCATGGCCTGGTTCCGCAACCTGAGGATCCTCCTCACTCCCCATAGGGTGGCCTACGTCATTGAGGCCACCATAGGTGACCCTCCTGCAGATGATGCCTCTGAGGATGAGAAGAAGGTCTTCCAGACCCGATCGGAGGATTCTGCCTTTGTCCAGAGTGGCATGCTCTACGCCATGGAAGCCGACCTGCAGAAGCGCTTTGAGAAGATGAGCGCCTTTGAGATCATCTCGGATCTCAAGGCTGTCTTTGCGCCGCAGGCTAAGGCTGAGAGATATGAGGCTTCTGAGCTTTTCTTCTCAGCCAAGATGGAAGAGCATAGCAGTGTGAGCGAGCATGTAGTCAAGATGTCTAGCTACGTTCAACGCCTGAATGCTCTGGAGTGCAAGATTCCCGATGAGCTGGCGATTGACAGGGTGTTGCAATCGTTGCCACCAAGCTACAAAGGCTTCGTCATGAACTACAACATGCAGGGCATGGCTAAGTCCCTGGGTGAAGTGTTCGTGATGCTCAAGACTGCTGAGGTAGAGATTAAGAAGGAGCACACGCTGTTGATGGTCAACAAGACCGTTGATTTCAAGAAGTCCGGTGGCAAGGGAAAGCAGAGCTGGAAGTCCCGGAGGGAGGCAAAGTTGACTGCCAAGTCCAGGACTAACAGGTCTGGTCCCAGAGCTAGCGTGGAGTGTTTCTACTGCAAGGGGAAGGGTCACTGGAAGCGCAACTGCCCCAAGTATCTGGAGGATAGGAAGTCTGGCAAGACGGTCGACAAAGAGAAAGGTATATTTGATATACATGTTATAGATGTGTACCTTACATCCGCCCGGAGCAATACGTGGGTATTTGATACTGGTTCTGTTGCTCATATATGTAACTCTCAGGAGGAGTTACGGAATAGAAGGCGGCTGGCGAAGGATGAGGTGACGATGCGCGTCGGCAACGGATCGAGAGTCGACGTGGTGGTTGTCGGCACGCTCCCTCTGCATCTACCATCGGGATTAGTTTTGGTTTTAAATAAATGTTATTTTGTGCCATCCTTGAGTGTAAACATTATAAGTGGGTCTTGCCTGTTACAAGACGGTTATTCATTTAAATCAGTGTCAAGCAATTGTGCTATTTATATGAATGATATCTTTTATGTTGATGCTCCCGAGAATAATGGTTTATTCTTGTTGAATCTCGATCGTAGTACTCATATCCATAACATAGAAGCCAAACGAATTAAGTGTAGTGACGATACCGCCATGTTTTTGTGGCATTGCCGTCTTGGTCATATTGGTATAAAGCGCATGAAGCGACTCCACTCCGATGGACTCTTGGACTCGTTGGATTTCGGATCCCTCGATACATGTGAACCATGCCTCATGGGCAAAATGACCAGGACACCGTTCAAAGGTTTCGTTGAACGGGCGTCGGATTTGTTGGGGATCATACATACAGACGTATGTGGACCAATGAGCGTTTCGACACGCAATGGTTATCGTTACTTCGTCACCTTCACTGATGACTTGAGTAGATACGGTTATATCTATTTGATGAAACACAAGTCTGAAACGTTTGAAAAGTTCAAAGAATTCCAGAGTGAAGTTGAGAATCAGCTTAATAGGAAAATCAAGCATCTCCGGTCCGATCGCGGTGGAGAGTACTTGAGTTTTGAGTTTGGCACACATCTGAAGAGTTGTGGCATAGTGCCACAACTTACGCCCGCCGGAACGCCGCAGCGAAACGGTGTGTCCGAGCGACGTAATCGTACTCTACTGGATAGTGTCCGATCTATGATGTCTCTTACCGATCTGCCAGTGTCCTTCTGTGGTTATGCGTTAGAAACAGCCGCATTCATTTTAAATAGGGCTCCGTCCAAGTCCGTTGAAACGACGCCGTATGAATTATGGTATGGCCATAAGCCTAAGTTATCGTTTCTGAAGGTTTGGGGTTGTGAGGCGTACGTTAAGAAACTACAGCCCGACAAACTCGAACCGAAGTCGGAGAAAGTCGTCTTTGTAGGATATCCGCGGGAAACCGTTGGGTACACCTTCTACAACCAAGGTGAGGGCAAAACTTTTGTCGCGAAGACCGGTGCCTTTCTAGAGAAGGAATTTCTCGCGAAAGGAGTAAGTGGGAGGAAGGTAGACCTCGATGAAATCGTTGATCCTGAACTCGAGATTCCGAGTGGCGCAACGGAAGCAATTCCGGAAACGTCCTCCGTGGAAGGAGTGGGAGAAACTGTCGAGGAAGATGTTCTACCTCGTAGGTCTGGTAGATCTCGGATCCCACCAGAATGGTATGGCAACATGGTTTGCACCGTCATGCTAGTCGAGCAAGACGAACCTACGAACTACAAGGAGGCGATGGAGAGTCTAGAGTCCGAGAAATGGCTTGAAGCCATGAAATCCGAAATAGGATCCATGTATGATAACCAAGTGTGGACCTTGGTGGATATTCCCGAAGGGCGCAAGGCCGTCGAGAATAAGTGGATCTTTAAGAAGAAGACTGATGCTGATGGTAATGTGACCGTCTATAAAGCTCGGCTTGTCGCAAAGGGTTTCCGACAAGTTCATGGAATTGACTACGATGAAACTTTTTCACCGGTAGCGATGCTTAAGTCTATTCGGATTTTGTTAGCGGTAGCTGCCTACTATGATTATGAAATCTGGCAGATGGACGTCAAAACGGCCTTCCTTAATGGAAACATTGAGGAAGAGTTGTACATGGTACAGCCGGAAGGTTTTGTCGATCCAGGAAGTGCTAACAAGGTGTGCAAGCTTCAGCGATCCATCTATGGATTGAAGCAGGCATCTCGGAGCTGGAATCTTCGCTTTGATGAGGTAATCAAAGGTTTTGGATTTATCCAAAATGTGGAAGAGACCTGTATTTACAAGAAAATGAGTGGGAGCTCGGTTGTGTTCTTAGCACTGTATGTTGACGACATATTGCTAATAGGGAATGATGTGGAACTTCTGAATAGCGTGAAGGAATATTTAAACAGTAAGTTTTCCATGAAGGACTTAGGAGAAGCTGCGTATGTTTTAGGCATAAAGATCTACCGTGATAGATCAAGGCGCCTATTAGCACTAAGTCCGAGTACTTATCTTGATAAAATATTGAAGCGTTTTCATATGGAGAAGGCAAAGAAGGGTTCTCTGCCGGTTATCAAGAATAAGATATTGCGTAAGGCGCAGTGTCCGGTGACGGAACTGGGTAAGGCCGAAATGACGAAACATCCTTATGCTTCAGCCATAGGATCGATCATGTATGCAATGTTGAGTACTAGACCAGATGTGGCATTAGCTCTAAGTTTGACAAGCCGGTTCCAGAGTAATCCTGGAATGCCGCATTGGATAGCTGTTAAGAGCATTCTTAAGTATCTCAATAAAACAAAGGAAATGTTCCTTGTGTATGGTGGCTGCGATGAGGAACTTGGCGTAACGGGTTACGTAGATGCAAGTTTCTGCTCAGACCCCGATGACTGTAAGTCACAGACAGGTTACGTGTTCAAGGTGAATGGAGGCGCCGTGTGCTGGAGAAGTGGGAAGCAACCCATAGTTGCACAATCTACAATGGAGTCGGAGTACATTGCTGCCTGCGAGGCCGCGAATGAAGCTGTGTGGCTGAGGAAGTTCGTCATCGAACTTGGAGTGTTCCCGAGCGTGCAAGACCCCGTGGTCCTCTTCTGCGACAATACGGGTGCCATTGCGAACGCCAAGGAGCCAAGGACTCACTCCACCGCCAAACACATTCTCCGACGCTTCCACGTGATACATCAGTACGTACAAGAAGGCGATGTGAAGATTTGCAAAGTGCATACGGATCTGAATGTGGCAGATCCGCTGACGAAGCCTCTCCCGCTTGATAAGCATGAACAACACCAGTTAGCTATGGGTGTTAGGCTTTTACCAAGTTGTAATCTAGATTAAATTGTACTCTAGTGCAAGTGGGAGACTGAAGGAGATATGCCCTAGAGGCAATTAATAAAGTGTATTCTTTATCATATCTCGTTTGTTCATAATAGTTTTTTGTGTCATGCTAGAACCGTATTAAGCGGAAACATTAATGCGGGTGTGATACGTAAACAACCAGGTCCCTAGTAGCCTCTACTAAGACTAGTTTCGTTGCGCGATTGATTATCGAGGTTTCCCGGTCATGGGGCATGGCGCCGGTCGGCAATGAGAGTCATATCGCTAGAGAGTGATGTGATGGACATACCCAGTTTTGGAGAACATAGTCATTACACCTTTGACCGTGAGATCAACTCTTATCAATATTCCCCGAAGATACTTTGATTGCACCAAACGTCGTATCTTATTTAGTATGACAATAACGGTGATACTTTTGGGTATTGGAAAGGAGTATTGAGACGAGGGGTCAAGAGCGGGATTTGCCAGTCCGCGTAGCAGGATAGATACTCTCGGGCCCACTCGGTGAGATCTTGTCTAATGAGCTTGCAAGCATGTGACTAGGTCACGGAGACATGAGATCATGAACGAGTAGAAGATAGCATCGTCGGTAACGAGGTCGGGATTAGGTATGGAGATATCTATGGAACGACACTCGGACGTGCTAAGTATCGCTATGGCAAAAGGTCTAAGACTTCACGTTCAGGTTTGATAGATGAAAGTCATTCGTTATATCTCAGGGATTAATTCAGGGGGTCCAGGCCTACGAGTTAGTCGTTGATCATTGAGGAGTCTTGATCATACCTGATATTATATCGAACCGCTAGGGTAACACACTTCAGGGGTTTCGACAAGACAACCGGAAAGGAAGGATATCACCGGGAGCGTCCCGGGAGAGGTCCGATGGAGATCGGGCAGCGCCGAAAGAGTTTTCGGAGCTAGGAAATATTATATATATTATGTTTGATATTAATTAGTGTTATTAATATGCAAATATGATTTTATATATTTATTTTCGAATTTATTAAGGCAGATTTCCCTAAATGGGCCTTCCGGACGAAAGAAGGCCCAAGAGGGAAAAATTCCCTAGGGGAATTCGGTGGGGGCCAGGAGGGCCGGCCTAGGTGGGCCACAAGGGGCCCACCAGGGGGCCGGCGCACCTCCCAAGCCGAACCAGGCTGTGGGGGTTAGTCCCACATTGCCTGGCTGGCAAGGTTGGCTCCCCTTGGGAGCCTATATAAGAAAGGGCACCCCCAGCCTTTTAATTCACCAATTAATTCCTGATTTCTCTCTCGATCTCGTGGTTCCCAAGTTGGAGCCGCGCCGAGCAAGAGGAGTCGGGGATCTCCTCCACCATAGCCCGCTGCCGCGCTGCTGGTGTTCCGGTCCAAGTCTTCCGCTGCTCGTCCTGGACTGGAGCTTCGGAGGCGTCGTCTCCACCGTACGTGTGCGACTCCCTGCGAGGTGCTGCGCTAGCGGTACTCGGAGGCCTGCTTCCTCTACACGACCTTGAGGTCGGCTTCGTCGGTCTTCATCGACAACGTTTGTGCGGGAACGTAATCCCCGCTTTCGGTCTACAAGGGTATGTATTCCGATCTCCGTTCGTACTACTATATCTGCATAGAATAGATCTTGGCTAGTTTAAGGATATCGTTGCTAGGAAAATTATTGTTTTCTGCCCACGATCCCCTTCATCAACTATCCCCTTTCGATACCCAAAAGTATCACCGTTATTGTCATACTAATTAAGATACGAAGTTTGGTGCAATCAAAGTATCTTCCAGTAATAACAATAAGAGTTGGTCTCATGGTCTTAAGGCGTAATGACTATGTCATATAAATACTGGGTATGTCCATCATGTCGTTCAACCAACGACATGACTTTCATTGCCGACCGGCGCCATGCCCTATGATCGGAAAACCTCGATCATCAATCGCGCAATGAAACTAGTCTTAGTAGAGGCTACTAGGGACTTGGTTGTTTTATCTACCACACCTGTATTAATGTTTTCGCTTAATACATTTATAGCATGGTACAAAACATATAATGAACAATTGGGATATTGCCAATAAACTAAGTTTATTAAGTGCCTCTAGGTCATATTCGCTTCAGTCTCCCACTTGCACTAGAGTAACACTTAATCTAGTTTACAACTTGGTAAAAACTCAACACCCATAGCATCTTGGTGCCTACTCGCCTCGTGGAAGAGGAATGCAGTCAATAGAT
This sequence comes from Poa annua, assembly GCA_026929855.1. Lineage (NCBI taxonomy): Eukaryota > Viridiplantae > Streptophyta > Magnoliopsida > Poales > Poaceae > Poa > Poa annua. The sequence goes on along the minus strand of CM049427.1, from coordinate 159,242,127 downwards.
CTCACACATTGAGACCTATATGTGCTTTGCAACACTTCTATGTCACCTAGTTTGACATCATCCCGTATCTTACGATGACGGTGAAATATATCCGAGTGGATGGAGTGAGACTCGAACATTCGCGTAGCATGGGACTTAAAAGTCTAAGAGGTCTATTAAGGAGACCACATACGCTTGGAAAACTGCTCAGTCCAATCACACTTGCTACTTCTGAAGTTGCCATATATTTCTATACCTATGTAGATTATACGAAAGTGCATTCATATGCGACTTCGCAAGCTAACCATGTCTTTCTTCCAAATAAAGGACATCTCCTATATGAGATTTCTAGTCGTATGGGTCCGTGTCATAACTTGCATCATCGTAACCGCTTTACGGCAAGTTGTCTTTCACTCTTACCCTTTACTAGAAAACATATCTTCAGTTCTCACAGACACTGAATTATATACTTTACGTTTGTTCATTGATCCACATAAGGATCACTCTAGAACCTATTCTTCAACCAAGAACTTGGGTCACACTAAGTCGAGCTTTCACTCTGATAGCATCTATGTCTGATACATAGAGAATGTCGAACATAATTTGCTATCACTGAAAACGCAAAGATAAACTTAATATTTTACCTAGTCATACAAGCAAGAACCTCGCTTGTTCTATTCTGAAACACTTCAGAATCATAACTAAGGAAATATTCCGACCTAATGTTATTAAGCCCCTTACGATCTATACAATTATAAATCGGATGCCTAATACTCCTAACTTCATTTCATAGAAAATTTAATAATCACTTAAATCGGATGCCTAATAATCACTTAAATAATCTTTTACACTCTACTAGAGTGTCTGTGTCATTCATTATGTCGTTACATACAAAATCACAAATGACACCTAGCTCCCACTCAAATATGCCTTCCGCATATAAGATCAAGGAAATCTACTTAGCTCCCACTCAAATATGCCTTCCGCATATAAGATCAAGAAAAGCTACTTTGCTCCCACTCACTTCTTTGCAAATGCAGGTTTCTTCAACTATTTTGGACAACTCCAAAATCCTTTGATCACATTATCAAAGTGAAGATTCCAGCTGCGATATACTTGCTTTAGCCCATGAATGGACAACTGAAGTTTGCATACATATTCAGCATCCTCAGGATTACAAACCATTATTGTACTGATTATAACTCTTTCTTAATGACACTATTAAGAAACATGGTTTTCTTATCCATCTATTAATTTCTAATTCGAAATCATAGTAATTGCTAAACGACCCAGAATAGATTTGGCCTTCGCCACTTGAGACAAAATCTCATTATGGTCAACTTTTGAATCTGTCAGAACTGTTTCACGACAAATCGATCCTTATCAGTGTCTACTCTCTCATAAAATTCCATATTCTGTTAACATCCTAGATGCCATCAAGAAGATCTCCCAAGTCAATACCTGGTAATCGTATATGGATTTTATTTCGGATCATATATGACTCATAGCCATTTCTCGGAATTAGGTCTACCATCTCTTCTTCGTAGTTCGTAGATCTGTCATATTCCATTAATATGACCTTCTCAACCAGATTGTCGTAACACACAGTGTGGAACACAACCTCGTACGCCTACGTTCTTAGTATGAGCTCAAAGCATCATGATCTTGTATCATCAGCTTTTTCAAGCTCATGACACCGAAAACACTTTCAGTTGCGCCACTGTGATGTCTGAAGAGGAAGTTCACCAACTTCGTCTTGCTCTACTTTCTTTCTCACTTATACTCTTGGACAAGAAACTATTTCTTTCGCAAGATATATCCCGGCAACAATTTTGCCTATGTCGTGAGACATGTACCCAACAAACTCTTTAGGTACGGTACACTACAAAGATTAATCCATTTTAGGTTTGATCACATCGAAACACTAAATTGCTGAAACGACAATCTAGGCTAAAAGCCATGCCATCACTCAAATGGTATTGTCTCCATGGATTTCAATGGTTTCCCTATGATGTAACGTGAGTGTTACGTTTCTACCATATGACTCTAATGATCACAATAATTCGGTAAGAGATTCATTTACCACACACTATCCGATAGGGTGCGATTACGACGTCCTAACATACCATAACACTATGGTGTTCCATGAGACGTAATTTGTGAAACTCTTCTCACAAGTCTTCCAATGATATGCCAACATTATAGCTCAAATCTTTATTTCCTCGATCCGTATCGCGGGAAATTGATTTTCTTGTTAAGTTTATTTTCTACTTCATTCTGAACTTGTTTTGATCGAATCAAAATTTCCAGACCAACATTCCCTGAGTGGATATCCATATATCTCCTCGAATATTCATTTAGTTTATGAAATAAATACTTTCACTACACGTTAAAGTACTTTATTGATTCACATACACCCATATGCACGATTTTCTCAACAAGCTATACTCAAAACGTTCAGTGAAGTTCACAAAATAAAGGTCTCCACTACCCGTCAATTACTTAATTGAACCACATACATCTATATGCATGACTATTAATAAGTTATATGCCCGTTTTCCGAAAATGGTGTCTTAGTTATTTTGCAAGTGTCAAAATATCAAATCTAAGGACTTGTAGATCTATCCGGTATGGAGCTAATGCATTGACTATAACATTGACATGAATTAAACGGTAGTGCCACACATATGTGGTGTCTTTATTAAGTTTGTATCCTTTGGCATTAATATTATGAATGTGGGAGCTTCTACCATCTAAATTCAAATCGGCATATGATCATTACTTCATAAGTATAGGACAACGAATTTGTCACTAACATATATGAACAAGAGTCTCGCTAGAGGAGATACACTTATAACGATCATACTAACAGGTGATCATAAAGAATTTATTCAAGTGGTAGATCTAAAGGGAGAGTGTCTATGGCCATCACAACAACTTGTCTGCCATTATCAACACGCAATGTCGCCTCATCCTTTCAAGCTACTCAATCAGTAAACCTGGTTTTCATAAAGCATGACTAGTTCAAAAACTTAGTCACTACTTCGAGTACTTGCTTAGCTAAAACATTCATAACATGTATATCATATATACACCATCATCATTGATGACTTCCGGCGATCTGTTTCATCTTCTTGTTACTTCCAACGTAATCAAGAACCATGAAGGTGAACGATTCCCCTTGCATGACATAGTCTATGACATAACATTTGCACTTGGCAACGACGTCTGTCATCCTGTGATCGAGCTGAGCGAGGCATCTCAATGTTCATCAAGTATGACCATATCTCATCAAGTATGACCAATGTCATCAACTATGACTGCAACGTGCTCCTTCAATGTGTGTATTCTCTTCCATCTTGGTTGAGAAGACAATCAGTCAACGTACTGATAAAATTCATCAACCCAACTTTAGGGGTACCCCGAGTTTAGCGACCATCTCATATGTTCTAACAACTCATACCCACCGCTGGTTCTCTATGGCAGAGATCATAAAATACACTGGACTATGATGATATCATCCGCACAAAATCTGATAATCCAAATTATCTTTTATTAGCAGAATCTCCGGGTTTATCTCCTAGCGGGTATCGTATCACAAAGAGCTAACGATTTAAACAAGGAGTATCCTCAAGCTAAAGTATAAAACTATGAAGTTTGGACCCAACCTTTTAATTTTCTCAATCGTAGGAATGCGCCTAATTTGAAAAGATGCTATTACATTGGTTAATATCTACAAAGGTTTGCAAAATAGACTTTGTTCATTATATTTTGAGGTTCTAGTATTTTAGAAAATAACAATCCGAACTCCCACTCAAACGAACATCCCTCCTGGTCGTTTAAGCGATTACACGAACCCCATCCATTGCACAACCCCTCATCGTCAGAGCCGGCAACACAACTTCTAGGGTAGACAATTGTCAATCACAACAACTCTGCGACTCATGCTCGACCTTTCGGCCTCCGTGTTCCGAGTCCATATCTGCATATGCTAGGCTCGCCACTATAACCTCCATGCTGACGCTTTTGCAACATGGATTACACCCACCGTATGCGAACGACGATATGTCTGACACCCAATCGTCACGGCCTGCCTCATAACGTAGAACTTTCTTGGTGGTGCTCGTTGGAGAAAGAACACTAGTGGTATTTTTGAAGGGATCATCTTATATAATTACAGCCGGGTAAATAATATATACTAATATATAATCACACAATATAAGATGCACACAAAACATCAAATGTAATGCGATGTGATATAGTCTATTGCGTCATGGTCTTCTTGGCGTCCGCAGTTTATAAACAATTTAAAACCTACCTTGACCATATCACATTGCCCTTGCAAAATAAAGTTAGACGCTTCTACTTTATCTTTTGCATATTTTACGTGGCCTGGGGCTGTCGTAAATAGAACCGCTTCATACCTACGACCCTTATGACCACAACAACGATCCAATAATAGCATGTTTAAGCATCCCTTTCGGGCCCATTGAAAATGCAAAGCCAACTAAAGAGAGAGAAACTGACACCCGCCAGCCACAGATACGGTGCAAGCCGTATGTCAGTAGTGGAACCAGACTCGCGTAAGCTGAAGGGAATATGCCCTAGAGGCACTTAATAAACATAGTTTATTGGCAATATCCCAATCGTTCATTATATGTTTTACACCATGCTATAACTGTATTAAGCGAAAACATTAATACATGTGTGGTAGATAAACAACCAGGTCCCTACTAGCCTCTACTAAGACTAGTTTCGTTGCGCGATTGATGATCGAGGTTTTCCGATCATAGGGCATGGCGCCGGTCGGCAATGGAAGTCATATCGTTAGGTGTAACGATGTGATGGACATACCCAGTATTTGTAGGACATGGTCATTACGCCTTAAGACCGTGAGATCAACTCTTATTGTTATCCCTGGAAGATACTTTGATCGCACCAAACATCATATCTTATCTTGTGTGACAATAACGGTGATACTTTTGGGTATCAGAAAGGGGTAGTTGAGACGAGGGGTCAACAGTGGGATTTGTCAGTCCGCATAGCCGGATAGATACTCTAGGGCCCACTCGGTGAGATTATGTCAAATGAGTTTGCAAACATGTGACTAGGTCACCAGCTGACATAATATCATAGACGAGTAGAAGATAGCGATGTCGGTAACGAGATCATGCTAGGTATGGAGATATCTGAGAATGATGCTCGGACACGCTAAGTATCGCCATGACAAAGGGTTTAAGACTATACGTCCAGTATTGATAGATGAAAGTCATTCGTTATGTCACAGGGATTAATTCATGGGGTCCAGGCCTACGAGTTAGTCGTTGATCATTGAGGAGTCTTGATCATACCTGTTATTATATCGAACCGCTAGGGTAACACACTTAAGGGGTTTCGACAATACAACTAGAAAGAAAAGAGATCACCGGGAACGTCCCGGGAGGGGTCCGATGGAGATCGGGCAGCGACGAAAGAGTTTTCGGAGCTAGGAAAAATTATATATATTATGTTTGACATTAATTAGTGTAATTAATATGCAAATATGATTTTATATATTTATTTTCGAATTTATTTAGGCTGATTTCCCTAAATGGGCCTTCTGGTCGAAAGAAGGCCCATGGGGGGGAAAACCCTCAAGGGAATTTTGTGGGGGAGGCTTGGCCGGCCTAGGTGGGCCCAAATGGGGCCCACCTAGGGCCGGCGCACAATCCCTAGCCGCACCATGGCTGTGGGATAGTCCCACATTGCCTGGCTAGGGAGGTTGGCTCCCCCCGAGAGGCTATATAAGAAGGGGCACCCCTGGCCTTTTAATTCACCAATTAATTCCCAATTTCTCTCTCGATCTCGTGGTTCGCTTGTCGGAGCCACGGCGAGTAGAGGAGGGGGTTCTCTTCCACCATAGCCCGCTGCCGCGCTGCTGGTGTTCCGGTCCAAGTCTTCCGCTGCCCGTCCTGGACTGGAGCTTCGGAGGCCGTCGTCCCCACCGTATGTGTGTGACGCCCTGCGAGGTGCTGCGCTAGCGGTACTCGGAGGCCTACTTCCTCCACCTGACCTCGGGGTCATCTTCGTCGTCTTCGTCGCGCCGAGTTCTTCGCGACCTAGAGGTCGGCTACGTCGTGTTCGTCGTCAACGCTTGTGCGGGAGCGTAATCCCCGCTATTCGTTCTACGAGGGTATGTATTCCGATCTCCGCCGTACTACTATATCTGCATAGTGTAGATCTTGGCTAGTTTAAGGATATCGTTGGTAGGAAATTTTTTGTTTTCTGCACACGATCCCCTTCAGTGGTATCAGAGCCGATCTATCGTAGATATAGCTGTACGCTGTTAGAACCCGTGTTCTACACGGGGGCACCGTTCCTGTTATTTGCTACCCTCTAGCGTGCACTTGTGATTCCAGCGGCATCGAGTTGATGAAGCGGCCCGGACCGACTTTACGTGTACGCTTACGCGAGACTGGTTCCACTACTGACATACGGCTTGTACCGTATCTGTGGCTGGCGGGTGCCTTTTTCTCTCTCTTTAGTTGGCTTTGCATTTTCAATGGAGGGCCCGAAAGGGATGCTTAAACATGCAATTATTGGATCGTTGTTGTGGTCATAAGGTTCGTAGGTATGAAGCGGTTCTATTTACGAAAGCCCCAAGCCACGTAAAATATGCAAAAGATAAAGTAGAAGCGTCTAACTTTATTTTGCAGGGGCTATGTGATATGGTCAAGGTAGGTTTATTAAATTGTTTATAGACTGCGGGCGCCAAGAAGACCATGGTGCAATGGACTATATCACATTGCATTACATTTGATGTTTTGTGTGCATCTTATATTGTGTGATTGTGTGTATAGTATAGATTAGTTACACGGCGGTAGCTATATAAGATGATCCCTTCAAAATACCACTAGTGTTCTCCCTCCAACGCGCACCACCAAGAAAGTTCTACGTTATGAGGCAGGCCGTGATGATCGGGTGTCAGACATATCTTCGTTTGCATACGGTGGGTGTAAGCCATGTTGCACAAGCGTCAGCGTGGAGGTTTTTGGTGGCGAGCCTAGCATATTCAGAAATATGGCGTCGGAACAGGGAGACCGAAAGGTCGAGCACGAGTCACAAAATTGGTGTGGCGGACATTTGTCTACTCTTGAAGTTGTGCCGCCGGCTCTGATGATGAGGGGTGGTGCAATGGATGGGGGTCGTGTAATCGCTTAAACGACCAGGAGGGATGTTTGTTTGAGTGGGAGTTCGGATAGTTATTTTCTAAAATACTAGAACTCAGAATATAATGAACAGAGTCTGTTTTGCAAACCTTTGTAGATATTAACCATTGTGATAGCATATTTTCAAATTAGGTGCATTCCTGCGATTGAGAAACTTAAAAATTTGGGTCCAAACTTCATAGTTTTATGCTTTAGCTTGAGGATACTCCTTGTTTAAACCGTTAGCTTTTTGTGTTACAATACCCGCTAGGAGATAAACCCGGAGATTCCGCTAACAAAAGATAATTTTGATTACCGGATTTTGTGTGGATGATATCATCATAGTCCAGTGTATGCTATGATCTCTACCATAAAGAACCAACGGTGGGTACGAGTTTTTAGATCGCGAACATATGATATGGTCGCTAAACTCGGGGTACCCCAAACGTTGGGTTGATGAAGTTTATCAGTACGTTGACTGTTTGTCTTCTCAACCAAGATCGAAGAGAATACACACATTGAGGGAGCACGTGGCGGTCATACTTAATGACATATGTTCATGATTAATGAACATTGAGACGCCTCGCTCAGCTCAATCACTGGATGACAGACATCGTTGCCAAGTGCAAATCCTCTGTCATAGACTATGTCATGCAAGGGGAATCGTTCACCTTCATGGTTCTTGATTATGGTGGAAGTATCAAGAAGATGAAACAGATCGCTGGAAGTCATCAATGATGATGGTGTATATATGATATACATGTTATGAATGTTTAGCTAAGCAAGTGCTCGCAGTAGTGACTAAGTCTTGAACTAGTCATGTTTTGTGAAAAACCAGGTTTACTGCTTGAGAAGCTTGAAAGGATGAGGCGACACTGCGTGTTGATAACGGCAGTCAAGTTGTTGTGACGGCCATAGACACTCTCCCTCTAGATCTACCATTTGAATAAATTCTTTATGATCGGGTGTTGGTATGATCGTGAAGGAGATATGCCCTAGAGGCAAATAAATAAGTAGTATTTATTGCATTATCTCATAAGTTTATAATAGGTTTGTGTATTATGCTATAACTGTATTAATCGGAATTATTAATACACGTGTGATACATAGACAACCAGGTCCCTAGCAAGCCTCTATATGAGCTAGTCCATTGGGCAACAGTTGATCGAGATTCCTGATCAAGGACAATGACGTCGGTTGACAATGGGGTCATCTTGTTAGTTGAATAAGGTGGTGGACATACGCAAAGTATTGCAAAAAGATCGTATTACGATGTTTGTCATTTGCAATAGATAAGAGTATGATAGCTTATTCCTTAGACCGTGAGACCGTACTTATTGTTGCTTCGTAGGAGTGCTTTGAGAGCATCAAACGTTGTGTCTTATATAGCATGACAATAACGGTGTCCATCTTGGGTATTCCGAAAGAGCATCAAGACGTAAGGATCAAGAGCGGGATTTGTTCATTCTTGTAATGGAAAGATACTCTGGGCCCACTTGGTGATATTGCATCCATATAGCTGCGCAGCTTATGACTAGGTCATGGAGATGTAATATCGCAGACGAGTTAATAACCTTCGTCGGTAACGAGATACAGCAAAGGCATCGGTGTGTCTACGATCATATCTCGGACAAGGTAGTATCGCAGAGACAAAGGGAATGAATATCATACTTATGGTTCAACGACGATATTCATGGAATGCACAGGGGTCGTCATATATTTCCAGGTATCCCTGACGATCATTGGTGAGCGGAGTGTCTCGACCATGTCTGGAGTGTTCCCGAACCGTAGCGTAACAAACTTAAGGTCTTAGCGACGCTAGGAAATAGGTTCTGGAATTTTATAGGTTTTTATTGGAGAGAAAGAAATGATCCGGAAAGAGTTCCGGTGGTCCGGAAGGAGTTCCGGGGAGCTATGGAAGGGTTCCGAGAATGTCCGAAAGTTGTTCGGGTGGTTCCGAAATAGTTTCGGAGTCATGGGATATTGAATTATATATAAATATATTAATTATGAATTGATGGGATTTTTATATTAATTTAATATTAATTAAATAAAGGAAAAAGGGGGCTCCCACCTAAATGGGCCCTAAGAGGGCCCAAGAGGGGGAAACCGCACCACACAAGGAAGGGAAGGCTTGGGCCTCCTAGTCCAACTCGGACTAGGAGTGGGAGAGCCCATGGGGGGTTCGGTCGAACCCCCCCCCCTCCCCTCTCCTCCTTTTAGTCCCACATGGGGGAGCCAAGGGGGTTGGCACACCCCTTCCCCCTTTATATAGCAAGGCATATTAATTGATTTAATTCATAGGAAATTCAGTTAATTCCCAATTTCTCTCTCGATCCCGTGGTTCCCAAGTTGGAGCCGCGCCGAGCTGAGGAAGGGGGTCTCTCTCCACCTAAGCCATACCGCAGAGCGCCGTTGCTCTGCGGGATTCCAGATAAGATCTACTCCTGCGATTTCAGCTGGATCTGAATGACCGGGAGTTGTCGCTAGGCTCCGTATGTTTGCGAGTGCTCGGAGGCTACTCTATTGAGGAGCTTGGGCGACGTCGTCTCGCCCCCTACAGCCGCCGCGCCACCCCCCTCTGCTGCCGGCGCGCCAGCCCCGGTGCTGGCGCTCTGCCTTCTTCCGCCCGACGCCTGTCGACGCAGATCATCGTCGACACCCCGGCGTCATCGACTCCGACATCGCGGCAAGTTCTCAGCGACCTCGAGGTCGGCTACGTACGACTTCATCGTCAACGCTTGTGCGGGAGCGTAATCCCCGCTATCGGTCTACATGGAGGTAATGTAACCCGTTCCGCCACCGTTATCGCATGTACTAGATAGATAGATCCTGGCTAGTTAGGGTTTCGCTCGCTAGAAAATTATTGTTTTCTGCACCGTAACCCCTTCAGATCGTTACGAGTGTGTCTCCTCTAGCGAGACACTTGTTCATACATGATAGTGACAAATTGGTGTCCTATATTTATGAAGTAATGATCATATGCCGGTTTGAATTTAGATGGTAGAAGCTCCCACGTTCATAATATTAATGCCAAAGGATACAAACTTAATAAAGACACCACATATGTGTGGCACTACCGTTTAGTCATGTCAATGTTATATGCATTAGCTCCACACTGGATGGACCTACAAGTCCTAAGATTTGATCTTTTGACACTTGCAAAATAACTGTGACACCGTTTTCGGAAAACGGGCATATAACTTATTGATAGTCATACATAGAGATGTATGTGGTTCAATGAAGTAATTGACGGGTAGTGGAGACCTTTATTTCGTGAACTTCACTGAGCGTTTTGAGTATAGCTTGTTGAGAATCGTGCATATGGGTGTATGTGAATCAATGAAGTACTTTAACGTGTAGTGGAAGTCTTTATTTCATAGACTTCATGAACATTCGAATAGATATATGGATATCCGCTCGGGGAATGTTGGCCTGGAAATTTTGATTCAATCAAACAAGTCCAGAATGAAGTAGGAAATAAACTTAACAAGAAAATTAAATTCCCACGATGCATATCGAGGAATGAAGATTTGAGTTATAATGTTGGCACATCATTGGAAGACTTGTGAGAAGAGTTCCACAAATTACGTCGCATGGAACACCATAGTGTTATCGTGTGTTAGGACATCGTAATTGCACCCTATCGGATAGTGTGTGGTAAATGAATCTCTTACCGAGTTATTGTAATCATTAGAGTCATATGGTAGAAACGTAAACACTCACGTTAGCAAATAGGGAAACCATTTGAATCCATGGAGACAATACCATACGAGTGATGGCATGGCTTCTGAGCCTGGATTGTCGTTTCAGTAATTTAGTGTTTCGATGTAGTCGAACCTAAAATGGATTAATCTTTGTAGTATACCCTACCTAAAGAGTTAGCTGGGTACATGTCTCACGACATAGGCAAAAACTTTGCCGGGATATACCTTGCGAAAGAAATAGTTTCTTGTCCGAGGGTATAAGTGAGAAAGAAAGTAGAGCAAGACGAAGTTGGTGAACTTCCTCTACAGACATCAGAGTGGCGCAATCGAAAGTGTTTTCGGTGTCAGGCTCCACAGCTTGAAAATGCTGATGATTCAAGATCATGATGTTCTGAACTCATACTAAGAGCGTAGGCATACGAGGTTGGGTTCCACACTGTGTGTTACGACAATCTTGGTATGAAGGTCATATTAATGGAATATGACAGACCTACGAACTACGAAGAAGAGATGGTGGACCTAAGTCCGAGAAATGGCTATGAGTCATATATGATCCGAAATAAAATCCATATACGATTACCAGGTATTGACTTGGGAGATCTTCTTGATGGCATCTAGGATGTTAATAGTATATGGAGTTTTATGAGAGAGTAGATATTGAGCGGATTCGATTTGTCGTGAAACAGTTCCGACAGACCACATGAGACTTTGTCTCAAGTGGCGAAGCCTAAATCTATTCAGGGTCGTTTAGCAATTACTATAATTTCGAATGAGAAATTGATAGATGGATGAGAAAACCATGGTTCTTAATAGTGTAATTAAGAATGGTTTGTAATCCTGAGGATACTAAACATGTGTGCAAACTTCGGTTGTCCATTCATGGGCAGAAGCAAGCATATCGGAGCTGGAATCTTCACTTTAATAATGTGATCAAAGGATTTTGGGGTTGTCCAAAATAGTTGAAGAAACCTACATTTGCAAAGAAGTGAGTGGGAGCAAAGTAGCTTTCATTGATCTTGTATGCGGAAGGCATATTTGAGTGGGAGCTAAGTAGCTTTTCCGTGATCTTATATGCGGAAGGCATATTTGAGTGGGAGCTTGGTGTCATTCATGATTTGGTATGTAACAACATATTGAATGACACAGATCCTCTAGTAGAGTGTAAAGGATTATTTAAGTGATTAAATTTTCTATGAAATGAGTTAGGAGTATTAGGCATCCGATTTATAATTGTATAGATCGTAAGGGGCTTAATAACATTATGTCGGAATATTTCCTTAGTCAAGATTCTGAAGTGTTTCAGAATAGGACAAGCAAAGAAAGAGGTTCTTACTTGTATGACTAGGTAAAATATTAAGTTTATCTTGGCATTTTCAGTTATAGCAAATGATGTTCGACATTGTCTATGTATCAGTCATAGATGCTATCAGACTGAAAGCTCGACTTAGTGTGACCCGAGTTCTTGGTTAAAGAACAGGTTCTAGAGTGATCCTTGTGTGGATCAATGAACAAACGTTAAGTTTATTCTTCAGTGTGTATGAGAACTGAAGATAGGTTTTCTAGTAACGGGTAAGAGTGGAATGGCAACTTGCCGTAAAGCAGTTACGATGATGCAAGTTATTACACTGACCCATACGACTAGAAATCTCATATAGGAGATGTCCTTTATTTTGAAGAAAGGCATGGTTAGTTTGCGAAGTCGCATATGAATGCACTGTCGCATAATCTACATAGATATATAAATGTATCGCGACTTTAGAAGTAGCAAGTGTGATTGGACTGAGCAGTTTTCCGAGCGTAGGTGGTCCCTTAATAGATCTTTCAGACTTTTAAGGCGCATGCTACGCGAATGCTCGAGTATCACTCCATCCACTGGGATATATTTCACCGTCATCGTAAGATACGGGATGATGTCAAACTAGGTGACATAGAAGTGTTGCAAAGCACATATAGGTCTCAATGTGTGAGATCTGTTGACTGTATTCCTCTTCCACGAGGCGAGCAGGCACCAAGATGCTATGGGTGTTGAGCTTTTACCAGGTTGTAAACTAGATTAAGTGTTACTCTAGTGCAAGTGGGAGACTGAAGGGAATATGCCCTAGAGGCACTTAATAAACATAGTTTATTGGCAATATCCCAATCGTTCATTATATGTTTTACACCATGCTATAACTGTATTAAGCGAAAACATTAATACATGTGTGGTAGAAAAACAACCAGGTCCCTAGTAGCCTCTACAAAGACTAGTTTCGTTGCGCGATTGATGATCGAGGTTTTCCGATCATAGGGCATGGCGCCGGTCGGGAATGGTAGTCATATCGTTAGGTGTAACGATGTGATGGACATACCCAGTATTTGTAGGACATGGTCATTACGCCTTAAGACCGTGAGATCAACTCTTATTGTTATCCCTGGAAGATACTTTGATCGCACCAAACGTCATATCTTATCTAGTGTGACAATAACGGTGATACTTTTGGGTATCGGAAAGGGGTAGTTGAGACGAGGGGTCAACAGCGGGATTTGTCATTCCGCATAGCCGGATAGATACTCTAGGGCCCACTCGGTGAGATTATGTCAAATGAGTTTGCAAACATGTGACTAGGTCACCAGCTGACATAATATCATAGACGAGTAGAAGATAGCGATGTCGGTAACGAGATCATGCTAGGTATGGAGATATCTGAGAATGATGCTCGGACACGCTAAGTATCGCCATGACAAAGGGTTTAAGACTATACTCCAGGTTTGATAGATGAAAGTCATTCGTTATATCACAGGGATTAATTCATGGGGTCCAGGCCTACGAGTTAGTCGTTTATCATAGAGGAGTCTTGATCATACCTGTTATTATATCGAACCGCTAGGGTAACACACTTAAGGGGTTTCGACAAGACAACCGGAAAGGAAAGAGATCACCGGGAACGTCCCGGGAGGGGTCCGATGGAGATCGGGCAGCGACGAAAGAGTTTTCGGAGCTAGGAAAAATTATATATATTATGTTTGATATTAATTAGTGTAATTAATATGCAAATATGATTTTATATATTTATTTTCGAATTTATTTAGGCTGATTTCCCTTAATGGGCCTTCTGGTCGAAAGAAGGCCCATGGGGGGGAAACCCTCAAGGGAATTTTGTGGGGGAGGCTTGGCCGGCGCACCATTTGGCCCACCTAGGGCCGGCGCACCATCCCTAGCCGCCCATGGCTGTGGGATAGTCCCAAATTGCCTGGCTAGGGAGGTTGGCTCCCCCCGGGAGTCTATATAAGAAGGGGCACCCCTGGCCTTTTAATTCACCAATTAATTCCCAATTTCTCTCTCGATCTCGTGGTTCCCTTGTAGGAGCCGCGCCGAGTAGAGGAGGGGGATCTCTTCCACCATAGCCCGTTGCCGCGCTGCTGGTGTTCCGGTCCAAGTCTTCCGCTGCTCGTCCTGGACTGGAGCTTCGGAGGCCGTCGTCTCCACCGTATGTGTGTGACGCCCTGCGAGGTGCTGCGCTAGCGGTACTCGGAGGCCTACTTCCTCCACCTGACCTCGGGGTCATCTTCGTCGTCTTCGTCGCGCCGAGTTCTTCGCGACCTAGAGGTCGTCTACGTCGTCTTCGTCGTCAACGCTTGTGTGGGAGCGTAATCCCCGCTATTCGGTCTACGAGGGTATGTATTCCGATCTCCGCCGTAGTACTATATCTGCTTAGTGTAGATCTTGGCTAGTTTAAGGATATCGTTGGTAGGAAAATTTTGTTTTCTTCACACGATCCCCTTCATAAGCGTACGCGTAAAGTCGGTCCGGGCCGCTTCATCAACTCGATACCGCTGGAATCACAAGTGCACGCTAGAGGGTAGCAAATAACAGGAACGATGCCCCTGTGCAGAACACGGGTTCTAACAGCGTACATCTATATCTACGATAGATCGGCTCTGATACCACTGAAGGGGATCGCATGCAGAAAACAAAAAAAATCCTAGCAATGATATCCTTAAACTAGCCAAGATCTACACTATGCAGATATAGAAGTACGGCGGAGATCGGAATACATACCCTCGTAGATCGAATAGCGGGGATTACGCTCCCGCACAAGCGTTGACGATGAAGACGACGTAGCCAACCTCTAGGTCGCGAAGAACTCGGCGCGACGAAGACGACGAAGGTGACCTCGAGGTCGGGTGGAGGAAGTACGCCTCCGAGTACCGCTAGCGCAGCACCTCGCAGGGTGTTACACACATACGGTGGAGACGACGGCCTCCGAAGCTCCAGTCCAGGACGAGCAGCGGAAGACTTGGACCGGAACACCAGCAGCGCGGCAGCGGGCTATGGTGGAAGAGATCCCCCTCTCAACTCGGCGCAACTCCGACAAAGGGAATCACGAGATCGAGAGAGAATTGGGGAATTAATTGGTGAATTAAAAGGCCAGGGGTGCTGAACGGATAGACGTCGCCTGGAGGGGGGGGGGGGGGGGGGTGAATAGGCGATTTAAATTTTTTCCGAGGAGCCGGAATATCCGGTCCAAGAATGACCCGGAAAATCCGGTATGCTTGATAAAGCGGAATAAAACTAGATTTTTACTTTAACAAGCATACAACCTAGATAAATATACTAGGCTCACCTATGTGCACCAACAACTTATGCTAAGCAATACAAGAAACAAGGTGATAGCTAGCAAGATAGATAACTTCAAGCACGAAGGCTATCACAAAGTAAAGTGCATAATTAAAGAGCTCGGGTATAGAAATAACCGAGGCACGCGGAGACGAGGATGTATTCCCGAGTTCCACCCAAGGGTGTACGTCTCGTTTGGAGAGGTGTGCGCAACCACAACAGGTTAGCCGCAACGCCACAAAGGCTCACCTTCTTCTCCTGATGAACTCAACCACAAAAGGTTGCGAGTTCACCTTCCACTATTGATCTCCTTTGGGGCGGAGATCGAATCCCGTACAACTCTTGAGGCACACACCCACAACTTGATTGGGGGCTCCCAAGTCTTGAGGCACACACCCACAACTTAATTGGGGGCTCTCAAGTGACCACAAAAGGTCTTGGACACAAAAGGCGTCTAGGGTCCAAAGACCCAAGAGTAACAATCTCACAAGTATCACCACCACGAATCCTCGTGGAGGGCTCAAACCGATGCAAATGCAATGGCAAGAGCACACGAAGTGCTCAAATCCTTCACTCTCAAATTCCAACACAACAACAAATGTTAATGGGGGAATAAGAGAGGAAGAACAAAGGAAACCACAAAGGAGTCAAATCCTTCACTCTCAAATCCCACCAAAAGCAACTAATGCTTATGGGGGAGAAGAGAGATAGAACAAATAAGAAGAACCACAAAGGAACTCCAAGAACTAGATCCATTAGGTTCCCCTCACTTAGAGGAGAGAATAATTGGTAGGATTGTAGATCTAGATCTCCTCTCAACTTTCCCTAAAGAATATGAAAGAATCAATGAAGGGATTGAGAGGAATCAAGCTTTCCAAGGTCAACAATATAGTAAGAGAGAGAGGAAATTCGTGCTAGCTTTGATGGGCAAGGGAAGAAGAAGGGGAGGGGTATTTATACCCCCCCCCCCCCCCCACCCCCAGAAAATAGAACCGTTGCACCCAGAATTTAGACCGGAAATTCCGCCCAAAAGTGAAATTTCCGAGCTAATTTTCCGGTTCCAATCAGTGGCTCTTTTTCGAGAAAAACTGCGAGAATCGGATATTCGGGTTCAGTCCAGAATCGGATATTCCGAGTGACTGAAAACTGACAGAAACAGCAAAACCAAAACTGCAATATCTTTTCCATCCGGACTCCGTTTTCGATGATTTTTGGCTCGTTGGAATCTTTACAACGAGCTCTACTTGAATATGCATAGAAACATCATATTCCATCATGTGAGGATAAAACCAAATGGGAAAGGTTTAACTTTCCTAAAACATGTAAACCGGTAAAACCTCCAATATCAAAAACGTAACAAGATATTCATATGAAATCCGTTTTTGATGAACTAGAGCTTAGTATGGAGATAAACCAAGCTCTAAATCCTCACATGGATGAAAGCCAACAAGTTTTCCAAAGTAAGACCGTTTTCGATGAACAAGAGCTTGACATGGAGATGAACCAAGCTCTAGTTCCTCACCACCATAAAAGCCAAATAAGAACCAAGAAATATGATATGCCAAGTATGCAAAGGTTTGAGCTCTCCACAACGATGCGATCAAGTTACTAACTTGAGAGCCCCTCTTGATAGTACGCCTATCTATCATATAGCCCTATCAAGATCATACCTTTGCCTTGAGCATTCCACTTGAGTTGGATGAAGACTATCTTGATTTCTTCAAGTGGTTCATCTTTTCTTGATTGCGCGTCCAAGCACATGCTTGATGAAGACTTCTCCAAATACTCCCCCATGCTCACAATGGGAGAGTCTCGCTTAGCTCCGTCTTCATGTATCCATTGCAAGCACCAAGCATAGGATCTCTTCAAGAAGCTTCTCTTGGTCTTGCACATCTCACCTTGATGACGATCACCACATGATGTCATCCTCCATGAGCTATATGAAATCTTCATTTGATGCAATCCCATGGGAAGATACCTAACCTCATATAATGCTACCACACACACATATATAATGGGTTAGTTCACAAAGCTATGCGGACAAGTGTTTACCATCCCAAGATATGCATGATAGCTCTTGGTACACCTTGTAGCTTTGTGTGTTGATCAATATCTTGATCAAACTTGTATCTTCCAACATTTCTTCACTAATATGATGTCTTGAATCCTTCAAGACATACTTGCAAGAAGCTTCACTCAACACATAAGCTTCAAGAGTCCAACACATGAACTCCACAATTCCATGGACAAGATCTATAATGATATCTCAATGCAAACATTAGTCCATAGAGATTTTCATTCAATTACCAAAACCACACATGAGGGAAAATGCTCTTTCAGTCTCCCCCATTTTGGTAATTGATGACAATCTCTTTTGAGAGGGTTTATAATATGGAATTTAACGAACAATAATGGTTGCACTAACATAAAATACTACAAAGGTATGTGATGTTAGTCCATCCACATATATAGAGAAAACTCCCCCATAATTTATGCACGTGTGTATGAACATGAATTCATTGCATATATTATCGACCATTACCGATGGTGGAGTTTCCACTATATATAAAAAAAACCAAGCAACGAATGCAAAGGCAGGGAAGGCAAATACTTAAGAATAAACCAAAGTACAAATCCAATTCCATACAACCCACCAAAACTTCTCCCCCATTGGCAACGATTGCCGAAATGGGCGAAAAGCTTTGGAAAGGTAACATAATAAGATCTCCTTCATGATTTATGCATTTCTCATGATGTGAGTGAAATCAAATGCACTTATCCAATGACGAATAGATGAAGGGGATCAAACTATATTGAGGATTCAAAAATTGCACAAGAAAGATATCAATTGAAATCCACTGGAAGGATACCAATTGCAAAGGAGAAAAGCATTCACAAAGAAGCAAGCAATCAAGGGATCCAAAACCAATTGCACAAAATAGGATGTTATGATAAGATCAACCAAGTGTTCTAAAAATCAAGAGGGAACTCCCCAAGGTACATGCAAAATGAAAAGATTTGTATTTCAATATGGTGTGCATAACATGGAATCCTCATTTCCTCCTAGATTCTTTCGAACACAAAAAGGTGTGCAAGGTTGTATAGTTAAGAAAATAAGTATACCTTGCAACAAACAAATGTTGAGCAATAAAGGAGAGAAGTTGAAAAAAGACTTGCTCAACCGGGAAAGGATGGGTGTGACATGGAAATACAATTTAGGAGACTAAACAAGGATGAGCCTAAGAAACACCTGTAACGTAACTGCACTTAAAATATGGCAGGTATCTGTGTATAGTGCAAACCCCTGGATCGAATCATTTACACGCACAGTTTACGATGTAATATCACAACAAAGTATCAAATTTATTACATCGATGATCCAGACTTCAAAATATTCATTAAAATTTGCATAGCATAAGGCTAGCATTGGAAAGAATACACAGCGGAAATACAATAGCAGTAAATCTCCATCTTCATGTTGCCACAGGCGAAAAACATGTTGGTTGCAGACTCGAAATCCCTTAACGAAACCTCACTCGTCATTTTAATAACCTGTAACAAATAAAATTTTGCAACAGAGTGGGTCAGATTCCATTAAAAATGGAGTCTGGCAAGCGACACTATGGTGGACACTTAATGGAATAACTCTATAGCCTATATGCATATTTGGCTGGTGGAGTTTAAGGCTAATTCGCATAAAGCCAATTTTTCCTACTCTTTTGAAAACACTTTTCTTGAAATCAAGACGAGTATCGCATGAAAACCATAATCTCATCTTCCCTTGTTCTCCCATCAACTTTTAACTTAGAAATTGGAATGAGAGGATCCTCCGTTCATGTTCTTGATCAGCTGCTCAAAATTCTCCGTAACCGAGGACACGGCTAGTACTTAGTTTTACAACCTGCAGAGGTTGTGCAGTTTCACCATTAGAACCAACACACCCAAAGTATCCTCAAGCACACCTTTTGTGCTAAGGAAAAGGAGAGAGTTGAGATGAGACTTTCCAGAAGCATTTTCCCACCCCATAACGGCCTGACGCGCTCCACCTACAAAACCTCTACCACCACCTATCAAGCCGGGGCGACTCCACGCAACTTAATCCATCTAGCCAGAGCCCATTGACTAATGGTTGCACTGGAAACAATCTTCACTTGGAGTTTCTTCAGATCCTTTTGTTCCCTGGGTGGCCGTCCACAAGTGACCATCCCTTAGAGGTCACCCCTAAGAGACAACACTCAACATAAACCACATACAATCAATTCCACCCAGGAGTTTCATTCTTCACTTAGTAGAAATTAATTTTCATAAAACAACTTTTACATTGCATCAATATTTCTACCAAGTTATCAATGGGATTCTAGACACAACTAGTTTAAGGGATATAGTAGTTTCAGCATAGCAATACTATCCAACACATGCATATAAAAAATACACTAAGTAATGCATAGAAAATACTTAGGAAGTTTATGAGGGTGTGCCACTTGCCTTGGCAACAGGGAGAGCAGAAGTATCAGTTGCATAAGCCATCGTTTCTCTCCGAAATTTCTAACAAGTCAAACAAGCCACAAATAAACATACAAGCATAAATGCAACACTTAGAAAAATATGACATGCATGATATGAAAAATATTCTTAAGGACTAGAGATGCATGTCATGCCATGAAATTATTCTAAGTTAATGCAGGGCAAGTATTAGTCAAAATTACTAAGTACCAAGGTCATAGGTTGGACAGAATAACTTGGCTATAATTCAACTTGAATACGTTGTAATGCTGCTGCAAGTCTTCACATGCTTTGTCTTGAAATCTTCAACTCCCTTGTAGTTTTCTTCATCTTTAACTAGCACTCTGACTTGGTCAAAATCACTAAGGACTTGGTTTATGTCCAAAGTGAAAGAAGAATAGGATGGCGGAAAAAGATAAAGAAAAGATGTAGTTTTTCTTCTAGGCTTCCTCGTAACTTTCTCCTTGGTGTGACGTCTTCATTAAACTTTTGTAGACTTTGGTTTTTCAGACTTGATGATTCTTCAGTATTGATGATTCTTCAGAGTTGTCTTGGATATAACTTAGTCACAACGAAGTCTAAGGGATATAGAAGAAGATAGAAAGACTCAGAGGAATAAAGGGGGATGGTCTTCTTGCAGTTCCTCTTGATTTTCTTCTAAGTGTTTTTGCTTCTTGGAGATGCCTTCGGAGTTTTGTTTTTCTTGGCTAAATCTTCATTGGCCTTCTAGTCTTCATGTTAAGAATCTCAAGTGTCTAAGTGCATAGCACTTCACCAAAACACTAGGTTGAAAATAATCCTAACTTAGGGAAAATGAGGAAGAAGTTTTCCTATAAAAAGTATAACTATACAATAGATATGCCATGCATGCAATGCAATTTATTTCTAAGTACAACACTTAACAAAATAAAACAACTAAGTTTTCTATATGCTAAAATTTTCTAAGGAAAAGATTTAGCATCTTTAATATGTTGAAATTTTTGAAGGAAGAGTATTGTCGAAAAATAGTTATCAAATATTTTCTTAGAAATAATTTATTTTGTTTAAAGAGCAAAATATTTCTAAGTACCTTTTAATACCAAAGTGGTCATAATATGACTAAGTACTTTATAATTCAAATATATGATGAAAATAATTTTTAATAAATTTTTAATCAATTTTAATCATTAAAACAACACTTAAAAGTATTTAATCAATATTAATTATAAAATCATAGAAAATTATTCTACAAAAATTAGTAGAAAAATACTACTGCCAATACTTAGACATTCAAAATTATAGAAAAAGAAACAAATTTGAAGTTATGTTCAAATTACCATTAATGCCACTTTTGAATTTCAAACAATTTTTTTTTAATAAAACATAAAAGTAATGATGTCAAAAGTTTCTATTAGTAATAAGCTTTCCAAAAATATAAAGTTTGCAATTTTTGGCCAAGACAATAAAAAGTAGTGATAGATCTAAAATCTAGGATTTTTCTACAAAACTGCCGGTATTCGGTTGACTGTTGACTCTGACCGCTGACGTGGAAATTGACTCGCTGACGTGGCAGGCTGACTAGGATTTGACTTCGAATTTGACCAAAAATAAAGTTGCTCGGATCGGAAAACAATCTATACGAAAGTTGTAGAGAATTACGTGCTCTTTCTAATTATCACAATTATAACATAAGTGGATGAATAGATTGGTCACAAATCGCAAAATATCTTTCTGGTGCGAAACTTTAAACGCGAATATCTTTCAGCTCGCTGAACCAAAAGAGGTGAGGTTTGGGGCAAAAGAAAGGTATTGATCAGGGAACAACTTTCGTCTTATGATCTCAAAGTTTTGAGACAGTTTGATTACTCGAATAACATCAAACACGATCTATGTTATACAGAAAATTACGTACGTTAAAATAAAAAGTTGTCAACAGGAAAGTTGTATATATAGAGTAGATCTACCTTTTCACCGGAGGAATTTCGATTTGGCGCAAGGAGCACGAAGAGATCTGAGAAATACGAGTTCATATATGATGGATGACGATTCAAAATTCTTCCTCCACGCTTGATAAAAAGAGTTGAGCCTTATTGGGATGGAAAGGTATCGACGAGATCTACAACAATGATTAAGGCCCCGTCGCGATTGGAGATGGTTTTGTTCATCAAACGAACAAAATACTATTTCGCTGATTAGGGTTTCGGTGGAACGAAAAGAGTAAAAGAGATGCCGGCGGCTACAAGGGTTTATATAGGCGGAGGGATTGTGGAATATATAGGTCTCGGAGTTGTGAACGCGTAGGATCAAGCGGATCCGGATTTGGAGTTGTATTTCTCGAGATAAACGTGTTTAAATGAAAGGTGGTTGGAAAAACAAATTTTCAGAGTTTGAGTTGGATACGATGCAATCAACTCGTTCGGTTCAGCCAGTCTTGGGCCGGCCTGCCGGACCCGATTCGTTTTTTTTTCTTATTTTTTCATATCTTTTGTTTTAGAACACCATATTAAGTGAAATTAATTTCTAAAAAATTCTAAAAATCATATCTTTATTTTAAAACATTTATGGACATGTTTTGACCACTTTTTAAAAATATTAATTTTGAATATTTGATTTAATGCAAATTTGACACTTTTGTCAAATTTGAAAATAGAAATTTAGTCAATTTACTTATGGCTAAATAAAATTAGGTACCGCAATTGTGAACATATGAAAATAATTATTTCTAATAATTACAATCTAAATATTAAAGTAAAATAAGATAAATAGCATAATCATTATTTTGTTTTTAATATTTTCTCAAATAGATTTTCAAGTGGAAATAATATTTCAACCATTGTAATTTCAAATATAAACAATGCAAGAAAATGATGAATGCATGCATGAATTTTGTTTTCAAATCGACATACAAATAGTTTTTTAAAAGTTTTTCATTTTTCTGATTTTTCAGAATTTGAAAAATCCTAGGATGTTACAGACTACCACCCTTAAAAGGAATCTCGTCCTCGAGATTCGAGAAGCCTAGAAAAAGGTTGTGACTGGATATCTGGGTGGGCTAACACCCTTAAAAGGAATCTTTGTTGGTAGTGAAAACTTGGATATGAAAACTTGATTCAAAATGTACCGTTCACTTCTTCCACAGTGATATGGTTCACATATCTTTTATCAAAAGGATTTGACTTGGCAGCTTCTTCGGCATTCTTCTTTGCTCGGCACTCGTTGGCGTAATGGCCGTTGCTCTTGCACTTGTAGCAAATGATCTCGTTTAAGCTCCGCTTCTTCTTTGGTGCTTCCAAGGCTAAAAAATCTTCTAAATCTTGTTCATCATATTTTATCCCAATGGACGAAGTCCTGTCTCGCTTGATGGGGCAATTTCGAGCTAAATGACCTCCTTCACATTTATAGCAGCACTTGGAGTTACGTTTGGATGTCTTCGGAAGTGACCTTACTCTTATTTCATTTTTCACCTTAGTTTGATCCACAATCTCATTTTGATAATGATTTTGTTTAGTATCCTTACCAATCTTCTTCTGTTTACAGCCCCATGAATTATGTCCTTGTTCTCCACAGGTAAAACATGTTGTACGGCTAGTATCTCTTTTGCGTTCCTCCTTGTGTTCTTGTACTTCCACACATTTCCTGAGTTTCTGTTGCATTCCCTCTTTGACTTGTTGACTGACTTCTTGCACCATGGGATAGAGTTGACATTGAGTCGGGACGTGATTTGTTGCTTCACACAAAAAGCAAGTAACCATGGTTGTGGGGCATCCGTTGGTTGGATAGGTGGAGACACCATGGGGCCACTCATCATGACATTCCTTGGATGTGTGTCCTATTTCTCCACACGTTTTACAGGCTTGAGGTTTTGTCAAACTACTTCCTTTGACATCCTTGTTACCAATGTCCATCTGGGGTGGGTTCATATTACTGTTGGTCATGTTGGGACGCATCATCTGCACAATGTGGGTCTGGTTATCCAACAGTTGTTGCATTCCCTGAGGTAACTCTCTATTGTGATTGTGGACTTGATTATGGACCATGAGTTGCATCAACTGACTCTGAGCTTCTAATAGTTGAATTGCAACTGTCATCTCATCGTTGGTGCTTGGGCGAGACATATGTTTGGGTTTAGCATAGATGAGTAAAAGATAGAAGGATACTAGGGAAAATTTCTACCCCAAACTCAACAAACCGAGGCAAATCATCTTACAAACAATATCTAACAAACATCGAGCAACAAGTTTCAACACAAACAAGCAATCTAGTATTGTCATACCACACTAAGTTGGCATGATCAATACACTATCACAGTGTCGTTGTTCTAATTAAATGGTGGTCTCTTGTCTATCTTCTTGAGTGCTTCAAATTCTTCTTTCTTCAAAATCTTCTAAGTGTTTGAGCTATGA
Source organism: Poa annua (assembly GCA_026929855.1). Classification (NCBI taxonomy): domain Eukaryota; kingdom Viridiplantae; phylum Streptophyta; class Magnoliopsida; order Poales; family Poaceae; genus Poa; species Poa annua. The sequence goes on along the minus strand of CM049427.1, from coordinate 159,217,772 downwards.
ATCTGGATTCTTAAGTGTCCTTCCATGCAGGTAGTGCTTCATGTTGACTTGTAGAATTGCATATGAAGTATCGAACTCAGACTTTACGAACATGGTCAGCTAGAAAAAGATAAGATATTTTCAGAAGTTTGATATTAGACGAGAGTATAAGAGAGGATAAAATGAAAAGTTTTGTTTTTAGATAACTGAATAAAAATAGATTTTCAATCCTATGGCCAAATCCTATTTCTATCCAGACTTAGGGGTTTCGAACCTATAGGCAACACAGTGCTCTGATACCATCTGTAACGTACCTGCATTTAAAATATGGCAGGTACCTGTGTATAGTGCAAACCCCTGGATCGAATCATTTGCACACACAGTTTACTATTTAATATCACAACAAAGAATCAAATTTATTACATCGATGATCCAGACTTAAAAATATTCATTACAATTTGCATAGCATAAGGCTAGCATTGGAAAGAATACACAGCGGAAATACAATAGCAGTAAATCTCCATCTTCATGTTGCCACAGGCGAAAAACATGTTGGTTGCAGACTCGAAATCCCTTAACGAAACCTCACTCGTCATTTTAATAACCTGTAACAAATAAAATTTTGCAACAGAGTGGGTCAGATTCCATTAAAAATGGAGTCTGGCAAGCGACACTATGGTGGACACTTAATGGAATAACTCTATAGCCTATATGCATATTTGGCTGGTGGAGTTTAAGGCTAATTCGCATAAAGCCAATTTTTCCTACTCTTTTGAAAACACTTTTCTTGAAATCAAGACGAGTATCGCATGAAAACCATAATCTCATCTTCCCTTGTTCTCCCATCAACTTTTAACTTAGAAATTGGAATGAGAGGATCCTCCGTTCACGTTCTTGATCAGCTGCTCAAAATTCTCCGTAACCGAGGACACGGCTAGTACTTAGTTTTACAACCTGCAGAGGTTGTGCAGTTTCACCATTAGAACCAACACACCCAAAGTATCCTCAAGCACACCTTTTGTGCTAAGGAAAAGGAGAGAGTTGAGACGAGACTTTTGAGAAGCATTTTCCCACCCCATAACGTCCTGACGCGCTCCACCTACCAAACCTCTACCACCACCTGTCAAGCCGGGGCGAGTCCACGCAACTTAATCCATCTAGCCAGAGCCCATTGACTAATGGTTGCACTGGAAACAATCTTCACTTGGAGTTTCTTCAGATCCTTTTGTTCCCTGGGTGGCCGTCCACAAGTGACCATCCCTTAGAGGTCACCCCTAAGAGACAACACTCAACATAAACCACATACAACCAATTCCACCCAGGAGTTTCATTCTTAACTTAGTAGAAATTAATTTTCATAAAACAACTTTTACATAGCATCAATATTTCTACCAAGTTATCAATGGGATTCTAGACACAACTAGTGTAAGGGATATAGTAGTTTCAGCATAGCAATACTATCCAACACATGCATATAAAAAATACACTAAGTAATGCATAGAAAATACTTAGGAAATTTATGAGGGTGTGCCACTTGCCTTGGCAACAGGGAGAGCAGAAGTATCAGTTGCATAAGCCTTCGTTTCTCTTCGAAATTTCTAACAAGTCAAACAAGCCACAAATAAACATACAAGCATAAATGCAACACTTAGAAAAATATGACATGCATGATATGAAAAATATTCTTAAGGACTAGAGATGCATGTCATGCCATGAAATTATTCTAAGTTAATGCAGGGCAAGTGTGTTAGTCAAAATTACTAAGTACCAAGGTCATAGGTTGGACAGAATAACTTGGCTATAAATCAACTTGAATAAGTTGTAATGCTGCTGCAAGTCTTCACATGCTTGGTCTTGAAATCTTCAACTCCCTTGTAGTTTTCTTCATCTTCAACTAGCACTCTGACTTGGTCATAATCACTAAGGACTTGGTTTATGTCCAAAGTGAAAGAAGAATAGGATGGCGGTAAAAGATAAAGAAAAGATGTAGTTTTTCTTCTAGGCTTCCTCGTAACTTTCTCCTTGGTGTGACGTCTTCATTAAACTTTTGTAGACTTTGGTTTTTCATACTTGATGATTCTTCAGTATTGATGATTCTTCAGAGTTGTATTGGATATAACTTAGTCATAACGAAGTCTAAGGGATATAGAAGAAGATAGAAAGACTTAGAGGAATAAAGGGGGGTGGTCTTCTAGCAGTTCCTCTTGATTTTCTTCTAAGTGTTTTTGCTTCTTGGAGATGCCTTCGGAGTTTTGTTTTTCTTGGCTAAGTCTTCATTGGCCTTCTAGTCTTCATGTTGAGAATCTCAAGTGTCTAGGTGCATAGCACTTTACCAAAACACTAGGTTGAAAATAATCCTAACTTTGGGAAAATGAGGAAGAAGTTTTCCTATAAGGAGTATAACTATAAAATAGATATGCCATGCATGCAATGCAATTTATTTCTAATTACAACACTTAACAAAATAAAACAACTAAGTTTTCTATACGCTAAAATTTTCTAAGGAAAAGATTTAGCATCTTTAATATGTTGAAATTTTTTGAAGGAATAGTATTGTCGAAAAATAGTTATCAAATATTTTCTTAGAAAGAATTTATTTTGTTTAAAGAGCAAAATATTTCTTAGTACCTTTTAATACCAAAGTGGTCATAATATGACTAAGTACTTTATAATTCGAATAGATGATGAAAATAATTTTTAATCAATTTTAATCATTAAAACAACATTTAAAAGTATTTAATCAATATTAATTATAAAATCATAGAAAATTATTCTACAAAAATTAGTAGAAACATACTACTGCCAATACTTAGACATTAAAAATTATAGCAAAATAGTTTGATAAATTTTAAATTTCAAATTTGAAGTTATGTTCAAATTACCATTAATGCCACTTTTGAATTTCAACAAATTTTAATTTGACAAAAAATAAAAGTACTGATGCCAAAAGTTTCTATTAGTAATAAGCTTTCCAAAAATATAAAGTTTGCAATTTTTGGCCAAGCCAATAAAAAGTAGTGATAGATCTAAAATCTAGGGTTTTTCTGCAAAACTGTCGGTATTCTGTTGACCGTTGACTCTAACCGCTGACGTGGAAATTGACTCGCTGACGTGGCAGGCTGACTAGGATTTGACTATGAATTTGACCAAAAATAAAGTTGCTCAGATCGGAAAACAATCTATACGAAAGTTGTAGAGAATTACGTGCTCTTTCTAATTATCACAATTATAACATAAGTGGATGAATAGATTGGTCACAAATCGCAAAATATCTTTCTGGTCCGAAACTTTAAACGTGAATATCTCTCAGCTCACTGAACCAAAAGAGGTGAGGTTTGGGGCAAAAGAAAGGTATTGATTAGGGGAACAACTTTCGTCTTATGATCCCAAAGTTTTGAGACGGTTTGATTACTCGAATAACATCAAACACGATCTGTGTTATACAGAAAATTACGTACGTTAAAATAAAAAGTTGTCAACAGGAAAGTTGTAGATATAGAGTAGATCTACCATTTCACTGGAGGAATTTCGATTTGGCGCAACGAGCACGAAGAGATCTGAGAAATACGACTTCAGATCTGATGGATGACGATTCGAAATTCTTCCTCATCTACAACAATGATTAAGGCCCCGTCGCGATTGGAGATGGTTTTGTTCGTCAAACGAACGAAATACTATTTCACTGATTAGGGTTTCGGTGGAACGAAAAAGATTAAAAGAGATGCCGGCGGCTACAGGGGTTTATATAGGCGGAGGGATGGTGGAATAGATCGGTCTCGGAGTTGTAAACGCGTAGGATCAAGCGGATCCGGATTTGGAGTTATATTTCTCGAGATAAACGTGTTTGAATGAAAGGTGGTTGGAAAAACGAATTTTCAGAGTTTGTGTTGGATACGATGCAATCAACTCGGTTCGGTTCAGCCAATCTTGGGCCGGCCTGCCGGGCCCGATTCGTTTTTTTCTTATTTTTTTCATATCTTTTGTTTTAGAACTCCAAATTAAGTGAAATTAATTTCTAAAAAATTCTAAAAATCATATCTTTATTTTAAAACATTTATGGACATGTTTTGACCACTTTTTAAAAATATTAATTTTGAATATTTGATTTAATGCAAATTTTACACTTTTGTCAAATTTGAAAATAGAAATTTAGTCAATTTACTTATGGCTAAATAAAATTAGGTACCGCAATTGTGAACATATGAAAATAATTATTTCTAATAATTACAATCAAAATATTAAAGTAAAATAAGATAAATAGCATAATCATTATTTTGTTTTTAATATTTTCTCAAATAGATTTTCAAGTGGAAATAATATTTCAACCATTGTAATTTCAAATATAAACAATGCAAGAAAATGATGAATGCATTCATGAATTTTGTTTTCAAATCGACATACAAATAGTTTTCAAAAAGTTTTTAATTTTTCTGATTTTTCAGAATTTGAAAAATCCTAGGATGTTACAACACCATAGTCTTTCAAATTATGAGGCACGTAGTGCATATCATGTATTTCGCAAACAAGCACACCCAAGAGGATAAATCAAATAGGATCACAAGCTTATTAAGAGGCAATGTGAAACCAATAGAAAAACAAAGCTTGTGCCTTTTAGAGATCACCAAAGAATCAACAAAGTAATAAAAGGTGATCACTAAAGATTTTCAATACCAATTAAATATGTAACTACCCTCATGTGTATAAGTTTCTAAGTGGACACTATGTCCACAAAGAAACATGCACACACAATGTAGGTACAAGGTCAAGCACATGGTATCCAAGAGGAAGTTATAAATACACCGATAAGATTTTTGCTTAAAAGCAAAGCACATAGCTCAAATTATTCTTAGAGGGTATAGATGAACTTCCAACACCAAGTTCTCAAAGCATCACAAATACCCACATAGGATAAGTGATAGTTGGGATACTTCGAGACAGAAAACAAATATCACATAAGGCAAATGATTTATGAGAATTCATCAATATTGCATATGAGAGACTTTGAAATGAATTTGCTAGATTAACATATTGGGGATCCGTGAATCATGAAAATGATTATATATATAAACATATATTCCCCTTGATGTTTAATCATCTCGGCTAACTCACATTTGCAATGAAGATGTTTTGAAAGAAACTTTGCAAAAACCATATCAAAATGCAACTTAGAGAAACTCATGCCAAAGAACAACCTACACAAGGTTGAGAGCTATAAGTATATGCATGAGTTAGATACTTGTTACCGAGATAGCATTGACGGTGTAGAAGATGAGAGTTCACAATCATCCAAGCTTGGCTCCAAGAAGCATATGGTGAAGACTTCTTATTTAGAAAGAGGCAAGCATCCAATGCATCTCCCATGTACCTAAAACAAATCAAGTACGCAATGGTACCCAAACTAATTGGGTCCAGAGTAGTTAAACCAACTACAATACATAGGACAAACTCCACATACATATGTGCATATTGATAAGAAATAGAATTTCATGCACATCTTAGCCATTTAGGATTTGATGGAGTTTATCCTATATATTATCAATGAACGTAAGCATGCCATAAGATATACACAAGGTAAATATGCATGCACAAAACTTTCAAGAACCAACTGAGATACAATTTGGACAAAACACCAATTAAATCAAGAAGCTACACAAAAGTGTGGCAAGGGAAGAATTTGTCCTCATTGTATCAAAGACTCAAACCAACACATGATTGGAGAAACCAATTTGAAAATATATCAAATGAAAACAAGGTCAAGGCTAAACCAATGAGCATAAGAAATAAAACAAGCAAACATGCTCGAAGGATTCATCTCATCCAAGAAGGTACACTAAGAACCGTGGGATGAGATAGCTAACTCCACAAAGAGGAGTAAGGTTCCAACAAATAAATCAAGCCCTCTACAATTTTCATGATGGCACAAAGTACCAAGAAGAAAAATGTTTGCCTTTCAAAGAGACATGTAATCGGGATCAAATACCAATTGAAGATAACTAATGTTCAATAACGTATAGGATTGCTCCCCCAAGATTTTTGCATTTTTTATGATCTTGTATATGAATACAAAATGCACATAAATGAGATCATCACATTCCATATACATTGTTACAACATTAGTCATGTTCAAGAAGAGCAATAAGATACAAAACCAATTTTAAAGAATAGTGTTCTAAAGAATATAGAGTAGCTTCCCCATGATAAGTGCATTTTTAAGATCTTGTATGTAAATACAAAATGCACACAAGTGGGATCATTACCCTCCATATATCGTTTTGAACACAAAGTTCAAGAAAATCAATAAGACCCGATAACAATTAAAAGGATGATGTTCTACTCAATGTAGGATAGCTCCCCCAACAATAGTGCATTACTTAGAATTAAGTCTTCGAATGTAAATGCACAACAATGGGATCCTTGCTTTTCCTAACTCAAGAAAGCACAACACAAATTATGAGTAGAGCAACAAAAAGATCCAAATGAAGCAAAGAAGACAAAAGGAAGGTTAAACCAAAACAAACTTGGCAATAGAATAATACAATTTAGGAACAATATCCAATGTAAATAGGATCAATAATTTTACCACCAATATAATTATCACTTGTCAAATACAATGATTGTATGGAGATATTTCTCGGTGGTACATGACATGTATGTATTTAAGATCATATTCACAAAACATAAGCATGTGGGAAAATAAAACAATTGAAAAACATGCTTATCTAGATATTCTTGATGACTTCACATATTCAATGATCATACTAAGCATCAAGAAACTCTCTCACAAACAAGATACCAAAAGATGGGTGAACAAAATGCATTTAAGCAACTATGGAACTTGTTTGAGTACCATGTCACCTAGGAACAAGATAATCAACAATATCAACTCTAGGTGACACTACCTCACATGTTCACATTTTCTAGGCTTGTAATATGCACATAGCTTATTACTCCCCCATAATGTGATAATCCATTATTTTTAACAAGAGGCAAAAGAAATCCAACTAGAGATAATTAATGGACATTAGAATTTGAATTTGTCATGAGTAAGACATACCACAAAGAGAGTAGATAATATTGAAATATCACCACTAAGTGGTATTCCTCATGAATACACATTTTAGGGTGGTGAGTTACCAAAAAGCACATCACTCCCCCAAAATGGGACAGTCCATTAATATCCCTACAAGAGTCACTTAAGATCAAAGCAAATAGGCAAGAGGCTCAAAACATACATGGTGTGCAAACCATCATACACAAGCTTGATTACTCAATCAAAAGTAAGTAGAGTGCACAACACATATAAAGCACTAGTAAGGTACAAAACCAAACACATGCAAGGGTGCAAGTAACTTTCAATGCATACATATGATTTAAATACAAGTTACCGCAAGGAGGAGCATTGGATGTATGCTAAGACAATATAATCCAATTGACTTGACTTGAGAGAATATGATTGATGAAGATCCCTTAATTCTTCATGATGTAGTCAACTCTCCAATGTCCTCCGCTTACACCTATTGATCAAGTTTTAGCTTGTTGGTCCCCAACCAAGTTGGGTCCTAAGAGGTTAGTCACAATAGGCTTGGCAATCCAAATGGTTCTTTTCTTGACACCACTTTGAGTACCAATAACTTTTGCAAACACATTGCCAACCTTATCCTTCAGAAGAGAATGAACGTTATCAATAGTAGAAGTGTTGGATAAGGTACCTTGAGTGCAAGAAGAAGCAAAGTGATCCTTCCCACGACATTTGTAGCAAAGTCGGCTTTTACCTTTCTTTTTGGGAAGGGAAGGTTCTTCAACTCGGGAAGCTTGAGTTGGGACTTGAGGTCGCTTCCCTTGTTACTTCTCACTAAGAGGCTTCTTCTTCAAAGGGCAAGATCTAACATGGTGCCCTTCAACCTTGCACTTGAAGCACACAATCTTGGCCAAATCAATAGCTTGTTCTTGGCCCTTCTTCTTGACGAACTTGTGCTTCTTCTTGACATTGGACTTGTTCTTGTTATTGGAGTTTAATCCAAGTCCACTCTTATCATGAGGAAGTTGTTGCACTCTCAACATGTTTTCGAGGGTGGACTTCCCTTCATGACACTTCTTCAAGTCTTTCTTCAAAGAAGTGACTTGTGCCTTGAGTTCTTTGAGTTCCTCTACATGGTTAGTTTCAACACAAATACTAGAGGAAGTACTAGCCACATTGTTAGAGCAACAAGGCAAGGAAAGTAATTCATCACACGATGTAGCAATTTTATGAGTGGATGAATTACTAGAACTAGCGCATGGCAATAATGCATTAGAGGTAGAGTTTGTGCTAGTGACCACCTCATGAGCTAACTTTAGCCTAGCATGGGATGCTAGAAGATCCTCATTAGAGCTTGAAAGCTTTTCATGATTTTCTTCCAATATCCCATACTTGCTAGTTAGAAAATCAAGTTGGGCCCTTAGCTCAACATTCTCCTTCAAAATAGATGCTTCACACAAAGTGGAGTTAGTAGCACAAGCATCATTAACATTAGAAATGGAAGGAGACAACATGACAAGCTCACTATTTAACTTAGAATTTTGTTTACTAAGCACATTAAATTTAGCAATAGCTTGGTCATGTTCTTTAGTGAGTTTAGCAATTATGGAGTTATGAGACTCCATGATAGTTTCAAGTTGCTCTTGAAGGTGAGCATTAGTTTCTTGTTCATATTCTAGAGATGATTGAAGAGATACCTTTTCATAGGCATCTTCTCTCTCAATATCACCTTTTAGCTCAAGAACATCCTCAAGCTCACCTTAACGGCTCATAAGAGAGCCAAAGTGTTTCTTGACAACTCCTTGCAAGTTAGTCCTGAAATGATCAAAAGAAATAATTTCTTGTTTGATTTCAAGACTAGTATCATCATCAACATCATCATCATCATCACCATGAGATATATTGGAGTGCACGGTAGGAGATACCTTAAACTCCTTAGCCATAAGGCAAAGGTGAGTAGTGGATGAAGACGATGAAGAGACACTTGAAGCACCATTGAGATCCATGTCTTGTTCCAACAATTGTTGGGATTCCTCTACATTGTTAGACAAACAAGTACTAGAGGAAGTAGAAACATTTTTATCATGGCAACAAGACAAGGAAAGCATATCATCATGGGATTTAGTTAAGCAACTACTACATGATATGCAAGGACTATCAACACTAGCATGTGTGACATTTGGAGTGCTAGAGGTGTTTAAGTCCAAAGATAGAGGATTGAAATAAGATGAGTGTGAAGTTTAGTCAATAGAAGATTCACCATCAAAAATGCAATTTCTATCACCACTCACCATATCATTACCTTGTGGAAAACCACATGTCGGTAAAGTGGAAGAAGTCGTGAGCTCATCACGACCGGATGTGGAAGGAGGACAATCATCCTTGGAAATGTTGGACACCTCATATATACCTTGAAGTTTTGTCCATAATTCATGAGCGCTCCGAAAAGGCATGATCGACGCAAGGACTACATCGCTCAAAGCACATATAAGACCATTAGATGCTAGAGTATCGAGATAAGAGTTTTTCTCATCCTCTAAAGATAATTCTTGTGAATCCTTTGGAGGAGAAAAACCCATATCTACAATACTCTCTAAATTTGAACCCAGCTCTGATAAAGATTAAGCATGCGAATTTTCCAAACATCATAATTTGTGCCATCGAATCTATGAGTGGGGTTGTGCACTAGATCTCTAAACGACATCTTTATCTCTAGGCGGTTAGTCCTAATAATGAGATAACCTAGCTCTGATACCAATTGAACGGATAGACGTCGCCTAGAGGGGGATGAATAGGCGATTTAAAACTTTTTCCGAGGAGCCGGAATATCCGGTCCAAGAATGACCCGGAAATTCCGGTATGCTTGATAAAGGCGGAATAAAACTAGAGGTTTACTTTAACAAGCATACAACCTAGATCAATATACTAGGCTCACCTATGTGCACCAACAACTTATGCTAAGCAATACAAGAAACAAGGTGATAGCTAGCAAGATAGATAACTTCAAGCACGAAGGCTATCACAAAGTAAAGTGCATAATTAAAGAGCTCGGGTATAGAAATAACCGAGGCACGCGGAGACGAGGATGTATTCCCGAGTTCCACCCAAGGGTGTACGTCTCGTTTGGAGAGGTCTGCTCAACCACAACAGGTTAGCCGCAACGCCACAAAGGCTCACCTTCTTCTCCTGATGAACTCAACCACAAAAGGTTGCGAGTTCACCTTCCACTATTGATCTCCTTTGGGGCGGAGATCGAATCCCGTACAACTCTTGAGGCACACACCCACAACTTGATTGGGGGATCCCAAGTCTTGAGGCACCCAAGTCTTGAGGCACACACCTACAACTTAATTGGGGGCTCTCAAGTGACCACAAAAGGTCTTGACCACAAAAGGTCTTGGTCACAAAAGGCGTCTAGGGTCCAAAGACCCAAGAGTAACAATCTCACAAGTATCACCACCACGAATCCTCGTGGAGGGCTCAAACCGATGCAAATGCAATGGCAAGAGCACACGAAGTGCTCAAATCCTTCACTCTCAAATTCCAACACAACAACAAATGTTAATGGGGGAATAAGAGAGGAAGAACAAAGGAAACCACAAAGGAGTCAAATCCTTCACTCCCAAATCCCATCAAAAGCAACTAATGCTTATGGGGGAGAAGAGAGGAAGAACAAAGAAGAAGAACCATAAAGGAACTCCAAGAACTAGATCCACTAGGTTCCCCTCACTTAGAGGAGAGAATGATTGGTAGGATTGTAGATCTAGATCTCCTCGCAACTTTCCCTAAAGAATATGTAAGAATCAATGGAGGGATTGAGAGGAATCAAGCTTTCCAACGTCAACAATGGAGTAAGAGAGAGAGGCAATTCGTGCTACCTTTGATGGGCAAGGGAAGAAGAAGGGGAGGGGTATTTATACCCCCCCCCCCCCCCCCCCCAGAAAATAGAACCGTTGCAACCAGAATTTAGACCGGAAATTCTGCCCAAAAGTGAAATTTCCGAGCTGATTTTCCGGTTCCAATCAGTGCCTCTTTTTCGAGAAAAACTGCGAGAATCGGATATTCCGGGTTCAGTCCAGAATCGGATATTCCGAGTGACTGAAAACTGACAGACACAGCAAAACCAAAACTGCAATATCTTTTCCATCCGGACTCCGTTTTCGATGATTTTTGGCTCGTTGGAATCGTTACAACGAGCTCTACTTGAATATGCATAGAAACATCATAGTCCTTCATGTGAGGATAAAACCAAATGGGGAAAGGTTTAACTTTCCTAAAACATGTAAACTGGTAAAACCTCCAATATCAAAAACGTAACAAGATATTCATACGAAATCCGTTTTTGATGAACTAGAGCTTAGTATGGAGATAAACCAAGCTCTAAATCCTCACATGGATGAAAGCCAACAAGTTTTCCAAAGTAAGACCGTTTCCGATGAACAAGAGCTTGACATGGAGATGAACCAAGCTCTAGTTCCTCACCACCATAAAAGCCAAATAAGAACCAAGAAATATGATATGTCATGTATGCAAGGGTTTGAGCTCTCCACAACAATGCGATCAAGTTACTAACTTGAGAGCCCCTCTTGATAGTACGCCTATCTATCCTATAGCCCTATCAAGATCATACCTTTGCCTTGAGCATTCCACTTGAGTTGGATGAAGACTATCTTGATCTCTTCAAGTGGTTCATCTTTTCTTGATTGCACGTCCAAGCACATGCTTGATGAAGACTTCTCCAAATACTCCCCCATGCTCACAATGGGAGAGTCTCGCTTAGCTCCGTCTTCATGTATCCATTGCAAGCACCAAGCATAGGATCTCTTCAAGAAGCTTCTCTTGGTCTTGCACATCTCACCTTGATGACGATCACCACATGACGTCATCCTCCATGAGCTATATGAAATCTTCATTTGATGCAATCCCATGGGAAGATTCCTAACCTCATATAATGATACCACACACACATATATAATGGGTTAGTTCACAAAGCTATGCGGACAAGTGTTCACCATCCCAAGATATGCATGATAGCTCTTGGTACATCTTGTAGCTTTGTGTGTTGATCAATATCTTGATCAACCTTGTATCTTCCAACATTTCTTCACTAATATGATGTCTTGAATCCTTCAAGACATACTTGCAAGAAGCTTCACTCAACACATAAGCTTCAAGAGTCCAACACATGAACTCCACAATTCCATGGACAAGATCTATAATGATATCTCAATGCAAACATTAGTCCATAGAGATTATCATTCAATTACCAAAACCACACATGAGAGAAAATGCTCTTTCAGGTGCCACTTCTTATATAGCCTCCCGGGGGGAGCCAACCTCCCTAGCCAGGCAATGTGGGACTATCCCACAGCCTTGGTGCGGCTAGGGAGGGTGCGCCGGCCCTAGGTGGGCCCCATTGCCCACCTAGGCCGGCCAAGCCTCCCCACAAAATTCCCTTGAGGGGTTTTCCCCCCATGGGCCTTCTTTCCACCAGAAGGCCCATTTAGGGAAATCAGCCTAAATAAATTCGAAAATAAATATATAAATCATATTTAAATATTAATTGCACTAATTAATATCAAACATATTATATATAATTTATTCTATCTCCGAAAACTATTTCGTCGCTGCCCGATCTCCATCGGACCATTCCCGGGACGCTCCCGGTGATCTCTTTCCTTTCCAGTTGTCTTGTCGAAACACCTTAAGTGTGTTACCCTAGCGGTTCTATATAATAACAGACATGATCGAGACTCCTCTCCGATCAATGACTAACTCGTAGGTCTGGATCCCATGAATTAATCCCTGTGATATAACGAATGACTTTCATCTATCAAACCTTGACGTCTAGTCTTAAACCCTTTGTCATGTCGATACTGAAAGGTTCGGTATGACACCTAGAGGGGGGGTGAATAGGTGCTAATTCAAATTTTAGTTCTTTTTCAAATTAGGCTTGACACAAAAGGTAAATTCTCTAGATATGCAACTAAGGTGAATTACCTATATGACAAGCTAGCAACTAAGCAAGATATAATAAAGGCAATAAATAAGGATAGAAGTAACCGAAGTGAAACCACGAGACGACAAGGATGTATTCCCGAGATCCTCCCTTAAATGGGAGTACGTCTCGTTGGAGAGGTGTGAACCAACACAATGGTTCAACGGCCACAAAGGCCTCACCCAAATCTCCGGTGAACCGCACCACAAAGGTTTGGTCCACTTTCCACTATCGGAATCCTTCGAGGCGGAATCCGGAGCCTTTACAACAACGATTCGGGGCACGACCCACAAAGAGCTTGGGGGCTCCCGAACAGCTACAATCTGTCACAAAGACAAGAAGGTAAGTACAACAATGGGCTAGGTTTTCCTAGTGGAAACCCTAGCAAGTGTTCCCTCAAGTGAATGAGGGGGAAATGAAGAACGGCTCGGTGAAGATGTAGATCGGGGCCTTCTCCTTCAATCCTCCAAAGATCAACGAGTTTGGATGGGGGGATTGGGAGATCTTGTGATTCTTGGCTTGCAACAATGGAGTTCCTCCTTTTCTTGGTCAAGCATCTTTGCTGGAAGAAGGAGGAGGGGTATTTATACCCCTCCAAAGATGTAGCCGTTGCAGCCAATCACCAGCTCGGAAACTCCGGCCCTAGTGGCCAGAAACTCCGGCCTGGGGCGGAAACTCTGGCCGCAGGAGGCCGGAAACTCCGGGCCCCACCAGGGGCTGAACACCAGTTTCTTCAAACTGAACTTGGACATCTTCGAGGTACCTGAGTCCGGAAAGTTTGGCCTGGGGCGGAAACTCCGGTCCATGGGACCGGAAACTCCGCCCCCAACAGGGGCTGAGCACAACTACGGCAACCGAGGCTTTGGTAAAGATTCCGGTCCTCAGGGACCGGAAACTTCAGGCAGGGGCGGAAACTCCGGCCCCCAAGGCCGGAAACTCCGCCCCCCACCAGGGGCTGAGCACACTTTCAGTGCTGCCTCTTTTTCTCCTTTTTGGTGCTGATGCATCTGAAGAGTTCCTAAATTATCCTGCATTACTTAACACCAACTTAATACATCCACATATTGTTAACTAACACACAAAACACAGAGATCATAGAAATGTCCTTTCAGATACTTAGCGTGTCCGAGCATCGTTCATAGATATCTCCATACCTAGCATGATCTCGTTACCGACATCACTATCTTCTACTCGTCTATAATATTATGTCAGCTGGTGACCTAGCATGACCTAGTTTATTAAGCTGGTAACATGTAATGATAGCTGAAAGAGCTCCCCCTAGATGTGTGCATCAAGAATATTTGCTTTGGAATGCACGTGCACACATATAGAGGCAAATTCGAACAACAATTTGCAAGTATGATAGGTAGGCAATACATTTCACAAATAAGACATAGTATAGTATGGGTTGAGTTTTAGGAGATAAACCATACCTTGTGCACAAAACTGAACATATTAACCCCATATAACCAAGGCACAATAGTAGTCTCAACCACATAATATAAGAATCCAAATGTCTTACACACACATAGTTCATGACATAGAGAAGGCAAATAAGTTCGAAATCCAAATATCAAATAACATAACAAGGACACAAGCGCAATAAAATGATAGAGGCACATGCTTGTGTCCCAACCCATGCAAATCCCGGAGAGAACCTAATAGAACTACTTCTCCCCCTTTGGCACCGAGACACCAAAAAGGGAAAAGAGCATAACTAACGAGCCCATGAAGATCACTCGGTGTCTTCATCCATGTCGTCATCTCCTTCGTCGTCATAGTCCTCATCGGAGAGGTTCATGGGAGCCTTGCCGGTGTTGCGAGACGAGGTAGGAAAGGAGGTCACATCCGTATAATCAGCCCAAGGAAAGACATCCTGATTCCATTGGTCAATAGGGACCGTGTCAGACGAAGATGAGAAAATGATGGGAATGCCAGCTTCATCTTCTTCCGGAGGAGGAGTAACATTTCCATTGTTCATTTTGCGCATCTCCTTGATCATCAAGTTTTGGTTGCTCAAAATATGCTTCTCTCTCACATAAGACCCATGATTCTCCTTGTGAATAGCAATGTCCATGCATATCAGTTTCCTCTTCCACCAAGAGAGCTTGCTAAATTCCGCGTTTACCTTGGCCTTCCCTTGAAGATTAGTGGGGGGATCGGCATTCTTGCTTCTCCTCTTAGGTAAAGGAGCGTCCTCTTCATCACTAGTTTGGAGAGGAGGTGCATGAGAGGATGAAGCTTGCTTTGTGTGCTTGGAGAGAGTATGAAGAGTACCCTTGGCATGCTTGGTGAAGCTAGAGCGATCAAGTGTGGGCACTTTGGAGAGAATGAGCTTCATCACATAGGGATCATAGAGTGGGTTCTTGTGCTCGAAAATGGCACAATGCATCTCGCACTTTATGAAATCCATCACATCCACCTCTTGGCCTCGGCACTCCGGACCGGCTTGAAGGACCTTGTAAGCATGGTAGAGTAGGTTGACAAGGCCTCCTCGAATAGCATCCACATTCCCGACTTGAGGAGCAAGGTTGAGCCGAACCATGCGGAGGAAGATGTTGTAGGTGGGAAGGAGGTCTTGATTAGAGCCCACTGAAGAAGCAACGGAGTAAAGAGGGCGCAAACGGCGCTTGTTATATGCAGTCCCTTCCACATGCATCCTCATCCCAACTGGAGTAGTGGCCCCCTTGAAGTCATAGCCCAGAGTTGTCGCAAACTCCACAAAGTTGGAGGTGCACTTGCGCGGTCCAGTCATCCAAGTCATCGTGACATCATCATCGTTGTCAAACACCACCGTGGCAAAGAACTGCTGCACGAGCTGAATATCATAATCCTGCTGAGTGTAAGAGATGAGCTTTTCCAGACCAAGCTTCCTAGCAATCCAAACAGCCTCCTGAAAGTATGCTTTCTTGTTCAACGCCTCAAGATCCAGAATCTTCTGTTCACAGACGGTGTGCTTCTCAATCCGGGCATAAATCTCCTGCATAATCAGCTGCTGCTCCCTCCTTGGGAAATTTGGGTTGGTGGTGTTGGGAGGAAATTCATAGAACTGTTGTGACCTCAGACGACGGAACTCTAGCTTCCCCATACCCAGAACGGTGGTCAAAGAGTCAAAATGAGCTTGCTCGGCCTCTTCTTCATTATCAAAACCACCAAGTTCAGCTTGTCTAGTGGCCTCCTCATCGATAGTGCTCTGCTGTCTCATGCGGACACTGCTGCTATCAAAGATAAGCTTGTCCCTTGTTTGATCTCTTTCTTTTCTTGAAGCAAGGAGCGGATTCCGGGTGACCACCTTTTTCCTCTGACCTGTGAAACAGAGAGTACATGGAAAGCATGGAGATAAGTTTGCATGTCCAAGAAATCCAAAGGGAGAAAATTAAAAGTGTCAAAATTTCTCTCAGATATGAGCTAGACCGGAGTTTCCGGCCACAGGGGCGGATATTCCGGCCTACACCGGAGATTCCGGTGTATGAAGGACCGGAGTTTCCGCCCTGTGGCAGAAAACTGCAATCTAGTTCAAATCTAAGGAAAAATTGAGCACAACTAATTTTCTAGAGATTAAAATGCCAACACTAGGGTTCTACACCATGCAGCATAGGCAGAACTTCTCTCAAAACAAGATCTAGAGTGAAAACCTAGAGAGAGAGAAGAGAACCTTTGCCCGACATGGTGGAGGTCAAATGCGAGGGAGAAGGATCCCCAGCACTTGTACGGAGGAGGGGCCGGTGGCACGGCGGATTCCGGTGGCGGGGAGCGGCCGGAGAGGTCCTTGGAGGCGGCGGCGGCGACTAGGAGAGGTGTGGGGGTCGGGGGTGTGTGGGGAGTTGTGGATCAACTCCTCACCCCGATCCCCTTTGAAGATCCCAGCGAACTGCCCAGACCGGAGTCTCCGGCCCCGGCCAGAGATTCCGGTTCTAAGGGCGGAAACTTCAGTCAGACCGGAGTCTCCGGCCTGGAAGACCGGAGTTTCCGGCCCCACCGACTCCAAATCCCAGATTTATGTGTTTTGGACATGCAAAAGGCAAGAGGAGCAGGTTTTTAGATGAGATAGGCCTGGGATAAGACAAATGGTCACTAGAGATGGTACCATGCACTCAAGTTTGGTAAGAAACAACAAAAACGACATTAATAAGCAACGCTTGAGTGTATTTTCCATAAGAGCAAGAATAAAACACATAAATCAAGATAGCACCACAAGAGGATCAAATCTTCACAAGGAAGAAGTTGGTGGCCTAGGGCACCATGTATGAGTTTATGTGGTGTGATACCGCGAAGATATATCTTGGGTTCACCGCCATTACTCAACATTTAGGCTCACAATTCATAATAATGAACAAAAGGAGACGAAGACAATTCTTACTATTGGCATAATGGGGGAGGAATAGTCCGATAGATTAGGACCGCACTCCCCCTATGTCCATGCCTACACCTAGACCAAATAGAAAGTTGGGATAGAGGTGTGTATGCAAGGTAATCAACCAATGCTCCTAGAATCCACGATATTTAGCTCATGCCTCAAAAAGGTGAACCGTGCTTCGTCAAGTGGCTTTGTGAACATATCGGCAAGTTGAATCTTCGTTGGGATATAACCAAGCTCAATGTCACCCCGGTTGATGTGATCTCGAATAAAATGATAGCGAATCTCAATATGCTTCGTTCTTGAGTGCTCCACCGGGTTGTGACCAATCTTGATAGCACTTTCATTGTCACACAAAAAAGGCACTTTTTCACAAAGGACACCGTATTCCTTTAAAGTTTGCCTCATCCAAAGTAATTGAGTGCAAGCACTAGCGGCCGCCACATACTCGGCTTCGGTGGTAGCTAAGGATATGCAATTTTGCTTCTTGGAGGACCAACTCACCAAGGATTTCCCAAGGAATTGACATGCACCGGAAGTAGACTTCCTATCATCCTTGCAACCGGCCCAATCCGAATCCGTGTAACCGGCAAGAGAGAAGTTAGACCCCCTAGGATACCACATGCCAAACTTTGGGGTATAAACCAAATATCGGAAGATTCGATTCACCGCTATCAAGTGACTTTCTTTAGGAGCCGCTTGATACCTTGCACACACTCCTACACTCAACACAATATCGGGTCTAGATGCACAAAGATAAAGCAAAGAACCAATCATAGAGCGATAGAGTTTTTGATCGACATCTTTACCCTTTGGACTAAGTATAAGATGGCATTTGGTGTCTATAGGAAACCTCTTCTCCTTTGCATCTTGCATCTTGAACCTCTTGAGCATATCTTGGATGTATTTGGCTTGAGAGATGAAAGTCCCTCCACTTAATTGATTGATTTCAAAACCAAGAAAGAATTTCAACTCTCCCATCATGGACATCTCGAACCTATCCGTCATAAGCTTTGAAAATTCATCATTGAAAGCTTTGTTAGATGAGCCAAAAATAATATCATCAACATAAAGTTGACATATGAAAAGCTCCCCTTTTACCCTCTTTGTGAAGAGAGTGGGATCGATTTGCCCCACTTCAAAGCCACTGCCTAGCAATAGCTCTCTTAGGTGCTCATACCAAGCACGAGGTGCTTGTTTGAGACCATAGAGGGCCTTATCAAGCTTGTAGACATGGTTTGCGAAGTGTGGATCCTCAAATCCCGGTGGTTGCTTTACATATACCAACTCCTTTAAGGGACCATTAAGAAATGCACTTTTCACATCCATTTGTTGCAACTAAAAATTATGATGTGATTCATAGGCAAGTAGGATACGGATGGACTCAAGACGAGCCACGAGAGCATAGGTCTCTCCAAAATCAATGCCTTCAACTTGAGAGTACCCTTGAGCTACCAATCTCGCCTTGTTCCTTACAACCATTCCATGCTCATCTTGCTTGTTCTTGAATATCCACTTGGTGCCAATAACATTGCGGCAATATTTTGGCTTCTCTACTAGATTACATACTTTGTTGCGCTTGAAGTTGTTGAGTTCTTCATGCATGGCTTCCAACCAATCCGGATCTTCAAGAGCTTGAAACACCTTGTTTGGTTCAATCATAGAGATATGAGCTTGATGTTCACTAAAGCTTGCCAATTGACTTCTTGTGGAAACCTTGCGAGATACATCACCAATGATGGCTTCAAGCTTGTGACACTTGATTTCCAAATTTCTCTTGACTCTTGCTTGACGGCGGGTTTCGATATCCCCATTGTTGCCTGGGATTTCGGCTTGATCACCTAGATCATTTGAGTCCCCGCCTTGACCGTCTTGATGAGCATTGCCATCTTCTTGCACATTTTCAATGATGGGAGAAGATGGATGCTCTTGCTCTTGATCTTGACTAGAGTTGAGAATAGGAGTTCTTGAATCTTGTGAAACCTCTTGGTCAACTTGAGGAGGAGCTTGTTCTCGTTCTTGGATAGGTGTCTCATTTGCTTCCATAGAGGGTGCCACTTCAACTTGTGATGATGGAATCTCCACTTGAGTGGAGCTTGTACTTCCTTGAGGAGGCTCATGATGAATCTCGATGGGGCGATGAAATCCAACACCCATTCTTTGTATTGCATCTTGAGGTTCCTCGTTATCTACATCACAAACATGAAATTGCGCCACTTGGGAGCCGTCATTCTCATCAAACCTCACACTACAAGATTCTACAACTCTCCCTAAGGATTTGTCATAGACTCTATAAGTGTGAGAGTTCGCACCATACCCAACAAGAACACCTTCTAAGGCTTTAACTTCAAACTTAGAAAGATGTACACCTTTGATTTTGTAGAAACACTTACAACCAAAGACTCGATAGTAGGAGATGTTGGGCTTGTTGCCGGTAAGCATTTCATATGGAGTTTCCTTCTTCCCTTTGCGAAAGAATAACCGGTTGGAGGAGTGACACGCCGTGGAGATAGCTTCGGCCCACAAGAAGAGTGGAGACTTAAACTCCGCCAACATGGACCTGGCCATATCCATAAGAGTCCGGTTCTTCCTCTCGGCTACACCATTTTGTTGAGGGGTATATGCGGCGGAGTATTGATGTCGAATTCCCTCGTCGCTAAGAAACTCATTTAGGGTGTAGTTCTTGAACTCGGAGCCATTGTCACTTCTAATGGCCAATATGGGAAGATTGTGTTGCCGTTGAACTTCATTGGAGAAATCGATGATGGTTTGTTGAGTTTCATCCTTCGTCTTGAAGAAGAAAACCCAAGTGAATCTTGAATAGTCATCGACAATCACCAAACAATATTTCTTCCCACCAAGACTAGGTTGAGGTACGGCACCAAAAAGATCAACATGAAGAAGTTCCAATACCCTTGATGATGAGATGATGGTCTTGCTTGGATGGGGAGAATCATGCATCTTTCCTTCAACACAAGCCCTACAAAGACGATCTCTAGAAAAAGAAACATTCTCATTTAGTCCAAGAATGTGGCCACCCTTGTGGAGACTTTGCAAAGTTCTCATATCGACATGGGACAAGCGGCGATGCCACAACCACCCCACGTCGGCCTTTCCGAATAAGCATATTTCTTGAGTGTTGGTTGACCCAGAAAAGTCTACCACAAACAACTCATTTTCAACATACCCAACGAACATGACCTTTAGAGTCTTGCTCCTCAAGAGTACCACCATATCAAGAGTAAAGTGGACATCAAAGTTCATCCTATTAAGAGCACGAATGGACATAAGATTGTAACCTAGAGACTCAACAAGCATGACATTTACAAGGGTGATATCCCTTGCAACTACCACCTTGCCGAGACTCTTTACCTCGGCTTTGGACTTGTCACCATAAGAGACGGTTGAATGATTTAAATTTGGTCTCAACTCCGTCATGATCTCCTTGCTTCCGGTCATATGACTAGTGCATCCACTATCAACCACCCATTTAGATCCACCGGAAGCATAGTCCTACAAGAAATCATTTCTTGCATTTAGGTACCCATTTCTCAATGGGTCCCTTTCGGTTAGCAACAAAGGTCTTAGGAACCCAAATAGAATAATCAATGTAACCATCATAAGGACCAACATATTTTGCATAAACATCACCATAATAACCAACATAAAGAATGTAGTTGGGATTTTTATGCCCCGCAAAGTCACTACGAGTGGTCTTGCCCCTAGTGGCATTACCACTCGAAATGTTAGTCTTAGCTTGTGCGGGCTTGGTCTTGTTCTCCTTGGTGTTGCTCACCTTCTTCTTTGCCTCGGCCACATACCCAAGACCTTCCTTCCCTTTGTGTGGTTTTAACTCAAACAAATAAGCAAAACCCTTATCTTTACCTTTGGGAATAGAGGTCTTAGCATGATCCACCTTCAACCTAGCATTTTATTCAATGACATTTTCATGAACACGAGGAAGAATGGTTATGCTAGTTGAGCAAGTTTTAGAGAGTTGAGTTTGGAGTTGCTCATGTGACTTAACAAGGATGGAGTGAGTCGTTTCCAAGACCTTGTGAGCTTTATCAAGCTTCTCCATATCCTCAAGAAGTCTAGTATTCGCAACCCCAAGTTCAACTTTCTCCTTTTTAATCACTTTATATTTGGCAAAAACATGATCTCTATCCTTAATGATTTTACTAATGATTTCATCATTTTTAGCATCAAGAGACTCAAGTCTTTCCTCTAGAGTGGTTCTATATTCACTTTCTTCATCAAGAGAGCCATTTAGAGAAACTATGGAAGCATTCAAGGAAGAAATGGTGAGAGAATCCTCTCTCTCAATTTTACTCTTTTCTTGAAGAAGTTCTTCGGCCGCACATAGTTGTCTCACGAGAGACTCAACGTGTTCTTTGGCTTCACCTTGCAAGTTAGCCACCAAAGTATCGAAAGAAACTAGCTCTTTCTTAATCTCAAGACTAGATTGATCATGAGTAGTCTTAGGTGAGGGAGATGATACCTCGGTGACATGAGCCATGAGGCACCGTGCGTTGTTGGTGGAGACATTGTCATTGGGGGATTCAAAGAGTGACGGTGATGATGATGGAGTAGATACAATAGCTAATGCGGCAACCTCTTTATTAGGTGTGTCTTCATCGTCGGAGTCACTTGTGGCATATTCTTCTTGTGCCACCAACACAATTCTTGGTGCCTTCTTGAAGAAGGGCTTCTTTGGTCTTGCGGACTTCTTTTGAATCAACTTTGAGTGGTCCTTCGGGACAAGCTTCCCACCATTTTGCTCACGGTTCTCATAAGGACACTCTCTTATGTAGTGATTCTTGTCATGACAATTATAGCACGTCTTTGTCCTTGAGGCAAGCTCTTTCTTGCCACTTGAGTTGTTATCTCGATCAACACGAGCTTTAGCACTAGCCGGGTCATTCCAAAACACTCTTGTGGCAAGTGCAATGTGACCATTGAGGGCTTGCTCAAGATCATGTGGAGCAATGTTGCTAGGACAAGCTTCAACTTCATCATTGGCATCTATGCAAGTCACCTTGGCCTTCAAGGCAAGAGAGGGACCTTGTCTCATTCCCATGGCCCTAGCACGGTTATCTTCGGCATTTTTGGTGGCAACCTTGGAGGCTTGGACTTCTTGCATAACTTCATGGGAAGACATTTGATGATAGTTGTATCTTCCTTGAATAGACTTCAACTCCATTGGCTCCGAAGGCAAGAGAGCATTCACATACTTCCTCTTGGCCCAAGCATCATCAACATAAGTTGCTCCCACATCATAAAAGGCTTTGGCAAGAGTCTTGAGTCTCCCATACATCTCTTCATGGTTCTCGTTGTCAAGCATGTAGAAGCCTTCGGAAGCATTGCTCAAGGATTCATATCTATTTCTCTTCATGCTATCATTTCCAAGGAAAGCACGCTCAAGACAATCCCAGGCTTCTTTGGCGGTGGTGGCATGTAGAACATGATGCTTGTCGTTGTCGCTTAAGGAGAGTTCAATCATGTGGAGAGCGGAAGCGTTTAGTTGCTTTTCGGCGAACTCTCTCTTGGTCATGTTGCTTGGATCCTCTACCATGTATCCTTCTTCAATAATCCTCCAAAGCTCGATGGAGGCACTGTTGACATGAGATTTCATTGAGCGTTGCCAACTAGCAAAAGCTAATGCATTAAGCTTAGGTGGGGGACCTAAAGGGTTTATGCGGGTAGTGATAATTGGATCGGGAGAGTACCATCCCCGAACGGCATGATACCCTTCCTTTTCCTCATGCGAATTGGGAGATGACTTAGGCTTATCATTTGCTTTCACCTCCTTCTCTTTTTGCTCTTTATTCTCCTTGGAACCACCCTCATCGGAGTTAGAAGCTTTTTCAAGCGGGATGATATCCGAGGGCTTGTTGTTAATGAGTTTATTGAGCAAGTCACGAAACTCGTTAAACCTAGCATCCATGGAAGATGTCAAAGTTGTTTCCAAAGCTTTGATATCGGCCATGGATGTCGCGGTGGCTTGGTCCTTTTTAAGGGACTCATTAGCCTCGGCAAGCCTTGCGGTCTCATCCTCACTTTGTGTCATACTTCTCTTAGGCGGTTAAACCCAACAAGAGAGCGTTTGCTCTGATACCAATTGAAAGGATCGGTATGACACCTAGAGGGGGGGTGAATAGGTGCTAATTCAAATTTTAGTTCTTTTTCAAATTAGGCTTGACACAAAAGGTAAATTCTCTAGATATGCAACTAAGATGAACTACCTATATGACAAGCTAGCAACTAAGCAAGATATAATAAAGGCAATAAATAAGGATAGAGGTAACCGAAGTGAAACCACGAGACGACAAGGATGTATTCCCGAATTCCTCCCTTAAATGGGAGTACGTCTCGTTGGAGAGGTGTGAACCAACACAATGGTTCAACGGCCACAAAGGCCTCACCCAAATCTCCGGTGAACCGCACCACAAAGGTTGGTCCACTTTCCACTATCGGAATCCTTCGAGGCGGAATCCGGAGCCTTTACAACAACGATTCGGGGCACGACCCACAAAGAGCTTGGGGGCTCCCGAACAGCTACAATCTGTCACAAAGACAAGAAGGTAAGTACAACAATGGGCTAGGTTTTCCTAGTGGAAACCCTAGCAAGTGTTCCCTCAAGTGAATGAGGGGGAAATGAAGAACGGCTCGGTGAAGATGTAGATCGGGGCCTTCTCCTTCAATCCTCCAAAGATCAACGAGTTTGTATGGGGGGATTTGGAGATCTTGTGATTCTTGGCTTGCAACAATGGAGTTCCTCCTTTTCTTGGTCAAGCATCTTTGCTGGAAGAAGGAGGAGGGGTATTTATAC
This sequence comes from Poa annua, assembly GCA_026929855.1. Taxonomy (NCBI): domain Eukaryota; kingdom Viridiplantae; phylum Streptophyta; class Magnoliopsida; order Poales; family Poaceae; genus Poa; species Poa annua. The sequence goes on along the minus strand of CM049427.1, from coordinate 159,193,588 downwards.
CCCTCCAAAGATGTAGCCGTTGCAGCCAATCACCAGGTCGGAAACTCCGGCCCTAGTGGCCGGAAACTCCGGCCTGGGGCGGAAACTCTGGCCGCAGGAGGCCGGAAACTCCGGGCCCCACCAGGGGCTGAACACCAGTTTCTTCAAACTGAACTTGGACATCTTCGAGGTACCTGAGTCCGGAAAGTTTGGCCTGGGGCGGAAACTCCGGTCCATGGGACCGGAAACTCCGCCCCCAACAGGGGCTGAGCACAACTTCGGCAACCGAGGCTTTGGTAAAGATTCCGGTGCTCAGGGACCGGAAACTTCAGGCAGGGGCGGAAACTCCGGCCCCCAAGGCCGGAAACTCCGCCCCCCCACCAGGGGCTGAGCACACTTTCAGTGCTGCCTCTTTTTCTCCTTTTTGGTGCTGATGCATCTGAAGAGTTCCTAAATTATCCTGCATTACTTAACACCAACTTAATACATCCACATATTGTTAACTAACACACAAAACACAGAGATCATAGAAATGTCCTTTCAGATACTTAGCGTGTCCGAGCATCGTTCATAGATATCTCCATACCTAGCATGATCTCGTTACCGACATCACTATCTTCTACTCGTCTATGATATTATGTCAGCTGGTGACCTAGTTTATTAAGTGCCTCTAGGTCATATTCGCTTATTAAGTGCCTCTAGGTCATATTCGCTTCAGTCTCCCACTTGGACCGGAACACCAGCAGCGCGGCAGCGGGCTATGGTGGAAGAGATCCCCCTCTCAACTCGGCGCAACTCCGACAAAGGGAATCGCGAGATCGAGAGAGAATTGGGGAATTAATTGGTGAATTAAAATGTCAGGGGTGTCCCTTCTTATATAGGCTCCCGGGGGAGCCAACCTCCCTAGCCAGGCAAAGTGGGACTATCCCACAGCCTTGGTGCGGCTAGGGATGGTGCGCCGGCCCTAGGTGGGCCCCATTTGGCCCACCTAGGCCGGCCAAGCCTCCCCACAAAATTCCCTTTGAGGGTTTTTCCCCCCATGGGCCTTCTTTCCACCAGAAGGCCTATTTAGGGAAATCAGTCTAAATAAATTCGAAAATAAATATATAAAATCATATTTAAATATTAATTAAACTAATTAATATCAAACATATTATATATAATTTATTCTTTCTCCAAAAAGTTGGAATGGTTTTCATTCAAAGTTGGAATGGTTTTCAGCTGTGTTGAAGAGGTTAGGAAGGCTCTGAGTAATTATTCTATAAGGAATACGGTGAAAATCAAGAAAGTAAAGAATGACAAGAGAAGAGTTGATGATATCTATGCTGATGACTGCACATGGATGCTTAAAGCATCTAATGATCTAAGAAGGACATGTGGCTTTGTAATTACAAAATATGAACCCTCTCATACTTGTGAAGGAGCCTGGCCCCTAAAAGCAATAACTGTCAGAATTTTGGCTAGCAATAACTTGTAGTTACAATTTAGTACCACTTAGAGGCAGGTTATTCTGGAAAAACATGAATGCAGTGCATGTACACCCTCCTTTGTACACTGAAGTCATGGGTAGGCCTAAGAAAAATAGGAAAAAAGCACCTGAAGAGAAAGTTGAAAAAGGAGTAAACACATTTACAAAAGCAGGGGTTTCAATCCACTGCTCTGTTTGTGGAATTGCTAGTCACAACAGCAAAGGACATGCTAAATATGTAGAGAGCAAGCAACTACAGCAAGAGATGAATATTATTGGGGAGGATGAAGAGGTTGATCTTCCTGACATAGTACAGGTGAGTGTTCAATGTTATCCAGTTTAAATGAAAAGCAATTCAGCACTAATTTTGTCTCCAATTTATTTGCAGCATGTTATCCCACATACACCTGACCCAAGACTAGATCCTACACAGCTAGTTAGTAGCATGGTGTACAAAATGCAGCTGCAGGTTATACCAGTTCATACTTACATTTCCCTTGCTCTGATAGATCAATTGAACTAAGTACTTGCTTTGTTATTTAAATGGCAGCAAAAGGAACATGTACCTATGGAGAGGCTGCTTGGCCCTCTGCCTGAAAATGCATTTGTTGTTGCTGCTAGAGATATCATTCCCAAACGTGGAGTCAGTTACAACTTCTACAAGAAGAGGTGCTCTGAGAGGCAAAAGGAAAGCTACAGGTCCACCAAGCTCAAATGCAAAAGCACGGCAAGGTGCATCCAGCAGTAAAGCGAGAAGGAAGACTAGTAGTACATCAGTTGCTGCAATGATCTCAGATCTTAATGATGCAGCAATTCCAGAAGAACACCCACAAGAAGTTCCTCTAAGCCAGAGTGCACCAAGAGATTAGATTCAGCTTCTTGTGTGTCTCTAAATTGTGATGCTACATAACTAAATACGGTACCACTTGTCATTTCACTGGATTTCCAATTTTGTAAGGTTATGAGATATAAGCAACCAGACTAGTTATATGCCTTTATTTGACACTAAGTTGGTATTTCAGTGTTGACAAGAAGCACTTTATTCATTGCATTTGATAATGTTGAAGTAAAAATACATGTTCACATCAAACGGACCCTCTGATCACCAATGCAACACAAGCATATAGCAGTACACAACCTGCTACAACACAAACAATTAACATATCCTTCCTATCCTTGTTTCTCATCTCTTCTCGGTGATTCGTGCGCATTTTCTTATTTTCTAACCTAAGCTTCTCAATCTCTAGCTCCAATGCATGAACATTCCTCACAAGCTTCCAATTTGCATCTTCATTTTCTCTGGAATTGCCTCTACTCGACACGAAGAACAATGAAAATGGCGCCACACAAGCACGGATAAGAGGCAGAAATCGGCAACTCACCTCAAAAGGCAACCCAGTTCTTCTTGCTGGCGTCGGAGGGGGTGTCGGCATCCAGTAGACCTCGTCGGTCACCTCCCAGCTTTCTCTGTCCGCCTCGCTAACACCCGCCCCAAACCCCAAACCTCCCACTAGACCAATCCGCCACGCTGGGAAACTCTACTCCGATGAACAGCTCAAGGACGAATAGCTCGAAATCAGCCGCGCGCCACCCCTGCCGCCCCCGCCAATGCGATTTAGGGTTCCTGTCGAATTGGGGAATTTGCTTACTGACGGGAAAGACTTATATGTGATACATTAACTTTCTAGGGGGTTTTCTGTAAATGTGCCACACAACATCGTCTCTTTTTGTCCACGCTGGCACCGACACGTGGCATCTCCTTATTTGATGGGACCAAAAATGTTTACACGTGGCATCTCCTTATTTGTTGGGACCAAAAATGTTTGTCAGCTGCAAATTGTGGGACTGATTAGTCCATTTTACAAGATGTGGGACTAAAACATCCAAAGCATGCAAATTGTGAGACTAAAAGTGTATTTGACTCTTTGTTATCCGTCAAACAATTTGTCAAACATAATAGAACAAGGAAAAAGATGCCAAATTCTGGAGGAAACTGTGGTCCATTCTTTGCCAAATTTCACCAAACTTTTTGTCCTTCTCATACACACGGCCAGATTTTTGTTCTGCATGGATGTTTGATACAGTAGGTTTTACCTTACCCTATACACGTGATGATATATGCAATTGGTTTCCTTTTCAGTGAAATATAATACAGATCGAGCCTCATCAGCATTGCTGAAGAATACATGATTGAGGATCGATGGATCAAAGTATTGATCCAGATCCCGAAATGCAGTCTTACTGTCTACACACTGTACAACAAGCACCGGTACCACGAGATCAATTCAGCGATGAGAGCACAAGGGGAACAATCCTGCAGCAGCAGCAGCAGATGATGATGACAGCAGAACCATGAGGCCATACAGATACAGTAGACAGGACCCAAGCTCATGTGTTGTGGGACTAAACCAGAAGCACGAGGCCAAGGTTGCCATTGATGTCATACTGCATCGTCATCTTCCTCAAGATCACTGAAAGATACGTCCTCGTCGTCTGCTATTTGAATGTGTGTGCTTCCCGAACCGCCCGTGTCCTCCTCCAACCATTCATCCCCATCATCTTCGATGTCATCTTTATCAGCCCTCTGAATGACAACACTTGATTGCTCACTGAGGTCACTTGATGGCTGTTTCTGTTGTTTTCCTTTCGGTAGAGCACTGTCTACTAATCTCAGAGTCTGCTCATTTGCTACAGCATCTTCTGCAGTGAAGTCAGCTGTGCTTTCTACAATCATAGATTGTGAGAACTCAGTCACATCTTCTTTAGAGAAAGCAAGAATGCTTTCTTCCATCCCTGATTGCGATAACTCAGTGGCATCTCTTAACATGGGCACAACTTGTACAGGCACACTGCTGCAGATGTTATCTGAAGAAACAGCTCCAGCACCACTGACTGAAGCTTTTGGTGCCGCATCCAGATGGATTGGCTGAAGTATACCATAATCTGGGTTGCCAAAAGATGTGGCCCTCATGGAAGCATCTTGATCTTTTAATACGCTGGCGACCTCTACAGGTACAGTACCATCTGCACTGCTGAAAGTCGGAGCTAATGTGTCTTCATTGCTCTCTAGATTTGTCTGATATGGGAAATTTTGTGACAATTGCTCTCTGGCCTCTAGAATCTGTACCAGGTAAAAAAAAACAGGGGAGATTAGAAGTTTGACACCGAACAATGAAATGATGCAACTTCGCAAACAATGCACATGAGCGCTCAAATACCCTAAACTACTCTTATGCGGTTATGCCTTAGTTTAAACTTCACCGCTTCTCAGTCCATTGTGAAAACACGATGTTCCCATTTGTAGAGCCGGTTAGCCAAACAATAAAATGATGTAACTCCTCTACTGTGACATCATGAACAAGTTAAGAGGTGACCATCAGTCAATATATCTAGTCTCAAAAAGTGCATATGAGCGCTGAAATACCCTAAACTACTCCTATGCCTTAGTTTGAACTACATAATGTCCCCACTTGTATAATCTGTTAGCCAAAACATTTTTTGCTTGCCAAATTTTGGCCATGCAATAACTGGTAGCAAATCAAGCAGGCTCCTAGCGACAAAATATTAACTTCATGGCTAGTAGTACACCACAAGGGAAGAAAACTGAAAGATTAATAAAAAATATCCCATATACAGTTTAACAGCAAAACAAGTAGGGAGCAGATAAACACAGAATGCATATGCCCATTTTACATGGAACAGAGAAATGGACCCTGTAGAACATATGATTGATGATTCAGAACTCAAACTGAATCGACTGAAATACAGTAATACCAAAAATTGTGCTAGCCACTCAATCACCAAGGTAGAATTCAGTGGCAATTAGTTATTGCAATGCATCGCCCTCGCTACAAGCCTATTTTCATGGAATGTAAAACTCCATGAATCTCGATGTCTGGGAATTATAAACCAAATCTACTCACTATCTAGGAGTATTTGGATAGAATCCGTTGACTTATAATGGGCATATAGACCTAAACAAAGAGACTGACAGATCATGTAAATTAAATAAAACTAATATTCGATTTTGGTTGTGCCCCAACTTCAAATAGCCTTAGAGTTTTCCCACAGAAAATGGGCCTACAAATTACGACAAAGGTCCCAAGCCCCAACTTCCCAAACAGCCTTAGAAGAAATTTCCCAAGTAAATATCCTTGATACTATACTGGAAAGAAAGAAGTCTGAATGGAGGCATTTGAGTTCTGAAGAAAATACAACAAATATATTATTGTAAAACTTTAGTCAGATCTGAGTACACAATCATTTTCTGTAACATTTAATATAAATAATGATTCATTATTTTTAGTTTTAAGAGGATTGAGATAATAAAGAACAAGTGTCGGAACATGCATTTCTTGCCACAATGACCTGTTAACTGTAAGCTTAGCTCTACAAAGAAGAGAAGTTCTATAGAAGGCACATGAGTAGAGTTCAAGAATATTGTGCTGTGCTAATTACACAATCACATTGTAAAGTTGCTGAAAATTATGTAGATGCAGATTCAGAATTTGATGTGAGAGCAACTTTTGCAATGAAATTAGAGTCCAAGTTGTAAATAGAACATCTACTGACCTAAAGAGCGCTAATCGCCAACACAAGTGAATAAAACAGCCAAAAAAAATTCAAATCCATCAAACAGGCACCCGCATTAATATCCCACGCAATCACACGTTACCGCTATGGTACAAGTGCTTCAAAAAGATTATGGTGCACAAATTTCATACAGACAGACACTTGCTTTAGATCTGTAATAAGACTGTGAACCTATTGTTTTTCATGCCATACATTGCAATTGACTAACCAACTTCCTAGACAATAAGTCTGATGTGCAAGAGGAATCAAATCACAGCGTAACAAAAGGTAAGTGGTGTCACCGAAAATTTCCATGATTCTCAAGTACAGCAGGGATATGAATACTACATCATGTAATTGTATCTGTGTAACAACTTGTCGGATCTCACAACCGATTCCCATCTGTATACTCTCGGTGAAGTAACAAAACATAGGCTATTGTTATTGTCCCCTCAGGTGAAGAATGATATATGAAGAGAAATCACCTGCGGAGTTGATAGTAGCTGGGCCTCCTCCTTTGTGAGCTTAGGATGCAGCAGCACAAAGTATATCTTCCAGAAGCAGCCCTCGCTCATGTTGCCGGGGCAGAGCTCGATCCTCAGATCCGCCAGCTCCGGCGCCAAGCTCTCGACGGCCAGCGCGTGGTCTTGCTGCGCATCAGTCATGTCAAAATCTGAATTCAAACCAGAATCGCAAATTAGGTAAGTGTAAAGAGGTGTTTACAAAGAAGGGCGAGGCAAGGAAAAGGCACAAACCATCCGAGTCCTCGTCGTCGGGGAGAAGGGGGAAGTCGAGCCAGAGCTGGGGCCGCATGGCGGCGTCCCGCGCGAACGCGACCACGTCCTCGGTAACCCCGGAGGCCTCAGCCCCGCCCCAGTCTTCGTCCGGGGGCAATAGAGACGAGGCGATCTTGGCGAGATCCGCGACGGCCTGGCGACCCGGGAGCCGCGCGAGCCCCGCGCGAAAGCGGCCTGCGATCTCGGCCGGGTTTGGCGCGCGGCGTGCGCCGTCGCTGCCTCCGGGAGCGGGCGCAGCGAGGAAAGAGGCGAGGCCCTGGAACCGGTTGGCAAGGGCGTCCGTGAGCTCCGAGAGGTCCTCGCGGACGCCGCGATGGGGTGAGCCCGGGGAGGTGGGCGCAGGGGGCCGGGGGTCGTCACCGTCGGTGTCTCTGTCGTCGGCGGAGAGGAGGGTGTTGGCGATGGAACGCGCGAACCAAGACATTGCGGCGCCCGGCGACGGCGGCAGTGGCTCGTCGGGGAGCGGTGACAGGGTGACTTGGGGGAACAAGATCCTCTGACGTAGTACGAACTACTGAAGAGGGACGTTATTAGTGATCTGAGTTTTTCCGCCCCCGCAGCGCGAATCCGGAAACCGGGGAGCCTGATTACCAGCCATGAACCCACGCCGGGGGAGCGTGATTACTAGCCATGAACCCACGTCGTCCCTCCGGACGGCGCATATTCGGTGACGAAAACACAGTTCGACTTATGTTGGCATACAAGTATATACGTTTGGCACATAAATTTTGCACACAAATAAATAGTTCAACAATGCAAAAAAAACAAATCATACTAGACATTGGCTTTGCCATTGCCCTTTCGCGCCCATAAGTACCACAACAGATCATTCTGTAGATTTTGATGTGTTCCAGCGTCTCGAATCTCCTGACGCGTGGGCATTTCTTTGATGTGTTCTAGCACCTTGAAGATATCTTCAGTGTGATCTCAAATACATTGGGTCAAAGACGTGGACTCGCTCATGCGCAGATAGTCATCCTGTGCATCTGCAGTAGCACCGTATGCAACGAACCTCATGGACATTGTGCACTTCTGAATAGAGGTAAACCCTATCGTGTCGGTGCAGTCTTTCTTCAATTTGAAGTAGGTGTCGAACTCTCGGATTTTTTACATGATCTTGAGTAAGAGCTTGCGGTTCATCCTGAAACGGCATCGGAACACCTTCGTGTCCTGGGTGGGATCATAGGCGAAGTAGTCGGAGTAGAGGATGTAGTACCCCTCGTAACGCTACCTCGGCTTGCTCTTGCGACGACCCATTGTCGATCCAACACGCCGCTGAGCAAGCCGGCGAGGGAGGCCAAGATAAGCAGGTGTTTTTCGTCGTCGACGGCGGCCTGATCTTCCTCGTCGAAGAGCTCGGCGAGTATCTCCTCGTCGGAGTCCATTGCTATGTCGGCCTTTCGCCGAACACCTTGCGCGCGGGGTGGTCGCCCTTATGCCCTGAGGATCTCCCCGGAGACGGGATCGTGGCGGAGGGGGTGGGTGGCGCCGACGGGGTGGTGTGGCGGGGCTAGGCAGCGGGTACAGCTGTAGTGGCGGTGGCGTGTCGCTGCAAGGAGGGGTGGCGGCGGCAGTGTTCCAACGGCGACACGGGATGGAGGGAAAGGCGAGCCAGGGTGTGGGGGAAGGTGGTGTCTCGCCGACAGCGTTGGCCCACGCGTGATTTTCCTTCCGCCGGCCCCTCCAGGGCGAACCCAGGGGGTTGGGTTTCGCCTGGGGCCGCCGGCGCTAATTTCCACTGAAACTGCGCTAACTGGGCTTCTGGGGGACGATTGGTGATGACCTACAAGTATAGGGGATCGCAATAGTATTCGAGGGAAGTAAAAGCCAAATTTATTGATTCAACACAAGGGGAGTCAAAGAATATTTATAAGTCTAAACAGATGATTTGTCAGATCAGCTGCACCTGGGAATATACTTGCTCGAGATATATTATCAGTAACAACAGTTTTATAGCAGTGACAGTAGTTAAATAACAGCAGCAGTAGAAATAAGACATCGATTGTGATTACAGTAGACAGCAATATTAAAATACTTTAGGCATAGGGATGGATACGGGCGTTGCACGGATAAGATAATTTATGTAATATCAAAACTTAGGCATTTGCAAATAAATAATATAAAGCATCCAATATGTCGTGGGATTGTCACGGAAGATGTTACCCGGAGGTAACTTTAAGATGAGGGTCAAGGCGATTCTGGCGCTCAGAAGATTGTCTAGCTCTGCAGGGAAGAAGATGTTTTTTACCCAAGTTCGGGTCCCCTCGGTGGAGGATTCCTACGTCTTGCTATAAATCACTGATATGATAATATGTTACATGGTGCGCCGATGGCGATCGCCGGGTTTAGATGACTCCGGCGTGGGAACTCTATCTCTCGGAAGCTCTCTCTCTCTCTCTATTTTGCCTATCTTACTTGGCCTATGGCTTATCCGACTTAGGCTTATCTCTCTATAACCTAGGAGCCCTCTTATATAGACACCCTGGTCTCCTGGTTTACATGGTAAGACTACTAGAGTTCTATTATAACTCGTCGTGTCTTTCGTATCTCCCAAGTCTTGAACTCCGTGATGCATACTGCCTCCGGGTCTTCTGGAAGCTTCTTTACTTAGGTCGGGTTATCGACAAGCTCTCCAGCCAATCATTGAAACCCGACCATGCTTCCCTCTTTATGGGCCTACCAGGTTATGATTCCCCCTAACTGTAGCCCCTAGAATAATTTGGATAACAGACTTGTCTTGCTTCTCCTCTTTGCACCCTTGGGCATGATCTTGGGGAAGCTGTTAATTCTTTTGTCTGGGTTATTCTTGAAAACAATAAACATTAATCAAACAAGTAGGCTCTCGGGTTTCAGTTTGGCCGGCTCTTGCTGGCGGCCCGTTCATAACCCGGCCATCACTTGCCGACTTTAGTCTCTTGGACTTTGGATATGAGCTTGGTTTGCTCTACTTCGTGATCTTTATCTTGATCATCATGTTCCGGATGGAGCCGTCAACTCAATCATCCGGGTTAATCTCCTGAAATAAGATAAATACTTTGGACTAAAAGTCCGGATTAACTGTTAATTCATTGGGCCGACTCTTCTTAGCGTCTTGAAAGAACATTTCTTAATCCCTGGTGTTTTTTGTGTTAGTTGACAATACTCATGATGTACTAATAGAATGCCAAGTATTTCAGACTGTATGTGATTTAAGTTCATATGCATCAAAGCCAAAAATGCGAAGAAGAAGTGGTTCTGGAATTGTTTCAGCAACCGGAATATTTGAGCCGGAAATTTCCAGGGCCGGAATTTCCGGTTCACCAGAACTTCACAGAAAATGGCTAACTCAAGTTTGAGAAATGGTTCTGATCTCAACCGGAAATTGTACTCGGAAATTTCACTTTACCAGAATTTCCGAGTGGACCAAGAACAACATCGCAGAAACGACTAAGTCAAGATTCAGGAAGTGTTCTGACACGAGCCGGAAATTGTGATCGGAAATTTCCATTTGCCGGAATTTCCGATTGCACCCAGAGAGCCCTCAGAAACGGCTAAGTCAAGAATAAGAAGTGTTCTGCTCTCAACCGGAAATTGTGCTCGGAAATTTCCATTCACCGGAATTTCCGAGTGCACCTTGAAGAACACTGAAGAAATCTGCTAAGGAAAGAAGAGGTAAAGGTTCTGACTCCAGCCGGAAATTCCTGTCGGAAATTTCATTTCTCCGGAAATTCCGAGTGACCGGAATTTTGGGTTATGACTTATACCGGAATTTCCGAATGGTCGAGACAGCCAACGGCCAGAAAGGGGAGGGGCTATAAATACCCCCTCACTCCCTCAAGAACAGCTAGCTCTCAGATTTTCTCTCTCCTACATTTCTTGAAAGATCAAATCATCAAGATCTCCCAATCCCCCCACTCAAATCCTTTGATCTTTGGAGGATTGGAGGAGAAGGCCCGGATCTACATCTTCACCGAAGCGATTTGCATTTCTTCCTCATTCACTTGGGGATTTCGTGGCTAGGGTTTCCGGTGGGAAAACCTATTTCACCATTGTTGTAATCTTGGTGTTGCCTTGACCTTTTGTGGTCATCTTGAGAGCCCCCCAATTAAGTTGTGGGTGAGTGCCTCAAGCGTTTGTAAGGGATTCGATCTCCGCCCTAAAAGAGGATCAATAGTGGAAGGTGAACTCGCAACCTTTGTGGTTGAGTTCATCGGAGAAGAAGGTGAGCCTTTGTGGTGTTTCGGCTAACCTGTTGTGGTAGCGCACACCTCTCCAACGAGACGTACACCCTTGGGTGGAACTCGGGATTACATCTTCGTCTCCACGTGCTTCACTCGGTTCCCCTTATCCTTACTCCCTTACTTGCTTGTTTTGTACTCTTGTTTATCTTATTATTGCTTAGCTTGTCATTTAGGTAAATTCACCATAGTTGCATATCTAGAGAATTTACCTTCGCGTTGAGCCTAAATTTAAAAAGACATAAAATTTGTAATAGCACCTATTCACCCCCCCCCCCCCCCCTCTAGGTGTCGGATTCCCGTTCAATTGGTATCAGAGCCAGGTTCACTTTTAAGGGCTTAACCGCCTAAGTGCAACGATGACGGAATCTGATGCCGAGAGGGCCGCCCATGAGAAATTACAGGCGGAGACGGAGGCGTTAGCCAAAGGGGCAACCATGGCCGATCTTATAGATATGAGATCGTCCTTCGAGGCCCAACTCCTCCAGATGAATGAGATTCTCATGGCACTCTTGAAGTTTAAGGAGCCCGAGGCTACTTCTCCCTCTCCTCCTACTAAGGAGCACGGTGGGAACTCTAAGGAGTCATCTTCGGATGGGTCCAAAGATGTTCCTCCGAATGCTTCCCCCGGGAAGGCGGAAAAGGATGAATCACCTAGCTCCTCTAATACCCCCAAAGGAGAGGAATTTCATAATGTTAACCATAATTACTCTCCTAACCCTCATATCCCTCACCCTCATGTAAACTTTAGAAGTGATCCTCCTAAGCTCAAACCTACTCATTTATCTCAATGGCAATTTCAAATGAAGTCTCATTTATGTAGTGCCTCCATTGAGCTATGGCGCATCATTGAGGAAGGATTCAAGGCCCATGATCCAACCAACTTGACAAGGAGAGAGGTGATTGATAGTCAACTCAATGCCACCGCTTTTCATCAACTCCAAATGGCCGTTGGAGAGAAGGACATGCCTCTCATTCAACAATTCTCCACCGCCAAAAAAGTGTGGAATGCTATTTCCGACATCTTCGTCGGCAATGAGAGCATGAAGAAGAATCGGTATGATGCCTTGTGCAATGAGGAGGAATGGTTCTACAAGTTGGATGGAGAAAGTCATGAGGACATGTACCGGAGGTTGGTGTTGATTGCTAACACTTTCAAGAACCTCGTTGCGGTCTACATTGATGACGCTTGGATCAAGAGGAAGTTCATGACCGCACTCTTGCCCTTTGAGGAAACGGACTTGAAGACACTCCAAGGGAGACATGACTTCGCGAAGATGACATCCAATGAAGTCATGCAAGAGATGACCGCTTACAAGGTGGCCTCCAAGATTGCACAAGATGCAAGAGCAAGAGCCATAGGGATGCACAAGCATGCCTCAATTGCTTTGAAGGCCACCGTTGAAGAAGAGGAGAAGATGAGTATGATGATCAAGTCGATCTATCTAGTGAGACACTCTCAAGTACTCTCACCTAACACATGGGTCTTGCGGCAAGAACTTTTTGGAAGAACCCCGGAAGGGCCAAAGCTAGGATTTACAAGAAGTTCCTCTCCAATGGAGGAAAGCCAAGCAACAAGGTGAGGCTTTGCTATAATTGTGATGACAAAAGCCACTTTGTTGTAGATTGCCCATGGGAAAGAAGAGAGGACCATGGTGGAAGGCTCGTGGCCAAGACTAAGGGCAAGGGGCCTATGCCCATGAAGAAGCCCTTCTTCAAGAAGAACCAAAAGATAGTCTTGGTGACCCAAGAGCAATATCCCACCGATGATGAAGATAGTGACAAGTAGGACACCCCAACGCAAGTGGCCGCACTAGCCATTTCCTCTACACCTCCGTCACTCTTCTCCTCACCAAATGAGAGCCCCATTATCAAGAATGCAAGATGTCTTATGACAAATACATCCGAGGTAAAATTGTCCCCTACCTCCATACCCCATGATATTGATGATGGAGTCTTGAAGTCAAGAAAGAAATTATTGCTTTTGATAAATTCATGACTAACTTGCAAGGAGAAGGAAAGAAACACTTTGACTCGATTATGAGTCGTATAGGTGAGCTTGAGGATGAGCTCGAGTTAAAAGGTGAGATTGAGAGAGATGATGCTCACACTACGGTGTCTCTCCAATCCTCCCTTGATGATGAACAAGAAGTTCATGCTCTCCTTAAGGAGCAACTTGCTAATATCACTAAGGATCGTGATCTTTACTTTGCTAAATGTAAAATTATGCAAAATGAAAAGTCCGAGCTTGTAGTTGCTCATGCTAGACTTTGCGAAGACTTCGAGTCACTTGAAAATACTCACGAGGTATTGACAAGTGATCACGAACGTCTCCTCAAGTCTCGTGATCAAATCCAAACTCGGATATCTACTCTTGAGAAACCTAGCACTTCTACTACTTTGAATACTAATGCAAATGTTGTCAAGGATAAAGCTAGGGTGTTGTTTGTCCCCTTCATGGCAACCGAGCCCAAGACCTCTCTTGATAAAGGTAAGGGGACACTCACTACTCCTCTTCATGAGCGAGTGCCCCACAAGGGTAAAGAAGTTCTAGGCTATGTTGCTAAGGAGAAGAAGAAGATCAAGAAGAAGGCCAAACCCGCACAAGTCAAGAAGATGACATTGAGAGTGGAAATGCCACAAGGGGCACTCCCACTCGTGATGACTTTGCGGGCATATCTAACCCCAATTATGCTTTATATGTTGATTATTATGGGGATTTCTATGCTAGATACAATGGTTCTTTTGATGGCTATATTGAATATGCTATTTGGGTCCCAAAGACCCTTGTTGCTAACCAAAAGGCACCCATTGCAAAATGGGTATCTAAATCATAGAATTGATTGTGTGTAGGGCCTTGCTTCCGGAGGATCGAAATGGATAATTGATAGTGGGTGCACTAGTCATATGACCGGAAGCAAGGAGATTGTAACGGAGTTGAAGCCTAATGATGATCAAATGACCTTTACATATGGTGACAATTCGAAATCTAAGGTAATAGGGCTCGGCAAGGTGGTAGTGGCGCCGGACATCACACTTTTAAATGTCTTGCTTGTCGAGTCCCTAGGTTTCAACTTGATCTCGGTGCATTCATTAACTTGTTTGGGTTATACCGTTATGTTCGAAAAGGAAGTGGTTATCCTTATGCAGAGTAAGTCTCTAAAAGCGTCTTTCGTTGGATACGTTGACAATGGGCTCTATGTGGTTGACTTCTCCGTAGTCACCACTTCCCATGCAATGTGCCTATTCGCTAAGGCGGACTTGGGTTGGCTATGGCATCGCCGACTAGCCCATGTCAACATGAGGACTTTGCAAAGTCTCCAAAAGGGTGGCCATATCTTAGGACTAAAAGACCATGTTTCTTTCTCGAAGGATCGAATGTGTAGGGCTTGTGTTGAAGGAAAAATGCATGACATCCACCATCCAAGCAAGACCATCATTTCATCAACGAGAGTTTTGGAGCTTCTCCATGTTGACCTCTTTGGTCCCATTCCGGAAGCTAGTCTTGGTGGCAAGAAATATTGCTTGGTGATTGATGACGACTATTCAAGATACACATGGGTTTTCTTCTTCAAGTCGAAGGCGGAGTATCAACAAACAATCATCGACTTCTCCAATGAAGCTCAACGTCAACACAATGTCCCAATCTTGGTGATAAGAAGTGACAATGGTTCCGAGTTCAAGAACTACACCTTGAACGAGTTCCTTAGTCAAGAAGGGATTCGTCATCAATATTCCGCTGCTTATACTCCCCAACAAAATGGTGTAGACGAAAGGAAGAACCGCACACTTATTGAGATGGCAAGATCGATGATGACCGAGTTCAAGTCCCCTCACAACTTTTGGGCCGAAGTCGTCAACACCGCTTGCCATTCATCCAACCGGCTCTTCTTTCGCAAGGGACTCATGAAGACACCTTATGAAGTGCTTACCGGGAATAAGCCCAACATCTCTTACTTCCGAGCTTTTGGTTGTAAGTGTTTCTATCTCATCAAAGGTGTTCGTTTAGGCAAGTTTGATTCTAAGTCTCTTGAAGGGACTTTTGTTGGTTACGGTGTTGAATCCCATACTTATAGAGTCTCGCGCATTATCATAGAAACTTGTAGTGTGGTATTCGATGAGAATGACGGCTCCCTTGTGGAGCAAAGTGGTGTTTCCGATGTAGGTGATGATCAACCTCAAGATGCCATCCGAAGGATGGGGTTGGGCGTCCACCGCCCCGTCGAAGTCTTTTATGAAGTTGCTCAACAAGGATCAATCTCTATGCAAGTGGTGGCTACCCCAACACAAGAAACACCCAACAACAACACTGTGCCCAACACGCCCAGCCAAGAAGAAGCACAAGAACCTCCAGCTGCTCCAGGAATTTCCGGAGGGACGGAAAATCCGGTTCAAACTAGAGTCGGAAATTCCGGTGACTCGAAATTTCCGGTCCACAATGAACTCGGAATATCCGGTCCTGTTGACATTCCCGGTGGCAGCTCTCAACAAGGACAAGATCAACCTACTCCCCCACCTCTGGTCATCACTTCTATGGTTGATCAAGGCCATCAAAACAGTCAAGGCGGGGACATGAATGATCAAGATGATCAAGCAATCGCTCCCACCACAAGGAGGGAAATCGAGATCCGCCGCTTGAATAGGGTTGGCACCTCACAAGAATTGAGAGCTCTATCTCTAGACAAGGTGCTTGGTGATGTGAGAAGCAAGGTCTCTACCCGAACACAACTTGCAAAATTTAGTGAACATCAAGCTCACATCTCCATGGTGGAACCCAAGAAAGTCTTTGAAGCTCTTGAAGATAAAGATTGGCTTGAGGCTATGCACGAAGAACTCAACAACTTCGAGCGCAAAAAAGTGTGGAAGTTGGTGGAAAGACCCAAATATTGCTGCAATGTTATCGGCACCAAGTGGATATTCAAGAACAAGCAAGATGAACATGGCATGATGGTGAGGAACAAGGCAAGATTGGTGGCTCAAGGTTACTCCCAAATTGAAGGCACTGACTTTGGAGAAACCTATGCGCCCGTGGCTCGACTTGAGTCAATTCGTATTCTTCTTGCCTATGCCTCTCACCATAGCTTTAAGTTGCAACAAATGGATGTTAAATCTGCTTTTCTTAATGGTCCACTAAGTGAACTTGTTTATGTTAAGCAACCACCGGGGTTTGAGGACTTCAAGTATCCGAACCATGTCTACAAGTTGGATAAGGCACTCTATGGCCTTAAACAAGCCCCACGTGTGTGGTATGAGCATCTTAGAGAACTACTTGTAGACCGTGGGTTCCAAATTGGGGAAATCGACCCCACCCTTTTTACTAAGAAATTAAATGGAGAGCTTTTCATTTGTCAATTATATGTGGGTGATATTATATTTGGGTCTACTAACAAAGCATTTAACGAAGAATTCTCCAAGATTATGACTGATAGGTTTGAGATGTCTATGATGGGTGAGATAAAGTTCTTCTTCGGATTCAAGATCAAGCAATTGAAGGAAGGAACTTTCATCAACCAAGAGAAGTACATTCAAGACATGCTCAAGAAGTATGGGTTGCTTGAGCTCAAGGGTGCCTCTACCCCAATGCAGACCAAATGCCACCTTGAGCTCAACCCCAAGGGTAAGGATGTGGATCAAAAGGTATATCGCTCCATGATTGGATCTCTTCTTTACCTTTGTGCATCTAGACCGGATATAGTGCTAGCCGTAGGAGTGTGTGCAAGATATCAAGTGGCTCCTAAAGAAAGCCATGACATGGCGGTCAAGAGAATCTTTAGATATTTGGCTTATACCCCAACCTATGGATTGTGGTACCCCAAGGATGCACATTTCTCATTATGTGGTTTCACGGATTCCGATTGGGCAGGAGATCAAGATGATAGTAAGTCAACCTCCGGTGCTTGTCAATTTATTGGGAGGTCCTTGGTAAGTTGGTTTTCTAAGAAGCAAAATTGTATATCTCTCTCCACCGCCGAATCCGAGTATGTTGCCGCCGCAAGTTGTTGCACTCAATTGCTATGGATGAGGCAAATTTTAAAGTAGTACAGAGCCGTTTGCGACAAAGTGACTCTTCTATGTGACAATGAAAGTGCCATCAAGATTGCTTAAAACCCGGTGCAACATTCAAGAACCAAGCATATTGAGATCCGCCACCATTTCATAAGAGATCATGTGGCCCGAGTACATATTGACTTATCCTATGTGGGCACAAGGGTTCAATTGGCGGATATCTTCACGAAGCCCCTTAAGGAAGGAAGGTTTTGCTTTTTGAGGAATGAGCTCAATATCATTGATTCGAGATCCTTAGCTTGATCGCTTGCACACTCACCTAGGACGTAATTGCATCTTATCTTGTTTAGATGTAGGCATGGACATAGGGGGAGTGCGGTCCTAATACATTGGACCATCCCTCCCCCCATTATGCCGATAGCAAGTGTTCTTTTATCTCTATATTCATTCTTATGACTAATGAGTTAAAACGACGAGTATTGGTTATGTACCCAAGATATATCTTCGCGGTGACATGCCATACACTCTTACATGGTGGCTTCGTCCACCGCCCTCTCCTCTTTGAAGAGTTGGTTTTATTTGTAGATTATTGTTGCTTTATTGCTTTCGGATTCATGCATGTGGGAAACCTACTCAACTTGGCGCTTAATGAATCGATTTGGTTGTTGTAAGCTGAGTATGGCGTACCAATGACAGTTTGGAAATCTATCCTTAGCCTCTTCTCCCCTGAAAACATTTTTCTCTATTGCACACAAGTCATCTATTTGAAATCTGGGAGTTTGGTTTGGCTGGTCGGAATTTCCGGCTCCCCTGTGAGTCGGAATTTCCGGTGCGAAGTTACTCTCGGAATTTCCGGTGAATTGGAATTTCCGGTGTAAGTCACACTCAGAATTTCCGGTCGGGCGGTCTGTCTAAAAAATATAAGGGAGTCTCGGGGTGAAGAACTGCTTCCAGTTCTTCTTCCACCCCCGACCCCCTCTCTCCAAAACCGCCGCCCCAGCCCCCAAGCTCTCTCGGAGCCTTCCAACCGCCAGGGATCTCTCTTCTTGGCCGGATCTGGTTCTCCTTCGTCCCGGGAACCTTCCCCTCCAAGCAATGTCCTCAATGGATGAGGGTAACTCCACTTTTCCCTAACCCTAGGTGCTTGCACTTGGATCTAGATGTGGGGTTTTTTTTTTTGAAATTGCTTGGTAGAGATTGTTCCTAGTGTCATTCCCTGCTATGTATGTACATTAGTTTCGCATTTTGTTGGATCGACCTAAGTTTAGACATATCGAATCTCAAAGTTTGCACTGTTTCGACAGACCGGAATTTCCGGTCTGAACCTGAAAAGTGCAGTTTCCGATTTCCTAATGTTGAGATATATGTGATCAACCTAATGCCTTCCTAATGTATGTATGCACTCCTGTCTTGTGTGTACTCATCTTTTGCTACCTATCTTTGCTATTTTCACAAGTGATTTGAGTGGGAGCCCTACTCTCGGGGAGGAGAGTGGGAGGCTATCGAGGTCTGTCATTCGGAAGGTCCACGGTAAAGGGCCTGCAGCCTCCTCCTCAAGCAAACCAAGGCCAAAGAAAGCTCTCGCTAGCAAACCCAAGTCCAAGAAGAGGAAGAATGTCACCCCACCTCCCACTGCTCGTCAGCCGTATACAGAGATGTCTGTTATTGACTATTCTCAGTTCCGTCAGGGAGATTGGTATCTCAGGCCAAGGGATGAGACTCTTGATGACCGCAGCTTTTGGTGCATTGAGCAAGAATACGTCCTTAAGGACGTCTATTATACTATGTCCAAGCCTATTCGCAAGATGCAGCCATACAACCTTCGTGCTCTTTAGTCCAAGGCCACATTTGTTGAGGCTATTCATATTGTCAAGGCCATGGGTTTGGAAAGGCTTGTGGTCACTCGGTGCAACTACAACTCTTAGCTTGTGATGCAGTTCTTTGCCACTCTAGTGATGAAGGGTGACACGAAGAAGACCATCAAGTGGATGACATGAGACACTTACTGCGAGTCTGACAGGTATGAGTTCGCCAAGGTATTGGGTTACAAGTTTGATGGAGACAATCCTCAAGGTTACCGCATGCACCATTACTACCGGCTCAACAAAAAGGATACCGCACATCTCTATGGAAGGGGTGCAACCCCTGGTCTTGCTCGGAACTTGCTCCCCCTCTATGATATTTTTCTGCGCATCTTCCGGGAGAACAATGCTCCAAGTGGTGGCAACAAAGACAATGTGGTTTCTCCTCTTTGCAACTTGTTCCTCCATGCCCACACCATTGCTATGAGCACCGATGAGGATGCGGATTGGAGTGTTAATGTGATGGTCTATATCCATAATGAGATGTTTGAAGCCATGACTTCTACTGGCACTATTCCCTATGCTCCTTACATTATGAAGCATCATGTCCAAGTTTCCAGAGCATACTTTCAGTGATGATGAGTCAGAGGTTCATGACTTCAAGAAGCTGTATGAGAAGAAGACCGTGGATGTGCCTCAGAGTGTGCCCACCTCTCAGTCCACCAGGGATGGCTCCTTCATGGGAGATGCTCGCAGGGCTGCTGCCCCATCTGTTGCTCCCTCCACCTCCGGGAAGATGAAAAAGCTGAGTTGGTTTCAGCGCAACATTCTCTGCATGAACATTGATATTCGCAAGGATCAATACACAGCCTACAAGGATCGCCGCCAGCTAGCTCATGATCAGCAGTTGATTCTTCACCACGCGTCTGGCTCTGCTGCTCTCACTGCTCCTCTCTCTTATGCTCAGTGGAACCAGGGTTCTATGGCTCCGTGGTCTTAGATTGAGAGTGACCTTGGTGGCACCTCCTACTCCACGGGCCAGGCTTATGAGGATACTTCTGGTGATGATTATGTTGATGATGATGATGAGGAGATGGATGATGAGGACACCCCTTCTGATTGATGGCTGCCATGGGACGTAGTATAGCTCTTCTTCCTTTTTGGCGTTTCGATGCCAAAGGGGGAGAAGTTGCTCTAGTAGGCACTTCGGGGATTTTGCATGGATTTGGACAGAAGCTTGTGCGTTTACCATTTATTTGCGCTTGTGTCCATTTATCTTAGTCTATTTGAACTGTTTGTGAACATCGTGTGTGTAATGACACAATCCTATGGTATGTTTTCTATCTATGGATGAGACTTCAAACCTATTGTGTTGGCATTCTGTCCTATTGTGTTGGCATTCTCTCCTATTGTGTTGGCATTCTCTTCATATTATATATTCACAAGGTATGAAATCACTAGTGGAAAAAGAACCATCAGTACCGGTCAGGGAGGGGCATTAGTACTGGATTTGCAACTGGTACTGCCCAAGCGGGACTGTTGCCCCCCCCCCCCCCCCCCCCCCCAACATCAGTACCGGACGTGTTGCGACCGGTACAAAAGGCCTACACGTGGGGTCGGGGACTGGGTTTCGAATGGAGACCTTTAGTACCGGTCGATGTTACCGACCGGTACTACTAAAGTTTTTTCAAAATAATAATTATTTTTTGAAACTTTCAGAAACAAATATTTTTTAGGATTTCGAAATTTCTCACTTAACTATCCACTAACCCACACTTAATGTCTAGTCTAACTCTACACTCTTAATCTCTACACATTTAACCTCTACACACTTAATCTATTTGAGAACTGTCAAATTTCCCGATTGGTCACCCATCTTGAAATTGCTATAACACTAGCACGCTTAACATTTAGTTTCCTTTCAAACTAGATATGAAGAGAGAATTGAGAACTTACTGATAGTTCTATCTTATCAATCATGTTAACTACTCGGTCATGATTAAACACTTATTCATTTCTTATACTATAAAAATTTACTTGATTAAACCATTATATTATGTAATAATAATATTGAAATATATAATGATAAAACAAATATTACTTCATTTAAAAAATGATTATATAATAATAAATATTTAAATAATGAAATAATGTGATAAACACTTCAAAGAAAGAAATCTTTCTTAGGAAAATTACCCAACTAGTGGTTATATTATATAGTAATAATATTGAAACAAATAATGATAAAACAAATGTTACTTTATTTTAAAAATGATTATATAATAATAAATATTTAAATAATGAAATAATGTGATAAACACTTCAAAGAAAGAAATCTTTCTTAGAAAAATTACACAACTTATGGTTATATTATGTAGTAATAATATTGAAATAAATAATGATAAAACAAATATTACTTTATTTAAAAAATGATTATATAATAATAGATATTTAAATAATGTAATAATGTGAAGAAAATTACACAACTAGTGGTTATATTATATAATAATAACTAGATGATGCCCCGCTCGGTGCTGCGGGATATTTGCATAAATATAAAGAGCGCATACACCTAGCAATATGAAACAAACAATGTTCTAGAATGTTACTTAGACGAGATATATTTCCACGGATCTAGATAAACAATAATGACTTTGGCGTCAAAAGGAAGACCAATAAAGATGATTTTATCCAACACACGTTGAGGGGAAAGAAAAACATAATGAAATCAGTAACGGTGTCTACTCCAGAGAATACCATAACCCCATAACACATAAGGTATGAGAATCTGAGATCATTGAGTGAGTGTTCTGTATGATCCATCTATAACCACGAAAATTTCTACATTCAACAGATGAATACGAAAGGTAAAAAATAATGCATCTACAAATTTAAGTTTGACCGTGGGAAGTATCCTGAAATTAACATGTATAAGGAAGAGATACATGGATGGTCGTCTGATATATCTGAAACCATCCTAGTGGCTGCAGGTCTAGCTTGTGTATGAACCTTCCCCGCAGCCTGCAAGATTAGTGTAGGTGAATGAACTAATAAGCAAATTGTAAGGATGTGTCTTGAAAGGACTTGATTTATGATGCTCTAGAGTCTGGAATATTCCAGTGGATGATCTGATTATCTGTTATGCAAGGAGAAGTAGAAGATCAAGAAAATATGCATGCGCAATGGGCCGTTAAACGCTCCCTCATGGAGACTAACTCGTTGCTCTACACATACAAATAGGTGAGTGAATATAAAGAAACACACTTACCGGTGGCCGGCACTTGATGATCGTGCAATGGAATTGTTTATACCAGAGATGAAATTATCAGCCGTTCTGCAGAGGCAACACTCACCCTCGATATTCAGGGCCGGATTGTTGGAGAGCTTGAGAACCGTACCAGCAAAAACATTACGTAATTTTCAATCAGAATTTTGATTCAGCAGACAACTGATTTGCTATTCTCTGCCCGAAGATCCTCGCCACTCGAACCATCTATGAAAATCCTGCCATGAACATCAGAAAATCTTAGAAAAAAGTATGGGAGGCCGGGATAAAAAAATTAACTTGGTGGTGGATTCATTCTCCTCGAAGTATAAAAAAGAAAGGACCGGCAGATCAATCTGCTCCAACATGTTGTTCATCCTTTACTACATAGCCCCAAGCACAATGGTGCAAACAGTCAAGGCCAGAGAAATCCACATTGAGACGGTGGTTCCCAAACCATCAACCAGAGTTGGCGTACTCCTCTGTCGCTTCCCTTTGTTACCTTGCAGCGGAAAGGGCAATAGGGCATATGAAGGTGCAGGATGAGGAAAGAGTGTTGGGGATTTGGGATGGTAGATTGGCGCTGCCTGGGAATGGGAAGGATATATGGGTCGGTTGACTGCTGGCTTTCCTTGCCGATCATGAGGATTGAAGGGTCCGTGCGTTACTTCTTTTATGCGGAAAGGTCCAAGCGTTACTAACGCACGCGTTACTAACCCCCGAAAAGCACAGACTGTCTAAACTAATATAAGGTGACGTGGCTGCACCAAATTGCAAAGAATTGCTTGTAGTGGGTCTTTGCTATTTAGATATAGAAGATACTGAAATAAATAATGATAAAATAAATATTACTTTATTTTAAAAATGATTATATAATAATAAATATTTAAATAATGAAATAATGTGATAAACACTTCAAAAAAAAGAATTAGAGATAAATTATTTGCAACAATAAGACAACTCACATCCAACAATAACACTACTACAAAATATTAGAGAGTTATTGTTTACAACAATAACACTACTACAAAATATTAGAGATAATTTTTTTGCAACAAGACAACTCACATCTAACAATAACACTACTACAAAATATTAGTGATAAATTGTTTGCAACATAATACTACTAGCTACAAAATATTAGAGTGTTTGCAACAATAACACTACTAGCTCACATCCCAATAACAACAGTACTGCATATATACATGAGGAGACCCTCAAGGCACTACAAACACTAGCTAGTAATCGTCATCTGAATCAGAATCAGAAGGCTCCTGGTGCACCGGTCGCGGTACGAGGTGACGCTGCCCGAACTTGATGATTCTAATCTTACGATACACCTCGTATGCAACATACGCATCTATTGCTGCATACTCAATGTTGCAACCGTCAAGTGAATGATTGCCTGGAGATCAATGTGGCAGGCAGATGGTATCTCAAGTCCCGACCAGGTGCGTTTCATTTTGATCTTGTCATTTGTTATATCAACGCTAGCAAAATGAATGCCGCTGCGAAGAAAATCTATGAGTGGTTGACATTGCTTGTCACTTCTGCAACAAAAATGGAACACGTGTTAAAAATACTAACAAGAACTATGTACATTGCAATGCAACAACAATGTACAATAACAACAATGTATATATATATATATATATATATATATATATATATACATGTCAAGATATATATTTTCAGCCAAACTATGCAACAACAATATAGAACAATCTAACCAACAACAATATAGACAATTGAACATTGTATAATTCGGCCAACTATTGAATTAATTAACAATCTTATTTCGGCCATATTGAACAATCTTTATTTCGGCCAACTATTGATGAATAACAACAATTTCATTTCGGCCAATGCAACTATATATATATATATATATATATATATATATATATATATATATATATATATATATATATATATATATATAAGTTAAATGCTTTCTACTCCCGGGTGTAACTACACCCACGTCTCAAACACCACCTTACAGACGTATTTATCATACTTTATCCATTTAAGTATGTTCATATACTATATCTAAGATAGACCAAAACAAGTTTCATGAAAAAATTACAATTGTGCTAATATTTTACACTATATACTCAAAATACCATTATATATGCATATAAAAGAGAAGTATGTAGAAATTTTTTACATACTACCTAAAAAGAAGTATCTATAGTATTAAAATAGTATTATATACTCCATACTACATGTTACATACCTCCCGGTATGATAGATTCTCCATACATGTGTGAAACACACATGGGTGTAGCTACACCCGGGTGTAGTATGAATATGTCCTATATATATATATATTGATCAACAATTAATCTCATTGGAACTATATATATGTATACAACAATAATCTCATTTCGGCCAACTTTGAAAATCTTTATTTCGGCCAACTATATTGATGAACAACAACAATCTCATTTCGGCCAACTATATATATTACTCAACACAATCTCATTGGAATGTATAATTAACAACAAATCTCTCATTTACAATTCGGCCAACTAATTAATTTATTGAACAATAATTAATCTCATTTCGGCCCAACTATTGTAATATCTATTTCGGTCAACTATATATTGATGAACAAAACAACAAATCTCATTTCGGCCAACTATATATATTGATTACAATCAACAAATTAAAGTAAAATTGCCCCAAAATATAACATTTGGATCGGATGCATGAGATTTTTTATACCTTGCCCATTGGAAGACCAAGACATACTTCTTAAAACATAGTTGGATCACCGCAACCTCTTGCTGATTGGCGGTGTACTCGAAATCGAAACCGATGAACTTCTCTTGATCCCGAGCTTCACCAATACATTTCTTGAAATCGGAGAGATAACCGCCCACCAACGTGCTATCGTTGGTATAAACCACCTTCAGATTCACGGTGTGTGCAAGCACCGGTACACATCGCGCGATTGGTGGCGCCGGACTCATGGTGGCCGGAGTGGATGAAGAGATCAGAGGGGAGAGAGTGTCGCTGGAGGGAGAGAGGAAGAAGAGAAAGCTCCAGCCGTATCAAAAATGAAGAGACAGGGGAAGAAAACTGTCCACTCCCGTCTAAAATCGTGGCGGGAGTCGAACGGTTAGGACCTTTAGTACCGGACCGTAACACAGCCCGGTACTAAAGCTCCCCTCGCCAGCCCCTCGCGGCCGTTGCCATCCCATTGAGATTTAGTACCGGGCCGTGTTACGGACCGGTACTAAAGGTCCCTTACGGACCGGTAGTGTTGCCCCCCTCCCCTCTGACAGTTCAAACCGGTTTTGATGCTCATTAGTACCGGTCGCAAATATAAGCAGGACTATTTCTCTGGACGTAAAGTCCTTTTTCCACTAGTGAATTCTATCAAGTCTCTATTGCTACCATAGATATGTGTATTGTCCCTTTACTTCGTTGTGATATCATGTGCTACTTTTTGCAAAATTGCTCAAATCCATCTATGTCCTGTTTTCTTGTATGAACATGTTTAGGGGGAGCCATTTTATCTATAACATGATATAGCATTCATATTTTCTTTGCAAATCTTGGTATTGTCATCTAACACCAAAAAGGGGGATTTTGAAAGAATATTTCTTAGTCCCTGGTGTTTTGTGTGTTAGTTAACAATACTCATGATGTACTAATAGAATGCTAAGTATTTCAGACTGTATGTGATTTAAGTTCGTATGCATCAAAGCCAAAAATGCGAAGAAGAAGTGGTTCTGGAATTGTTCCAGGAACCAGAATATTTGAGTCGGAAATTTCCAGGGCCGGAATTTCGGTTCACAAGAACTTCACAGAAAATGGCTAAGTCAAGTTTGAGAAATGGTTCTGATCTCAACGGAAATTATACTCGGAAATTTCACTTTACCGGAATTTCCGAGTGGACCAAGAACAACATCGCAGAAACGACTAAGTCAAGATTGAGGAAGTGTTCTGACGCGAGCCGGAAATTGTGATCGGAAATTTCCATTTGCCGGAATTTCCGATTGCACCCAGAGAGCCCTCAAAAACGGCTAAGTCAAGAATAAGAAGTGTTCTGATCTCAACCGGAAATTGTGCTCGGGAATTTCCATTCACAGGAATTTCCGAGTGCACCTTGAAGAATATTGAAGAAATCTGCTAAGGAAAGAAGAGGAAAAGGTTCTGACTCCTGCCGGAAATTCCTGTCGGAAGACTTATACCGGAATTTCCGACTGGTCGAGACAGCCAACGGCCAGAAAAGGGGAGGGGATATAAATACCCCCTCACTCCCTCAAGAACAGCTAGCTCTCAGATTTCCTCTCTCCGACATTTCTTGAAAGCTCAAATCATCAAGATCTCCCAATCCCCGCACTCAAATCCGTTGATCTTTGGAGGATTGGAGGAGAAGGCCCGAATCTACATCTTCACCGAAGCGATTTGCATTTCTTCCTCATTCACTTAAGGATTTTGTGGCTAGGGTTTCCGGTAGGAAAACCTAGTTCATCATTGTTGTAATCTTGGTGTTGACTTGACCTTTTATGGTCCTTGAAACCTTTTAGGGTCATCTTGAGAGCCCCCAATTAAGTTGTGGGTGACTGCCTCAAGCGTTTGTAAGGGATTTGATCTCCGCCCTAAAAGGGGATTAATAGTGAAAGGTGAACTCACAACCTTTGTGGTTGAGTTCATCGGAGAAGAAGGTGAGCCTTTGTGGCGTTGCGGCTAACCAGTTGTGATAGTGCACGCCTCTCCAACGAGACGTACACCCTTGGGTGGAACTCGGGATTACATCTTCGTCTCCACGTGCTTCACTCGGTTCCCCTTATCCTTACTCCCTTACTTGCTTGTTTTGTACTCTTGTTTATCTTATTATTGCTTAGCTTGTCATTTAGGTAAATTCACCATAGTTGCATATCTAGAGAATTTACCTTCGCGTTGAGCCTAAATTTGAAAATACATAAAATTTGTAATAGCACCTATTCACCCCCCCCCCCTCTAGGTGTCGGATTCCCGTTCACGTCCCGGCTCATAATCTCTTTTTTCTTCATCCCTGGTTCATCTGACCCAGACTTGATTAAGCCTGGTCATACGGAGGCTATGCTGAAGGATGCTCCAAATTTTTATGATCCGGATTTGATTTTGATATTTCAACTCGGTGAATATTACTTCCCGACTCTAGCCCCCAAGTGCCGGGTTGTTGCTCGCAGCAACCTGGGACTTCAAATCTCTTACTTTAACAACTTTTGAGCTTCAAACTGAGCAGCCCCAAAAGCCGGATCTGCAGCTTGCTGCGTTCCGGGTCTTTCTTGAGAACTTTGAGCTTCAAGCTGGGTAGCCCCCAAGTGTCGGGTTCCAGTCTGCGACAACCTGGGACTTATAGCAATTTGAGCATAACTTACTTTTCTGATAAGTAGCCCCCAAGCGTCAGGTCTGCTGCCTGCAGCTACTCGGGCTCTCTAAATTTCATAGTACCGAGTTACTTTTCTGATGGTGTCCGTGCACGCTGAGAATTTGCGCTATTATTCGAATGTTATCTTGTCGTTCTGCAAATCCTTTTGGTTTAGATGACTATTTTGGTTTCTTTAGCTCTCTGCATAGCCGGTTTTCTCATGATAACTTTCGTGCATAAAAGTGTAGGACGATCAGGGTCTGCTAAGTCCCCATGGGAATCATAAACAGATTGAAAGCCAGATTTTTAGCATCAGGTCATTGTGGCGACTTTGCCAGGTGAGAAAAACATCGAGCTAGCAGGCAAGTATAACTAAAAATATTATGGCGTTTTTGCCGGGTCTTGAGTTTTCAACTTACAACTTTCTTAGTTAGTAAGCCCCAAGACCCCTGATTTGTCATATGGCGAAGCACTCTTGGTGCTGATATTGCATAAGCCAGATTACGGCAATTGGCTACTGCAATAGAGCCGTAGCATGATGATGGCGCTTTACTAGCGATCTTGCTATTAAGAAGTTCATTGCGAGTGATATATAACTCGACTTTGATAAATCTGTTTGCGGGAATTCGATTGCCCGACTTTGAAAATTCTATTTGCGGGAATTCGATAGCTCGACTTTGAAAAAATTACCTTCGCGGGAATTCTATAGCCCGACTTTGATAAATCCACTGATCATATAAATACTCTATAGTGCTTGCAAAGCGCTCACGGGTCTCGCTAAGCAATGTAAAGGCTGAGAGATGTTTCATGGATAGTCCTCAAATATGTTTCACGTGTGGGGTTCGGTGTTTGTGACCCGAACATCAACACACGCGTGTTTTAAGTGGTAGGATCCATTTCTTCAACACAGTAATTAGTAAAATGTATTGACTTCTGACTGAATAATAAAATATTAACCATAAACACGACTTGTCTAAACTGAATGTCGTTGGCAAACGTGGTGAAACCCAACGATATGCGCGCTCATAACCGGCCGGCAGACGGGTCATTTGATCGTTGCTGCTTGAAGCCGGCAAATCGACCAGGTCATCCATCATCTCGAAATCCGGACATATGTATTATTTTGCTTCTTTTCTTTCTCCGCTTAACAGACAATGTCCTGGGTGACACTCAAGGGCCAATCTCTCGTTGCTGTGAATTTTCTTTGGACTTGAACCATTGCTATGATATAGTTTTTCCTGGACTGGAATTTTTCTCAGACCCGTACGCCCTTGTAAAGCATGTCTCAGCCCGACCGTGACCTGGCCGGTGTCGTAAACTTGTCCTTTTCTGTCTCTCGCTGGTCCACTTTTGGAGAATCGGCAAAAGCTACACAAAATATCAATCTGCTTTTTATTCAGTCTGCATCGTGGCTTTCCCATTGACCCGTTGCGTGACTGCGCAACCGCCGAATGCAACCACCACATTGTTGCCACACGCTTTATTTATTGGTGAAAACTAACTAATTTTATCTGTATTCATTTAACTCATACCATGTAGGAACCCATAATTTGTATGAAGTAGTGTTGAGTTTTTTTTAAAATAATAAGAATTTTTATTAGAAATTCGGATTCTAGCGCGCGGAATCCGGAAATATCAAAAATAGGGCGCGGTCGGTGTGGGTCGTGCCGATCGGCACGGCCCGTGTCAAAAAGTCGTGGTCGGCTGGACCCACGCCGACGGATGCATGCCTGCAGCCGCGCGCAGGTCGGGCCCCACATTTCGGCTTTACTCGCGCCGATCGGCACGGCTCGTGCCGATCTGGGCCGAGATATCCCTCCGCGCCAGCTCCTTCCTTTTTTCTTCCTCCTTCTTCCTCCCGTTGCAGCCAAGAGCTTTGAGCTCCGTTCTTCCCCCCACGAATACACTGCTCATTTTGGCCCAAAAAATAAGTGTGAGAAGGTTAGATTGCTAGAAAACAAGAGAGGAGGACAAGGGCATCAAGGATCTGTCCATGCAGTAGTTTTTGGTGGATTCGTTTTAAAAAGAGGAGGTGGAGGATTTGAAGCAATGGAGGCCAACAATGGTGGATAGCAGTGGTGGGAGCTCGTATTGGAGGAGGAGGTGTGGTGGTGGAGCAGTGGTGGCGGTAGATTGAGGCCGGGAACGGAAGAAACGGGATTTCGACGCGTCAAGGGTATGAATCTTGTTTATCATTTTTAGTTGATTTATTTCTTATGTATGTGTTAGTTGTTAAATATTTGTGTCGGTGGATGTGATAGGTGTACCGTACACTATTTTTGTCGGTGGTTTTTGGTTATTCTGTTAATATTGTTGTATAAATAAATTTGGCCGAACAATGCATTAGTTGTATAAATAAATAAATTTAGTCGGTGGATATATACCGGATGGATGCGTTAATTTAGTTCTATAAATAATGTTTTCGGATGGATACGTTTAAAATTTGTTATATAAATGACTATATCTGATGGATGCGTTAGTGGGTGGCGGGTGGTTTTTGTGGCGGTCGATATTAATGGGTGTATGTTGGTTCTTTGTTATTATTTGAGAACTATTAGTAATATTGGTAATATTTTCGGTGGTCGCAATATTTTGTAGCGTATTATTTGACGGAATTAATTTGTTTAGGTAATGGAAGTCGTTGATTTTGTTGTGCACTTCGGCGCCGGTAATGTCCGTGTTACGGAGACTGGGGTTGATCTTAGTGAATTTAATAATATGGTGATGCAGTTGCCAGACCCAGAGAGAGCTAGAATAGAAGCAGTGCAGGAGTTTTTCACTGGAAATTTTGGGTATAATCCTAATATGTTTACGGTTAAGATTCAGTCAGTGTGGTCCAAATCCCGTACAAATATTTTTCGGGAGTTGTTACCGCTGGATCGAACTAGTCAGTGGATAGCTTGGTTAGCATCATGCAAACGTCGAGGCACCAAACCAGAAATCCTACTGATATTTTATCCGAAGCAGAACAATTTAGAACAAGGAGGCGGAGATTTTCAGCATGGAGAGAGCAGTGATGCTACTCATTCAGGAACTGTGGACATTCCTGAACAGTATGAGCCATCACTCAGTGTTGAGTCGGAAGGACCTCCGCCACTTGGAGAGGCTGATGCGGATGAGTACGAAGGTACTATGCAAGAAGAGATGTTGGCTGAAGATGAGGATGGTGTTGCAGAAGATCTTGATTCAGGTGATGAAGATGTTGGCAATGAGGATGAGGTAGATAATGATGAAGAAGATAATGTTGGAGATGTGCCGCTTCCTGAGTCCTGGAATGTCGACACTTTGCCGATTCCTCACTCGTGGGATCTCGACAAGTCGAATATGACAGCTGTGGATGATGGATATCATCCGGCATGGGAGTACCGAAGGAAAAATGTAAGAATCGGAGCCCAGTATAACACAAAGCAAGAGTTGAGTGAAGCCGTGATTGAGTGGGCATTGTCCACGCAAAGGGTTTTCCGTACTGAGGTGTCAAATAGTCGATATTTGACTATGAGCTGCATTAATATTGACTGTCCAGCAAGGGTGCATGCTCACGTACCGAAGTACGACGTGCTTTGGGTGGTTTCAGATGTCGTACCACACACATGTGAGATCTCTAGTACGGTGCCGAACCATCCAAAGCTGTCTTCAACTCTCATTGCACGACTCTTGTTCAGTGAGATAGTGCAGAAGAAAGACATGACCGCGAGAAGCATTTAGTTGACAGTTAAGAGTAGATGGAAAACAAAAATTCTTTATGGGAAGGCTTGGAGAGCGAAGCAGAAGGCTCTAGAAATGAGATACTGTGGCTTAACAAGTGGCAGGTAAATGTTAATTATGTAGCGAGTTTACTTTTTGGTGTATACTCCATGACTAACTTATTTAGTTTGCGGTTTCTAGCTACGGGCATACGGCATCCCGGTGGAGCACCTGACTCAGGAGCAGGTTACGCGGAGCCTCGAGGCGTACGTACTGTGGCTATTTGGCAAGGTGATGTTCACTGAGACTCATCAAGACACTATTACTGCTCGTTGGGTACCTATAGCACTAGAGATTGCAGCGGCACAAAACCAAGAAGACATAGAGCAGCGGAGTTGGGGGTCTGCACTATTAGCTGCTACATACAGGGCTCTGTGCACCGTGTGCACGAAGAACTCGGATAGCTCTTCGATACTAGGATGTCCTCTATTTCTACAGCTCTGGTCTTGGGAGAGGTTCCATGTCGATAGACCCGACGTGGACGCGACCAGGCCCTGGGACTACAGACTGATAGATCACAACGCAGTTGATCTTCCCACATTTGGTAGTATGTGGGCATATAGAGAGGTACCCATTCGATACTCCATTACTTTGAAGTTAGGTTCTTCCAAATTTTAATGTTCAATTATTCATTAAAAATTATAATTGTTTGCAGAGACGATTCCAAGGTGATCAAGTGAGAAGCTGCTACGTGATGTTCACTGAGTGGTTCGATCAACTGCCACATCACCAGGTTATATGGGAGCCATATCACGAGTCGCGGATACATGCACGATACCCCGGCGGGATTTCTTCTTTGTGCACGAGAGACCGTGCATACTGGTTGACTACACGTCGGATTGTGTTCGACGTCTTGGTGGAGGAGATGTCGCAACACCGTGTTATGAGACAGTTTGAGGACTTCGCCAGTGGCCGGTGCCTCCTACTAGAGCTACACTTCCTCAGCACGTGCACAAGTAAGAACTACAACTTGTATTTAAAATGTGGGGTACTAGTGTTGTTCTAGTACGTACCTATGCTATGTGTGCATTTCGCAGGAAAGGACGGCAGGGAGAGAGATCGCTCGCATCTTATATGCAGACGATCCTACCATACATACAAGAATGGGGGAGTGCGACGGATCCGGCAAATTTATGGCCCGCGGAAGCACCCTTTGTGCTTGCTGATTTTGAGGAGTACCTCCGGACGTACAGGCTCGCCTGTCGCACTCGTTTGGTTACGAGTGCCGACCCTGACGACCTTCCTGCGGCTGATATCACGGCCATGTACCCAACACAGGGAATCGGGGCTCGGGGAAACACAGCGGTAAGTGGTCTAGTTTCAGTACTCTACTACGCACTGTACGTGCTACAGTAAAAACATATCTGACACTTTTTTATATTTTACAGGCCGACATCATAGCAGATATTCAGGCGGACGTCGCTGCGTACTACCCCGTCGTTGGTGCCCAGCACCAGTCGTGGTTCAAGCGTCTACAGGACAAGCTACGACGTGCTTATGGTGTGCTCACATGCACCGATGCTCGGGACGTTGTTCCACGCCATGCACCCCCGCGTCCCCCACGGCACTCCTCGGCACGGCTGTTAGGTGCCGCACATGTATCACCACCCCGTGACACCACTCGTCGGCACGATCCACGCCCACGTTTTACACCTCAGCAGAGTCCTTGCACACGCCCCACAGACCACACATTTGCGTCTACCTCTCGCCAGCCGGACGCTATCGACCCTGGTCCATCCCAGCCACCTCTTTCACAGATTCCACTGTATGTGTCGGGTCCTTGACAGCCAACTATGTTTATGCCGGCAACTTCACAGTCGCCATTGTTTATGTCGGGTCCTGCACAGCCTCCACTCTTTATGCCGGGTAGTTCATCCTGGCAGGCACACACACCACCGTACACCGGGATGCCATATTCGTACGGTTATGGGGGCGGACCACAGTTCGTTGGAGCATCACACCAGCCGCAGATGGCCAATCTTATGGGCCAGTACTCTCAGCAACTAATGCACAGAGGTTAGAATTTTTAATATCTCTTACATATATAATTTATATCCAGACAACTCACACTAACATATTATCTTGTGCAGGTGCAGATCAGGTGTACAACTCTCCCCAGTACGACTTGGACACCACTCAGGCATACGCGCCTTCGCCACCGATGCCCACTCAGCAGACACCATCTCCGGAGACAGCCCAGCCAGACGACAAGCATGACGATGCGCCGTTGCAAGGCCGCGGAATGCGGCAACACCAGGCTCCCACGCGTTTGTCACCTTCCGGCCCTCGGCGAAGGAGGACGCGGTACCGTCGTCAGGTCGACGAGGATTGATTCTTTTACGTATCAGAGACATATGTTCGCTATTTTCCATGTACCGTAAGACCTATGTATGAGACATATGTATGCTACTTCTTTCCCTTGAGGCGCGAAACGGTGGCCAGAGAAGACATTATGTATCGTTATGTACTAGACTTATTTCTACCTATGTAGCAAAATTTGATATGTCAGTAACCGGTATACATTGGTACGTAAGATAAGATACAACAAACCTCGATTACATACCGATCACACCATACAACAATAGGAAATGAAGGTACAACTACTAATTAATCGATACTCAAAGAAAGATACAACATAACTCAAATTAAGATTCTACCTATCTCCCATCAATGCAGCCTGCACCATCCGCAGATTTAGCACCCTTGCCCTTTGACGATGATTCATGCTTCTTTCCCGCACCCTTGCTCGATGTTTCTGCCTTCTTCTCCTTTCCCTTACGCAGTGCTTCAGCCCCCCTTTCCTTTGACGACGGCATGAAATCGTCGTCATCATCGCTGGAGTATACCCAGAGAAAGGAACGACCGTACCTCTCACGTATGTCTTGAGTTCGATGAATCGGCTCATTGGTAACATTCCTATCAAACTTATCCGCAAGCCTCAAGACTTCAGCACGGATTTGTTCTGTGGTCCTATACGGAAACCCATCTCGGCATAGCCTCGCCCCTAGCAAAGCGAGATGTCTCTCACTACCAACAATTTCTTCAAGTGGAACTTCCCTACCATCTACCTTCAAATAGGTGATAATCTTAGCTAGATGCTCGGATGTGGCTATATGAAAGCCGGACACACACTTCTCACAAGGTACAATACACACCATGCTGGCGCTCTTTGAGAGTACCCCGCTTAGCCTAGAGTGGTTTTTATAGGACATTTGAGGTGAAAACGGTCGCGGGAAATGGTGGCGGGCGGGAGGAACAGGCGGGAAACGGTGGCGGGAGAAACGGGCGGGAAACGGTGGCGGGAGAAACGGGCGGGAAACCGTGGCGGGAGAAATAGGCGGGAACGGCTGGCGGGAGAAACGAGCGCGAATCGGTGGCGGGAGAAATAGGCGGGAACGGCTCGCGGGAGAAACGCGCGCGAATCGGTGGCGGGAGAAAGCTACAGAAATGGGGAGAAATAGGCGGGAGAAATAGACGGAGGTCGGCACCTTTCGGCATGGCCCGTGCCGATTGGCACGGCTAATGCCGAAACGTGTTGTCTACGCGAAATCCATGCAGCCGTCGGCACGGCTAATGCCGACGAGGGCTTTTCGGCACGGGCCGTGCCGATCGAC
Source organism: Poa annua (assembly GCA_026929855.1). Lineage (NCBI taxonomy): Eukaryota > Viridiplantae > Streptophyta > Magnoliopsida > Poales > Poaceae > Poa > Poa annua. Next base: position 159,158,756 of record CM049427.1, on the reverse strand, counting down.
ACGACTCACGCCAACGCCGCGCTATTTTTGAAATTTTCTGATTCCGCGCGCTAGATTCGTATTATTTAAAAAAAAACTCAAGTAGTGTTATCATTTGATACTAAAAGTTATTTAACTAAACAGAAAGAATCGTTTCATTTCCATGTCTAAATTGACAGTTTCAGAAACAATAAAAATTTAAACGTTACACTGTAAATAAGTGGCCATACGTCATCGAAAAAGTTCAGACATAACGGTTCCTTTTATTAGCTTACTATAATTTTATAAAGGTCTCGGTTTTTGGACACACAAACTTGGTCACATGTGGATACCAAGTTACCAACCGGTTGTGTCACTGACGCAATTGCCAAAAGTGAGGTTCGTTTCAAAAAAATGGCTTAGACGAATAAAGATCTCTTGGGTAAAAACAAAAAATAAAAAAAGTAATCCGGTGAAAAGTAAGTCATTTTATTTCTATTTGTTTGCCTTGATTTTGTAGGGAAACTCCAAAATTCCATTCATTTACGTTACTGGTAAATCAGAGAAAAGTAGTTCATTCTCTAAGATAACATGAAACAGATAAAACTTTGAATGGAGTGTTGCAATGCAACGCTACTTGCATCTATCAGTGTTGTTCTTGTGTCTTTAGTGTGTGCAAGTCGGCATCAAGTACTTTATTGTTATGTTCAGTGGTATGTTTTTTCTTGTTCATTGGGCTTTTTATCTATGAGAACTATGTATCAATGATGTTCCGTACTTAGTAGAGAAAATCAGCTATATCATAAAAACCTAGAACCACTCATCCCTAATTGGAATCATGTCATCATTAATGTCAGCAAAACACAAAGGCATATGGTACTTCAAGTGATATTTGGTCAACAGAGAGTTGGTCGATGGCGTCACCAAATAACACCTAAGTGGTAGTGCATGAAGAAATGTCAAGACACACATTTTATACGCACACATTATATACGCAAATACTACCATCGGTTTCGATCCATACCATTAGATGAAACTTCAAAACAAGAACATCTAATACATTCTTATTCAAGAAGCATAAAAACTTAAAGTTATTAGGAAATGTATATCTGCATTCAAGATGAATGAATCAAAGAGAGCAGATATTAACTTGAGGCTTGAATCTTTGCTGGAATGAAACGCAGACCTATGTCATAATAGCATCCACTCTGATATGAATAACCACGTTAAGATTTCTACAATGAAGATTGTATCCTCGCTGGGTAGGTGACGCTAGCCTAAGGTTACATGATTAAATGGCCCTGCAAAATTTAAACAGGGTAGTCAAAATGCATTTATAGGAAACAACAAGAAATTAATCAAAGTCTCCATCATCCGCTTCAAAGCTAGGTTGACATGTCAAGTATGGAACCGTTGACTATCCATTTGTGTAACCATTATTCATACTGCCAAGCTAAAGAACATGCTCTCCTCACTTAGACAGAGGTTCATGTACCAGAATAAAGAGAGAAAGGGACCAGAGAACATCACACATTACTGCATATATGGGCCCGAGAGGGAAACAAGGTCTGTGAGAAGCTCACATTGGCTCATTGGTATCAGCAGCGCTTGCTGGAGCATCTTGAGATCATCGATCCTGATATTGAGCGGGAAACCAACTCCCCACTTTGTTCTGCTACATCAGAGTATCAGACGTATGTCCAAAGAATATGAATAAGTACAAATACATTGCTATCAATGCACACATATGTGGGATTGATTATCTTTTACCCAAAGTAACTATGAAAACCTCTATTGATTTAGAAAGGTTATCTTTTGCCCACATCACTGACACTCTTTATTAGGCTACTACCAAAAAAAAGAATTAGTGTGTCTTCCTTGCAGGACAAAATAAGAGCAGGAAAGAGCAAGAAAATTCAGTGAATGTTAAGAGGTATAACAACAATCTAAATTAGGTTGAATTGGCTTAGCAATCTTCTCTTTTTTTTACACAAGCGGCTGGGTTGTACAACAATCTTCTCTCAATCATTCAACGATGTCTCAGGGATACCAACAGCTTCATTTGGGGGCAATTATATATGCAAGAAAATTTAAAGTATGCCATCCTTTATTCTGGACCAATTTTGTTCTTTTCTTACACAAGCGGCTGCAGGGCGCTTAACAACAATTGGATGCATGAAGCACGATATCTCAGATCGACACAACATATGCATAATCCAGTCCTGGCCTTACAGAAACACCATTCGTCTCAGCAAGGATCTCTAGATGCTACCAGCATACATATCTCAGCATACATATCCCTCTCCTTAAGAAGCTACAGGATACTAATGCGAAGGACCTGCTAGTAAGTTATTGATCATGAGTCATAGTGGTTCTAACACACAACATAATACAAAAACAAAACAAATCCAACGCAGTTAGCCACAAATAATAAGAAAACATGGCAAAATTAATTAACTACCCTGCCAAACGAGGTGTAGAGAGCAAGCTCACCAGGGTAAACAAATGCCTACTAATCAAATCTTATTGAAGGGGAATATGCTTGTTGACCTGAGAGTTCGGAAATACAATAAGATTAGCTCACCTTGGCTCTCAACTGCCATGGAGATGAAACTGAATAAAAAAACTGCAGTATCGACAATCAAACTAAATCCTTCACGTGCTTTAGATTAATGGTAAAATTCATGTCAAAAGTAAATCTTATACGCTTTATAGTAATGGTCAAACAAAATCCTCCAACACAACAATTTAAGAATAATGGTCAAACTCATGTCAAAGCTGGAAAAAAATCACCAACCTCCAAATCACCTTCCTGTTGCTCTTCTTGTTGCTCAAATTCATTTCAAAGCTGCAAAAAACATGGATAAAAGTTTCAGGTGAGATGCAAATGTAGACTGTCCTTTCCATAGCTAATATAAACCATACTGTAAGAGAATTTTCAACATTTTCAGGTTTTCACAGAGTAAAAAAAATCAGAGCCAATTATATATATACACGCTAATTTATTACACAACAAGATGAGAACAGAAAGGAAGCTGAAGAAAAGGCCCAACTGCATGGTTTTGGGTATCCATACCTGCTTAGCACCATCCTCCCCTCCCAGCAGCGTTGCACCATGACCAGGGTCTGCAGATGCAATCAATTTAAGTAAAATATATTGAGGTAGTTATCAGCACCTAGCCACAAATAGCAAATAGAAACAACCACCTGCACTCAATATTCATTCAGGCATATTAAAGATTGCATTAGTCCATTTCTTAGATGAAAAGGAGAAGCTTGCATCTGTGACGGCCAAATCGCAATTCATTCAATGCAAGGAGCAGCTGCTGGAAATCAGAAGAAGCTCACCTATGTCATGTGACCGTCGGTCCGGCCATGGAACGCCAGAAGTGGAGGAAACCCCTGGGTGGCAGGCCACTGGCGTCGCGAACTCGTTGCTCCGCCGGTGCCTCGTCCATTTCCGCCGCTCACGCTCCTCACCGGCACCGCCAGAGACCAAGGAGAGAGCAACCTGGCCATGGCCAAAAGCCGCCTTGTCATGACGCTGTCCTCGGCGTCCCCCATCTGGTACTCAAGCACCTCCATCCAGCCTACCCAGTCTGGACCTCGAGTTGTGACCAAAAAGGATAATACCTACAATGAATTGTGAAAATAATTGCATGACTATCAGGCAGCTTTTGTTCCTCATGTCTGATCATCTGGGCTGTGATTTTTAAGCACCAAAGATCTGACAAAATAAAACAATTAGTGATCCATCATTCCCATCTTGATTCTGAGTTTATTCCTACAGCCTCAAATTGTCATTGAATTCAGTTTACTGAAATTGCATATAACTAATCAAACTTCATAGTTTATTTAGCTAATTGCCACATCATGAATTGTACAGATAGATAACATAAAAAAGACTGAAATGACCTGACACACCTTTCGACGGGATGGAGATGATGAAGTTGCTGAAAAGAGGATAGTGGAATTCATTGAACACCTACAGTCTAAATCCTGCTTTTATTTTCATTGAACACCTTGTGGCCATTCTACAAAGATGTCGTGAACGTCTTGAATCCATTCTACAAAGATGAGAGATTATGGGGATTAAACCAAAAGAGAATAGTGGAAGAGAGTGAGAGAGGAGGCAAATAAGTAGGAGCAATACCACGCCTAAATCCTAGCATGGTGCTTCTAATTTACATCAGCTTGACAGCCATGAAATTGCAGCTCTTCCTCCTCCTCATCACCAGATTTCTTTTGTCAAAGATCTGAAAGAAGTGGAACGTTGAGAGAGAGAACGATAATCAGGCTCACGCACAATCAGCCCCTGAGCTCACCTTTGGGGCTTCATCCCCCAAAGCTGAGCGACCCACCCCACCGGAAAAATCCTCCAAAGCTGAGAAGGATAAGGCAGGAGATGGACTTGCCTGGTCCAGTGGTTGAAGGCCGCCGGCGTTCCATCGTTGAGCAGGACACCGTCGTGGACCGTGCGTGCTCAGACCGAGTAGGCGTTGGTGCTCGATTTTGTGCGCACGGCCGGCAACCACCTACACTCCTCAAGTGGCTTTGTAACATCCCAAATTTCTAAAAAATTTAAAACTTTGCATTCATGCATCATAAAAGTATGGCATTGAGAACACATAAGGAGTAAATTGAATTTTAATTATAAGGTTAAATAAAATTGTTTTCATTAAAGAGGTCTATTTGAACTCCTTATACAAATCTGTATTTTATTATTTTATTTAATTAGCAAAATGATATCAAAAAGTTATAAATTAAATTAGCTTTTCAAAACATATTTTTATGAATTTTTCTGAAAAGTTTTGACAAAGTTTTAAAATCAAATTTGAATTAAATATTTGAAATCAGAAAATGTTTTGGTTAAAAAAAAAGGAGAGAAGAACGGCCCGACCCAATCTGGGCCGAAGCCCACTCGTTCCCTCCCGTGCGCGCAGCGCAGGCGAAGCGCAGCGGCCCAACAACAGCCCACCTCCCTCCTTCAGTCGCTGATAGCCGGGGCCCACACGTCATCTCCCTCCCCAACTCGTGACGAACACGAACACGACTCCACCGAAACCTAGATTCTTGCGGATCGAAATCCGTTGGGAAAATCGCGAGGAAATCGCTCCCCTACGTCCCCATATAAACCCCCCCTCTGCCGCCTCCTCCCGAACCCCAAAACCCTAGAAAATAGCCTCCAGGCCGCTTAGAAACTGCCCGCCGCCGTCCGCCATTGCCGCCGCCAAAACCTGTGAGTGCAGAGCTCCTCGAGTCCTCCCGCGTCCCTCTTCCGACTCCCAGTTAGCGCGCGCACGTCCTTGACATCTCCTCTGCTGTTCTTCTGCTCCAGATCGCCGCGTCCGTGATCGACCGAAGCAAACCGCCGCCGTCTCCGTCTCCGGCGAGCTTTAGGAGGAGAAGGGAAGCACATCGAAGACCCCTGTCGCGCCAACAGCTCCGCCTCAACCTCCTCTTCGTAGCGGTATGTGCCTTTCTTGCTCTCACGTCGTAGATCGCCGGAAACGACTATGCCGACGATGGCGCCGCCGCGGACACGAGTGCGCCGGTGAACCGCGCCGCCCGATTCGCCCCCTTTTTATTTCAGCCGTCGGATCTAGATCCAATGGATCTAGATCGGGCGAATCTGGAGCGTTAGATTTAAAACAGATCGGACGGTTCGCGTTCGCGATCCGCGCCGAACCGGTATCGGCCAATCAGCGAGCGCCGCGTGGCATATTGATTTTCTATTTTCGCAGAGAAATTGTTTAAAAAACAGAAAACAACACAAACTTACAAAATTCATAACTTTTGTTCTGTTCATCCAAATTTGATGAATTTTATATCCACGTGAAGCTCTGCTCGTGTAGTTTAATATGGTATCATTAGTTTATCCTTTTAGTGTATATTAAATTGCGGAATTTAATTGTTTAGCTTTCGGATATTAAATCTATAATTTAATTAATAAAATCTCTTTCCAAATAAATCCATTTGTTTTGGAGATTTATTAATGCCCTCTGTCCAGAGAGTGTAACATGAGTTTTAATTTGAAACTTCTCCTAATAGACTTAAAGAAATTGGTTTTAGAACTTAAAACTACTAATATGCTCAATATTTTAAATGATTAAATAAAATATTAAAATATTGATCATTGCATTTTTATGCATTAATAACAGAGAAATTAAAATGGTAATTATAAGGTCTTATTAAGTTCATTGCATATTAAGCATGCATACATATTTTTGTCTTGATATTTTAAGTGTTATGCTTGTGTGTTTATTTAGTGTTATTGTTTGTCTCTAGATTGTGAAGAGGAGGAAGGTCCTTGTGATTGTTATTCTTGCTGTGCTTGTTCCTCGTGTTACCAAGGCAAGTGACATTCATAATCTATCCCATGTTTTCTATATGCATTATTAGTAGATTTTGAGTATTATGCATGATAGGGAAATTTTGATACTACCTTATAATGTTAAGTTAGTTTGCACTTTGAAAATATCCTAGTAGTGTGTAGCCATCCGTCCCCATGCAGCCACCAAAAGTTTTACTAGACGCTTAGCTATGCTATAAAAGTGTTTACATATCATGTTATAGAAATATTGCTAAGTGTTAAAACTTTAAATACACTTCTGGGTGGAATTGGTTGCTTGGTTTATGTTGAGTGGCTTTTGGGACCATGCTTGTGGTTGTCTTTTCCTAGGATGAATTTCTATTCTACTTAGGGCCATGGGTATGGTGGTTGTCACCCAGAAGCGCACTTGTGGACGGCCACCCAGGAACAAAGAGATTACTAAGTCCCTCCAAGTTTAGAAGCTTTCCGTCCAGCCTTCTGACAATGGGCTCTGTCTAGAACTACTAAGTTGTGAGAGTGCAACCTGTCAGCTTGACAAGCAGATGTAGAGTTGATAGGTGGAACGGGTCTTGCTAGTATGGTTGCATTCTTCTTCTGAAAGTTCTTGTCTCAATTCTCTCCTTTCCATAATACACTCCGCGTGTATAGGATTTCTCGGACAAATTGAGTCTTAAGGTGAAAGTGCACAACCTCTACAAAGTCGACAAACTGAGTACTCAGCCGTGTCCCCGGTGATGGACAACTTCGAGCAACTGGACAAGGATGGACGGAAGAATCTCAACATGGTTTTCGTAAAGTAAAATTTGACTAAGGAAAGTATTTATTGGTGCACTTGGGCTTCATCCCTTGGTGCCAAGTCTTTGAGATACAAAAGTGTTTTACAAAAGATAGGAGAAAACTGGCTTTCTGCAAAATAGCCTACAAACTCCACCAAGCCAAATATGCATATAGAATTAGACTTGTCATAATTTTATCCACCATAGTCACTTGCCAATACTTCATTGTATTGACCTCCTACGGGGGTTGCATATTCAAATGTGCAGGTAATTCTGATGAGGAGTAAGTTTGGACTCGATTCTACACCCAACATGTCTGCTTGTGGCGTATGCTAGAAGAGGAGGCCCATTGCTTTTATTTTCGTTGTGAACTCTGAATATTTTAGCTAGTCTTCATGACTATGCACTTTGTAATAAAGCTATACTTGGCTATTTTTGGATCTCGATGTAGTATTTTTGATACTTATGCAATGATACTATATATTTTGTACTGTGGTGCTGGCAGTGATCCAGTGACTAGCACATAACACAGGTGTTCCATCTTTATTTAAAAGATGGGGCGCTACAAAATGGTATCAGAGGAAAGTGTTGCCTGTAGGTTCGAGCCCTTAGGATTGGTTTAGCCTCCTTTTTTATCATAATATTTCCATCTTTGAAGTATGTTGGATCCTAACGGCATAGTGGGATGAAGCGGCCCAGGACTAACCTTACATGTCCGCGTACATGAGACCTGTTCCACAATTATAAGTGGCTGGCCGGGTGTCTGTCTCTCTCACTATAGTGAATATCCGACTTACAAAAGAGTTGATAATAGTGTTGATCACCTGTTAGAAAAGAACTTCTTTTTCTCTAAGTACTTAAGTACACCACGATTAGTATATCTTACCTTGTCTTGTTTTAATAAACTCTACCTTTATCACTTAAGGATGTCGTTCTTCATGTATCAAACCGCGGAGGACTTCAAGGACATGTGCTTTGGAAGATATCTTCTAGAGTTAGTAGAATTGTTGGCACTTCCAATACCCATCATCAAGGCTAGCCAGCTGAAGCACTTCAACAAAGAAGACTTATGGGGAATTCGCCTTTACCAACAAGGGCGCCAGACTGAACCCAAGACCGAAGACATCCAGTACAAGTCGATTAGTGACTCCTTGGATAAAGGGCTGAATCTCGTCACGCAGGAGCTAATAGGACGGCTTTGCTTGCAATACCAAGAGGGGTTAAAAGACCACTACTTTGCTCACCTTGGCCAACGTGACGAACATGGGATTCCTTACTGTGTTAGCGAGGAAGACAAAAACAAACCAGAACCTTTGTACCCATATCTCCAAGACTTAGAACTTCACCTCTGCCACCTAGAAGAGGATAGACGCAATGAGTTGTTGAAGAATGATGAAATAATGGCACAAGTCAAGGAGACTCAAAAGAAGATTGAAGCCCAAGAAGAGGTGGCCAACGCTCAAGAGGAGAAGTTCCGAGCTCAAGAGAAGAAGTTCCAAAATCAAGAAAAGAGAATTAGAGACAAGAACAAGGAGATCAAGACCTTGAAGGATGAAATTCTGAGCAACGACGTCGAGTTCGAAGCTGATCGAGATTTGATCGAGACTCTACGCCGTGAGAAGAGAATGCTACAAGAGAAGATTGAAGTCCTGGAGAAGGAAGCAATCGAGACTCTACACCGTGAGACGACAATGTTACAGGAGAAGAATGAGGCCTTGGAGAAGGAGGTGAATGACTACAAGGAGATCCTTACGAAGGAAGGCATCATCATCGAGGAAATCGAAGAAGATGAAGGAGACGTCATGGACGAAGTTTAGACTTAGTAGTTGGACCACCATATTCCCCCTCGTTTAGTTCGTTGTTCTTTTTAAAAACATTGATCTCCAACTTGTGGTGTGACAATGATAGAATGTTTGGTTTGCAGACTCTGTTGTTTTATTAAATCAACTTAGAATACTTGTTTTGTTTTGCTAAGTAGACTTTTTCTTTTTAAGTTGTCTTATGAGTGTTGATTGTGTTGACTTGGTTGCTTTGTGCATGGGTAGGATTTTTCTTCTCTTAGTTCTGTCTATCTTTCACTCATCTATGCTGAAAAACCCTACAGATGCCTCCTCGTCGTGATACCAACAACGACGATGTCATGCAACAACTGATGGCCGCTCAAGCTCAGTTAATGAATATGATGACTCAGTTCATTGCAGCAACCAACAACAACAACAACAACAACAACAACAACAACAACAACAACAACAACAACAACAACAACCACAACAACAACAACCCGCCACCTCCACCACCACCCCCAGTGGACAGACTTGCTAGATTCCTCAGGCTTAGGCCTAATAAGTTCTCCTCTGCTACTGAACCAATAGTGGCGGATGATTGGCTCCGTTCAGTCAACAAGGACTTAGTAACTTGTGAATGTTCTGAGGCAGAAAAAGTGAGGTTCACTGCACACCTGTTGGAAGGACCTGCAACATTGTGGTGGGAGAATTATCAAGTGACTCATCCTTTGGATGGCATGACTTGGGATGCGTTCAAGGAAGGCTTCCGGAATGCTCACATCTCCTCAGGTATAATGAACCTGAAGAAAGACGAATTTCGCAGCTTGAGGCAAGGAGGTAGAACTCTGAAGGAGTATATGGATGACTTCTGTATGCTATCGAGGTATGCACCAGAGGACATTGATACTGATGCAAAGAGGAAAGAAAAGTTCCTCAATGGACTTAAGGGAGAACTGAAGATACCTTTGTCTGTGGCATATACTCCAAACTATCAAGCTCTGCTGGATCAAGCTATCACCTTGGACAACAACATAAGAAAGGAAGAGAATAGGAAGAGGAAGTTCAGTACAAGTAAGGTTCATTCTGAAGGGACATATAAGAAACACACTTCTGAAGTCAGTAGCCATAAACCCTGGAATCACTCCAACACTGGTAGTGGCCAAAAACATCATGGTCATAACCACAATGGAGGGAACAAAGGAAGCAATGGAGGATACAATGGAAATAATGGTGGATCCAGGGGAAACCATCATCATGGCCATAATCATGGGAATGGTAATCACCGTCCTAACCATGAAGGGAAGAAAGACTTGTCTCATGTGACCTGCTACAAATGCAAGAAGACAGGACATTATGCAACTGATTGCCCAGAGAAGAAAGCTGATGAAAATTCCAAGCCCAATCCTTTCCAGAAGGGACAAGTGAACCACATCAATGTGGAAGAAGTTCATGATGAACCTGATGCTGTGATTGGTACGTTCTTGCTCAACTCCTTTCCAGCATTAGTTTTATTTGACACATGAGCATCTCATTCATTCATATCAAGAGCTTTTGTTAACAAACATGGGTTAGCTGAGGAAAGTCTAGGAAAACCTATTAGGGTAAGTTCACCTGGAGGAGAGATGCTAGTAAATTCCGGGTGTAGGCAGTTAGACTTGCAAATTGGAAAACACACCTTCCCAACAGACTTAGTCATCCTAGAGACCCAAGGATTGGATGTTATCATCGGAATGGATTGGATGACTCGTTTTGAAGGAATCATAGATTGTGCAAATAGAGCAATCACCCTCACCACCCCAGAGAAAAGGAAGATTAAGTTCCGATCAACTTTCGAACTTAAGAAGGTTAGGCTAAATTCTCTTAAGGGGGTTAGCCTTGGTGATGTGCTTATCGTCAAGGAATACCCAGATGTTTTCCCGGAGGAACTACCGGGAATGCCACCCCATAGAGATGTAGAGTTTCTCATCGAACTGAAGCCGGGAACAGGGCCAATAGCTAAAAGACCTTATCCTATGGCCGTCGATGAATTGAAAGAGCTCAAGAAGCAATTAGAGGAACATATCCAGAAAGGATTCATTCGTCCAAGTTCATCGCCGTGGGGAGCACCAGTCTTATTTGTTAAGAAGAAGGATCAAACCCAGAGGCTAGTCACGGATTACAGAGATATAAACGAGCAAAATATCAAAAACAAGTACCCGTTACCCAAGATAAATGAACTATTTGATCAACTGGAAGGTGCTTGTGTTTTCTCAAAGATCGATCTTCGATCGGGGTACCTCCAAATGAAAGTTAGAGAAATGGATATACCCAAAACTGCATTTGTTACGAGATATGGTTCTTATGAGTACACAGTAATGCCTTTTGGATTAACCAATGCACCAGCCTATTTCATGAATATGATGAATAAAGTGTTCATGGATTTTCTGGATAAGTTTGTGGTAGTATTCATAGATGATATTCTAATCTACTCCAAGAGTCACAAAGAACATGAAGGGCACTTGCGTCTGGTATTGCAGAGACTACGTGAGCATAATTTGTATGCCAAGTACAGCAAGTGTGAGTTTCGGTTAGAACAAGTCGGATTTTTAGGCCATGTGGTGTCCAAGGAAGGTATAGCAGTGGATCCAGAAAAGGTTTCAGCTGTAACTAATTGGGAACCGCCGAAGAATGTTGGTGAATTACGAAGTTTTCTGGGCCTAGCAGGATACTAACGACGATTCATTGAAAACTTCTCCAAGATTGCCAAGGCCTTGACGGAATTATTAAAGAAGGAGAAGAAATTTGAGTGGACAGAGGCATGCGAAGCCAGTTTTCAGGAGTTGAAGAAACGTCTGGTTTCAGCCCCAGTTCTATGTTTACCTGATTTGGAAAAGGAATTCCAAGTATACTGTGATGCTTCACGCCAAGGCTTGGGAAGTGTGTTGATGCACGAAGGCAGAGTGGCATCTTATGCCTCTAGACAACTCAAGAAACATGAAGCAAATTATCCAACTCATGATCTTGAGTTAGCATCAGTAGTGCATGCCCTGAAAACTTGGAGACCCTACCTGATGGGAAAAAGATGTGAGGTATTCACGGACCACAAAAGTTTGAAGTACATATTTACACAGAAGGAATTGAATATGAGACAAAGAAGATGGCTGGAACTTATTAAAGATTATGATCTGAGCCTTCAATACCATCCGGGAAAAGCTAATGTGGTAGCAGATGCTCTGAGTCGTAAGGTGTATGTGAATGGCCTTACAGCAGGAGAATTACCCGAGGATTTATGTAAAGCATTCAAGGACCTCAGATTGGAAGTAGTACCTGAAGGGTTTGTAACCTCATTAGTTGTACAACCCACCTTGATGGACAAGATACGTGAAGCTCAGAAAGGAGACAAGGAAATAGAAGAGATCAAAGTCAATTTAAGAGCTGGAAAAGCTAAAGGATTTCATGAGGATGAGCAGGGGATTTTGTGGTTTGAAAAACGTGTATGTGTGGCCAATGACCCTGATATTAGGAAGTTAATTCTGCAAGAAGCTCATGAAACACCTTATTCAATTCATCCGGGAAATACCAAGATGTATATGGATGTGAAAGAGAGATTTTGGTGGAATAATCTGAAGAGAGAAATAGCAGAATACATCGCTAAGTGTGATGTGTGTAGTCGAGTAAAGGCAGAACATCAGAAACCAGCAGGACTATTACAACCTTTGAAAGTACCAGATTGGAAGTGGGATTCCATTGGGATGGACTTCATCACTGGATTACCAAGGACCAGATCGGGTTATGATTCTATTTGGGTTATTGTTTGTCGTCTAACCAAAATAGCTCACTTCATACCCGTGAAGACCACTTATACTAGTGCAAAGCTAGCTGATATTTACATGAAGAGAATTGTGTGCCTTCACGGCGTTCCTAAGAGTATCGTGTCTGATAGGGGGACCCAGTTCACTTCCCATTTCTGGAAGCAGTTGCACGAATCTCTGGGAACCAGATTGGAATTCAGTACGGCTTTCCACCCGCAAACAGATGGTCAGACTGAAAGAGTGAATCAGATTTTAGAAGATATGTAAAGAGCTTGTGCACTCGACTATGGATCTAGTTGGGATGATAATTTGCCATACGCTGAGTTCTCCTACAACAATAGTTACCAAGTCAGCATTGAGATGGCACCGTTTGAAGCCTTATATGGAAAGAAATGCACAACCCCACTTTGTGGAGTGGTGTAGGAGAACGGAGTTTCTTTGGGCCTGATATAATACAGGATGCTGAAGAGAAAGTCAGGCTGATTAAGGACAGATTGAAAATAGCACAGTCACGCAGAAAAGCTATGCAGATTCCAAGCGTAGATAAGTCACCTATGAAGTGGGTGATAGAACCTATTTAAGGGTGTCACCACTTCGGGGAGTGAAAAGGTTTGGAATCAAAGGAAAGTTATCACCTCGATTCATTTGACCATTCAAAATTCTGTCTCGCAAAGGTGAAGTGGCATATGAGTTAGAACTACCTGAAGTACTGTCTGCTGTTCATAATGTGTTCCATGTCAGTCAGTTGAAGAAATGTCATCCCGAAATGATGGGAGTTCCTTTAAAGGATACTGTACCCCTCGAGGAGGTGCAGTTGGAAAGTGACCTGACATACGAAGAGAAGCCCATCAAGATATTACAGACAGCAGAAAGAGTCACTCTTACCAAAACCATCAAGTTTTGCAAGGTCCAGTGGAATCATCACACCGAAGACGAAGCCACCTGGGAACGAGAGGATGACCTCCGAGAAGACCACCCACACATATTTGCTGACCTTTCCGAAGCTCGAGGGCGAGCTTCTTCTTAAGGGGGTTAGTCTGTAACATCCCAAATTTCTCAAAAATTTAAAACTTTGCATTCATGCATCATGCATCATAAAAGTATGGCATTGAGAACACATAAGGAGTAAATTGAATTTTAATTATAAGGTTAAATAAAATTGTTTTCATTAAAGAGGTCTATTTGAACTCCTTATACAAATCTGTATTTTATTATTTTATTTAATTAGCAAAATGATATCAAAAAGTTATAAATTAAATTAGCTTTTCAAAACATATTTTTATGAATTTTTCTGAAAAGTTTTGACTAAGTTTTAAAATCAAATTTGAATTAAATATTTGAAATCAGAAAATGTTTTGGTTAAAAAAAAAAGGAGAGAAGAACGGCCCGACCCAATCTGGGCCGAAGCCCACTCGTTCCCTCCCGTGCGCGCAGCGCAGGCGAAGCGCAGCGGCCCAACAGCAGCCCACCTCCCTCCTTCAGTCGCTGACAGCCGGGGCCCACACGTCATCTCCCTCCCCAACTCGTGACGAACACGAACACGACTCCACCGAAACCTAGATTCTTGCGGATCGAAATCCGTTGGGAAAATCGCGAGGAAATCGCTCCCCTACGTCCCCATATAAACCCCCCCTCTGCCGCCTCCTCCCGAACCCCAAAACCCTAGAAAATAGCCTCCAGGCCGCTTAGAAACTGCCCGCCGCCGTCCGCCATTGCCGCCGCCAAAACCTTCAATCTCCGGTGAGTGCAGAGCTCCTCGAGTCCTCCCGCGTCCCTCTTCCGACTCCCAGTTAGCGCGCGCACGTCCTTGACATCTCCCCTGCTGTTCTTCTGCTCCAGATCGCCGCGTCCGTGATCGACCGAAGCAAACCGCCGCCGTCTCCATCTCCGGCGAGCTTTAGGAGGAGAAGGGAAGCACATCGAAGACCCCTGTCGCGCCAACAGCTCCGCCTCAACCTCCTCTTCGTAGCGGTATGTGCCTTTCTTGCTCTCACGTCGTAGATCGCCGGAAACGACTATGCCGACGATGGCGCCGCCGCGGACACGAGTGCGCCGGCGAACCGCGCCGCCCGATTCGCCCCCTTTTTATTTCAGCCGTCGGATCTAGATCCAATGGATCTAGATCGGGCGAATCTGGAGCGTTAGATTTAAAACAGATCGGACGGTTCGCGTTCGTGATCCGCGCCGAACCGGTATCGGCCAATCAGCGAGGGCCGCGTGGCATATTGATTTTCGATTTTCGCAGAGAAATTGTTTTAAAAACAGAAAACAACACAAACTTACAAAATTCATAACTTTTGTTCTGTTCATCCAAATTTGATGAATTTTATATCCACGTGAAGCTCTGCTCGTGTAGTTTAATATGGTTTCATTAGTTTATCCTTTTAGTGTATATTAAATTGCGGAATTTAATTGTTTAGCTTTCGGATATTAAATCTATAATTTAGTTAATAAAATCTCTTTCCAAATAAATCCAGTTGTTTTGGAGATTTTTTAATGCCCTCTGTCCAGAGAGTGTAACATGAGTTTTAATTTGAAACTTCTCCTAATAGACTTAAAGAAATTGGTTTTAGAACTTAAAAATACTAATATGCTCAATATTTTAAATGATTAAATAAAATATTAAAATATTGATCATTGCATTTTTATGCATTAATAACAGAGAAATTAAAATGGTAATTATAAGGTCTTATTAAGTTCATTGCATATTAAGCATGCATACATATTTTTGTCTTGATATTTTAAGTGTTATGCTTGTGTGTTTATTTAGTGTTATTGTTTGTCTCTAGATTGTGAAGAGGAGGAAGGTCCTTGTGATTGTTATTCTTGCTGTACTTGTTCCTCGTGTTACCAAGGCAAGTGACATTCATAATCTATCCCATGTTTTCTATATGCATTATTAGTAGATTTTGAGTAGTATGCATGATAGGGAAATTTTGATACTACCTTATAATGTTAAGTTAGTTTACACTTTGAAAATATCCTAGTAGTGTGTAGCCATCCCTCCCCATGCAGCCACCAAAAGTTTTACTAGACGCTTAGCTATGCTATAAAAGTGTTTACATATCATGTTATAGAAATATTGCTAAGTGTTAAAACTTTAAATACACTTCTGGGTGGAATTGGTTGCTTGGTTTATGTTGAGTGGCTTTTGGGACCATGCTTGTGGTTGTCTTTGCCTAGGATGAATTTCTATTCTACTTAGGGCCATGAGTATGGTGGTTGTCACCCAGAAGCGCACTTGTGGACGGCCACCCAGGAACAAAGAGATTACTAAGTCCCTCCAAGTTTAGAAGCTTTCCGTGCAGCCTTCTGACAATGGGCTCTGTCTAGAACTACTAAGTTGTGAGAGTGCAACCTGTCAGCTTGACAAGCAGATGTAGAGTTGATAGGTGGAACGGGTCTTGCTAGTATGGTTGCATTCTTCTTCTGAAAGTTCTTGTCTCAATTCTCTCCTTTCCATAATACACTCCGCGTGTATAGGATTTCTCGGACAAATTGAGTCTTAAGGTGAAAGTGCACAACCTCTACAGAGTCGACAAACTGAGTACTCAGCCGTGTCCCCGGTGATGGACAACTTCGAGCAACTGGATAAGGATGGACGGAAGAATCTCAACATGGTTTTCGTAAAGTAAAATTTGACTAAGGAAAGTATTTATTGGTGCACTTGGGATTCATCCCTTGGTGCCAAGTCTTTGAGATACAAAAGTGTTTTACAAAAGATATGAGAAAACTGGCTTTCTGCAAAATAGCCTACAAACTCCACCAAGCCAAATATGCATATAGAATTAGACTTGTCATAATTTTATCCACCATAGTCACTTGCCAATACTTCATTGTATTGACCTCCTACGGGGGCTGCATATTCAAATGTGCAGGTAATTCTGATGAGGAGTAAGTTTGGACTCGATTCTACACCCAACATGTCTGCTTGTGGCTATGCTAGAAGAGGAGGCCCATTGCTTTTATTTTCGTTGTGAACTCTGAATATTTTAGCTAGTCTTCATGACTATGCACTTTGTAATAAAGCTATACTTGGCTATTTTTGGATCTCGATGTAGTATTTTTGATACTTATGCAATGATACTATATATTTTATACTATGGTCCTGGCAGTGATCCAGGGACTAGCACATAACACAGGTGTTCCATCTTTATTTAAAAGATGGGGCGCTACAGGCTTCTTCACCTCCTTCACCCAGCGTCGCTCCTCGAGCTCTGCCGAGAGGCAAGAGTTGGGGAGGGGCGGCGACAGGCTTGGCTGAGAGGGAGGAGCCATGTATTGTAGAAGGCCGAGGATTTGTCTCCACCGCCATGTACTGTAGAAGGGGGAGAAGGAGGAGAAAAGCACGGGAGAGGAAACCGAGCGAGCAGGAGCGGGATTGGTGGCTAGGGTTTCGGAGGCTGGTTTTGTTCCATGGCGCCGAGCGGGCTAAACTGAGCGACGCGGATGAGCTGACCTCGCCCACTGATTTGCGGCCCAATGTGTAGGTCGCCCCATAATGTCATGCACAAATCAGCCAACACAGAATAACAAAGGATATACCACATCCAACGGATCTGATGAAAAGTGGGAGTGGACATTACTATTTCTAAGCCCAATCCAACGGTCCAGAATCGCCAGGAGGGACAAACCCTCTCATACGGAGGGTAGGCTCTCAATGACTTTGGTGTGAGTCCAAACAGTACCGAGTTGAAGCTGGCCTTCACAACATCGTGCCATCTTTGCTATTCTTTTCTTTTCTTAGCTTGGGGACCGAGCTACACATGGACTAACCGCACATGGATTGATGATCTAGTAGCAGTGTAGTACTTCGTTTGTATATAATTCCTTCTCAAGTACGTAACCTTCCTTTGCGATGTTTGGCTGACGTGCATATCCAACTCATACTTAAAACTCTCTATTGACGTGCAGAAGCACCTGTCCCATCCACCTGTCCTATCTGATTTTTCTCCTGGTTTTGACGTGACATGTCCTAACTCTGCATTAACTGATCTTGTATCCGGCTTTGCTATGCAAGGCTCTGTCCAATTCAGACTGTGGCGCTGCTCCCATGCCGATTTCTATTCTAAGACCTATTGTTGGCGGTTAACTCGGTTTGCATCTGCTGCTCGGCTATGCACATGTCGACTACTGCAAGCTTGGCTTCTCTTGACAAATTCTGATCCGATGAATTGGATTATTGGCTGACGATATTAATTTTGTACGGTCAACTGTGGCTCCTCCGTGTCTCTAGTTAACCCAGGCGGGCTCTGCATGTTGTCCTCTCTCGTTCCTCCAACGTCGGCTTTTCATGGCCGGATCACAAAACAAAAAACTATCTTGTCGATGACGAAACTATGTTCCCTTACCGATCTTATAAGCACATACTTGGCCATAGGTCTCACGGTGGGCGTCAACTGTCGTGTGATTGTCACAACAGATGTTATCCGGAGGTAACTTGAAGATGAGGGGCAAGGCGACTCTAGCGCTCAGGAGATTGTCTAACTCTTTAGGGACGAAGATATCTTTTTACCCAAGTTCGGGTCCCCTCAGTGGAAGATCCCTACGTCTTGCTATAAATCACTTATATGATAATATGTTACATGGTGCGTCGATGGTGATCGCCGGGTTTAGATGACTCCGGCGTGGAAACTCTATCTCTCGGGAGCTCTCTCTCTATTTTGCCTATCTTACTTGGCGTCTTGGCCTATGGCTTATCCGACTTAGGCTTACTCTTTATAAGCTAGGAGCCTGTTTATATAGACATCCGGGTCTCTTGGTTTACATCGTAAGTCTACTAGAGTTCTATTCTAACTCATCTTGTCTTTCGTATCTCCCAAGTCTTGGACTACGTGATGTATACTTCTTCCGGATCTTCTGGAACCTTCTTTACTTAGGTCGGGTTATCGACAAGCTCTCCGACCCATCATTGAAACCCGACCATGCTTCCCTCTTCATGGGCCTACCGGGTTATGATTCCCCATAAACATGTGTTCCAATTTAGTTGTGCGTGCTCGTAATGAGAAACTTGAACAACATCGTTTGTCCAGCCAGCCTGTTTGTAGCGGGGCCTCTAGGGAAACTACAGACAGTTAAGCTACTCCTTTTAATAGAGTACCAGAACAAAGCATTAACATTCCGTGAACACATGTGATCCTCACATCATAGCCATTCCCTCCGGTTATCCCAATTATTGTCACTTTGGGGCCATCGGTTCTGGACAATAATATGTGTATACAACTTATAGATATGATCTAAAATAATAACTATCTTCATGATACAATAACATGTTCAGATCTGAAATCATGGCACTCGGACCCTAGTGTCAAGCATTAAACATAACAAGTTGCAGCAATAACGTAAAACACCTATAGCGAATACTAGGCACCATGCCCTAACGATATTACAACTATTACATGAATGATCTCATCCAATCCCAGTTAATAGAAATAAAGATATCAAAGATAAAAGCATCAAGATTACACCGCAGTTAACCGTATTCTGGGACAAGCACATTACACTAAGAATGACAATTATGCTCTCAAGAAGGTGCTCAAACAAGGATGGTGACTCAAAGTAACGTAAAAGATATGCCCTTTTTTTTAGGGAAGTAGGGATTCAACATGTGGTAGAGCTTTTCATTTTGAAAATAGAGGTAATTTTTTTTTTGAGTGGTGGTTGTTTGGTCAACGAATGGCAATAGAGTTCTTGTTATCTTGCATACTAAGCAAGTTGAGAGCGGTTCCGAATTATTTTTAAAACAAGCACTTATAATATGCATATTTATATTCATTCATTTTAATAGCTTGACACTCCTCCCAACCTTCTAACATATCCATGGCTAACCGAATACTCGGGTGCCCACCAAACAATCTCAAACCATGGAGGAGTGCCTATTTTTATTTTCTCAAATCTTTTTGATATTATAATGATCTAACCAGCCCTTTGCAAAATTAATGACGAGCAGATGTAGCATGCAAGTCAGTTACTTAATTAGTATGGAAAATAACAAGCCCAACTACTACTTCCTCATGAGATCAAAACAGTGGCGCAAATTGAGAAGTGTTTGAAGGTTTTAAAGATAGCACATGCAAATTTACTTGAATGGTTTGAAATTGCCATGCATAGGTGGTGGACTCTTTGGAATAAATTGGTTTTCAGGGATTTGGAAGCACAAGCATTTTTAGATTAGAGCAAGTGGAGGCTAGCAAAAGATGGGAGACAATTCAAGAGAGCAATAACCGTCATAATCATGCTTGCAACAAAATAAAATTAACGGAGGCATAAAAATGATACTAGAATTCTGAGGCAAAATAAATCATCAAGGCTTAATTGACTTTTTGTTTTTAGTCATAACATGTGTAAGCATGTGCCAAGTCAATTCAAATGAATTATTCAGAAGAGGATACCACAGTGTCATATTCTATTATGAACAAAACAATGCAAGCAAATATCCATAGAAACATGACATCCATCATAAATAAATTAGAAACGATCATAAGAGAACACGAACTACTAAGCACTTACTAATCGACATATACCCAAGCTCACATGAATGAGTATATGTACAAAAATGAGAAACAAATAGAGTTCATTACCAGCCTCTTACCCAACTCGAATTGCCATAGATCATGATAATTGCCTTATCACTTGTGTGCTTGAAAGATATGAAATAATAACCAAACTTCATGGAGTAACTGAAGTAAATTACCTCTGAAACAAACTATACAAAACCAAAGAGAAATAACAAATATTTTTGGGTTTTCATATTTAGGAACTAAAACAGAACAACCAGCAAAGACGAATTTTTCGAGGACCTTAACATGCCCATATCCGAAAACTCAAGACTAATGAAAATTTAGTACACATCTGAGGAGCTTGCACATGAAATTTCAGGTCATTCCGATGTTTCTGTGAAGAGTTATGAATTAAACAGTGGGCAGAAGAAATCTGTCATTGCACAAAACAACACACAACAAATCAAAATATTTTAGTGTTTTTGCATATTGAACTGAAATAAATACTAAGCATATTAATAATAGATACTAAAACAAATCAGCAAGAGAAATAACAAAAATCTTTTTGGTATTTTTGAGTTTATGGAAAGCAAACTAAGCATGAACAAATGAAAGAAAGAAAACTAAAACGAAACATGGATATACAAAGTACCGAATGATAATGATATGTAAATGAGTGTGCTATCGGTATACCTCCCCCCAAGGTTAGGCTTTTGGCCTAAGTAGAGATCAGCCCCAAGGAGAATAGTGGCTCCAACTCGGCGGGTCAGGCCTCGTGTAATCATACTACGAATCGGCTGCTGTGGAGGAAGATCCCAAAGATCCTGCATACCCTGGATCCAGGTACACAAAACCGGCTGCCTCTGGGGGCTGAATGAAGCCACCCCCATGCTAATATTCATTGCCCCCACTATCCGGGCCGGGCTGCTCCCAAAGTGTATCAAGTTCAGCCTCTGAGACTGACAAGTTCCCCCTTCCAGCAAAGTTAAGCAAAGGTGCAGGCAAGATAACAGTTCTAACAATGGTAGATATTGTAAAATGTCGTCTCCTTGGAAAAGTTATAGCATAAGGGATACAATGCATATTTCCATCCTCAGCAATAAAGTCATGTTTCTTCATTGAATTAATATCTAGTTTCTCTATAGGCAGGTGAAAATCAAGAGGATGAGGCTCGAAACAATGCAAAGCTGGTAAACGTGAAGCGACTAGTCCTCCATAAATTCCTCCCCTCTCGCGGTTCGTGGTGAGATGGTAAGCAATCAGAGCACCCAAATTATAAGTTCTATCACGGCGCAATGCAGCAGCTAGACAAGCTAAATAAGGCAAGCCTAATTTACCGGCTGACTTTCTAGTAAGAACACATTTAGTAATGAAGTTGGCAAAGTAGCGAATGGAAGCGATATGAATACTCCAGATTTTACCGTTCTCTTGAGAGAAACAACTCCCATAGCAAATCTCCTCATACAAATCCAACAATGGCCTTGGTTTACCTTTCAGCTTCTCTAAGGACCCCTCATATGGCACTCTCATTGCTGCACAGAAAACACCAAAAGGCAAATCCACAGATTATTGTAAATTTTATAATGCACGGTGGGGTTATGTGATGTCAAATTGCAGCGGAAATCCTGCATCACCGACATAGATAGCTTAGCATAATGGAAAGGTTGATCCTCAACAAAATTCTCTAATCCTGCATTGGACAAGAAAGTATGGAAATCATGTGCAATATCTTCAATCCCAATGAATTGTGAGCATGGGTAGATAGCAGGGGATACTCCTTCTTCCCTATGAACTTTCATCTTCTCATGCACCACTATCTCATGTGGATCTAGTGCATATGAGCTCCACTCCATGTTCTGAAATTTTTGACAAACATCATAAAAATCGATTTTTAGCCAGCTAAATGAAGGGAAACTACTATAGTGACTTGCTAGAGGCTTAAGGATGCATCAAAACTAGTTATTTCAACTTAGAACAAGCATTCAAACTCACTAAACAAGATATCTACAACAGAAAAATACTCCATATATAAACCACTAAACAAATTCTACTTGGATATTCGGAGGAGTCACATATCGGAGAGTAGATACCCCAAATTTCAGCAGTAGAAATTGGCTGAAGATGGAGATCAAAAATCCGAGAGAAGAACAACAAGAACTCGGGTTTGAGCAAGCAAAGTTGTTTTCGGGTGAGAGGAAGGCAGGGGAAGGAAAGAGAATAAGTGGGGGGGCCTTGTGGGCCCCACACCATGTGCTGGCGCGGCTCAAGGCCTGCCGTGCCACCATGTGGCGTGGTGGCCCTGTGGGCCACCCTGGTTGCTCTCTGGAACACCCAGGTTCCTCCTTGAAAAATATGATTTTTGACATCATTATTTTAGTTGTCTGAGAAACTTTATTTTTCACATTTTCTGGTATTTTGTATTATTAAATTCAATGTTGAAAAATTATTTTCTAACACCTAATACAACTAAACTTTGCAAATTAAATAACATTACAGTAGGTAAAACAAGAATGAGAGAAAGAAATTTGTTTAGCCTCTTTATGCATTTAAAATGCACTTGTTAACAAGGTTGATCAAGTCTTGCCAGCAAATGAATTTTATATGACATAAATGATTTAAACCATTGAGACACTCACGTTACCTTATATTGAATTGGTATGGATCCAATCATGAGAGTTTTGTATTCTTATTTATATGGGCAATCAATACTTCCCACTCTAATAGACCTCAAATTGGTAATTGTATTAACTCCAGACATTTTATCAACTTTCTTGGGAAAATAGACAGTATGCTCCTTGTCATGAACATTAAAAGTAAATTTTCCTTTATTGCAATCAATAACAACCCCTGCAGTATTTAGAAAAGGTCTTCCAATAATAATAGACATATTATCATCTTCAGGCATTTCAAGAACAACAACGTCAGTCATAATTAAACAATTGATAGTTATTTGAACATGAACATCCTCACAAATTCCAACAGGAACCATTTGCAAAGATATATCAATAGGTATCAATTTATCAAAATAAAGTCTCTTGTAAAGAGATAAAGACATAACACATACTCCAGCTCCCAAGTCACATAGAGCGGTTATTACATAATTAATTTTGATAGAGCAAGGAATATTTGGTATACCTGGATCACCACACTTCTTTGGAACCTTGCCATTGAAAGAGTAATTAGCAAGCATAGTAGATATTTCCTCATTAGTAATTTTCCTTTTGTTAGTCACAATATCTTTCATATATTTAGCATAAGGAGGCAACTTAATAGCATCGGTCAAAGGAATTTGCAAGAATAATGGTTTCATCCAATCATAATATTTATTATAACGTTCTTCCTCTTTTGTTTTAAGTTTCTTAGCAGGAAAAGGCATTGGTTTTTGGACCCAAGGTTCTCTTTCATTGCCTTGTTTCTTAGCAATAAAATCTTCTTTAGTGTACTTTTTATTTTTAGCATGTTTTTCAGGTTCCTCTTCTAATTCTTCCTTATCCGAATTATCATTCTTATCATTATCATTGTTACTAGCATTATCATTGTTGTGTGCATTACCACTTTAAGTTTCAGTATCAGAAACAGATATACTATTAGGATCATTAACAGGTTCAGAGGATTCTACAACAATTTTATGTTTCTTTTTCCTAGAAGGAGCACAAGGTTCATTAACTCGTTGAGAATCTTGTTCAATTCTTTTATAATGTCCTTCAGGATACAAAGGATCTTGAGTAGATTTACCACCTCTAGTTGTTACGTCACAACCAAGTTTTTCTTTGGCTATAGAGGCATTTACTAGCAATTCTTTTTGCACTTCAGTGAGTTGATCTATTTGAGTTTTAACCATATGAAAGTGTTTAATGAGTACATTAACACCATTAGAGGTTCTATCAACAATATCATGCAAATCACTAATAGCACGATAATTTTCCATTAAATGATTCTCTATTCTCATATTAAATTTGCATTGCTTAGTAATAAAAGTACCAAATTCATCTAAGCATTGAGCAGGAGGTTTAGAGTAAAGGATATCTCCATCATCAACCCTTCGGAGAGAGTGTATCTCAATTACGGTTGAAGGAGGAATTAGCTTACATAATTCTTTAATAGGAGGTAAATACTTCACATCTACAGATTTAATACCACTCTCCTTAAGAGATCTTTTAGCTTCCTTCATCGTTTCTTCATTAATTCAATCATACCCCTCTTCTTCGGTGTTGGTGGTGGTGTTGGAGTAGGTTCAGGAATATCCTAATAATCATTATTCTTGCATATCGTGGCTAATAATTCTTCAGCCTCTTCGGGAGTCCTTTTCCTGAAAACACGACTAGCAAAACTATCCAGGTATGTCCTAGATTCAGCAGTTAGTACACTATAAAATGTATCAAGTAGATCATTTTTCTCCAAATCATGGTTTGGCAGGCCACTCAATATGGAACAAAAGCGTGTCCAAGCCTTAGGCAATTTATCATCTTCATCTTGATTAAAATTATAGATTCTTAACAAAGCATCATGTTGAGCACTGATACGTCTCCAACATATCTATAATTACTTATGTTTCATGCTATATTATACCAAGTTATTACATGTTTTATAATTTTTTATATAGTTTTATGCATTTTCTGGGACTAACCTATTAATAAGATGCCACAGTGCCAGTTCCCTATTTTTCTTCTATTTTTGGTTTCAGAAAAATACTTAAGGAAATATTCTCTGAATCGGACGATTTCTTATCCAAAGTCCATATTTTCGTGGGAACGTTCCAAAGCACCGAAGGGGAGTCGAAGACGGAGCCCGAGGGGCCCACAGCACCGCCCGGCGGGGCAGCCCTTATGGCCACGCGAGCACATGGTGTGGGACCCACGGGGCTCCACCGACCTCGCCCTTTCGCCCATATAAACCCCCCGACGGAAAAACCCTAATAGGTTGTGCAATATTTCCTCCACGGGTCTCGAGCGCCGCCGCCATCGAAGACAAGTTTGGGGGACAGAAGTCTCTGTTCTGGCACCCTGCCGGGACGGGGAATTGCCCCCGGAGCCATCTCCATCAACTCCCCCACAATGTGCATCGCCGTTGCTGACTCCTACGATGAGGAGTGAGTAGTTCTCCCCCGGGGCTGCGAGATCTACGGGAGCTATGTGGTCTATCTCTCTCTCTCCCATGATGTGATCTTTTATGTGAACCTGAGCTTTGTAATCTTGAATATGTGATGCTACTCTTTGACTATTATGCACTCTAGAGGTTACTTTAATATGAACTCCGGGGTTATTCACGGTTGTAACGGTGACAGTGTGTGCACCATGTATGATTCCTTTATGACATGTTGGTGTTAGTTTACTCTGACTTTGAGGGTGCTCTTGTAGCACTACACAATGAATGGTGTTTGTTATCCAACAAGAGAGTGTTTGAGAGTAGTGTTTATTTATTTAACTTTGATGTCATTGTTGAGAATGTCCACTGGTGAAAGTAGGATCCCTAGGACTTGTTTCTAAGCATTGAAACACCGTTTTCAACAAGTTCTGCTTCATGTTTGCTTGCTGCCATTTTTATTGCAGATTACAATTACTACTTATATTCATCCATATTACTTGTATTTCACTATCTCTTGACATAAATAGTGCACCTATACATCTGACAAGTGTATTGGGTGTGTTGGGGACACAAGAAACTTCTCGTATTGTCGGGGGGGGGGGGGGGGGGGGGGCTGCACCCATGGTATCGCAAAACTCGGGACAAATCAACATTATAGCTACATGAGATGACCTTTGGAGAGTGCAAAGGGCTGCCTCTTGGTGCTCTGAAGGGTCAACTTGACCTTTGGCTATGGCAGAGCCAAGGTGTCTCTTGGAGGGGTCAGGGGTCAGCTGGGGGAGACTATAAATAGACCCCCAGACCCTGAGAGCGGCATAAGCATAAGTAGAGGGTTCCTCTAAGAACCAGTTTCTCGAAGTTGTCTTTGGTAAGAGCCTAAGACATCTTCGAGAGACTGGGCCTAGAGATACTCCTCTTGTGTGACATCTCGGATACTATGTGGAACCCGGTCTTGGTAAGGAGAGGTCTTCTGGAATGAGCATATGTCGGATATGACCGACATGGCCTCGAGTGGAGGAGAACTCGGGTGGCTAGGCATGGTATCCCGGTTTGATATAACCGCCTCCCTAATGTCTGAAGTGCCTATGTGTATCTTTGTTTTGTAGGAATGGTGAGTAGGGCTCTCGGCATGGGGAGCCGACATCCTACATGCCGGGCAAGGGTCAATGAGCAGGAGAGGACTTCTCGCCTGACACAGAGGAATAGTCAAATCCCTCCTAACACGGAGGAATAGTCACATCCCTCCTGACACGGAAGCTTGGTCATGTCCCGCCTGACACGGGAGCGTGTCAGCCAGTATGACGCCGCTGTGACAAGACCGTACATGCCTTGGCCGGCAACCCGGAAAAGGCTAGGAGGCATGGGCGAAGACATGTCTTGTCTCTGATAAGGGGACAATCCTGATCCAGGACGGTGCCTGCGGTACCTTCTGGTATGCCGGATAGCTCGGCGCCTAGGTCACACTAGCTGATGTCGATATTACTGTTGGCCAGCTTGGATCTGACCGGTGGGACCCAGGCGGATTAGGGTTTTTGGAGATCCCGACCGGAAATCTATAAAAGGCGCCATAACTCCTTCAGAGGAGACACAACCAACTTTGGTGCCAAAACTATAGTCTCATTTACTGCTAGAGCATTTACTCCTCCTCTCTCTCTAGTTCATCCCCAAAACAGCTCAAGGAGCCTATTGTAGATCTTGTGACATCCATATATTGAGAGGAAAGGCAGGAGTAGGGGTCTTACTGAAGGAGATATGTCCTAGAGGCAATTAATAAAGTGTATTTCTTTATCATATCTCGTTTGTTCATAATACGTTTTTGTGTCATGCTATAACCGTATTAAGAAGAAATATTAATACGGGTGTGATGCGTAAACAACCAGGTCCCTAGTATCCTCTACTGAAACTGGTTTCGGTGCGCGATTGATGATCGAGGTTTCCCGATCATAGGGCATGGCGCCAGTCGGCAATGAAATTCGTATCGTTGGTGGAACGATGTGATTGACATACCCATATTTGTAGGACGTAGTCATTACGCCTTCGACCGTGAGATCAACTCTTATTGTTATCCCTGGAAGATACTTTGATCGCACCAAAGGTCGTATCTTATAGTGTATGACAATAACGGTGATACTTTTGGGTATCAGAAGGGGATAGTTGAGACGAGGGGTCAAGAGCGGGATTTGCCAATCCGAGATACTCTAGGGCCCAGTCGGTGAGATTATGTCTAATGATCTTGCAAGCATGTGACTACATCACGGAGACATGAAATCATAGACGAGTAGAAGATAGCGTTGTCGGTAACGAGGTCAGCTAGGTATGGAGATATCTATGAACGATACTCGGACACGCTAAGTATCACCATGGCAAAAGGTTTAAGATTTTACGTTCAGGTTTGATAGATGAAAGTCATTCGTTATATCACAGGGATTAATTCATGGGGTCCAGGCCTACGAGTTAGTCGTTTATTAGAGAGGAGTATCTATCATACCTGTTATTATATCGAACCGCTAGGGTAACACACTTAAGTGGTTTCGACAAGACAACCGGAAAGGAAAGAGATCACCGGGAACATCCCGGGAGAGGTCCGATGGAGATCAGGCAGCGACGAAATAGTTTTCGGAGCTAGAATAAATTATATATAATATGTTCGATATTAATTAGTGTAATTAATGTCTAAATATGATTTTATATATTTATTTTCAAATTTTATTAGGCTGATTTCCCTAAATGGGCCTTCTGGTCGAAAGAAGGCCCAAGAGGGGAAAATTCCCTAGGGGAATTCGGTGCGGAGCTTGGGGGCCGGCCTAGGTGGGCCAATGGGCCCACCATGGTGCCGGCACACCCAGCCATGCCGCACCAGGCGTGTGGGAATTGTCCCACATTGCCTGGCTGGCAAGTTGGCTCCCCCCGGGAGCCTATATAAGAAGTGGCACCCCTGACCTTTTAATTCACCAATTAATTCCCCAATTCTCTCTCGATTTCGTGATTCCCTTTGTCGGAGTTGCGCCGAGTTGAGAGAGGGATCTCTCCACCATAGCCCGCCGCCGCGCTGCTGGTGTTCCGGTCCAAGTCTTCCGCTGCTCGTCCTGGACTGGAGCTTCGGAGGGCGCCGTCTCCACCGTACGTGTGTAACGCCCTGCGGGGTGCTGCGCTAGCGGTGTTGGGAGGCTACTTCCTCTTCATGACCTTGAGGTCGGCTTCGTCGGTCTTCATCGTCAACGTTCGTGCGGGAACGTAATCCCGCTTTCGATCTACAAGGTTATGTATTCCGATCTCCGTTCGTACTGCTATATCTGCATAGAATAGATCTTGGCATGTTTTAAGGATATCGTTGCTAGGAATTTTTTTGTTTTCTGCTTACGATCCCCTTCAGTGGTACCAGAGCCGATCTATCGTAGACATAGTTGTACGCTGTTAGAACCTGTGTTCTGCATGGGGGCACCGTTCCTGTTATTTGCTACCCTCTAGCGTGCACTTGTGATTCCAGCGGCATCGAGTTGATGAAGCGGCCTGAACCGACTTTACGCGTACGCTTACGCGAGACTGGTTCCACTACTGACATACGGCTTGTACCGTATCCGTGGCTGGCGGGTGTCTGTCTCTCTCTCTTTAGTTGGTCTTGCATTTTCAATGGAGGGCCCGAAAGGGATGCTTAAATATGCAATTATTGGATCGTTGTTGTGGTCATAAGTTCGTAGGTAAGAAGCGGTTCTTTTTACGAAAGCTCCAGCCACGTAAAATATGCAAAAGATAAAGTAGAAGCGTCTAACTTTATTTTGCAGGGCCAATGTGATATGGTAAAGGTAGGTTTATTAAATTTTTTATGAACTGCGGGCGGCAAGAAGACCATGGCGCAACGGACTATATCACATCGCATTACATTTGATGTTATTGTGTGCATCTTATATTGTGTGATTATATATATTAGTATATATTAGTTACGCATCGGTAATTATATATAAGATGATCCCTTCAAAAATATCACTAGTGTTCTTCCTCCAACGAGCACCACCAAGAAAGTTCTACGTTATGAGGCAGGCCTTGACGATCGGGTGTCAGACATATCGTCGTTCGCATACAGTGGGTGCAAGCCATGTTGCACAAGCGTTACGTGGAGGTTATTGTGGCGAGCCTAGCATATGCAGATATTGCCTCGGAACACGGAGGCCGAAAGGTCGAGCATGAGTCACATAATTGTTGTGATTGACAATTGTCTACCCTTGAAGTTGTGTTGCCGGCTCTGACGATGAGGGGTTGTGCAATGGATGGGGGTCGTGTAATCGCTTAAACGACCAGGAGGGATGTTCGTTTGAGTGGGAGTTATGTTAGTTATTTTCTAAAAATACTATAACTCAAAATTATTATGAACAAAGTCTTATGTTGTTGCAAATTCCATTGTAGATGTCTCGCCCCTCGTTTAACCTAGGTCTGTTCCTTGAGAAAGAAAAGCTTAAGACCAATGGGTCAAACTTCGTGTCCTGGTTCCGCGACCTGAAGTCCATTCTTGAAACCCACAAGGTGTCTTACATTCTTGAAGCCCCCTTAGGTGATCTGCCAGCCACCGCCTCAGAAATTGATAGGATTGTCCATAAGTTTAAGGCGGAGATTTCTTCTTATGTCCCGAGTGGCATGCTCTTTGCCATGGAGGCTGACCTGCAAAAACCATTTCGAGAACAAAGGTGCTTATGAGATAATCACTGAACTCATGGTTGTTTTTGCACGGCAAGTCAAGACTGAGAGGTTCGAAGCTTCCATGCTTTTCTTCTCAGCCTAGATGGAAGAGCACGTCAATATAAGCGAGCACTTAGCCAAGATATTTGCAGCGTTCAGCTTCGAGTGATATGGGAAATGTGATCCCAGAAGAGCTGGTTATTGACAGGGTGCTGATTTCTTTGCCCCCTAGCTATAAGAACGCCATCGTGGACTACGGCATGAAAGTGACGTTGAAATCTTTGTCGGAAATCCTGGAGATGCTCAAAGTGGCTGAATTAGAAATCAAGATGGAGAAGATGGTGGTGACCATCGGATCACCTGAGCGCAACTGCCCCAAGTACCTGGAGGACAAGAAAGCTGGCAAGATAGTCGCCAAAGAGCAAGGTATATTTGATATACATGTTATAGATGTGTACCTTACATCCGCCCGTAGCAACACTTGGGTATTCGATACTGGTTATGTTGCTCATATTTGTAACTCTCAGGAGGAGTTGCGGAATAAGAGGCGCCTGGCTAAGGATGAGGTGATGATGCGAGTCGTCAACGGATCGAGAGTTGACGTGGTGGCTGTCGGCACACTCCCTCTACATCTACCATCGGGATTAGTTTTGGTTTTAAATAAATATTATTTTGTACCATCCTTGAGTGTAAACATTATCAATGGGTTTTGCTTGTTACAAGACGGTTATTCATTTAAATCAATATCAAGCAGTTTTGCTATTTCTTTGAATGATATCTTTTATGTTGATGCTCCCGAGAGTAATGGTTTATTCTTGTTGAATCTCGATCGTAGTACTCACATCCATAACATAGATGCCAAAAGGATTAAGTGTAGTGATGATACCGCCATGTATATGTGGCATTGCCGTCTCGGTCATATTGGTGTAAAGCGCATGAAGAAACTCCACGCAGATGGACTTTTGGACTCGTTGGATTTTGGATCACTCGATACATGCGAACAAGGCCTTATGGGCAAAATGACCAAGACACCGTTCAAAGGTTTCGTTGAACGGGCGTCAGACTTGTTGGGAGTCATACATACAGATGTGTGTGGACCAATGAGTGTGTCGACACGCAAGGGTTATCGTTACTTCGTCACCTTCACCGATGACTTGAGTAGATACGGTTATATCTATTTGATGAAACACAAGTCTGAAACTTTTGAAAAGTTCAAAGAATTTCAAAGTGAAGTTGAAAATCAGCTTAATAAGAAAATCAAGCATCTCCGATCCGATCATGGTGGCGAGTATTTGAGTTTTGAGTCTGGCACACATTTGAAGGCCTGTGGCATAGTGCCACAACTTATGCCTGCCGGAACGCCGCAACGTAACGGCGTGTCCGAGCGACGTAATCGTACTCTATTGGATAGTATCCGGTCTATGATGTCTCTTACCGATTTTCCCGTATCCTTCTAGGGGGCGTTATAAACAACAACATTCATTTTAAATAGGGCTCCATACAAATCCGTAGAAACGACACCGTATGAGTTATGGTATGGCAAGAAGCCTAAGTTATCGTTTCTGAAGGTTTGGGGTTGTGAGGCGTATGTTAAGAAACTACAGCCCGACAAACTCAAACCAAAGTCGGAGAAAGTCGTCTTTGTAGGATATCCGCGGGAAACCGCATGATACACCTTCTACAACCAAGCTGAGGGCAAAACGTTTTTCGCGAAGAACGGTACCTTTCTAGAGAAGGAGTTTCTCGCAAAAGGAGTAAGTGGGAGGAAGGTAGACCTCGATGAGATTGTTGATCCTGAACTCGAAATTCCGAGTGACGCAACGGAAGCTGTTCCGGAAACGTCCTCCACAGATGGAGTGGGAGAAACTATCGAGAAAAGTATTCTACGTCGTAAGTATGGTAGATCTCGTATCGCACCAGAATGGTATGGCAACATGGTTTGCACTGTCATGTTAATTGAACAAGATGAACCTACGAACTACAAGGAGGCAATGGCGAGTCTAGAGTCCGAGAAATGGCTAGAAGCCATGAAATCCAAAATAGAATCCATTTATGATAAGACTTTGATGGAAATTCCCGAAGGGCGCAAGGCCGTCGAGAATAAATGGATCTTTCAGAAAAAGACTGATCCTGATGGTAATGTGACCGTCCATAAAGCTCGGCTTGTCGCAAAAGGTTTTCGACAAGTTCATGGGATTGACTATGATGAATCATTTTCACCGGTAGCAATGCTAAAGTCTATTCAGATTTTGTTAGCAGTTGCTGCATATTACGATTATGAAATATGATAGATGGATGTCAAAATAGCCTTCCTAAATGGAAACATTGAGAAAGTGTTGTACATGGTACAACCGGAAGGTTTAGTCGATCCAGAAAATGCTAACAAGGTATGCAAGCTTCAGCGCTCCATCTATGGATTGAAGCAAGCATCTCGGAGCTAGAATCTTCGCTTTGATGAGGTGATCAAAGATTTTAGATTTGTCCAAAATTTAGAAGAGACCTGCATTTACAAGAAAATGAGTGGGAGCTCGGTTGTGTTCTTAGCACTATATGTGGATGACATATTGCTGATTGGGAATGATGTGGAACTTCTGAATAGCGTGAAGAATTTTTTAAACAGTAAATTTTCCATGAAGGACTTAGGAGAAGTTGCATACGTCTTAGACATTAAAATCTATCATGATAGATCAAGACCTCTATTAGCGTTGAGTCAGAGTACTTATCTTGATAAAATACTGAAGCGTTTCAGTATGGAGATGGCAAAGAAGGGTTCTCTGCCGGTTATCAAGAATAAAACAGTGCGAAAGGCACAGTGTCCGGTAACGGAACAGGGTAAGGCCGATATGACTAAACATCCTTATGCTTCAGCCATAGGATCGATTATGTATGCAATGTTGAGTACTAGACCTGATGTGGCATTGGCTCTAAGTTTGACTAGCCGTTTCCAGAGTAATGCAGGAATGGCACATTGGATTGCTGTTAAGAGCATTTTTAAGTATCTCAATAAACAAAGGACATGTTCCTTGTCTATGGTGGCTGTGATGAAGAACTTGGCGGAACAGGTTATGTTGATTTCAGTTTCTGCTCAGACCCCGATGACTCTAAGTCACAGACAGGTTATGTGTTCAAGGTGAATGGAGGCGCCGTGTGCTGGAGAAGTGGGAAGCAACCCATCATCGCGCAGTCTACAATGGATTCGGAGTACATTGCTGCTTGCGAAGCCGCAAATGAAGCTGTGTGGCTGAGGAAGTTCATCATTGAAGTTGGAGTGTTCCCAAGCGCGCAAGACCCCGTGATCCTCTTCTGCGACAATACGGGTGCCATTGCTAATGACAAGGAGCCAAGGTATCACTCCACCGCCAAACACATTCTCCGACGCTTCCATGTGATACGACCGTACGTACAAGGAGGCGATGTGAAGATTTGCAAAGTGCATACGGATCTGAATGTGGCAGATCCCCTGACGAAGCCTCTTCCGCTTGACAAGCATGAAACACACCAAGTAGCTATGGGTGTTAAGCTTTTACCAAATTGTAATCTAGATTAATTTGTACTCTAATGCAAGTGGGAGACTGAAGGAGATATGCCCTAGAGGCAATTAATAATTTATATTTCTTTATTATATCTCGTTTGTTCATAATACGTTTTTGTGTCATGCTATAACCATATTAAGCGGAAACATTAATACGGGTGTGATGCGTAAACAACCAGGTCCCTAGTAGCCTCTACTGAGACTAGTTTCGTTGCACGATTGATGATCGAGGTTCCCGATCATAGAGCATGGCGCCAGTCAGCAATGAAAGTCGTATCGTTGGTAGAACGATGTGATGGACATACCCATATTTGTAGGACGTAGTCATTACGCCTTCGACCGTGAGATCAACTCTTATTGTTATCCCTGAAAGATACTTTGATCGCACCAAACGTCGTATCTTATATAGTATGACAATAACGGTGATACTTTTGGGTATGAGAAGGGGGTTGTTGAGACGAGGGGTCAAGAGTGGGATTTGGCAATCCGCATAGCAAGATAGATACTCTAGGGCCCACTCGGTGAGATTATGTCTAATGAGCTTGCAAGCATGTGACTAGGTCACGAAGACATAAAATCATAGACGAGTAGAAGATAGCGTTGTCGGTAACAAGGTCAGCTAGGTATGGAGATATCTATGAACGATACTCGGACACGCTAAGTATCGCCGTGGCAAAAGGTTTAAAATTTTACGTTCAGGTTTGATAGATGAAAGTCATTCGTTATATCACAGGGATTAATTCATGGGGTTCAGGCGTACGAGTTAGTCGTTGATTAGAGAGGAGTCTCTATCATACCTACTATTATATCAAACCGCTAGGGTAACACACTTAAGGGGTTTCGACAAGACAACCGGAAAGGAAAGAGAGAACCGGGAACGTCCTAGGAGAGGTCCTATGGAGATCGGGCAGCGAACGAAATAGTTTTCGGAGCTAGAATAAATTATATATAATGTGTTGGATATTAATTAGTGTAATTAATGTCTAAATTTGATTTTATATATTTATTTTCGAATTTATTTAGGCTGATTTCTCTAAATGGGCCTTCTGGTCGAAAGAAGGCCCAAGAGGGAAAAATTCCCTAGGGGAATTCGGTGGGGGGCTTGGGGGCCGGCTTAGGTGGGCCAAGGGGCCCACCATGGGGTCGGTGCACCCAGCCATGCCGCACCAGGTATGTGGGGATTGTCCCACATTGCCTGGTGGCAAGTTGGCTCCCCCAGGAGCCTATATAAGAAGGGGCACCCCTGGCCTTTTATTCACCAATTAATTCCCCAATTCTCTCTCGATTTCGTGATTCCGTTTGTCAGAGTTGCGCCGAGTTGAGAGGGGGATCTCTCCACCATAGCCCGCTTCCGCGCTTCTGGTGTTCCGGACCAAGTCTTCCGCTGCTCGTCCAAGACTGGAGCTACAGAGGCCGTCGTCTCCACCGTACGTGTGTAACGCCCTGGGAGGTGCTGCGCTAGCGGTGTTGGGAGGTCTACTTCCTCTTCACGACCTTGAGGTCGGCTTCGTCGGTCTTTATCTTGAACGTTCGTGCGGGAACGTAATCCCGCTTTCGGTCTACAAGGGTATGTATTCTGTTCTCCGTTCGTACTACTATATCTGCATAGAATAGATCTTGGCATGTTTTAAGGATATCATTGCTAGGAAATTTTTTGTTTTCTGCTTACGATCCCCTTCACTTACCTCCTCAAGAGGGCCCCGAACCTGGGTACATCGTGTGTGTTTGTGTGGCTTGTGCATTTATTGGCGGTTCGGAGATGTTCTTGGGTGTTCTTGAGTGTTCTTGAGTGTTCTTGAGGATTCTTACTCTCCTCGTTCCGGACTTATTCATTTTCTCGGTTGTCTTGGAGTTTCATCGTGTGTGAGCTTCTTAGCTCGCTAGCCCTCCCTGGATCAACCAGCGTCCATCGGCCCCACACTTTAGCCATCCTATGGCATCTGCCGTGATACCACCACGATAGTTGGCGCCCACCGTGGGGAAGAAAGTGGCGCTGGCTGGTGTACATATCCAGACGGGTTCCGGTATCCACTCCGACATTCGAGTCCTCTCCGGTCTCATCGTCAGGCTCGGCGACATGGACTTCGTCAGCGACAACGCTGGCTGCTTCCAGATCAAGCCGTTCCCGGCTAACGGCTGCATCATCGACTTCGGCACCTTCACCACCTACGTCGCCACCGAGATTGTCTGCGCCTACCCGGACAAGGTGCTGGAGGCTGAGGATCCCCCTGCTATCCGCGCCGCTCGCGACCGGCGTACCGATCGCCCTGCGGGCCGCGTCACAGTCATGATGGCCGGGGTGCTGGAGCAAGTCTTCGAGGATGCCGCCGACGGCCACACCCATGCCGGCAGGGCCCATGCGGAAAAACCTCCCCAAGAGAGGGATAATGCCCGGGATGGTGAACCCGAAACCTCCCATCAGCGGTGGAGGCCGGATCCACTTTTGGGTCTGGTTGCTAAGCTCGCAGTTCCTTTGGCAGGAGAGCTATATACCGACTTGAAAGAGCAGCGGCGGCAGCTGCATGAGGAGGCTCAGGAGATCGCCGAAATCTGGCATGAACTTAGTGCTAGCCTCCGTGAGTATAATGCAGCTCACGGATTCCCTAGGATAGACTCCAGGGAGAAGCGCATAGCTGACTTGCGCAAAAAGGGCAGGGTCGTGAACAATGAGTTGGCTGGTGGTGCCGCACCCAGCCATAGTAGAACTGCTAACCACACCTCGGCTGCCAAGCCGGTATATAGCTCTCCTGCCAAGACTCTTAGAGCGGCAGATGCAACAATGGTCGAGTTATCCGGGTTAACCGGAGAAGCCCAGCGTAAGCAGCAGAACCGGGTAAACGAGCTAGTCGTGGAGGCTAGTCGGCAGAACAAGGCCTTCAAGAAGAAGAACCCGTGGGTGGTGGATCCCAGGTGTTCTCGGCCAGGGCTGAGACCAACAAATCTGGAGGAGAGGCTTCCTCTCCCCATCCCAGAAGGACCAAGAGTCAGACTGCTGACTCCAGGAAAAACAAGCAGCTGCAGGCGTATGACCCGGCCTTTGCCGAAATACAGCAAGCCGGGCAGACCAATGCCGGCCACGCTAAGAGTGATCGTGGCGGTGGTAACCGGGGTGTAGGAAACAATAACCCGGCTAGCCGTTGTAATCCACCTCGGAATCCGTCGCGGGAATCCGCCAGAGAGAAGCCGCCTCCGTGCTGCAGCAAGCAGTGGTCCCAGTGGTCGACCGACATAATGATGGTAACTCGAGGTTACAGCAACTCGGGTACTAGGCGAACGAGAATCCTCTGGGATCTCGGTTGGGAACTCGACAGTTGGATCCGAGTGATGCCCGGTACAAGCTGGACCGGCTTCACCAGTCCGAGTTAATAGAGGAGAAGGGTCCTCTGGGACCAGCATGCTTTGGACCCCGGATCATGAAGGAGCCACTAGTGCGTCACTTTCAGCTCAACCGGAGTGCGAAGACATACGACGGCAGCTTGAAGCCGGAGGACTGGTGTAGCGCCCCATCTTTTAAATAAAGATGGAACACCTGTGTTATGTGCTAGTCCCTGGATCACTGCCAGCACCACAATACAAAATATATAGTATCATTGCATAAGTATCAAATTACTACAACGAGACCCAAAAATAGCTAAGTATAGCTTTATTACAAAGTGCATAGTCATGAAGACTAGCTAAAATATTCAGAGTTCACAACGAAAGTAATAGCAATGAGCCTCTTCTTCAAGCATGCGCCACATACAGACATGTTGGGTGTAGACTTGAGTCCAAACTCATTCCTCATCAGAATTACCTGCACATTTGAATATGCAGCCCCCGAAGGAGGTCAATACAATGAAGTATTGGCAAGTGACTATGGTGGATAATTTATGACAAGTCTAATTCTATATGCATATTTGGCTTGGTGGAGTTGTAGGCTATTTTGCAGAAAGCCAGTTTTCTCCTTCTCAAAGACTTGGCACCAAGGGATGAAGCCCAAGTGCACCAACAATTCTTTCCTTGGTCAAATTTTACTTTATGAAAACTATGATGAGATTCTTCCGTCCATCCTTGTCCAGTTGCTCGAAGTAGTCCATCACCCGGGACACGGCTGAGTACTCAGATTGTCGACTCTGCAGAGGTTGTGCACTTTCACCTTGAGACTCAATTAACCCAAACATCCTATACACGTGGAGTGCATTAAGGAAAGGAGAGAATTGAGACAAGAACTTTCAGAAGAAGAATGCAACCATACTAGCAAGACCCGTTCCACCTACCAACTCTACATCTGCTTGTCAAGCTGAGAGGTTGCACTCTCACAACTTAGTAATTCTAGACAGAGCCCATTGTCAAAAGGCTGCACGGGAAGCTTCTAAACTTGGAGGGACTTAGAAATCTCTTTGTTCCTGGGTGGCCGTCCACAAGTGCGCTTCTGGGTGAAAACCACCATGCTCATGGTACTAAGTAGAATAGACATTCATCCTAGGCAACGACAACCACAAGCATAGTCCCAAAAGCCACTCAACATAAACCAAACAACCATTTCCACCCAGGTGTGCCTTTAAAGTTTAACACTTAGCAATATTTCTATAACATGGTAAGTAAACACTTTTTATAGCATAGCAAAGCATCTAATAAAACTTTTGATGGCTGCATGGAAGGAATGGCTACACACTACTAGGATATTTTTCAAAGTGTAAACTAACTTAGCATTATAAGACAGTTCAAAAATCCCTATCATGCATACTACTCAAAATATACTACTAGTGCATACAGAAAATATTGGGTAGATTATGAATGTCACTTGCCTTGGTAACAAGAGGAACAAGCACAGCAAGAACAAGAATCACAAGAAAGGCCTTCTTCCTCTTCACAATCTAGAGACAAACAATACATAAAATAAATAAACACACAAACACAACACTTAAAATATCAAGACAAAAATATGTATGCATGCTTGATATGCAATGAACTTAACAAGACAAAATAATTACAATTTTATTTCCTCTGTTATTAATGCATGAAATGCAATGATCAATATTTTAATATTTTATTTAATCATTTAAAATATTGAGCATAACATAGAAGTTTTAAGCCCTAAAACCAAATTCTTTAATTCTATTATGAAAAGTTTCAAATAAAACTCAAGTTGCACTCTCTGGACAGAGGCATTAATAAAATTCTAAAACAATTGGATTTATTTGGAAAGCATTTTTATTAATTAAGTTATAGATTTAATAGCCGAAAAACTAAACAATTAAATTCCGCAATTTAAAATACACTAAAAAGACAAACTAATGAAACCATACTAAACTACACGAGCAGAGCTTTACGTGGATATAAAATTCATCAAATTTGGATGAACAGATCGGAAGTTATGAATTTTGCAAGTTTGTATTGTTTTTCTGTTTTTAATTATAAAATCCAGCCGAAAATAGAAAATGAAAAGGCCACGCGGAGCACTCCGATTGGACGGTACCGGTTCGCCATGGATCGCGAACGCGAACCATTGGATCTAAAGGAAAAAGAACGTTCCAGATCTATCCAACTTTCCGATGTGGACGGGCGGCGCCGGTGTGCCGGAATTGCTCCGACCGCGGCGGAGCCATGGCCGGTGTCGCGCTCTACGGCAAAAGGAAGGGGAGCGGAGAGGGAATCCGTTACCAAACGCTGCAGGGCGACGAGGCGATCTTGATGGCGAAGTAGACGGCGTCGCGGTGGTCGGCTACTCCCGGGGTTGCTCGCCGGAGTCAGAGAGGCGGACGACGGCGGCGGTCGCGGACGGATGCGTCGACACGCTGCGAAAACAGATGCACGGGCCTGTCAAAAACGTGCGCAAACATGAAAGAAAACGAGGGGAAGGAAGGAGAGGTTCCGGGGTGGTCGTAGGGTCCCGTACGTCGAGCTCGACGGCGGCGGAACCGGCGAGATGCGAGCTCCGTTTGTGGGCAGCCCTGCGGCGATGGAGCTAGGGTTTTGGGCGGAATCGAGCGGCGGGATTGCGGGGTATAAATAGGGGGCGAGGGCACGGATTAAAACCGTTTCTAACGATCCGAATCAATCTCAAGTTTGAGATGAGTTCGGCGCCGAAGAAATCGCCAGGAGGTTGAGGATGACACGCCGTCAGCGTGCGGGCCCCGCGCGTCAGTGAGAGGAGAGGCGAGGCGCGGGCTGCTCGTGGGCCGATGGAAGCTGCGCGCACGGTAGATAGGGATCGGCCGGCCCGTTTGGCTCGTTAAGAAATCTTTTTATTTAAACACTTGTTCTGTTTAAAAACTTTTCAATACAATTTGATTTTTAAATCTTATCAAAACATTTCAGAAAAATTCATAAAAATATGTTTTGAAAAGCTAATTTAATTTAGAACGTTTTGATATCATTTTGCTAAATAAATAATCTAATAAAATACAGATTGTTATAAGGAGCTCAATCAGACCTCTTTATGGAAAACAAATTTATTTAAACTTATAATTAAAATTTAAATTATTCTTTATGTGATTTCAATGCCATGCCTATATGATGCATGATGCATGAATGCAAAGTTTTAAATTTTTGAGAAATTTGGGATGTTACAGACTAACCCCCTTAAGAGGAAGCTCGCCCTCGAGCTTCGGAAAGGTCAGCAAATAGGTGTGGATGGTCTTCTCGGAGGTCATCCTCTCGTTCCCAGGTGGCTTCTTCCTCAGTGTGATGATTCCACTGGACTTTGCAAAACTTGATGGTTTTGGTACGGGTGACTCTTTCTGCTGTCTGTAATATCTTGATGGGCTTCTCTTCGTATGTCAGGTCACCCTCCAATTGTAACTCCTCGAGAGGTACAGCATCCTTTAAATGAACTCCCATCATCTCGGGATGACATTTCTTCAACTGACTGACATGGAACACATTATGAACAGCAGACAGAACTTCAGGTAGTTCTAACTCATATGCCACTTCACCTTTGCGAGAAAGAATTTTGAATGGTCCAATGAATCGAGGTGCTAACTTTCCTTTGATTCCAAACCTTTTCACACCCCGAAGTGGTGACACTCTTAAATAGGTTCTATCACCCACTTCGTGGGTGACTTCTCTACGCTTGGAATCTGCATAGCTTTTCTGGCGTGACTGTGCTATTTTAAATCTGTCCTTAATCAGCCTGACTTTCTCTTCAGCATCCTGTATTATATCAGGTCCAAAGAAACTCTGTTCTCCTACACCACTCCACAACAGTGGGGTTGTGCATTTCTTTCCATATAAGGCTTCAAACGGTGCCATCTCAATGCTGGCTTGGTAACTGTTGTTGTAGGAGAACTCAGCGTATGGTAAATTATCATCCCAACTAGATCCATAGTCGAGCGCACAAGCTCTTAACATATCCTCTAAAATCTGATTCACTCTTTCAGTCTGACCATCTGTTTGCGGGTGGAAAGCCGTACTGAATTCCAATCTGGTTCCCAAAGATTCTTGCAGCTGCTTCCAGAAATGAGAAGTGAACTGGGTCCCTCTATCAGACACGATACTCTTAGGAACGCCGTGAAGGCACACAATTCTCTTCATGTAAATATCGGCTAACTTTGCACTAGTATAAGTGGTCTTCACGGGTATGAAGTGAGCTATTTTGGTTAGGCGACAAACAATAACCCCAAATAGAATCATAACCCGATCTTGTCCTTGGTAATCCGGTGATGAAGTCCATCCCAATAGAATCCCACTTCCAATCCGGTACTTTCAAAGGTTGTACGAGCCCTGCTGGTTTCTGATGTTCTGCCTTTACTCGACTACATACATCGCACTTAGCGATGTATTCTGCTATTTCTCTTTTCAGATTATTCCACCAAAATCTCTCTTTCACATCCATATACATCTTGGTATTTCCCGGATGAATGGAATAAGGTGTCTCATGAGCTTCTTGTAGAATTAACTTCCTAATATCAGGATCATTGGCCACACATACACGTTTTTCAAACCACAAAATCCCTTGCTCATCCTCATGAAATCCTTTAGCTTTTCCAGCTCTTAGATTGACTTTGATCTCTTCTATTTCCTTGTCTCCTTTCTGAGCTTCATGTATCTTGTCCATCAAAGTGGGTTGTACAACTAATGAGGTTACAAACCCTTCAGGTACTACTTCCAATCTGAGGTCCTTGAATGCCTTGCATAAATCCTCGGGTAATTCTCCTGCTGTAAGGCCATTCACATACACTTTACGACTCAGAGTATCTGCTACCACATTAGCTTTCCCCGGATGGTATTGGAGACTTAGATCATAATCTTTAATAAGTTCCAACCATCTTCTTTGTCTCATGTTCAATTCCTTCTGTGTAAATATGTACTTCAAACTTTTGTGGTCCGTGAATACCTCACATCTTTTTCCCATCAGGTAGGGTCTCCAAGTTTTCAGGGCATGCACTACTGATGCTAACTCGAGATCATGAGTTGGATAATTTGCTTCATGTTTCTTGAGCTGTCTAGAGGCATAAGATGCCACTCTGCCTTCCTGCATCAACACACTTCCC
Organism: Poa annua; assembly: GCA_026929855.1. NCBI lineage: Eukaryota > Viridiplantae > Streptophyta > Magnoliopsida > Poales > Poaceae > Poa > Poa annua. Next base: position 159,116,852 of record CM049427.1, on the reverse strand, counting down.
AAGCCTTGGCGTGAAGCATCACAGTACACTTGGAATTCCTTCTCCAAATCAGGTAAGCATAGAACTGGGGCTGAAACCAGACGTTTCTTCAACTCCTGAAAACTGGCTTCGCATGCCTCAGTCCAATCAAATTTCTTCTCCTTTTTTAATAATTCCGTCAAGGCCTTGGCAATCTTGGAGAAGTTTTCAATGAATCGTCGGTAGTATCCTGCTAGGCCCAGAAAACTTCGTAGTTCTCCAACATTCTTCGGCGGTTCCCAATTAGTTACAGCTGAAACTTTTTCAGGATCCACCGCTATACCTTCCTTGGACACCACATGGCCTAAAAATACGACTTGTTCTAACCAAAACTCACACTTGCTGTACTTGGCATACAACTTATGTTCACGTAGTCTCTGCAATACTAGACGCAAGTGATCTTCATGTTCTTTGTGACTCTTGGAGTAGATTAGAATATCATCTATGAACACTACCACAAACTTATCCAGAAAATCCATGAACACTTTATTCATCATATTCATGAAATAGGCTGGTGCATTGGTTAATCCAAAAGGCATCACGGTGTACTCGTATGAGCCATATCTCGTAACAAATGCAGTCTTGGGTATATCCATTTCTCTAACTTTCATTTGGAGGTACCCCGATCGAAGATCGATCTTTGAGAAAACACAAGCACCTTCCAGTTGGTCAAATAGTTCGTTTATCTTGGGTAACGAGTACTTGTTTTTGATAGTTTGCTCGTTTATATCTCTATAATCCGTGACTAGCCTCTGTGTTTGATCCTTCTTTTTAACAAATAAGACTGGTGCTCCCCATGGCGATGAACTTGGACGAATAAATCCTTTCTGGATATGCTCCTCCAGTTGCTTCTTGAGCTCTTTCAATTCATCGACGGCCATAGGATAAGGTCTTTTAGCTATTGGTCCTGTTCCCGGCTTCAGTTCGATGAGAAACTCTACATCTCTATCGGGTGGCATTCCCGGTAGTTCTTCCGGAAAAACATCTGGGTATTCCTTGACAATAAGCACATCACCAAGGCTAACCCCCTTAAGAGAATTTGGCCTAACCTTCTTAAGTTCGAAGGTTGATCTGAACTTAATCTTCCTTTTCTCTGGGGTGGTGAGGGTGATTGCTCTATTTGCACAGTCTATGATTCCTTCAAAACGAGTCATCCAATCCATTCCGATGATAACATCCAATCCTTGGGTTTCTAGGATGACTAAGTCTGTTGGAAAGGTATGTTTTCCGATTTGCAAGTCTAACTGCCTACACCCGGAATTTACTATCATCTCCCCTCCAGGTGAACTTACCCTAATAGGATTTCCTAGGCTTTCCTCAGCTAACCCATGTTTGTTTACAAAAGCTCTTGATAAGAATGAATGAGATGCTCCAGTATCAAATAAGACTAATGCTGGAAAGGAGTTGAGCAAGAACGTACCAATCACAGCATCAGGTTCATCATGAACTTCTTCCACATTGATGTGGTTCACTTGTCCCTTCTGGAAAGGATTGGGCTTGGAAATTTCATCAGCTTTCCTCTCTGGGCATTCAGTTGCATAATGTCCTGTCTTCTTGCACTTGAAGCAAGTCACATTAGACAAGTCTTTCTTCCCTTCATAGTTAGGACGGTGATTGCCATTCCCATGATAATGGCCAGGGTGATGGTTTCCCCTGGATCCACCATTATTTCCATTGTATCCTCCATTATTTCCTTTGTATCCTCCATTGCTTCTTTGTATCCTCCATTGTGGTTATGACCATGATGTTTTTGGCCACTACCAGTGTTGGAGTGATTCCAGGGTTTATGGTTACTGATTTCAGAGGTGTGTTGTTTCTTGTATGTCCCTTCAAAATGAACCTTACTTGCACTGAACTTCCTCTTCCTATTCTCTTCCTTTCTTATGTTGTTGTCCAGGGTGATAGCTTGATCCAGCAGATCTTGATAGTTTGGAGTATATGCCACAGACAAGGGTATCTTCAGTTCTCCCCTAAATCCATTGAGGAACTTTTCCTTCCTCTTTGCATCAGTATCAATGTCCTCTGGTGCATACCTAGATAGCATCCAGAAGTCATCCATATACTCCTTCAGAGTTCTACCTCCTTGCCTCAAGCTGCGAAATTCATCTTTCTTTAGGTTCATTATACCTGAGGAGATGTGAGCATTCCGGAAACCTTCCTTGAATGCATCCCAAGTCATGCCATCCAAAGGACGAGTCACTTGATAAGTCTCCCACCACAATGCTGCGGGTCCTTCCAACAGGTGTGCAATGAACCTCACTTTTTCTGCCTCAGAACACTCACAAGTTACTAAGTCCTTGTTGACTGAACGGAGCCAATCATCCGCCACTATTGGTTCAGTAGCAGAGGAGAACTTATTAGGCCTAAGCCTTAGGAATCTAGCAAGTCTGTCCACTGGAGGTGGTGGTGGAGGTGGCGGGTTGTTGTTGTTGTGGTTGTTGTTGTTGTTGGTTGCTGCAATGAATTTAGTCATCATATTCATCAACTGAGCTTGAGCGGCCATCAGTTGTTGCATGGCATCATCGTTGTTGGTATCACGACGAGGAGGCATCTGTAGGGTTTTCAGCATAGATGAGTGAAAGATAGACAAAACTAAGAGAAGAAAAATCCTACCCATGCACAAAGCAACCAAGTCAACACAATCAACACTCAAAAGACAACTTAAAAAGAAAAAGTCTACTTAGCAATCTGAAACAGGTATTCTAAGTTGATTTAATAAAACGACAGAGTCTGCAAACCAATCTGTAACATCCCAACATTTTATAATATTCAAAAATCACTAAAATTTAAAACTTTTCTTTTTATTAAAATAAAATATTAAATGTACAATGAAACCAACTATGAAAGACTTCAAACTTGATTTTAATAATTCAAATGTCACAGTTGAAACATTTTATTATCCACTGTATTTCAAAAACCTAAAAGTGTAGTTGACAAATATTTTACAAAACTACAATCCACTTTATTTTAAGTAAATAGTTACATATAAATTGATCCCAATCACATAGCCATAGCTATTCATAAATTAAAATAATATTTATAAGTGATTTTTTTAAAACTATTTAAACATGGATTATCCAAATAAACATTTCATTAGCTTAAAATGAACTCCATTTAATTTCAACACCTAAAATGATTTTCATGAATAAGTATTCTATATAAGAAAGAAATTAAAATATAAACCTTTTCCAAGGTTGTTTATGAAGTTCAAATGATTATCTTAATATAAAACATAATGTTACTTTTGAAGGAGGATTCAAGCATTGCACTCATGCCTTCATGCATAAACCCCATTTCCTCTTGTGGCTTAAATTAAATAAGAGTTTGAAATTTAATATTTAAGGATATGTTGTTTTGGAAATTATTCCATAAAACATGTTAAATTGTATCCTTCAAAGTATTCCAATTTATTAATTTTTATTTTGGGCAAGAATACTACCAAAAAGTTCTAAATTAAATTAGCATTCCAAAACATATTTTTATGAATTTTTCTGAAAAGGTTTGGTTAAGTTTAAAAATCAATTTTGAATTAAAAGTTTAAAAACAGAAAATGATTTGTCAAAAAAAAAAGGAAGAAGAGAAACGGCCGAGCCAACTGGGCCGAAGCCCATTTCTTCTCTCCCGCGCGCGCAGCTCGCCTTGGCCCAGCAGCAGCCCACTCCGGCCTCGCTCCCTCTCCTCTCACGCTGACGCGCGGGACCCACATGTCATCACCTTCCCCAAATCGTATCACGAACGAACTCTAACCGAAACCAAAATCGGATCAATCCGATCCTTTTCTTGCGGGATAATCCCTATCCGTGCGCCCCATATATACCCCAGATTCCGCCGCCTGTTTCCCTCTCAAACCCTAAACAAACTCGCCACCGGGCTGCCCTAAAATCGAGCCGCCGTCGCCGCCACTGCCGCCGGCGAAATTCCTTGTCTCCGGTGAGTCCTTGCAACCCCGAGTGCTCCTTACCCCTCTCTTCGCATTCTCCTTTTCTTGCGCATCTCGGTGACACCTCCGTCGTGTTTTTCCCGCACTAGGACGAGTGAATCATCCACGCCCGAAGCTCCCCGCCGCCGTACGCAACTCCGGTGAGCCTTAGGAGGAGAAACAGAGCGCGCCGAGGACCACGAGCACGCCATCGACCTCGCCTGGATCTCCTCTTCATCACGGTACGATCTGTTCATCCTCGTAGGTCGTGGATAGGCAGGAACGCATTTTCCGATCGTGTCTCCGCCGTGCGCTCCGTCTCCGGCGACCAGAGCGCCGCCCGGCGAGCACCATCTCTCCTCTGCCGTTCGATATACATCCCGCGGTCAGGATTAGATGGATTAAAACGAAACGGTACGGTTGATTACCGACCGTTAGATCTAGATCGTACGGATCAGATCTGATCACTTAAGCCACGTAGACAGCACAGTCAGCGCCTCGTCAGCGTCCACGTCAGCGCCAGCGTGTAAATCAATTTCCTATTTTAATTTTAATTGGAAAAATTGCAGATTAATCCCTGTAATTAAAACATCTATAACTTTTTAACCACAACTCCAAATTTAATAATTTTTATATATTTGGAAAGCTCTTGACATGTAGAATGTTTTGGATCTGACAAAATTCAAATTTGACTTAGTATAAAATATTCAAATTTCAAATGGTGAATTTGAGTATAATTGCAATAACTTTAAATCTATAAATCCAAAAATTGCAAATAAATATGTTTTAGAAACTTTAGAGTATTTGTAAATTAATGCTACTGCTATAAAATATTTTTGAGTAATGTTTGAATGAATTCATAGTTGTGTGTTTAATTTGAATAGTTTGACTAATTTTGAAATAACTTTTAATAGAAACATTATTTTTGATTAAATCCAATTGCAATAGATTTAATTAAAAGCTCTCTGTCTATTAACACTAATTATAAAATTTTGTTATAAAAATTTAATTATAGGAAACTTTAAGCTTATAATTATTCCTTTTATTATATTTTCCAAGACTAGAAATTAATTAAATTGCATTTATAAAATTCATGCATATTATAAAGAAATCACAAAAGTTATTTTTATGTTACTTGTGATTTAAAAATTGCATTTCATGCATAGCATATTTTATAGTTATATTTTCCATAAGGAAAACTCCTCCCCATTTTCTCTAAGTTAGGATTATTTTTAAACATAGTATTTTGGGAAAAGTGCTATACACTAGACACTTAGGATTTTCAACAAGGAGCTGGAAGACCAATGAAGGACTTAGCCAAAAACAAGACTTCAGAAGTATCCTCAAGGAGAAGAAACACTTAGAAGAAAATCAAGAAGAAGTTCATGATGTACTTAGAAGAAAACAGACTCTGGAAGCATCCCAAAGATGTCAAGCACTTGGAAGAAAAGTGAGAAGAAGTTCAAGAAAGCCAACCCCCTTTTATTCTCTAAGTCTTTCTCTCTGTCCTTTCTTCTCCTCTGAGATTTCATGAAGACTAAGGAAATCCAAGACCAGCCTCGAGGATACAAGAACCACCAAGTCTGAAGATCAAAACTTCAATCAAGACATCATCAAGGAGAATATTACAAGTCTGGAGATGAAGCCTGGAGGACAACTACATCTTTCTTTCTATCTTTTCCCTCTTTCCTAATCTTGTCCTTTAGACTTAAACAAATTTTGATCATGATGTTATCATCTTGAAGTTGTTGGATCCTAACGGCATAGTGAGATGAAGCGGCCTGGAGACAAACCTTACATGTCCACGTACATGAGACCTGTTCCACAATTTAAGTGGCTGGCCGGGTGTCTGTCTCTCTCACTATAGTGAATGTCCAATTTACAAAGAGTTGATAATAATTGTTGATCATCTTGAACAAAAGACTTAGTATTTTTCTCTAAGTATTTTGCACATCATGGCTAAGCCATTAGAGTGCTTGTTTCAAGTTGGTATAAAACAAAGTAGGTTTATCCAACTTAAGACCTTAGCCCTTAGTCATTTTTGACCCACCTATTTGCCTTGCATTAACTTAAGAGATTTTCATAGCATAACATGCGTCTCTATCCCTTAGAAATAAATTTCATATCATACATGACATGTTTTCCTTAGGAGTTTTACAAAACTTGTTGTTCATTTGATATGAGCATGTACGTTGATGATTGTTGTTTGTTGATTGTTGTATTGGTGTTTGCTATTAATGTTTAGATTAAACGGAGAGCAAACGTTCGTTGTTGAAAAGAGTTTGTGAACAACGACAACATTCAAAGGCAAGTGGCACACCTCATAAACTTCCTATTATTTCTTATGCATTACTTAGTGTATTTTTATATGCATGTGTTGCTATGCTAAACCTGTGTAGAATCCCTTATTCCTGTGTCTAGGTTCCTATATCATACTTAGCAGAAATATTGATGCTATGCAATTGATGAAAGGTTTTTACAAAATGTTAAGTGACTACTCAGGACTGTGCTCATGGCTGTCTTCGCCTAGGATGAATTTCTATTCTACTTAGGGCTGTGAGCATGGTGATTTTTACCTGAGAGTGCACATCCACTAAGTAAATGAAACACCTGGGTGGTAAGTGGTTGCATGGGTTATGTTGAGTGGCTACTCAGGTCCATGTCTATGGTTCCTGGAGTATGTACACTTGTGAATGACCACCCAGGAACAGAGGAATCTGAAGAACTCCGAGTGACGATTGCTTCCAGTGCAGCCATTGCCATATGGGCTCTGGCTTGATCGATTATGTTGCGTGGACTCTCTCCGGCTTGACAAGCAGATGTAGGGGGATGTTAGGTGGAACGGGTCAAGCCAGGTGGGAGGGAAAATGCTTCTGAAAGATCTCGTCTCATTCTCTCCTTTCCTTATCACAAATGGTGTGTAAAGGATACCTTGGGTCGAATGGGTACAATGGTGAACTTGCACAACCTCTGCAGAGTATAAAACTAAGTACTTAGCCGTGTCCCCGGTTACGGACAATTTTGAGCAGCTGATCAAGGACGTCAACGGAGGATTCCATCATTCCAACTTCAGAAGTAAAACTTGATGGGTGAACAAGGGAAGATGAGATTTATGGTTTTCATGCCATACTCGTCGATTTCAAGAAAAGTGTTTTCAAAAGGGTAGGAAAAATTGGCTTTATGCAACTTAGCCTTGAACTCCACCAGCCAAATATGCATATAGGCTTTAGAGTTATTCCATAAGTGTCCACCATAGTGTCACTTGCCAGACTCCATTTTTAATGGAATCTGACCCACGTTGTTGCAATATTTTTCTTATTGCAGATTTGATCAGATGACGAGTGAGGTTTCGTTAAAGGTTTCGAGTCTACAACCAACATGTTTTCGCCTGTGGCAGCATGAAAGTTATAGAGGCTCACTGCTATTGTATTTTCCGATGTGTACTTTTTCAATGCTAGCTTTACGCTATGCAACTTGTATCAAATATTTTGTAATTCTGGATCATCGATGTATTGAAATTGACGCTTTGTTGTGATATTACATCGTAAACTGTGTGTGCAAATGAATCGATCCAGGGATTTGCACTATACACAGGTATCTGCCTTATTTAAAGTGCAGGTACGCTACAGATGGTATCAGAGCACTGTGTTGCCTGTAGGTTCGAAACCTCTAGGATTGGACTGAGACCCCAAAGATTAAATAGTTAACTAAAATAGGTTTCCAAAACATGAGTGAATCTTGAACTTTTCTTTAATATGATTTTACATTATTTATCTTGTCTTGCATCTTCCCCTTTTCTTTTAAATTCTAATACTCTTACCTGTTCAAAATTTTAGATTGGAGAATACACTGAGACTGCGTATGCTGGAGTTTTGTCGGGTTTCATCTTTGGGAGGCAGCTGTCGAGGTTGACAAGTGTATTGAAGCTACCACCACCCTATTTCCGAGGAAGGAAGGAGGAGACCAACATACCCCATGGGATACGTTGGGAAATACGCACCATCATGACCCCGGATCCTACGATGCCAGACTTCGAGCCCGTGGACTATGTCACCTACTACCCAGAGTGGATTGAGGGAGTGAACATAGCTATGGTGGACTTAATGGCTCGTTTGTGTTACAAGTATCGATTCAAGCTAGCACCAGGATCGCCCTTCCGTGCCTTTGGGAAGAGGAATGCACATGGTCTCTCGATGGCTCACACGGGAAATCGCCTGGACCTGCCCCTCGTTAACAAGACATTTGAAGACTTGGATTATCTCATCAACTGTCTGACCAGGAGAGTCCAACAGGCTTATGACGTCGCGGATCATGCACAAGCCGTCATACACGCAAAAACCCAAGAACTCCAGGCTTCTGAAAATCTTATTGGTCAGTTGGAGGAACTCATTCATGACCTACATTTGGAGAACCTTGGCAAGGATGAGCAAATTGCCATGCTTGAGGCGCAACTCACTCCACCTCCACCACCGCCAGTAGCTGAAGAAGGAGGTGACCAAGGCACTGGAAATGTGACTGTATCTGCAGCTACGAAGGAGGAAGGACCAGAGGAAGAAGACCCCGAAGAAGTGCTGTTTGAAGAGTCAACTGTGGAAGAAGTCACGCCTGTGGTAAATAACCACGCAATAAAACGCAAGCGTAATATTTAGGAAGGATAAGTGTAGCAATCAAAACCATGTTAGAGGGACCACCAGTTATCTTATTTAGCTTATCGTATCAATTTAGAGTATTGACCTATCAAATTGTGGTATGGCAGTATTGTTGCTTTTGTATTTCCCCGACCTTTCGTTCGATAAACGATTAGTTCGATTTCTCAAAAGAAGTTTGAAATTTTACGTATGTGTTGCTTGTGTTTGAACCTTGTTGCTTGATGTTTGTTAGATGATGTTTGTAATGGATTACCTTGATTTTTGGTTGTGCATTAGAATGTTTAATTACCAACAAAACTTTTCTTTTAAGGGTGGTAGCCACCTAGAATATTCAAACTCAACTTATTAAGCCCAAAGATCCCAAACAATCTTCTAGCCTCCCCCCCCCCCCCCCAATCAGAAAATTTATCCCCTACAAGTTATTAAGTTTCCATGTCCGAAATTTCATTTCTCAAAACATCTCGAGTTATCAGAATCTTTCAAGCCTTTGCTTTCTTTTCAGCTTCTCCGAATCTCGGGGACGAGATTCCTTTTAAGGGTGGTAGTCTGTAACATCCCAACATTTTATAATATTCAAAAATCACTAAAATTTAAAACTATTCTTTTTATTAAAATAAAATATTAAATGGATAATGAAACCAACTATGAAAGACTTCAAACTTGATTTTAATAATTCAAATGTCACAGTTGAAACATTTTATTATCCACTGTATTTAAAAAACCTAAAAGTGTAGTTGACAAATATTTTACAAAACTACAATCCACTTTATTTTAAGTAAATAGTTACATATAAATTGATCCCAATCACATAGCCATAGCTATTCATAAATTAAAATAATATTTATAAGTGATTTTTTTTAACTATTTAAACATGGATTATCCAAATAAACATTTCATTAGCTTAAAATGAACTCCATTTAATTTCAACACCTAAAATGATTTTCATGAATAAGTATTCTATATAAGAAAGAAATTAAAATAAAAACCTTTTCCAAGGTTGTTTATGAAGTTCAAATGATTATCTTAATATAAAACATAATGTTACTTTTGAAGGAGGATTCAAGCATTGCACTCATGCCTTCATGCATAAACCCCATTTCCTCTTGTGGCTTAAATTAAATAAGAGTTTGAAATTTAATATTTAAGGATATGTTGTTTTGGAAATTATTCCATAAAACATGTTAAATTGTATCCTTCAAAGTATTCCAATTTATTAATTTTTATTTTGGGCAAGAATACTACAAAAAATTTCTAAATTAAATTAGCATTCCAAAACATATTTTTATGAATTTTTCTGAAAAGGTTTGGTTAAGTTTAAAAATCAATTTTGAATTAAAAGTTTAAAAACAGAAAATGATTTGTCAAAAAAAAAAGGAAGAAGAGAAACGGCCGAGCCAACTGGGCCGAAGCCCATTTCTTCTCTCCCGCGCGCGCAGCTCGCCTTGGCCCAGCAGCAGCCCACTCCGGCCTCGCTCCCTCTCCTCTCACGCTGACGCGCGGGACCCACATGTCATCACCTTCCCCAAATCGTATCACGAACGAACTCTAACCGAAACCAAAATCGGATCAATCCGATCCTTTTCTTGCGGGATAATCCCTATCCGTGCGCCCCACATATACCCCAGATTCCGCCGCCTGTTTCCCTCTCAAACCCTAAACAAACTCGCCACCGGGCTGCCCTAAAATCGAGCCGCCGTCGCCGCCACTGCCGTCGGCGAAATTCCTTGTCTCCGGTGAGTCCTTGCAACCCCGAGTGCTCCTTACCCCTCTCTTCGCATTCTCCTTTTCTTGCGCATCTCGGTGACACCTCCGTCGTGTTTTTCCCGCACTAGGACGAGTGAATCATCCACGCCCGAAGCTCCCCGCCGCCGTACGCAACTCCGGTGAGCCTTAGGAGGAGAAACAGAGCGCGCCGAGGACCACGAGCACGCCATCGACCTCGCCTGGATCTCCTCTTCATCACGGTACGATCTGTTCATCCTCGTAGGTCGTGGATAGGCAGGAACGCATTTTCCGATCGTGTCTCCGCCGTGCGCTCCGTCTCCGGCGACCAGAGCGCCGCCCGGCGAGCACCATCTCTCCTCTGCCGTTCGATATACATCCCGCGGTCAGGATTAGATGGATTAAAACGAAACGGTACGGTTGATTACCGACCGTTAGATCTAGATCGTACGGATCAGATCTGATCACTTAAGCCACGTAGACAGCACAGTCAGCGCCTCGTCAGCGTCCACGTCAGCGCCAGCGTGTAAATCAATTTCCTATTTTAATTTTAATTGAAAAAATTGCAGATTAATCCCTGTAATTAAAACATCTATAACTTTTTAACCACAACTCCAAATTTAATAATTTTTATATATTTGGAAAGCTCTTGACATGTAGAATGTTTTGGATCTGACAAAATTCAAATTTGACTTAGTATAAAATATTCAAATTTCAAATGGTGAATTTGAGTATAATTGCAATAACTTTAAATCTATAAATCCAAAAATTGCAAATAAATATGTTTTAGAAACTTTAGAGTATTTGTAAATTAATGCTACTGCTATAAAATATTTTTGAGTAATGTTTGAATGAATTCATAGTTGTGTGTTTAATTTGAATAGTTTGACTAATTTTGAAATAACTTTTAATAGAAACATTATTTTTGATTAAATCCAATTGCAATAGATTTAATTAAAAGCTCTCTGTCTATTAACACTAATTATAAAATTTTGTTATAAAAATTTAATTATAGGAAACTTTAAGCTTATAATTATTCCTTTTATTATATTTTCCAAGACTAGAAATTAATTAAATTGCATTTATAAAATTCATGCATATTATAAAGAAATCACAAAAGTTATTTTTATGTTACTTGTGATTTAAAAATTGCATTTCATGCATAGCATATTTTATAGTTATATTTTCCATAAGGAAAACTCCTCCCCATTTTCTCTAAGTTAGGATTATTTTTAAACATAGTATTTTGGGAAAAGTGCTATACACTAGACACTTAGGATTTTCAACAAGGAGCTGGAAGACCAATGAAGGACTTAGCCAAAAACAAGACTTCAGAAGTATCCTCAAGGAGAAGAAACACTTAGAAGAAAATCAAGAAGAAGTTCATGATGTACTTAGAAGAAAACAGACTCTGGAAGCATCCCAAAGATGTCAAGCACTTGGAAGAAAAGTGAGAAGAAGTTCAAGAAAGCCAACCCCCTTTTATTCTCTAAGTCTTTCTCTCTGTCCTTTCTTCTCCTCTGAGATTTCATGAAGACTAAGGAAATCCAAGACCAGCCTCGAGGATACAAGAACCACCAAGTCTGAAGATCAAAACTTCAATCAAGACATCATCAAGGAGAATATTACAAGTCTGGAGATGAAGCCTGGAGGACAACTACATCTTTCTTTCTATCTTTTCCCTCTTTCCTAATCTTGTCCTTTAGACTTAAACAAATTTTGATCATGATGTTATCATCTTGAAGTTGTTGGATCCTAACGGCATAGTGAGATGAAGCGGCCTGGAGACAAACCTTACATGTCCACGTACATGAGACCTGTTCCACAATTTAAGTGGCTGGCCGGGTGTCTGTCTCTCTCACTATAGTGAATGTCCAATTTACAAAGAGTTGATAATAATTGTTGATCATCTTGAACAAAAGACTTAGTATTTTTCTCTAAGTATTTTGCACATCATGGCTAAGCCATTAGAGTGCTTGTTTCAAGTTGGTATAAAACAAAGTAGGTTTATCCAACTTAAGACCTTAGCCCTTAGTCAGTTTTGACCCACCTATTTGCCTTGCATTAACTTAAGAGATTTTCATAGCATAACATGCGTCTCTATCCCTTAGAAATAAATTTCATATCATACATGACATGTTTTCCTTAGGAGTTTTACAAAACTTGTTGTTCATTTGATATGAGCATGTACGTTGATGATTGTTGTTTGTTGATTGTTGTATTGGTGTTTGCTATTAATGTTTAGATTAAACGGAGAGCAAACGTTCGTTGTTGAAAAGAGTTTGTGAACAACGACAACATTCAAAGGCAAGTGGCACACCTCATAAACTTCCTATTATTTGTTATGCATTACTTAGTGTATTTTTATATGCATGTGTTGCTATGCTAAACCTGTGTAGAATCCCTTATTCCTGTGTCTAGGTTCCTATATCATACTTAGCAGAAATATTGATGCTATGCAATTGATGAAAGGTTTTTACAAAATGTTAAGTGACTACTCAGGACTGTGCTCATGGCTGTCTTCGCCTAGGATGAATTTCTATTCTACTTAGGGCTGTGAGCATGGTGATTTTTACCTGAGAGTGCACATCCACTAAGTAAATGAAACACCTGGGTGGTAAGTGGTTGCATGGGTTATGTTGAGTGGCTACTCAGGTCCATGTCTATGGTTCCTGGAGTATGTACACTTGTGAATGACCACCCAGGAACAGAGGAATCTGAAGAACTCCGAGTGACGATTGCTTCCAGTGCAGCCATTGCCATATGGGCTCTGGCTTGATCGATTATGTTGCGTGGACTCTCTCCGGCTTGACAAGCAGATGTAGGGGGATGTTAGGTGGAACGGGTCAAGCCAGGTGGGAGGGAAAATGCTTCTGAAAGATCTCGTCTCATTCTCTCCTTTCCTTATCACAAATGGTGTGTAAAGGATACCTTGGGTCGAATGGGTACAATGGTGAACTTGCACAACCTCTGCAGAGTATAAAACTAAGTACTTAGCCGTGTCCCCGGTTACGGACAATTTTGAGCAGCTGATCAAGGACGTCAACGGAGGATTCCATCATTCCAACTTCAGAAGTAAAACTTGATGGGTGAACAAGGGAAGATGAGATTTATGGTTTTCATGCCATACTCGTCGATTTCAAGAAAAGTGTTTTCAAAAGGGTAGGAAAAATTGGCTTTATGCAACTTAGCCTTGAACTCCACCAGCCAAATATGCATATAGGCTTTAGAGTTATTCCATAAGTGTCCACCATAGTGTCACTTGCCAGACTCCATTTTTAATGGAATCTGACCCACGTTGTTGCAATATTTTTCTTATTGCAGATTTGATCAGATGACGAGTGAGGTTTCGTTAAAGGTTTCGAGTCTACAACCAACATGTTTTCGCCTGTGGCAGCATGAAAGTTATAGAGGCTCACTGCTATTGTATTTTCCGATGTGTACTTTTTCAATGCTAGCTTTACGCTATGCAACTTGTATCAAATATTTTGTAATTCTGGATCATCGATGTATTGAAATTGACGCTTTGTTGTGATATTACATCGTAAACTGTGTGTGCAAATGAATCGATCCAGGGATTTGCACTATACACAGGTATCTGCCTTATTTAAAGTGCAGGTACGCTACAGATGGTATCAGAGCACTGTGTTGCCTGTAGGTTCGAAACCTCTAGGATTGGACTGAGACCCCAAAGATTAAATAGTTAACTAAAATAGGTTTCCAAAACATGAGTGAATCTTGAACTTTTCTTTAATATGATTTTACATTATTTATCTTGTCTTGCATCTTCCCCTTTTCTTTTAAATTCTAATACTCTTACCTGTTCAAAATTTTAGATTGGAGAATACACTGAGACTGCGTATGCTGGAGTTTTGTCGGGTTTCATCTTTGGGAGGCAGCTGTCGAGGTTGACAAGTGTATTGAAGCTACCACCACCCTATTTCCGAGGAAGGAAGGAGGAGACCAACATACCCCATGGGATACGTTGGGAAATACGCACCATCATGACCCCGGATCCTACGATGCCAGACTTCGAGCCCGTGGACTATGTCACCTACTACCCAGAGTGGATTGAGGGAGTGAACATAGCTATGGTGGACTTAATGGCTCGTTTGTGTTACAAGTATCGATTCAAGCTAGCACCAGGATCGCCCTTCCGTGCCTTTGGGAAGAGGAATGCACATGGTCTCTCGATGGCTCACACGGGAAATCGCCTGGACCTGCCCCTCGTTAACAAGACATTTGAAGACTTGGATTATCTCATCAACTGTCTGACCAGGAGAGTCCAACAGGCTTATGACGTCGCGGATCATGCACAAGCCGTCATACACGCAAAAACCCAAGAACTCCAGGCTTCTGAAAATCTTATTGGTCAGTTGGAGGAACTCATTCATGACCTACATTTGGAGAACCTTGGCAAGGATGAGCAAATTGCCATGCTTGAGGCGCAACTCACTCCACCTCCACCACCGCCAGTAGCTGAAGAAGGAGGTGACCAAGGCACTGGAAATGTGACTGTATCTGCAGCTACGAAGGAGGAAGGACCAGAGGAAGAAGACCCCGAAGAAGTGCTGTTTGAAGAGTCAACTGTGGAAGAAGTCACGCCTGTGGTAAATAACCACGCAATAAAACGCAAGCGTAATATTTAGGAAGGATAAGTGTAGCAATCAAAACCATGTTAGAGGGACCACCAGTTATCTTATTTAGCTTATCGTATCAATTTAGAGTATTGACCTATCAAATTGTGGTATGGCAGTATTGTTGCTTTTGTATTTCCCCGACCTTTCGTTCGATAAACGATTAGTTCGATTTCTCAAAAGAAGTTTGAAATTTTACGTATGTGTTGCTTGTGTTTGAACCTTGTTGCTTGATGTTTGTTAGATGATGTTTGTAATGGATTACCTTGATTTTTGGTTGTGCATTAGAATGTTTAATTACCAACAAAACTTTTCTTTTAAGGGTGGTAGCCACCTAGAATATTCAAACTCAACTTATTAAGCCCAAAGATCCCAAACAATCTTCTAGCCTCCCCCCCCCCCCCCCAATCAGAAAATTTATCCCCTACAAGTTATTAAGTTTCCATGTCCGAAATTTCATTTCTCAAAACATCTCGAGTTATCAGAATCTTTCAAGCCTTTGCTTTCTTTTCAGCTTCTCCGAATCTCGGGGACGAGATTCCTTTTAAGGGTGGTAGTCTGTAACATCCCAACATTTTATAATATTCAAAAATCACTAAAATTTAAAACTATTCTTTTTATTAAAATAAAATATTAAATGGATAATGAAACCAACTATGAAAGACTTCAAACTTGATTTTAATAATTCAAATGTCACAGTTGAAACATTTTATTATCCACTGTATTTAAAAAACCTAAAAGTGTAGTTGACAAATATTTTACAAAACTACAATCCACTTTATTTTAAGTAAATAGTTACATATAAATTGATCCCAATCACATAGCCATAGCTATTCATAAATTAAAATAATATTTATAAGTGATTTTTTTTAACTATTTAAACATGGATTATCCAAATAAACATTTCATTAGCTTAAAATGAACTCCATTTAATTTCAACACCTAAAATGATTTTCATGAATAAGTATTCTATATAAGAAAGAAATTAAAATAAAAACCTTTTCCAAGGTTGTTTATGAAGTTCAAATGATTATCTTAATATAAAACATAATGTTACTTTTGAAGGAGGATTCAAGCATTGCACTCATGCCTTCATGCATAAACCCCATTTCCTCTTGTGGCTTAAATTAAATAAGAGTTTGAAATTTAATATTTAAGGATATGTTGTTTTGGAAATTATTCCATAAAACATGTTAAATTGTATCCTTCAAAGTATTCCAATTTATTAATTTTTATTTTGGGCAAGAATACTACAAAAAATTTCTAAATTAAATTAGCATTCCAAAACATATTTTTATGAATTTTTCTGAAAAGGTTTGGTTAAGTTTAAAAATCAATTTTGAATTAAAAGTTTAAAAACAGAAAATGATTTGTCAAAAAAAAAAGGAAGAAGAGAAACGGCCGAGCCAACTGGGCCGAAGCCCATTTCTTCTCTCCCGCGCGCGCAGCTCGCCTTGGCCCAGCAGCAGCCCACTCCGGCCTCGCTCCCTCTCCTCTCACGCTGACGCGCGGGACCCACATGTCATCACCTTCCCCAAATCGTATCACGAACGAACTCTAACCGAAACCAAAATCGGATCAATCCGATCCTTTTCTTGCGGGATAATCCCTATCCGTGCGCCCCACATATACCCCAGATTCCGCCGCCTGTTTCCCTCTCAAACCCTAAACAAACTCGCCACCGGGCTGCCCTAAAATCGAGCCGCCGTCGCCGCCACTGCCGTCGGCGAAATTCCTTGTCTCCGGTGAGTCCTTGCAACCCCGAGTGCTCCTTACCCCTCTCTTCGCATTCTCCTTTTCTTGCGCATCTCGGTGACACCTCCGTCGTGTTTTTCCCGCACTAGGACGAGTGAATCATCCACGCCCGAAGCTCCCCGCCGCCGTACGCAACTCCGGTGAGCCTTAGGAGGAGAAACAGAGCGCGCCGAGGACCACGAGCACGCCATCGACCTCGCCTGGATCTCCTCTTCATCACGGTACGATCTGTTCATCCTCGTAGGTCGTGGATAGGCAGGAACGCATTTTCCGATCGTGTCTCCGCCGTGCGCTCCGTCTCCGGCGACCAGAGCGCCGCCCGGCGAGCACCATCTCTCCTCTGCCGTTCGATATACATCCCGCGGTCAGGATTAGATGGATTAAAACGAAACGGTACGGTTGATTACCGACCGTTAGATCTAGATCGTACGGATCAGATCTGATCACTTAAGCCACGTAGACAGCACAGTCAGCGCCTCGTCAGCGTCCACGTCAGCGCCAGCGTGTAAATCAATTTCCTATTTTAATTTTAATTGAAAAAATTGCAGATTAATCCCTGTAATTAAAACATCTATAACTTTTTAACCACAACTCCAAATTTAATAATTTTTATATATTTGGAAAGCTCTTGACATGTAGAATGTTTTGGATCTGACAAAATTCAAATTTGACTTAGTATAAAATATTCAAATTTCAAATGGTGAATTTGAGTATAATTGCAATAACTTTAAATCTATAAATCCAAAAATTGCAAATAAATATGTTTTAGAAACTTTAGAGTATTTGTAAATTAATGCTACTGCTATAAAATATTTTTGAGTAATGTTTGAATGAATTCATAGTTGTGTGTTTAATTTGAATAGTTTGACTAATTTTGAAATAACTTTTAATAGAAACATTATTTTTGATTAAATCCAATTGCAATAGATTTAATTAAAAGCTCTCTGTCTATTAACACTAATTATAAAATTTTGTTATAAAAATTTAATTATAGGAAACTTTAAGCTTATAATTATTCCTTTTATTATATTTTCCAAGACTAGAAATTAATTAAATTGCATTTATAAAATTCATGCATATTATAAAGAAATCACAAAAGTTATTTTTATGTTACTTGTGATTTAAAAATTGCATTTCATGCATAGCATATTTTATAGTTATATTTTCCATAAGGAAAACTCCTCCCCATTTTCTCTAAGTTAGGATTATTTTTAAACATAGTATTTTGGGAAAAGTGCTATACACTAGACACTTAGGATTTTCAACAAGGAGCTGGAAGACCAATGAAGGACTTAGCCAAAAACAAGACTTCAGAAGTATCCTCAAGGAGAAGAAACACTTAGAAGAAAATCAAGAAGAAGTTCATGATGTACTTAGAAGAAAACAGACTCTGGAAGCATCCCAAAGATGTCAAGCACTTGGAAGAAAAGTGAGAAGAAGTTCAAGAAAGCCAACCCCCTTTTATTCTCTAAGTCTTTCTCTCTGTCCTTTCTTCTCCTCTGAGATTTCATGAAGACTAAGGAAATCCAAGACCAGCCTCGAGGATACAAGAACCACCAAGTCTGAAGATCAAAACTTCAATCAAGACATCATCAAGGAGAATATTACAAGTCTGGAGATGAAGCCTGGAGGACAACTACATCTTTCTTTCTATCTTTTCCCTCTTTCCTAATCTTGTCCTTTAGACTTAAACAAATTTTGATCATGATGTTATCATCTTGAAGTTGTTGGATCCTAACGGCATAGTGAGATGAAGCGGCCTGGAGACAAACCTTACATGTCCACGTACATGAGACCTGTTCCACAATTTAAGTGGCTGGCCGGGTGTCTGTCTCTCTCACTATAGTGAATGTCCAATTTACAAAGAGTTGATAATAATTGTTGATCATCTTGAACAAAAGACTTAGTATTTTTCTCTAAGTATTTTGCACATCATGGCTAAGCCATTAGAGTGCTTGTTTCAAGTTGGTATAAAACAAAGTAGGTTTATCCAACTTAAGACCTTAGCCCTTAGTCATTTTTGACCCACCTATTTGCCTTGCATTAACTTAAGAGATTTTCATAGCATAACATGCGTCTCTATCCCTTAGAAATAAATTTCATATCATACATGACATGTTTTCCTTAGGAGTTTTACAAAACTTGTTGTTCATTTGATATGAGCATGTACGTTGATGATTGTTGTTTGTTGATTGTTGTATTGGTGTTTGCTATTAATGTTTAGATTAAACGGAGAGCAAACGTTCGTTGTTGAAAAGAGTTTGTGAACAACGACAACATTCAAAGGCAAGTGGCACACCTCATAAACTTCCTATTATTTGTTATGCATTACTTAGTGTATTTTTATATGCATGTGTTGCTATGCTAAACCTGTGTAGAATCCCTTATTCCTGTGTCTAGGTTCCTATATCATACTTAGCAGAAATATTGATGCTATGCAATTGATGAAAGGTTTTTACAAAATGTTAAGTGACTACTCAGGACTGTGCTCATGGCTGTCTTCGCCTAGGATGAATTTCTATTCTACTTAGGGCTGTGAGCATGGTGATTTTTACCTGAGAGTGCACATCCACTAAGTAAATGAAACACCTGGGTGGTAAGTGGTTGCATGGGTTATGTTGAGTGGCTACTCAGGTCCATGTCTATGGTTCCTGGAGTATGTACACTTGTGAATGACCACCCAGGAACAGAGGAATCTGAAGAACTCCGAGTGACGATTGCTTCCAGTGCAGCCATTGCCATATGGGCTCTGGCTTGATCGATTATGTTGCGTGGACTCTCTCCGGCTTGACAAGCAGATGTAGGGGGATGTTAGGTGGAACGGGTCAAGCCAGGTGGGAGGGAAAATGCTTCTGAAAGATCTCGTCTCATTCTCTCCTTTCCTTATCACAAATGGTGTGTAAAGGATACCTTGGGTCGAATGGGTACAATGGTGAACTTGCACAACCTCTGCAGAGTATAAAACTAAGTACTTAGCCGTGTCCCCGGTTACGGACAATTTTGAGCAGCTGATCAAGGACGTCAACGGAGGATTCCATCATTCCAACTTCAGAAGTAAAACTTGATGGGTGAACAAGGGAAGATGAGATTTATGGTTTTCATGCCATACTCGTCGATTTCAAGAAAAGTGTTTTCAAAAGGGTAGGAAAAATTGGCTTTATGCAAATTAGCCTTGAACTCCACCAGCCAAATATGCATATAGGCTTTAGAGTTATTCCATAAGTGTCCACCATAGTGTCACTTGCCAGACTCCATTTTTAATGGAATCTGACCCACGTTGTTGCAATATTTTTCTTATTGCAGATTTGATCAGATGACGAGTGAGGTTTCGTTAAAGGTTTCGAGTCTACAACCAACATGTTTTCGCCTGTGGCAGCATGAAAGTTATAGAGGCTCACTGCTATTGTATTTTCCGATGTGTACTTTTTCAATGCTAGCTTTACGCTATGCAACTTGTATCAAATATTTTGTAATTCTGGATCATCGATGTATTGAAATTGACGCTTTGTTGTGATATTACATCGTAAACTGTGTGTGCAAATGAATCGATCCAGGGATTTGCACTATACACAGGTATCTGCCTTATTTAAAGTGCAGGTACGCTACAGATGGTATCAGAGCACTGTGTTGCCTGTAGGTTCGAAACCTCTAGGATTGGACTGAGACCCCAAAGATTAAATAGTTAACTAAAATAGGTTTCCAAAACATGAGTGAATCTTGAACTTTTCTTTAATATGATTTTACATTATTTATCTTGTCTTGCATCTTCCCCTTTTCTTTTAAATTCTAATACTCTTACCTGTTCAAAATTTTAGATTGGAGAATACACTGAGACTGCGTATGCTGGAGTTTTGTCGGGTTTCATCTTTGGGAGGCAGCTGTCGAGGTTGACAAGTGTATTGAAGCTACCACCACCCTATTTCCGAGGAAGGAAGGAGGAGACCAACATACCCCATGGGATACGTTGGGAAATACGCACCATCATGACCCCGGATCCTACGATGCCAGACTTCGAGCCCGTGGACTATGTCACCTACTACCCAGAGTGGATTGAGGGAGTGAACATAGCTATGGTGGACTTAATGGCTCGTTTGTGTTACAAGTATCGATTCAAGCTAGCACCAGGATCGCCCTTCCATGCCTTTGGGAAGAGGAATGCACATGGTCTCTCGATGG
Organism: Poa annua; assembly: GCA_026929855.1. Taxonomy (NCBI): domain Eukaryota; kingdom Viridiplantae; phylum Streptophyta; class Magnoliopsida; order Poales; family Poaceae; genus Poa; species Poa annua. The sequence continues at coordinate 159,095,976 of CM049427.1, read as the reverse complement.
CTCACACGGGAAATCGCCTGGACCTGCCCCTCGTTAACAAGACGTTTGAAGACTTGGATTATCTCATCAACTGTCTGACCAGGAGAGTCCAACAGGCTTATGACGTCGCGGATCATGCACAAGCCGTCATACACGCAAAAACCCAAGAACTCCAGGCTTCTGAAAATCTTATTGGTCAGTTGGAGGAACTCATTCATGACCTACATTTGGAGAACCTTGGCAAGGATGAGCAAATTGCCATGCTTGAGGCGCAACTCACTCCACCTCCACCACCGCCAGTAGCTGAAGAAGGAGGTGACCAAGGCACTGGAAATGTGACTGTATCTGCAGCTACGAAGGAGGAAGGACCAGAGGAAGAAGACCCCGAAGAAGTGCTGTTTGAAGAGTCAACTGTGGAAGAAGTCACGCCTGTGGTAAATAACCACGCAATAAAACGCAAGCGTAATATTTAGGAAGGATAAGTGTAGCAATCAAAACCATGTTAGAGGGACCACCAGTTATCTTATTTAGCTTATCGTATCAATTTAGAGTATTGACCTATCAAATTGTGGTATGGCAGTATTGTTGCTTTTGTATTTCCCCGACCTTTCGTTCGATAAACGATTAGTTCGATTTCTCAAAAGAAGTTTGAAATTTTACGTATGTGTTGCTTGTGTTTGAACCTTGTTGCTTGATGTTTGTTAGATGATGTTTGTAATGGATTACCTTGATTTTTGGTTGTGCATTAGAATGTTTAATTACCAACAAACCTTTTTTTTTAAGGGTGGTAGCCACCTAGAATATTCAAACTCAACTTATTAAGCCCAAAGATCCCAAACAATCTTCTAGCCTCCCCCCCCCCCCCCCAATCAGAAAATTTATCCCCTACAAGTTATCAAGTTTCCATGTCCGAAATTTCATTTCTCAAAACATCTCGAGTTATCAGAATCTTTCAAGCCTTTGCTTTCTTTTCAGCTTCTCCGAATCTCGGGGACGAGATTCCTTTTAAGGGTGGTAGTCTGTAACATCCCAACATTTTATAATATTCAAAAATCACTAAAATTTAAAACTATTCTTTTTATTAAAATAAAATATTAAATGTATAATGAAACCAACTATGAAAGACTTCAAACTTGATTTTAATAATTCAAATGTCACAGTTGAAACATTTTATTATCCACTGTATTTAAAAAACCTAAAAGTGTAGTTGACAAATATTTTACAAAACTACAATCCACTTTATTTTAAGTAAATAGTTACATATAAATTGATCCCAATCACATAGCCATAGCTATTAATAAATTAAAATAATATTTATAAGTGATTTTTTTTAACTATTTAAACATGGATTATCCAAATAAACATTTCATTAGCTTAAAATGAACTCCATTTAATTTCAACACCTAAAATGATTTTCATGAATAAGTATTCTATATAAGAAAGAAATTAAAATAAAAACCTTTTCCAAGGTTGTTTATGAAGTTCAAATGATTATCTTAATATAAAACATAATGTTACTTTTGAAGGAGGATTCAAGCATTGCACTCATGCCTTCATGCATAAACCCCATTTCCTCTTGTGGCTTAAATTAAATAAGAGTTTGAAATTTAATATTTAAGGATATGTTGTTTTGGAAATTATTCCATAAAACATGTTAAATTGTATCCTTCAAAGTATTCCAATTTATTAATTTTTATTTTGGGCAAGAATACTACAAAAAAGTTCTAAATTAAATTAGCATTCCAAAACATATTTTTATGAATTTTTCTGAAAAGGTTTGGTTAAGTTTAAAAATCAATTTTGAATTAAAAGTTTAAAAACAGAAAATGATTTGTCAAAAAAAAAAGGAAGAAGAGAAACGGCCGAGCCAACTGGGCCGAAGCCCATTTCTTCTCTCCCGCGCGCGCAGCTCGCCTTGGCCCAGCAGCAGCCCACTCCGGCCTCGCTCCCTCTCCTCTCACGCTGACGCGCGGGACCCACATGTCATCACCTTCCCCAAATCGTATCACGAACGAACTCTAACCGAAACCAAAATCGGATCAATCCGATCCTTTTCTTGCGGGATAATCCCCATCCGTGCGCCCCACATATACCCCAGATTCCGCCGCCTGTTTCCCTCTCAAACCCTAAACAAACTCGCCACCGGGCTGCCCTAAAATCGAGCCGCCGTCGCCGCCACTGCCGTCGGCGAAATTCCTTGTCTCCGGTGAGTCCTTGCAACCCCGAGTGCTCCTTACCCCTCTCTTCGCATTCTCCTTTTCTTGCGCATCTCGGTGACACCTCCGTCGTGTTTTTCCCGCACTAGGACGAGTGAATCATCCACGCCCGAAGCTCCCCGCCGCCGTACGCAACTCCGGTGAGCCTTAGGAGGAGAAACAGAGCGCGCCGAGGACCACGAGCACGCCATCGACCTCGCCTGGATCTCCTCTTCATCACGGTACGATCTGTTCATCCTCGTAGGTCGTGGATAGGCAGGAACGCATTTTCCGATCGTGTCTCCGCCGTGCGCTCCGTCTCCGGCGACCAGAGCGCCGCCCGGCGAGCACCATCTCTCCTCTGCCGTTCGATATACATCCCGCGGTCAGGATTAGATGGATTAAAACGAAACGGTACGGTTGATTACCGACCGTTAGATCTAGATCGTACGGATCAGATCTGATCACTTAAGCCACGTAGACAGCACAGTCAGCGCCTCGTCAGCGTCCACGTCAGCGCCAGCGTGTAAATCAATTTCCTATTTTAATTTTAATTGGAAAAATTGCAGATTAATCCCTGTAATTAAAACATCTATAACTTTTTAACCACAACTCCAAATTTAATAATTTTAATATATTTGGAAAGCTCTTGACATGTAGAATGTTTTGGATCTGACAAAATTCAAATTTGACTTATTATAAAATATTCAAATTTCAAATGGTGAATTTGAGTATAATTGCAATAACTTTAAATCTATAAATCCAAAAATTGCAAATAAATATGTTTTAGAAACTTTAGAGTATTTGTAAATTAATGCTACTGCTATAAAATATTTTTGAGTAATGTTTGAATGAATTCATAGTTGTGTGTTTAATTTGAATAGTTTGACTAATTTTGAAATAACTTTTAATAGAAACATTATTTTTGATTAAATCCAATTGCAATAGATTTAATTAAAAGCTCTCTGTCTATTAACACTAATTATAAAATTTTGTTATAAAAATTTAATTATAGGAAACTTTAAGCTTATAATTATTCCTTTTATTATATTTTCCAAGACTAGAAATTAATTAAATTGCATTTATAAAATTCATGCATATTATAAAGAAATCACAAAAGTTATTTTTATGTTACTTGTGATTTAAAAATTGCATTTCATGCATAGCATATTTTATAGTTATATTTTCCATAAGGAAAACTCCTCCGCATTTTCTCTAAGTTAGGATTATTTTTAAACATAGTATTTTGGGAAAAGTGCTATACACTAGACACTTAGGATTTTCAACAAGGAGCTGGAAGACCAATGAAGGACTTAGCCAAAAACAAGACTTCAGAAGTATCCTCAAGGAGAAGAAACACTTAGAAGAAAATCAAGAAGAAGTTCATGATGTACTTAGAAGAAAACAGACTCTGGAAGCATCCCAAAGATGTCAAGCACTTGGAAGAAAAGTGAGAAGAAGTTCAAGAAAGTCAACCCCCTTTTATTCTCTAAGTCTTTCTCTCTGTCCTTTCTTCTCCTCTGAGATTTCATGAAGACTAAGGAAATCCAAGACCAGCCTCGAGGATACAAGAACCACCAAGTCTGAAGATCAAAACTTCAATCAAGACATCATCAAGGAGAATATTACAAGTCTGGAGATGAAGCCTGGAGGACAACTACATCTTTCTTTCTATCTTTTCCCTCTTTCCTAATCTTGTCCTTTAGACTTAAACAAATTTTGATCATGATGTTATCATCTTGAAGTTGTTGGATCCTAACGGCATAGTGAGATGAAGCGGCCTGGAGACAAACCTTACATGTCCACGTACATGAGACATGTTCCACAATTTAAGTGGCTGGCCGGGTGTCTGTCTCTCTCACTATAGTGAATGTCCAATTTACAAAGAGTTGATAATAATTGTTGATCATCTTGAACAAAAGACTTAGTATTTTTCTCTAAGTATTTTGCACATCATGGCTAAGCCATTAGAGTGCTTGTTTCAAGTTGGTATAAAACAAAGTAGGTTTATCCAACTTAAGACCTTAGCCCTTAGTCATTTTTGACCCACCTATTTGCCTTGCATTAACTTAAGAGATTTTCATAGCATAACATGCGTCTCTAGCCCTTAGAAATAAATTTCATATCATACATGACATGTTTTCCTTAGGAGTTTTACAAAACTTGTTGTTCATTTGATATGAGCATGTATGTTGATGATTGTTGTTTGTTGATTGTTGTATTGTTGTTTGCTATTAATGTTTAGATTAAACGGAGAGCAAACGTTCGTTGTTGAAAAGAGTTTGTGAACAACGACAACATTCAAAGGCAAGTGGCACACCTCATAAACTTCCTATTATTTCTTATGCATTACTTAGTGTATTTTTATATGCATGTGTTGCTATGCTAAACCTGTGTAGAATCCCTTATTCCTGTGTCTAGGTTCCTATATCATACTTAGCAGAAATATTGATGCTATGTAATTGATGAAAGGTTTTTACAAAATGTTAAGTGACTACTCAGGACTGTGCTCATGGCTGTCTTCGCCTAGGATGAATTTCTATTCTACTTAGGGCTGTGAGCATGGTGATTTTTACCTGAGAGTGCACATCCACTAAGTAAATGAAACACCTGGGTGGTAAGTGGTTGCATGGGTTATGTTGAGTGGCTACTCAGGTCCATGTCTATGGTTCCTGGAGTATGTACACTTGTGAATGGCCACCCAGGAACAGAGGAATCTGAAGAACTCCGAGTGACGATTGCTTCCAGTGCAGCCATTGCCATATGGGCTCTGGCTTGATCGATTATGTTGCGTGGACTCTCTCCGGCTTGACAAGCAGATGTAGGGGGATGTTAGGTGGAACGGGTCAAGCCAGGTGGGAGGGAAAATGCTTCTGAAAGATCTCGTCTCATTCTCTCCTTTCCTTATCACAAATGGTGTGTAAAGGATACCTTGGGTCGAATGGGTACAATGGTGAACGTGCACAACCTCTGCAGAGTATAAAACTAAGTACTTAGCCGTGTCCCCGGTTACGGACAATTTTGAGCAGCTGATCAAGGACGTCAACGGAGGATTCCATCATTCCAACTTCAGAAGTAAAACTTGATGGGTGAACAAGGGAAGATGAGATTTATGGTTTTCATGCCATACTCGTCGATTTCAAGAAAAGTGTTTTCAAAAGGGTAGGAAAAATTGGCTTTATGCAAATTAGCCTTGAACTCCACCAGCCAAATATGCATATAGGCTTTAGAGTTATTCCATAAGTGTCCACCATAGTGTCACTTGCCAGACTCCATTTTTAATGGAATCTGACCCACATTGTTGCAATACTTTTCTTATTGCAGATTTGATCAGATGACGAGTGAGGTTTCGTTAAAGGTTTCGAGTCTACAACCAACATGTTTTCGCCTGTGGCAGCACGAAAGTTATAGAGGCTCACTGCTATTGTATTTTCCGCTGTGTACTTTTTCAATGCTAGCTTTACGCTATGCAACTTGTATCAAATATTTTGTAATTCTGGATCATCGATGTATTGAAATTGACGCTTTGTTGTGATATTACATCGTAAACTGTGTGTGCAAATGAATCGATCCAGGGATTTGCACTATACACATGTATCTGCCTTATTTAAAGTGCAGGTACGCTACACAATCATTCTAACATTGTCACACCACAAGTTGGAGATCAATGTTTTAAAAAGAACGACGAACTAAACGAGGGAGAACATGGTGGTCCAACTACTAAGTCTAAACTTCGTCCATGACGTCTCCTTCATCTTCTTCGACCTCCTTGATGGTGATGCCTTCCTTCATAAGGATCTCCTTGTAGTCGTTCACCTCCTTCTCCAAGGCCTCGTTCTTCTCCTGTAACATTGTCGTCTCACGGTGCAGAGTCTCGATCGCTTCCTTCTCCAGGACTTCAATCTTCTCTTGTAGCATTCTCTTCTCACGGCGTAGAGTCTTGATCAGATCTCGATCAGCTTCGAACTCGACGTCGTTGCTCTGAATTTCATCCTTCAAAGTCTTTATCTCCTTGTTCTTGTCTCTAATTCTCTTTTCTTGATTTTGGAACTTCTTCTCTTGAGCTCGGAATTTCTCTTCTTGAGCATTGGCCACCTCTTCTTGGGCTTCAATCTTCTTTTGAGTCTCCTTGACTTGGGCCATTATTTCATCATTCTTCAACAGCTCGTTGGGTCTATCCTCTTCGAGTTGCCAGAGGTGAAGTTCTAAGTCTTGGAGATAAGGGTACAAAGGTTCTGGTTTGTTTTTGTCTTCCTCGCTAACAAGGTAGGGTATCCCATGTTCGTCACGTTGGCCAAGGTTAGAAAAGTAGTGGTCTTTTAACTCCTTGTGGAATTGCCAGCAAAGACGTCCTATTAGCTCCTGCGTGACGAGATTCAGCCCTTTCTCCAAGGAGTCACTAATCTACTTGTACTGGATGTCTTCGGTCTTGGGTTCAGTCTGGCGCCCTTGTTGGTAAAGACGAATTCCCCATAAGTCTTCTTTGTTGAAGTGCTTCAGCTGGCTTGCCTTGATGATGGGTGTTGGAAGTGCCAACAGTTCTACTAACTCTAGAAGATATCTTCCAAAGCGCATGTCCTTGAAGTCCTCCGCGGTTTGATACATGAAGAACGACATCCTTAAGTGATAAAGGTAGAGTTTGTTAAAACAAGACACAAGGTAAGAAATACTAGTTGTGGTGTACTTAAGTACTTAGAGAAAAAGAAGTTCTTTTCTAAAAGGTGATCAACACTATTATCAACTCTTTGTAAGTCGGATATTCACTATAGTGAGAGAGACAGACACCCGGCCAGCCACTTATAATTGTGGAACAGGTCTCATGTACGCAGACATGTAAGGTTAGTCTCGGGCCGCTTCATCCCACTATGCCGCTAGGATCCAACATACTTCAAAGATGGTAATATTATGATCAAAAAGAGGCTTAACCAATCCTAAGGCTCGAACCTACAGGCAACACTTTTGCTCTGATACCATTTTGTAGCGCCCCATATTTTAAATAAAGATGGAACACCTGTGTTATGTGCTAGTCCCTGGATCACTGCCAGCACCACAGTACAAAATATATAGTATCATTGCATAAGTATCAAATTACTACAACGAGATCCGAAAATAGCTAAGTATAGCTTTATTACAAAGTGCATAGTCATGAAGACTAGCTAAAATATTCAATGCTCACAACGAAAGTAATAGCAATGAGCCTCTTCTTCAAGCATGCGCCACAGGCAGACATGTTGGGTGTAGACTCGAGTCCAAACTCATTCCTCATCAAAATTACCTGCACATTTGAATATGCAGCCCCCGAAGGAGGTCAATACAATGAAGTTTTGGCAAGTGACTATGGTGGATAATTTATGACAAGTCTAATTCTATATGCATATTTGGCTTGGTGGAGTTGTAGGCTATTTTGCAGAAAGCCAGTTTTCTCCTATCTTTTGTAAAACAATTTTGTTTCTCAAAGACTTCGCACCAAGGGATGAAGCCCAAGTGCACCAACAATTCTTTCCTTGGTCAAATTTTACTTTATGAAAACTATGATGAGATTCTTCCGTCCATCCTTGTCCAGTTGCTCGAAGTAGTCCATCACCGTGGACACGGCTGAGTACTCAGATTGTCGACTCTGCAGAGGTTGTGCACTTTCACCTTGAGACTCAATTAACCCAAACATCCTATACACGCGGAGTGCATTAAGGAAAGGAGAGAATTGAGACAAGAACTTTCAGAAGAAGAATGCAACCATACTAGCAAGACCCGTTCCACCTACCAACTCTACATCTGCTTGTCAAGCTGACAGGTTGCACTCTCACAACTTAGTAATTCTAGACAGAGCCCATTGTCAAAAGGCTGCACGGGAAGCTTCTAAACTTGGAGGGACTTAGAAATCTCTTTGTTCCTGGGTGGCCGTCCACAAGTGCGCTTCTGGGTGACAACCACCATGCTCATGGTCCTAAGTGGAATAGACATTCATCCTAGGCAACGACAACCACAAGCATAGTCCCAAAAGCCACTCAACATAAACCAAACAACCATTTCCACCTAGGTGTGCATTTAAAGTTTAACACTTAGCAATATTTCTATAACATGGTAAGTAAACACTTTTTATAGCGTAGCTAAGCATCTAATAAAACTTTTGATGGCTGCATGGAAGGAATGGCTACACACTACTAGGTTATTTTTCAAAGTGTAAACTAACTTAGCATTATAAGACAGTTCAAAAATCCCTATCATGCATACTACTCAAAATATACTACTAGTGCATATAGAAACTATTGGGTAGATTATGAATGTCACTTGCCTTGGTAACAAGAGGAACAAACACAACAAGAACAATAATCACAAGAAAGGCCTTCTTCCTCTTCACAATCTAGAGAAACAATACATAAAATAAATAAACACACAAACACAACACTTAAAATATCAAGACAAAAATATGTATGCATGCTTGATATGCAATGAACTTAACAAGAAAAAATAATTACAATTTTATTTCCTCTGTTATTAATGCATGAAATGCAATGATCAATATTTTAATATTTTATTTAATCATTTAAAATATTGAGCATAACATAGAAGTTTTAAGCCCTAAAACCAAATTCTTTAATTCTATTATGAAAAGTTTCAAATAAAACTCAAGTTGCACTCTCTGGACAGAGGCATTAATTAAATTCTAAAACAATTGGATTTATTGGAAAGCATTTTTATTAATTAAGTTATAGATTTAATAGCCGAAAAACTAAACAATTAAATTCCGCAATTTAAAATACACTAAAAAGACAAACTAATGAAACCATACTAAACTACACGAGCAGAGCTTTACGTGGATATAAAATTCATCAAATTTGGATGAACAGATCGAAAGTTATGAATTTTGCAAGTTTGTATTGTTTTTCTGTTTTTAATTATAAAATCCAGCCGAAAATAGAAAATGAAAAGGCCACGCGGCGCACTCCGATTGGACGGTACCGGTTCGCCGCGGATCGCGAACGCGAACCGTTGGATCTAAAGGAAAAAGAACGTTCCAGATCTATCCAACTTTCCGATGTGGACGGGCGGCGCCGATGTGCCGGAATTGCTCCGACCGCGGCGGAGCCATGGCCGGTGTCGCGCTCTACGGCAAAAGGAAGTGGAGCGGAGAGGGAATCCATTACCAAACGCTGCAGGGCGACGAGGCGATCTTGATGGCGAGGTAGACGGCGTCGCGGTGGTCGGCTCCTCCCGGGGTTGCTCGCCGGAGTAAGAGAGGCGGACGGCGGCGGCGGTCGCGGACGGATGCGTCGACACGCTGCGAAAACAGATGCACGGGCGTGTCAAAAACGTGCGCAAACACGAAAGAAAACGAGGGGAGGGAAGGAGAGGGTCCGGGGTGGTCGTAGGGTCCCGTACGTCGAGCTCGACGGCGGCGGAACCGGCGAGATGCGAGCTCCGTTTGTGGGCAGCCCTGCGGCGATGGAGCTAGGGTTTTGGGCGGAATCGAGCGGCGGGATTGCGGGGTATAAATAGGGGGCGAGGGCACGGATTAAAACCTTTTCTAACGATCCGAATCAATCTCAAGTTTGAGATGAGTTCGGCGCCGAAGAAATCGTCAGGAGGTTGAGGATGACACGCCGTCAGTGTGCGGGCCCCGCGCGTCAGTGAGAGGAGAGGCGAGGCGCGGGCTGCTCGTGGGCCGATGGAAGCTGCGCGCGCGGTAGATAGGGATCGGCCGGCCCGTTTGGCTCGTTAAGAAATCTTTTTATTTAAACACTTTTTCTGTTTAAAAACTTTTCAATACAATTTGATTTTTAAATCTTATCAAAACATTTCAGAAAAATTCATAAAAATATGTTTTGAAAAGCTAATTTAATTTAGAACTTTTTGATATCATTTTGCTAAATAAATAATCTAATAAAATACAGATTGTTATAAGGAGCTCAATCAGACCTCTTTATGGAAAACAATTTTTTTAAACTTATAATTAAAATTTAAATTATTCTTTATGTGATTTCAATGCCATGCCTATATGATGCATGATGCATGAATGCAAAGTTTTAAATATTTGAGAAATTTTGGATGTTACAACTGGCTTACCGACTATGCAACTGCAGTAAGCATGGCCAGAGGGAACAGGCGCTGGGCGGTGCGATATGTGCCGTAAATGTTGGAAGGCACGGCCAGAATCTGGTTGAATAACCTAAGGACTGACAGTATAGACTGTTGGTTAGACTTTGAGGAAGACTTCATCAGCAACTTCACCAGCACCTACATGAGGCCCAACCGACCTCAGCAGCTTGCTATTTGCAAGCAGAGGGACAATGAGACTGACCGAGAGTACCTTACTCGGTGGAGCAACATTCACAATTCTTGCAAAAGAGTGGTTGAACCGCAAGCTATATCTTGGTTTGCGCAGGGATGCCGACACGGCTCCATGCTGTGGCAAAAACTGTAGAGGAAGATGCCTGCAACTTTGGCCGATATGATGCGTATCGCGGACACCTACACTCTCGGTGATCCTATGCAGCCTCTGGTGGATGCAGGAGACTTGAACAGGAGGAACTCGGGAAACCACCGTCCCGGGCCAAACAGAAATCACGAGCGCCAATATTTTGGCCAAAAGAGAAGCCAGCCCGGCTTCCACTATGGTTCACAGCATGTCGCGGCAGTAGGCCGAGATCAGGGTGATGCCGCAGTAGCCAGCGTCAGAAAGTCGGTGGCCCGTCTTGGGGTTAGAGCCAGGAAGTGCTGAAGACCTGGGTGGATCAGAGGAAGCCACTGACTTACGAGGAGATGTTGGACAAGCCTTGCTATTACCACACTCTTGAATCCAACAAGTGGGCGAATCACTCAACCCGACAGTGCAGTTGGTATCAGCGCACTCTGAGGGAAGGAGGAGCTCCAGCACCACTGTCGGGAGCCAATGCTGTCCGAGTTAACCAGCCCGCTCAGAGGCCACCAGCCCCAAGACCGGTGAACATGGTGAATGTCGGAAATGACAACGGTGCCGAACCGAATTGACAATGGCAGTGCCATTAACTTCATGTACAAGGACACCATGCTAAAACTGGGTGTGCCCATGAACACACTGCTGCCAACAGAGACGACTTTCCATGGCATAGTGTCAGGGGTTTCTTGCTCGCCTATGGGCAAGATATGGACCGAAGTGTTGTTCGGAACTCGGGAGAACTGTCGAACTGAGAGCTTGGAGTTCGAGGTGGTGGACCTCGAGAGTCCATACCATGCTCTGATCGGCAGACCAGCTCTGGCCAAATTCATGATCTCCACTCACATGGGGTATCTGAAGATGAAGGTGTCGGGTCCAAACGGTGTGATCACCATCTCGGATGACCACAAGCGCTCCATTGAGTGCGCATCTGCAGGCTCATCCTTGGCCGAGTCGCTGGTCATCGCTGAAGAGAACAAGAGGATCCAGCAGGTGGTGGCGCTGGCCAAGACGTCACAACTCGGCATGCCCGAGATGGTGTACCCGGAGCAGACTGCCTCATTCTAGGCTCCCAAGGAGACCAAGAAAGTCGAGATTGACCCGGATAACCCAGAGGACTGGGTTATCATGGGCAACAACCTGGACAACAAATAGGAAGGCGAGCTCGTCGACTTCCTCCGTGAGAATCGGGATGCTTTTGCTTTGTAGCGCCCCATCTTTTAAATAAAGATGGAACACCTGTGTTATGTGCTAGTCCCTGGATCACTGCCAGCACCACAGTACAAAATATATAGTATCATTGCATAAGTATCAAATTACTACAACGAGATCCAAAAATAGCTAAGTATAGCTTTATTACAAAGTGTATAGTCATGAAGACTAGCTAAATATTCAGAGTTCACAACGAAAATAAAAGCAATGGGCCTCCTCTTCTAGCATACGCCACAAGCAGACATGTTGGGTGTAGAATCGAGTCCAAACTCACTCCTCATCAGAATTACCTGCACATTTGAATATGCAGCCCCCGTAGGAGGTCAATACAATGAAGTATTAGCAAGTGACTATGGTGGATAAATTATGACAAGTCTAATTCTATATGCATATTTGGCTTGGTGGAGTTGTAGGCTATTTTGCAGAAAGCCAGTTTTCTCCTATCTTTTGTAAAACACTTTTGTTTCTCAAGGACTTGGCACCAAGGGATGAAGTCCAAGTGCACCAACAATTCTTTCCTTAGTCAAAATTTTACTTTATGAAAACCATGATGAGATTCTTCCGTCCATCCTTGTCCAGTTGCTCGAAGTAGTCCATCACCGGGGACACGGCTGAGTACTCAGTTTGTCGACTCTGCAGAGGTTGTGCACTTTCACCTTGAGACTCAATTAACCCAGACATCCTATACACGCGGAGTGCATTAAGGAAAGGAGAGAATTGAGACAAGAACTTTCAGAAGAAGAATGCAACCATACTAGCAAGACCCGTTCCACCTACTAACTCTACATCTGCTTGTCAAGCTGACAGGTTGCACTCTCACAACTTAGTAATTCTAAACAGAGCCCATTGTCAAAAGGCTGCACGGGAAGCTTCTAAACTTGGAGGGACTTAGAAATCTCTTTGTTCCTGGGTGGCCGTCCACAAGTGCGGTTCTGGGTGACAACCACCATACTCATGGCCCTAAGTAGAATAGAGATTCATCCTAGGCAAAGACAACCACAAGCATGGTCCCAAAAGCCACTCAACATAAACCAAGCAACCAATTCCACCCAGGTGTGCATTTAAAGTTTTAACACTTAGCAATATTTCGATAGCATGATAAGTAAACACTTTTATAGCATAGCTAAACATCTAATAAAACTTTTGGTGGCTGCATGGAGAGGGATGGCTACACACTACTAGGATATTTTCAAAGTTTAAACTAACTTAGCATTATAAGATAGTTTAAAATTTCCCTATCATGCATACTACTCAAAATCTACTAATAATGCATATAGAAAACATGGGGTAGATTATGAATGACACTTGCCTTGGTAAGAAGAGGAACAAGCACAACAAGAATAACAATCACAAGGACCTTCCTCCTCTTCACAATCTAGAGACAAACAATAAAACTAAATAAACACACAAGCATAACACTTAAAATATCAACACGAAAATATGTATGCATGCTTAATATGCAATGAACTTAACAAGAGAAAAATAATTACCATTTTAATTTCTCTGTTATTAATGCATGAAATGCAATGATCAATATTTTAATATTTTATTTAATCATTTAAAATATTGAGCATAATAGTAGTTTTAAGTTCTAAAACCAATTTCCTTAATTATATTATGAGAAGTTTCAAATAAAACTCAGGTTGCACTCTCTGGACAGAGGGCATTAATAAACTTCTAAAACAATTGGATTTATTTGGAAGGAACTTTTATTAATTAAGTTATAGATTTATTATCCGAAAGCTAAACAATTTAATATACACTAAAAGGATAAACTAATGAAACCATACTAAACTACACGAGCAGAGCTTGAGCTTCACGTGGATATAAAATTAATCAAATTTGGATGAACAGATCAAAAGTTATGAATTTTGTAAGTTTGTATTGTTTTCTGTTTTAAAAACAATTTTTCAGCCAAAATAGAAAAATAAAGAGGCCACGCGGCGCGCTCCGATTGGCCGATACCGGTTCGCCGCGGATCGCGAACGCGAACCGTCCGATCTACTTTAAAACGAGCGCTCCAGATTCAATCCGATCTAGATCCATTGGATCTAGATCCGACGGCCTGGACAAAAAGGGGACGGTCGGGCGGCGCAGTTCGCCGGCGAACTCCTGCCCGCAGCGGCGCCATGGCCGGCGTCGTTCGCATTCGCATTCTATGGCTAAGGGAAGGGGGAGACTCATACAACGACGGAGAGGAGATCGAGGCAGAGGCGATGGCGTGGCTGGGGCTCCTCGGACTTCCCCTTCTTCTCCCAAAACTCCGCCGGAGATGAGAACCGCAGCGGTGCTCCTCGGTCGCGGACGGAGGGGACGCTTCGCTGCGATTCAAGACACGAGATTAGGCACAAAACAACCGCAAGTAAGAAAGAGGTCGAGGGGAGGCGAAAGGAAGAGGCGGGGTGGTCGGAGTGCTACGCACGGCGAGCTCGACGGCGGCGGATTCGTGCGAGATTGCCGAACTCGGTGGCGGCGGCCCGGTGGCGTAGATCGCTAGGGTTTTTGGGAGAAACGGGAGGCGCGGTCACGGGATAAATAGGGGGCAACTTCGGGGAACAAATCGTGCGGATATCGCGTGGAATCGATCCATGCTCGGATCGGTCTCCGCCGGAGATTTCGCGACGGGAGGTTGAAGGAGGCACGGTTCCTGCGTGCAGGCCCCGCGCGTCAGAGAGAGAGAGAGAGAGAGAGGGCGAGGCGCGGATGGGCTGCTCGTGGGCCGTTTCTTCGTGCGCGCGCGGCAGATAGCAGAGGAGCTCGGCCCAGTTATCTGTTACACATTTTTTTTTGCTTAAACCTTTTCCAAACAAATTGATTTTTAAAACTTATCAAAACATTTCAGAAAAATTCATAAAAATATGTTTTGAAAAGCTAATTTAATTTAGAACTTTTTGATATCATTTTGCTAAATAAATAAAATAATAAAATACAGATTTTTATAAGGAGCTCAAATAGACCTCTTTATTGAAAACAACTTTATTTAAACTTATAATTAAAATTCAAATTACTCTTTATGTGATTTCAATGTCATGCCTAAATGATGCATGATGCATGAATGCAAAGTTTTAAATTTTTGAGAAATTTGGGATGTTACAGACTAACCCACTTAAGAAGAAGCTCGCCCTCGAGCTTCGGAAAGGTCAGCAAATAGGTGTGGGTGGTCTTCTCGGAGGTCATCCTCTCGTTCCCAGGTGGCTTCGTCCTCGGTGTGATGATTCCACTGGACCTTGCAAAAGTTGATGGTTTTGGTACGGGTGACTCTTTCTGCTGTCTGCAATATCTTGATGGGCTTCTCCTCGTATGTCAGGTCACTTTCCAATTGTACCTCCTCGAGAGGTACAGTATCCTTTAAAGAAACTCCCATCATCTCGGGATGACATTTCTTCAACTGACTGACATGAAACACATTATGAACAGCAGATAGAACTTCAGGTAGTTCTAACTCATAAGCCACTTCACCTTTGCGAGAAAGAATTTTAAATGGTCCAATGAATCGAGGTGCTAACTTTCCTTTGATCCCAAACCTTTTCACACCCCGTAGTGGTGACACTCTTAAATAAGTTCTGTCACCCACTTTGTAGGTGACTTCTCTACGCTTGGAATCTGCATAGCTTTTCTGGCGTGACTGTGCGATTTTCAATCTGTCCTTAATCAGCCTGACTTTCTCTTCAGCATCCTGTATTATATCAGGCCCAAAGAAACTCCGTTCTCCTACACCACTCCACAACAGTGGGGTTGTGCATTTCTTTCCATATAAGGCTTCAAACGGTGCCATCTCAATGCTGGCTTGGTAACTGTTGTTGTAGGAGAACTCAGCGTATGGCAAATTATCATCCCAACTAGATCCATAGTCGAGCGCACAAGCTCTTAACATATCTTCCAAAACCTGATTCACTCTTTCAGTCTGACCATCTGTTTGAGGGTGGAAAGCCGTACTGAATTCCAATCTGGTTCCACAAGATTCGTGCAACTGCTTCCAAAAATGAGAAGTGAACTGGGTCCCCCTATCAGACACGATACTCTTAGGAACGCCGTGAAGGCACACAATTCTCTTCATGTAAATATCGGCTAGCTTTGCACTAGTATAAGTGGTCTTCACGGGTATGAAGTGAGCTATTTTGGTTAGGCGACAAACAATAACCCAAATAGAATCATAACCCGATCTGGTCCTTGGTAATCCGGTGATGAAGTCCATCCCAATGGAATCCCACTTCCAATCCGGTACTTTCAAAGGTTGTAAGAGCCCCGCTGGTTTCTGATGTTCTGCCTTTACTCGACTACATACATCACACTTAGCGATGTATTCTGCTATTTCTCTTTTCAGATTATTCCACCAAAATCTCTCTTTCACATCCATATACATCTTGGTATTTCCCGGATGAATTGAATAAGGTGTTTCATGAGCTTCTTGCAGAATTAACTTCCTAATATCAGGATCATTGGCCACACATACTCGTTTTTCAAACCACAAAATCCCCTGCTCATCCTCATGAAATCCTTTAGCTTTTCCAGCTCTTAAATTGACTTTGATCTCTTCTATTTCCTTGTCTCCTTTCTGAGCTTCACGTATCTTGTCCATCAAAGTGGGCTGTACAACTAATGAGGTTACAAACCCTTCAGGTACTACTTCCAATCTGAGGTCCTTGAATGCCTTGCATAAATCCTCGGGTAATTCTCCTGCTGTAAGGCCATTCACATACACCTTACGACTCAGAGCATCTGCTACCACATTAGCTTTTCCCGGATGGTATTGAAGACTTAGATCATAATCTTTAATAAGTTCCAACCATCTTCTTTGTCTCATATTCAATTCCTTCTGTGTAAATATGTACTTCAAACTTGTGTGGTCCGTGAATACCTCACATCTTTTTCCCATCAGGTAGGGTCTCCAAGTTTTCAGGGCATGCACTACTGATACTAACTCGAGATCATGAGTTGGATAATTTGCTTCATGTTTCTTGAGTTGTCTAGACGCATAAGATGCCACTCTGCCTTCCTGCATCAACACACTTCCCAAGCCTTGGCGTGAAGCATCACAGTATACTTGGAATTCATTCTCCAATTCAGGTAAGCATAGAACTGGGGCTGAAACCAGACGTTTCTTCAATTCCTGAAAACTGGCTTCGCATGCCTCCGTCCACTAAAATTTCTTCTCCTTCTTTAATAATTCCGTCAAGGCCTTGGCAATCTTGGAGAAGTTTTCAATGAATCGTCGGTAGTATCCTGCTAGGCCCAGAAAACTTCGTAATTCACCAACATTCTTCGGCGGTTCCCAATTAGTTACGGCTGAAACTTTTTCAGGATCCACCGCTATACCTTCCTTGGACACCACATGGCCTAAAAATCCGACTTGTTCTAACCAAAACTCACACTTGCTGTACTTGGCATACAACTTATGTTCACGTAGTCTCTGCAATACCAGACGCAAGTGCTCTTCATGTTCTTTGTGACTCTTGGAGTAGATTAGAATATCATCTATGAACACTACCACAAACTTATCCAGAAAATCCATGAACACTTTATTCATCATATTCATGAAATAGGCTGGTGCATTGGTTAATCCAAAAGGCATTACTGTGTACTCATAAGAGCCATATCTCGTAACAAATGCAGTTTTGGGTATATCCATTTCTCTAACTTTCATTTGGAGGTACCCCGATCGAAGATCGATCTTTGAGAAAACACAAGCACCTTCCAGTTGATCAAATAGTTCATTTATCTTGGGTAACGGGTACTTGTTTTTGATAGTTTGCTCGTTTATATCTCTATAATCCGTGACTAGCCTCTGGGTTTGATCCTTCTTTTTAACAAATAAGACTGGTGCTCCCCATGGCGATGAACTTGGACGAATAAATCCTTTCTGGATATGTTCCTCTAGTTGCTTCTTGAGCTCTTTCAATTCATCGACGGCCATAGGATAAGGTCTTTTAGCTATTGGTCCTGTTCCCGGCTTCAGTTCGATGAGAAACTCTACATCTCTATCGGGTGGCATTCCCGATAGTTCCTCCAGAAAAACATCTGGGTATTCCTTGACAATAAGCACATCACCAAGGCTAACCCCCTTAAGAGAATTTAGCCTAACCTTCTTAAGTTCGAAAGTTGATCTGAACTTAATCTTCCTTTTCTCTGGGGTGGTGAGGGTGATTGCTCTATTTGCACAATCTATGATTCCTTCAAAACGAGTCATCCAATCCATTCCGATGATAACATCCAATCCTTGGGTTTCTAGGATGACTAAGTCTGTTGGGAAGGTGTGTTTTCCGATTTGCAAGTCTAACTGCCTACACCCGGAATTTACTATCATCTCTCCTCCAGGTGAACTTACCCTAATAGGTTTTCCTAGACTTTCCTCAGCTAACACATGTTTGTTAACAAAAGCTCTTGATATGAATGAATGAGATGCTCCAGTATCCAATAAAACTAATGCTGGAAAGGAGTTGAGCAAGAACGTACCAATCACAGCATCAGGTTCATCATGAACTTCTTCCACATTGATGTGGTTCACTTGTCCCTTCTGGAAAAGATTGGGCTTGGAATTTTCATCAGGTTTCCTCTCTGGGCATTCAGTTGCATAATGTCCTGTCTTCTTGCACTGGAATCAGGTCACATTAGACAAGTCTTTCTTCCCTTCATAGTTAGGACGGTGATTACCATTCCCATGATTATGGCCATGATGATGGTTTCCCCTGGATCCACCATTATTTCCATTGTATCCTCCATTATTTCCTTTGTATCCTCCATTGCTTCCTTTGTTTCCTCCATTGTGGTTATGACCATGATGTTTTTGGCCACTACCAGTGTTGGAGTGATTCCAGGGTTTATGGCTACTGACTTCAGAGGTGTGTTGTTTCTTATATGTCCCTTCAGAATGAACCTTACTTGCACTGAACTTCCTCTTCCTATTCTCTTCCTTTCTTATGTTGTTGTCCAGGGTGATAGCTTGATCCAGCAGAGCTTGATAGTTTGGAGTATATGCCACAGACAAAGGTATCTTCAGTTCTCCCCTAAGTACATTGAGGAACTTTTCCTTCCTCTTTACATCAGTGTCAATGTCCTCTGGCGCATACCTTGATAGCATACAGAAGTCATCCATATACTCCTTCAGAGTTCTACCTCCTTGCCTCAAGCTGCGAAATTCCTCTTTCTTCAGGTTCATTATACCTGAGGAGATGTGAGCATTCCGGAAACCTTCCTTGAACACATCCCAAGTCATGCCATCCAAAGGATGAGTCACTTGAAAATTCTCCCACCACAAAGCTGCGGGTCCTTCCAACAGGTGTGCAGTGAACCAAACTTTTTCTGCCTCAGAACACTCACAAGTTACTAAATCCTTGTTGACTGAGCGAAGCCAATCATCCGCCACTATTGGTTCAGTAGCAGAGGAGAACTTATTAGGCCTAAGCCTTAGGAATCTAGCAAGTCTGTCCACTGGGGGTGGTGGTGGAGGTGGCGGGTTGTTGTTGTTGGTTGCTGCAATGAATTGAGTCATCATATTCATCAACTGAGCTTGAGGGGCCATCAGTTGTTGCATGGCATCATCGTTGTTGGTATCACGACGAGGAGGCATCTGTAGGGTTTTTCAGCATAGATGAGTGAAAGATAGATAGAACTAAGAGAAGAAAAATCCTACCCATGCACAAAGCAACCAAGTCAACACAATCAACACTCATAAGCCAACTTAGAAAGAAAAGTCTACTTAGCAAAACGAAACAAGTATTCTAAGTTGATTTAATAAAACAACAGAGTCTGCAAACCAAACATTCTATCATTATCACACCACAAGTTGGAGATCAATGTTTAAAAAAAAATGACGAACTAAACGAGGGAGAATATGGTGGTCCAACTACTAAGTCTAAACTTCGTCCATGACGTATCCTTCATCTTCTTCGACTTCCTCGATGGTGATGCCTTCCTTCGTAAGGATCTCCTTGTAGTCATTCACCTCCTTCTCCAAGGCCTCGTTCTTCTCCTGTAACATTGTCGTCTCACGGTGCAGAGTCTTGATTGCTTCCTTCTCCAGGACTTCAATCTTCTCTTGCAGCATTCTCTTCTCACGGCGTAGAGTCTCGATCAAATCTTGATCAGCTTTGAACTCGACGTCGTTGCTCAGAATTTCATCCTTCAAGGTCTTGATCTCCTTGTTCTTGTCTCTAATTCTCTTTTCTTGATTTTGGAACTTCTTCTCTTGAGCTCGGAACTTGCCCTCTTGAGCGTTGGCCACCTCTTCTTGGGCTTCGATCTTCTTTTGGGTCTCCTTGACTTGTGCCATTATTTCATCGTTCTTCAATAGCTCGTTGCGCCTATCCTCTTCGAGTTGCCAGAGGTGAAGTTCTAAGTCTTGGAGATATGGGTACAAAGGTTCTGGTTTGTTTTTGTCTTCCTCGCTAACAAGGTAAGGAATCCCATGTTCGTCACGTTGGCCAAGGTTAGAAAAGTAGTGGTCTTTTAACTCCTCCTGGAATTGCCAGCAAAGACGTCCTATTAGCTCCTGCGCGACGAGATTCAGCCCTTTCTCCAAGGAGTCACTAATCGACTTGTACTGGATGTCTTCGGTCTTGGGTTCAGTCTGGCGCCCTTGTTGGTAAAGGCGAATTCCCCATAAGTCTTCTTTGTTGAAGTGCTTCAGCTGGCTTGCCTTGATGATGGGTGTTGGAAGTGCCAACAGTTCTACCCACTCTAGAAGATATCTTCCAAAGCGCATGTCCTTGAAGTCCTGCGCGGTTTGATACATGAAGAACGACATCCTTAAGTGATAAAGGTAGAGTTTGTTAAAACAAGAAAAAGGTAAGATATACTAGTTGTGGTGTACTTAAGTACTTAGAGAAAAAGGAGTTCTTTTCTAAAAGGTGATCAACACTATTATCAACTCTTTGTAGGTCGGATATTCACTATAGTGAGAGAGACAGACACCCGGCCAGCCACTTGTAATTGTGGAACAGGTCTCATGTACGCGGACATGTAAGGTTAGTCCCGGGCCGCTTCATCCCACTATGCCGCTAGGATCCAACATATTTCAAAGATGGTAATATTATGATCAAAAAGAGGCTTAACCAATCCTAAGGGCTCGAACCTACAGGCAACACTTTAGCTCTGATACCATTTTGTAGCGCCCCATCTTTTAAATAAAGATGGAACACCTGTGTTATGTGCTAGTCCCTGGATCACTGCCAGCACCACAGTACAAAATATATAGTATCATTGCATAAGTATCAAATTACTACAACGAGATCCAAAAATAGCTAAGTATAGCTTTATTACAAAGTGTATAGTCATGAAGACTAGCTAAATATTCAGAGTTCACAACGAAAATAAAAGCAATGGGCCTCCTCTTCTAGCATACGCCACAAGCAGACATGTTGGGTGTAGAATCGAGTCCAAACTCACTCCTCATCAGAATTACCTGCACATTTGAATATGCAGCCCCCGTAGGAGGTCAATACAATGAAGTATTGGAAAGTGACTATGGTGGATAAATTATGACAAGTCTAATTCTATATGCATATTTGGCTTGGTGGAGTTGTAGGCTATTTTGCAGAAAGCCAGTTTTCTCCCGGCCAGCCACTTGTAATTGTGGAACAGGTCTCATGTACGCGGACATGTAAGGTTAGTCCTGGGCCGCTTCATCCCACTATGCCGCTAGGATCCAACATACTTCAAAGATGGTAATATTATGATCAAAAAGAGGCTTAACCAATCCTAAGGGCTCGAACCTACAGGCAACACTTTAGCTTTGATACCATTTTGTAGTGCCCCATCTTTTAAATAAAGATGGAACACATGTGTTATGTGCTAGTCCCTGGATCACTGCCAGCACCACAGTACAAAATATATAGTATCATTGCATAAGTATCAAATTACTACAACGAGATCCAAAAATAGCTAAGTATAGCTTTATTTCAAAGTGTATAGTCATGAAGACTAGCTAAATATTCAGAGTTCACAACGAAAATAAAAGCAATGGGCCTCCTCTTCTAGCATACGCCACAAGCAGACATGTTGGGTGTAGAATCGAGTCCAAACTCACTCCTCATCAGAATTACCTGCACATTTGAATATGCAGCCCCCGTAGGAGGTCAATACAATGAAGTATTGGCAAGTGACTATGGTGGATAAATTATGACAAGTCTAATTCTATATGCATATTTGGCTTGGTGGAGTTGTAGGCTATTTTGCAGAAAGCCAGTTTTCTCCTATCTTTTGTAAAACACTTTTGTTTCTCAAGGACTTGGCACCAAGGGATGAAGCCCAAGTGCACCAACAATTCTTTCCTTAGTCAAAATTTTACTTTATGAAAACCATGATGAGATTCTTCCGTCCATCCTTGTCCAGTTGCTCGAAGTAGTACATCAGCGGAGACACGGTAGAGGTTGTGCACTTTCATCTTGAGACTCAATTAACCCAGACATCCTATACACGCGGAGTGCATTAAGGAAAGGAGAGAATTGAGACAAGAACTTTCAGAAGAAGAATGCAACCATACTAGCAAGACCCGTTCCACCTACTAACTCTACATCTGCTTGTCAAGCTGACAGGTTGCACTCTCACAACTTAGTAATTCTAGACAGAGCCCATTGTCTAAAGGCTGCACGGGAAGCTTCTAAACTTGGAGGGACTTAGAAATCTCTTTGTTCCTGGGTGGCCGTCCACAAGTGCGCTTCTGGGTGACAACCACCATACTCATGGCCCTAAGTAGAATAGAGATTCATCCTAGGCAAAGACAACCACAAGCATGGTCCCAAAATCCACTCAACATAAACCAAGCAACCAATTCCACCCAGATGTGCATTTAAAGTTTTAACACTTAGCAATATTTCGATAGCATGATAAGTAAACACTTTTATAGCATAGCTAAACATCTAATAAAACTTTTGGTGGCTGCATGCAGAGGGATGGCTACACACTACTAGGATATTTTCAAAGTGTAAACTAACTTAGCATTATAAGATAGTTCAAAATTTCCCTATCATGCATACTACTCAAAATCTACTAATAATGCATATAGAAAACATGGGGTAGATTATGAATGTCACTTGCCTTGGTAACAAGAGGAACAAGCACAGCAAGAATAACAATCACAAGGACCTTCCTCCTCTTCACAATCTAGAGACAAACAATAAAACTAAATAAACACACAAGCATAACACTTAAAATATCAAGACAAAAATATGTATGCATGCTTAATATGCAATTAACTTAACAAGACAAAAATAATTACCATTTTAATTTCTCTGTTATTAATGCATGAAATGCAATGATCAATATTTTAATATTTTATTTAATCATTTAAAATATTGAGCATAATAGTAGTTTTAAGTTCTAAAACCAATTTCCTTAATTATATTATGAGAAGTTTCAAATAAAACTCAGGTTGCACTCTCTGGACAGAGGGCATTAATAAACTTCTAAAACAATTGGATTTATTTGGAAGGAATTTTTATTAATTAAGTTATAGATTTATTATCCGAAAGCTAAACAATTTAATTCCACAATTTAATATACACTAAAAGGATAAACTAATGAAACCATACTAAACTACACGAGCAGAGCTTCACGTGGATATAAAATTCATCAAATTTGGATGAACAGATCAAAAGTTATGAATTTTGTAAGTTTGTATTGTTTTCTGTTTTTAAAACAATTTTTCAGCCGAAATAGAAAAATAAAGAGGCCACGCGGCGCGCTCCGATTGGCCGATACCGGTTCGCCGCGGATCGTGAACGCGAACCGTCCGATCTACTTTAAAACGAGCGCTCCAGATTCAATCCGATCTAGATCCATTGGATCTAGATCCGACGGCCTGGACAAAAAGGGGACGGTCGGGCGGCGCAGTTCGCCGGCGAACTCCTGCCCGCGGCGGCGCCATGGCCGGCGTCGTTCGCATTCGCGTTCTACGGCTAAGGGGAGGGGGAGACTCATACCACGACGGAGAGGAGATCGAGGCAGAGGCGATGGCGCGGCTGGGGCTCCTCGGACTTCCCCTTCTTCTCCCAAAACTCCGCCGGAGATGAGAACCGCGGCGGTGCTCCTCGGTCGCGGACGGAGGGGACGCTTCGCTGCGATTCAAGACACGAGATTAGGCGCAAAACAACCGCAAGGAAGAAAGAGGTCGAGGGGAGGCGAAAGGAAGAGGCGGGGTGGTCGGAGTGCTACGCACGGCGAGCTCGACGGCGGCGGATTCGTGCGAGATTGCCGAACTCGGTGGCGGCGGCCCGGTGGTTTAGATCGCTAGGGTTTTTGGGAGAAACGGGAGGCGCGGTCACGGGATAAATAGGGGGCAACTTCGGGGAACAAATCGTGCGGATATCGCGTGGAATCGATCCGTGCTCGGATCGGTCTCCGCCGGAGATTTCGCGACGGGAGGTTGAAGGAGGCACGGTTCCTGCGTGCGGGCCCCGCGCGTCAGAGAGAGAGAGAGAGAGAGGGCGAGGCGCGGATGGGCTGCTCGTGGGCCGTTTCTTCGTGCGCGCGCGCAAGATAGCAGAGGAGCTCGGCCCAGTTATCTGTTACACATTTTTTTTTTGCTTAAACCTTTTCCAAACAAATTGATTTTTAAAACTTATCAAAACATTTCAGAAAAATTCATAAAAATATGTTTTGAAAAGCTAATTTAATTTAGAACTTTTTGATATCATTTTGCTAAATAAATAAAATAATAAAATACAGATTTTTATAAGGAGCTCAAATAGACCTCTTTATTGAAAACAACTTTTTTTAAACTTATAATTAAAATTCAAATTACTCTTTATGTGATTTCAATGTCATGCCTAAATGATGCATGATGCATGAATGCAAAGTTTTAAATTTTTGAGAAATTTGGGATGTTACATGCGTGGTCGAATGATGACTTGCCAGGTGTTCCGAGGGAGTTGGCCGAGCACTCATTATTCATCAGGCCGGATGCGAAGCCGGTGAAGCAATCGACTAGGTGCCTCTCGGACGAGAGAAGAGTTGCAATCATGGAGCATCTCGCGGTGCCACTCGCTGCCGGGTTCGTGATGGAAGTACTGCATCCGGATTGGATATCTAATAATCCGGTCCTGGTTGAGAAGAAGAAAGATGATGCCCTCGTACTCAAGGTGTGGCGCATGTGCATCGACTGCCTCAACAAGGCATGCCCGAAGGATCCGTTTAGGCTCCCCCTGATAGATCAAGTGCTCAATCCCATTGCCGGGTGTGAACTGACTTTTTTAGATGCTTATTCTGGTTTCCACCAGATGCCTTTGAACCCGGCTGATCAATTGAAAACTGCTTTTATTACCCTGTACGGGGCTTATTGCTATCCTGTCATGACTTTTGCGTTGAGAAATACTAATGCTACATACCAGAGATGTATGCAGAAATGTTTGCATGACAAGATAGGTCGGAATGCCGAGGTCTATGTCGATGACATAGACATAAAAACAAAAGAAAAATCTACTCTTATCGATGATCTGAGAGAAACGTTCAAGAACTTAAGAAAAATTCGGATAAAATTGAACCCGGACAAATGTACCTTTGGTGTCCCGGCAGGGAAGTAACTCTGTTTCCTAGTATCAAGTCGGGGAATCGAGGTTAACCCGAGCAAGATACATGCTATAGAAAGCATGAAGCTACCGACACGTCTCAAAGATGTGCAGAAGTTCACTGATTGCCTGGCAACCCTAAGTCGGTATGTAAGCCGGTTAGGAGAAAAAGCCTTGACCTTGTATTAGTTGATGAAAAAGAGCAAAACCTTTGTATGGACCCCGCAAGCTGATGCGGCGTTCAATGATTTAAAGAAAATGCTCTCAACGACACCAGTGTTGGCATCCCCATTGCCCAAGGAACCAATGTTACTATACATCGCAGCCACTAACCGGGTGGTAAGCGTGGCAATGGTGGTGGAAAGAGAAGAAGGAGACAAGGTGGTACAGAGACCGGTATACTATCTGAGTGAGGTGATTTCCATCTCCAAGCAGAATTACCCGCACTACCAGAAGATGACATATGTGGTGTACTTGGTTGTTACCAAGCTCAAGCACTACTTCCAAGAGCATCCAATCACAATGGTGTGCGAAGCTCCTCTGGCCGAGATCATAGGATGCAAAGATGCAACCGGCCGGGTTACAAAGTGGGCCATCCAGTTATCTCTGTACGCTCCGACATACGAGAGACGAGACGCCATTAAGTCGTAGGCGCTGCCGAACTTCTTGGTGGACTGGGCCGAGCTGCAATATGAACCCCCACTTCTCGACTTCAATTTTTGGAAGATGCATTTCGATGGCTCCAAGGCAAAGATCGGATTGGGTGTCGCAGTTGTCCTCACCTCACCGAAGCAAGATGTGCTGAAATATGTACTGCAAATTCACTTCCAGGCATCTAATAATGTGCCCGAGTAGGAAGCACTAGTTCATGGGCTCAATGTCGCCAAGGAGATTGGTATCCGCCGGATAGAGTGCTTTTGTGATTCCGACTTGGTGGTGCAGCAGGTGTCGGGGAACTGGGATGCAACTGATGCCAACATGGTGTCATACCGGTTTCATGTGCAGAAAATATCCGGATTTCTTGAAGGCTACGAGTTCAAGCACATACCCAGAGGAGAAAATGAAGCTGCTGATGTGTTGTCCAAGCTGGGGTCATCTCGGGATGCCATCCCACCCATCGCTTTGGAGCACCTGAGGAAGCCATCTATCCAGCCATCACGAGTGTCGGAGTCCATATTTATTCCAAAGGATCCCGAGTTCAAAGGTGTACCTATGGATGTTGAAGTCGGGAGCACCCTAGTGAACCCGAGGACTGCACTGCTGAACTCGGGGACTGGACATGGCGTACGAGCAGAAGTTATGTCGGTTGAGCAAATGGATACAGATGCCCCCATATTTCTCGTGCGACCAGTGCCGGGTTGGGCGCAACCCATCATGGCGTACATAACGGATGGCACCTTGCCGGAGAACGAAGTTGAAGCCAGACAAGTGTTGTGAAGATCCAAGTCTTACACCGTTATCAACCAAGAGCTATACAAGAGAAGTGTCACCAAGGTGTTGCAACGATGCGTTGAGCCAGAAGAAGGACAAGAGATGCTGTTGGAAATACATCAAGGAGACTGTGGGCACCATGCTTCGTCACGGGCATTGGTAGCTAAGGTGTTCCGACATGGGTTCTATTGGCTCACAGCTTTACAGCAAGCAGAGGACATTGTCCGGAAGAGTGGAGGATGCCAGCAATTCGCCCACAAGATACATATGCCGGCTTCTGCATTAAAGACTATTCCTATCACTTGGCCATTTGCTTTATGGTGTTTGGTCATGGTGGGACAGTTCAAGCCGGCACGAGGCAATATGACCCACATGCTGGTAATGGTGGACAAGTTCACCAAGTGGATAGAAGTCAAGCCAATCCGGAAGTTTGATGGGCACACCTCGGTCTCATTCTTGAAGGATATCATTTTAAGATATGAAACCCGCATAGTATCATCACGGATAATGGCACCAATTTTGTTGTGGGGGAGTTCGCTCAGTTCTGTGCGGAGAAGAGAATCCGGCTTGACGTGGCCTCGGTGGCTCATACTGAAGAAAATGGGCAAGTCGAGAGAGCAAATGCCCTTGTGTTAGCCGGCATCAAAGCTCGATTGATCGAGCCACTATTAAGAACACCGGGTTGTTGGATAGAGGAGATACTGGCAGTGTTATGGGGTCTCCGAACCACACCTAACAGATCCATCAGGTACACGCCATTCTTCATGGTGTATGTGGCAGAGGTAGTGCTGCCAACCGACATACAATATGACTCACCGAGAGTGACAATATTCACCGAGACCGAGACAAAAGAAGCCCGAGAGAATGATGTCGATCTGGTCGAAGAAGCAAGAGAATTGGCCTTGTCTCGGTCTGCAATTTATCAGCAGAACCTCCGACACTATCATAGCCTGAAGGTGCATCCTCGAGTATTCCGGGAAGGAGATCTTGTGCTGAGACTCATACAACGCACTGTCATCATGCATAAACTTTCACCTCCTTGGGAGGGGCCTTTTGTTGTAAGCAAAGCATTGCACAACGATTCTTATTACCTTGTAGATGTACAAGAGGCTAGAAAGGGTGTAATGGATAAAGCCGGTGAGGAGACCAAACGGCCATGGAATATAGCCCTTCTTCGTCCCTTTTACACATAAAGGGCGCAGTGTATGTATCTCAGTCTCTTATCAATGAAATGTCGGCACCCCGAGAAGTTACTCGGGGACTGCCTCGCTCGAATAATTGTTGAATTTGTCAAATTGCATGTCGGTATCCTCGAATAATGGTTTTGCTTTGTTTATTTACTTGTTATTTGCATATCGGCAACCCGGAGAGAACTCGGGGACTGCATTGTGTAATGTTGCTTATAGTTGTCATATGCCGGAAACACTCTCAACCTGGTTTCGGATCAAAAGTACTGTATGCCATTTAAAATAATCTTGTGAGTCGACTGACTAACGCTGAAATGGTAGTCAAGAGCAAGGGGCATCGAATGTGGTGAACACGAAAACAAACTCGGGGACTAGACCTAAAAGCTTTTTTCGGCATGTGTGTCGTTACTAACCCGGTTTTTATTTTTGTTATGTCGGATAACTTTGAACTTGAACTCGGATATTTATAAGTATTGTATGCTATCACCAGGATTTTGTGACTCGACTGTCGAACGCCTGTATGGTAGACAAGAGCAGAAATCGCCTACCTATGGTAAACAAGAAAATGAACCCGGAGACTTGGTACGAAGTAAACCGGCATACCCGACTACTTGTTCAAAATAAGTTCATACCAGGATTGTAGAGTAATCTGCTTAACTGTACATATTACATTTGCACCCGGCATTCCGGGGATTTAACGATTCAGATGATAAATTTTTTTCAGATAGGAGGCAGTAAAATGTCGGGGCAGCCCGAATTGCTTAAGGAGCTGAGGAGCAGAGGGAGATGCCGGCTTCTCGACGTTGTGGGGGGCGCTTTGCTCGGGTACAGTCATGTCGTCATCGCCGGTGGCATTTGGCGCGAGTAGTGTCTTCTCGGCAGTCTCAGGCAGTTCGATGTCGGCGACACCCTCGCGGGTTGCAGTCTTGGTCGCCGCCAGGGATTCACCGACTTCTTCATCAGCACCGGCTTCGGACATCTCGGGCTCCGAGCCGGCATCGACTTCACCGACATCATCGACGTATTCCAACTCCGAGTCAGACTCCGCGAGGCTGGTGATGAAGGAGTGGGGATCTCCCCAGATCGCGAGCTTGTGCGCCGTCTCCTACCGCAGCTTGATCTTGGCGGGATCCGTGTACCATGGCGAGATAACTTCCACGGTCTTGATCACCTCTAGGTCGAGACCCTCGTACCAGCTCAGCACATGCTGCAGGGCTTGGTTGGCACCGAAATGTGCAGAAGACCGCTTCCAAGCATTCAGCCGGGTCCCGGTATTCTGCAGAGACGTGGCCAACCCGATAACCGAGGGAGGAGCCTCGACACCAGGCCACAATGCACCATGCGCACGGACTGCTGCGCTAAGGAGCCCGGTGCCAATGGTCTTCAGGGGGACTATCTAGGCCTTCAACGCGATGAGGTGGTCATCGATGTCCCACGCATCCGGTAGCGGACCTTCCTGCACCCTTTTCTGCCGAGTTGTCGCGATCGCAAGATTCGAAGATTCTCGCGAGTGCTCAAAGTGCCCTTTAGAAAGAAAAACTGTCATCGGAATAAGGCATAAGGAGATGTCGGAACATGGAAAAACGGAAACAGGAAGTCGGAGATACTCACTGTTCATCTCGCGGTTGATGCCGGCTAGCTCGGTCAACCAACCATCCTGCTTGGACCGCAAAAGGGTCAACTCGGTTTCGGCCGCGTCGGCTCGACCAATGGACAGGTCAAGAGTCTGCTTCTGGTTTTTGCTGGCCTCGACGAAGGTCTTCTTCAGATCATCTAGGCAAGTCTTGGCCTTACCGAGTTTGGCGTTCAGCCGCACGATCTCGACCTGCACTTTTTCAAGCGCGGACTTCTGATCAACAGTGATCTTGTGCCCGGCATCCCTTTCCTCTACAGCTGCTCTAGCGACTTTTTGGACTGGCCGAAGGCGGCGAGCAAGGTGTGGAAGATGCTGCTGCGCTTTTTGGTGCACTCCTAGGAAATTGGAAATCCGACATCAATCTCGGGGACTTCGGTTGAGCAAGGAGATAGAGGTTTTTTCAATGATTCGCGCTCAGTGATCTGCTACTCGGTTAAGTTTTGATCACTAAACCCAAATCTCGGGGACTGGAAATGGTGGTTATAAGAGAATTACATCGGCTACTCGGGTAGCTTCCACAACTGCCATTTGGAGGGCATGCATGGACTACGCACTCCGGCTTGAGCTAGCAGGATGTTGTTCCCCCGAAATGGTGGAGATGATCTCGGTGGCGTCTGCAGGGATCCACACCGTGTTATAGTCGTCAACCGAGCTCAAGCCGGTGACGGTTGCTGCTCTCAGTTGGCTATGTCCCCGAGATCCGGCAGGGATAACTGCGCCAACAGATTCCCGCAAGGCTTGAAGAGCAGCTGTGGGGATGTCAACTGGAGGCGAAGGCAGAGCAGAATACTTACCCAGGGACGAGGAAGTCTTGGCCAAGCTCAAGTCTTGAGTGTGCGATGTCGGCTTGGTGGTAGACTTGGTTAGCGCTGACTTCCGTGTTGTCGGTTGGATGGGCTGCTTCCCAGCTTGAGAATATGGTCGTTGCACATACTTCTCTGGTTGCCTCTTCGGTAGCAGGGACTTCTGCGGAACCCGGCGTGGCGCTATCGGAGGCACGACCGGGCGCGGCGGGCTTGCTTGGGCCTGCTCGAGGACTGGAGATGGTAGCCGTGGTGGTTGCTCCGAGACGACCGGGGTCTCGGCAGCCGCTGGCTGGGCACCCGAGGTCCCGGTACGGGCTCCGACATCCAAGTCGGGCACGCTCTGTCCCTCGGCCGGAACAGCGCCGGGAGTCGGATTGCTGGTATCCTCTGGCGTGCGCCGTGGCAGAGAAGGAATAGCCCGAGTTGGACTCGGGGATCGGAGCCTCTTCTCGGAGGTCGGGATCCCGCCGTTTGTGGGACGTCAAGGGCCTCCCTACAAGAATAAGAGGCAAGGAAGTCGGGTCAGGAGGGATTCCCGACGGAGTCTGGTTAGGCAAACCGGATAGACATTAACTTACCCGGTAGACACTGTCGAGGGGGCCTCTCTTCTTGCGGGGAACCTTATCTGCCGGCCTCTTGCCGCTCTTGGCTTTTTTGGCGGCCGTGCCCGAGGTCCCGGCATGGCCGGGATCGGTCGCGGCGCGCTTGCGGACCTCGACCCGCTTGGTGGAGGTAGTGGGAGCCGGAACCACTGGTAGAGCGAAGTTGAGAGGACGAGCATCAATTACATCAAGTATTCGGCAGTCGTCATCGTCATCCACATAAGAGTCAACTTGGATAGGTTCATGAGCTGAAGGCTTACCCGGGGCAGGAGCACGGACTAGGGGCACCGACAAGTGGTCCTCGTCGTCGGGATCCACCTCAGGCATTACCTCTGGAGTCGGGAAGTCCGGCTCAAAGGTGTTGTCGGAGTGCTCCAGGTCCTCCTAGATTTTCCATTCAAACAGCTGCACCAAGAAAAAGAAAGAGTTTAAGAAATTACCGGGATGTCGGCATAAGATAGATGTCGGTCTAAGCACGCACACACACCTCGTCCACGTGATACTTCCAAGAGTAGGGGCGCAGTCCCCATTCCCAGTCTTCTTTCATATAGGTCCGAGCGATAGCTCGTACACGGCGGTAGACGACGGCCTTGTCCAACGAGAAGATGCTTGTCCGGGTCGGGTCAAATCGGCCACTCACGTGGCATATCTTGTGTACCCGGGCCTGGAGCGGACAAACTCGACGGCTGATGAAGGTCCTCAAGAGATCATCCGCCGTCATGTTCTTGTGATAACGGCAAGAACATCGTGCATCTTGTCGACCTACTCGGAGTTAGGGGCTTTAACCCAGAGGTGCAACTCGGTAGGAGGGCCCCAAAATGAAGTTTGGCAAGTTAAGGTAATCCGGAGTGTCGGAACTCGTGGCTCTTTCCGGAGGGGCCTGGTTCCGCACGTAGAAGAAGCTACGTTGCCACTTCTGACAGGACTCGAGTCCCTGGATCTTAGGGAATCCGGCATCGCCGCGAGGGATGATGGTGGCCGCACTACAGGCGACCAGTTCCTTCTCTTTGGATCCCGGGTTGGGGATGACCTGGCGGCGGAGGAGATAGTATTTGCCCAACGATCAACAAAGGGCCAGATGCCGAGGTATCCCTCCGCATAGGAAGCGAAATAGGAGAGGGTGGTGCTGGCATTGGCGGGAAGATGATGTGGTTGGAGGCTGAATCGGTCGAGGAAAGATCGGAAGAACGCGCTGGCCGGGAGGCCGAAACCACGTTAGAAGTGCGCGTCGTGTTCGATCTCACCCGCAGGAAGTCGGCACACGACCTCGGGTGGAATCCGATGAGTATAGCGGAGCCAGTCGATGTCGCCCTGAGTGGTGTCGGATCCCTCCCAACCACCTCGGACGCTCTCGTTAGCCATCTCGGCAGCTTCCAAGGTCATGTCAGAGTTGATCTGCAACCGGGATGATCCGTGAGTCGGATCAGCAAGTCGGAAGTAAAGGGCATGTCGGGCTAAAAGCTAGTTCTAACTACCGGGATCCAGCCGGACATATCTGACGAAGCAAAACAAATAGAAACTTAATGGGACAAAAATTAGGGTTCTAAGGGTTGAGCATGGACAGTGCATCTTCCGAACGGACGAGTCTACTACGACACCCACGCAAGTTGACGAGAACCAGAACTATGAGTCGTACATAACATGGTGCGGTAAAGAGGATCTACGAGGCAAATCTATCCTCGAGCTATGAGTGTCCTTGATGAACACATGAGGAACTCCAACTGCCGCGGGCGTACTCCAATCTGCAGAAGGGACCGGGAAACTTACCAGAGGGGATGGAGTTGTCGTGGCGCGAGAAAGGCGCAGGACGATGGCGACGACGGCGGAATCGGTCGGCGGGGCTCTTTGGCAAGGGCAAGCGGCGGCGGCGGAGTGCTCGGTGCGGGCGAGTGCGAGGAGAAGATGTGGGGAAGAAGAAGAAGTATCCCCCCGTTTCCCCTATTATGGGGAGAACTGCCGCAGGCAGTTTCCGAGTTTCCCACCCACGAAGTCCAAAATCTTGGGTGGGATCGTTTTGTAGCGGTGGCTACACGTGGCCTCACCCGTCACCACATGATCTTCCACATCGTGGGCCACAAAAGAGCAAACGTCTACGTACGAATCTGGTGCAGTTGCCGGCATGGGAATTAAGACGGCACGCCAGAGTCAGGGCACTCGAGTGCAACTCCGACATGATGTGATCCCGGGTGGGACCACCTGACAGCTTGGGCATTTCGAGCATAGCTCTCGAGGTCTTCATGTCAGTTCAAACTACCGGGTGTTACCCGAGATGTACCAGGTTGGTTTCTCCGAGAGGCGACATCTCGGTTTAATCGATGTCGATTGGAAGGGATATCCCGTTGTCGGGAGCTGGGAGGTCTGTCCTTGGACTTGTGAATTATCTCTTTCTTTGAACCTGGTGCCGCACCCCGCCTGATATCGAAGTACGACACCAGCTTCGAGGACTAGTGTCGGGGGGCTGCTCCCGGGGTATGGCAAAACCCGGGACTGATCAGCATTATAGCTACAGGAGATGACTTTTGGAGAGTGCAAAGGGCTGCCCCTTGGTGCTCTGAAGGGTTAACTTGACCTTTGGTTGTGGCCTCAGCCAAGTTGTCTCTTGGAGGGGTCAGGGGTCAACTGGGGGATACTATAAATAGACCCCCATACCCTGAGAGCGGCAAAGCATAGGCAGAGGGTTCCTTTAAGAACCAGTTTCTCGAAGATGTCTTTGGTAAGAGCCTAAGACATATTCGAGAGACTGGGCCTAGAGATACTCCTCTTGTGTGACATCTCGGGTATTATGTGGAACCTGGTCTGGGTAAGGAGAGGTCTTCCAGAATGAGCATATGTCGGATATGATCGACATGGCCTCGAGTGGAGGAGAACTCGGGTGGCCACGCAAGGTATCCCGATTTGATATAACCGACTTCCTAATGTCGGAAGTGCCTATGTGTATCTTTGTTGTGCAGGAATGGTGAGTAGGGCTCTCGACATGGGGAGCCTACATCCTATATGCCAGGCAAGGGTCAATGAGCAGAAGAGGACTTCCCTCCTGACACGGAGGAATAGTCACATCCCTCCTGACACAGAAGCTTGGTCATCTCCCGCCTGACACGGAAGCGTGTCAGCCAGTACGACGCCGCTGCGACAAGACCGGACATGCCTAGGCCTTCAAACCGGAAAAGGCTAGGAGGCATGGGCGATGACATGTCTTGTCTCTGACAGCGGGACAATCATGATCTAGGACGGCGCCCGCGGTACCTTCCGGCATGATGACTTCGGGCTATGACGGATAGCTCGGCGCCTAGGTTGCACTAGCTGATGTCGACATTACCGTTGGCCAGCTCGGATCTGACCGGTTGGACCCGGGCGGATTAGGGTTTCCGGACATCCCGGTCAGAAATCTATAAAAGGTGCCATAACTCCTTCAGAGGAGACACGAACAAATTGGGTTCATCCTAGTTCATCCCCAAAACAGCTCAAGGAGCCTATTGTAGATCTTGTGACATCCATATATTGAGAGGAAAGGTAGGACGAGGGGTCTTACCTCCTCACGAGGGACCCAAACTTGGGTACATCGTGTGTGTTTGTGTGGCTTTGTGCATTTATTGGCGGTTCGGAGATGTTCTTGGGTGTTCTTGAGTGTTATTGAGGATTCTTACTTTCCTCGTTCCGGACTTAGTCATTTTCTCGGTTGTCTTGGACTTTCATCCCGTGTCAGCTTCTCAGCTCGCTAGCCCTCCCCGGATCCACCAGCGTCCATCGGCACCACATTTTAGCCATCCTATGTCATCTGTCGCGATACCACCACAACACGTATCTTAATGCAGTGTTGTTCGAGAGGGTTATCTTTGACCTCTACCTCCCTGAGTTCGATATACCTTTGGTGATCGACTTAAGGGAAACTTGCTGCTGTTCTACAAACCTCTCCTCTTGGAGGCCCAACACTGTCTACGAGAATAGAAACGTGCGTAGACATCAATCTATTTTCTGGCGCCGTTGCCGGGGAGGTGAGCGCTTGAAGGTATCTCGTTTAGATCCTGCCGTTAATTCTTTTTGTTTCTTGTTTTTATTACACTAGTTAGGCTAAAATGGAAAACAACAAAAATACTAGAGAGCTTTATAGTATTTATCTTGAGTTAGGACATGAAGTGTTTGAAGACAAAATTAAAAAAAAACTATGGAACTTTATTTGCATGCTAGTAGCAATGTTATTAGTATGAATTCTTTGAACACCATTATTGCTAATTCTATGGAAAAGTCTAAGCTTGGGAAAGCGGGTTTTGATGAGTATGATATTTTTAGGGCCCCAAGCACGGAGGAGCAAATTTTCTTTGATGATACCTTGCCTCCAATATATGATAATCATAATCATTGTGATATTTTCGGTCCACCTACTATTGAGGATATATTTTATGTTGATTATGATATGCCTCCTATATTTGTTGATTACGGTGATGAGAATAACAATGATAGCTATTTTGTTGAATTTGCTCCAACTACAATTAATAAGAATGACTATACTTATATTGAGAGTAATAATTATTTCATATGTGTGGCTCATGATAAGAATGTTTTATGTGATAGTTATATTGTTAATTTTATTCATGATGCTACTAATGAACTTATTAATGATAATGAGGAATGCTGATTAAATATGCTATATGATAATGCTTTATATGATGGTCCTATTCTTATTGATAATCCTCTATGTTTAAAACTTGAGGATAAAAATTATATAATTGCTTCTTGTGATGGTACTCTTACACATCAAAGTCCTACTTTGTTCTTAAATTCTCCTAATTACACTATGAAGGAGAAATTTTCTTATGTTGAGAATTACTTATGTGGTTTGCAATTGTCTCTAGTTTCAAATCTTTGTTGAAAGCATGATCTTAAGCTTGATATTGATCTTAATAACTATTTTGAAAGAGGGAAGCATGCTAATGAATTACAAAATAAATTTAACGATCCTCTTTATGTGCCTATGTTATCTAAGTTGAATGATACTTGTGTTTATATGGTTGAATTTATTTCTACTACTGAAAATTATTATGAGAGAGGATAATATGGTTGTGGGATGGCACGACGGTATGCACGGGCTTGATGCGTAGTTGTAGGACATGGACGAGCGATCGTGGGATGACACGGTGTGGTGTTGGTCATGTCCTAGTCTGTAGGATCTGTTAGTTGCTTTGTATTCGGTCAGTACAAATAACAGAAGAGAAAACGAAAACGCTGCAAGTTGTACGCAGCACAAAACTCTCTCGAGTTCCAATTCTAACATGCACGAGCAAAGTAATGTAAAATAACATCCAGCTAATCTCTTGTATTTCAATTCTTTACTGATTCTGATTCTGCAAATTCTACCTTTGCCTAACTTTATTGATACGTCAAACTTTACAGATACATAGATAGGTCAGCACGTTGCTTAACATTTAGGACACAAATAAGCTAACTGGGGATATGTGTTCATGCATAAGGATTTAATTATTGTTTCAAGACATAAGCACAACAAGACAGTATGATACATCCAACATAGGTAGACAAAAAAATATAATTCAATGGCGTGCAACTGGCTATTCCGCAGGGCTTACTCCTAGGAATCTTTCTCATAGAAATCGACAGGGTATTGCTCAAGCTCATGTATATAGATAGATGAAAATGCATGTTCTCTTGGTCTCAACATATATATGCAATTGGCAAAATGCTGAATAAATATTAGGAACCCCTTTTTGTTCATATGTTGTTTTAGTTCATGGAGGAGTGATGTCTGAAAATGTTACACAACATTAGTTTCTTCCTAAATGAGAACCTATTATCCATTACAGTTTAATTCTCTCAAATTTCTTGCAGTGAATATTATTAGTGCCATGAGGTGTCAGCAGATTTGATTAGGAATTGGATTGGTGGTGTTAATTCCTTGAATTTGGATATTCACTGACTATACATTAGCATGGGAGCCACCTCTTTCTTCACATGTTGTTTTAGTTTATGGATTAGTCCGGTCAGAAAATGTTGTGAACCACTGGTACCTTTTAAAGAGAACTCTAGAGAACCTATTATGCTGTGCAACATTAGTATCTTTCTAAATGAAGTCACGGACACCTTCTAGCTATATCTTTGCTTGCAAACCATTCTCATATTTTTGTACCATATTTAATTAGTAGTTCATTTTTGGAGTAGAAAATTCTATTCAAACGAAATTCATCTGGTTCGACATGTACATCTACATTTTACCCTTGATTCAAACCACGCATGTCTCATATTTAGTATGAGTTGCTCTGAAAAAGGAAACAATTACTTTGCCGGCAATTGATTTGTTTTATGTTGTTTATCGCTTTGTCAAACTGTCGGGATGTTAAGGAAATTGATGAACTATAAATGTTCTCATAGATTTTGAAAATCCCTTGACTAAATTTGTATTCCACATGGACTTACATATGCACAAATATAGTTAAAAGAAGCTATGGCAAAATCTGCAGCATTAGGATTTTATTTTCACATTCTCTTTGTTTTTAAAATGTCAGTATCATCTTCTTTTATTCTTTCCTTAAAAGTTAACTTCTTATATGATGAGTAGTATACAAAACAGTTAAATCTTCTTATATGTTCCCGTGGAGAGCTCTATTCGAGCTTTTTTTATTCCTGGCTGAGATAAGATAGAAAAAGTATAAGCATTGGTTGTTTGCTCAAGTAGTTTGAGCAGTGGCATGGTGGTACCAGCGACCCCCAATGCGTCATCTTGCCTCTCATAGCTGGACACAGTAAAACAAAAGATATAAATCTTTTCTCATTCTTCTGCATTGGGTTGCTTTTTATGTACTCTACTTCAACTATGTTTCTTTTTTATTTTATTCGTTAGAGACTATGGTCATTTAGTTGGTACGGTTAAACTAATTAGTATCTTCAATGTTAACCACAACGAAAGAGAAACTTAACAAGTGATCACCTTAGCTAAGTACAATTGATCGCTCATTTCAGGACAGGGGTAGGACATGCAGTCTATAACATGTAATTATGTGTAATGTGTTAGATGTTATTTCACCTTCTCATGCTGTGTGCAATACTTGGGTTATGAAAATCGATATGTTATTTCAATGCTTGCATTAGAATTTTCCATTTATCATTCCTACCTGTCATCCATACGTGTCGTACTATGAAGATTATGTACTCAATTTTTTCCTAATATAGAAATTCATGAGTACGAACAAAGTGTATGCTATGCAAATCTTCTCTTTATCTTGCTGGTTTATTACTATTTCCTATTAGCTTCTCAATTGCTCATTCCGATCGGACGAAAATGAACCAATGTATCTGCGGGTGTTGTTGTGAGCTGGTGATTTGCTCTTTGATTGTATCTGCGGATTTGCGCTTGCACTGGTTTCAGGTTTAAAAAAATGGTGGAGGACCTTGATTTTGTGGGCTGATTACCACTATTTTACCTGCTGAATGAAAGCAACTGACCTGCATCCCATTTAGAACAACCAAGTATTTGTTGCCAAATTAGCAACCAGCTATATTACCAACTAAAGTAGGAGTCTAGACCCTATAGCAAGCATCAGTATTTCTTCACTCTGAAACTGACAACACAAAAGGTCTCAATACTGTTGGCTATATCATTTTCTAAATGCAGAAGCAAATGCTCAGGCAACGAGCAAACGGTGCAGAGACAAGTGGAAACAAGCTAACATTTCAGATAGTTCTCATTTCGTTAGTGGATTGAAACCCAACATAACAACCAGCCTGGATGAGATAAGCATTGAAATTTTGTTGCTATATTCACATCCAACTTATAATTATTCAGTAATAAAAAAATAACACTTCTATTTTCTGAAATGATCTTTTATCATTTCATCATTGATCTGTTGCTAACTTCCACCAATTTGGTCTGCTACATTACTTCAAATATTTTATGTGCTTATTGCAATTTCAGTTGCACATGATGCTTTGGTTTTGCTTCTTTAACAGATTCTTTTAACAGTTCTCACACTAATTAAAATACTTGTGATTTGATGTAACAGGTTATATGGTCATTTTGGTCAGCTTGATTGAGTCGATATGCTTGAGGCTTGCTGCATGCTTATTCGGGTACATGGTGATGTGCTACTTTATTTTGGTTCACATTCTCTTATTCAGCTTTTTTCGTTTCCCAACAACCTGGTTGATCCTGTTATGTTGGAAGTTTGGCCGATATATGGAGGTGTATCCTCAATTGCTTAAAAGATGATGATGATTTTTTTTAAAATTATTGACATGCTAACAGATTACTCTCCTCTCCTGTTAGTGTTGGTGAATGAGAAAAATATTAATAATACATATGGTCCATTTTGGGCCTAAAAATAATTTGGATTTGCTCAGGGCTTATAGAAATTATATTCCCATGGATGTATTCAATAACAATGTCATATTTACATAATCCATGTGGTTCAGTTTACATCCATCATACTTCCGTATAATTTTATTTTAGTAGTTCATGTTGCATGTTTTTTGTATGGTGAGCTTTATCAGCGATCTCCATATTAGTACACATTGAGATTTAGACTTTATGAGGGTTCATAATACAACTTCTAAGAACCTATTTTATGATCAATTAAGCATTTGAAGGAGTGCATGGCTCTAGGTTCATGTTTGGTACGAATGTGTTCAAATTTCAAGTGCTATTACAATTATGAGGCTCTTATAGATCAACTTTCTTGGATCTTTCTAGGCTTTGATGATAGTTGATGCCCTCGGTTTAGCTTCTTGAACACACAAATGACTACTAAATATTATTTGGATTGGTATCATTCATTTAGAGTACTTATTTTAACTACTTTCTATTTGATGATTTATTATGCTTGCTATATTCTAATATAGTCTTCTTTGTGTGTACCAAAGTGTAACATCCCAACATTTTGTAATGTTCAAAACTCACTAAAATTTATAACTTTTCTTTTACTAAAATAAAATATTAAATGCATAAGAAAACCAACTATGAAAGACTTCAAACATATTGAAAAAGTTTAATATTTCAAATATCTCAGTTTATCTTTATTTTCAAAAGTTGTTTCAAGTTAAAAGATTTTATCATCCATTGTAATTATTAAAACCTCAATATCTAATTTGACAAATGTTTTACAAACCTTTAAACCATATTCATGATATAAAAGGTGGGATTTCTATTGGTGGGATTTCTCTTCTTCTCTCTCGACGGCGCTTCTCACACAACGGAGGTACTGCTCATATCTTCTCTTTTCCGTCTTTCATATTTAGTTTTGTAAAGTAGTTTTCGTAGAATATTTTAGGCTACGAATTTAGTAGTAGTATATTTACCGTAGCGTAGTTTCTGAGTACTTTTAGATTTTAGTCTAGCGTAGTATTTACTCGTACACTGTACGATCCGTTTTCAGATCGAGTAGTGTCGTAACTTTAGCTTTTCGCTTTTTGATCCTACGATATAGTTAGTTTGTCTAAACCAACCTGTTCCACCAATCACCATCTTGCCACTTTGTCTAACAGTTTTCTGGGTTGACCCTAATAGGAAATTCGTATGCAGATTTTGCAGAAACACCCCTATAACTTAAAAATCTCATAACTTTTGAACCACATGTCCAAATTGATGAACGTTATGCCTATGGAAACTGTAGAATCTTTTGGCATATCAAAATATGTGATACCCTTGACCAATCCCTGTGCTAAGCCTTTTTACGCTTGTTTGTTTTAATTGTTATGTGCTTGTTGAATTGCTTGTTTATTGTATGTCTTTTTACTTTATAGATTGAATGGAGTGCAACGTTCATTGACGGCAATGAGTGTGTGAGAAACGACAACATTCATCAGGCAAGTGACTTCATAAAGCACCTACTATTTTATTCTATTGCATACCTAGTATTTTAAGCAGTATTAGCAAAAGTAGTATGCATGATAGGTTTTTGGGATATTGTAGTAGGCTATGCAAACCTGATAGGTTACCCCTTAGAAATTCCAGTTAGACCCTATTATAATTTAGTGGAAGTACCTGCTGCAAAAATGATTGTTTTATGGTTGATGTGATAAATGTAAATTTCCACTAAATTAATTTAACGCCTGGGTGGATTGGGTCGATCGAGGAGGTTTCAAGTTGAGTGGCTTCTCAGGGCCAAGTCTCATGGTTGTCTTCGCCCAAGATAGTTTTCACTTACTTGGGGCCATGATATGCGGTGTTAACCTGAGTTGCTCACTTGTGGTAGGCCACCCAGGGCTATGAGATTTAAGTTTACACTGAGTCCAGTTGCTTATCGTGCAACCATTGGTCAATATGGGCTCTGTCTTGATGGAGTAAGTTGATGTGGACCTGGGTCAAGAGATTGATGGTGGTAGAGTTGATAGGATGGTGGTAATCTCTTAGAATGATCATGGGAAAGCAACTTCTGAAAAGTCTCGTCTTGATCTTCTCCTTTCCTTCTCACTAAAGGAGTGTAGAGGATAGTTTGGGTTGATTAAGTCTAATGGTGAAAGTGCACACACTCTTGAGAGTTAAAACCTAAGATCTTAGCCGTGTCCCCGACATCGGACAAATTGAGTGACTACACAAGGCTGTCTTCTGAAAATCTCTTCATCCCAATTTCTTAATATTACTTTGATGGGTGAACATGGGTAGGGGACATGGATTTGTCTCGAGATGTCTCATAAAGAGAAGATATTGTTTCAAAAAGTTGTTTACCAAAAGTAGGAGAAAACTTGCTTTGGGCAATAGCCTTGAGCTCCACCAGCCAAATAAGCATATAGATATAGCTTAGTAGAATATTAGAAATAAAAGTCACTTGCCACCACAATTCAATTGTGCTGACCCTTTATAGCTGGGCTGCAACTAAACCTTGCAGATTCGACAGACGACGAGTGAGCATTCGATAGGATTTCGAGTCTACAACCAACATGCTTTTCCTGTGGCACATGAAGATGATGAGGCTCATTGTATCTACTATTTTCCGCTGCTACTCTTGAAAATTTTGCTAGCCTTTTCAGGTTATGCAAGTTGTAAGAGTTATTTGTAACACTGGATCATGCGATTTAATAAAGTATTTGACACTTTTGCATGATATACATCTTAAACTGTGGTGCTAGCATTTGATCCAGGGACTAGCACATTAACACAGAGATTTCCACCTTATAATAAAAGGTGAGGTCACTATACAAAGCTATCCGTGACTTCCATCTCTGTTTGTAGACATCCTTGTCTTGCAGCAAGCTGTAGAAACCCGAGGAATTTCTATGGATGAAACAACCACCTTCTGTCATCTATGTTATGTAATAGAGCAATACAATATTTTCTACATGGTTTCGCTATCATGTAAAAATATATGCTAAGACGTGAATCTCACTAATCTACCTTCTATTTGTTTGTATTAAAATATTTCTACCTGTTTGTCGTGTTGCTATCTATGTCTATAGGTTTGTTTCTAAGACTATTTATGTTGATGTTGTGTTACCTCCCTTTTAATATCATCGCAAAGAGTCCCATAGTATCATCCATACAAATGATGATGAAAACGGCGTTCGACCTGGGCTAAAAAATTATTTTAAACCAGGTGGCGTGCGGCAAGCCACGCCCCAAATCTAGTAGATAGTAGTCAGTTGTCACAGGGAACGTTCGATGGGAAACGAGTCGATCGGAATGAACGACGTCCGAGGAGTAGGAGTAGGAGCGTAGGACTGTGATGTTGCCGTGCGCTGTCGTGTGGGACCTTCTCCCAGTCCCCTTAATTATATTGGAAACTAGCAATGCAATTTAGCTTACCGTTTTTTTTTGAGATTCTAAAGGCTAGAACTAAGGATACAAATCGGATTCTAACCAAGAGATAAGCCAGGCCGGGGCACTCCCAACCCAGGTTTTGCATACTTTATTTTCACAGCCGTCCTTCGCCAAATGGTGCGCAACTTAGTTTCCAGAACGTCGCACATGCTTGATCGACACTTCATCAAAGCCCTTGAGGGTCTCCTTGATGTCTTCGACCAGAGGCCCATTCTTACCGGTTGTTATCAGAAAAAAATTCAGCTTATGGATGTGAAGTGGATCGTAGACAGAAAACAATAATTTTTCTAGCAACGATATCCTTAAACCAGACATAATCTATACTATGCAGATATAGTAATACAAACGAGATCGGTATACATACCCTTGTAAACCGAAAAGTGGGAATTACGCTCCCGCACAAGCGTTGACGATCAAGACGACGTAACCGACCTCAAGGTCGTGTAGAGGACGTAGACCTCCTAGCACCACTAGTGTGGTACCTCGCAGAGCGTCACACACATACGGTGGAGAAGACGTCCTCCGAATCTCCAGTCCAGGTCGAGCAGCGAAAGACTTGGACTGGAACACCAGCAGCACGGCGGCGTGCGTATGGTGGAGAGAAACTCTCCTCGGCGCAACTTCAAACAAGTGAGTTATGTGATCCAAGGAGAAAGAGAGAGAAACTGATGTGTAGAGAGGGGCTCTCTACCCCTCTATATATAGGAGAAAAGAGGCACCCCACCTTGCTAACCAGGCAAGGTGGGACTATCCCTAGCCGCAGCAACCATGGGGAGAACGGAGCTGGGCCCCACATGGGCCCCTAGGGCCCATCCGAACTCCCCTTGGTGGGTTGGGCCCTTGGGGGGGAATTCGGCTCCTACATGGGCCTTCTTCCTCCCGGGAGGGCCAATTTAGTGGGCTGCATGTTTAAATATAAATTTAATCATTATAAATTTATTAAAATAATATTAATTCACTAATTAACATTAATTTAACATATATAAACAATTTTCTCTCTTTCGGAACTTTTCCGAAACTCTCCGAACTATCTTCGGTTCTCCGATCTCCATCGGAACTTTCCCGGGACGTTCCCGGTGCTCTCTTTTCCTAATTTCTCTTTCCTTTTCGGTTGTCTTGTCGAAACCCCATAAGTGTGTTACCCTAGCGGTTCGATATAATAACAACCATGATCGTGACCCCTCTCCGATCAATGATTAACTCGTAGGCCTAGGCACCGTGAATTAACCCCTGTGATATAACGAATGACTTTTGTCGATCGAACCTAGACGTCGAGTCTTAAACCTTTTGCCATAGCGATACTTAGTGTGTCTGAGACTCGTTCATACATATCTCCATACCTAGCATCATCTCGTTACCGACAACACTATCTTCTACTCTTCTATGATATTTTGTCCTAGTGACCTAGTCACATGTTTGCAAACTAATTTAACATAATCTCACCGAGTGGTCCCTAGAATATATATCCTGCTATGCGGACTGGCAAATCCCGCTCTTGATCCCTCGTCTCAACTACTCCCTTCCGATACCCGAGAGGGACACCTTTATTGTCACACTATATAAGATATGACGTTTGATGCAATCAAAGTATCTTTCAGGAATAACAATAAGAATTGATCTCACGGTCGAATGCGTAATGACTACGTCGTACAAATTATGGGTAAGTCCATCACATTGTTCTACAAACGATATGACTCCATTACCAACTGACGCCATCTCACATGATCGGGAAATCTCGATCATCAATCGTACAATGAACTAGTCTTAGTAGAGGCCACTAGGGACCTGATTGTTTATTTTACACACGTGTATTAATGTTTCCGCTTAATACAATTATAGCATGGTATAAAACATATAATGAACAATTGGGATATGACTAATAAACTATCTTTATTAAGTGCCTCTAGGGCATATTCCCTTCAAGATGCTCCTGATTTGAGTCAGGATTCACAGGCTTTTTAAAATGCTTTTGTACGATTGAAATATAATGAAAAAAATATTGGGAAAGGTGTTTGAATCATATAGTAGAATAGACCCCATAGTAATCTTGAATGGAAAACTTCATAAGATTTTTGTAACACATAGTGTGG
The DNA here is from genome assembly GCA_026929855.1 of Poa annua. Lineage (NCBI taxonomy): Eukaryota > Viridiplantae > Streptophyta > Magnoliopsida > Poales > Poaceae > Poa > Poa annua. The sequence goes on along the minus strand of CM049427.1, from coordinate 159,051,168 downwards.
AACACAACCTCGTACGGCTACGTTCTTAGTATGAGCTGAGAGCATCATGATCTTTTATCACCAACTTCTTTCCAGTTGTGGAGCATGACACCGTAAACACTTTCCGTTGCGCCACTCTGATGTCTGGAGAGGAAGTTCATTAACTTCGTCTTGCTCTACTTTCTTTCCCACTTATACCCTTGGACAAGAAATTATTTCTTTTGCAAGGTATATTCCAGCAACGTTTTTGCCTATGTCATGAGACATGTACCCAACTAATTCTTTAGGTACGGTACACTATAAAGATTTATCCATTTTAGGTTTGATCACATCGAAACACTAAATTGCTGAAACGACAATCTAGACTAAAAGCCATGCCAGTACTCATATGGTATTGTCTCCATGACTCCAATGATCACAATAATTCGATAAGAGATTTATTTAGCACACACTATCCGATAGGGTGCGATTACGACGTCCTAACATACCATACCACTATGGTGTTCCATGCGACGTAATTTGTGGAAGTCTTCTCACAAGTCTTCCAATGATATGCCAACATTATAACTCAAATCTCTATTTCCTCGATCTGTATCGCAGAAATTTGATTTTCTTGTTAAATTTAATTTCCTACTTCATTCTGAACTTGTTTGATCGAATCAAAATTTCTAGACTAACATTCCCTAAGTGGATATCCATATATCTACTCGGAATATTCATGAAGTCTATGAAATAAAGACTTCCACTATACGTTAAAGTACTTCATTGATTCACATACACCCGTATGCACGATTCTCATCAAGTTATACCCAAAACGTTGAGTGAAGTTTACTAAATAAAGGTCTCCACTACAAGTCAATTACTTCAAGTATCCACATACATCTATATGCATGATTATCAATAAGTTATATGCCCGTTTTCCGAAAACTGTGTCTTAGTTATCTTGCAAGTGTCAAAAGATCTAATCTAAGGACTTGTAGATCCATCCGTATGGAGCTAATTCATTGACTATAACATTGACATGAATTAAACGGTAGTGCCACACGAATGTGGTGTCTTTATTAAGTTTGTATCCTTTGGCATTAATATTATGAATGTGGGAGCTTCTACCATCTAAATTCAAAATGGCTTATGATCATTACTTCATAAATAGAGGACAACGAGTTTGTCACTAGCATATATGAACAATTGCCTCGCTAGAGGAGACATACTTATAACAATCATACTTACAAGCGATCATAAACGAATTTATTCAAATGGTAGATCTAGAGGGAGAGTGTCTATGGCCACCACAACATTTTGTCTGCCATTATCAACACACAATGTCGCCTCATCCTTCCAAACTACTCAAGTAGTAAATCTGATTTTCATAGAACATGATTAATATAAGAAACTTAGTCACTACTACGAGTACTTGCTAGGAAAACATTCATAACGTGTATATCATATATACACCACAATCATTGATGCCTTCTCGGCGATTTGTTTCATCTTCCTGATTCTTTCAACGCAATCAAGAACCATGAAGGTGAACGATTCCCCTTGCATGACATAGTCTATGACAAAGCATTTGCATCTGGCAACGTTGTCTGTCATCCAGTGATCGAGCTGAGCGAGGCGTATCAATGTCATCAAGTATGACCATATGTCATCAAGTATGACCAATGTCATCAATTATAACTAGTGTCATCAAGTATGACTGCCACATGCTCCTTCAATGCATGCATTCTTTTCCATCTTGGTTGAGAAGAAAAACAGTCAACGTACTGATAAACTTCATCAACCCAACTTTAGGTACATCTTGAGTTTAGCGATCATCTCATATGTTCGCGATCTAACAACTCGCACCCACCGTTGATTCTCTATGGCAGAGATCATAACATGCACTGGACTATGATGATATTATCCCCACAAAACCTGATAATCCAAATTATCCTTTTGTTAGTGGAATCTCCGGGTTTATCTCCTAGCGGGTATTGTATCACAAAGAGCTAATGGTTTATACAAGGAGTATCCTCAAGCTAAAGTATAAAACTAGGAAGTTTGGACCCAACCTTTTAAGTTTCTCAATCGCAGGATTGCGCCTAATTTTAAAAGAAGGCTATTACATTGGTTAATATCTATAGAGGTTTTTGCAAAACATGAAGACTATTTTCACAATATTTTGAGTTTTAGTATTTTAGAAAATAACTCCAACAACTACCACTCAAACAAACATCCCTCTGAATCGTTTCAGGGATTACACCACCCCCGTCCATTGCACAACCTCTCATCGTCAGAGCCGGCAACACAACTTCAAAGGTGGATATCGAAATGTCGATCACAACAACTCTGTGACTCATGCTCGACCTTTCGGCCTTCGTGTTCTGAGGCCATGTCTTCACATGCTAGGCTCGCCACAATAACCTTCAACGTAAACGCTCGTGTAAAACTGTCTTACACCCACTGTATGCGAACGATGATATGTCTGACACCCGATCATCACAGCCTGCCTCATAACGTAGAATTTCTTGGTGGTGCACGTTGAAGGAAGAACACTAGTGGTATTTTGGAGGGATCATCTTATATTACTACCGCCATGTAACTAACATATGCTAATATTAATCACGTAATATTATATGCACACAAAAACTGAATGAGATATGCCCTAGAGGCAATTAATAAAGTATATTTCTTTATCATATCTCATTTGTTCATATTATGTTTGTGTGTCGTGCTATAACCGTATTAAGCGGAAACATTAATACGGGTTTGATGCGTAAACAACCAGGTCCCTAGTAGCCTCTACTAAGACTAGTTTCGTTGTGCGATGGATGATCGAGGTTTTCCGATCATAGGGCATGGCGCCGGTCAGCAATGGAAGTCATTTCGTTGGTAGAATGATGTGATGGACATACCCTTATTTGTAGGACGTAGTCATTACGCCTTTGACCGTGAGACCAACTCTTATTGTTATTCCTAGAAGATACTTTGATTGCACCAAACGTCGTATCTTATTTAGTATGACAATAACGGTGATACTTTTGGGTATTGGAAAGGAGTAGTTGAGACGAGGGGTCAAGAGCGGGATTTGCCAGTCCGCATAGCAGGATAGATACTCTAGGGCCCACTCGGTGAGATTATGTCTGATGAGCTTGCAAGCATGTGACTAGGTCACAGAGACATGAAATCATAGATGAGTAGAAGATGAAACGGTTTAAGACTTTACGTTCAAATTTGATAGATGAAAGTCATTCGTTATATCACAGGGATTAATTCATGGGGTCCAGGCCTACAAGTTAGTTGGTGATCGGAGAGGAGTCTCTATCATACTTGTTATTATATCAAACCGCTAGGGTAACACACTTAAGGGGTTTCGACAAGACAACTGGAAAGGAAAGAGATCACCGAGAACGTCCCGGGAGAGGTCCGATGGAGATCGGGCAGCGACGAAATAGTTTTCGGAGCTAGAATAAATTATATATAATATGTTTGATATTAATTAGTGTAATGAATGTCTAAATATGATTTTTTCTATTTATTTTCGAATTTATTTTGACAGATTTCCGTAAATGGGTCTTCTGGTCGAAAGAAGGTCCAAGAGGGGAAAATTCCCTAGGGGAATTCGGTGGGGACCAAGGTGGCCGGCCTAGGTGGGCCACATGGGGCCCACCAGGTGGCCGGCGCACCATATGCCGCACCAGGCATGTGGGGGATAGTCCCACATTGCCTGGTGAGTAGGTTGGCTCCCCCTGGGAGCCTATATATAGAGGGGCACCCCTGGCCTTTTAATTCACCAATTAATTCCCCAATTCTCTCTCGATTTCATGATTCCCTTTGTCGGAGTTGGGCCGAGTTGAGAGGGGGATCTCTTCCACCATAGCCCGCAGCTGGTGTTCCAGTCCATGCTTCCGCTGCGCGTCCTGGACTGGGGCTTCGGAGGCCGTCGTCTCCACCGTACGTGTGTAACGCCCTGCGAGGTGCTGCGCTAGCGGTGCTGGGAGGTCTGCTTCCTCTACACGACCTTGAGTCGGCTTCGTCGGTCTTCATCGACAAAGTTTGTGCGGGAATGTAATCCCCGCTTTCGGTCTACAAGGGTATTTATTCCGATCTCCGTTCGTACTACTATATCTGCATAGAATTGATCTTGGCATGTTTTAAGGATATCGTTGCTAGGAATTTTTTTGTTTTCTGCACACGATCCCCTTAAGTGGTATCTAAGCCGATCTATCGTAGATATAACTTTACGTTGTTAGAACCCGTGTTCTGCACGAGGGCACCGTTCCTGTTATTTGCTACCCTCTTGCGTGCACTTGTGATTCCAGCGGCATCGAGTTGATGAAGCGGCCCGGACCGACTTTACGCGTACGCTTACGCGAAACTGGTTCCACTACTGACATTCGGCTTGTACCGTATCTGTGGCTGGCGGGTGCCTGTTTCTCTCTCTTTAGTTGGTCTTGCATTTTCAATGGAGGGCCCGAAAGGGATGCTTAAATATGCAATTATTGGATCGTTGTTGTGGTCATAAGTTCGTAGGTACAAAAGCCCCAGCCACGTAAAATTTGCAAAAGATAAAGCAGAAGCGTCTAACTTTATTTTGTAGGGGCTATGTGATATGGTAAAGGTAGGTTTATTAAATTGTTTATGAACTGCGGGCGCCAAGAAGACCATGGCGCAATGGAGTATATCACATTGCATTACATTTGATGTTTTGTGTGCATCTTATATTGTGTGATTATATATATTAGTATATATTAGTTACGCGGCGGTAATTATATATAAGATGATCCCTTCAAAAATACCACTAGTGTTCTTCCTCCAACGAGCACCACCAAGAAAGTTCTACGTTATGAGGCAGGCCGTGATGATCGGGTGTCAGACATATCGTCGTTCACATACAGTGGGTGTAAGCCATGTTGCACAAGCGTTACGTGGAGGTTATAGTGGCGAGCCTAGAATATGCAGATATGGCCTCGGAACACGGAGGCCGAAAGGTCGAGCATGAGTCACAAAATTGGTGTGATGGACAATTGTCTACCCTTGAAGTTGTGCTGCCGGCTCAAACGATGAGGGATAATGCAATGGATGGGGGTCGTGTAATCGCTTAAACGACCAGGAGGGATGTTCGTTTGAGTGGGAGTTATGTTAGTTATTTTCTAAAAAATACTATAACTCAAAATTATTATGAACAAAGTCTTATGTTGTTGCAAATTCCATTATATATGTCTCGCCCCTCGTTTCATCTAGGTCTGTTCCTTGAGAAAGAAAAGATTAAGACTAGGCCGCCATAAGTGACCCTCCCGCAGATAAAGCCTCTGAGGATGAGAAGAAGGTCTTCCAGACCATATCGGAGGACTCCGCTTTTGTCCAGAGTGGCATGCTCTTCGCCATGAAAGCCGACCTGCAGAAGCGCTTTGAGAAGATGAATACCTTTGAGATTATTTCTGATCTCAAGGTTGTCTTTGCGCCGCAGGCTAAGGCTGAGAGATATGAAGCTTCTGAGCTTTTCTTCTCGGCCAAGATGGAGGAGCATAGCAGTGTGAGCGAGCACGTGGTCAAGATGTCTGGCTACGTTCAACGCCTGAATGCTCTGGAATGCAAGATTCCCGATGAGCTGGCGATTGATAGGGTGCTGCAATCGTTGCCCCCTAGCTGTAAATGCTTTGTCATGAACTACAACATGCAGGGAATGGCTAAGTCCCTGGGTGAAGTGTTCGTGATGCTCAAGACTGCTGAGGTGGAGATCAAGAAGGAGCACACGCTGTTGATGGTCAACAAGACCGTCGATTTTAAGAAATCTGGTGACAAGGGAAAGAAGAGCTGGAAGTCCAGGAGGGAGGGCAAACTGGTTGCCAAGCCCAAGACTGCCAAATCTGGTCCCAGAGCTGGCGTGGAGTGCTTCTACAGCAAGGGAAAAGGTAACTGGAAGCGCAATTGCCCCAAGTACCTGGAAGACAAGAAGTCTAGCAAGATAGTCGACAAAGAGCAAGGTATATTTGATATACATGTTATAGATGTGTACGTTACATTCGCCCGTAGCTACACTTGGGTATTTGATACTGGTTCTGTTGCTCATATATGTAACTCCCAGAAGGAGTTGCGGAATAAGAGGCGGCTGGCTAAGGATGAGGTACGATGCGCATCAGCAACAGATCGAGGGTCGACGTGGTGGCTGCCGGCACGCTCCCTCTACATATACCATTGGGATTAGTTTTGGTTTTAAATAAGTGTTATTTTGTACCATCGTTGAGTGTAAACATTATAAGTGGGTCTTGCCTGTTACAAGACGGTTATTCATTTTAATCAGTATCAAGCAGTTGTGCTATTTATATGAATGATATCTTTTATGTTGATGCTCCCGAGAGTAATGGTTTATTCTTGTTGAGATCGTAGTACTCACATCCATAACATAGAAGCTAAACGGATTAAGTGTAGTGATGATACCGCCATGTATATGTGGCATTGCTGTCTCGGTCATATTGGTGTAAAGCGCATGAAGAAATTCCACTCCGATGGACTTTTGGACTCGTTGAATTTTGGATCCCTCGATACATGCGAACCATGCCTTCTGGGCAAAATGACCAAGACACCGTTCAAAGGTTTCGCTGAACGGGCGTCATACTTATTGGGGGTCATACATACAGATGTGTGTGGACCAATGAGCGTATCGACACACAATGGTTATCGTTACTTCGTCACCTTCACTGATGACTTGAGTAGATACTGTTATATCTATTTGATGAAACACAAGTCTGAAACTTTTGAAAAGTTTAAAGAATTGCAAAGTGAAGTTGAAAATCAGCGTAACAAGAAAATCAGGCACCTCCGATCTGATCGTGGTGGCGAGTATTTGAGTTTTGAGTTTGGCACACATCTGAAGAGTTGTGGCATAGTGCCTCAACTTACGCCTGCTGGAACACGGCAACGTAACGGCGTGTCCGAGCGACGTAATCGTACTCTACTGGATAGTGTCCGATCTATCATGTCTCTTACCGATTTTCCCGTACCCTTCTGGGTTATGCGTTAGAAATAGCCACATTCATTTTATATAGGGCGCCGTCCAAATCCGTTGAAACGACACCGTATGAATTATGGTAAGGCAAGAAGCCTAAGTTATCGTTTCTGAAGGTTTGGGGTTGTGAGGCCTATGTTAAGAAACTGCAGCCCGACAAACTCGAACCGAAGTCGGAGAAAGTCGTCTTTGTAGGATATCCGTGGGAAATCGTTGGATACACCTTCTACAACCAAGCTGAGGGCAAAACGTTTGTCGCGAAGACCGATACCTTTCTAGAGAAGGCGTTTCTCGCGAAAGGAGTAAGTGGGAGGAAGGTATACCTTGATGGGATCGTCGATCCTGAACTCAAAATTCCGAATGGCGCAACGAAAGCTGTTCCGGAAACGTCCTCCACAGATGGAGTGGGAGAAACTGTCAAGGAAAGTATTTTACCTCGTAGGTTTGGTAGATCTCGTATCGCACCAGAATGGTATGGCAACATGGGTTGCACCGTCATGTTAATTGAACAAGACGAACCTACGAACTACAAGGAGGCAATGGCGAGTCTAGAGTCCGAGAAATGGATATAAGCCTTGAAATCCAAAATAGGATCCATGTATGATAACAAAGTGTGGACTTTGATGGATACCCGAAGGGCGCAGGGCCGTCAAGAATAAATGGATCTTTAAGAAGAAGACTGATGCTGATGGTAATGTGACCGTCTATAAAGCTCGACTTGTCGTAAAAGGTTTCCGACAAGTTCATGGGATTGACTACGATGAAACTTTTTCACCAGTAGCGATGCTGAAGTCTATTTGGATTTTGTTAGCAGTTGCTGCCTATTACGATTATAAAATATGGCAGACGGATGTCAAAACAGCCTTCCTAAATGGAAACATTGAGTAAGAGTTGTACATGTTACAACCGGAAGGTTTTCTCGATCCAGAAAATGCTGGCAAGGTATGCAAGCTTCAACGCTCCATTTATGGATTGAAGCAAGCATCGCGGAGCTGGAATCTTCGCTTTGATGAGGTAATCAACGATTTTGGATTTGTCCAAAATTTACAAGAGACCTGCATTTACAAGAAAATGTGTGGGAGCTCGGTTGTGTTCTTAGCACTATATGTAGATGACATATTGCTGATTGAAAATGATGTGGAACTTCTGAATAGCGTGAAGGATTATTTAAACAGTAAATTTTCCATGAAGGACTTAGGAGAAGCTGCATACATCTTAGGCATTAAAATCTATCGTGATAGATCAAGACGTCTATTTGCATTGAGTCAGAGTACTTATCTTGATAAAATACTGAAACGTTTCGGTATGGAGAAGGCAAAGAAGGGTTCTCTGCCGGTTATCAAGAATAAAACATTGAGAAAGGCTCAATGTCCGGTAACGGAACAGGATAAGGCCGATATGACTAAACATCCTTATGCTTCAGCCATAGGATCGATTGTGTATGCAATGTGGAGAACTAGACCTGATGTGGCATTAGCTCTAAGTTTGATAAGCCGTTTCCAGAGTAATCCTGGAATGGAGCATTGGATTGCTGTCAAGAGTATTCTTAAGTATATCAATAAAATAAAGGAAATGTTCTGTGTCTATGGTGGCTGCGATGAAGAACTTGGCGTAACAGGTTACGTGGATGCAAGTTTCGGCTCAGACCCCGATGACTCTAAGTCACAGACAGGTTATGTGTTCAAGGTGAATGGAGGCGCCGTGTGCTGGAGAAGTGGGAAGCAACCCATCGTCGCACAATCTACAATGGAGTCGGAGTACATTGCTGCTTGCGAAGCCGCGAATGAAGTTGTGTGGCTGAGGAAGTTCATCATTGAACTTGGAGTGTTCCCGAGCGTGCAAGACCCCGTGATCCTCTTCTGCGACAATACGGGTGCCATTGCTAACGCCAAGGAGCCAAGGTCTCACTCTACCGCCAAACACATTCTCCGATGCTTCCATGTGATACGACAGTACGTACAAGGAGGCGATGTGAAGATTTGCAAAGTGCATACGGATCTGAATGTGGCAGATCCTCTGACGAAGCCTCTTCCGCTTGACAAGCATGAAAAACACCAGTTAGCTATGGGTGTTAAGCTTTTACCAAGTTGTAATCTAGATTAATTTGTACTCTAGTGCAAGTGGGAAACTGAATGAGATATTCCCTAGAGGCAATTAATAAAGTATATTTCTTTATCATATCTCGTTTGTTCATAATATGTTTTTGTGTCATGCTATAACCGTATTAAGAGGAAACATTAATACAGGTGTGATGCGTAAACAACAAGGTCCCTAGTAGCCTCTACTAAGACTAGTTTCGTTGCGCGATCGATGATCGAGGTTTCCCGATCATAGGGCATGGCGCCGGTCGGCAATGGAAGTCATATCGTTTGTAGAACGATGTGATGGGCATACCCATATTTGTAGGACGTAGTCATTACGCCTTTGACCGTGAGACCAACTCTTATTGTTATTCCTAGAAGATACTTTGATTGCACCAAATGTCGTATCTTATTTAGTATGACAATAATGGTGATACTTTTAGGTATCGGAATGGAGTAGTTGAGATGAGGGGTCAAGAGCGGGATTTCCCAGTCCGCATAGCAGGATAGATACTCTAGGGCCCACTCGGTGAGATTATGTCTGATGAGCTTGCAAGCAGGTGACTAGGTCACGGAGACATGAAATCATAGACGAGTAGAAGATAGCATTGTCGGTAACGAGGTCAGCTAGATATGGAGATATTTATGAACGACGCTCGAACACACTAAGTATCGCCATGGCAAAAGATTTAAGACTTTACGTTCAGGTTTGATAGATGAAAGTCATTCGTTATATCACAGGGATTAATTCATGGGGTCCAGGCCTACGAGTTAGTCGGTGATTGGAGAGGAGTCTCGATCATACCTGTTATTATATCGAACCGCTAGGGTAACACACTTAAGGGGTTTCGACAAGACAAACGGAAAGGAAAGAGATCACCGGGAACGTCCCGAGAGAGGTCCGATGGAGATCAGGAAGCGACGAAATAGTTTTCGGAGCTAGAATAAATTATATATAATATGTTTGATATTAATTAGTGTAATTAATGTCTAAATATGATTTTATATATTTATTTTCGAATATATTTAGGCAGATTTACCTAAATGGTCCTTCTGGTCGAAAGAAGGCCCAAGAGGGGAAAATTCCCTAGGGGAATTCGGTGGGGGCCAAGGTGGCCGTCCTAGGTGGGCCACAAGGGGCCCACCAGGTGGCCTGCGCACCATGTGCCGCACCAGGCATGTGGGGGATAGTCCCACATTGCCTGGTGAGCAGGTTGGCTCCCCCTGGGAGCCTATATATAGAGGGGCACCCTGGCCTTTTAATTCACCAATTAACTCCCCAATTCTCTCTCGATTTTGTGATTCCCTTTGTCAGAGTTGCGCCGAGTTGAGAGGGGGATCTCTTCCACCATAACCCGCTGCCACGCTGCTGGTGTTCCAGTCCAAGTCTTCGCTGCTCGTCCTGGACTGGTGCTTTGGAGGCCTTCGTCTCCACCGTACGTGTGTAATGCCCTGCGAGGTGCTGCGCTAGCGGTGCTGGGAGGTATGCTTACTCTACACGACCTTGAGGTCGGCTTCGTCGGTCTTCATTGACAACGTTTGTGTGGGAACGAAATCCCCGCTTTCGGTCTACAAGGGTATGTATTCCGATCTCCGTTCGTACTACTATATCTGGATAGAATAGATCTTGGCATGTTTTAAGGATATCGTTGCTAGGAATTTTTTTGTTTTCTGCACATGATCCCCTTCAAAAACATCAAATGTAATGCGACATGATATGGTCGCCATGGTCTTCTTGGCGCCCACAGTTTATAAAAAAATTAATAAATCTACGTGACCATATCACCTTGCCCCTGCAAAATAAAGTTAGACGCGTTCTACTTTATCTTTTGCATATTTTACGTGGCTTGGGGCTGTCGTAAATAGAACCGCTTCATACCTACGAACTTATGACCACAACAACGATCTAACAATTGCATTTTAAGCATTCCTTTCGGGCCCTCCATTGAAAATGCAAAGCCAACTAAAGAGAGAGGGACAGACACCTGCCAGCCACAAATACGGTACCAGCCGTATGTCAGTAGTGGAACCAATCTCGCGTAAGCGTACACGTAAAGTCGGTCCGGGCCGCTTCATCAACTCAACGCTGCCGGAATTGCAAGTGCACGCTAGAGGGTACCAATTAAGAGAACGATGCCCTTGTGAAGAACACCGGTTCTAAAAGCGTACAACTATATCTACGCATAGATCGGCTCTGATACCGCTGAAGGGTATCGCAGGCAGAAAACAATAATTTTTCTAGCAACGATATACTTAAACTAGCCAAAATATATACTATGCAGATATAGTAATACGGAGGAGATCGATATACGTACCCTTGTAGACCGAAAATCGGGGATTACGCTCCCGCACAAGCGTTGACGATGAAGATGACGTAGCTGACCTCAAGGTCGTGTAGAGGATGTAGACCTCCTAGCACCACTAGCGTGGTACCTCACAGAGCGTCACACACATACGGTGGAGACGACGACCTCCGAAGCTCCAGTCCAGGACGAGTAGCAGAAGACTTGGACCGGAACACCAACAGCACGGTGGCGTGCGTATGGTGGAGTGAAACTCTCCTCGGCGCAACTCCAAACAAGGGAGTCACGTGATCCAAGGAGAAAGAGAGAGAGAGAGAAATTGGTGTGTAGAGAGGGGCTCTCTACCCCTCTATATATAGGAGAAAAGAGGCACCCCACCTTGCTAACCAGAAAAGGTGGGACTATCCCTAGCCGCACCAAGCATGGGGAGGGGGAGCCGGCCCCCACATGCCCCCCTAGGGCCCATCCGAACTCCCCTTGGTGGGTTTGGCCCTTGGGGGGGAAATTCGGCCCCTACATGAGCCTTCTCCCTCCCGGGAGGGCCCATTTAGTGGGCTGCATGTTTAAAAACAAATTTAATAATTATAAATTCATTAAAATATTATTAATTTACTAATTAACAATAATTTAACATATATAAACAATTTTCTCTCTTCCGGAACTTTTCTGAAACTCTCTGAACTATCTTTGGTTCTCCGATCTCCATCGGTACTTTCTCGGGACGTTCCTGGTGCTCTCTTTTCCGAATTTCTCTTTCCTTTCCGGTTGTCTTGTCGAATCCCCTTAAGTGTGTTACCCTAGCGGTTTGATATAATAACAGACATGATCGACACCCCAATCCGATCAATGATTAACTCGTAGGCCTAGACACCCTGAATTAACCCATGTGGTATAACGAATGACTTTTGTCCATCGAACCTAGACGTTGAGTCTAAAACCTTTTTCCATCGAAATACTTAGCGTGTCTGAGACTCGTTCATAGATATCTCTATACCTAGCATGATCTCGTTACCGACCATACTATCTTCTACTCGTCTGTGATATTATGTCCTGGAGACCTAGTCACATGTTTGCAAACTCATTTGACATAATCTCTCCGAGTGGGGCCTAGAGTATCTATCCTGCTATGCGGGCTGGCAAATCCCACTCTTGATCCCTCGTCTCAACTACTCCCTTCTGATGCTCGAGAGGGACACCTTTATTGTCACATTATATAAGATATGACGTTTGATGCAATCAAACTATCTTTCAGGAATAACAATAAGAGTTGATCTCACGGTCGAAAGCGTAATGACTACGTACTACAAATTATGGGTAAGTCCATCACATCGTTCTACCAACGATATGACTCCATTGCCAACTGACGCCATGTCACATGATCAGGAAACTCGATCATCAATCTTACAATGAACTAGTCTTAGTAGAGCCTACTATGTACCTGGTTGTTTATCTACCACATGTGTATTAATATTTCTGCTTAATACAGTTATATTATGGTATACAACATATAATGAACAATTGGGATATGACTAATAAATTATCTTTATTAAGTGCCTCTAGGGCATATTCCCGTCAAGATGCTCCTGATTTGAGTCAGGAATCATAGACTTTAAAAAAATGTTTCTGTCCGATTGAAATATAATGAAAAAATATTGGGAAAGCCGTTTGAATCCTATAGTATAATACAACCCCATAGTAATCTTGAATGGCAAACTTCATAAGAAAAATGCATGAAAGTTAACCTCATAGAAAATACATTCACCACAATCAATATAACTTGCTCTTGCCATAAAATTCAATCAAACGTGTCATTCCTATCCTATGAATTTTCTTCTACATTTTCCTATCATAAAAATCAAACAAAGCGGAAGCTCAATCCTTCCTTCCATCGACTATCACAAAAAAAAGCAGGACCTCTACAACACTAGGATACAAATATGGTGCACACTCTAGTTGTACAGGATTTTGTATGCACCTTAGTTTACTAAGGCCCTTTAATTAAATGAATAGTTGAGAAAAACACGAGAATATAATTTTTTCTCCTACAGTGACACTACTCATCCATTTGATTTAATATCCACTTTGGACTGTTAAAAATAATGGGACCCAAGGACACTAGCACGCGGGGCTTACTTTTATAGAAGAAAGGAACTGCAACCAGCGCCTGGGTCGAGACTCGAACACAAGTCGCTAAGCAGCCATCCTTAACCCCGACTAACTAACCACTGCCCCCCCCCCCCCCTCCCCCGACGAGTCTATTCCACTTTGGATTACTAGTAGTGGACATGGTAGGATCGAAATAAATGGTTTCTCATTTTCATGGGATTCGTGCGGGTTAAGAATCATTCCTTCGAGTTTTCTTGTTTCATATGTGAGAATCCGTGAGATTTGTAGAGGTCAAATGGCATAGAAATACCTTGTTTTAAGTTATGCGTCACAATTTTCACTATCGTAGTAAGGTGGCCTTTGTTCTGTGATCAGCAAATCCAAATATATATATTTGTTGGAAACTCAAAGTACATCATTTTGCTGAACACTATCATCCTTAAATTGACTGAGGTCAACTATTAGAACCGCGGGATGCCTTTAGATGGGATCTTAACAAAACTCGGGCTTTTGTTGTGCACTCAATGTATTTATCTTTTGCTAGATACACAAGTACAGTATGCACATCTTAAAATCAAGGTATTTCTTTGGTTTTGATGACGGCAATTATACTCACAAGAATAGGTTGATTAGATGTAGATAGCAAAATACACAAGAAGCATATTTTTTGAATTAGAGTTTGAACTTGGTTTCGCATGCTTTGCGAGTTGTTTACTCAGTTTTCGATATTACTCATGCACATATTTTTAGGCTGTTGGTGTGGAGTTATATGTGCTTATTATGGTGAATATAACATTTATTTAACTCCATTTAGCTATTTAAAAATGATGTGAGATTTTATAAGAAGCACTTTCAATCATATATGCAGGTGTTGCTCTGGTGTACCAGTTGATTGTTACATGAGATGTACACCATGAAGTTAGAGTGGTTTAACGGATAGTTTTTTTTAGCAAAAATGACCCTGGCGTTAAAAGAAACACTGAACAGTAAAAAAACATCTCAATGAAATAAAAAATTACAACGAGATCCTTAAGATACCCTTTCGTCTTCAACCTCCAGACCGTGTCGATAGTGCGTCATCACTGCCCGTCCATCCAAAACCGGTATGCCGTTGTTGGATGCAGACAGGAAGTCGTCGAACAGGTTAAGAAGACCACATCCATCTTGGAGCCGAAAGAGAAAGATGAACCGCCGATGAAACTCCATGATGGTCCTGAGACCACCACCGTTAGAAGAAGAGTGTCTCGAGAACAAGACCAATCCCCCAAGCTTCTCGACGTCTCCAAGGAGATGGGGCTGAACTCAGCAAGACATTATTGCAAGAGCGCCACTGACACCAACAAAACACCGCCCTAGCAAACCTGGAGACTAAAACAAAAAAGGGACCCTCCCATCGTCGAGCGCCCGAATGCCTAGATGCGGGACAGATCAGTGGCGGCGACACGGGAGACGGTAAATCCTAATTGCCTCTTCTAGCTCTCCGAGGCGAAGGGGTACGGTCTCGTGGTCGTGTTGGTGTTTAACGGATAGTTTATGTCCTGGTTTGTATATATATTTTTAAAAGAAAGCTGTGGGGAAGCCCCACAATAAAAAAAATTAATAATAAGAAATCCAAATTTGCATCCGTAAAAATTTAAGTCCGGGTAACTGTATTATACATCCACCCAATTGAGTTAAACTCACTTCTTGTTCAGTATATTATGACAATGATATTGAAAGGCTTAGTTTTGAGCGAACGTGAGTGGCTTCTTCTTTTTGACGATGGTATTTGGGTGCCTATTTTTGGACGTTTGCTAATGAAATGCAGAGTACTTACGCTACTTTCCTAGAAAACACATATTTGGTCCAGGGTATGTATGATATGGAAAACAAAAACCCATCTGCAATACGCCGACGATACCATTATCATGACCCAGAATTCGCCGGAAGCTATAGCCAACCTCAAATTCCTCTTGCGTGTTTCGAAGTTATGTCTGGACTGAAAATCAACTTTCATAAAAGCAAAGTCTTTGTCTCGGTGGACAATGACCACAAAAGTCAGATTGCGAACCAGCTCAATTGTAAGCTTGGCGACTTTTCCTTTATTTACTTGGGGCTACCGATCTCGGATAATAAGCTTACCATTGAACAATGGTTTTTCCTCGTGCAAAAACTAGCCGACAGGGTGGAACCGTGAATAGGAAGGTTCTTGTCCTCGGGTGGCCACCTGATCTTGTCCAACGCCTGGCCAGCCTCTCCATGTTCGCTATGGGTATGTTCCTGCTGCAGGAAGGGGTGCATGAGCAGTTTGAGTCCCATAGAGGCAGATTTTTTCTGGGAAGAGATAGGGGAACAGAGAAAGTATCGTATGCTTAACTGGCCGGCAGTTTGCCGCCCTAAAGACTACGCAGGGCTGGGTCTCACCAACACGCTACATATGAATGTTGTGCTTCTCCTTAAATGGATCTGGAAGATCTACCAGATGGATGGGTCCATCTAGTCAACTCTTATTAGAAATAAATACACTCCTTTGGGAGATATTTTTACGAGTCACTGCCGGGGTGACTCACAGTTTTGGAGAAATCTACACAAAATCAAACACTTGTTCATGCTTGGGGCCAAGTTTAGTCTTTGCAATGGGTCTCGTATTCGCTTTTGGACGGACTGTTGGAATGGGGGCTCCCCCTGAGTTCCCTGATATTTTCGCCATTGCAGTGGACCAAAATGCCTTGGTGGCTGACACTGTACTTGGAGGTTGCACCTTCCGCCGCTCGCTTGATCAGGTTACTACCGGGCAATGGCTCAATCTCGAGGCCTTGATCAACGGCAACTCCTTTTCCAAGGACCGGGACAGGGTGTCCTGGGCCCTTGAACCTTCGGGCAGCTCCATGTACCGGAAACTTTCCCAAGGCATTGTTGTAGAAGCTCCATGTACCGGAAACTTTCCCAAGGCATTGTTGTAGCTCATTTTGCGGATCTGTGGAAGTCCAAAGTTCCACTCAAAATTAGAATCTTTCTATGGAAGCTAGGTATTGACCGTCTCCCTTCGGGAGCGCAATTTTTGACTCGTAGGGGCCCGTCGGATGGAAATTGTGGGTTGTGTGGTGAGGCTCATATATTCTTTTCTTGCTCCTTGGCGTTGTTTTCCTGGAGTGTGTTTTGCCACGCCCTAGGGAGGACGTGGTGCCCCTCCAATTTTGCTCAGTTTTTCACTCTGTTTTCGGCTTTGTCTGGCTCGACTCGTCACTTAGCTTCGGTTGGCTCCCCCCTGAGTTCCGAAGTCCCTGATATTTTTGCCATTGCAGTGGACCAAAATGCCTTGGTGGCTGACACTGTACATGGAGGCTACACCTTCCGCCGCTCGCTCGATTAGGTTACTACCAGGCAATGGCTCAATCTCTAGGCCTTGATAACCGCCACCTCCCTTTCCGAGGACCAGGATAGGGTGTCCTAGGCCCTTGAACCTTCGGGTTAGTATTCGGTCAGTTCCGAAACTTTCCCAAGGAATTGTTGTAGCTCATTTTGCGGATCTGTGCAAGTCCAAAGTTCCACTCAAAATTAGAATCTTCCTGTGGCAGCTGGTTATTGACCATCTCCCTTCGGGAGCGCAACTTTTGATGCGTAGGGGCCCGTCGGATGTAAATTGTGTGTTGTTTGGTGAGGTGGAAGACGCCACACATATATTATTTTCTTGCTCTTCGGCGTTGTCTTCCTGGAGTGTGTTTCGCCGCGCCCTTGGGACGACGTGGTGCATCTCCAATTTTGCTCAGTTTTTCACTCTATTTTCGGCTTTGTCTGGCTCGACTCATCGCTTAGCTTGGGTTTTCTTTACGGCTCAATCCTAGGCGCTGTGGCAAGTCCGTAATAAGGCGACCATTGAGGCCAAATTTATCACACAAACCTCTGATGTCATATACAAAACCATCCTTTTCTTGCAGATGTAGAGCCCCGGTCTAAAAGCGGGGAACGTGGAGGGCGCAACACTGCTGGCCATTAAGCTGAAGGCCATTCACGCGGAGCTCCTTCCCTCCGAGCTTGCTAGTGGGAGCTTCTCGTTGCCTATTCGTATTTTTCCATTACCCTTACTCGTTAGGTTGGCTAAGCTGTATGCCGCAACCCTTTGTTATTCTCCTCTTTTACTTTGGCTAAGTTGTATGCCGTAACACTGTACTCGTTTGGCGACCCTGTTGGTTTTGTTACTGCAAAGCCGGGCCTTTTATCTAAAAAAAACAAAAACCACCAAAACTCTGTTAAAAAAACACCAAAACTGAACAAGTACAGCTGCTAGTATGTGCTAGTATGTGCGTTCGTTTGAAATCTTTGAGTTTTTCATGGCCAATGAAAAAAATTAGTTTAGTCAAATGTCTTGGTGTTAGAAATAATGTGTAGCCGAGTACTCTCCCTGCCTAAAAATAAAGGTCTTAAATTTGCTAAAAATTGAATGCATCTATATTTGAACCTCCCTAAAGACGCGTAGTCTTAATCTCTACTATATAATATTGCTTAAGGTGAGGATGGTACGTCATTTTTTATTTCGATTATACCCCTACACTTACGAGAAATTACCCCCACTGCTAAGTTGAAAAAAACGTTTCAAGTGGTTTGATATGCCTTGGGGACATCGTACGTCGCACATTTTTTACAGATTAACCCCCAGCTTTTGTGAAAATAGCATGCAGTCCAAGATTTAGAGACGTTTACACTTCAAACCCTCAACCCTATCCACACACCCAATCCCATCGACAGGAGAAGGGCGGAGGGCGGCGGACGACGGCGAGATTTCTTCGCCGGGCAAACCAATCTCCTATATACCGCGTCGTCTCTCCTAGCGCGTCATAGGACGGCCATCGGTACCGGGACTGTGCCTGTGTGTTTAAGGACCGCCGTTTGGTTGGTGGCCACTGGAGCACTCAGCCTGGAGTCAACGCCCAGAGCAGGGCGGACGATGTCGTCTTGGCGCATGGGGACAGGGAGGGTGCGCTGCCACGGTGCCGCCTTCAAGTCGACTCCTTCCCCATCGCGTAGTGGCGCGCGTCGATCCCGTCATAGGCCTTGACGAATACCGACCCCATCCGGTCGTACAACGCCCGACAATGCTGCAGAGGATCTGATGCCGTGATACCAATGGCTTGCAGAAACTGGTGTGCGATATCAGCATATACATCTAGCAATCTTTCAAAGGAAGCCCCTACTGGATGGCTCCAGAGGTAAAAGCTACTGTGATCATCTTCTGGTTTTTTTCCCTTGCAAGTTGAACATCAACTGATGTCCATTTATTTCACAGGTTATCATGAATACCAATGGATATATCCTTTCAGTTGACATTTGGAGCCTTGCCTACACCATTCTTGAGATGGCAACGGCAAGGCCTCCTTGGAGCCGGTTCAAAGGGGGGTGTTTGCTATGATGATTTTACACAGTTTTGGTGGTTGTTTTTGATGATTGTCTGCTAAGATTTCGTAGTCAATGTCACAGGCAGCTGCAATATTCAAAATTGGAAACAACAAAGACATACCTGATATCCCAGATCATCTTTCTTCTGATGCAAAAAAGCTTTCTGAAACTCTGCTTGCAGCGTGATACTGCTGCATGTCCAACTGCTGCTCAATTAATAGAACATCCTTGGTAAAAGATCAAGCTTCAGTTAGGGCCTCCAGGTCTGACTCTGACATTACTAGGGATATGTTTCCAACCCATAGTCTATGACTATATACTGTCAAATAGTGGTCTATATTATGAAAGATAATTGTGCTCTGTATGATTACCGATTAAGCTAAAATGACCATCATTTGTCCTTGGTTATCCCTTTAGTTTCTCACTGATGTGATTATGTTTCAGGTAAAGACATGTGTCGATTTATCATCCTTTAGAAGCTTATCACCTATGCGGTTTTTTCCTTGGCACCTGCATGACAACGTAAGTATTCTTCACCCAGCAATTGCTAGATCTTTCGGGGAAAAAACAAGTCTACTCAAGACATTTATTTTAGAACGAAGGGAGTAGATGTGAGTACGTACGTGGAAAATTTCTGTCTCTGCCTCGCGCGCCGACTTGTGGGCCAGCTAATACCACACGCAGCCACGGAGAGAACAAAGTGAGGCGGGCGCTAGGGTTTACGCCGCCATCCCGTCGTCCTCCGGCGATACCCAGAGAAACGAATCCTCCTCTTGGCTCCTGCTCCTATCGGCGTCCTTTCGATCTATCCCAGCCTCCGCAACTGCAGTTGTTCACACCGCACCAAGACGGTCGAGTCTGAATTGGATGGGTAGGTACAGCACAAGTGCACTGCAGACTTGGGTACGCGGCGGAGAAGCACCTCCCCGGGGACCAGAGGCACACGGTGCTGGCAGACGCAAGGGACAAGGACCGCGTCGACCCACAGAAAATTAAGCTGGTGGCGCGCAGACGACAAGGAGAGAATATTTGTCGAGAAAGAGCTAATCCCCATCATCCACTATTGGTCCCTTTGATTGAGGCGGACACTTGCGGGAAGGTGTTTGTTGTTGTATTATTAGGCACAATTTTCATGATTAATTTTATTATATTAAACATTACTATAACAAATACTAGCATGTTAATCTCGTAAATATTAGAAATATTAATTAACACAAACAACAGCAATACATCTACTAACGCAGACATACTAAACCGACACATCGGCACGTCATAAACGTACCGAATAACTGTAGAGTAAGTAGTCGTAGTAGTTGTAGTAGTCGTAATAGTTGTAGCAGCAGCAGCTACCGCAGCAGCCTCCTGAAAACGATGACGACGTTAAAGCTGAGCCGCCCGTGAATCTGGCGAGCGTATAGTAAGACGAGCCGTGATGAAGAACTTGAGAGCAGTCGCACGGAGCGCTTCCTAAAAATCTTATTCGCCCTCTCCCGTATAGGATCACGAGGACGATCGATTCAGGAGACCTGCTGTCCCGTTCGCCGGTGCACGTCGGCACTCGCGATGGACTAGGCTACGATGGCGGCACAAGGAAGGAGTTTGGCAAAACCTAGATTGGTTCGGTGTGATCTCAGCGCACGCAGTTCCGGGCATTATATAGCGCGGCTCTTCGGAAAACCCTAACGGGTACGAAGTGGGCCAAGCCTATGTCACATACATTTAGGTCGGTTGGTAACCCACGATCTGGGAGCGGCCCCAACTGGTTAGCCACGACGCGTCCGTCAAAACTGTTTTCCTGTACTGTAAAAATAATCTCGGCTCGGCGAGATTCCTGCAACCCGCGGCGCGTCGTGACAAGACGGAGGCGGAGGAGGAGAAGCGCGTGAGAGAAGCTCATGTTCTCGCAAGCTTACCAAGTAGCACCACACTCCACTATATAAGTTGGTGCTACTCCTCTTCCATTAGCGGTATGGGACTAAACTTAGCTCCCACTCCACTGACATGTGCTGCCACTAAAATGGGCTTTGAAATTTCAGAATTATTTATTGGGCTACCCCACTAATGGGCTCCAAATTCTAACAATCCCCCACCGGATCTCAAATCCCATTTAGAGATGTTTGCCAGACGTCCAGTCTTGTTTATATACCTGTGTTTCAGCAGAGACTGTTAAGTTGAACTTTCGCCTAGAATCTTGAGTTACGTCTATCGGCAACATGAACAATGGACGAACCTTGAATTGCAAGTTTGGTGCTTCTAGATTTCACACAAAATCATAACTGGTACTTGGCTGCTAGTAGCCTACCTCGCAGGTGTAGCATATGCGACATACTACCTGGTCTCTTCATGAGTTTACTAGAGATCACCCAAATCTCATAAATAGCGAGGTTTAACAATTTGACTCATATAGGTGTGTTCTTTCAAGAATGCTCTGTAGAACAACATCTTTGCTATGAATAGCCAACAAAAACACATTAAGACATGCTGCCAACCTGCCTTACAGATTTTGAGAGTTGTGCATCTTCACATCGAGAGGGTTAGGTAATAACTCTCCTCTGTCACACCACTAACTTGTTCTTCCCAGGTCCTAATTCATTGGATCTCCGATCACATAGGTTGGGTTACCACTATGGAGTAACGCTCACGGGTCTATACCCCATCTCCCCCGATGCACTTTCTATCACATTACATGATAGTCCCTTTGTAAAGGGATTTGCCAGGTTTTTGTCTGTTTGAATATACGAAACATATATTATTCCAGCGTTTCTCAATTTCCTGACAGACTTCAAACGTCTTCTAACGTGTCTTGAAGACTTCGCATTATCCTTAGCACTATTCACTTTGACAATAACCGTTTGGTTGTCACAGTTCATAAGGATGGACCGTAATGGTTGCTCAACCACCGGCAAGTCCATTAAGAGCTCACACGACCATTCTGCCTCAACAGAAGTTGTATCTAAAGCAGTAAGTTCTGCTTCCGTGGTTGACCTCGTCAATATGATCTGTTTGCAAGACCTCCATGATACTGCGCCACCACCAAGAATAAACGCATATCCACTTGTGGCGTATAACTCATCAACATCTGAGATCCAGTTCGAATCACAATATCCCTCAAGCACAACAGGGTGCCCTGAATAATGAATCCCGTAACTCATTGTACAGTTAAGATAGCGAATGACCCTTTCAAGTGCATGCCAATGATCAGTACCCAGGTTAGAAATGAACCTGCTCAATTTGCTCACAGCAAAAGAGATATCAGGCCTCGTCGCGATCGGAAGGTACATGAGTGAACCGACCACTTGAGAGTATCTTAATTGATCTCTTGTCTCTTTCTTTTTATTTCTAAGTGTCACGCTGTGATCATAGGGTGTTGGAGGAGGATTGTTGTCTATAAAGCCGAATCGGCTCAAGACCTTCTCAACATAGCGTGATTGTGTTAACGTAATCCCACTCTCTTCCCTAATCAGCTTGATGTTCAGAATCACATCAGCTTGTACCAAATCTTTCATATCAAAGCTCTTTGACACGAAAGAGTTGACCTCATTTATCACTATCATGCTTGTACAAAAATTAGTATGTCGTCAAATAATATGTTTCCAACGTATACATAGTTTCTTGTGTTCCATGCTATGTTATATCATGTTATTACATGTCGGATATGCATTTTATATAGTTTTATGCATTTTCTGGGACTAACCTATTAACAAGATGCCACAGTGCCAGTTCCCTGTTTTCTGCTGTTTTTGGTTTCAGAAAATCTCCTAAGGAAATATCCGCCAAATTGGAAACGAGTCAACCATTATTTATTTTTGGAATATTTGCAACTAGAAGAACCGAAGATGAGACGAAGACGGACCCCGAGGGGACCACACCGCCTCGTGGCGCGTGCCCCATGTTGGCCGCATCGGGAGGTGGTGTGGCGCCCTCGGGCGCCCACCGACCTAGGTCTTTCGCCCATATAAACCCCCGTGACCTAAAAACTCTAGACGGGTAATCACTTTTTCCTCCACGGGTCCCGAGCCGCCGCTGTTGCCGTCACCACTTCGGGAGAGATCAAAACTGCTCCTTGGCACCCTTCCGGGAGGGGGAATCGTCCCCGGAGGCTTCTACGTTGCCATGACCGCCTCAAGACTGATGCGTGAGTAGTCTACCTTGTACTACGGGTCCATAACAGTAGTTAGATGGTTGTCTTCTCCTCTTGTGCTATCATATTAAGATCTTGTGAGCTGCCTATCATGATCAAGATCATCTTTATGTAATTCTCCATGTTGTGTTGCTAGGATCCGATGAATATTGAGTACGAAAGTTATTGCTTTATCATATATCATGTGTGTGCTATTTAATGATCTTTTATGCTCTCCGTTACTTGTGTATGCTCTGGCCAAGTCGATGCTTGTAACTCCAAGAGGGGGTATTTATGCTCGATAGTAGGTTCATGTCTCTATTTAATCTGGGGCAGTGAAAGAAAGCTCTAAGGTTTTAGATGTACTGTTGCTACTAGGGATAAAACAGTAGTACTTTGTCTAAGGATGATGTCACTTACTTACTTTACACATAGTGTTCAAGGCGATAATCTGTTGCATGCAACTTAATACTGAAAGGGGTGCGGACGCTAACCGGAAGGTGGATTATTAGTAATAGATGTGGTTGGAACGGTCTATGTATATTGTTGTAATGCCCGAATGAATCTCACACTACACACCATATCATTAGTATATGCATTGGGTTGGTCATCATTATTCTGTCAATTGCCTAGCTGTAATTTGTTTACCACACATGGATGAATATTATTATTATTTATGGAGAGACACCACTAGTGAACTATGGACCCCGGTCTTTCTCATTAATATGATAAAACCACAACTGCAAACCTGTTACTTTATGTAAACATACATCTTTCTTCCACACATACGTTTAATCTTTTGTTACAGCAAGCCGGTGAGATTGACAACCTCACTGTTAAGTTGGGGCAAAGTATCTTGATTGTTTGTGTGCAGGCTCCACGTTCGTTGTTGACGCTGGTGTTGCGCCGCGCCAACGTCTGCACCAACAACCTCGACGGAATCATTCATCTCCTACTGATTCGATAACCTTGGTTTCATAACTGAGGGAAATTTGCTGCTGCACTACTTCATACCTTCCTCTTGGGGTCTCCCAACAACACACCCACCTTGTGCATCATCAACATACAAGCATAATATGGAACTATCGCCCCCACCATGGCGATAATACACACACCTATTAGCCCCATTAATGGCAATGCCCGCAGAAGTTAAATTTCTGTCAAACTTCTCATGCCATTTCTTTGGTGCTTGTTTCTTCCCATACAAAGATTTTAACAGTTTGCACACCTTTATCTCTTCACCTTTTACTACAAACCCATCAGGCTGATCCATATAGATTTCATCTTCCAACTCTCTGTTAAGGAAAGCTGTCTTTTCGTCCACTAGATGAACAATCAGACCATATGAGGCAACCAGGGAAAGTAGTACACGAATGGTGGTCAGTCTAGCAACACGTGAATAGGGTTCAAAGTAATCTTTGCCTTCACGCTGAGTGTAGCACTTGGCTACAAGCCGTGCCTTGTACTTCTCAATAGTTCCATCAGACCTTAGCTTTTTCTTGAACACCCACTTACAACCCACAGGTTTGCAACCGTAGGGTCGTTCAGATAATTCCCAAGTTCCATTAGAAAGAATCGAGTCCATCTCTGTAACATCCCAACATTTTATAATGTTCAAAAAACACTAAAATTTAAAATTTTTGTTTTGATTAAAATAAAATATTAAAATGCATAAGGAAACTGTAGCGTACCTACACTTTAAATAAGGCAGATACCTGTGTATAGTGCAAATCCCTGGATCGATTCATTTGCACACACAGTTTACGATGTAATATCACAACAAAGCATCAATTATATTACATCGATGATCCAGAATTACAAAATATTTTATACAAGTTGCATAGCATAAAGCTAGCATTGGAAAAGTACACAGCGGAATACAATAGCAGTGAGCCTCTATAACTTTCATGCTGCCACATGCGAAAACATGTTGGTTGTAGACTCGAAACCTTTACGAAACCTCACTCGTCATCTGATCAAATCTGCAATAAGAAAAATATTGCAACAACGTGGGTCAGATTCCATTAAAAATGGAGTCTGGCAAGTGACACTATGGTGGACACTTAAGGCAGTAACTCTAAAGCCTATATGCATATTTGGCTGGTGGAGCTCAAGGCTAATTTGCATAAAGCCAATTTTTCCTACTCTTTGGAAAACACTTTTCTTGAAATCGACGAGTATGGCATGAAAACAATAAATCTCATCTTCCCTTGTTCACCCATCATGTTTTATTTCTGAAGTTGGAATGGTGGAATCCTCCGTTGACGTCCTTGATCATCTGCTCAAAATTGTCCGTAACCGGGGACACGGCTAAGTACTTAGTTTTACACTCTGCAGAGGTTGTGCACTTTCACCATTGTACCCATTCAACCCAAAGTATCCTTTACACACCATTTGTGATAAGGAAAGGAGAGAATAAGACGAGATCTTTCAGAAGCATTTTCCCTCCCACATGGCTTGACCCGTTCCACCTAACATCCCCCTACATCTTCTTGTCAAGCCGGAGAGAGTCCACACAACATAATTGATCAAGCCAGAGCCCATATGGCAATGGCTGCACTGGAAGCAATCGTCACTCGGAGTTCTTCAGATTCCTCTGTTCCTGGGTGGCCATTCTCAAGTGTACATACTCTAGGAACCATAGAAATGGACCTGAGTAGCCACTCAACATAACCCATGCGACCAATTACCACCCAGGTGTTTCATTCTTAACTTTGTAGAATTTAGATTTTCACAAAACAACATTTGCATAGCATCAATAATTCTACTAAGTATTGCATAGGAACCTAGACACAGGAATAAGGGATTCTACACAGGTTTAGCATAGCAACACATGCATATAAAAATACACTAAGTAATGCATATAAATATAGGAAGTTTATGAGGTGTGCCACTTGTCTTTGAATGTTGTCGTTGTTCACAACCCCTTTTCAACGATACTCGGGACTCTCCGTTCAATCTAACAGTATAGACAAGCAACAATACAACAATCAACAGCAAGCACAACTCCACAATGCATACAACACATACTAGATGCATAAATAAGTTTTATAAAACTTTCTAAGGAAAATATGTTCATGCATGATGTGCAAAATATTCCTAAGGGCTAGAAATACTTCTCCATGCCCTGAAAATCTTTTAAGTTAATGCAAGGCAAAATGGTGGGTCAAGAATGACTAAGGACTAAGGTCTTAAGTTGGATAAACATACTTTGTTTTATATCTTCTTGAAACAAGCACTCTAATGGCTTAGCCATGATGTGCAAAATACTTAGAGAAAAATACTAAGTCATTTGTTCAAGATGATCAACAATTATTATCAACTTTTTGTAAATTGGACATTCACTATAGTGAGAGAGACAGACATCCGGCCACCCACTTAAATTGTGGAACAGGTCTCATGTACGTGGACATGTAAGGTTTGTTTCCAGGCCGCTTCATCCCACTATGCTGCTAGGATCCAACAACTTCAAGATGATAACATCATGATCAAAATTTGTTTAAGTCTAAAAGACAAGATTAGGAAAGAGGGAAAATATAGAAAGAAAGATGTAGTTGTCCTCCAGGCTTCATCTCCAGACTTGTAACTTTCTTCTGGATGATGTCTTGATTGCGTTCTTGGTGGTCTTGCTGAATCTTCAGACTTGATGGTTCTTGTATCCTCGAGGCTGGTCTTGGTTTTACTTAGTCTTCATGAAGTCTCAGAGGAGAAGAAAAGACAGGGAGAGAAAGACTTAGAAAATAAAAGGGAGGTTGGCCTTCTTGAACTTCTTCTCACTTTTCTTCTAAGTGCTTGACATCTTGAGGATGCTTCCAGAGTCTGTTTTCTTCTAAGTCCTTCATGAACTTCTTCTTGATTTTCTTCTAAGTGTTTCTTCTTCTCGAAGATACTTCTGGAGTCTTGTTTTTGGCTAAGTCCTTCATTGGTCTTCCCGCTCCATGTTGAAATTCCTAAGTGTCTAAGTGTATAGCACTTTTTCCAAAATACAAGTTTGAACATAATCCTAACTTAGAGAAATTGGGGAGGAGTTTTCCTTATGGAAAATTTCACTATAAAATATGCTATGCATGAAATGCAATTTTAAATCACAAGCAACATAACACTAATTTTTGTGAAGTTTATAAAATATGCATAAAGTTATAATTGCAATTTAATTAGTTTCTAACTTGCAAAACATAATAGAAGGAAATATATAGATTAAAGTTTCCTATGATTAAATTTTTATAACAAAATTTTATAATTAGTGTTAATAGACAGAGAGCATTTAATTAAATCTATTGCAATTGGATTTAATCAAAAATAATGTTTCTATTAAAAGTTATTTCAAAATTGGTCAAACTATTCAACTTAAACTCACAACTATGAAATCATTCAAAAATTACTCAAAATATTTTATAGCAGTGGCAGTAATTTACAAATATTCTAAAGTTTCTAAAACATATTTATTTGCAATTTTTGGACTTATAGATTTAAAGTTATTACAAATATACTCAAATTCACCATTTGAAATTTGAATATTTTATACTAAGTCAAATTTGAATTTTTCAGATCCAAAATATTCTACATGTCGAGAGCTTTCCAAATATATAAAAATTATTAAATTTGGAGTTGTGGTTAAAACGTTGTGACAAATCTAAGTGACAGGGGCTTTTCTGCAAAACTGCCAAATAATCTAATTAAAAGAATTTATTTTCTGACGTGGCAGCTGACTGGGGGTCTGACTGTGCAGGCCACGTCAGCGCTGACGTGGTTAAGTGGATGAATCTAGATCGTTAGATCCAGATCTGATGAACGACAGCGAATCATACCGGTTCGTTTAAAGTTTCTAATCGTGGCCGCTGAGATCGGATCGAACGGCCAGGATGCAATGACCATACCGTGGCGGCGCTCCGGTGGCCGGCGATGGAGGGGACGGCGGCGCTGCGCTCGGCGTGGACGGAGGCGATGATGCGGAGCTCCCCCGTACGATCTGAGGCGACGGCGGTGTGCAGATCGTCGCGGCGACGTGGATGGTGGCGACGGCGTCGTGTCGCTCTTCCTGGCGCGGCCGGCAGCGGCGGAAGGAGTGCGGCGGCGCTCCGGGAGATCCGGTCGAGCACGGGGTGCTCGACTCAATGCACGAAACACCCGAACGTGGGGCTTAGGAGGTGCGCACGGAGCTGACGAAGACAGAGGAGAGGACCAGGGGCTCGGGGAAGGTCTCACCGTGACGGAACCGTGTGAAACGTGGCTGCGGAGGAGACGAACTCCGGCGAGCTCATACGGCGGCCTGGCGGCGTCCTTGGGGCTAGGGTTTGGGGCGAAGGAAGAGGAGAGCGCGGGGTTTATATAGGGCAGGAGGAGGAAACCAATCGCGCATCGCTCTCGCCGGATTTGGTTGAGAGATCCACGGCGCAAAAATCGGCCGGAGGTTGAAGACGATCTCTGACGTCAGCAGGTATTTTCTGATTTTATTTATTTATTTCATATCTTTTGATTTAAATGTCCAAATGATGTCAAATTAATTTCTAAAAATTTGTAAAAATAATCTCTTGCTGTCAAACCAGTTGTGGGTATGTTTTGAGAACTTTTTAAAATTAATAAATTTGAAATGTTGGTTTAATACAAAATTGATACTTAATATCAATTTTGAATTTATAACTTAATTAAATTTTCTTTTTGCTAAATAAAATTTGTAAAATACCCACATTCAATTATGTTTGAAATAGAGTTATTAAAACTCATTTTACTGTAATTATTCATCTTTATTTTGGCATAAGAGTAGAATAACATAATATAACTATTTTTAAAGTAATAGATATTATAATGGATTCAAGTTTTAATTCCATTTTATTTTGTGCACCAATATATTTTATATTAAGATAATTCATTTGAACTTCATAACAACTTTGGACAAGACCTTTGTTTTAATTTTATTCTTGTTTAGAATATATTAATCATTTCATGCTTTGAAAATAGATGAAATTAATTTAAGCAAATGAAATGTTTATTTGGCTAATTCATTAATTTAAAATCTATGAAGTTTTAAGGTTATACACTATTGGCTTATAATTTCCAAACTATATTTTGAACTTAGTTAAAGGAATGAAAACAATTTAGTAATTATATAATCTTTGGAATAATCTTGTATTTATGAATAGATATGGCTAAGTGGTTTAATTCAAATACTTATAAGGAACTAATTTATTTAAAATAAAATGGATTGTAGTTTGTAAAATATTTGTCAAATTATATTTTAAGATTTTTGAAACACAGTGGATAATAAAATGTTTAACTTGTGACATTTGAAATATTAAACTCATGTTTGAAGTCTTTCATAGTTGGTTTCCTTATGCATTTAATATTTTATTTTAATAAAAAGAAAAGTTTTAAATTTTAGTGATTTTTGAACATTCCAAAATGTTGGGATGTTACAGACTACCACCCTTAAAAGGAATCTCGTCCCCGAGATTCGGAGAGGCTAGAAAGAAAAGGCAATTGTTTGATTGATTCTGATTACCCGGGATGTTTTGGAAAATGAAATTTCTGACATGGAAACTTGAAAACTTGACAGTGAATGGTTTTTCTGATTAGAAGGATGAAAAGAAAGATAGTTTCAGATCTCTGTGTTTAAGTGACTGGGTTTGAATTCTCTAGGTGGCTACCACCCTTAAAAAGAAATTTTTTTGTGGTTAGTCTAGAAACTTTGTGTAATCTTGTTTATTCCTCTGATGTATAGCGTACAAGTGTTCAAAATACAATGGCATGGTGTGGATACAGACAGTTTTTAGCACTCACGCTTTCCCCTCGGTCCTTGGAGAGATTTATTCTTCTTCCACTCAGGGCAGCCACTAGCATAGTGTCCCTTATCCTTGCACCTGAAGCATGTTAAGTGGCTTAGATCCTTCTTGGATTCACTCTTTTGTCTTTGTTCCTCCAGGGTCTTCATGAGAGACTTTTGCATTCCTTCCTTGGCTTGCTGGTTAGCTTGTTGCACCAAGGGATAATATGGGCATTGGATTGGAACATGGGTCGTTCCTTCACACAGGAAGCAAATAATCCTTTTGGAGCGGCGTCCATTAATTGGACGTCTGATGTGACCATGGGGCCACTCATCAGAGCAATCTTCGAACGTATGTCCTATCTCTCCACAAGTTTTGCATGCCTTTAGTTTGGTCATAGGGTCCTCTTCAACATCCCTATGGTTTTGATCAATCTTTGGCGAGTGGTCATTGATCACCTTCTGACTCTGGTCCCTTAACAATATTCGCGTAGTTGGGTAAAATTTACTGTTGTTGATATTGAAGTGAGACATCTGCTGGTTTTTAGAAAATAAATGAGTTAATTATATGTACTATAGAGAATTCAATAATTTTTAGAACAAGGCAACCAATTCCTAGCATAATCAATCAACATCTAACAAACATCAAGCAACAAGGTTCACAACAAACAAACAATCTAGTATTGTCATATAGCCAAGCTGATATGATCAATACACTAACACGATATTGTCATTCTATTTTTGGTGGTGGTCAAATCTACCTCCTTCATGACTGCTTCAAGTTCTTGTTCAACTTTCTTGAATCTCTTCGAAGTGTGGGTCGAAATCTGGTTCTTCAGTGGTCTTCCATACATGCCGAACTTCATGATTAATCGTAGCTTTTCCATATGAGCCAGCAGAAGCAGACTTCGACTATAAGAACATGGTCATCTAGAAAAAGATAAGAGGTTTTTAGAAGGTTGATAGTAGATGAGAATACGAGAAAGACATAGTGAAAAGATTTATTTTTAGAAAAGTGAAGAAAAATAGATTTTCATTCCTATGGTCAAACCTATTTCTATCCAAAACTAGGGTTTCGAACCTACAGGCAACACAGTGCTCTGATACCATCTGTAGCGTACCTGCACTTTAAATAAGCCAGATACCTGTGTATAGTGCAAATCCCTGGATCGATTCATTTGCACACACAGTTTACGATGTAATATCACAACAAAGCATCAATTATATTACATCGATGATCCAGAATTACAAAACATTTTATACAAGTTGCATAGCATAAAGCTAGCATTGGAAAAGTACACAGCGGAATACAATAGCACTGAGCCTCTATAACTTTCATGCTGCCACAGGCGAAAACATGTTGGTTGTAGACTCGAAACCTTTACGAAACCTCACTCGTCATCTGATCAAATCTGCAATAAGAAAAATATTGCAACAACGTGGGTCAGATTCCATTAAAAATGGAGTCTGGCAAGTGACACTATGGTGGACACTTAAGGCAGTAACTCTAAAGCCTATATGCATATTTGGCTGGTGGAGCTCAAGGCTAATTTGCATAAAGCCAATTTTTCCTACTCTTTGGACAACACTTTTCTTGAAATCGACGAGTATGGCATGAAAACCATAAATCTCATCTTCCCTTGTTCACCCATCATGTTTTATTTCTGAAGTTGGAATGGTGGAATCCTCCGTTGACGTCCTTGATCAGCTGCTCAAAATTGTCCGTAAGCGGGGACACGGCTAAGTACTTAGTTTTACACTCTGCAGAGGTTGTGCACTTTCACCATTGTACCCATTCAATCCAAAGTATCCTTTACACACCATTTGTGATAAGGAAAGGAGAGAATAAGACGAGATCTTTCAGAAGCATTTTCCCTCCCACATGGCTTGACCCGTTCCACCTAACATCCCCCTACATCTGCTTGTCAAGCCGGAGAGAGTCCACGCAACATAATTGATCAAGCCAGAGCCCATATGGCAATGGCTGCACTGGAAGCAATCGTCACTCGGAGTTTTTCAGATTCCTCTGTTCCTGGGTGGCCATTCTCAAGTGTACATACTCTAGGAACCATAGAAATGGACCTGAGTAGCCACTCAACATAACCCATGCGACCAATTACCACCCAGGTGTTTTATTCTTAACTTTGTAGAATTTAGATTTTCACAAAACAACATTTGCATAGCATCAATAATTCTACTAAGTATTGCATAGGAACCTAGACACAGGAATAAGGGATTCTACACAGGTTTATCATAGCAACACATGCATCTAAAAATACACTAAGTAATGCATATAAAAATAGGAAGTTTATGAGGTGTGCCACTTGTCTTTGAATGTTGTCGTTGTTCACAACCCCTTTTCAACGATACTCGGGACTCTCCGTTCAATCTAAAAGTATAGACAAGCAACAATACAACAATCAACAGCAAGCACAACTCCACAATGCATACAACACATACTAGATGCATAAATAAGTTTTATAAAACTTTCTAAGGAAAATATGTTCATGCATGATGTGCAAAATATTCCTAAGGGCTAGAAATACTTCTCCATGCCCTGAAAATCTTTTAAGTTAATGCAAGGCAAAAAGGTGGGTCAAGAATGACTAAGGACTAAGGTCTTAAGTTGGATAAACATACTTTGTTTTATATCTTCTTGAAACAAGCACTCTAATGGCTTAGCCATGATGTGCAAAATACTTAGAGAAAAATACTAAGTCATTTGTTCAAGATGATCAACAATTATTATCAACTTTTTGTAAATTGGACATTCTCTATAGTGAGAGAGACAGACATCCGGCCAGCCACTTAAATTGTGGAACATGTCTCATGTACGTGGACATGTAAGGTTTGTTTCCAGGCCGCTTCATCCCACTATGCTGCTAGGATCCAACAACTTCAAGATGATAACATCATGATCAAAATTTGTTTAAGTCTAAAAGACAAGATTAGGAAAGAGGGAAAATATAGAAAGAAAGATGTAGTTGTCCTCCAGGCTTGTAACTTTCTTCTGGATGATGTCTTGATTGCGTTCTTGGTGGTCTTGCTGAATCTTCAGACTTGATGGTTCTTGTATCCTCGAGGCTGGTCTTGGTTTTACTTAGTCTTCATGAAGTCTCAGAGGAGAAGAAAAGACAGGGAGAGAAAGACTTAGAAAATAAAAGGGAGGTTGGCCTTCTTGAACTTCTTCTCACTTTTCTTCTAAGTGCTTGACATCTTGAGGATGCTTCCAGAGTCTGTTTTCTTCTAAGTCCTTCATGAACTTCTTCTTGATTTTCTTCTAAGTGTTTCTTCTTCTCGAAGATACTTCTGGAGTCTTGTTTTTGGCTAAGTCCTTCATTGGTCTTCCCGCTCCATGTTGAAATTCCTAAGTGTCTAAGTGTATAGCACTTTTTCCAAAATACAAGTTTGAACATAATCCTAACTTAGAGAAATTGGGGAGGAGTTTTCCTTATGGAAAATTTCTCTATAAAATATGCTATGCATGAAATGCAATTTTAAATCACAAGCAACATAACACTAATTTTTGTGAAGTTTATAAAATATGCATAAAGTTATAATTGCAATTTAATTAGTTTCTAATTTGCAAAACATAATAGAAGGAAACATATAGATTAAAGTTTCCTATGATTAAATTTTTATAATTAGTGTTAATAGACAGAGAGCATTTAATTAAATCTATTGCAATTGGATTTAATCAAAAATAATGTTTCTATTAAAAGTTATTTCAAAATTGGTCAAACTATTCAACTTAAACTCACAACTATGAAATCATTCAAAAATTACTCAAAATATTTTATAGCAGTGACAGTAATTTACAAATATTCTAAAGTTTCTAAAACATATTTATTTGCAATTTTTGGACTTATAGATTTAAAGTTATTATAAATATACTCAAATTCACCATTTGAAATTTGAATATTTTATACTAAGTCAAATTTGAATTTTGTCAGATCCAAAATATTCTACATGTCGAGAGCTTTCCAAATATATAAAAATTATTAAATTTGGAGTTGTGGTTAAAAAGTTGTGACAGATCTAAGTGACAGGGGCTTTTCTGCAAAACTGCCAAATAATCTAATTAAAAGAATTTATTTTCTTACGTGGCAGCTGACTGGGATGCTGACTGTGCAGGCCACGTCAGCGCTGACGTGGTTAAGTGGATGAATCTGGATCGTTAGATCCAGATCTGACGGACGACAGTGAATCATACTGGTTCGTTTAAAGTTTCTAATCGTGGCCGCTGAGATCGGATCGAACGGCCAGGATGCAATGACCATACCGTGGCGGCGCTGCGCTCGGCGTGGACGGAGGCGATGATGCAGAGCTCCCCCGTACGATCTGAGGCGACGGCGGTGTGCAGATCGTCGCGGCGACGTGGATGGTGGCGACGGCGTCGTGTCGCTCTTCCTGGCGCGGCCGACAGCGGCGGAAGGAGTGCGGCGGCGCTCCGGGAGATCCGGTCGAGCACGGGGTGCTCGACTCACTGCACGAAACACCCGAACGTGGGGCTTAGGAGGTGCGCACGGAGCTGACGAAGACAGAGGAGAGGACCAGGGGCTCGGGGAAGGTCTCACCGTGACGGAACCGGGTGAAACGTGGCTGCGGAGGAGACGAACTCCGGCGAGCTCGTACGGCGGCCTGGCGGCGTCCTTGGGGCTAGGGTTTGGGGCGAAGGAAGAGGAGAGCGTGGTGTTTATATAGGGCAGGAGGAGGAAACCAATCGCGCATCGCTCTCGCCGGATTTGGTTGAGAGATCCACGACGCAAAAATCGGCCGGAGGTTGAAGACGATCTGCTGACGTCACCTCTGACGTCAGCAGGTATTTTCTGATTTTATTTATTTAATTCATATCTTTTGATTTAAATGTCCAAATGATGTCAAATTAATTTCTAAAAATTTGTAAAAATAATCTCTTGCTGTCAAACCAGTTGTGGGTATGTTTTGAGAACTTTTTAAAATTAATAAATTTGAAATGTTGGTTTAATACAAAATTGATACTTAATATCAATTTTGAATTTATAACTTAATTAAATTTTCTTTTTGCTAAATAAAATTTGTAAAATACCCACATTCAATTATGTTTGAAATAGAGTTATTAAAACTCATTTTACTGTAATTATTCATCTTTATTTTGGCATAAGAGTAGAATAACATAATATAACTATTTTTAAAGTAATAGATATTATAATGGATTCATGTTTTAATTCCATTTTATTTTGTGCACCAATATATTTTATATTAAGATAATTCATTTGAACTTCATAACAACTTTGGACAAGAACTTTGTTTTAATTTTATTCTTGTTTAGAATATATTAATCATTTCATGCTTTAAAAATAGATGAAATTCATTTAAGCAAATGAAATGTTTATTTGGCTAATTCATTAATTTAAAATCTATGAAGTTTTAAGGTTATACACTATTGGCTTATAATTTCCAAACTATATTTTGAACTTAGTTAAAGGAATGAAAACAATTTAGTAATTATATAATCTTTTGAATAATCTTGTATTTATGAATAGATATGGCTAAGTGGTTTAATTCAAATACTTATAAGGAACTAATTTATTTAAAATAAAATGGATTGTAGTTTGTAAAATATTTGTCAAATTATATTTTAAGATTTTTGAAACACAGTGGATAATAAAATGTTTAACCTGTGACATTTGAAATATTAAACTCATGTTTGAAGTCTTTCATAGTTGGTTTCCTTATGCATTTAATATTTTATTTTAATAAAAAGAAAAGTTTTAAATTGTAGTGATTTTTGAACATTCCAAAATGTTGGGATGTTACAAAAACCAACTATAAAAGACTTTGTCGGGTTATGACTCCCACGAATCGGGGGTAGTCACTTCTTGAAGAGTAGTTCGTGAAGGGGGTTGAACATGGAGGTCAAGACCCTCGAGGGGCTCCGCGACGTTGCTCGCCGGACCCGAAGACGACACACTCACGACAGAGATAGACACCAGCCTTTACCCAGGTTCACGGCCCTTGTGAGGAGGTAAGACCGCTACTCCTGCTTGTCTGTATTAGATGATGGAGTTTACAGTACAGTGGAGTTTGTCGGAGGTCCCCTTGAGGCAGTTCTTGCCTGGGGAGGGAAGCGATGGTCTTCTTCCTCCTCCGGCTCAAGGCTAAGCTAACAAGAGTTGCTAGGGTTTACAAGGGTTGTAGCACGCAAAGAGCCGGCCGGTGCTACGATGGATGTCTTGCCTCTTTTATTGGCCCCTCTGACGCTCTCCTTCGGCTTGTCCTTCAAGGTGTCTCCCACACGGCAGAGGCACGATGGAGTTGGAGTCCATTGCCGTCCCTTTGTCCATGGACGCGGTCCATTGCCGATAAAGGTGGGCGCGGTGGCCGACCGCGCTGCACTGCCCGCAGAGAGAGCATTCTCTGAGGTGGTCTCCGTTGGAGGGTTGCGCCGTCCACCTGCTTTATCGTCAGAGTAGAAGGTCCTGGCAGTTGCGCAGAAGGCGGAGCCGCTTTATTGACCCCTTTATCACCAAAACAGCAACGGGGATGCTCGCGTCACCACGTGAGCGTGGCAGGGGCCATGTGCGTCTTGCCGTACTTCCTTGACTGCGACTATTCCCTTCAGGCGCGGGGAGGCCTGAGGGGGGTTTCCTGCGGGACTCCCTCGAGGCGTGTTGTCGCCTCGGGAGGGTCCCCTGAGGTGAGGGATCCCTTGAGGGCAACGCTTCCACTTTAGGCCCTCGAGGGGAGTTGCCTCTCGAGGGTCTCGTCAGGCGGTGACGACTGGTCCTTAGCCGTTTCGTCTGACTGGCCAGTGTGCGGGGCCTGAGGGGGAATGGGCTCTCGCCATACCCCAGTTCCCACCGAGCCGACAGTAGCCCCCGGGCCCAAGATGGGCACCGTTGAGCCCATGGGCTCAGGCGAAGTGTCGTGGGCCCTTAGTGCCCAGCCGCCCCGAGCCACGCTGCACTTGGACGAATAATGGCCTCGCACGATCCGGGGCGCGAGTCGTGGGGGGTCCCACCACGTCCCGGTAACTGCTCCTCGAGGCGAGAAAGCCCAAGCGCTGCGGCTGAGTGTCGTTACCGTTTCCAATTCTTCCCGCAGAGATTTTCGCTTCCCAGAGCTCTCCGCCTCCGCTCTCTCCTGCGAATCTCCAATCTCCATCTCCTTCAATCCTCCGTACCCGCGAAGATGGGCCCAGTTAAGAGCAAGAGCAAAGCCGCTGCGGGGACTTCCTCCCAGGCAGAAACCCTAGAGGTTGTGCAGGGCGCGGCTCTCGTGGGGGCGCGCATGGATCTTCAAGCGTTGGAGAAGATTCACCACCTGGTTGCGGGGCAGACCAACGAGCACGGCGCCAGCGCGCTTCAAGCTGCTCGGTTCGGGAGATTCCCCCAGGGGTTTTATCCCCTTTTTCTCGATGCCATCACCGCCGGGCTGGTGCCGCCGTACTCGCCTTTCATGGAGGCTGTACCGGAGTTCTATCAAATCCAACTCCTTCATCTTCACCCAAATTCCGTGCTCATCCTTTCTATCTTCGCCTATCTCTCCGAGGCTTATCTGGGCGTTCGCCCCTCAGTAGCGCTCTTCCGGAACTTCTATTCGCTGTGGTGCACGGCTCCCGGTGAGCGGACTGGGTGCGTCTCTTTCCGTATTGCGGACGACATGGGGAGCGTATACATTCCCATGTCATGGAGTGGAGACAAGCCTGTTACGGCCCTGCTCAAGAAGGTGGGGGACTTCCGTCAGAGGTGGCTGCTTTTCGGCGTCAAGTCGCCCTGCGTTTTCCTAGACGTCCCGGAGGCGCCGCCCGTGAAGAACTCTCATTGGTGCAAGTCTGCCCTTCGCGGCGCAAACAACGCACACCTGGTGGGGCGTTTGGACTATCTCCGGGAGGAGGGCCTCACGGGGCAGCTAGTTGTGGCGGACTTTGTGCAGCGCCGCATTGCTCCTCTTCAGGCCCATGATCAGCCGATGTGGATGCACATTGGCCCCTCGGACCCAATGCGGCTTCACCCTGAGGACCACGATTCGGATGTTGTCAACACCATCTTGAACATCCTCTTTGCCAATCCGGAGGTGCCCGGGAAGATCGCCGGCTCCGTGCGACCTCTGCATCAGCTCCCTCTGGGCGACCGCATGGACATCTTGGACGGAATGCCAGACTTCACCCCGTATGGTCTGGTGGGGGCGAGGGATGAGGTGGTCACCTCATTGGTGCATGAAGTCGTGGGCATTGACTCTCCAACAGCCTCCCGTGCCTGGAGTGACGAGGAGGAAGCCGCGATGGGAGGGGCGTCCCCCGTGAGGCTTGAGCCCTTCACCGACGAGATTTGCGACATATCGTCCGGTGACGATGACGTCTTCGCTGTAGCGCCTTTGCGCCCCGTGGTGGAGGCGACTGAGGTGGGGAAGGCCCTCGAGACAGGTGCTTCCTCGGGGAGGCGCGAGCCTCGCACCAAGGCCGTGGTGGATCGCTCTGGGGCGAGACCCTCTGACGTCCCCTCCACGAGGAAAGCGGAGACGCCTCTAGGAGGATCAGGCGCCAGGGCCATTCCTTCATGGCGCTCTCCAGGCCTGGCGTGGGTCGACGCCGGAGCTTCCCTTCAGGGTGAGTATTTACGGTTCCTGGTCATTGTTGGCTCTTGGTTTTTCCCTCTGTTTCGCCGCCTCTTGAATGTCTTTTCTTGGGCTTTTTGCCAGCGATCTCGTGCCCGCGAAGCGCCGCAGGCTCCGCAAGGCAGTAGACGTGAAGAGGGCCACAGCTGAGGCAGTGGCTGACAAAAACATGAGGCATGCGGAGACGGCCACTTTGGGCCATGCTGAGGGGGCGCCTCACGTAGAGGCGGCCGTGCTCCCGGTGGGGGTGGCAGCGCCACAAACCGAGGAGGGCGCGCCACGCCAAGGGGCCTCTACACCGCCTCTCGAGCCTCGGGTGGTGGAAAGCGCGGAGGAGAAGGCTTCCACGCCGCCTCGCGTTCCCACTCCCCTTTGCGCGGCTACGCCTCCGCGCGGGGCTACTCCGCCCCACGAACCGACACCGCCGCCCGCATTGACGCCAACGCGTGCGACATCTCCACTGCGCACTCCGGCGGCTCCTGCGCCGCCTGTGGGGGAAACGAGCGAGGCGCCAGCGGGCGCAAGTGCACCTGTAGGAGGGGGTTTCTCTTCTCCTCCTCGCCCCGCTGGAGAAGATGAGCGCCCCACCGGCCCGAGCACCAAAGCAGAGGCAGACGTGGACAGAGACGGAGCTGCGCCTAGCCCCCGAGATCGACCTGGGGCCGGGCTCGTGGGACCGGACGCCACGGCTGGGCCTTTGTCTAGTCAAGAGCTGGTCCTCCGAGGCTGGGATTGGAGTGCGGGACGCCGCGAGGTGGCTTTTGGCCTTGTGCGGGAGTCCTTGGAGGGCCTGGAAGCTCACCTCGCCCTCGAAGACATAAAGCTCGCCCAGCAGCAGAAGGAGCTCGCGAGATCGTGGGCGTCCTTTCATGCGGCGGTCGAAGCGCGCCGGCTGGAGGATGCGGCGCTGCAGGCCGCGCGCGAGGAGGCCACCCGCTTCGCTGAGGAGATTCGAGGGGGCCATCCGCGACGCTGCAGAGCTTCTTGAGCCTCTTCAGGCAGAGCGCGACGCCGCTGCGGAGCTCCTGCGAGAGGCCACAGCTGAGCGCGAGGCAGTAGAGGGCTCGTTGGCGCAGAAAAGCCGCGGGCTGGGCCAGCTGGAATCCCAGCTGCGTTCCGCCCACCAGGCCGCGCAGGCTGCTCTGGAGGAGGACCGCAAGGGCTTGGCTGAGCGTGAGCGGCAACTGGCCCTTATGAGGAACAACGCCTTCAGGCGGAGAAGGACTTGTTTGCCCAGCGCGAGGCCCTCAAGGCGCGGGAGGGAGGCCTGGCCCAGGCAATCTCAAAGTTCGACGAGCATGTCGCTGCTCAGAAGCTTTCTTATGAGCGCTTCGAGCGGCGTTTCGCCAAGAAGACGAAGGCGGCTGAGAAGGCCCTTGTGGAGCATGAGAAACAGCTCCGTCGGTCCCTCTTGCAGAAGTACCGCGCTCAGGTCCGGAAGCAGGAAGACCACATCAAGGCCAAACATGCTGCGGACGCTCAGCAGCTCGCTGAGCTCGAGAAGGCCAACTCCAAACTGGAGCGCCGCCTCAAGTGTGCCAAGGCTGGCCGGCGCCGGGCGGAGGAAGCCCGCGAAAAAGACGTCCACTGCCCCGACTCCTTGGCCAAGGATATGGAGGAGCAGGTGGCTCCGGCGATGGAGCGGGTGGCGGAAACGCCGGTCTCGGCCCAGGCGGCCAGCGCGCTCGCGAAGCAGTGTGATCACTTGTTCGAGGCTTTGGTCACGCGCGACAATGAGCTCGCGGCGCAGCTTGGTGTGGATGCGCCGCACACTGGGGACCGAGGCCACGATGATGCCGCCACGCACTTGGCCTACTTCGACCGGCTCTTCGTGGAGCTTCAGGGTCCTGTCGCCGAGCTCCGCGAGATGATCGAGGACGAGAGCAGGCAGCTCCTGGGGGTGGCTGTTGACCGCATCTTCACCAACCTCAAGCTCCTCACGCCAGGCTTCAACTTCTCCTCCGTGACAGAAGCTGCTCAGGGCGAGGATGCGTAGCGGGTCTCCAGCTCCCTCCGTGAGCAAGTTGGCGCCTTCTGCAACCGCTTCAGGCGCGCGGAGGCTACGGCTGAGGACAACGAGGAGGAGGCCTGCTCTGCCGAGGCTGAGGAGGGTGCCGTGGAGGAGGTCCAAGGCGGCTCCGCTTCCCCCTGAGCCTCTTCTTGTTGCGTCTGCGTGCACTTGTATCTGAAACAACTGTGTGTTTAGATTTCTTAAGACCTTTTGGCCTGTAATATACTCTTTATTGCTGTTTAATTCGAGCTTGTTTGCCCCCCGTGAGGTCTCTTTGGACTCATCTTCATGTTTATTTGTTCTCTGCGTCGGTAGGTCCCATCTCCTCGTGCCATGACTCCGCCACTTCGGTATGCAGGAGCAATGACTCCGCAAGGGCGGGGGGGGGGGGGGGGGGGGGGGGGGTGGGGGATTTAGACCTAGGAGAGGTGAGAGCCCTGAGTCGCGATGCTCAGGTGCCCCCCTTAGACGTGCGAGTATTCCATGAAGCGTAAGGGAAACCGAAGTCGCTTGAGGGGCAAACGTGCGCTAGGGAGAGGAAACACTCTTAAGGCGTAGGTGCGAGACTTAGCTTCTCGAGGTTTTCGCCTAGCGGATGCTTTTCGTCCGGCGAGGTTGCCCACTTGA
Organism: Poa annua; assembly: GCA_026929855.1. Taxonomy (NCBI): domain Eukaryota; kingdom Viridiplantae; phylum Streptophyta; class Magnoliopsida; order Poales; family Poaceae; genus Poa; species Poa annua. The sequence goes on along the minus strand of CM049427.1, from coordinate 159,010,219 downwards.
GGGGTCGCTCCCGGGTGCCCATTCAGGCTTGTGGAGGATTTTTTTCCTGCAGATATTAGAGGGGCAAACCCAAACGCTGGAACACGGTTCACGGGACTCGTGCGCTCTTATAGGTCCCCTCAGGCGTTCCTTGCGAGGAGAGTAAGTACCAAGGTCCTCTGTAGAGATGGCGTGTTTGTGGGACCTTGCCCTCCAGCCAGAGCTCAGACTCTTGGATTTTGCAGTGCTGCTGGTGTGTCATTTGAGGCACTGGCACCGTACTCAGCCCCCGCTCGCGAGGTACGCGAGTGGAGAGATATAAGCGCACACTTCAACAGGGTAGTGCGAAAATAAAACTCACCAAATACATTTTAAAGCGGCGCCTAGGCGCTAAGTTCACTTGGGAACGAAATTGAGTCATTATGCTTGGGGTTGCCAAGTTAATGTTTTAAACATGTCGAGGCATGGGGACCACCCTTTAGTGGCAGAGACTCTAAACGGCCTGAGGTGGCTCGTTAGATGGAGAGCTCGTAGGGTTCCCCTCGAGGGGAGCCTTTGGAGCTTGGAGGTTTAAGCCGTGAGATTTTAACCTCTAGAGACAAAGATGCTTGGAGGTTGAGCCGTAGGCTGCCTCTTCCGCTAGAAGTCTCGACGTGACAATGATCACGAGCGTGACAATGATCACGGTTGCATTTGTTCCATTAGGAGAGAAAAATGCTTGTGAGGTTTAAGCCGTGAGCTTTTAACCTCTAGAGACAAAAATGCTTGGAGGTTGAGACGTAGGCTGCCTCTTCCGCTAGAAGTCTCGACGTGACAATGATCACGGGTGTGACAATGATCACGGTTGCATTTGTTCCCTTAGGAGACAAAAAATGCTTGGGAGGTTTAAGACGTGAGCTTTTAACCTCTAGAGACAAAAATGCTTGGAGTTGAGCCGTAGGCTGCCTCTTCCGCTAGAAGTCTCGACGTGACAATGATCACGGGTGTGACAATGATCACGTTTTTAATTTGTTCCTTGTGGATACAAATATTTGTGAGGTTTAAGCCTTGAGCTTTTAACCTTTAGAGACAAAAAGTGCTTGGAGGTTGAGCCGTGGGCTGCTTCTTTCGCTAAATGCCTTGACGTGACAATGATCACGGGTAGAACTTGCGTAGGTGCATGATGTTCCATGGATTCTTGACAGGGACGCCGTCTTGCGTCTCGAGGCGAGCCTCGCCAGGCCTGGCGATGTGGGTGACCCTGTAGGGGCCTTCCCACACCGGGGACAGCTTGTGGAGGCCTTCCCTGGAGAAGATTCGCCTTAGGACGAGATCGCCTGCTTCCAGGGTGCGCAAGCGCACGTTGCGGTTGTGGTAGCGTCTCAGGTCCTACTTGTATTTGGCCGCCCAGAGGGCGTCGCGGCGTCGAAGCCCTTCAAGGAGTAGCAAGTCGTCGTTGTGGAGGTCCTCTTGCTGGTCCTCGTTAAAGGCAAGGACCCGTGGGGATCCATGCTTTATCTCTGTGGGGAGGACTGCTTCGGCTCCATAGACGAGGGCGAACGGTGTTTCCCCGGTGGGCTTGGGTGGCGTGGTACGGATGGACCAGAGCACCGAGGGGAGCTCGTTGATCCAGCCCTTGCCGTGGCCCTTGAGGATGTCGAAGGTCCTGGTCTTTAGGCCTTTGAGGACCTCTGCGTTTGTGCGCTCATCCTGTCCGTTGCTTTGCGGATGCGCGACTGAGGTGAAGTAGAGCTTGATGCCCATTCTTTCACAGTAGGCTCTTAAGATGCCACTAGTGAATTGTGAGCCATTGTCGGTGATGATGCGGTTAGGCACTCCGAAGCGGCAGACCAGGCCTATGATGAATTTTACCGCCGCGGGTGCTGTGATTGTGCGCGTCGCCTCCACTTCAGGCCATTTTGTGAACTTGTCAATGGCCATGAAGAGGTAGCGATATCCACCTTGCGCCGTTGGGAAATGTCCCAGGATGTCCAGCCCCCAGACCGCAAAGGGCCACGAGAGCGGAATGGTCTATAGTCCCAGCGCTGGTTGGTGGATTTGCTTGGCGTGGAATTGGCTGGCTTCACATGCTTGAATGATGTCCATTGCATCTTGAAGTGCTTGAGGCCAGTAGAAGCCGCTCCTGAAGACTTTGCATGTGAGGGTGCGGGCGCACGAATGGTGGCCGCATCCCCGCTGTGGATGTCCTTGATCAGCAGTTTGCCTTCTTAAGGAGGGACGCATTTGAGCGCGACGCCGTTTGGGCGCTTCCGATAGAGAATTCCTTCGATGATTTGGTACGATTTTGCTTGGCGGGCAATTCGTTCTGCTTCAACGTCTTCCTCGGGAAGGACCCCTTTGTGGAGGTAATCTTTGATCTCGTCGATCCATCCTGTTTCTTGGTGTACCTCCGTGAGCAACAGACGCTCCCCTGTAGGGGGCCTGCAGCCTGGAGCCCCTGTTGCAGGTGGCGGTGGGAGCGCTTCGTCTGTGCTTGCGGGCAGGGCCTCTTGGGGCTGCTTTATGGATGCCTTGACGAGCCTTTTCTTGAAAGACACCTTGCGGCTGAGCTTGCCTCTTTGATGCGCGCTTGGCGATGTCATCAACCTCTTAGTTTTCCTTTCTTGGGATGTGCATGAGCTCCATTCCGCTGAAATGCTTCTCAAGCCTACGGACCTCTTCAAGGTATGCGGCCATGTGGTCGTCCTTAGGCTTGTAGCTTTTGTTAGAGAAGTTGACGAGAAACTGGGAGTCGCCCTTGATGAGTAGATGCTTGACACCTAGGGCGATTGCGGCGCGTAGGCCGGCAAGCAAGCCTTCATACTCGGAGATATTGTTGGATATCTTGTCCATTCCGAAGCACACCTGGACTGTGTAATACAACTTGTCGCCTTTGGGAGAGATCAGGACTACGTCTGCCCCGCCGCGGCGACAAGCGAAAGCTCCGTCGAACTTCATGGTCCAGAGGCTGGGCATTGCGGCTCCAGAGGGCTCTTGCTCTTCTCCCCAAGGCTCTTCGGGGGTTGGGTCAGTCCATTCGGCGACGAAGTCAGCCAGCGCTCTTCCTTTGATTACCCTTGTGGTATCGAAGCACCAATTGAATTGCTGTAGCTCTATATTCCATCCTGCGACACGATCTTTGGCGTTTGGGTTGCGCAGTATTTGCTCCAGGGGAAAAGAGGTGACCACTGTGATGGGGTGCCCCTGGAAGTAGTGTCGCAGCTTTCTTGAGGCGATGAGGAGTGCGAGGAGAAGCTTCTGCTGCATTGTATACCGCTCGTGAGCATCACGCAGTACTGTGCTGACAAAGTAGACCGGATACTCGACGATGATAGTTCCTCTAGCCTCGGCGTCTTTTGCCTGAGGTGGCTCAGCTTGGCCCTATAGGGGGTTGGCCTGGGCCTCGAGGGTGTTTGCCTCGACGGGTTTGGCCTCGTGGCGGTTGGCCTCGAGGTGGTTGACCTTGGCCTCGAGGGGTTTTGCCTCGAGGGGCTTGTCCTGGGCCTCGAGGGGGTTTGCTTCCTGAGGCTCCTTGGTAGGATTTTCTTGCAGCGGTTGGCTTGTGGCAGGCCTCTCTTGGGGCTTTGGGCATGGCGGTGAATTTGTGAGGGCTGCCCTTTCGTCGAGCTCCTTATCAGGAGGCTTTTTCTTTGGAGTGGCTGCACTCTTCTTGTGGAGTACTGGCTCTTCTCTTTCCACCACAAGGACAACACTGGCTGTTTGCGGAGTAGCTGATAAGTACAGCTTCAGGTGCTCGTCAGGCCTTGGGGCGACCATTACTGGTGGGCTGGCCAAATACTTCTTCAAGTCCTCAAATGCTTTTTCAGCTTCATAGGTCCACTTGAAAGTGCCTAATATTTTCATGATCTTGAAGAACAACAGGGCTCTTTCACCGAACTTGGAGATGAATCGACCCAAGCTGGCCATGCAGCCTGCTAGGCGTTGCATGTCCTTGAGCCTGCGTGGAGGTTGCATGTCTTCTATGGCCTTGATTTTGTCTGGGTTTGTCTCTATGCCTCGATGAGACACGAGGAACCCAAGAATTTTTCCTGAAGGTACTCCAAAGACGCACTTGGCAGGGTTGAGCTTGATGTTCACCTTGCGCAGGCTGGCAAAAGTTTCTTCAAGATCTCCGAGGAGAGTATTTACTTCTCGTGATTTGACGATGATGTCATCAACATATGCCTCGGCGTTCCGCCCCATTTGCCCGCCAAGGGCTATCCTCATCAACCTCTGGAAAGTAGCTCCGGCATTTTTTAGGCCGAAAGGCATGCAGACGTAGCAATACACACCGCACGGGGTGACGAAAGCCGTCTTCTCCCCGTCCTCCTTAGCCATCTTTATCTGGTGATAACCAGAGAAGGCATCGAGGAAACAGAGGAGGTCACAGCCTGCCGTGGAGTCCACAATCTGGTCAATTCTGGGCATGGGATACGGGTCTTTGGGGGTAGGCCTTGTTTACATCAATGTAGTCGATGCAGAGACAGCCTCCTCCGGCGGGCTTTGGGACTACCACGCCATTGGAGAGCCAAGTGGGGTGCGCGACTTCGCGGATGACTTTTGCCGCTTTGAGCTTCTCGACCTCCTTGACGATGAATGCTTGCTTCTCGGGGGCTTGCTTTCTTGCTTTTTGCTTGAGGGGGCGCGCGTTTGGGCACACGGCCAACTGGTGCTCAATCACCTCCCTCGGTACACCAGACATATCTGACGGTGTCGAGGCGAACATGTCAGAGTTTTTCTGGAGGAAGGCGACGAGCGCGCTTTCCTATTTGGGAGGCAGCGCGACGCCAATGGTGGCGCTAGCCCCCGAGCCTTCAGCCCCCGAGCTGCTGGAGCTTAGAGAGATCTTCTTTGTAGCAGCTGCCTCCTGGGAGAACAACTGCTTCTTCTTCATGGGTCTCTCGAGAGGCTCTAGGTCCTCCTCTGCGGGAAAAGCCATGGCGGCGGTCTTGTAGGCCGTCTCAACGGCACGCGTAGCGTCCAGAACATGCCCACGGATGGTGATCGTGCCAACGCTGCCGGGGATCTTGACCATGTTGTAGGCATGGTGCGTGATGGCCATGAACTTCGCGAGCGCGGGGTAGCCGAGGATGGCATTTTACGGCAGGCCGATGTGTGCGACATCGAAATCGATGTGCTCGGTACGGTAATTTTCCTTGTTCCCGAAGGTGACGGCAAGCATGACCTTGCCTAGAGGCTCGATCGAGCCTCTGGTGACCCCCGTGAAGGGCCTCGAGGGCATGAGCCGCTCGTAGGGCACTTGAAGCGCTTCGAGCGTATCTATGGAGATAACGTTCAGGCCTGCTCCGCCATCGATGAGAGTCTTTGAGACAGCCACGTTGTCGATGGTGGGGCTGCAGACCAGCGGGAGGGTTCCAACAGTCTTGGTGGACCTGGGGTGGTCCTGAGCATCAAAGGCGATGGTGTACTGCGACCACTTGTGGGGCCTAGAGGTTTCCGTGCTTGGGAGGGCGGCGTTGAGCTTGCGGGCGAACTACTTGAACTGGTTGTTCGACTTTGGCGCCTGCGCCACCCCCCCCCCCCCGAGGATGCAGGCAATGGCGCCTCTCGGGGCTTGGTAGCCATCATCTTCCTCGTCAGGGAGGTTGCCGTTCTTTTTCGCGGCGTTGGCCTGATTTGCAGATGGCTTCTGGTAGCCGCTCTTGCGTCCGCTCCCGCGGTAGGCACGGCCTCGGCCGCGGCTACCACTGCCCTCTGCTTGCTCGCGCTCCTTGCTCAACCTTTTGAGGTCGAAGCAGGACTCTGTAGAGTGGCCGCGCCTGTTGTGGTAGATGCAGAAAGGGTGGCGGTCACCTCTTCTCTCTCCAGGCTCGGGGGAGTCCCTGCGGGTGCCCTTCGCATCAGGCTCTACCGCAAGAACCGCGGTGGACTTGCGCTTGGGATGCTCTTTCTTCTTTTGGCCCTTGGACCCCTCGGCGTGATCGTCCCCTCTCGAGGACATCTGGACGAAGAGGAGTCCCTCTTCAGCCTTGGCGCACTTGTCCGCCAGGTCGAACAGCTACACCACAGAGGTGAGCTTGTCGTGGATGCCCAGCTTCTCGAGCATCCTGCTGTTAGTGACGCCCTCACGGAACGCGGCGATGACTTAGGTGTCAGGGATGTTTGGAATCTTGTTGTGCACTTGGCTGAAGCGCTGGATGACTTGCAGAGCGTCTCATCCTTCTTCTGCACTACATCGCGCAGGTCGTTGTGGGTGAGGGCGCGCTCGTATGTCCCCTTGAAGTTGGAGACGAACTGCTTGCAGAGCTCCTCCCATGAGTTCACGGAGTCTTCAGGGAGGTTCAGGAGCCACGACAGCGCAGAATCGCGAAGCGCGTGGGAGAACCAATTGGCCATGACCTTGTCATCTCCACCCGCAGCTTGGATGGAGGTGGTGTAGAGCTTCAGGAACTCGATGGGGTTGCTGGAGCCGTCGTAGCCCTTGGGGAGAGCCGGCCTGAACTTTGGGGGACAGACCACGCGACGCAAAGAACGGGTGAACGTCAAGCAGCCTGAGGCGTACGTGGCGACCCCGCGTTGCAGCGCGCTGCGGTTCTGCTGACCCGCCTGGCCGATCTCCTCCACGAGCCTGTTCTGGCGGTTTCGCTAGAGCTCCATCCCCACGCGAGCGTCTGTCGCAGTGCGCTGCACGATCAAGTAATCGTGCGGCGAGGACGCGTGCGAATCAGCCCTCTGCGTCGCAGCCGGTGCAGGTTCCGGAGGTGGCGATGGCGCGTTTGTCGCGACCGTGCCCGCGAGAGAGGGGTGCAGGTTGGACTGCGACTGAGCAGGGCAGGTCGTGGCGATGCCGACGAGGTGGTTGAGGCGTTGGAGCCACTGCTCGTGGGCCTCTGCGGTGGGCTGGTAGGAGAGAAGCTCCTGCGCCATGAGCAGCGCGGTGTGGGGCGCATGGTCTGTCATCCCCGGGCCCGAACCGCTCGAGTGCTGCGTCGGGTGCGACCACTGCGCGTCCTCCTGATGCTCGGAGTCACGTTCCGGTGCCTCGGCCTGAGGGCCGGAACGGACGCGCTCTTCGTGATGGGGTCGTCCCCGCCGTGCGCGGGTGTTCGCGGTGCCCGGCGGCGCGCGCGCTCCTTCAGGCGCGCGCCGGTTGACGCGGGCGGCGCGGGTGTTCACCATGGCGCGGAGACGAACTCGAAGGTTGTTGACTCGCCTCAACCCCCTACCTGGCGCGCCAAATGTCGGCTTATGACTCCCACGAATCGGGGGTAGTCACTTCCTGAAGAGTAGTTCGTGAAGGGGGTTGAACACGGAGGTCAAGACCCTCGAGGGGCTCCGCGACGTTGCTCGCCGCACCCGAAGACGACACGCTCACGACAGAGATAGACACCAGCCTTTACCCAGGTTCACGGCCCTCGTGAGGAGGTAAGACCGCTACTCCTGCTTGTCTGTATTAGATGATGGAGTTTACAGTACAGTGGAGTTTGCCGGAGGTCTCCTTGAGGCGGTTATTGCCTGGGGAGGGAAGCGATGGTCTTCTTCCTCCTCTGGCTCAAGGCTATCCTAACAAGAGTTGCTAGGGTTTACAAGGGTTGTAGCACGCAAAGAGCCAGCCGGGCTATGATGGATGTCTTGCCTCTTTTATAGGCCCCTCTGGCGCTCTCGTTCGGCTTGGCCTTCAAGGTGGCTCCCACACGGCAAAGGCACGATGGAGTTGGAGTCCACCGCCGTCCCTTTGTCCATGGACGCGGTCCATTGCTGATAAAGGTGGGCGCGGTGGCCGACAGGCGGCCGACCGCGCTGCACTGTCCGCAGAGAGGGCAGTCTCTGAGGTGTAGCCCGCGATGACGTTCTCCGTTGGAGGGTTGCGCCGTCCACCTGCTTTATCGACAGAGTAGAAGGTCCTGGCAGTTGCGCAGCAGGCGGAGCCGCTTTATTGACCCCTTTATCACCAAAACGGCAACGGGGATGCTTGCGTCACCACGTGGGCGTGGCAGGGGCCATGTGCGTCTTGTCGTACTTCCTTGGCTGCGACGTTTCGCTTCAGGCGCGGGGAGGCCTGAGGGGGGTTTCCTGCGGGACTCCCTCGAGGCGCGTTGTCGCCTCGGGAGGGTCCTCTGAGGCGAGGGATCCCTTGAGGGCAAAGCTTTCACTTTAGGCCCTCGAGGGGAGTTGCCTCTCGAGGGTCTCGTCAGGCGGGGACGCCTGGTCCTTAGCCGTTTCGTCTTACTGGCCAGTGTGCGAGGCCTGAGGGGGAATGGGCTCTCGCCATACCCCAATTCCCAGATAGACTTCAACCAATTTGAAATTTTTTATTATTTCAAAATTCTCAATGTATCATTATTTTCAAAAGTTGTTTCAAATTAAACATTTATTTATCCATTGTATTTCATTAACCTTAATATGTAATTTGACAAATGTTTTACAAACTTTAAACCATTTTATTCTTATAAAATAGTTTACTTATAAGTAATTGATTTCAACCACTTAGCCATAGTTATTCATAAAATTAAAATAATATTTACAAGTGATCTTTAAACTGTTTAAAACTTGGTCTATTTGAAAAATGGTTTTCATTCTTTTAACTAAGTTCAAAACATAGTTTTGGAAATTACAAGTCTATAGTTTATCTTTACTATTAAATGGGAGTTCAACGTACGTACGTCCAAGTCGCTTTCGTCTGCCAGGCTTTCCACGCACGCTCGCTCGCTTCGTCGATTCGCTAAGGCCCACACGCACGGTCCGGCCCAACACGCCCGATACCTCGACAGGACCGCAACTGCCTCTCCCTCCTCCACGCCCGCCGCCGCTACCCTCTTCACCGCTCGCCAACCATCATCCATTCCCGCACGGCGCCTACTCGACGACCCTGCACGACAAGACGCGGCTAGCCTCCTTCCCCGCCTGCCAGCGCCTGGCCGCCACAGTGGCCCGAGCCCCGTCCTTCGTATCGAAGAATCGCGACCTTCCCTCTCACCGAGAATTGTCAACGCGTTATATCGGCCGGCCACCGACCTATTGTTAGCAAGAAACACGAACGCCGACATGCGCGGAGGCGGGAACTGCAGCCGACGACTACCTGCACCGCCTAATATGGATGTGGTGACCTCGCTCATGGGAGCGCCCAAACCGAGCTCGCGGCCAAGGCACAAGGGAATGGATGCGCCGTCTACATCCATCTCGCTGTGAAGCACTTGCCATCCCTGCGACGGTTGTGCGTCCATCACAGGCTGAAGTCTTCCCTACCAGGCGCCGCCGGCCACTTCAACGATCAACCTGAGAAGGTACGCATCACCCACATGTCAGTCCTTACTCCAATCTCCGCCATCTCTTATGAATATGTAGATGCGTGCTACGTGTGTGACGGAATGCTCATGGTACCATTTGTAGGCATGAGGTTATAATTTTTCATCTGGTGCCATTTGTATGTATGCGGTCAGTTACTCATTGTTGGCTGGAGAGTTTTTGTTTTGATAGTGCAAACCGATGAACCTGATTATAACACTAATATTACTGGCATGTGAAAGCTTTGGATAAATTGGGATTTTACTATTGAACTTACCGCATGTAACACATTATGACATTTTTTCTGTAGATTGTGGTTGAAAATGTTTAAACAATGAGGTTCTTATAATCAGTTGGGCAACGAATCATTAATATTACTTATTATTCATCTCTAAATTTGTTTGGGTGACTTTGCTAATTATGTTTTCATAGCTCACGCAAAACTTTATGGCTGAGCTGCTGTCTATATGCACATTCAACACCATTGCTGCCGGGAGGACAGTGGCAGGAATCGAACCATGTCAGGAGGACAGTGGCAAGAATGCATGACCTGAGAGCAAGGTTGATTCTGCAGGTTCCCGTTACCCAATTGATGTTTGGTATCATTCTTGATTTTGAAAAGCACATCTATCTTTACTTCTTTCGTCTGTAGTATAGAGTCATATACTTTCTATGTAAAAACCAGGGTATTTGGTTTCACTTAGGCCCCGATTGGATGCCTGTTTATTCCTACCCCGGGTATTTATCCATGGAGCTTTGCCAAGCGTCGCAGTCAAGGACTGATGGATTCCATTGTTTTGGGCAAAAAAATGGCATCCAAGCGGCCCCTTAGCGGTATGAACTAATTTGGAAGTTTGTAAATAAAATGACCTCTACTTGATCAAATGCATTTGAAAGCTTGTAAATAAAATTGATTGGGACATACAGTACATGTTACTGCACCCTTGCATTACTACACCCTTGCTTTAGTAATTAATTATCTTTTCAAAGCGATTAACATGATGGAGGGCTAGAAATTATTTCTAAGGAGTGGTCGCATTAACAAAAAACTGGTGGAAAACATGAATTGGGATTGGATGGATTCACTTTGATAGTTCTTGGTGGATACTATTTCCGAAGTTAAGAGCTATCTATCTTTTTTTCTTACACTTCTTGTTGTTTGCTTAAGCTAGCAATAATAATACTGCATCGATCTGTAGTGCTATAAAATGCAAAATAAAACTTCCCTGGGACAAAATTCACTTATGTAAATTATTCATAATCTGCTTTTGGGTCTTTTGTAAAGAGGGACGGTCGGCGACTCGGCTTAGAAGGAAGAGGTGGACAGGCGGACGGAAGATCTCCTCCCGTGTTCTAGCACCGGCTCAGGTTTGATTCTTCTCCTTCTTGACATCTAGAAGCTAGGGGAGCGGGGGCCGGCGCTGTTGTTCTGATTCTGCAGCTCATAATTGTCTTCATAAGGTTGTGGCCAAATTTGGTAGAGACAGCTGCAGTTTCATACTGCAACGCAGCAGGTAACTAGACCTACAGGTATTGCATTTGATACTTTGATTTGGTGGAGAAATTATTGTGCCTTCATGTGGTAATATGCTAGATAAATAGAGTCAGTTAATTAAGTACTACTGGATAAAGAGCAGTGCTAATATATCCAGATCGCACAATGTTTTGACCACTCCAACCACGAGATCTTAGTGACGCTGAAAATATAGCGGACAGTGAATCCAACCATTCCAGGAGATAGTATACCGAGCCATCTGAATAAGGCTGTTTTGACCTCCTCCTCACTATATTCATTGTCCATCACCTTGTTCATCTGTTTGGTTAACTACAGTCTGCACAAAATTCAGCTGTTCATCCATACGATAAAAACCTTGAGACGTGTATAACACTTGATAATCCTGAACTTCTACATGTGTTTCATCCATATTATTACACACCATCCTATCTGCTTTCTCCAGAATATGGTTAACTTTTGCATGTGTTTGCTCCATATTAACAAAAGCTAGCAGATCATTCATAGCAGCCATGCATGGAGTGTAGCTTGGATCCAACTTATTTAGACAAGTAATATGTTTGGTATAGGCAGTCCAAAATGATGACCTTAATGATCGTGCATATCGTCTCAATTAAGCTATACCTTCATCATATTTCTTAGTTTGCCTGCACACTAACTGGTGATATTCCTTGCATGTTATTACTAGGTTCAGTATAAAAAAATCAGTACAAGAAGGTTACGCCTATAGTGTGGGATGCTGGACGACAAAAAAGCTTAAGCCCTTTTGGAGATATTTCTTCAATAATATAGAGGGCTTTGGTATTGGATGTCCATGCATTCTACCAGCTCATGGATTTTTTCCACAAGTAAATCGTTCGGTTCAAGATAAAGAAATTGAAGGCGCACTTTTATTTTGATTGATGCAGCCGGTATGCGCCGAGTGCACAGATTAACTACGTGTTTTGTCTTTACCTCTCAATCTATTTTAGATGCTTTTGTTAGGATATGCTTGGCATTGCGTGATTTGTATGATTATGTATCAGACATGTTGCTCTATATCATGATGGAAAATGTCTTATTTCTTATTATGTTGTTGCAGTAATGTCAAAAATGTACTATTCTGATTGATCATTCACAAATTTCGATTTATTTTGGTAAATCATGCATACATGAAAATTTTCTCCATCAGACTATTCTATCTTAAAATATCTCCTGGCCAGTATTTTTAATCACCTATTCATTTTATCCTTGTTGTAATACTTAAACAATTTTTTTTTGATTGGTTACCAAAGTGATGGTGTGATTTACTCTTCAGTTCTTCAATTATCCAAACTTGAGTGAGGTTGTCTCCTGCATAAATATAAAGATAATACTTATTCTTTCAGAACTAAGGAGACATAGAAGCATCAACTTTAATATGTGAACGTGTGTTATATGGTGCAAAACACTAGAGCTTGATTCATCTGATGCAGTATCAAGGGTCCATGTTTATAGACGAGACAATGAATTAATGTTCGTTTGGTTATGGTGACAACCCATGTTTTTGTACACTACACCAACTTCCATCGTTGGCAATAAGGTAGACTAGAGTTGCAGTCAGAACGAGGATTGATTGAAAGGGTCGGTCAAATGTGGACATTGTCTGTTGCAATTTGCTAATGTGAGTTAGCGGAGATTTTTTTTAAAAATTATAGATGATGCTGCAGCGACTCGTCGTTGAGCTGGATGATTTTTTTTTTAATTTTCACATATATTAAACCAACAAAGAGTACACGATTATATCGATTACAAAAACAAAGCTAAAATAGAAATATATGAGACCTTTAAACTCTTTCTTCATCCATGACAAAATCTTGTACTTTTCTGAATGGAGCCTTAGCATAATGACGAAATCACCAAACCACACACATGTGAACACCACCAAAGGTTCTTAATTTTTTTATTTTGGGACACAATGCCAAGCTTTTTTTGCATGCACGCAACCATTAAATTAATCAAGCAACATCGAATGATCTTTGAACTAATAGTAAAGGGGCTTCGATGTATGTATTGCCATGACATTGTTATGAGTGCATCCACATATCAAATTATACAGTTCGCTGCATTGATCATGATGAATAAATATGTTTTGTGAAAATTGATCAAGATCTGCTCTCTTTATTTCCTTTGTTCCTTGTAACTTGGACCGATTGATAAGGAATTGTTATTTTTCACTTTGGTTGCGGATCTCCACTGAATATGGTTTTTTACATTTTGTAGCAGAAAGGATCATGCTGTGGACGGATGTTTTTGCATTTATTTATCAGCTATTCCTTCACAAATTATACGTACTTTTGGAGCAAAAAAATTTATGGCTCACAATTTGTTTTCTTCAAGATAAAAACATTAGTCAATGCACCCATGAGAAAGAGATATTTATACATGAAAAGCAAGGAAAGAAGTACATCGATATTTATGTTGACATGTTGAAAAGACGGGATGAAATCCAATTAACTGCTTATTACCCAATTCAAAATAGTGCATGGTGTTGATCATCTTATATACAAGCTGTGTACCTCCCCCATCCAACACCAATAAGCGTGTTGGTGCATGAAAAGGAGGGAACTAAATTTTTGTACGTTGTCGATGATTAAAGTTTTCATAGGCATATGGAATGTAACTGGCTGGCACTGACAACAATGTACTGCATTTTTACTAAAAGCTGATTTAAAACATATAAAATATTTGACCCGTAGCAACGCACGGGCATTCAACTAGTAACTTTAAAACTTCATAGATTTATATTAATAAATTATCCAAATAGGCATTGCATTAACTTAAATTACTTTCATTAATTTACCAAAACATAAAATGATAAATATATTCTATATAAGAAATGAATTAAATCTCAAATCTATTCTAAAGATATGTTATAAAGGTTTCAAATGATTTATCATATTATGAAACTTAATGATGCACAAAATAGTTTGAAATAAAAATGAATACTCTATAATTCCCATTTCCTTAAAATTATTTATATTGAGTTATTTTAATATTATGCCAAAATAAAGAGGAATGATTTCAGCAAAACAAGTTAAAATAAATTGAATTCAAACATATTTGAATGTGGGTAATTTCATAAATTTTATTTAACCTCAAATGAATTATTAAATCCCTAATTCCAAAGTTAACCTAAAATAGGCAAAATTGTATTTTATGAATATTTCAAAATATTTATTTTTCAAAAGTTTTCAAAACAAGCCCACTAATGTTTTAAAACATAGATATGAATTTTACAAATCTATATAAATTGGTTTGACTTGATTTGGAGTCTTAAATCAAAATATATGAATAAAATAGAAAAACTGAAAAGATAAAGAAAAATCCCTGATAGGAGGGACCCACCTGTCAGGGGGAGTCATCTTCAACCTCCAGCGAGATTTTCGCGCCCGAGAACGCCGGCAATTCCCTTCCAAAATCCGAGCACAAATCACGCGTTTCGGTTCCCTCTCCTGCCCCTACTTAAACCCCACGCCCTCCTCCGCGTTTTCCCTCTCCTCCCTCTCCGTTTGACGCCTCTAGGACGACCCAATCGCTCGCCGGAGCCGCACCACCGCCGCCGCCCTTTTCTTCAACTCCGGTGAGCCTCGACGACCCCTCTCCTTCCTTTATGCGTAAACGTCTTACCCTCACTCGTGCGGTTCTTTTGGTCAAGACCTCGACTCCCAGAGCGCTACGTCTCGACGGCGTCTTCATCGACCCGCACCACCGTCGGCCGTCTTCGAGTCCGGCGAGGAATCGCTAAAGCTGGAGACCTATCGCGCCGCCGTAGACCGCGCCACCCTCTCCGCCATGTCCTGCCGCGCCTCCGCGTCGTCTTCCCGTGAACCGAGGAGCACCAGAAGGACGAATTGGTCCACACCCAAGCGTGCGCCGCCGTCGTCGCCGTCACCGGCGAACTCCGCCGCCAGTTTCTGGTACTCTCCTCCTGCGCCGTCCGATCCCCATCTTTCGGCTGAGATTAGATCTTTTAATTGAACCGGTATGATTAGATCTGGACCATCAGATCCAGATCTGACGATCCAGATCTGATGACTTATCCACGTCAGATCCCAGTCAGCGCACATTCAGCAACCTAGTCAGCGCACACGTGGAAATTGATTTCTTCTAATTAGATTAAATGGTAATTTAGCAGAAAAGACCCTGCAACTTAGATGTGTTATAACTTTTTAACCACTTTTCCAAATTTGATAAATTTTATATTTTTGGAAATCCCTTGACATGTAGAATAGTTTTGGAATTCAAATTTGACTTAGTTTAAAATATTCAAATTTCAAATGGTGGATTTGAGTATTTTTGTCATAACTTTAAATCTATAAATTCGAAAACTGCAAATAAAATTGTTTTAGAAACTCTGGAATAAATGTAAATTGATGCCTCTGTTATAAAATATTTTTGATTATTATTTTGATGATTTAATAATTATATGTTGAATTTGAATAGTTTGACAATTTTTTACATAATTATTAATAGAAATATTATTTTTAATTAAATCAAATTGCTATAAATTTAATTAAATGCCCTCTGTCTATTAACACTATTTATAAAATTTTGTTATAAAAATTTAATCATTGAAAACTTTAATCTTATATTTATTCCTTTATTTATATTTTGCAAAAATAGAAATTAATTAAATTGCATTTATAACCTCATGCATATTTATAAAGAAATCACAAAAGTTATTTTGATGCTTTCTTGTGATTAAAAAGTGCATTTCATGCATAAATTATTTTATTATATAGCTATACTCCTCATAGGAAAACCACTTCATTATTTTCTCTAAGTTAGGATTATTTTCAAACTTAGTATTTTGGTAAAAGTGCTATGCACTAGACACTTAGGATTTTCAACATGGAGCTAGAAGGCCAATGAAGGACTTAGCCAAAACAAGACTTCAGAAGTATATTCAAGGAGTAGAAGCACTTAGAAGAAAATCAAGAAGAAGTCATGAAGACCAACCATCTATATTTTCTAAGTCTTGCTTCTTCTCTCTCTCTTTTCTCCTTTCTTCTCTTAGCCCTTATGATGACTAAGTTATATTCAAGACTAACCTGGAAGCTATCAACACCATCAAGTCTTCAAAGCCATCAAGTCTATAAAAGTGCAATGAAGTCATCACATCAAGCAGAAAAGGAAGAAAGGAGAAGATTCTACGTCTTTCTTTCTATCTTTTCCCTCTTTCCTAATCTTGTCTTTCACTTTAGACATAAACAAATCTTGATCATGTTATTACCATCTTGAAGTTTGTTGGATCCTAGCGGCATACTGAGATGAAGCGGCCTGGAGACTAACCTTACTTGTCCACGTACATGAGACTCGTTCCACAATTTAAGTGGCTGGCCGGGTGTCTGTCTCTCTCACTATAGTGAATATCCAATTTACAAAGAGTTGATAATAATTGTTGATCACCTTGAATAATAACCTTAGTATTTTCTCTAAGTAGATATGTACATCATGACTAAGTCATTAGAGTGCTTATTCAAGATGATTTATAACAAAGTTATTTTGACCAACTTATGACCTTAGCCCTTAGTCCTTTTGTACCAACCTGTTTGCCTTGAATTAACTTAAACGATTTTCATTGCACAACATACCCTTTTAGTCCTTAGAAATATTTTACACATCATGCACGACACATTTTCCATAAAAAGTTTTATAAAACGTGTTTGTTCATTTTGTATGAGTTGTATGCGTTGAGTTGTTGTGTTGATTGTTGTATTGTGTTTGTCTATATTGCTTAGATTGATGGGACTGTCCCGATTAACGTTGAAAAGAGTTTGTGAACAACGACAACATTCGAAGGCAAGTGGGACACCTCATAAACTTCCTACTATTTTCTATATGCATTACTTAGTGTATTTTTATTTACGCATGTGTAGGATACTATTGCTATGGTAAACCTGTGTAGAATCCCTTATTCCAGTGTCTAGGTTCCTATGCAATACTTAGTAGAATTATTGATGCTATGCAAATGTTGTTTTGTGAAAATCAAAATTCTACTAAGTTAAGAACGAAACACCTGGTTGGTAAAAGGTTGTATGGAGTAGAGTTGAGTGGCTACTCAGGCCCATGTCTATGGTTTGTGGAGTACGTGCACTTGCGAACGGCCACCCAGGAATAAAGGAATCTGAAGAACTCCGAGTGACGATTGCTTCCAGTGCAGCCATTGCCAATGGGCTCTGGCTTGATCAATTATGTTGCGTGGACTCTCTCCGGCTTGACAAGAAGATGTAGAGCGTGTTAGGTGGAACGGGTCAAGCCAGAGTGGGAGGGAAAATGCTTCTGAAAGATCTCATCTCATTCTTCTCCTTTTCCTTATCACTATAAGTGTGTAAAGGATAGTTTGGGTTGAATGGGTACAATGGTGAACGTGCACAACCTCTGCAGAGTGTAAAACTAAGTACTTAGCCGTGTCCCCGGTACGGACAATTTGAGCAGCTGATCACGGACGTCAACGGAGGATTCTACCATTCCAACTTCAAAACTAAAACTTGATGGGTGAACAAGGGTAGAATGAGACAGTGGTTGTCATGCCACAAATGTCTCGAATAGAAGAAAAGTGTTTTCCAAAGAGTTAGGAAAAATTGGTATTATGCAAAATAGCCTTGAACTCCACCAGCCAAATATGCATATAGGTTATTAGAGTTTTCCACTTAGTGTCCACCATAGTGTCACTTGCCAGACTCCGTTTTTAATGGAATCTGACCCACGTTGTTGCAATATTTTTCTTATTCCAGATTGCTCAGATGACGAGTGAGGTCTCGTTTAAAGGTTTCGAGTCTACAACCAACATGTTTTCGCCTGTGGCAACATGAATGTGATGGAGACTCACTGCTATTGTATTTCCACTGTTTACTCTATCAAAGGTAGCTTTATGCTATGCAATTTGTAAAGAATATCTTGAAAGTCTGGATCATCGATGTAATAAAATTGATACTTTGTTGTGATATTACATCTAAACTGTGTGTGCAAACGAATCGATCCAGGGGTTTGCGCTATACACAGGTACCTGCCATATTTTAAGTGCAGGTACGTTACAATCTCATTATGAACAGCTTCTTTCCAGTCATCTGCATTAGGATATGCGAATGTGACGAGGGGTTAACTCGGCAAATCCCATGGTAAGGTACCTAGGGTTGTATCGGGTGGAAGAGTATATGGTCGTTGGTGAATTCGGACGACTGCCAAGCAAGGAATTACCCAGGTTCAGGCTCCTGCAGGATAACACCCTACTTCCTGCTTGTCTGATTGACGATATCAAGATTACAGAGGTGGCTACAATGGCGACCCGGTGAGTTGTGAACTCGCTAGGGTTTCTAATGATCAAATTGCGTGTCCCTTTACTATCTCCCTCCTGACCCTTATATAGGGGTCAGGTCTCAGGAGTTTCAATACAACTCGAGTCGTATCTCTAGACATACTAAGTCGTCACGATTCCTCTTTACTTGATCCGCACTCCAGCTTCTCTGGACCGCATCATCTTCTTGATCATATCTTTTGTACGGGTCTCCAGGTGGGCCTTCTAGCAGATCACTCTTTATTGTAGCCAGGTGGGTATACCCGTTGGGTATAACCACATCAGTAGCCCCTGAATGCCTATTCGACTCCGAAGGATCGGGTAGGGATTCCCCATCCAATATGCCCTCGGGCGATCTATGTATGTTTTGTGCAACCTACTCATAAAGATATATAACTACAAGCAAATATCACTCGCAATACTAGATTCCAATCATTGATATTAAGGTTTATTCGTCTATAAGGGATGGATGGCATAGAAGGCCTGATTTAGCCGACGGATTGGGGACAAGTTAATTCGCGATTCTGGCGAAATACCTTACTAGCCTATTTAATCTCGAGTCCCCTGACTCGAAACCGGTAAAACCGTTCAAGTCTAAACCAAGCCTGTCGGGACATACTGGATCGACCCCGGCTAAAAATAATGGACCCTTAGCGCGTCCGCCGTGATTTTGCTTCATGCCTGTTGGCACGGAAATTTAACGGGTCCACATAGCCTGTACGGGCCACCCGACCTTATTCAGGTCTTACCGTTGCACTTATTTGTACAACTAATAACCCACAAGTATAGGGGATCGCAACAGTCTTCGAGTTAAGAAAAACCCAAATTTATTGATTCGACACAGGGGGAGGTAAAGAATACTTATAAGCCTTAACAACCGAGTTGCCAATTCAGCTGCACCTCGAAAAGCACTAGTAACAAGAGTGATGTGAAAGCAGTAGTAACAGTAACACAGAGACAATAGCACCAGAAAATAGTTGCTTGCGTGGAATTGACTTTAGAGCAATGATGATGACAAAAGGACCGGGGTTCCCAGCTATCTACACTAGTGGTAACTCTCAAAGAACAGCTGTCAAGTGAACAAATTACAGTTGGGCAATTGACAGTATTGAAATAACATTAAGTAAGAATATCCAAATTATCAATTAAGTAGGCATGCTTTCCATATGTAGTTTGTGCGTGCTCGCAATGAGAAACTTGCATAACATCTTTTGTCCTGCCAGCCCGTTTGCAGCGGGGCCTCTAGGGAAACTACTGGCAATTAAGATACTCCTTTTAATAGAGTACCGGTGCAAAGCTTTAACACTTTGTGAGAACATCCTCACATCATAGCCATTCCCTCCGGTTATCCCAATTGCTGTCACTTTGGGGCCATCGGTTCCGGACAATGACATGTGCATACAACTTGAAGATACAATCTAAGCAATAAATATAGAGCTTACATCTAAGATCATGCCACTCGTGCACTAATGACAAGAATTAAACATAACAAGAATGCATCAACAATAACTTCACAAACTTATATAGATAGACTGATCATAATGTAACAATTCATGAGATCCCAACAAATACACCACGGATTACATCTTATGGATCTCAATCATGTAAGGTAGCTCATGAGAACATTGTATTGAAGTACATGGGAGAGAGTACCAACTAGCTACAGCCAAGAACCCGTAGTCTATGGGGGAACTACTCACAAACCATCATGGAGTCGTAGTCGAGGTGGTGGAGTCGATGGAGATGGCTCCAGGGGTCGATCCCCGTCCTGGCAGGGTGCCGGAACAGGAACTTCTGACTCCCAAAACTTGTTGGAAAATATGCGTCCAGGAAAAACGAAGATGAGACGAAGAGGGGCCGTGAGGCGGCCACACCACCTGGTGGTGCGGCCCCACTTCTGGCCGCGCCGGGAGGTGGTGTGGCGCCCACGGGCGCCCACCGACCTAGGTCTTTCTCCCATAAATACCTCTTTGACCTAAAAATAAAGAGACGATAGGCCATCTTCCACGAAAAGTTCCGCAGCACCGCCGCCATCGCCGACAAGTTTCGGGGGTCAGAATTCTTGTTCCGGCACCCTGCCGGGACGGGGATCGACCCCTGGAGCCAGCTCCATCGACTTCACCGCCTCCACTTCGACTCCGTGATGGTTTGTGAGTAGTTCCCCCATGGACTACAGGTTCTTGGCTGTAGCTAGTTGGTACTCTCTCCCCCATGTACTTCAATACAATGTTATCATGAGCTGCCTTACATGATTGAGGTCCATATGATGTAATCCGTGTTGTGTTTGTTGGGATCTGATTAATTGTTACATTATGATCAGTCTATCTATATAAGTTTGTGAAGTTATTGTTGCTGCAATCTTGTTATGTTTAATGCTTGTCACTAGGGCACGAGAGGCATGATCTTAGATATGAGCTCTATATTTATTGCTTAGATTGTATCTACAAGTTGTATGCACATGTCAATGTCCGGAACCGATGGCCCCAAAGTGACATCAATTGGGATAACCGGAGGGAATGGCTATGATGTGAGGATCAAATGTTTTCACCAATTATTAATGCTTTGCTCCGGTACTTTATTAAAAGGAGTACCTTAATTGCCAGTAGTTTCCCTAGAGGCCCCGCTGCAAACGTGCTGGAAGGAAAAAAGATGTTATGCAAGTTTCTCATTGCGAGCATGCACAAACTACATATGCAAAACATGCATACTTAATTAATAATCTAGATATTCTTACTTAATGTTTTTCAATACTGTCAATTGCCCAACTGTAATTTCTTCACCCGACACTTTTTCTTGAGAGTTACCACTAGTGTAGATAGCTGGGAACCCCGATCCTTCGGTCATCATCATTGCTTTTCTGTCAACTCCATGCAAACAACTGTTCTCTGGTGCTATTGTCTCTGTGTTACTGTTACTACTGCTCTCATATTACTACTGCTTTCACATCACCCCTGTTACTAGTGCTTTTCCAGGTGCAGCTGAATTGACAACTCGGCTTTTAAGGCTTATAGTATTCTTTACCTCCCCTTGTGTTGAATAAATAAATTTGGGTTTTACTTCCCTCGAAGCCTGTTGCGATCCCTATACTTGTGGGCTATCAAGACTATTTTCTGGCGCCATTGCCGGGGAGGCATAGCTCTACTCATAAGTTAACCTGGGAAGTACACTCTACCTCTCTCTATATTTTTATTTTCATCGTATATTATTTTCTTGTCTAGTTTATTTGTGCTTAGTTTATTTTTGTCTAGTTGTGTTTAGTTTAGTTTGCTTTTGTCTAGTTTATTTTTGTCTTGTTTATTTTTGTCTTGTTTTATTTTTATATACCCGAAAAACCATAATGTTTTTTGAAAAACCAAAAATTAAAAAACTGTTGTTATGGATGAACATGCTAGATATGCTGCGGAAATTAATGAATTATAGAGAATCACGTAAAGGGAAAGTCATGACAGGCGTGTTAGGAAAGTTAAATACACTTGCTAAAATTTTGCTGAAACGCCATGATATAAATTGCTGCTCTGAACAGGATAATAAACATCTTAAATTCCAATGTGGCTTTAGTAAAGAAGTTATAATTATGAACTATCATTGGAATAACTATATTGATCTTGGATTTGAAGAAGTTGAAGAATTTGTTATATTTATGGGAGCTTCTGAAATAGAATCCTTCATGTCTAAAAATTATGAAACTTGTGTTGCTTGTAATACACTTAAAGATTATGTTTCTTCTATCCATAATTGTTGCATAGAAACTTTCAGCTATAATCCTTATATCATTGATTATAAAGAGATACTCGTTAATGCACAAGAATGTATCCACAATTTGCATAAACCTATGGAAGAAGAAATTGTTGAACCTGAAAGCTCATTAAATGAAAAGAGGAGGAGAGTGAAGAACAAAAGGAGCGATAATGGAGTAGCTACCCATGCCTACCTTCTAATGAGAGTAACTCTTCATCCCTTACACTATTTCATTTTCCCCCATGCTTGCCAAAGGAGGATAAATGTTATGTTCCTGTGGATTCACTTGAAATATTCCCTATGAGTAAAACTTGTGAAAATAATTATGCTACTGTTATATATGATAATCCATGCTATTTTTATAAAACTTATGATAATCCTTTATATGTGCCTAATTTCGAAATGCATGGTACTATAGAAGTTTGCTTAGAAAATGTTTATGATAAAGCTCTAGATGATGGTCCTCTGTTACTTGATAATATTAATTGTACTCCTATTGAAAATGGGATTGGAGAGGTCTTGACTTTATATGAGAGTCCCATATCCCTTGAGAAAAATCAATCATCTTGTTATCAAATTGTTGAAAGTGGGTTTGAAGGTTTTTATCCCACTACTATGGAGCTTGATAAAAATTATGTGTTTGAAGATCATGAAAAGCATGCTTTATGTGATGGTTATGTTGTTGAGTTTATTCATGATGTTACTTAAAATTATTATGAGAGAGGAAAATATGGTTGTAGAATTTTTCATGGTATGAAAACACCTCTCTATATGTTGAAAATTTTAAATTTACTCTTGTTTTATCTTCCTATGCTTGTCACTTTGTTCTTTGTGAATTTATTTATGTACAAGATTACTATGCATAGGAAGTGGGTTAGACTAAAATGTGTTTTGCATTTGTTTCTTGATGCTCCTTTTGCTTCATTTTCTATTTTCAAGAGAGCATCATTAAAACTATCAAACCTAGCTAAAAGGCATTAAAGAAAAGCGCTTGTGGGAGACAACCCATGTTTTATTTATGTTATTTTTATTTTATTTGAGTAAAGGAGCATGGTTACCTCTGTAACAACTCCTTTGTATCTTTATTTTATTGCATAGTTGTGCCAAGTAAAGTCTCTAGTAGTAAGTTGATACTATATTTGGATTTCTGCGCATAAACAGTTTTTCTGCTGATCACCGTTAAATTCGTAAATAATTACAGACAAATTGAAATGACCTGAGATTTTATTAGCGTGATCCTCAGATATTTACTGTAGCGTACCTGCACTTTAAATAAGGCAGATACCTGTGTATAGTGCAAATCACTGGATTGATTCGTTTGCACACACAGTTTACGATGTAATATCATAACAAAGTATCAATTTTATTACATCGATGATCCAGACTTACAAAATATTCATTACAAGTTGCATAGCATAAAGCTAGCTTTGAAATAGTACACAGCGGAAATACAATAGCAGTGGGTCTCCAACAACTTCATGTTGCCACAGGCGAAAACATGTTGGTTGTAGACTCGAAACCTTCAAACCTCACTCGTCATCTGATCAAGCTGCAATAGAAAAAAAAATTGCAACAGCGTGGGTCAGATTCCATTAAAATGGAGTCTGGCAAGTGACACTATGGTGGACACTTAGAGGAAAAACTCTAATAATCTATATGCTTATTTGGCTGGTGGAGTTCAAGGCTATTTTGCATAAAGCCAATTTTTTCTAACTCTTTGGAAAACACTTTTCTTCTATTCGAGACATTTGTGGCATGAAAACCACTTTCTCATTCTACCCTTGTTCACCCATCAAGTTTTATTTCTGAAGTTGGAATGGTGGAATCCTCCGTTTGACGTCCGTGATCAGCTGCTCAAATTGTCCGTACCGGGGACACAGCTAAGTACTTAGTTTTACACTCTGCAGAGGTTGTGCACGTTCACCATTGTACCC
This sequence comes from Poa annua, assembly GCA_026929855.1. Lineage (NCBI taxonomy): Eukaryota > Viridiplantae > Streptophyta > Magnoliopsida > Poales > Poaceae > Poa > Poa annua. The sequence goes on along the minus strand of CM049427.1, from coordinate 158,986,512 downwards.
ATTCAACCCAAACTACCCTTTACACACTTATAGTGATAAGTAAAAGGAGAAAAATGAGACGAGATCTTTCAGAAGCCTTTTCGCTCCCACTCTAGCTTGACCCTTTCCACCTAACACCCTCTACATCTGCTTGTCAAGCCGGAGAGAGTCCACGCACCATAGTTGATCAAGCCAGAGCCCATTGGCAATGGCTGCACTGGAAGCAATCGTCACTCGGAGTTCTTCAGATTCCTCTGTTACCTGGGTGGCCATCCACAAGTGCACATACTCCAGGAAACATAGACATGGACCAGAGTAGCCACTCAACTTCGCCACCATATACAACCAATCCACCCAGGAGATTCATTAACTTAGTGGATGTACACTCTCAGGGGAAAATCACCATGCTCACAGCCCTAAGTAGAATAGATATTCATCGTAGGCGACGACAACCATGAGCACAGCCCTTAGTAGTCACTTAACATTTTGTAAAAAAATTCATCAATTGCATAGCATCAATATATCTACTAAGTATTATATAGGAACCTAGACACTGGAGTAAGGAATTTCTACACAGGTCTAGCATAGCAATACTATCCTACACATGCTTACATAAAAATACACTAAGTAATGCATATAGAAAATAATAGGAAGTTTATGAGGTGTGCCACTTGCCTTTGAATGTTGTCGTTGTTCACAAACTCTTTTCAACAACGAACGTTTGCTCTCCGTTCAATCTAAACAATATAAGCAAACAACAATACAACAATCAACAAACAACAATCATCAAACATACATGTACATACATAGTGAACAAACAGGTTTCATAAAAGTTCTAAGGATAATATGTTTATGCATGAGGTGCAAAATATTCCTAAGGACTAGAGATGTATGTCATGCTAAGAAAATATTTTAAGTTAATGCAAAGCGAAAATGGGTGTCAAAATGACTTTAAAGATGATAACATCATGATCAAAATTTGTTTAAGTCTTAAAAGACAAGATTAGGGAAGAGGGAAAAAGGTAGAAAAAAAGATGTAGTTGATCTTCCAGGCTTCATCTCCCGACTTGTAATTTTTCCTTCATGATGTCTTGATTGAATTCATGGTAGACTTGAATAATCTTTAGACTTGATGATTTTTGTATCACCTGGGCTGGTCTTGGATTTACTTAGTCTTCATGAAGTCTTAGAGAAGAAGAAAGGACAGAGAGAAAGACTTAGAGAATAAAAGGGAGGTTAGCCTTCTTGAACTTCTTCTCACTTTTCTTCTTAGTGCTTGACATCTTGGTATGCTTACACAGTCTGTTTTCTTCTAAGTCCTTCATTGGTCTTCTAGCTTTATGTTGAAAATCCTAAGTGTCTAAGTGTATCACTTTACCGAAATGCTAAGTTGAAAATATTTCTAACGTAGAGAAAATGGGGAAGGAGTTTTCTTATGGGAAATATAACTACAAAATAAAATATGATATGCATGAAATGCAATTTTTTATCACATGAACAATTATGCTAATGCAATTTAATTAATTTCTACTTTCACAAAATATAATAAAGGAATAAATATAAGATTAAAGTTTTATGTGATTTAACTTTTTATAACAAAATTTTATAATTAGTATTAATAGACAGAGGGGATTTAAATACATTTATTGCAATTGTATTTATCCAAAAATAATGGTTATATTGAAAGTTATGATGAAAATATTCAAACAATTCAATTTAAATATATAACTATGAATTCATTCAAATATTACTCAAAAAAATATTTTATAACAGAGGCATCACACTACAAATATTCTAAAGTTTCTAAAACAATTCGACAAATATACTCAAATCTTCCATTTGAAATTTGAATATTTTAAAATTAGTCAAATTTAAATTTTGCCAGATCTAAAATATTCCACATGTCGAGGGCTTTCCAAAAATATAAATTTAGTTAAATTTGGATAAGTGGTTAAAAAGTTATGACAGATCTAAGTGGCAGGTGCTTTTCTGCAAAACTGCCATTTAAATCTAAATAAGAAATTCATTTTCCACGTGGCGGCTGACTGGGCGCTGACTGTGCGCTGACTGTGCGGCTGACGTGGATAAGTGAAGCAATTTGGGCCGTAGGATTTATATCTGACAGTGCTAAATAGATCGTACCGATTCGAATAAAACAATAGGCAGGAGGCGTTGGATCAAGATCCAACGGTCCAGATATAACGACCAAACGCGGGCGGCGCTAGGTCACCGGAGACCTCGCCGGAGATGCACCCGCGGCGGCGACGCGGCGTTTTGCACGTTCTACGGTTCCCCGGGACGAATGGAACTCACCAGAGCGTGCAGGAGGTCGTGGTTGACTCGTTGGCGAGGTGGCGGCGACCGAAGCGTCCTCTTCTTGCCGGAATGGCTCGCCGGAGTTGTGCGCGGCGGCGGAGAGCTTCGGGTGTGCACGGAAGTGAGGATGCGCTGTGATTTGAAACACAAAAACGTCTCAAACAGATGCGCGACAGGGAAATACGACGAGAGGGAGAGGAGAGAGGGTCCGGGGTCGACGGAGTTCACCGGAAACGAAGAACTGTTCGCCGGCGGCCATGACGGAGTTCCGAGGACGAACTCGAGCAGCCTGGGGGCTCTCGGGCTAGGGTTTCTTGGGGAAAAGGGAGAGGAGGATCAGGGGATTAAATAGGGCTGGAGGGGGGAACTAAATTCGCGCTAATCTCGCTTGATTTGGAGAGGGAATCGGGGAAGGAATCTCGGCCGTGATTTTCGTCTGAGGAAGAAGACGATGACGTCATCGCTGACGCCAGCATTTTTCTTTTTCTTTTTCTGATTTTCCAATTAATTCATATCTTTTGATTTAAGACTACAAATTCATTCAAATAAATTTCTAAAAATTTGTAAAAGCATCATATTTGTGTTAAACCAGTTGTGGGCATGTTTTGAACATTTTTGAAAAATAATATTTTGAAATATTCATAAAATACATTTTTGCCTATTTTAGGTTAACTTTGAAATTAGGGATTAAATAATTCATTTGAGGTTAAATAAAGTTTATGAAATTACCCACATTCAAATATGTTTGAATTCAAGTTATTTAAACTCATTTTCAAACACTAAAATCATTTTAGGGCTTTAGTATAATACTAAATAACATAACATAAACTATATGAAAATAAAAAGGGAAATTAATGTATTCCTTTTCATTCAAAATAATTTGTGCACCATTATATTTTATATTAAGATAATTCAATTGAAACTTCATAACAACTTTGGAAAAGATTTTTGTTTTAATTCATTTCTTATTTAGAATATATTAAACACCTCATGCTTTTAAAATAAATGAAAATCATTTAAGCAAATGAAATGTTTATTTGGATACTTCATTAATTTTAATTTATGAAGTTTTAAAGTTATAACCTATAGGCTTATAATTTCCAAACTACATTTTGAACTCAGGTAAATGAATAATAATCTTTTGGCAATTAGACAATGTTTTCAATAGTTTAAAATACACTTGTAATTATTATTTTAACTTATTTATAGCTAAGGCTAAGTGGTTAAAATCAATTACTTATAAGTAAGCTATTTACTTAAAATAAAATGGGTTGTAGTTTGTAAAATATTTGTCAAATTTCATATTAAGGTTTTTGAAATACAATAGATAATAAAATGTTTAAACAGTGACATTTGAAATATTAAACTCTTTCAATAAGTTTGAAGTCTTTCTTAGTTGGTTTCCTTACGCATTTAATATTTTATTTTAATCAAAACAAAAAGTTTTAAATTTTAGTTATTTTTGAACATTATAAAATGTTGGGATGTTACAGACTACCACCCTTGAAAGGAATCTCGTCCCCGAGATTCGGAGAAGCTAGAAAGATAAAGCAAGTGCTTGGAATGATTCTGATAAATTCGAGATGTTTTGAGAAATGAAATTTCCGATATGGCAACTTGAAAACTGGCAGAGGAAGATTTTTCTGATTTGGGGAGGCCAGAAGAAAGACAGTTTGGGATCTCTGGGTTTATGCAACGCGGTTTAATTTAACTGGGTGGCTACCACCCTTAAAAGAAATTTTTGGTTGTCAGTCTAGAAACTCTGTTTAATCTCGTTTAGTTCTCTGATGTAAAGCGTACAAGTATTCAAAATACAATGGCATGTGGTGGATACGAAAAGTTTTAGCAATCACGTTTTCCACTCGGTCCTTGAAGAGATTTATCCTTCTTCCACTCAGGGAGCCACTGGCATAGTGTCCCGTATCTTTGCACTTGTAGCATCTTATGTGGCTAAGATCTTTCTTGGAATTAACCTTTTGCCCTTGTTCCTCCAGGATCTTCATGAGAGACTGTTGCATTCCTTCCTTGGTTTGCTGGTTAGCTTGTTGCACCAAGGGATAAAGTTGACACTGAATTGGGACATATCCTTTAACTGGACGTCTGGTATGACCATGGGGCCACTCATCAGAACAATCTTTAGACGTATGTCCTATATCTCCACAAGTTTTGCATGCCTTTAGTTTGGTCATAAGTTCCTCTTCAAAAACACTATGGTTTTGATCAATCTTAGGCGGGTGGTCATTGATCACCTTCTGACTCTGGTTCCTTAACAGTAGTCGCGTAGTTGGGTACAATTCATTGTTGTTGATATTGGAGTGAGACATCTGTTGGTTTTAGAAAATGAGTTGAATTATATGTACTATGGAGAAATACTAATTCAATAATTCAGAACAAGGCAACCAATTCCTAACATAATCAATCAACATGATTCAAACACATGCAAACACATACATGAAAAGTTTCAAACTTATTTTGAGAAATCGAATTAATCGTTTATCGAACGAAACACACCAATGTCATGGAAATACAAAAGCGACAGTACTGCCATACCACAATTTGATAGGTCAATACACTAATTTGATACGATAAGCTAAATAAGATAAATGGTGGTCCCTCTAACAAGGTTTTAATTTCTTCACTTATTCCTCTTTGATCTCACGCTTGCGCTTCATTGCGTGGTTATTTGCCACACGTGTGACTTCTCCCTCAATTGACTCTTCAGGAAGCACCTCTTCGGAGCTTTCTTCCTCCTGTTCCTCCTCCTTTACAGTTGCGGGTCCAACCACATCTCCAGTGCCTTGGTCACCTCCTTCTTCAGCTACTGGCGGTGGTGGAGGTGGATTGAGTTGCGCTTCAAGTGTGGCAATCTGCTCATCTTTGTCAAGGTTCTGCAAATGTAGGTCATGGATGAGTTCCTCCATATGGCCAACAAGGGTTTCAGAAGTCTGGAGTTCTTGGGTTTTTGCATGTATGACGGCTCGGGCATGATCCGCGATGTCATAGGCTTGTTGAACCTTTCTGGTCAGGCAGTTCATGAGAAAATCTAAGTCTTCAAACATTTTGTTAATGATGGGAAGGTCCAAGCGATTTATCGTGTGAGCCAATGAGTAGCCATGCGCATCCCTCTTCCCAAAGGCACGGAAGGGCGATTCCGGTGCTAGCTTGTTGCGATACTTATAACACAAACGGGCCAGTAAGTCCATCATAGCTATGTTCACTCCTTCAATCCACTCTGGGTAGTAGGTGACATAGTCCACGGGCTCGAAGTCCGGCATCGTGGGATCTGGGGTCATGATTGTGCAGATTTCCCAACGCGTCACATTAGGTATGTCGGTCTCCACCTTCCTTCCTCGGAAATAGGGCGATGGTAGCTTCAATTGACTTGTCAGCCTGTACAGCTGCCTCCCAAAGATGAAATCCGACAAAACACCAGCATACGCGGTCTCAGTGTACTCTCCCATCTGAAATTTTGAACAGGTAAGAGTATTAGAATTTAAACCGAAAAGGAAAAAGATACAAGACAAGAAAATTAATATAAAAATAGAAAGGTAATTTTTAAAAAAATTCTCAAGTTTGAAATCTAGTATATTTAAAAATATTTGACTTTTGGTCTCTGTCCAATCCTAGGGGTTTCGAACCTACAGGCAACACAGTGCTCTGATACCATCTGTAGCGTACCTGCACTTTAAATTGGGCTGATACCTGTGTATAGTGCAAATCACTGGATCGATTCGTTTGCACACACAGTTTACAATGTAATATCACAACAAAGTATCAATTTTATTACATCGATGATCCAGACTTACAAAATATTCATTACAAGTTGCATAGCATAAAGCTAGCTTTGAAATAGTACACAGCGGAAATACAATAGCAGTGGGTCTCCAACAACTTCATGTTGCCACAGGCGAAAACATGTTGGTTGTAGACTCGAAACTTTCAAACGAAACCTCACTCGTCATCTGATCAATCTGGAATAGAAAAAAAATATTGCAACAACGTGGGTCAGATACCATTAAAATGGAGTCTGGCAAGTGACACTATGGTGGACACTTAGAGGAAAAACTCTAATAACCTATATGCTCATTTGGCTGGTGGAGTTCAAGGCAATTTTGCATAAAGCCAATTTTTCCTAACTCTTTGGAAAACACGTTTCTTCTATTCGAGACATTCGTGGCATGAAAACCACTATCTCATTCTACCCTTGTTCACCCATCAAGTTTTCGTCTGAGGAAGAAGACGATGACGTCATCGCTGACGCCAGCATTTTTCTTTTTCTGATTTTCCAATTAATTCATATCTTTTGATTTAAGACTCCAAATTCATTCAAATAAATTTCTAAAAATTTGTAAAAGCATTATCTTTGTGTTAAACCAGTTGTGGGCATGTTTTGAACATTTTTGAAAAATAATATTTTGAAATATTCATAAAATACAATTTTGCCTATTTTAGGTTAACTTTGAAATTAGGGATTTAATAATTCATTTGAGGTTAAATAAAATTTATGAAATTACCCACATTCAAATATGTTTAAATTCAAGTTATTTAAACTCATTTTCAAACACTAAAATCATTTTAGGCTTTAGTATGATACTAAATAACATAACATATACTATATGAAAATAAAAAGGGAAATTAATGTATTCATTTCAATTCAAAATAATTTGTGCACCATTATATTTTATATTAAGATAATTCAATTGAAACTTCATAACAACTTTGGAAAATATTTTTGTTTTAATTCATTTCTTATTTAAAATATATTAAACACCTCATGCTTTTAAAATAAATGAAAAACGTTTAAGCAAATGAAATGTTTATTTGGATACTTCATTAATTTAATTTATGAAGTTTTAAAGTTATAAACTATAGGCTTATAATTTCCAAACTACGTTATGAACTCAGGTAAAAGAATAATAATCTTTTGGCAATTAGACAATGTTTTCAATAGTTTAAAAGACACTTGTAATTATTATTTTAACTTATTTATAGCTAAGGCAAAGTGGTTAAAACCAGTTACTTATAAGTAAGCTATTTACTTAAAATAAAATGGGTTGTAGTTTGTAAAATATTTGTCAAATTTCATATTAAGGTTTTTTAAATACAATAGATAATAAAAATTTTAAACTGTGACATTTGAAATATTAAACTCTTTGAATAAGTTTGAAGTCTTTCTTAGTTGGTTTCCTTATGCATTTAATATTTTATTTTAATCAAAACAAAAAGTTTTAAATTTTAGTTATTTTTGAAAATTATAAAATGTTGGGATGTTACATTTACGCAACTTCCATTAATTTTGAGTTTTCTGATCTGAGCACCTTTAGTGGCTAGAAAAAAATCATCTTTACTGGTTGTTCTGTTTTTGCAGATTATGTCTCTGTTTTTTTGCATTGTCTCTTGTGGACTTTAAGCAAGGTTCTCTATCATGGAGGGTTGTAGCTAATATTTTATTGAGTTCTTGAATTGTGTCACAACAATACCAAAGTGGATTAATGTTTTTGAATACTAACCCATCTAATGAAGTTTATGAGAAGTTTGGTGTGAAGGAAGTTTTCAAGGATCAAGAGAGGAGGATGATATAATGTGATAAAGAAGATGAAAGTGCCTAAGCTTGGCGATTCCCCCGTGGGTCACCCAAGCATATTTCAAGAAGACTCAAGCGTCAAAGCTTGGTGATGCCCAAGGCATCCCCTTTTTCATCAACAACTTATCAGGTCATCTCTAGTGAAACTATATTTTAATTCCGTCACATCTTATGTTCTTTACTTGGAGCGTATGTTTGTTTTCATTTCTGTTTTTGTTATTTTCATTCTCTGAATAAATTGGATCCTAGCATTCTTGTTTAGGAGAGAGACACGCTCCTCTTTTTTTTATGAATACTCCTATTCTTCACTTATATTTGTTGAGTATTCTTCTCTAGCTACTGCAATACTTCCAGCTCTTGTTTTTTCATGCACCTCTTGTTCATAGCTGTTAGTTCTCAATAATTATACTCTCTTGCTTCATTGTTAAATACTTGGATATTTTATGTTTAAATGAGTTTATGTTTTGGTGTTTAGTTGGAAACAAAAAATGCTAAATGTGGTACATGGTATAATGAAAAGATATACATGTTTTTGTAGATCATTATCTTGAATTTTTTGTGATGCTTGGCAATTGTTTTGAGCTCTCAAGTAGATCATGTTTAAGCTTTTACATCATGTAGTTAAAACCTATTAGTGGAGAACTACTGTAAAACTTGTTGATATTTGGTTTGCATGTTTGGTATCTCTAAGGTCTAGATATTTTCTAGTTAAAGTGTTTGAGCAACAAGGGAGACAATGTAGAGTTTTATAATGCTTGCAATGTGTTTTGTATATACGTCTTGTTGTCATTGTTTATACTTGTGTTTGCTTCAAACAACCTTTCTAGCCAAAGCCTTGTATTGAGAGGAATACTTCTCGTGCATCCCAAACCTTGAGCCAAAACCTATGCCATTTGTGTCCACCATACCTACCTACTACATGGTATTTCCTGCCATCCCAAGCATATAATTTGTGTGATACCTTTTATTCAAAACTTATTATCCCTTATTTGTGTACATGTTTAGGTCATGAGGAAGTATGTGGCGTTACGGATATCAACCTTGTCGTTTGCTTTTAGACAGACTTTCACCAACCGGACTAGTGGCATATACTCCTCTTATCCATTAATTTTGCAAAAAGAGCTGGCAAATGGGGTGCCCAGTCCCAATTAATTACAACTTTAACCACTTGCATTCTCTTCACATTTTTTCCCTAATCTAATCAGCCAAGCAATGATGCTAGTTCTAAACTACATGTGTAAAAAAAAGAGAAAAGAGGGATGATCTGCCTTTGGGTAGAAATAACGTCCTTCATGGGAGTCGCTCTTAAGAAAATCTGGTTGACAAGGGGGGTAGAGTGCACATTACCATTCGTTGACAACGACAAACACGGCACAAAACTTACTTTTATGCTCTCTATATGATTTCAAAAACCTATAAAACTAAGAAGCTCTAGAACATGCTTGTATCCCTGCTTCCCTCTGCGAAGGGCCTATCTTTTACTTTATGTTGAGTCAGTTTACCCAGTTCTTTCTATCCTCGAAGCAAACACTTGTGTCAACTTTGTACAAATTCGTGTATGCTTACTTATTGCACTTGTTATATTCCTTTGTGTTGACAACTATCTCTATGACATACATGTTCAAAGTTGAAAGCCAATGCTAAAACTTATATCTTCCTTTGTGTTGCTTCAATCTCTTTTACTTAGATAATATTGCTTTATGACTTAACTCTTATGCAAATCTTATTGATGCTTGTTTGAAAGTACTATTCATGAAGAGTTTTTACTTATATGATGTAGTTGTTTACTCCTTGTCTATTTATTAGAAAACTATAGATCATTACCTTGAGTCATTTCATTCATAACATGAGCCTTACATTATTATATGATCAATATTGTGTGAAAGCATGTCACTTCAGAAATTATTCTTTTTATCGTTCTTGCCTACTCGGGACGAGTAGAACTAAGATTGGGGATGTTGATTCTTCTTCAACGTATCTATAATTTCTTATGTTCCATGCTATGTTATACCATGTTATTACATGTTTTATATGCATTTTATATAGTTTTATGCATTTCTGGGACTAACCTATTAACAAGATGCCACAGTGCCAGTTCCCTGTTTTCTGCTGTTTTTGGTTTCAGAAAAGTACTTAAAGAAATATCCGTGAAATTGGAAACGAGTCAAGGGGGATATTTATGGGCAAAAGGGCGACGTCGGTGGCGCTCCGTGGGTCGTTCCTCACCTCCTGGCGCGGCAGAAGGGGGACCCGCGCCTGGGTATGGTGTGGGTCCCTCGGGCATCATCTTCGTCTCCTCTTCGGCTTTCTGGAACGCAAATATTCCAAAAATAATTCCTGGTTGATTTATTTCCAATTTTGCGGATATTTCTTTAAGTACTTTTCTGAAACCAAAAACAGCAGAAAACAGGGAACTAGCACTTTGGCATCTCGTTAATAGGTTAGTCCCAGAAAATGCATAAAACTATATAAAATGCATATAAAACATGTAATAACATAGTATAACATAGCATGGAACAGGATGATGAGGGATGTCCCCTTCAATACCCATGGTTCCTAGCCTAGGGTAAGAGTTTATGAGGTAGAGAACGTGTGGAGTTGGTAGATTCGTCGGCTGACAAGCGGGAATTACCCAGGTTTGGGGCCCTCGAGTGAGGTAAAACCCTTACTCCTGCTTGTCTGTCATTGATGTGTATATGCGACGAGTACAGAGGTCTAGCAAGATGTCTTTTTGCACATCATGACTAAGCCATTAGAGTGCTTATTCAAGATGAATTATAACAAAGTTATTTTATCCAACTTATCATCTTAGTCCTTAGTCATTTTTGACCAACCAAATAACTTTGCATTAACTTAAAAGATTTTCTTAGCATGGCATACACATCTAGTCCTTAGAAACATTTTGCACGTCATGCATGACATATTTCCTTTTTTATAAAACTTGTTTGTCCATTTGTATGTGTTTGTGTGCGTTATGTTGTTGTGTTATGTTGATTGTCTATTGTGTTTGCCTATATTGCTTAGATTGAACGGAGAGCTCCGAATAACGTTGAAAAGAGTTTGTGAGTAAAGACTTCATCCAAAGGCAAGTGGTACACCTCATAAACTTGCTACTATTTTCTATATGCATTACTTAGTGTATTTTATATAAGCATGTGTAGGATAGTATTTCTATGCTAAACCTGTGAAGAAATCTCTTATTCCTGTGTCTAGTCTCCTATGCAATACTTAGTAGAATTATTGATGCTATGCAAATGTTATTTTTGTGAAAATCTAAATTCTACTAAGTTAAGAATAAAACACCTGGGTGGGAAGTGGTTGTATGGTTTATGTTGAGTGGTTTCCCAGGGGATTTACCTGTGGAATTACACTTGTGGACGGCCACCCAGGAACAGAGGAATCTGAAGAACTCCGAGTGACGATTGCTTCCATTGCAGCCATTGCCAATGGGCTCTGACTTGATCAACTATGTTGCGTGGAATCTGCCCGGCTTGACAAGTAGATGTAGAGGGTGTTAGGTGGAACGGGTCAAGCCAGAGTGGGAGGGAAAATGCTTCTGAAAGATCTCGTCTCATTCTTCTCCTTTTCCTTATCACTATAAGTGTGTAAAGGATAGTTTGGGTTGAATGGGTACAATGGTGAACATGCACAACCTCTGCAGAGTGTAAAATTAAGTACTTAGCCGTGTCCCCGGTACGGAAAATTTGAGCAGCTGATCATGGACGTCAACGGAGGATTCCACCATTCCAACTTCAGAAATAAAACTTGATGGGTGAACAAAGGTAGAACGAGACAGTGGTTGTCATGCCACAAATGTCTCGAATAGGATATTTTTTTTTCCAAAGGGTTAGAAAAAATTGGCTTTAAGCAAAATAGCCTTGAACTCCACCAGTCAAATATGCATATAGGTTATTAGAGTTATTCCATTAACTGTCCACCATAGTGTCACTTGCCAGACTCCATTTTTAATGGAATCTGACCCACGTTGTTGCAATATTTTTCTTATTGCAGATTGTTCAGATGACGAGTGAGGTTTTGTTCAAAGGTTTTGAGTCTACAACCAACATGTTTTCGCCTGTGGCAACATGAAGTTGTTGGAGACTCACTGCTATTGTATTTCCGCTGTGTACTATTTCAAAGCTAGCTTTATGCTATGCAACTTGTATTGAATATTTTGTAAGTCTGAATCATCGATGTAATAAAATTGATACTTTGTTGTGATATTACATCGTAAAATGTGTGTGCAAACGAATCGATCCAGGGAAGTGCAGGTACGCTACAATGATGGTATCAGAGCACTGTGTTGCCAGTAGGTTCGAAACCCTAGGTTTGGATAGCAATTTGACCATAGGATTCAAAATCTATTTTCTTCAGTTTTCTGAAAACAAAACTTTTTATTTTGTCTTCCTCATACTCTCATCTACTATCAACCTTCTGAAAACATCTTATCTTACTCTAGATGACCATGTTCTTTAGTCTAAGTCTGATTCTGCTGCTTCATATGGAAAAGCAACGATTCAACATGAAGTTCTACATGCATGGAAGACCACTTAAGAACCAGGATTCGACCAACACTTCGAAGATATCCATAAAAGTTGAACAAGAACTTGAAGCACTCACGATGGAGATAGATTTGACCACCACTTAAGTAGAACAACGATATCGTGTTAGTGTATTGTTCATAGGAACTTAGGTTGTGTGACAATACTAGATTGTTTGCTTGTGTTAGCACCTTGTTGCTTGATGTTTGTTAGATGTTGTTTGTAATGATTTGTCTTGATCTTCTTGTATGAGTTAGAATGTTTAACTATCAAGAAGACTTTTCCTTAAGGGTGGTAGCCACCCAGATAATTCAAACCCAGTTACCTAAAACCAGAGGTCCCAACCCATCTTTCTTTCTGGCCTCCCCAATCAGAAAAATCATCCCCTACCAGTTTTCAAGATTCCATGTCAGAAATTACATTTCTCAAAACCCCTCGAGTTATCAGAATCATTTCAAGCATTTTCTTTTCTTTCTAGCCTCTCCGAATCTCGGGGACGAGATTCCTTTTAAGGGTGGTAGTCTGTAACATCCCAACATTTTATAATGTTTGAAAATCACCAAAATTAAATTTTTTTGTTTTTGATTAAAATAAAACATTAAATGCACAAGAAAACCAACTATGAAAGACTTCAAATATAAGGAAAGACTTTAATATTTCAAATATCTCAGTTTATCATAATTTTCAAAAGTTGTTTGAAGTTAAACATTGATTATACATTGTATTTCTTAAATCCTCAATATCTTATTTGACAAATGTTTTACAAACTTTCAAACCACTTAGCCATAGCTATTCATAAATCAAAATAATATCTACAAGTGTTCTTTTAAACTATTTAAAACATGGTCTAATTGCTAAATGGTTTTCATTCTTTTAACTAAGTTCAAAACATAGTTGTTGAAATTACAAGTCTATAGTTTATAACTTTAAAACTAAATAAATTTAAATTAATGAATTATCCAAATAGGCATTTCATTAACTTAAATTACTTTCATAAATTTTCAAAACATAAAATGCTGAATATATTCTATATGAGAAATTAATTAAATCTAGAATCCTTTACAAAGGTGTTTTGTGAAGTTTCAAATGAATTATCTTAATAAATAGAATGGTGCACAAAATAATTTGAAATAAAAATGAATACTCTATAATTTCCATTTCCTTAAAATTATCTATATTTAGTTATTCCACTATTATACCAAAATAAATATGAATGGTTAAAGCAAAAATAACTTAAATTTGAACATATTTGAATATGGGTATTTTACAAATTTTATTTAGCCAAAAGAATATTTAATTAAGCTATATTTTAAAATTGGACATTAAGTAATTTTTTTTTATTAAACCAATATTTCAAAATTATTAATTTTAAAAAGTTTTCAAAACATGCCCACTAATATTTTAAATCATAGATATGAATTTTACAAATTTATAGAAATTAATTTGACTTCATTTGGACATGTAAATCAAAATATATGAATAAAAGATAAAACAGAAAAAGAAAAAGAAATTAGCTGGATGACGTCAGCGATGATGTCATCGTCTTCCTCCTCTGGCCGGAAATCGCGCCTCCGGATTTCTTTCCAAATTCGAGCGAAATCAACGCGATTTGGTTCCCTCTCTGCCTCCATATAAATCCCCACGCACTCCTCCCTCTTTCCCCTCTCCCCCCCCTCGAAAACACGCCGCCAGGCCGTCGCTTTTGCTCGCCGGAGTTGCTTCGGTCGCCGCCGCCATTTTCGTCAAATCCGGTGAGCCCCTTCGACCTCGATGCCCCTAACCCTCTCCTCTTCCTTGCCGTCCTCGTGCGCATCTCCTAAGTCCCGCGTTCGGTTGTTTCCTGCAGCGTTTCGAGCGCATCGTGCACGGCCGGACCTCACCGGAGCCGCCGCCGCACTCGTCCTCGCCTCCCCGCTGTCCAAAGACGCCCGAGACAACATCGTCGTCACCATCCACCTCGCCAGGCCGCACCGCGTCTGCCCATCGCCTCCACGAGCCCAGGAAGGCACGGCAACGACGAGAGCATCCACGCCCGAGCGCAGTGCCGCCGTCTGCCTCGTCTCCGACGAACTCCGCCGCCAATTTCTGGTATTCTCCTCATGCACCGTCCGATCCACATCTTACGGCCGAGATTAGATCTTTTGTTTGAACCGGTATGTTTAGATCTGGACCGTCAGATCTTGATCCAACGATCCAAATCCATTGACTTAACCACGTCAGCGTCGACGTGGCGTCCAGTCAGCGCCCAGTCAGATCCCAGTCAGCAGCCACGTCATCAATTGTTTTCTATTTAAATTAAAATTGGCAGTTTTGCAGAAACACCCCTGCTTATTAAAATTGTTATAACTTTTTACTCACATCTCCAAATTCAAATATTTTTATATATTTGGAAAGCTCTTGACATGTAAAATATTTTAGATCTGTTAGATTTCAAATTTGACTTAGTTAAAAATATTCAAATTTCGAATGGATGATTTGAGTATATTTGGCATAACTTTAAATCTATAAATCCAAAAATTGCAAATAAAATTGTTTCACAAACTTTGGAAATTTTGTAACTTGATGCCTCCGTTATAAAATATTTTTGAGTAGTATTTGAATGATTTCATAGTTATATGTTTAGTTTGAATAATTTTAACATAACTCTTGATAGAAAAATCATTTTTGAGTAAATCCAATTGCTGTAAATTTAATCAAATCCCCTCTATCTATTAACACCATTTATAAAATTTTGTTATAAAAATTTAATCACATAAACCTTTAATCTTATATTTATTCCTTTTATTTATATTTTGCAAAAATAGAAATTAATTAAATTGCATTTCTAGCCTAATGCATACTTTATGAATATCACAAAAATTAACATTATGTTTCTTATGATTAAAAAAATGCATAACTTATTTTATTTTGTAGATATACTTCCCAAAGAAAAACTCCTTCATTAATTTTCTCTAAGTTAGGATTATTTTCAAACTTAGTATGCTGGTAAAAGTGCTATACACTTAGACACTTAGGATTTTCAACATGGAGCTAGAAGACCAATGAAGGACTTAGCCAAAACAAGACTTCAGAAGTATGTCCAAGAAGTAGAAGCACTTAGAAGAAAAATCAAGAGGAAGTCCAAGAAGACCAACCCCCTTTATTCTCTAAGTCTTTCTCTCTTTCCTATCTTCTTCTATGAGACTTCATGATGACTAACTTAAATCCACGACCAGCCTCGGTGGTACAATAATCATCAAGTCTGAACATTCATCAAGTCTACCAAATAATTCAAGCAAGACATCACCAAGGAAAAGTTACAAGTCTGGAGATGAAGCGTGGAAGACCAACTATATCTTTCTTCTATATTTTCCCTCTTTCCCAATCTTGTCTTTCACTTTGGACATAAACAATTTTGATCATGTTATTACCATCTTGAAGTTGTTGGATCCTAGCGGCATAGTGAGATGAAGCGTCCTGGAGACTAACCTTACATGTCCACGTACATGAGACCTGTTCCACAATTTAAGTGGCTGGCGGGGTGTCTGTCTCTCTCACTATAGCGAATATCCAATTTACAAAGAGTTGATAATATTTATTGATCACCTTATAGACTAAGTATTTTCTATAATTATTTTTGCACATCATGACTAAGCCATTAGAGTGCTTATTCAAGATGAAGTATAACAAAGTTATTTTATCCAACTAATGATCTTAGTCCTTAGTCATTTTTGACCAACCAAATAGCCTTGCATTAACTTAAAAGATTTTCTTAGCATGGCATTCATCTCTAGTCCTTAGAAACATTTTGCACGTCATGCATGACATATTTCCTAAGAAGTTTTTATAAAACTTGTTTGTCCATTTGTATGTGTTTGTATGCGTTGTGTTGTTGTGTTATGTTGATTGTGTATTGTGTTTGCCTATATTACTTAGATTGACTGGAGAGCTCCGAATAACGTTGAAAAGAGTTTGTGAGTAAAGACTTCTTCCAAAGGCAAGTGACACACCTCATAAACTTCCTACTATTTTCTATATGCATTACTTAGTGTATTTTATATAAGCATGTGTAGGATAGTATTGCTATGCTAAACCTCTGTTTAAATCCCTTATTCATGTGTCTAGTCTCCTATGCAATACTTAGTAGAATTATTGATGCTATGCAAATGTTGTTTATGTGAAAATCTAAATTCTACTAAGTTAAGAATGAAACACCTGGGTGGAAAGTGGTTGTATGGTTTATGTTGAGTGGTTTCCCCGGGGATTTACCTGTGGAATTACACTTGCGGACGGCCACCCAGGAACAGAGGAATCAGAAGAACTCCGAGTGACGATTGCTTCCAGTGCACCCATTGCCAATGGGCTCTGGCTTGATCAACTATGTTGCGTGGACTCTGCCCGGCTTGACAAGCATATGTAGAGGGTACTAGGTGGAACGGGTCAAACCAGAGTGGGAGGGAAAATGCTTCTGAAAGATCTCGTCTCATTCTTCTCCTTTTCCTTATCACTATAAGTGTGTAAAGGATAGTTTGGGTTGAATGGGTACAATGGTGAACATGCACAACCTCTACAGAGTGTAAAACTAAGTACTTAGCCGTATCCCCGGTACGGACAATTTGAGCAGCTGATCACGGCCGTCAACGGAGGATTCCACCATTCCAACTTCAGAAATAAAACCTTATGGGTGAACAAGGGTAAAACGAGACAGTGGTTGTCATGCCGCAAATGTCTCGAATAGGAGAATTGTTTTCCAGAGGTTGAGAAAAAATTGGCTTTACGCAAAATAGCCTTGAACTCCACCAGTCAAATATGCATATTGGTTATCTGAGTTATTCCATTAAGTGTCCACCATAGTGTCACTTGCCAGACTTCATTTTTAATGGAATCTGACCCACGTTGTTGCAATATTTTTCTTATTGCAGATTGTTCAGATGACGAGTGAGGTTTCGTTCAAAGGTTTCGAGTCTACAACCAACATGATTTCGCCTGTGGCAACATGAAGTTGTTGGAGACTCACTGCTATTGTATTTCCGCTGTGTACTATTTCAAAGCTAGCTTTATGCTATGCAACTTGTATTGAATATTTTGTAAGTCTGAATCATCGATGTAATAAAATTGATACTTTGTTGTGATATTACATCGTAAACTGTGTGTGCAAACGAATCGATCCAGGGATTTGCACTATACACAGGTATCTGCCTTATTTAAAGTGCAGGTACGCTACAATGATGTTTAATTTTAGGAACTCCCAAAGGCAGTTTATTTGAGAAAATAAAAGTATTTCCCAAAAGCTTTAGGTTGGAAAAACTATAAAGGACCATATAAAGGGTCCTATGATATTTTGAGAATAATGTGTTGCTAGTCCAGCAACTTTTATTTTCAGAACTCCTACTTTAATATGTCTTTGGAAACTATTACTAGAAAGTGGTTTAATCTTCTTTCTTTAAAAATCTTGTCATTATTGTATTGATCAACACCTCACAAATACATTGGTTTAACAAAAGTGCGGATGTTTATCTATTTATATGTGTGTGAGACCTATTTGTCATGTGCCTAATTTTTTTGTCATGAGTGTGCATTCTTATGAGTGATTGTGGCTATGTTTGTATTAAATGAATATTTATTGTTTGAATTGGAGTAGTATATACCTGTTTGATGGTTTTGTATGTTTATAACTTGTTCCCCCTTATTAAGATGTTTGGTTAAAATATTCTTACTAGAAAATTATGTAATAATGAAAAGCTATATTAACCCTTATTAAATTTTAGCATTTCTAGAACCTTACCTTAAGTCTGAAAACCTTTTGTAAAACAATAAGTTGCAAGTACTAGAACACTCTTTTAAAAATCTCATTTTAGTAGACTAGGGAAAACAATTTCCAAAAGTGTTGTCTAATTCTAGTTCTACCAAAAACCTTGTCTTGAACATTTTGTTCATCACCTCAACTTACACTGGTTGTATCCTAAGTGCTTGGATTATTATTTCCTTGTTTCTGAAATTGTTTGGCTTGTATTTGATGTTTGCTTGTTTGTGATGTGAGTATTATGTGTCTAGTTTGGTGTGTGGTTTGATGTGAGTTATGTCATGTTTGAAAGTTGTCTTTTATGATTGTGGTGTGTTTACCTTTTTATTATTATGTTTGATTTTAGGAAAAACTCAAATATTACGTGTCTAGTTTGGTGTCTGGTTTGATGTGAGTTATGTCATGTTTGAAAGTTGTATTTTACGATTGTGGCGTGTTTACCTTTTTATTATTATGTTTGATTTTAGGAAAAACTCAAATATTATCCTTTTTCAAATAGGAAATAACTATCTTCATTTCCATTAATCTTTAGCCTATCAAGAGCATGACCATTTGTGTTTATTTAGTCTTTATTGAAAATGCAGCCCACCTAACATAATCCCCACCATCTTTACTATCAACTTATACCATTCTTTGTAATTTTCAAAAATATATGATCAATAATTCATGCTTGTTTTGAGTGCTTCACTGTAAGGTGACCATTTGATGTGTTATGGAATTGCAGCTTGCCATTTTTGTATCTAGTTGTTGAATGACTCTTTTCTTAAGTTCTTAACCCTAAATGCTGGACCTATGCCCCTTCTAATGAACCCCCTTGTCTCATAAATTTTCTGGCCAAAGATTTGACTAATCCATCTATGTTTAGTGGCCTAATCCAATCAGCAAAAAATGACCTATATCTAAAACCGCACCCTCTCTCCCTAAAACCTTGTTTGGTACAAGCTCATACCCCTCACACACCCTATGTACCCTTAGACACGATTTTTCCCAAAGCCCTATCACAGAAAACCATTTGTCCTTTTCTCTGTGACATTGTGTTGAACAAGTGATGGGCAGCAGAGACCTCACTCCAACCCCATAAATTTCCATCCACTCCATACCATTTGCTACGGTCCAAAGAGGTGGTCCAGAGCGTGGCATCATTGCGCACCACCCCTCTCGCCCAATCCCCTCCAAGTGCTCCCTCTCCCTTTGTCCATGCCTGAAACACCCGAACCGGCCACCACTCATGAATAAGGAGCCACGGGCCCTCTCTTTCTCTCTCACCTTGTCCATTTCGCTCCCCTCACTCCACTCACCCACCCCCAGGAAGATCTTCCGAGCTCTTGCTCTCCCCTGCTCAATATCTTCGAAGAACCGAAGCTCGGCGCCGTGAGCTTCCGAGGAAGAGCGCCACTGCTACCTACCCCCTCTTCTCGCCATTGTTGCTCCATCGTACTCCCCTCTGCCCAAGCGATCTATGAGACACCTCGGTTTTCTTTCAGGTACACCGGAAACGCCACGGCCTCGCCATGTCCGTGTCGGGCGTCCTCGACGCAGCCATCAGCCTGGAGCTCGCCTACAAGTTTTGTGGCCACCCCTCGCCTTCCCCAGCCCTCCACATCCTCCTCCGCCCCTCTCTTTTGATCCTCGAGCCCTGAGATGAGCTGCACTTCCATGGCCTCTCCTTCTAGGGTTTTGGCCCCGTCCTCTGTGTCCCGGGGAAGAAGAAAGACAAAAGCTGTCAGATCCGAGATCAACGGCCTCCTTTGAATCATGTAGGATCTGCTACTGGCCGCCGGATCGGAGATCCACGGCAGCTTACCCCTTCACTCTCCCGCGCGCGCCCTTGGGCCAGCCCAGCTCGGCAAGAACGGCCTGAGGCCAGATCCAGCCCATCTATTATTTTTCCTTTACAATTCCTTTTTCCTGTTTTAAATTCCAAAAAACTTGTAGCCTAGCTTTACTTCATTTGTGATAGATCTGTTCATGCAAATGGCTTGCAGTAAATTTTGTAGACTTCCTGTGTGTTTTCTTAACCATGAGGCTTTGGCCGTTTTCAGAAATATATTAGTATGTGTGTGCTAGGTTAGATCTAGCAAAAAGTATAGTTTTCACCATTTATTTAATTATGGGAGTTCTATAGGTCCAAATCATGCAAGCTTTATTTCTCTAGAAAGCCTAGAAGAATACCTACCTAGATCTATAAGTCTTGCATGCAGGAGATGTATCTAGAAGTATTCTTGTTAGGTACTTATTTGTTTTCCTAAACATGCAAAGTTGGATTGGTCTAAAAATAAAATATATCTTGTGCTATACTTTTGTAATAGAATAAGCTAGGAATGTGCAAATAAAGTAAATCCAATTTCTACAGAAAGATAACATCATTACCTATCCATAGAAATTAGTCTTGCATCTAGTAGATCTTTAAAACTGAAACTATAATCATTTAGGTTTTGAGACCAGTAGCATTTGTGTGATTTTTAGTTTCTGTTTAGCAATAGCTTTTGATGCAAATCCAATTTCCCTAGCTTTCTATAGTTACTAGGAGTACTGTGGTAGAAGGATTTAATTTTCTGAACAATACTCTTGGGAGTTATAATTTATCTCCCAAAACAGCAACATTCGGCTAATAGAAGTATTAGCTTTTAATCATCTGTTCTTAGCAAATGTGAATTGTATTACTAATCAACTCTTGAAGATCAGAACCCTAACTCAATCATAATGACTTGGTTAAACCACTTTTATAATGTGTGGTGCCGTATTTACTTATGTTTGGCATCCTTCACTTTGTACCCTAATGATGACATCAAATGTGTTTATATGCTTTGCTTGTGGCCATGGTTGTGTGTCATGTTTCTATCCAAAAATTGTTTGTGCTTCGTAATGATTGTTGTATGGTTGGTTTACTTCAAGATTGTTGTCAACACTTGTTTACTCTGTGATTGTTAGGTTTAATTGTTGAAGTGGTCTTAATTGTGGTGTCCTATTAAATAAGCCTAGTGCATCATTTTAGCTCTTAGTCATAAACTGGTTTGGACATTGCTGTTACCATTGTTTGTCGCTTAGTTACTTGATAGTAGATGTTCCTTGAGCTAGTAACATGGTTGCATGTGAGTGTGCTCAATGCTAGTGTTAATATTAATACTTGCTTGTGTGTTAACCTTGTTTTGTTTGAAGTATTTCCTAATCAATTAAGATACTTTTGTTTGAAGTATTTCCTAAACAATTAAGATACTCTTGTCTAAAGTATTTCCTGAAACTAATATAACAACCCTTGTTAAATAATGTAATCACCTAAGAGACGGTTTGCTTTAGTGTTCAGTTAAAACTACCTTTTTGACAAATAAGTTTGTTGTGTATATCTTCTTAGGTGTATCTGTTGTTTGTCTTAGCTCTATGGACTTTGTTGTTTGTTGTTGTTTAGCTAAAGGAGTTCTTTGCTTTTGATTGTTAGCTTAATGGCTTGTGCGATGCTTACTGTTTGTTATGTCCTTGTGGCATTGTCTTGTATTATGAGTGTTGTTCCTTTTCCTGTTTTCGACGTTAGATACGATCGGTATGGATCTGGATTTGAGGAGTGAACCTGAGGAACATCAGGATCAAGACCAAGGACATATTGCTGAGCCAGGCAAGCCCCCTCACCACTATAATGAATCCTACTATTTTATCAAGCATGTTTTGTTTTCAAAATAAAATAATGCATGTTTTACTTCTTTTGTGGCACCTTGCCACCCGAAAACTATTTTACAAAATATTGTTTGACCAAAGTTATCTACTAGAATACTATAGGTATTAAAAAATAAGTTTTGAATTGATGAGCCTTGTTGTTGAAGGCTCTATCAAGAAGATTAAAGTTTCTAGTAGTATACCCTCATTGTCTTACCTCAAAACTTTAGGATGGGAACCTATTTGATAAAATTATTTTACGGAGGAAAACCCGAGATTGCTGGGAGCAATCGGCGAGCAAGTGCTTTATTAAAACCCGAGTTGCTGGAGCAGTCGGAGGTGTTTAAGAAAACCCGAGCTGTTGGGAACAGTCGGAGGTGGAGATGTTTTCAAAAAACAAAGTACTGCCCTAGTAGCCGCTCGAATAATTATCCCATGCAACCACACTACCTGATATGGATAGGCTTAGCCGGAAGCTTATCTGTTTTAGTATTCGGGCTCTCATACTTTCTATGAGGGCGGGGCCCTCGAAGCCGGGTTGTCGTCCAAAAGAGACAATACACTGCTGCGGATCAGTAGCCGGACGATTACGGCGGGTCTCCTGCCGTAGCGGTGTGGCGTCCTGAGGAAAGACCAGGGGTCTAGTGGAGCACACGGTGCCGGAGAGAACAAACCTACCGGGAGGCCCCGATACTAGGGTGGACATAGTGGAAAGACCCCCGCATACTGTGGTGTGACGGGCCGTGGCAGACACGGCGGAAGGACCGATTGGTATGGGTAAAGTGTGCAACCTCTGCAGAGTGTAAATCTATTCGAATAGTCACGTCCGCGGTCATGGACGGTTGGAAAGACAACTGATCTAGGCGTATGGGCATTTTAGTTTTAAAAAGGAAAGTGTTTCTCTGAGGAAAACAAGGAGGCAACAAGGAGGTACCTAGGAGGTACGGAATTTGGGTAAGCATGGTTGATCTCGGGGAGACAACCAGTCCGATCTCAAGTCAGGAAAAAGGGTTACCCCTGTCCTAGTGTTTTTACAAAGATTTTACAAAAGAAAGTTTTGAATTTGGATATGTCCTTGCTATATCTAAGAGAAGAGAATTCTATCTCTAAATGTTTTCTTCAACAAAGATATAGAGATGTCGTATTCTCTATGCCTAAAATCATCGTATTCGAAAATAAGCCCTATAGTTGTATATAGGAGCTATCCTAGTTTTCGAAAATGCTTACTTGTATTACCATAAAATCTTAGACCTAGAGGTGTTCTTGCGAGTACGTAAATATACTCATATAGCTATATCTCTGGATATTCAAACGTCCAGGTTACAATGAGGAGATGTACGAAAAGAAGGAGGAGTACGCCGACGACTACGCCAACTAAGTGTCACCACTCAACATCTCTGTGGGAAAGCGTCAGGACGTGACGAGGGCTGACGCAAGCCGAAACTTCCGCTGTACCTTAGTTCATTTCCGTCTGGTGTGATGATGATTGCAGACTTGGTCATGTGACCATTACTTATGTAAGTCTTATACTATTCTAGTTCTATGATGTAACTTTGTATACCATGTTGGTTATGTGATTGCGATGCACTGATCATTGGGATCGTGATCTGTTTACATAACGTGGGCAACTCTGACGGGTAGTCAGAGGGGTCCTCACAGACTTGGTATCAGAGCCATCGCTGACCTTAGGATACCTTAGTTAGCATGGTCGTTAGCTTACGAAGGAAATGTTTTGCTAAAACCTATTTCAACATAAATCTATTTTCTTCTAGGTAAGCCTAGTATGGTTTCCACTCCTCACCTATTCTCAGAAATGTCTTGATTTTCCCACCTCTATTTTCAAGTATTTCATAAGAGTTTCCTCTATTATCTTGCCCCTATTCAAAACTTGTTTAGACTTGACGATGAACCCAAATGAGACCTAAGTAACTAGTATCGGGAAGGCGAAGTTCAAACTCAAGATTTCAGCATACGACATCCAGGTGATCGTCAAGTGAAGAAACAAGCTACAAAGCAACTCTTGTTTGCCGAAGCAGTCTCACTTTCAAAGCCTCAACCCCAACAGTGCTACTCCAATTGCAACTTCGAGAGTCTCAAGATTTCCAGCATGAACCCCAGCTGAAGAAGTGTAGACTCCAACAAGTAGGAATGACCAAGACCCATAGGACTTCTAGGATTTGACCCTTGGTTGGATTCTCCAACTAGCGCGATTGTTCAGTGCCCTTTTTGTTCTAAAGGTGTCTTGTGTGCTCTTTTGCTGGTTGCTCGTGTTTGCCTTGTTTGTTTGCTTGTTGTGGGTATGTTGTTCTCTGGTATCATTCACAAACACGCCTTCTAGGCAATGCATATTAGTCACGTAATTTAAATTTGTTTCAACATCTTGTAATCTCTACACAAAAACCTTTCTTACATTTTTTCCATAAATGCACCCTAATGCACTTATAAACTTGTCCTCATAAACTTCCTGAAATGTTTTCCTTCTAATCCAAACTTTAATATGCGAGAGTTAGAAGCTACACATGATACCTAAGCCCCCAAATATAGCCCATCCCCGTAATGTGACTGACCTTGTGTAGTTTAATTAATTTTCGTTTTACAAGTATACCATCACTAACTTAACGTATCTAAGTTTAGAGCAGCATCTAACACCAGTCAGTATTGTGGATAATTAACCTCATCAAGACCTACTGTAACGCCCCAAATTTTGGAAGCAACAAAAACTTAAATATAAAAGATCCAAAATTCTGAGCCAACAAAAACTTTTTGAAATGTCTTGTAAATGGTTGTGTTTTCCCTTGTATGCTTTGTTTGTGAAGTTGTGTTTTGTTGTTTGTGTTGATGACTTCTAATTAACAACCTACTAAAACTCAAACAAGTTATAATATGAACTCTGAGATCAATGTTTTGACAAGTGAAATAGTCCATATATCTTCTCCAATCTTCTTTTTAAATAAACACAATTTACCATGATGTTTTAATGTTAGCAATTACCCAAAGACAGTTATTTGAGAAATTAAAAGTTTTCCCAAGAGCTTTACGTTGGAAAAACTATAAGGGACCATATAAAGGGTCCTAATATATTTTGAGAATAATGTGTTTCTAGTCCTAGCAACTTTTATTTTAAGAACTCCTAATTTAATATGTCTTTGAAAACTATTACTAGAAATTGGTTTAATCTTATTTCTTTAAGAATCTTGTCATTATAGTATTGATCTCCACCTCACTAATACAATTGTTTAATCTATAAGTGTGGATGTTTATCTATTGGTATGTGTGGTTGACCTATATGTTATGTGCTTAAATTGTTTCCCATGAATGTGTTATTTAATGAGAGTTCATGTGGTGTTTTATGTGTTCACATTTAATGTTATGGTTTAAATAGGGATATAAGTGTTTGATTTTCTTGTCTTGCATGAGTGGAATATGTTACCTACTGTAAGGTTGTTTGGTGTTGATATTTCCTAAAAAGTCTATTTTAGATTGGTAGGAAATCTATCTTCACACATGTTAATTTTTAGTCTTTCTAGAACATGGTAATTCGAGTTTATTTTATTCAATTTGGAAATGCAACTCACCTAACCTCATCCCAACACCTCTTCTATCCACCTATATCATTCTTTACATTTTACAAAAATATTTAATCACTAGTTCTAGATTGTTGTAAGTGCTACACTATAATGTGACCATTTGTAATGTCTCTATATAGAACTTGCCATTTTTGTATCTACACCTTGTTGAACTCATTTGACCTAAACTCTTAAACCTTTTGATGAACCTAGACCCCCCTCTAACCAAGACAACTTGTGCTATAACTTTCGATGTTAGAAGTTGACTAATCCATCTATGTTTAGTGGCCTAATCCAATCAGTCCAAAAATAACCTATGTCTAAAACCACACCCTCTTTTCCGACAACCTTGTTTGGTACAAGATCATACCCCTCTAACACCCTCTATACCCTTAGACACGACTTTTCCCTAAGCCTTAGCACAGAAATCCTTTTGTCCTTTTCTCTTTGACATTAAGTCGAACAGGTGATGGGCAGCAGAGAACTCACTCCATCCCCATAAGTTTCCATCAACTCCATACCATGTGCTACTGTCCAAAACGGTGCACAAAGTCCTTCAATCATTTCCCACCGCCCGGCATAGTCAACCCCTGCCCGAGCCTTTTTTCTCTCTCTCCCATGTCCGAAATCCACCCACCAACCTCACTCCTTGGATAAGAAGCCTCGACGCTCCCCAGCTCCTCTCACGTTGCCATTCCTTCTCCTCTCACTCTCCTCCACCTCCCTGTGCACTCCCGAGCAAGCTCTCCTCCTCTGCTGCTCGTGATTGTCGATGAACCTCGGCTCGGACCCGAGCCCGTTCGAGCAAGAAGGTCGTCGGCCCCGTCCTCCTATGATCCCCTTTTCTCCTCCGTAGCTTTCGCCTTGTCAAGAGCTTCCTCTTTGACATCCTTGTTTGCCTGCAGGAACGCCGAAACCGCCGTGCCCTGCCCGTGGCCGCCGCGGACGCCGACGACCGCATAGACGTTTCGGGGCACGCGGAGGCGAGACTCGACCATCCCCGGACACCTCGCGGACTCCTCTCTCGCTTTGACCCCTCCATGTTGCCCCTCTGGCCCCCAGGGTGAGCCTGTCGAGCTCGGCTCGATTTCTAGGGTTTCCTGCTCTGTTCTCTTTGACCGGAGGTGGAAGACGTTTGCCGGCCGTCGATCTCGCGATCCACGGTTCTGTTTGAACCACTCCAGGTCTAATCTCGGCCGTCCGTTCTGGATCCAGCGGCCGCGCAGCCCTTTGCTCGTGCATGCTGAGGCGTTGGCCGGCCCATCTCCGCTCGGCTCGGCCCGGCCAGTTTCCAGCCCGTCAGCCCTTTTTATTTAAAATGTTTTCCCTGTTAATTTGCAGAGAATTACCAGCTCAGCTTTAATTCATTTGTGGAAGATTTGTGCATCAAAAATATTTGAAATAAATTTTGTTGGGATGTTGTGTGTTTTCTTGACCACGTGGCACTGGCCCTTCTCAAAAATATATTTGCATGCGTGTGCTAGGTTCAATCTTGTAACAAGTGGAATTTTCACCATTTACTTAATAACTTGAGTTTTAAAGATCCAAAATTAGAGAACTTTAGTTCTATGGAAAGCCAGGGATAATACCTACATAGATCTATAAGCCTGGCATGCAGCAGATGTTCATAACTAAAGTTCTATCATGTTTAAATTTGACACCAGTACCAATTTGGGGATATTTAATTCATTATTAAAAATACTTTTTTGAGCAAATCCAATTGCATGTGGTATATATGAGTAGTAGCTATCATATCCTAGCTTGGTAGAATCTTACATCTTATATTTTGCTCTTGGTAGATTATCTTCTAAGACAGTAGGTTATTACACTTTAAAATGGATATTCTTATTTTCTATTATTTGCATGTATCTAGTTTTACTTGTTTGTGCTTTATATTTTTATGCAAATGGTGTAGGATTATTTTGGTGTGGTACCTATGAATTTTGTCGAAAAATAAATCATATCTTGTGCTGCACACTATTAATGGTAAAATGTGTATGTTCCACTAAACTGAAATATATGGATCTAGTGTGTTCAAATTAAGTGAATCCAATTTCTACAGAAAGATAAAACCAGTACCTATCCATAGAAATTTGTGTTGCATCTAAGGGATACATAAAACTGAAACTACAATCTTTTTGGTTTTGAGACCAGTAGCATTTGTAGGATTTCTAACTCTTGTTTTGTAAACCCTATTGATACAAATCCAACTTTCCTAGGTTCCTATAGTTACTAGGTATATGGTTGTAGAAAGGTTTAATTTTATGATAATTATTTTAATAGTTATACATTTGTCTCCGAAAACAGCAACTAGCTAGCTAAAAGTAAACTTGAGATAATTTCCTGTTTTAGTTTATGCAAATGGTGTGCATGTTTTTAATACACTTTGAATCCAGAACCTACCATATTAACTTGCTTTTATACTTTTATTAGTGTTGTGGTGCCTCTCTTGTTCACATTGAGCATAACTCACCTTATACCCTAAAAATGACATCAAGTGTTTTATATGCCTTGTATGTGGTTGTACTTATGTGTTATATTGTTGTCCGCTAGATGCTTGTGTTTTGTGATGCGTACTGCATGTTTCAAACAGCTTGATTGTTGTCCACATGCTCCGTTGTGATGTTTTGTTAAATCAGCCAACTACACCTTTTTAGTTTTTAATCAACATCTTGCGTGAGCAATGGTGTTAACTTTGTTTGATTGATCAACTACTTATTGGTATTTGATTCATGGAACTAGTAACATGGCTGCATGTTAATGACTATTTGGTGTTAAATTTTTATCCCGTAGCTTCTTGTGTTTTGTAATGCTTAATGTATGACTTTCTTATTTTAGAGTATTGTCAACACGTGGTTAGTGTGTGATTGTTTAGTTTAATTCTTAAAGTTGTCTTAGATGTCGCATCTTATTAAATAGTCTAGTGCACCTTTTTAGCTCTTAGTCAAATGCTTGGGTGAACATTAGTGTTAGCCTTTGTTGGTTGATTAATTACTTACTAGAATGTGTCTTAGAAATATCAACATGTTTGCATGTGAGTGTGCTCAATGCTAGTGTTAATGTTAATACTTGCTTGTGTGTTAAGATACTTTTGTCTGAAGTATTTCCGGAACTATTAAGATACTTTTGTCTGAAGTATTTCCTGAACTACTAAGATACTTTTGTCTGAAGTATTTCTTGAAGCTATTATAACAACTCTTGTTAAGTGATATAATGACCCTGTGTTGTTTTAGTGTTCTGTAGAACTACCCTTTTAATACTCAGGGTTGGTGTGTATATTTTCTTAGGAGAATCTGTTGTTTGTCTTAGCTCTATGGACTTTGTTGTTTGTTTTTGTTTAGCTAAAGGAGTTGTTTGCTCTTGACTGTTAGCTTAGTGTCTTGTGTAATGCTTGCTATTTAGTATGTCCTTGTAGCTTTGTCTTGTATTCTGAGTGTGCTTCATTTTCCTGTTTACGACGTTAGATACGATCGGGAAGGAACTAGAAGTGAGGAATGAACCTGAGGAGCATCAAGATCATGACCAAGGACATAATGCTGAACCAGGCAAGCCACCTCACAACTATAATGAATCCTACTATTTTATCAAGCATTGTTTTGTTTTCAAAATAAAAGAATGCATGTTTTACTTCTTTTGTGTCGCCTTGCCACCCGAAAACTATTTTTACAAAATATTATTTGGCCAAAGTTATCTACTAGAATACTATAGGTGTTACAAAAAGAGTTTATTTGGTGAGCCTTGTTGTTGAAGGCTCCATAAAAAGATTAAGTTTTCTAGTAGTCTACCTTCATCTACTTACCTCAAAACTATAGGATGGGAACCTGTTTGATAAAACTGTTTTACGGAGGAAAACCTGAGTTGCTGGGAGCAATTAGCGAGAAAGAAATGCTTTATGAAAAACCGAGATGCTGAGAGCATTCGGAGATGTTGCGAAAAGCCGAGCTGCTGGGAGCAGTCGGAGATGGAGGTTTAATTTCGAAGTCCCTGTTGCCGCCCGAACAATTAACCCGTGCAACCACACTACCTGATATGGGTAGGGCTTAGCCGGAAGCTTGTCTGTTTTAGTGTTGGGCTCTCATACTTTCTATGAGAGCTGGGCCCTCGAAGCCGGGTTGTCATCCGGAAGAGACAATACACTGCCGAGGACCAGCAGCCGGACGATTACGGCGGGTCTCCTGACGTGGCAGTGTGGAGTCCCGAGGTAAGACCAAGAGGTCAAGTGGAGCACACAGTGCCGCGGAGAACAAACCTACCGGAAGGCCCCGATACTAGGGTGGTCATAGTGGAAAGCTTTGATCGCGTTATCCGGACCCCCGCATGCTATCGTATGACGGGTCGTGCCAGACAAGGCGGAAGGAAAGATTGGTGCGGGTAAAGTGTGCAACCTCTGCAGAGTGTAAATCTATTCGAATAGCCGCGCCCGCGGTCATGGACGGTAGGAAAGGTCACACTGGGCGCCTTGGAGAAAGAAGTTGTTTTCAAGAAAAGGGTTTTCGGTGAAACAAGGAGGTATCTGGGAGGTACGGCCTTTTGGGTAAGGATAGTTGATCTCGGGGAGACAACCAGTCCGATCTCAAGTCAGGAAAAAGGGTTCTCCCTATCCTAGTGTTTTGATAAACTTTTACA
Source organism: Poa annua (assembly GCA_026929855.1). Taxonomy (NCBI): domain Eukaryota; kingdom Viridiplantae; phylum Streptophyta; class Magnoliopsida; order Poales; family Poaceae; genus Poa; species Poa annua. The sequence goes on along the minus strand of CM049427.1, from coordinate 158,956,470 downwards.
ACGAAAGTTTTGAACTTGGATATGTCCTTGATATATCTAAGAGAAGAGAATTCTATCTATAAATGTTTTTCTCCCACAAAGATATAGACATGTCGTATTCTCTATGCTTAAAAGCATGGTGTTCAAAAACTAAGCACTATAGTCGTATATAGCAGCTTTCCCAGTTTTCGGAAAGTGTTTTCTTGCATTATCATGAAAACTTAAGCCCTAGAGGTGGTCTTGCGAGTACGTAAATGCACTCATATGGCTATGTCCCTGAATATTCAAACGTCCAGGTTCCGAAGAGGAGATGAACGGAAAGAAAGAGGAGTACGCCGACGACTACGCCAACTGAGTGTCCCGCTCAACTGCTCTGTGGGAATGCGTCAGGATGTGGCGAGGGCCGACGCTTGCCGAATCTTCCGTTGAACCTTAGTTAATATTTGTCAAGTGCGACGATGTTTGCTGACTTGGTCATGTGACCAGTATCTATGTAAGTTTTGTATTATTCGAGTTGAACTATGTAACTTTGTATACCATGTTGGTTATGTGATCGCGATGCACTGATCATTGGGATCGTGATCTGTTTACATAACGTGGGCATCTCTGACGGGTAGTCAGAGGGGTCCTTACAGACTTGGTATCAGAGCCAGGTTTACCTTAGGAGACCTTAGTTAGCATGGTCGTTAGCTTAGGAAGGAAATATTTTAATAAAATCTATTTTTACGGAAATCTATTTTCTTCTAGGTAAGCCTAGTATGGCTTCCACTCTTCTCTTTTTTTTTCTGAAAAAACATCTTGATCCTTACCTCTCTATCAAATATTTTGTTCAACACTAATAAATTGAAGGTATTTGGAAAAGATTTCCTCTACTATCTCGTCCCCATTCAAAAGTTGTAAAGGCTTGACGATGAACCCAATTAAGACCTAAGGAACTAGTACCGAGAAGGCGAAGCTTAGTATCAAGACTACAGACTACAAACGACATCAAGATGGTCGTCAAGTGAAGAAACAAGCTACAAAGCAACCCCTGCTTGCCGAAGCAGTCTCACTAAGACTTCAACCCCAACAATGGTACTCCAGCTGCAACTTCGAGAGTCTCAAGCTTTCCAACGCGAGCTCAAGCAGATAAAATGAAGACTCCAACTAGTAGGAATGAACAAGACCCATAGGACTTCTAGGAAATGACCCTTGGTGGGATTCTCCAACTAACGCGTTAGTTGAGTGTCCTTTCTGGTTCTATAGGTGTCTTGTGTGCTCTTTTGCTGGTATGATTGTTGCTTGTGTGTGCCTTGTTTGTTTGCTTGTTGTGGACATGTGGTTCTCTTGCATATTTCACAAGAACACCTTGTAGGCAATACATATTAGGCAATACTTTAAACTTGTTCAAACATCTTGATTTCTCCACACACAAACTTTTCTTACCTTTTGCCACAAATGTACCCTAATGCACTTATAAAGTTGTAATCAAAAACTTCCTAAAATGTTTTACTTCTAATCTAACCTTTAACATGTGAGAGTTATAAACTACACATGATACCGAAGCCCCAAATAAAGCCCATCCCCGTAATGTGTTGATCATTGCCGAGTTTAATGAATTATTTGAATTACACGTATACCATCACTAACCTACATATCTAACTTTTAAGTAACATCTAACACCAATGGCTCGTTACTACTAACCTCTTCAAGACCTACAAACCAAGATCCGAAGAGAAGTGCCAACGGAAGTCTCTCTTACAGATGGCAACACGGAGGACCCGAACGACGCCAAGAGCCACAACTTTTTGAGGACTTTATGAAAACCTCATGCGGTGACGTGCAAAGAAGATTGACGTCAGCAACAACAGGGACAACCAGCACGGAAGATCGTCTACGTGAAGATCTAGTGTCGTCAGTGCCTTCTGCGTGTCAGCATTATTAACTCAACTGCCCCTGACTTGAGTTTTATAGAAAGCAATGACTTTTAGGCTAACTTAGATATAACTGACCTCTGAAGACTGATGCGAAGCTGTATGAAGCCTAATAACCAAGAAAGTCTTCATCAATACTCTACGGCGGCTACACTAAAGATGGTCCCAATGGAAGACACCATATCCATCAACACGCCAAGAATGGCGAGAACACTGAACATTGTTGCACTGGGCAACACCTCACATCAAGCAAGTTTCAACGTCTTTAGCAGCTTGTAGCACTTTTTGACTTGTTACCTGAGGCCCTTGTGAGGCTTGGTAACCGTTTACGTGTGTCTAACTGCTAACCCCTCAAGACAACAATATCGAGACGAGTATCTACATCATCCCCAAGCACCGAGGAGCTACGACAAGATAAAGATCGTCGTGATACTCAAGACCAACAACATCCCGAAGTCAGCGACAACTTATGCAATCAACATTAACCCTTCATGTGTGCCCCTTTTTAAGGGGGAAGACACATGCTAGTTTTATTTGATGGTTGTGACAAATTGTTCCTTGCGCCCCAATCCCTGAAGTTTTTGACGTCAGCTCAACAAGAACCCTGCATCATCATCAACCTTCAAGTCAACACTTTCAGCAAGGACCCAAGTTTTCCAGAAGATATCAGGCGTCTCATCAACAAGGAAACCACATTAAGGAATCAACAACCTCGGAAGATGAACAATCATTGGACCCTCTTTTCCTTTCACTCTCTTAATACACACTTAGGAATCTCGGGACGAGATTCTGTTAAGGGGGGAAGGTCTGTAACGCCCCAAATTTGGAAGCAACAAAAACATAAATATAAAAGATCCAAAATTCTGAGCCAACAAAAACTTTTTGAAATGTTGTAACATCCCAACATTTTATAATGTTTGAAAATCACTAAAATTTAAAACTTTTGTTTTTGATTAAAATAAAACATAAAATGCATAAGAAAACCAACTATGAAAGACTTCAAACTTACTGAAAGAGTTTATTAATTCAAATATCTCAATGCATCATTATTTTCAAAAGTTGTTCAAGTTAAACATTTTATTATTCCATAGTATTTTCTTAAAACCTCAATATATAAATTAACAATTGTTTTACAAACTTCAAACCATTTTATTGTAATAAAATAGTTTCTTTATAAGTATTTGATTTCAACCACATAGCCATAGCTATTCATAAATTAAAATAATATTTACAATTGTTCTTTGAAACTATTTAAAACATGATCTATTTGCCAAATGGTTTTCATTCTTTTAACTAAGTTCAAAACATAGTTTTGGAAATTACAAGTCTATAGTTTATAACTTTAAAACTTCATGGATTTAAATTAATGAATTATCCAAATAGGCATTTCCTTAACTTAAATTAATTTCATTAATTTTTAAAACAAAAAATGATGAAAACATTCTATGCAAGAAATAAATTAAACCTAAAATATTTTCCAAATATATTGTATGGAGTTTCAAATAAAATAGTATAATATAAAACATAATGGGGCACAAAACATGTAGAATAAAAAATGAAATTTTATTATATTTCCCATTTCCTTAAAATTATTTATATTTTAGTTATTTTACTTTTATACCAAAATAAATATGAATGGTTATTGAAAATGAGTTTAAGATTACTTAATATGAACAATGTAAGATTGTGGTAATTTCATAAATTTAATTTAACCCCAAATGAATTTATTAAATTACTATTTTCAAAGTTGACCTAAATGGCCAAATTTGCATTTTATGTATATTTCAAAAATATTAATTTTAAAAAGTTTTCAAAACATACCCACTAATGTTTTAAAGCATAGATATGAATTTTACAAATTTATATAAATTAATTTGACATCATTTGGACACTTAAATCAGAAGATATGAATTAAATACAAAAATCAGAAAAAGAAAATACCTGCTGACGTCATTGCTGACGTCACCTCGTCTTCAACCTCCGCACGCCAATCTCGCCCAAAAATCATCCGGCGATTTCTCCTTCCAAATCACGGCGTTCTTTCCGGGATTTGCTCCCCTCACCCCCCCCCATATAAACCGCAAACCACGCCGCATCTTTCCCCCTCACAAACCCTAGCTATTACGCCGCCAGGCCGCCGTACGTCCTCGCCGGAGTTCATCTACTCCGCCGCCGTGTTCTTCGATCCCCGACGAGGTGGAGAAGAACCCGAGCCCAAGACCCAACTCCTCTTCCTCCCCTCGCTCGTGCGCGCCCAGCAGTCCCCCCCTCCTCCCCAAATCGTAGCCGAACGGAGCGCCTCGTGCTCAACCGAAGATCGCCGGCGCCGTAGCTCCTCTGCCTGCGCCTCCACGCCGCTCCGGGACGAACGGGAAGACTTTGTCGCCTCCATCGTCTTCCCCGCGACACGCCGCGTCCGGAGCTGCTCTGAGCGCGTTCGGGGAGACACTACAACGCCGGGGCCGTCCATGACCGAGCCGAACCCCGCCGTCCCCTCCATATTCGGCGAGGAGCGCGCCGCCCGGTGAGCTCCTCTTCCCACATCCGTCCGATCTGAAATCAACGTTTGAGATCAGATTTTATTTCGAACCGGTACAGTTAGATTTGGACCGTAGCTCTAGATCTGGACGGCCCAGCTCGAATCACTTATCCAGTCAACGCCCACGTCAGCGCCACGTCGATGCCTCGTCAGCGTCCAGTCAGCGCTGACGTGGAAATGAATTTCTCGATTTAGTTTAATTTGGCACTTTTGCAGAAACACCCCTGCTTATTAAAATTGTTATAACTTCTTACTCACATATCCAAATTCAAATATTTTTATATATTTGGAAAGTCCTTGACATGTAGAATATTGTTGGTCTGTTAAAATTAAATTTTGACTTAGTTTAAATTATTAAAATTTCGAATGGAGTATTTGAGTATTTTTGTAATAACTTTAAATCTACAAATTTAAAAATTGCAAATAAAATTGTTTTAGAAACTTTGGAATACTTGTAATATGATGCCTGTGTTATAAAATATTTTTGAGTATTATTTTGATGATTTAATAATTGTATGTTTAAATTGAGTAGTTTGACTATTTTTTACATAACTATTAATAGAAACATTATTTTGATTAAATCCAATTGCTGTAAATTTAATTAAATGCCCTATATCTATTAACACTATTTATAAAATTTTGTTATAAAAAAATTTAATCATTGAAAACTTTAATCTTATATTCATTCCTTTATTTATAGTTTGCAAAAATAGAAATTAATTAAATTGCATTTGTAACCTATGCATTTTTATAAAGAAATCACAAAAGTTATTTTGATGCTTTCTTGTGATTAAAAAGTGCATTTCATGCATAACTTATTTTATTATATAGTTATACTCCTCATAGGAAAACCTCTTCATTAGTTTCTCTAAGTTAGGATTATTTTCAAACGTAGTATCTTGGTAAAAGTGCTATGCACTAGACACTTAGGATTTTCAACATGGAGCTAGAAGGCCAATGAAAGGACTTAGCCAAAACAAGACTTCAGAAGTATCTTCAAGGAGTAGAAGCACTTAGAAGAAAATCAAGAAGAAGTTCACGAAGACCAACCAACAATATTTTCTAAGTCTTGCTTCCTCTCTCTCTCTCTCTCTCTCTCTCTCTCTCTCCCTTTTCTCCCTTCTTCTCTTAGAACTCTTGATGAATAAGTTATATTCAAGACCAACCTGGAGGCTATCCACACCATCAAGTCGTCAAAGCCATCAAGTCTACAAAATGCAATGAAGTCATCACATCAAGAAGAAAAGGAAGCAAGGAGAAGATTCTACATTCTTCTTTTTTCTTTTCCCTCTTTCCTAATCTTGTCTTTCACTTTAGACATAAATAATTTTTTATCATGTTATCACCATCTTTCAAGTTTGTTGGATCCTAGCGGCATAGTGAGATGAAGCGGCCTGGAGACTAACCTTACATGTCCACGTACATGAGACCTGTTCCACAACTTAAGTGATCGGCCGGATGTCTGTCTCTCGCACTATAGTGAATATCCAATTTACAAAGAGTTGTTAATAATTGTTGATCACCTTGAAGAATAAGCTTAGTATTTTCTCTAAGTAGTTATGCACATCATGACTAAGTCATTAAATTGCTTATTCAAGATAAATTATCACAAAGTTATTTTATCCAACTTATGACCTTAGTCCTTAGTCATTTTGACCAACTTGATTGCCTTGCATTGACTTAAAAGATTTTCATAGCATAACATGCACTAGTGGAAATTGGGGCTCTAGTCCCGGTTCCAGAGGGCCTGTAGTCCCGGTGTAGCAACCGGGACTACCAAGGCGGGACTAGAGCCCCCCCCCCCCTTTTGTCCCGGCTCAGCACAAACCGGGACCGGAGCCCCCCCACCAATTAGAGCTCCGCACGTGGAGGGGGCAGGGGCGCGCAGGGGCATCTCTAGTCCTTAGAAATAATTTATATATCATGCATGACATGTTTTCCTTAGAAGTTTGTGAAACTTGTTTGTTCATTATGTATGCTTGTATGTGTTGTGTTGTTTTGTTTATGATTGTTGTATTGTTGTTTGTTTATATTGTTTAGACTGAACGGAGAGTCCCGAGTAACTTTGAAAAGAGTTTGTGAACAACGACAACATTCAAAGGCAAGTGGCACACCTCATAAACCTCCTACTATTTTCTATATGCATTACTTAATGTATTTTTATATAAGCATGTGTAGGATAGTATTGCTATGCTAAACCTGTGTAGAAATTCCTTATTCATGTGCCTAGGTTCCTATGCAATACTTAGTAGAATTAGTGATGCTATGCAAATGTTGTTTTGTGAAAATCTAAATTCTACTAAGTTAAGAATGAAACACCTGGGTGGTAAAAGGTTGTATGGAGTCGAGTTGAGTGGCTACTCAGTCCCATGTCTATGGTTCCTGGAGTACGTGCACTTGTGAACGGCCACCCAGGAACAGAGGAATCTGAAGAACTCCGAGTGACGATTGCTTCCAGTGCAGCCATTGCCAATGGGCTCTGGCTTGATCAACTATGTTGCCTGGACTCTCTCCGGCTTGACAAGCAGATGTAGAGGGTGTTAGGTGGAACGGGTCAAGCCAAAGTGGGAGGGAAAATGCTTCTGAAAGATCTCATCTCATTCTTCTCCTTTGCCTTATCACTATAAGTGTGTAAAGCATAGTTTGGGTTGAATGGGTACAATGGTGAAAGTGCACAACCTCTGCAGAGTGTAAAACTAAGTACTTAGCCGTGTACCCGGTACGGACAATTTGAGCAGCTGATCACGGACGTCAATGGAGGATTCCACCATTCCAACTTCAAAAATATAAAACTTGATGGGTGAACAAGGGTAGAATGAGACAGTGGTTTTCATGCCGCGAATGTCTCGGATAGAAGAAAAGTGTTTTCCAAAGAGTTAGGAAAAATTGGCTTTATGCAAAATAGCCTTGAACTCCACCAGCCAAATATGCACATAGGTTATTAGAGTTATTACACTAAGTGTCCACCATAGTGTCACTTGCCAGACTCCATTTTTAATGGAATCTGGCCCACGTTGTTGCAATATTTTCTTACTGCAGATTGTTCAGATGACGAGTGAGGTTTCGTTTATTGCATGGGGACTCACTGCTATTGTATTTCCGCTGTTTACTCTTTAAAAGCTAGCTTTATGCTATGCAACTTGTATTGAATATTTTGTAAGTCTGGATCATCGATGTAATAAAAATTGATACTTTGTCGTGATATTACATCGTAAACTGTGTGTGCAAACGATCCAGGGATTTGCACTATATACATGTATCTGCCTTATTTTAAGTGCGGGTACGCTACAAATGTCTTGTAAATGGTTGTGTTTTCCCTTGTATGCTTTGTTTGTCAAGTTGTGTTTTGTTCTTTGTGTTGATGACTTCTAATTACCAACCTACTAAAACTCAAACAAGTTATAATATGAACTCTGAGATCAATGTTTTGACAGAAATAGTCCATATATCTTCTCCAATCTTCTTTTTAAATAAACACAATTTACCATGATGTTTTAATGTTAGCAATTACCAAAGACAGTTATTTGAGAAAATAAAAGTTTTCCCAAGAGCTTTATGTTGGAAAAACTATAAGGGACCATATAAAGGGTCCTAATATATTTTGAGAATAATGTGTTGCTAGTCCTAGAAACTTTTATTTCAAGAACTCCTAATTTAATATGTCTTTGAAAACTATTACTAGAAATTGGTTTATTCTTATTTCTTTAAGAATCTTGTCATTACTTTATTGATCTCCACCTCACTAATATAGAGGTTTAATCTATAAGTGTGGATGTTTATCTATTGGTATGTGTGGTTGACCTATATGTTATGTGCTTAAATTGTTTCCCATCAGTGTGTTATTTAGTGAGAGTCCATGTGGTGTTTTATGTGTTTACATTTAATATTATGGTTTAAATAGGGATATAAGTGTTTGATTTGTTGCATGCGTGGAATGTGTTATCTACTGTAAGGTTATTTGGTGTTAATATTTCCTAAAAAGTCTATTTTAGATTTGTAGGAAATCTATCTTCCCACATGTTAAGTTTTAGTCTTTCTAGAACATGGTATTTAGAGTTTATTTTATTCAATTTGGAAATAAACTCACCTAAAACTCATCCCCACCACCTCTTCTATCCACCTATATTATTCTTTACATTTTACAAAAAAAATTAATCACTAGTTCTAGATTGTTTTAGGTGCTACACTATAATATGACCATTTGTAATGTCTCTATATAGAACTTGCCATTTTGTATCTAGACCTTGTTGAACTCATTTGACCTAAACTCTTAAACCTTTTGCTGAATCTAGACCCCCTCTAACAAAGACAACTTGTGTTATAACTTTCTATGTTAGAAGTTGACTAATCCATCTATGTTTAGTGGCCTAATCCAATCAGTCCAAAAATAACCTATGTCTAAAACTACACCCTCTCTTCCTAAGACCTTGTTTGGTACAAGCTCATACCCCTCTAACACCCTCTGTACCCTTAGACACGACTTTTCCCTAAGCCTTAGCGCAGAAATCCGTTTGTCCTTTTCTCTATGACATTATGTCGAACAGGTGATGGCAGCAGAGAACTCACTCCATCCCCATAAGTTTCCATCAACTCCAGACCATGTGCTACTGTCCAAAACAGTGCACAACGTCCTTGCATCATTGCCCACCGCCCGACATAGCCAACCCCTGCCCGAGCCTTTTTCTCTCTCTCTCCCATGTCCGAAATCCACCCACCAACCTCACTCCTTGGATAAGAAGCCTCGACGCTCCCCAGCTCCTCTCACCTTGCCATTCCTTCTCCTCTCACTCTCCTCCACCTCGATGTGCACTCCCGAGCAAGCTCTCCTCCTCTCCTGCTCGAGATTGTCGATGAACCTCGGCTCGGACTCGATCCCGTTTGAGCAAGAAGGTCGTCGCCCCCGTCCTCCTCTGATCCCCTTTTCTCCGCCGTAGCTTTCGCCTCGTCAAGAGCTTCCTCTTTGACATCCTCATTTGCCTGCAGGAACGCCAGAGCCGCCGTGCCCTGCCTGTGGCCGCCGCGGACGCCGACGACCGCGCAGACGTTTCGGGGCACGCGGAGGCGAGACTCGACCATCCCCAGACACCCCGCGGACTCCTCTCTCGCCTTGACCCCTCCATGTTGCCCCTCTAGCCCCCTGGGTGAGCCTCCCGAGCTCGGCTCGATTTCTAGGGTTTCCTGCCCTGTTCTCTTTGACCGGAGGTGGAAGACGGCTGCCGGCCGTCGATCTCGCGATCCACGGTTCTGTTTGAACCACTCCAGGTCTAATCTCGGCCGTCCGTTCTGGATCCGGCAGCCGCGCAGTCCTTCGCTCGCGCGCACTGAGGCGTGGGCCGGCCCTTCTCCGCTCGGCTCGGCCCGGCCAATTTCCAGCCCGTCAGACCTTTTTCATTTAAAATGTTTCCCTGTTAATTTCCAGAGAATTACCAGCTCATCTTTAATTCACATGTGGAAGATTTGTGCAAGCAGAATGTTTGAAATAAATTTTGTTGGGTTGTTGTGTGTTTTCTTGACCATGTGGCACTGGCCCTTCTCAAAAATATATTTGCATGCGTGTGCTATCTTCAATCTTGTAACAAGTGGAATTTTCACCATTTACTTAATAACTTGAGTTTTATAGATCCAAAATTAGAGAACATTAGTTCTATAGAAAGCCAGTAAGAATACCTACCTAGATCTATAAGCCTTGCATGCAGGAGATGTTCATAACTAAAGTTGTATCATGTTTAAATTTGACACCAGTACCACTTTGGGGATTTTTAATTCATTATTAAAAATACGTTTTTGAGCAAATCCAATTGCATGTGTCATATATGAGTAGTAGATATCATATCCTAGCTTGTTAGAATCTTACATCTTTTATTTTGCTCTTGGTAGATTATTTTCTAAAACTGTAGGTTATTACACTTTAAAATGGATATTCTTATTTTCTGTTATTTGCATGTATCTAGTTTTACTTGTTTGTGATTTATATCTTTATGCAAATGGTGTAGGATTATTTTGGTGTGGGACCTAAGCATTTTTTTTATCATGCAAAGTTGGATTTGTCGAAAAATAAATCATATCTTGTGTTGCACACTATTAATGTTAAAATGTGTATGTTCCACTAAAACTAAAATATATGGAGCTAGGAGTGTCCAAATTAAGTGAATCCAATTTCTACAGAAAGATAAAACCAGTACCTATCCATAGAAATTTGTGTTGCATCTAAGGGATACTTAAAACTGAAACTACAATCTTATTGGTTTTGAGACCAGTAGCATTTGTAGGATTTCTAACTCTTGTTTTGTAAACCCTATTGATACAAATCCAACTTTCCTAGGTTCCTATAGTTACTAGGTATATGGTGATAGAAGGGTTTAATTTTATGATTATTATTTTAATAGTTATACATTTCTCTCCCAAAACAACAACTAGCTAGCTAAAAGTAAACTTGAGATAATTTCCTGTTTTAGTTTATGCAAATGGTGTGCATGTTTTTAATACACTTTGAATCCAGAACCTACCATATTAACTTGCTTTTAAACATTTATTAGTGTTGTGGTGTTTCTCTTGTTCACATTTAGCATAACTCACCTTGTCCCCTAAAAATGGCATCAAGTGTTTTATATGCCTTGTATGTGGTTGTGCTTATGTGTTATATTGTTGTCCAGTAGATGTTTGTGTTTTGTGATGCTTACTGCATGTTTCAAACACCTTGATTGTTGTCAACATGCTCCGTTGTGATGTTTTGTTAAATCTGCCAACTACACCTTTTTAGTTTTTAATCAACATCTTGCGTGAGCAATGGTGTTAACTTTGTTTGATTGATTAACTACTTATTGGTATTTGATTCATGGAACTAGTAACATGGTTGCATGTTAATGACTGTTTGGTGTTAAATTTTTATCCCGTAGCTTCTTGTGTTTTGTAATGCTTAATGTATGACTTTCTTATTTTAGATTATTGTCAACACGTGGTTAGTGTGTGATTGTTTGGTTTAATTGTTAAAGTGGTCTTAGATGTGGCATCTTATTAAATAGTCTAGTGCACCTTTTTAGCTCTTAGTCAAATGCTTGGGTGAACATTAGTGTTAGCCTTTGTTGGTTGATTAATTACTTACTAGAATGTGTCTTAGAAATATCAACATGTTTGCATGTGAGTGTGCTCAATGCTATAGTTAATGTTAATACTTGCTTCTGTGTGAAGATACTTTTGTCTGAAGTATTTCTGGAACTATTAAGATACTTTTGTCTGAAGTATTTCCTGAACTACTAAGATACTTTTGTCTGAAGTATTTCCTGAAGCTATTATAACAACTCTTGTTAAGTGATATAATGACCCTAAGTGATGTGTTGTTTTAGTGTTCTGTAGATTTACCCTTTTAATACTCAGGGTTGTTGTGCATATTTTTTTAGGAGAATGTGTTGTTTGTCTTAGCTCTATGGACTTTGTTGTTTGTTTTTGTTTAGCTAAAGGAGTTGTTTGCTCTTGATTGTTAGCTCAGTGTCTTGTGCAATGCTTGTTGTTTAGTATGTCCTTGTAGCTTTGTCTTGTACTCTGAATGTGCTTCATTTTCCTATTTACGACGTTAGATACGATCGGGATGGAACTAGAAGTGAGGAATGAACGTGAGGTGCATCAAGATCAAGACCACGGACATAATGCTGAACCAGGCAAGCCACCTCACAACTATAATGAATCCTTCTATTTTATCAAGCATTGTTTTGTTTTCAAAATAAAAGAATGCATGTTTTACTTCTTTTGTGGCGCCTTGCCACCCGAAAACTATTTTTACAAAATATTGTTTGACCAAAGTTATCTACTAGAATACTATAGGTGTTACAAAAAGAGTTTATTTGGTGAGCCTTGTTGTTGAAGGCTCCATCAAAAAGGTTAAATTTTCTAATAGTCTACCTTCATCTACTTACCTCAAAACTATAGGATGGGAACCTATTTGATAAAACTGTTTTACGGAGGAAAATCTGAGTTGCTGGGAGCAATCAGCGAGAAAGAAATTGTAACACCCCAATTTTCAGAAAAATTTAAAACTTTGCATCCATGCATCATCATCATTAAACATGTCATTTAAATCACATAGATTTTAAATTAAATCTTTATATATGTTTTAATTGATTTTATGTCTATAAAAATTGTTATTTGAATTTATAATAATATTCCTTTTTATTCTATTTTTACTTTAGACAAAAATAATATCAAAAGGATGTATTTTTAATCAGATTTTCAAATTATATTTTTATGATTTTTTCTGAGAAGTTTTGATATAGTTTTGAAATTGTTTTATACTCAAAAGATTTAAAAACAGAAAAATGATTTATAAAAGAAAATTCGAGTCAGGCCAACAAGTGGGCCGAAGCCCACAAGCTATCTACCGCGCGCGCGACACCGCAGCCCGCCAGCAGCCCGTCCCGCCCGTGCGCGCGCTCTCTCTCTCTGACAGGTGGGCCCCACCTGTCATCCCTTCCCCGGCAACGGCTCGCCCCAAATTACGCCCGCGACGACGCCGAGAAACGGCCGAATAATTTTGATTCATTTCGGAGGATTCATTGCTTTATTTACGTCGCCGATTCGTGCAATAAGAACCACTCGACCACCTCTCTCTTTTGCCCCAAGCACGACCTTACGAGAGCCACCAGGCCGCCCGAGAACATCCCCGGAGCTCCGCAGTAGCCCCCGGCGAAATTTCGCAACTCCGGCAAGCATCGTGAACCCCGAGACCTCCCTCCGCTCCCTTTCCTTTTACCTTGACCTCGCGCATCGTTTTGACAAGTTTTTGCATCTTCTCGGGCAGCAGAACAACGACTCCGTCCACACCCGAGGAGGACCGCCGCCAAGCACGACTCGGACGAGCAATCTCCGACGCGTCAGAGCATCCCATCGTCGACCACCTCGCCATCGTCTCCGCCTCGACCTCCTCCACGCACGGGTATGACTCGTTCGTCCTCGTAGACAGTAGATCGTAGGCAACGAGCATAGCCGGCGAGGGCGCCGCCGCGAGCACGCCTCGGGGTAGGGTTCGGGCCGGCCGCGCCGCTCGTTTCTGGTCGATTGGATCTGGACCGTTAGATCTCCCGTGCACGGCTAGGATTAGATCACTTAAAAACGAAACGGTACGCTTGCGTGGCACGGACAGTCAGCGCCGCGTCAGCGCACAGTCAGCACCACGTCAGCGCCACGTCAGATATTATTTTCTACGAATTTCATAAAATCATTTTATTTGGCAGTTTTGCAGAAAACACCCTACATACTGTTTTTATCATTACTTTTTATCTGTTTATCCAAATTCAAATATTTTTATATATTTGGAATCCTTAGAACCAGTAGAATCTTTTGGATTCATTAGTTTTCTGGTTTGACACATTCAAAAATTTCAAATATTTTTGAAATAGTTTAAGTGTTTTTTTTTACATAACTTTATTTAGAAAAATTATTTTTGAGTAAATCAAATTGCTAAAAACTTTTATTAGATACCCTCTACCCAAATGTCATTCCTACAAAATTTGATTATGAAATTTTATTTAAGGAAATTAAGACTCTTGATGTTACCCTTTATTCATGTCTAAATAAATGAAAACAAATTAAAAATTTATTCATGCATACATCACAAACATTCAAAGAGATACATTTAATTGTTTCTTGACATTAAAATAAATTATTGCATCTCATGCATAGCATAAATTTTTCTTGGTATGAACATATTGCTTGTGTGTTTATGTGTGGCTCTTTATTTCTTTTGTTAGACTATTCGGAGGGAAACGAAAGTCTTTGCAACTGTAACTGTTGTACTCCCGGTTGCCAAGGCAAGTGGCACACCCCCATAAAAGTCCTATTATTTTTCTATGCATGAGTAGATTATTTTTCTATAAGCTTGTGTAGGATAGTATTGCTATGCAAGCCATGTTTAGACTTCCTTATTCCTGTGTCTAGGTTCCTATGAAAATACATAGTAGAAATGTGATGCTAAGCAAAACTATTTTTGATGAAATGTTAAATTCTACTAAGTTATAATCAAACACCTGGGTGGAATTGGTTGCTTGGCTGTATGAGTTGAGTGTTGTCCCAGGGGATGTACCTGTGGGATATTCACTTGTGGATGGCCACCCAGGAACAAAGGGATCTGAAGAACTCCGAGTGCAGATTGCTTCTCGTGCAGCCATTGCCAATATGGGCTCTGGCTTGATCAACTAAGCTGCGTGGACTTGCCCCGGCCTGACAGGTGGAGGTAGTGGTTTGTAGGTGGAGCGCGTCAGGCGAGAGTGGGAGGGAAAATGCTTCTGAAAGATATCGTCTCATTCTTCTCCTTTCCCTATCACAGATGGTGTGTAAAGGATATTTTGGGTTGAATGGGTACAATCCTGAACGTGCACAACCTCTGCAGAGTTATAATCTAAGTACTTAGCCGTGTCCCCGGAAACGGACAATTGAGCAGCTGAACGAGGACGTCAACGGAGGATTCCACCATTACAATTTTTAAATTAAAAACATGATGGGTGAACAAGGGTAGAATGAGACTATGGCTTTCATACCATATTTTTCTCAACGAGGTAAAGTTGTTTCAGAAAGTTAGGGAAAAACTTGCTTTCTGCAAAATAGCCTTGAGCTCCACCAGCCAAATAAGCATATTGGTCATAGAGTTATTCCTCTAAGTGTCCACCATAGTGTCACTTGCCAGTTCCATTTTAATGGTTCTGACCCACGTTGTGGCAATATATATCTTATTGCAGACTGTTCTGATGATGAGTGAGAATTTTACTAAGGGTTTCGAGTCTTCAACCAACATGCTCGCCTGTGGCACATGATGATGATTGGGGACTCCATGAAGAATAATTTTCCGCTGTTTACTCTGTTCACTGCCAGCTTTATGCTATGCAAATTTGTAATGAATATTTTCTAAGTCTGGATGAGCATTGTAATATATTGATACTTTGTTGTGATATTACATCGTAACTGTGTGTGCAAACTTATCGATCCAGGGATTTGCACTATACGCAGGTATCTGCCATATTTCAAGTGCAGGTACACTACAGATGGTATCAGAGCACTGTGTTGCCTGTAGGTTCGAGCCCTTAGGATTGGAAAAACCTTTTGATCATAGTATTATCTACTTAAGTATTTTGGATCCTAACGGCATAGTGAGATGAAGCGGCCTGGAAACAAACCTTACATGTCCTCGTACATGAGACCTGTTCCACAATTAAGTGGCTGGCCGGGTGTCTGTCTCTCTCACTATAGTGAATATCCAATTTATAAAGAGTTGTTTATATTTGTTGATCGATCACACTGAGACTTGACTTAGTATTGTCTCTAAATTAATAATGCACATATGACTAGTACTTCCTTACCTTATACATGTCTTGTTTTAAATTCTTTTCTTTCTTCCTAAAGGATGACGAGCTTCCACTTCACCACTGCGGAGGACTTCGAGGACACCCCTTTTGGCTGCTACCTTCTCGACATCGGCGAGAAGATAGGTTTACCGCTACCTCGAGTTAAAGGCTTCATTCTGAAGAAGTTTAACAAAGAAGGTTGTTGGGGAATAAAAGCAACTCAGCCAGGACGTGGAGAAGAGCCCCCATTGGAAATCAAAATTGTTAGTGACTCCAAAGATAAAGGACTCAATCTAGTCATGCAAGACCTGATTGGGCGTATCTGTGGACGCTACAACACAGAGTTGAGGGGCCACTACTCCATTTTCTATGGAAGGAGAAACGAGGATGGAGAGCCTTACCTATTTGATGTCGGAGATAGAGGCAAAGCAAAGCCCCTTAGTCTTTATTTCCAGGAGCTGGAGATCCTCGTCACAGAACTTTATGAGGATAGGCGCACTGAGCTCCTAAAAACGATGAACTATGTGCCTTACTCAAGGAGAACGAGGAAAAGATGAAGGCTTAGGAGGAAGTGACTAAGGCCCAAGAAGAGAGGTTTGCTGCACAAGAGGAGAAGTACAAGAGACAGGAGAAAAGGGTTCAGGAGAAGAACAAGACTATCAGAGAACAGAAGGCCGAACTCGAGAGCAATGAAGTCGAGTTTGAGGCTGATAGTGACTTGATCAAGCGGCTTCGTACTGAGAAGAGGGAGCTGCAAGAGAAGAACCTTGCCCTAGAGAAAGAAGTGAACGAATTAAAGGAAGTACTCGACAATGAAGGAATCGAGATTCAAGAGATTGAAGAAGAAGAAGATGACATGGTCGAATAGTTAGTTAGTGAGACTACCATTTACTTTACACCCCATCGTTATCTTAGTCTTGTATTGACTTACCGACTTGTGGTAAGGCAGTACTTTCCCTTGTATCCCCGGAACCTCGCGAGTTTTCTTCTCCAAAATATTTCATGTCTTTTTCATTCAAAGTTTGAGTTGTGTGATTGTTGTTCTTATAAGCTGTTTGCTTGTTGGGGTATTTTCTCTTTAGACCTTCCCGTCTAAAAACTCATCTATGCAAAAACCGCAGATGCCTCCCCGCCGTGTGCCCGACAACAACAACAACAACAACAACAACAACAACAACAACAACGACCACACCAATAACGATGCTATACAACAGTTGATGGCCGCTCAAGCTCAGCTAATGACTATGATGACCCAGTTCATTGCGGCGACCAACAACAATAACAACAACCATAACCACAACCCACCACCGCCACCACCACCCCAAGTGGATAGACTTGAGGCTCCGGCCCAACAAGTTCTCCACTGCAACTGAGCCAATTGTGGCATATGACTGGCTGCGTTCCGTGGACAGAGATCTAGTGACTTGTGAATGTACTGACGCTGAGAAGGTGAGGTTCACTACTCATCTGTTGGAAGGACCAGCAATTCAGTGGTGGGAAACTTATCAAATCACTCACCCACTAGAAACCTTGACTTGGGAAAACTTCAGGGAAGGTTTTCGTAATGCTCATATCTCCTCGGGTATTATGAACTTGAAGCAAGAGGAAATCCGAAACCCGAGACAAGGAAACAGGAGCCTTAAGGAGTACATGGCTGATTTCCATGCCCTTTCTCGATATGCCCCTGAGGACATCAACACAGAGGCTAAGAGAAAGGCAAAATTCCTAAATGGGCTGAGTGACGAGCTGAAGATTCCTTTAACAGTAGCATATGCCCCAAATTATCAAATCCTCCTAGATCAGGCTATCATACTGGAGGACAACATCAAGAAGGCTGAAAACAGGAAGAGAAAGTTGAATGGTCACAAACACCATTCTGAAACTTCTTTCAAGAGGCCTTTCCCTCAAGATACAAACCAGGGTCATAAGCCTGGGCACTATCCTAGTGGAGGAAGCAACCACAAACATCATGGTCACAACCATAGTGGTGGTTTTAAGGGAAACAATGGGAATCACAAGGGAAATGGAAATGCTGGCCACAACAATGGACATCATCGCCCAAATCCTGAATATAAGAAATATATCAGCCAAGTCCTATGCTTCAAGTGCAATAACAAGGGCCACTACGCCACTGACTGCCCCGAAAAGAAGGCCGCAGAAGCTGCCAAGCCCAATCCCTTCCAGAAAGGACAGGTGAACCACATCAATGTGGAAGAAGTGTACGATGAACCTAATGCTGTCATTGGTACGTTCTTGCTCAATTCATGCCCATCATTAGTTTTATTTGATACTGGAGCATCACATTCTTTCATTTCAAGGGCTTTTGTAAACAAACATGGGTTAGTAGTGGAAAATATAGGAAGCCCCATTAGAGTAAGCTCTCCGGGAGGAGAGATGCTAGTAACCTCTAGCTGTAGACAGTTGAGTCTGAAGATTGGAAAGCATCAGTTTCCTACGGACTTGATCATCCTGGAAACACAAGGCCTGGATGTTATCATAGGGATGGATTGGATGTCCCGCTATGCAGGAATCATAGACTGCGCAAATAAAACCATCACTCTCACCACTCCAGAAGGCTCGAAGATCAACTTTAGATCAAAGTTTGAACTAAAGAAGGTTAGGCTTAATTCTCTTAAGGGGGTTAGTCTCGGTGAGGTCCTTATAGTTAAGGAATACCCTGATGTGTTTCCGGAAGAACTACCAGGAATGCCACCCGATAGATATGTAGAGTTCCTCATTGAACTAAAGCCGGGTACAGGACCAATAGCCAAAAGGCCCTACCCAATGACAACTGATGAACTGAAAGAACTCAAGAAGCAATTGGAAGAGTTTATGCAGAAAGGCTTTATCCGTCCAAGCTCATCACCCTGGGGAGCCCCAATCCTTTTCGTCAAGAAGAAGGATAGTACCCAGAGATTAGTCGCCGATTACCGTGACATAAATGAGCATACAATCAAGAACAAGTATCCGCTACCCAAAATCAATGAGCTTTTCGATCAACTAGAAGGGGATGTCGTGTTTCTCCAAGATTGATCTCAGATCAGGGTACTTTCAGATGAAAGTTAGAGAGATGGACATACCCAAGACTGCCTTTGTTACAAGATATGGTTCGTATGAGTACACCGTAATGCCTTTTGGGTTAACCAATGCTCCAGCCTATTTCATGAATATGATGTATAAGGTATTTATGGATTTTCTGGACAAGTTTGTTGTTGTCTTCATCGATGACATCCTAGTCTACTCCAAAAGTCACAGAGAACATGAAGAACATTTACGTCTGGTGTTGCAAAGACTCCGAGAGCATAAGTTATATGCTAAGTTCAACAAGTGTGAATTCTGGTTAAAACAAGTAGGATTTCTAGGACACCTGGTGTCTAAAGATGGGATAGTAGTGGATCCTGAAAAAGTTGCTGCTGTGACGAATTGGGAATCACCCAGAAATGTGGGGCAAATCCGCAGTTTTCTAGGACTGGCAGGATACTACCGGAGATTCATTGAAAATTTCTCCAAGATTGCCAAAGCCTTGACTGAACTACTGAAGAAGGGAAAGAAATTTGAGTGGACAGAAGCTTGTGAGACCAGTTTTCAAGAATTTAAGAAGCGCTTGGTGTCGGCACCAGTATTATGCTTACCAGATCTAGAGAAAGACTTCCAAGTCTATTGCGACGCTTCATATCGTGGCCTAGGAAGCGTATTGATGCAAGAAGGCTAAGTAGTGTCTTACACCTCAAGACAACTCAAAAATCATGAAGTAAACTACCCCACTCATGATCTAGAGTTAGCTTCTGTGGTACATGCGCTAAAGATATGGAGACCATATTTATGGGGAAAGAGATGTGAAGTATTTACAGATCATAAAAGCCTCAAGTACTTCTTTACCCAGAAGGAATTAAACATGCGACAAAGGAGATGGTTAGAATTGATCAAAGACTATGATTTAAGTCTACAATACCACCCAAGGAAAGCCAACGTAGTGGCTGATGCATTGAGCAGTAAGACTTATGTAAACGGACTCACGGCAGGAGAATTGCCTTAAGATCTATGTAAAGGATTTAAGGACCTTCGATT
The DNA here is from genome assembly GCA_026929855.1 of Poa annua. Taxonomy (NCBI): domain Eukaryota; kingdom Viridiplantae; phylum Streptophyta; class Magnoliopsida; order Poales; family Poaceae; genus Poa; species Poa annua. The sequence continues at coordinate 158,936,644 of CM049427.1, read as the reverse complement.
GGAAGTGGTACCTGAAGGATTCATAGCATCCTTTGAAGTTCAACCTCTTCTATTTAACAAAATCAAGCCAGCTCAGTTAGAAGATAAAGCCGTAAAAGAAATAAAAAATAATCTAAGTAAAGGCAAAGCCAGGGACTATAGAGAAGATGAAGAAGGAACCGTATGGTATAAAGAACGCATATGTGTCCCTGACAATGCCGATCTTAGAAAGTTAATACTACAAGATGTATATGGATCTAAAAGAGAGGTATTGGTGGATCAATTTGAAGCGGGATATTGCTGAACACATTGCAAAGTGTGACGTCTGCAGTCGTGTGAAAGCAGAACACCAAAAACCAGCAGGGTTACTGCAACCCTTACCTATACCAGATTGGAAATGGGAACATATTGGTATGGATTTCATCACTGGTCTGCCCAGGACTAAATCAGGGTACGATTCTATATGGGTTATAGTCGATCGTCTGACGAAAGTATCTCACTTTATACCCGTAAAGACTACTTACACTAGTGCCAAGCTAGCTGACATCTATATGAAGAGGATTGTGTGTCTACACGGAGTTCCCAAGAAAATTGTGTCAGATAGGGGTACTCAGTTTAGTTCTCATTTCTTGAATCAATTACATGAGTCTCTGGGAACATTGTGTCAGATAGGGGTACTCAGTTTACTCCGCAGACGGATGGACAGACAGAAAGAGTAAACCAAATCCTAGAAGATATGCTGAGAGCATGCGCTCTAGATTATAAGTCAAGCTGGGATGATAATATCCCATATACCGAGTTCTCCTACAACAACAGCTATCAAGCGAGCATAGAGATGTCGCCATTTGAAGCACTGTATGGAAGAAAGTGCACTACCCCACTACTATGGAGTGGCGTAGGAGAACGTAGTTTGTTTGGACCAGACATAATCAAGGAGGCTGAGGAAAAAGTCGGACTGATTAAAGACCGTTTAAAGATAGCACAATCCAGACAGAAGAGTTATGCGGACTTCAAAAGGAGGGAAGTCACGTATGAAGTAGGAGATCGAGCCTATCTCAGAGTTTGACCTATGCGGGGAGTTAAGAGATTTGGAATCAAAGGAAAATTGGCACCTAGATTTATTGGACCTTTCAAGGTATTATCCCGCAAGGGAGAGGTTGCCTATGAATTGGAACTCCCGGAAGCACTTTCCGCAGTTCACAGTGTGTTTCATGTCCGCTAGCTGAAGAAATGTCACCCAGAAATGGCAGAAACGCTGCTAAGAGATACGGTGCCACTAGAGGAAGTACAACTAGAAAGTGATATAACTTATGAAGAAAAACCCATTAAGATTTTGGAGACAGCTGAACGTGTCACCCGAACCAAGACCATCAAATTCTGTAAAGTAGAGTGGAATCAACATTCAGAAGAAGAAGCAACTTGGGAAAGAGAAGATGACCTGAAAGAAGACCACCCTCACCTATTTGCTAGCCAATCCGAATCTCGAGGGCGAGATTAATCTTAAGGGGGTTAGGTTTGTAACATCCCAATTTTCAGAAAAATTTAAAACTTTGCATCCTTGCATCATCATCATTAAACTTGTCATTTAAATCACATAGATTTTAAATTAAATATTTATATATGTTTTAATTGATTTTATGTCTATAAAAATTGTTATTTGAATTTATAATAATATTCCTTTTTATTCTATTTTTACTTTAGATAAAAATAATATAAAAAGGATCTATTTTTAATAAGCTTTTCAAATTATATTTTTATGAATTTTTCTGAGAAGTTTTGATATAGTTTTGAAATTGTTTTATACTCAAAAGATTTAAAAACAGAAAAATGATTTATAAAAGAAAAATCGAGCTGGGCCAGCAAGTGGGCCGAAGCCCACAAGCTATCTACCGCGCGCGCGGCACCGCAGCCCGCCAGCAGCCCGTCCCGCCCGCGCGCGCGCTCTCTCTCTCTGACAGGTGGGCCCCACCTGTCATCCCTTCTCCGGCAACGGCTCGCCCCAAATCACGCCCGCGACGACGCCGATAAACGGCCGAATAATTTTGATTCATTGCGGAGGATTCATTGCTCCATTTAAGTCGCCGATTCGTGCTATAAGAACCACTCGATCACCTCTCTCTTTTGCCCCAAGCACGACCTCCCGAGAGCCACCAGGCCGCCCGCGAACATCCCCGGAGCTCCGCCCTAGCCGCCGGCAAAATTTCGCAACTCCGGCAAGCATCGTGAACCCCGAGACCTCCCTCCACTCCCTTTCCTTTTACCTTGACCTTGCGCATCGTTTTGACAAGTTTTTGCATCTTCTCGGGCAGCAGAACAATGACTCCGTCCACACCCGAGGAGGACCGCCGCCAAGCACGACTCCGACGAGCAATCTCCGGCGCGTCAGAGCATCCCATCGTCGACCACCTCGCCATCGTCTCCGCCTCGATCTCCTCCACGCATGGGTATGACTACGCCAACGACTACGCCAACTGAGTGTCCCGCTCAACTGCTCTGTGGGAATGCGTCAGGATGTGGCGAGGGTTGACGCTAGCCGAATCTTCCGCTGAACCTTAGCCAGTATCTATGGAAGTTTTGTATTATTCGAGTTGAATGATGTAACTTTGTATACCATGTTGGTTATGTGATCGCGATGCACTGATCATTGGGATCGTGATATGTTTACATAACGTGGGCATCTCTGACGGGTAGTCAAAGGGGTCCTTACAGTCTTGGTATCAGAGCCAGGTTGACCTTAGGAGACCTTAGTTAGCATGGTCGTTAGCTTAGGAAGGAAATATTTTGCTAAAACCTATTTTTACAAAAATCTATTTTCTTCTAGGTAAGCCTAGTATGGCTTCCACTCTTCTCTTTTTTCTGAAAAAACATCTTGATCCTTACCTCTCTATCAAATATTTTGTTCAACACTAATAAATTTTAGGTATTTCAAAAAGCTTTCATCTAGTATCTCGTCCCCATTCAAAAGTTGTATAGACTTGACGATGAACCCAATTAAGACCTAAGTAACTAGTACCGAGAAGGCGAAGCTTAGTCTCAAGACTGCAGACGACATCAAGATGGTTGTCAAGTGAAGAAACAAGCTACAAAGCAACCCCTGCTCGCCGAAGCAGTCTCACTAAGACTTCAAACCCAACAATGGTACTCCAGCTGCAACTTTGACAGTCTCAAGTTTTCAAACGTGAGGTCAAGCAGATAAAATGAAGAGTCCAACTAGTAGGAATGACCAAGACCCATAGAACTTATAGGAAATGATCCTTGGTGGGATTCTCCAACTAACGCGTTTGTTGAGTGCCCTTTCTGGTTCTATAGGTGTCTTGTGTGCTCTTTTGTTGGTATGATTGTTGCTTGTGTGTGCCTTGTTTGCTTGCTTGTTGTGGACATGTGGTTCTCTGGTATCTTTCACAAGCACGCCTTGTAGGCAATACATATTAGGCACATACTTTAAACTTGTTCAAACATCTTTCTCCACACACAAACTTTCCTTACCTTTTGCCACAAATGTACCCTAATGCACTTATAAAGTTGTAATAAAAAACTTCCTAAAATGTTTTACTTCTAATCTAACCTTTAACATGTGAGAGTTATAAACTACACATGATACCGAAGCCCCAAATAAAGCCCATCCTCGTAATGTGTTGAGCCTTGCCGAGTTTAATGGATTATTTGAGTTACACATATACCATCACTAACCTAACATATCTAACTTTTAAGTAACATATAACACCATTGCCTGGTTACTAACTAACCTCTTCAAGACCTACAAACCAAGATCAGAAGAAAAGTGCCAACGGAAGTCTCTCTTACAAATGGCAACACGGAGGACTCGAACGACGCCAAGAGCCACGACTTTTTGAGGACTTTATGAAAACTTCAAGCGGTGACGTGCAAAGAAGATCGACGTCAGCAACAACAGGGACAACCAGCACGGAAGATCGTCTACATGAAGATGTACCATGAAGCTAGTGTCGTCAGTGCCTTCTGCGCGTCAGCATTATTAACTCAACTGACCCTGACTTCAGTTTTATAGAAAGCAATGACTTTTAGGCTAACTTAGATACAACTGACCTCTGAAGACTGATGCGAAGCTGGTATGAAGCCTAATAACCAAGCAAGTCTTCATCAATGCTCTACGGCGGCTAAACTAAAAATGGTCCCAATGGAAGACACCATATCCAGCAAGACGCCAAGAATGGAGAGAAGACTGAAGATTGTTGCACTTGGCAACACCTCACATCAAGCAAGTTTCAATGTCTTTAGTAGCTCGTAGCACTTTTTGACTTGTTACCTGACGCCCTTCTGAGGCTTGGTAACCATTTACGTGTGTCTAACTGCTAGCCCCGCAAGACGACAATATCGAGACGAGTATCTACATCATCCCCAAGCACCGAGGAGCTACGACAAGATGAAGATCATCGTGATACTCAAGACCAACAACATCCCGAAGTCAGCGACAACTTATGCAATCAACTTTAACCCTTCATGTGTGCTCCTTTTTAAGCGGGGGAAGACACATGCTAGTTTTATTTGATGGTTGTGACCAATTGTTCCTTGCGCGCCAATCCCTGAAGTTTTTGAAGTCAGCTCAACAAGAACCCTGCATCATCATCGACCTTCAAGTCAACACTTTCAGCAAGGACCCAAGTTTTCCAGAAGATATCAGGCGTCTCATTAACAAGGAAACCTCATTCAGGAATCAACAACCTCGGAAGATGAAGAATCATTGGACCCTCTTTTCCTTTCACTCTCTTAATACACACTTAGGAATCTAGGGACGAGATTTTGTTAAGGGGGGGAGGTCTGTAACGCCCCAAATTTTGGAAGCAACAAAAACTTAAATATAAAAGATCCAAAATTCTGAGCCAACAAAAACTTTTTGAAATGTCTTGTTAATGGTTGTGTTTTACCTTGTATGCTTTGTTTGTCAAGTTGTGTTTTGTTGCTTGTGTTGATGACTTCTAATTAACAACCTACTAAAACTAAACAAGTTATAATATGAACTCTGAGATCAATGTTTTGACAAGTGAAATAGTCCATATATCTTCTCCAATCTTCTTTTTAAATAAACACAATTTATCATGATGTTTAATGTTAGCAATTGCCCAAACAGCTATTTGAGAAAATAAAAGTTTTCCCAAGAGCTTTGTGTTGGAAAAACTATAAGGGGCCATATAAAGGGTGCTAATATATTTTGAGAATAATGTGTTGCTAGTCCTAGCAACTTTTATTTTAAGAACTCCTAATTTAATATGTCTTTGAAAACTATTACTGGAAATTGGTTTAATCTTATTTCTTTAAGAATCTTGTCATTATTGTATTGATCACCTCCTCACTAATACAGTGGTTTAATCTATAAGTGTGGATGTTTATCTATTGGTATGTGTGGTTGACCTGTATGTTATGTGCTTTAATTGTTTCCCATGAGTGTGTTATTTAATGAGAGTTCATGTGGTGTTTTATGTGTTCTTTAATGTTATGGTTTAAATAGGGATATAAGTGTTTGATTTGCTTGTCTTGCATGAGTGGAATGTGTTACCTACTGTAAGGTTGTTTGGTGTTGATATTTCCTAAAAAGTCTATTTAAGATTAGTAGGAAATCTATCTACACACATGTTATTTTTTAGTCTTTCTAGAACATGGTAATTAGAGTTTATTTTATTCATTTTGGAAATGCAACTCACCTAACCTCATCGACACCACCTCTTCTATCCACCTATATCATTCTTTACATTTTACAAAAATGTTTAATCACTAGTTCTAGATTGTTTTAAGTGCTACACTATAATGTGACCATTTGTAATGTCTCTATATAGAACTTGCCATTTTTGTATCTAGACCTTGTTGAACTCATTTGACCTAAACTCTTAAACCTTTTGCTGAATCTTGACCCCCCCTCTAACCAAGACAACTTGTGCTATAACTTTCTATGTTAGAAGTTGACTAATCCATCTTTGTTTAGTGGCCTAATCCAATCAGTCCAAAAATAACCTATGTCTAAAACCACACCCTCTCTTCCTACCACCTTGTTTGGTACAAGCTCATACCCCTCTAACACCCTCTGTACCCTTAGACACGACTTTTACCTAAGCCTTAGCACAGAAATCCTTTTGTCCTTTTCTCTTTGACTTTAAGTCGAACAGGTGATGGGCAGCAGAGAACTCACTCCATCCGCATAAGTTTCCATGAACTCCAGACCATGTGCTACTGACCAAAACGGTGCACAACGTCCTTGCATAATTGCCCACCGCCCGGCATAGCCAACCCCTGCCCGAGCCTTTTCTCTCTCTCTCTCTCTCTCTCTCTCTCTCTCCAACAACAACAACAACAAAGCCTTTTTTCCCAAACAAGTTGGGGTAGGCTAGAGTTGAAACCCATAAGATCTCGAAACCAGGTCATGGTTCAGGTACATGGATAGCTAACTTCCACGCAGCCCTATCCATGGCTAGTTCTTTGGTGATATTCCAATCCTTCAGATCTCTCTTAACAGACTCCTCCCATGTCAAGTTTGGCCTACCACGACCCCTCTTAACATTCTCATCCCGCTTTATCCGTCCGGTATGCAATGGCGCCTCCGGAGGTCTACGTTCTATATGACCAAACCATCTTAGACGGTGTTGGACAACCTTCTCTTCAATCGGTGCTACCCCAACTCTCTCACGTATATCATCATTCCTAACCCGGTCCTTTTTTGTGTGGCCACATATCCATCTCAACATGCGCATCTCCGCTACACCTAACTGTTGGATATGTCGTCTCTTGGTCGGCCAACATTCTGCGCCATACAACATCGCAGGTCGAATCGCCGTCCTATAGAACTTGCCTTTTAGCTTTTGTGGCACTCTCCTATCACAGAGGACGCCAGAAGCTTGGCGCCACTTCATCCAGCCAGCTTTGATTCGATGACTCACATCTTCATCGATGTCACCATCCTTCTGGAGTATAGACCCCAAATATCGGAAGGTGTCTTTCTCAGGTACCACCTGTCCATCAAGCCTAACCTCTTCCTCCTCGTGCCTAGTGGTACTGAAACTGCATCTCATGTACTCAGTTTTGGTTCTACTAAGCCTAAAACCTTTCGATTCTAGAGTCCGTCTCCATAGGTCTAATTTTCTATTAACCCCCGCCCGACTATCATCAATTAGCACCACATCATCCGCAAAGAGCATACACCATGGGATATCTCCTTGTATATCCCCTGTGACCTCATCCATCACCAAAGTAAAGAGATAAGGGCTCAAAGCTGACCCCTGGTGCAGTCCTATTTTAATTGGAAAGTCATCGGTGTCGCCATCACTTGTTCGAACACTTGTCACAACATTATCATACATATCCTTAATGAGGGTAATGTACTTTGTTGGGACTTTGTGTTTCTCTAAGGACCACCACATGACATTCCGTGGTATCTTATCATACGCCTTCTCCAAGTCAATGAACATCATATGAAGATCCTTCTTCTTCTCCCTGTATCTCTCCATAAGTTGTCGTACCAAGAAGATGGCTTCCATGGTAGACCTCCCAGGCATGAAACCAAATTGATTTTTGGTCACGCTTGTCAATCTTCTTAAACGGTGCTCGATGACTCTCTCCCATAGCTTCATTGTATGGCTCATCAACTTGATCCCACGGTAATTAGTGCAACTTTGAACATCCCCCTTGTTCTTGAAGATTGGCACTAATGTACTCCGCCTCCATTCTTCGGGCATCTTGTTTGTCCGAAAAATGACGTTGAAAAGTTTAGTTAGCCATATTATTGCTATGTCTCCGAGGCCTCTCCACACCTCGATGGGGATACCATCAGGGCCCATTGCCTTGCCTCCTTTCATCCTCTTCAAAGCCTCCCTAACCTCAGCCTCCTGGATACGCCGCACAAAGCGTCGGTTGGTATCATCGGAGGAATCGTCTAGCTCCATGGTAGAGCTCTTATTCTCTCCATTGAGCAGGTCGTCGAAGTACTCCCGCCATCTACGCTTGATCTCTTCGTCCTTCATGAGGAGTTGATCTGCTCCGTCCTTTATGCATTTGACTTGGTTGACGTCTCTCGTCTTCCTTTCTCTCGTCTTCGCCATCTTATAGATGTCCCTTTCGCCTTCTTTCGTGTTTAGCCGCTTGTAGAGGTCCTCATACGCCCGACCCCTTGCCTCGCTCACCGCTCGCTTTGCGGCCTTCTTTGCCCCCTTGTATAACTCCATGTTGGTTGCGCTCCTGTCCAGGTATAGACGTTTGAAACAGTCTTTCTTCTCCTTAATAGCCTTCTGGACCTCAGCGTTCCACCACCAGGTATCCTTAGCATCCCTTCTACTTCCCCTGGTCACCCCAAACTCCTCTGAAGCAATCTTCTGAATGCAAGCCGCCATCCTCATCCACATACTGTTTGCATCGCCTCCTTCCTCCCAAGGGCCCTCCTTAGAAACCCTCTCCTTAAAAGTTTGAGCTGCCTCTCCCTTTAACTTCCACCACTTTGTTCTAGCAACTTTTGGGCGCTTATCCCGCTGGGCACGAATCCGAAAACGGAAGTCAGCCACCACCAACTTATGTTGATGGACAACACTCTCTCCAGGTATCGCCTTACAATCAAGGCAATCACGTCTATCTTCTCTTCGAGAGAGGACAAAATCAATCTGGCTAGAGTGTTGGCCACTACTGAAAGTCACTAGGTGGGATTCTCTCTTTCTGAAGAGGGTGTTAGCTACGACCATGTCGTAGGCTAGGGCGAAGCTTAAGACATCCTCCCCTTCTTGGTTCCTGATGCCATAGCCAAAGCCCCCATGCACCCCTTCAAAACCTGTGTTAGATGTACCCACGTGGCCATTGAGGTACTCTCCTAACCAAGTCCTCGAGACCTTCCCAGAACTCTCTCTTGGTGCTCTCATTGTGGCCTACTTGCGGGGCATACGCGCTGATAACATTGAGAACCAAGTCCCCAACAACCAGCCTGACTAGGATAATCCGGTCCCCTTGCCTCTTGACGTCCACTACTCCATCCTTGAGGCTCTTGTTGACCAAGATGCCTACCCCATTTTTGTTTGAAGTTGTCCCCGAGTACCATAGCTTAAAGCCGGTATCCTCCACCTCCTTCGCCTTCTGTTCCTTCCATTTGGTCTCTTGGACGCATAGGACATCAACACGCCTCCTTATCGCTGTATCAACTAACTCCCGTAACTTGCCCGTCAAGGACCCAACGTTCCAGCTACCTAAGCGGATCCTCCTAGGCTCGGCTAACTTCCTTACCCTCCGCACTCGTCGAGTCAAATGCGAAGACCCTTGCTCATTTTTCACTACACCCGGGCGTTGATGCAGCGCGCCACTAAGGATGCGACGACCCGATCCTTGCTCACTTATCACCGTATCCAGATCAAGATACGGCGCGCCACCAAGGGGGTGGCGGCCCGGCCCTTGCCCATTTGACACCACACCCGGGTTCCGATATGGCGCGTCGCTAAGAGGGTTACGCCCCAACGAGGTTCTTTTGGGTTTCATCTCCATAAGAGTGGCTGGGTTTTTTCCGTTGGCTTGCCAAGCCTATCACAACCCTCCTCCTTTATCCGGGCTTGGGACCGGCTATGTTGAGACAACATAGGCGGAGTTCTCTCTCTCTCCAATGTCCGAAATCCACCCACCAACCCCACTCCTTGGATAAGAAGCCTCGACGCTCCCCGGCTCCTCTCACCTTGCCATTCCTTCTCCTCTCACTCTCCTCCACCTCCCTGTGCACTCCTGAGCAAGCTCTCCTCCTCTCCTGCTCGAGATTGTCGATGAACCTCGGCTCGGACCCGAGCCCGTTCGAGCAAGAAGGTCGTCGCCCCCATCCTCCTTTGATCCCCTTTTCTCCTCCGTAGCTTTCGCCTCGTCAAGAGCTTCCTCTTTGACATCCTCGTTTGCCTGCACGAACGACAGAGCCGCCGTGCCCTGCTCGTGGCCGCCGCGAACGCCGACGACCGCGCAGATGTTTCGGGGCAAGCGGAGGCGAGACTCGACCATCCCCGGACACCCCACGGAATGCTCTCACACCTTGACCCCTCCACGTTGCCCCTCTGGCCACCTAGGTGAGCCTCCCGAGCTCGGCTCGATTTCTAGGGTTTCCTGCCCTGTTCTCTTTGACCGGAGGTGGAAGACGACCGTCGGGCGTCGATCTCGCGATCCACAGTTCTGTTTGAACCACTCTAGGTCTAATCTCTGCCGTCCGTTCTGGATCCGGCGGCCACGCAGCCCTTCGCTGGCACGCGCTGAGGCGTGGGCCGGCCCATCTCCGCTCGGCTCGGCCCGGCCAGTTCCCAGCCCGTCAGCCCTTTTTCATTTAAAATGTTTTCCCTGTTAATTTCCAGAGAATTACCAGCTCAGATTTAATTCATTTGTGGAAGATTTGTGCATGTAAAATATTTTAAATAAATTTTGTTGGGTTGCTGTGTGTTTTCTTGACCATGTGGCACTGGCCCTTCTCAAAAATATATTTGCATGCGTGTGTTATGTTCAATCTTGACCATGTGGAATTTTTACCATTTACTTAATAACTCGAGTTTTATAGATCCAAAATTAGAGAACTTTAGTTTTATGGAAAGCCAGTGAGAATACTACCTAGATCTATAAGCCTTGCATGCAGGAGATGTTCATAACTAAAGTTCTATCATGTTTAAATTTGACACAAGTACCACTTTGGGGATTTTTAATTCATTATTAAAAATACTTTTTTCAGCAAATACAATTGCATGTGGTATATATGAGTAGTAGCTATCATATCCTTGCTTGGTAGAATCTTACATCTTATATTTTGCTCTTGGTAGATTATTTTCTAAAACAGTAGGTTATTATACTTTAAAATGGATATTCCTATTTTCTGTTATTTGCATGTATCTAGTTTTACTTGTTTGTGCTTTATATCTTTATGAAAATGGTGTAGGATTATTTTGGTGTGGTACCTATGCATTTTTTATCATGCAAAGTTGGATTTGTCGAAAAATAAATCATATCTTGTGCTGCACACTATTAATGGTTAAATGTGTATGTTCCACTAAAACTGAAATATATGGAGCTAGGAGTGTCCAAATTAAGGGGGTGTTTGTTTGGGCTTTTGGCTTTGGCTTTTGGAAGCCAAAAAGCACCTAAATAGGTGCTTTTTGGCTTTTGAATTTTGGAAGCCATAAGATTTGGATCTTGGATTTTGGCTTCCAAAAGTTAAAAGCCAAAAAGCATCTAAATAGGTAAAACCAGTACCTATCCATACAAATTTGTGTTGCATCTAAGGGATACTTAAAATTAAAACTACAATCTTTTTGGTTTTGAGACCAGTAGCATTTGTAGGATTTTTAACTCTTGTTTTGTAAACCCTATTGATACAAATCCAACTTTCCTAGGTTCCTATAGTTACTAGGTATATGGTGGTAGAAGGGTTTAATTTTATGATCATTATTTTAATAATTATACATTTCTCACCTTGTACCCTACACTTTGAATCCAGAACCTACCATATTAACTTGCTTTTAAACTTTATTAGTGTTGTGGTGCCTCTCTTGTTCACATTTAGCAAAACTCACCTTGTACCCTAAAAATGGCATCAAGTGTTTTATATGCCTTGTATGTGGTTGTGCATATGTGTTATATTGTTGTCCAGTAGATGTTTGTGTTTTGTGATGATTACTGCATGTTTCAAACACCTTGATTGTTGTCAACATGCTCTGTTGTGATGTTTTGTTAAATCAGCCAACTACACCTTTTTAGTTTTTAATCAACATCTTGCGTGAGCAATGGTGTTAAATTTGTTTGATTGATCCACTACTTATTGGTATTTTATTCATGGAACTAGTAACATGGTTGCATGTTAATGACTGTTTGGTGTTAAATTTTTATCCCGTAGCTTCTTGTGTTTTGTAATGCTCAATGTATCACTTTCTTATTTTAGATTATTGTCAACACATTGTTAGTGTGTGATTGTTTGGTTTAATTGTTAAAGTGGTCTTAGATGTGGCATCTTATTAAATAGTCTAGTGCACCTTTTTAGCTCTTAGTCAAATGCTTGGGTGAACATTAGTGTTAGCCTTTGTTGGTTGATTAATTACTTACTAGAATGTGTCTTAGAAATATCAACATGTTTGCATGTGAGTGTGCTCAATGCTATAGTTAATGTTAATACTTGCTTGTGTGTTAAGATACTTTTGTCTGAAGTATTTCTGGAACTATTAAGATACTTTTGTCTGAAGTATTTCCTGAACTACTAAGATACTTTTGTCTGAAGTATTTCCTGAAGCTATTATAACAACTCTTGTTAAGTGATATAATGACCCTAAGTGATGTGTTGTTTTAGTGTTCTGTCGATTTACCCTATTAATACTCAGGGTTGTTGTGCATATTTTTTTAGGAGAATGTGTTGTTTGTCTTAGCTCTATGGACTTTGTTGTTTGTTTTTGTTTAGCTAAAGGAGTTGTTTGCTCTTGACTGTTAGCTTAGTGTCTTGTGCAATAAATGATGTTTAGTATGTCCTTGTAGCTTTGTCTTGTATTCTGAGTGTGCTTCATTTTCCTGTTTACGACGTTTGATACGGTCGGGAAGGAACTAGAAGTGACGAACGAACGTGAGAAGCATCAAGATCAAGATCAAGGACATAATGCTGAACCAGGCAAGCCACCTCACAACTATATTGAATCCTACTATTTTATCAAGCATTGTTTTGTTTTCAAAATAAAAGAATGCATGTTTTACTTCTTTTGTGGTGCCTTGCCACCCGAAAACTATTTTTACAAAATATTGTTTGGCCAAAGTTATCTCCTAGAATACTATAGGTGTTACAAAAAGAGTTTATTTTGTGAGCCTTGTTGTTGAAGCCTCCATAAAAAAGATTAAGTTTTCTAGTAGTATGCCTTCATCTACTTACCTCAAAACTATAAGATGGGAACCTGTTTGATAAAACTATTTTACGGAGGAAAACCTGAGTTGCTGGGAGAAATCAGCGAGAAAGAAATGCTTTATGAAAACCCGAGATGCTGAGAGCATTCAGATATGTTGCGAAAACCCGAGCTGCTGGGAACAGTCGGAGATGGAGGTTTAATTTCGAAGTCCCTGCTGCCGCCCGAACAATTAACCCGTGCAACCACACTACCTGATATGGGTAGGGCTTAGCCGGAAGCTTGTCTGTTTTAGTGTTGTGGCTCTCATACTTTCTATGAGGGCTGTGCCCTCGAAGCCGGGTTGTCACCCGGAAGAGACAATACACTTCTGAGGACCAGCAGCCGGACGATTACGGCAGGTCTCCTGACGTGGCGGTGTGGCGTACCGAGGAAAGACCAAGAGGTCTAGTGGAGCACACGGTGCCGAGGAGAACAAACCTACCGGGAGGCCCCGATACTAGGGTGGTCATAGTGGAAAGCTTTGATCGCGTTATCCATACCCCCGCATGCTGTCGTATGACGGGCTGTGGCAGACACGGCGGAAGGACAGATTGGTGTGGGTAAAGTGTGCAACCTCTGCAGAGTGTAAATCTCTTCGAATAGCCGCGTCCACGGTCATGGACGGTTGGAAAGGACACACTGGGCGCCTTCGAGAAAGAAGTTGTTTTCAAGAAAAGGGTTTTCGGTGAAACAAGGAGGTACCTGGGAGGTACGGACTTTTGGGTAAGGATGGTTGATCTCGGGAAGACAACCAGTCCGATCTCAAGTCAGGAAAAAGGGTTATCCCTATCCTAGTGTTTTGATAAACTTTTACAAAGAAAGTTTTGAACATGGATATGTCCTTGCTTTATGTAAGAGAAGAGAATTCTATCTATAAAAGTTTTTCTCCAACAAAGATATAGAGATGCCGTATTCTCTATGCCTAAAAGCCTGGTGTTCGAAAACTAAGCCCTATAGTCGTATATAGCAGCTTATCCTAGTTTTCGAAAAGTGTTTTCTTGCATTATCATGAAAACTTAAGCCTTAGAGGTGGTCTTGCGAGTACGTAAATGTACTCATATGGCTATGTCCCTGGATATTCAAACGTCCAAGTTCCGATGAGGAGATGTGCGGAAAGAAGGAGGAGTACGCCGACGACTACGCCAACTGAGTGTCCCGCTCAACCGCTCGGTGGGAATGCGTCAGGATGTGGTGAGGGCCGACGCTAGCCCAATCTTCCACTGAACCTTAGTCAATATTCGTCAAGTGCGACGATGTTTGCTGACTTGGTCATGTGACCAGTGTTGGCCCAGTGGGAACTGGGGTATCAAGAGCCCATTCCCCCTAGGCCTCGCCCGCGGGCCAGACGGACAAAACGGCTAAGGACTAGGCGACTCCGCCTGACGGGACCGTCGAGAGGCAACTCCCCTCGAGGGACTGAAGAGGGAGCGAGAGCTTCAAGGGACCCCTCGTCTCAGGGGATCCTCCCCGTCAAGGAACCAACCCGCCTGAGGGACGTCCGGCGGGAATCTCCCCTCAGGCCTGGAGGGAAACGTCGTCGCCAAGGAATCCCGACAGAGCGCACGTGACCTCTGGGCCACGCCCGTACAGAGGCGCTCACACCCCCGTCGCTGTCCCTGGCGATAAAGCGTTCAACAAAGCTGCGCCACCTGCTGCGCAGCTGTGAGGACCTTCTACTCTGACGATAAAGCGGGTGGACGGCGCAACCCTCCAACAGAGATCGTCATCACGGGCTCCACCTCAGAGACTGCCCGCCCTGCGGGTAGTACGAGCGCGGTCGACCGCTGGTCGGCCACGGCGCCACCTTTATCAACAATGGACCGAGTCCATGGATGAATGGAGCGCGGTGGACTCGTGCTCTGCACCGCCACTGGCAAGTGGGAGCCACCTTGAAGGCCAAGCCGAAGAAGAAGGCCGGATGCGCCTATAAAAGAGGGAGGACATCCATTGCGCCAAGGGTCGGCCTCTTGGGTGCAAAACACCCTTGTAAACCCTAGCAACTCTTGTTAGGATAGCCTCTGGCTGGAGGAGGAAGAAGACCATTGCTTCCCTCCCCGGGCAAGAACTGCCTCAAGGGGGCTTCCGGCAAGCCCAATTGTACTGTAATCTCCCACATATAATACAGACATGCAGGAGTAGCGGTCTTACCTCCTCACGAGGGTCGTGAACCTGGGTAAAGGACGGTATTTTCCTTGGTCGGGTGTGCGTTTTCTTCGGGTCCGGCGAGCAGCGTCGCGGAGCCACTTGAGGGTAGAGACCTCCGTGTTCAATCCCCTTTCAAACTACACTTCAGGAAGTGACTACCCCCGATTCCTGCGAGTCATAACCCGACATTTGGCGCGCCAGGTAGGGGATTGAGGCACGTCTACAACCTTCGAGTTCGTCTCCGCGCCGTGGTGAACACGCGCACCACCCGCACCGCTCGAGTCGGCCAACGTGCGCCCGCGGGAGGACGCGCGCCCCCAGGCGCCGCGACCACCCGCGCAAGGCGGGGCCGACCCCGCCAAGAGGAGCATGTCCCCTCTGGACCTCACGTGGAGGCGCCGGAGCACGACGCCGAGCACCAGGAGGATGCACAGTCGTCACACCCGACGCAGCGCCCGAGCGGCTCGGGCCCGGGGAGAACCGACCCCGCGCCACACACCGCGCTACTCATGGCAGAGGAGCTGCTCCGCTACCAGCCCATAGCTGAGGCCCATGAGCAGTGGCTCCAACGCCTCAACCACCTCGTCGGCATCGCCACGACGCGCCCTGCTCCGTCGCAGTCCAACGCGCACCCCTCTCTCGCGGGCACGGTCGCAACAAATGTGCCTCCGCCACCTCCAGGGCCTGCACCGGCGGCGGCGCAGAGTGCTGCGTCACACGCGACCTCGCCGCGCGATTGCATAATCGTGCAGTGCACCGCGACTGACGCCCGTGTGGGGATGGAGCTCCAGCGAGACCGACAGAACAGGCTCGTGGAGGAACTCGGCCAGGCGGGACAGTTGAACCGCGGCGCGCTTTATCACGGGGTCGCTACGTACACCTTGGGCTGCATGGCGTTCACACGCTCCCTGCGCCGCGTGGTCTGGCCGCAGAAGTTCAGGCCGGCGCTTCCCAAGGGCTACGACGGCTCCAGCAACCCCGTCGAGTTCCTGCAGCTCTACACCACCGCCATCCAAGCTGCGGGGGGAGACGACAAGGTCATGGACAACTGGTTCTCCCACGCGCTACGTGACTTTGCGCTGTCGTGGCTCCTGAACCTCCCGGAGGACTCTGTGAACTCCTGGGAGGAGCTCTGCAAGCAGTTCGTCTCCAATTTCAAGGGGACGTACGAGCGCGCCCTCACCCACAACGATCTACGCGCTGTGGTGCAGAGGAAGGACGAAACGCTCCGCAAATACATCCAACGCTTCAGCCAAGTGCGCAACAAGATCCCGAACATCCCCGACACTCAAGTCGTCGCCGCATTCCGCGAGGGCGTCACCAACAGCAGGATGCTTGAGAAACTGGGCATCCACGACAAGCTCACCTCTGTGGTCAAGCTGTTCGACATGGCGGACAAGTGCGCCAAGGCTGAAGAGGGACTCCTCTTCGTGAAAATGTCCTCGAGAGGGGATGATCACGCTGAGGGGTCCAAGAGCCAGAAGAAGAAGGAGGAGTCTAACGCCCCGGGATTTATCCCAATTAGATTTTTGTTGTTTTTCTTTTGTGCATCATCATGTCATCATTTCATCATGCATTGGTCACTTCATTTAATTTATTGCATTTAAATTTAAACTCCACTTAAATTCTTTTTCTCACAATTCAATTCAAATGCTTTTGAAATTAATTAAAATGTGTATTTCAAATATTTTGCAAATATTATAAAAACTAGTTTATTAAATTGCCTATTTTAAACTAAACCTATTTTGTAAAGTTTCTTTATTAAAAATTCTTTTCTATTTTGTTTTAGAAATACAAAAACAGAAAAAGAACTAAATGAGAAATAAAATTTCAGAGAAGGAAATAAAAAAACCATCTTGGGCCGAACCCACCTCTGGCCCATCTCCTCTTCTAGCCCAACCCACCTCCCCTGTCCCTTTCTTCCTCGTACGGAGACTGAGGAGAAAAGGGCAGCGAGCTCCTCCCCCACCATGTGCTTCCTCACCCACTCCCCCTTCCCTCTTCTTAGCCGGCCTCCTGCTCCCCGAAACCCTAGCCTTCCTCCCCCTCTTCCCCCAGCGCCGCCGCCGCCTCCGTCTTCTTCTTCCTCTCCGTTTTCCTCCACCACCGAGAACCCTCACGTTTGCGCCGCTGCTCAGGTGTCGTCGAAGGGACGAAAAGAAGCGTTGGAGCTCCGCCTCAACGTCCGTGTCCTCGCTGCCGAAGTAATCGAGCTGGCACCGCCGGAATCGGTCGAGCTCGTCTGTTTCTTCCTCAACACCGGAGTGCTCCATCGTGGCAATTCGCCGTGGTCCTTCATCCCCGTGTCGTGCAACTCCTCCAAGCCTCTCCCCGTAAGCTTCTCCTTCTTTTCCCCCGCTCCATTTGCTCGAATTCGTGCTGGAGACGCCGATCTAGTCCGCACCTTCCCGCCGTGCGCCATGGCCGCGCTTTTGTTCGAGCCGCCGCTGCAGCTCCTCCTGTGTCCCGCCCTCCAGTGCACCTTGGCACCCCTCCTGCACCCGACACGCTCGTTTTCAACCCCGGTCTCCAGGACGCACGAAGGGAACCAGCAGCACCCGCTGTAGTTCGTCCGCTATCGCCTCCGCTCTGAAAAACCTAAAGTTTTTCCGTGCACTTTTGTTAACTCGTCTTCAATGGCTCATGTTGTATCTGTTTTCGATTCATCCAACAACTCGCTGTAGTCTAGCGGTTGCAGCAGGGTTTCAGCACGCAGAAGGTCACGTGTTCAATTCCCATTCATGCAATTCCCACCTTTTTTCCCTGTTTATCCGGTGACCTGACGGACTGCATCCATTGCTGCCTAAATTCAGTAAACCAACTCTCAATGACTCACTACCAGTATGATCCAGGTACATTCAGAATCCAAGCCATAGCCTAGTGGCTATGTTCCTGTCCCTCTTCCTAGCAGACCCGAGTTCGAACCTCCAGCCCGCACCAATTCTTTTTCTTTTCTTTCCTGTTAATTTATTTTTGCAAACTTCTATATATCATATCTCACGTTTTATTACTCCAAATAGTATAAAATTTATATCCATAATTATCAGAAAAGTGCAAAGAATATTAATATGCCATTCATATATCGTGTTGCATCTTTTAATTTCATTGCATAGTGTAATTTGTTAGTCGCATCTAAATAATTAATTATGGGATGTGTGGGGAAATAAATATATAATGCCCTATTCCATTTAATTTAATTAGATCACCCATGCCATGTGTTGCCATGCTAACCAATATTTAATATAGTGGGTAAATAAATAACTTGCACCTAAATATTAATTGCCGGGGTTGCTCTCCCGCTTAATTTGGATTACCTGCATTGTATTGCATCTTGCCATGCCATGCATCATTCTCGTATGATCATGCTGAATCTTTTGCCGTAGGTGTAAAATGCATCTTTTACGCTTTCCAGTGTTTGTTTCTTATTCGCGGATAAGACGTTGAGATGTGTGAGCACCGACAAGATCTGCTTCCATGCGGGATTCCAGGCAAGCAAAGTTTGCTTGTTTACCTATACATTGTCTTTCATTCCTGCCGTTGATCTCTGCTACCCTAGTTATCGATTCTTGAACTGCGATCCCATCACATGTTTATCCTACAGCCCATACAGCTTTATCCCCACAACCTAATACTCGTTGCATGTTTATCTTTTGGCCTTGCGAGTCGTAGCGCATGCTTAGAGTTGTTTGTGCGAGTCGTATGTTGGTCTTATGTTTCATCTGCTTAGTATGATAGATTATTCTACCTTAATAAAATGTTGTCTTATATTGGGTTATTATAATTAAATGATAAGGCACCAGACGGAAGGCCTTGCGAGGTGCTTTGTTCTGCTCAGTGTCGACCTAGGAACTGAGATTTTGTCCTCGGATCGAATTTTGAGCGCACTAACCACTTGTGGAAGGCCCTATGGAGCCCCCCTCGACTTTGAACGGATCTACAGCTTGTCCATGTGCCGCAAGTAGTTCGGGTTTTCCATTTGCTCATATGCATGATGATGATGATGATGATGATGAGAGGTTATGTGATACGGGGGTCATATAGGTGCGGTACGACACGAAGCGGACAGTTCCTACTGTGGTTTGAGCCGCATGGTGGTGTAGTCGCAAACTAATGAGTCCGCAATTGAGATTCGGCCGGACTCCTGACGCGGGTAACAACTCATATGGGTGGCACTTGGACTTGCTGTAGTGAAGGAATAAGTTGTGTTGAGAAGCCCTGATGCTTGCTTGGGTTGATCATGCGAGTATGGGTACAGTAGTGCACCCCTGCAGGGTATAATCTTATCGATGAGCCGTGTCCACGGTTATGGACGACTTTGGTGATGATGCTGGCTAACAAGATCTAGACAACTTGCACCTAATTAATGTTAATTAAATTTACTAGTAATATAGAATTACTTTCACAATAAGTTATAACTCAAACTGTTCAATGTGTGAGTTTCCCGAATTGCTTCCTCATACTTGGTTGAGGGGGTTAATTCGAGAATGGGTTATGTTTGGTGTTAGCTGTAGATGTTTATCTTATGCGCTCTCTTATCCCTCTCTGATTAGACGGAAGTTGTAGCGTGTCTCTTTAGGTTGCTAGTTCTGCTGCCGCTAAGTCCACCTCCCCAATATTTTGGGAGATGGTGTAGAAAGTAGGCAAGTCGGTTTTGCTTGCCAGGGAGTGCCCTGACCAATTTTTGGGATGTGCATTATGTGCAGTCAACAGGTTTGAAGTCCGACGACGTTAGCTTGGGAATCCCTCCGGCTTGGCTGGGCAGGGATATGGCGCCATCGCTTATCTTCAGGACTCTTAGTCCAGTTTGCTTCTTATCCGTAGTCGGATACTATTCTGCTTCCGCTGTCATTTGAATCTTTGTATTGTATCATTTGAATCTTGACTCGTTCGAGTCGTTGTTGTAATATTATCTTCTGTTGTATTTGTGGATGTATCGGAACTGTTGTAATGTTATCACAATTCCACCCACATAATGCGCGTGTTTCGGCGTGCACATTATGTCTGGTGGGCGACCTAAAATCGTTATTATGCGGATTTCGGCGGGAACGCTTAAATCTACATAGTACCGATTTTAGGGCGTCACAAAGTGGTATCAGAGCCTTGGTTTCGATCTCCTTGTTGTTTCGATACGAATGGTTATCGAAGCATCGGGTCCGCAAAAGCCTGTAGGATAACCTCGCTAACGGTCGTTGTTTCTAGAGTGTCGAAACTATTTGAGTTAAATTATTATTTTGAAAAATATCTCAATAGGTTTCTTTTTACTCCTTACCTCTATTCTATTTCTCCTCTTACCTTATTTGTTTTGGAGTCTCTTCACTTATCCAAACTTTCAAAGTTTTAGGATCCTACGTGTGGGTGGACGATTTCTTGCCTTCTACCCTATTAGGTTCGATCTTTCGGAGTCGTCTTCGTAGTGAGCAACAATCCCTTGTTAGTGGTGTCGAGAATCTCGAGGTGGAGCAATAATCCCTTGTTAGTGGTGTCGAGAAGTTCATCACGGAGCCGGAAGACTCGGTAGTTACCCCTCTCTTCTTGTGGTCTCGGCGTGGATCGCGTGACGCGATCCCTTGTTAGTGGTGTCGATTGTAACGCCCCGTGTAGCGTACCTGCACTTTCAATAAGGCAGATACGTGTGTATAGTGCAAATCCCTGGATCGATTCGTTTGCACACACAGTTTACGATGTAATATCACAACAAAGTATCAATTTTATTACATCGATGATCCAGACTTACAAAATATTCAATACAAGTTGCATAGCATAAAGCTAGCTTTGAAATAGTACACAGCGGAAATACATAGCAGTGAGTCTCTATCACTTTCATGCTACCACAGGCGAAAACATGTTGGTTGTAGACTCGAAACCTATATACGAAACCTCACTCGTCATCTGAACAATCTGCAATAAGAAAAATATTGCAACAACGTGGGTCAGATTCCATTAAAAATGGAGTCTGGCAAGTGACACTATGGTGGACACTTAATGGAATAACTCTATAACCTATATGCATATTTGGCTGGTGGAGTTCAAGGCTATTTTGCATAAAGCCAATTTTTCTATCTTTTTGGAAAACACTTTCTTCAAATCAAGACAAGTATGGCATGAAAACCATAAATCTCATCTTCCCTTGTTCACCCATCAAGTTTTATTTCTGAAGTTGGAATGGTGGAATCCTCCGTTGACGTCCGTGATCAGCTGCTCAAATTGTCCGTACCGGGGACACGGCTAAGTATTTAGTTTTACACTCTGCAGAGGTTGTGCACTTTCACCTTTAGACTCAATTAGCCCGAGAATCCTATACACGCGGAGTGTATTAAGGAAAGGAGAGAACTGAGACAAGAACTTTCAGAAGAAGAATGCAACCATACTAGCAAGACCCGTTCCACCTATCATCTCCATACATCTGCTTGTCAAGCTGACAGGTTGCACCCTCACAACTTAATTATTCTAGACAGAGCCCATTGTCAAAAGGCTGCACGGGAAGCAATCGTCACTCGGAGTTCTTCAGATTCCTCTGTTCCCTGGGTGGCCATCCACAAGTGCACATACTCCAGGAACCATAGACATGGACCCGAGTAGCCACTCAACTTCGCCACCATACAACCAATCCACCCAGGAGGTTTATTAATTTAGTGGATGTGCACTCTCAGGTGAAAATCACCATGCTCACGGCCCTAAGTAGAATAGACATTCATCCTAGGCGACGTCAACCATGAGCATAGCCCTGAGTAGTCACTTATCGTTTTGTAAAACTTTTCATCAATTGCATAGCATCAATATATCTACCAAGTATGATATAGGAACTTAGACACAGGAGTAAGGGAATTCTACACAGGTTTAGCATAGCAGCACTATCCTACACATGCATATAAAAATACACTAAGTAATGCATATAGAAATAATAGGAAGTTTATGAGGTGTGCCACTTGCCTTTG
Source organism: Poa annua (assembly GCA_026929855.1). Classification (NCBI taxonomy): domain Eukaryota; kingdom Viridiplantae; phylum Streptophyta; class Magnoliopsida; order Poales; family Poaceae; genus Poa; species Poa annua. The sequence continues at coordinate 158,914,713 of CM049427.1, read as the reverse complement.
AATGTTGTCGTTGTTCACAAACTCTATTCAACAACGAACGTTTGCTCTCCGTTCAATCTAAACAATATAAGCAAACAACAATACAACAATCAACAAACAACAATCATCAATCATACATGCACATACGTAGTTAACAAATAAGTTTCATAACACTTCTAAGGAAAACATGTTATGCATGATATGCAAATTGTTTCTAAGGACTAGAGATGCATGTCATGCCATTAAATTCTTTTAAGTTAATGCAAGGCAATTAGGTTGGTCAAAATGACTAAGAACTAAAGTCATAGGTTGGACAAAATACTTTGTTATAAATCATCTTGAATAAGCACTCAATGACTTAGTCATGATGTGCATAACTACTTAGAGAAAATACTAACTCTATTCTTCAAGGTGATCAACAATTATTAACAACTCTTGTTAAATTGGATATTAGTATAGTGAGAGAGACAGACACCCGGCCAACCACTTAAATTGTGGAACAGGTCTCATGTACGTGGACATGTAAGGTTAGTTTCCAGGCCGCTTCATCTCACTATGCCGCTAGGATCCAACAAACTTCAAGATGGTAATAACATGATCAAAAATCGTTTATGTCTAAAGTGAAAGATAAGATTAGGAAAGAGGGAAAAGATAGAAAGAAAGATGTAGTGGGTCTTCCAGGCTTCATCTCCAGACTTGTAACTTTCTTCTGGATGATGTCTTGATTGAACTCTTGGTAGTCTTGATGAATCTTCAGACTTGATGATTTTTGTATCACCTAGGCTGGTCTTGGATTTACTTAGTCTCCATGAAGTCTCAGAGAAGGAGGGAGAAAGAAAGAAAGAGGGACAAGACTTAGAAAATATTTCTGGTTGGTCTTCATGAACTTCTTCTTGATCTTTCTTCTAAGTGCTTCTACTCCTTGGAGATACTTCTGAAGTCTTGTTTTGGCTAAGTCCTTCATTGGTCTTGTAGCTCCATGTTGAAAATCCTAAGAGTCTAAGTGTATCACTTTACCAAAATGCTATGTTGAAAATATTTCTAACTTAGAGAAAATGGGGAAGGAGTTTTCTTATGGGAAAAATATCATACAAAATTTTGATATTTATAAAGCATGCATTAGGCTATAAATGCAATTTAATTAATTTCTATTTTTGGAAAATATAATAAAAGGAAACATATACATTAAAGTTTTATGTGAATTAATTTTTATAGCACAATTTTCTTATAAATGGTGTTAATAGATGGAAGGGTTTTAAATAAATTTATAGCAATTGGATTTAGTCAAAATAAAGTTTCTATTAATAGTTATGTCAAATTTACTAAATATGATATTTTAAATTTGAATAAATCTAAATTTCTCAAGGTTGGAAAAATAACATAACTAGCACAATCTATAGGTCATGGGCTTTTCAAAGATATTTTATTTACAAATTTTGACCTTACAGAATTAAAACTATAATTAAAATAATGTTTAACATGTTTCTGTAAATATCAAGTTAGTGCACGACTAAAATACAAGTTTTTATTATACCACTATTTTCTACATGTTCATACGATTCCATAGACTACAAAAACATCAAAAATGGAGTTACGGTCGATTTAATATGAATTTTTGAAGTTATGTCTAGTGAGAAAAACGAAAATGGAAAATAGCTAACACAACAGTCGCACGGCGCGATGCTATTGTATAAAACAAGTCATCTAATCTACACCGCTGGATAAGGATCTAAGGGCTTACATCGAGATGGTCTGGAGATGGCGGCGCGGTTCACCGGAGTTGAGGGAGACGACGGCGCCGGCGTCGGGTGGAAGTCGGAGACGACGTTCCCGTGGTTCTCCGGACGTGTAGAGGGGTTCCCCGTATGCGGCGCGTCGCGACGGAGAGGATGGTGGTTTCGACGTTGAGCGGCGCGCCTCGGTGCGGCGCGGAGGAGCGGCCGGAGTGCGTCGGGCGTCGGCGAGATTCGACGTGCTTGCCCCGAGCGTTTTGGCCGTGGAGGAAAGGCGAGGATGGGTCGAGGGGGTGCGCACGGGCAAGGCAGACGGAATGGAGGTGGTCTCGGTGCTCGGAGGTCGCCTCACCTCGCCGGAATCAATGAAATCGTCCGTGGATGTGAAGAACTCCGGCAACAAATTCGTCGACTTAGTGGCGTATTGGAGAGAGCTTTTGGGGGAGAATGGAGGAGGAGGTCGAGGGCTTTATATAGAATCCGACGGTGCTTGATTTGGTGCAGTAATTCGCCCGCAATCAATCGGACATTAATTTCGACCAAAAACGTCCATGTTTAATGGCGGACGAAATTAGAGCAATTTAGGGCATTTAAGAGAGGGCTTTTATGGGGGAATGAAAGAGGAGATCAAGTGCTTTAATTAGAAACAAACGGTGCGTCATTTGGGGCTCTAAATCAACGGGAATCAATTCGGGAAGTTTGCACGGGAGCTGATTTCGCGTTTCCTTCTGGAGCTTGAAGACGACGCTGACGTCATCATGACGTCAGCATTTTTTTCTTTTTCTGATTTTTCTTATTTCTTTCATAACCTTTGATTTAAGACTCCAAATCAAGTCAAATAAATTTCTAAAAATTTGTAAAAATAATATCTTTGTGTTAAACCAGTTGTGGGCATGTTTTGAACACTTTTTAAAAATCAAAATTTTGAATTATTGATTAATTACAAATTTGCCACTTAATGTCAAATTTGAAAACATGGCTTAAATAATTTCGTTTTTGGCTAAATAAAATTTATAAAAATACAACAATTATGTAAGTTTAAAATTAAGTTATTTAAACTCATTTTTCAATATTAAATAATTTTTGGCTTTAGTACAATATTAAATAACATCACACATTTATTTGAAATGAAAAGGGAAATATAATGTATTCATTTTTAATTCAAAATATTTTTTGCACCATTAAGTTTTATATTAGGATAATTCAATTGAAACTTCATAACAACTTTGGAAAAGATTTTAGTTTTACTTCATTTTTTATATAGAAAATATATTCATGAAAGTCATTTTATGTTTTGAAAATAAATGAAAATCATTTAATCTAATGAAATGTTTATTTGGATATTCCATTAAAAATATGAAGTTATTAAAGTTATAAACTATAGACTTGTAATATCCAAACTATATTTTGAACTCAGGTAAATGAATAATAATCTTTTGGCAATTAGACAATGTTTTCAATAGTTTAAAAATAACACTTGTAATGATTATTTTAATTTTATGAATTGCTATTGCTAGGTGGTTGAATTCAAATACTTATAAAGGAACCTTTTATTTCATGAATATGGTTTGAAGGTTTGTGAAACATTTGTCACATTAGATATTGAGGTTTTAATAAATTCAATGGATAATAAATTGTTTAACTTGAAACAACTTTTGAAAAGTGAGATATTTGAATTATTAAACTCTTTCAATAAGTTTGAAATCTTTCTTAGTTGGTTTTCTTATGCATTTAAATGTTTTATTTTAATCAAAAACAAAAGTTTAAAATTTTAGTGATTTTTAAACATTATAAAATGTTGGGATGTTACAGACTACCACCCTTAAAAGGAATCTCGTCCCCGAGATTCTGAGAGGCTAGAAAGAAAAGCAACTACTTGGAAAGATTATGATAACTCGAGAGGTTTCAAGAAATGAAGTTTTCTGAAGCTGGAAACTAGTAGGGGATGAATTTTCTGATTTGGGGAGGCCAGAAAGAGAGATGGTTTGGGATCTCTGGGTTTAAGCGACTGAGTTTAAATTATCTAGGTGGCTACCACCCTTAAAAGGAATAATTGTGGTCAGTCTAGAAACTTGGTTTAATCTTGTTTATTTCTCTGATGTAGAGTGTACAAGTATTCAAAATACAATGGCATGTGGTGTTATACGGAAAGTTTTAGCACTCACGTTTTCCACTCGGTCCTTGGAGAGATTTATCCTTCTTCCACTCAGGGCAGCCACTGGCATAGTGTCCCTTATCTTTGCACTTGTAGCATCTTATGTGGCTAAGATCTTTCTTGGATTCAACCTTTTGTCTTTGTTCCTCCAAGATCTTCATGAGAGACTGTCGCATTCCTTCCTTGGTTTGCTGGTTAGCTTGTTGCACCAGGGGATAAAGTTGACACTGAATTGGGACATGGTTTGTTCCTTCACACATGAAGCAAGTAACTCGTCTTATGCGGCGTCTTTTAACTGGACGTCTGGGTTGACCATGGGTCCACTCATCAGAACAACCTTTGGACGTATGTCCTACTTCTCCACAAGTTTTGCCAGCCTTTAGTTTGGTCATAAGGTTCTCTTCAAAATCACTATGGTTTTGATCAATCTTAGGCAGTTGGTCATTGATCAACTTCCACAGCTGACTGTGGTTCTCTAATAGTAGTCGCATAGTTGTATGTTGGTGTTGGTATTGGGGTGAGACATATGTTTGGTTTAGAAAGCAATGAGTTGAATTATTTGTACTATGGAGGAATCCTAGTTCAATAAAACAAAACAAGGCAACCAATCTATAACATAATCAATCAACGTCTAACAAACATCAAGCAACAAGTTTCAAACACAAGCAAACGCATACGTGAAAATTTTCAAAACTTTTTTTGAAAAACCGAACTAATCGTTTATCGAAGGAAACACACCAATGTCATGGAAAGACAAAATTGATAGTACTGCCATACCACAATTTGATAGGTCAATACATCATCGGATCTCGTTATTCTAATGTGTAGGTGGTCTAATCTATCCTTTTCTTGAGTGCTTCAAGTTCTTGTTCAACTTTCTTGGATATCTTCGAAGTGTTGGTCGAATCCTGGTTCTTCAGTGGTCTTCCATGTATGTAGAACTTCATGTTGCATCGTAGCTTTTCCATATGAAGCAGTAGAATAAGACTTAGACTATAAAAACATGGTCATCTAGAAAAAAGATAAGATGTTTTCAGAAGGTTGATAGTAGATGAGAGTATGAGGAAGATAAAATGAAAAGTTTTGTTTTTAGAAAAGTGAATAAAATAGATTTTCAATCCTATGGTCAAATCCTATTTCTATCCAAACCTAGGGTTTCGAACCTACAGGCAACACAGTGCTCTGATACCATCTGAGCGTACCTGCACTTTCAATAAGGCAGATACCTGTGTATAGTGCAAATCCCTGGATCAATTCGTTTGCACACACAGTTTACGATGTAATATCACAACAAAGTATCAATTTTATTACATCGATGATCCAGACTTACAAAATATTCAATACAAGTTGCATAGCATAAAGCTAGCTTTGAAATAGTACACAGCGGAAATACATAGCAGTGAGTCTCTATCACTTTCATGCTACCACAGGCGAAAACATGTTGGTTGTAGACTCGAAACCTATATACGAAACCTTACTCGTCATCTGAACAACCTGCAATAAGAAAAATATTGCAACAACGTGGGTCAGATTCCATTAAAAATGGAGTCTGGCAAGTGACACTATGGTGGACACTTAATGGAATAACTCTATAACCTATATCCATATTTGGCTGGTGGAGTTCAAGGCTATTTTGCATAAAGCCAATTTTTCCTATCTTTTTGGAAAACACTTTCTTCAAATCAAGACAGGTATGCCATGAAAACCATAAATCTCATCTTCCCTTGTTCACCCATCAAGTTTTATTTCTGAAGTTGGAATGGTGGAATCCTCCGTTGACGTCCGTGATCAGCTGCTTAAATTGTCCGTACCGGGGACACGGCTAAGTACTTAGTTTTACACTCTGCAGAGGTTGTGCACTTTCACCTTTAGACTCAATTAGCCCGAGAATCCTATACACGCGGAGTGTATTAAGGAAAGGAGAGAACTAAGACAAGAACTTTCAGAAGAAGAATGCAACCATACTAGCAAGACCCGTTCCACCTATCATCCCCCTACATCTGCTTGTCAAGCTGACAGGTTGCACCCTCACAACTTAATTATTCTAGACAGAGCCCATTGTCAAAAGGCTGCACGGGAAGCACTCGTCACTCGGAGTTCTTCAGATTCCTCTGTTCCCTGGGTGGCCATCCACAAGTGCACATACTCCAGGAACCATAGACATGGACCCGAGTAGCCACTCAACTTCGCCACCATACAACCAATCCACACAGGAGGTTTATTAATTTAGTGGATGTGCACTCTCAGGTGAAAATCACCATGCTCACGGCCCTAAGTAGAATAGACATTCATCCTAGGCGACGACAACCATGAGCATAGCCCTGAGTAGTCACTTATCGTTTTGTAAAACTTTTCATCAATTGAATAGCATCAATATATCTACCAAGTATGATATAGGAACCTAGACACAGGAGTAAGGGAATTCTACACAGGTTTAGCATAGCAATACTATCCTACACATGCATATAAAAATACACTAAGTAATGCATATAGAAATAATAGAAAGTTTATGAGGTGTGCCACTTGCCTTTGAATGTTGTCGTTGTTCACAAACTCTATTCAACAACAAACGTTTGCTCTCCGTTCAATCTAAACAATATAAGCAAACAACAATACAACAATCAACAAACAACAATCATCAATCATTCATGCACATACGTAGTTAACAAATAAGTTTCATAACACTTCTAAGGAAAACATGTTATGCATGATATGCAAATTGTTTCTAAGGACTAGAGATGCATGTCATGCCATTAAATTCTTTTAAGTTAATGCAAGGCAATTAGGTTGGTCAAAATGACTAAGAACTAAAGTCATAGGTTGGACAAAATACTTTGTTATAAATCATCTTGAATAAGCACTCAATGACTTAGTCATGATGTGCATAACTACTTAGAGAAAATACTAACTCTATTCTTCAAGGTGATCAACAATTATTAACAACTCTTGTTAAATTGGATATTCAGTATAGTGAGAGACAGACACCCGGCCAGCCACTTAAATTGTGGAACAGGTCTCATGTACGTGGACATGTAAGGTTAGTTTCCAGGCCGCTTCATCTCACTATGCCGCTAGGATCCAACAAACTTCAAGATGGTAATAACATGATCAAAAATCATTTATGTCTAAAGTGAAATATAAGATTAGGAAAGAGGGAAAAGATAGAAAGAAAGATGTAGTGGGTCTTCCAGGCTTCATCTCCAGACTTGTAACTTTCTTCTGGATGATGTCTTGATTGAACTCTTGGTAGTCTTGATGAATCTTCAGACTTGATGATTTTTGTATCACCTAGGCTGGTCTTGGATTTACTTAGTCTCCATGAAGTCTCAGAGAAGGAGGGAGAAAGAAAGAAAGAGGGACAAGACTTAGAAAATATTTCTGGTTGGTCTTCATGAACTTCTTCTTGATCTTTCTTCTAAGTGCTTCTACTCCTTGGAGATACTTCTGAAGTCTTGTTTTGGCTAAGTCCTTCATTGGTCTTGTAGCTCCATGTTGAAAATCCTAAGCGTCTAAGTGTATCACTTTACCAAAATGCTAAGTTGAAAATATTTCTAACTTAGAGAAAATGGGGAAGGAGTTTTCTTATGGGAAAAATATTCTATATGTGAAAATAAGTTATGCATGCAATGCACTTTTAAATCCTAAGAAATATCATACAAAATTTGTGATATTTATAAAGCATGCATTAGGCTATAAATGCAATTTAATTAATTTCTATTTTTGGAAAATATAATAAAGGAAACATATACATTAAAGTTTTATGTGAATTAATTTTTATAGCACAATTTTCTTATAAATGGTGTTAATAGATGGAAGGGTTTTAAATAAATTTATAGCAATTGGATTTAGTCAAAATAAAGTTTCTATTAATAGTTATGTCAAATTTACTAAATATGATATTTTAAATTTGAATAAATCTAAATTTCTCAAGGTTGGAAAATAACATAACTAGCACAATCTATAGGTCATGAGCTTTTCAAAGATATTTTATTTACAAATTTTGACCTTACAGAATTAAAACTATAATTAAAAAAATGTTTTACATGTTTCTGTAAATATCAAGTTAGTGCACGACTAAAATACAAATTTTTATTATACCACTATTTTCTACATGTTCATACGATTCCATAGACTACAAAAACATCAAAAACGTAGTTACGATCGATTTAATATGAATTTTGGAAGTTATGTCTAGTGAGAAAAACGAAAATGGAAAATAGCTAACACAACAGTCGCGCGGCGCGATGCTATTGTATAAAACAAGTCATCTAATCTACACCGCTGGATAAGGATCTAAGGGCTTACATCGAGATGGTCTGGAGGTGGCGGCGCGGTTCACCGGAGTTGAGGGAGACGGCGGCGCCGGCGTCGGGTGGAGGTCGGAGACGACGTTCCCGTGGTTCTCCGGACGTGTAGAGGGGTTCCCCGTATGCGGCGCGTCGCGACGGAGAGGATGGTGGCTTCGACGTTGAGCGGCGCGCCTCGGTGCGGCGCGGAGGAGCGGCCGGAGTGCGTCGGGCGTCGGCGAGCTTCGGCGTGCTTGCCCCGAGTGTTTTGGCCGTGGAGGAGATGCGAGGATGGGTCGAGGGGGTGCGCACGGGCAAGGCGGACGGAATGGAGGTGGTCTCGGTGCTCTGAGGTCGCCTCACCTCGCCGGAATCAATAAAATCGTCCGTGGATGTGAAGAACTCCGGCGAGCAAATTCGTCGGCCTAGTGGCGTATTGGAGAGGGCTTTTGGGGGAGAATGGAGGAGGAGGTCGAGGGCTTTATATAGAATCCGACGGTGCTTGATTTGGTGCAGTAATTCGCCCGCAATCAATCGGACATTAATTTCGACCAAAAACGTCCTTGTTTAATGGCGGACGAAATTAGAGAAATTTAGGTCATTTAAGAGAGGGCTTTTATGGGGGAATGAAAGAGGAGATCAAGGGATTTAATTAGAAACAAACGGTGCGTCATTTGGGGCTCTAAATCAACGGGAATCAATTCGGGAAGTTTTCATCATAACGTCAGCATTTTTTTTTTCTGATTTTTCTTATTTCTTTCATAACTTTTAATTTAAGACTCCAAATCAAGTCAAATAAATTTCTAAAGATTTGTAAAAATAATATCTTTGTGTTAAACCAGTTGTGGGCATGTTTTGAACACTTTTAAAAAATCAAAATTTTGAATTATTGATTAATTACAAATTTGCCACTTAATGTCAAATTTGAAAACATGGCTTAAATAATTTCGTTTTTGGCTAAATAAAATTTATAAAAATACAACACTTATATAAGTTTAAAATTAAGTTATTTAAACTCATTTTTCAATATTAAATAATTTTTGGCTTTAGTACAATATTAAATAACATCACACATTTATTTGAAATTAAAAGGGAAATATAATGTATTCATTTTTAATTCAAAATATTTTGTGCGCCATTAAGTTTTATATTAGGATAATTCAATTGAAACTTCATAACAACTTTGGAAAAGATTTTAGTTTTACTTCATTTCTTATATAGAAAATATATTCATGAAAGTCATTTTATGTTTTGAAAATAAATGAAAATCATTTAATCTAATGAAATGTTTATTTGTATATTCCATTAAAAATATGAAGTTATTAAAGTTATAAACTATAGACTTGTAATATCCAAACTATATTTTGAACTCAGGTAAATGAATAATAATCTTTTAGCAATTAGACAATGTTTTCAATAGTTTAAAAATAACACTTGTAATTATTATTTTAATTTTATGAATTGCTATTGCTAGGTGGTTGAATTCAAATACTTATAAAGAAACCTTTTATTTCATGAATATGGTTTGAAGGTTTGTGAAACATTTGTCATATTAGATATTGAGGTTTTAATAAATACAATGGAAAATAAATTGTTTAACTTGAAACAACTTTTGAAAAGTGAGATATTTGAATTATTAAACTCTTTCAATAAGTTTGAAATCTTTCTTAGTTGGTTTTCTTATGCTTTTGAAATTAATTAAAATGTGTATTTCAAATATTTTGCAAATATTATAAAAACTAGTTTATTAAATTGCATATTTTAAACTAAACCTATTTTGTAAAGTTTCTTTATTAAAAATTCTTTTCTATTTTGTTTTAGAAATACAAAAACAGAAATAGAACTAAAAGAGAAATAAAATTTCAGAGAAGGAAATAAAAAAACCCTCTTGGGCCGAACCCACCTCTGGCCCATCTCCTCTTCTTCTAGCCCAGCCCACCTCCCATGTCCCTTTCTTCCTCGTACGGAGACAGAGGAGAAAAGGGCAGCGAGCTCCTCCCCCACCATGTGCTTCCTCACCCACTCCCCCTTCCCTCTACTTAGCCGGCCTCCTGCTCCCCCAAACCCTAGCCTTCCTCCCCCTCTTCCCCCAGCGCCGCCGCCGCCTCCCTCTTCTTCTAACTCTCCGTTTTCCTCCACCACCGAGAACCCTCACGGTGGCGCCGCTGCTCAGGTGTCGTCGAAGGGACGAAAAGAAGCGCTGGAGCTCCGCCTCGACGTCCGTGTCCTCGCTGCCGAAGTAATCGAGCTGGCACCGCCGGAATCGGTCGAGCTCGTCCGTTTCTTCCTCAACACCGGAGTGCTCCATCGTGGCAATTCACTGTGGTCCTTCATCCCCGTGTCGTGCAACTCCTCCAAGCCTCTCCCCGTAAGCTTCTCCTTCTTTTCCCCAGCTCCATTTGCTCGAATTCGTGCTGGAGACGCCGATCTAGTCCGCACCTTCCCGCCGTGCGCCATGGCCGCGCTCTTGTTCGAGCCGCCGCTGCAGCTGCTCCTGTGTCTCACCCTCCAGTGCACCTTGGCACCCCTCCTGCACCCGACGCGCTCGTTTTCAACCCCGGTCTCCAGGACGCACGAAGGGAACCAGCAGCGCCCGCTGTAGTTCGTCCGCTGTCGCCTCCGCTCTGAAAAACCTGAAGTTTTTCCGTGCAGTTCAGTTAACTCGTCTTCGATGGCTCATGTTGTATCTGTTTTCGATTCATCCAACAACTCGATGTAGTCTAGCGGTTGCAGCAGGGTTTCAGCACGCAGAAGGTCACGTGTTCAATTCCCATTCATGCAATTCCCACCTTTTTTCCCTGTTTATCCGGTGACCTGACGGACTGCATCCATTGCTGCCTAAATTCAGTAAACCAACTCTCAATGACTCACTACCAGTATGATCCAGGTACATTCAGAATCCAAGCCATGGCCTAGTGGCTATGTTCCTGCCCCTCTTCCTAGCAGACCCGAGTTCGAACCTCCAGCCCGCACCAATTCTTTTTCTTTTCTTTCCTGTTAATTTATTTTTGCAAACTTCTATATATCATATCTCACGTTTTATTACTCCAAATAGTATAAAATTTATATCCATAATTATCAGAAAAGTGCAAAGAACATTAATATGCCATTCATATATCGTGTTGCATCTTTTAATTTCATTGCATAGTGTAATTTGTTAGTCGCATCTAAATAATTAATTATGGGATGTGTGGGGAAATAAATATATAATGCCCTATTCCATTTAATTTAATTAGATCACCCATGCCATGTGTTGCCATGCTAACCAACATTTAATATAGTGGGTAAATAAATAACTTGCACCTAAATATTAATTGACGGGGTTGCTCTCCCGCTTAATTTGGATACCTGCATTGTATTGCATCTTGCCATGCCATGCATCATTCTCGTATGATCATGCTGAATCTTTTGCCGTAGGTGTAAAATGCATCTTTTACGCTTTCCAGTGTTTGTTTCTTATTCGCGGATAAGACGTTGAGATGTGTGAGCACCGACAAGATCTGCTTCCATGCGGGATTCCAGGCAAGCAAAGTTTGCTTGTTTACCTATACATTGTCTTTCATTCCTGCCGTTGATCTCTGCTACCCTAGTTATCGATTCTTGAACTGCGATCCCATCACATGTTTATCCTGCAGCCCATACAGCTTTATCCCCACAACCTAATACTCGTTGCATGTTTATCTGTTGGCCTTGCGAGTCGTAGCGCATGCTTAGAGTTGTTTGTGCGAGTCGTATGGTGGTCTTATGTTTCATCTGCTTAGTATGATAGATTATTCTACCTTAATAAAATGTTGTCTTATATTGGGTTATTATAATTAAATGATAAGGCACCAGTCGGAAGGCCTTGCGAGGTGCTTTGTTCTGCTCAGTGTCGACCTAGGAACTGAGATTTTGTCCTCGGATCGAATTTTGAACGCACTAACCACTTGTGGGAGGCCCTATGGAGCCCCCCTCGACTTTGAACAGATCTACAGCTTGTCCATGTGCCGCAAGTAGTTCGGGTTTTCCATTTGCTCATATGCATGATGATGATGATGATGATGAGAGGTTATGTGATACGGGGGTCATATAGGTGCGGTACGGCACGAAGCGGACAGTTCCTACTGTGGTTTGAGCCGCATGGTGGTGTAGTCGCAAACTAATGAGTCCGCAATTGAGATTCGGCCGGACTCCTGACGCGGGTAACAACTCATATGGGTGGCACTTGGACTTGCTGTAGTGAAGGAATACGTCGTGTTGAGAAGCCCTGATGCTTGCTTGGGTTGATCATGCGAGTATGGGTACAGTAGTGCACCCCTGCAGGGTATAATCTTATCGATGAGCCGTGTCCACGGTTATGGACGACTTTGGTGATGATGCTGGCTAACAAGATCTAGACAACTTGCACCTAATTAATGTTAATTAAATTTACTAGTAATATAGAATTACTTTCACAATAAGTTATAACTCAAACTGTTTAATGTGTGAGTTTCCCGAATTGCTTCCTCATACTTGGTTGAGGGGGTTAATTCGAGAATGGGTTATGTTTGGTGTTAGCTGTAGATGTTTATCTTATGCGCTCTCTTATCCCTCTCTGATTAGACGGAAGTTGTAGCGTGTCTCTTTAGGTTGCTAGTTCTGCTGCCGCTAAGTCCACCTCCCCAATATTTTGGGAGATGGTGTAGAAAGTAGGCAAGTCGGTTTTGCTTGCCAGGGAGTGGCCTGACCCTCTTTTGGGATGTGCTTTATGTGCAGTCAACAGGTTTGAAGTCCGACGACGTTAGCTTGGGAATCCCTCCGGCTTGGCTGGGCAGGAATATGGCGCCATCGCTTATCTTCAGGACTCTTAGTCCAGTTTGCTTCTTATCCGTAGTCGGATACTATTCTGCTTCCGCTGTCATTTGAATCTTTGTATTGTATCATTTGTATCTTGACTCGTTCGAGTCGTTGTTGTAATATTATCTTCTGTTGTATTTGTGGATGTATCGGAACTATTGTAATGTTATCACAATTCCACCCACATAATGCGCGTGTTTCGGCGTGCACATTATGTCTGGTGGGCGACCTAAAATCTTTATTATGCAGATTTCGGTGGGAACGCTTAAATCTACATAGTACCGATTTTAGGGCGTCACAAGGAGCCCAAGCGCAAGGCCACCGCAGTTCTCGCGGCAGAGCCAGACACAAAGGGCACCCGCAGGGACCCCCCCCCCCCCCCCCCCCGAGGCTGGAGAAAGAAAAGATGATCACCGCCCCATCTGCATCTACCACAACAGGCGCGGCCACTCTACGGAGTCCTGCTACGACCTCAAAAGGTTGAGCAAGGAGCGCGAGCAAGCAGAAGACATCGGCGTCTGTGGTCGAGGCCGTGGCTACCGCGGAGGCGGACGCTAGGGTGGCTACCAGAAAACATCTGGAAATCGAGCCAACGCCGCAGAAAAGAATGGCAACCTCCCTGACGAGGAAGATGGCGGCTACCAGGCCCCGAGGGACGCCATTGCCTGCATCCTAGGGGGGCGAAGGCGCCGAAGTCGAACAACCAATTCAAGCAGTTCGCCCGCGAGCTCAACGCCACCCTCCCAAGCACGGAAACCTCCAGGCCCCTCAAGTGGTCGCAGTACACCATCGCCTTCGACGCTCAGGACCACCCCAAGTCCACCAAGACTGTTGGAACCCTCCCGCTGGTCTGCACCCCCACCATCGACAATGTGGTTGTCTCCAAGACGCTCATCGATAGCGGAGCAGGCCTGAACGTTATCTCCATAGATACGTTCGAAGCGCTTCAAGTGCCCTACGAGAGGCTTATGCCCTCGAGGCCCTTCACGGGGGTCACCAGCGGCTCAATCGAGACTCTAGGCCAGGTCAGGCTTGCCGTCACCTTCGGGAGCGAGGAAAATTACCGCACCGAGCAGATCGACTTCAATGTTGCACACATCGGCCTGCCGTACAATGCCATCCTCGGCTACCACGCGCTCGCAAAGTTCATGGCCGTCACGCACCATGCGTACAACATGGTCAAGATCCCCGGCAGCACCCGCACGATCACCATACGTGGGCATCTCCTGGACGCCACGCGCGCTGTGGAGACGGCCTACAAGACTGCCGCCATGGGCTTCCCCGCAGACGAGGACCAAGAGCCTCTCGAGAGGCCCAAGAAGAAGAAGCAGTTGTTCTCCCAGGAGGCAGCTGCTACAAAAAAGAACTCCCTGAGCGCAGGTAGCTCGGGGGCTGAAGGCTCGGGGGCTAGCGTCACCATTGGCGCCGCGCTGCCTCCCAAATAGGAAAGCGCGCTCATCACCTTCCTCCAGGCAAACGAGGACATGTTCGCATGGACACCGTCAGATATGTCTGGTGTACCGAGGGAGGTGATCGAGCACCACTTGGCCGTGTGCCCAAATGCGCGCCCCGTCAAGCAAAAAGCAAGAAAGCAAGCCCCCGAGAAGCAAGCGTTCATCGTCAAGGAGGTCGAGAAGCTCAAAGCGGCAAAATTAGTCCGCGAAGTCGCGCACCCCACTTGGCTCTCCAACGGCGTGGTAGTCCCAAAACCAGCCGGCGGAGGCCGCCTCTGCATCGACTACACCGACGTGAACAAGGCCTGCCCCAAGGACCCTTACCCCATGCCCAGAATTGACCAGATCGTGGACTCCACGGCAGGCTGCGACCTCCTCTGTTTCCTCGATGCCTTCTCTGGTTATCACCAGATTAAGATGGCTAAAGAGGACGAGGAGAAGACGGCTTTCCTCACCCCATGCGGTGTGTATTGCTACGTCTGCATGCCCTTCGGCCTAAAAAATGACGGAGCCACTTTCCAGAGGTTAATGAGGATAGCCCTTGGCGGGCAAATGGGGCGAAATGCTGAAGCATATGTCGATGACATCGTCGTGAAATCACGAGAAGGAAGTACTCTTCTCGGAGACCTCGAAGAAACCTACGCCAGCCTGTGCAAGGTGAACATCAAGCTCAACCCCGCCAAGTGCATCTTTGGAGTACCTTCGGGCAAATTGCTGGGTTTCCTCGTGTCTCATCGAGGCATAGAGGCGAACCCAGACAAAATCAAGGCCATAGAAGGCATGCAACCCCCACGCAGGCTCAAGGACATGCAACGCCTGGCAGGCTGCATGGCCAGCTTGGGAAGGTTTATCTCCAAGTTCGGCGAAAGGGCCCTGCCGTTTTTCAAGATCATGAAAAGAACGGGCACTTTCAAGTGGACCCCTGAAGCTGAAAAAGCATTTGAGGACTTGAAGAAGTACTTGGCCAGCCCACCTATAATGGTCACCCCAAGGCCTGGCGAGCACCTGAAGCTGTACTTATCAGCCACCCCACAAACAGCCAGTGATGTCCTTGTGGTGGAAAGAGAGGAGCCCGTACTTCACAAGAAGAGTGCAACCACTCCAAAGAAAAAGCCTCCTGATAAAGAGCTCGACGAAGGGGCGGTCGTCACAAGGACCACGCCAGGCCTAAAGACTCAAGAGGAGACTGCCCCGAGCCAATTGCTGCAAAAGGTTCAGGCCGAGGGGACCAAGGAGCCTCAAAAGGCCAACATACTCGGGACCACGCCCCACGAGGACAAGTCCCTCGAGGCCAAGTCCCCCGAGGCCAAGTCCCTCGAGGCCAGGTCCACCGAGGCCAAGTCCCTCGAGGAGAAGTCCCTCGAGGACAAGTCCCTCGAGGACGAGTCCCTCGAGGCCAAGTCCCTCGAGGCCCAGGACAAGCCCCTTGAAGCCAGCCCCATCAAGGGCCACGCTGGGCCACCTCAGGAGAAAGACGCCAAGTAGACAGAAACCACTCTCGTTGAGCATCCAGTTTACTTCGTCAGCATAGTACTGCGTGATGCTCGTGAGAGGTACCCCATGCAGCAGAAGCTTCTCCCCGCGCTCCTCATCGCCTCAAGAAAGTTGCGGCACTACTTCCAGGGGCACCCCATCACGGTGGTAACCTCTTTCCCCCTGGAGAAAATCCTGCGCAACCCAAACACAACAGATCGTGTCGCGGGATGGAACATCAAGCTACATCCATTCAATTTGCGATTCGATACCACAAGGGTAATCAAAGGAAGAGCGCTGGCACACTTCGTCGCCGAATGGACTGATCCAACCCCTGAAGAGCCCTGGGAAGAAGAGCACGAGTCCGCTGGAGCAGCAATGCCCAGTTACTGGATCATGAAGTTCGACGGAGCTTTCGCTTGTCGCCATGGTGGGGCAGGTGTAGTCCTGACCTCACCAAAAGGCGACAAGTTGTATTATGCAGTCCAGCTGTGCTTCGGAATCGACAAGATATTCAACAACATCGCCGAGTATGAAGGGTTGCTTGCTGGCCTACGCGCCGCAATCGCCCTAGGCGTCAAGCATATACTCATCAAGGGCGACTCCCAGCTGCTCGTCAACTTCTCCAACAAAAGCTACAAGGCCAAGGACGACCACATGGCCGCATACCTTGAAGAGGTCCGTAGGCTGGAGAAGAACTTCAGGGGAATGGAGCTCATGCACATCCCAAGAAAGGAGAACCAAGAGGCTGATGACATCGCCAAGCGCGCATCAAAGAGGCAAGCCCAGCTGCCAGGTGTCTTTGAGGAAAGGCTCGTCAAGGCATCCATAAAGCAGCCCCTCGAGGCCCTGCTCGCAAACACAGACGAAGCGCTCCCACCGCCACCTGCAAGCGGAGCCCCAGGCTGCGGGCCCCCAACATGGGAGCGTCTGTTGCTCACAGCGGCGCACCAAGAGGCAGGATGGATCGACGAGATCAAAGACTACCTACACAAAGGGATCCTTCCCGAGGAAGATGTTGAAGCGGAGCGAATTGCCCGCCAAGCAAAATCATACCAAATCCTCGAAGGAAATCTCTACCGCAAGCGCCCAACGGCATCGCGCTCAAGTGCGTCCCTCCTGAAGAAGGAAAACTACTGATTAAGGACATCCACAGTGGGGAATGCGGCCACCATTCGTGCGCCCGCACCCTCACAGGAAAAGTCTTCAGGAGCGGCTTCTACTGGCCTCAAGCGCTTCAAGATGCAACAGACATCATTCAAGCTTGTGAAGCCTGCCAATTCCACGCCAAGCAAATCCACCAGCCAGCAGTGGGCCTACAAACCATTCCGCTCTCGTGGCCGTTTGCGGTCTGGGGGCTGGATATCCTGGGACATTTCCCAACGGCGCAAGGTGGATATCGCTACCTCTTCGTGGCCATCGACAAGTTCACAAAATGGCCTGAAGTGGAGGCAACGCGTACAATCACAGCAGGCGCGGCAGTGAAATTCATCAGAGGCCTGGTCTGCCGTTTCGGAGTGCCTAACCGCATCATCACCGACAATGGCTCGCATTCACAAGCGGCATCTTCAGAGCCTACTGCCAGAAAATGGGCATCAAGCTCTGCTTCGCCTGAGTCACCCATCCGCAAAGCAACGGACAGGCTGAGCGCGCCAACGCAGAGGTCCTAAAAGGCTTGAAGACCAGGACCTTCGATGTACTCAAGGGCCAGGCAAGGGCTGAATCAATGAGCTACCCTCGGTGCTCTGCTCCATCCGTACAACGCCACCCCAGCCCACCGCGGAAACGCCGTTCGCATTCGTCTATGGAGCCGAAGCAGTCCTCCCCGCAGAGATAAAGCATGGGTCCCCACGGGTCCTTGCGTTTAACGAGGACCAGCAAAAGGATATCCACAACGATGACCTGCTGCTCCTTGAAGGGCTAAGACGCCGCGCCGCTCTACGGGCGGCCAAGTACCAGCAGTCCCAGAGGCGCTACCACAGCCGAAACGTGCGCTCGCGCACCCTGGAGGCAGGCGATCTCGTCCTCAGACGAATCCTCTCCAAGGAAGGCCTCCACAAGCTGTCCCCGATGTCGGAAGGTCCCTACAGGGTCACCCACATCGCCAGGCCTACCGCGGCTCGCCTTGAGACAGAAGACGGCGTCCCCATCAAGAATCCATTGAACATCACGCATCTACGCTAGTTCTACCCGTGATCATCATCACGTCAGGGCATTTAGTGAAAGAGGCAGCCCACGGCTCAACCTCCAAGCACCTTTTTGTCCCTCAAGGTTAAAAGCTCAAGGCTTAAACCTCTCAAACCTTTGTATCCGCCAGGAGCAAGTAAAAAATAGTGATTATTGTCACGCCCGTGATCATTGTCACGACGAGACGTCAAAGCGGACGAGGCAGCCTACGGCTCAACCTCTAAGCATTTTTCGTCTCTAGAGGTTAGAACGCCGAAAGGCTTAAACCTCCAAAAACATAGCTTTGTCTCCTAAAGGAACAAATGCCAAAGTGGTCATTGCCACACCCGTGATCATTGTCATGTCGAGAAAACAAAGCGGAAGAGGCAGCTTACGGCTCAACCTCCAAGCAATGTCGTCTCTAGAGGTTAAAACGCCAAAAGGTTTAAACCTCAAACACATGCTTTGTCTCCTAAGGGAACAAACGCAACCGTGGTCATTGCCACGCACGTGATCATTGTCACGTCGAGACTCCTAGCGGACGAGGCAGATTACGGCTCAACCTCCAAGCATTCTTGTCTCCGGAGGTTAAAACGCCAACGGCTTAAACCTCCAAAGCCCAAAAGGCTTCACTCGAGGGAAAAACCCTCCGAGCTATCAATTAAAATGAGCCACCTCAGGACGCTGAGAGTCTCAGCCACCAACAGGTGGTCCCCATGCCTCGACATGGTCAGAGCATTAACTTGGCAACCCCAAGCATAATGACTCAATCTCGTTCCTAAGTGAACTTAGCGCTTCGGCGCCGCTTAAAAAATGTTTTTGGGGGGTTTTTATTTACGCATTACTATTGTTGAAGTGTGCGGTTATATCTCTCCACATGCGTACCTCGCGAGCGGGGGCTGAGTACGGTGCCAGTGCCTCAAATGACACACTAGAGGCACTTCAAAACCCAAGAGTCCGAGCTCTGGCTGGAGGGCAATTCCCCACAAACAAGCCATCTCAACAGAGGACCTTGGTACTTACTCTCCTTGCAAGGAACGCCTGAGGGGACCTATAAGCGCGCACGATCCCTTGGTCCGTGTTCTAGCGTTTGGGTTCGCCCTCTAATACCTGCAGGGAAGTTTTCCCCCCGCAAGCCTGCAGGGACATCCGTGAGTGACCCCTCAAGCGGGCAACCTCGCCAGGAAAAATGCCTCCCCAAGAGCGACCCCTCAAGCGGGCAACCTCGCCAGGGGAAAAGCCTCCCCAGGAGCGACCCCTCAAGCGGGCAACCTCGCCAGGCGAAACGCCTCCCCAGGAGCAACCCCGCCGAGCGAGCAACCTTCGCAGAGCGAAAACCTCAAGAAGCTAAGTCCCGCACTCACGCTTTAAGAGCGTTTTTCTCTCCCTAGCGCGCGTCTCTGCCTCTCGAGCAACTTCGCTTTCCCTTACGCTTCATGGACTACTCGCACGTCTAAGGGGGGCACTTGAGCATCGCGACTCAAGGCTCTTACCTCTCCTAGGCCTAAACTCCCCCTTGGCCTTGCAGAGTCATTGCTCCCGCTGACCGAGGTGGCGGACTCATGGCACGAAGAGATGGGACCTAACGACGCAGAGAACAAATAGACATGAAGATGAGTCCAAAGAGACCTCAAGAGGGGCAGACGAGCTCGAATTAAAACATCAATTAAAAGTATATTACAGGCCAAAAGGTCTTAAGGTGTTATAAAAGCACACAGCTGGTGCAGATACAAACGCTCGCAGGCGCAATAGAAGGTGGTTCAGTGAGAAGCGGCAACGTCTTGGACCTCTTCCGCGGCGGCCTCGTCAGCCTCGGCAGAGCAGGCCTCCTCCTCGCTGTCCTCCGGCGCGGCCTCCGCGCGCCTGAAGCGGTTGCCGAAGGTGTCCACCTGTTCACGGAGGGAGCCTGAGACACGCCGAGCGTCCTCGCCTTGGGCGGCCTCGGTCATGGAACCAAGCTCAAAGTCCGGTGCGAGGAGCTTGAGGTTGGTGAAGATGCGGTCCACCACCACCCCCAAGAGCTGCCGGCTCTCGTCCTCGATCATCTCCCGCAGCTCGGCGACGGGACCCTCAAGCGCTGCGAAGAGCTGCTCGAAGTAGACCAAGTACATGGCCACGTCGCCGCGGCCCCGGACGTCGGTGTGCGGCGCATCTGCTCCTAGCTGCGAAGCCAGCTCGTTGCCACGAGCGACCAGCGCCTCGAACATGCGCTCGCGCTGCTACGTGAGTGCCCGAGCCGCGTTGGCGGAGTCTGAGGCCTCCGCCGCCCGCTGCATCGCCGGGGCCACCTGCTCCTCCACGTCCTTGGCCAGGGAGTTGAGGTTGTGAACAACCTTGGTGCGAGCCTCCTCCACCCGGCGGCGGCCGTCCTTAGCGCGAGTAAGACGGGCCTCCAGCTTGGAGTTGGGCTTCTCGAGCTCGGCAATCTTCCGAGCGTCCGCGGCGTGCTTGGCCTTGAAGCGGTCCTCCCGTGCCTGGGCCATGTCGCGGTACTTTTGGGAAGTGGACCTGCAGAACTGCTTCTCGCGCTCCGCGAGGGCGTCTTCGGCCTCCTTTTTCTTCTCGGCGAAGCGCCGCTCGAAGCGCTCGTAAGCCACCTTCTGGGCAGCGACGTTGTCCTCGTACTTCTGGGTCGCCCGGGCCAGCTCGCCCTCTCGCTCCTCGAGTGCCTCGCGTTGAGCGGCCAGATCCTTCTCCGCCTGGAGGCGCTGCTGCAGCTCCTTCTCCTTGAGGACCAGTTGCTGCTCGCGTTCGGCAAAGGGCCTTGCGGTCCTCCGCCAGGGCAACCGAGGCGGCCTGGTGGGTGGAGAGCAGCTGGGCCTCCAGCTGGCCCAGCTCGCGGTGCTTCTGCGTCAATGCGCCCTCCATCGCCTCGCGCTCCGCCCCGACCTCGCGCAGGAGCTTCGCCGCAGCGTCGCGTTCTGCCTGAAGGGGGAGAAGCAGCTCTGCAGCGTCGCGGGCGGCCGCTTCGCGGGTCTCCTTGGCGAAGTTGGTGGCTTCCTCGCGGGCGACCTGCAACGCCAAGTCTTCCAGTCGACGCGCCTCGATCGCAGCGTGGAAGGACGCCCACGATTCCACCAGCTCTTTCTGCTGCCGAGCGAGCCATATGTCCCCGAGGGCGAGGTGTGCCTCCAGGCCCTCCAGGGACTCCCTCACGAGTTTAAAGGCGGCCTCGCGCCGCCCCGCGCTCCAGTCCTAGCCGCGGAGCACCAGGTCTCGGTTCGTAGAAGCGCCGGCCACGGCGTCGAGTCCCGCATGTCCGGCCGCGGAGAGGACAAGGGGGCTGGGTGGAGCCCCTCCGGAGCCAGCGCCCGCGTCTCCTTCAGACCCTGCGGCTGCGAGGCGCTCCTCGCGTTCAGCCTGGCGCGGAGAAGAGGAGGAACCGTCCCCGGCAGACGCGCCCGCTCCCGCCAGCGCCTCGAAGACCTCCGTCACGGGCTGCGCAGTGGCGTTGGGCGCTGACGACGCAGCAGGCACCACCAGAGGAGTCGACACGCGCGGCGGCGTCGGCTCACGTGGCGGAGTGACCTCGCGCGGAGGCGAAGCCGCACGTGGCGGAGTGACCTCGCGCGGAGGCGTAGCCGCGCGAGGCGGAGTGGCGGCACGAGGTGGCGCAGAACTCCTCACCTCCGAGCCCTCCACCAACGGAGACTCGCGCGGTGCTGTGGGACCGTCCGGGCCTACGACGCTCTCTTTCTCAGGTGGACCAGCCACCCCCGCGAGGGGCGCTGTCACTTCTACTTGAGGCGCCTCCTCGAGGGGGACCGTTGGGGTCGCCCCCTCAGGCCTCACGGCCTCGTCAGGCCCGGCCATTGCCGGAGCGGACTTCACCTTGGACGCCTTGCGGAGCCGACGACGCTTGGTAGGCACAGGTCCACTGTCACGGGCACAAGGAAAAACTTCAGCAAAAGAGGAGGTGGAATGAGAAACCAAGAGGGCAAACAACCCTACAACGTATAAACTTACCCTGGAGGGGGAGCGCCGGCATCGACCCACGCGAGGCCTGACGAGCGCCAGGAAGGAAAAGGCTTGGCAGCAGGCCTCGCGGGAGGCGCCTCCACTTTCCTCTTGGAAGGGACGTCAGAGGGCCTCGCCCCTGCGTGATCCACGGCGGCCTTGTTGCGAAGTCCGCGCCTCCCTGGAGAGTCCTCCGCTCCTAAGGCCTCCCCTTCCTCAGCTTCCTCCTCCACGGGGCGCGAGGGCAACACCACGAAGGCGTCTTCGTCGCCTGACGAGATGTCGCGAGTCTCGTCAGTAAAAGGCCCAGCCCTAGAAGAGGAGATCTCCTCGGCTGTGGCTTCTTCCTCGCCTAAGCCAGCTCCAGAGGCCGAGGGAGAATCGGCCCCCTCCGCTCCCCGCAGGGCCGGCAGCGGCACGTCCGAGTCCGCCGGGCCTGTCGGGGAGAACGAAGGCATCTCCTCCAGGCGAGCCATGCGCTCCGTCAGCTGGTACTGGTGAAGAGGCCGGAGCGCCACGCGGACCTCGTTCGTAGGGAGCACGGAGGGGTTGACGAAGAGCGCAGAGAGGATGTTGTCGACGACGTCCTTATCGTTGTCCTCAACGTGGAGCCGCATCTTGTCGTTCGGCCCCGAGTACATCCACATGGGGACCGAGTGAGCTTGGAGGGGCGCGATGCGACGGGTCACGAAGTCCGCCATGACCATCTGCCCTGTGAGGCCCTCCTCGCGAAGGAAGCTCAGTCGAAGATAGCCTTGCCCCAGTGGGAGTTCTTCACCGGAGGCTCGTCCGGGACCTCGAGGAAGGCGCAAGGACGCTCCACCCCGACAAAGAACCACTTCTAGCGGAAGTCGTCTACCTTCTTCGTCACGGCCGTGATGGCCCTGCCCTCACTCCAGGACATGGGGATATAGACGCCCCCCATGCCGTCGACGATGCGGAACGAGACGCACCCGGAGCGCTCATTCTTCGCCGTGTTCCGGAGCGCGTAGAAGCACCGGAACAGCCCCACCGTGGGCTTCAGGCCCAGGTACGCCTCGCAGAGATAGGCGAAGACGGTGAGGATGAGGATGGAGTTGGGGTGCAGGTGCAGCAGTTGCACCTGGCAGAACGCCAGCACCGCCTCCAGGAACGGAGAGAAGGGCGGCACCAGTCCCGCGGCCAGGCAGTGCTGGAAGATCGGGAAGAATTCCCGCGGGCGCTTCCCGTGCGCCGCGGGCTTCAGGGCGGTGGCGCCGTGCTCGTTCGTCCGGTCCGCCACCAAATAGCGGACCTTGGAGAGCGCTTTCTCGTTGACGCGCACGCCGAGCAGCGCCGCGCCCATCACGGTCTCCGTGCTATCCGCCTGGGAAGAAGACCCCGCGGCGGCCTTGCCTTTGCTCTTGAGAGGACTCATCGTCACGGGCACGAAGGCTGGAAGGAGTGGGAGAATAGGAACTCGCAGGAGAGCGCGGAGGCGGAGAGCTCCGTGGAGCGGAATTTTCTGCGAAGAGTTGGAAACGGTAACGGCTCCCTGCCGGAGCGCTCGGGCTTTATGTCCCCTCCAAGAGCAGTTACCGGGACGTGGTGGGACCCCCCACGACTCATGCCCCAGATCGTGCAAAGCCGTTAACCGTCTGAGTGCCGCGTGGCTCAGGCCGGCTGGGCACTAAGGGCCCACGACGCTTCGCCTAAGCCCATGAGCTCAGTCGTGCCCATCATGGGCCTAGGGGCTACTGTCGGCCCAGTGGGAACTGGGGTATCAAGAGCCCATTCCCCCTAGGCCTCGCCCGCGGACCATACGGACAAAATGGCTAAGGACTAGGCAACTCCGCCTGACGGGACCCTCGAGAGGCAACTCCCCTCGAGGGCCTGAAGAGGGAGCGAGAGCTTCAAGGGACCCCTCGCCTCAGGGGATCCTCCCCGTCAAGGAACCAACCCGCCTGAGGGACGTCCGGCGGGAATCTCCCCTCACGACTGGAGGGAAACGTCGTCGCCAAGGAATCCCGACAGAGCGCACGTGACCTCTGGGCCACGCCCGTATAGAGGCGCTCACACCCCCGTCGCTGTCCCTGGCGATAAAGCGGTCAACAAAGCTGCGCCACCTGCTGCGCAGCTGTGAGGACCTTCGACTCTGACGATAAAGCGGGTGGACGGCGCAACCCTCCAACAGAGATCGTCATCATGGCCTCCACCTTAGAGACTGCCCGCCCTGCGGGTAGTACGAGCGCGGTCGGCCGCTGGTCGGCCACGGCGCCACCTTTATCAACAATGGACCGAGTCCATGGACGAATGGAGCGCGGTGGACTCGTGCTCCGCACCGCCAGTAGCAAGTGGGAGCCACGTTGAAGGCCAAGCCGAAGAAGAAGGCCCGAGGCGCCTATAAAAGAGGGAGGACCTCCATTGCGCCAAGGGTCGGCCTCTTGGGTGCAAAACACCCTTGTAAACCCTAGCAGCTCTTGTTAGGATCGCCTCTGGCTGGAGCAGGAAGAAGACCATTGCTTCCCTCCCCAGGCAAGAACTGCCTCAAGGGGCTTCCGGCAAGCCCAATTGTACTGTAATATCCCACATATAATACAGAGAGGCAGGAGTACCGATCTTACCTTCTCACGAGGGCCGAGAACCTGGGTAAAGGACGGTGTTTTCCTTGGTCGGGTGTGCGTCTTCTTCGGGTCCGGCGAGCAGCGTTACGGAGCCACTTGAGGGTTTAGACCTCCGCGTTCAATCCCCTTTCGAACTACACTTCAGGAAGTGACTACCCCCGATTCCTGGGATTCATAACCCGACAACCAGTATCTATGTAAGTTTTGTATTATTCGAGTTGAATGATGTAACTTTGTATACCATGTTGGTTATGTGATCGTGATGCACTGATCATTGGGATCGTGATCTGTTTACATAACGTGGGCATCTCTGACGGGTAGTCAGAGGGGTCCTTACACCTACAAACCAAGACAAGAAAAGAGATGCCATCATAAGTCTCTCTCACATATGGCAACACGGAGGACTCGAATAACGACAAGAGCCACAACTTTTTGAAAACTTTATGAAAACCTCAAGCGGTGACGTACAAAGAAGATCGACGTCAGCAACAACGGAGACAACCAGCACGGAAGGTCGTCTACATGAAGATGTGCCATGAAGCTAGTGTCGTCGGTGTCTTCTGCGCTTCAACTTTGTTAACTCAACTGACCCTGACCTGAGTTATATAGAAAAAAATGAATTTTAGGCTACCTTAGATCCGACTGACCTCTGAAGACTTTTGCGTAGCATCATGAAGCCCTATAACCTAGAAAGTATTCATCAATACTCCTCGACGGTTAACCTAAAGATGGACACAATAGAAGACATCATATCCAGCAAGACACCAAGAACGACGAGAAGACCGAAGACTGTTGCAGTTGACAACACCTAACCCCAAGCAATTTTAGATGTCTTTAGCAGAGCTTAGCACCCTTTGGCTTATTAAGAAATAATGAAGAGGCATGACGCCCTTGCGAGGTTTGACAACTTTTTACGTGTGCCTAACTGCTAACCACCTCAAGACGGCAATATTGCGAAAAGTATCTACATTAACCCCAAGCACCGAGGAGCTACGACCAAGATGAAGATTATCGTGTTACCCAAGACCTACACCTTGAAGCACCGAAGAGCAACAATATCCCAAAGTCAGCGACAACATATGCAATCAACTCTAACCCTCCAACTTTGCCCTTTTTTTAAGAGGGGAAGACCCATGCTAGACTTATTTTGGAGCTTTGACAATTTGTTCCTTGCGCCCCAAATCCTGGAGTTTTTGAACAACTCAATAAGAACCCTGCTTCAGCAACAACCTACATGTTAACACCTTCAGCAAATACCTAAGTCATCTAGAAGAAATCAGACGTCATGTCGACAAGTAAAGCTCAAAGGAGAATCCACAACCTCGGAAGATGAAGGATCATCAAACCCCCTGACCTTGCACTCTCTTAGTACCCGCTTAGGAACCTCGGGACGAGATTATTCAAGGGGGGAAGGTCTGTAACGTCCCACAATTTTGGTGGCAACAAAAACTTAATTATGAAAGAACCAAAATTCTGAGGGAACAAAAACTTTTTGAAATATCTTGTTGATGGATGTGTTATCTCTTTTATGCTTTGGTTGTCATATTGTGTTTTGTTGTCTATGTTGATGCCATCTAATTAACAACCTTCTAAAATCAAACCAATAATAATATGATCTCTGAAATCAAGGTTTTGACAGGTAATATAGTGCATGAATCTTCTCTTATCTTATTTTTAATAAACACTATTTACCATGATGTTTAATTTTAGCAATTACCCAAAGGCAGTTTATTTGAGAAAATAAAAGTATTTCAGAAAAGCTTTAGGTTGGAAAAACTATAAAGGACCATATAAAGGGTCCTAAGATATTTTGAGAATAACGTGTTGCTAGTCCTAGCAACTTTTACTTTCAGAACTCCTAATTTAATATGTCTTTGGAAACTATTACTAGAAAGTGGTTTAATCGTCTTTCTTTAAAAATCTTGTCATTATTGTATTGATCACCACCTCACAAATACAGTGGTTTAACTTAAAGTGGGGATGTTTATCTAATTATATGTGTGTGAGACCTATTTGTCATGTGCCTAAATTGTTTGTCATGAGTGTGCATTCTTATGAGTGAATGTGGCTATGTTTGTATTAGATGAATATTTATTGTTTTAATTGGAGTAGTATATACCTGTTTGATGGTTTTGCATGCTTATAACTTGTTTCCCCCTTATTAAGATGTTTGGTTAAAATATTCTTACTAGAAAATTATGTAATAATGAAAAGCTATCTTAACCCTTATTAACTTTTAGCATTTCTAGAACCTTACCTTAAGTCCTAAAACCTTTTGCAAAACAATAAGTTGCAAGTAATAGCAACACTCTTTTAAAAATCTCATTTTAGTAGACTAGGGAAAACAATTTCCAAAAGTGTTGTCTAATTCTAGTTCTACCAAAAATATTGTCTTGATCATTTTGTCCATCACCTCACCTTACACTGGTTGTATCCTAAGTGCTTGGATTATTATTTCCTTGTTTCTGAAATTGTTTGGCTTGTATTTGATATTTGCTTGTTTGTGATGTGAGTATTATGTGTCTAGTTTGGTGTCTGGTTTGATGTGAGTTATGTCATGTTTGAAAGTTGTATTTTACGATTGTGGCGTGTTTACCTTTTTATTATTATGTTTGATTTTAGGAAAAACGCAAATATTATCCTTTTTCAAATAGGAAATAACTATCTTCATTTCCATTAATCTTTAGCCACTCAAGAGCATGACCATTTGTGTTTATTTAGGCTTTCTTGAAAATGCAGCCCACCTAACATCACCCCACCATCTTTACTATCAACTTATAACATTCTTTGTAATTTTCAAAAATATATGATCAATAATCCATGCTTGTTTTGAGTGCTTCATTGTAAGGTGACCATTTGATGTGTTATAGAATTGCAGCTTGCCATTTTTGTATCTAGTTGTTGAATGACCCTAAATGTTGGACCTATGCCCCTTCTAATCAACCCCCTTGTCTCATAAATTTTCTGGCCAAAGATTTGACTAATCCATCTATGTTTAGTGGCCTAATCCAATCAGCCAAAAAATGACCTATATCTAAAACCGCACATACCCCTCACACACCCTCTGTACCCTTAGACACGATTTTTCCCAAATGCCTAGCACATAAACCCATTTGTCCTTTTCTTTGTGACATTGTGTCGAACAGGTGATGGGCAGCAGAGACCTCACTCCATCCCCATAAATTTCCATCGACTCCAGACCATTTGCTATGGTCCAAAGAGGTGGTGCAGAGCGTGGCATCATTGCGCACCACCCCTCTCGCCCAATCCCCTCCCAGTGCTCTCTCTCCCTCTGTCCATGCCCGAAATAACCGAACCGGCCACCACTCATGAATAAGGAGCCACGGGCCCTCTCTTTCTCTCTCACCTTGCCCATTACGCTCCCCTCAATCCACTCTCCCACCCCTAGCAAGATCTTACGAGCTCCTGCTCTCCCCTGCTCAAGATCTTCGAAGAACCACAGCTCGGCGCCGTGAGCTTCCGAGGAAGAGCACCACTGCTACCGACCCCCTCTTCTCGCCATTGTTGCTCCCTCGTACTCCCCTCTGCCCAAGATACCTCTGAGAGACCTCGGTTTTCTTTCAGGTACACCGGAAATACCACGGCCACGCCATGTCCGTGTCGGGCGTCCTCGACGCAGCCATCGGCCTGGAGCTAACCTACGAGTTATGTGGCCACCCCTCGCCTTCCTCAGCCCTTCGCATCCTCCTCCGCCCCTCTCTTTTCACCCTTGAGCCCTGAGGTGAGTTGCACGTTGCGCCCTCTCCTTCTAGGGTTTCGGCCCCGTCCTGTGTGTCCCGGGGAAGAAGAAAGACAAAAGTCGTCAGATCCGAGATCAACAACCTCCTTCGAATCGCGTGGGATCTGTTCCTGGCCACCGGAACGGAGATCCACTGCGGCTTAGCCCTTCACTCTCCCGCGCGTGCGCTTGGGCCAGCCCAGCTTGGCACGCACGGCCAGAGGCCAGATCCAGCCCATCTATTATTTTTCCTTTACAATTCCTTTTCTTTGTTTTAAATTCCAGAAAATTTGTAGCCTAGCTTTAATTCATTTGTGGTAGATATGTGCATGCAAATGGCTTGGAGTAAATTATTTAGAGTTCCTGTGTGTTTTCTTAACCATGTGGCTTTGGACGTTTTCAAAAATATATTAGTATGTGTGTGCTAGATATTTAATTATGCGAGTTCTATAGGTCCAAATCATGCAAGCTTTATTTCTATGGAAAGCCTAAAAGAATACCTACCTAGTTCTATAAGTCTTGCATGCAGGAGATGTATCTGAATAAAGTTCTCTAAAGTTTAAGTTTGACACCAGTAGCATTTTGATGATTTTTAATACATTATTAAAAATACTTTTTGAAGCAAATCTAATTGATTTAGTTAAATATGGGTAGTAGGTATCATGCCCAGGCTTGGTAAATTTTTCCACATTATATTGTGTGCATGGTAAATTAATTCCTTAAACAGTGGGTTATTAGACTTAAAAATGGGATACTCTTATTTTTCTATTATTTGCATGTGTCTAGTTTTAATTGTTTGTGCTTTATATGCTTATGCAAATAGTTTAGAAGTATTCTTGTTAGATACATATTTTTTTTCCTAAACATGCAAAGTTGGATTGGTCTACAAATAAAATATATCTTGTGCTATACTTTTGTAATGGTAAAATGTGTTTGTTTCACTAAAACTGACATAGATGAAGCTCGGAATGTCCAAATAAAGTATCCAATATCTATAAAAAGATAACATCAGTACCTATCCATAGAAATTAGTCTTTCATCTAGTATATCTCTAAAACCTAAACTATAATCATTTTGGTTTTGAGACCAGTAGCATTTGTGTGATTTTTAGTTTCTGTTTAGCAATAGCTTTTGATGCAAAATCCAATCTCCCTAGCTTTCTATAGTTACTAGGAGTTTTGTGGTAGAAGGATTTATTTTCTGAACAATATTCTTGGAGTTATAATTTATCTCCCAAAATAGCAACATTTGTCTAATAGAAGTATTAGCTTTTAATCATCGGTTTTTAGCAAATGTGAATTGTATAAATATTACTAATCAACTCTTGAAGATCAGAACCCTAACTCAATCATAATGACTTGGTTAAACCACTTTGATAATGTGTGGTGCATTATTTACTTATGTTTGGCATCCTTCACTTTGTACCCTAATAATGATATCAAATGTGTTTATATGCTTTGCTTGTGGCCATGGTTATGTGTCATGTTTCTATCCAGAAATTGTTTGTGCTTTGTAATGATTGTTGTATGGTTGGTTTACTTCAAGATTGTTGTCAACACTTGTTTACTGTGTGATTGTTAGGTTTAATTGTTGAAGTGGTCTTAATTGTGGTGTCCTATTAAATAAGCCTAGTGCATCATTTTAGCTCTTAGTCATAAACTGGTTTGGACATTGGTGTTACCATTGTTTGTCGCTTAGTTACTTGATAGTAGATGTTCCTTGACCTAGTAACATGGTTGCATGTGAGTGTGCTCAATGGTAGTGTTAATATTAATACTTGCTTGTGTGTTAACCTAGTTTTGTTTGAAGTATTTCCTAAACAATTAAGATACTTTTGTTCGAAGTATTTCCTAAACAATTAAGATACCCTTGTCTGAAGTATTTCCTGAAACTAATATAACAACCCTTGTTAAATGATCTAATCACCCTAAGAGACGGTTTTCTTTAGTGTTCAGTTAAAACTACCTTTTTGACAAATAAGGTTGTTGTGTATATCTTCGTAGGTGTATCTGATGTATGTCTTAGCTCTATGGACTTTGTTGTTTGTTGTTGTTTAGCTAAAGGAGTTGTTTGCTTTTGATTGTTAGCTTAATGGCTTGTGCGATGCCTACTGTTTGTTATGTCCTTGTGGCAATGTCTTGTATTCTGAGTGTTGTTCCTTTTCCTGTTTACGACGTTAGATACGATCGGTAAGGAGCTGGATTTGAGGAGTGAACCTGAGGAACATCAAGATCAAGACCAAGTACATATTGCTGAGCCAGGCAAGCTACCTCACCACTATAATGAATCCTACTATTTTATCAAGCATGTTTTGTTTTCAAAATAAAATAATGCATGTTTTACTTCTTTTGTGGCACCTTGCCACCCGAAAACTATTTTACAAAATATTGTTTGACCAAAGTTATCTACTATAATACTATAGGTATTACAAAATAAGTTTTGACTTGATGAGCCTTATTGTTGAAGGCTCTATCAAGAAGATTAAAATTTCTAGTAGTATAGCCTCATTGTCTTACCTCAAAACTTTAGGATGGGAACCTATTAGATAAAATTGTTTTACGGAGGAAAACCCGAGATTGATGGGAGCAATCGGCGAGCAAGTGCTTTATTGAAACCCGAGTTGCTGGGAGCAGTCGGAGGTGTTTACGAAAACCCGAGCTGTTGGGAACAGTCGGAGGTGCAGATGTTTTCGAAAAACAAAGTACTGCCCTAGCAGCCGCTCAAACAATTATCCCGTGCAACCACACTACCTGACATGGGTAGGGCTTAGCCAGAAGCTTGTCTGTTTTAGTACTGCGGCTCTCATACTTTCTATGGGGGGCGGGCCCCTCGAAGTCGGGTTGTCGTCCGAAAGAGACAATACACTACTACGGATCAGCAGTCGGACGATTACGACGGGTCTCCTGCCGTGGCGGTGTGGCGTCCCGACGAAAGACCAGTGGTCTAGTGGAGCACACGGTGCCGGGGAGAACAAACCTACCCGGAGGCCCCGATACTAGGGTGGACATAGTGGAAAGGTTTGATCACGTTATCCGGACCCTTGCATACTGTCATGTGACGGGCTATGGCAAACGCGCCGGAAGGACCGATTGGTGTTGGTAAAGTGTGCAACCTCTGCAGAGTGTAAATCTATTCGAATAGCCGCGTCCACGGTCATGGACGGTTGGAAAGGCCACTCATCTAGGCGTATGGGCATTTTAGTTTTAAAAAAGGAAAGTGTTTCTCGGAGGAAAACAAGGAGGCAACAAGGAGGTACCTGGGAGGTACGGAATTTGGGTAAGGATGGTTGATCTCGGGGAGACAACTAGTCCGATCTCAAGTCTAGAAAAAGGGTTACCCCTATCCTAGTGTTTTGACAAAGTTTTTACAAAAGAAAGTTTTGAAATTGGATATGTCCTTGCTACATCTAAGAGAAGAGAATTCTATCTCTAAATGTTTTCTTCAACAAAGATATAGAGATGTCATATTCTCTATGCCTAAAATCATCGTATTCGAAAATAAGCCCTATAGTTGTACATGGGAACTATCCTAGTTTTTTAAAATGCTTACTTGCATTACCATAAAAACTTAGACCTAGAGGTGGTCTTGCGAGTACGTAAATATACTCATATGGCTATGTCCCTGGATATTCAAACGTCCAGGTTACAATGAGGAGATGTACGAAAAGAAGGAGGAGTACGCCGATGACTACGCAAACTAAGTGTCACCGCTCAACTGCTCTGTGGGAATGCGTCAGGACGTGACGAGGGCCGATGCAAGCCGAAACTTCTGCTGTACCATAGTTCATTTCCGTCTGGTGTGATGATGATTGCAGACTCGGTCATGTGACCATTACTTATGTAAGTCTTATACTATTTGAGTTGTATAATGTAACTTTGCCACGTTGGTTATGTGATTGTGATGCACTGATCATTGGGATCGTAATCTGTTACATAACGTGGGCAACTCTGACAGGTAGTCAGAGGGGTCGTCACATATTATTCACGACTTTATTACAAAAATAAGCTAGAGAAACGCGGAACATGCCTCCACATTCATAACCTTTTCCAACAAACAGTCCTTATTTCGTAACAAGTACTTTATTAGACTCGAATACTAACTTAAACCGTTCTCTACATAGAAAGGGAGCCACTAACGAGATTCTTCTTGATGGCGGGGACATGCTGAACGTTCTTGAGCTGCACGATCCTTCCGGAAGTAAACTTCTCAACCGTGCCAACACCAGGAACAGAAGCACTCGCGCCATTCCCCATCAATACGGATCCGTTCCCTGTGACCTGATAAGAAGAAAAAAAATGAAATTTCAGTACACACACGAGTATTTGCACTGGTATCAATCCACCATTCGTTGGACTGACAAACTGAAAATACAGTAAACAAATTACCGTACCCGGATGCACCATTCTCATTGTTGCTCAGGATCATGTTGGCAGACTTGGAATCTTGTCCTGGCTTCCTGAACTTCTTTGGGCAATTAGGAGACCAATGTTCCTTTGAACCACAGGTGTAACATGCACCTTTCTTCTTTTCCTTCATGAAAGGTTTGTTACCCTTCTTCTTGAAGTAGGTATTCTGTTGGACGCCAGTTTTTCCCTTGTGCTAATGGTTTTTACCATGTTGGCAACAGAAGTACCTTCACCTTTTCCATGCGAGTCATTTTCCCTGAAATTCTGCTCAACACTCAGATGGCCAATGACATCCTCAACAGAGAATTCACGCCTCTGATGTTTCAGAGCAGTGGCAAAGCTCCTCCATGAATTAGGAAGCTTAGCGATAATGCATCCCGCGACAAATTAGCCCGGTAGATCACACTTGAGAAGCTCAAGCTCCTTTGCGATGCATTATATCTCATGAGCCTGCTCCAATACAGGACGGTTTTCAACCATCTTGTAATCATGGAACTGCTCGATGGTATACATCTCGCTTCCAGCATCAGTTGCGCCGAATTTAGATTCGAGCGCCTCCCACAGTCCTTGGCAACCCGCACATGTAAATATGTGTCAACAAACTTATCTCCGATCATGCTTAAAACGGCTCCAACAAAGACGACGGTGGCATCCCTAAACTCCTTCTCCTGTTCAGGAGTAATCGTTTCAGTGGGAGTGACACCGGCGACTCAGAATACGTTCATCGCAGTGAGCGATAAGGTGGTTTATGTTTGCCAACACTTAAAATATGTCCCCGTAAATGGGGCTGGTTTCAGTGCAGCAGCAAAACCATTGACCGAAAATTGCCTCCACAAATTAGGTTTTTGGATTGTTGAGTATATAGGCAATTGTTGGATTAAACTAATCCAATAATAAATCATGAACATGCATTAACAGTGCTAATGATATACTGAAACTTGATGATAAGACTACATACTAGACAGATAGTAGAAACATCTACCCATGTGACCAGTACTACAAACCCAGAAATAATTAGGAGGAGTATGAACATATCATACCCTCCAGTTGGCCAATTGGCCAAAGCGGAAGCAGCAGCGTCGTCGGCAGCCTTCTCGATTTCGGCGTCAATGCTCATGGTGATGCCGAAGATGCAGAGGACTTAGTTGAAGTAGAGGAAGTAGCCGTTGTAGTGGATGATGATTGGCGAGCAGTCGCGTATGAGACGCTCCCCAAAAACCTAATCGCCCCTCTCACGTACAGGAAACGTGGAGGCGGGGTTTCGGAGTCCTGCTCTCCCGTCGACCGTGTACGCGACGGACGGGATGGAATCACTGGAGGAAGCAACAATCAGTAGAGAGGAACTATGGTGGCGGCACGTGGAGCAGATGGTTATGTTCATGTGTATTGTAAGAGATGAGCTACCTCTCCTTTGTACACGCAACGCAGGAGGCGAGCGGTCCAACAGAAACGCGCGCAATTAATTCCGTTAAGGCAAATGAATTCTAGAAATGGTCGTACTTAAGAGCACTTAAGACAGACGTTTCAACTTCGTATTCATTTTCTATTAAGGAAAAACGTTTCGTGACCGTTCACAATTTATTCCTGCGTGACAAAAAGAAAACATCGGCTCGGCGAGATTTTCGCAACCCGCGGCGCGTCCTGACGTGTCATGACAAGACGAGGCGAGGCGGGCGGCGGAGGAGGAGGAGCACGCGTGTGGTACACAGCCATTCTCCCCATACCTCACACCAACTCATACTAGTAGTAGATTGTCTCAGTATATAACCTGATGCACATCTCATCTAACTAGCAGTATGGGACTAAACTCCCACCACATGCCATGACAACATGGACCTTAGGGATTTTCAGGAATTGATAATGGGCTAAAAGGACCAATATTTCAGCAATAACCCACTAGATCCCAAAGACCCATGAGGTTGTCATCCGTTCTAAACATTGTTTTGATATACCAGTATTTTTAGTAGAGACATGGTAAGGTTAAACTCCACCTAGAGCAATTATATATACTCCTTCACAACTGACAATGGACTAGGCCTTGAATTGTCAGTTTGGCGTAAAGTAGCTTCACTAACTGTCTTACCAGTACTAGGCTGCCGAAGGCTGACCCCTCGGGTGGAGCATATTAGTCACTCCTGAGCTTTTCGTTAACTTACTAGAGATCACCCTAATCTCATAGACTTAAACCAGCAGTGAGATTCATATAGGTGTGTTCCTCCAATGGTCGCTCTGTAGGATAGCGTCTTGCTTATGCAAAGCTTTGGAACACATTAAGACAAACGTCAACCTTCCATGCAGTAAAACCGAGAGTATTGCATCTCAACGGAGTGGGTTAGTATAGTTTACTCTCTTCAGTTAACCAATAGCTTGTTTTCCTAGGTCCTACATCACGGGATCTCCGATCACATAGGTTGGGTTACTACCATGGCAACTTATGTGGGTTTCATACGCATCTCACTCGATGCATTTTCCATCACAACACGTGATAGCCCTTTAGTAAAGGGATCTGCCAGATTTTTAGCCGACTGGATATAATCCAACGCTATAACTCTGGAGTTTTTCAAATGTCTGACAGCTTTTAATCTCATTCTTATAAGTTTGTTGGACTGCATGTTGTCCTTTGAACTCTTAACCTTAACAATCCTTGTTTCGTTATCACAGTTTATAAGGATAGCCGGAACTGGCTTTTCAACCACTGGTAAGTCCATCAAAAGATCTCTAAGCCATCCTGCTTCGACAACAAATGTGTCCAGTGCTATTAATTCTGCTTCCATTGTCGATCTCGTCAGGATCGTTTGCTTGCAAGACTTCTAGGAAACAACACCACCTCCAAGCATAAAAACATACCCTGTTGTGGCTTTCATCTCATCAGTATCAGAGATCCAATCGTATCACAGTACCCTTCAAGCACTGACGGGCTTTCGGAATAGTGAAGTTCATAGTTCTCAGTACCTTTCAGATAGCGCATAATTCTTTCGACAGCATGCCAGTACACACCACCTGGATTGGAAACAAACCGGCTAAGTTTGCGCACAACAAACATTATGTCGGGCCTTGTCGCGCTAGCTAGGTACATGAGTGAACCAATTACTTGAGAGTTCCTCAGGTGATCCTTAGATGTGCAACTGAATTTTCGAATTTGCACACTAGGATCATAAGGCGTTGGAGAAATTTTGCAGTCCGAATATCCAAATCGACTCAAAATCTCTCAACGTAATGGGATTGCAAAAGTGTTATCGCACCCTCATTATCTCTCAGTAGCTTGATGTTCATAATAACATCAGCCACACCAAGGTCATTCATCCCAAAGTTCTGAGATAGCAAAGACTTGACCTCCTCAGTGACTTTGAGGTTGGTCAAAAAAATCAATATGTCATCAACATACAAGCACAGTATAACTTCTTCGCCCCCACCATGGTGATAGTATACGCATTTGTCAACCTCATTAACAACAAAACTAGCAGAGGTTAAAGTTGTATTGAATTTCTCATGCCATATCTTAGGTGCTTGTTTCAGGCCATATGTAGATTTCAGTAACTTATGTACCTTTCCTTCGTGACCATCTAATACAAAGCCATCTGGCTGTTGCATATAGATTTCCTCGTATAGCTCTCCATTTAGGAAAGTCGTCTTGACATCCATTTGATGGACAAGAAGACCACGCGAGGCCGCCAACGAGAGTAAAACTCGTATGGTGGTCAGTCAGGCCACGGGTGAATAAGTATCAAAGAAATCTTCCTCTTCTTTCTGGGTAGCCACAAGTCTAGCCTTGTACTTTTCAGTCGTACCATCGGGCCTAAGCTTCTTTTTGAACACCCACTTACATCGCAACGGTTTACA
The DNA here is from genome assembly GCA_026929855.1 of Poa annua. Classification (NCBI taxonomy): domain Eukaryota; kingdom Viridiplantae; phylum Streptophyta; class Magnoliopsida; order Poales; family Poaceae; genus Poa; species Poa annua. Next base: position 158,878,128 of record CM049427.1, on the reverse strand, counting down.
ACCGTAAAGACGTTCGGTAATTTCACATGTCCCGTTAGCCATGATGGAATCCATCTCGCTACAGACTGCTTCTTTCCAGTAATCAGCATCCGAAGATGCATAAGCCTCTGAAATAGAAGTGAGAGTTTCATCCACAAGGTACACGAGGAAATCATCGCCAAAGGACTTCGCAGTCCTCTGACGCTTTCCCCTACCAAGGGTTTCCTCATCATCCTTCTCAGGATTTTCATCATGGGTTTGTTAATATTATTCCATAGGAATGGCAGGCTCAGGAGTTCCTCAGATTCCTGTCTAGATTTGCTTTGCATATCTTTCATAGGAAAAACATCCTCGAAGAAAGTAGCATCTTTAGACTCGATAATCGTACTGACCTTCACATCAGGGACATTAGATTTCACTACCAAGAATCTATATCCAACACTATTCTTAGTGTATCCCAAATTAACACAGTCCAAGGTCTTAGGTCCAAGCTTACGCTTTTTGGGGATCGACACATTGACTTTCGCCAAACAGCCCCAAGTACGTAAGTAGGAGAGTGTTGTCCTTCTCTTCTCTCATTGTTCATAGGGAGTAATCTCATTATCTTTTGTCGGACCTTTATTCAGGACATGACATGACGTCAATATCGCCTCCCGCACGATGCCTTGGTTAAACCCGATGTATCTAACATGGCATTAACCAAATCTGTTAGAGTACAGTTTTTTTTGTTCGGCTACCCCATTTGATTGGGGAGAATTGTAACATCCCAATATTTTGGAATGTTTAAAAATCACTAAAAATTTGAACTTTTCTTTTTGATTAAATAAAACATTGAAAGCATAAGAAAACCAACCATAAAAGACTTCCTAGCAAATTCCAAATTGTTTCTTATTTTGAAAATTTTAGAGCAAACAAGGCTCATCACTAATGGCTCTACCACCCCCTCCGAGCTCTGGCGACTCCCTAGGCGATGGCGATGGCGGCGCACCCATTCTGTAGGTCTCCACCTCTACGGTTAGATCGAAGATGGATCCCTTCACCGATCCTTCTTCCATTGCTCATCAGTTGGTTTTCACTCTGGGTCACAGATTCAGATCTAAGGTCCGTGATCTTTTCTCCACTTCGGTTAGCCATGTCTCCTCCTCCCATCGTTTCTTTCTGGTGGTGTCGTTTGGTCGTGCTTGTTTCCGATTGAACTCTCTGAATGTTGGTCTGGCTCTCTCTGCTTCGATCGGGGTTGCTTATGATGAGATTGATCTAGTCTGTTTATCTGCTCGGGTTTTCAAGTTCTCGGTTAGTTCAAAAGCTGTGGGTTTTCTGATTCACAACCTGAGATCTGTGCATTGCGATCAGTTCATCTGTTATTTTCATCTCTGGGGTCGTGGCAGACCCAATTGGCAGCGAGAAGAGATTAGGTGGATCAAAGAAACTGAGGCTGAATGGATAGAGGTGGACTACTCACGTCGATCTACTAAGGCTCATGCACCTCAGCCTTTGGTTTCCTCTGTGTTTAATCGGATTAATATTGCTTTAGATCCAAAACCTTCACCTGCCCCACTTTCAGGTGCTAATACGGTTCCTCTTGGCCCATCGTTCTCCTGTGGATGTTCATCACATTGATCCTCTAGCATCTGAGCCTGGTTCTAGGGTTCTTCGTGATCCGGTATTTGGGCGGGATTCTCGCGATTCAATTCCCTTACCAAATCTTCAATGGGTTCCTATTCAGCAGCCTTGTGGGCTTTCTCGGCCTGCTAACCCTGAAGACCAGGCTGTCTGCAGTCAGAGGGTTCTCGCTAATCCAGCCTAGAAGCAGTGTTCTCAACAGCCCAATGGGCCTTCTGATACGGTGCCTCCAGTGATTCCTGTTGCTGATACCCAGGCTAATTCTGACAATCAGGTTCATAATCAGTGCTGCTCCCGCTGTTTAGACCCACGGCACTTAAGGAAATCCTTCCGCAATTAAATCCTTTGCCGACTCTGTTGGCGTTATGGTCATATTTCAAAATTCTGTTATTCAAGATTTAACCATAAAAGGATTTTCCGACCGATCGGCAAAGTTCTGGATTCTACTCCTTTATTAAAACAGAGGGTTGTCGTCTCGCCTCCCACCGACCAAACCCTCGTCCTCCACCAGAGCAGCCCCGGCGACATCGACGACCACGTCCGCCGCCGCATTGCATTGTCCACGGCTGGCGACGCGATGGCCAACTACCCCTGCGACCCGGTGCCTCATCTCCCTCCGGGGGCGGGATATGTGCCATCCAATCCTCTGCGGCCACAGCGTGCCTACGTTGTGCTCGGGGGGTCCCTGCCGGCGGTGTGCGACGACTGGGCCATTGTTAGCCTTGCGCCAGAGTCAGACCTGACTCACCTTGAAGGTACGGAAGTCTTAATCAGAGCACAGCTTGAGCAACGTTAGTTTGAGATTAAGCAGATTAGCCGATGTGCTATGGGTACGGCTCTTGTTAGGTTCGATGGGGTTATTGATCGTGACTCTGCAATTAGGAACAGCCCTTATTTCATTGGTGATTCAGTTATGAGGATCACTGAGCACGATAGAGGTAGAAATTTTAGGTCTGCTATCTTTACCCATGATGTCTGGCTCATGCTTCTAAACTATCCGATTGAATGTTGGGATTTAAAATCGATTGTTACCACCTTAGCTCCTTATGGCAGATTCTTGATTTGGAACAGAGATGATAATAACAAAGCTAGAATTATTGCTAAGATCAGAGCCTTTGATATCGATAAGATCCCAGGAAGCATTGTGGTTATTCAGAATTTCAGTGATGAGGGCAATGGTGGTAGCTGGACCTGCCCTTGTGTGATTCTGAATACCAAGATGATTGGTGCTGTAGCTGGGGATGAAGACCCTTTACCACCAGATGGGGAAAATCCTCATCCTATCCCCATTATTGTTGATGACTTTGGGTTCTGGCATGCCGAGAATGAGGGACCTGCTGTCGATCATGTTCCAGCTCCTGTTAACAATGATGAACCGCAACTTGCCACCCCTCCTCAGAGCCCTGGAGCACTGCAAGAGAATTTACAGCAGATTGATCCTGTTGTTGTGAACCTGGTTGCCCCTGTTCAGGATTTTGTTGAAGTTGCTGATCAAGTTCCTGATGATCCTGTGCAGATTCAAGAGGCTCCCATTGTTGCACCTGAGACAGTTTTAGCTTCACATAGCCCCCATGTTGCTGCAGTTGATGATTCAGTTGTTGCACCTCTGAATCTTGATGTTTCAGTCTCTGCATCTGCTCAATATCCTGTATCCATTTTGCCACTCACTGCCTCATCTGCCCAGATCAGCTCCCCCAAACTCACTGTAGCCAGAAAGAGGAAACCTAAGGAGAAAGCTCCTAACACTGTGGACTCGGTCAGGAGAAGTTCCAGGCTGGCCAAGCTGAAGGGAGGCTTCAAGGATGGTAGGCCAGAGCAAACCTGCGAGTTGGATGACTCTGACGAGGAGGAGAACATCTTTCATGCCCAGGTGTTGAACACTGAAGCTCCACCACCGCCTCACCTGCCTCTTGATCTGCTTCAAGCTCTGGCCACTGGTCCCTGTCAGATGCACCCTACGGATGTATCTGAGGATGCATTAGATTATGACAGTGCCAATGATAGCATTGAATAAGTATTATCGTGTGGAGGTCTTCACAATGGAGAGTTATCATGTTACACTTTATGTTATTCTGTTCTCCCTGCTACTCCTATACTTTGTTAAGTCTGGTTATGTATTTTGGCACTACTCTCGATGTGTGAGACCCTTTGTTCTGCTTTATATTGTGGTCTACTACTGCCTATTCCTATGTTTATGGTTACCCTGTCCTTGGACTTGGTTGTCTGATATATTGGGTATTTTGGTATCTATGTGTTGTTGTTGGTTGCTTAGTCTTGCATTTATGGCTTGGGCATGTTTGATCATCTTCAGCGATTGGAGCTACAGTTGGAGTGTTTGTTCAATTGCTATATGTGAGCATTATTTATGTTCACTGTCACCTGCCTTATTTCACGACAGGGATTATTGTTTTAGGCCTGTTTGTGTAGCTCACGTTGGTGAACCTGCTTGCTTTACTCCTGTTGCTTGTTTGGGCTTATTAATTCTGCCCAATAGTACCTCTCTCTACATTTGTTTCCAATGAGTAGAAACTGGACAGTATTTGATTGGAATCTCAGAGGGATTAATTCCCAGCTATGATGGGATGATATTAGACAGAAAATTGATGAATCCAACTGCAACATCATCTGTATGCAAGAAACTAAACGTGAACATTTTGATCACAGTTACCTGAGAAAGTTTTGTCATCGTCGGTTTGATCAGTTTGCTTATTCGCCTTCAGTTGGCAGCTCTGGAGGTATTATCACTATTTGGAACAGTGCTCTGTTTGATGGTCAGCAAATTAGTGTCTCACGTTTCCATGTCACTGTTCAGCTGGTTTGTAAACTCAGTGCACATGTCTGGTATCTTACTAATGTGTATGGCCCCACCATTGCTGAAGATAGATCTCGTTTCATTGATTGGTTAGAAAACATTGATACCACACCCATGCATCTTTGGATGATCTTGGGAGACTTTAACCTTCTAAGAAGGCCTGAAGATAGAAACAGAGGTGGGGGTAACATTATTAATATGCTGCTGTTTAACAGAATCATTTCTCAGCACGATCTAGTGGAAATCTCTCTCAAAGGTCGCGCTTACACCTGGTCGAATATGCAGGCTGACCCACTGCTTGAAAAGTTAGACTGGATTTTCACCTCTCCTGGCTGGACCACCATATTCCCCAATACATTGGCTACTCCTTTAGCCAGACTTTCTTCAGACCATATCCCTATCAAAATCCAAATTAACACTTCTATCCCTAAGGTCCATTTGTTCAGATTTGAGGATCAATGGATGGACTTCCCTGGATTTATTGAGGCAGTGGAAAAAATTTGGCAGTATATTGGGAGCTTTAAAAATGCTGCTCAGGACATCTCTGCTAGATTTAAGTCACTTAGATATGGTTTGAAGAAATGGAGTAAGCAAATCTCGCAGCTCAGTAAAATTATTCAGTCTTGCAGCTTTGTTCTTGCTTTACTGGATGGTTTGGAGGATCAGAGACAGTTATCTATCTTTGAGACTAACTTCAGACTTGCACTTAAATCTCATTTGATAAAGCTGTTAGAAGCTAAGCGCATTTATTGGAGATCTAGGGCGAAAATCAGATGGGCCAATTTGGGTGCTGAGAACACCAGTTTTTTCCACACATTTGCGACCAAGAGCTACAGGAGTAATTTCATTGCTTGTCTTAGGACAGAAGATGACAGATTGGCATGTGATCATGAGGAAAAGGCTGCCATTATTTGGCATTCATTTAAAAACAGAATTGGTTGTTCTGATAATCCTGTTATGCTATTTGATCTGCAGAGAATTGTTAACCCTAATGTCACAGTGGATTTTGATCAGCTGGAGGTCCCCTTCACCATCGAAGAGATTGATGGGATTGTGATGGGTTTAATGGTGCTTTTCTCAAGAAATGTTGGTCACAGATTAAAACTCAGTTCTATGATCTTTGCTTCAAAATTTTTGAAGGGAACTTTAACATCCAGAGTATTAACTCTGCATTCATCACTCTGATTCCTAAGAAATCAAGTCCTGAATCTGTCAATGATTTCAGACCTATCTCTTTGGTTAGCCTCACACTTAAATTTCTGACTAAGTTGCTTGCTAACAGAATGCAGAAAGTGATTGTCTCACTCATTCATAAGAACCAATATGGTTTTATTAAAACCAGGAATATCCAGGACTGTCTTGCGTGGGCCTTTGAATACATTCACCTTTGTCAGAAGTCCAAAAAGAAGATTGTTATTCTTAAATTGGATTTCAAAAAGGCCTTTGATAAAGTGGAATACAGTGCCATCCTGGCTATGCTGAAGCATCTTGGTTTTGGGACTAAATGGATCAAATGGATTGAGGTTGTTCTTCGGTCAGCATCTGCCTCTGTCTTACTCAATGGGGTTCCTGGAAAAAAAATCTTATGCAAAAGAGGAGTACGACAAGGTGATCCACTCTCACCACTACTCTTTGTCTCTACAGCCGAGTTACTACAGTATGTGGTAAATGATGCCTGGAGAAATGGCCAACTTGATCTGCCTCTGGATTGTTCATTTGGTTTAGATTACCCCATTATCCAATATGCTGATGATACCTTGTTGATAATGCCAGCTTGCTCTACTCAACTGAGAAGGTTGAAAGTGCTACTTGACAATTTTGCTGCCTCTACTGGCCTCAAGGTTAATTTTCAGAAATCCTCTTTAGTGCCACTTAACATCAGTTATGTCCTTAGCTCTGAGTTGGCTACTGTACTTGGTTGCAAAGTTGAATCTCTGCCTTTCCCTTATCTTGGTCTACCAATGGGTACCACTAAACCAAGAATGGAAGATCTGATTGGCATTTTACACAGGATTGACAGGAGGTTAGTTGGTATTGCAGATACTCTATCCTATGATGGTAGACTCATTGTGGTTAAATCCATTATTCAAGCTATACCAAATTTTGCTATGTGTACACTCAAACTACCCCTGGGGTTTCTAGACTATATTGAAGGTTCCACCAGGGGGTTCTTTTGGGCTGGAAAGGACATCAATAAAAAGGGCAAATGCCTTGTTAAATGGGCTGAGGTTTGTAAACCTAAGGAGGCTGGTGGTCTGGGTGTGCTGAGTTTAAGGACTCAAAATGTGGCTATGCTGATGAAACATCTGTTCAAATTCATGAATAAACACGGTACACCATGGGTTCAGCTAGTTTGGCATGCCCATTATTCTGACAAGATGCCACAGAATGCTTCCCCATGTGGATCTTTTTGGTGGAAAGATTGCTTGAAAATAATGAACACTTTCATTGATATTGTTGCTTGTAATCCAGGTGATGGATCCACTATTCGTATGTGGATGGATAAGTGGTCAGATGAGATCCTAAGAGTGCACATTCCACAACTTTGTTCCTTTGCCAAAGATCAGAATATTTCCCTTTAGAAAGCAGTTGGGGTATTTAACAATGATATATTTGAATTGTTCCACACTCCTATATCCATGATAGCCTCTCAGCAATGTGACCAACTTGGGCAGCTTCTGCAATCTTATCCTGATTCCATTGAGCCTGATAAATGGACCATGAGAGAGCAGAATAAAAATTACTCTTGTAAAAGAGTTTATAATGCGATCACCCCTGTCAGTCATGCACCTCCTCCAATGAGATGGATCTGGAAATCTTGGCGTACTTCCCAAACATAAGATGTTTTTCTGGCTTCTCCTGAAGGACAGGTTGAACACGAGGGAATTGCTTGCCAAGAAAAATTTCCAAATGGAAACTTATACTTGTGAGCTTTGCGAGGATGGTTTATCTGAGGATCTAGCCCATCTCTTCTTTGAGTGTGACTTTAGCAAGAATTTTTGGCTCAAGCTGAATTTTGAATGGGATATAGACCTGGATTTGATTAACATGTTGATTGATGCCAAGAGGAGATACAAACTTATTTGTTTCAAGGAGTCTTTGATTGTGGGATGCTGGAGCATTTGGACTCACAGGAATAAGTGCATTTTTTATCAACAGCCTATTGATCTGGATGTTTGTTTCCTTGATTCTGTTGATTCCTTTTCGCTTATCAGACATAGAGCCAAACCCTCACTTAAAGAGGGTATGACCCAATGGGTTGACACATTATGAACTTCTGTATGTTCCTGTATCCTTTATTTTGTTGAGAAAATAGAAAATTAAACAGTAGGGATTTTCCCTACTGTTTTGTGCCTCAAAAAAGTTATACATTATATTATCCATTGTATTTCTTAAACCCTAATATATAATTTGACAAATGATTTACCAATCTTCAAATCATTTTCATGTAATAAAAAGTTTATTTTTAAGTATTTGGTTTCAACCACTTAGCCATAGCTATTCATAAATTCTAAAATAATATTTACAATTATTCTTTAAAGCTATTTAAAACATTGTATATTTGTCAAATGGTTTTCATTATTTTACCTGAGTTCAAAACATAGATTTGGAAATTACTTGTCTATAGTTTACATCCTTAAAACTTCATAGATTTTATAATTAATTATTTATCCAATTGGGCATTTCAATACCTTAAATTATTTTCACCAATTTACAAAACATAAAATGAATTTTCATGAATATACATTCAATATGAGAAATGAAATAAATCTAGAATATTTCCAAACATATTTCATGGAGTTTTTAAATGATTTATCATAATTTAAAATTTAATGGTGCAAAATTATATTTAATTCAAAAAAGAATACATTATATTCCCCTTTTCATTTCAAATAGTTGTATTATGTTATTTAATATTGTACTAAAGACAAAAAAGGGTTTAAATAACTTAATGTCAAACTTATATAAGTGGTGTAAATTTTATAAATCTAATTTAACAACAAATAAATGTATTTAAGCCATATATTCAAAAATTGACATGCAAAATCAAATTGCATTTATTCAATATTTCAAAATTATTATTTTTAAAAAGTTCTCAAAACATGCCCACTAATGTTTTAAAGCATAGATATGAATTTTACAAATTTATAGAATTTTATTTGACCCAATTTGAACACCTAAATCAAAAGATATAAAGTAATTAGAAAAAGCAGAAAAGAAAAAGAGAAAAACCTGACAGGCAGGACCCATTTGTCAGTTTGTCACCTTTCTTCAACCTCTAGCCGAAATTCACGCCCGAAACCACCGGCGATTCCTTCCATAAATTCGCGTGATTCCTCCCCCTAATGAACGCGCCTCTCTGTACTATAAATAGCCCTCGAGCTCTTCTCTGTTTACCCTCAAGAACCCTAGCTCGAGCGCCCCCAGGCTGTCCACAAACGCCGCCGTCGTTCGTCCATTGCCGCCGTCCTTTTCTTCAAGTTCCGGTGAGCACCGTCAAGCCCCAGCCCTCCCATCTCTCTTGTTCTTCTTACCGCGCCAATGCGCATCTCTCTGACTTGGTCGTATGTGTTTCCGCACACCAGAACGTCATCGCCATCCACGACCGAAGCAATCCGTCGCCCACGCCAACTCCGACGAGCGATTTGGAGAAGAGCAGAAGACTCCGACGCCATCCACCTCGCCACCGCCTCCGCGTTGACCTCCTCTACATCCTGGTATGCTTCGTCCGCTCCGTAGCACACTAGATCGTGTAGAACGTACGTCGTCGGCGCGCCGCCGCCGCGGGAACCATCTCCGGCTAGGTTTCCGGCGACAGCGCCGCTCGGTTTTTGTCCACGCGATCAAGGTCGTTAGATCTCCATCCAGCGGTCAATTCTATCTCATTTATTCGAACCGGTATCGTCCAATCACAGGAGGCCACGTTAGATCCAGTCAGCAGCCCAGTCAGCGCCTGCGTGGATTTTTATTTTTCTATTTAGATTTAATTTGGCTGTTTTGCAGAATAGCCCCTGCTTATTAAAATTGATATAACTTTTTAGCCACATATCCAAATTTGACAAATTTTATATATTTGGAAATCCCTTGACTGGTAGAGTCTTTTGACACTATTAGAATTCAAATTTGACTTAGTTTAAATTATTCAAATTTTAAATGGATGATTTGAGTCTTTTTGTCATAACTTTAAATCTATAATTCCAAAAATTGCAAATAAAATTGTTTTGGAATCCTTAAAATATGTGTTATATTATTCTTTTGTTAGAAAATAATTTTGAGAATAATTTTGATGATCTAATTTTTGAGAAAATATGTGTTATATTAGTTGTACTTAGTCAAACTTGGAATTTTCAACATGGAGCTAGAAGGCCAATGAAGGACATAGCCAAGAAAACAAGACTTCAGAAGTATCTTCAAGGAGTAGAAGCACTTAGAAGAAAATCAAGAAGAAGTTCATGAAGACAAACCAGCTACATTTTCTAAGTCTTGCTCCCCTTCTCTCTTTTCTCCGTTCTTCTCTCATACCTCGTCATGACTAAGTTATATTCAAGACCAACCTGGATGCTATCAACACCATCAAGTCTTCAGAGACATCAAGTCTACAAAATTGCAATGAAGTCATCACATCAAGAAGAAAAGGAAGCAAGGAGAAGATTCTACATACTTCTTTCTATCTTTTCCCTCTTTCCTAATCTTGACTTTCACTTTAGACATAAACAATTTTTTTATCATGGTACTACCATCTTTGAAGTTTGTTGGATCCTAGCGGCATAGTGAGATGAAGCGTCCTGGAGACTAACCTTACATGTCCACGTACATGAGTCTTGTTCTACAACTTAAGTGGCTGGCCGGGTGTCTGTCTCTCTCACTATTGTTAATATCCAATTTACAAAGAGTTGTTAATAATTGTTGATCACCTTGAAGAATAGACTTAGTATTTTCTCTTAGTATTTATGCACATCATGACTAAGCCATTAGAGTGATTATTCAAGATGATTTATAGGAAAGTATTTTGTCCAACCTATGACCTTAGTCCTTTGTCATTTTTGACCAACATATTTGCCTTGCATTAACTTAGAAGATTTTCATGGCATAACATGCATCTCTAGTCCTTAGAAATATTTTGCACGTCATGCATAAACATAATTTCCTTAGAGGTTTATGAAACTTGTTTGTTCATTATGTATGTGTTTGTATGTGTTGTTCTGTTATGTTTGATGTTGATTGTGGTATTGTGGTTTGTCTATATTATTTAGATTGAACGGAGAGTCCCGAGTTACGTTGAAAAGAGTTTGTGAGCAAAGACATCATCCAAAGGCAAGTGGTACACCTCATAAACTTCCTTCTATTTTTCTATGCATGAGTAGAGTATTTTTCTATAATCATGTGTAGGATAGTATTGCTATGCTAAAACTGTGTAGAAATTCCTTATTCTTTTGTCTTGGTACCTATATAATACTTAGTAAAAATATTGATGCTATGGAAATGTTGTTTTGTGAAAATATAAATTCTACTAAGTTAAGAATGAAACACCTAGGTGGAATTGGTTGCTTGGATGTATGAGTTGAGTGTTGTCCCCAGGGGATTTACCTGTGGGATATTCACTTGTGGATGGCCACCCATGAACAAAGGGATCTAAAGAACTCCGAGTGAAGATTGCTTCTAGTGCAGCCATTGCCAATGGGCTATGGCTGGATCAACTAAGTTGTGTGGACTCGCCCCGGCTTGACAAGCAGATGTAGAGGGTGTTAGGTGGAACGGGTCAAGCCAGAGTGGGAGGGAAAATGCTTCTAAAAGATCTCGTCTCATTCTTCTCCTTTTTCTTATCACTTCAGAGTGTAGAGGATAGTTTGGGTTGAATGGCTACAATGGTGAACGTGCACAACCTCTGTAGAGTGTAAAACTAAGTACTTAGCCGTGTCCCCGGTACGGACAATTTGAGCAGCTGAACGAGGACGTCAACGGAGGATTCCACCATTCCAACTTCACAATCTAAAATTTGATGGGTGAACAAGGGTAGAATGAGACAGTGTATTTCATGCAACGGATGTCTCGAATAGAAGAAAAGTGTTTTCTAAAGTGTTAGGAAAAATTGGCTTTATGCAGAATAGCCTTGAACTCCACCAGCCAAATATGCATATAGGTTATTATAGTTTTTCCACTAAGTGTCCACCATAGTGTCACTTGCCAGACTCCATTTTTAATGGAATCTGACCCACGTTGATGCAATATTTTTTCTTATTGCAGATTGTTCAGATGACGAGAGAGGTTTCGTTTAAAGGTTCCGAGTATGCAACCAACATGTTTTCGCCTGTGGCAACATGAAGATGATGGAGACTCACTGCTATTGTATTTCCGCTGTTTACTCTTTCTGCGCTAACTTTATGCTATGCAAGTTGTATTTTCAAAGTCTGGATCATCGATGTAATAAAATTGATACTTTGTTGTGATATTACATCGTAAACTGTGTGTGCAAACGAATCGATCCAGGGATTTGCACTCTACACAGGTACATTGCCATATTTTAAGTGCAGGTACGCTACAGATGGTATCAGAGCACTGTGTTGCCTGTATGTTCGAAACCCTAAGTTTGGATATAAATAGGTTTTGGCCATAGGATTGAAAATTTATTTCATTCAGTTTGCTGAAAATAAGAACTTTTCAAACATCATTCTTGTAACTATCTTAACTATTTCCTTTCTAAGTATCTTCTCTTGTTTTTTTAGATGACCAGCCTCATTGAATCACTCAAGAAGGGACCAGTGATGACCATGACCTTTGAATGTGAGACAGAGTTTCCAAGAGCACTTAAGGATAACATGAAGAGCTTGGGTTTTGAAGGAGAAGCAGTATACAAAGGTTTTCCTTTCATGGATGAAGGCCAAGAGTACTGGTGGGTGCAAGTCCATCTATACAGGAGCAAAGAAGATGACCACAAGACTAGGGGTGACTGCATGTTCACCAACCCAATACTTCACAGATCATTCTTTGATTCAGCAAGAAATGCAGCATGGAGAGCCATCGAGTACCTTGCAGAAAGAATTTGTTTTAGACTGCACAACACCCAGAAGCATCTTGAAGAACTCAAGGAAGTAGAGGACGAACTCGAGGCACTCAAGAAAAAGATAGATTAGACAACCTATCCATTAGAATAACGAGATCCGATGATGTATTGACCTATCAAATTGTGGTATGGCAGTACTATCAAATTTGTCTTTCCATGACGTTGGTGTGTTTCGTTCGATAAACGATAAGTTCGGTTTCTCAAAAGAAGTTTGAAAATTTTCACGTATGTGTTTATTTGTGTTTGAACCTTGTTGCTTGATGTTTGATAGATGTTGTTTGTAATGAATAGTCTTAATCATCTGGTATCAGTTAGAATGTTTGAGTACCAACAAAACTTTTCTTTTAAGGGTGGTAGCCACCCAGTTAATGCAAACCCAGTTGCCTAAATCCGGAGATCCAAACCTATCCTTCCTTCTAGCATCCTCAATCAACGCAATCATTCTTTGCTCGTTTTTAGTTTTCGTGTCAACAGCTAAATTACTCCCCCTCTCGAGCTATCAGAATCATTCCAAGCATTTTCTTTGTCCTTCTAGCCTCTCCGAATCTCGGGGACGAGATTCCTTTTAAGGGTGGTAGTCTATAACATCCCAATATTTTGGAATGTTTTAAAATCACTAAAAATTTAAAATTATCTTTTAGATTAAAATAAAACAGTGAAAGCATAAGAAAACCAACCATAAAATACTTCATAGCAAATTCCAAATTGTTTCTTATTTTAAATATCTCAATTAATCATTACTTTCAAAACTTGTTTCAAGTTAAACATTATATTATCCATGGTATTTCTTAAACCTCAATATATAATTTGAAAAATGATTTACCAATCTTCAAACCATTTTCATGTAATAAAAAGTTTATTTTTAAGTATTTGATTTCAACCACTTAGCCATAGCTATTCATAAATTCTAAAATAATATTTACAATTATTCTTTAAAGCTATTTAAAACATGGTATATTTGTCAAATGGTTTTCATTCTTTTACCTGAGTTCAAAACATAGTTTTGGAAATTACAAGTCTATAGTTTATATCTTTAAAACTTCATAGATTTTATAATTAATTATTTATCCAATTGGGCATTTCAATACTTTAAATTATCTTGACTTATGACATCGCATGTCATAAGACTAGTGGCTCATCATGTACCTCAGGACATGATACTACTGAGGAATACCTTTACTATAAAGTAAAGTAGTCCTCTTTCTTAAGGTATAGGTACTCCTTCCATAAGGAGTACAATCATTAGAATTATAAATACTTTTGTTATAATTCTAAGTAAAATGGTGTTAATTAGATATTCCATCTAATTATCTTAGTTGGGGTTACCCAACCTTTCATAAATAATAGGAAAACTATAGTGAATCTACCGAATGGAATAAATTCCACAACTTCCCCAGCATCCGCAGATGCCAGTGCCCTAGTAAATCTTGCATGACTACTATATACACGCGCGCGTGTATTCTTCCCCCTAAAATAAGGGCCCCATCTGCAAACCTCTACCTTCCCAAGGGAGGAATACCAGCTCCTAACATAACATGTTGCTAAATCTCCATCGATTAAGTCAAGCACATGTTCCGCATTCCTACGGCTGCTATCCCTCCGCTCTCTTGGGTGAGACGTCGGTCCCTTCAAGGGCTTCCTGCTGCTTTCGCAATAGAAACCAACTACTTGGTACTCATAGCCTTATCAACTATGACCATGATATGATTATCTTGACAAGCGATAGAGTAGTGATACCTCGGATGGTAGCACTACACGATAGCGATACTCTTGTTGAATCATGTAATGAATGACTTGCCTTGAGTTACTGTACAGATAGATAAGGAGTAGCTATTCCTTGGTTTATTTTGAGAAGAACCAACTCGATTATTCATGATCGAGGTGTTCGAGTCGAGCAGCAGGACGAATGTCTAACTCAAAAGAGTGACTTGAGTCCGAATCCACAACTTAGCTGAAGAGTGGAACTCCCAAGAGTCTAATCGTAAGCATGTTGTGTTGCAGTAACTTAGGTGATGAGGGGAAGTCCGAAGACTCCACTCGTGAACCATGTTGCTATAGTTCTTGGCATTAGGATGCCAAATAATACTATACATCGAATAACCAAATGAAATATTGATCATGAAATAACTACTTCCATAATAAAGCGAGCAAGAGGAGTGCGACTGGTAGGACGAGCACTACTCGATCTCGCAACAAGATCACTGCTCCGGGTAGGGGGAGGACTGATCGATCCCGCAACAAGAGTAGTGATTCCTTTGATGGAAGCGCTACTCGATAAAGCAAACCCTAACCAAGGGCCCGACCGGAAGTATAATCTCTTTTGTTGTTCTTGTCCTAAAGCAAACAAGAGGGATGATGCCTCGGGGGTAGCAGCACTCGATCAGTCTTTTGTCTTGCGAAGAGGGTAGTTATTCTCTAGCCTTTGTCCGAAACAAGAGTAGTGATTACCCATAAAATGAATTTTCATGAATATATATTCAATATGACAAATGAGATAAATCTAGAATATTTCCAAAGATATTATATGGAGTTTTGAAATGATTTATCATAATATTAAACTTACTGGTGCAATAGTATTTTTAATTAAAAAAGAATACATTATATTCCCCTTTTCATTTCAAATAGTTGTATTATGTTATTTAATCTTGTACTAAAGACAAAAATTGGTTTAAATAACTTAATGTCAAACTTATAGAAGTTGTGTAAATTTTATAAATCTAATTTTACCACAAATAAATGTATTTAAGCCATATATTAAAAAATTGACATGAGAAATCAAATTGCATGTATTCAATTTTTTCAAAATTATTGTTTTAAAAAGTTTTCAAAACATGCCCACTAATGTGTTAAAGCATAGATATGAATTTTAAAAACTTATACAAATTTATTTGACCCAATTTTAACACCTAAATCAAAAGATATAAAGGAATTAGAAAAAACATAAAAGAAAAAGAGAAAAACCTGACAGGCGGGAGCCACCTGTCAGGGGGCCACCTTTCATCAACCTCTAGCCGAAATTCACGCCCGAAACCGCCGGCGTTTCCTTCCATCAATTCGCGTGATTCCTCCCCCTAATCAATGCGCCTCCCTGTCCTCTAAGTAGCCCTCGAGCTCCTCTCTGTTTACCCTCAAGAACCCTAGCTCGAGCGCCCCCAGGCTGTCCACAAGCGCAGCCGTCGTTCGTCCATTGCCGCCGCCCGTTTCTTCAAGTTCCGGTGAGCACCGTCGACCCCGAGCCCTCCCATATCTCTTGTTCTCCTTACCGCGCCAATGCGCATCTCTCTGACTTGTCCGTATGTGTTTCCGCGCACAAGAACATCATCGCCATCCACGACCAAAGCAATCCGTCGCCCACGCCAACTCCGACGAGCGATTCTGGGAAGAGCAGAAGACTCTGACGCCATCCACCTTGCCACCGCCTCCGCGTTGACCTCCTCTACATCCTGGCATGCTTCGCTCGCCCCGTAGCACACTAGATCGTGTACAACATACGTCGCCGGTGCGCCGCCGCCACAGGAACCATCTCCGGCTAGGTTTCCGCCAACAGCGCCGCTCGGTTTTGGTCCACGCGATCTAGGCCGTTAGATCTCCATCCAACGGTCTATTCTATCTCATTTATTTGAACCGGTATCGTCCAATCACAGGAAGCCACGTCAGATCTAGTCAGCAGCCCAGTCAACGCATGCGTGGATTTTTATTTTTTATTTAGATTTAATTATGTTGTTTTATAGAATAGCCCCTACGTATTAAAATTGTTATAACTTTTTAACCACATATCCAAATTTGACAAACTTTATATATTTCGAAAGCCCTTGACTGGTAGAATCTCTTGAAACTATTAGAATTCAAATTTGACTTAGTTTAAATTATTTAAATTTCAAATGGTTGATTTGAGTATTTTTGTCATAACTTTAAATCTATAATTCCAAAAATTGCAAATAAAATTGTTTTGGAATCCTTAAAATATGTGTTATATTATGCTTATGTTAGAAAATAATTTTGAGAATAATTTTGATGATTTAATAATCATACCTTTTATTTGAATATTTTGAGTAATTGTGACATAACTTTTGAGAGAAACATTTATTTTTGAGTACATCCAATTGCTATAAATTTATTTTAATACATCCTTCTATTAGCACTGTTTATAAAATGTTGTTATAAAAATTTAGTCACAGAAAACTTTAATCTTATATTTATTCCTTTCATTATATTTTGCAAAAATAGAAATTAATTAAATTGCATTTATAACCTCATGCATACTTTATAGATATAACAAAAATTAGTATGATGTTTCTTATGTTTAAAAAGGACATTGCATGCATAACATATTTTTATTGTATAGTTATACTACTCATAGGAAAACTTCTCCCTTAGTTTTCTCTGAGTATTTTGTTCAGATTTATTTTCAATAGTCTTTTCCAAAAAGTTGTACTTAGTCACACTTGGAATTTTCAACATGGAGCTAGAAGGCCAATGAAGGACTTAGCCAAGAAAACAAGACTCCAGAAGTATCTTCAAGGATTAGAAGCACTTAGAAGAAAATCAAGAAGAAGTTCATGAAGACCAACCAGCTTCATTTTCTAAGTATTGCTCCCCTTCTCTCTTTTCTCCCTTCTTCTCTCAGACTTCATGATGACTAAGTTATAATCAAGACCAACCTGGATGCTATCAACACCATCAAGTCTTCTGAGACATCAAGTCTACAAAATTGCAATGAAGTCATCACATCAAGAAGAAAAGGAAGCAAGGAGAAGATTCTACATCCTTCTTTCTATCTTTTCACTCTTTCCTAATCTTGTATTTCACTTTAGACATAAACAATTTTTTAATCATGTTATTACCATGTTTAAAGTTTGTTGGATCCTAGCGGCATAGTGAGATGAAGCGGCCTGGAGACTAACCTTACATGTCCACGTACATGAGACCTGTTCCACAACCTAAGTGGCTGGCGTCATGACTAAACCATTAGAGTGCTTATTCAAGATGATTGATAGCAAAGTATTTTGTCCAACCTATGACCTTAGTACTTAGTCATTTTTTACCAACATATTTGCCTTGCATTAACTTAGAAGATTTTCATGGCATGACATGCATCCCTAGTCCTTAGAAATATTTTGCACGTCATGCGTAAACATAATTTCCATAGAAGTTTATGAAACTTGTTTGTTCATTATGTATGTGTTTGTATGCGTTGTTTTGTTGTGTTTTATGTTGATTGTGGTATTGTGGTTTGTCTATATTGTTTAGATTGAACGGAGAGTCCCGAGTTACGTTGAAAAGAGTTTGTGAGCAAAGACATCATCCAAAGGCAAGTGGCACACCTCATAAACTTCCTACTATTTTTCTATGCATGAGTAGAGTATTTTTTCTATAAGCATGTGTAGGATAGTATTGCTATGCAAGCCATGTTTAGATTTCCCAACTCCTTTGTGTCTAGGCACCTATATAATACTTAGTAGAAATATTGATGCTACGCAAATGTTGTTTTGTGAAAATCTAAATTTTACTAAGTTAAGAATGAAACACCTGGGTGGAATTGGTTGCTTGGCTGTATGAGTTGAGTGTTGTCCCCAGCGGATTTACCTGTGGGATATTCACTTGTGGATGGCCACCCAAGAACAAAGGGATCTGAAGAACTCCGAATGAAGATTGCTTCCAGTGCAGCCATTGCCAATGGGCTCTGTCTTGATCAACTAAGTTGCATGGACTCGCCCCGGCTTGACAAGCAGATGTAGAGGGTGTTAGGTGAAACGGGTCAACCCAGAGTGGGAGGGAAAATGCTTCTGAAAGATCTCGTCTCATTCTTCTCCTTTTCCTTATCACTTCAGAGTGTAGAGGTTAGTTTGGGTTGAATGGGTACAATGGTCAACATGCGAAACCTCTGCAGAGTGTAAAACTAGGTACTTAGCCGTGTCCCCGGAACGGACAATCTGAGCAGCTGAACGAGGACGTCAACGGAGGATTCCACCATTCCAACTTCAAAATTTAAAACTTGATGGGTGAACAAGGGTAGAATGAGACAGTGGATTTCATGCCACGGATGTCTCGAATAGAGGAAAAGTGTTTTCTAAAGAGTTAGGAAAAATTGGCTTTATACAAAATAGCCTTGAACTCCACCAGCCAAATATGTAAAATAGCCTTGAACTCCACCAGCCAAATATGCATATAGGTTATTAGAGTTTTTCCACTAAGTTTCCACCATAGTGTAACTTGCCAGACTCCACTTTTAATGGAATATGACCCACGTTGTTGCAATATTTTTTCTTATTACAGATTGTTCAGATGACGAGAGAGGTTTCGTTTAAAGGTTCCGAGTCTGCAACCAACATGTTCTCGCCTGTGGCAACATGAAGATGATGGAGACTCACTGCTATTGTATTTCCGTTGTTTACTCTTTCTGTGCTAGCTTTATTGCAGACTGTTCAGAAGACAAGTGAGGTTTCGTTTAAGTGTTTCAAGTCTGCAACCAACATGTTTTCGCCTGTGGCAACATGAAGATGATGAAGACTTACTGCTATGTTTTTTCCGCTGTTTACTCTTTTCAATGCTAGCTTTATGCTATGCAAGTTGTATTGAATATTTTCTAAGTCTGGATCATCGATATAATAAAATTGATACTTTGTTGTGATATTACATCGTAAAATGTGTGTGCAAACGAATCGATCCAGGGATTTGCACTATACACAGGTACCATAATCTTATCTTCCCTTGTTCACCCATAAATTTTTAACTTAGAAATTTGAATGGTAGGATCCTCTGTTGACGTCCTTGATCAGCTGGTCAAAATTGTCCATAACCGGGGACATGACTAAGTACTTTGTTATACACTCTGCAGAGGTTGTGCACTTTCACCATTAGACCCAACAAACCCAAACTATCCTCAAGCTCACCATTTATGCTAAGGAAAAGGAGAGAGTTGAGACGAGACTTTTCAGAAGCATTTTCCCTCCCCAGAACGGCCTGACGCGCTCCACCTACAAAACCTCTACCACCACCTGTCAATCTGGGGCGAGTCCACACAACTTAATCCATCTAGCGAGATCCCATTGACTAATGGCTGCACTGGAAGCAATCTTCACATGGAGTTCTTCAGATCCTTCTGTTCCCTTGGTGGCCATCCACAAGTGACAATCCCTTAGAGGTCACCCCTAAGAGACAACACTCAACAAAAACCATACAACCTAATCCACCCAAGAGTTTCATTCTTAACTTAGTAGAAATTAACTTTTCAAAATAACTTTTGCATAACATCAATATTTCTACCAAGTTATCAATGGGATTCTAGACACAACTAGTGTAAGGGATATAGTAGTTTTAGCATAGCAATACTATCCAACACATGCATATACGAAATACACTAAGTAATGCATAGAAAAATACTTAGGAAATTTATGAGGGTGTGCCACTTGCCTTGGCAACAAAGAGAGCAGGAGTATAAGTTGTAAAAGCCTTCGTTTCTCTCCGGAATTTCTAAAAAGTCAAACAAGCCACAAATAAACATACAAGCATAAATTCAACACTTAGAAAAATATGACATGCATGATACGCAAAATATTCTTAAGGACTAGAGTTGCATGCCATGCCATGCCATGAAATTATTCTAAGTTAATCCAAGGCAAGTGTGTTAGTCAAAAAATTACTAAGGACTAAGGTCATAGGTTGGAAAGAATAACTTTGCTATAAATCAACTTTAGTAAGTTCAATGTTGATGCAAGTCTTCACATGCTTGGTCTCGAAATCTTCAAGTCCCTTATAGTTTTCTTCATCTTCAATTACCAACGACTTAGTCATAAAACACTAAGGACTTGATTTATGTCCAAAGTGAAGAAAGATACGAAGGACATAGAAAATATGTAGTTGATCTTCCAGGCTTCCTTGAACTTTCTTCTTGGCGTGATGTCTTCATTGAAATTTTGTAGACTTCATTGTTTCTTCAGACTTGATAATTCTTCAGAATTGATGGTTTTGATATCACCAGGGCTGGTCTGGGTATAACTTAGCCACCACGAAGTCTCAAAGAAAAGAAAAGAAAGAGAAAGAGAAAGACTTTAGAGAAATAAAAGGGGTTGGTCTTCTTGATTTTCTTCTAAGTACTTCCACTTCTTGGAGATGCTTCCGGAGTCTGTTTTCTTCTAAGTTTGTTTTCTTCCAGAGTCTATTTTCTTCTAAGTCTTCATTTGGCTTCTAACTTCATGTTGAGGCTCCCAAGTATGACAATCATGTAATAACGTGCATTTTATTTTCTAAGTGTTTCCGTGCATAACACTTTTCTAGAAACACTATGTCGAAAACAATCCTAACTTAGAGAAAAACAATAACCAAACAAAAAATATGCCATGCATGCAATGCAATTTAATTCTAAAGGGAAAACACTTATGAAAATAAAACAATTAAGATTTCTAGATGCTTAATGTTTCTAAGGAAAAGATTTAGTTTTAAGATGTTGAAATTTTCTAAGGAAAAGTGTTGTCAAAATATTTATCAAATATTTTCTAAGGAAGAAAATTACTTTATTTGGAGAGGCAAAATATTTTTAAGTACTTTTTGTTACCAAAGTGGTCATAATATGAGTTAAATACTTTATAATTTGAATAGATGATGAAAATAAATTTGAATCACTTTTTAATCATGAAAATAACACTTAAAAGTATTTAATCAATATTAATTACAAAATCATAGAAAATTCTTCTACAAAAATTAGTAGAAAATTCCTACTTCCACTAGTTAGTCATTCAAACTTATAGCAAAAGAGTTTGATCAATTATAAATTTAAGTTTGAAGTAATGTTCAAAATACCATCAAAGCCACTTTCAAATTTAAACAATTTTAATTTCGACAAAACTTAAAATTAATGATGCCAAAAGTTTCTACAAGTTATAAGCTTTCGAAAAATATAAAGTTTGCAATTTTAGGCCAAGCCAATAAAAAGTACTGATAAATCTAATCTACGGGGACCTATCTGCAAAAGTGCCAATTCAATCCTGTTTAGTAAAATGATTTTCCACGCGGGCGCTGACTGGCTATTGACTAGACACTGACAAGGATCTGACATGGAAACTCATGATTCGCTCGTACCGGTTCGTTTGTGGATCTAATCTAGAGCGCACGATGCAGATCGGACGGCTCAGATCTGATGACCAGAGACTAGCGGCGCTAGGTCGCCGGAGGAGCTCTGGTGGCTGAAAACTGCGGCGGCGCCATCGCCGGCGTCGCATGTTCTTTTGTTCTACGGGTTCCCAAGATGCGCGAGTCATACCAGAAGGTAGAGGACGACGAGGCGGTGCCGATGGCGAGGCAGGGGTCTTCAGAGCGTCCACGGTCGCCGGAAATCTCTCGCCAGAGTTGCGCACGGCGTTGGCTTCCTCTGGTTGAGCACAAACTCGAAGATCTGGCGCACAAAACAATGCGGGATCTTGTCAGGGAGATGCACAAGGAGAAAATAAGTAGCAAGGAAGAGGAGAGATGGTCTGAGGCGGTCTGTACTCGCCGGACTCTGAAGGATACGGCGACAGCAATGGCGGAGCTTTGAGCTCGAAACAGAGCAGCCTGGAGGCGCTGGAATTAGGGTTTTGGGGTGTGGCGAACGGCGGCGGTGTCGTGGTTTATATAGGGGCACCGGGGAAGATTATCCCGCAAGAAACGACATCAATTGATCGTGTTCGTTTCGATCTTCTCTGGAAGAGATCGAACAAAATAGGAGCAGAAGAGGATCTGACGCGTGGGGCCCGGCTGTCAGTGACACTTCAGAGAGGAGAGGGGCTGCGGCTGGCTGCGCGCGCACAAGGCTGAGAGGTTGGGATCGCCCATTTTGGCTGGTTCTCTATTTTTTTAATGTTTTCTTTTCTTTTTTCTGCTTTTTAAAATAACATTTAAAATATGAATCCAAATGGACTCAAACCAAATTCTAAAATTATGTAAAAAAATAAGCTTATGCATTTAGATTATTTTGGGAACACTTTTGCAAAACAAAACAAAACAATAATTTGATAATTTTGCATAAATGCTAAAGGACAATTTATGTCAAATTAAATTAGGATTTTAAAACAAAACAAATGTGGCTTTTGGCTAAATAAAATTTATAGAGATACAACACTTAGAAGTTATAAAACCTACTTAACTATAATAAATAAATTTTAATTTAAACCTTATGTTATATGAATGACATGATGAAATGATGATGATGCATGAATGTATGAATGCAATGCTTAATTTTTCTTTTCAAAGCAAAATACATAATAGCTTTCAAAAGTTTTAAAAAATTTCTGATTTTGCAAAAATGGAAAAATCATAGGATGTTACAGACAAAAAGAATACATCGGCTCGACGAGATTCCCGCAACCCGCGGCGCGTCGTGACGAGGCGAGGCGTGGCGTGGCGCGCGGCGGAGGAGGAGCGCACGCTTGTGGTACACAACCATTTTTCTCATACTCACACCAACTCATACTAGTAGTAGATTGCCTCATTATATAAGCTGATGCGCATCTCATTCCAATAGCAGTATGAGACTAAACTCCCACCACATGCCATGACAACATGGAACTTAGGGATTTTCAGAAATTAATAATGTGCTAAAAGCCCAATATTTCAGCACTTTGTTCAATTTAGAAATCACAAACGCCTTTTTCAGCCCAATATTTCAATGGTTCAAAACTCTACTCATACACGTACCCACGGGTATGAAACTTTACCCGTACCCATACCCGGCGGGTACCCATACCCGTTGGGTACCCAACGGTACATCAAATAGTGCAAATGTTATTTGTAATTTTACATTAATCAATGTGTAAAAAAATATTTATCTCAACTCATTGTATATATTTGAGTACATGATAATTATCTCAACTCGAACTGATAATCGATTACAATTTTATCGTAGGTTTATAACCTCACAAGAATGAACATTATAACTCTATGGGTAAAATATATAAACGGGTAGGGTATGAGTATATCCACGGGTACGAGATTATACCCGTGTCCTACCCGTGAATTAATGGACAGGGTACGGTTACAAACCAGGGTATACATTTGTACCCATACCCTATCCATGCGGGTATGATACCCGTGAATACCCATATCCGTGGGTAAAATTGCCATCCTTATTTGCAGCCACGTCGAGCTTGTTATCTGTGTGGCAGGTGATATTTTGGGTTAGAACTATGGATGCATATGTTTTTTTTAACAAAGATGGATGCAGATGTTAGGTCTTCGGTAAAATTCTTCTCGTGCGCTAATATCTAAATTCAAGGTGGGATCACTCGGTCTTTGGCATTACATGTTTAACATGTTGTATAGCACCGAGTCGTCAAAGGTTTGGTGGTTTTATCCGATTAATAGTACTATGATAATCGTATTATCTGACAAACAATCGACCGTAAAACTGTGTACAGAAATAGTCACAACCTATAGCATGACAGTGACCTCATGAGAGATTTAAAACCATAACACCAGATACTTGTGTAGATAAAGGGATTCCACAATTCAAAACCATACTGATTACGCAAACGAATATGACATCTTTTGTCAGTGATTGACTGTATCTGCCGCTCATATATTAGATTATGTGGATTGCTGTACATTTAAAACATAAATAGCTGGGGCTAGCAGGCTAGACCGATGAGCATCGCCCTATGAAAGATGGCAAGACTACATAGTATAGATTGATGGAGTTATGGTTACCGACTTTGGCATGACTTACATGTGCTGGAATTAAGTCTGAACCAAGCAAGATCCTGCATACTTAAAACACTTAATCAGGACAAT
Source organism: Poa annua (assembly GCA_026929855.1). Taxonomy (NCBI): domain Eukaryota; kingdom Viridiplantae; phylum Streptophyta; class Magnoliopsida; order Poales; family Poaceae; genus Poa; species Poa annua. Next base: position 158,853,889 of record CM049427.1, on the reverse strand, counting down.
GAGAACTTGAACCTCACATTTGTTATAAGCAAGAATCTAGGCCATGTAGGTTTCATTTCCGGATAGTCCAAAAACACTACTGAAATTTCATCTGCTGAGAAATATTGTTTTTGAACAGAAAAACTCGTATTATAATCATTTGGTTTTGCTTGCCATTTTTTGGTTCCTACATTGTTTTTGAAAAGCTGTGGCCAGATCTCCATAGTGTTACTGAACTCCATTTTCTTAGTTTGTACTTTTATAGACTATTATCTTATTGCAATTCTTGAATTCTGTCTAACCTTAGACTAATCTGCTCTAGATATTAACTCTTGCATAAGTGGTTAGTAGTCTCTGCCAAAGGCCGACAAGATGCGCGATTTGCTATGTTTGACACATCCCACTACTAGAGGAAGAAAGGTCCTGCTTATCTAACAAAAAGTAGTTGGAGAAAGGAGAACCCGCTAAAGTACATGCATCTACTGAACTGATTGTTCAAAATTGTCCAAAACATGTTGAGATTTTCTTACTTAGCCTTGGAGTTGATATGTTACACAGACTTGCTAAAATGAAATTTATTTGAATATAAAGTTGAGAGATATGTTATTTTTGCGTCAATAAATATGTTCTTCGCCTGGCCTTCTTATTTTCATTCTTAATATTCTAAGCCGGTTAATTTTGTCCAGATGTTTGACCATAGCAACTATCAAGTCTCTAGTACATTGCCTAATGCCATACCATTCCCTGTTCATACATTCTCATCTTACTAAACTCCTTGCAAGAAAATGACATGCCTTCAGCACATATATGTACAGGCACATTCTGTAGCCATTCCTCAATGGGTAGAGCTCTAACATTTCTCTGCTACTTCCTTTTCTTCTTCTGTTCATATGCTCTGGTAACCCCACGGGATGGCAAAGAAACGACGTACGATGAGATCGCGCTCCACTCCGCCAAGCCCATGATGTCAGCAAGCTCATCTGAGGGCTCGTGGAACACGTCCAGCGACTACTGCCGCTAGGAGTCAGCTGCGGTGGCCGGCGGCACCCTGAGAGGGTTGTTGCTCTGCGCTTGGGCTCTGCCAATCTGTCTGGGCGCATCTCACCATTCATGGGGAACTTATCTTTCCTCTCTGCTACCCTCAGTCCCAAAAGAAGATTCAAATTTGAATCCTTCTGGCTCAAACTTGAGGGGTTTCAGGAGGCTTGGGTATGCGATACGCCGATCGTTGATCCTTATCGCCAGCTGGACGCACTGTTCCGTAACTCTGCGGAATATCTTCAAGCATGGGGACAGAAGAAGGTTGGCAATGTGAAGATCAACATCGCTATTGCCAACTCAGTGATTTTCAGATTTGACGTAGCGCGGGTTTAGGGTTTAGGGTTTAGGGTTTAGGGTTTAGGGTTTAGGGTTTAGGGTTTAGGGTTTAGGGTTAGGGTTTAGGGTTTAGGGTTTAGGGTTTAGGGTTTAGGGTTTAGGGTTTAGGGTTTAGGGTTTAGGATGTTAACACCTGGGGAGGAGTGGTTACGCCGCGAGCTGAAACTAGCGGTCTTAGGCTTGGCTTCGTTGGAAAGAACCATTGCGCGGCAAAGGTCGCGGGTGCGGTGGCTGAAAGAAGGAGACGCCAATACGAAACTTTTCCATGTTGTGGCAAACGGAAGGCGCATAAAAACTTTCATCCCAGCCATCAGAGTCGGAGAAGAGACCGTCACTTGTCCGGACAGAAAGGCACAAGTCTTCACGGAGGCTTACGTAAATTTGCTGGGGAAGATGCAAACCAGAGAGTTTGGGCTCAATCTAGATGGGCTTGGGATCCCTAACCTGGACTTAACTGGGCTGGCTGATTTATTCACGGAAGAAGAAGTATGGGCCGTGGTTAAGGATTTGCCTTCGGACCGTGTTCCTGGGCCAGACGGGTTCACAGGAGGGTTTTACCAGGAAGCGTGGCCTATTATCAAAGCAGATATCATGAGTGGCCTCCTGAAATTCGCTGTTGGAGATGGAATAGGTTTCAGTCGCTTGAACCGCGCGTTAATCACGCTGATCCCAAAAAAACCTGATGCTTGTGAGGTAGGAGATTTCAGGCCGATAAGCCTCATACATAGCTTTGCCAAGTTGTTCTCGAAAATTATTGCAACGCGTTTGAGACCTAAGATGGGGGAGTTGGTTAGTCATAACCAATCTGCATTTATAAAAGGGAGAAACCTACACAATAATTTCGTGCTAGTACGTCAGGTGGCAAAGAAGATCCATCAGAGAAAGAAAAAAGGTGAGTTGCTGAAGCTCGACATATCTAGAGCTTTCGACGCTATGTCCTGGAGTTTTTTGTTCGAGGTGATGAGCAAGATGGGATTCAGCGATCTCTTCCTCAAATGGGTGGCCATCATGCTATCCACGGCCAACACAAAGGTCATCGTCAATGGTGTTCCGGGAGATAGGTTCTTTCACATGCGGGGGCTGCGGCAAGGAGATCCGACGTCACCGCTGCTATTTGTGTTGGGCATGGAGAGCCTCACGGCGGTGCTGATACGGGCGGTTGAAGAACAACTGCTGCAAAACCTAGCCGGAATTTCACCGCTGCAGCGTGCCTCGATCTACGCAGATGACGTAGTAATCTTTGTCAGGATGGACAAAAACGAGATGGAGGCGGTAAAGGACATACTGGAGATTTTTGGAGAAGCATCTGGCTTGAAGGTCAACTACAGAAAGACAACTGCTACGGTCATTCGTGCGGAGGAGGGGGATGAAGATCTGGTGCGCGAGATGCTGGGTTGCCAAACTGCAAGCTTCCCAATTCGGTACCTAGGCTTGCCGCTTGCCCTGCGCCCCCTAACGAGGGACGAATGGCAACCTTGGATCGATCGCGTCATTGAGTTTGTGCCCGGATGGCAAAGAGGTCTGATTCAGCGTCCAGGGAGGCTATCTCTGATCAAACCAGTAATATCTGCTAAGCCGATCCATCAATTGCTGGTAGCGGATGCGCCGCCTTGGGCCTTGGAGGAAGTTGAGAAGTGGCTCAGGGCCTTTTTCTGGGCAGGGAAAAGGCAAGTGTCAGGAGGGCAGTGTCTAGTCGCCTGGGAGGCCATATGCAGGCCGATCGAATTCGGAGGTTTGGGAGTCAAAGATCTCCGGCTGCAAGGTCTTGCGTTGAGGTCAAGATGGGAGTGGCTCCGCAGGACAGACCCGGCCAGGCGTTGGCAAGGGCTGCCACGGATGCACGACACTGAGGCTATTGCGGTCTTCGACAGCCTGGTCAAGATCGTGGCGGGGCGTGGAGATGAGGTCCTCTTCTGGACGGATAAATGGATCGATGGTGTGGCGGCAGCGGACATCGCGCCAACGGTGGTGGCGGCTGTGCCGACCAGAAGGAAGAAAACGAGATCAGTGCAAGACGCACTGCATCGCCAAAACTGGGCCCTGGACTTATCGGAAGAGTTAGATGAACAGGGGTACGATCAATTTGTCAGACTATGGCTGGCGATCAACATGGTTGAGCGGGACATGCAAGCTGCGGATCAATTTATCTGGACTCCTGCTGCGTCGGGCGTCTACTCGGCGAAATCAACCTACGCGAGGTTGCAGCAAGGGAGAGTTAGAGATGGCATGGCTAAGACGATTTGGCGGTCCGACGCCTAAATGCAAAATCTTTGTCTGGCTAGCCCTTCGCCGAAGACTTTGGACGGCAGATCGACGCACGCGCCACGGTCTGCAAGAAGAAAAAGACTCGTGTTTCACCTGTCTCCAGGAGGAAGACACGGTGGATCACATCCTCGTCCAGTGCCCTTACGCGAAGGAGGTGTGGTGGGAATGCCCGCGGAGCGTGGGTATACAACTCGCGGATCCACAGGACAACAGGAGCTTCCAAGTCTGGTGGGAGGGTGCTAGAAAGCAGGTGGTTGGTAAGGACAGGAGGCGCTTCGATGCGCTAATCATTCTGATCGCGTGGCGTCTATGGAAGCAGCGAAATTCTAGGGTCTTCGGCGATCTTGCAGAGCAGTGCACCCCCCAGACGTTGGCAGGAAGAATACGCGAGGAGATGCAGACCTGGGAGGGAGCGAGAGGTGGGAGTGGAGTTGGTGTTGGTGTTACACATGACGCGAGAGAGTAGGCTTAGGTAGGAGTAGGAGTGGAGTGTGTGGAGCGTTGGTGTTAAGTCTGACCCAGTTGTTTGCAGTTGTGTTCAGATTCTTGTAATTGGTTTGCTTCTTCTATAAAGATAAGGTATGCCTTTGGCATACTCTCTAAAAAAAAACTTGACAATAACAAGCTTGTTGGGAAGATTCCTCCGGAGCTTGCTCGTCTGGTCAGGCTTCAGATGTTGAACTTGAGCACAAATCATCTCCAAGGAAGCATCCCAGTTGCGCTGGGAGAGTGCACGAATCTCACAATTCTTTTCCTTAGACTTAACCAACTCCAAGGTGAGATTCCTGTCAACATAGGGTCCTTGAAAATCTCACGATTTTGGCCATCTCGAAAAATAGTTTGTCAAGACAGATCCCTCAATCGCTGGCAGACTTGCCAGTGATTGAGAACCTGGCTTTGAGTCAGAATAGATTATCTGGTGTGATACCACCTAGTTTGGGCAACCTCTCCAGCCTCTGGGTTCCTGCTCTTGATGGAAACAGTCTATCAGGAGCTATCCCGTCTTCTTTTTGATTCTTATCCAGATTAAATTGACTCAACTTAAGCTTTAATAATTTTACAAGTTTTACAGTGATTGGTATTTTTAATAACCGTTCATCCAGCTCGATCTAACGGTGTTAAAATAGATGGTACCAGACCGACGGTACCCAACAGTACCACGCTACCAAAATTTGTATGGGACCGGTACCGAAACTACGTGGGACCTATGCCGTAACTACGTGGGACCGGTACCAAAAATATGTGGGCAATTATCTGTAACAGTTTCTCGATTAATTTAAATGATAAACTCATCATTTGCTCATCATAATCTCCTCCAACCAGACGACTACCTCCAAATTACCACCCGGCACTTTCCCGCTACTCTCTCATCCACCTCCCCTCCAGTAGCATGCGGGCCCTGTCGTCGGCCTCCTCGACCCGCCCTCCAGCAGCAGAAGCTGGCCGTGGGCAACGGCACCAGCCTTTCCCTCCCCCACCTCCCGACCAGCAGCAGCATCCGGCCAGGGGCATGGCCGCGCTTGTCTGCATCTGCTTCATCGTCCACGAGCACGGCGACCTCTTCATCGCCGTCGAGGACGCGCACATGGTCGGCATCGCCGTCCTCATCCACAAACTCACCAAGGAGAAGACATTACTAACACGCACATACAAGCAGCAGCTCACGCATGGGCATCACACACAGAGCACGCGAGCAGCACTCGCACTGGCAGCACACCAGATCAGACAAGCGCATGCACACACACCATGCACGCCGCGCAAGCTTGCATCATGCAGGGGAGAGGACGAAGGGGATGTAGCTGAGGGCGTAACCTTGGCGGCGGTGCGTCAGGCCGTTGATCATGACGTCAAGGCGGCGCTCAAATCACAATCTTTGAGCTCCGGTAGGGCCGCTTCTCGTGGTGTGGCATGCTTGATTGTGGGCTGGAGATTGGGCGGTTGGTGTCTCGACAGAGATGGGGTGCGCGCAGCGGTCTTGAAGACCTGCCTATATTCGAGCCGTCGAGTGTCGTCGGCGGGAGACTGCCGGTGTGTCGTCTTGTGGACCCGAAGGCTGGGCTGTCGAGCGGCTGACGGCCGTGTCCAGTACGGCGTCGGCAGTGGCTGCCCTACTCGCATAGTCGACTGCTCGATTAGGCCGAAGATCAAAACGACATTGATAATCGTGCTTCCTGGCTAGCGGATAATCTTCGTTTTAATCAACGGCTAAAAAAATTATGTCTTAATCAACGGCTAAAAAAAAATCATACTCACTGTACCGACGGTACCATACCAATCACCGTAAAAGAGCTCTAATAATTTAAGGGGAGTTATCCCCATTTCAATTGGGAACAATTCCTCTCTAAGAGTGTTCTCTGTCCAGCAAAGTATGCTAAGCCGTATAATACCTCCAAATGCATTCAGCAATGGTCCCCATTTGCAGAGGATATTCATGGACTCTAACCAGTTTCATGGCCAGATTCCACCTTCAATAGCTAATGCCTCAGACTTGTCGGTACTTCAGCTCTTGGATAATCTTTTCAGCGGTATTGTTCCTCCATAGGTTGGAAGATTGAGAAATCTCAGTTGGCTGCAGCTCTCGGGAAATTTGCTTCAAGCTAAAGAGCCCAAAGATTGGGAATTTTTAACTCCATTAATGAATTGCCCCAGTTAAAAAGCCTGGGATTGGGCCTCAATATGTTTGATGGTGTTCTCTCCGATTCAATTTCCAATCTTTCTACTTCCTTAACGGTCCTCGTCCTTGAAGGCAACCAAATATCAGGAAGCATCCCTAAAGACACAGGTAATCTCAATAGCTTGCAAATTCTCTTTCTCTCTAGAAACTCCTTCACTGGGATTCTTCCTTTTTCCTTGAGTCATCTAAAAATCTTGGGCAGGCTCTGTGTAGCTGAAAATAAAATAAGTGGGTCAATTCCACCTATCATAGGAAATCTTACTGAACTTATATATTTGAACCTCGGGATGAATACATTCAGCGGTAGGTTACCAAGCTCGCTTTGAAATCTAACAAAGTTGTTGGAACTACGTCTTGGTAATAATAACCTGATAGGCACGATTCCAAGCAGACTATTCAACATCCCCACTCTCTCAAATATTTTGGATCCATCCCATAATATGTTCGAGGGATCCATCACACAAGAAATAGGAAATCTTAAAAACCTTGTAACATTCCATGGAGAGCCTAACAAATTTCCAGGCGAGATCCCTGCCGCCCTTGGTGAATGTCAACTTCTCCGATACCTCTTTCTCCAGAATAACACCGAAAATGGTAGCATCCCAGCCTTGAATCGTCTAAAAGGTCTAGAATGGTAGCCTAAAAGATTGGCAACATCCTGACAAAGATTTTTTTTTTAGAAAAGGGGAAACCCCGCCTCTGCATCGAGAGATACACACAGCTGTTTTTATTGCATAATTCAGAGTACCATACTTATTACATTGCTTCCAAAAAGCAAAACGGATAAGAAAAATCTCTCTCAATAATAAGTAAAAAAGACTAGTCACTACAAAAACCGACTAGTATGTTGCCACGTAGACCGGGAGAAAAAATCACGTGCCATCATAAGGAGTCTTTTACACCCAATGTCCATAAGCTCCTTCTGGTCCGGAGGAAGCAAAATGACCCACAGTTGGTGAAGGAGATATGCCCTACAGGCAAATAAATAAGTAGTATTTATTGCATTATCTCATAAGTATATAATATGTCTTTGTATTATGCTATAACTGTATTAATCAAAATTATTAATACACGTGTAATACATAGACAACCAGAGTCCCTAGTGAGACTCTATATAAACTAGTCCGTTGGGCAACAGTTGATCGAGATTTCCGATCAAGGACAATGACGTCGGTTGACAATGGGGTCATCTTATTAGTAGAATAAGGTGATGGACATACGCAATGTATTGCAATAAGATCGTATTACGATGTTTGTCATTTGCAATAGATAAGTAATATGATAGCTTATTACTTAGACCGTGAGACCGTACTTATTGCTACTCCGTAGGGGTGCTTTGAGAGCATCCAACATCGTGTCTCATATAGCATGACAATAACAGTGTCTATTTTGGGTATCCCGAAAGAGTATGTTGAGACGTAAGGTTTAAGAGTGGGATTTGTTCATTCTAGTAATGGAAAGATACTCTTGTCCCACTCGGTGAGATTGCATCTATATAGCTGCACAATTTATGTAATATCAGAGACGAGTTAATAACCTTTGTCGGTAACGAGATACAACAAGTACATCGGATGTCTGCGATCATATCTCGAACAAGGTAGTATCGTAGAAACAAAGGAAATGAATATCATGTCTATGGTTCAACGACGATATTCGTAGAATGCACAGGGACCGTCATATGCGTCCAGGTATCCCTGGCAGTCATTGGCGAGCGAAGGGTCTCGACCATGTCTGAAGTGTTCTCGAACCGTAGCGTAACAAACTTAAGGTCTTAACGACACCTGCAGAAGGTTCTAGAATATTATAGGATTTTATTGGAGAGAGAGAAATGATCCGGAAAGAGCTTCGGTGGTCCGGAAGGAGTTCCGGGAAGGTCTGGGGTGGTTACATGAATGTCGAAAGATATTCGGGTGGTCCGGAAAATGTTTCGGAGTCACGGATATTAAATAGTATTCAAATATATTAATTATTAATTAATTATATTTTATATTAATTTAATTATTAAATAATAAAGGAAAAAGGGGGCAGCCCACCTAAGTGGGCCAATTGTGGCCCACTAAGGTGAGCCGCACCAGCCAAAGGGGAAGGGCCTGGGCCCCTAGTCCGAATTGGACTAGGAGGTTCGGCCGGCCTCCACCCCCCCCCCCCCCCTCTCCTTTAGTCCTACATGGGGGAGGCAAGGTGTTTGTACACGCCCTCCCCCCCTTTATATAGCAAGGCATATTAATTGGATTAATTACAAGAAAATACAATTAATTGTATAGCAGGCCGGCTGAGCTGTTTCTCCGCCTGTTTTGCCCCCTCTCTCCACCAAAGCTATACCGTCGGGCATCGTTGCCCTGCGGGATTCAGAAAAAATCTTATCCCAGCAATCTCAGCTGGATCTGAGTGACCGAGGGTTGTTTTTAAGCTCCGTATGTTTATGAGGCGCCACATTTGAGGAGCCTGGGCGACGTCGTCTCGCCCACCCAGCAGCCATGCTGCCGGCGCCACGCCATCTTCCGCCCGACGCCCGTCGACGCAGGTCATCGTCGACATCCCGGCGTCATCGTCTACATCGTTGCGGCAAGTTCTCCGCGACCTCGAGGTCGGCTACGTACGACTTCATAGTCAACGCTTGTGCGGGACTGTAATCCTCGCTATCGGTCTACATGGAGGTATATGACCCGTTCCGCCTCCGTTATCACATGTACTAGATAGATAGATCCTGGCTAGTTAGGGTGTTCATACGCTAGAAAAATTATTCTTTTCTGCACCGGAACCCCTTCAGTGGTATCAGAGCCGATCTATGCGTAGTACTGCTAGTACGGTTAGAACTCATGTTGAATGAGGACGTCTTTCTTATATCTGCTACCCTCTAGCGTGCACTTGCGATGCCTTCGGTATTGAGTTGATGAAGCGGCCCGGACCGACTTTGCGCGTACGCCTACGCGAGACTGGTTCCACTACTGAAATACGGCTTGCACCGTATCTGTGGCTGGCGGGTGTTTGTTTCTCTCTCTTTAGTCGGCAAAATATTTTCAATGGAGGGCCCGAAAGGAATGCTTAAACATGCAATTATACGATCGACGTTGGGGTACAAAGTTTGTAGGTAGGGAAACGTTCTCTTACGAATAAGCCTATATGCCACGTAAAACTTGCAAAAGTAAATAAATTAGAGGCATTATTTTATGTGACATGGTTACGTTAAGTTGATATTACTCGTTTTGTCGGAGGCAATGGAGGGCACCGTAGACTCGGAGCCATGCCGGGGCGCCCGGGGCCAAGCACATGGCGCCATGGAGGTCCAGGCGCGACGCCATGTCACATCGCACTTCATTATTTTATGTTGATATTGTATTATTGTGTGTGCATCCTATTGATTGCTTATATGTTAGACATACAATGGTAGCATCATAAATAGGATGATCCCTAACAAATACCAAAATTGTGTTCTCCCTCGTTGCGCACCACCAAGAAAGTTCTACGTTATGAGACAGGCCGTGACGAGCTAGTGTCAGACATATCATCGTTCGCATACAGTGGGTATAAGCCATGTTGCACGCGCAGGGTCTTCGAGGTTTGATTGGCGATCGTAGCATATGCTTATATGGCCTCGGAACACGGGAAGCTCGAAAGATCGAGCATGAGTCACAGAGTTGTTGTGATCGACATTTTATGTCCACCTTTGAAGTTGTGCCGCGGGCCGTGACGATCGGGGGTGGTATTGGATGGGGGTCGTGTAATCCCTATTATTTTTTTAGGGATAATAATTTTAGTGGAGTGTGTTTGATAATATGATTATAAATTAAAACTCCATATGTTATAAACTTTACCTTACCTCTTTTGCGATCACATCTGTAGACGACGGAACTATTCTTCGGTTACTTCCTTAAGAGCTCGGATTCTACCTTAGAAGCCGACGGGTCCAACTTCATCAGGTGGTACAATGGTTTTAGAAACATTCTCCAACACAACAACATTCTATATGTCCTTGAAGAAGCATTAGGAGAAAGACCAGATGATTCTGCTAGCGAGGAGGAGGAAGATGAATTCCGTAGGCGTCGAGACATATTCATAGAAGTGGAGATCACCATGACCGTATGCCCAGCACCTGAGTTGAAAGAGTTGTTTCAACACAAGGAGCCATATGTTATGATTGATGCGATCAAAACACACTTCAAAGATGAATTGAGGCGTGAGCAATTCAGGTAGCTTAGAAAGTTCCAGACCATTCACATAGAGGAGCATACCTGTCTGAAGACTCATTTGAAGAGATTGTATGACATCTACTTCAAGCTAACAAATGTCTTCGATTACTGGATGGCGGATTCTTGTGCCATTCCGACTGAGCTGATATCTCTGCCTCCAAGCTATGAGAAGCATGTGCGCGAATATGTTTTGAAGGCCGACACTATGAACTTCTACAAGTTCATGGCCGAGTCCAAATCTCTTGAAGTTGATTCCATCGAAGGAGAGATCTTCGACGCTACAGGTATATATTTGATATATACAGAATTATGAATGTATTCGCCTCTTGATATATGATAAAGTATTTTATACTTGTTCTGATTATCACTTATATGCGGCGAAAAATGATGTGACCTGGCGCTGATGATGGCAATAACGGGAGTTGATGGCCAGTGGTGTTCACGTCCTCAAGTTATCATAGTTATCATTAATAGTTTTTATAAGACCTTTTTGTAATAGTGAGAAAGTGTGATTTTGCTTGGTGTCTTGATTGTTACAAGACATAGTTATTCATATATGTAATAAGACAAGTTCTGCTGTTTTATGTTATGAAACAACCCAGTTGTTTTATATTATGAATAGAGCTTTCACATCTCAATTACATCACTTGTATGATAACATGGCATGCATTCATAAAAGCGGAAATGATAAAAATAGTGTGTCCAAAGAATAAAAGTTTTTGTTACGGGAACAAACACCATCAAATTTAATCATAAAGGCAATGTAAGAAGTAATAGATACTTTTGATCTACTTAAGTATTACATGTGCCAAATTGATTAAGTTTAAAATTTAATATTGAAGTGTCAATATGTGAGGAAATTAATTGAAAGTCATATCGGATGATTACTAAATTAATTGCATGGTGAAATTTATTTGATTCGAATTCTTCTAAGATTATTGGTGAATAAGGGTATTTGCATAATAAATCATGAGTCTGAAATTAATTTGAGAAAATATCAAATGGGGTTTTTCAGAAGAAAGATTAGTGAATATTGTATTCACAAGATTCGATCAAAGGACAATATTTTTTGAATTATGGTTTCAACACAAAAGACTTGTGGAAATTCGTTTCACAATATTATAATATCAGATATAGTGATATGTGATATATTATAATCATACTCTATTTTAGATAAAATGTGGTCTTTCAGAATCTGTCTTAGGATCTCTTAATATGTTCGAAACATTATAGTCGATGTCCGCTTTAGAAAATAGATGTTTTTCAACGGTAATTTGTGTGATCGACAATAGTGTCGTTATATAGATGATTATATGATAATTCAAAATATACAGAAATAGTTCTTTTTATATTACTAACATTCGATGAGAGTGTATTCCAAAACCTAGTAGAAACAAAACTTGTGTTGTTGTCTATGTAATTCCGGAGAAAATATGATTTTTCGAATTATGGTTCATGGAATAAAATTAGAAGCTTGAAACAAGGTGTCCGACCTATATTCATAAAAGTAGAATATTGGAAAGTGTTCCAAAAGGTATATGTCTACAAATGAAAATTTGATGATTAAGAGTGAAGGAGACTAGAAAATTGTCTTCTGCTTGCAATCCTCTTCGTAAAGATCATAATATTTTCATGAAAGAAGCTTCTAAATAAAGTGTTGTTATATTTAATATTGCTGTCATGTCACAGCTTAATATTAAGTTTTTCAGATCTTGTTGACAGATCAAGGTGCACCTTAGGAATACAAAGAAAGTTGAGAAAATATCAGAATACGAACAAAGGCTTTTGAGCCTGAAAATCCAAGTTACATTTAGAAGGATTAAAACAGTAAATATTACTATAATTACTTTTTGAAGAAATAAGATTTCTTGATCATCATATAAAGTGTTATGTGAGAAATGTAACTATAAGAAATCCGTGAAAGCATATTTTGCCAAGAAATGTATCTTGGACAAGATCAAATTTGTTAACTACATAAATGTAGATATGATTGAGGTCTGTGGGATTTGTATTAATAGAATACTGCAGTTCGTGTTGAGCTCGAATTGATAGGAGATCAATGATTTTGGTTTGACCAAAATGTCGAAATAAATTATGAATTTAAGTGGGAGTCAAAGTTATTTACTCGGGTAGAATATGTAAAGGAAATATTTTTGAGTGGGAGTTTAGAACCTCATATGTGTAGATGACACAATTTTGAGTGGGAGCTCATGTTCTCAAATATATGGAGACATAATTTGAGTGGGAGCCGAATTCATCTTGTGTAAATGATACATTGTGAATTGTACCTGTAGAATTAATGAGAAATATGAGGTTGTGAAAATATTTAAAAGTTAGTATCTATTTGGAATAGAACGGGAATTTTAAATAATTAGTCGGGTTGTTTTGGATTACATCTGAGGAGTCAGAATAGATTAAAACCAAAGGATGGTCCTTGGAAATCCAATTAATCATTAAGAGTAATGATACACGGTAATAGTGGTTGTATGACATGTTGGTCTATCATGTGATCTTGGACATCATACAGAAACCATATTGTCTGCTCGATGAAATATGACCGATGTTCTTACAAGAAGAACAGTTGTGAAAGTAAATTTAGAATTTACTGGAAGTAGAAGTGTATTAGTTGTTAGATTGACATTGGAGTGTCAAGTCTTATACATAGGTGTGAAAGTATATATAGATATCGCGAGATTGTAATTGTTACAAGGAGATCTCTATGACTGAGTGTGTTTTCAAGGTAATTATCTGGTTAACAGAATCAGAGTAAGCGTTGGGAAATAGAAGTCTCACTTAGTTACGGTATTTGTATATATCTTATTAGATAACATGATGATATCAAACAAGTTGATATCAAATGAATCGCAAAAGAACGCACAATTGTGCATTGCATAGATTGTCAGAGTAACACTCTTCCACAAGCAAGCATTATCATATAACGCTTATTTGATAAGCGGTTTTTTGATGAAGTAAAATGCAGCTAGTTTATTTGTACTCTAGTGCAAGTGGGAGACTGAAGGAGATATGCCCTAGAGGCAAATAAATAAGTAATATTTATTGTAATATCTCATAAGTTTATAATATGTCTTTGTATTATGCTATAACTGTATTATCAGAATTATTAATACACATGTAATACATAGGCAACCAGAGTCCCTAGTAAGCCTCTATATAAACTAGTCCGTTGGGCAATAGTTGATCGAGATTCCAGATCAAGGACAATGACGTCGGTTGACAATGAGGTCATCTTATAGTAGAATAAGGTGTTGGACATACGTAATGTATTGCAATAAGATCGTATTACAATATTTGTCATTTGCAATAGATAAGTAATATGATAACTTATTCCTTAGACCGTGAGACCGTATTTATTGCTACTCCGTAGGGGTGCTTTGAGAGCATCAAACGTTGTGTCTTATATAGCATGACAATAACGGTGTCCATCTTGGGTATCCCGAAAGAGTATGTTGAGACGTAAGGATCAAGAGCGGGATTTGTTCATTCTTGTAATGAAAAGATACTCTGGGCCCACTCGGTGAGATTGCATCTACATAGCTGGCAGCTTATGACTAGGTCATGGAGATGTAATATCATAGACGAGTTAATAACCTTTGCCGGTAGCGAGATACAACAAGGACATCGGATGTCTGCGATCATATCTCGGACAAGGTAGTATCGTAGAAACAAAGGAAATGAATATCATGTTTATGGCTCAACGACGATATTCGTAGAATGCACAAGGACCGTCATATCCGTCCAGGTATCCCTGGAGGTCATTGGCGAGCGAAGGGTCTCGACCATGTCTGGAGTGTTCTCGAACCGTAGTGTAACAAACTTAAGGTCTTAACGGCACCTGAGAAGGTTCTGGAATATTATAGGATTTTATTGGAGAGAGAGAAATGATTCGGAAAGAGTTCCGGTGGACCGGAAAGAGTTTCGGGAAGGTCTGGAATGGTTCCAGGAATGTCCGAAAGATGTTCGGATGGTCCGGAAAATGTTTTTGGAGTCACGGGATATTAAATAGTATTCAAATATATTAATTATGAATTAATTATATTTATATTAATTTATTTATTAAATAATAAAGGAAAAAGGGGGCAGCCCACTTAAGTGGGCCAATTGTGGCCCACTAAGGTGAACCGCACCAGCCAAAGGGGAAGGGCCATGGGCCCCTAGTCCGAATTGGACTAGGAGGTTCGGCCGGCCTCCCCCTCCCTCTCCTTTAGTCCCACACGCAAGGCATATTAATTGGATTAATTTCAATAAAATACAATTAATTGTATAGCAGGCCGGCTGAGCTGTTTCTCCGCCCATTTTGCCCCCTCTCTCCACCAAAGCTATACCGTCGGGCACCGTTGCCCTGCGGGATTCCAGAAAAGTTCTACCCCTGGGATCTCAGCTGGATCTGAGTGGCCGGGGGTTGTTGTTAAGCTCTGTATGTTTGCGAGTGCTCGGAGGCGCCACATTTGAGGAGCCTGGGCGACGTCGTCTCGCCCACCCAACAGCCCTGCCGCTGCCCCTGCCGCCGGCGCCACCCCCCAGCCGGCGGCGCCACGCCCTCTTCCACCCGACGCCCGTCGACGCAGGTCATCGTCGACATCCCGGCATCATCGTCTACATCGTCCCGGCAAGTTCTCCGCGACCTCGAGGTCGGCTACGTACGACTTCATCGTCAATACTTGTGCGGGAACGTAATCCCCGCTATCGGTCTACATGGAGGTATGTGACCCGTTCCTCCACCGTTATCACATGTACTAGAAAGATAGATCCTGGCTAGTTAGGTTGTTCATACGCTAGAAAAATTATTATTTTCTGCACCGGAACCCCTTCAGTTGGATCCAATGCACCACCATATTGATAACCTGTAAGACATAATTTATTTATATCTTGTTAAATACCAAATTGTTCCTACAATTCCAAATAGACAAACAAATGGTTGAGACACCAATCTGAATCCTAGCCTTGGTCTTATTATCAACCCAATTCAGCCATTTACCAAACATATTAGTAACATTGATGGGGGGTGGAATGTTGTAGGACAAAATACAACACGCCAAATCAGTTGGGCAAAAGGGCAAGAGACAAACAAATGATTAGTAGTTTCATTGCAACTACAAAATTTACACTTAGTGCTACCCTTCCAATTTCTCTTAGCTAGATTATCCTCGCTTAGCAAGACTTTTTTGTTAAGAAACCACATAAAGACCTCAATTTTTAGCGGCATTTTGATTTTCCAAAGGTATGTACAAAGAAATCTAGTATGTCCATTCATTAAATCCTCATACAT
This sequence comes from Poa annua, assembly GCA_026929855.1. Lineage (NCBI taxonomy): Eukaryota > Viridiplantae > Streptophyta > Magnoliopsida > Poales > Poaceae > Poa > Poa annua. The sequence continues at coordinate 158,838,117 of CM049427.1, read as the reverse complement.
AGATTTAAATGTATAAACTCCATTTTGTGTCAATTTCCAATGGAATTTTTCTGGACCATCAGTCAAAGTTATATCCATCAATCTTAAGCATAAATGAGACCACATCTCCCATTTATCGCCTAAGAGCGCCCACCAGAACCTTAAATTCAGTGGCGACGCAGAAGCTAAAACATCACTAACAGTCACATGTTTCTGTTGTATAATGTTTTACAACAAAGGATATTGGTCCATTAACGGGGTCGATCCTAACCAAGTGTCCTAAAAAAACTAGTTGTTTGGCCATTGCCATTTTTAAAAGTCCTCTGTTAAAGAACTCCTCTTTAAACTTCATGATTCCTTTCCAAAATAGTGAATCACTTGGTTGAACTTCAACTTGAGCTAAAGTTTTACTATGGAGGTATTTATTCGGCAACTATTCTTGCCATACTCCATCCTGAAAGAGCATTTCTATCCCTAAGTGTTTTGGAGTTAGTTGATAACACATTAGTTAGTCTAATTGTGTGCTAAGTGTTTTTTAGGCAAAAACATGCTTTAACAGGCTGGCCGGTAGTACCGGACTTCTTATTGCGGGACAAATGTATGTATGGTTTTTCTATCCTCCAAGGTTCGGATAGGTCCGGTTGTACCGAAATTTTGTTCTGGTAGTACCGCAGTCGTCCGGTAGTACCGAGCTCGCTGCAGTAGTACCGGGCTTCTGCGGTACTACTTTGTGAAGATGGTTTTTCGGAGGATTTGGCTCAGATGGCCCTGGTAGTGCCGGGGTTGGAGTCCGGCACTATGGGCCCGGTAGTACCGGTGTATTTTTCCCCAGTAGTACCGCGCGCTCTGGTTTCTGCGTTGACGAATATACCGCAGGGCCGGTACTACCGGGCCTTAAGCCGGTACTACCGCACTTGCGAAAGAAGACCAAGTTGCAACGTCCAGATTATTGAGCTGGCATATATAAGGAGGGCTTCATCCTCCTTGAGCTCTAGCTTGACCAGTGACCACTATACACGAACTCCATTGATAAAAGCTCAAGAATTGCTAGATCTCCCAATCACTCCGCGCAAACTCGTTGATCTTTGGAGGATTGAAGATGAAGGGCCCGATCTACATCTTCATAAAGCCGCTCTTCATTTCCCCTCATTCACTTGAGGGACCATTTGCTAGGTTTTCCACTAGGAAAACCTAGCCCATTGTTGTACATACCTATTGTCTTTGTGACAAATTGTAGCTGTTCGGGAGCCCCCAAGCCCTTTGTGGCTCGTGCCCCGAATCGTTGTTGTAAAGGCTCCGGACTCCGCCTTGAAGGTTTCTGATAGTTGAAGTGAACCAAACCTTTGTGGTGCGGTTCACCCGAGAAGAGGGTGAGGCCTTTGTGGCCGTTGAACCATTGTGTTGGTTCACACCTCTCCAACGAGACGTACTCCCATTTAAGGCAGGAACTCAGGAATACATCCTTGTCGTCTCGTGTTTTCACTTCGGTTACCTCTATCCTTGTTTACCGCCTTTACTTTGTATATCGTGCTTAGTGTTAGCTTGTCATATAGGTAAATTCATCGTAGTTGTATATCTAGAGAATTTACCTTTCTTGTCAAGCTTAATTTGAAAAATAACTAAAATTTTAGGTAGCACCTATTCACCCCCCCCCCCCCCCCCTCTAGGTGTCATACTGATCCTTTCAATTGATTTTAGAGAAAAGGCTCTCTTGTTGGGTTTAACCGCCTAAGATAAGTATGACACAAAGTGAGGATGAGGCTGAGAGTCTTGCCAAGGCTAGGGGTGTAAGCGGATCGGATCGGATTTTGCCTTTACCATATCCTTTATCATAATTTTTCATCGGATTCGGAGCGGATCGGATAATGACCGGATGCGGATATCCGTGATGGCGAATTTGGAGGCGGAAACGGAGCGGATTCGGAGTGGTAGAAAAATTAATCGGATAGATACTTGTACAAGTAAATTGTTAAACCATACATACAAGAATAATTGTTCGATAACCTAATAACTAATAAACTTGTAATTCATAGTCTTTACAATGACTATTTAAGTGAGATGTTGTTCGACTAACGAATTCGACAACTTACTAGCTGCAAATTATGCTATATTAGATTGGACATTTGGGTATAAAATCGTATTATTCGGATTCAAACCATTGGATAATCCTATTTGAATTTTGGATAATCCATATTTTAGGCTATTTTACATACCATATCCAATACCATATCCAGGTGTCAAGTTCTGTCGGGTTATGACTCCCTCGGAACAGGGGTAGTCACTTCCTGAAGAGTAGTTCGTGAACGGGATTGAACGCGGAGGTCAAGACCCTCGAGAGGCACGGCGATGGTGCTCGCCGGACCTGGAGACGAAACACCCACGACAGAGAAGACACCAGCCCGTACCCAGGTTCACGGCCCTCAGGAGGAGGTAAGACCGCTACTCCTGCTTGTCTGTATAGAACTGTGGAGGTTACAGTACAGCTGAGCTTGCCGAGGGCTCTCTTGAGGCAGTTTGTGCCTGGGGAGGGAAGCAATGGTCTTCTTCCTCCTCCAGCCGAAGGTTATTCTACTCAGTCAAGCTAGGGTTTACAAGTGTTTAGCAATCAATTGGCCGACCCTCTCTACGGTGGAGATCTTGCTCCTTTTAGAGGCGCCGCAGGCGCCCTTCTTTCGCTTGGCGTCCAAAGTGGCTCCCACACGGCAGCGGCGTGGAGGAGTAGGAGTCCACCGCTGTGGGATCGTCCATGGACACGGTCAATCATCGATAAAGTTGGGCGCGGTGGCTGAAAAGCGGCCGACCGCGCAGTACCGCTCGCAGGGAGAACAGTCTCTGAGGTGGAGCCCGAGATGACGTTCTCCTTGGAGGGTGGCGCCGTCCAGCTGCTTTATCATCAGAGACGAAGGTCCAGGCGGTCCTGGAGCAGGCGGCGCAACTTTATTGACTCCTTTATCACCAAAACGGTAAAGGGAGTGCCTGCGTCACCCAGTGGGTGCGGCAGAGGTCATGTGCGCCCTACCGTACTTCCCTCGCCGTTACGTTTCCCCACAGGCCTGGGGAGGCATGCGGAGGGGTTTCTGTTGACTTCTCTCCAAGGGTCTCCTAAAGCGCGGGTCCTCTTCAGGCCCTTGCTTTCTCTTCAGGCCCTCGAGGGGATTTGCCTCTCGAGGGTCTCTCCAAGCGGTGGCTTGGTTCTTAGTCGTTTCGTTTGATTAGCGCGCGTGCGAGGACTGGGGAGAGTGGGCTCTTTATACCCCAGTCTCCACTGGGCCGATAGTAGACCCCAGGCCCGCGATGGGCACGAGTGAGCCCGTCGGTGCAGGCGGAGCGTCGTGGGCCCAAAGTACGGTCGCGCACGATCTGGGGCGTGCGTCGTGGGGGGCCCACCATGCCCCGGTAACTGCTCCTTGAGGGGACATAAAGCCCGAGCGCCAGAGCAGGGAGCCGTTACTGTTTCCAATTCTTCTCGCAGAAGCCTCAGCCACCTCGAGCTCTCCGCCGCCGCTCTCTTCTCCTTTCGCCTCCAGCGACACACCGAACCCCGGCGATGATTCCCGCCAAGAGCAAGGGCAAGGCTGCCGCGGGGTCCTCTTCCCAGGCCGGGGCCGCCGAGGTCGCGCATGGCTCGGCTCTTCTGGGCGTGCACGTTAATGATAAGGCGCTCGCTAAGGTCCGCTTCCTGGTGGCAGACCAAACGAACAAGCACGGCGCCACCGCGCTGAAGCCCGCGGCGCACGGGAAACGCCCGCGAGGGTATTTCCCGATATTCCAGCACTGCCTCGCCGCCGGGCTGGTGCCGCCTTTCTCGCCGTTCCTGGAGGCGGTACTGGTGTTCTACCAGGTGCAGTTGCTGCATCTGCACCCCCACTCCATCCTCATCTTCGCCGTCTTCGCATACCTTTGCGAGGCATACCTGGGCTTGGAGCCCAGGGTGGGGCTGTTCCGGTGCTTCTACGTGCTACGGAACACGGCGAAGAGCGAGCGCTTTGGGTGCGTCTCATTCCGCATCGTCGACGGCATGGGGAGTGTGTACATCCCCATGTCATGGAGTGAAGACAAGGCCGTCACCTCGGTGACGAAGAAAGTGGACGACTTCCGCTAGAAGTGGTTCTTCGTCGGGGTGGAGCATCCCTGTGCCTTCCTCGAGGTCCCTGATGAGCCGCCGCTGAAGAATTCCCACTGGGGTAAGGCGACTTGCGACGGTGAGAAGAACGCGAGCCTGATGGGGCGCCTGGGTTTCCTTTGCGAGGAGGGCCTCACGGGACAGATCATCGTGGCGGACATCGTGACGCGCCACATTGCCCCCCTCTAGGCACACTCGGTGCCCATGTGGATGTACTCTGGGCCGAACGACAAGATGCGGCTTCATTGTGAGGACAACAACAAGGACACCGTCGACAACGTCCTGTCCGCGCTCTTCGTCAACCCACCGGTGCCTGCCGTGGATCAGCTCCCCATCACGCTCCGGCCTCTCCATCAATACAACATGAAGGAACGCATGGCCATCTTGGAGGGGATGCCTCCGTTCACCCCGACAGGCTTGGCGGGGATGGAGGTGCCACTGCCGGCGACACGAGGAGCGGAGGGAGCGGATTCTCCCTCGGCCTCGGGAGCTGGGCTAGGTTAGGAGGAGGCCAGGACAGGGGAGGTGTCTTCTTCGAGGACCGGGCCATTCACTGACGAGGTTTGTGACATCTCGTCAGGCGATGACGATGCCTTCGTGGTGGCTCCCTCACGCCCCCTGGAGGAGGAGGCTGAGGAGGCGGAGGCCACTCCGAGAAGGCGCGGGCCTCGCACCAAGGTTGCCGTGGACCGCTCTAGAGTGAGGCCATCCGACGTCCCCTCTAAAAGGAAAGAGGTGACGCCTCCGGAGGGGTCTGGCGCCAGGACCATGCCCTCCTAGCGCTCGCCAGGCCTAGCGTGGGTCGATACCGGCGTTCCTCCGTCCGGGTGAGTGTTCATGACGCTTGGTCGTTTGATTCTTGTTTTCTCTTTGCTTTACCCTTTCTTGAAGATCTTTTCTTGGGTTTTTGCCAGTGATCTAGTGCCTGCGAAGCGCCGCCGGCTTCGTAAGGCTACAGATGTGAAGAGAGTCACGCCTCAGGTCGTGGCTGCCGAGGCCACAAGGCCTGTGGAGACGGCCTCCACAGACCCTACTGAGTAGGTTCCTCAAGGGGAGGCGGCTGCGCCTCGGGCCGAGGCTGCAGAGTCTCGGGCGGAGGTGGACGCGCCTTGCCCGGGGCCTCGAGGCTGCCCCCTGAGCCAACGGATGTGGAGGCTTCAGAGGAGAGGATCTCCACTCCACCTCGCGTACCTACTCTCCCTCGCACGGTCACGCCTCCGCGCGAGGCGAATCAGCCGCGTGAGCCAACCCCGCCGCTTGTGACGACGCCGCCGCGTGCGCCAACTCCGCTGCGCGCGCCCACGGCTCCTGCGCAGCCTGCGGCGGAGGCGAGCGAGATGCCAGCGGGCGCGGGCGTGTCCGCTGGGGGAGATTCTTCTTCGTCTTCTCGTCCGGCTGAAGGTGATGAGCGCCCTGCTGACACGGGTGCCGAAGAGGATGCTGGCCCGGGTGGGGGCGGAGCCTAGCCTAGCCCCCGAGCGCACCCTGGGGCCAGGCTCTCGGGACTCGACGCCGGGGCTTGGCTCTCGACAAGCCAGGAGCTGGTCCTCCATGGCTGGGACTGGAGCACGGGGCGCCGCGAGGTCGCCTTTGGCCTCGTAAGAGAGTCTCTGGATGGCCTGGAGGCGCATCTTGCCCTTGGGGACATACAGCTCGCCCAGCAGCGGGAGGAGCTCGCGCGGTCCTGGGCGTCCTTCAAAGTGGTGGTCGAGGCCCGCCGGCAGGAGGACTTGGCGCTGTAGGCCGTGCGTGAGGAGGCCACCCGCTTCGCCAAGGAGGTCCCCGAAGGGGCCATTCGCGACGCCGCAGAACTTCTTGCACCCTTCCAAGAGGAACGTGACGCTGCTGCTGAGCTCCTGCGCGCAGCGACGGCCGAGCGCGAGGCTATGGATGGCTCGCTGGCGCAGAAACGCCGCGAGCTAGGCCAAGTAGAGACCCAGCTGCTCTCCACCCACCTGGCTGCGCGGGCAGCTCTGGAGGAGGACCGCAAGGGCTTTGCCGAGCGCGAGCGACAGCTGGCCCTCAAGGAGAAGGAACTCGCCACCCAGCGCGAGGAGCTTGAGGCGCGTGAAGGAGACCTGGCCTAGGCGCTCCAGCGGTACGACGAGAACGTCGCTGCCTAGAAACGTGCTTATGAACGCTTCGAGCAGCGGTTCGCCGAGAAGAAGAAGGAGGCGGAGGACGCCCTTGCGGAGCACGAGAAGCAGATCCGGCTGACCTAGTCTCAGGAGTACCGTGACTTGGCCCAGAAGTAGGAGGACCGCTTCAAGGCCAGGCATGCCGCAGATGCTCAGCGGATCGCCGGGCTTGCGAAGGCCAACTCCCAGCTGGAGGCCCGCCTCAAGCGCGCCAAGGATGGTCGTCACCGAGCGGAGGAGGCCCGCAACGAGGCAGTTCATGACCTAACTCCTTAGCCAAGGATGTGGAGAAGCAGGTGGCTCCCGCGATGCAGCGGGCGACGGAGGTGACCGACTCTGCCCAGGCGACTTGCGCGCTTATGAAGCAGCGTGAGCGCATGTTCGAGGCGCTGGTCCACTATGACGGAGGCCGCCCAAGGCGAGGATGCGCGCAGGGTCTCCAACTCCCTCCGCGAGCAAGTCAACGCTTTCTGCAACCGCTTCAAGCGTACGGAGGCTGCGGCGGAGGACAGCCAGGAGGAGGCTGGCTCTGCCGAGACCGAGGAGGGCGCGGTGGAGGAGGTCCAAGATGATGACGCCTCTGCCTGAGCTACACGTCATTGCGCCTGTGTGCGCTTGTATCTGAAACAATCTTCTGCTTAGACATTTGCGACCTTTTGGCATGTAATATACTCTTATTTGCAATTTTCTTTTAGCTTGCTTGCCCCTCGAGAGGTCTCTTTGGACTCATCTTCATGTCTATTTGTTCTCTGCGTCGGTAGGACCCATCTCTTCGTGCCATGACTCCGCCACTTCGGTATGCTGGAGCAATGACTCCGCAAGGCCGGGGGGAGTTTAAGCTGAAGGGAATATGCCCTAGAGGCACTTAATAAACATAGTTTATTGGCAATGCCCCAATCGTTCATTATATGTTTTATACCATGCTATAACTGTATTAAGCGGAAACATTAATACAGGTGTGGTAGATAAACAACCAGGTCCCTAGTAGCCTCTACTAAGACTAGTTTCATTGCGCGATTGATGATCGAGGTTTTCCGATCATAGGGCATGGCGCCGGTCGGCAATGGAAGTCATATCGTTAGGAGTAACGATGTGATGGACATACCCAGTATTTATAGGACATAGTCAGTACGCCTTAAGACCGTGAGATCAACTCTTATTGTTATCCCTGAACGATACGTTGATCGCACCAAACGTCACATCTTATCTAGTGTGACAATAACGGTGATACTTTTGGGTATCGGAAAAGGGTAGTTGAGACGAGGGGTCAACAGCGGGATTTGTCAGTCCGCATAGCCGGATAGATACTATAGGGCCCACTCGGTGAGATTATGTCAAATGAGTTTGCAAACATGTGACTAGGTCACCAGCTGACATAATATCATAGACGAGTAGAAGATAGCGATGTCGGTAACGAGATCATGCTAGGTATGGAGATATCTGAGAATGATGCTCGGACACGCTAAGTATTGCCTTGACAAAGGGTTTAAGACTAGACGTCCAGGTTTGATAGATGAAAGTCATTCGTTATATCACAGGGATTAATTCATGGGGTCCAGGCCTACGAGTTAGTCGTCGATCATAGAGGAGTCTTGATCGTACCTGTTATTATATCGAACCGCTAGGGTAACACACTTAAGGGGTTTCGACAAGACAACCGGAAAGGAAAGAGATCACCGGGAGCGTCCCGGGAGGGGTCCGATGGAGATCGGGCAGCGACGAAAGAGTTTTCGGAGCTAGGAAAAATTATATATATTATGTTTGATATTAATTACTGTAATTAATATGCAAATATGATTTTATATATTTATTTTCGAATTTATTTAGGCTGATTTCCCTAAATGGGCCTTCTGGTCGAAAGAAGGCCCATGGGGGGGGGGACCCTCAAGGGAATTCGGTGGGGGGGCTTGGCCGGCCTAGGTGGGGCAAATGGGGCCCACCTAGGGCCGACGCATCAGCCTTGGCCGAACCAGGCATGTGGGATAGTCCCACATTGCCTGGCTGGCAAGGTTGGCTCCCCTTGGGAGCCTATATAAGAAGGGGCACCCCTGGCCTTTTAATTCAACAATTAATTCCCTATTTCTCTCTCGATCTCGTGGTTCCCTTGTCGGAGCCGCGCCGAGTAGAGGAGGGGGATCTCTTCCACCATAGCCCGCTGCCGCGCTGCTGGTGTTCCGGTCCAAGTCTTCCGCTGCTCGTCCTGGACTGGAGCTTCGGAGGCCGTCGTCTCCACCGTAAGTGTGTGACGCCCTGCGAGGTGCTGCGCTAGCGGTACTCGGAGGCCTACTTCCTCCACCCGACCTCGGGGTCATCTTCGTCGTCTTCGTCGCGCCAAGTTCTCTGCGACCTAGAGGTCGGCTACGTCGTCTTCGTCGTCAACGCTTGAGCGGGAGCGTAATCCCCGCTATTCGGTCTACGAGGGTATGTATTCCGATCTCCGCCGTAATACTATATCTGCATAGTGTAGATCTTGGCTAGTTTAAGGATATCGTTGCTAGGAAATTTTTTGTTTTCTGCACACGATCCCCTTCAGTGGTATCAGAGCCGATCTATCGTAGATATAGCTGTACGCTGTTAGAACATGTGTTCTGCATGGGGGCACCGTTCCTGTTATTTGCTACCTTCTAGCGTGCACTTGTGATTCCAGCGGCATCGAGTTGATGAAGCGGCCCGGACCGACTTTACGCGTACGCTTACGCGAGACTGGTTCCACTACTGACATACGGCTTGTACCGTATCTGTGGCTGGCGGGTGCCTGTTTCTCTCTCTTTAGTTGGTCTTGCATTTTCAATGGAGGGCCCGAAAGGGATGCTTAAACATGCAATTATTGGATCGTTGTTGTGGTCATAAGGTTTGTAGGTATGAAGCGGTTCTATTTACGAAAGCCCCAAGCCACGTAAAATATGCAAAAGATAAAGTAGAAGCGTCTAACTTTATTTTGCAGGGGCTATGTGATATGGTCAAGGTAGGTTTATTAAATTGTTTATAAACTGCGGGCGCCAAGAAGACCATGGCGCAATGGACTATATCACATTGCATTACATTTGATGTTTTGTGTGCATCTTATATTGCGTGATTGTGTGTATAGTATACATTAGTTACACGGCGGTAGCGATATAAGATGATCCCTTCAAAATACCACTAGTGTTCTCCCTCCAACGTGCACCACCAAGAAAGTTCTACGTTATGAGGCAGGCCGTGATGATCGGGTGTCATACATCTCGTCGTTTGCATACAGTGGGTGTAAGACATGTTGCACAAGCGTCAGCGTGGAGGTTTTTGGTGGCGAGCCTAGCATATTCAGAAATATGGCCTCGGAACAGGGAGACCGAAAGGTCGAGCACGAGTCACAAAATTGGTGTGGCGGACAATTGTCTACTCTTGAAGTTGTGCCGTCGGCTCTGATGATGAGGGGTGGTCTAATGGATGGGGGTCGTGTAATCTCTTAAACGACCAGGAGGGATGTTCGTTTGAGTGAGAGTTCGGATAGTTATTATCTAAAATACTAGAACTCAGAATATAATGAACAGAGTCTGTTTTGCAAACCTTTGAAGATATTAACCATTGTGATAGCATCTTATCAAATTAGGCGCATTCCTGCGATTGAGAAACTTAAAAGGTTGGGTCCAAACTTCATAGTTTTATACTTTAGCTTGAGGATACTCCTTGTTTAAACTGTTAGCTCTTTGTGTTACAATACCTGCTAGGAGATAAACCCGGAGATTCCGCTAACAAAAGATAATTTTGATTATCGGATTTTGTGCGGATGATATCATCATAGTCCAGTGTATGCTATGATCTCTGCCATAAAGAACCAACGGTGGGTACGAGTTTTTAGATCGCGAACATATGATATGGTCGCTAAACTCGGGGTACCTCTATAGTTGGGTTGATGAAGTTTATCAGTACGTTGACTGATTGTCTTCTCAACCAAGATGGAAGAGAATACACACATTGAGGGAGCACGTGGCGGTCATACTTAATGACATATGTTCATGATTAATGAACATTGAGACGCCTCGCTCAGCTCAATTACTGGATGACATACATCGTTGCCAAGTGCAAATCCTCTGTCATAGACTATGTCATGCAAGGGGAATCGTTCACCTTCATGGTTCTTGATTACGGTGGAAGTATCAAGAAAATGAAACAGGTCGTCGGAAGTCATCAATGATGATGGTGTATATATGATATACATGTTATGAATGTTTTAGCTAAGCATGTACTCGCAGTAGTGACTAAGTTTTGAACTAGTCATGTTTTGTGAAAAATCAGGTTTACTGCTTGAGTAGCTTGAAAGGATGAGGCGACATTGCGTGTTGATAATGGCAGTCAAGTTGTTGTGCCGGCCATAGACACTCTCCCTCTAGATCTACCATTTGAATAAATTCTTTATGATCGGGTGTTGGTATGATCGTTACGAGTGTGTCTCCTCTAGCGAGACACTTGTTCATATATGATAGTGACAAAGTGGTGTCCTATATTTATGAAGTAATGATCATATGCCGATTTGAATTTAGATGTTAGAAGCTCCCACATTCATAGTATTAATGCCAAAAGATACAAACTTAATAAAGACACCACATATGTGTGGCACTACCGTTTAGTCATGTCAATGTTATATGCATTAGCTCCACACTGGATGGACCTACAAGTCCTAAGATTTGATCTTTTGACACTTGCAAAATAACTGTGACACTGTTTTCGGAAAACGGGCATGTAACTTATTGATATTCATACATGGAGATGTATGTGGTTCAATGAAGTAATTGACGGGTAGTGGAGACCTTTATTTCGTGAACTTCATTGAACGTTTTGAGTATAGCTTGTTGAGAATCATGCATATGGGTGTATGTGAATCAATGAAGTACTTTGACGTGTAGTGGAAGTCTTTATTTCATATACTTCATGAATATTCCGAGTACATATATGGATATCCACTCCGGGGAATGTTAGTCTGAAATTTTGATTTGATCAAATGAAGTTCAGAATGAAGTAGGAAATAAACTAAACAAGAAAATCGAATTCCCGCGATGCAAATCGAGGAAATAAAGATTTGAGTTATAATGTTGGCACATCATTGGAAGACTTGTGAGAAGAGTTCCACAAATTACGTCGCATGGAACACCATAGTGTTATGGTGTGTTAGGACGTCGTAATGGCACCCTATCGGATAGTGTGTGGTAAATAAATCTCTTACCAAATTATTGTGATCATTAGAGTCATATGGTAGAAACGTAAACACTCACGTTAGCAAATAGGTAAACCATTTGAATCCATGGAGACAATACCATATGAGTAATGGTGTGGCTTTTAGCCTGGATTGTCGTTTCAGCAATTTAGTGTTTCGATGTGATGAAACCTAAAATGGATTAATCTTTGTACCCTACCTAGAGAGTTAGTTGGGTACATGTCTCACGACATAGGCAAAATCATTGCCGGGATATACCTTGCGAAAGAAATAGTTTCTTGTCCAAAGGTATAAGTGAGAAAGAAAGTAGAGCAAGACGAAGTTGGAGAACTTCCTCTCCAGACATCAGAGTGGCGCAATCGAAAGTGTTTTCGGTGTCAGGCTCCACAGCTTGAAAAAGCTGATGATTCAAAATCATGATGTTATGAGCTCATACTAAGAGCGTAGGCATACGAGGTTGTGTTCCACACTGTGTGTTACGACAATCTTGCTATGAAGGTCATATTAATGGAATATGATAGACCTACGAACTACGAAGAAGAAATGGTGAACCTGAGTCCGAGAAATGTCTATGAGTCATTTATGATCCGAAATAAAATCCATGTGCGATTACTAGGTATTGACTTGGGAGATCTTCTTGATGGCATCTATGATGTTAATAGTATATGGAATTTTATGAGAGAGTAGATATTGAGCAGATTCGATTTGTCGTGAAACAGTTCCGACAGACCACATGAGAGTTTGTCTCAAGTGGCGAAGCCTAAATCTATTCTGGGTCGTTTAGCAATTACTATAATTTCGAATGAGAAATTGATAGATGGATGAGAAAACCATGATTCTTAATAGTGTAATTAAGAATGGTTTGTAATCCTGAGGATGCTAAACATGTGTGCAAACTTCGGTTGTCCATTCATGGGCAGAAGCAAGCATATCGGAGCTGGAATCTTCACTTTGATAATGTGATCAAAGGATTTTGGAGTTGTCCAAAATAGTTGAAGAAACCTACATTTGCAAAGAAGTGAGTGGGAGCAAACTAGCTTTCCTTGATCTTATATGCGGAAGGCATATTTGAGTGGGAGCTAAGTAGCTTTCCTTGATCTTATATGCGGAAGGCATATTTGAGTGAGAGCTAGGTGTCATTCGTGATTTTGTATGTAACGACATCTTGAATGACACAGATCCTCTAGTAGAGTGTAAAGGATTATTTAAGTGATTAAATTTTCTATGAAATGAAGTTAGGAGTATTAGGCATCCGATTTATAATTGTATAGATCAGAAGGGGTTCAATAACATTAAGTCGGAGTATTTCCTAAGTTAGGATTCTGAAATGTTTCAGAAAAGGACAAGCGAAGAAAGAGGTTCTTGCTTGTATGACTAGGTAAAGATTAAGTTAATCTTGGCTTTTTCAGTGATAGAAAATGATGTTCGACATTCTCTATGTATCAGACATAGAGTCTATCACGCTGAAAGCTCGACTTGGTGTGACCCGAGTTCTTGGTTGAAGAACAGGTTCTAGAGTGATCCTTGTGTGGATCAATGAACAAACGTTAAGTTTATTCTTCAGTGTCTATGAGAACTGAAGATAGGTTTTCTAGTAAAGGGTAAGAGTGGAATGGCAACTTGCCATAAAGCGGTTACGACGATGCAAGTTATTACACTGACCCATACGACTAGAAATCTCATATAGGAGATGTCCTTTATTTTGAAGATAGACATGGTTAGTTTGCGAAGTCGCATATGAATGCACTGTCGCAAAATCTACATAGGTATAGAAATATATTGCGACTTTAGAAGTAGCAAGTATGATTGGACTGAGTAGTTTTCCGAGCGTAGGTGGTCCCCTTAATAGATCTCTTAGACTTTTAAGGCGCATGCTACGCGAATGCTCGAGTCTCACTCCATCCACTGGGATATATTTCACCGTCATCGTAAGATACGGGATGATGTCAAACTAGATGACATAGAAGTGTTGCAAAGCACACATAGATCTCAATGTGTGAGTTCTATTGACTGTATTCCTCTTCCACGAGGCGAGCAGGCACCAAGATGCTATGGGTGTTGAGATTTTACCAAGTCGTAAACTAGATTAAGTGTTACTCTAGTGCAAGTGGGAGACTGAAGGGAATATGCCCTAGAGGCACTTAATAAACATAGTTTATTGGCAATATCCCAATTGTTCAATATGTTTTATACCATGCTATAACTGTATTAAGCGGAAACATTAATACAGGTGTGGTAGATAAACATCCAGGTCCCTAGTAGCTTCTACTAAGACTAGTTTCATTGTGCGATTGATGATCGAGGTTTTCCGGTCATAGGGCATGGCGCCGGTCGGCAATGGAAGTCATATCGTTAGGAGTAACGATGTGATGGACATACCCAGTATTTATAGGACATAGTCATTACGCCTTAAGACCGTGAGATAAACTCTTATTGTTATCCCTGAAAGATACTTTGATCGCACCAAACGTCGCATCTTATCTAGTGTGACAATAACGGTGATACTTTTGGGTATCGGAAGGGGGTAGTTGAGACGAGGGGTCAACAGCGGGATTTGTCAGTCCGCATAGCCGGATAGATACTCTAGGGCCCACTCGGTGAGATTATGTCAAATGAGTTTGCAAACATGTGACTAGGTCACCAGCTGACATAATATCATAGACGAGTAGAAGATAGCGATGTCGGTAACGAGATCATGCTAGGTATGGAGATATCTGAGAATGATGCTCGGGCACTCTAAGTATCGCCATGACAAAGGGTTTAAGACTAGACGTCCAGGTTTGATAGATGAAAGTCATTCGTTATATCACAGGGATTAATTCATGGGGTCCAGGCCTACGAGTTAGTCGTCGATTATAGAGGAGTCTTGATCGTACCTGTTATTATATCGAACCGCTAGGGTAACACACTTAAGGGGTTTCGACAAGACAACCGGAAAGGAAAGAGATCACCGGGAGCGTCCCGGGAGGGGTCCGATGGAGATCGGGCAGCGACGAAAGAGTTTTCGGAGCTAGGAAAAATTATATATATTATGTTTGATATTAATTAGTGTAATTAATATGCAAATATGATTTTATATATTTATTTTCGAATTTATTTAGGCTGATTTCCCTAAATGGGCCTTCTGGTCGAAAGAAGGCCCATGGGGGGGGGGAACCCTCAAGGGAATTCGGTGGGGGGGCTTGGCCGGCCTAGGTGGGCCAAATGGGGCCCACCTAGGGCCGGCGCATCAGCCTTGGCCGAACCAGGCATGTGGGATAGTCCCACATTGCCTGGCTGGCAAGGTTGGCTCCCCCTGGGAGCCTATATAAGAAGGGGCACCCCTGGCCTTTTAATTCACCAATTAATTCCCTATTTCTCTCTCGATCTCGTGGTTCCCTTGTCGGAGCCGCGCCGAGTAGAGGAGGGGGATCTCTTCCACCATAGCCCGCTGCCCCGCTGCTGGTGTTCCGGTCCAAGTCTTCCGCTGCTCGTCCTGGACTGGAGCTTCGGAGGCCGTCGTCTCCACCGTATGTGTGTGACGCCCTGCAAGGTGCTGTGCTAGCGGTACTCGGAGGCCTACTTCCTCCATCCGACCTCGGGGTCATCTTCGTCGTCTTTGTCGTGCCAAGTTCTCCGCGACCTAGAGGTCGGCTACGTCGTCTTCGTCGTCAACGCTTGTGGGGGAGCGTAATCCCCGCTATTTGGTCTACGAGGGTATGTATTCCGATCTCCGCCGTACTACTATATCTGCATAGTGTAGATCTTGGCTAGTTTAAGAATATCGTTCCTAGGAAAAATTGTGTTTTCTGCAAACGATCCCCTTCATAAGCCTAAGAGAGGTAAGAGCCCTGAGTCGCGATGCTCAAGTGCCCCCCTTAGACGTACGAGTAGTCCATGAAGCGTAAGGGAAAGCGAAGTCGCTTGAGGGGCAAACGAGCGCTAGAGGGGGAAAACACTCTTAAGGCGAGGGTGCGAGACTTAGCTTCTCGAGGTTTTCGCCATGTAGAAGCTTTTTCGCCTGGAGAGGAGGTCCTCCTGAGGGGCCGTTCCCAAACGCCTCCTCAGGCTTGATGGATTATTTCTTCCCTGTAGAGGTTAGAGAGGCGAACCCAAACGCTGGAGCACGGTACAGGGGACTCGTGCCCGCTTATAGGTCCCCTCAGGCGTTCCGCACGAGGAGAGTAAGTACCAAGGTCCTCTGTAGAGATGGCGTGTTTGTGGGATCTTGCCCTCCAGCCAGAGCTCGGATCCTTGGATTTTGCAGTGCTGCTGGTGTGTCGTTTGAGGCACTGGCACCGTAATCGGCCCCCGCTCGTGAGGTACGCATGTGGAGAGATATAAGCGCCCATTTCAACGAAGTAATGCGTAACTAAAACTCACAAAAAAAATTACACAGCGGCGCCGTAGCGCTAAGTTCACTTGGGAACGAAATTGTCTCATTATGCTTGGAGTTGCCAAGTTATTGTTTTGACCATGTCGAGGCATGGGGACCACCCATTAGTGGCTGAGACTCTCAACGGCCTGAGGTGGCTCGTTATATGGAGAGCTCGGAGGGTTGACCCTCAAAAGAAGTCTTTGAAACTTGGAGGTTTAAGCCGTGAGCTTTTAACCTCTGTAGACAAAAAATGCTTGGAGGTTGAGCCGTAAGCTGCCTCTTCCGCCAAATGTCTTGACGTGACAATGATCACGGGCGTGACAATAATCACGGTTGCGTTTGTTCCTTTAGGAGACAAAAAATTCTTGGGAGGTTTAAGCCGTGAGCTTTTAACCTCTAGAGACAAAAAATGCTTGGAGGTTGAGCCGTAAGCTGCCTCTTCCGCTAGATGCCTTGACGTGCCAATGATCACGGGCGTGACAATGATCACGGGTAGAACTTGCGCAGGTGCATGATGTTCCACGGGTTTTTGACAGGGATGTCATCTTGAGTCTCGAGACGAGCCGTGCCAGGCCTGGCGATGTGGGTGACCCTGTAGGGACCTTCCCACATCGGTGACAGCTTGTGGAGGCCTTCCCTGGAGAGGATTCGCTTGAGGACGAGATCGCCTGCCTCCAGGGTGCGCGAGCGCACATTGCGACTGTGGTAGTGTCGCAGGTCCTGCTGGTATTTGGCCGCCCGTAGGGCGGGGCGGCGTCGTAGTCCCTCGAGAAGCAGCAGGTCGTCGTTGTGGAGGTCCTCTTGCTGGTCCTCGTTGAAGGCAAGGACCCGTGGGGATCCATGCTTTATCTCTGTGGGGAGGACTGCTTCGGCTCCATAGAAGAGGGCGAACGGTGTTTCCCCCGTAGGCTTGGGTGGCGTTGTGCGGATGGACCAGAGCACCGAAGGGAGCTCGCTGATCCAGCCCTTGCCGTGGCCTTTGAGGATGTCGAAGGTCCTGGTCTTTAGGCCCTTGAGGACTTCTGCGTTTGCTCGCTCAGCCTGTCCGTTGCTCTGTGGATGAGCGACTGAGGCGAAGCAGAGCTTGATGCCCATTCTTTTGTAGTAAGCTCTGAAGATGCCACTAGTGAATTGCGAGCCATTGTTAGTCATGATGCGGTTAGGCACTCCAAAGTGGCAGACCAGGCCTCGAATGAATTTTACCGCCACGCCTGTTGTAATTGTGCGCGTCGCCTCCACTTCGGGCCACTTGGTGAACTTGTCGATGGCCACGAAGAGGTAGCGATACCCCCCTTGCGCTGTTGGGAAATATCCCAGGATGTCCAGCCCCCAGACCGCGAACGGCCAGTAGAGCGGAATGGTTTGTAGCCCCAGCGCAGGTTGGTGGATTTGCTTGGCGTGGAATTGGCAAGCTTCACATGCTTGAACGATGTCAACTGCATCCTGAAGTGCTTGAGGCCAGTAGAAGCCGCTCCTGAAAACTTTGCCTGCGAGGGTGCGGGCGCAGGAATGGTGGCCGCATTCCCCGCTGTGGACATCCTTGATCAGCATTTTGCCTTCTTCAGGATGGACACACTTGAGCGCGTTGCCGTTTGGGCGCTTGCGGTAGAGATTCCCTTCGAGGATTTGGTAAGATTTTGCTTGGCGGGCGATTCGCTCGGCTTCAACATCTTCCTCAGGAAGGGTCCCTTTGTCGAGGGAGCCTTTGATCTCGTCAATCCATCCCGCTTCTTGATGCACCGCTGTGAGCAAAAGACGCTCCCCTGTAGGGGGTCCACAATCTGGAGCCTCGTTTGCAGGTGGTGGCGAGAGCGCTTCGTCTGTGCTTGCGGGCATGGCCTATTGAGGCCGTTTTATGGATGCCTTGACGAGTCTTTCTTCAAAGACGCCTGGCAGCTGAGCTTGCCTCTTTGACGCGTGTTTGGCAATATCATCAGCCTCTTGGTTCTCCTTTCTTGGGATGTGCATGAGCTCCATTCCCCTGAAGTGCTTCTCAAGCCTACGGACCTCTTCAAGGTACGCGGCCATGTGGTCGTCCTTAGGCTTATAGCTTTTGTTGGAGAAGTTGAGGAGCAGCTGGGATTCGCACTTGATGAGCAGGTGCTTGATGCCTAGGGCGATTGCAGCGCGTAGGCCAGCAAGCAGTCCTTCATACTTAGCAATATTGTTGGAGATTTTGTCGATTCCGAAGCATAGTTGGACCGCGTAATACAGCTTGTCGCCTTTTGGTGAGACCAAGACCACGCCAGCCCCACCGTGGCGACAAGCGAAAGCTCCGTCGAACTTCATGGTCCAGTGACTGGGCATTTTGTCTCCAGAGGGCTCTTGTTCTTCTCCCAAAGGCTCTTCAGGGGTTGGGTCAGTCCATTCGGCGACGAAGTCTGCCAGCGCTCTTCCTATGATTACCCTTGTGGTATCGAACCGCAAATTGAATGGTTATAGCTCTATATTCCATCCAGCGACACGATCTGTTGCGTTAGGGTTGCGCAGGATCTGCTCCAGGGGAGAAGAGGTAACCACCGTGATGGGGTGCCCTTGGAAGTAGTGTCACAGCTTTCTTGAGGTGATGAGGAGCACGACGAGGAGCTTCTGCTGCATTGTGTACCTCTCGCGAGCATCACGTAGTACTGTGCTGACCAAGTAGACTGGATGGTCGACAAGGGCTGTCAGTTTAGCCTTGGTGCACTCCGCCTGAGGGGGCTCTGTTGGGCCCTCGAGGGGGTTGACCTGTAGAGGCTTTTTGGGGCCCTCGAGGGGGTTGGCCTGTGGAGGCTTTTTGGGGCCCTCGAGGGGGTTGGCCTGTGGGGGCTCTTCAGGCTCCCTGGCGGGATCATCTTGCAGCGGTTGACTTGGGGCAGGCCTCTCTTGTGGCATGTTCCTTCGTCGAGCTCTTCATCTGGTGGTTTGGCTTTGGAGTGGTTGCACTCTTCTTGTGGAGTACTGGCTCTTCCGTTTCTACCACAAGGAAGGCACTGGCGGTCTGTGGAGTGGCTGATAGATACAGCTTCAGGTGCTCGCCTGTCCTTGGGGCGACCATTACTGGTAGAAGCAGAGAAGGTCGCAGCCTGCCGTGGAGTCCACAATCTGGCCGATTCTTGGCATGGGATAAGGGTCCTTGGGGCAGGCCTTGTTCACATCAGTGTACTCGATGCAGAGACGGCCTCCTCCGGCGGGTATTGGGACGACAACGCCGTTGGAGAGCCAAGTGGGGTGCGCGACTTCGCGGACGACCTTTGCCGCTTTTAGCTTCTCGACCTCTTTGACTATGAATGCTTGCTTATCGGGGGCTTGTTTTCTTGCTTTTTGCTTGACGGGGCGCGCGTTTGGACACACGGCTAAGTGGTGCTCGATCACCCCCCTCGGTACACCGTACATATCTGACGGTGCCCATGCGAACATGTCAGAGTTTGCCCGGAGGAAGGCGACGAGTGCGCTTTCCTATTTAGGAGGCAACACGGCGCCAATGGTGACGCTAGCCCCCCGAGCCCTCAGCCCCCGAACTGCTGGAGCTTAGAGAGACTTTCTTTGTAGCGGCTGGCTCCTAGGAGAACAACTGCTTCTTCTTCTTGGGTCTCTCGAGAGGCTCCATGTCCTCGTCTGCGGGAAACGCCATGTCGGCTGCCTTGTAGGCCGTCTCGACAGCGTGCGTAGCATCCAGGATATGTCCACGGATGGTGATTGTGCCAGCGCTGCCGGGGATCTTGACCATGTTGTAGGCATGATGCGTGACGGCCATGAATTTCGCGAGCACGGGGTAGCCGAGGATGGCGTTGTACGGCAGGCCGATGTGCGCAACATCGAAGTCGATGTGCTCGGTGCGGTAATTTTCCTCGCTTTCGAAGGTGACGGCGAGCCTGACCTGCCCCAGAGGCTCGATCGAGCCACTGGTGACTCCCGTGAAGGGCCTAGAGGACATGAGCCGCTCGTAGGGCACTTGAAGCGCTTTGAACGTCTCTGTGGAGATGACATTCAGGCCTGCTCCACCATCAATGAGTGTCTTGGAGACAGCGACGTTGTCGGTGGTGGGGATGCAGACCAGCGGGAGGGTTCCAACGGTCTTGGTGGACTTGGGGTGGTCCTGAGCGTCGAACGCGATGGTGTACAGCGACCACGTGAGAGGTCTGGAGGTCTCGGGGCTGGGGAGGGCGGCGTTGAGTTCGCGGGCGAACTGCTTGAACTGATTGTTCGACTTTGGCGCCTGCGCCCCACCAAGGATGCAGGCAATGGCGCCTCTTGGAGCTTGATAGCCACCATCTTCCTCGTCAGGGAGGTTGCCATTCCTCTCCGCAGCATTGGCCTGGTTGCTAGATGGCTTCTGGTATCCGCCCTTGCGCCCACTTTCGCGGTAGCCACGGCCTCGACCGCGGCTGCAACTGCCTTCTGCTTGCTCGCGCTCTTTGCTCAACCTCTTGAGGTCGAAGCAAGTCTCGGTAGAGTGACCGCGCCTGTTTTGGTAGATGCAGAATGGGCGGTGGTCGTCTTTCCTCTCCCCAGGCTCGGGAGAGTCCCTGCGCGTGCCCTTCGCGTCTGGCTCTGCCGCGAGGACCGCGGTGGCCTTGTGCTTGGGCTCCTCCTCCTCCTTCTGGCTCCTGGACTCCTCTGCGTGCTCGTCCCCTCTCGAGGACATTTTGACGAAGAGGAGTCCCTCTTCAGTTTCGGCGCACTTGTCCGCCAGGTCGAACAGCTTCACCACAGAGGTGAGCTTGTCGTGGATACCCAGCTTCTCGAGCATCCTGCTGTTTGTGTCACCCTCGCGGAAAGCGGCGATGATTTGGGTGTCAGGGATGTTCGGGATCTTGTTGCGCACTTGGCTGAAGCGCTGGATGTACTTGCGGAGCGTCTCATCCTTCTTCTGCACCACAACGCGCAGGTCGGTGTGGGTGAGAGCGCGCTCATACGTCCCCTTGAAGTTGGAGACGGACTGCTTGCAGAGCTCCTCCCAAGAGTTCACAGAGTCCTCGGGGAGGTTCAGGAGCCACGACAGCGCAGGGTCGCGAAGCGCGTGGGAGAACCAGTTGGTCATGACCTTGTCGTCTCCGCCTGCCGCTTGGATGGAGGTGGTGTAGAGCTGCAGGAACTCGATGGGGTTGCTGGAGCCGTCGTAGCCCTTTGGGAGAGCCGGCCTGAACTTCGGGGGCCAGACCACGCGGTGCAGGGAGCGGGTGAACGCCATGCAGCCGGTGGCGTACGTGGCGACTCCGTGCTGCAGCGCGCTGCGGTTCTGCTGGCCCGCCTGGCCGATTTCTTCCACGAGCCTGTTCTGGCGGTTGCGCTGGAGCTCCATCCCCACGCGAGCGTCGGGCGCGGTGCGCTGCACGATCAAGCAATCGTGCGGCGAGGACGCGTGCGAGCCAGCCCTCTGCGTCGCAGCCCGTGCAGGTCCTGGCGGAGGCGGAGGCGCGTTTGGCGCAGCCGTGCCCGTGAGGGAGGGGTGCAAGATGGACTACGACGGAGCGGGGCGCGTCGCGGCGAGGCCGACGAGGTGGTTGAGGCGCTCCAGCCACTGCTCGTGGGCCTCAGCGGTAGGCTGATAGCGGAGAAGTTCCTGCGCCATAAGCAGTGCGGTGTGCGGCGCGGGGTCCGTCCTGCCAGGACCGGAGCCGCTCGGGCGCCGTGTCGGGTGTGACGACTGCGCATCCTCCTGGTGCTCGGAGTTGTGCTCGGGCTCTTCCGCATGAGGGCCCGAGTATGCGCGCTCTTCATGGCGGGGTCGCCCCCGTCGTGCACGTGTGGCCGTGGCGCCGGGCATGACGCGCGCGCCTTCAGGCGCGCGCCTGTTGGCGCGGGCGACGCGAGTAGCGCGGGTGTTCGCCATGGCGCGGAGGCGGCTCGAAGGTCGTTGACGCGCCTCAATCCCCTACCTGGCGCGCCAAATGTCGGGTTATGACTCCCTCGGAAAAGGGGTAGTCACTTCCTGAAGAGTAGTTCGTGAAGGGGATTGAACGCGGAGGTCAAGACCCTCGAGAGGCACGGCGACAGTGCTCGTCGGACCTGGAGACAAAACACCCACGACCGAGAAAGACACCAGCCCGTACCCAGATTCACGACCCTCAGGAGGAGGTAAGACCGCTACTCCTGCTTGTCTGTATTGAACTGTGGAGGTTACGGTACAACTGAGCTTGCCGAGGGCTCTCTTGAGGCAGTTTGTGCCTGGGGAGGGAAGCAATGGTCTTCTTCCTCCTCCAACCGAAGGTTATTCTACTCAGTCGAGCTAGGGTTTACAAGTGTTTAACAAGCAATTGGCCGACCCTCTCTACGGTGGAGGTCTTGCTCCTTTTATAGGCGCCGCATGCGCACTTCTTTCGCTTGGCGTCCAAAGTGGCTCCCACACGGCAGCGGCGTGGAGTAGGAGTCCACCGCTGCGGGATCGTCCATGGACGCGGTCCATCATGGATAAAGTTGGGCGCGGTGGCCGACAAGCGGCCGACCGCGTACTGCTCGCAGGGACGGCAGTCTCTGAGGTGGAGCCCGCGATGACGTTCTCCTTGGAGGGTTGTGCGGTCCAGCTGCTTTATCATCAGAGAGGAAGGGCCTGGCTGTCCTGGAGCAGGACGCGCAACTTTATTGACTCCTTTATTACCAAAAAGGAAAAGGGAGTGCCTGCGTCACCCTGTGGGTGCGGCAGAGGCCATGTGCGCCCTGCCGTACTTCCTTCGCTGCGACGTTTCCCCACAGGCCTGGCGAGGCCTGTGGAGGGGTTTCTGTTAACTTCTCTCCAGGCGTGCTGCGCCTCGGGAGGGTCTCCTGAAGCGCGGGTCCTCTTCAGGCCCTTGCTTTCTCTTCAGGCCCTCGAGGGGTTTTGCCTCTCGAGGGTCTCTCCAAGCTGTGGCATGGACCTTAGTCGTTTCGCCTGATTAGCCTACGTGCGAGGCCTGGGGAGAGTGGGCTCTTCATACCCCAGTCTCCACTGGGCCGACAAGTTCGGAATCGGATATCCTTATCCGTCGGATTCCTTAAAATCAGATATGGATTGTTGAAAACGGTTTCCGAATCGGATATGGTGCGGAAATTATCCTATCCGTTTACACCCCTAGCCAAGGCTAATGAGGCCCATCAAAAGGCCAAAGCCACCATGGCATCCATGGACGATATCAAAGCTTGGGCAACAACTTTGAAATCGTCCATGGATGCTAAATTTGATGAGTTTCGTGACATGTTCATGACAAGAGCTGGGAAATCATCCCACTAGAGGAAGCCTCTAACTCCGACGACGGTGATTCCAAGGAGGATTAAGAGAAAAAGAAAAAGAGGTTGAAACTAATACTAGACCTAAAAGATCTCCTACCTTGCACGAGGAGTAGGAAGGTTACCATGCCGTTCAGGGATGGTACTCTCCTGATCCAATTATTACAACCCGCAGAAACCCTTTAGGTCCTCCACCTAAGCTTAATGCATTAGCTTTTGCAAGTTTGCAACGCTCAATGAAATCTCATGTCAACAGTGCCTCATCGAGCTTTGGAGGATCATTGAAGATGGATACAAGGTCAAGTTTCCAAGCAACATGACAAAAAGAGAGTTCACAGAAAAGCAACTCAATGCTTCCGCTCTTCACATGATTGATCCCTCGTTGAGCGACAATGACAAGCATCATGTTCTTCATGCCACCACCGCCAAAGAAGCTTGGGATTGTCTTGAGATTGCCTTCCTTGGAAATGAAAGCCTGAAGAGAAATAGATAGTAATCCTTGAGCAATGCTTTCGAAGGCTTCTACATGCTTGACAATGAGAATCATGAAGAGATGTATGGAAGACTCAAGACTCTTGCGAAAGTCTTTTATGATGTGGGGGCAACGTATGTGGATGATGCTTGGGTCAAGAGGAAGTGTGTGAATGCTCTCTTGCCTTCGGAGCGTATAGAATTGAAGTCAATTCTAGGAAGATACAATTATCATCAAATTTCTTCACATGAGGTTATGCAAGAAGTCCAAGCCTCCAAGGTTGCCACCAAGAATGCCGAAGATAATCGTGCTAGGGCCATGTGGATGAGACAAGGTCCCTCACTTGCCTTGAAGGCCAAGGTGACTAGTATGGATGAGAATGATGAGGTTGAAGCTTGCACAAAGCACATTGCTCCCAAAGATCTTGAACAAGCTCTCAATAGTCACATAGCTCTTGCCACAAGACTGTTTTGGAATGACCCGGCAAGTGCTAAAGCTCGTGTTGATCGAGAGAACAACTCAAGTGGCAAGAAAGAACTTGTCTCAAGGACAAACACTTGCTACAATTGTCATGACAAGAATCTCTAAATAAGAGAGTGTCCTTATGAGAACCGTGAGTAAAATGGGGGGAAGCTTGTCCCAAATGACCACTCAAAGTAGATTCAAAAGAAGCTCGCAAGACCAAGGAAGTCTTTCTTCAAGAAGGCACCAAGAATTGTGTTGGTGGTACAAGAAGAATATGCCACACGTGATTCCAAAGATGAAGATGCACCCAATAAAGAGGTAGCCGCATTGGCTATTGTATTTACTTCATCATCGTCTCTCTTTGAATCCCCCAATGAGAATGTCTCCACCAACAACGCACATTGCATCACGGCTCATGTCGCCGAGGTACCATCTCCTTCTCCTAAGACTACGCATGATCAATCTAGTCTTGAGATTAAGAAGGAGCTAGTTGCCTCCGATACTTTCGTGACTAACTTGCAAGGTGAAGCCAAAGAACATGTTCAGTCTCGCATGAGATAACTATGTGCGGCCAAAGAACTTCTTCAAGACAAAAGTAAGATTGAGAGAGAGGATTCTCTCACTATTGCTTCTTTGAATGCTTCATAACATCTTTAAATGGCTCTCTTGATGAAGAAAGTGAATATAGAACCAGTCTTGAGGAAAGACTTGAGTCTCTTAATGCTAAAAATGATGAAATTGTTAATAAAATCATTAAGGATAGAGATCATGTTTTTGCTAAATATAGAGTGATTAAAAAAGGAGAAAGTTGAACTTGGGGTTGCAAATGCTAGACTTCTGTAGGATATGGAGAAGTTTGACAAGGCTCACAAAGTCTTGGAAACGACCCACTCCCTTCTAGTCAAGTCTCATGAGAAACTTCAAACTCAACTTTCTAAACTTGTCCAACTAGTATAACTATTGTTCTTCTTGTTCATGAAAATGCCATTGAAGAAAATGCTACGTTGAAGGTGGATCTTGCTAAGACGACTAGTGCTAAGAGCTCTATTCCCAAAGATAAAGATAAAGGTATTGCTTATTTGTTTGAGAAAAACAACACAACGGGGAGGAGGGTCTTGGTTATGTGGCCGAGGCAAAGGAGAAAGTGAGAAACAACAAGGAGAACAAGACCAAGCCCGCACAAGTCAAGACTCTCATTACGAGTGGTAATGCCAATAGGGCAAGACTACTCGTAGTTATTTCGCGGGACATAACAATCCCAACTGTATTCTTTATCTCTACTATCTCTACTATATAATACGGCCTAAGGTGTCCCAGACGTCGTGGCAGTTTTGCAGAAAACCCCTTCAGAAATCAAGAAATTAACCCACAATTCTGACTTAAGTTCCGAACCGTTTCCTCGTGTTTCTGAAAGAACTAGGTTGCTCCTCCCGTGTGCACCCAGCCGCCGCCGCCGCTCACGCTGTAGGTTACTCTGGCCGCTTAGCCCATGCCACCGGTCGGATCCCGTGTAACACTCCACCTTCCTCGCCATCGATCTACGCACCATAGACCGGGTGCTCTGCGACCTGGTAGGCGAGATTCAAGCCAAGATGAAGAAATCAGTATTGGTGGTACCATGCCGTGGACGGCCGTCTGCTGTCGTGCTCCTCGCGGTTGAGAAACTGCCGGATTGCGTTGGTCTGGCAAGGCGACCAGGCTTCCGGTCAGCCGGCAGCTCTCAGTCCAGCGTCCCTATATGTAAGCTGCGTTGCCGTCCCATGCGCTGCCTCCTTGGCTCTTCTAAATCTCTGATCCTCCCATTTCAATGTTTGCAATAGCCTATTAATCTCAATTTGTTTCGAATAAATGATAGACAATAGGGATTGGGGCTTGGCGGCTTGCGCTTTGGGGAATTCTGGGGACTTGTTGACAGAAAAGAAAAGGAAATAATTGTACCGTCTTTGCTAGTAGTCCCAATTTTTTACCAAATGGGTAAATGGCAGGTGCTGAAATCCCTTCTGCTATTACCTAATTAATTCAGAGAAGCTGTCTCTCGGCTAGCGCCAGTGGTTGTGAGCAGCACCTCCACTTGGTTCCACGACTTGGCGCAGCTCCACCCGAGAGCCGACCTAGATGAGCCTGGGAACTCGACTTTGAATTGTGGTAAGAGTGTTGTTCTTACATGAACGAAAATGATCTATTTACCTTCACCAATTCCACGAACTGGCAGTGGATGGAGCAGTGCACCATGATCCAAGTATCTCCGGCGGTTACATTTTTCTTGTTTAGAGCTGCTCTAGTCACAAAATAAATTGATATGTGTGCTATGTTTTTCCGTTGTGGCGTGAGTTCCCTTACTGAACTTGAATTGCATCAGGTTGAACTCTAATAACCATTCGTCAAGGAAGACACTAGGCATCCTAGCTGGCACTAGGCTGATGTATGTGCTTTAACTTATTTTTGTACAAATAGAAAAACAATTCATTGATAATGTGAAAATTGTATTATTGAGCTGCTAAAATATAGGTCTGCGGTGTAAAATCCATAACCACTTTTGTTGATTTCATTTTTCTATTGTCTGCGCCTTAGGATGAGCCTTATCTGGAGCAAATGACACCACTTACAAAATTAAAAAAATCCTTCGATGATTTGGTACACCTAAGTTGATATATCATATATTGTTTTGACCTCCTATCATGTTTCAGTAGTTTGTTTACAAAACCACGTAGCTGCTACCAAGTTTGTTCCTGTAGTATGATATAAAACAGGATGCATGATGTGCCATAAATTTCTAAAGCTTAAGAAGAGTCGTTCTAAAACCAACAAGTGGGATAAGTCATCTCCTGTAACTATAATGGAAGCGTGATATACCCCCTTTAATTCTCTTTTTATTATTGTGCTCAAGTTGTTGTCGCTCTTACATTGATTTTAAAACTGGCATATCATGTGGACAAGTGGTGAGGAAATGTTTCTGACTTCTTGTGCCAAAAAAACCCATCCAAAAACCGTTCACGGAAGAATTATTTAACATTTGTTAACTCGTTGTAACCGAATCTCTTACTTAATATCATCTGTTACAATCGAATCTGCTACTTAACTGTTTTTGGGAATTATTATTAATTATAATTTGTTCACCCGTTGCAACGCACGGGCATGTTGCTAGTGTTGACTATTATGGTGATGTTTATGCAAAATATTTTGGTCCTTATGTTGGCTACATTGATTGCTCTATTTGGTTTCCTAAGATTCTTGTTGCTAACCGAAAGGGACCCATTGAGAAATGAGTACCTAAATTCAAGATATGATCTCTTGTAGGACTATGCTTCTGGTGGATCTAAATGGGTGGTTGATAATGGATGCACTAGTCATATGACCGGAAGCAACCAGATCATGACGGAGTTGAGACCAAATATAAATCAATCAACCGTCTCTTACGGTGACAAGTAAAAAACCGAGGTAAAGAGCCTTGGCAAGGTGGTAGTTGCAAGGGAAAGCACCCTTGAAAATGTCATGCTTGTTGAGTCTCTAGGTTACAATCTTATGTCCGTTCGTGCTTTTAATAAGATGAATTTTGATGTCCATTTTACTCTTCATATGCTGGTACTCTTGGGGAGAAAGACTCTAAAAGTCATGTTCGTTGGATATGTTGAAAATGAGTTGTTTGTGGTGGACTTTTCGGGGTCAACCAACACTCAACCAATGTCAATATGAGAACTTTGGGGTGGTTGTGGCATCGCTGCTTGTCCCATGTCAATATGAGAACTTTGAAAAGTTTTCACAATGGTGGCCTCATTCTTGGACTAAATGAGAATGTTTCTTTTTCTAGATATCGTCTTCGTAGGGCTTGTGTTGAAGGAAAGATGCATGATTCTCCCCACCCAAGCAAAACCATCATCTCATCAACGATGATATTTGAACTTCTTCATGTTGACCTCTTTGGTGTCGTACCGCAACCGAGTCTTGGTGGGAAGGAGTATTGTTTCGTGATTGTTGATGACTATTCAAGATTCACTTGGGTTTCTTATTCAAGACGAAGGATGAAACTCAACAAACCGTCATCGACTTCTCCAATGAAGTTCTACGTCAACACAATGTTCCCATATTGGCCACTAGAAGTGACAATGACTCTGAGTTCAAGAACTACACCTTAAATAAGTTTCTTAGTGATGAGGGAATTCATCATCAATATTCCGCAGCATATATCCAGTACAAAATGGTGTAGCCGCGAGAAAGAACTGAACTCTTATGGATATGGCTAGGTCCATGTTGGCGGATTTAAGTCTCGACACTTCTTATGGGCCAAAGCTATCTCCACGACATGATACTCCTACAACTGGTTATTCGTTCGCAATGGAAAGAAACAAACTCCTTATGAAATGCCTACCGGCAAGAAGCCCAACATTTCTTACTATCGAGTATTTGGTTGTAAGTGTTTCTACAAAATGAAAGGTGTTCATTTATCTGAATTAGAAGTTAAAGCTTTAGAGGGTATTCTTGTTGGGTACGGTGCGAACTCTCACACTTATAGAGTATACGACAAATACTTAGGGACAGTTGTGGAATCTTGTAGTGTGAGGTTCGATGAGAATGACGGCTCCCATGTGGCGCAATTTCATGTGTGTGATGTAGATAATGAGGAATCTCGAGATGCCATACGAAGAATGGGGGTTGGTTTCTATCGCCCCATTGAAATTCATCATGAGCCTCCTCAAGCAAGTTCAAGCTCCACACAAGTGGAGACTCCATCATCACAAGTTGTAACGGCACCTACTATGGAAGCAAATGAGACACCTATCCAAGAACAAGTCCCTCCTCAAGTTGACAAAGAGGCTACACAAGAACCAAGTTCTCCTATTGTCAACTCTAGCCAAGATCATGACCAAGTGCCACAATCTACTTCCATTATTGAAGATGTGCATCAAGGTGGTCAAGGTCATCAGGCCGGTCAAGACGGGGACTCAACTGATCAAGATGATCAATCTGAAATCCCACGCAACAATGCGGATATCAAAATCCGTCGTTAAGCAAGAATCAAGAGAGATTTGGAAATCAACTTTCACAAGCTTAAAGCCATCATTGGTGATGTATCTTGCAAGGTCTCCACAAGAGGTCAATTGGCATGCTTTAGTGAACATTAAGCTCATATCTCGATGGTGGAACCATAGAAAGTTTTTGAATCTCTTGAAGATCTGGATTGGTTAGAAGCCATGCATGAAGAACTCAACAACTTCAAGCGCAACAAAGTGTGGAATCTAGTAGAAAAGCCAAAAGATTGCCGCAATGTTATAGGCACCAAGTGGATATTAAAGAACAAACAAGATGAGCATGGAATGGTTGTGAGGAATAAGGCAAGATTGGTAGCTTAAGGGTACTCTCAAGTTGAAGGCATAGATTTTGGAGAGGCCTATGCTCCCGTGGCTCGCCTTGAGTCCATATGTATTCTTCTTGCATATGCATCACATCACAATTTTAAGTTGCAACAAATGGATGTGAAAAGTGCTTTTCTTAATCGTCCTTTGAAGGAGTTGGTATATGTTAAGCAACCACCAGGATTTGAGGACCCACACTTCCCAAACCATGTCTACAAACATGATAAGGCCCTCTATGGTCTCAAATAAGCACCTCATGCTTCGTATGAGCATCTACGAGAGCTACAACTAGACCGTGGATTTGAAGTCGGGCAAATCGATCCCACTCTTTTCACCAAGAGGGTTAAAAGGGAGCATTTCATATGCCAACTTTATGTTGGATATATTATTTTTGGCTCATCTAACAAAGCTTTTAATGATGAATTTTCAAAGCTAATGACGGATAGGTTCGAGAAGTCCATGATGGGAGAGTTGAATTTCTTCCTTGGTTTTGAGATCAAGCAATTAAGTGGAGGGATTTTCATCTCTCAAGCCAAACATATCCAAGACATGCTCAAGAGGTTCAAGATGCTAAAGAGAAGAGGTTTCCTATGGACACCAAATGTCATCTTGAACTTAGTCCAAAGGGTAAAGATGTCGATCAAAAACTCTATCGCTCTTTGATTGGTTCTTCGCTTTATCTTTGTGCATCTAGACCCGATATTGTGTTAAGTGTAGGAGTGTGTGCAAGGTACTAAACAGCTCCTAAAGAAAGCCACTTAATAGCGGTGAATCAAATCTTCTGATATTTGGTTTATACCCCAAGGTTTGGTTTGTGGTATCCTAGGGGGTCCAACTTCTCTCTTGCCGGTTACACGGATTCGGATTGGGCCGGTTGCAAGGATGATAGGAAGTCAACTTCCGGTGCATGTCAATTCCTTGGTAAGTCTTTGATGAGTTGGTCCTCTAAGAAGCAAAATTGCATATCTCTATACACCACCGAATCCGAGTACATTGCGGCTGCTAGTACTTGCACTCAATTGTTATGGATGAGGCAAAATTTAAAAGAATATGGTGTCCATTGTGACAAAGTGCCTCTTTTATGTGACAATGAAAGTGCCATCAAGATAGGTCACAACCCGGTGGAGCATTCAAGAACGAAGCATATTGAGATTCGTTATCATTTTATTCATGATCACACCAACCAGGGTGACATTGAGCTTGGGTATATTCCTACGAAGATTCAAGTTGCCGATATGTTCAAGAAGCCACTTGATGAAGCAAGATTCTCCTTTTTGAGGCATGAGCTAAATATCGTGGATTCAAGGAGCGTTGGTTGATTACCTTGCATACACACCTCTATCGTAGCTATATATTTGGTCTAGCTGTAGGCATATACATAGGGGAAGTGCGGTCCTAATACATTGGACCATCTCTCCCCCCATTATGCCGATAGCAAGTGTTCTTTTAACTCTATATTCATTTCTATGGCTAATGAGCTAAAATGACGAGTATTGGTTATGTACCCAAGATATATCTTCGCGGTGACATGCCATACACTCCAACATGGTGGTTTATGCGACCGCCCTCTTCCCTCAAAGAAGAGATGGTTTTCATGACATTTTCTTGGATTTCATTTGGATAATCTTGTTTTTATCGAAAACACACTCAATTTGGTCTTCCGTGAGTTTTTATTGTCATTTGCAAATAGAGTGTGAAGTACCATTTCGAGTGCATCAATCTATCCTAACCACCAAAATCTCATCTCGCAAAACATCATTTATCTTGCACAAGTCCATACTTGAAAACTGGTGTTTTTGACAGGAGAGCTTAATACTACCGGAGTCGAAAAGCCCGGTACTACCGCCTGTATCCGAAAGTTTAAGCTCGAAAGTGCTGGAAACTTTCCTCAGGCAGTAGTACCGCACTTTTTTCCGGTACTATCGGGGTTGCGGAAAATCAACAGTTCCACAAGCGGTACTACCGGCCTTGCGTGTCTCTGGGGTTCAAAACCGCGTGGGGAGAGAAGTTTTTTCAGATCTTTTCATTCTTCCCCATCTTGTTCTTCCTCCACGCTCTCTCTCCTCTAAAGAACACCTCCGAAGCCCCTCCTTGGTGCTTTGGATTCGGCCGTCCCCGGCCAGATCTGCTCCGTTGAATCGCTCCACACTTCAACCCCATCGATGGCCTCCGGTATTTGGCTCTCCCTTGCTCAGTTTAGGTCTCTATTTTTGAAACCTAGATGCATTTGGGAAAATACTAGATAGCTTCGTGATTCGCGGTTAAAATCGTATGGGATGTTGGATTTGGGCGTATCTTATGCTGGGTAGTAAGATGTGTAGGCATTGTGTTGGAATCTCTAAGATTCGAGTAGCAACCGAGTAGATTTGCGGATGAACCGCTGAGGCCGGTACTACCGAGCTTTTTCCCGGTACTACCGGACCGCCCGGTACTACCGCGTGGATTTAGTCTGGTACTACCAGACCTGGAACTTTCGACCGGTTTCTACATCTGTTTGTTTCCCACTTCCTATTGGACTTGTGCACCCATCTATGTTCCCTCCCTACCATTTGTTGATGTTCACAGGTGTCTCAAGGCAAAAGACTGTTCCGCTTGCTCATCCACGCAAGAAGGCCAAGGGAAGCCAACCACCCATCCGTGACAGTGACAGTGGCAGTGATGATTATGAGAAGGAAAGTGAAGAAGAAATCAGGCCATCCTATACCACAGCCCGCATTTCCGCTCCCATCAAGGGCAAAGCTCCAATGCCATCTAGTTCTTCCAAGGCGTTCTCTTCCTCCTCCAATGGCAGGACTCCCGCTCCCAAGCAGCCCGTTCGATCCACAAAATCTATGCTGCAGATGAGACAATATGACTATCAAAACATTCAGGAAAATAACCCCTATCTTGTTGGTCGTGACCCCGAGTGCACGGATTGCTCTTTCCACACCCGCACTCAGCAGAGGATATATGAAGAGATATATGTGGCAAAGAGTTACAACGTCACCATCCTACACACCATTGACATGGCTCACATGAGGCAGCCCAAGTTTGACACTTACTTTGACGAGACACTTGCCATGGCTGACGACTTTGGGCTGACTCCGTTGATGGAGTACAACCATGCTTACATTGAGGAGTACAACACTCAGTTCTTTGTCACCGTCTACTTTACGGACACTGATGCACATGGTGGGTGTGTTGTTGGGAGACCCCAAGAGGAAGGTGTGAAGTAGTTTAGCAGCAAGTTTCCCTCGGTTATGAAACCAAGGTTAACGAACCGGTAGGAGATGAGAATTCACTCGAGGTATCAACAGCGCCAGAAAAGTGCTTGACGTAGTTGACGTGGAATCTGCACACAAACAATCAAGATACTTTGCCCCAACTTAACAGTGAGGTTGTCAATCCACCGGCTTGTTGTAACAAAGGATTACACATATCTGTGGAACAAAGATGTTTGTTTGCAGAAAGTAACAGGTTTGCAGTTGTGGTTTTATCAGATTAAAGAGAAGGATCGGGGTCCACAGTTCACCAGTGGTGTCTCTCCATAAATAATAATAACATTCATCCGGGTAAACAAATTACAGCTGGGCAATTGATAGAATAATGATGAGCAAACCAATGCATGTACCAACGTTATGATGTCTAGTGTGAGACTCTTTCGGGCATTACAAAAATATACATAGACCGTTCCAACCGTATCTATGACTAATAATCCACCTTTCGGTTAACGTCTGCACCCCTTTCAGTATTAAGTTGCATGCAACAGATTATCGCCTTAAGAACTGTGTGTAAAGTAAGTAAGTAACATCATCCTTAGGTAAAGTACTACTGTTTTATCCCTAGTTGCAACAGTTCATCTACAACATTAGAGCTAGCTGTTACCACCCCAGATTAAATAGACACATGAACCTACTATCAAGCATTAAATACCCCCTCTTGGAGTCACAGGCATCTACTTGGCCAGAGCATACACAAGTAACAGAGGGCATGCAAGATCATTAAATAGCACACACATGATATATTATGAAGCAATAACTTTAGTACTCAATATTCATCGGATCCCAGCAAACACAACATGAAGAATTACATAACGGTGATCTTGATCATGATAGGCAGCTCACAAGATCTAAACATGATAGCACAAGAGGAGAAGACAACCATCTAGCTACTGCTATGGACCCGTAGTCCAAGGGTAGACTACTCACGCATCAGTCCGGAGGCGGTCATCGCGACGTAGAGGCCTCCGGGGATGATTCCCCCTCCCGGCAGGGTGCGTGGGAGAAGTTCTGATCTCTCCCGAATTGGTGTTGATGACGGCGGCGGCTCGGGACCCGTGGAGGAAAATATGAACACCGTGCTAGGGTTTTTGGCCGAACGGTATTTATAGGCTAAAGGGCGAAGGCGGTGGCGCCCCGAGGGCCCACACCCCATTCTCGTGCGGCTAGAAGGGCTCCCGCGCGAGCACCAGGTGTGGCCGCCTCGGTGTCCCACTTCGTCTCGTTCTCGATTTTCTGGAACGTTCCCGATGAAAAACTGACTTTGGAAAAGAAATCGTTCAATTCCGAGAATATTTCCTCAAGTACTTTCTTGAAACAAAAAACAACAGAAAACATGCAACTGGAACTTTGGCATCTTGTTAATAGGTTAGTACCGGAAAATGCATAAAACTATATAAAATGCAAACAAAACATATAATAACATGGTATAATATAGCATGGAATATAAGAAATTATAGATATGTTGGAGACGTATCAACATCCCCAAGCTTAGTTCTACTCGTCCCGAGTAGGCAAGAACGATAAAAGAAGAATAATATCTGAAGTGACATGCTTTAACACAATCTTGATCACGTAATAATGTAAGGCATGTAAACTGAGATCAAATGAATAAGGGTTGTAGTTTATATTGATATCAAATGAGTAATAAACAAACAAGTAGGTAAAGCAAAGCAAAGCTTTCAATGATATAGTACTAGATAGCAATCAACTGTGCAAACTAGATATTAGAGATGATTTAAGCTTCAAGCACAACAATATAATCATCTAATGCTTCCAACAAACATGACAACTTTGTGAAAGGATCAAGTCAAGTAATATCAATATGCACGTAGAAGATCAACTCCTTATTTGTTCAAAAGAAACAAGCAATCGTTCAACGTTGGTTCCTGACACCGGGATGTTTTGGCTAAGAGAATGTTAACGGAGGTTTGGAAGGCCAACGGAAGAAAGGCTTACAAAGCTGCAAGTGATCATTAGACAAGAGGAAGTCTTACAATCGAAGCTATGGAAGGAGTAGTGATTGCCACACAATGGATGCACATAGAGCTATAAGTATATGAAAGCTCTCCAATGGAACTAGTGGGGGTGCATCCAACCTGCTTGCTCACGAAGACCTAGATAACTTTTAGGAAGCTCATCATTGGAATATACAAGCCAAACTCTATAGTGTAAAGTTCCCTTCATAGTTATGCAAGTAAGACATGAAAACTCTCTCATATGGAGTAAAGGTGCTAAACATAAGCACAAATGATGATCATAAATGATATGATGCTATAACATGAGCACAAGTGATGACTATAAATGATATGGTGCTATAACATGAGCACAAGTGTGTGATAAAGAATAGTAATGGTGCCCCCATTTCTATTTTTTTCTTTTTTGTTTCTCTTTTCGATGGCCTCCATGGCTCTTTTCACTTTTAGGGACAAGCATCCTAATATGATATATGGTATATGACAACACACTAATGATGATATGACAACATACTTATGATACAAGTAACTAATATGAATATGACATAATATGTATATGACAACGGTGCCTCTGCCAGTGTAGCAGGTTATGTAATGATCTAGTGTAACATGGGTAAAAACACACATCAGATTTATAGAATCGTGCAAAGCAATATATAAGTAATGAATGACAACAAGTCATGTAATGTAAGATGGATGTTGCATGTCAATATATCCCGGAACAGCTATGGAAATGCTGTAGTAGGTAGGTATATGGTGGATGTTTTGAGGAAGATATTTGGCTTATGTTTAGGAGAACAAGATGAAGATCTCCCACGAGTTTGGATGTACCCGCGAAATCTGCACCAACTCTCAATGTGAGAAAGGGCAAAGCAAAGTACCGAAGAGGCTAGCAATATGGTTGTGAAAGTGCCATGAAAATCGCAGTTTTAGAACTCACAAGTAAAAAGATTCCAAATAAAATATGATCTTACAAGGCATAATGAAAATCACTCCAGGAGGGATCGTGGCAAATGACAAAGTCACTGTTGGCTTCCCCGACCGTAGCGCATAACATAAAGTCATTATGGTTGCCTTAGGCAAATAGAAGCCATATACCATTATGCAATCAACTGGAAATTTAAGTATGGCACAACTTCAAGTTTTTCTAGACCAACCATTAATCATTCCACTTTACTAGACCATCATGTTTACCATTAAGCAAATTAATATCTCAAAACAATATCAATGATTCAAGTGACACAATTTAATGATCTACAAGATTATGTATCATTTATTTATACCATCTACCACATTTAGCATTTTATGTTCTCAACCAAATACCATTCAACTTATTTAAAAGATAAACTCTCCAAGTAATTAAACAATGAGATATGAGAGTATGATATAATAAAGCTAACAGCTCTAGCAAGAGATGCATGAAAAACAAGAGCAAGAAAGCTAAAAGTAGCATGAGAAGAATACTCAACGAATATAAGTTAAGAATACGAGTATTCATATGAAAAAGCGGAGTGTGTCTCTCTCCCACACAAAATAATGTTAGGATCCATTTTATTCAGAGAATGAAAATAAAAAGTAAAAACAAACATACGCTTCGAGATAAGCACATAAGATGTGACGGAATTAAAATATAGTTTCACTAGAAAGGACCTGATAGTTTGTCGATGAAGAAGGGGATGCCTTGGGCATCCCTAAGCTTTGACACTTGAGTCTTCTTGAATTATATTGGGGTGAATCACTGGGGCATCCTCAAACTTTGGCTTTACTATTCTCTTGATCACATTATATCATCCTCTTCTCTTGATTCTTGAAAACTTGCTCCACACCAAACTTAGAGTAACTTCATTAGAGGGTTAGTGCACAAAAAATTATGATATTGTCAGGGGGCTGCCCCCCGGGTAGGGCAGATCCCGGTACAAATCAGCAGTATGGCAACATGAATTGACCTTTGGGGGCGAGCAAGGGTCGTCCCGTGGTGCGCCGAAGGGGCAACTTGGCCTTTCGAGAGTGCTTGGGCCCAAAGTGTCTCCTGTAGGGCGCAAGGGTCATCACTGTAAACTATAATTAGACCCCCAGACCTTCAGAACAGCATAAGCACCAGCGGATGGTTCCTCTAAGAACTAGCTTCTCGAAGATGTCTTTGGTAACAGCCTAAGACATCTTCGGGAGGCTAGATACTCCTCCTAAGTTGTAATCCGGAGCAGGGGTGGTACTCGGGCGCAACCGGGAGGGCTCTTGGGCTTCTCAGTATGTCGGAGTCCTCCGGTAAGATCCCCGGTAGAGGAGAACCCGGATGGTCCGGATGGGCTTCCCGGATAGATACTAACCGACTTACCTATCTCGGTCCTGGCAAGTTATCTTTGTTGTGCAGGAAGGACGTACCGAACTGAACAAGCATGTCGGTCGGAAGTCAGAGATCTGGTGCAAGCTTTCCGCCTGACACGCGGGGAAGTCCCATTCCCCCTGACACGGAAGCATGGTCACCTCCCGCCTGGCACGGGAGCGTATCAGCCGGTACGATGATGCTACGACAAGATCGGAAATGCAGGAGTAGGGGTGTTACCTCCTCACGAGGGCCCCAAACCTGGGTACATCGGGTGTGTGACTTTGCCTTCGTGCATTTGTTTGTCTTTGATAGATCTTTGAGCGTGTTCTTCGGTGATCTTGAGCATTCCGGCATCTCCTACCGTATGAGCTCTTTAGCTCACTAGCCCTCCCCGGATCCACGAGCGTCCATCGGCCCCACACGTTAGCCATCCTATGGCATCTGCCGTGACACCACCACGATAGTTGGCGCCGACCGTGGGGCAGGTAGAGGCGCTGGCTGGTGTACACGTCCGGACGGGTTCTACCGTTCGCTCCGGCATCCGAGTTCTCTCCGGCCTGGTCATCAGGCTGGGTGAGATGGATTTCGTCAGCGACAATGCCGACTGCTTCCGGAATAAGCCCTTTCCGGAGAACGGCTGCCTCGTCGACTTTGGAGTCTTCACCACCTACATCGCCACCGAGGTCGTCTGCAGCTATCCGGACATCATTCTGGAGGCTGAGGATCCCCCCATGCTCCGCGCCGCCCGGGATCAGCGTATCGATCGCCCCGTGGGCTGCGTCGCGGTCATGATGGTCAGGGTAAGCGAGGAGGTGTTCCAGGACGCTCCCGACGGCGATGCCGGTACTGGCCGAGTTCGGTTGGCCAAACCTCCTCAGGAGAGAGGTGCTGCCCGAGATGGCGATCCCCAGCCGTCCCAACCTCGTCGCCGGCCGGATCCCTTGTCGGGTCTAGTCGCCAAGTTGGCTGTCCCTTTGACAGCTGACGCTGATACCCAGGTCACTTCGGCTGATTTGGATGAGCAGCGCAGGTTGCTACTCACGGAGGCCCAAGAGATCGCCAAGATCCGGTGTGAACTTAGTGCTAGTCTCCGTGAGTACAACGCGGCTCATGGGTTCTGTAGGATAGATTCCCGGGAAAAGGCAGGATGGTGAATGATGAGTTGGCTGGTGGCGCAGCACCTAGCCATAGCAGGCCGGGTAGTCTGATCTCGGCAGAGAATCCGGTGTACAGCTCACCTGCAAAAACTCTTAGGGCTGCCGAAGCAGCTATGGCCGAGTTGGCTGGATTGTCCGGGGAAGCTCTGCGCAAGCAGCAAGAGCGGGTCAACGAGTTAGTCGTAGAAGATAACCGACAGAACAAGGCCTTTAAGAAGAAGAACCCGGGTGTTGGGTCCCAGGTGTACTCGGCTAGGGCCGAGAGCAACAAATCGGGCGGAGAGGCTTCATCAGTCTCACAGCAAGCCGTGATTCCTGTGGTTAACAGACATGACGATGGCAACTCGAGGTTGCAGCAACTCGGATACCAGTCTAACGAGAATCCCTTGGGATCTCGAATAGGAACTGGACAGCTAGATCCAGCTAATGCTAGGTACAGGCTCGACCAGATTTATCAATCCGAGTTGGTTGAAGAGCAAGGCCCCCCGGGACCTGCCTGCTTCGGACCTCGGATCATGCGGGAGCCGGCTGTGCGAAATTTTCAGCTCAACCGAGGTGCCAAGACCTATGACGACAGCTCGAAGCCCGAGGATTGGTTGACCGACTATGTAACTGCAGTAAGTATAGCAGGTGGAAACAGGCGCTGGGCGGTGCGTTATGTGCCGCAGATGTTGGAAGGACCTGCCAGGATCTGGCTGAATAACTTGTGGAGTGACAACATAGACTGTTGGTTAGATTTCGAGGAGGCTTCATCAGCAACTTCACTAGCACATACAAGAGGCCCAACCGACCTCAGCAGCTTGCCATCTGTAGGCAGAGGGGCAATGAAACTGACCGAGAGTACCTTACTCGGTGGAGCAACATTCACAATTCTTGCGAAGGGGTTGTCGAGGCACAAGACATATCGTGGTTTGCGCAAGGATGCCGACATGGCTCCATGCTTTGGCAAAAGCTGCAAAGAAAGATGCCGACAACCTTGGCAGAGACCATGCGCATCGCCGACACCTACACGCTTGGAGACCCCATGCAACCCCTGGTGGATGTCGGAGACTCCAACAGGAGGAATGCGGGGAATCAGCGCTCGGGGTTGAGTAGGAGCCATGACCGCCAGGATTTCAGTCAAAAGAGGAGCCAACCCGAGTTCCACTATGCCTCGCAGCATGTCGTAACACTAGGCCGAGATCAGGGGGATGCCGGAAATAATCAGCGGCAGAAAGTGACTGGCCCGGCTTGGGGTCAGAGCCAAGAAGTACAGAAGACTTGGGTGGACCAGAAGAAGCCCCTGATGTATGAAGAGATGCTGAACAAGCCATGTTGTTACCATACGTTGGAATCCAACAAGCCTGCAAATCACTCTACTCAGCAATGCGGTTGGTACCAGCGCACGTTGCAGGAAGGTAGCGCGGGGGCTACCCGGCCAAATGCTCCGGCATCACGGCCCAACATTCTGAGGCCTCCTCCACCACTATCCGGTGCCAATGCAATCCGGGTTAATCAACCCACCCAGGGACCTCCCCCCCAGACCAGTGAATATGGTGCATGTCAGGAATGACAATGGTGCTGGTCCGAGTAACCAATCCGGACACCAGCAGGGCAACTACCGGGAGGCACATCAGAGCTATGCGGTCTTTGTGACCGAGCCTACTGACCGGAAGAGTGTGCGACCGCGCGCTCTGGAGGTAAATGCTGTGATCCCGGCGGTACCCAAGTTCCTGTACTGGTCCGAGATGTAGATCACTTGGAGCCGGAAAGATCATCCCCGAGTCATGCCCAAGCCAGGTGGCTATGCTTTGGTGGTAGACCCGACCTTTGTCGGACCAAGCCTCAATGTCCGTTTCAGCCGGGTTCTAATTGACAATGGCAGTGCCATTAACATTATGTACAAGGATACCATGCTGAAGCTGGGGGTGTCCATGAACACGCTGCTCCCAACCGAGACCACTTTCCATGGCATTGTGACCGGAGTCTCCTGCTCCCCTATGGGCAAGATTGGGTTGAGGTGCTGTTTAGAACCCGGGAAAACTGCCGGACTGAGAGCTTGGAGTTCGAGGTCGTGGATCTCGAAAGTCCCTACCATGCGCTCATTGGTAGGCCGGCGTTGGCTAAGTTCATGATCTCCACTCACATGGGGTACCTGAAGATGAAGATGTCGGGTCCAAATGGAGTGATCACCATCGCGGGAGACCACAAGCGTTCCATGGACTATGCATCGGCCGGTTCAAACTTAGCCGAGTCCCTGGTCATAGCTGAGGAGAAGAAGAGAATTCAGCAGGTGGTTGCAGTGGCTAAGACGTCGCAACTCGCATGCCCGGGATGGTGAACCCGGAGCAGAACGCCTCGTTCCAGGCATCAAAGGAGACCAAGAAGGTGGGAGTTGACCCTAGCCACCCGGAGCGTCAGGTGATCATTGGTAGCAACCTGGACAGCAAATAGGAAGGCGAGCTCGTCGACTTCCTCCTTGAGAATCGGATGCCTTTGCGTGGTCGAGTGATGATCTACAAGGCGTTCCGAGGGAGTTGGCTTGGCATTCACTATTCGTCAGGCCTGATGCGAAGCCGGTGAAGCAACCGACTAGGCGCCTCTCGGACGAGAGAAGGGAGGCTATCATGGAGCATCTCGCAGTACTTCTGGCTGCCGGGTTCGTGATGGAAGTTCTGCATCCTGATTGGATATCGAATCCGGTTCTGGTTGAGAAGAAGAAAGATGATCCCCTCCTGCTTAAGGTGTGGCGCATGTGCATCGACTTCACCAACCTCAACAAAGCATGCCCGAAAGATCCGTTTCCACTCCCCCGGATATATCAAGTGATCGATTCCACTGCCGGGAGTGAACTTTTGACTTTTTTAGATGCTTATTCTGGTTTCCACCAGATACCCTTGAATCCGGATGATCAATTGAAAACTGCCTTTATTACCCCGTATGGGGCTTATTGCTATCGTGTCATGACTTTTGGTTTGAGAAATGCTAGTGCTACGTACCAGAGATGCATGCAAAAAAATTTACATGACCAGATGGGCCGGAATGCCGAGGTCTATGTCGATGACATAGTCATAAAAACAAAAGAAAAATCCTCTCTGATCGATGATCAGAGAGAAACATTCAAAAATTTAAGAAAATTTCGGATGAGGTTGAATCCGGACAAATGTACGTTCGGTGTTCCGGCAGGCAAGTTACTCGGTTTTCTCATATCAAGCCGGGGAATTGAGGTCAACCCGGGTAAAATACGTGCAATCGAGAGCATGAAGTTACCGGCACGTCTCAAAGATGTACAGAAATTCACAGGCTGTCTGGCATCCCTAAGTCGGTTTGTGAGCCGACTAGGGGAGAAGGCCTTGCCCTTATATCAATTGATGAAGAAGAGCAAAACATTTGTATGGACCCCGCAGGCTAATGCGGCATTCAATTATTTGAAGAGGATGCTCTCAACTGCACCGGTGTTGGCATCCCCATTGCCCAAGGAGCCATTGTTGCTCTACATCGCTGCCACTAACCGGGTAGTAAGTGTAGCCATAGTGGTGGAAAGAGAAGAAGGGGATAAGCTGATACAGAGAACAGTGTACTATCTAAGCGAGGTGATCTCGACATCTAAACAGAACTACCCGCACTATCAGAAGATGGCATATGGTGTGTACTTGGCAGTCACCAAACTCAAGCACTATTTCCAAGAGCACCCGATCACGGTGGTGTGCGAAGCTCCCCTCGCCGAGATCATCGGCTGTAAGGATGCAAGCGACCGTGTTGCCAAATGGGCCATCCAGTTGTCTCCGTACGCTCCGGCATACGAGAGACGTGACGCCATTAAGTCGCAGGCGCTGCCGGACTTCTTGGTGGACTGGGTGGAGATGCTGTACGAACCTCCGATTCCCGACTACAATTTCTGGAGGATGCATTTCGATGGTTCCAAGGCCAAGATCGGATTGGGTGCCGGAGTAGTCCTCACCTAACCGAAGCAAGATGTGCTGAAGTATGTATGCAAATTCATTTTCGGGCATCTAACAATGTGGCCGAATACGAAGCTTTAGTTCATGGACTCAATGTCGCCAAGGAAATCGGGATCCGCCGGATAGAATGTTTCGGTGATTCCAACCTCGTGGTGCAGCAGGTGTCGGGGAACTGGGATGCAATTGACGCCAATATGGCCTTATATCGGTTCCATGTGCAGAAAATATCCGGATTTTTTGAGGGCTGCGAGTTCAAGCACATACCAAGAGGGGAAGATGAAGCAGCAGATGTGTTGTCCAAGCTGGGGTCGTCCCGGGATGCCATTCCACCCGACATCGCTCTGGAGCATCTGAGGAAGCCATCTATCCAGCCCTCACCCGAGTCAGAATTTATCTTCATCCACAAGGAGCCTGGTTCGGAAGCCGTGCATATGGAGGTGGAAGTCGGGAGTATTGCATTGAACCCGGGGACTGCATCTGTAACGTACCTGCACTTAAAATATGGCAGGTACCTGTGTATAGTGCAAACCCCTGGATCGATTCGTTTGCACACACAGTTTACGATGTAATATCACAACAAAGTATCAAATTTATTACATCGATGATCCAGACTTGAAAATATTCATTACAATTTGCATAGCATAAGGCTAGCTTTAGAAAGAATACACAGCGGAAAATACAATAGCAGTAAGTCTCCATCTTCATGTTGCCACAGGCGACAAACATGTTGGTTGCAGACTCGAAATCCCTTAACGAAAACCTCACTCGTCATCTAAATAACCTGTAACAAATAAAATTTTGCAACAGAGTGGGTCAGATTCCATTAAAAATGGTGTCTGGCAAGTGACACTATGGTGGACACTTAATGGAATAACTCTATAACCTATATGCATATTTGGCTGG
This sequence comes from Poa annua, assembly GCA_026929855.1. Classification (NCBI taxonomy): domain Eukaryota; kingdom Viridiplantae; phylum Streptophyta; class Magnoliopsida; order Poales; family Poaceae; genus Poa; species Poa annua. The sequence goes on along the minus strand of CM049427.1, from coordinate 158,795,296 downwards.
TGGAGTTCAAGGCTAATTTGCATAAAGCCAATTTTCCTACTCTTTTGAAAACACTTTTCTTGAAATCAAGACGAGTATGGCATAAAAACCATAATCTCATCTTCCCTTGTTCACCCATCAACTTTTAACTTAGAAATTGGAATGATAGGATCCTCCGTTGACGTCCTTGATCAACTGCTCAAAATTGTCCGTAACCGAGGACACGGCTAAGTACTTAGTTTTAACTCTGCAGAGGTTGTGCACTTTCACCATTAGACCCAACAAACCCAAACTATCCTCAAGCACACCATTTGTGCTAAGGAAAAGGAGAGAGTTGAGACGAGACTTTTCAGAAGCATTTTCCCGTCCCTTGCAGACTTGACGCGCTCCAAGCTAATCATCTACCACCACCTGTCAAGTCGGGCCGAGTCCACGCAGCTTACTCCATCTAGCCAGAGCCCATTGACTAATGGTTGCACGAGAAGCAATCTTCACTTAGAGAAAACATTGGTCCCTTTATTACCCTGGGTGGCCATCCACAAGTGACTATTCCTTAGAGGTCACCCCTAAGGAATAACACTCAACACAAACCAATCAACACCAAAATCCACCCAGGTGTTACTTTAACTTAGTAAAATTTACTTTTCCATAAAGCAACTTGTGCATAGCTTCAATAATTCTACCAAGTCATTATATAGGTTCCTAGACTCAAGGGGTGGAGAGTTCTAAGGTTTTTGCATAGCAACCTACTAAGTCCAACACCTGCATATAGAAAATACTCTAGGTAATGCATAGAAAATACTTAGGAAATTTATGGGGTGTGCCACTTGCCTTGGCAATAGGGAGAGCAGGAGTAACAGTTGCAAAAGCCTTCGTTTCTCTCCGAATTTTCTAACAAGTCAAACAAGCCCCAAATAAACATACAAGCATAAATGCAACACTTAGAAAAATATGACATGCATGATCTGATAAATATTCTTAAGGACTAGAGATGCATGTCATGCCATGAAATTATTCTAAGTTAATGCAGGGCAAGTGTGTTAGTCCAAAAGGACTAAGGGCTAAAGTCATAAGTTGAATAAAATATTTTGTTTTATATCATCTTGAAACAAGCACTCTAACGGCTTAGCCATGATGTGCAAAATACTTAGAGAAAAATACTAAGTCTCTAAGGTGATCAACAATTACTATCAACTCTTTGTAAATTGGATATTCACTAAAGTGAGAGAGACAGACACCCAGCCATCCACTTAAGTTGTGGGACAGGTCTCATGTACGTGGACATGTAAGGTTTGTCTCCAGGCCGCTTCATCTCACTATGCCGTTAGGATCCAACAAACTTCAAGTGGGTAATAACATGATCAAAAATTGTTTTAAGTCTTAAGTGAAAGACAAGATTAGGAAAGAGGAAAAAAATAGAGAGAAAGATGTAGTTGTCCTCCAGGCTTCATCTCCAGACTTGTAACTTTCTTCTGGATGATGTCTTGATTGAACTCTTGGTAGTCTTGATGAATCTTCAGACTTGATGATTTTTGTATCCTCGAGGCTGGTCTTGGACTTTGAGTTCTCAGAGAAGAAGAAAAGGCAGAGAGAACTTCTTCTCACTTTTCTTCTAAGTGCTTGACATCTTGAGGATGCTTCCAGAGTCTGAAGTCTCAGAGAAAAGAAAGAAAGAGAGAGCAAGACTTGGAAAATATTTCTGGTTGGTCTTCATGAACTTCCTCTTGATTTTTCTTCTAAGTGCTTCTACTTCTTGGAGATACTTCTGAAGTCTTGTTTTGGCTAAGTCCTTCAATGGCCTTCTAGCTCCATCTTGGAAATCCTAAGTGTCTAAGTGCATAGCACTTTACCAAAACACTAGGTTGAAAATAATCCTAACTTAGGGAAAATAAGGAAGGAGTTTTCCTATAAGGAGTATAACTATGCAATAGATATGTCATGCATGCAATGCAATTTATTTCTAAGGACAACACTTAAAAAAATAAAACAACTAAGTTTTCTAGATGCTAAAATTTTCTAAGGAAAAGATTTAGCATCTTTAAGATGTTGAAATTTTTCTAAGGAAGAGTGTTGTTGAAAAATAGTTATCAAATATTTTCTAAGGAAGAATTTATTTTGTTTAAAGAGGTAAAATATTTCTAAGTACCTTTTAATACCAAACTGGTCATAATATGACTAAGTACTTTATAATTCGAATAGATGATGAAATTAATTTTAATATATTTTTAATAAGTTTTTTATTCATTAAAATATCATTTAAAGTATTAAATCAATATTATTTACAAAATCATAGAAAAATTATTCTATAAAATTAGTAGAAAAATACTACTGCCAATACTTAGACATTCAAATTTATAGCAAAAGAGTTTGATAAATTTTAAATTTCAAATTTGAAGTTATGTTCAAATTACCATTAATGCCACTTTTGAATTTCAACAAATTTTAATTTGACAAAACATAAAATTAATGATGCCAAAAGTTTCTAAGTGTCATAAGCTTTTCAAAAATATTTTATTTGTAAAATTTGACCAAACCAATAAAAAGTAGTGATAGATTTAAAATATAGGATTTTTCTGCAAAACTGCCGGTCTTCGGTTGACTGTTGACTTTGACTGCTGACGAGGGAATTGACTTGTTGACGTGGCAGGCTGACTGGGATTTGACTACGAATTTGACCAAAAATAAAGTTGCTCGGGTGGAAAAACACTCTTAACGAAAGTTGTAGAGAATTACGTGCTCTTTCTAATTATCAGAATTATAACATAAGTGGATTAATAGATTGGTCACAAATCGCAAAATACCTGTCTGATCTGAAACTTAAAACGCGAATATCTCTCAGCTCGCTGAACCAAAAGAGGTGAGGCTTGGGGCAAAAGAAAGGTCTTGATCAGGGGAACAACTTTCGTATTTTTGTCCCAAACTTTTGAGATGGTTTGGTTACTCGAACAACATCAAACACGATCTGTATTATACAGAAAATTACGTACGTTAAAATAAAAAGTTGTCAACAAGAAAGTTGTAGATATAGAGTAGATATACCTTTTCACCAAAGGGATTTCGATTTGGCGCAACGAGCGCGAAGAGATCTGAGAAATACGACTTCAGATCTGATGGATGACGATTCGAAATTCTTGGTCCACGCTTAATGAAAAGAGTTGAGGCTTATTGGGATGGAAAGGTATCGACGAGATCTACAACAATGATTAAGGCCCCGTCGCGATTGGAGATGTTTTTGGTCGTCGAACGAACGAAATACTATTTCGCTGATTAGGTTTTCGGTGGAACGAAAAGAGTAAAAGAGATGCCGGCGGCTACAAGGGTTTATATAGGCGGAGGGATGGCGGAATAGATAGGGCTCGGAGTTGTGAACGCGTAGGATCAATCGGATCCGGATTTGGAGTTATATTTCTCGAGATAAACGTGCTTGAATGAAATGTGGTTAGAAAAACGAATTTTCAGAGTCTGAGTTGGATACGATCCTCGGTTCGGTGGGCCGGCCGGCTGGCCCGATTCGTTTTTTTTCTTTTTTTTCTTAATTCCTTCATAAATTTTGTTTTAGAACTCCGATTTAAATGAAATTAATTTCTAAAAATTTCTAAAAATCATATCTTTATTTTAAAACACTTATGGACATGTTTTGACCATTTTTTAAAAATATTAATTTTGAATATTTGATTTAATGCAAATTTGACACTTTTGTCAAATTTGGAAATAGAAATTTAATTAATTTATTTATGTCTAAATAAAATTTGGTGCCACAATTGTGAACAAATGAAAATAATTATTTCTAATAATTACAATCAAAATATTAAAGTAAAATAAGATAAATCGCATAATCATTATTTTGTTTTTAATATTTTCTCAGATAGATTTTCAAATGGAAATAGTATTTCAACCATTGTAATTTCAAATCTAAACAATAAGAAAATAATGAATGCATGCATGAATTTTGTTTTCAAATCGACATACAAATAGTTTTCAAAAAGTTTTTAATTTTTCTGATTTTTCAGAATATGAAAAATCCTAGGATGTTACAGCATCGCAGAGCTCGGGGATAGCAAACGGCATATCTGTGGAAGTGATGTTGGCTGAGCCAATGGACAGACATTCTGGTGTTCCCGGTACGACCTGTTCCGGGATGGGCACAACCCATCATGGCATATATACCGGATGACACCCTCCCGGAAAACGAGGTAGAAGTCCGGCAAATACTGCGCAGATCCAAGGCCTATACAATCATCAATCAAGAGCTGTATAAAAGAAGTGTCACAGAGGTGCTGCAGAGGTGTGTGGAGCCCGAGGAGGGCCAAGAAATGATGTTGGAGATACATCAGGGAGAATGTGGGCACCATGCCTCATCTCGGGCACTGGTGGCAAAGGTGTTCGGACATGGGTTCTATTAGCTCACTGCTTTACAACAAGCAGAAGACATTGTCCGAAAGTGTGGAGGGAGCCAGAGGTTTGCCCACAGAATACATATGCCGGCATCAGCACTCAAAACCATCCCTATCACTTGGCCATTTGCGGCATGGTGCTTGGATATGGTGGGACAGTTCAAACCGGCAAGAGGCAATATGACACATATGCTGGTGATGGTGGACAAGTTTACCAAATGGATAGATGTCAAACCAATCCGGAAGTATGACGGGCACACCTCGGTCCAATTCTTGAAGGACATCATCCTGAGATACGGCTACCCGCACAACATCATCACAGATAATGGTACCAACTTGGTTGTGGGGGAATTTGCTCATTTCTGTGCGGAGAAAAGAATCCGGTTGGATGTGGCATCAGTAGCCCACCCGGAGGCAAACGGGCAAATCGAGAGAGCAAATACCTTGGTGTTAGCCGGCATCAAACTGCTTGATTGAGCCACTATTGAGAACTCCGGGATGTTGGATAGAGCAGATACCGGCAGTATTGTGGGGTCTCCGGACCACACCGAATAGGTCAACCGGATATACGCCATTCTTCATGGTATATGGTGCCGAGGCAGTGCTCGCAACCGACATACAGTATGATGCACCAAGGGTAACAATGTTCACCGAGACCGAGGCAAAGGAAGACCGGGAAGATGATGTTGACTTGCTCGAGGAGGCAAGAGAATTCGCATTGTCTCGGTCTGCAATTTATCAGTAGAACCTCCGTCGCTATTATAGCAGAAAGGTGCATCCCAGAGTATTCCAGGACGGGGATCTCGTGCTAAGGCTCATCCAGCGCACAGCCGGAATGCATAAACTTTTACCTCCGTGGGAGGGCCCTTTTGTTGTGAGCAAGGCATTGCGCAATGATTCTTATTACCTTGTAGATGCACAAGAAGCTAGAAAAGGTGTAATGGACAAAGCTGGTGAGGAAACCAAGCGGCCATGAAAGTAGCTTTGCTTCGTCCCTTTTAAACTTAAAGGGCACAATGTATGTATTCCGGTTCTTTATCAATGAAATTTTGGCACCCCGAGACGTTACTCGGGGACCGCCTGGCTCAAGTGTGTTGTTTATCCTAACTCGCATGTCAGCATCCTCGGGAGGAACCCGGGGACTGCCTGTTTTTGTTTTACTTTGGTTTTGCTATTTATCTGTTTTGTGCATGTCGGCAACCCAGGGAGGAACTCGGAGACTGCCTTGTACTTATTTTCGTTTGGTATATCCCGGAAAAATTCTGAACTCGGTTTCAAAGTCGGAGTAATGTATGTCATGTGAAATAATCTTGTGACTCGACTGACGAACGCCGAAATGGTAGTCATGAGCAAAGAGCATCAAGTGTGGGAAACACGAAAACGAACTCGGGGACTCGGGATAGGAATTCCTCCGACATATGCGTCTTACTAATCCGATGTCTGCATTTTTTACTTCTTATGTCGGAAATTTAGCAACTAGAACTCGGACATTCATAAGTAATGTATACCGTTAACGGAATTTCGTGACTCGACTGTCGAACACCGAAATGGTAGACAAGAGCATAGATTGCCTAAATACGGTAGAACATGAAAATGAACTCGGGGACTCGTGGCAGAATAAACCGACATAATTTCTTTTACGTTAAAGCAAAAGTTGGCAGGCGTAGAGTACGAATTAAAAGTATATTACAGCTGCACCCGGCATCCTGGGGATTTAATGTTTCCACAACTAAGTGTTTTTCAGATCAAACATCATGGTTTGGCAGCAGACAGTCAAGGAGCAGTAGGAGAAGCCGGCTTCTCGGATTGATCGGCAGCAGGGGGAACAATGATGGTCTCCTCCGCACTAGCAGTGGTGTTCGGAGCGGCCACATTAATCGCGGCTTGAGGGATCTCGGGTGGCGAAGGAGCGGCGACATCCCGGGAAGCCATGGTCTCGGTGACTGCGGCTGTCTCGGCCTCATCGGCCTCCGGTATCTCGGCATTCGCGCCACTGGTATCCTCCGTCTCGCCGTCATCTTCATAGTCTGACTCGGAGTCAGATGCAATAAGGCTCGTGATGAAGGGGCCGGGATCCGCCCAGCCGGCAAGGCGATGAGCGGTCTCTTGGCGTAGCCGGATCTTGACCGGATCAGTGTACTATTCCGAGACGACCCGCAAGCTCTTGATCACTTCGAGATCGAGCCCCTGGTACCAACTCAGCACATGTTGCAGTGCTTGGTCGGCACCAGCGCGGGCACCGGAACACTTCCAGGCATTAAGCCGGTTACCAGCATCCTGGAGCGCAGTGGCCAGTTCAGTGACCGAGAGGTTGCCGGTAACGCCAGGTCACAGGGCACCATGCGCGTGAACTGCCGCACTAAGGAGCTCGGTGCCGATCGACCGGAGCGGCACTATCCGGGCCTTCAAGGCGATGAGGTGGTCGTCGATGTCCCAGGAATCCGAGACAGGACCCTTCTCGACCCTCTTCTCCCGGGCGGCAGTGATCGCGAGGGTAGCGGCTTCTCGGGAATGCTCAAAGTGTTCTTTAGAAAGGAGAACCGTCACACGGACAAGCCATGAGGCGATATCGGCAAAAGAGGAAGACAAAAGAAAGAGAACTCGGTGCACTTACTGTTCATATCCCGGTTTAGTCCGGTGAGCGAGCCATCCTGCTTCGACCGAAGAAGGGCCACCTCGGTCTCGGCAGCATGCGCGCGAGCCTCGGATTGATCCAGGGTTTCCTTCTGCTTCTTGGTAGCGTCCAAAAAGCGCGTCTTCAATTCTGCAGCAGTGGACTTGGCCTTCTCCAGCTCGGCATTCAGCCGCGTGATCTCGGATTGAACATCAGATAAGGCAGATTTTTGATCCACCGAGATCTTACGAGCGGCGTCCCGCTCCTCCCGAAGTCGCTCCTCCGACCTCTTGTACTGACCGAAGTCAGCAAGAAGCCGGTTGAAGATTCTGCTGCGTTTTTTGCTGCATTCCTGTATCAATAGTTATCCGATATCAGTCTCGGGGACTTCAACGAAGTAGGAGATAACAGGAAAATTATTCGAGATCTATAGTTACAAACCAACTCGGTGGAGAGGATCTTGGGGGCTGGGAATTGAAAGTTTCTTTTTTCAGATTAGAGCCTAGTGATCTGCTACTCGGTGGAGTCTAGAGCACTAAGCACTAATCTCGGGGACTAGTGAGGATAGAAGAAAGAAACTTACATCAACAACCCGGGTAACATCCAAGACAGCCACCTGGAGAGCGTGCAAGGCTTGAGCGTTGCGGCTCGCACCGGCAGCGTGCAAGTCTCCCACGACTTCGGACGCATCAACAGCAATCCACACCAAGTTATAATCTTAAACCGTGCGTAAGCCGGTGACGGTGGACACACTCGCCGCTGCCACCTCCCGAGATCCTGAGGACACAAAGGTGCTTACGGACGCTCTCAGGGCCTGCAAGGCAGCTGTGGGGATCTCGACAGGAGGTGGTGGTAGCCCGGAAAACTTACCCGAGGCAGAAGAACCCTTGGTCAGGACCAAGTCCTGGGATGAGGACTTCGGAGGAGCGCTGGGCTTCGTAGGGGCACTCTTCTGGCCAGATCCCTGGCTGCGCTGCTTCCCGGGTTGGGGATCCGCTTGCCGCGCAGGCTGAGTGGTGGACTGCTTCGACGGTGGAGTCTTCCGGGTACATACCCGGGCAGGGGCTCGAGGTACAACCTGCTGAGGAGGACTTGGCACGTCCGCTTCAAGATGCGGAGACGCTACACGGCGCGGTGTATCCAGAAGAACCGGTATCTTCGGTGCCCGAGGTCGCCCGAGCCAGGGTCTCGATCACCACTTGGTGGCCACCCGGAGTCCCCGTGTCGGTGGCAACGCGGGATGTAGGGACCTCTGTTAGGACAGGACCGGACTCAGGCTGACTGGCATCCTGTGCTCGGCGCCGAGGTGGAGAAAGGGCAGCCCGGGGTGGACTAGGAGACATGGATCCCGGGGGACGGGAATCGGCGGACGGCGGAACGTCGAGAGCCGCTCTGCAATAAAAAGGCATGTCAGAAAGGACCTCGGGAGAAACCGAGATAGAACCACTCGAGGGGAGAATGTCATACCCGGAGGACACGGTGGGAGGACCTCTCCTCCGCCGGGGAGGCTTGTCGCCCGATTGCTTGGTGATCCTTGTCTTCTTGGTGGCTGCGCCCGAGCCACTGGCATGTGCGGTCTCGGACACCGCGCGCTTGCGGCTCTCGGCGCGCTTCGTGCGAGCCGTAGGTCCCGGAACCACTGGCTGGGCGTATTTGAGAGGACGAGCATCAATTACATCGAGTATTTGACAATCATCGTCATCATCTTTGTCAGATTCGATGGGGATAGCTTCTTGAGCTGAAGGCTTACCCGGAGCGGCAGCACAAGCCAGGGGAATCGAGAGATGATCCTCGCCATCAGGATCCTCCTCCGGCATCTTTTCGGGCACTGGGAAGTTGGGGGCGAACTGGTTCCCCTGATGTATCTGGTTTTCTTCGATTTGATGCTCAAAGATCTGCATAAAGAAGGGGAATCAACAAGGGGAAAGGTCATCAGTAAATTACCATAGCCAATACAGAAAGGATGTCGGTAAGGGACGGTATGCCCACACCCTCCAGCGGTTTCTGCCGGGTGGCCGGGGGAAGTCCCCATGTCCAAGTTTCCGACATCTTCATCCGGGCAATGGCTCGGACGCGGCGGTAAACCGCGGCTTTGTTCAGAGGAAAGGTGCTGGTGCGAGTGGGGTCATATAGACCGTTCATGAAACAAATCTTGTGTGCCCGGGTTTGAAGAGGGCAAACCCGGCGGCTTATGAAGGTGCGAAGGAGATCATCGCCCGTCATATCATCCGTGAGAACGGTAAGGACGTCATGCATACTCTCGACCTCCTCGGAATCCGACGTTTGGCTCCAGAGCTGGAAGTCGCGGGGAGGACCCATGACGAACTCGGGGAGATTAATGAAATCCGGAGCAGAGGAACTCGGAGAGTCTCCCGAGACCACCCGGTTGCGCACGTAGAAAAAACTACGCTGCCATTTCCGGCAAGACTCCAGCGCTTGAATCTTGGGGAATCTGGAGTCGGGGCGGAGGATAATGGTAGCAGCCTCGCAGTCGACCAAGTCCTTCACTTTCTGGTCGAGGTTGGGGATGACTTGTCGGCGGAGAAGAAAGTACTTGCTCCACAGGTCCACGAAGGGCCAAATGCCGAGATACCCCTCCGCGTAGGAAGCGAAGCAGGATAGTGTCATGATGGCATTGGCGGGAAGGTGATGTGGTTGGAGGTCGTAATTGTCGAGCAAATTACGGAAGAAGGGGCTAGCCGGAAGCCCAAACCCGCGCTCGAAGTGCGTGAGGAATACTACCCGCTCGCCGGGTTGGGGCTCCGGCTCGACTTCGCCGGTCGGAAGTCGGCCTTCCACTTGAGGTGGAATCCGGTGGGTTCGGTATAACCAGTCGAGATCCCCCTGATGGGTCTCGGATCCGTCCCAGCATCCTCTGTCACTCTTGTCACCCATCTCGGAGGGTCCGGAGGACATATCCGAGCTAGTCTGCAAGCGGAAGGTCCGGTTAGTCGGGTTTGCATGTCGGTAATGGGAGAACCCGGGCTAAAAACTATCGCCGTGGACCGGCATCCTAACGAATAGATCTACCTTGGCAAAACAATTGGAAGATAATAAAAGAGAAATCGTTGTGCAAGGTCATGCTAGAGGCTCCGAGCACAGGCAGGAATGTTACGAGCATGGGCAGGACGCAAAGAATCGTCTTCGGTATGCGGCTAAAACGGATCGGTCTTAATGCCTAGAAACAAAGATCTACCGGAAAAGCTAGTCACCTCATGGATACTCATGAAGAACTTCCGATGAACATGAACTACCACCGTCAAGATTCGATCGGTCGGAAGAGATTAAAAGACTCACCGACGGAGAAGAGGGTGCCGTAGCACGGGAATGGCGTGGACCAATGACAGAGAGCTCCGACGACGGGCTGCGGCGGTGATGCTCAGAGTGCGGACGCGACGGCGGTGGAGCGCTCGGGACGGTTGCGGGAGAAAACGGAAGATCGGGGAAGAAAGGAGATGACCTCTCCGCTCCCCTATTTATGGGGAGCTCCGGAGCGGTTTCCGAGTTTCCCGCCCACGATCTCCCAAATCGTGGGTGGGATCTGGGTGTGCCAAAACGACCCATGGAATCACGCGGAGCATTCTTCTCAGCCCCACCAGAGGCCACACGAACCCAACGGTTCGCATTCGGATCGGGTGCGGATCCCGGATCGCGAATCCGAGCGGCACTTCATTAGGTCAAAAAGCACTCGAGTGTTTCTCTGTTTTGACAAGACCCCGGGTGGGACGCCCTTGCAGAGGAACCTTGTCCGGCACGAGAAGCGAGGTGCATGTCGTCATGCCAAGATCCGGGTGGGAGTCTAGAGATAGTCTCATTCCCCGGATAGGTCTTCCCGGGCGAACGGATCTCGGGAGAGGGATGTCGGTAAAAAGCAACCCGGTCATAAGAGCAAGGGGTGTTTTCAGCTTCTTGATGAATTTTCTTCTTCAAGCTGATCCCGCACATCGTCTTAAGTCCCTGCACAGCACCAGCTTCGGGGACTAGTGTCGTGGGGCTGCCCCCCGGGTAGGGCGGATCCCGGTACAGATCAGCAGTATGGCAACAGGAATTGACCTTTGGGGGCGAGAAAGGGTCGTCCTGTGGTACGCCGAAGGGGCAACTTGGCCTTTCGAGAGTGCTTGGGCCCAAAGTGTCTCCTGGAGGGCGCAAGGGTCATCACTGGAAACTATAAATAGACCCCCACACCTTCAGAACAACATAAGCACCAGCGGATGGTTCCTCTGAGAACTTGCTTCTCGAAGATGTCTTTGGTTACAGCCTAAGACATTTTCGGGAGGCTAGGACTAGAGATACTCCTCCTAAGTTGTAATCCGGAGCAGGGGTGGTACTCGGGCGCAACCGGGAGGGCTCTTGGGCTTCTCAGTATGTCGGAGTCCTCCGGTAAGATCCCGGGTAGAGGAGAACCCGGATGGTCCGGATGGGCTTCCCGGATAGATACTAACCGACTTACATATCTCAGTCCTGGCAAGTTATATTTGTTGTGCAGGAAGGATGTACCGAACTGAACAAGCATGTCGGTCGGAAGTCAGAGATCTGGTGCAGGCTTTCCGCCTGACACGGGGGGAAGTCCCATTCCTCCTGAAGCATGGTCACCTCCCGCCTGGCATGGGAGCGTGTCAGCCGGTACGATGACGCTACGACAGGATCGGACATGCCTAGCCCGGCAATCCGGAAAAGGCTACTAGGCATGGGCGAAGACATGTCTTGTCTCTGACAAGGGGACAATGATGATCCAGGACGGCGCCTGCAGTCCTTGCCGGAATGATGACGACAGGGCTAAACCGGATAGCACGGCGGCTAGGTCACACTAGCCGGTATCGACATAACCGTTAGCCCTGTCTGGTGGGACCGTGCCGGATTAGGGCTTCCGGCCCTCCCGGCCAGAACTCTATGAAAGGCGACATAACTCCTCCTGTGGGGAGATGACCAACTTGAGGGCCAAAACTATAGTCCCATTTACTCCTAGTGCATTTACTTCCTCCCTTTCTCTAGTTCATCTAGTTCATCACCAAGAGAGCTCAAGGAGCATGTTGTAGATCTTGTGCCACACTTATATTGAGAGGAAATGCAGGAGTAGGGGTGTTAGCTCCTCACGAGGGCCCCGAACCTGGGTACATCGGGTGTGTGACTTTGCCTTCGTGCATTTGTTTGGATTTGATAGATCTTTGAGCGTGTTCTTCGGTGATCTTGAGCATTCCGGCATCTCGTACCATGTGAGCTCTTTAGCTCACTAGCCCTCCCCGGATCCACCAGCGTCCATCGGCCCCACACATTAGCCATCCTATGGCATCTGCTGTGACACCACCACGACAGATATTCTGTAGGAACACAATTTCTACCAATGCTACTAGACATTAGCTACAACCACTTATACTTTATAGGATAAAAATATCCAATTAAAATACCAAAAGAGCCATTGCAAAATTAATGGCAGAATCTGTCAAAAACAGAACAATCCGTAAAGACGAAATTTTTCGAGGCACTTAACCTGCTCAAATCAGAAAACTCAAAACTAATGAAAGTACCATATATATCTGAGAATTACGCACAAAAATGGGAAGATGTTTTTGATTTTTCTGTGAAGTTACGAATTAAACGGTGGACAAGAGAAAACTGTTTCTGCGCAGGAATCCAAATTTAGCATCAACTTTCAACTAGAGGCTTAACTTGACACGACATTGCAATAAAATAAAGCTACACATGAATTGCTACAGGGGTAGGACAAGTCCTTGACACAAACAAAATAAAATAACATGAAATAAAAGTGGGTTTTCTCGCATAAGCGTTTTTATTTAACGCCTTTGAGCTTGGCACAAAAAGTAAAACTCAGGTATTATCAAGAGATGAAGCATCAACACCATAATTTGAACGAACAATAGAATCAAAAGGTAGCTTTATTCTTTTCCTAGGGAAGTGTTCCATACCTTTCTTGAGTGGGAATTGGTACTTGATGATACCTCCTTTCATAACAATAATAGCACCCACAGTTTTAATAAAAGGCCTTCCCAACACAATTGGACAAGCTGGATTGCATTGAATATCCAAGACAATGAATTCAAAGGGGACCAGGTTATTATTAACCATAATAGGAACATCATTGACTCTCCCCAAAGGTTTCTGAAACATCCCAACATTTTATAATGTTCAAAAATCACAAAAATTTAAAACTTCTCTTTTGATTAAAATATAATATTAAAATGAATAACAAAACCAACTATAAAAGACTTCAAACATATTAAAGAGTTTAATATTTCAAATATCTCAGTTTAACATTATTTTCAAAACTTGTTTCAAGTTAAACATTTTATTATTCCATTGTATTTTCTTAAGCCTCATTATATAAATTGACAAATGTGTTTCAAACTTTCAAACCATTTTATTCTAATAAAATAGTTTACTTATAAGAAATTGATTTCAACCACTTAGCCATAGCTATTCATAAATTAAAATAATAGTTACAAGTGTACCTTTAAACCATTTTGAAACATGATCTATTTGCCAAATGGTTTTCACTCTTTTAACAAAGTTTAAAATATAGTTTGGAAATTATAAGCCTATTGTTTATAACTTTAAAACTTAATAAATTAAAATTAATGAATTATCCAAATAAACATTTCATTTACTTAAATGAATTTCATCTATTTTCAAAGCATGAAATGATTAATATATTCTAAATGAGAAATGAATTAAAACTAAAACCTTTTCCAAAGTTGTTATGAAGTTTTCAAATGAATTATCTTAAAATAAAATATAATGGTGCACCAATTAGTTTGAATTAAGAATGAATACATTATATTTCCCTTTTCCATTTTCATATAGTTGTGCTATATTATTTAATAATTATACCAAAGCCAAAAATGAATTTAGAATTTGAAAATGAGTTTAAATAAATTAAATTCAAATATATTTGAAGGTATGTATTTTTACAAATTTTATTTAGCTAAGAGAAAATCTAATTAGGCTTTATTTTAAAATTTGAGATTAAATATCAAATTAGTCTTAAACCAATATTTCAAATTTGTTAATTTTAAAAAGTTTTCAAAACATGCCCACAACTGGTTTAACACAAAGATATTGATTTTACAAATTTTTAGAAATTAATTTGACATCATTTGGACATTTAAATCAAAAGATATGAATTAAATAAATAAAACAGAAAAAGGAAAATACCTGCTGACGTCAGCGATGACGTCACCTCGTCTTCAACCTCCGCATGCCAATCTTGCCCGAAAATCAGCCGGCGAATCCTCCTTCCAAATCACGACTTTCTTTGCGGGATTTGCTCCCCTCACCGACCCATATAAATCCCCACGTCCCCGCCTTGGTTTCCCCTCTCTTTCCCGTGCGAATCGTGCCCCCGAGCTGCTGGAAAGGCTCGCCGGAGTTGCTCCGATACCGCCGCTATTTTTCTTCAAACTCCGGCGAAGTAAGCCTCTTCCCGAGCCCTTGACCCTTCCTTCCTCTTCGTTTCCCTTTCAGGCAAGCCCCTGACCCTTCCCCAATTTTTCTTCTCAGCCATCTGTCGAGTACAAGCTTGAGAAGAGCTCACCGGACCGGCCGCACCTTCGACCACGGCCCGCCGCCGCTCCGGGACGGCCGAGCGGACATCATCGCCACCATCAACCGTGCCGTGTCGCGCCGCGCCCCCTGGTCACCTCCCCGAGCCCGGGAACCAACGGGAGCGTGGACCCCGTCCTCGACCGACGCCAGCGCCGCCGTCTCCTTCTCTCCCGCGAGCTTCTCCGGCAGGTATGGTCAACGCCCTCTCCTGGCCGTTCGATCCAAAATCCACGGCCAAGATTAGAACTGCTAAAAACGAATCGGTACGGATGACTCAGATCCGTTAGATCTAAAACCTACGGTCCAGATTGAATCACTTAACCCAGTCAGCAGCCACGTTGTTGCCTCGTCAGCGTCCAGTCAGCGCTGACATGGAAATTGAATTTCTCGATTTATTTAATTTGGCAGTTTTACAGAAAAGACCCTGCAACTTAAATTTGTTATAACTTTTTAACCACTTATCCAAATTCAAATATTTTTACATATTTGGAAAGCCCTTGACATGTAGAATATTTTGGATCTGCCAAAATTCGAATTTGACTTAGTTTAAAATATTCTTATTTCAAATGGTGGATTTGAATATTTTTGGCATAACTTTAAATCTATAAATCCAAAAATTGCAAATAAAATTGTTTTAGAGACCTTGGAATATTTGTAAATTGATGCTACTTCTATAAAATATTTTTGAGTAATATTTGAATGAATTCATGGTTATATATTTAAATTGAATAGTTTGAGTATTTTCAACATAACTATTAATAGAAATATTATTTTTAATTAAATCAAATTGCTATAAATCTAATTAAATGCCCCCTGTCTATTAACACTGATTATAAAACTTTGTTATAAAAATTTAATCATAGAAAACTTTAATCTTATAATTTTTCCTTTTATTATATTTTCCAAAAATAGAAATTAATTAAATTGCATTTATAAATTCATGCATATTTATAAAGAAATCACAAAAGTTATTTTGATGTTTTCTTTTGATTTAAAATTGCATTTCATTCATAGCATATTTTATTTTGTAGTTATATTTCCCATAAGAAAACTCCTCCCCCATTTTCTCTAAGTTAGGATTATTTTGACTTAGCATTCTGGTAAAGTGTTATGCACTTAGAGACTTAGGATTTTCAAATGGAGCTAGAAGGCCAATGAAGTACTTAGCCAAGAAAACAAGACATCAGAAGTATCTTCAAGGAGTAGAAGCACTTAGAAGAAAAGCAAGAAGAAGTTCAAGAAGACCAACCTCCTTTATTCTCTAAGTCTTTCTTGCTCTCTCTCTTTTCTTCCTTCTTATCTGAGACTTCATGAAGACTAAGTTAATTCCAAGACCAACCTAGGTGATACAAAGATCATCAAGTCTGAAGATTATTCAAGTCTACCAAGAATTCAATCAAGACATCATCCAGAAGAAAGTTACAAGTCTGGAGATAAAGCCTGGAAGACTAACTACATCTTTCTTTCTTTATTTTCCCTCTTTCCTAATCTTATCTTTCACTTTAAACATAAACGATTTTGATCATGTTATTACCATCTTGAAGTTTGTTGGATCCTAGCGGCATAGTGAGATGAAGCGGCCTGGAAACTAACCTTACATGTCCACGTACATGAGACCTGTTCCACAATTTAAGTGGCTGGCCGGGTGTCTGTCTCTCACTATAGTGAATATCCAATTTACCAAGAGTTGTTAATAATTGTTGATCACCTTGAAGAATAGAGTTAGTATTTTCTCTAACTAGTTATGCACATCAGGACTAAGTCATTGAGTGCTTATTCAAGATGATTTATAACAAAGTATTTTGTCCAACCTATGACTTTAGTCCTTAGTCATTTTGACCAACCTAATTGCCTTGCATTAACTTAAAAGAATTTCATGGCATGACATGCATCTCTAGTCCTTACAAATAATTTGCATATCATGCATGACATGTTTTCCTTAGAAGTTATGAAACTTGTTTGTTCATTATGTATGCTTGTAGGTGTTGTGTTGTTTTGTTTTATGATTGTTGTATTGTTGTTTTTTATATTGTTTAGACTAAACGGAGAGTTCCGAGTATCGTTGAAAAGAGTTTGTGAACAACGACAACATTCAAAGGCAAGTGGCACACCTCATAAACTTCCTATTATTTCTATATGCATTACTTAGTGTATTTTTATATGCATGTGTAGGATAGTATTGCTATGCTAAACCTGTGTAGAATTCCCTTACACCGTGTCTAGGTTCCTATATCATACTTAGCAGAATTATGGATGCTATGCAATTGATGAAAAGTTCTACAAAATATTAAGTGACTACTCAGGGTTGTGCTCATGGTTGTCGTCGCCTAGGATGAATTTCTATTCTACTTAGGGTCGTGAGCATGGTGGTTGTCAACCTGGGAGTACACATCGAATAAGTTAATGAAACACCTGGGTGGATTGGTTGAATGGTTTATGTTGAGTGACTACTCAGGACTGTGCTTGTGGTTGTCTTCTCCTAAGGTAGTTTCTACTATACTTGGGGCCATGAGCATGGGGGTTGTCAACCTGAGAGTGCACTTGTGGATGGCCACCCAGGGAACAGAGGAATCTGAAGAACTCCGAGTGACGATTTCTTCCAGTGCAGCCATTGCCATATGGGCTCTGGCTTGATCAATTATGTTGCATGGACTCTCTCCGGCTTGACAAGCAGATGTAGGGGGATGTTAGGTGGAACGGGTCAAGCCAGAGTGGGAGGGAAAATGCTTCTGAAAGATCTCGTCTCATTCTTCTCCTTTCCTTATCACAAATGGTGTGTAAAGGATAATTTGGGTTGAATGGGTACAATGGTGAACATGCACAGCCTTTGTAGAGTGTAAAACTAAGTTCTTAGCCGTGTCCCCGGTACGGACAATTTGAGCAGCTGATCACGGACGTCAACGGAGGATTCCATCATTCCAACTTCAGAAATAAAACTTGATGGGTGAACAAGGGAATATGATATTTATGGTTTCATGCCATACTTGTCTTGATTTTAAGAAAGTGTTTTCCAAAGAGATAGGAAAAATTGGCTTTATGCAAAATAGCCTTGAACTCCACCAGCCAAATATGCATACAGGCTATAGAGTTATTCCATTAAGTGTCCACCATAGGGTCACTTGCCAGACTCCATTTTTAATGGAATCTGACCCACTCCGTTGCAAAATCTTATTTATTACAGGTTATTCAAATGATGAGTGAGGTTTCGTTAAGGGATTTCGAGTCTACAACCAACATGTTTTCGCCTGTGGCAACATGAAGTTGTTGGAGACCCACTGCTATTGTATTTCCGCTGTGTACTTTTTCAATGCTAGCTTTATGCTGTGCAACTTTTATGGAATATTTTGTAAGTCTGGATCATCGATGTAATAAAATTGATACTTTGTTGTGATATTCCATCGTAAACTGTGTGTGCAAACGAATCGATCCAGGGATTTGCACTATACACAGGTATCTGCCTTATTTAAAGTGCAGGTACGCTATAGATGGTATCAGAGCACTGTGTTGCTTGTAGGTTCGAAACCCTAGGTTTGGATAGAAATAGGATTTGGCCATAGGATTAAAAATTATTTCATTCAGTTTGCTGAAAATAAGAACTTTTCAAACATTATTCTTGTAACTATCTTATCTATTTCCTTTCTAAGATTCTTCTCTTGTTTCTTTAGATGACCGCCCTCATTGAAGCACTCAAGAAAGGACCAGTGATGACCATGACCTTGGAATGCGAGACTGAGTTTCCAAGAGCACTTAAGGATAACATGAGGAGTTTAGGTTTTGAAGGAGAAGTATTATACAAAGGTTTTCCTTTCATGGATGAAGGTCATGAGTATTGGTGGGTGCAAGTCCATCTATACATGAGCAAAGAAGCTGACCACAAGACTGAGGGTGACTGCATGTTCACGAACCCAATACTTCACACATCATTCTTTGATTCAGCAAGAAATGCAGCATGGAGAGCTATTGAGTACCTTGCAGAAAGACTTCATTATAGACTTCACAACACCCAGAAGTATCTTAAAGAACTCAAGGAAGTAGAAGAGGAACTCGAAGCACTCAAGAAAAAGACAGATTAGACCATCTATTCCCTTAGAATAACGAGATCCGTTGATGTATTGACCTATCAAATTGTGGTATGGCAGTACTATCAATTTTATCCTTCCATGACAATGGTGTGATTCGTTCGATAAACGATTAGTTCGATTTCTCAAAAGAAGTTTGAAATCTTCACATATGTGTTTGCTTGTGTTTGAACCTTGTTGCTCGATGCTTGTTAGATGTTGTTTGTAATGATTTGTACTGATCTTCTTATATAAGTTAGAACATTTTGAGTATCAACAAAACATTTCTTTAAGGGTGGTAGCTTCCCAGATAATTCAAACCAGTTGCCTAATTCCGGAGATCCAAGTCTATCTTTCCTTCTAGCCTTCCCAATCAGAAAAATCATCCCCAACAAGTTTTCAAGTTTTGATGTCAGAAATTACATTTCTCAAAACCTCTCGAGTTATCAGAATCATTTCAAGCATTTGCTTTTCTTTCTAGCCTCTCCGAATCTCGGGGACGAGATTCCTTTTAAGGGTGGTAATATGTAACATCCCAACATTTTATAATGTTCAAAAATCACAAAAATTTAAAACTTTTATTAAAATAAAATATTAAAATGCATAAGAAAACTAACTATAAAAGACTTCAAACATATTAAAGAGCTTAATATTTCAAATATCTCAGTTTAACATTATTTTCAAAACTTGTTTCAAGTTAAACATTTTATTATTCCATTGTATTTTCTTAAGCCTCATTATATAAATTGACAAATGTGTTACAAACTTTCAAACCATTTTATTCTAATAAAATAGTTTACTTATAAGAAATTGATTTCAACCACTTAGCAATAGCTATTCATAAATTAAAATAATAGTTACAAGTGTACCTTTAAACTATTAAAAACATGATCTATTTGCCAAATGGTTTTCGCTCTTTTAACTAAGTTTAAAATATAGTTTGGAAATTATAAGCCTTTAGTTTATAACTTTAAAACTTCATAAATTAAAATTAATGAATTATCCAAATAACCATTTCATTTACTTAAATGGATTTCATTTATTTTCAAAGCATGAAATGATTAATATATTCTAAATGAGAAATGAATTAAAACTAAAACCTTTTCCAAAGTTGTTCTTGAAGTTTTCAAATGATTTATCTTAATATAAAATATAATGGTGCACCAATTAGCTTGAATTAAAAATGAATACATTATATTTCCCTTTTCCATTTTCATATAGTTGTGTTATATTATTTAATAATTATATCAAAGCCAAAAATGAATTTAGAATTTGAAAATGAGTTTAAATAAATTAAATTCAAACATATTTGAAGGTGGGTATTTTTACAAATTTTATTTAGCTAAGAGAAAATCTAATTAGGCTTTATTTTAAAATTTGAGATTAAATATCAAATTAGTCTTAAACCAATATTTCAAATTTGTTAATTTTAAAATGTATTCAAAACATGCCCACAACTGGTTTAACACAAAGATATTGATTTTACAAATTTTTAGAAATTAATTTGACATCATTTGGACATTTAAATCAAAAGATATGAATTAAATAAATAAAACAGAAAAGGAAAATACCTCCTGACGTCAGCGATGACGTCACCTCGTCTTCAACCTCCGCACGCCAATCTCGCCCGAAAATCAGCCGGCGAATCCTCCTTCCAAATCGCGGCTTTCTTTGCGGGGTTTGCTCCCCTCACCCCCCCATATAAATCCCCATGTCCCCGCCTTCGTTTCCCCTCTCTTTCCCATTCGAATCGTGCCCCGGGGCTGCTGGAAATGCTCGCCGGAGTTGCTCCGATACCGCCGCTATTTTTCTTCAAACTCCGGCGAAGTAAGCCTCTTCTCGAGCCCTTGACCCTTCCTTCCTCTTCGTTTCCCTTTCGGGCGAGCCCCTGACCCTTCCCTAATTTTTCTTGTCAGCCATCTATCGAGTACAAGCTCGAGAAGAGCTCGCCGGACCGGCCGCACCTTTGACCACGGCCCGCCGCCGCTCCGGGACGGCCGAGCGGACATCATCGCCACCATCAACCGTGTCGTGTCGCGCCGCGCACCCTGGTCACCTCCCCGAGCCCGGGAACCAACGGGAGCGTGGACCCCGTCCTCGACCGACGCCAGCGCCGCCGCCTCCTTCTCTCCGGCGAGCTTCTCCGGCAGGTATGGTCAACGCCTTCTCCTGGCCGTTCGATCCAAAATCCACGGCCAAGATTAGAACTGCTAGCACGAATCGGTACGGATGACTCAGATCCGTTATATCTAAAACCTACGGTCCATATTGAATCACTTAACCCAGTCAGCAGCCACGTCGTTGCCTCGTCAGCGTCCAGTCAGCGCTGACAGGGAAATTGAATTTCTCGATTTATTTAATTTGGCAGTTTTACAGAAAAGACCCTACAACTTAAATCTGTTATAACTTTTTAACCACTTATCCAAATTCAAATATTTTTACATATTTGGAAAGCCCTTGACATGTAGAATATTTTGGATCTGCCAAAATTCGAATTTGACTTAGTTTAAAATATTCTAATTTAAAATGGTCGATTTGAATATTTTTGGCATAACTATAAATCTATAAATCCAAAAATTGCAAATAAAATTGTTTTAGAGACCTAGGAATATTTGTAAATTGATGATACTGCTATAAAATATTTTTGAGTAATATTTGAATGAATTCATGGTTATATATTTAAATTGAATAGTTTGAGTATTTTCAACATAACTATTAATAGAAATATTATTTTTAATTAAATGAAATTGCTATAAATCTAATTAAATGCCCCCTGTCTATTAACACTAATTATAAAACTTTGTTATAAAATTTAATCATAGAAAACTTTAATCTTATAATTATTACTTTTATTATATTTTTCAAAAATAGAAATTAATTAAATTGCATTTATAAATTCATGCATATTTATAAAGAAATCACAAAAGTTATTTTGATGTTTTTTTGTGATTTAAAATTGCATTTCATTCAGAGCATATTTTATTTTGTAGTTATATTTCCCATAAGAAAACTCCTCCCCCATTTTCTCTTAGTTAGGATTATTTCGACTTAGAATTCTGGTAAAGTGCTATGCACTTAGACACTTAGGATTTTCAAATGGAGCTAGAAGGCCAATGAAGGACTTAGCCAAGAAAACAAGACTTCAGAAGTATCTTCAAGGAGTAGAAGCACTTAGAAGAAGTTCAAGAAGACCAACCTCCTTTATTCTCTAAGTCTTTCTTGCTCTCTCTCTTTTCTTCCTTCTTATCTGAGACTTCATGAAGACTAAGTTAATTCCAAGACCAACCTAGGTGATACAAAGATCGTCAAGTGTGAATATTATTCAAGTCTACCAAGAATTTAATCAAGACATCATCCAGAAGAAAGTTACAAGTCTGGAGATAAAGCCTGGAAGACTAACTACATCTTTCTTTTATTTTCCCTCTTTCCTAATCTTATCTTTCACTTTAAACATGAACGATTTTGATCATGTTATTACCATCTTGAAGTTTGTTGGATGCTAGCGGCATAGTGAGATGAAGCGGCCTGGAAACTAACCTTACATGTCCACGTACATGAGACCTGTTCCACAATTTAAGTGGCTTGCCGGGTGGCTGTCTCTCTCACTATAGTGAATATCCAATTTACCAAGAGTTGTTAATAATTGTTGATCACCTTGAAGAATAGAGTTAGTATTTTCTCTAACTAGTTATGCACATCATGACTAAGTCATTGAGTTCTTATTCAAGATGATTTATAACAAAGTATTTTGTCCAACCTATGACTTTGGTCCATAGTCATTTTGACTAGCCTAATTGCCTTGCATTAACTTAAAAGAATTTCATGGCATGACATGCATCTCTAGTCCTT
Source organism: Poa annua (assembly GCA_026929855.1). Lineage (NCBI taxonomy): Eukaryota > Viridiplantae > Streptophyta > Magnoliopsida > Poales > Poaceae > Poa > Poa annua. Next base: position 158,772,842 of record CM049427.1, on the reverse strand, counting down.
ACAAATAATTTGCATATCATGCATGACATGTTTTCCTTAGAAGTTATGAAACTTGTTTGTTCATTATGTATGCTTGTAGGTGTTGTGTTGTTGTCTTTTATGATTGTTTATATAGTTTAGCCTGAACGGAGAGTTCCGAGTATCGTTGAAAAGAGTTTGTGAACAATGACAACATTCAAAGGCAAGTGGCACACCTCATAAACTTCCTATTATTTCTATATGCATTACTTAGTGTATTTTTATATGCATGTGTAGGATAGTATTGCTATGCTAAACCTGTGTAGAATTCCCTTACACCGTGTCTAGGTTCCTAGGATGAATTTCTATTCTACTTAGGGCCGTGAGCATGGTGGTTGTCAACCTGGGAGTACACATCCACTAAGTTAATGAAACACCTGGGTGGATTGGTTGAATGGTTTATGTTGAGTGGCTACTCAGGACTGTGCTTGTGGTTGTCTTCGCCTAAGGTAGTTTCTACTATACTTGGGGCCATGAGCATGGGGGTTGTCAACCTGAGAGTGCACTTGTGGATGGCCACCCAGGGAACAGAGGAATCTGAAGAACTCCGAGTGACGATTGCTTCCAATGCAGCCATTGCCATATGGGCTCTGGCTTGATCAATTATGTTGCGTGGACTCTCTCCGGCTTGACAAGCAGATGTAGGGGGATGTTAGGTGGAACGAGTCAAGACAGAGTTGGAGGGAAAATGCTTCTGAAAGATCTCGTCTCATTCTTCTCCTTTCCTTATCACAAATGGTGTGTAAAGGATAATTAGGGTTGAATGGGTACAATGGTGAACGTGCACTACCTCTGCAGAGTGTAAAACTAAGTACTTAGCCGTGTCCCCGGTACGGACAATTTGAGCAGCTGATCACGGACGTCAACGGAGGATTCCATTATTCCAACTTCAGAAATAAAACTTGATGGGTGAACAAGGGGAGATGAGATTTATGGTTTTCATGCCATACTTGTCTTGATTTGAAGAAAGTGTTTTCCAAAGAGATAGGAAAAATTGGCTTTATGCAAAATAGCCTTGAACTCCACCAGCCAAATATGCATATAGGCTATAGAGTTATTCCATTAAGTGTCCACCATAGTGTCACTTGCCAGACTCCATTTTTAATGGAATCTGACCCACTCTTTTGCAAAAATTTATTTATTACAGCTTATTCAAATGACGAGTGAGGTTTCGTTAAGTGATTTCGAGTCTACAACCAACATGTTTTTGCCTGTGGGAACATGAAGTTGTTGGAGACCCACTGCTATTGTATTTCCGTTGTGTACTTTTTCAATGCTAGCTTTATGCTATGCAACTTGTATCGAATATTTTGTAAGTCTGGATCATCGATGTAATAAAATTGATACTTTGTTGTGATATTACATCGTAAACTGTGTGTGCAAACGAATCAATCCAGGGATTCGCACTATTCACAGGTATCTGCCTTATTTAAAGTTTAGGTACGCTACAGTTTCTTCAAAGCATTATTAGCAAGAAAAACATCCAAATAGCAATGTTCCAATGGTGGCAAATCAACCATATCATAGAGCTTTTTAGTCATAACAAAAATACTTGCACCAAGGTCTCACAAAGCATTGCAATCAAATTTATCTACTTTGATTTTAATGATGGGCTCCCAACCATCTTGTAACTGATTAGGGATAGAAGTTTCATGTCTTAATTTATCTTCCCTAGCTTTAATGAGAGCATTTGTAATATGAGTAGTAAAAGCCAAATTTAGAGAGCTAGAATTAGGACTTGTGGCCAACTTTTGCAAAAACTTAATAACTTCAGAGATAATACAATTATCAAAATCAAAATTATTATCATCATAGCCAACCGAACCACATTCTTCCATGTTCTTTAAAAATTAAGCACTTTTATCAACACTAGTTTCAGCAGTTTTGGGCAATTTTAAATTTTTGGAGGAAGTAGAGGAGAAATTTCCAACACCAACTATGTTACCTTTGATAGTAGGAGGCTTACTAGCATGTGAAACGCCATTATTTTTAGAGGTAGTAATAGTAAAAACTTTAACAATATTAGCCTCTTTACCTAGTTCTTTCTCTCTTTCCCATCTAGCACGTAATTGGGCCATCATCCTAACATTTTCATATATTTGAACTTGGATGGAATTAATTTTAGCAAAGGGATTACTCTCTTTAGTTTGAGTAGGCATAACTTTAGATTTTAAAAGATCAACATCAAGGACAAGACTATCAACTTTAGAGGCAAGTATATCAATTTTCCCTAGCTTTTCCTCAACAGTTTTATTAAACAGAGTTTGTGAAGTGATAATTTTTTTAACATGGTTTCAAGTTCAGAGGTGGTAGAACTATTATTGTTATAAGAATTACCCTAAGAATTACTATTATTAGGAGGATAGGGCTTATAGTTGTTATTACCATAATTGTTCCTATAGGCATTGTTGGTAAAATTGTTATTTCTAATAAAGTTCACATCAACATGCTCTTCTTGTGCAACTAAAGAAGCTAAAGGAACATTATTTGGATGAACATGTGATTTACCACTTGCAAGCATAGACATAATAATATCAATATTTTCACTCAAAGAGGAGGTTTCTTCAACATAATTTACCTTCTTACATTGAGGTGTCCTCTCTGTATGCCATTCAGAATAATTCAACATCATATCATCCAAGAGTTTTGTTGCAGCCCGCAAAGTGATGGATAACTAGGTACCTCCAGCAGCTGAATACAATAAGTTTCTTGAAGACAAATTCAGTCCTGCATAGAAGGTTTGGACGATCATCCAAGCAGACAGTCCATGGGTTGGGCAATTCTTAATTAAGGAGTCCATTCTTTCCCAAGCTTGAGCAACATGTTCATTATCTAGCTGTTTAAAATTCGTGATGCTACTTCTTAGAGAAATAATCTTAGCAGGAGGATAGTATATTCCAATAAAAGCATCTTTGCATTTAATACATGAATCAATACTATTCCTAGGCAATGAAAGCAACCATTCCTTAGCTCTTCCTCTCAAGGAGAAAGGAAATAATTTCAGTTTTATGATATTACCATCTATACCTTTATATTTTTACATTTCACATAATTCAACAAAGTTATTTAGATGGGCAGCATAGCATCATCAGAACTAACACCAGAGAATTGCTCTCTCATAACAAGGTTTAGTAAAGCAGGTTTAATTTCAAAAAATTCAGTTTTAGATGCAGGTGGAGCAATAGGTGTGCATATAAAATCATTGTTGTTGGTGCTAGTAAAGTCACACAACTTAGTATTCTCAGCATTACTCATTTTAGCAAATTAAATAGGAAACCGAAATAACAAAACTAAAATAAAATTGCGAAACCGAAATAGCAAAATAACAAGAACTGAAAATAAAAGAACAAACCAAAATAAACAAAATAATGCAACTAACTAATTTTTTTCTATTTTTTATATTAAGCAAACAAGACAGTAGTAAAAATAAACTAAGCAAGACAATTAGAAAATTAAAAGATTGGAAGTGCGAAAACTCCCCTCGCAGAAGAACTCTTATCTCCCCGGCAAACGGCGCTAGAAAAATGCTTTCTGGTGCCAATGTTGACGGAGGAATATCAAAGTCTTCTAAACAAAGGAATCCCAATCTCCCCGGCAACAGCGCCAGAAATATGCTTGGTGCACACGGTGGTTGTGTTGTTGGGAGACCCCAAGAGGAAGGTGTGAAATAGTGCAGCAGCAAATTTCACTTAGTTATGAAACCAAGGTTATCGAACGGCGCCAGAAAAGTGCTTGACGTAGTTGACGTGGAACCTACACACGAACAATCAAGATACTTTGCCCCAACTTAACAGTGAGTTTGTCAATCTCACCGACCTGCTGTAACAAAGGATTAAACGTATGTGTGGAAGAAAGATGTTTGTTTGCAGAAAGTAACATGTTTGCAGTTGTGGATTTTTCATATTAAAGAGAAGGACCGGGGTCCAGAGTTCACTAGTGGTGTCTCTCTATAAATAATAATAACACTCATGCGGTAAACAAATTATAGCTGGGCAATTGATAGAATAATGATGAGCAACCAATGCATATACCAACGTTATGATGTCTTGAGATTCATTGGGGAATTACAACAATATACATAGACTGTTCCAACCGCAACAATATACATTGATTCTTTCGGTTAGAGTCTGCACCCCTTTCAGTATTAAGTTGCATGCAACAGATTATCGTCTTAAGCACTGTGTGTAAAGTAAATAACTAACATCATCCTTAGATAAAGTACTACTGTTTTATCCCTAGTAGCAACAGTACATCTACAACCTTAGAGCAAGCATCTATTATACCCAGATTAAATAGAGACGTGAACCTACTATCGAGCATAAATACCCCCTCTTGGAGTCACAAGCATCTACTTGGCCAGAGCATACACAAGTAACAGAGAGCATACAAGATCTTTAAATAGCACACACATGATATATTATGAAGCAATAACTTTAGTACTTAATATTCATCGGATCCCAGCAAACACAACATGAAGAATTACATAACGGTGATCTTGATCATGATGGCAACTCACAAGATCTAAACATGATAGCACAAGAGGAGAAGACAACTATCTAGCTACTTCTATGGACCCGTAGTCCAAGGGTAGACTACTCACGCATCAGTCTGGAGGCGGTCATGGCGACGTAGAGGCCTCCGGGGACGATTCCTCCTCCCGGCAGGGTGCCGGGGAGAAGTTCTGATCTTTCCCGAATTGGTGTTGACGACGGCGGCTGCTTGGGACCCGTGGAGGAAAATATGAAGACCATGCTAGGGTTTTTGGCCGAGGGGTTATTTGTAGGCGAAAGGGCGAAGGCGGTCAGAAGAGCTGCCGCGCGAGGACCAGGTATGGCCGCCTCGGTGGCCCACTTTATCTCGTTCTCAACTTTCTGGAACGTTCGGGGTGGAAAACTAACTTTGGAAAAGAAATCGTTCAATTCCGAGAATATTTCCTTAAGTACTTTTCTGAAACAAAAAACAACAGAAAACAGGGAACTGGCATTTTGGCATCTTGTTAGTAGGTTAGTCTCAGAAAATGCATAAAACTATATCAAATGCATACAAAACATGTAATACCATGGTATAATATAGTATGGAACATAAGAAATTATAGATACGTTGGAGACGTATCAGACACCGAAGATAGGACTATCCATTGGAATACTGGATGACCAAGCAGTGCAAGCTTGAGGCCACTTAGAAGGGATTTTGTAACATCCTAGGATTTTTCAAATTTTGAAAAATCAGAAAAATTAAAAACTTTTTGAAAACTATATGGATGTTGATTTGACAAAAAATTCATGCATGCATCGTCATCTGTAACATCCTAGAATTTTCAAATTTTGAAAATTAAGAAACATTTAAAACTTTTGAAAACTATTATGTTTTTTGTTTTGAAAAGAAAATTCAAGCATTGCATTCATGCATTCATGTATCATGCATCATCATCATTCATCATGTTATTTAAATCACATAAGGTTTAAATTAAAATTTTAGTTCTATGTTTAAATAGGATTTATTTCCATAAATATGATATTTGTACCTATTATAATATTCCAATTTATTTATTTTATTTTTGGGCAAGAATACTTCCAAAAAGTTCTAATTCAAATAAGATTTTCAAAACATAGTTTTATGAGTTTTTCTGAAAAGTTATGACAAGGTTTAAAAATCAAAGTGGAAATAAATGTTTGAAAACAGAAAAATGTTGTAATAAAAAAGGGCGAAGCAGCCAGCCACTTCGGCCCACCCTTAGCCCATTTCTCTCTCGCGCACGTGCAGCAGCTAACAGCCCAGCAAGCAGCCCGCGCTTCGCTCCTCTCGCTGACACACCGGGCCCACGCTGACGTCATCGCCGATGTCATCTCTTCAACCTTATGCGCGTATCTCGCCCTGAAGAACTCCTATTCGTCCACGACTCAAATCTGAAGCCGTGTGCTCCACGATTTCTTCCCTGGTGCACCCCTTTTTATACCCTAGCCCCCGCCGCCTTTTTCCCCTAGAAACCCTAGCTCGAAGTGCCCCCCAGGTGCCGAATTGACTCACCGGAGTTCATCGCCTCCACCGTCGTTTTTCTTCGTTCTCCGGCGATGTGAGCAACGACCGAGACCGACACCCTCTCTATCCACTTCATCGCTTCGTTGCGCACCCGCTGACCCCTTCCCCATTTTTACTGTAGAGCCCTTGCTTACGAAAGCAATGGACATATGAATTATGCAAAGACTTGGATCACATAAGTCTCACATTCTCCAATAAGATGTAATATCACATTAAAATGTCATAATTTATTACAGAAAGAGACGAATGATCCAAAAACAAATATCCTTACAACTTAGCATAGCGGAAATGCTAGCTGAATAAATAGTTCACACTTTATTTCAGAGTTCAAACGCAATACTAAAGGTAGCATGGAGCTACATCTTCTCCATGAAGCCACTGGCAAATCATGTTGGTTGTAGCTCGAAGACGACCCCCTTACTCCTCATTCGGACATTCTGCAAGGTTTAGTTGCAGCCCAGCTATAAAGGGTCAGCACAATTGAATTGTGGTGGCAAGTGACTTTAATTCCTAATGTTCTATTAAGCTATAACTATATGCTTATTATGGCTGGTGGAGCTCAAGGCTACACTTGAAGGGTTAAGGTTGATGGTTAAAGTTGTTGCCGACTTCAAATGTGTTGTTGGTATTGGGTATCCTGACGATCTTTATCTTGGTCGTATCCCATCGATGCTTGGGGTTGACGTAGACACTTGGTCCATCTTGAGGGGTTAGCAGTCAGACAAATGCAAACAGTTTTCCAGCCTCACATGGGCGTCAGGTCGGTAGACTTGACTCTCTTCTTTTTATAAAAAAAACAAAGGGTGCTAAGACCTTCTAAAGACGTCTAAACTTGCTTGATGCTAGGTGTTGCCAACTGCAACAGTCTTCGGTCTTCTTGTCGTTCTTGCACCTTGTTGATGAGGTTATCTTGATTTTTGTTCTCCTTCAGTGTAGCAAACAACCCAAGTTGATGATGACATCCTTTGTTCTTGGGCTTCACGAAGCTTTGCACCAGTCTTCAGAGGTCAATCGAATCTAAGTTAGCCTAAAAGTCATTCTTTCCATAAAACTCAAGTCAGGGTCAAATGAGTTAATAAAATTGATGCGCAAAAGGCACTGATGACACTAGCTTCATGGCACATCTTCATGTAGACGATCTTCGGTGCTGGTTGTCCACGTCGTTGCTGACGTTGATCTTCTTTGCATGTCATGGCTTGAAGGCTTTCATAGATTCATTAAATAGTCATGGCTCTTGGCGTTATTTGAGTCCTCCGTGTTGCCATCTGTAAGAGAGACTTCCATTGGCACTTCTCTTCTGATCTTGGTTTTGTAGGTCTTGAAGAGGTTAGTTAGTAACCAGTCATTGGTTTTATATGCTACCCTAAAGTTATATACATTCTTTTAGTGATGGTATACGTGTAATTCAAATAGTTCATTAAATTAGGCAAGACTCGTCACATTACGGGGATGGGCTTTCTTTGGCGTTTCGGTATCATGTGTAGTTAACAATACTCACATGTTAAAGTTTAGATCAGAAGGAAAGCATTTTAGGAAGTTTTCGAGTACAAGTTTATAAGTGCATTAGGGTGCATCTATGGCAAAAGGTAAGAAAAGTTAGTGTGTGGCGGAATCAAGATGTTAAAACAAATTTTAAGGTATGTGCCTAATATGCATTGCTTACAAGGCGTGTTTGTGAAAAATACCAGAGAACAACATATCCACAGTAAGCAAATAAACAAGGCACACACTAGCAACAAGCATACCAGCAAAAGAGCACACAAGACACCTATAGAACAGAAAGGGCACTCAATAATCACATTAGTTGGAGAATACATACAAGGGTCAAATCCTAGAAGTCCTATGGGTCTTGGTTAGTCCAACTTGTTGGAGTCTTAATTTCATCTGCTTGGGCTCATGCTGGAAAGCTTGAGACTTGCCGAAATTGCAACTGGAGTAGCATTTTTGGCGTTGAAGTCTTGACAGTAGGACTGTTCCGGCAAGCAAGGGTGGTTTTGTTCCTTGTTTCTTCACTTGACAACCAACTTGATGTCGTATGTTGAAGTCTTGAGACTGAACTCTGCCTTCTCGGTACTATTTACTTAGGTATCATTTGGGTTCATCGTCAAGTCTATACAAGTTATGAATAGGGACAAGATAGTAGACAAAATCTTTCTGAAATACTTCAAATTAGAGAGGTAAGATCAAGATATTTTAGAGAGTAGCTGAGGAGTGAAAACCGTACTAGGCTTACGTGGGAGAAAATAGTTTTATGTCAAAATAGGTTGTAACAAAACATTTCCTTCCTAAGCTAATGACCATGCTAACTAAGGTCTCCTAAGGTCAACGATGGCTCTCATACCAAGTCTATAAGGACCCCTCTGACTACCCGTCAGAGATGCCCATGTTATGTAAACAGATCACGATCCCAATGATCAGTGCATCGCGATCACATAACCAACATGGTATACAAAGTTTACATCATACAACTCGAATAGTATAATACTTACATAAATACTAGTCACATGACCAAACCTGCAAACATCATCGCACTTGACGAATATTAACTAAGGTTTAGCGGAAGATTTGGCTAGCGTCGGCCCTCGTCATGTCCTGACGCATTCCCACAGAGCAGTTAGCGGGACATTCAGTTGGCGTAGTCGTCGGCGTACTCCTCCTTGTTGTCGTACATCTCCCCATTGTAACCTGGACGTTTGAATATCCAGGGACACAGCCATATGAGTACATTTACGTACTCGCAAGACCACCTCTAAGGCTTAAGTTTTCATGGTAATGCAAGAGAACACTTTTCGAAAACTGGGATAGCTGCTATATACGACTATAAGGCTTAGTTTTCGAATACGATGTTGTAACATATCTGCACTTAAAATTATGGCAGGTACCTGTGTATAGTGCAAACCCCTGGATCGATTCATTTGCACACACAGTTTACGATGAATATCACAACATTGTATCAATATTACACGAATAATCAAGACTTGGTAAAATAAATAGTTCGATACATCTTTGCATAGCTTAAAGCTAGCTCAAAACAATAAAGCAGCGGAAATAAATCTTCAATGAGCCTCCAACTTCATAATACGCCACAGGCGAAAACATGTTGGTGCAGACTCGAAACCCAAACTTAGTCCTCACTCTTCGTCAGATATTTCTGCAACAAATAATAATTTGCAACAGAGTGGGTCAGATTCCATTAGAAATGGATCTAGCAAGTGACACTATGGTGGACACTCAATGGAAATTACTCTAAAACCTGCATGCATATTTGGCTGGTGGAGTTGAAGGCCATTTTGCATAAAGCCAATTTTATCCTATCACTTCATAAAACAGTTTCAACATCATAATTGGCAACACTGGCAAGTTCCAGTGAACCAAAAGATGGCCCATCCTTGAATGCACTCTCAGGTAAAAACCCCCCAATACTATGGTCCAAGGTATAGTAGAAACTATCTTAGGTGAAAACCCCCATGAGCATGGTCCTGAGTAGTTCACTATTGTTCACGTATCAAAATTTTATTTAAGAAATTAGAATGTTGGGAATCCTCCGTTGGCGTCCTTGATCAGTTGAAGTCTTCACCTGGAGTTCTTCTCTTCGAGTTCTTCACTTCTTTCCATTCCCTTTGTTCCTGGGTGGCCTTCCACAAGTGTACTCTCAGGTGAAAACCCCCACGTTCATGATCCTAAGTACAGTAGAAACTATCTTAGGTGAAAACCCTCATGGACATGGTCCTGAGTAGCCACTCAACATAAACCAAACAACCAATCCACCCAGATGATTCATTAACTTAGTGGATGTGCACTCCCAGGTGAAAATCCCCACATACTATGATCCTAAGTATAGTAGAGACTATCTCAGGTGAAATTCCTCATAGACATGGTCCTGAGTAGCCACTTAAGATTTTGTAAAACCTTTCATCAATTGCATAGCATCAAAACTCTACTAAGTCATTTCATAGGTACCTAGACACAATGGAATAGGAAATTCTAAAGTCTTGCATAGCAAATCTACTAAGTCGTACACATGCATAGGAAAATAACTAAGTCATGCATAGAAAATACTTAGGAATTTTATGGGGGTGTGCCACTTGCCTTGGCAACAAGAAGAATAGCAACAGCAGCTGCAACAGTTGTCGTTTCCCTCCAAAATTTCTAACACATCAAACAAAAACACACATAAACATACAAACAAAATAACAATACAAAAATATGTTATGCATGATGTGCAAAATACTTAGAGAAAATACTAAGTTCTTCAAGGTGATCAACAATTACTAACAACTCTTCGTAAATTCGCTATTCACTATAGTGAGAGAGACAGACACCCGGCCAACAACTTATGTTGTGGAACAGGTCTCATGTACGTGGACATGTAAGGTTAGTCTCCAGGCCGCTTCATCTCACTATACCGCTAGGATCCAACGAACTTCAAGATGGTAATAACATGATAAAAAAAAATTATGTCTAAAGTGAAAGACAAGATTTAGGGAAAAGGGAACATATAGAAAGAAGAATTGTAGAATCTTCTCCTTGCTTCCTTTTCTTCTTGATGTGATGACTTCCTAGCAATTTTGTAGACTAGATGGCTTTGGAGACTTGATGGTGTTGATAGCCTCCAGGTTGGTCTTGAATATAACTTAGTCATCATAAGGGCGAAGAGAAGAAAGGAGAAAAGAGAGAGAGAAGAAGCAAAACTTAGAAAATATAGCTGGTTGGTCTTCATGACTTCTTCTTGATTTTCTTCTAAGTGCTTCTACTCTTTGAAGATACTTCTGAAGTCTTGTTTTGGCTAAGTCCTTCATTGGCCATCTAGCTCCATGTCGAAAATCCTAAGTGTCTAGTGCATAGCACTATTACCAAAATACTAAGTTTGAAAATAACCCAAACTTAAAGAAAATAAGTTAGAAGTTTTCCTATGAGAAGTATAACTATATGAGAAAATGTGTTATGCATGAAATGCACTTTTTTAATCATTAGAAACATCATACTAAATTTGTGATAATTACAAAGTATGCATTAGTCTATAATGCCATTTAATTAATTTACATTTTTGCAAAATATAAATAAAAGGATTAAATATAATATTAAAGTTTTATGTGATAAGATTTTATAACAAAATTTTATAATTTAGTGTTAATAGACAGAGGGGATTTAATTAAATTTATTGCAATTGGATTTAATTAAAAATAATGTTTCTATTAATAGTTATGTAAAAATTATTCAAACTATTCAATTTGAACATATAACTATGATATGATCAAAATAACACTCAAAAATATTTTATAACAGAGGCATCATATTTGTAGCGCCCCATCTTTAAATAAAGATGGAACACCTGTGTTATGTGCTAGTCCCTGGATCACTGCTAGCACCACAGTACAAAATATATAGTATCATTGCATAAGTATCAAAATACTACATCGAGATCCAAAAATAGCCAAGTATAGCTTTATTACAAAGTGCATAGTCATGAAGACTAGCTAAAATATTCAGAGTTCACAACGAAAATAAAAGCAATGGGCCTTCTCTTCTAGCATACGCCACGAGCAGACATGTTGGGTGTAGAATCGAGTCCAAACTTACTCCTCATCAGAATTACCTGCACATTTGAATATGCAGCCCCCGAAGGAGGTCAATACAATGAAGTATTGGCAAGTGACTATGGTGGATAAATTATGACAAGTCTAATTCTATATGCATATTTGGCTTGGTGGAGTTTGTAGGCTATTTTGCAGAAAGCCAGTTTTCTCCTATCTTTTATAAAACACTTTTGTAACTCAAAGACTTGGCACCAAGGGATGAAGCCCAAGTGCACCAATAATTCTTTCCTTAGTCAAATTTTACTTTACGAAAACCATGTTGAGATTCTTCCGTCCATCCTTGTCCGGTTGCTCGAAGTTGTCCATCACCGGGGACACGGCTGAGTACTCAGTTTGTCGACTCTGCAGAGGTTGTGCACTTTCACCTTAAGACTCAATTTGTCCGAGAAATCCTATACACGCGGAGTGTATTATGGAAAGGAGAGAATTGAGACAAGAACTTTCAGAAGAAGAATGCAACCATACTAGCAAGACCCGTTCCACCTATCAACTCTACATCTGCTTGTCAAGCTGACAGGTTGCACTCTCACGACTTAGTAGTTCTAGACAGAGCCCATTGTCAAAAGGCTGCACGGGAAGCTTCTAAACTTGGAGGGACTTAGTAATCTCTTTGTTCCTGGGTGGCCGTCCACAAGTGTACTTCTGGGTGAAAACCACCATACTCATGGCCCTAAGTAGAATAGAAATTCATCCTAGGCAAAGACAACCACAAGCATGGTCCCAAAAGCCACTCAACATAAACCAAACAACCAATTCCACCCAGAAGTGCATTCAAAGTTTTAACACTTAGCAATAATTCTATAACATGATAAGTAAACTCCCTTATAGCATAGCTAAGCATCTAATAAAACTTTTGGTGGCTGCATGGGGAGGGATGGCTACACACTACTAGGATATTTTCAAAGTGTAAACTAACTTAACATTATAAGATAGTATCAAAATTTCCCTATCATGCATACTACTCAAAATCTACTAATAATGCATATAGAAAACATAGGATAGATTATGAATGTCACTTGCCTTGGTAACAAAGGGAACAAGCACAGCAAGAATAACAATCACAAGGACCTTCCTCCTCTTCACAATCTAGAGACAAACAATAACACTAAATAAACACACAAAACATAACACTTAAAATATCCATACAAAAATATGTATGCATGCTTAATATGCAATGAACTTAACAAGACCAATTAATTACTATATTAAGTTCTCTGTTATTCATGCATAAAAATGCAATGATCAATATTTTAATATTTTAATTAATCATTTAAATAATGAGCATATTAGTAGTTTTGAGTTCTAAAACCAATTTCTTTAAGTATATTAGAAGAAGTTTCAAATAAACTCATGTTACACTCTCTGGACAGAGGGCATTAATAAATCTTCAAAACAATTGGATTTTATTTGGAAAGAGATTTTATTAATTAAGTTATTGATTTAATATCCGAAAGCTAAACAATTAAATTCCGCAATTTAATATACACTAAAAGGATAAACTAATGAAACCATATTAAACTACACGAGCAGAGCTTCACGTGGATATAAAATTCATCAAATTTGGATGAACAGATCAAAAGTTATGATTTTTGTAAGTTTGTGTTATTTTCTGTTTTTAAAACAATTTCTCTGCCGAAATAGAAATTAAAAACGCCACGCGGCGCGCTCTGATTGGGTGATACCGGTTCGCCACGGATCGGCGCGGCAGCCGTCCGATCTAACTTACATCGGACGCTCCAGATCAGATGGACGAAACGGTAAAGGAGATTCAATCTCGCCCGTCCGATCTCAAACGAACCGCTCGGATCTAAAGGGAGTAACGCGGCCGGCCGAAGTACGCCGGAGACCAATCCTACGGTGGTGCCATCGCCGGAATTTCGCCGGAAAACGTAATAACACGTACGGGAGGGAATGGCGCATACCGAGAGGTGCCGGGCGTCGCGTAGAAGCTAAGGACGTGGTTTAGGACGTAACGGGCGTCCTCCTCCGTGTACCACTCGCCGGCCGGCGGCGAAAGCTTCGGTCGAGCACGGATTTGAGAGTCCAGCTGCGGATGACGAAAGATAGGAACATGAGAAGATGCTTAAGGACGAGGAGAATCGAGTGGGAGGTTCGGAAGCTCCTGATGGGGTCCATACTCACCAGAATCGGAGAAGTGGCCGGCGGCAATGGCGGCGGCGCGGCCTCAAATTGGAGCAGCTTGGGGGCGAATTTGTTTAGGGTATGAGAGGGGAAAAGAGGCGGCGGGGATGGGGTATAAATAGGAGGAGCCAGAGATCGTATCCCGCAAGAAAAGGATCGGATTGATCCGGATTTTGGGTTATGTTAGAGTTCGTTTGTGACTCGAATTGGGGAAAGTGATGACAGGTGGGGTCCGGTTGTCAGCGTGAGAGGAGAGGGAGAAGATGGGCTGCGTTTGCTGGGCCGTTACCTCCTGCGCGCGCGGCGGATAGCAGAGAGGACGAAGTGGGCTTCGGCCCAGGTGGGCTTCTCTCCCCCTTTTTTTTTTAACAAAACCTTTTCTGATTTCAAACATTTAATTCAATTTTTGAGTTTTAAAACTTATCAAAACATTTCAGAAAAATTCATAAAAATATGTTTTGAAAAGCTAATTAAATTTATAACTTTTTGATATCATTTTGCTAAATAAATAAAAGAATAAAGTACAGATTTGTAAAAGGAGCTCAAATAGACCTCTTTAATGAAAACCATTTTATTTATCCTTATGATTAAAATTCAATTTACTCCTTATGACTTCTCAATGCCATACTTTTATGATGCATGATGCATGAATGCAAAGTTTTAAATTTTTGAGAAAATTGGGATGTTACAGACTAACCCCCTTAAGAAGAAGCTCGCCCTCGAGCTTCGGAAAGGTCAGCAAATAGGTGTGGGTGGTCTTCTCGGAGGTCATCCTCTCGTTCCCAGGTGGCTTCGTCTTCGGTGTGATGATTCCACTGGACCTTGCAAAACTTGATGGTTTTGGTACGGGTGACTCTTTCAGCTGTCTGTAATATCTTGATGGGCTTCTCTTCGTATGTCAGGTCACTCTCCAATTGTACCTCCTCGAGGGGTATTGTATCTTTTAAAGGAACTCCCATCATCTCGGGATGACATTTCTTTAACTGACTGACATGGAAGACATTATGAACAGCAGACAGTACTTCAGGTAGTTCTAACTCGTATGCCACTTCACCTTTGCGAGACAGAATTTTGAATGGTCCAATGAATCGAGGTGCTAACTTTCCTTTGATTCCAAACCTTTTCACACCCCGAAGTGGTGACACTCTTAAATTGGTTCTATCACCCACTTCATAGGTGACTTCTCTACGCTTGGAATCTGCATAGCTTTTCTGGCGTGACTGTGCTATTTTCAATCTGTCCTTAATCAGCCTGACTTTTTCTTCAGCATCCTGTATTATATCAGGCCCAAAGAAACTCCGTTCTTCTACACCACTCCACAACAGTGGGGTTGTGCATTTCTTTCCATATAAGGCCTCAAACGGTGCCATCTCAATGCTGGCTTGGTAACTATTGTTGTAGGAGAACTCAGCGTATGGCAAATTATCATCCCAACTAGATCCATAGTCGAGCGCACAAGCTCTTAACATATCTTCTAAAATCTGATTCACTCTTTCAGTCTGACCATCTGTTTGCGGGTGAAAAGCCGTACTGAATTCCAATCTGGTTCCCAAAGATTCGTGCAACTGCTTCCAGAAATGAGAAGTGAACTGGGTCCCCCTATCAGATACGATACTCTTAGGAACGCCGTGAAGGCACACAATTCTCTTCATGTAAATATCGGCTAGCTTTGCACTAGTATAAGTGGTCTTCACGGGTATGAAGTGAGCTATTTTGGTTAGGCGACAAACAATAACCCAAATAGAATCATAACCTGATCTGGTCCTTGGTAATCCAGTGATGAAGTCCATCCCAATTGAATCCCACTTCCAATCCGGTACTTTCAAAGGTTGTAAGAGTCCTGCTGGTTTCTGATGTTCTGCCTTTACTCGACTACATACATCACACTTAGCGATGTATTCTGCTATTTCTCTCTTCAGATTATTCCACCAAAATCTTTCTTTCACATCCATGTACATCTTTGTATTTCCCGGATGAATTGAATAAGGTGTTTCATGAGCTTCTTGCAGAATTAACTTCCTAAGGTCAGTGTCATTGGCCACACATACCCGTTTTTCAAACCACAAAATTCCCTGCTCATCCTCATGAAATCCTTTAGCTTTTCCAGCTCTTAAATTGACTTTGATCTCTTCTATTTCCTTGTCTCCTTTCTGAGCTTCACGTATCTTGTCCATCAAAGTGGGCTGTACCACTAATGAGGTTACAAACCCTTCAGGTACTACTTCCAACCTGAGGTCCTTAAATGCCTTACATAAATCCTCGGGTAATTCCCCTGCTGTAAGGCCATTCACATACACTTTTCGGCTCAGAGCATCTTCTACCACATTAGCTTTTCCCGGATGGTATTGAAGGCTTAGATCATAATCTTTAATAAGTTCCAACCATCTTCTTTGTCTCATATTCAATTCCTTCTGTGTAAATATGTACTTCAAACTTTTGTGGTCCGTGAATACCTCACACCTTTTTCCCATTAGATAGGGTCTCCAAGTTTTCAGAGCATGCACTACTGATGCTAACTCGAGATCATGAGTTGGGTAATTTGCTTCATGTTTCTTGAGTTGTCTAGAGGCATAAGATGCCACTCTGCCTTCCTGCATCAACACACTTCCCAAGCCCTGGCGTGAAGCATCACAGTATACTTGGAATTCCTTCTCCAAATCAGGTAAACATAGAACTGGGGCTGAAACCAGACGTTTCTTCAACTCCTGAAAACTGGCTTCGCATGCCTCTGTCCACTCAAATTTCTTCTCCTTCTTTAGTAATTCCGTCAAGGCCTTGGCAATCTTGGAGAAGTTTTCAATGAATCGTCGGTAGTATCCTGCTAGACCCAGAAAACTTCGTAATTCACCAACATTCTTCGGCGGTTCCCAATTAGTTACAGCTGAAACCTTTTCAGGATCCACCGCTATACCTTCCTTGGACACCACATGGCCTAAAAATCCTACTTGTTCTAACCAAAACTCACACTTGCTGTACTTGGCATACAACTTATGTTCACGTAGTCTCTGCAATACCTGACGCAAGTGCTCTTCATGTTCTTGGTGACTCTTGGAATAGATTAGAATATCATCTATGAATACGACCACAAACTTATCCAGGAAACCCATGAACACTTTATTTATCATATTCATGAAATAGGCTGGTGCATTGGTTAATCCAAAAGGCATTACTGTGTACTCATAAGAGCCATATCTCGTAACAAATGCAGTTTTGGGTATATCCATTTCTCTAACTTTCATTTGGAGGTATCCCGATCGAAGATCGATCTTTGAGAAAACACAAGCACCTTCCAGTTGATCAAATAGTTCATTTATCTTGGGTAACGGGTACTTGTTTTTGATAGTTTTCTCGTTTATATCTCTATAATCCGTGACTAGCCTCTGGGTTTGATCCTTCTTTTTAACAAATAAGACTGGTGCTCCCCATGGCGATGAACTTGGACGAATGAATCCTTTCTGGATATGTTCTTCTAATTGCTTCTTGAGCTCTTTCAATTCATCGACGGCCATAGGATAAGGTCTTTTTGCTATTGGCCCTGTTCCCGGCTTAAGTTCGATGAGAAACTCTACATCTCTATCGGGTGGCATTCCCGGTAGTTCCTCCGGAAAAACATCTGGGTATTCCTTGACGATAAGCACATCACCAAGGCTAACCCCCTTAAGAGAATTTAGCCTAACCTTCTTAAGTTCGAAAGTTGATCGGAACTTAATCTTTCTTTTCTCTGGGGTGGTGAGGGTGATTGCTCTATTTGCACAATCTATGATTCCTTCAAAACGAGTCATCCAATCCATTCCGATGATAACATCCAATCCTTGGGTCTCTTGGATGACTAAGTCTGTTGGGAAGGTGTGTTTTCCAATCTGCAAGTCTAACTGCCTACACCCGGAATTTACTAGCATCTCTCCTCCAGGTGAACTTACCCTAATAGGTTTTCCTAGACTTTCCTCAGCTGACCCATGTTTGTTAACAAAAGCTCCTGATATGAATGAATGAGATGCTCCAGTATCAAATAAAACTAATGCTGGAAAGGAGTTGAGCAAGAACGTAGCAATCACAGCATCAGGTTCATCATGAACTTCTTCCACATTGATGTGGTTCACTTGTCCCTTCTGGAAAGGATTGGGCTTGGAATTTTCATCAGCTTTCTTCTCTGGGCAATCAGTTGCATAATGTCCTGTCTTCTTGCACTTGTAGCAGGTCACATGAGACAAGTCTTTCTTCCCTTCATGGTTAGGACGGTGATTACCATTCCCATGATTATGACCATGATGATGGTTTCCCTTGGATCCACCATTATTTCCATTGTATCCTCCATTGCTTCCTTTGTTCCCTCCATTGTGGTTATGACCATGATGTTTTTGGCCACTACCAGTGTTGGAGTGATTCCAGGGTTTATGACTACTGCCTTCCGAGGTGTGTTTCTTATATGTCCCTTCAGAATGAACCTTACTTGCACTGAACTTCCTCTTCCTATTCTCTTCCTTTCTTATGTTGTTGTCCAAGGTGATAGCTTGATCCAGCAGAGCTTGATAGTTTGGAGTATATGCCACAGACAAAGGTATCTTCAGTTCTCCCTTAAGTCCATTGAGGAACTTTTCCTTCCGCTTTGCATCAGTATCAATGTCCTCTGGTGCATACCTTGATAACATACTGAAGTCATCCATATACTCCTTCAGAGTTCTACCTCCTTGCCTCAAGCTGCGAAATTCATCTTTCTTCAGGTTCATTATACCTGAGGAGATGTGAGCATTCTGAAAGCCTTCCTTGAACGCATCCCAAGTCATGCCGTCCAAAGGATGAGTCACTTGATAATTTTCCCACCACAATGATGCGGGTCCTTCCAACAGGTGTGCAGTGAACCTCACTTTTTCTGCCTCAGAACTTTCACAAGTTACTAAGTCCTTGTTGACCGAACGGAGCCAATCATCCGCCACTATTGGTTCAGTAGCAGAGGAGAACTTATTAGGCCTAAGCCTTAGGAACCTAGCAAGTCTGTCCACTGGGGGTGGGGGTGGAGGTGGCGGGTTGTTGTTGTTGTGGTTGTTGTTGTTGTTGGTTGCTGCAATGAACTGAGTCATCATATTCATCAACTGAGCTTGAGCGGCCATCAGTTGTTGCATGACATCGTCGTTGCTGGTATCACGACGAGGAGGCATCTGTAGGGTTTTTCAGCATAGATGAGTGAAAGATAAACAGAACTAAGAGAAGAAAAATCCTACCCATGCACAAAGTAACCAAGTCAACACAAACAACTCTCATAAGACAACTTAAAAGACAAGTCTACTTAGCAAAACAAAACAAGTAGTCTAAATTGATTTAATTAAAACAACAGAGTCTGCAAACCAAACAATTCTATCATTTTCACACCACAAGTTGGAGATCAATGTTTTAAAAAGAACGACGAACTAAACGAGGAAAAACATGGTGGTCCAACTACTAAGTCTAAACTTCGTCCATGACATCTCCTTCATCTTCTTCGATTTCCTCGATGATGATGTCTTCCTTTGTAAGGATCTCCTTGTAGTCATTCACCTCCTTCTCCAAGGCCTCGTTCTTCTCCTGTAACATTGTCGTCTCACGGTGCAGAGTCTCGATTGCTTCCTTCTCCAGGACTTCAATCTTTTCTTGTAGCATTCTCTTCTCACGGCGTAGAGTCTCGATCAAATCTCGATCAGCTTCGAACTCGACGTCGTTGCTCTGGATTTCATCCTTCAAGGTCCTGATCTCCTTGTTCTTGTCTCTAATTCTCTTTTCTTGGCTTTGAAACTTCTTATCTTGAGCTCGGAACTTCTCCTCTTGAGCGTTGGCCACCTCTTCTTGGGCTTCAATCTTCTTTTGAGTCTCCTTGACTTGTGCCATTATTTCATCATTCTTCAACAGCTCATTGCGTCTATCTTCTTCTAGTTGCCAGAGGTGAAGTTCTAAGTCTTGGAGATATGGGTACAAAGGTTCTGGTTTGTTTTTGTCTTCCTCGCTAACACGGTAAGGAATCCCATGTTCGTCACGTTGGCCAAGGTGAGCAAAGTAGTGGTCTTTTAACTCTTCTTGGTATTGCAAGCAAAGACGTCCTATTAGCTCCTGCGTGACGAGATTCAGCCCTTTCTCCAAGGAGTCACTAATCGATTTGTACTGGATGTCTTCGGTCTTGGGTTCAGTCTGGCGCCCTTGTTGGTAAAGGCGAATTCCCCATAAATCTTCTCTTTTGAAGTGCTTCAGCTGGCTTGCCTTGATGATGGGTGTTGGAAGTGCCAACAGTTCTACCAATTCTAGAAGATATCTTCCAAAGCACATGTCCTTGAAGTCCTCCGCGGTTTGATACGTGAAGAACGACATCCTTAAGTGATAAAGGTAGAGTTTATTAAAACAAGACAAAGGTAAGATATAATAATTGTGGTGTACTTAAGTACTTAGAGAAAAAGAAGTTCTTTTTTTACAGGTGATCAATACTATTATCAACTCTTTTGTAAGTCGGATATTCACTATAGTGAGAGAGACAGACACCCGGCCAGCCACTTATATTTGTGGAACAGGTCTCATGTACGCGGACATGTAAGGTTAGTCCCGGGCCGCTTCATCCCACTATGCCGTTAGGATCCAACATACTTCAAAGATGGTAATGTTATGATCAAAAAGGAGGCTTAACCAATCCTAAGGGCTCGAACCTACAAGCAACACTTTAGCTCTGATACCATTTTGTAGCGCCCCATCTTTAAATAAAGATGGAACACCTGTGTTATGTGCTAGTCCCTGGATCACTGCTAGCACCACAGTACAAAATATATAGTATCATTGCATAAGTATCAAAATACTACATCGAGATCCAAAAATAGCCAAGTATAGCTTTATTACAAAGTGCATAGTCATGAAGACTAGCTAAAATATTCAGAGTTCACAACGAAAATAAAAGCAATGGGCCTTCTCTTCTAGCATACGCCACGAGCAGACATGTTGGGTGTAGAATCGAGTCCAAACTTACTCCTCATCAGAATTACCTGCACATTTGAATATGCAGCCCCCGAAGGAGGTCAATACAATGAAGTATTGGCAAGTGACTATGGTGGATAAATTATGACAAGTCTAATTCTATATGCATATTTGGCTTGGTGGAGTTTGTAGGCTATTTTGCAGAAAGCCAGTTTTCTCCTATCTTTTATAAAACACTTTTGTAACTCAAAGACTTGGCACCAAGGGATGAAGCCCAAGTGCACCAATAATTCTTTCCTTAGTCAAATTTTACTTTACGAAAACCATGTTGAGATTCTTCCGTCCATCCTTGTCCGGTTGCTCGAAGTTGTCCATCACCGGGGACACGGCTGAGTACTCAGTTTGTCGACTCTGCAGAGGTTGTGCACTTTCACCTTAAGACTCAATTTGTCCGAGAAATCCTATACACGCGGAGTGTATTATGGAAAGGAGAGAATTGAGACAAGAACTTTCAGAAGAAGAATGCAACCATACTAGCAAGACCCGTTCCACCTATCAACTCTACATCTGCTTGTCAAGCTGACAGGTTGCACTCTCACGACTTAGTAGTTCTAGACAGAGCCCGTTGTCAAAAGGCTGCACGGGAAGCTTCTAAACTTGGAGGGACTTAGTAATCTCTTTGTTCCTGGGTGGCCGTCCACAAGTGTACTTCTGGGTGAAAACCACCATACTCATGGCCCTAAGTAGAATAGAAATTCATCCTAGGCAAAGACAACACAAGCATGGTCCCAAAAGCCACTCAACATAAACCAAACAACCAATTCCACCCAGAAGTGCATTCAAAGTTTTAACACTTAGCAATAATTCTATAACATGATAAGTAAACTCCCTTATAGCATAGCTAAGCATCTAATAAAACTTTTGGTGGCTGCATGGGGAGGGATAGCTACACACTACTAGGATATTTTCAAAGTGTAAACTAACTTAACATTATAAGATAGTATCAAAATTTCCCTATCATGCATACTACTCAAAATCTACTAATAATGCATATAGAAAACATAGGATAGATTATGAATGTCACTTGCCTTGGTAACAAAGGGAACAAGCACAGCAAGAATAACAATCACAAGGACCTTCCTCCTCTTCACAATCTAGAGACAAACAATAACACTAAATAAACACACAAAACATAACACTTAAAATATCCATACAAAAATATGTATGCATGCTTAATATGCAATGAACTTACCAAGACCAATTAATTACTATATTAAGTTCTCTGTTATTCATGCATAAAAATGCAATGATCAATATTTTAATATTTTAATTAATCATTTAAATAATGAGCATATTAGTAGTTTTGAGTTCGAAAACCAATTTCTTTAAGTCTATTAGAAGAAGTTTCAAATAAACTCATGTTACACTCTCTGGACAGAGGGCATTAATAAATCTTCAAAACAATTGGATTTTATTTGGAAAGAGATTTTATTAATTAAGTTATTGATTTAATATCCGAAAGCTAAACAATTAAATTCCGCAATTTAATATACACTAAAAGGATAAACTAATGAAACCATATTAAACTACACGAGCAGAGCTTCACGTGGATATAAAATTCATCAAATTTGGATGAACAGATCAAAAGTTATGATTTTTGTAAGTTTGTGTTATTTTCTGTTTTTAAAACAATTTCTCTGCCGAAATAGAAATTAAAAACGCCACGCGGCGCGCTCTGATTGGGCGATACCGGTTCGCCGCGGATCGGCGCGGCAGCCGTCCGATCTAACTTACATCGGACGCTCCAGATCAGATGGACGAAACGGTAAAGGAGATTCAATCTCGCCCGTCCGATCTCAAACGAACCGCTCGGATCTAAAGGGAGTAACGCGGCCGGCCGGAGTACGCCGGAGACCAATCCTACGGTGGTGCCATCGCCGGAATTTCGCCGGAAAACGTAATAACACGTACGGGAGGGAATGGCGCATACCGAGAGGTGCCGGGCGTCGCGTAGAAGCTAAGGACGTGGTCTAGGGCGTAACGGGCGTCCTCCTCCGTGTACCACTCGCCGGCCGGCGGCGAAAGCTTTGGTCGAGCACGGATTTGAGAGTCCAGCTGCGGATGACGAAAGATAGGAACATGAGAAGATGATTAAGGACGAGGAGAATCGAGTGGGAGGTTCGGAAGCTCCTGATGGGGTCCATACTCACCAGAATCGGAGAAGTGGCCGGCGGCAATGGCGGCGGCGCGGCCTCAAATTGGAGCAGCCTGGGGGCGAATTTGTTTAGGGTATGAGAGGGGAAAAGAGGCGGCGGGGATGGGTTATAAATAGGAGGAGCCAGAGATCGTATCCCGCAAGAAAAGGATCGGATTGATCCGGATTTTGGGTTCTGTTAGAGTTCGTTTGTGACTCGAATTGGGGAAAGTGATGACAGGTGGGGTCCGGTTGTCAGCGTGAGAGGAGAGGGAGAAGATGGGCTGCGTTTGCTGGGCCGTTACCTCCTGCGGGCGCGGCGGATAGCAGAGAGGACGAAGTGGGCTTCGGCCCAGGTGGGCTTCTCTCCCCTTTTTTTTTAACAAAACCTTTTCTGATTTCAAACATTTAATTCAATTTTGATTTTTAAAACGTATCAAAACATTTCAGAAAAATTCATAAAAATATGTTTTGAAAAGCTAATTAAATTTATAACTTTTTTATATCATTTTTCTAAATAAATAAAATAATAAAGTACAGATTTGTAAAAGGAGCTCAAATAGACCTCTTTAATGAAAACCATTTTATTTATCCTTATGATTAAAATTCAATTTACTCCTTATGACTTCTCAATGCCATACTTTTATGATGCATGATGCATGAATGCAAAGTTTTAAATTTTTTAGAAAATTGGGATGTTACAATATTACAAATATTCCAAAGTTTCTAAAACAGTTTTATTTGCAATTTTTAGATTTATATATTTAAAGTTATGACAAATATAATCAAATCATCCATTTCAAATTTGAATAATTTATACTAACTTAAATTTGAATTCTAACAGATTAAAAATATTCTACATGTCAAGGGCTTTCCAAATATATAAAAATATTTGAATTTGGATATGTGAGTAAAAAGTTATAACAAATCT
The DNA here is from genome assembly GCA_026929855.1 of Poa annua. NCBI lineage: Eukaryota > Viridiplantae > Streptophyta > Magnoliopsida > Poales > Poaceae > Poa > Poa annua. The sequence continues at coordinate 158,748,997 of CM049427.1, read as the reverse complement.
AAGTGGCAGAGTCTTTTCTGCAAAACTGCCATTTAATCTAATTAAAAGAAATCATTTTCTGACGTGGATGCTGACTGGGCGCTGACTGTGCGTTGACGCGGCTTCCACGCTGGCGCTGACGTGGATAAATGAAACGATCTGGATCGATCTGACGGTCTAGATCTAAATACCGATTCGGTTTAAAACTTCTAATCTCGGCCGTAGAATCAAGATCGGACGGCGCAGGAGGAGAGGCTCACCGGGCGGCGCGAGATGGTCTCCGGAGATGGAGGAGACGGTGGCGGCTCGGGCGAGGATGGATCTCTCGGTCCAGTGGTGTCAGACCCTGAATTCAGGCTACACAAACAAAGCGTATCGGTTGGGCCACACAACCAAAAGCATAATGGGGAATACCAATCCCAGGAACATGCAGGCCTGGCTCGGAATGGATCATCGGCCGACAGCTCTTGGCGACCCCAACGTCACAACGTTTCAAGATTGTGCACGCAAGAACCCAAAAAGTCTTCCAACTCGTATACTTCAACCATACACACATGGTATACGAGTCGGATTTTTAACAAGTTGAGACCACAGAATAAATCTAAGACACAAAGAAAGGAAATAATTATCCAAAAGCTCTCACTGAGCGAAATATAGCGAATGGCACCAATCAGAGGACACATGTCCCAATATTACATCATGCAGCAGAAACAAATCGGTCTGAGTACATACAAGAAGCAAAGGGCTCAAGGCCGAACCGGAAAACGAAGGCCCATCCACGCGGTCCACCAGGAAGTAGCCCAGGGGAACTCTATCTACTCATCGTAGATCTCGTCGTCGAACTCCACGTAGTATCCACCCACCTGGTCGTACGGAGAATCCTCAACTGCAGAAAAAACCACAGCCCGCGAACGGGTCAATACACCGAAGCGTATCGAACAAGCTTAAGCTAACATGTTACAAAACAGTAAGATTCCCAAAGTATGGGGGTAGGTGTACTTAGCGGCAGCAGCACTAGCAATCTAAAGAGACTTGCTAAAACTTCCGTCTAATTAGAGAGGGATAAGAGAGTGTTTGAGTAGCCATCTACAACTAACACCAGTCATAACCCATTCTCGAATCAACCCCCTCAACCAAGTACGAGGAAGCAATTCGGGAATACTCACACGTTAACATTTTTAGTTACCATTTATGGTATAAGTAATTCTATATTACTAATCAAATTAATTAACAATGATTAGGTGTAAGTTGTCTAGATCTTGTTAGCCAGCATCATCACCAAAGTCGTCCATAACCGTGGACACGGCTCATCGATAAGATTATACCCTGCAGGGGTGCACTACAGTACCCATACTCGCATAATCAATCCAGTCAAAAACATTAGGGCTTCTCAACACGACTCATTCCTTCACTACAACAAGTCCAAGTGCCATCCATATGAGTTGTTACCCGCGTCAGGAGTCCGGCCGAATCTCAATTGCGGACTCATTAGTTTGTGCCTGCGCGCCATGCGGTTCAAACCATAGTAGGAACTGTCCGCTTCGCGCGTACCACCCCTATATGACCCCCCGTATCAAGTAACCTCTCATCGAACTTCATCATCATGCACATGCATATGAGCGAATGGAAAACCCGAACTACTTGCGGCACATGGACGAGCTGCGGATCCGATCAAAGTCGAAGGGGGGCTCCATTGGGCCACCCACAAGTTGTTAGTGCGCTCAAAATTGGATCCGAGGACAAAATCTCAGTTCCTAGGTCGACACTGAGCAGAACAAAACACCTCGCAAGGCCTTCCGCCCGGTGCCTTATCTTTTAATTATAGAACCCCAAAATAAGACATCAGTTTATTATAGTCGAACAATCTATCATACTAAGCATATGAGATAAAAAACAAAGGAACGACTCGCTCAACCAATTCTAAGCATGCACTACGACTCGCAAAGGCCAGCAGATAAACATGCAAGGGGTTATGGGTTGTGGGGATATAGCTGTATAGGCTGCATGATAAACATGTGATGGGATCGCAGTTCAAGAATCCATAACTAGGATAGCATAGATCAAAAGGCAAGAATGAAAACCAAACAATCGTGTAACCGGTTAGCAGAAGCTTGCCTGGCAGCTCGTCGTCTACCCAGAGAAAGCCAAACACAAACAAAAGAAAGCAGTAATCAATAAAAAGAAATGCGCAAACAATTGATGGTGCCTTATGGTATGAGATGATTAGTTCATAGTTAAAGCGGGGGTGAAATCCCGGCGAAAGATTAGGTTGTAAGTTGTTTGTGTAACCAACAAATTAAATGTTGCTTGACATAAATAGAAGGTATGGTGATCCAATTAATTTAAATGGAATAGACATTAATTTATTATTTGCCCAACACATTACATATTTAGTAATTAATTGCAATTTATTTATCTTCAACTCAAATTAAATATTTATTAGCATGGCAAGACATGTCATAAAAGATATGAGCAAATTAAATGGAATTAGGGCATTATATATTTATTACCCCACACATCCATATTTAATTATTTAGTTGCCTTTGTTAAACTAAACTAAGCATTTAAAATAAATGATGCAAAATGACATAAGAATGTTACATTAATGTTTATTGCATTTTTCTGATATAAAAACATATAAAATTTATTTTATTTCAGATTATAGATTTAAAGTTATTGCATTTATAAATCTAGGGGTGTTTTCTGAAACTTTCAGGACCTATCTGTCATAGAATTTTAGTAGAGGAGGTCCTCTATGCAAAACTTAGAGGCAGGGGCTTCGGTGCAAAGTTACCTCGCCCCTAGGATTTTTCTCACCGTGCGCAGAGCACACCCGGCGACTGTCAGGTGGGCCAGGTGCCACGCGGGCGGGTGCGCGCCTGTGTGGCACCCACGGTCACTGGCTGGTGGGGTACCCTTGTCAGCGAGCTCACCAAAAAGATGGCTTTTTCCACAGCCGGGGTGAGATTCGAAATCGGATGCGCGCGGTGCGGAAGGAACGACGCTGCTAGCCAGAAGTCCTCGCTCGGGTTGTTGACAGAGAAGAGGATGCATAGTTTTTAACAGGAACGGCGAATCGGATAACTGACGAAACTGAATTTCGCTAGATACCGTGCGCGCGGTGGAGCAAAAGGGACCGGCGGCGACCTCCAACGGGCGGCGAGGGGTCGTGCGGGTGTCGGCGTGTGCGCGGTTCGCGCGGCGTATTCGTTTTTGGTGCTCGATTCAAAGAAAAGTGACATCTTTGCTCGGGTTCGTGCTCGACATGCTCGTGTCCGCCCCGGCCGTGAGCGGCAACCACTCCGGCGACTCCCGAACGGCGGTGCAAGGCACAAAATCGAAGGGGGAAGATGGGAGGAGGTGCGGCTCACCTAGTGGAGGGCGGTGGCGCGAGGAGGGGGCTCGACGAGGCCGGAGGCGAACGAACGGTGCTCAGGGGAGCTGCGGAGTCCACGGCGGCGTCGGGTCGGAGAGGATGGCGTGGTGGTCCTATCGCGGCTCCCGGGCGTTGAGGACGAAGAAGGACTTGACGACGCTTCTTCTGGCGTGAGGAGGAGGCAGGGGGCGCACGGAATCACGCCGGTGTCGAGGAAGGAGCTGCGGTCATCTCTGTCATGGCGACGGCGGAGCGAGCGGCGGCGGCGGGGGAGGAGAACCGGGCTAGGGTTAGGGTTCGTGGGGGATAAATAGGAGAAGAGGAGGTTGGGGTCGAGTAGTGGGGCGTAGGGGGCAGTGAGCCAGCGCCATGGCCGAGCTGTAAAGCTCCCCCCTAGTCTCTGTCTCTGTACGGGGAAGGAGATGGGGGGGGGGGGGGTTGGTGTGCTGGCTGAGTTGGGCCGTGGTGGCCCAGCTTGGCCAGGCTCTTTTTTTTGTACTGTTTTTCTTTTTCTTCTTTTCTGGTTCTTGTATTTTTAAAACAAAACAGAAGGAAACTTAATAAAAAAACTTTTGAACAATTTTTTAGTAGTTTCAAATTAGTTCTTTTAATTACTGGAATGGTTATTTACAAATAATTTGAAACTTCAATTGAATTTATTTGAAAGCATTTGAATTTAAATATGAGACTTGAATTTGGAAAAAAAGATGTTGATGCAATCATATTTAACTAGTGCAACCACACATGTAACTGAGGACATGATTAAACATTTTTATTGCACACAAATTGGAAAGTTACAAACGGGCTGTTACAACACTCCCTCCCTCAAAGGAATCACGCCCCGAGATTCTTCATGGAGCAACGAAGAGGTCGGGATACTCGGCACGGAGGTGGTCTTCACGTTCCCATGTAGCTTCCTTGTCAGAATGATGAGACCATTGAACCTTGTAGAACTTGACACTGTTGTTACGGGTGCGACGTTCAGCTTCGTCAAGAATGCGAATCGGTTGTTCCACATAAGAGAGATCTTCTCGAAGTTCAATTGATCCATGATCAACTGCACGTCCTGGATCTTGGAAGCACTTCTTGAGTTCTGACACGTGGAAGCCATCGTGCACTTTGGAGAGGTTTGGAGGAAGTTCCAGACGGTAAGCCAAATCACCACGCCTTGACAGAACGTTGAAAGGTCCAACATAACGCGCAGCGAGCTTGCCTTTGATGCCAAAGCGTTGCGTGCCTCTCAGAGGAGTGACACAAAGGTAAGCTTGATCACCAGGTGCATAGACCATGTCCCTGTGCTTGCTATCATAATAGCTTTTCTGCCGAGACTGGGCAATCTTCAGATTGTCACGAATGATGCGAACCTTTTCTTCAGCCTCCTGGATAATATCAGGGCCAAAGAATTAACGTTCACCAGCTTGAGACTAATTGAGAGGAGTTCTGCATTTGCGGCCATGGAGAGCTTCAAAGGGAGCCATGCCTAGACTTGCTTGGAAGCTGTTGTTGTAGAAGAACTCAGCATACAGAAGGCAATCCTCCCATTTCATGCCAAAGGAGATCACACAAGCTCTGAGCATATCCTCCAGAATTTGGTTCACTCTTTCAACCTGTCCACTTGTCTGCGGATGGTAAGCTGTGCTGAACAGAAGTTTGGTACCCAAGGCTTTCTTAAAGCTATCCCAAAATCGAGAAGTGAAGATACTTCCACGATCCGAGCTTATTGCCAAAGGAACACCATGTAAAGGAACCAGTCTTGTCATATAGAGTTCTACCAACTGACTAGCTGATACGGTCTCTTTGACTGGTAAGAAGTGAGCCACTTTGGAGAGACGATCAATGACAACAAAGATTGCATCGTTGCCTTTCTTGGACTTTGGAAACCCAGTAGCGAAGTCCATCTCGATCTTGTCCCATTCCCACTCAGGAAATTGCAGTGGTTGAAGAAGTCCAGGTGGTCTCTGATGAACTGCCTTGACACGACAGCAAACATCACAATGAGACACATAGCGAGCAATTTCACGCTTCATCCTGGTCCACCAATAGATTGACTTGAGATCCTGGTACATCTTTGTGCTGCCAGGGTGGATAGAAAGCGGAGTATCATGAGCCTCCTTGAGAATGAGCTCTCTTAAGCTGTCAAGCTTGGGCACTACAATGCGTTCTTCAAATAGCAAGATACCCTTGTTATCGAGAGAGAAACTCTTGTACTTATCCTTGCCGATGTTTGCTTTGATATTCTTGACACCAGAATCACGCAACTGTGCGGCACAGATCTTATCCTCAAGTGTAGGAGTGGCAATCAAGTTTGCAAGATAATCAGAAGGAACCACTTGAAGATTGAGCTTCTTGAATTCTTCATGAAGAGGAGGTTGGATGTCCTCAACCATGAGGTTGTTGCAATAGGACTTGCGACTGAGAGCATCAGCCATTACATTAGCTTTGCCTGGAGTGTAAGAGATGGTAAGATCGTAATCTGAGAGCTTCTCCAGCCACCTTGTTTTCCTGAGGTTCAAATCTGGTTGAGTGAAGAGATATTTGAGACTGTTGTGATCAGTGAAGATCTCACAGCTATGCCCCAACAAATAAGGTCTCCAAGCCTTGAGGGCATACATGATTGCTGCAAGTTCAAGATCACGTGTAGGATAGTTGAGCTCACGAGGCTGCAACTGGCGAGATGCATAAGCCACAACTTTGCGTTCTTGCATGAGGACTGCGCCTAGTCCTTGAAGAGATGCATCGCAGAAGATTTGGAAAGGTTTGGAAGTATCTGGGCCAACTAGAACAGGAGTAGAAGTGAGTTTAGCTTTCAAGAGATTAAAGCTCTCATCACACTTTGGAGTCCAAAGAAACTTTCTTACCTTCCTAGTAAGATCGGTGAGAGGCTTAGCGATTTTGGAGAAGTTTTCAACAAATCGACGGCAATAGCTAGCCATGCCAAGGAAACTCCTGAGTTTTTTCACCGATGTAGGAGGCAACCATTCAACAATGGCCTTTACTTTTTCTGGATCAACAGAAATACCTTCAGCCGAGATGACATGACCAAGGTAGGATACTTTAAGAAGCCAGAATTCACACTTGGAGAACTTGGCATAGACACGGTGTTCTCTGAGCTTCAACAAGATAAGGCGTAGATGTTCTCCGTGTTCTTCCTCGGTTTTGGAATAGATAAGAATGTCATCGAGATAGACTTCCACGAACTTATCGAGGTATTCCATGAAAACGAAGTTCATTAGACGTGAGAAAGTCGCCGGAGGATTTGTGAGACCGAAAGACATGACACTGTATTCGTAGAGACCATAACGAGTGGTGAAAGCTGTCTTTCGAATGTCTTCTTTGCGGATCTTGATCTGGTGATAACCTGACCTCAAGTCAGACTTGGAGAAAACCTTAGCACCAGCGAGTTGATGAAACAGGTCATTGATGCGAGGAAGGGGATACTTGTTCTTGATGGTTTTCTTGTTCAGAGGACGGTAGTCAACAACCAGTCGCTCAGTCGTGTCCCTCTTTTTCACAAACAGAGTAGGACAACCCCAAGGAGAAGTATTAGGTTGAATATGACCTTTACTTTCCAACTCCTCTAGCTGTCTCTTAAGTTCAGCCAGTTCTTTGGGGCCCATCTTGTAAGGACGTTTGGAGATAGGAGCAGTGCCTGGTTCTAGTTCAATAACAAACTCCACGGCTCTGTCAGGTGGCATACCTTGCAATTCTTCAGGAAAGACGTCAGGAAAGTCTCGGACCACCGGAATAGCTTCTATGGAAGGAAGAGGATCAACATTGAGAGCGAAAAGCTGAGCTGAAGAGGTTTGGTTTGGAGAATAGACTATCTGTCCAGAAGGATGGGAAAGGGTTACAGTCTTTGTGGAACAGTCTATCTTATCTTGATTGGCCTTCAACCAATCAATGCCTAGAATGACATCAATATCTGAATTGCCGAGAATTATTAGAGATGCCAAGAAGATATGGCCTCCAATTTGGATTTCATTGTCGTGGCTTATCTTGGAAGAAGTCATTTGCATGCCGGGAGAAGTAACTGCGATGTTTTTGGGGAGAGGATCGAGAATTAGCCCATGTAAATCCGCAAAGCTAACTGATACGAAAGAATGAGATGCTCCTGTATCTAACAACACCCTAGAAGAGATAGAGTTGACGGGTAGTGTACCAAGAACAACTTCTGGAGCTTCTTCTGCTTCCTCGGCCCTGATGTGGTTCACCCGCGCAGCACGTTCCGGAGGCCTGATGTTGGGGACGAAAGGCCTAGTCGGGGCAGGTGCGCGAACCATCGCCTGAGTTGGCGCAGGGCGAGGCGGTGGTGGAGGAGGACGAGTCTCCGGGCAGTTGTTGGAGTAGTGGCCCGGTTTCCCGCACTGGTAGCAGGTCACGTTGGGGCGAGCGCCTGTTGGCCTTGGCCGTCCTCCGGAACCCCTCATAGCAAGAGCCGAGTTCGGTGGGCGAGGCGCGAGTCCTGGAGGTCCTGGCACGTTGGTAGCTCATGCGAAGGCGCTGTTAGGTACCCAGATCCGGCGCTTCTGAGTAGGAGTGGCGGCGATTGACGATGAAGAAGAGTTGCTCTCACGAGAGTGCTTGCGCGACTCCTCGAAGATCTTGCACCCATGCTCCTCATTTTGCGCGATGTTGACGAGGTCCTCGAAGTTGTCAGCCTTGACGAGGTTCAGCTTGTACTTCAGCACGTGGTTGAAACCCTTGCGGAACTTGGCCATTTTGTTGACCTTAGTGTTCACCTCATCACCAGCGTAACGAGCAAGGCGATTGAACTCGCCATTGTACTCCATCACGTCCATCTAGCCTTGCGTTAGCGAGTTAAACTGCTCGCGCATCTTGTCCATGAGACCTTATGGGATGTGGTGGCGTAGGAAGGCTGTCTTGAAATCCCCCCAAGTGGTAACCACCCCGGGAGCTCTCATAGCCTGGAAGTTTTCCCACCATGAGGCACACTTGCCCCTCAGCAGGTAGGACACGTAAGGCACCATGTCTTGCTCAGCCACGTGGGCGATAGCAAGGGTCCTTTCCTCTCGCGAGGCCAATCATCAGCTTCCAGTGGCTCAGTGGGGGAAGCGAAGTTCCTTGGGTCCAGACTGAGGAAGTCCTTGACGGTCACACGTGCATTGCCTTCATTGCGCTGCCCGTGGTTGTTCTGGTAGGCTTGCTGTTCAGCCATTTGAGCCAGAACTTGGGTCATCTGCCCAAGCAACGCAGTGATCGGTGGCGGCTCAAAGCCTTCCGCATTGTGGTTGTTCCTGGTGTTTGGCATCCTGGAGACATTAGATATTAGAACAGCAACAAGATACATAAAGCCAGGGAAAACTTGGAAAGTCGAATTCTTGCTCAGAAAACAGTTGCAAACTGTAGGATAACAAGGATAAGCTTCTCATAGCAAAGGTTCATAACCATACACTTAGTTAGCCATCAGTACAACCACCAAGGTTTCAGTACTATAAGGACAGCTACTAGTACAAAGTTATCCATCCGTACAACCAACACCGTTTCGTACAAAGGATAGCTACTACACCAAAGAAAGAGATACAACTCGAAGACTAGCTCGCGCTTCCCTCGGAAGACGAAACTGTGCACCCCTCTCCGGTGATGCGATGGGTGTAGCGACGATCGCAGTACACGTGGTACTCTGGCACAATGCGGTGAAACTCAGGGGAGTAGGCATCTGGCGTCTGTCTCCCGTACAGCAGTGGTCCAACGTGGTCTGGAGAAGTAGTGATCAGAGGACCACGCTCTGGAGTGTATCCACCCACAGCAGACAGGCGACTCGGAAAAGCGAGCTGGAACCTCGGGAAAGCGTCTGGTGTGACGTTCCCCCTATTGTACTGATCCACATGAGAAAGTGCCCGCTGCAGCTGCTGACGGACTACTGCTAGCTCCAAGCGTAGAGTCCCAGCAAATGAGCCTGAAGACTGGCCAAACTGAGCAGTCTTGTCAAGAACCTCGATCTCGTACTGAGAGTCCGTGTAGGGGTAGTATGGAACGTAGCAGAACGGAGGGTAGTTGAAACAGTAGTAGTCCCTGCGCAGAGCCAGAGCTGCACCATAAGCTGCCAAGTGTACTGCCATGTCCACAGTGGAAGCCTCAGCCACGTGCTTGTGCACAGTATCATTATCATCTCCCCTGATCCAAACAACAACTCTATAGAAGGTCTGTCCGTAATCTCTTGGGATCTCGGACACTTGGTACTCCGGCTGAAAACTGAAACCGACATAGTCAACCATGCTTCTGAGCAGCTTCGGGTAACCGGTAGTCTGCTCGCACTGGGTCTTAGGCACCACCTGAGAGTGCGCCATCTACATAGCAGTTTGAAGTAGAAGTTAGCCTCCGGAAACAAAAGGATTGATTGCACAGAAGAATTGTACAACGACAAAGAGATAATTCTAGTGAAAGGTAGAACAACAACTGATTACCTCAAGATTGATGTCGGAGGCGTTGGCTGGTGTACACATCCGGACGGGCTCCCCTGTTCACTTCGAGGTTCGGGTTCTTTCTGGCCTGGTCGTAAGGCTAGGGGAGATGGACTTCGTCTGCGACAACGCGGGGTGCTTCCGGAACAGGCCCTTTCCGGCGAACGGGTGTCTCATTGACTTCGGTGGTTTCACCACCTACGTCGCCACAGAGGTTGTCTGTAGCTACCCGGACGTGGTCCTGGATGCTGAGGACACTCCCATGCTCTGCGCAGCTCGGGGTATGCGAGCCGGTCGTCCCCCGAGTTCCGTCGCAGTAATGATGGTCGGGGCAACCGAGGAGGAGTACCAGGACGCTGACGGCGATACCGACGGACACCCCCGTTTGGCCAAACCCCCGCAGGAAAGACCTGCGGCCCGAGATGGTGATCCGCAGGCGTCCCAGCCGCGGCGCCGCCCGGATCCCCTCTCGGGACTGGTGGCCAAGTTGACTGTACCAGTGGCTGCTGAAGCGGATACCCAGGCCACTTCGGCTGAGTTAGAGGAGCAGCGAAAGTTGCTTCTCGCTGAAGCACAGGAGATCGCCGAGATCCGCCGCGAGCTCAGCGCCAGCCTCCGGGAGTACAATGCAGCTCACGGATTCCCTAAGATAGACTCCCGGGAGAAGCGCATCGCGGATCTGCGCAAGAAAGGAAGAATGGTAAATGAGGAGCTGGCTGGTGGAGCCACCACCAGTAACACCGGAAGCCGGATTTCAGCGGGGAAGCCGGTGTATAGCTCACCAGCGAAAACTCTTAGGGCCGCCGAAGCTGCCATGGCCGAGTTGGTGGGGTTATCCGATGAAGCTCTGCGCAAGCAGCAGGAGAGGGTAAACGAGTTGGTGATTGAGGCCAACCGTCAGAATCAGGCCTTCAAGAAGAAGAACCCCGGAGCAGGGTCCCAGGTGCACTCAGCCAGACCCAATAGCCAGAGGTCGGATGGGGAGGCCTCTTCCCCGCATCCGAGCAGAAGTAAGAGCAAGAGCAAGAGCCGGAGCCGGAGTCGAGGTTCCGGGAAGAACAAGCAACTACAGACCTACGACCCGGCCTTCGCCGGTATCCAGCAAGCCGGACAGGCCGAGCAGCGTAACTCGGGGCAGGCGGGAAGTACCCGTGGGGATGGTAACCTGGGAGTAGGAAACAATAACCCGGTCGGCCGCGGTAATCCACCCCGGAATCCTCCTCACATTCAGGGAAACCCACAGAGGGAGGTCGCCTCTGTCCCCCAGCAGGCCGTGATCCCTGCGCCAGACAGGCTCAACGATGGTAACTCGAGACTGCAGCAGCTCGGGTATCAGCCAGACGAGAACCCTTTGGGATCTCGGATAGGAACCAGACAGCTGAACCCGGCAGATGCCAGATTCCGGCTCGACCGGATTCACCAGTCCGAGTTGGTGGAAGAGCAAGGACCCCCGGGACCTGCCTGCTTCGGACCTCGAATTATGCGGGAACCACTTGTTCGGAACTTTCAACTCAACAGGGGGGCCAAGACCTATGACGGCAGTAAGAAGCCGGAGGACTGGCTAACCGACTATGTAACTGCAGTAAGCATAGCCGGTGGAAACAGAAGATGGGCGGTACGTTATGTGCCGCAGATGTTGGAAGGACCAGCCCGGATCTGGTTGAACAACTTGAGAACTGGCAGCATAGACTGCTGGTTAGACTTTGAGGAGGCATTCATTAGCAACTTCACCAGCACATACAAGAGGCCGAACAGACCTCAGCAGCTCGCCATCTGCAGGCAAAGGAGCAACGAGACCGACCGGGAGTACCTTACCCGGTGGAGCAATATTCGCAACTCTTGCGAAGGAGTGGTAGAAGCACAAGTCATCTCCTGGTTTGCACAAGGCTGCCGGCATGGCTCAATGCTGTGGCAGAAGCTGCAAAGAAAGATGCCAACGACCTTGGCAGAGACCATGCGCATCGCCGATACCTACACGCTTGGAGATCCCATGCAACCCCTGGTGGATGTCGGTGACTCCAACAGGAGGAATGCGGGACCTCAGCGTTCAGGACCGAGCAGGAGCCATGATCGCCAGGAGTTCGGCCACAAGAGGAATCAGCCCGAGTACCACCATGCCGCACAGCACGGCGCAGCAGTGACACGGGAGCAGGAGGATGCCGGCAACAGCCAGCGACAAAAGAAAAGTGGCCCGGCTTGGGGTCAGAGTCAGGAGGTGCAAAAGACTTGGGTAGAGAAAAAGAAGCCCCTGACTTATGAAGAGATGCTGAACAAGCCATGCTGCTACCATACTCTGGAGGCCAACAAGCCCGCAAACCACTCTACTCGGCAGTGCAGTTGGTATCAGCGCACGTTGCAGGAGGGCAGCTCGGGAGCTATTCGGCAGAGTGCTCCGGCATCTCGGCCCAATATCCCGAGACCCCCTCCTCCGACATCGGGGGCCAATGCAGTTCGACTTCCCCCTCCTCCGAGAGGACCCCCACCTCGCCCGGTGAATGTGGTGCATACCCGGAACGACAACGGTGCAGGCACCGGTAACCAAGTCAGACACCAGCAGAGTAACTACCGGGAGGCTCATCAGAGCTATGTGGTCTTCGTGACCGAGCCCACTGAACGAAAGAGTGTGCGGCAGCGTGCACTGGAGGTGAATGCTGTGATTCCGGCAGTGCCCAAGTTCTTGCACTGGTCCGATATGGAGATCACGTGGAGCCGGAAGGATCACCCCCGAGTTATGCCTAAGCCGGGGGCGTATGCCTTAGTGGTAGACCCAACTTTTGTCGGACCCAACCTCAACGTCCGCTTCAGCCGAGTTCTGATCGACAATGGCAGTGCCATTAACATCATGTACAAGGACACGATGCTGAAGCTGGGAGTGTCCATGAACACCCTGCTACCTACCGAGACAACCTTCCACGGCATTGTGCCCGGAGTCTCGTGCTCGCCCATGGGAAAGATCTGGGTTGAGGTGCTATTCGGAACTCGGGAGAACTGCCGAACCGAGAGCTTGGAGTTCGAGGTCGTGGACCTCGAGAGCCCGTATCACGCACTGATAGGCAGACTGGCCCTCGCCAAGTTCATGATCTCAACTCATGTGGGCTACCTCAAAATGAAGATGCCGGGACCCAACGGTGTAATCACCATCTCGGGAGACCACAAGCGATCCATGGAATGTGCTTCGGCGGGGTCGTCCTTAGCTGAGTCCCTGGTGATCGCGGAAGAGAAGAAGAGGATCCAGCAGGTGGTGGCGATGGCCAAGACCTCCCAACTCGGAATGCCCGGAATGGTGAACCCGGAGCAGGGTGCGTCATTTCAGCCCCCCAAGGAGACCAAGAAGGTGGGTGTAGACCCTAGCAACCCGGAGCGCCAAGTTATCATTGGCAGCAACCTGGACAGCAAATAGGAAGGCGAGCTCGTCGACTTCCTCCGTGAGAATCGGGATGCCTTTGCGTGGTCGAGTGACGATCTGCAAGGCGTCCCGAGGGAGTTGGCTGAGCACTCTCTGTTTGTTAGACCGGATGCGAAGCCGGTGAAGCAACCAACTAGGCGACTCTCGGATGAAAGAAGAGCCGCGGTCATGGAGCATCTGGCTATACTACTGGCCGCCGGATTCATCATGGAGGTGCTGCACCCGGATTGGATATCGAATCCGGTCCTGGTGGAGAAGAAGAAGGATGATCCTCTCCTGCTTAAGGTGTGGCGCATGTGCATCGACTTCACCAACCTCAACAAAGCCTGTCCGAAGGACCCCTTTCCACTGCCCCGGATAGATCAAGTCATAGACTCCACTGCCGGGAGTGAACTTTTGACTTTCTTAGATGCTTATTCTGGTTTTCACCAGATACCTTTGAATCCGGATGATCAATTGAAAACTGCTTTCATTACCCCTTATGGGGCTTATTGCTATCGTGTCATGACTTTCGGTTTGAGTAATGCTGGTGCCACATACCAGAGATGCATGCAGAAATGTTTGCATGATCAAATAGGCCGGAATGCCGAGGTCTATGTCGATGACATAGTCATAAAGACAAATGAAAAAGCCTCACTGATAGATGATCTGAGGGAAACATTTAAGAACCTAAGAAGATTCCGGATGAAGTTGAACCCGGATAAGTGCACATTCGGGGTTCCGGCGGGGAAGTTACTCGGTTTCCTCATCTCAAGCCGGGGGATCGAGGTCAACCCGGGTAAAATTCGTGCCATCGAAAGCATGAAGTTGCCGGTACGTCTCAAAGATGTGCAGAAGTTTACCGGGTGTCTTGCATCCCTAAGTCGGTTTGTGAGTCGACTTGGGGAGAAGGCTTTGCCTCTATATCAACTGATGAAGAAGAGCAAGACATTTGTTTGGACCCCGCAAGCTGACGCGGCGTTCAACGATTTGAAGAGAATGCTCTCAACAGCACCTGTGTTGGCATCCCCGTTACCCAAGGAACCTATGCTGCTATATATTGCCGCAACCAACCGAGTAGTCAGTGTGGCAATGGTGGTAGAAAGGGAAGAAGGGGGCAAGCTGATACAGAGGCCGGTGTATTACCTCAGTGAGGTGATCTCGGAATCCAAGCAGAACTACCCGCACTACCAAAAGATGGCATATGGGGTGTACATGGCAGTGACCAAGCTCAAGCATTACTTTCAGGAACACCCGATCACAGTGGTGTGCGAAGCTCCTCTGGCCGAAATCATCGGTTGCAAGGACGCTAGCGGCCGGGTAGCCAAATGGGCCATCCAGTTGTCTCCATATGCTCCGGCGTATGAGAGACGAGATGCCATTAAGTCGCAGGCGCTGCCGGACTTTTTGGTAGACTGGGCCGAGATGCAATATGAACCTCCGATGCCGGATTACAATTTCTGGAGGATGCATTTTGATGGCTCAAAGGCTAAGATCGGATTGGGTGCCGGAGTGGTCCTCACTTCCCCAAAGCAAGATGTACTGAAGTATGTGCTGCAGATCCATTTTCGGGCATCCAACAATGTCGCAGAATATGAGGCCTTGGTTCATGGACTGAACGTCGCCAGGGAGATCGGCATCCGCCGGATAGAGTGTTTCGGTGACTCCGACCTCGTAGTACAACAGGTGTCGGGGAATTGGGATGCCCTCGATGCAAACATGGCCTTATACAGGTTTCATGTGCAGAAAATATCCGGATTTTTTGAAGGATGCGAGTTCAAGCATATACCTAGAGGGGAAAACGAGGCAGCGGATGTCTTGTCCAAGCTAGGATCATCTCGGGATGCAATCCCACCCGGGATAGCTCTGGAGCATTTGAGGAAGCCATCTATTCAACCATCACCCGAGTCAGATTCGATCTTCATCCCCAAGGAGCCTGGTTCAGATGCGGTACCCATGGAAGTAGATGTCAGGAGCATAACATCGAACCCGGGGACTGCGTCCCAGTGCTCAGAGAGGCAAAGAAAAATGATGATAGAGGTGATGTCGGCAGAGCCAATGGACATAGACGCTCCCATATTCCCGGTCAGACCCATCCCGGAGTGGGCGCAACCCATTATGACTTACATCTTGGAGGGAACTCTCCCGGAGAATGAGGTGGAAGCCCGGCAAATACTGCGAAGATCAAAAGCATACACTGTCATCAATCAAGAGCTGTACAAGAGAAGTGTCACTGAGGTACTCCAGAGATGTGTGGAACCGGCAGAAGGACAGGAAATGCTCCTGGAAATACATCAAGGGGAGTGTGGACATCATGCGTCCTCCCGGGCCCTGGTGGCAAAGGTGTTCCGGCATGGGTTCTACTGGCCCACTGCGTTGCAGCAAGCAGAAGATATTGTCCGGAAGTGTGGAGGATGCCAGAGAGTTGCGCACCGGATACACATGCCGGCGCCAGCACTGAAAACAATCCCCATCACTTGGCCATTCGCAGTATGGTGTTTGGACATGGTCGGGCAATTCAAGCCGGCAAGAGGCAATATGACACACATACTGGTTATGGTGGACAAGTTCACCAAGTGGATAGAAGTCAAGCCAATCCGGAAGTGCGATGGACACACCGCCGTGCAATTCCTGAAAGACATCATCTTGAGATACGGATACCCGCACAACATTATCACGGATAATGGCACCAACTTTGCTGTGGGGGAATTCGCTCGATTTTGTGCTGAGAAGGGAATCCGGCTGGATGTAGCATCAGTCGCACACCCGGAAGCAAATGGGCAAGTCGAAAGAGCAAATGCCTTGGTCTTGGCCGGCATCAAAGCTCGTTTGATCGAACCACTGTTGAGAACTCCGGGGTGCTGGATAGAGGAGTTGCCAGCGGTCTTGTGGGGTCTCCGGACTACACCGAATAGATCTACCGACTACACGCCATTCTTCATGGTATACGGTGTTGAGGCCGTACTCCCGACCGACATACAGTATGACTCCCCGAGAGTGACAATGTTCACCGAGACCGAGGCAAAGGAGGCCCGAGAAGATGATGTGGATTTACTCGAAGAGGCAAGAGAGTTGGCACTATCTCGGTCGGCAATTTATCAACAGAACCTCCGTCGCTATCATAGCCGGAAAGTACACCCGAGGGTGTTCCGAGAGGGGGATTTGGTGCTGAGGCTCATCCAACGCACGGCCGGAATGCATAAGTTATCACCTCCATGGGAGGGACCTTTCGTAATAAGCAGGGCGTTGCACAATGATTCTTATTACCTTGTAGATGCACAGGAGGCTAGGAAAGGTGTAATGGACAAATCCGGTGAGGAAACCAAGCGTCCATGGAATGTAGCTCTACTTCGACCCTTTTACACTTAAAGGGCTCAGTGTATGTGTATCTCAATTTTCAGTATTTATGGAAGTAAGGCACCCCGGGAGGAACCCGGGGACTGCCTAATTCTGTGCTCTTTTCTTTTGTTTCGTCAAGTTTATTTATTGTTTTCTACCGACATCCCGGGAAGGAACCCAGGGACTGCCGGATAGCTATCTCTTATATTGTGTGCATGCCGGGAAAGTTCCGAGTCCGATTCTCAAAGTCAAAGTAATGTATGTCATATGAAATCATCTTGTGACTCGACTGACGAACGCCGAAATAGTAGTCAAGAGCAAAGAGAGGGAAGGTGGGAAACACGAAAATGGTCTCGGGGACTTGGAGCAGGAACTTGCCCGGCATGCTTGTTTTTTACTAACGTAGCTGTTTTTTATGTCGGGAATTCGGTTGGACGGAACTCGAATTGTTCTAAGTAATGTATGCCGTATGTGGAGTTTTGTGACTCGACTGTCGAACGCCGAAATGGTAGACAAGAGCAGAAATTACCTAAGTACGGTAAACATGAAAGGCAAGTCGGGAACTCAAAACAGAATAAATTGACATAGATTACTCGGGTAAATAGTTCACTGCGAAACGAAAATAGTATAAGTGTATATTACATATGGCACCCGGCATCCCGGGGATTTGACGAATCTACTCTTTAAGTTTTTTTTAAGCGGTAGGGGAAGTCGGCTTCTCGACGGAGACCTCGGGAGCAGCAGCCTCGGGAGCAGCAGCAGCAGAAACAACAGGAGCAGCAGCGGGAGCGACTTCGGCTGCAGTTCCGGCAGCACTGCTCGGGGCGTCGGGGTGCACCTCGGTCTGGGAGACCTCGGGTCTCGGCGAAGTCGCGGCATCCCGGGGCACCACGGTCTCGGGCGCGGCACCGGAGGCGGCATCGTCTTCTTCCGGAGTCTCCTCTTCCGCGTCACCGGTAGCGCCGGTGTCTTCGTCGTCCTCATAATCTGATTCAGAGTCAGAAAGAACGCTCGTGGTGAAGGCACGGATGCTGGACCAAGAGGCAATCCGGTGCGCCACGTCATGTCGCCGCTGAATCTTGGCCGGATAACTCAGCCACGCCGAAGTTGTCCGCAGGCGCTGAATCACCTCCAGGTCAAGACCCTCGTACCAGCTAAGTACTTGGGTCAAGACCTGGTCGGCACCAGCTCGCGCACCGGAACGCTTCCAGGCGTGGATGCGACTCCCGGCACCCCGAAGTGCGCTCGCGAGCTCGGGAATCGAGAGAGTCCCGCGGATGCTTGGCCACAGAGCGCCGTGGACGTGAACCGCAGCGCTGAGAAGTTCAGTCCCAATAGACCAAAGAGGTACTATCCGGGCCTTCAGAGCGGTGAGATGATCCTCGATGTCACAGGCTTCCGAGACAGGACCCTTCCCGGCACGCTTCTCGCGGGCGGCAGCAACGGCTTTAACAGCAGCCTCCCGGGAGTGCTCAAATTCCCCTTTAAAAAGAAGAACTGTCAAGCAACTAAGTCATAAGAAAAGAAGCAGCGAAGAAAGGAAGCAGCAAGAGAAGAGGGATGTCGGTCCACTTACTGTTCAGATCCCGGTTCAATAAAGTGAGCTCGGAGAGCCACGTATCAGACCGAGACTGAAGGAGAGCCAGCTTGGTCTCGGCGTTGTGCGCGCGCACCTCGGACTGGTCCAAGGTTTCTTTTTTCTTCTTGCTCGCCTCAATGAAGCGCGTCTTCATCTCGGTCGTAGCAGCCTTGACCTTTTCGAGCTCGCCGTTCAGCCGCGCGATCTCGGCTTGCGCGGTGGCGAGAGCGGTCTTCTGGTACACCGAGACCTTGCGCGCCGCATCTCGCTCCTCCCGGAGGCGCTCCTCGGATTTCTTGGACTGCCCGAGGTCAGCAAGAACCCGGTTCAAGATGTTGCGGCGTTTCTGGCCGCATTCCTGAAATCAAGACAAAGGAGAAGTTAGTCAGGAAAAGATATAAGGAACCCGGTTGGGAGGGTCTCGGGGACTCGGTGTCCGAGTCCTGCAATTCTCTCTAAGATTGGAGCCTAGTGATCTGTTATTCGGTGGAATCCAGAGCACTAAGCACCAATCTCGGGGACTAGTGGTGATGGAGAAAATTTTGAAGCAACCTACCCGGTTGGGAGGATCTCGGGGACTCGGTGTCCGAGTCCTGCAATTTTCTCTAAGATTGGAGCCTAGTGATCTGCTATTCGGTGGAATCTAGAGCACTAAGCACCAATCTCGGGGACTAGTGGTGATGGAGCAAATTTTGAAGCAACCTACCCGGTTGGGAGGATCTCGGGGACTCGGTGTCCGAGTCCTGGATTTTTCTCTAAGATTGGAACCTAGTGATCTGCTATTCGGTGGAATCTAGAGCACTAAGCACCAATCTCGGGGACTAGTGGTGGTGGAAGGAACAAGTATTTTTTGATAAAAGAAATAGAACAAGCTTACCTCGGTCACCCGAGTAACATCCAGTGCGGCCACTTGGAGAGCGTGCAGAGCTTGGGCGTTGCGGCTTGGGCCTACAGCGTGCAAGTCTCCCGCGGTCTCGGAGGCATCGGCGGCAAGCCAGGCATGGTTGTATTCGTCAACAACCCGTAGGCCGGAGCCGCCGGGCACGCGGGAAGCAGCAACGTCCCGGGATCCTGAAGGTACAAAGGAACTGACGGTTGCTCGCAACATCCGCAAGGCAGCAGTAGGGATCTCGGCGGGAGGCGGTGGTAACGAGGAAAACTTACCCGTGCGCGGCACCAAGTCGCGGGCCGAGGATGTCGGGGCAGCTGCAGGCGGGGTAGAAGGTGTTTTCTGCCCAGCAATCTTGGCACGAAACTTCAAAGGAGGTTGATCAGCTGGCCGGGAGGAGGCTGTGAGCTGTTTCTCCGAGATGGTTTTGGTCGCGGCTGGCCGAGAGGGGACGCTTGCCGCAGGTTGCCGGCGAGGGCTAAGGATCTCTGCCTCAAGCCCGGGCACCCGACGCGGACTTTCCGGAAGAAGAATTTCTCCCGAGGTGGTCGTGGCCTGCACCGGGATCTCGTCGATCACCGGATGTGCATCCGGGGTCACAACGCTAGCCGGTG
Source organism: Poa annua (assembly GCA_026929855.1). Lineage (NCBI taxonomy): Eukaryota > Viridiplantae > Streptophyta > Magnoliopsida > Poales > Poaceae > Poa > Poa annua. The sequence goes on along the minus strand of CM049427.1, from coordinate 158,729,414 downwards.
CGACACCGGAGGCGGCAGGCTCACTTCCTCGAGTAGAAGGGCGAGGAGGTGAAGGAGAAGCCCGAGCCGGGCTGGGAGTCCGAGTCCCGGGAGGAGGAGGAACAGCAGGTGACGGGAGCTCGAGTGCATCCCTGAAAGGAAATGTCTTAGTAATAGTTGTGGAAAAAACAAAGTCAGATAACATAAGGCAAGGAAAACGTACCCGGAATCCACAGTGAGAGGACCCCTTTGCCGACGCCGAGCAGGTTTCTCGGTCGTTTGCTTACTCGGCTTGCTCCTCTTAGGGGGGTTGCCGGGGTTATCGGCCCCCTCGGTGTCGGAAGCCGCGTGCTTCCGACTCTCGGCACGTTTGGTCCCGGTTGTCGGTTTCGGAACCACTGCTGAGGCCCAATTCAGAGGGAGAGCGTCAATAACATCGAGAATCTGGCAGTCAATCTCATCCTCATCATCCGAAGAAATGGAAATTGCCTCTGAGGTTGAAGGATTACCCGAAGCCTTGACAAAAGGAATGGCGAGATGGTCCTCGCCATCGGGGTCCTCCCTCGGCATCTCGTCCGGTTTTGGGAAGTTCGGCACGAAATTCCCGTTGGCGTGAACAGCGTCTTCTTCAATTTGACGCTCGAATAACTACGCAAACAAATCAGGCCGTGTCGGTGTCCAGGTGAACGCATGTACGAAGGCGAATGCACGAAAGACAGATATGAGCACCTGGTCGCATGGTTTTTTCCGGGATCCCCCAATGACACCCCAAGAGTAGTCATCCGTCATCTCCGTTCGGGCAATAGCTCAAACGCGACGGACGACTCCTGCGTGACTTAGCCTAAAGATACTGGTCCGGGTGGGGTCAAGGTTCCCGGCCATATGGCACATCTTGTGCACTCGGTTTTGAAGGGGGCAGACGCGGCGAATGATGAAGCAGCGCAGGAGATCATCGCCGGTCATCTTCTCCTTTAGCACGTTCAGGACGTCGTGCATGCAATTGACCTCGTCGTTATCGGGAAGCTTCTTCCAGAGACGGAATTCGCGCGGAGGACCAATAACGAAATCCGGCAGATTGATGAAGTCCGGATTCGAGGATCCCGGACCATCTCCCAAGTGCTCCCGGTTCTTCACGTAGAAGAAGCTGCGCTGCCACTTCCGGCAGGACTCTAGTCCCTTGACTATAGGGAATCCGGAGTCCGCGCGAGGGATGATGGTGGCCGCTCCGCAATCGTCTAAGTCTTTTATCTTCTTATCCGGGTTGGGGATGACTTGGCGGCGAAGAATGAAATACTTGGCCCAGAGATCCAAAAAAGGCCATATGCCGAGGTATGCCTCCGCATAAGTGGTGAAGACCGAGAGCATCATAATCGCGTTGGCGGGAAGATGGTGGGGTTGGAGGTCGTAGAGGTCGAGGAAGTCGCGGAAGAAGGGGCTAGCCGGAAGCCCAAACCCACACTCGAAGTGCGCGAGGAATACCACGTATTCCCCGGGTTGGGGTTCCGGTGCAACCTCCCCCTCCGGGAGACGGCTCTCGACTTCCGGAGGAATCCGGTGAGTCCGGTACAGCCAGTCCAGATCTGACTGCTTGGTCTCGGACCCATACCAGCACCCCCGAGTACGTTCTTCGCCCATGTCGAAGAAGTTTGCAAATGTATCCGAGCTACTCTGCAGGCGCAGCGGCGATTAGTCGGAGTTAGTCTACCGGAAACTAGGATGCCGGAGCACAAACTGCTAAACACTACCGGATTCCTGGGAAACAAGATCTACCGTGTGCTAAATAATCAAAACAAAAGGGGGAAAATAGGCTCGCGCTGGACTCGGGCGAGGCACAATGCGAGTGAACAATCTACATCCTACCGTAACGGTGCATCACCACCGTGCGCCTCGTGCGCGCCGCTCAAGTTGTGCTCGCCGGCGGTGGCTCAACTGCGCGTGTGCTACGGCACGGCCGGAGTCGGGCGGTTGTTCTAACGGAGAGAATCATCGGAGCGAAGAAGAGGAACTCACCGGAGAAGAGAAGATCGGCGAGGGCGACGGTGTCCGGGCTCCGGCGAGCGACGAGGGCGACGATGTCCGGGCTCCGGCGAACGGCGACGAGCGTAGCGGCAGCGATGCGCTCGAGACAGTAGTGGAAGAGGAGCGAGGAAGAAGAAGAAGGGGAGGAGACCGTTCCGGTCCCTTTTTATGGGGGGGATTCCGGAGCGGTTTCCAATTTTCCCGCCCACGATCTCCACGATCGTGGGTGGGATCTGGTTTGTGCAGCAAGCCACGTGGCGCTACCCGGAGCGTCCGATCCGGCCACACCGAGGGCCACACGGCCCCAACGGTTGGATTCCGGATCGGCTGCGGATCCCGGCGCGGGAACCCAAGCGACGGCGTGCTCGCGCAGGGGCACTCGAGTGCGTTTCTGCTCAGACGGGACATCGGGTGGGCCCTGGCTCACAGTCTCGAATTCATCAGGAGGCCAACGGTCGAGATTAACTGGGGATGTGTTATCCGGTTGCAGGCTTCGCCTCCTGGTGAACATAATATCGATAAGAAGGTCTCGGATGAACCGACTTCGGCAGAAAGGGAAAGGCTGGTGGCATGTGTGCTCAGAAGATAGTTGTTGTTTAAAGCTGATCCCGCACATCATCCGGGGTCGCTGTGCAGCACCAGCTTCGGGGACTTGTGTCGGGGGGCTGCCCCCCGGGTAGGGGTAGATCCCGGTATAATTCAATAAGGTGCCAACAGTACCTGACCTTTGGCGAGAGCGAGGGACACCACCTGCTGTACTGAAAGGGCAGCTTGACCCTTGAGCGCTGGTAGAGGACAAAGTGCCTCCTGGCAGGCGCAAGGGTCAGGTCTCGCAGCTATAAATAGACACCCCCGGCCCTCACAATCGCAGCACAAGCATGAGCGGGTGGTTCCTCTAAGAACTAGCTTCTCGAAGATGTCTTTGCTAATAAGCTAAGACATCTTCGGGAGGCTAGGCCTAGAGATACTCATCCTGAGACGAGCTCGGACGCCTCCGGAAAGGATCCCGGATCTAGGACTCCGGGGAGACTCCCGGATGAAGGTGTACTCGGCTTTACCGGATAGGTAGTCCGGGTAAGTATTAACCGGAATATATGTCTCGGTCTTGATCTTATGCAGAAGAGGCTCACAGTGGCAAGCGAGGAGGTAGCCGGCGAGAGGGCTTCCGGTCGGCCATCAACGGTCTATAGCAGGCTTTCCCGTCTATTGCGGGGGGAAGTACCATTCCGCCTGACACGGAAGCATGGTCACCTCCCGCCTGACACGGAAGCATGGTCACCTCCCGCCTGACACGGGAGCGCGTCAGCCGGTACGATCGGGGTACGACAAGACCTGACATGCCTAGCCCGGCAATCCGGAAAAGGCTATCCGGGATGGTCAAAGACATGTCTTGTCTCCGACAGGGGGACAATGTCTGATATAAAAACATATAAAGTTTATTTTATTTGAGTTTATAGATTTAAAGTTATTGCATTTATAAATCTAGGGGTGTTTTCTGAAATTTTCAGGACCTATCTGCGATAGAATTTTAGCAGAGGAGGTCCTCTGTGCAAAACTGAGAGGCAGGGGCTTCGGTGCAAAGTTACCTCGCCGCTGGGATTTTTCTCACCGTGCGCAGAGCACACCCGGCGACTGTCAGGTGGGCCAGGTGCCACGCGGGCGGGTGCGCGCCTGTGTGGCACCCACGGTCACTAGCTGGTTGGGTACCCTTGTCAGCGAGCTCACCAAAAAGATGGCTTTTTCCACAGCCGGGGTGAGGTTTGAACTCGGATGCGCGCGGTGCGGAAGGAACGGCGCTGCTAGCCAGAAGTCCTCGCTCGGGTTGTTGACAGAGAAGAGGACGCATAGTTTTTAACAGGAACGTCGAATCGGATAACTGACGAAACTGAATTTCGCCAGATACCGTGCGCGCGATAGAGCAAAAGGGACCGGCGACGACCTCAAACGGGCGGCGCGGGGTCGTGCGGGTGTCGGCGTGTGTGCGGTTTGCGCGGCGTATTCGTTTTTGGTGCTCGATTCAAAGAAAAGTGACGTCTTTGCTCGGGTTTGTGCTCGACATGCTCGTGTCCGCCCCGGTCGTGAGCGGCAACCACTCCGGCGACTCCCGAACGGCGGTGCGAGGCACATAATCGAAGGGGGAAGATGGGAGGAGGTGCGGCTCACCTAGTGGAGGGCGGTGGCGCGAGGAGAGGGCTAGACGAGGCCGGAGGCGAACGAACGGTGCTCGGGGGAGCTGCGGAGTACACGGCGGCGTCGGGTCGGAGAGGATGGCGTGGTGGTCCTGTCGTGGCTCCCGGGCGTTGAGGACGAAGAAGGACTTGACAGCGCTTCTTCTAGCGTGAGGAGGAGGTAGGGGGCGCACGGAATCACGCCGGTGTCGAGGACGGAGCTCCGGTCATCTCTGTCATGGCGAAGGCGGAGCGAGGGGGAGCGAGAGGTGGCGGCGGGGGAGGAGAACCGGGCTAGGGTTAGGGTTCGTGGGGGATAAGTAGGAGAAGAGGAGGTGGGGGGCGAGTAGTGGGGCGCAGGGGCAGTGAGCCAGCGCCATGGCCGAGCTGTAAAGTTCCCCCTCGTCTCTGTCTCCGTACGGGGAAGGAGATGCGGGGTGGGCCGGGCTGGTGTGCTGGCTGAGTTGGGCCGTGGTGGCCCAGCTCGGCCAGGCTCTTTTTTTTTGTACTGTTTTTCTTTTTCTTCTTTTCGGTTCTTGTATTTTTAAAACAAAACAGAAGGAAACTTAATAAAAAACTTTTGAACAATTTTTTAGTAGTTTCAAATTAGTTCTTTTAATTACTGGAATGGTTATTTACGAATAATTTGAAACTTCAATTGAATTTATTTGTAAGCATTTGAATTTAAATATGAGACTTGAATTTGGAAAAAAAGATGTTGATGCAATCATATTTAATTAATGCAACCACACATGTAAATGATGACATGATTAAACATTTTTATTGCACACAAATTGGAAAGTTACAAACGGGCTGTTACAAGTGGCTCCCTGGCGCAGCGGACGTAACGGCAAGGTGCGTCTGGCCACGGCGGAGGCGAAGGGATCGATGGAGGCGTCGAGTTCGTCTCGGAGGGGCGTGGGGATGTGGCCGATGTGCTTCGGGCGCCGGCGATGTCGACGAGCACGGATTCGGAGTGCCCGGCTGCGGGATGAGGCAAAGAGCACATGAGAAGATGGGCGAGGGGGCGGGGAAGACAGGGGAGTGGTTCTCGGACGCCGGGGCGACTTACCTCGCCGGGGAAGGAGAAGAAACGGGGGCGGCTTCGACGAACTCCGGCGAGCTCTCGCGACAGCCTGGGGGCATCTTACGGGCTAGGGTTTGGGGCAAATGGAAGAGGGATTCGTGGGGTTTAAGTAGGGCAAGAGAATGAAAGAGATTGCCCAAACCTCGCGACGAATTTTGGAAAGGGAATCGGAGAAAATTTCGGGCGGGATTTGAGGAGAGAGGTTGAAAACGATGACATCAGCGATTTCTTTTTCTTTTTCTGATTTTCTATTTTATTAATATCTTTTAATTTTATTGTCCAAATGAACTCAAATAATTTTTTATAAATTTGTAATATTCATATCTATGTTTTAAAACATTAGTGGGCATGTTTTGAAAACTTTTTAAAATTAATAATTTTGAAATATTGGTTTAATACAATTTGACACTTAATATCAAATATGAAATTATAGCTTAATTAAATCTTCTTTTGACTAAATAAAATTTGTAAAATACCTACATTCAAATATATTTGAATTTAAGTTGTTTAAACTTATTGTGCTGAAATAATTCACCTTTATTTTGGCATAACAGTAGTATAATAGAATATAAATGTTTTTAGAGTAATATGAAATATAATGGATTTTTAATTTAAACCCTTTGTGATTTAATAAGATGATGAATGATGAGATGCATGTATGCATGAATGCAATGCTTAAATTTTCTTTTTGAAGCAAAATACATAAATGTTTACAAAAGTTTTAAATTTTAGTGATTTTTAAACATTCCAAAATATAGAGATGTTACAGATGCTTTTCAACATAGAGATCACGACATCTGTATATCTTTGTTGAAGAAAACATTTAGAGATAGAATTGTCTTCTCTTAGATATAGAAAGGACATATCTAAGTACAAAACACTTTCTTTGTACAAGTTTGTCAAAACACTAGGATAGGGATACCCCTTTTTCCTGACTTGAGATCGGACTGGGTGTCTCCCCGAGATCAACCATCCTCACCCAAATTCCATACCTCCCAGGTACCTCCTTGTTTTACCGAAAACACTTCTCTTGAAAACAACTTATGTCACCAAGGCGCCCATTGTGGCATTTCCAACCGTCCATGACCTCGGACGCGGCTATTCGTATAGATTTACACTCTGCAGAGGCTGCGCACTTTACCCACACCAATCGGTCCTTCCGTCGTATCTGCCACGGCCCGTCATACGACAGCATGCGTGGGTCCGGATAACCAGATCAAAGCTTTCCACTATGTCCACCCTAGTATCGGGGTCTCCTGGTAGGTTTGTTCTCCCCGGCACCATGTGCTCCACTAGACCCCTGGTCTTTCCTCGGGACACCACACCGCCACGGTAGGAGACCCGCCGTAATCGTCCGGCTGCTGGTCCTCAGCAGTATATTGTCTTTTCCGGACGACAACCCGGCTTCGAGCGCCCAGCCCTCATAGATAGTATCAGAACCCCAATACTAAAACAGTGTAACATCCCAACATTTTATAATGTTCAAAAATCACTAAAATTTAAAACTTTTCATTTTATTAAAATAAAATATTAAATGCATAAGGAAACCAACTATGAAAGACTTCAAACATGAGTTTAATATTTCAAATGTCACAGTTTAAACATTTTATTATCCACTGTGTTTCAAAAACCTTAAAATATAATTTGACAAATATTTTACAAACTACAATCCATTTTATTTAAATGAATTAGTTTCTTTATAAGTATTTAAATTAAACCACTTAGCCATATCTATTCATAAATATAAGATTATTCAAAATGGTATATAATTGCTAAATGGTTTTCATTCCTTTAACTAAATTCAAAATATAGTTTGGAAATTATAAGCCTATAGTGTATAACTTTAAAACTTCATAGAATTTAAATTACTGAATTAGCCAAATAAACATTTCAGTTGATTAAATGAATTTCATTTATTTTTAGAGCATGAAATGATTAATACCTTCTGAATAAGAATAGAATTAAAACAAAAAATCTATTCCAAACTTGTTATGAAGTTTTCAAATGAATTATCATAATATAAAATATAATGGTGCACAAATTATTTTCAATTAAAAATGAATATCTTATATTTCACATTTTCTAAACATTATTTATATTTAGTTCTTTAATATTATGCCAAAATAAAGATGAGTGATTTCAGCAAAATAAGTTTAAATAACTTAAATTCAAACATATTGAAATGTGGGTATTTTTACAAATTTATTTTAGCCAAAGGAAAAACTAAATAAGATAGAAATTCAAATTTGACTTTAAGTGTCAAATTTGTAATTAATCAATATTCAAAATATTAATTTTCAAAAAAATTCAAAACATGCCCACAATTGGTTTAACAAAAAGATAATAATTTTACAATTTTTTTGAATTTTGTTTGACCTCATTTGGACAAATAAATCAAAAGATATGAATAAATTGGAATAAAATAAAAAGAAAATAACGGGATGACGTCAGCGATGACGTCATCGTCTCTAACCTCCGTCCGGGATTTTCTCCCGAGATTTCTTCTCCGATTCGTTCCCAAATCCGAGCGATCCGTGCGGGATTTGTTGCCGTAGATACGTCCATATAAAACCCCACGTCCCCGCCGTCTTTTCCCCCTCAAACCCTAAGTAAATCGTGCCCCCAGGCCGCCGGAAAAGCTCGCCGGAGTCCGCACCATCCTCCGCCGTAATTCTCCCATCCCCGGCGAGGTAGGCTGCCCTAAGCCCCGAGACCCCACCCATTCTCTTCCCCGTGTCGATGCGCATCTTCTCATTCTCCCCCTTCTTCGTTTTTCGCAGCAGCACGTCGAGGAGGAATCGACCGAAGGTCGCCGGCGAAAACCGCGCCTCCACCGTGCCCTTCCTCCTCTCTCGGCTGCGCAGCTCGACGCCGACCACCCCACGGAGTTCGCCGCGCCGCCCGGAACTCCGGCGTCAACTCCCTGAGCGAAGAGAACCACCGGAGCGTCGTGTTCGTCCACGCCCGACCGCAGCGCCGCCGTCGTCGCCATCTCCGGTGAACTCCGCGCCGCCACCTGCCGGTATGCAACGTGAGCCCTTCGATCTCGATCCAACGGCTTAGATTAGATGTCACGGACGAATCGGTACGATTTGATCTGGACCGTCAGATCCAGATCTGACGGCCCAGATCTGTTGACTTATCCACGTCAGCGCCTCGTCAGCGGCCACGTCAGCGCCTCGTCAGCAGCCACGTCAGCGCCAGCGTGTAAATTTTTCTATTTTAATTTTAATTGGAAATTTTGCAGATTAGTCCCTGTAATTAAAACATCTATAACTTTTTAACCACTCATACAAATTTAACAAACTTTATATTTTTGGAAAGCTCTTGACATGTAGATTATTTTAGATCGGCCAAAGTTCAAATTTGACTTAGTGTAAAATATTCAAATTTCAAATGGTGAATTTGAGTATATTTGTAATAACTTTAAATCTATAAATCCAAAAATTGCAAATAAATATGTTTTAGAAACTTTAGAATATTTGTAAATTAATGCCACTGCTATAAAATATTTTTGAGTAATTTTTGATTGATTTCATTGAATGATTTGACTAATTTTGAAATAACTTTTAATAGAAATATTATTTTTGATTAAATCCAATTGCAATAGATTTAATTAAATGCTCTCTGTCTATTAACACTAATTATAAAATTTTGTTATAAAAATTTAATCATAGGAAACTTTAATCTTAGAATTATTCCTTTTATTATATTTTCCAAAACTAGAAATTAATTAAATTGCATTTATAAATTCAGGCATATTTACAAAGAAATCACAAAAGTTATTTTTATGTTTCTTGTGATTAAAAAATTCATTTCATTCATAGCATATTGTATTTTCATAGGAAAACCCCTCTTCAATAGTTTTCTCTAAGTTAGGATCATTTCAACTTAGCATATTTGTGAAGTGCTACACACTTAGACACTTAGGATCTTCAACATGGAGCTGGAAGACCAATGAAGGACTTAGCCAAAAACAAGACTTCAGAAGTATCGTCAGGGAGAAGAAACACTTAGAAGAAAATCAAGAAGAAGTTCATGAATGACTTAGAAGAAAACAGACTCTGGAAGCATCCCAAAGATGTCAAGTACTTGGAAGAAAAGTGAGAAGAAGTTCAAGAAGGCCAACCCCCTTTTATTCTCTAAGTCTCTCTCTCTGTCTTTTCTTCTCCTCTGAGACTTCATGAAGACTAAGTAAATCCAAGACCAGCCTCTAGGATACAAGAACCATCAAGTCTGAAGATTCAGCAAGACTACCAAGAACTCAATCAAAACCTCATTCAGAAGAAAGTTACAAGTCTGGAGATGAAGCCTGAAGGACAACTAAATCTTTCTTTCTATCTTTTCCCTCTCTCCTAATCTTGGCTCTTAGACTTAAACAAATTTTGATCATGATGTTATCATCTTGAAGTTGTTGGATCCTAGCAGCATAGTGGGATGAAGCGTCCTGGAAACAAACCTTACATGTCCACGTACATGAGACCTGTTCCACAATTTAAGTGGCTGGCCGGGTGTCTGTCTCTCTCACTATAGTGAATGTCCAATTTACAAAGAGTTGATAATAATTGTTGATCAATCTGAACAAATGACTTAGTATTTTTCTCTAAGTATTTTACACATCAAGACTAAGCCATTAGAGTGCTTATTCAAGATGATATAAAACAAAATATTTTATTCAACTTATGACCTTAGCCCTTAGTCCTTTTGGACCAACCTGATTGCCTTGCATAAACTTAAAAGATTTCCATGGCATGAAAAAGCATTTATAGCCTTAGGAATATTTTGCACACCATGCATAAACATATTTTCCTTAGAAAATTTTATAAAACTTATTTATTCATCTAGTATGTGTTTGTGTGCATTGTGGAGTTGTGCTTGCTGTTGATTGTTGTATTGTTGCTTGTCTATACTGTTAGATTGAACGGAGAGTCCCGAGTACCGTTGAAAAGAGTTGTGAACAACGACAACATTCAAAGGCAAGTGGCACACCTCATAAAACTTCCTATTTTTATATGCATTACTTAGTGTATTTTTATATGCATGTGTTGCTATGCTAAACCTGTGTAGAATCCCTTATATCTGTGTCTAGGTTCCTATGCAATACTTGGTAGAATTATTGATGCTATGCAAATGTTGTTTTGTGAAAATCTAAATTCTACTAAGTTAAGAATGAAACACCTGGGTGGTAATTGGTTGTATGGTTTATGTTGAGTGGCTACTCAGGTCCATGTCTATGGTTCCTAGGGTATGTACACTTGTGAATGGCCACCCAGGAACAGAGGAATCTAAAGAACTCCGAGTGACGATTGCTTCCAGTGCAGCCATTGCCATATGGGCTCTGGCTTGATCAATTATGTTGCGTGGACTCTCTCCGGCTTGACAAGCAGATGTAGGGGGATGTTAGGTGGAACGGGTCAAGCCAGGTGGGAGGGAAAATGCTTCTGAAAGATCTTGTCTCATTCTCTCCTTTCCTTATCACAAATGGTGTGTAAAGGATACCTTGGGTTGAATGAGTACAATGGTGAACGTGCACAACCTCTGCAGAGTGTAAAACTAAGTACTTAGCCGTGTCCCCGGTTACGGACAATTTTGAGCAGCTGATCAAGGACGTCAACGGAGGATTTCACCATTCCAATTTCTAAGTTAAAAGTTGATGGGTGAACAAGGGAAGATGAGATTTATGGTTTTCATGCCATACTCGTCGATTTCAAGAAAAGTGTTTTCAAAAGAGTAGGAAAAATTGGCTTTATGCAAATTAGCCTTGAACTCCACCAGCCAAATATGCATATAAGCTTTAGAGTTATTCCATAAGTGTCCACCATAGTGTCACTTGCCAGACTCCATTTTTAATGGAATCTGACCCACGTTGTTGCAATATTTTTCTTATTGCAGATTTGATCAGATGACGAGTGAGGTTTCATTAAAGGTTTCGAGTCTACAACCAACATGTTTTCGCCTGTGGCAGCATGAAAGTTATAGAGACTCACTGCTATTGTATTTTCCGTTGTGTACTTTTCAATGCTAGCTTTATGCTATGCAACTTGTATCAAATATTTTGTAATTCTGGATCATCGATGTAATAAAATTGATACTTTGTTGTGATATTACATCGTAAACTGTGTGTGCAAACGAATCGATCCAGGGATTTGCACTATACACAGGTATCTGCCTTATTTAAAGTGCAGGTACGTTACAGATGGTATCAGAGCACTGTGTTGCCTGTAGGTTCGAAACCCTAGGTTTGGATAGAAATAGGTTTGACCATAGGAATAAAAATCTATTTTTCTTCACTTTTCTAAAACAAATCTTTCACTATGTCTTTCTCGTATTCTCATCTACTATCAACCTTCCGAAAACCTCTTATCTTTTTCTAGATGGCCATGTTCTTATAGTCTAAGTCTGATTCTGCTGCCTCATGTGGAAAAGCTACGATGCAACATAAAGTTCTACATGCATGAAAGACCACTGAAGAACCAAGATACGACCAACACCTCGAAGATATTCAAGAAAGTTGAACAAGAACTTGAAGCAGTCATGAAGGAGGTAGATTTGACCACCACCAAAAATAGAATGACGATATCGTGTTAGTGTATTGATCATATCAACTTGGCTATATGACAATACTAGATTGTTTGTTAGTTGTGAACCTTGTTGCTTGATGTTGTTAGATGTTGATTGATTATGTTATAGATTGGTTGCCTTGTTTTGTTTTCTTGAACTAGGATTCCTCCATAGTACAAATAATTCAACTCATTGCTTTCTAAAATAAACAGATGTCTCATCCCAAAACCAACACCAGTGATTTGCATACAACTATGCGACTACTATTAGAGAATCAGAGTCAGCTGTTGAAGATGATCAATAAGCAACTGCCTAAGATTGATCAAAACCATAGTGATTTTGAAGAGAACCTTATGACCAAACCAAAGGCATGCAAAACTTGTGGAGAGATAGGACATACGTCCCAAGAATGCACTGATGAGTGGCCCCATGGTCATACCGAACATCCAGTTAGGGATTGCCCCACAAGTCAGATGTCTTGCTGTTTTTGTGAAGCAACAAATCACGTTCCAACTCAACATCAACTCTGTCCCGTGGTGCAAGAAGTCAGTCAGCAAGCCAAAAAGGGGATGCAACAAAATCTCATGAAGTATGTGGAAGTACAAGAAAACAAGGAGGAACACAAAAGAGATACTAGCCATATAAGATGTTTTACCTGTGGAGAACTAGGACATTATTCATGGGACTGCAAAGAGAAAAGGACTGGTCAGGATACTGAACCAAATCTTCATCAAAATGAGACTGTGGGTCATACTAAGGTGAAGAATGAAATAAGAGTAAGGTCACTTCCGAAGAAATTCAAAAGTACCTCCAAGTGTTGCTATAAGTGTGAAGGAGATCACCTAGCTCGAAATTGTCACATCAAACGAGACTGGACTTCTTTAATTGAGATAGAATATGGCAAACAAGATTTGGAAGAACTTTTAGCCCTGCAAACATCTAAGAAGAAGAAGAGGAACTTAAGTGACGTAATTTGCTACAAATGTAAAGGCAAAGGACATTATGCTGACAAGTGCCCAGCAAAGATGAAGGAGAAATGCCTTACCCGCTCGCACAAGAAAATCAACAGTCCCGTGACATGTCGCAGATGCGGAGCAACAGGACACTATGTCAGTGGCTGCCCAGAGCGGAAGAAGGATAAACTTCTCCAAGGACCGAGTGGAAAGCGTGAGTGCTAAAAGCTTTCTGTATCCACCACATGCCATTGTATTTTGAACACTTGTACGCTCTACATCAGAGGAATAAACAAGATTACACAAAGTTTCTAGACTGACCCCAAAAATTTCTTTTAAGGGTGGTAGCCACCTAGAGAATTCAAACCCAGTCGCTTAAACACAGAGATCTCAGACTATCTTTCTTTTCATCCTTCTAATCAGAAAAACCATTCGCTGCCAAGTTTTCAAGTTTCCATGTCAGAAATTTCATTTCCCAAAACATCTCGAGTTATCAGAATCATTCAAGCATTTGCTTTCTTTCTAGCTTCTCCGAATCTCGGGGACGAGATTCCTTTTAAGGGTGGTAGTCTGTAACATCCCAACATTTTATAATGTTCAAAAATCACTAAAATTTAAAACTTTTCTTTTTATTAAAATAAAATATTAAATGCATAAGGAAACCAACTATGAAAGACTTCAAACATGAGTTTAATATTTCAAATGTCACAGTTTAAACATTTTATTATCCACTGTGTTTCAAAAACCTTAAAATATAATTTGACAAATATTTTACAAACTACAATCCATTTTATTTAAATGAATTAATTTCTTTATAAGTATTTAAATTAAACCACTTAGCCATATCTATTCATAAATATAAGATTATTCAAAATGGTATATAATTGCTAAATGGTTTTCATTCCTTTAACTAAATTCAAAATATAGTTTGGAAATTATAAGCCTATAGTGTATAACTTTAAAACTTCATAGAATTTAAATTACTGAATTAGCCAAATAAACATTTCATTTGATTAAATGAATTTCATTTATTTTCAGAGCATGAAATGATTAATACCTTCTGAATAAGAATAGAATTAAAACAAAAATCTATTCCAAACTTGTTATGAAGTTTTCAAATGAATTATCATAATATAAAATATAATGGTGAACAAATTATTTTCAATTAAAAATGAATATCTTACATTTCACATTTTCTAAACATTATTTATATTTAGTTCTTTAATATTATGCCAAAATAAAGATTAGTGATTTCAGCAAAATAAGTTTAAATAACTTAAATTCAAACATATTGAAATGTGGGTATTTTTACAAATTTATTTTAGCCAAAGGAAAAATTAACTAAGATAGAAATTCAAATTTGACTTTAAGTGTCAAATTTGTAATTAATCAATATTCAAAATATTAATTTTCAAAAAAATTCAAAACATGCCCACAATTGGTTTAACAGAAAGATAATAATTTTACAAATTTTTAGAATTTTGTTTGACCTCATTTGGACAAATAAATCAAAAGATATGAATAAATTGGAATAAAATAAAAAGAAAATAACGGGATGACGTCAGCGATGACGTCATCGTCTCTAACCTCCGTCCGGGATTTTCTCCCGAGATTTCTTCTCCGATTCGTTCCCAAATCCGAGCGATCCGTGCGGGATTTGTTGCCGTAGATACGTCTATATAAAACCCCACGTCCCCGCCGTCTTTTCCCCCTCAAACCCTAAGTAAATCGTGCCCCCAGGCCGTCGGAAAAGCTCGCCGGAGTCCGCACCATCCGCCGCCGTAATTCTCCCATCCCCGGCGAGGTAGGCTGCCCTAAGCCCCGAGACACCACCCATTCTCTTCCCCGTGTCGATGCGCATCTTCTCATTCTCCCCCTTCTTCGTTTTTCACAGCAGCACGTCGAGGAGGAATCGACCGAAGGTCGCCGGCGAAAACTGCGCCTCCACCGTGCCCTTCCTCCTCTCTAGGCTGCGCAGCTCGACGCCGACCACCCCACGGAGTTCGCCGCGCCGCGCGGAACTCCGGCGTCAACTCCCTGAGCGAAGAGAACCACTGGAGCGTCGTGTTCGTCCACGCCCGACCGCAGCGCCGCCGTCGTCGCCATCTCCGGTGAACTCCGCGCCGCCACCTGCCGGTATGCAACGTGAGCCCTTCGATCTCGATCCAACGGCTTAGATTAGATGTCACGGACGAATCGGTACGATTTGATCTGGACCGTCAGATCCAGATCTGACGGCCCAGATCTGTTGACTTATCCACGTCAGCGCCTCGTCAGCGGCCACGTCAGCGCCTCGTCAGCAGCCACGTCAGCGCCAGCGTGTAAATTTTTCTATTTTAATTTTAATTGGAAATTTTGCAGATTAGTCCCTGTAATTAAAACATCTATAACTTTTTAACCACTCATCCAAATTTAACAAACTTTATATTTTTGGAAAGCTCTTGACATGTAGATTATTTTAGATCGGCCAAAGTTCAAATTTGACTTAGTATAAAATATTCAAATTTCAAATGGTGAATTTGAGTATATTTGTAATAACTTTAAATCTATAAATCCAAAAATTGCAAATAAATATGTTTTAGAAACTATAGAATATTTGTAAATTAATGCCACTGCTATAAAATATTTTTGAGTAATTTTTGATTGATTTCATGGTTGTGTGTTTAATTTGAATGATTTGACTAATTTTGAAATAACTTTTAATAGAAATATTATTTTTGATTAAATCCAATTGCAATAGATTTAATTAAATGCTCTCTGTCTATTAACACTAATTATAAAATTTTGTTATAAAAATTTAATCATAGGAAACTTTAATCTTATAATTATTCCTTTTATTATATTTTCCAAAACTAGAAATTAATTAAATTGCATTTATAAATTCAGGCATATTTACAAAGAAATCTCAAAAGTTATTTTTATGTTTCTTGTGATTAAAAATTTCATTTCATTCATAGCATATTGTATTCTCATAGGTAAACCCCTCTTCAATAGTTTTCTCTAAGTTAGGATCATTTCAACTTAGCATATTTGTGAAGTGCTACACACTTAGACACTTAGGATCTTCAACATGGAGCTGGAAGACCAATGAAGGACTTAGCCAAAAACAAGACTTCAGAAGTATCGTCAGGGAGAAGAAACACTTAGAAGAAAATCAAGAAGAAGTTCATGAAGGACTTAGAAGAAAACAGACTCTGGAAGCATCCCAAAGATGTCAAGTACTTGGAAGAAAAGTGAGAAGAAGTTCAAGAAGGCCAACCCCCTTTTATTCTCTAAGTCTCTCTCTCTGTCTTTTCTTCTCCTCTGAGACTTCATGAAGACTAAGTAAATCCAAGACCAGCCTCTAGGATACAAGAACCATCAAGTCTGAAGATTCAGCAAGACTACCAAGAACTCAATCAAAACCTCATTCAGAAGAAAGTTACAAGTCTGGAGATGAAGCCTGAAGGACAACTACATCTTTCTTTCTATCTTTTCCCTCTCTCCTAATCTTGGCTCTTAGACTTAAACAAATTTTGATCATGATGTTATCATCTTGAAGTTGTTGGATCCTAGCAGCATAGTGGGATGAAGCGGCCTGGAAACAAACCTTACATGTCCACGTACATGAGACCTGTTCCACAATTTAAGTGGCTGGTCGGGTGTCTGTCTCTCTCACTATAGTGAATGTCCAATTTACAAAGAGTTGATAATAATTGTTGATCAATCTGAACAAATGACTTAGTATTTTTCTCTAAGTATTTTACACATCAAGACTAAGCCATTAGAGTGCTTATTCAAGATGATATAAAACAAAATATTTTATTCAACTTATGACCTTAGCCCTTGGTCCTTTTGGAACAACCTGATTGCCTTGCATAAACTTAAAAGATTTCCATGGCATGAAAAAGCATTTCTAGCCTTAGGAATATTTTGCACACCATGCATAAACATATTTTTGTAACATCCCAACATTTTATAATATTCAAAAATCACTAAAATTTAAAACTTTTCTTTTTATTAAAATAAAATATTAAATGTATAAGGAAACCAACTATGAAAGACTTCAAACTTGAGTTTAATATTTCAAATGTCACAGTTGAAACATTTTATTATCCACTGAATTTCAAAAACCTTAAAAGGTAATTAGCCAAATAAACATTTCATTTGCTTGAATGAATTTCACCTATTTTCAAAGCATGGAATGATTAATATATTCTAAATGAGAATAGAATTAAAACAAAAATCTTTTCCAAAGTTGTTATGAAGTTTCAAATGATTTATCTTAATATAAAATATAATGTTACACAAAATAGAATTTAATCTACATTAGAATCCATTATATTTCCTATTTCTTTAAAAATTATATATATTATTTTAAGCTTCTATTAAACCAAAACTAAGATGCATGTTTAAGAAAATGTGTTTAAATAACTTAAATTCAAACATAATTGAATATGGGTATTTCCTATAATATATTTAGCCAAAATTAAAATTAATTAAACCCTAGTTTTAAATTAAACATAAAGTGTCAATTTCACATTTAATCAATATTTCCAAATTATTATTTTTGAAAAGTGTTCAAAACATACCCACTACTGGTTTAACAGAAAGATATTATTTTTACAAATTTTTAGAAATTTATTTGACATCATTTGGACATATAAATCAAAAGATATGAATTAAATAAATAAAACAGAAAAAGAAAAAAAAAACCTGCTGACGTCAGAGGTGACGTCACCTTCTTCAACCTCCAGAGAAAATCGCGCCGAAACGACTCCCCCGATTCTTTCCAAAATTCGAGCGCATTGTACGCGATTTCTTTCCTCCGTTCGGTCATGTAAGTAGCCCTCCCCCTCCTCCGCATTTCCCCTCTCGCTCCAAACCTAACCGCGCCGCCAGGCCGTCCCCATAGCTCGCCGGAGATCGCCATCGCCGCCGGTATTTTCCTCGAGTTCCGGTGAATGAAGACCACCTCGTGCTCTCTCCTCTGTCCCATCTCCTTTGTTTCGTCCGTGCGCAACTCACTGAAATTTTCCCGTGATTTGTTAGGCGCTGGAACGACGAGTCCGTGCTCGACCCGAGGTCGCCGGAGTACCCGTGGCTCCGCCTGCGTGTCCACGCTGCCTCAGGAAGAATGGGAAGACGCCGCCGCCTCCATCGCCCTCCCCGCGACGCGCCGCGCCCGGGGCTGCCCTCCGTTCATCCGGGGAGGAGCTACAACCCCGGCGCCGTCTTCTCCCGAGAGCACCGCCGCCACCTCCTCCAACTCCGGCGAGTTTCCGCCGCCACCTCCCCTCCATCGCACGGTGAGCGTCCGATCTAATATATACGGCCACGATTAGAAGTTTTGGTCAACCGGTAAGATCGGATCTGGATCGTCAGATCCAGATCTGACGATCCAGATTCAATCACTTAACAACGTCAGCGCCGACGTGGCATGCCCCGTCAGCACCCAGTCAGCGCCCAGTCAGCGCTGACGTGTAAAATCAATTTCGGAATTTAATTAATTGGCAGTTTTACAGAAACACCCCTGCCACTTAGATCTGACACAACTTTTTAACCATAACTCCAAATTTAATAATTTTTATATATTTGGAAAGCTCTTGACATGTAGAATATTTTGGATCTGACAAAATTCAAATTTGACTTAGTATAAAATATTCAAAATTCAAATGGGAAATTTGAGTATATTTGTAATAACTTTAAATCTATAAATCCAAAAATTGCAAATAAATATGTTTTAGAAACTTTAGAATATTCGTAAATTAATGTCACTGCTATAAAATAATTTTGAGTAATTTTTGAATGACTTCATAGTTGTGTGTTCAGTTTGAATAAGTTTGACTATTTTGTTTAAATAACTTTAAATAGAAATATTATTTTTTATTAAATCCAATTGCAATCGATTTAATTAAATGCTCTCTGTCTATTAAAAACTAAGTATAAAATTTTGTTATAAAAATTTAGTCATAGGAAACTTTAATCTTATAATTATTCCTTTTATTATATTTTCCAAAATTAGAAATTAATTAAATTGCATTTATAAATGCATGCATATTTATAAAGAAATCACAAAAGTTATTTTGATGTTTCTTGTGATTTAAAATTTCATTCATTCATAGCATATTTTATTCTCATAGAAAAACCCCTCTTCATTAGTTTTCTCTAAGTTAGAAATAATTTCACTTAGCATGTTTGTGAAGTGCTACACTTAGACACTTAGTAAAATTCAACATGGAGCTGGAAGACCAAGGAAGGACTTAGCCAAACAAGACTTCAGAGGTATATTCAAGGAGAAGAAACACTTAGAAGAAAATCAAGAAGAAGTTCATGAAGACCAACTAGAAATATTTTCCAAGTCTTGCTCTCTCTCTCTCTTTCTTTTCTCTGAGACTTCATGAAGGACTTAGAAGAAAACAGACTCTGGAAGCATTCTCAAGATGTTAAGCACTTAGAACAAAAGTGAGAAGAAGTTCAAGAAGGCCAACCTCCCTGTTATTCTCTAAGTCTCTCTCTCTATCTTTTCTTCTCCTCTGGGATTTCATGAAGACTAAGTAAATCCAAGACCAGCCTCGAGGATGCAAGAATCATCAAGTCTGAAGATTCATCAGGACTACCAAGAGCTCAATCAAGACATCATCCAGAAGAAAGTTACAAGTATGGAGATGAAGCCTGGAGGACAACCACATCTTTCTTTCTATCTTTTCCCTCTTTCCTAATCTTGTCTTTTAGACTTAAACAAATGTTGATCATGATGTTATCATCTTGAAGTTGTTGGATCCTAGCAGCATAGTGGGATGAAGCGGCCTGGAAACAAACCTTACATGTCCACGTACATGAGACATGTTCCACAATTTAAGTGGCTGGCCGGGTGTCTGTCTCTCTCACTGTAGTGAATGTCCAATTTACAAAGAGTTGATAATAATTGTTGATCATCTTGAACAAATGACTTAGTATTTTTCTCTAAGTATTTTGCACATCATGGCTAAGCCATTAGAGTGCTTGTTTCAAGAAGATATAAAAGAAAGTATGTTTATCCAACTTAAGACTTTAGTCCTTAGTCCTTTTGGACCAACACATTTGCCTTGCATAAACTTAAAAGATTTCCATTGCATGAAAAAGCATTTCTAGCCCTTAGGAATATTTTGCACATCATGCACAAACATATTTTCCTTAGAAAGTTTTATAAAACTTATTTATTCATCTAGTATGTGTTTGTATGCATTGTGGAGTTGTGCTTGCTGTTGATTGTTGTATTGTTACTTGTCTATACTGTTAGATTGAACGGAGAGTCCCGAGTATCGTTGAAAAGAGTTGTGAACAACGACAACATTCAAAGGCAAGTGGCACACCTCATAAACTTCCTATTTTTATATGCATTACTTAGTGTATTTTTATATGCATGTGTTGCTATGCTAAACCTGCGTAGAATCCCTTATTCCTGTGTCTAGGTTCCTATATCATACTTAGCAGAGATATTGATGCTATGCAATGGATGAGAAGTTTTACAAAATGATAAGTGACTACTCAGGGCTGTGCTCATGGTTGTCGTCGCCTAGGATGAATTTCTATTCTACTTAGGGCCGTGATCATGGTGACTTTTACCTGAGAGTGCACATCCACAAAGTTAATGAAACACCTGGATGGTAAGTGGTTGCATGGGTTATGTTGAGTGGCTACTCAGGTCCATGTCTATGGTTCCTGGAGTATGTACACTTGTGAATGGCCACCCAGGAACAGAGGAATCTGAAGAACTCCGAGTGACGATTGCTTCCAGTGCAGCCATTGCCATATGGGCTCTGGCTTGATCAATTATGTTGCGTGGACTCTCTCCGGCTTGACAAGCAGATGTAGGGGGATGTTAGGTGGAACGGGTCAAGCCAGGTGGGAGGGAAAATGCTCTCCTTTCCTTATCACAAATGGTGTGTAAAGGATATCTTGGGTTGAATGGGTACAATTGTGAAAGTGCACAACCTCTGCAGAGTGTAAAACTAAGTACTTAGCCGTGTCCCCGGTTACGGAAAATTTTGAGCAGCTGATCAAGGACGTCAACGGAGGATTCCACCATTCCAACTTCAGAAGCAAAACTTGATGGGTGAACAAGGGAAGATGAGATTTATGGTTTTCATGCCATACTCGTCGATTTCAAGAAAAGTGTTTTCAAAAGAGTAGGGAAAATTGGCTTTATGCAAATTAGCCTTGAACTCCAACAGCCAAATATGCATATAGGCTTTAGAGTTATTCCATAAGTGTCCACCATAGTGTCACTTGCCAGACTCCATTTTTAATGGAATATGACCCACGTTGTTGCAATATTTTTCTTATTGCAGATTTGATCAGATGACGAGTGAGGTATCGTTGAAAGGTTTCGAGTCTACAACCAACATGTTTTCGCCTGTGGCAGCATGAAAGTTATAGAGACTCACTGCTATTGTATTTCCGCTGTGTACTTTTTCAATGCTAGCTTTATGCTATGCAACTTGTATCAAATATTTTGTAATTCTGGATCATCGATGTAATATAATTGATGCTTTGTTGTGATATTACATCGTAAACTGTGTGTGCAAATGAATCGATCCAGGGATTTGCACTATACACAGGTGTCTGCCTTATTTAAAGTGCAGGTACGCTACAATTTTCCTTAGAAAGTTTTATAAAACTTATTTATTCATCTAGTATGTGTTTGTGTGCATTGTGGAGTTGTGTGTGCTGTTGATTGTTGTATTGTTGCTTGTCTATACTGTTAGATTGAACGGAGAGTCCCGAGTACCGTTGAAAAGAGTTGTGAACAACGACAACATTCAAAGGCAAGTGGCACACCTCATAAAACTTCCTATTTTTATATGCATTACTTAGTGTATTTTTATATGCATGTGTTGCTATGCTAAACCTGTGTAGAATCCCTTAGACCTGTGTCTAGGTTCCTATGCAATACTTGGTAGAATTATTGATGCTATGCAAATGTTGTTTTGTGAAAATCTAAATTCTACTAAGTTAAGAATGAAACACCTGGGTTGTAATTGGTTGTATGGTTTATGTTGAGTGGCTACTCAGGTCCATGTCTATGGTTCCTAGGGTATGTACACTTGTGAATGGCCACCCAGGAACAGAGGAATCTGAAGAACTCCGAGTGACGATTGCTTCCAGTGCAGCCATTGCCATATGGGCTCTGGCTTGATCAATTATGTTGCGTGGACTCTCTCCGGCTTGACAAGCAGATGTAGGGGGATGTTAGGTGGAACGGGTCAAGCCAGGTGGGAGGGAAAATGCTTCTGAAAGATCTCGTCTCATTCTCTCCTTTCCTTATCACAAATGGTGTGTAAAGGATACCTTGGGTTGAATGAGTACAATGGTGAACGTGCACAACCTCTGCAGAGTGTAAAACTAAGTACTTAGCCGTGTCCCCGGTTACTGACAATTTTGAGCAGCTGATCAAGGACGTCAACGGAGGATTCCACCATTCCAATTTCTAAGTTAAAAGTTGATGGGTGAACAAGGGCAGATGAGATTTATGGTTTTCATGCCATACTCGTCGATTTCAAGAAAAGTGTTTTCAAAAGAGTAGGAAAAATTGGCTTTATGCAAATTAGCCTTGAACTCCACCAGCCAAATATGCATATAGGCTTTAGAGTTATTCCATAAGTGTCCACCATAGTGTCACTTGCCAGACTCCATTTTTTATGGAATCTGACCCACGTTGTTGCAATATTTTTCTTATTGCAGATTTGATCAGATGACGAGTGAGGTTTCGTTAAAGGTTTCGAGTCTTCAACCAACATGTTTTCGCCTGTGGCAGCATGAAAGTTATAGAGACTCACTGCTATTGTATTTTCCGCTGTGTACTTTTCAATGCTAGCTTTATGCTATGCAACTTGTATCAAATATTTTGTAATTCTGGATCATCGATGTAATAGAATTGATGCTTTGTTGTGATATTACATCGTAAACTGTGTGTGCAAATGAATCGATCCAGGGATTTGCACTATACACAGGTATCTGCCTTATTTAAAGTGCAGGTACGTTACAAACAGACAAGATTCCGGCTAAGCCCTACCCATGTCAGATAGTGGGGTTGCACGGGTTAATTGTTCGGCCGGCAGCAGGGACTTCGAAATTAAACCATCATCTTTGACTGCTCCCAGCAGCTCGGGTTTTCGCAACATCTCCGAATGCTCTCATCATGTCGGGTTTCATAAAGCATTTCTTTCTCGCTGATTGCTCCCAGCAACTCAGGTTTTCCTCAGTAAAACAGTTTTATCAAATAGGTTCCCATCCTATAGTTTTGAAGTAAAGAAATAAGAATATACTACTAGATAACTCGATCTTCTTGATGCAACCTTCAACAACACGGCTCATCAAGTGAAAACTTATTTTGTAACACCTATAGTATTCTAGTAGATAACTTTGGCCAAACAATATTTGGTAAAACAGTTATCGGGTGGCAGGGTGCCACAAAAAGAAGTGCAACATGCGTTATTTTATTTTGAAGACAAAACAATGCTTGATAAAGTAGTAGGATTCATTATAGTGGTGAGGTGCGCTTGCCTGGCTCAGCAATATGTCCTTGGCCTTGATCTTGATGCTCCTCATGTTCACCGCTCACTTCCAGTTCCTTCTCGATCGTATCTAACGTCGTAAACAGGAAGAGGTGCAACACTCTGAATACAAGACAATGCCACAAGGACATAACAAACAGCAAGCATTGCACAAGACATTACGCTAACAATCAAAAGCAAACAACTCATTTAGCTAAACAACAAATAATTAAAAAGTCCATAGAGCTAAGACAAACAAAAAAAATTCTCCTGAGAAAATATACACAACAACCCAGAGTATTAAAAAGGTAGCTCTACAGACCACTAAAACAACACATCACTTAGGGTTATTATAACATTTAACAAGAGTTGTTATATTAGTTTCAGGAAATACTTCAGACAAAAGTATCTTAAATGTTTAGGAATACTTCAAACAAAAGTATCTTAATTGTTTAGTAAATACTTCAAACAAAAGTATGTACTAATCTAGGAGATACTCTAATCAAAGGTATGTTATCACACAAGCAAGTCTTAACATTCACACAAGCATACTCTCATGTAGACATGTTAATATTTCTAAGACACATTCTAGCAAGTAATTAATCAACCAACAAAGGCTACCCTAATGTTCACCCAAGTATTGGATTAAGAGCTACAAAGGTGCACTAAACTATTTAATAAGACACGACAACTAAGACCACTTCAACAAATAAACCGAACAATACGCAGTAAACAAGTGTTGACAGCACTCTTGAAGTAATCCAACCATACCACAATCATTACAAATCACCAACAATTACTGTATAGTATATAACACGAATTATAACCACATGCATAATACCCAAGTAAAGTTAGTGCAACACCCGGGAACAAGATGAACTATGCTAAACTAACTAGTCAATGACATAACAATATTTTTAGGGAACTTATTAGGGTTATGCAAGGTTAACACTACTGCTCACACAAGCTGTTGATTTAAAACTAATAATGTGTAGTTGGCTGATTTAACAAAACAACACAAGGAGCGTGTTGACAACAATCTAAAGTAAACAAGCAAACAACAAGCATTACAAAACATCTACTGGATAAAAATATAACACACAAATACAACTACCAACAAAGGATCTGAAAACACTTAGTGTTATAATTAGGCACAAAGTGAATTATGCTAAACACAAACAAACAATGCACTACAACACTATTACTATATTTAAAACAAGTATTAAGGTTGAGTTTAGGTTCTGGATTCCAAAGTAGATTTAGTTTAAACACAAGATTCATATTATTTAAAAACAGAGAATAGAATTAATTCTTTAAGTAGATAATATGGTGTTGTCTTGGGAGATAAATCATAACTCCTAAGATAATGTTCAGAACATTAAATACTTCTACCACAGTACTCCTAGTAAATATGGGAAGCTATGAAAATTGGATTTGCATTCAAAGCTATTACTAAATAGAAGTTAAAAGAATGGCTCTCCCACCCCCTCCAAGCTCTGGCGACTCCCTAGGCGATGGCGATGGCGGCGCACCCATTCTGTAGGTCTCCACCTCTACGGTTAGATCGAAGATGGATCCCTTCACCGATCCTTCTTCCATTGCTCATCCGTTGGATTTCACTCTGGGTCACAGATTCAGATCTAAGGTCCGTGATCTTTTCTCCACTTCGGTTAGCCCTGTCTCCTCCTCCCATCGTCTCTTTCTGGTGGTGTCGTTTGGTCGTGCTTGTTTCCGATTGAACTCTCTGAATGTTGGTCTAGCTCTCTCTGCTTCGATCAGGGTTGCTTATGATGAGATTGATCTAGTTTGTTTATCTGCTCGGGTTTTCAAGTTCTCGGTTAGTTCAAAAGCTGTGGGTTTTCTGATTCACAACCTGAGATCTGTGCACTGCGATCAGTTCATCTGTTATTTTCATCTCTGGGGTCGTGGCGGACCCAATTGGCAGCGAGAAGAGATTAGGTGGATCAAAGAAACTGAGGCTGAATGGATAGAGGTGGACTACTCACGTCGATCTACTAAGGCTCATGCACCTCAGCCTTTGGTTTCCTCTGTGTTTAATCGGATTAATATTGCTTTAGATCCAAAACCTTCACCTGCCCCACTTTCAGGTGCTAATACGGTTCCTCTTGGCCATCGTTCTCTTGTGGATGTTCATCACATTGATCCTCTAGCATCTGAGCCTGGTTCTAGGGTTCTTCGTGATCCGGTATTTGGGCGGGATTCTCGCGATTCAATTCCCTTACCAAATCTTCAATGGGTTCCTATTCAGCAGCCTTGTGGGCTTTCTCGGCCTGCTAACCATGAAGACCAGGTTGTATGCAGTCAGAGGGTTCTCGCTAATCCAGCCCAGAAGCAGTCTTCTCAACAGCCCAATGGGCCTTCTGATACGGTGCCTCCAGTGATTCCTGTTGCTGATACCCAGGCTAATTCTGACAATCAGGTTCATAATCAGTGCTGCTCCCGCTGTTTAGACCCACGGCACTTAAGGAAATCCTACCGCAATCAAATCCGTTGCCGACTCTCTTGGCGTTATGGTCAGATTTCCAAATTCTGTTACTCAAGATTTAACCATAAAAGGATATTCCGACCGATCGGCAAAGTTCTGGATTCTACTCCTTTATTAATACAGAGGGTTGTCGTCTCGCCTCCCACCGACCAAACCCCCGTCCTCCACCAGAGCAGCCCCGGTGACATCGACGACCACGTCCGCCGCCGCATTGCATTGTCCACGGCTGGCGACGCGATGGCCAACTACTCCTGCGACCCGGTGCCTCATCTCCCTCCGGGGGCGGGATATGTGCCCTTCAATCCTCTGCGGCCACAGCGTGCCTACGTTGTGCTCGGGGGGTCCCTGCCGGCGGTGTGCGACGACTGGGCCATTGTTAGCCTTGCGCAAGAGCCAGACCTGACTCACTTTGAAGGTACGGAAGTCTTAATCAGAGCACAGCTTGAGCAACGTCAGTTTGAGATTAAGCAGATTAGCCGATGTGCTATGGGTACGGCTCTTGTTAGGTTCGATGGGGTTATTGATCGTGACTCTGCAATTAGGAACAACCCTTATTTCATTGGTGATTCAGTTATGAGGATCAGTGAGCACGATAGAGGTAGAAATTTTAGGTCTGCTATCTTTACCCATGATGTCTGGCTCATGCTTCTAAACTATCCGATTGAATGCTGGGATTTAAAATCGATTGTTACCACCTTAGCTCCTTATGGCAGATTCTTTATTTGGAACAGAGATGATAATAACAAATCTAGAATTATTGCTAAGATCAGAGCATTTGATATCGATAAGATCCCAAGAAGCATTGTGGTTATTCAGAATTTCAGTGATGAGGGCAGTGGTGGTAGCTGGACCTGCCCTTGTGTGATTCTGAATACCAAGATGATTGGTGCTGTAGCTGGGGATGAAGACCCTTTACCACCAGATGGGGAAAATCCTCATCCTATCCCCATTATAGTTGATGACTTTGGGTTCTGGCATGCCGAGAATGAGGGACCTGCTGTCGATCATGTTCCAGCTCCTGTTAACAATGATGAACTGCAACTTGCCACCCCTCCTCAGAGCCCTGGAGCACTGCAAGAGAATTTACAGCAGATTGATCCTGTTGTTGTGAACCTGGTTGCCCCTGTTCAGGATTTTGTTGAAGTTGCTGATCAAGTTCCTGATGATCCTGTGCAGATTCAAGAGGCTCCCATTGTTGCACCTGAGATAGTTTTAGCTTCACAGAGCCCCCATGTTGCTGCAGTTGATGATTCAGTTGTTGCACCTCTGAATCTTGATGTTTCAGTCTCTGCATCTGCTCAATATCATGTATCCATTTTGCCACTCACTGCCTCATCTGCCCAGATCAGCTCCCCCAAACTCACTGTAGCCAGAAAGAGGAAACCTAAGGAGAAAGCTCCTAACACTGTGGACTCGGTCAGGAGAAGTTCCAGGCTGGCCAAGGTGAAGGGAGGCTTCAAGGATGGTAGGAAAGAGCAAACCTGCGAGTTGGACGACTCTGACGAGGAGGAGAACATCTTTCATGCCCTGGTGTTGAACACTGAAGCTCCACCACCGCCTCACCAGCCTCTTGATCTGCTTCAAGCTCTGGGCACTGGTCCCTGTTAGATGCACCCTACGGATGTATCTGAGGATGCATTAGATTATGACAGTGCCAATGATAGCATTGAATAAGTATTATCGTGCGGAGGTCTTCACAATGGAGAGTTATCATGTTACACTTTATGTTATTCTGTTCTCCCTGCTACTCCTATACTTTGTTAAGTCTGGTTATGTATTTTGGCACTACTCTCGATGTGTGAGACCCTTTGTTCTGCTTTATATTGTGGTCTACTACTGCCTATTCCTATGTTTATGGTTACCCTGTCCTTGGACTTGGTTGTCTGATATATTGGGTATTTTGGTATCTATGTGTTGCTGCTGGTTGCTTAGTCTTGCATTTATGGCTTGGGCATGTTTGATCATCTTCAGCGATTGGAGCTACAGTTGGAGTGTTTGTTCAATTGCTATCTGTGAGCATTATTTATGTTCACTGTCACCTGCCTTATTTCACGACAGGGATTATTGTTTTAGGCCTGTTTGTGTAGCTCACGTTGGTGAACCTGCTTGCTTTACTCCTGTTGCTTGTTTGGGCTTATTAATTCTGCCCAATAGTACATCTCTCTACATTTGTTTCCAATGAGTAGAAACTGGACAGTATTTGATTGGAATCTCAGAGGGATTAATTCCCAGCTATGATGGGATGATATTAGACAGAAAATTGATGAATCCAACTGCAACATCATCTGTATGCAAGAAACTAAACGTGAACATTTTGATCACAGTTACCTGAGAAAGTTTTGTCCTCGCCGGTTTGATCAGTTTGCTTATTCGCCTTCAGTTGGCAACTCTGGAGGTATTATCACTATTTGGAACAGTGCTCTGTTTGATGGTCAGCAAATTAGTGTCTCACGTTTCCATGTCACTGTTCAGCTGGTTTGTAAACTCAGTGCACATGTCTGGTATCTTACTAATGTGTATGGCCCCACCATTGCTGAAGATATATCTCGTTTCATTGATTGGTTAGAAAACATTGATACCACACCCATGCATCTTTGGATGATCTTGGGAGACTTTAACCTTCTAAGAAGGCCTGAAGATAGAAACAGAGGTGGGGGTAACATTAATAATATGCTGCTGTTTAACAGAATCATTTCTCAGCATGATCTAGTGGAAATCTCTCTCAAAGGTCGCGCTTACACCTGGTCGAATATGCAGGCTGACCCACTGCTTGAAAAGTTAGACTGGATTTTCACCTCTCCTGGCTGGACCACCGTATTCCCCAATACATTGGCTACTCCTTTAGCCAGACTTTCTTCAGACCATATCCCTATCAAAATCCAAATTAACACTTCTATCCCTAAGGTCCATTTGTTCAGATTTGAGGATTACTGGATGGACTTCCCTGGATTTATTGAGGCAGTGGAAAAAATTGGCAGTATATTGGGAGCTTTAAAAATGCTGCTCAGGACATCTCTGCTAGATTTAAGTCACTTAGATATGGTTTGAAGAAATGGAGTAAACAAATCTCGCAGCTCAGTAAAATTATTCAATCTTGCAGCTTTGTTCTTGCTTTACTGGATGGTTTGGAGGATCAGAGACAGTTATCTATCTTTGAGACTAACTTCAGACTTGCACTTAAATCTCATTTGATAAAGCTGTTAGAAGCTAAGTGCATTTATTGGAGATCTAGGGCGAAAATCAGATGGGCCAATTTGGGTGCTGAGAACACCAGTTTTTTCCACACATTTGCGACCAAGAGCTACAGGAGTAATTTCATTGCTTGTCTTAGGACAGAAGATGGCAGATTGGCCTGTGATCATGAGGAAAAGGCTGCCATTATTTGGCATTCATTTAAAAACAGAATTGGTTGTTCTGATAATCCTGTTATGCTATTTGATCTGCAGAGAATTGTTAACCCTAATGTCACAATGGATTTTGATCAGCTGGAGGTCCCCTTCACCATCGAAGAGATTGATGGGATTGTGAAGGATATGCCAGCACATAAGTCACCAGGTCCTGATGGGTTTAATGGTGCTTTTCTCAAGAAATGTTGGCCACAGATTAAAACTCAGTTCTATGATCTTTGTTTTTTGAAGGGAACTTTAACATCCTGAGTATTAACTCTGCATTCATCACTTTGATTCCTAAGAAATCAAGTCCTGAATCTGTCAATGATTTCAGACCTATCTCTTTGGTTAGCCTCACACTTAAATTTCTGACTAAGTTGCTTGCTAACAGAATGCAGAAAGTGATTGTCTCACTCATTCATAAGAACCAATATGGTTTTATTAAAACCAGGAATATCCAGGACTGTCTTGCGTGGGCCTTTGAATACATTCACCTTTGTCAGAAGTCCAAAAAGAAGATTGTTATTCTTATATTGGATTTCGAAAAGGCCTTTGATAAAGTGGAATACAGTGCCATCCTGGCTATGCTGAAGCATCTTGGTTTTGGGACTAAATGGATCAAATGGATTGAGGTTGTTCTTCGGTCAGCATCTGCCTCTGTCTTACTCAATGGGGTTCCTGGAAAAAAAATCTTATGCAAAAGAGGAGTACGACAAGGTGATCCACTCTCACCACTACTCTTTGTCTCTACAGCCGAGTTACTACAGTATGTGGTAAATGATGCCTGGAGAAATGGCCAACTTGATCTGCCTCTGGATTGTTCATTTGGTTTAGATTACCCCATTATCCAATATGCTGATGATACCTTGTTGATAATGCCAGCTTGCTCTACTCAACTGAGAAGGTTGAAAGTGCTACTTGACAATTTTGCTGCCTCTACTGGCCTCAAGGTTAATTTTCAAAAATCCCCTTTAGTGCCACTTAACATCAGTTCTGTCCTTAGCTCTGAGTTGGCTACTATACTTGGTTGCAAAGTTGAATCTCTGCCTTTCCCTTATCTTGGTCTACCAATGGGTACCACTAAACCAAGAATGGAAGATCTGATTGGCATTTTACACAGGATTGACAGGAGGTTAGTTGGTATTGCAGATACTCTGTCCTATGATGGTAGACTCGTTGTGGTTAAATCAATTATTCAAGCTATACCAAATTTTGCTATGTGTACACTCAAACTACCCCTGGGGTTTCTAGACTATATTGAAGGTTCCGTCAGGGGGTTCTTTTGGGCTGGAAAGGACATCAATAAAATGGGCAAATGCCTTGTTAAATGGGCTGAGGTTTGTAAACCTAAGGAGGCTGGTGGTCTGGGTGTGCTGAGTTTAAGGACTCAAAATGTGGCTCTGCTGATGAAACATCTGTTCAAATTCATAAATAAACACGATACACCATGGGTTCAGCTAGTTTGGCATGCCCATTATTCTGACAAGATGCCACAGAATGCTTCCCCATGTGGATTTTTTTGGTGGAAAGATTGCTTGAAAATAATGAACACTTTCATTGATATTGCTGCTTGTAATCCAGGTGATGGATCCACTATTCGTATGTGGATGGATAAGTGGTCAGATGAGATCCTAAGAGTGCACATGCCACAACTTTGTTCCTTTGCCAAAGATCAGAATATTTCCCTTCAGAAAGCAGTTGGGGTATTTAACAATGATATATTTGAATTGTTCCACACTCCTATATCCATGATAGCCTCTCAGCAATGTGACCAACTTGGGCAGCTTCTGCAATCTTATCCTGATTCCGTCGAGCCTGATAAATGGACCACGAGAGAGCAGAATAAAAATTACTCTTGTAAAAGAGTTTATAATGTGATCACCCCTGTCAGTCATGCACCTCCTCCAATGAGATGGATCTGGAAATCTTGCGTACTTCCCAAACATAAGATATTTTTCTGGCTTCTCCTGAAGGACAGGTTGAACACGAGGGAATTGCTTGCCAGGAAAAATTTCCAAATGGAAACTTATACTTGTGAGCTTTGCGAGGATGGTTTATCTGAGAATCTAGCCCATCTCTTCCTTGAGTGTGACTTTAGCAAGAATTTTTGGCTCAAGCTGAATTTTGAATGGGATACGGACCTGGATTTGATTAACACGCTGATTCATGCCAAGAGGAGATACAAACTTATTTGTTTCAAGGAGTCTTTGATTGTGGGATGCTGGAGCAATTGGACTCACAGGAATAAGTGCATTTTTGATCACCAGCCTATTGATCTGGATGTTTGTTTCCTTGATTTTGTTGATTCCTTTTCGCTTATTAGACATAGAGCCAAACCCTCACTTAAAGAGGGTATGACCCAATGGGTTGACACATTATGAACTTCTGTATGTTCCTGTATCCTTTATTTTGTTGAGAAAATAGAAAATTAAACAGTAGGGATTTTCCCTACTGTTTTGTGCCTAAAAAAAAATAGAAGTTAAAAATCATGTAAATGCTACTGGTCTCAAAACCATAATGAATATAGTTTCAGTTTTAATAATCTCCTACATGCAAGGTTAATTTCTATAGATAGGTATTGACTTAAGCTTTCTGTAGAAATTGGATTCACTCAATTTGGACACTACTAGCTCCATATATCTCAGTTTTAGTGAAACAAACATGTTATAGCAATAATAGTGTACCTAATAATGTATATAATATTTTTATACAAATCCAGTGTTGCATGTTAAAGAAAACACAAGGCTACTCCACAAAAATACTCCTAAACTATTTGCACAAACATATATAGCTCAAACAATTAGAACTAGACACATGCAAAACTCAGAAAATAAATATATTATTTTTTAAGTGCAAAAACCTACTGTTTAAGAGAATACTTCATCATGTGCAAAATACAAGCTGGAAAATTCTACAAATCTAGGATATGAAATTTACCACTCATATCTACCACATTCAATAGGATTTACTCCAAAAAGTATTTTAAATAATGAATTAAAAATCCTAAAACAGCTACTTACGTCATTTTTAAACTTAATAGAACTTTAGTTATAGGTATCTCCTGCATGAATGGGTTACAGATCTAGGTAGGTATTCTCCTAGGCTTTCCAGAGAACTAAAGTTTGCAGGATTTGGATTTATAAAACTCAAGTTATTAATTAAATACTGAAAAATATAATTTTTACAAGATTAAACATAGGGCACACATACAAACATATTTTTGAGAAAGGCCAGTGCCACATAGTTAGAAAAATCGTATGAACTCTACAAAATTCTAATCACTCAATTTGCATGCACAGATCAAACACAAATGAATTAAAGCTAGGTTAGAAACTCTCTGGAAATTAAACAGGGAAATATATTTAAAAAGGAAAAACAAGAAACGGGCTAGATCTGCACAGAACTGGGCCGCACAGTGCCGGGCCGGCCCAGTGCGCTGCGCGCGCTGGCAAGGCGGTAAGTCACCGTCGATGCGGCACGAACGCTCAGGATTAGAACAAGGGGAGTTCAAACTTGGCCGCTGATCGGAGATCCGACGGCTGGGAGGCTGTCTTCTACCTCCGAACGGACGGGGCTAGGCAGGGACGGAGGAAATCGAGCCCAGCTCGGGAGGCTCACCTTGGCGCGTTTCAGGCGGCAGCGAGGTGCGGAGATGGGTGCGGTGGTTCAAGGAGGAAGGGGAGAAGTCGCAGATTCGGCTAGGGAGCTCCAGAACGACGACGCGGTCGACGACGCCCACGTCGGGCACGGACATGGCGTAGCGTCTTCGGAGTTCCTGCAAAGACAAAACGATGTCAAGGAGGCAGCCCACGGAAAGGAGAGCGAGAGGGTGCAGAGAGGAGAGAAAAAATGGGACAGGGTCGACGATGTTCGTGCTCCCAAGAGCTCGGGCAAGGGCGGAGGTTCACGACCGTTCCTGGCCGAGAGAGAGCTAGGGATAGCTCGAGGGAGCTCGGGGTGGTGGAGTGGAGCGAGGGGCGTGTGAATGGGAAGGAGATGGAGAGGGAGAGCGGCTGTGGTGCCGAGAGGGTGCTCGATTTAGGTTGTCACAGGAAGAGTGAGAGAGAGGGGTTTGGGATGGGCAGTGGGAGAGAGAGCAGGGGCTGGGGGATTGGCTCGTGGAGGCTCGTGGAGGCGGTGTGCAATGATGCTATTCACTGCTGCACCTCCTTGGACAGTAGCACACGGACTGGGGTCGTTGGAGACGTTGAAGTAATGGAGTGGTCTCTCCTGCCCCCACGGTGTTCGACAGAATGCCAATAAGAAAAGGACAAGAAGAAGAGAAGGGCTAGAAGTTGACAAAAAATCATGCTCAGAGTTTCCAGGGGTGTCGGGGTATAAATTACACCATAGCCCACGAGTTGGACAAGTAAGAGGGGTGGTTGTTGATGTTAGACACGATTAGGCTGATTTGACTAAGCCACAAAACATGGATGGTTTAGTCAATCCTTTGGTTCAAAAATTAAGAGACAGAGTGGGTTGATCAGAGGGGATATAGGTGCAGCATTTGATTTAAGAGCTTAGGTCAAAAGGGCCCAGTAACAACTAGATACAAAAATGGGAAAAGACTAACTAATAAAACACTTATGGTCATTTTAAAATGTGGTACTCAAATCAGACATGGATTGGTCATCAAACAATTTTGAAGACTTTAATTAAGATTATTTATGAGCAGTAGAGATGATAAGGATGAGGTTAGGTGAGTGGCATTTCCAAATGGAATAAAGTAAACTCTAGTTGTCATGTTGTAGAAATGCTAAAAATTAATGGAAATGAAGATAGTTATTTCCTGCTTGAAAAAGGATAATCTTTGGGTTTCTCCTAAAATCAAACATAATAATACAAAAGTTAAACACACCACAATTATATGGCACGACATTAAAGCATGAATGATCTCAATTAAATTATATAAATAAAATATTGTCTCATACCCCACCACATGAACACACATAAAATAACATACTTGTGGGAAACAATTTAAGCACATGACATATAGGTCAACCACACATACAAATAGATAAACACCCCCACAATTGGATCACTAACCACACTTTTAATAAAAATCAAAAATATTTGTGAGGAGGTGATCAACAAATTCAAAACCGGGTATTTTTGGTAGGAATAAAATTAAACAAATTTTTTGGAATTGATTTCCAAGACTAAAAGAAATGTGGTTCTGAAAAGAGAGTTGCTAACATTAGCTTCATATAAACTAAAAATATATTAGGACTTATTATATAGTCCTTTATAGTTTCCAAACATATAGATTTTGGAAATACTTTCTTTCTCTAAAATAAAAGATTTTTGGGGAGCTGCTAATTTCAGATCATCATGGTAAATACAGTTTGTTAAACATATGATAGCAGAAGGTTTGTGGACTGTTTTATTTATCAAAGCATTGTTATCAGATTGTCATATTATAACTAGGTTTAGTGTTAGGGTTGATAGCTAGAGAGGTCATCAACACAGACACAAACCAAAACAAAACAAGACAGACAAAGGAAACAAGAGCAAAACACATCCATTAGCAAGTCATTTCAAAAAGTTTTTGTTCCCTCGGAATTTTGGGTCTGTATTAATTAAGTTTTTTGTTTCTTCCAAAATTTGGGGTGTTACAGAGGTGTGGATGATCTCTTCTCCTTCTGGGCTAGTTAGGGTGATGGACTTAGTGGTGCATTCAATTTTTTCACGGTTCACCGACATACAATCCATTCCTAAAACCACTTCTATCCCTTGCTTTCCTAATACCACGAGATCCACATGGAATCGGGCTCCCTGGATTTCCACGGGAGTCTCCTTGCAAGAAATGCAGGCTTTAGTAGTGGCTCCCAGTATTTGCACAAGCATAGGACGGTGCATCAAAGTCAGTTCCATACGACTCTTTTTAACAAACGGCTCAGTAGCAAACGAATGGGATGCTCCAGAATCAAACAAAACTGAAGCAGGTACTGAGTTGACAGGGAACGTACCCATCACAAGGTATGGCGCTTCCTGAGCTTCCTCGGCACTGATATGGTTCAGATGTCCACGTGCCATGTGCCCTGTCTTCTTCGGTTAAGGGGCTTTGCCTCCAGGCGGACGAGATGGTCCCTAGTTCATCTTGGTTGCATTGGGGTGTAACATCCCAAATTTCTCAAAAATTTAAAACTTGGCATTCATGCATCATGCATCATATAGGCATGGCATTGAAATCACATAAAGAATAATTTCAAATTTTAATTATAAGTTTAAATGAATTTGTATTCCATAAAAAGGTCTATTTGAGTTCCTTATAATAATCTATATTTTATTAGATTGTTTATTTAGCAAAATGGTATCAAAAAGTTCTAAATTAAATTAGCTTTTCAAAACATTTTTTTTATGAATTTTCTAAAATGTTTTGACTGAGTTAAAAATCATTTGTGAAAACAAGATTTAAATTCGAGTAAAAGAAATAGAAAAGTAAACGGGCCGTATCCCCGCTATCTGCCGCGCACAGCGCGAGGAAGCGGCCCAGCAACCAGCCCGCGTAGCCCGCCTCCCGCTTCTTCTCGCTGACGGGTGGGGACAGCCCGTCAGAGTCTTCAACCTCCGTCGCAAGAAATCCGGCAGAGACCGATCCGAGCACGGATCAAATCCTCGCGATTTCCGAGCGGTTCGTTCCCCGGAGATGCCCCATATATATTCCACGACCGCGCCTCCCGATTTCACCCCAAAAACCCTAACTTTCTACGCCACCAGGCTGCCGCAACCGAGATCGGCATCTCGCGCGATCCGTCGCCGTCGAGCTCGCCGTACGTAGTGCTCCGACCACCCCGGCTCCTCTTTTCGCCTCCCCTCGATCTCTTTCTCCCTTGCGTTTGTTTTGCATCTAATCTCGTGACCTGAATCGCAGCAAAACGTCCTCTCCATCCACGACCGAAGAGCACCGCCGCGGTCCTCGTCTCCGGCGGAGCTTTGGGAGAAGAAGAGGAAGCACGAGAAGCCCCAGCCGCGCCATCGCCTCCGCCTCGACCTCCTCTCCGTCGTGGTATGAATCACCCCCTCCCCTTAGCCGTAGATCGCGAGTGCGTGCGACGCCGGCCATGGCGCCGCCGCGGTCGGAGGATTTCCGGCGAACCGCGCCGCCCGTCCGTGTCCTTGCGTCCGGGCCGTTGGATCTAGACCCAATGGATCTATATCGGATTGATCTGGAGCGTCCACGTTAATTAGATCAGACGGTTAGAAATCGCGATCCGAGCGAAGCGGTATCAGCCAATCAGATAACGCCGCGTGGCATATCCTTTTTTTATTTTCGGCTGGATTTTGTAATTAAAACAGAAAAACAATACAAACTTGCAAAATTCATAACTTTCGATCTGTTTATCCAAATTTGATGAATTTTATATCCACGTAAAGCTCTGCTCGTGTAGTTTAGTATGGTTTCATTAGTCTGTCATTTTAGTGTATTTTAAATTGCGGAATTAATTGTTTGGTATTTCGGCTATTAAATATAAAACTTAATTAATAAAAAAATGCTTTCCAAATAAATCCAACTGTTTTAGAATGTTATTAATATCCTCTGTCCAGAGAGTGCAACTTGAGTTTTATTTGAAACTTTTCATAATAGAATTATAGAATTTGGTTGTAGGACTTAATATTTCTATGTTATGCTCAATAATTTAAATGATTAAATAAAATAATAAAATGTTGATCATTGCATTTCATGCATTAATAACAGAGGAAATAAAATTGTAATTATTTTGTTTTGTTAAGTTCATTGCATATCAAGCATGCATACTTTTGTCTTGATATTTTAAGTGTTGTGTTTGTGTGTTTATTTATCTTTATGTATTGTTTGTTTCTAGATTGTGAAGAGGAGGAAGGCTTTTCTTGTGATTGTTATTCTTGGTGTGCTTGTTAAACTTGTTACCAAGGCAAGTGACATTCATAATCTACCAAATATTTTCTATATGCATTAGTAGTATATTTTGAGTAGTATGCATGATAGGGATTTTTGAACTGTATTATAATGCTAAGTTAGTTTACACTTTGAAAATATCCTAGTAGTGTGTAGCCATTCCTTCCATGCAGCCATCAAAAGTTTCATTAGATGCTTAGCTATGCTATAAAAAGTGTTTACATACCATGTTATAAAACTATTGCTAAGTGTTAAACTTAAAATGCATACCTGGGTGGAATTGGTTGTATGGTTTATGTTGAGTGGCTTTTGGGACTATGCTTGTGGTTGTCATTGCCTAGGACGAATGTCTATTCTACTTAGTGCCATGAGCATGGTGGTTGTCACCCAGAAGCGCACTTGTGGACGGCCACCCAGGAACAAAGAGATTTCTATGTCCCTCCAAGTTTAGGAGCTTCCCGTGCAGCCTTTTCACAATGGGCTCTGTCTAGAATGATTAAGTTGTGGGAGTGCAACCTGTCAGCTTGACAAGCAGATGTAGAGTTGGTAGGTGGAACGGGTCTTGCTAGTATGGTTGCATTCTTCTTCTGAAAGTTCTTGTCTCAATTCTCTCCTTTCCTTAATGCACTCCGCGTGTATAGGATGTTTGGGTTAATTGAGTCCGAAGGTGAAAGTGCACAACCTCTGCAGGGTCGACAATCTGAGTACTCAGCCGTGTCCCCGGTGATGGACTACTTCGAGCAACTGGACAAGGATGGACAGAAGAATCTCACCATAGTTTTCATAAAGTAAAATTTGGTTAAGGAAAGAATTGTTGGTGCACTTGGGCTTCATCCCTTGGTGCCAAGTCTTTGAGAAACAAAATTGTTTAACAAAAGATAGGTGAAAATTGGCTTTCTGCAAAATAGCCCACAACTCCCCCAAGCCAAATATGCATATAGAATTAGACTTGTCATAAATTATCCACCATAGTCACTTGCCAACACTTCATTGTATTGACCTCCTTCGGGGGCTGCATATTCCAATGTGCAGGTAATTCTGATGAGGAATGAGATTGGACTCGAGTCTACACCCAACATGTCTGCCTGTGGCGCATGCTTGAAGAAGAGGTTCTTTGCTTTTCCTTTCGTTGTGAACTCTGAATATTTTAGCTAGTCTTCATGACTATGCACTTTGTAATAAAGCTATACTTAGCTATTTTTGGATCTCGTTGTAGCAATTTGATACTTATGCAATGATACTATATATTTTGTACTGTGGTGCTGGCAGTGATCCAGGGACTAGCACATAACACAGGTGTTCCATCTTTATATAAAAGATGGGGCGCTACCAAATGGTATCATAGCTAAGTGTTGCCTGTAGGTTCGAGCCCTTAGGATTGGTTAAGCCTCTTTTTTATCATAATATTACCATCTTTGAAGTATGTTGGATCCTAGCGGCATAGTGGGATGAAGCGGCCCGGGACAAACCTTACATGTCCGCGTACATGAGACCTGTTCCACAATTATAAGTGGCTGGCCGGGTGTCTGTCTCTCTCACTATAGTGAATATCCGACCTACAAAGAGTTGATAATAAAGTTGATCACCCTTTTTGAATAGAACCCTTATTTCCTCTAAGTACTTAATTAAAACTATGACTAGTACTTCTTACCTTAAGTTTTCCATTTTAACATTTTCTACTCTTATAGCTTAAGGATTTCTTTCTTCTTGTATCAAACCGCAGAGGACTTCAAGAACATGCGCTTTGGAAGATATCTTATGGAGTTGGTAGAACTACTGACGCTTCCAACACCCATCATCAAGGCAAGCCCACTGAAGCACTTCAACAAAGAAGACTTATGGGGAGTTCGTCTTTTTCAACAAGGGCGTCAGACTGAACCCAAGACCGAAGACATCCAGTACAAGTCGATTAGTGACTCCTTGGAGAAAGGGCTGAATCTCGTCACGCAGGAGCTAATAGGATGTCTATGTTGGCAATTCCAGGAGGAGTTAAAAGACCACTACTTTTCTAACCTTGGCCAACGTGACGAACATGGGATACCCTACCTTGTTAGCGAGGAAGACAAAAACAAACCAGAACCTTTGTACCCATATCTCCAAGACTTAGAACTTCACCTCTGGCAACTCGAAGAGGATAGGCGCAACGAGCTGTTGAAGAATGATGAAATAATGGCACAAGTCAAGGAGACTCAAAAGAAGATTGAAGCCCAAGAAGAGGTGGCCAACGCTCAAGAGGAGAAATTCCGAGCTCAAGAGAAGAAGTTCCAAAATCAAGAAAAGAGAATTAGAGACAAGAACAAGGAGATCAAGACCTTGAAGGATGAAATTCTGAGCAACGACGTCGAGTTCGAAGCTGATCGAGATCTGATCGAGACTCTATGCCGTGAGAAGAGAATGCTACAAGAGAAGATTGAAGTCCTGAAGAAGGAAGCGATCGAGACTCTACACCGTGAGACGACAATGTTACAGGAGAAGAACGAGGCCTTGGAGAAGGAGGTGAACGACTACAAGGAGATCCTTATGAAGGAAGGCATCACCATCGAGGAGGTCGAAGAAGATGAAGGAGACGTCATGGACGAAGTTTAGACTTAGTAGTTGGACCACCATGTTCTCCCTCGTTTAGTTCATCGTTCTTTTTAAAACATTGATCTCCAACTTGTGGTGTGACAATGTTAGAATGATTGGTTTGCACACTCTGTCGTTTTATTAAATCAACTTAGAATACCTGTTTCGAATTGCTAAGTAGACTTTTTCTTTTTTTAAGTTGTCTTTTGAGTGTTGATTGTGTGACTTGGTTGCTTTGTGCATGGGTAGGATTTTTTTCTTCTCTTAGTTCTATCTATCTTTCACTCATCTATGCTGAAAACCCTACAGATGCCTCCTCGTCGTGATACCGACAACAATGATGCCATGCAACAACTGATGGCCGCTCAAGCTCAGTTGATGAATATGATGACTCAATTCATTGCAGCAACCAACAACAACAACAATCACAACAACAACAATCCGCCACCTCCACCACCACCTCTAGTGGACAAACTTGCTAGATTCCTAAGGCTTAGGCCTAATAAGTTTTCCTCTACTACTGAACAAATAGTGGCGGATGATTGGCTCCGTTCAGTCAACAAGGACTTAGTAACTTGTGAGTGTTCTAAGGCGAAAAAAGTGAGGTTCACTGCACACCTGTTGGAAGGACCTGCTGCATTGTGGTGGGAGACTTATCAAGTGACTCATCCTTTGGATGGCATGACTTGGGATGCGTTCAAGGAAGGTTTCTGCAATGCTCACATTTCCTCTGGTATAATGAACCTGAAGAAAGAGGAATTTCGCAGCTTGAGGCAGGGAGGTAGAACTCTGAAGGAGTATATGGATGACTTCTGTATGCTATCAAGGTATGCACCAGAGGACATTGATACTGATGCAAAGAGGAAGGAAAGGTTCCTCAATGGACTTAGGGGAGAACTGAAGATACCCTTGTCTGTGGCATATACTCCAAACTATCAAGCTCTGCTGGATCAAGCTATCACCCTGGACAACAACATAAGAAAGGAAGAGAATAGGAAGAGGAAGTTCAGTGCAAGTAAGGTTCATTCTGAAGGGACACACAAGAAACAGCACACCTCAGAAGTCAGTAGCCATAAAACTTGGAATCACTCCAACAATGGTGGTGGCCAAAAACATCATGGTCATAACCACAATGGAGGATACAAAGGAAACAATGGAGGATACAAAGGAAGTAATGGAGGATACAACGGAAATAATGGTGGATCCAGGGGAAACCATCACCATGGCC
Source organism: Poa annua (assembly GCA_026929855.1). Classification (NCBI taxonomy): domain Eukaryota; kingdom Viridiplantae; phylum Streptophyta; class Magnoliopsida; order Poales; family Poaceae; genus Poa; species Poa annua. The sequence goes on along the minus strand of CM049427.1, from coordinate 158,688,563 downwards.
ATAATCATGGGAATGGGAATCACCGTCGTAACTATGAAGGGAAGAAAGACTTGTCTAATGTGACTTGCTTCAAGTGCAAGAAGACAGGACATTATGCAACTGAATGCCCAGAGAGGAAAGCTGATGAAAATTCCAAGCCCAATCCTTTCCAGAAGGGACAAGTGAACCACATCAATGTGGAAGAAGTTCATGATGAACTTGATGCTGTGATTGGTACGTTCTTGCTCAATTCCTTTCCAGCATTAGTTTTATTTGATACTGGAGCATCTCATTCATTCATATCAAGAGCATTTGTGAACAAACATGGGTTAGCTGAGGAAAGTCTAGGAAAACCTATTAGGGTCAGTTCACCTGGAGGGGAGATGATAGTAAATTCTGGGTGTAGGCAGTTAGACTTGCAGATTGGAAAACACACCTTTTCAACAGACTTAGTCATCCTAGAAACCCAAGGATTGGATGTTATCATCGGAATGGATTGGATGACTCGTTTTGAAGGAATCATAGACTGTGCAAATAGAGCAATCACCCTCACCACCCCAGAGAAAAGGAAGATTAAGTTCAGATCAACTTTCAAACTTAAGAAGGTTAGACTAAATTCTCTTAAGGGGGTTAGCCTTGGTGATGTGCTTATTGTCAAGGAATACCCAGATGTTTTTCCGGAAGAACTACCAGGAATGCCACCCGATAGAGATGTAGAGTTTCTCATCGAACTGAAACCGGGAACAGGACCAATAGCTAAAAGACCCTATCCTATGGCCGTCGATGAATTGAAAGAGATCAAGAAGCAACTGTTAGAACATATCCAGAAAGGATTCATTCGTCCAAGTTCATCGCCATGGGGAGCACCAGTCTTATTTGTTAAAAAGAAGGATCAAACACAGAGGCTAGTCACGGATTATAGAGATATAAACGAGCAAACTATCAAAAACAAGTACCCGTTACCCAAGATAAACGAACTATTTGACCAACTGGAAGGTGCTTGTGTTTTCTCAAAGATCGATCTTCGATCGGGGTACCTCCAAATGAAAGTTAGAGAAATGGATATACCCAAGACTGCATTTGTTACGAGATATGGCTCACACGAGTACACCGTGATGCCCTTTGGATTAACCAATCCTCCAGCATATTTCATGAATATGATGAATAAAGTGTTCATGCATTTTCTGGATAAGTTTGTGGTAGTGTTCATAGATGATATCTAATCTACTCCAAGAGCCACAAAGAACATGAAGAGCACTTGCGTCTAGTATTGCAGAGACTACGTGAACATAAGTTGTATGCCAAGTACAGCAAGTGTGAGTTTTGGTTAGAACAAGTCGGATTTTTAGGCCATGTGGTGTCCAAGGAAGGTATAGCGGTGGATCCTGAAAAAGTTTCAGCTGTAACTAATTGGGAACCGCCGAAGAATGTTGGAGAATTACGAAGTTTTTTGGGCCTAGCAGGATACTACCGACGATTCATTGAAAACTTCTCCAAGATTGCCAAGGCCTTGACGGAATTATTAAAGAAAGAGAATAAATTTGAGTGGACTGAGGCATGCGAAGCTAGTTTTCAGGAGTTGAAGAAACGTCTGGTTTCAGCCCCAGTTCTATGCTTACCTGATTTGGAGAAGGAATTCCAACTGTACTGTGATGCTTCACGCCAAGGTTTGGGAAGCGTGTTGATGCAGGAAGGCAGAGTGGCATCTTATGCCTCTAGACAGCTCAAGAAACATGAAGCAAATAATCCAACTCATGATCTCGAGTTAGCATCAGTAGTGCATGCCCTGAAAACCTGGAGACCCTACCTGATGGGAAAAAGATGTGAGGTATTCACGGACCACAAAAGTTTGAAGTACATTTTTACACATAAGGAATTGAACATGAGACAAAGAAGATGGTTGGAACTTATTAAAGATTTTGATCTAAGTCTCCAATACCATCCGGGAAAGCTAATGTGGTAGCAGATGCTCTGAGTCGTAAAGTGTATGTGAATGGCCTTACAGCAGGACAATTACCCGAGGATTTATGCAAGGCATTCAAGGACCTCAGATTGGAAGTAGTACCTGAAAGGTTTGTAACCTCATTAGTTGTACAACCCACTTTGATGGACAAGATACGTGAAGCTCGGAAAGGAGACAAGGAAATAGAAGAGATCAAAGTCAATCTAAGAGCTAGAAAAGCTAAAGGATTTCATGAGGATAAGCAAGGGATTTTGTGGTTTGAAAAACGTGTATGTGTGGCCAATGACCCTGATATTAGGAAGTTAATTTTGCAAGAAGCTCATGAGACACCTTATTCCATTCATCCGGGAAACACCAAGATGTATATGGATGTGAAAGAGAGATTTTGGTGGAATAATCTGAAAAGAGAAATAGCAGAATACATCGCTAAGTGCGATGTATGTAGTCGAGTAAAGGCAGAACATCAGAAACCAGCAGGGCTCTTACAACCTTTGAAACTACCGGATTGGAAGTGGGATTCTATTGGGATGGACTTCATCACCGGATTACCAAGGACCAGATCGGGTTATGATTCTATTTGGGTTATTGTTTGTCGCCTAACCAAAATAGCTCACTTCATACCCGTGAAGACCACTTATACTAGTGCAAAGTTAGCCGAGATTTACATGAAGAGAATTGTGTGCCTTCACGGCATTCCTAAGAGTATCGTGTCTGATAGAGGGACCCAGTTCACTTCTCATTTCTGGAAGCAGTTGCACGAATCTTTGGGAACTAGATTGGATTTCAGTACGGCTTTCCACCCGCAAACAGATGGTCAGACTGAAAGAGTGAATCAGATTTTAGAGGATATGTTAAGAGCTTGTGCGCTCGACTATGGATCTAGTTGGGATGATAATTTACCATACGCTGAGTTCTCCTACAACAATAGCTACCAAGCCAGCATTGAGATGGCACCGTTTGAAGCCTTATATGGAAAGAACTGCACAACCCCACTGTTGTGGAGTGGTGTAGGAGAACGGAGTTTCTTTGGACCTGATATAATACAGGATGCTGAAGAGAAAGTCAGGCTAATTAAGGACAGATTGAAAATAGCACAGTCACGCCAGAAAAGCTATGCAGATTCCAAGCGTAGAGAAGTCACCTACGAAGTGGGTGATAGAACCTATTTGAGAGTGTCACCACTTCGGGGTGTAAAAATGTTTGGAATCAAGGGAAAGTTAGCACCTCGATTCATTGGACCATTCAAAATTCTTTCTCGCAAAGGTGAAGTGGCATATGAGTTAGAGCTACCCAAAATTCTGTCTGCTGTTCATAATGTGTTCCATGTCAGTCAGTTGAAGAAATGTCATCCCGAGATGATGGGAGTTCCTTTAAAGGATATTGTACCTCTCGGGGAGGTACAATTGGAGAGTGACCTGACCTACGAAGAGAAGCCCATCAAGATATTACAGACAGCAGATTGAGTCACCCGTACCAAAACCATCAAGTTTTGCAAAGTCCAGTGGAATCACCACACCGAGGAAGAAGCCACCTGGGAACGAGAGGATGACCTCCGAGAAGACCACCCACACTTATTTGCTGACCTTTCCGAAGCTCGAGGGCGAGCTTCCTCTTAAGGGGGTTAGTCTGTAACATCCCAAATTTCTCAAAAATTTAGAACTTGGCATTCATGCATCATGCATCATATAGGCATGGCATTGAAATCACATAAAGAATAATTTCAAATTTTAATTATAAGTTTAAATGAATTTGTATTGCATAAAAAGGTCTATTTGAGTTCCTTATAATAATCTATATTTTATCAGATTATTTATTTAGCAAAATGGTATCAAAAAGTTCTAAATTAAATTAGCTTTTCAAAACATTTTTTTATGAATTTTTCTAAAATGTTTTGACTGAGTTAAAAATCATTTGTGAAAACAAGATTTAAATTCGAGTAAAAGAAATAGAAAAGTAAACGGGCCGTATCCCCGCTATCTGCCGCGCGCGCGAGAGGAAGCGACCCAGCAACCAGCCCGCGTAGCCCGCCTCTGTAACAACCCAATATCTTGGAATGTTCAAAAATCACAAAAATTTAAAACTTTTATTTTAATTAAAATAAAATTTTAAAATGCATAAGAGAACCAGTTATAAAAGACTTCTAGCATCTAGTCTCTGGACCACGCGTGAGAGCCCTCAGATCTTCAATCAACGGCCAGGATTAGATTTTTTAATCGAATCGGTACGATTCCCTTCTGGCCGTTAGATCTGGATCTGACGATCCAGATCGTTTCACTTATCCACGTCAGCGACCCAGTCAGCAGCCACGTAAGGTCCAGTCAGCGCCAAGTCAGCGCACACATGGATATTAATTTCTTTTAATTAGATTAAATGGCAGTTTTGCAGAAAAGCCCCTGCCACTTAGAATTATCATAACTTTTTAACCCTTGACCCAAATAGGACAAATTTTATATCAAATTGAAGCTCTCGACAAGTAGAACCTACTGGAACCTTTAAATTTCAAATTTGACCTAGTTTAAAATATTCAAAATTCAAATGGTGAATTTGAGTATTTTTGTAATAACTTTAAATCAGCAAATTCTAAAAATTGCAAATAAAATTGGTTTAGACACTTTAGAAAATGTGTAATATGTTGCATCTATGATAAAATAATTTTGAGAATTATTTTGATGGTTAAATTATTATAGTTTTATTTTGAATAGTTTGACTATTTTGGAACATGACTACTAATAGAAATATTATTTTTGATTTAATCAAATTACTATGAACTTAATTAAAATGCCCTCTGCCTATCAACCCCATTTATGAAATTTCGTTACAAATAATGTTTGAACAATTTAAAATGAATTGAAAGATCATGAGACTTGATTTGATTTATTCTAGCACATTATAAGTTTATTAATTTAAAAATTTATTACTTTGCACCAAAGACATAAATAATTGTCCTAGTCTAGAGAAAGCTCAAATTTCTGTTTATTAATATAATACTTAACTTTAATAAGTATGTTTTAATGTAAAACCTTTTAAATGATTTTAATTCATTTACAAGTGTATATAAATGATATTGGTTATTTAGGTGTTACAAAAAATGTGAATTAAAACATTATGCCATTTCAAATAACTAGGTTGTATATTTTAATACTATGAACCTTTCAGTTGGGAATTAAAAATGTTAGATATGATAAATTAAGAAATTCTTGAATATGAATTTGTTTAAATTTAAATTTTTGAAAACATAACCTTAGGTAAAAGAAATTAAATATGGATGGTTGTTGTAAAATCTTGTACCTTGCTTTTAAGTTATGATTAAACCATCTTAGGATCTCTTCGTTTAAAGACTACTTCAATTGGATCCTGTGATCTTTCAATCTTTTCAAATTGAAAATGTCCAAATTGACTTTCGACTATACCCTAAACGCAATCACATAAATTCTTTTTGCATATTGAATTATGGGACATCCTTGACCAAATCCATTTCTAAGCCTTATTGCGCTTGTATGTTTCAATTTGTTTTGTGTTTGTTGAATTGCTTGTTTATTGGGTGCCCTTTTACTATATAGTTTCAAACGGGGAGCAACTTTTGACTTGGACAAGAGTGTGTGAGAAACGACAACTTTCTTCAGGCAAGTGACTTCATAAAACACCTAATATTTTATTCTATTGCATATCTAGTGTTTTCAAACAGTATTTGCAAAAGTAGTATGCATGATAGGTTTTTGGGAGATTGTAGTATGCTATGCAAACCTTTTAGGTTTCCCCTTAGAAATTCCAGATTAGACCCCTATTATAATTTAGTGGAAGCAACTGCTGAAAAAATGAATGTTTTATGGTTGATGTGATAAATGAAAATTTCCACTAAATTAATTTAACGCCTAGGTGGATTGGGTCGATCGAGGAGGTTTCAAGTTGAGTGGCTTCTCAGGGCCATGTGTCATGGTTGTCTTCGCCCAGGGTAGTTTCTACTTACCTGGTGCCATGATATGCGGTGTTAACCTGAGTTGCTCACTTGTGGTAGGCCACCCAGGGCTATGAGATTGAAGTTTACACTGAGTCTAGTTGCTTATTGTGCAACCATTGGTCAATATGGGCTCTGTCTTGATGGAGTAAGTTGATGTCGACCTGGGTCAAGAGATTGATGGTGGTAGAGTTGATAGGATGGTGGTAATCTCTTAGTATGATCATGGGAAAGCAACTTCTGAAAAGTCTCGTCTTGATCTTCTCCTTTTCCTTCTCACTAAAGGAGTGTAGAGGATAGTTTGGGTTGATTAAGTCTAATGGTGAAAGTGCACACCCTCTCGAGAGTTAAAACCTAAGATCTTAGCCGTGTCCCCGGCAACGGACAATTTGAGTAACTACACAAGGCTGTGTTCTGAAAATCTCCTCATCTCAAATTTCTTAATAAAACTTTGTTGGGTGAACATGGGTAGGGGACATGGACTTGTCTCGAGATTTGTCTCTGAAGGAGAAGATATTGATTTAAGAAAACTGTTTATCAAAAGTAGGAGAAAATTTGCTTTGTGCAATAGCCTTGAGCTCCACTAGCCAAATTAAGCATATAGTTATAGTAAAATAGAACATTAGGAATTAAAGTCACTTGCCACCACAATTCAATTGTGCTGACCCTTTATAGCTGGGGTGCAACTAAACCTTGCAGAATGTCCGAATGAGGAGTAAGATGGTCGTCTTCGAGCTACAACCAACATGATTTGCCAGTGGCTTCATGGAGAAGATGTAGCTCCATGCTACCTTTAGTATTGCGTTTGAACTCTGAAATAAAGTGTGAACTATTGATTCAGCTAGCATTTCCGCTATGCTAAGTTGTAAGGATATTTGTTTTTGGATCATTCGTCTCGTTCTGTAATAAATTATGACATTGTACTGTGATATTTCATCTTATTGGAGAATGTGAGACTTATGTGATCCAAGTCTTTACATTTTTCATATGTGTCACTGCTTTCATAAGCATGGGCACTACAGAGGGTATCAGAGCACGAATGTTGCCTGTAGGCTCGAAACCCCTAGGATTGGACCGGAACCAAAAGTCAAACATTTTTAAGATTTTTTTTGTATTTATACATTATATTTTTCTTGTTTTGTTTCTTTTCTCTTTCACTTTAATTCTAATACTCTTACCTTTTTCAAAATTTTAGATGGGAGAGTACACTAAGACCGCTTATGCTGGTATTTTGTCGGATTTCATCTTTGGGAGGCAGCTGTCCAGGTTGACAAGTCAATTGAAGCTACCACCGCCCTATTTCCGAGGAAGGAAGGAGGAGACCGACATACCCAATGTGACGCGCTGGGAGATCCGCACAATCATGACCCCAGACCACACGATGCCAGACTTCGAGCCCGTGGACTATGTCACCTACTACCCAGAGTGGATTGAAGGAGTGAACGTAGCTATGGTGGACTTAATAGCTCGTCTGTGCTACAAGTATCGCAACAACCTGCCACCGGGTTCGCCCTTCCGTGCCTTTGGGAAGAGAGATGCACATGGCTACTCGATGGCTCACACTGGGAATCGCTTGGACCTACCCCTGATCTATAAAATGTTTGAAGACCTAGATTTTCCGTGAGGTTCAACAAGCTCATGACATCGCGGATCACGCTCGGGCCGTCATACACGCAAAGACCCAAGAGCTCCAGACTTCTGAAACCCTTATCGGCCACATGGAGGAACACAACCATGATCTACAGTTGCAGAACCTTGATAAGGATGAGCAGATTGCCGCACTTCAGGCACAGCTCAAACCACCTTCACCTCCACCACTGGTAACTGAAGAAGAAGGTGACCAAGGCACTGGAGAAGTGGCTGCACCCGCGAATGTAAAGGAGGAAGAACAAGAGGAAGAAGACCCCGAAGAGGTGATTTTTGAGGAGTCAAGTGAGGAAGAAGACACACCTGAGGCGAACAACCGCGCAACAAAGTGCAAGCGGGAGATCAAAGAGGAATAAGGGGAGCAAGTCAAGCAAACGTTAGTGAGACCACCATTTATCCTATCTTAGCATATCGTATCAGTTTAGTGTATTGACCTATCAAAATGTGATATGGCAGTACCAGCGTGTTTATTTTGGAACCTAAATCGTTTTTGGAGTTGAGAATTTTAAAACCTTGAGTTTTCAGGATTATTAATATCTAGCGATTTTGAACCTTGAGTTGTGTTCTTGATTTGATTGCTTGATGTGTTTGTTTGTATGACCTTAAATTATTTAAGGGTGGTAGCCACCCAAAATAAAATTTATCCCTGCCGCATAAACCCGGAGGGCCAAACTACCCTTCTTTCTAGCCTTCCCAATCAAAATCACCCCCTTCAAGCTCTTAAGTTTCCATGTCTCAAAAACCTCTCGAGTATCAGTTGCATTCCAAGCTTTTGTTTTTCTAGTCTCTCCGAATCTCGGGGACGAGATTCCTTTTAAGGGTGGTAGTCTGTAACATCCCAATATCTTGGAATGTTCAAAAATCACAAAAATTTAAAACTTTTATTTTAATTAAAATAAAATTTAAAATGCATAAGAGAACCAATTATAAAAGACTTCTAGCATCTAGAAGAGTTTTAATACTTTAATTATCTTGGAAAAATCATTACTTCCAAAAGTTGATCCAAGTTAAACAATTTATTATCCATTGTAGTTATTAAACCTCGACATGTAATTTGACAAATGTTTTTACCATTTCATTAAAAGAAAAGGGTTTCCTTATAAATATTTGTTTCCACCACTTAACCTTAGCAATTCATAATTTAAAATGGTATTTACAAGTGTAATTTTAAATAATTTAAAACAGGATCCATTTGCCAAGTGGTTTTTCTTTAGTTCCACTGAGTACAAAAACATAGTGTTGAAATTTCAACCTATAGTTTATAACTTTAATAACTTCATTATGTTTTATATAAATGGATTATCCAATTACATTCCATTAGTTTAAAATGATCTTCTTTTATTTCCAAAACATAAAATGATTTTCAGGAGTATACTTTTGTTTTTAAATCTAAAATCTTTTCCAAAGTGGTTATGAAGCCTTCAATGGAGTTATCTTATGATAAATAAATTGGTGCCCAAATTACTTCAAACTGAAAGGATTACATTACATTTTCTCTACTTAATATAAATAGGTATAAAATGTGTTTTAATAATCTATTAAAGCTAGATATTATGTAATAATAGAATATGAGTTTAGATAACTTAATTCCAAATCATATTTGAATATGGGTATTTTACAAATTTTATTTAGCCAAAAGAAAACTTAATTTACTATATAACTACAAAATTGATATTTAGTATCAAATTGGTATTAAATGAATTTTTCAAAAATATTAAATTTCAAAAATGTTTAAAATATGCCCACAAATGGTTTAACTCAAAGATAATAATTTTACGAATTTTTAGAAATTTGTTTGACTGCTTTTGGACACTTAAATTAAAAGTTATGAAATAAGGAAATAAAAATCAGAAAAGAAAAAGGAAGGGTGACGTCAGCGTGACGTCATCGTCGTCTTCCCCAGGCCGAGATTCACGCCCCGATTCTTTCCAAAAATTCGTCGAGGTTCTTGCGGGATTGGTTCCCTCCCCTGCCCCTTTTAACCCCCACGCTTTCCCCCTCTCTTTTCCCCGAAGAACCCCAGCCCGAGCACCCCCGGGCTGTCCACAATCACCGCAGCCGTCCATCCATTTCCGCCGCCGTCCTCTGCTTATTCCGGTGAGTGCCGAGCTCCTCGGTCCCTCCCTCGCCTCTCTCTCGGTCCCTCGTAGTCGTGCGCTTCTTTGTGATGCCCTCGTTCGCTTCTTTCCGCAGCAAATCATCGTGCCCGTGCACGACCGAAGCGAGCCGCCGCCGTGCGCAACTCCGGCGAGGATTTGGAAGAGCACCGGAGCACGCCGAGCACCCCCACCTCGTCACCATCTCCGCCGCGACCTCCTGCACACCCTGGTTAGTTCCGTTCATCCCGGGACACCATAGAGCGCGTAAAACGCCGCGATGCCGTCGTCGGCACCGTCTCCGGCGAGACTCCGGCGACCTAGCGCCGCTAGTCTCTGGACCACGCGTGAGAGCCCTCAGATCTTCAATCAACGGCCAGGATTAGATTTTTTAATCGAATCGGTACGATTCCCTTCTGGCCGTTAGATCTGGATCTGACGATCCAGATCGTTTCACTTATCCACGTCAGCGACCCAGTCAGCAGCCACGTAAGGTCCAGTCAGCGCCCAGTCAGCGCACACGTGGATATTAATTTCTTTTAATTAGATTAAATGGCAGTTTTGCAGAAAAGCCCCTGCCAATTAGAATTATCATAACTTTTTAACCCTTGACCCAAATTGGACAAATTTTATATCAAATTGAAGCTCTCGACAAGTAGAACCTACTGGAACCTTTAAATTTCAAATTTGACCTAGTTTAAAATATTCAAAATTCAAATGGTGAATTTGAGTATTTTTGTAATAACTTTAAATCAGCAAATTCTAAAAATTGCAAATAAAATTGGTTCAGACACTTTAGAAAATGTGTAATATGTTGCATCTATGATAAAATAATTTTGAGAATTATTTTGATGGTTAAATTATTGTAGTTTTATTTTGAATAGTTTGACTATTTTGGAACATGACTACTAATAGAAATATTATTTTTGATTTAATCAAATTACTATGAACTTAATTAAAATGCCCTCTGCCTATCAACCCCATTTATGAAATTTCGTTACAAATAATGTTTGAACAATTTAAAATGAATTGAAAGATCATGAGACTTGATTTGATTTATTCTAGAACATTATAAGTTTATTAATTTAAAAATTTATTACTTTGCACCAAAGACATAAATAATTGTCCTAGTCTAGAGAAAGCTCAAATTTCTGTTTATTAATATAATACTTAACTTTAATAAGTATGTTTTAATGTAAAACCTTTTAAATGATTTTAATTCATTTACAAGTGTATATAAATGATATTGGTTATTTAGGTGTTACAAAAAATGTGAATTAAAACATTATGCCATTTCAAATAACTAGGTTGTATATTTTAATACTATGAACCTTTCAGTTGGGAATTAAAAATGTTAGATATGATAAATTAAGAAATTCTTGAATATGAATTTGTTTAAATTTAAATTTTTGAAAACATAACCTTAGGTAAAAGAAATAAATATGGATGGTTGTTGTAAAATCTTGTACCTTGCCTTTAAGTTATGATTAAACCATCTTAGGATCTCTTCGTTTAAAGACTACTTCAATTGGATCCTGTGATCTTTCAATCTTTTCAAATTGAAAATGTCCAAATTGACTTTCGACTATACCCTAAACGCAATCACATAAATTCTTTTTGCATATTGAATTATGGGACATCCTTGACCAAATCCATTTCTAAGCCTTATTGCGCTTGTATGTTTCAATTTGTTTTGTGTTTGTTGAATTGCTTGTTTATTGGGTGCCCTTTTACTATATAGTTTGAAACGGGGAGCAACTTTTGACTTAGACAAGAGTGTGTGAGAAACGACAACTTTCTTCAGGCAAGTGACTTCATAAAACACCTACTATTTTATTCTATTGCATATCTAGTGTTTTCAAACAGTATTTGCAAAAGTAGTATGCATGATAGGTTTTTGGGAGATTGTAGTATGCTATGCAAACCTTTTAGGTTTCCCCTTAGAAATTCCAGATTAGACCCCTATTATAATTTAGTGGAAGCAACTGCTGCAAAAAAGAATGTTTCATGGTTGATGTGATAAATGAAAATTTCCACTAAATTAATTTAACGTCTGGGTGGATTGGGTCGATCGAGGAGGTTTCAAGTTGAGTGGCTTCTCAGGGCCATGTGTCATGGTTGTCTTCGCCCAGGGTAGTTTCTACTTACCTGGGGCCATGATATGCGGTGTTAACCTGAGTTGCTCACTTGTGGTAGGCCACCCAGGGCTATGAGATTGAAGTTTACACTGAGTCTAGTTGCTTATCGTGCAACCATTGGTCAATATGGGCTCTGTCTTGATGGAGTAAGTTGATGTGGACCTGGGTCAAGAGATTGATGGTGGCAGAGTTGATAGGATGGTGGTAATCTCTTAGTATGATCATGGGAAAGCAACTTCTGAAAAGTCTCGTCTTGATCTTCTCCTTTTCCTTCTCACTAAAGGAGTGTAGAGGATAGTTTGGGTTGATTAAGTCTAATGGTAAAAGTGCACACCCTCTCGAGAGTTAAAACCTAAGATCTTAGCCGTGTCCCCGGCAACGGACAATTTGAGTAACTACACAAGGCTGTGTTATGAAAATCTCCTCATCTCAAATTTCTTAATAAAACTTTGTTGGGTGAACATGGGTAGGGGACATGGACTTGTCTCGAGATTTGTCTCTGAAGGAGAAGATATTGATTTAAGAAAACTGTTTATCAAAAGTAGGAGAAAATTTGCTTTGCGCAATAGCCTTGAGCTCCACTAGACAAATTAAGCATATAGTTATAGTAAAATAGAACATTAGGAATTAAAGTCACTTGCCACCACAATTCAATTGTGCTGACCCTTTATAGCTGGGCTGCAACTAAACCTTGCAGAATGTCCGAATGAGGAGTAAGGGGTCGTCTTCGAGCTACAACCAACATGATTTGCCAGTGGCTTCATGGAGAAGATGTAGCTCCATGCTACCTTTAGTATTGCGTTTGAACTCTGGAATAAAGTGTGAACTATTGATTCAGCTACCATTTCCGCTATGCTAAGTTGTAAGGATATTTGTTTTTGGATCATTCGTCTCGTTCTGTAATAAATTATGACATTGTACTATGATATTTCATCTTATTGGAGAATGTGAGACTTATATGATCCAAGTCTTTACATTATTCATATGTGTCACTGCTTTCATAAGCATGGGCACTACAGCCTCCCGCTTCTTCTCGCTGACGGGTGGGGACAGCCCGTCAGAGTCTTCAACCTCCGTCGCAAGAAATCCGACGGAGACCGATCCGAGCACGGATCAAATCCTCGTGATTTCCGCGCGGTTCGTTCCCCGGAGATGCCCCATATAGATTCCACAACCGCGCCTCCCGATTTCACCCCAAAAACCCTAACTTTCTACGCCACCGGGCTGCCACAACCGAGATCGGCATCTCGCGCGATCCGCCGCCGTCGAGCTCGCCGTACGTAGTGCTCCGACCACCCCGGCTCCTCTTTTCGCCTCCCCTCGATCTCTTTCTCCCTTGAGGTTGTTTTGCATCTAATCTCGTGACCTGAATCGCAGCAAAACGTTCTCTCCGTCCGCGACCGAAGAGCATCGCCGCGGTCCTCGTCTCCGACGGAGCTTTGGGAGAAGAAGAGGAAGCACGAGAAGCCCCAGCCGCGCCATCGCCTCCGCCTCGACCTCCCCTCCGTCGTGGAATGAATCACCCCCTCCCCTTAGCCGTAGATCGCGAGTGCGTGCGACGCCGGCCATGGCGCCGCCGCGGTCGGAGGATTTCCGACGAACCGCGCCGCCCGTGTCCGTGTCCTTGCGTCCGGGCCGTTGAATCTTGATCGGATTGATCTGGAGCGTCCACGTTAATTAGATCAGACGGGTAGAAATCACGATCCGAGCGAAGCGGTATCAGCGAATCAGATGGCGCCGCATGTCATATCCTTTTTCTATTTTTGGCTGGATTTTGTAATTAAAACAGAAAAACAATACAAACTTTCAAAATTCTTAACTTTCGATCTGTTTATCCAAATTTGATGAATTTTATATCCGCGTAAAGCTCTGCTCGTGAAGTTTAGTATGGTTTCATTAGTCTGTCATTTTAGTGTATTTTAAATTGCAGAATTAATTGTTTGGTATTTCGGCTATTAAATCTATAACTTAATTAATAAAAAAATGCTTTCCAAATAAATCCAACTGTTTTAGAATGTTATTAATGTCCTATGTCCATAGAGTGCAACTTGAGTTTTATTTGAAACTTTTCATAATAGAATTAAAGAATTTGGTTGTAGGACTTAATATTTCTATGTTATGCTCAATAATTTAAATGATTAAATTTAATAATAAAATGTTGATCATTGCATTTCATGCATTAATAACTGAGGAAATAAAATTGTAATTATTTTGTTTTGTTAAGTTCATTGCATATCAAGCATGCATACTTTTGTCTTGATATTTTAAGTGTTGTGTTTGTGTGTTTATTTATCTTTATGTATTGTTTGTCTCTAGACTGTGAAGAGGAGGAAGGCTTTTCTTGTGATTGTTATTCTTGCTGTGCTTGTTCCTCTTGTTACCAAGTCAAGTGACATTCATAATCTTCCCAATATTTTCTATATGCATTAGTAGTATATTTTGAGTAGTATGCATGATAGGGATTTTTGAACTGTCTTATAATGCTAAGTTAGTTTACACTTTGAAAATATCCTAGTAGTGTGTAGCCATTCCTTCCATGCAGTGTAACATCCCAAATTTCTCAAAATTTTAAATATTTCATTCATGCATCATGCATCATATAGGCATGACATTGAAATCACATAAAGAATAATTTAAATTTTATTTATAAGTTCAAATAAAGTTGTTTTCCATAAAGAGGTCTAATTGAGCTCCTCATAAAAATCTGTATTTTATTATTTTATTTATTTAGCAAAATGATATCAAAAAGTTCTAAATTAAATTAGCTTTTCAAAACATATTTTTATGAATTTTTCTGAAATGTTTTGATAGGATTTAAAAATCAAATTGTTTTAAAAAGTTTTAAAGCAGAAAAAGAGTTTAATTAAAAAGATTTCTTAACGGGCCGGCCGAGCCCTATCTGCCGCGCGCGCGCGAGGGAGCGGCCCAGCAAACCAGCCCGCGTAGCCCGCCTCCCGCTTCTTCTCGCTGACGGGTGGGGACAGCCCGTCAGATGTCTTCAACCTCCCGTCGCGAGAACTCCGGCGGAGACCGATCCGAGCATGGATCGAATCCACGCGATTTCCGCACGGTTTGTTCCCCGGAGATGCCTCATATTTGTTCCGCGACCGCGCCTACCGATTCCACCCCAAAAACCCTAACGATCTACGCCACCGGGCCGCCGCCACCGAGTTCGGCATCTCGCGCGATCCGCCGCCGTCGAGCTCGCCGTGCGTAGCGCTCCGACCACCCCGGCTCTTCCTTTCGCCTCCCCTCGATCTCTTTCTCCCTTGCGGTCGTTTTGCACCTAATCTCGTGACTTGAATCGCAGCGAAGCGTCCCCTCCGTCCGCGACCGAAGAGCACCGCCGCGGTCCTCGTCTCCGGCGGAGTTTTGGGAGAAGAAGAGGAAGCACGAGGAGCCCCAGCCGCGCCATCGCCTCCGCCTCGACCTCCTCTCCGTCGTGGTATGATTTCCCCCCTCCCCTTAGCCATAGATCGCGAGTGCGTGCGACGCCAGCCATGGCGCCGCCGCGGGCAGAAGTTCTCCGGCGAACCGCGCCGCCCGTCCGTGCCCTTTTGTCCAGGCCGTCGGATCTAGATCCAATGGATCTAGATCGGATTGATCTGGAACGCCCGTTTTACTTTAGATCCAACGGTTCGCGTTCGCGATCCGCGGCGAACCGGTACCATCCAATCGGAGGGCGGCGCGTGGCCTCTTTAATTTTCTATTTCGGCTGAAAATTTGTTTTAAAAACAGAAAACTATTGAAACTTGCAAAATTCATAACTTTCGATCTGTTCATCCAAATTTGATAAATTGTATATCCACGTAAAGCTCTGCTCGTGTAGTTTAGTATGGTTTCATTAGTTTGTCCTTTTAGTGTATTTTAAATTGCGGAATTTAATTGTTTAGCTTTTCGGATATTAAATCTATAACTTAATTAATAAAATTTCTTTCCAAATAAATCCAATTGATTTAGAACTTTATTAATGCCCTCTGTCCAGAGAGTGCAACTTGGGTTTTATTTGAAACTCTTCATAATAGAATTAATGAAATTGGTTATGCTCAATAATTTAAATGATTAAATAAAATATTAAAATATTGATCATTGCCTTTCATGCATTAATAACAGAGAAAATAAAATGGTAATTATTTTGTCTTGTCAAGTTCATTGCATATCAAACATGCATACATATTTTTGTCTTGATATTTTCAAGTGTTGTGTTTGTGTGTTTATTTATTTTTGTTGTTTGTCTCTAGATTGTGAAGAGGAGGAAGGCCCTTCTTGTGATTGTTATTCTTGCTGTGCTTGTTCCTCTTGTTACCAAGGCAAGTGACATTCATAATCTACCCAATGTTTTCTATATGCATTATTAGTAGATTTTTTAAGTAGCATGCATGATAGGGAATTTTTGAACTATCTTATAATGCTAAGTTAGTTTACACTTTGAAAATATCCTAGTAGTGTGTAGCCATCCCTTCCCATGCAGCCATCAAAAGTTTTATTAGATGCTTAGCTATGCTATAAAAAGTGTTTACTTACTATGTTATAGAAATATTGCTAAGTGTTAAAACTTTAAATGCACACCTGGGTGGAATTGGTTGTTTGGTTTATGTTGAGTGGCTTTTGGGACTATGCTTGTGGTTGTCTTTGTCTAGGATGAATATCTATTCTACTTAGGGCCATGAGCATGGTGATTTTTACCCAGAAGCGCACTTGTGGACGGCCACCCAGGAACAAAGAGATTTCTAAGTCCCTCCAAGTTTAGAAGCTTCCCGTGCAGCCTTTTGACAATGGGCTCTGTCTAGAATTACTAAGTTGTGAGAGTGCAACCTGTCAGCTTGACAAGCAGATGTAGAGTTGGTAGGTGGAACGGGTCTTGCTAGTATGGTTGCCTTCTCCTTCTGAAAGTTCTTGCCTCAATTCTCTCCTTTCCTTAATGCACTCTGCGTGTATAGGATGTTTGGGTTAATTGAGTCTCAAGGTGAAAGTGCACAACCTCTGCAGAGTCGACAATCTCAGTACTCAGCCGTGTCCCCGGTGATGGACTACTTCGAGCAACTGGACAAGGATGGACGGAAGAATCTCATCATAGTTTTCATAAAGTAAATTTTGACTAAGGAAAGAATAGTTGGTGCACTTGGGCTTCATCCCTTGTTGCCAAGTCTTTGAGAAACAAAATTGTTTTACAAAAGATAGGAGAAAACTGGCTTTCTGCAAAATAGCCTAAAACTCCACCAAGCCAAATATGCATATAGAATTAGACTTGTCATAAAATAACCACCATAGTCACTTGCCAATACTTTATTGTATTGACCTCCTTCCGGGGCTGCATATTCAAATGTGCAGGTAATTCTGATGCGGAATGAGTTTGGACTCGAGTCTACACCCAACATGTCTGCCTGTGGCGCATGCTTGAAGAAGAGGCTCATTGCTATTACTTTCGTTGTGAACTCTGAATATTTTAGCTAGTCTTCATGACTATGCACTTTGTAATAAAGCTATACTTAGCTATTTTTGGATCTCGTTGTAGTAATTTGATACTTATGCAATGATACTATATATTTTGTACTGTGGTGCTGACAGTGATCCAGGGACTAGCACATAACACAGGTGTTCCATCTTTATTTAAAAGATGGGGCGCTACAAAATGGTATCAGAGCTAAAGTGTTGCCTGTAGGTTCGAGCCCTTAGGATTGGTTAAGCTTCTTTTTGATCATAATATTACCATCTTTGAAGTATGTTGGATCCTAGCGGCATAGTGGGATGAAGAGGCCCGGGACTAACCTTACATGTCCGCGTACATGAGACCTGTTCCACAATTATAAGTGGCTGGTCGGGTGTCTGTCTCTCTCACTATAGTGAATATCCGACTTACAAAGAGTTGATAATAGTATTGATCACCTTTTAGAAAATAACTTCTTTTTCTCTAAGTACTTAAGTACACCACAACTAGTATTTCTTACCTTGTGTCTTGTTTTAACAAACTCTACCTTTATCACTTAAGGATGTCGTTCTTCATGTATCAAACCGCGGAGGACTTCAAGGACATGCGCTTTGGAAGATATCTTCTAGAGTTGGTAGAACTGTTGGCACTTTCAACACCCATCATCAAGGCAAGCCAGCTGAAGCACTTCAACAAAGAAGACTTATGGGGAATTCGTCTTTACCAACAAGGGCGCCACACTGAACCCAAGACCGAAGACATCCAGTACAAGTCGATTAGTGACTCCTTGGAGAAAGGGCTGAATCTCGTCACGCAGGAGCTAATAGGACGTCTTTGCTGGCAATTCCAGGAGGAGTTAAAAGACCACTACTTTTATAACCTTGGCCAACGTGACGAACATGGGATACCCTACCTTGTTAGCGAGGAAGACAAAAACAAACCAGAACCTTTGTACCCATATCTCCAAGACTTAGAACTTCACCTCTGGCAACTCGAAGAGGATAGGCGCAACGAGTTGTTGAAGAATGGTGAAATAATGGCCCAAGTCAAGGAAACTCAAAAGAAAATTGAAGCCCAAGAAGAGGTGGCCAACGCTCAAGAGGAGAAATTCCGAGCTCAAGAGAAGAAGTTCCAAAATCAAGAAAAGAGAATTAGAGACAAGAACAAGGAGATCAAGACCTTAAAGGATGAAATTCTGAGCAACGACGTCGAGTTCGAAGCTGATCGAGATTTGATCGAGACTCTACGCCGTGAGAAGAGAATGCTACAAGAGAAGATTGAAGTCCAGGAGAAGGAAGCGATCGAGACTCTGCACCGTGAGACGACAATGTTACAGGAGAAGAACGGGGACTTGGAGAAGGAGGTGAATGACTACAAGGAGATCCTTACGAAGGAAGGCATCACCATCGAGGAAGTCGAAGAAGATGAAGGAGACGTCATGGACGAAGTTTAGACTTAGTAGTTGGACCACCATGTTCTCCCTCGCTTAGTTCGTCGTTCTTTTTAAAAACATTGATCTCCAACTTGTGGTGTGACAATGTTAGAATGATTGGTTTGCAGACTCTGTTGTTTTATTAAATCAACTTAGAATACTTGTTTCGATTTGCTAAGTAGACTTTTTCTTTTTAAGTTGTCTTTGAGTGTTGATTGTGTTGACTTGGTTACTTTGTGCATGGGTAGGATTTTTCTTCTCTTAGTTCTGTCTATCTTTCACTCATCTATGCTGAAAACCCTACAGATGCCTCCTCGTCATGATACCAACAACGATGATGCCATGCAACAATTGATGGCCGCTCAAGCTCAGTTGATGAATATGATGACTCAATTCATTGCAGCAACCAACAACAACAACAACAACCACAACAACAACAACCCGCCACCTCCACCACCACCTCAAGTGGACAGACTTGCTAGATTCCTAAGGCTTAGGCCTAATAAGTTCTCCTCTGCTACTGAACCAATAGTGGCGGATGATTGGCTCCGTTCAGTCAACAAGGACTTAGTAACTTGTGAGTGTTCTGAGGCTGAAAAAGTGAGGTTCACTGCACACCTGTTGGAAGGACCTGCAGCATTGTGGTGGGAGACTTATCAAGTGACTCATCCTTTGGATGGCATGACTTGGGATGCGTTCAAGGAAGGTTTCCGGAATGCTCACATCTCCTCAGGTATAATGAACCTGAAGAAAGAGGAATTTCGCAGCTTGAGGCAGGGAGGTAGAACTCTGAAGGAGTATATGGATGACTTCTGTATGCTATCAAGGTATGCGCCAGAGGACATTGACACTGATGCAAAGAGGAAGGAAAAGTTCCTCAATGGACTTAAGGGAGAACTGAAGATACCTTTGTCTGTGGCATATACTCCAAACTATCAAGCTCTGCTAGATCAAGCTATCACCCTGGACAACAACATAAGAAAGGAAGAGAATAGGAAGAGGAAGTTCAATGCAAGTAAGGTTCATTCTGAAGGGACATATAAGAAACAACACACCTTTGAAGTCAGTAGCCATAAACCCTGGAATCACTCCAACACTGGTAGTGGCCAAAAACATCATGGTCATAACCACAATGGAGGATACAAAGGAAGCAATGGAGGATACAAAGGAAATAATGGAGGATACAATGGAAATAATGGTGGATCCAGGGGAAACCATCACCATGGCCATAATCATGGGAATGGTAATCACCGCCCTAACTATGAAGGGAAGAAAGACTTGTCTAATGTGACCTGCTTCAAGTGCAAGAAGACAGGACATTATGCAACTGAATGCCCAGAGAGGAAAGCTGATGAAAATTCCAAGCCCAATCCTTTCCAGAAGGGACAAGTGAACCACATAAATGTGGAAGAAGTTCATGATGAACCTGATGCCGTGATTGGTACGTTCTTGTAACATCCCAATTTTGCTAAAATTTAAAACTTTGCATTCATGCATCATTCATCATTTATTTATAACAATTTATTACATAAGTACAATTTTATTTGCAAATAAGAGTTTAAATAATTTATAATTCCATAAAGAGTTTATTTAAACCCCCTAAATAATTATAATTTTCATAATTTATTTAATAGGCAAGATTAATACAAAAAGGTTCTAAATTTTATAATCTTTCAAAAACATATTTTTATGAATTTTTATAAAGTATTTTGACTGAGTATAAAAATCATTTTGAGTAAATAGAAATTATTTAGAGAAAAGAAAAGATAAAAAAAAGGAAACGGGCCGTCCTCCCTATCTACCGCGCGCGCGCGTCGGCCCAGCAACGGCCTGGCGGCCCGCGCTCCCTCTCCCTCTCGCTGACAGGTGGGACCCACCTTTCCGGTGAGTCTTCCACCTCCGGAACGAATCCCGCGCGGATTTCTCTCCGATTCCGATCCGTTTTGGACGCCAAATTCGTGGAGATGTTTCCTTTTTGCGCCCCCCTTTATAACCCCCACCCCTGCCGCCTCACCCCGCGCCCAAACCCTAGTCTCCTCCACCTCCAGGCCGCTCGGATTTCCGAGCTCCGCCGCCGCCATTCCGACAGTGAGTTTTAGTAACTCCGGCGGCATCCGCTGCCCCCGAGCCTCCTTTTCCCTCTGGTTCTGTTTGCTTTAGCCATGTGCATCTTCGTGACTTCGTGGTTGGTCTCCTACCGCAGCTGAACATCGTCCCCATCCGCGAACCCCGCCGCCGGCCGCAAGCACCAACTCCGGCGAGGATTTCCCGGGGAACGGCGACGCTCCGAAGAACCGCGCTTCGCCACCGACCCCGCCTCGTCGTCCTCTACGTAACGGTATGACTCGTTCGTCCCCTAGACCGCTAGGACTCGAAACGCGCACGATGCCGGCCGTGGCGCCGCCGCGGTCGGAGGACCTCCGGCGGACTCGCGCCGCCCGCGCCGAGGCTCTGGAAGCGAACCGTTGGATCTAGATCCAACGGATCTAGATCCGTTTAATCCCGAGCGTCCGTTTTTAAGTAGATCGGACGGCCGCGCTGCCGATTCGCGCCGAAGCGGTACCGTCCAATAGGATCGTGCCACGTCGCCCTCTTATTTTCTTTTTCGCAGGAATTTTATAAATAAAACAGAAAAATATGCCAAACTTAGAAACTTCATAACTTATGTTCTGTAAGTCCAAATTCAATGAACTTTATATCCACGGATAGCCCTGCTAGAGTAGTTTAATTCTATATCATTTGTTTTTGCTTTTGTTAAATAAAAATTCATAAGATCATCCGAGGAGTAATTCGGCTATTAAATCCATAACTTAAATAAGAAAAATGTTTTACAAATAAACTGAATTGTTTTAGGTTTAGGTTAACAACATCTGCCCAGGAATATTAATATATGTCTTATTGGAAAACTTTCTTAGAACAATAAAAGTTGTAATGTTATAATATAAGTTTTGGTTATTTTTTTTTCAATTAATAAATTGTTAAGTGAATTGAGAAATTCCTAGAAATTGCATATCATGCATTTAATACCAGAGAATATAAATCATGGATAAGTGTGCCAAATTCTACACATGGCATACCATGCATGCATACATCTTTTATTTGGTGTGTGAGATTTTGTGTGGATATTTATTTGAATATATTGCTTGTGCTAGATTGTGAAGGAGAGGAAGGACCTGCTTGTGATTGTTATTCTTGTTGTGCCTGCCCCTCCTGCTGCCAAGGCAAGTGACTTCATAAAACACCTACTATTTTATTCTATTGCATATCTAGTGTTTTCAAACAGTATTTGCAAAAGTAGAATGCATGATAGGTTTTTGGGAGATTGTAGTATGCTATGCAAACCTTTTAGGTTTCCCCTTAGAAATTCCAGATTAGACGCCTATTATAATTTAGTGGAAGCAACTGCTGCAAAAATGATTGTTTTAAGGTTGATGTGATAAATGAAAATTTCCACTAATTTAATTTAACGCCTGGGTGGATTGGGTCGATCGAGGAGGTTTCAAGTTGAGTGGCTTCTCAGGGCCAAGTTTCATGGTTGTCTTTGCCCAAGATAGTTTCTACTTACTTGGGGCCATGATATGCGGTGTTAACCTGAGTTGCTCACTTGTGGTAGGTCACCCAGGGCTATGAGATTTAAGTTTACACTGAGTCTAGTTGCTTATCGTGCAACCATTGGTCAATATGGGCTCTGTCTTGATGGAGTAAGTTGATGTGGACCTGGGTCAAGAGATTGATGGTGGTAGAGTTGATAGGATGGTGGTAATCTCTTAGTATGATCATAGGAAAGCAACTTCTGAAAAGTCTCGTCTTGATCTTCTCCTTTTCCTTCTCACTAAAGGTGTGTAGAGGATAGTTTGGGTTGATTAAGTCTAATGGTGAAAGTGCACACCCTCTCGAGAGTTAAAACCTAAGATCTTAGCCGTGTCCCCGGCATCGGACAATTTGAGTAACTACCCAAGGCTGTGTTCTGAAAATCTCCTCATCTCAAATTCCTTAATAAAACTTTGTTGGGTGAACATGGGTAGGAGACATGGACTTGTCTCGAGATTTGTCTCTGAAGGAGAAGATATTGATTTAAGAAAATTGTTTATCAAAAGTAGGAGAAAATTTGCTTTGCGCAATAGCCTTGAGCTCCACCAGCCATAATAAGCATATAGTTATAGCTTAATAGAACATTAGGAATTAAAGTCACTTGCCACCACAATTCAATTGTGCTGACCCTTTATAGCTGGGCTGCAACTAAACCTTGCAGAATGTCCGAATGAGGAGTAAGGGGGTCGTCTTCGAGCTACAACCAACATGATTTGCCAGTGGCTTCACGGAGAAGATGTAGCTCCATGCTACCATTAGTATTGCGTTTGAACTCTGAAATAAAGTGTGAACTATTTATTCAGCTAGCATTTCCGCTATGCTAAGTTGTAAGGATATTTGTTTTTGGATCATTCGTCTCTTTCTGTAATAAATTATGACATTGTACTGTGATATTACATCTTATTGGAGAATGTGAGACTTATGTGATCCAAGTCTTTGCATAATTATATGTGCCATTGCTTTCGTAAGCAAGGGCACTACAGTTCTTGTTCAACTCCTTTCCAGCATTAGTCTTATTCGATACTGGAGCATCTCATTCATTCATATCAAGAGCTTTTGTAAACAAACATGGGTTAGCTGAGGAAAGTCTAGGAAAACCTATTAGGGTAAGTTCACCTGGAGGGGAGATGATAGTAAATTCCGGGTGTAGGCAGTTAGACTTGCAAAATCGGAAAACACACCTTTCCAACAGACTTAGTCATCCTAGAAACCCATGGATTGGATGTTATCATCGGAATGGATTGGATGACGCGTTTTGAAGGAATCATAGACTGTGAAAATAGAGCAATCACCCTCACCACCCCAGAGAAAAGGAAGATTAAGTTCAGATCAACTTTCGAACTTAAGAAGGTTAGGCTAAATTCTCTTAAGGGGGTTAGCCTTGGTGATGTGCTTATTGTCAAGGAATACCCAGATGTTTTTCCGGAAGAACTACCGGGAATGCCACCCGATAGAGATGTAGAGTTTCTCATCGAACTGAAGCCGGGAACAGGACCAATAGCTAAAAGACCTTATCCTATGGCCGTCGATGAATTGAAAGAGCTCAAGAAGCAACTGGAGGAACAAATACCCGTTACCCAAGATAAATGAACTATTTGATCAACCGGAAGGTGCTTGCGTTTTCTCAAAGATCGATCTTCGATCGGGGTACCTCCGAATGAAAGTTAGAGAAATGGATATACCCAAAACTGCATTTGTTACAAGATATGGCTCTTATGAGTACACAGTAATGCCGTTTGGATTAACCAATGCACCAGCCTATTTCATGAATAAAGTGTTCATGGATTTCCTGGATAAGTTTGTGGTACTGTTCATAGATGATATTCTAATCTACTCCAAGAGCCGCAAAGAACATGAAGAGCACTTGCGTCTAGTATTGCAGAGACTACGTGAACATAAGTTGTATGCCAAGTACAGCAAGTGTGAGTTTTGGTTAGAACAAGTCGGATTTTTAGGCCATGTGGTGTCCAAGGAAGGTATAGCGGTGGATCCTGAAAAAGTTTCAGCTGTAACTAATTGGGAACCGCCAAAGAATGTTGGAGAATTACGAAGTTTTCTGGGCCTAGCGGGATACTACCGACGATTCATTGAAAACTTCTCCAAGATTGCCAAGGCTTTGACAGAATTATTAAAGAAGGAGAAGAAATTTGAGTGGACGGAGGCATGCGAAGCCAGTTTTCAGGAGTTGAAGAAACGTCTGGTTTCAGCCCCAGTTCTATGCTTACCTGATTTGGAGAAGGAATTCCAAGTGTACTGTGATGCTTCACGCCAAGGCTTGGGAAGTGTTTTGATGCAGGAAGGCAGAGTGGCATCTTATGCCTCTAGACAGTTCAAGAAACATGAAGCAAACTATCCAACTCATGATCTCGAGTTAGCATCAGTAGTGCATGCCCTGAAAACTTGGAGACCCTACCTGATGGGAAAAAGATGTGAGGTATTCACGGACCACAAAAGTTTGAAGTACATATTTACATAGAAGGAATTGAACATGAGACAAAGAAGATGGTTGGAACTTATTAAAGATTATGATCTAAGTCTCCAATACCATCCGGGGAAAGCTAATGTGGTAGCAGATGCTCTGAGTCGTAAAGTGTATGTGAATGGCCTTACAGTAGGAGAATTACCCGAGGATTTATGCAAGGCATTCAAGGACCTCAGATTGGAAGTAGTACCTGAAGGGTTTGTAACCTCATTAGTTGTACAACCCACTTTGATGGACAAGATACGTGAAGCTCAGAAAGGAGACAAGGAAATAGAAGAGATCAAAGTCAATCTAAGAGCCGGCAAAGCTAAAGGATTTCATGAGGATGAGCAAGGGATTTTGTGGTTTGAAAAACGTGTATGTGTGGCCAATGATCCTGATGTTAGGAAGTTAATTCTGCAAGAAGCTCATGAAACACCTTATTCTATTCATCCGGGAAATACCAAGATGTATATGGATGTGAAAGAGAGATTTGGGTGGAATAATCTGAAAAGAGAAATAGCAGAATATATCGCTAAGTGCGATGTATGTAGTCGAGTAAAGGCAGAACATCAGAAACCAGCGGGGCTCTTACAACCTTTGAAAGTACCGTATTGGAAGTGGGATTCTATTGGGATGGACTTCATCACCGGATTACCAAGGACCAGATCGGGTTATGATTCTATTTGGGTTATTGTTTGTCGCCTAACCAAAATCGCTCACTTCATACCCGTGAAGACCACTTATACTAGTGCAAAGCTAGCCGATATTTACATGAAGAGAATTGTGTGCCTTCACGGCGTTCCTAAGAGTATCGTGTCTGATAGAGGGACCCAGTTCACTTCTCATTTCTGGAAGCAGTTGCACGAATCTTTGGGAACCAGATGGGAATTCAGTACGGCTTTCCACCCACAAACAGATGGTCAGACTGAAAGAGTGAATCAGATTTTAGAGGATATGTTAAGAGCTTGTGCGCTCGACTATGGATCTAGTTGGGATGATAATTTACCATACGCTGAGTTCTCCTACAACAACAGCTACCAAGCCAGCATTGAGATGGCACCGTTTGAAGCCTTATATGGAAATAAATGCACAACCCCACTTTTGTGGAGTGGTGTAGGAGAACGTAGTTTCTTTGGACCTGATATAATACAGGATGCTGAAGAGAAAGTCAGGCTGATTAAGGACAAATTGAAATAGCACAGTCACGCCAGAAAAGCTATGCAGATTCCAAGCGTAGAGAAGTCACCTATGAAGTGGGTGATAGAACCTATTTAAGAGTGTGACCACTTCGGGGTGTGAAAAGGTTTGGAATCAAAGGAAAGTTAGCACCTCGATTCATTGGACCATTCAAAATTCTTTCTCGCAAAGGTGAAGTGGCATATGAGTTAGAACTACCTGAAGTTCTGTCTGCTGTTCATAATGTGTTCCATGTCAGTCAGTTGAAGAAATGTCATCCCGAGATGATGGGAGTTCCTTTAAAGGATACTGTACCTCTCGAGGAGGTACAATTGGAAAGTGACCTGACATACGAGGAGAAGCCCATCAAGATATTACAGACAGCAGAAAGAGTCACCTGTACCAAAACCATCAAGTTTTGCAAAGTCCAGTGGAATCATCACACAGAGGACGAAGCCACCTGGGAACGAGAGGATGACCTCCGAGAAGACCACCCACACCTATTTGCTGACCTTTCCGAAGCTCGAGGGCGAGCTTCCTCTTAAGGGGGTTAGTCTGTAACATCCCAAATTTCTCAAAAATTTAAAACTTTCATTCATGCATCATGCATCATGCATCATATAGGCATGACATTGAAATCACATAAAGAATAATTTAAATTTTATTTATAAGTTTAAATAAAGTTGTTTTCCATAAAGAGGTCTAATTGAGCTCCTCATAAAAAATCTGTATTTTATTATTTTATTTATTTAGCAAAATGATATCAAAAAGTTCTAAATTAAATTATCTTTTCAAAACATATTTTTATGAATTTTTCTGAAATGTTTTGATAGGATTTAAAAATCAAATTGTTTCAAAAAGTTTTAAAGC
The DNA here is from genome assembly GCA_026929855.1 of Poa annua. NCBI lineage: Eukaryota > Viridiplantae > Streptophyta > Magnoliopsida > Poales > Poaceae > Poa > Poa annua. The sequence goes on along the minus strand of CM049427.1, from coordinate 158,661,824 downwards.
AGAAAAATAGTTTAATTAAAAAGATTTCTTAACGGGCCGGCCGAGCCCTATCTGCCGCGCGCGCGCGAGGGAGCGGCCCAGCAAACCAGCCCGCGTAGCCCGCCTCCCGCTTTTTCTCGCTGACGGGTGGGGACAGCCCGTCAGATGTCTTCAACCTCCCGTCGCGAGAACTCCGGCGGAGACCGATCCGAGCACGGATCGCATCCACGCGATTTCCGCACGGTTTGTTCCCCGGAGATGCCTCATATTTATTCCGCGACCGCGCCTCCCGATTCCACCCCAAAAACCCTAACGATCTACGCCACAGGGCCGCCGCCACCGAGTTCGGCATCTCGCGCGATCCGCCGCCGTCGAGCTCGCCGTGCGTAGCGCTCCGACCACCCCGGCTCTTCCTTTCGCCTCCCTCGATCTCTTTCTCCCTTGCGGTCGTTTTGCACCTAATCTTGTGACTTGAATCGCAGCAAAGCGTCCCCTCCGTCCGCGAACGAAGAGCACCGCCGCGGTCCTCGTCTCCGGCGGAGGTTTGGGAGAAGAAGAGGAAGCACGAGGAGCCCCAGCCGCGCCATCGCCTCCGCCTCGACCTCCTCTCCGTCGTGGTATGATTTTCCCCCTCCCCTTAGCCGTAGATCGCGAGTGCGTGCGACGCCGGCCATGGCGCCGTCGCGGGCAGAAGTTCTCCGGCGAACCGCGCCGCCCGTCCGTGCCCTTTTGTCCAGGCCGTCGGATCTAGATCCAATGGATCTAGATCGGATTGATCTGGAACGCCCGTTTTACTTTAGATCCAATGGTTCACGTTCGCGATCCACGGCGAACCGGTACCATCCAATCGGAGGGCGCCGCGTGGCCTCTTTAATTTTCTATTTCGGCTGAAAATTTGTTTTAAAAACAGAAAACTATTGAAAGTTGCAAAATTCATAACTTTCGATCTGTTCATCCAAATTTGATGAATTTTATATCCACGTAAAGCTTTGCTCGTGTAGTTTAGTATGGTTTCATTAGTTTGTCCTTTTAGTGTATTTTAAATTTCGGAATTTAATTGTTTAGCTTTTTGGATATTAAATCTATAACTTAATTAATAAAATTTCTTTCCAAATAAATCCAATTGATTTAGAACTTTATTAATGCCCTCTGTCCAGAGAGTGCAACTGGGGTTTTATTTGAAACTTTTCATAATATAATTAAAGAAATTGGTTTTAGGGCTTAAAACTTCTATGTTATGCTCAATATTTTAAATGATTAAATAAAATATTAAAATATTGATCATTGCCTTTCATGCATTAATAACAGAGGAAATAAAATGGTAATTATTTTGTCTTGTCAAGTTCATTGCATATCAAGCATGCATACATATTTTTGTCTTGATATTTTCAAGTGTTGTATTTGTGTGTTTATTTATTTTTGTTGTTTGTCTCTAGATTGTGAAGAGGAGGAAGGCCCTTCTTGTGATTGTTATTCTTGCTGTGCTTGTTCCTCTTGTTACCAAGGCAAGTGACATTCATAATCTACCCAATGATTTCTATATGCATTATTAGTAGATTTTTAAGTAGCATGCATGATAGGGAATTTTTGAACTATCTTATAATGCTAAGTTAGTTTACACTTTGAAAATATCCTAGTAGTGTGTAGCCATTCCTTCCATGCAGTGTAACATCCCAAATTTCTCAAAAATTTAAAACTTTCATTCATGCATCATGCATCATGCATCATATAGGCATGACATTGAAATCACATAAAGAATAATTTAAATTTTAATCACATAAAGTTTTATTAGATGCTTAGCTATGTTATAAAAAGTGTTAAAACTTAGGGCCATGAGCATGCTTGTGGTTGTAGCGGGCCCTGTAGCGCCCCATTGCAACCTTGTAGTGCCCCATCTTTTAAATAAAGATTGAACACCTGTGTTATGTGCTAGTCCCTGGATCACTGCCAGCACCACAGTACAAAATATATAGTATCATTGCATAAGTATCAAATTACTACAACGAGATCCAAAAATAGCTAAGTATAGCTTTATTACAAAGTGCATGGTCATGAAGACTAGCTAAAATATTCAGAGTTCACAACGAAAGTAATAACAATGAGCCTCTTCTTCAAGCATGCGCCACAGGCAGATATGTTGGGTGTAGACTCGAGTCCAAACTCACTCCTCATCAGAATTACCTGCACATTTGAATATGCAGCCCCCGTAGGAGGTCAATACAATGAAGTATTGGCAAGTGACTATGGTGGATAAATTATGACAAGTCTAATTCTATATGCATATTTGGCTTGGTTGAGTTGTAGGCTATTTTGCAGAAAGCCAGTTTTCTCCTATCTTTTGTAAAACAATTTTGTTTCTCAAAGACTTGGCACCAAGGGATGAAGCCCAAGTGCACCAACAATTCTTTCCTTAGTCAAATTTTACTTTATGAAAACTATGATGAGATTCTTCCGTCCATCCTTGTCCAGTTGCTCGAAGTAGTCCATCACCGGGGACACGGCTGAGTACTCAGATTGTCGACTCTGCAGAAGTTGTGCACTTTCACCTTGAGACTCAATTAACCCAAACATCCTATACACGCGGAGTGCATTAAGGAAAGGAGATAATTGAGACAAGAACTTTCAGAAGAAGAATGCAACCATACTAGCAAGACCCGTTCCACCTACCAACTCTACATCTGCTTGTCAAGCTGACAGGTTGCACTCTCACAACTTAGTAATTCTAGACAGAGCCCATTGTCAAAAGGCTGCACGGAAGGCTTCTAAACTTGGAGGGACTTAGAAATCTCTTTGTTCCTGGGTGGCCGTCCACAAGTGCGCTTCTGGGTGACAACCACCATGCTCATGGCCCTAAGTAGAATAGACATTCATCCTAGGCAAAGACAACCACAAGCATAGTCCCAAAAGCCACTCAACATAAACCAAACATCCAATTCCACCCAGGTGTGCATTTAAAGTTTTAACACTTAGCAATATTTCTATAACATGGTAAGTAAACACTTTTTATAGCATAGCTAAGCATCTAATCAAAACTTTTGATGGCTGCATGGGAAGGGATGGCTACACACTACTAGGATATTTTCAAAGTGTAAACTAACTTAGCATTATAAGATAGTTCAAAAATTCCCTATCATGCATACTACTCAAAATATACTACTAATGCATATAGAAAATATTGGGTAGATTTATGGATGTCACTTTCCTTGGTAACAAGAGGAACAAGCACAGCAAGAATAACAATCACAAGAAGGGCCTTCCTCCTCTTCACAATCTAGAGACAAACAATAAAACTAAATAAACACACAAACACAACACTTAAAATATCAAGACAAAAATATGTATGCATGCTTGATATGCAATGAACTTAACAAGACAAAATAATTACAATTTTATTTCCTCTTATTAATGCATGAAATGCAATGATCAATATTTTAATATTTTATTTAATCATTTAAAATATTGAGCATAACATAGAAGTTTTAAGCCCTAAACCAAATTCTTTAATTCTATTATGAAAAGTTTCAAATAAAACTCAAGTTGCACTCTCTGGACAGAGGGCATTAAAAAAATTCTAAAACAATTGGATTTATCTGGAAAGAATTTTTATTAATTAAGTTATAGATTTCATAGCCGAAAGGCTAAACAATTAAATTCGCAATTTAAAATACACTAAAGGACAAACTAATGAAACCATACTAAACTACATGAGCAGAGCTTTACGTGGGTATAAAATTCATCAAAATTAGATGAACAGATCGAAAGTTATGAATTTTGCAAGTTTGTATTGTTTTTCTGTTTTTAATTATAAATCCAGCCGAAATAGAAAATGAAAAGGCCACGCGGAGCACTCTGATTGTACGGTACCGGTTCGCCGCGGATCGCGAACGCGAACCGTTCGATCTAAAGGAAAACGGACGTTCCAGATCAATCCGATCTAGATCCATTGGATTTAGATCCGACGGCCCGGACGCAAGGGCACGGACGGGCGGCGCGGTTCGCCGGAAAACTTCCGCCCGCGGCAGCGCCATGGCCGGCGTCGCACGCACTCGTGATCTACGGCTAAGGGGAGGGGGAAATTCATACCATGACTGAGAGGAGGTCGAGGCGGAGGCGATGGCGTGGCTGGGGCTTCTCGTGCTTCCTCTTCTTCTCCCAAAGCTCCGCCGGAGACGAGGACCGCGGCGGTGCTCTTCGGTCGCGGACGGAGAGGACGTTTTGCTGCGATTCAGGTCACAAGATTAGATGCAAAACGACCGCAAGGGAGAAAGAGATCGAGGGGAGGCGAAAAGAGGAGCCGGGGTGGTCGGAGCACTACGCACGGCGAGCTCGACGGCGGCGGATCGCGCGAGATGCCGATCTCGGTGGCGGCAGCCCGGTGGCGTAAAACGTTAAGGTTTTTGGGGTGAAATCGGGAGGCGCGGTCGTGGAATAAATATGGGGCATCTCCGGGGAACAAACCGCGCGGAAATCGCGTGGATTTGATCCGTGCTCGGATCGGTCTCCGCCGGATTTCTTGCGACGGGAGGTTGAAGACTCTGACGGGCTGTCCCCACCCGTCAGCGAGAAGAAGCGGGAGGCGGGCTACGCGGGCTGGTTTGCTGGGCCGCTTCCTCGCGCACGCGCGGCAGATAGCGGGGATACGACCCGTTTACTTTTCTATTTCTTTTACTCGAATTTAAATCTTGTTTTCACAAATGATTTTTAACTCAGTCAAAACATTTTAGAAAAATTCATAAAAAATATTATTTGAAAAGCTAATTTAATTTAGAACTTTTTGATACCATTTTGCTAAATAAATAGTCCAATAAAATAGAGATTATTATAAGGAACTCAAATAGACCTTTTTATGGAATACAAATTTATTTAAACTTATAATTAAAATTTAATTTATTATTTATGTGATTTCAATGCCATGCCTATATGATGCATGATGCATGAATGCAAGGTTTTAAATTTTTGAGAAATTTGCGATGTTACAGACTAACCCCCTTAAGATGAAGCTCGCCCTCGAGCTTCGGAAGGGTCTGCAAATAGGTGTGGGTGGTCTTCTCGGAGGTCATCCTCTCGTTCCCAGGTGGCTTCTTCCTCGGTGTGATGATTCCACTGGACTTTGCAAAACTTGATGGTTTTGGTACGGGTGACTCTTTCTGGTGTCTGTAATATCTTGATGGGCTTCTCCTCGTATGTCAGGTCACTCTCCAATTGTACCTCCTCGAGAGGTACAGTATCCTTTAAAGGAATTCCATCATCTCGGGATGACATTTCTTCAACTGACTGACATGGAACACATTATGAACAGCAGACGGAACTTCAGGTAGTTCTAACTCATATGCCACTTCACCTTTGCGAGAAAGAATTTTGATTGGTCCAATGAATCGAGGTGCTAACTTTCCTTTGATTCCAAACCTTTTCACACCCAGAAGTGGTGACACTCTTAAATAGGTTCTATCACCCACTTCGTAGGTGACTTCTCTACGCTTGGAATCTGCATAGCTTTTCTGGCGTGACTGTGCTATTTTCAATCTGTCCTTAATCAGCCTGACTTTCTCTTCAGCATCATGTATTATATCAGGTCCAAAGAAACTCCGTTCTCCTACACCACTCCACAACAGTGGGGTTGTGCATTTCTTTCCATATAAGGCTTCAAACGGTGCCATCTCAATGCTGGCTTGGTAACTGTTGTTGTAGGAGAACTCAGCGTATGGCAAATTATCATCCCAAGTAGATCCATAGTCGAGCGCACAAGCTCTTAACATATCCTCTAAAATCTGATTCACTCTTTCAGTCTGACCATCTGTTTACGGGTGGAAAGCCGTACTGAATTCCAATCTGGTTCCCAAAGATTCGTGCAACTGCTTCCAGAAATGAGAAGTGAACTGGGTCCCTTTATCAGACACCATACTCTTAGGAACGCCGTGAAGGCACACAATTCTCTTCATGTAAATATCGGCTAGCTTTGCACTAGTATAAGTGGTCTTCACGGGTATGAAGTGAGCTATTTTGGTTAGGCGAAAAACAATAACCCAAATAGAATCATAACCCGATCTGGTCCTTGGTAATCCGGTGATGAAGTCCATCCCAATAGAATCCCACTTCCAATCCGGTACTTTCAAAGGTTGTAAGAGCCCTGCTGGTTTCTGATGTTCTGCCTTTACTCGACTACATACATCGCACTTAGCGATGTATTCTGCTATTTCTCTTTTCAGATTATTCCACCAAAATCTCTCTTTCACATCCATATACATCTTGGTATTTCCCGGATGAACAGAATAAGGTGTCACATGAGCTTCTTGCAGAATTATCTCCTAATATCAGGATCATTGGCCACACATACATGTTTTTCAAACCACAAAATCCCTTGCTCATCCTCATGAAATCCTTTAGCTTTGCCTGCTCTTAGATTGACTTTGATCTCTTCTATTTCCTTGTCTCCTTTCTGAGCTTCACGTATCTTGTCCATCAAAGTGGGTTGTACAACTAATGAGGTTACAAACCCTTCAGGTACTACTTCCAATCTGAGATCCTTGAATGCCTTGCATAAATCCTCGGGTAATTCTCCTGCTGTAAGGCCATTCACATACACTTTACGACTCAGAGCATCTGCTACCACATTAGCTTTCCCCGGATGGTATTGGAGACTTAGATCATAATCTTTAATAAGTTCCAACCATCTTCTTTGTCTCATGTTCAATTCCTTCTGTGTAAATATGTACTTCAAACTTTTGTGGTCCGTGAATACCTCACATCTTTTTCCCATCAGGTAGGGTCTCCAAGTTTTCAGGGCATGCACTACTGATGCTAACTCGAGATCATGAGTTGGATAATTTGCTTCATGTTTCTTGAGCTGTCTAGAGGCATAAGATGCCACTCTGCCTTCCTGCATCAACACACTTCCCAGGCCTTGGCGTGAAGCATCACAGTACACTTGGAATTCCTTCTCCAAATCAGGTAAGCATAGAACTGGGGCTGAAACCAGACGTTTCTTCAACTCCTGAAAACTGGCTTCGCATGCCTCAGTCCACTCAAATTTCTTCTCCTTCTTTAATAATTCTGTCAAGGCCTTGGCAATCTTGGATAAGTTTTCAATGAATCGTCGGTAGTATCCTGCTAGGCCCAGAAAACTTCGTAATTCTCCAACATTCTTCGGCGGTTCCCAATTAGTTACAGCTGAAACTTTTTCAGGATCCACCGCTATACCTTCCTTTGACACCACATGGCCTAAAAATCCGACTTGTTCTAACCAAAACTCACACTTGCTGTACTTGGCATACAACCTATGTTCACGTAATCTCTGCAATACTAGACGCAAGTGCTCTTCATGTTCTTTGTGACTCTTGGAGTAGATTAGAATATCATCTATGAACACTACCACAAACTTATCCAGAAAATCCATGAACACTTTATTCATCATATTCATGAAATAGGCTGGTGCATTGGTTAATCCAAACGGCATTACTGTGTACTCATAAGAGCCTTATCTCGTAACAAATGCAGTCTTGGGTATATCCATTTCTCTAACTTTCATTTGGAGGTACCCCGATCGAAGATCGATCTTTGAGAAAACGCAAGCACCTTCCAGTTGATCAAATATTCATTTATCTTGGGTAACGGGTACTTGTTTTTGATAGTTTGCTCGTTTATATCTCTATAATCCGTGACTAGCCTCTGGGTTTGATCCTTCTTTTTAACAAATAAGACTGGTGCTCCCCATGGCGATGAACTTGGACGAATGAATCCTTTCTGGATATGTTCCTCCAGTTGCTTCTTGAGCTCTTTCAATTCATCGACGGCCATAGGATAAGGTCTTTTAGCTATTGGTCCTGTTCCCGGCTTCAGTTCGATGAGAAACTCTACATCTCTATCGGGTGGCATTCCCGGTAGTTCTTCCGGAAAAACATCTGGGTATTCCTTGACAATAAGCACATCACAAAGGCTAACCCCCTTAAGAGAATTTAGCCTAACCTTCTTAAGTTCGAAAGTTGATCTGAACTTAATCTTCCTTTTCTCTGGGGTGGTGAGGGTGATTGCTCTATTTGCACAATCTATGATTCCTTCAAAACGAGTCATCCAATCCATTCCGATGATAACATCCAATCCTTGGGTTTCTAGGATGAATAAGTCTGTTGGAAAGGTGTGTTTTCCGATTTGCAAGTCGAACTGACTACACCCGGAATTTACTATCATCTCCCCTCCAGGTGAACTTACCCTAATAGGTTTTCCTAGACTTTCCTCAGCTAACCCATGTTTGTTTACAAAAGCTCTTGATATGAATGAATGAGATGATCCAGTATCAAATAAGACTAATGCTGGAAAGGAGTTGAGCAAGAACGTACCAATCACAACATCAGGTTCATCATGAACTTCTTCCACATTGATGTGGTCCACTTATCCCTTCTGGAAAGGATTGGGCTTGGAATTTTCATCAGCTTTCCTCTCTGGGCATTCCGTTGCCTAATGTCCTGTCTTCTTGCACTTGAAGCAAGTCACATTAGACAAGTCTTTCTTCCCTTCATAGTTAGGACGGTGATTACCATTCCCATGATTATGGCCATGGTGATTGTTTCCCCTGGATCCACCATTATTTCCATTGTATCCTCCATTATTTCCTTTGTTTCCTCCATTGCTTCCTTTGTATCCTCCATTATGGTTATGACCATGATGTTTTTGGCCACTACCCGTGTTGGGGTGATTCCAGGGTTTATGGCTACTGACTTCAGAGGTGTGTTGTTTCTTATATGTCCCTTCAGAATGAACCTTACTTGCACTGAACTTCCTCTTCCTATTCTCTTCCTTTCTTATGTTGTTGTCCAGGGTGATAGCTTGATCCAGCAGAGCTTGATAGTTTGGAGTATATGCCATAGACAAGGGTATCTTCAGTTCTCCCCTAAGTCCATTGAGGAACTTTTCCTTCCTCTTTGCATCAGTATCAATGTCCTCTGGTGCATACCTTGATAGCATACCGAAGTCATCCATATACTCCTTCAGAGTTCTACCTCCCTGCCTCAAGCTGCGAAATTCCTCTTTCTTCAGGTTCATTATACCTGAGGAGATGTGAGCATTCCGGAAACCTTCCTTGAACGCATCCCAAGTCATGCCATCCAAAGGATGAGTCACTTGATAAGTCTCCCACCACAATTCTGCGGGTCCTTCCAACAGGTGTGCAGTGAACCTCAGTTTTTCTGCCTCAGAACACTCACAAGTTACTAAGTCCTTGTTGACTGAACGGAGCCAATCATCCGCCACGATTGGGTCAGTAGCAGAGGAGAACTTATTAGGCCCAAGCCTTAGGAATCTAGCAAGTCTGTCCACTGGAGGTGGTGGTGGAGGTGGCGGGTTGTTGTTATTGTGGTTGTTGTTGTTGTTGTTTGCTGCAATGAATTGAGTCATCATATTCATCAACTGAGCTTGAGCGGCCATCATCTGTTGCATGGCATCATCGTTGTTGGTATCACGACGAGGAGGCATCTGTAGGGTTTTCAGCATAGATGAGTGAAAGATAGACAGAACTAAGAGAAGAAAAATCCTACCCATGCACAAAGCAACCAAGTCAACACAATCAACACTCAAAAGGCAACTTAAACAGAAAAAGTCTACTTAGCAAATCGAAACAAGTATTCTAAGTTGATTTAATAAAACAACAGAGTCTGCAAACCAATCATTCTATCATTGTCACTCCACAAGTTGGAAATCAATGTTTTAAGAAGAACGACGAACTAAACGAGAGAGAACATGGTGGTCCAACTACTAAGTCTAAACTTCGTCCATGATGTCTCCTTCATCTTCTTCGACCTCCTCGATGGTGATGCCTTCCTTCATAAGGATCTCGTTGTAGTCGTTCACCTCCTTCTCCAAGGCCTCGTTCTTCTCTTGTAACATTGTCGTCTCACGGTGCAGAGTCTCGATCGCTTCCTTCTCCAGGACTTCAATCTTCTCTTGTAGCATTCTCTTCTCACGGCGTAGAGTCTCGATCAGATCTCGATCAGCTTCGAACTCGACGTCGTTGCTCAGAATTTCATCCTTCAAGGTCTTGATCTCCTTGTTCTTGTCTCTAATTCTCTTTTCTTGATTTTGGAACTTCTTCTCTTGAGCTCGGAATTTCTCCTCTTGAGCGTTGGCCACCTCTTCTTGGGCTTCAATCTTCTTTTGAGTCTCCTTGACTTGTGCCATTATTTCATCATTCTTCAACAGCTCGTTGCGCCTATCCTCTTCGAGTTGCCAGAGGTGAAGTTCTAAGTCTTGGAGATATGGGTACAAAGGTTCTGGTTTGTTTTTGTCTTCCTCACTAACAAGGTAGGGTATCCCATGTTCGTCACGTTGGCCAAGGTTAGAAAAGTAGTGGTCTTTTAACTCCTCCTGGAATTGCCAGCAAAGACGTCCTATTAGCTCCTGCGTGACGAGATTCAGCCCTTTCTCCAAGGAGTCACTAATCGACTTGTACTGGATGTCTTCGGTCTTGGGTTCAGTCTGGCGCCCTTGTTGGAAAAGACGAATTCCCCATAAGTCTTCTTTGTTGAAGTGCTTCAGCTGGCTTGCCTTGATGATGGGTGTTGGAAGTGCCAACAGTTCTACCAACTCTAGAAGATATCTTCCAAAGAGCATGTCCTTGAAGTCCTCCGCGGTTTGATACATGAAGAACGACATCCTTAAGTGATAAAGGTAGAGTTTGTTAAAACAAGACACAAGGTAAGAAACACTAGTTGTGGTGTACTTAAGTACTTAGAGAAAAAGAAGTTCCTTTCTAAAAGGTGATCAACACTATTATCAACTCTTTGTAAGTCGGATATTCACTATAGTGAGAGAGACATACACCCGGCCAGCCACTTATAACTGTGGAACAGGTCTCATGTACGCGGACATGTAAGGTTAGTCCCGGGCCGCTTCATCCCACTATGCCGCTAGGATCCAACATACTTCAAAGATGGTAATATTATGATAAAAAAAGGCTTAACCAATCCTAAGGGCTCGAACCTACAGGCAACACTTTAGCTCTGGTACCATTTTGTAGCGCCCCATCTTTTAAATAAAGATGGAACACCTGTGTTATGTGCTAGTCCCTGGATCACTGCCAGCACCACAGTACAAAATATATAGTATCATTGCATAACTATCAAATTACTACAACGACATCCAAAAATAGCTAAGTATAGCTTTATTTCAAAGTGCATAGTCATGAAGACTAGCTAAAATATTCAGAGTTCACAACGAAAGTAATAGTAATGAGCCTCTTCTTCAAGCATGCGCCACAGGCAGACATGTTGGGTGTAGACTCGAGTCCAAACTCACTCCTCATCAGAATTACCTGCAGATTTGAATATACAGCCCCCGTAGGAGGTCAATACAATGAAGTATTGGCAAGTGACTATGGTGGATAAATTATGACAAGTCTAATTCTATATGCATATTTGGCTTGGTGGAGTTGTAGGCTATTTTGCAGAAAGCCAGTTTTCTCCTATCTTTTGTAAAACAATTTTGTTTCTCAAAGACTTGGCACCAAGGGATGAAGCCCAAGTGCACCAACAATTCTTTCCTTAGTCAAATTATACTTTATGAAAACTATGATGAGATTCTTCTGTCCATCCTTGTCCAGTTGCTCGAAGTAGTCCATCACCGGGGACACGGCTGAGTACTCAGATTGTCGACTCTGCAGAGGTTGTGCACTTTCACCTTGAGACTCAATTAACCCAAACATCCTATACACGCGGAGTGCATTAAGGAAATGAGATAATTGAGACAAGAACTTTCAGAAGAAGAATGCAACCATACTAGCAAGACCCGTTCCACCTACCAACTCTACATCTGCTTGTCAAGCTGACAGGTTGCACTCTCACAACTTAGTAATTCTAGACAGAGCCCATTGTCAAAAGGCTGCACGGAAGGCTTCTAAACTTGGAGGGACTTAGAAATCTCTTTGTTCCTGGGTGGCCGTCCACAAGTGCGCTTCTGGGTGACAACCACCATGCTCATGGCCCTAAGTAGAATAGACATTCATCCTAGGCAAAGACAACCACAAGCATAGTCCCAAAAGCCACTCAACATAAACCAAACAACCAATTCCACGCAGGTGTGCATTTAATGTTTTAACACTTAGCAATATTTCTATAACATGGTAAGTAAACACTTTTTATAGCATAGCTAAGCATCTAATCAAAACTTTTGATGGCTGCATGGGAAGGGATGGCTACACACTACTAGGATATTTTCAAAGTGTAAACTAACTTAGCATTATAAGATAGTTCAAAAATTCCCTATCATGCATACTACTCAAAATATACTACTAATGCATATAGAAAATATTGGGTAGATTTATGAATGTCACTTGCCTTGGTAACAAGAGGAACAAGCACAGCAAGAATAACAATCACAAGAAGGGCCTTCCTCCTCTTCACAATCTAGAGACAAACAATAAAACTAAATAAACACACAAACACAACACTTAAAATATCAAGACAAAAATATGTATGCATGCTTGATATGCAATGAACTTAACAAGACAAAATAATTACAATTTTATTTCCTCTTATTAATGCATGAAATGCAATGATCAATATTTTAATATTTTATTTAATCATTTAAAATATTGAGCATAACATAAAAGTTTTAAGCCCTAAACCAAATTCTTTAATTCTATTATGAAAAGTTTCAAATAAAACTCAAGTTGCACTCTCTGGACAGAGGGCATTAATAAATTTCTAAAACAATTGGATTTATCTGGAAAGAATTTTTATTAATTAAGTTATAGATTTAATAGCCGAAAGGCTAAACAATTAAATTCCGCAATTTAAAATACACTAAAGGACAAACTAATGAAAGCATACTAAACTACATGAGCAGAGCTTTACGCGGGTATAAAATTCATCAAAATTGGATGAACAGATCAAAAGTTATGAATTTTGCAAGTTTGTATTGTTTTTCTGTTTTTAATTATAAATCCAGCCGAAATAGAAAATGAAAAGGCCACGCGGCGCACTCCGATTGGACGGTACCGGTTCGCCGCGGATCGCGAACGCGAACCGTTGGATCTAAAGGAAAACGGACGTTCCAGATCAATCCGATCTAGATCTATTGGATCTAGATCCGACGGCCCGGACGCAAGGGCACGGACGGGCGGCGCGGTTCGCCGGAAAACTTCCGCCCGCGGCGGCGCCATGGCCGGCGTCGCACGCACTCGCGATCTACGGCTAAGGGGAGGGGGAAATTCATACCACGACGGAGAGGAGGTCGAGGCGGAGGCGATGGCGCCGCTGGGGCTTCTCGTGCTTCCTCTTCTTCTCCCAAAGCTCCGCCGGAGACGAGGACCGCGGCGGTGCTCTTCGGTCGTGGACGGAGAGGACGTTTTGCTCCGATTCAGGTCACGAGATTAGATGCAAAACGACCGCAAGGGAGAAAGAGATCGAGGGGAGGCGAAAAGAGGAGCCGGGCTGGTCGGAGCACTACGCACAGCGAGCTCGACGGCGGCGGATCGTGCGAGATGCCGATCTCGGTGGCGGCAGCCCGGTGGCGTAGAACGTTAGGGTTTTTGGGGTGAAATCGGGAGGCGCGGTCGTGGAATAAATATGGGGCATCTCCGGGGAACAAACCGCGCGGAAATCGCGTGGATTTGATCCGTGCTCGGATCGGTCTCCGTCGGATTTCTTGCGACGGGAGGTTGAAGACTCTGATGGGCTGTCCCCACCCGTCAGCGAGAAGAAGCGGGAGGCGGGCTACGCGGGCTGGTTTGCTGGGCCGCTTCCTCGCGCGCGCGCGCGGCAGATAGCGGGGATACGGCCCGTTTACTTTTCTATTTCTTTTACTCGAATTTAAATCTTGTTTTCACAAATGATTTTTAACTCAGTCAAAACATTTTAGAAAAATTCATAAAAATATGTTTTGAAAAGCTAATTTAATTTAGAACTTTTTGATACCATTTTGCTAAATAAATAGTCCAATAAAATAGAGATTATTATAAGGAACTCAAATAGACCTTTTTATGGAATACAAATTTATTTAAACTTATAATTAAAATTTAATTTATTCTTTATGTGATTTCAATGCCATGCCTATATGATGCATGATGCATGAATGCAAGGTTTTAAATTTTTGAGAAATTTGGGATGTTACAAACCTGGACGTTGGAATATCCAGGGACATAGACAGATGAGTACAATTACGTACTCGCAAGACCACCTCTAGGAGTAATTTTCCTATAGTAATGCAAGTAAACCATTTTCGAAAACTAGGATAGCTCCTACAAACAACTATAGGGTTTAGTTTTCAAATACCATGATTTTCAAATACATAGAGAATACGACATCTCTATATCTTTGTTGAAGAAAAATATTTGGAGATAGAATTCTCTTCTCTTAGATACAGCAAGGACATATCTAAGTACTGAAAACTTTCTTTAGTAAAAGTTTGTCAAAATACTAGGATAGGGATACCCCTTTTTCCTTCCTTGAGATCAGACTGATTTTCTCCCCGAGGCCAATCATCCTCACCCAAATTCCGTACCTCCCAGGTACCCCTTTGATGCCTCTTAAAACCAAATTGACCATACTCCTAGATCAGTGGCCTTTCCAACCGTCCATGACCGCGGACGCGGCTATTCGAATAGATTTACACTCTGCGGAGGTTGCACACTTTACCCACACACTTCGGTCCTTCCGCCGTGTCTGCCACGACCCATCATACGACAGCATGCGGGGGTCCGGATAACACGATCAAAGCTTTCCACTATGACCACCCTAGTATCAGGGCCTCCCGGTAGGTTTGTTCTCCCAGGCACCGTGTGCTCCACTAGACCCCTGGTCTTTCCTTGGGACACCACACCGCCACGGTAGGAGACTTGCCGTATTCGTCCGGCTGCTGATCCGCAGTAGTGTATTGTCTCTTCCGGACGACAACCCGACTTCGAGGGCCCCTCCCTCATAGAAAGTATGAGAGCCCCAATACTAAAACAGACGAGCTTCCGGCTAAGCCCTACCCATGTCAGATAGTGTGGTTGCACAGGTTAATTGTTCGAGCGGCTGCTAGGGCAGTACTTTGTTTTTCAAAAACAACTTCCAACTCAGACTGTTGCCAACAGGTCGGGTTTTCGTAAACACCTCCTACTGCTCCCCGCAACTCGGGTTTTAATAAAGCACTTGCTCGTCGATTGCTCCCAGCAACTCGGGTTTTCCTCTATAAAACAAGTTTATCAAATAGGTTCCCATCCTAATGTTTTTAGGTAAGACAATGAGGGTATACTACTACAAAACATGATCTTCGTGATGGAGCCTTCAATAACAAGTCTCACGAAGTGAAAACTTACTTTGTAACACCTATAATATTCAAGTAGATAACTTTGGCCAAACAATATTCTGTAAAATAGTTATCGGGTGGCAAGGTGCCACAAAAGAAGAAAAACATGCATTATTTTATTTTGAAGACAAAACATGCTTGTAAAATAAAAGGATTCATTATAGTGGTGAGGTGGGCTTGCCTAGCTCAGCAATATGTCCTTGGTCTTGATCTTGATGTTCCTCTGGTTCACTTCTCAAATCCAGCTCCTTACCGATCGTATCTAACGTCGTAAACAAGAAAAGGAACAACACTCAGAATACAAGACAATGCCACAAGGATATGAAAAACAGCAAGCATCGCACAAGACATTAAGTTATCAATCAAAAGAAAAAAAAATTCACTTAGCTAAACAACAACAAGTCCATAAAGTTAAGACAAACAATATATACTCCTAAGAGAATATGCACAACAACCCTAATTATTAAAAAGGGTAGTTTTACTAAACACTGAAGTACGACACTTATTATGGTGATGTGATTAGATCATTTAACAAGAGTTGTTAGGCTAGTTCAGGTAATACTTCAGACAAAAGTATCTTAATATTTCAGGAAATATTTCAGACAAAAGTATCTTAATATTCTACTTTCGCACACACATCAAAACATAGTTTGGCAAGAGGCCAGTGTCACATGATTAAGAAAACACATATATATGCTACAAAATTTATTTCACATCATTCCCACGCACAGATCTACCATAATAGAATTAAAGATACAAGGTAAATTAACAGAAAAAATAACAGGAGATTAATCTTAGGAAAATCAAAAGGAAAACATGTCGGATCTGCCGCTAGGCCGTCCGCGTGAACCGGGCCAGCCCATCTTTGCGCGTGAGCCGACGAGAGGTTAAGTGACCACTGGATCCGAGATGGACGGCCACGATTAGACCAAGAGGGGTTCAAACTAAACCGTAGATGTAGAGATCGACGACCCAAGGCTATCTTCTACCTCGCGATAGAGGCCACGGCGCAGAAACCCTAGGGGAAGAGGCTGGGCACGAGCCGCTCACCTCAGGCACATGCAGGACGAAAGAGAGAATCTAGGACGGTCCGGAGGCTCAGGGAAGCCAAGGAATGGCCAAAGAATGAGAAGAGGAGGTCCGGATCCGTGGCGTCGAGGTCGACGCCCGTGTCGGCCACGGCGAGTCCGCGGCGGCTCTGGAGGACCTGCACAACAATGGTGATTTCAAAGAGTTAGCCCGCGGGTAGGGGAGCGAGATGGAGCAGAGGAATGAGAGAGAGAGGGGCGTGGGCGATGCTCGAGCGGAGGTTTTCTGTCGTTCCAGGCCATGCTCGAACCAGAGCTTGCACGAGCTCTCTCTAGGTGGTGGAGGGGAGTGAGAGGAAGACAATGGGAAATGTGAGAGAGTGAATGGGAGGCTTGGTTGTTAAGACAAGGGAGGGGCCCGGTTTCACGTTCTCGGGCAGAGAGAGAGAAAGAGAGGGTTGGGGCCGGGGATTGGGGAAGAGGGACGGTGGAGGAGCGTCTGCTGGCACTGTATAGGTGACGAGGATGCTGCTAGGTAATTTTCACTTTCACTTTGAATAGAATAAACCCTAATTTTCATGCTCTAGAAATGCTAAAAGTTAGTAGTTATTAAGATATTTATCTCCTTTATGAAAATATAAGTTTTGAGTTTCTTTTGAGTCAATTCATGGACAAAGATGTATTACTCACCACAATCATAGAATAGGACATTTAAGCATAAAAGATCTCAAACAAGCCTCACACCTAATTCTCAATATACAAATATCCACATATCAAAACAAGCAAACATCAAGTATAAGTCAAAGAATTCCACAAAAAAGTAAATGAAATAACAATCCAAGCATTTGGAATTAAACAAGTATAAGGTGAGGTGGTGACCAAAATGATCCATACATGGTTCTTGGTAGAAATAGACTTAATCCAACATGTTGAGCATTGATTTTCAGAGGATAATTAAATTGGTGGTTTGAAAAGAGAGTTGGTAATGCTTGCAACATATTAACATCCAATATAATTTAGGACTTATTACATGGTCTTATATAGTTTGGCAAACATATAGTTTTTAGGAATATTTCTATTATCTCAATTAATAGGTCTTTTGGTAGTTGCTAAAATTAAAACATCATGATAAATAGACTTTCTTAAAAATAAGATAAGAGAACATACATGGACTATTTTACTTGTCATAACCTTGATCTCAGAGGTCATACTATAACTTGTTGGAGTTTTAGTAGGTTTTTATTTAGAAGTCAACAACATAAACTATAAAACACAAGATGACAAACAGAGCATACAAGAAAAAACCCATCTATTAACAGACATTCCAAAAAGATTTTGTTGTTTCAAAATTTTGGTTCTTTATTACCTGAGTTTTTGTTGCTTCCAAAATTTGGGACGTTACAGACCTTCCCCCCTTAAAAGAATCTCGTCCCGAGATTCCTAAGCGGGTACTAAGAGAGTGCAAGGACAAGGGGTTTGTTGCTTCTTCATCTTCATGCGTTGTTGATTCACAAATGAGGTTTTCTTTGTCGATGAGACGTCTGATTTCTTATGGAGGGCTTTTGGTCTCTTCGGAATGTGTTGACATGTTGGTCGGTGCTGATGCTGGGCTCTTGTTGAGTTTACTTCAAAACCTCCAGGGTTTAAGGCGCAAGAACAATTTGTCAAGACTATCCAATAAAACTAGGAAGCGTCTTCCCCCCTTAAAAGGCCACACTAGGAAGGGTCATAGTTGGTTTCATACGATGTTGCCGACTTCAAGGTGTTGTTGGTCTTGGGTATCACGATGATCTTCATCTTTGTCACAGCTCCTCGGTGCTTGGGGCAGATGTAGATACTTGTCCTGATATTGCCGTCTTGAGGGGTTAGCAGTTAGACACATGCAGACAGTTTTCAAGCCTTACAGGGCGTCGGGTCTGTAGACTTGACTCTCTCCATTATTTCTTAATAAGTTAAAAGGGTGCCAAGATCTACTAAAGACGTCTAAACTGGTTAGATGTTAGATGTTACCAAGTGCAACAGTCTTAGGCCTTCTCGTCGGTCTTGGGGTCTTGCTGGATATGATGTGTCATGTTGTCTCCATCTTTAGTTTAGTCGACGAGGAGTGTTGATGAAGAATTCTTGGCTCTCGGGCTTCATTGTTGGGGATATATCAACTAGGGGTATCTCCAACATGGATCAATCCGGCTAGTCCAGGGTGGTCCAAGGGTGGTAAGGCTTAAGTCTGCCGGGCGGCCTAGATAGCTGACGTACAAGGAAGTAGGCGGACGGTCCAAGGAAGGCGAAAGGCCGAAGCCCATCAAGCCACCAAGCCCAAGACGGAAGGCGGCAACTAAGCCGGCTAGGTCTAGGACTCTGATTACTTGCCGGACAAGTACTTGCCTTATATCCTGGGGTCTGGCCGCCTATATAAGCCGGCCACCAGGAAGCCTTTAGGGCACGCCCCAATACGCATCATACACATTGTAACCTGTTCACGGTTATTGCCTCATAGTGAATTATTGCAGCACGTAGGATCTCGCCACCGCTGCGGGATCTGAACCTGGGTAAACTCGCCGTGTTCAATCCCGTCCTCGACGACACCAACCTTCTTCCCCACAATCCATACGTAGGCTAGAGGACCCCCGTCTCCTATCAATTATGCCGATACCACGACAGTTGGCGCCCACCGTGGGGCATAAGGTTCCTGGCGTCACGTTCCAGACGGGAACACTTAGCGGCGTGGGCAAGAAGATCGCCGTCGGCCGCGTCACAAGGTATGGCAGCCACAGCTACGTCAACTCGGATGAGTCCTGGCTCCCGGCGGACGACTACCTTATCGGATGTGCAATCGTACCAATCAGAGGGATCAATGTCTTCATCGGGTACACACACCAGAGGCGTACGGCCTACCGCGTTTCTACAACCCTACCCACCAACCCTTCGACTAAGCAGTCAACCGACAAGATGGATCTGAATCCGCCTTCTCCCAAGAGCCGGCCGAATCTGATTTCCACTTCGTCGGAGTTGTCGGACTGGGATCCGACTCCCAGCCGGAAAACAACGATCCTGAATCAATCCTTCCTGCTCTTCAGGAGGATGCGATGTCAGATGCCGGATCCAGATCTACCGTTCAAGTCAACGTAGACTCTGACTCTGATGATGATGTTAGTCTCTTCGAAGAAAAGATCAAAAGCCGCTTTTCCTGTGATATTTCGGCTCCTTCAGAGGGCACAGCGGATACTGATATGCCTGACAAGCTGGCTATGATGGTTGTCGTCGGACACGAGTCAACCCCAGTTGCTTCTGAAACGCAAAACAAGCCGGTGGAAGATGCCGGCGACACCACTGCCGGTCAACTCATTGAAGGTTCCGACAAGGTGCGCGCAAAGAAGAAAACTGGCCTCGAGAAAGGCGGCAGCAGCAAACCCACGGATTGCTCTCCGTCATCAAGGAAGTAGAAGAGATTATGCACACTCCGGTGAACAAGGACACCCCACTGGACGAAGTGGAAGAGCTTAGGATTAATATGCTTAAGCACTCTGATTTCCTGCGCAAAAGAGAGGAGCATGTCGAGAGCCTTGCAAAGAAGATCGAGAAAGAACACGAAAAGATGTCGGACAAAACAAGCCGGCAGCTCTTCGAGGAAAAAAGGCCATAAAAAAACCGCCGTGATAAGGAGCCGCCAACGTGTGGAACGACAGCGGCTCAGGATCTCGGGTTCGACTGGCGCACAGCACCACAGCGCGTGGGCAGAAGGGGGGATGTCGTCTTCAGCACCCCCATCCTTAACGCTGCTGCTGCGCTAGACACCCTAGACGACAAGACTTACACAGCGGAGGAAAAACTGGCCAATGCAAGACACTTCGTAAGCAAGGCCCTCGAACGACAAGCCCGCACTAACTCCTATGGCCACATGGCGGATGCCGCGGGGGAGACCTTGAATCCAAGTCAGGAAAGTGCCAAGCTGCACCTGGCGCCGACCCCGAAGGCCCGTCCGGCTCCAGTAGCCATGGCGGAAAAAGGAAAGCAACGCCACCTCCAAAGAAGTTGCCACCGCCAAAAGCAAGGCGGGACGAGAATTCAAGGACAGGAAGCAGAGGAGATCTGCCACCTCCAGCCCAGCAAAGGCGCGGCAATGGCGGCAGCCGAGATAATGGACAGCCGCCTAGAAAAGATGCCGGTAACGACCCTCCCAGGAGAGGTCGAAGCAGGTCTCCGCAGCATAGCACCGGCAGCAGGAGGAAGGCGGCGGCAGAAGGGCCCAGGCGCAGCGTAAGCCGGGCAGCGCAGGACGAGCCAAACGCAAACAGAGGCGCACAGCAGCTCGATCCAAAAGACGCGCGACACCGCCTACAATACATAGCAAGAGGAAAGGAGCCGCTATATTCTGGACCAAAGTGCTTTGGCGACGCCATCCGCAGAAAACCGTTCCCCAAGGACATGACATCAGTGTCTAAAAATTGTTCTAGGTACAATGGCCTCGTTAAGCCGGATTCATGGCTATCCGAATATGCCATGGCCATAGAACTTGCCGGCGGAAGCAGTCATATTGCCGTCCGTTACCTACCTCTCATGTTGGAAGGCACGGCAAGGGCTTGGATCGACAACCTTCCTGAAAAGTCTATCCATAGCTGGTACGACATGGAAAAGATTTTCTCCCAGCACTTCCAAGGAACATACAAGCGTCCAAATACCTACACAGATTTACAACGCTGTATTCAAAAGCCGGACAAAACCATGACAGACTTTGTCAGCCGTTGGATCTCTGAAAAGGCCAACTGTCATGGTGTTTCTGACGCACAAGCTATCCAGGCCTTCTACACGGGCCTGCAGAAGAAGTCCCTGCTCCGTCATCGGCTCGTCCGCGAGCAAATCACGGACCTTGGCGAGATGCTTAACCTAGCCGCCCAATACGCGGCGACGGATGACGACGCACGTGACGATGATCCAGACGTCAGCATCGTGCCAAAACGGAACAACAAACGCAACCAGGCGACGGATGACAACCGGACCTTCCAACGAGGTAGCCGTCGCGTTCCAAGGGAATGTCGGCAAAAAGAAGTGGAAGAACAAGAAAGACAATCGCGACGCCGGCTCGGGCCCTAAGGCGGCGCGTATCACTTACGAGTAGGCAAAACTTTTGCCATGCCCCATCCACGCCTCACTTGGCAAGGTCAACCATATGCTCAGCGAGTGTCGTTTCATTGACGACTTCAAAAAGGACCCCACAGTTGGCTGGAAGTCAAAGAAGTACAACAAGAAAGACAACAAGGACGACGAGGATGACAACGACATGTCAATCTCAAGCGAGGATGACACGGCCGCCAAGAAAAAGAAACCATATCCGAAGGTCAAAGAATCTCTCGTGTGTTTTGTCGGCACGCCTTCGGCTAAGGTGGAAAAGCCGAAGATGCGCGAACTCAACGCGACAATGCCGGACGTCCCTCAGTACTTGAACTGGTTCGAGGCGGCGATCACCTGGGATCGGTCCGACCACCCTGATCACGTTCCTCACCCAGGCAAGTACGCCCTCGTCGTCGATCCCATTGTCGACAACTTCAGACTCACAAAGGTACTCATGGATGGCGGCAGCAGCCTCAACATCCTGTACTATGACACACTAAGCCGCATGAACCTGTCAGAGGATCAGCTTGATCACAGCAACCTCACTTTTCATGGCATAGTGCCCGGCAGGCAAGCAAAGTCAATGGGGAGCATTAGGCTGAAGGTAACTTTTGGACCAAAGGAGAACTACCGCTCAGAGTTCCTCCGGTTCGAAGTTGTCCCCTTCAAAAGCGTCTATCATGCAATCTTCGGGACCGGCTTTCGCAAAATTCATGGCAAGGCCGTGCTACATATACAGTAAGCTCAAAATGGCGGGGGAAAACGGAACCATCACGGTTTCCGGCAACTTCAAGAAAGCCAAGGAGTGTGAGCGTGGCATGGCCGCCTTCGCAGAAGCCGTCATCCACAAGGAAGAACTCGCACTACTTGAGGCGGACCCAGAAAACTCCATGCCCAAGCCAAAGATGGATGTCAAGAAGACCTTTGAAGCTTCAGAAGACACCAAAAAGGCGGACCTCATCCCAGGCGACAAGTCTAAGCAAGTCGTCATCGGCTCCAACCTTGACAGCAAATAGAAAGGCGCGCTCGTCGAGTTCCTCCGTGAGAATCGTGACATCTTTGCATGGTCGCCTTCAGACATGCCTGGTGTACCGAGGGAACTTGCCGAGCACTCACTCAAAGTCATAAAAGGACCCAAGCCGGTGAAGCAAGCAACAAGGCGCTTTGGAGATGAGAGAGGCAAGGCTATAGGAAAGGAGATAAATAGGCTGAAGGCCGCCAATTTCATAAAAGAAGTTGTACACACCGATTGGGTGGCGAATCCTGTACTATTTCCAAAGAAGAATAAAGAGCCGAGGATGTGTATCGACTATACCGGTGTTAACAAGTGCTGCCCAAAGGATCCCTTTGCGCTGCCTAGAATCGACCACGTCGTAGACTCCACAGCAGGCTCCGAGCTGCTTTGTT
Organism: Poa annua; assembly: GCA_026929855.1. NCBI lineage: Eukaryota > Viridiplantae > Streptophyta > Magnoliopsida > Poales > Poaceae > Poa > Poa annua. Next base: position 158,639,028 of record CM049427.1, on the reverse strand, counting down.
TTCTAGACGCCTACTCAGGATACCATCAAATCAAGATGAGGGAGTCAGATCAGCTGAAAACTTCCTTCACCACTCCATACGGGACTTTCTGCTACATCATGATGCCTTTTCGCCTGAAGAATGCAGGGGCAACATACCAGCGCTGTATGCAAAATTGCCTGCACGAACAGATCGCCCGCAATGTTCACGTCTACGTAGACGACATTGCGGTGATGTCGAAAAAGAACGCAGATCTCCTAGAGGATCTAGAAGAAACTTTTCAGAATCTCCAAAAGTAAAAGATGAAACTTAATCCCGCCAAGTGTGTTTTCGGCGTTCCAGCCGGCAAGCTACTCGGAATTATCGTCTCAGAACGAGGGATCAATGTTAATCCGGAGAACATCAAGGCTATCCAAAACATATCCAGACCCACTTCTCTGAAGGACGTGCAGCGCCTAGCCAGATCGGCGGCGACCGTCAGTCGTTTCATAAGCCGCCTAGGGGAAAAGGCAATGCCTCTCTACCGGCTATTGAAGAAGTCCGACAACTTTGAGTGGACAGCGGAGGCAGACGTCGCCTTACAACAACTTAAGGAGGCTCTCGTATCCGCTCCGATATTGGCAGCACCTCGATCGCAGGAACCAATGGTGCTCTACATCGCGGCAACTGGATCAGTTGTCAGCGTTGTCTTGGTTGTGGAAAGAAAGGAGAACGAAGCCGCGACGTCTGAGCAACGACCGGTTTACTTCATCAGTTTCTCCGCCTCCAAGCAGAGGTACCCGCATGACCAAAAGCTGGCTTATGGTGTATTCTTCGCCGCCAGAAAGCTTAGGCATTATTTCCAGGAGCACATAGTGACAGTAGTCAGCAGGGCACCGTTGGGAGACATAATCAACAATACAGAGGCAACAGGTCGAGTCGCCAAGTGGGGCATCGAACTTGCCGCCTTTGATATATTCTACAAACCACAGACCGCCATTAAGTCTCAAGCGGTTGCAGACTTTGTTGCCGACTGGACAGAAGCCATGGAGGAAACAGTACACCCTGAGTCAGAATATTGGGTCATGCACTTTGACGGATCAAAGATGCTCAAAGGCTCGGGGGTTTTGCTTCACGGGTTGCATGTGGCAAACGACCTCGGTGTCAAGAGAATCCTCTGTTATGGTGACTCAGATTTGGTCGCGCAGCAAGTAAGCGGAACATGGGATGCGAAAAGCGCAACACTGGCGGCATACAGGGCCAAAGTTGATGAATTCGCCAAAAATTTCGTGGGCTACGAAGTCCGGCATGTTCCAAGAGCTGAGAACGAGGCGGCAGACACACTTGCCAGACTAGGGTCAGGACGCAAAAAGGTACCAAACGATATTTTCCTGGAACATTTGCACAAGCCGTCCATTAAGGGCGCCGACTTGTTGGACCCTGATGCAGAAGAACCGGTAGAAGTGGCAAGTCTCGTTGTCTACTCGATACAGCCGGATTGTCCCATACCTCGATTTTATAATCGACAACAAGTTGCTGGAGGACGATGAGGTGCTAAAAAGGCAGATAATAAGGCGAGCCAAGGCATTCACAATAATAAAAGGCGAGCTATATAAGCGAAGCACGTGTGGTATCTATCAAGGTGCATACCACCAGAAGAAGGCCAGGAAATCTGAAAGACATACATGTTGGCACATGCGGGCATCACGCTTCCGCCAGGTCCATCGTGTCCAAAACTTTCCGCCAAGGCTTCTACTGGCTTATCGCCAAAGAAGACGCCGAGCACATCGTAAAAACATGCAAAGGCTGCCAATTGTACGCCCGCCAACCTCACATGCCGGCACAAGAGCTTAGGACAATTCCAATCACCTGACCGTTCGCGGTCTGGGGCTTAGACATGGTTGGTCATTTCAAGAAGCCACGTGGTGGATACACCCACTTGTTGGTCGCTGTCGACAAGTTCACCAAATGGGTCGAGGCCAAGCCGATCAGCAAACTTGACGCACGAACAACCACCAATTTTCTCTGGAGAATTATCTCTCGGTTTTGAGTTCCACACAGCATTATCACATATAATGGCAGGAACCTATCTCAAGGCGACATAGAAGAATACTGCAGTGATCTAGGTATCCGGCTTGATATGGCATCCGTGTCACACCCACAATCTAATGGACAAGTAGAGCGTACAAACGGCCTAGTCCTCTCAGGACTTAAGCCCTGTCTCGAAGCTCCGTTACATAGGGCAGCCGACGCTTGGGCAGAAGAGTTACAGTCCATACTCTGTAGTTTGCGCACAACGCCAAACAGATCTACCGGCTACACTCCTTTCTTCTTAGTATATGGCGCGGAGGCGGTGCTACCTACCGACATGAAATACGATTCCCCAAGAGTTCAAGCCTACATCGAGCAAGACGTAGAAGGTGCAAGACAGGATAGCCTAGACCTGCTAGACGAAGAAAGTGACGTTGCTCTACATTGGTCCGCCTTGTACCAGCAACAACTTCGTCGCTATCATAGCCGGAGAGTACGGAAGCGAAGCTTCAGAACATGTGACCTGGTTCTCCGCCTAATTCAAGACACAAAAGGCTTGCACAAGTTATCCCCGCCATGGGAAGGTCCATTTATAGTCAAAAAGGCGTTGCTCAATGGTTCCTACTACCTAGCCGACATCCGCGACGAAGAGGAAAAGAAAAGGCGCAAGAAGGCGGCACGAAGGAGAGGAACCAAGCACAAAAGAGGCATTGACGACCCGTTCGAACAAACAAGACGGCCTTGGAATATTGAGCAGCTACGTCCTTTCTACACTTAGCAATTTATAATTGTAATAAGTTATATATGATTACGAAATAATAGTCTATGGTTCCTCATCTGTGTTGAGAAGCATGCCATCTTTTGTCCTTTCTTACAGTCATATATCCCCTATGTATCTAAGTTACCTATTTTCTAGCTCCGTGCAAAGGTTCAAACATGTAGATACTTGCAGCTTTCGAGCCAACCCAAAGCAAAAATCAACTTTTTGTGCCGCCTAATTCCTTTGCTTCTAATTACTTATATGTTGTTCGCCTAGTAGTATGTCTTTGGCGCCAACATGTTGGTTTTGGTTTCTGATTCTAAACACATGGTTTAGCCCTGGTTGTTTCAGCTAAAGTTCCCGGCTGAGATTCGCCAACATACAAACAGTCAAGCATGTAAGTCAGGGTAAAATTAAGGCGGGCCAAATAAAAATATGGCAAAATAAAACATGTTTGCTAGCTTCCCGCCTAGTAGAGCAGCTCCAAAAGTATATACAAATATTACAAGTTGAGTGTTTTGTTTCAGGGGCAGGAAAAGGCAGGATGTCGAGTCAGAAAAGAGACAGGCAAAGGCAACTATGGCTCGGGGGACACCTATGACAACTTCAGCCCCAGAGCTATCACTCCCTTGTCAGCCCCAGAGCTATCACTCCCCTCCGCCTCGGCCGTACCGGCAGTTCCAGCTTCCCCAGCAGCAGGCACATGATGGCGCCGGTAGAAGATCGAAGTGTCAACCATGTCGGCAACACACGTAGCGTAGCCGGCAACACTGTCCAACACAGCGGCCGGCTCGACCTTGCTGTCGTCTTCATAAGTAGACAGCATGCCTTCGGTGACGGCTTCTATCTCCGCCTCGGGGTAGTGCGCCATGAATAGTCCAAGCAAGCAGTCTTGGCACCACCCCGTGCCGCCGATTTCAGCGAGCTCTTGTGTAGCTTCTTGGCTTGCTCCAGCATGCTGGGCACATCGCTGAACTCGGATGGCATCTGACTGCCGGAAGAGATGAATAACTTGGCGGCAAACCGCTTGGACGCCGCCAAAGTCTCGGTGATCAGCTCACCCAGACGCGCAAGGCGATCTAAGCGGTGGCTGACAACCTTGTCGTCGCCTAAGCCGGCAGCAATTGTATCAAAAATAAAAGCGTCAGTTCGGCTCAGGCTAAGCAAATTGATGATGGAAAATGAAGAGTGAGAAATTACCAAGGACCGAGTTATGGAAGGCGGACAGCTCAATCATATGAGCTGCCCCAGCGTCCTCAGCAGTCTGGGCGCGAGAAAACTGCTTGGATACTTCTTCAGCAGCCGCCTTCTCCGCCTCCGCCAATTTCTTGCGCAGGCCATCCAGCTCCCCAATAAGCTGGCTAGACTCCTGCGCAAACTTCAACTGCTGGGCCTCCATCTCCTTCCGATGCTCCTCCTTCATCAACAAATTGGCGGCCGCCAGATCGGAAGCTTCATTCATAATAGCTTGCATCAGTGGTCGCCTTCAATATATCCTGGGCGTGATCTAGCAGTTCTACAATATGGATTCACTAGCTACACGATTGGCGGAAACAAAAATTGAAAAATGACAGAAGGCAGGAAGAAAAATTCTACCTTCGTCTTTTTTGCGGGCCGCCTCCAACTCGGCAATCCGCAAGTACTTGACTTCGCAATCCTTCTTCAGATCGAGCACCGCTTGTTTATCTCAAACCGGGAAGAGATAAGCTCAACGTTGGCGGACAGGAGGCCCTGCAGACAAGGAAAAAGGCATATCACATAGAGTCAAAAAACCACTAAGCCGGCGATCAATGATTTTGACCTGCATCTAAGTGCTCGGGGGGGAAGACTATGTGTATGCCATGAAGTTAGAAAAACTTATAGACATGTCGCCCTCCAAATCGGCAAAGGCCCGGGAGGCAAGGTTGGCGAAAGCCAGGGTGGATTCCTTGGCCTCCTTAAAAGTGGACCAAGGATCCCTAACTTTGCCGCCTCCTGCAGCCGGGGCTGCCTTCTGCGTCCCGCCGGCAACTGCCTCTAGCAGCTCCTCCTTGGCGGCACGAGATTGGACGGCTTCACTGGCCGTAGCCTCAGCCGATGGAAGGGGAGTACAGGTGGCGCGACCAGCGGAGGAAGTCTTTGGCGGCGGACCGGAAGCCGGATCCTGGGGCTGGCGGCGAGCATCGCTCATAAAGCCGCCGGCCCAGGGCTGGGGAGTTGGCGGCATGGTAGCGGGTGAGCTACCTTGGGGCCGCTTTCCCCTGGAAAGAAGCCTGGTCGGCAACCTTGAAGTTGCCGCCCGTTCCCTGTCAATAAAGCAAGCAGAGCCAGATGAATGCCAGTATTAGAGCATTTCGACGACTATTTTAAGGCGGAAATGAGTACCTTCGGGGGATGTTAATCCCCGCGTTCTCGTCGAGATCGACGAGCACCGGCTCGGCAGCCGCTGCGGTCCGTTTCTTCCTCTCGGCATTCACAGTAGAGGAAGCAGCGCCGGACGCCTTGCGCTTCTTGGTCTTCCCGGCTTCCGACTCGTAGAAGTCGGGAGCCAGGTCATCCTCCCCCAGGGCAGAGAGCTGAGAAAGAAGGCAAGTGTTAATAGGACTCTAGTAATCCGGCAAAGGCCGTCAAAGAAGGGTAATAAGTAGGATATCTACCTCAAGGGGAGGGTTGTCGTGGGTGTGCATGGGCACACCTTCCGCCGCCTTCACCAGCCCTGCTTTGACAAGGTTGCGAAGTCGGAACGCCAGGTCGGCGGCTGGTAACCCCTCTTCGCTTACGCGAAGAGACTCTGTGGCAGTAGGCGAATACTGACACATCTTGTGCGGGCTATACCGCAAAGGCAGTATCTGCCGGCTAAGCCAACAGATGATGGTGTCCACCCGATCCAGCAAGGGGGGGAGCCATCGTGCGGGTGAGGAACTCGATCCACCTTTGAATAAGGCGGATTTCCTCCGTCAACTTGGGGACCGCCTCGTCCCAGCATGGCCTAGGCATAGGCGGCGCGTTGACAAAGTCCGGGACACCAAATTGGCGCCCCGGTGCTGCCATATCTTGGCAGTAGAAGAAGGTGGACGTCCAGCCCTTGACGGACTTGATGTATGGTATCTTGGGATACCATTGGCGCCCTTGGCGGCAGTTGAAAGTGACACTGCCGCAAGTTGCCAGTCCGCCGTCCGGCACAGTCTGGCGCCGGCAACGGAAGCAGTATCAATACCTTCGAAGAACTCGAAGCAAGGTGCCGACTAGCTCGAAGCGGTGGTAGTGAACCAGGCGGGCAAGGGCTCGCTGCAGAACGGACACGATCGCTCCGGGCCTTGTAGCGCCAGTCGCCTCCACCGTCAGCTCCTCCGCAAGTGGTGGCACGAGCGGGCCTCGAAGTGTACACAACATCCTCCAGGACATCTCCCCATTGACGATCGGTGGGGATCGTCCTCCTCGCAGGTCGGGAAGTGGGCGCTCCAGGAGTAGGGTCAGCTCGAGCAGGTCAACCTCAAACAGACGCGTGGCCCCCTGGTCGGGCAACGCTCCCAATTGGGTGGCAGTCGTAAACTCTCCGTCCATCTACACTAAATTTAAGTAGAAGTTGAATTAGTGAACGATGTGCAAAATTTTAAACATGTAAAGGTATAAAGATTAATGCAAGTATAGTATTAATTAGTAATTAATTATGTATCTCTCCTAAATTTTTAGGAAAAAAAATATTTTTGCATGACGTCGACGCCAAACCTAGCTAAAGTCTCCTAAGGTCAACGATGGCTCTGATACCAAGTCTGTAAGGGCCCCTCGGAACAAGTCTAAGATGTCCACGTTATGTAAAAGATCACGATCCCAATGACCAGTGCATCGCAATCACATAACCAACATTGGTATCAAAGAGTTACATCATTCAAGGCGTACCAATAAAAAGTCTTACAACACACAAATGGTCATACGACCAAGTCTGCAAACCTCGTCGCGCATGACGGAATTAACTAAGATAGCGGAAGCTCGTGGCTAGCGTCGGCCCTCGACATCTCCAGACGCTGATCCCACAAGTGCAGTTGACCGGTGACAACTAAGCGACGAAGTCGTCGGCATACTCCTCCTCCTCGATGTAGGCCTCCTTGTTGAAATTTGGACATTTGAATATCCAGGGACATAACCAAATGAGTACAATTACGTACTCGCAAGACCACCTCTAGGGTTCAGTTTTTAATGGCAATGCAAATAAAGCATTTTCGAAAAACTGGGATAGCTCCTATATACAACTATAGGGCTTATTTCCAAACACCATGATTTTCCGACATAGAGAGTACGACATCTCTATATCTTTATTGAAGAAAATATTTAGAGATATAATTCTCTTTTCTTAGATATAGCAAGGACATATCCAAGTACTGAAAACTTTCTTTAGTAAATGTTTGTCAAAACTCTAGGATAGGGGTAACCCTTTTTCCTGACTTGAGGTTGGACTGGTTGTCTCCCCGAGATCAACCATCCTCACCCAAATTCCGTACCTCCCAAGTACCTCCTAGTTGCCTCCTTATTACCTCCGATAAACACTTTCCTTTTTAAGACCAAAAATGCCAATACGCCTATATCAGAGGCCTTTCCAACCATCCATGACCGCGGACGTGGCTATTCGAATAGATTGACACTCTGCAGAGTTTGCACACTTTACCCACACCAATCGGTCCTTCCTCCGTGTCTACCACGACCCATCATACGACATTACGCGGGGGTGTAGATAACACGATCAAAACTTTCGACTATGTCCACCCTAGTATCGGGGCCTCCCGGTAGGTTTTTCATCCTCGGCACCGTGTGCTCCACTAGACCTCTTGGTCTTTCCTCGGGACGCCACACCGCCACGGTAGGAGACCCGCCGTAATCGTCCGACGCGAGTCCATTCACATGTGTATTGTCTCGTACAGACATCAACCCGGCTTCGAGGGCCCAGCCCCCATAGAAAGTATGAGAGCCCCAATACTAAATCGGACAAACTTCCGACTAAGCCCTACCCATGTCAGGTAGTGTGGTTGCACGGGTTAATTGTTCGAGCGGCTGCTAGGGCAGTACTTTGTTTTTCGAAAACATCTCCACCTATGATTGTTCCCAACTGCTCGGGTTTACGTAAACATCTCCGACTGCTCCCAGCAACTCGGGTTTTATAAAACACCTACTCGCCGATTGCTCCCAGCAACTCGGGTTTTCTTCGTAAAACGTTTTTATCAAAATAGGCTCCCATCTTGAAGTTTTGAGGTAAGAAAATAAGAGTACTACTAAAATAATATGATCTTCTTGATGGAGCCTTCAACAACAAGGCTTATCAAGTAAAAACTTATTTTGTAGCACCTACAACAATCTAGTAGATAACTTTGGCCAAACAATATTTTGTAAAATAGTTTCCGGGTGGCAAGGTGCCACAAAATAAGTAAAGCATGCATTATTTTATTTGGAAAACAAAACATGCTTTTTAAATCATAGGATTTGTATGATGGTGGTGAGGTGGGCTTGCCTTGCTCAAATTAATGTCCCTGGTCTTGATCTTCTTAGTAGGTGTGCTCAACTACCACGTTCTGCTCCTTCTCTGCTTGCGGATCTACCATAACATGAAAAGGGAATAACGAAACTAGAGTAAATCCTAAAATGCGTGTTGACAATAATATAAAATAAAAGGACAAACAGCTAGCATTACAAAGAAGAACCATCCACTGGAGGGATTCACCCAACATAAACACAATCACAAACAAAATACACCAAACATCTAATGCTATACTAAGGCTTAAAATGGATTATGTAAACCACATACAAGGAAAGCACCACAACACCATTCATGTGTTAAAAGGTAGTGTAAGGGTTGAGTGTAGGTTCTGGATTACAAAATTAACTAATTTTAGACATAAGTTTGCTTTTATTCAAAAACAGAAAATAAAAGTAATATAATTAAATAGTAATTATGGTGCTATTCAGATGGAAAATGCATAACTCCTAGAGTACTGTTCAGAAAAAGAAACTCTTCTACCATAGTACTCCTTGTTACTAAAGGAAGCTCTGAAAATTAGTTGTGCATCAAAATCTACTTCCAAACAGAAACTAAAAATCATCTAAAAGCTACTGATGTCAAAACCATAAAGGATGTAGTTTCAGTTTTAGATATCTCCTGCATGCAAAGTTAATTTCGCTGGAAATATATGGATTTTATGTCTCTGTAGAAATTTTATTCACCTAATTTGGATAATTCTAGCTCAAATTATCCCAGATTTAAAGGAAAGTAAAATTTTGACCGTTATTCATCTATAGAACAAAATATAAATTATTTTAGTGCCAAACCAGAGTTGTATGCTAGATAAAACTTGTGGCTACTCCACAAAAATGCTCCAAAGGTATTAGCATAAACAGATATAGCTCAACGATCAAAACTAGACACACCCTATTTTCAGAGAATAAACATATTCATTTCCAAGTGTAATGACCTACTGTTTAAGGAATTAATTCACCAGGCACAAAATACAAGCTGGAAAATTCTACCATGATAGGAAGTAAAACCTAGCACTCATATCTACCACATCCCATTGGATTTACTCCAGAAAGTATTTTAATTAATGAACTCAAAATCATCAAATAGCTACTGGTGTCATTCTTAAACTTAATAGAACTTTAGTTAGAAACATCTCCTGCATGCATGTCTTATAGATCTAGGTAGGTATTGTTATAATATTTCCATAGAACTAAAGTTTGAATGATTTGGAATTATTAAATTCAAGTTATGAACTAAAAGGTGAAAATAATACTATTCACAAGATTAAACATAGCACACACCTACCACCATCTTTTTGAAAATGGCCAAAGCCACAGGGTTAAGAAAACACACAACAAGCTAAAAAAATTTAGTTAACTCCATTCTCATGCATAGGTCTACCACAAACGAATTAAAACTTCACTGCCAGAATACAGGAAAATAAACAGGAAAAATCTTTTTAAAAGAACAAACGCGGGAATGGGCTAGATCTGGCCCAAACTCGGCCAAGCGAGCTGGGCCGGCCCGCTGCGTTGCGCGCTCGCGCCAGGCATTTAGTCGCCGCCAGATCGCCAATGGACGGCCAGGATTAGAACCATACGGATTCAAACACGACTGTCGATCTGCAAATTAATCGATGACCTCGGCTCGTCTTCTACCTCGCGACGGCGCGGAGGCGAACCAGAAAAGGAGAGAGGAGGGCGCGGACGGTGCACTCACCTCGGGCGAAAAGGGCTCGCGTGCGGGGTCGGTTTAGGTTGAGAAGATGACGACGAGCTCGGGAGTGCCTTCAAATCTTGAACGCAACGACGAGAACCATGGCGCCGGCGGCTTCGTGCTTATCGGGTCGCGGATGAAGAAGACGAGCTCGGACACCTAAAGAAGAAATGGAGACGGAGGTGAGATAGACCTTGACATGGGGGTTGAAGAGGGCCGAAAATGGTAAAGAATGGAGGGGAGAAATGGCGGGACGAGCCAGCTCTTGTCGTCGCGCAACGAGGTGAAAACCTGCTCGTTGCGATCTGCAGAGAGAGAGGACTCGAACGGTGTTTGGAGGGTGAGAAGAGAGGGTGGGTGTGCGTCTCGGGAGGGTGGAAATGAGCATAGGGGAGGGCGTGGGGTTGAGATATAGCCACGGCCCGATCTAGGGTTTCATTCGGGCAAGGGAGGCAGGGGAGCGGTCGCCCTCGTTTTCTACTGGCTGTGTGGACGGTGGGAGAGAGGCAGAGGGCATTTTGGTTGGGGTGACGAGCTCTGGCCAGTGTGGAGGGAGGGAGTGAGCTCGGGTTGGTGGGTTTGGAAAAAGGAGGATGGTGAGTGGATGAGGGAGGGGGTGGTGTGGCTTGCAAGTGGGGTAGGGTGGAGAGGGACTGCTCTCCTTCTCCCACAAGCCAGAAACTCAAAAGGGAGAGAGAGAGAGAGAGAGAGAGAGAAGAGGGTTTGGGTAGGTTTGGGTTTTGTCTCATAATTTCCTTCTCTTTTCTCTAATTAACCAAAAAGGTGTGGCAAGATCAAACCAAGAAAAAGAGTTGGGATTCAAAATAAAAAGGGGTGGTTGACTAGAGTTATGAGCTTACAAAATATTAGAGCAATAAACAGATCACAAAACACTAAGATTTGAAAAATGCAAGAAACTAGACCAAATGGTCAATCAGTTTTGTTGCAAGCTTGTGGGTGTAGTGTTCTAACAAAATCTTTTATACTCAAATCAACCAGGTTATGAAAGCATATATACTAAGGATCAATTTGGGTCAAATGCATGTCAAGAATCACACAAGGGTTTCTTAATCTTGAGCCCTAGATTTGCAAATTTTTAACATTCTAGAAGATCACAAGAATTCAGATTTTTAATAATGTTGTTCTTATTATGTGGAACTTTTTAGTTTGAACCAACTAGTGTCATCAAGCAAAGGATAAAAAATGCACAAAACAGGTTATGCTATATTAAAAAAGTATGACACACCAAAGTTCTTTCTAACACTAGAAGTCTAGAATAACACCACTATTATAGTTCTACGAAAATTGGGGTGTTACAGTTAATTTCTACGAAGTTAAAGAAACTTCTAGGTGGATGTGACAAGAGGATGGAGGTTGGAATTGAGTGGCTGCTTAGGCTTATTTAGGTGGGTGCACCTGGCAAAGACCCAGGCTCATTTAGATGAGTGAACTTGAGTACGTGCACTTGAGGATGGCCACCCAGGAACAAAGGGACCAAAGTTTTCTCGAAGTGAAGATGCTTCCAGTGCAGCCACGTGTATAATGGCTCTGCCTTAACTTTTCCCCAAAGGTCTAGTCTCAGGCTTCTCCTTTCCTTCTCACTACATGAGGGCCAAGGACATAACGGTTGTTTGAGTCTCGTGGTGAAAGTGCACACCCTCTGCAGAGTTAAAAACAAGTACTTAGCCTTGTCCCCGGTTACGGACAATTTGAGCAACTGATCAACGATTCAAACGGAGGCTCCCAACATTCCAATTTCTAAGTTAAAAGTTGATGGGTGAACAAGGGAAGATGAGATTATGGTTTTCATACCATACTTGTCTTGATTTGAAGAAAAGTGTTTTCAAAAGTGTAGGAAAATTTGGCTTTATACAAATTAGCCTTGAAACTCCACCGGCCAAATATGCATATAGGCTACAGAGTTATTCCATTAAGTGTCCACCATAGTGTAACTTGCGAGACTCCATTTTTAATGGAATCTGACCCACTATGTTGCAAAAAAAAATATTGTTACAGGTTATTCAGATGACGAGTAAAGATTTTGCCTGTGGCAACATGAAGATGATGGAGACTCATTGCTATTATATTTCCGCTGTGTATTCTTTCCAATGCGAGCCTTAGGCTATGCAAACTCTAATGAGTATTTTCTAAGTCTGGATCATCGATGTAATAAACTTGATACTTTGTTGTGATATTACATCGTAAACTTTGTGTGCAAACGAATCGATCTAGGGATTTGCACTATACACAGGGACTTGCCATTTTCTAAGTGCAGGTCCGCTACAGAAGGTATCAGAGCACTGTGTTGCATGTAGGTTCGAAATCCCTAAGTCTGGATAGAAATAGAATTTGACCATAGGATTGAAAATCTATTTTCATTCAGTTATCTAAAAACAAAACTTTTCATTTTATCCTCTCTTATACTCTCGTCTAATATCAAAACTTCTGAAAATATCTTATCTTTTTCTAGTTGACCATGTTTGTAAAGTCTGAGTACGATACTTCATATGCAATTCTACAAGTGAACATGAAGCACTGCATGCAAGACCATTGAAGAACCCAGATTCAGAACACAAACACTTAGAAGATTGTCAAGAAAGTTGAAAAAGAAGCCCTCAAGGAGATAGACTAGACCACCACTTAATTAGATCAACGACACCGTGATAGTGTATTGTCTATACCAACTTAGGTTGTATGATAATACTAGATTGTTTGCTTTGTGTTAACACCTTGTTGCTTGATGTTTGTTAGATGTTGCCTATTGTCTTGATCGGTTGTGTTTGGCGTAGAAATTTTCCTTAGTATCCGTCTATCTTTTACTCATCTATGCTTAAAACCACAGATGCCTCCCCACCGTGCTCCTGAGAACAACAAAAACAACAACAACAAAAATGATGCTATGCAGCAGTTAATGGCTGCCCAAGCCAAGTTGATGTAGCGTACCTGCACTTTCAATAAGGCAGATACTCGTGTATAGTGCAAATCCCTGGATCGATTCGTTTGCACACACAGTTTACGATGTAATATCACAACAAAGTATCAATTTTATTACATCGATGATCCAGACTTACAAAATATTCAATACAAGTTGCATAGCATAAAGCTAGCTTTGAAATAGTACACAACGGAAATACAATAGCAGTGGGTCTCCAACAACTTCATGTTGCCACAGGCGAAAACATGTTGGTTGTAGACTCGAAACCTCACTCGTCATCTGATCAATCTGCAATAAGAAAAATATTGCAACAACGTGGGTCAGATTCCATAAAAAATGGAGGCTGGCAAGTGACACTATGGTGGACAATTATTGGAATAACTCTAATAGCCTATATGCATATTTGGCTGGTGGACTTCAAGGCTATTCTGCATAAAGCCAATTTTAACTATCTCTTTGGAAAACACTTTCTTCAAATCAAGACAAGTATGGCATGAAAACCATAATCTCATCTTCCCTTGTTCACCCATCAAGTTTTATTTCTGAAGTTGGAATGGTGGAATCCTCCGTTGACGTCCGTGATCAGCAGCTCAAATTGTCCGTACCGGGGACACGGCTAAGTACTTAGTTTTTACACTCTGCAGAGGTTGTGCACGTTCACCATTGTACCCATTAAACCCAAACTATCCTTTACACACTTATAGTGATAAGGAAAGGAGAATAATGAGACGAGATAATTCGGAAGCATTTTCCCTCCCACTCTGGCTTGACCCGTTCCACCTAACATCCCCCTACATCTGCTTGTCAAGCCGGAGAGAGTCCACGCAACATAATAGATCAAGCCAGAACCCATATGGCAATGGCTGCACTGGAAGCAATCGTCACTCGGAGTTTTTTCAGATTCCTCTGTTCCTGGGTGACCATTGACAAGTGTACATACTCCAGGAGCCATAGACATGGACCTGAGTAGCCACTCAACATAAACCATACAACCACTTACCACCCAGGTGTTTCATTCTTAACTTAGTAGAATTTAGATTTTTCACAAAACAACATTTGCATAGCATCAATAATTCTACTAAGTATTGTATAGGAGCCTAGACACAGGAATAAGAAATTTCTACACCGGTTTTGCATAGCAATATACTATCCTACACATGCTTATATAAAAATACACTAAGTAATGCATATAGAAAATAATAGGAAGTTTATGAGGTGTGCCACTTGCCTTTGAATGTTGTCGTTGTTCACAAACTCTTTTCAACAACGAACGTTTGCTCTCCGTTCAATCTAAACAATATAAGCAAACAACAATAAAACAATCAACAAACAACAATCATCAAACATACAAGCACATACATAGTGAACAAATAAGTTTCATAAAACTTCTAAGGAAAACATGTTATGTATGATATGCAAATTATTTCTAAGGACTAGAGATGCATGTCATGCCATGAAAATCTTTTTAAGACTTAAGTGAAAGACAAGATGAGGAAAGAGGGAAAAGATAGAAGAAAGATGTAGTTGGTCTTCCGGGCTTCATCTCCATACTTGTAATATTCTCCTTGGTGATGTCTTGATTGAATTCTTGGTAGACTTGAATAATCTTCAGACTTGATGATTTTTGTGTCACCTGGGCTGGTCTTGGATTTACTTAGTCCTCATGAAGTCTCAGAGAAGTAGAAAGGACAGACATAAAGACTTAGAGAATAGAAGGGAGGTTGGCTTTCTTGAACTTCTTCTCTCTTTTCTTCTAAGTGCTTGACATCTTGGAATGCTTACAGAGTATGTTTTCTTCTAAGTCCTTCATTGGTCTTCTAGCTCCATGTTGAAAATCCTAAGTGTCTAAGTGTATCACTTTACCGAAATGCTAAGTTGAAAATATTTTCTAACTCAGAGAAAATGGGGAAGGAGTTTTCTTATGGGAAATATAACTACAAAATAAAATATGATATGCATGAAATGCAATTTTTTTAATCACAAGAACAATTATGCTAATGCAATTTAATTAATTTCTATTTTCACAAAATATAATAAAGGAATAAAGTTTTCTATGATAAATTTTTATAACCAAATTTTATAAATAGTGTTGGTAGACAGAGGGAATTTAAAGAAATTTATAGCAATTGGATTTACTCAAAAATAATGTTTATATCAAAAGTTATGTCAAATTTACTCTAATATCATATTTCGAATTTGAATAAATCTAAATTTCTCAAGGTTGGAAAACAACAGATCTAACACAATCTACAGGTCATGGGCTTTTCAAAGATATTTTATTTACAAATTTTGTCCTTACAGAACTAAAACAATAATTAAAATAATGTTTTACATGTTTCTGTAAATACCAAATTAGTGCACGACTAAAATACAAGTTTTTATTATACCACTACTTTCTACACGTTCGTATGATTCCATAGACTACAAAAACATCAAAAACGGAGTTACAGTTGATTTAATATGAATTTTGGAAGTTATGTCTAGTCAGAAAAACGAAAATATTGAATAGGTGACCTATGACGTTTTTCTAATGGCTGCTACCCTTCATCAAGTGATATGTACGTAACAAGATAGAAGGAAGTACAGCAGCAGCTCACCGGCGAGAGAAGATGACGGCGGCGGGGGATCGGCCGGGCGATCGCAGGCGGACGCGGACGGTCGGCGTGCTGTGGTCGTTGGCGACGACGTTTTGGAAGCTCCCGGACGCGAGGGAGACGACGGCGACGCGCAGCAGGACAAGGCGGAGAGGAAGATGGTGTCGGAGTTGAGCGGCGACGACGACGATGACCTTCGCGTCGAGTTCGGCCTCCACGATTTGGCTGTGGAAATGAAGCAAGGAGGGTGTTTAAAGGAGCGCACGGACGTGGGAAAGAGGAAGAACCAAGAATCGGCAGTGGGGACTCACTCTGCTCGCCGGAATCAAAGAAATACGGTGGCGGTCGAGCGAAACTCCGGCGAAGATTTCGTCGGTCTGGGGGCGTATTGGAGAGGTCTTTTGGGGGGAATGGAGGAGGAGGTCGAGGGCTATCTATTGGAACCAACCGTGCTTGATTTGGTGCAGTAATTTGCCCGCAATCAATCGGAGATTAATTTCGACCAAAAACGCCCATGTCTAATGGCGGACGAAATTAGAGCAATTTAGGGAGTTTAATAGAGGGTTTTTATGGGGGAATGAAAGAGCAGATCAAGGGCTTTAATTAGAAAGAAACGGTGCTTCATTTGGTGCTCTAAATCGCCGGAAATCAATTCGGGAAGGATGCACGGGAGCAGTTTTCGCGTGCGCCATGCGTTTGGATGAAGACGATGCTGACGTCAGCATTTTTTCTTTTTATTTTTCTGATTTTTCTTATTTCTTTCATAACTTTTAATTTAAGACTCCAAATCAAGTCAAATAAATTTCTAAAAATTTCTAAAAACAATATCTTTCTGTTAAACCAGTTGTAGACATGTTTTGAACACTTTTAAAAAATCAAATATTTTGAAATATTGATTAAATACAAATTTGACACTTAATTTCAAATTTGAAAACATGGCTTAAATAATTTCGTTTTTGGCTAAATAAAATTTATAAAAATATAACACTTATATAAGTTTAAAATTAAGTTATTTAAACTCATTTTGCAACATTAAATCATTTTGGGCTTTAGTACAACGTTAAATAACATAACACCACTATTCGAAATGAAAAGTGGAATATAATGAATGTATTTTTAATTGAAAATAATTTGTGCTCCATTATATTTTATATTATGATAATTCATTTGAAAACCTTATAACAACTTTGGAAAAGATTTTTGATTTAATTCATTTCTTATATAGAAAATATATTCATGAAAGTCATTTTATGTTTTGAAAATAAATGAAAATCATTTAAGCTAATGAAATGTTTATTTGGGTTGTTAAGTAATTATAAAATCTATGAGGCTTTAAGTTATAAACTATAGACTTGTAATTTCCAAAACTATGTTTTGAACTCATGTAAGATAATGAAACCCATTTGACAATTTGACCATCTTTTAAATAGTTTAAAAAGGACACTTCTAATTATTATTTTAATTTATGAATAGTTATGGCTAGGTTATTTAAATCAAATATTTACAAAGAGAATTTTTATTATGAAAATGGTTTGAGAGTTTGTAAATTATTTGTCAATTTACATATTGAGGTTTTAATAAATACAATGTATATTATAATGTTTAACTTGAAACAACTTTTTAAATAATGATTATTTGAGATATTAAACTTCTTTTATAGTTCGTTTTCTTATGCATTTTAATATTTATTTTCATCAAACAAAAGTTTTAAATTTTAGTGATTTTTAAACATTCCAAAATGTTGGGATGTTATAGTTGATGACTACGATGACACAGTTTATTGCAGCAAGCAACAACAACAACAAAAATAACAACAATCCACCGCCACCACCACCTCCCAGGTGGACAGACTTACTAGGTTCCTTAGACTTAGGCCAAAAAAGTTCTCAACCTCAACTGAGCCAATGGTGGCTGATGATTTGCTGCGTTCTGTGCAAAAGGATCTGGTGACAACTGAATGTGATGATGCTGAGAAAGTTAGGTTCACCTCACATCTACTTGAAGGACCTGCTGCCCAATAGTGGGAAACTTATCAGATTACTCACCCATTGGACACCTTGACCTAGGAGGAATTCAAGGAAGGATTTCGTAATGCTCATGTCTCCACGGGGATTATGAATATGAAACAGGTAGAGTTTCACAATCTACGTCAAGGGAACAAAAGTCTTAAGGAGTACATGGATGACTTTCATGCCCTGTCTTGATATGCTCCTGAGGACATTGACACAGATGCAAATAGGAAGGCTAAATTCCTCAAGGGACTATGTGATGAGCTGAAGATACATCTGACGGTTGCTTATGCGCCAAACTAGCAGACACTTCTTGATCAAACAATCACCCTTGAAGATAGCATGAAGAAAGCTGAAAACGGGAAGAGGAAGATGAACAAACACTCCTCTGAACCCTCATTCAAGAAGCACTTTGCTCATGATGGGAACAACGGTCACAAACATGGAAATCACAATGGTCCTAGGATTTCTCAAATTTTGAAAAATCAGAAAAATTAAAAACTTTTCAAAAACTATATGGATTTTGATTTGAAAAAAAATTTATTCATGCATTAAATCATACACCATGTCACTGCCTCCTTGTTTGCATAATGTTTTATTTCAATTTGTGAAATTAGAGAAATTATTTAAAAAACCGTAAATTACAGAGGATGTGCAAACTATTTTGAGTTAAATAAAAATATTGTAAATTATATCCCCAAGTCATATTAAATATGTGGGGCATGTTTTTACAAAAGTTTAAAATTTAGATTGAATCATTTTTGGGGTTGTAAAACAAAAGTTACAAATCATTTCAAAAAAGAAATAGAAATGGAAAAGGAACAAAAAAAAAGAAGAAGAGAACCGGCCACAGCCTAGCCCAGCCCACTCTCTTATCTCTCTCGCGCGCGCAGCAAGCAGCGACCCAACTCCAGCCCAGCCCGCGCCTCGCTCCCCTTCTCTCTGACATGCGGGGCCCGCACGCTGACAACCTCCCGACGAGATTTTTTCGGCTCCGTCTCTATCTCGTTTTCAAGATCGATTCGATTGTTTAAACCAAATCTATCCCGTGTCGTGCGCCCCCATATATACCCCATGGCCCCGCCTCCTTTTCCCTCAATCAATTCCATCTACAAGCCGCTAGGCTGCCCGTACGAAACTCGTCGCCGCCGACATTGTCGCCGCCGTCTCCTGCAAATTCTGATGAGAAGAAGCTGCACCGATCCCTCACATCTCCCTCATTCTCTGTACCACGCCAATACACATCTTCCTGACATGATACCGCATTTTTACCATGCCCAGATCAAGCTCTCCGTCCACGACCAACGACCACCCCCCGCGGAAGCAACTCCGGTGACCGAGGAGGAGAAGGAAACGCTCGAGCCCTCTGACACGCCACCAACACCGTCTTGTCCTCCTCTTCACCGTGGTATGCTCCATCCATCCCCGCTCTACATCAATCGTGTAGAACGTGTTTTCCGTTCATGTCGCCGCCCCGTTTTTGCATCTCCGGTAGGTTTCCGGTGGAACCCGCCGCTCGGTTTAGGTTGATCCGATCTGGACCATTAGATCTGGTGTGTATGGCGTAGATTAGATCCTTCATCCGAACCGGTATCGACGAATCAGAGAAGGCCACGTTTCCTGCGCCGCATCGTCCATCCGCGCCGCAAAGCGTCCACGCCCACATATCAGGCATCGCCGAAGGCAGAGGCTATGCACTAATCAGAATATGACACATGGCCTAGGGACTTCATCGCAAGATTTATTTTTGTTTCTTCACAGATTAGCCCCTAGATTTTAAATCTATCACTACTTTTTATTCCTTTGTCCAAATTTATAATAAAAAAATGTTCTGGAAAGATTATGACTTTTAGAAACCTTTTGCATCATTTCTTTTATATTTTGTCGAAAATAAATTTATTTAATTTCAGAAGTGGCTTTAATGGTATTTTGAACATAACTTCACATTAAAAATTTATAGTTGATCAATCTCTTTTGGTATAAGTTTGAATGACTAAGTATTGGCAGTAGGAATTTTCTACTAATTTTTGTAGAATAATTATCTATGATTTTCTAATTAATATTGATTAAATACTTTTTAAGTGTTATTTTAATGATTAAATTTTTTTTAAAATTATTTTCGTCATCTATTCGAACTATAAAGTCCTTAGTCATTATGACCACTTTGGTAACAAAAAAATACTTAGAAATATTTTGACTTTTCAAACCATGTACTTTTCAAACCATGTAACAAAAAATACTTAGAAATATTTGATAAATGTTTGGACAACTTTTTCCCTTAGAAAAAGTTCAACATCTTAAAAATGCTAAATATATTCCTTAGAAATATTTAGCATCGAGAAAACTTAGTTTTTTATTTTGGTAAGTGTTGTCCTTAGAAATAAATTGCATTGCATGCATAGAATATTGTAGTGTATAGTTATACCCTCATGGGGAAATTTCTTCCTTATTCCTCCCTAAGTTTAGTTTCGACAGGTGTTTTGGTAAATGTCGGTCCAGTGAGGACCAGGGTGTGCAGAGCCCACTCTCTACAGCCCTCGCACGCGATAGACTCGATAAAACGACTAACGACCAAGCTACCGCTTGGAGAGACTCTCGAGAGGCAACTCCTCCTGAGGGCCTGAAGACCACCCTGCACTTCAAGAGACTCCCCAAGGCTCCACCTGCCTGGAGAGGAGTCAACGTAAATCCCTCCACAAGGCCACTGATGCCCTGTGGAGACACCTCGCGGCTAAGCAACCGCTGCAGGGCGCACATGGCCTCTACAGCAGCCGCAGAGTGACACGCGCGTCTGCAGACAGTGACGCGGGCGCCTCAGTTGCCATTCTTGTGATTAAAGGAGTCAATAAAGAAGCGCCGCTAGAGTTGGACAACAGGACTTTCCTCTTTGGTGATAAAGCGGCTGGACGGCACAACGCTCCAAGAAGATCGTCATCGTGGGCTCCGCCACGACCGTTCCAGCGCCTGCTGTCCGTTCTGCGCGGGCTGCGAGTTGTCGGCCACTGCGGCCACTATAGCACGGATGGACCGAGTCCATTAACTATTCTGCGGTTTTGAACTCTAGCCAAGTGCGTAGGATAGCCAACTAGCTCGAGGAGGAAGAAGGACACAACTTCCCTCTTCAAGCAACAAAACGCCTCAAGAGAGCCCTCGGCAAGCTCATTGTACTGTAACCTCTACAGTGCAATACAGACAACCAAGAGTAGCAGTGTTACCTTCTCCTGAGGGTCGTGAACCTGGGTACGGGCTGGTGTCCTTCTCTGTCGTGTCGATCCTCTTCAGGCTCAACGAGCATCGTCGTCGTGCCTCTCGAGGATCGTTGACCTCCACGTTCAGTCCCCCTTCGACTACTCTTCAGGGTGTGACTATCTCTGTTCGGTGGGAGTCACTCTCCGAAATTTGGCGCGACAGGTGGGGACTGAGGCGCGTCCACGACCTATGAGCCGCTTCCGCGACATGACAGGCACTCGCGGAACTCGCGCCGCCCGCGCCAACAAGCGTGCGCCTGGAGGAACCAACACCGTGCCCGGCGCCACCGCCACTCGTGGACGATGGGATCGCCCCCGCCGTGAGGAGCGCGCCAACACCATCCCACACGTGGAGGAACCCGAGAGAGAGCCCGAGCGCGACGGTGAGGAGCACCCCGAGCACCAAGCGGACGCAGAGTCCTCGCACCGGACTCAGCACCCGAGCGGCTCCTCCCAATAATGCGCGGAGCCCTGCCCACACACAGCTCCTCTCATGGTGCAAGAACTTCTCCGCTACCGGCCTACTCCAGAGGCTCAGGAGCAGTGACTGGAACACCTCAACCACCTCGTCGGCATCGCCACGACTCGCCTTGCTCCGTCACAGTCGATTGTGAACCACTCTCTCGCGGGCATGGCTGCGCCTGACGCGCCTCCGCCTCCTCCGGGACCCGCTCCGGCCTCGACACAAAGAGCTGTCTCGCACACGTCCTCGCCGCGCGACTGCCAAATCGTGCAGCGCACCGCGCTGGACGCACGCGTGGGGATGGAGCGCCAGCGAGACCGCCAGAACCGCCTCATGCAGGAGATTGGCCAAGCGGGCCAGCAAAATCGCGGAACTCTGCAGAACGGGGTCGCCACGTACGCCACGGGCTGCATGGCGTTCACCCGCGCCTTGCACCGCGTGGTCTGGCCAGTGCTCCCCAAGGGCTACGACGGCTCCAACAACCCCATCGAGTTCCTGCAGCTCTACACCACCTATATCCAAGCTGCAGGAGGTGAGGACAAGGTCATGGCCAACTGGTTCTCACACACGCTCCGCGACTCCACGCTGTCGTGGCTCTTGAACCTGCCGGAGGACTCCGTGGGCTCGTGGGAGGAGCTCTGCAAGAAGTTCATCGCCAACTTCAACGGCTCGTACGAGCACGCGCTCACCCACAACGATCTGCGAGCCGTGGTGCAGAAGAATGACGAGACCCTCCGCAAGTACATCCAGCACTTCAGCCAGGTGCGGAATAAAATTCCGAACATCCCTGCACCCCAGGTCATCGCCGCCTTCCGCGAGGGCGTCACAAACCACAATATGCTCCAGAAGCTGGACATCCACGACAAGCTCACCTCTGTGGTGAAGTTGTTCGACCTGGCAGACAAGTGCACCAAGGCTGAAGAGGAACTCCTCTTCATCAAGATGAGCTCACGTGGAGACGACCCAGGTGAGGGGTCCAAGAGACACAAGAAGAAGGAGGAGCCCAAGCGCAAGGCCACCACGGTCCTCGCGGAAGAGCCTGGCGCCAAGGGCTCACGCAGGGACTCCCCAGAGCATAGCGAGAAGAAGGAGGACAATCGTCCATTCTGTGTCTACCACAACAGGCGCGGCCACTCTACAAAGACTTACTTCGACCTCAGGAGGTTATGCAAGGAGCGCGAGCAAGCTGAGGGCAGCGGCAGC
Source organism: Poa annua (assembly GCA_026929855.1). Taxonomy (NCBI): domain Eukaryota; kingdom Viridiplantae; phylum Streptophyta; class Magnoliopsida; order Poales; family Poaceae; genus Poa; species Poa annua. The sequence continues at coordinate 158,616,629 of CM049427.1, read as the reverse complement.
CGCGGCCGAGGCCGTGGCTACCGCGGAGGCAGACGCAAGGCCGGCTACCAAAAGCCACCAGGCACTCAGGCCAACGCCGCCGAGAAGAACAGCAACCTCCCCGACAAGGAAGATGGAGGCTACCAAGCTATGAGAGGGGCTATGGCATGCATCCTCGGCAGGGCTAAAGCGCCCAAGTCGAACAACCAGTTCAAGCAATTCGACCGCAAGCTCAATGCCGCGCTCCCCAGCGTCAAGACCTCCAGGCCCCTCAAGTGGTCGCAATACACCATCATTTTCGACGCGCAAGACCACCCCATGTCCACCAAGACTGTTGGAACCCTCCCGCTAGTCTGCTCCCCCACCGCCAACAACATCGCCGACTCCGAGACGCTCACTGATGGAGTTGCAGACCTGAACGTCATCTTTGTCGAGACCTTTGAGACGCTTCAAGTGCCCTACGAGTGGCTCATGCCCTCAAGGCCTTTCACGGGAGTCACCAGTAGTTCAATCGAGCCTCTAGGGCAGGTCTGGCTCGCCGTCACCTTCGGCACACAGAAGAACTACCGCACCGAGCTCATCGACTTCGATGCTGCGCACATCGGCTTGCCGTACAACGCCATCCTCGCCTACCCCGCCCTCGCGAAATTCATGGCCGTCACGCATCATGCCTACAAGATGGTCAAAATTCCCGGCAGCGCTGGAACCATCTCCATCCACGACCACGTCCTGGACGCCATGCGCGCTGTCGAGACAACCTACAAGGCAGCCGCCATGGCATTTCCGACTGAAGAGGACATGGAGCCTCTCGAGAGGCCCAAGAAGAAGAAGCAGTTGTTCTCTCAGGTGCCAGCTTCCACGAAGAAGGTCTCCCTGAGCGCCTGCGGCTCGGGGGCTAAGGGATCGGGGGCTAGCGTCACCATTGGCGCTGCTCTGCCTCCCAAATAGGAAAGCGCGCTCGTCACGTTCCTCCGGGCCAACTCTGACATGTTCGCATGGACTCCGTCAGACATGTCCGATGTACCGAGGGACGTGATCGAGCACCACTTACCTGTTTGTCCAAACGCACTCCCCGTCAAGAAAAAGGCAAGGAAGCAATCCCCCGAGAAGCAACCATTCATCATCAATGAGGTCAAGCAGCTCAAAGCGGCAAATGTTGTCCACGATGTTGCGCACCCCACTTGGCTCTCCAACGGCGTGGTCGTAGTTAAGCCCACCGGAGGAGGCCGCCTCTGCATCGATTAAACAGATGTCAACAAGGCCTGCCCCAAGGACCCATACCCCATGTCAAGGATTGACCAGATCGTGGACTCCACTGCAGGCTGCGACCCCCTCTATTCCTTGACGCCTTCTCTGGTTATCACCAGATCAAGATGCCTAAAGAGAACGTGGAGAAAACAACATTCCTCACCCCTTGCAGTGTGTACTGCTACGTATGCCTGCCCTTCGGCCTTAAGAATGTTGGCGCCACCTGCCAGAGGCTCATGAGGATAGCCCTTGGAGAGGAAATGGGCAGAAATGCAGAGGCATATGTCTACGACATCGTCGTCAAGTCTCGAGAGGGAGATACTCTCCTCATAGACCTCGAGGAAACCTATGCCAGCCTGCACAACGTGAACATCATGCTCAACCCCGCCAAGTGCATCTTTGGAGTGCCTTTAGGCAAATTGCTTGGATTCCTCGTGTCCCACCGCGGCATAGAGGCAAACCCTGACAAGATCAAGGCTATAGAGGAAATGCAGCCTCCTCGCCGGCTCAAGGACATGCAACGCCTAGCAGGCTGCATGGCCAGCTTGGGCCGCTTCATCTCCAAGTTCGACGGGAGAGCACTGCTATTCTTCAAGATCATGAAGAGATCTGGCACCTTCAAGTGCACACCTGAAGCGGAGAAATCCTTTGAGGACTTGAAGAGGTACTTGGCCAGCCCACCAGTCATGGTTGCCCCAAGGACATGCGAACATATGAAGCTGTATCTCTCAGCCACTCCTCAGACCGCCAGCGCCGTCCTGGTGGTAGAAAGAGAAGAGCCAGCCCCAAGAAAAGTGCAACCACTCCAAGGCCAAAGCCGTCCGACGAAGAGCTCGACAAAGGGACAGACCCCACAAACCCATTGCCAGGCCCAAAGCTAGAAGCTAAGTATGCCCCAAGCACCCTTGCCAAGGCCCCTCCACAGGCCGATCTCCTCAAGGGGCCTGAAGAGCCTCCAAAGGCCGATCTCATCAAGGGGAATGAAGGGCCTCCACATGCTGATCTCGCCAAGGGGGGCTGAAGAGCCTCCACTTGCTCGCCAAGGCCTGAACAGCCTCCACTTGCTCGCCAAGGGGCCTGAAGAGCCACCATGTCGCCCAAGTCCACGGGGGAAACACCGTTTGCTCTCGTCTATGGATCCGAATCAGTCCTCCCCACAAAGATCAAGTATGGATCCCCACAGGTCCTTGCCTTCAATGAGGATGAGCAAGAGGACCTCCAGAACAACGACATGCTGCTTCTCGAGGGACTAAGCCACCGTGACGCCCTCCGGGCGGCAAAATACCAGCAGGACCTGCGACGCTACCACAGCCGCCATGTACGCTCGCGCACCCTAGAGGCAGGCGATCTCGCCCGTAGGCGAATCCTCTCCAGAGAAGGCCACCACAAGCTTTCACCAATGTGGGAAGGTCCCTACAGGGTCACCCACATCGCCAGGCCTAGCGCGGCTCACCTCGAGACTCAAGATGGCATCCCCGTCAAAAATCCATGGAACATCATGCACCTACGCAAGCTCTACCCGTGATCATTGTCACGTCAAGACATGTGGCTGAAAAGGCAGCTTACGGCTCCACCTCCAAGCATTTTTTTGTGTCTAGAGGAAAGCTCACGGCTTCACCTCAAAGCTTCACAAAAGCTTCTCTCGAGGGTCATCCCTCCGAGATCTCCTTGTAACGAGCCACCGCGGGCCGTAGAGAGTCTCAGCCACTAATGGGTGGTCCCCATGCCACATGGAAAATACATTAACTTGGCAACCCCAAGCATAATGAACAATTTCGTTCCTAAGTGAACTATGCGCTACGGCGCCGCTTTGTAATATTTTTGTGGTGAGTTTTTTATTCCTGCATTATTGTTTTCCAATGTGCGCTTATATCTTTCCCCATGCGCACCTCGCGAGAGGGGGCTGAGTACGGTACCAGTGCCTCAAATGACACACCAGCAGGACTGAAAAAGCCAAGGGATCCGAGCTCTGGCTAAAGGGCAAGCTCCCACAAACACGCAATCTCTCCAAAGTACCTTGGTACTTACTCTCCTCGCGAAGAACGCCTGACCAGACCTATAAGCGCGCATGAGTTCATACTACCATGCACAAGTGTTTGGGTTTGCCTCTCTAACATACACAGGGAACAAGCGTCCCCCCAAGCCTGGGGAGGCAAAATACTCAACCCTTGAAGAGGAAATCCCTACAGGGCAAAATCTCTACAGGGCAAAGAGCCTCGAGAAGCTAAGTCCCGCACTCATGCCTCAAGAGTTTTTTCTCTCCTCCGCACGCACACGTTGTCCCTCGAGCGTTTCATTTTTCCCTTGCATTTCATGGACTATACGTTCGTCAAAGGGGGGCACTTGAGCATCAAGACTCAGGACTCTTACCTCTCCAAGCCTTAAACTCCCCCCCGGCCTTGCTGAGTCATTTCTCTAGCATACAGCAGTGGCAGAGTCATAGCGCGAAGAGATGGGTCCAAACAACACAGAGCAAACATAGACATGAAAATAAGACAAAGGCCTTCTCTTGGCCTGCCTGTTAATATCCTCCATCTCCCTGCGAGCATCCTCCTCCTGGCGACGGGCCTCGTTGGCGTGTTGGACGCGGCCCTCCAGCTTGGCGTTGGCCTTCTCGAGCTCCGCGATTCGCTTAGCGTCCTCGGTGCGCACGGCCTTGAAGCGGTCCTCATGTTTCTTGGCCTTGTCGCGGTAGTCCTGGGCGATGGACTGCCTGAATTTCTTCTCCCATTCTTGGAGGTCCTTGTCCGCCTCGTCCTTCTTCTGGGTGAACTTGGCCTTGAAGCGCTCCATGATCTGCTGCTGGGAGGCAACATCTTCGCTGTGCTTCTGGAGCGCCTGGGCTAGGTTACCCTTCCGAGACTCGAGCTCTTTGCGCTTGGTCGCGAGCTCGTTCTCCGCATGAAGCCGCTGCTCGTCGCGCAGGCGAACCTCTTTCTCCGTGGAGATCAGCTGCTACTCGCGGACGACCAGGCCCTTGCGGACCTCCTCCAGAGAGGCTTGCTTGGGCTCGTGGGCGGAGCGAAGCTCGGACTCATGCTGGGCAAGCTCTTGGTGCTTCTGCGCCAGCGAGCTCTCCATGGCCTCCCGCTCCGCCCTCGCCTCAGCTAGAAGGTCCGCGGCCGCGTCGCGTTATGCCTGAAGGGGCACGAGAAGCTCGTCGGTGTCACGGATGGCCCCTTCGCACACCTCCTTGGCAAAGTGCTTCGCCTCCTCGCGTGTGGCCTGTAGCGCCAAGTCCTCCTAGCGGCGAGCCTCCACTGCGGCATGGAAGGACGCCCACGACTCCGTGAGCTCGTCGTGCCGCTGGGCGATCTGGGCGTCCTCAAGGGCAAGGTGCGTCTCCAAGCCCTTCAGCGACTTCCGCACCAGGCGGAAGGTGACCTCGCGGTGCCCCTTGCTCCAGTCCCAGCCGCTGAGGACTAGGTCAAGGCAGGAGGAGGGCCCGCTCTTGCGTCAAGCCTTGAGAACAGAGCCTCAGGGCGGGCCCTCCTCCTTGGCGCCCACGTCCATCTCGCCGTCCTCGCCATCCTGGCGCACCATCGCCTGCTGCTGATTTCCTGCAGCGGGAGCGGCGGAGAGGAAGAAGAGGCCCCACCTTCGGGCTCACCACCGCCAGCCTGGCCCTGGCCCGCCCCAACCTCCTGTTGCACGGGGGAAGTAGCCACGCGGGGCACAGTTGACGCGCGAGGCGGAGTGTCCTCGCGAGGGGGAGTTGCCTCACGAGGTGGAGTCGGCCCGCGTGGCGGCTTTATCGCGCGAGGCGGAGTAGGGTCATGAGGAGGAGTAGGCACCCGCTCCTCCTGCCTCTCAGGCTCCGCCTGCTCGAGAGGCGGCGCAATCGCCTCCGCCTGAGGCACTTCCTCGGTTGGGCCTGTGGAGCCCGTCTCCACAGGCCTCGAGGCCTCGTCAGCCACGGCCTCTACCTTGGCTCTCTTCACATCAGGTGCCTTGCGAAGCTTGCGGCGCTTCGCAGGCACAAGATCACTGGCAAGCAACAGAGAAAGATCTTCAGAAAAGGTTGAGTTAAGGAAAACCAAAGAGCAGACAAATGAATGTTAAAAACACTTACCCGTATTTCTTGGCGCCGGCGTCAACCCACGTCGAGCCTGGCGAGCGCCATGAGGGCTTGGCCTTGGCGCCTGACCCCTCCAGAGGTGCCTTAGCCTTCCTCTTCGAGGGGACGTCAGACGGCCTCTGCCCAGGCCTGTCTTCGGCCGATTTGGATCAGCGCTCTCGCCACCCCGCCGCGGCCACCTCGTCAACAACCTCGTCCTCCTCCTCCCCCAGGAGGCGCGAAGGCTCCACCACGAAGGGATCATCGTCGCCTGACGAGATCTCGTAGATATCTTCTGTAAATGGCCCGGCCCTTGAAGAGGACGCCTCCCCTGTGGACGGATTCGCCTGGGCCTCCTCCTCACCTTGCCCGGATCCCGAAGCGGACAACGAATCCGTGGCCCCCGCCTCCTGCGCCACCGGCGCGGACACCTCCCTCTTGTCCCCCGCCAGGCCTGTCGGGGTGAACGTGGGCATTCCCTCCAGAATGGCCCGTCGTTCAGTCATATTGAGTTGGTGCAGGGGCCTCAGCGAGAGCGGGAGCTTGTCCATAGCGGGCACCTCTGGGTTGATGAAGAGGACGGACATGGTGTAGTCGACGGCCTCCTTCTCGTTGTCGTCGGGATGGAGCCGCATCGAGTCCTTGGGGCCCGTGTACATCCACATAGGATTCTTGTGAGCCTGAAGCGGAACGATGCGGCACGTCACGAAGTCCGCGATGACTATCTGTCCTGTGAGGCCATCCTCCGGGTGATAGTCCATGCGACCCACCAGGTTCGCACTCTCCACGCCGCTGAAGGGAGCTTTGCCTCAGTGGGAGTTCTTCACGGGTGGCGCGTCGGGGATGTCGAGGAAGGCGCACAGCGACTCCACGCCGATGTAGAACTACTTCTGGCGGAAGTCGTCCACCTTCTTTGTCACCGCCGTGATGGGCTTGTCCCCATTCCATGACATGGGAATGTAGACGCCCCCCATGCCGTCCACGATGCGGAACGAGACACACCCGGAGCGCTCGCTGCCCGCGGTGCTTCAGAGGGCGAAGAAGCTCCTGAAGAGGGCCACCGAGAGCGCCACGCCAAGGTAGGCCTCGCAGAGGTAGGCGAAGATGGAGAGGATGAGGACGGAGTTAGGATGCAGATAGAGGAGCTGGATTTGGTAGAACTCCTCCACGGCCTCCTGGAAGGGCGAGTACGGCGGCACCAACCCGGCGGCGACGCAATAGAGGAAGATGGGGAAAAACCCCTGCGGCCGTTCCCCGAGCTCCGCGGTACGGAGCACGCTGGGGCCATGCTCGTTGGTCCGCCCCGTGACCATAAAGCAGATCTTGTTCAGCGCGGTCTCCTGGGTGCGCGCCCCGATCAACGTCGCGCCGTACACGGGCTTGGCGGACGTAGCCTGCGAGGACACGGCCATCGCCGCCTTACCCTTGCCCTTGGCGGGATTGATCATCGACGAGGCTGAAGGCTGAGGAGCGAGAAGGGTTGGAGGAGGAAAGATACGAGTTTGCCGGAGAGCGCAGGCGGAAAGCTCGAGAGCAGGAGGCTTTTGCGCGATGAATGGGAGCAGTAACGGCTATTCGTCGCGGCGCGCAGGCTTTATGTCTCTTCAGAAGAAGTTACCGGGCATGGTGGAGCCCCCCCACGACACACGCCCCAAAGATCGTGCGCTGCAGTTTAACGATCGTGCGACGCGTGTCTCGGTCCGGCCGGACACTTTGGGCCCATGATGATTCGGATGTGTCCATGGGCTTCGCCGTGCTCATCATGGGACCGGGGGCTACTGTCGGCCTAGTGAGGACGAGGGTGTGCAGAGCCCACTCTCTAAAGCCCTCGCACGCTACAGACTCGACGAAACGACTAAGGACCAAGCTACCGCTTGGAGAGACTCTCGAGAGGCAACTCCTCTCGAGGGCCTGAAGAGGAAGCGAGGGCCTGAAGAGGACCCTGCACTTCAAGAGACTCCCCAAGGCTCCACCTGCTTGTAGAGGAGTAAACGCAAATCCCTCCACAAGGCCACCGATGCCCTGTGAAAATACTTCGCGGCTAAGCAACCGCTGCAGGGCGCACATGGCCTCTGCAGCGGCCGCAGAGTGACGCACGCGTCTGCAGACAGTGACACGGGCACCTCAGTTGCAATTCTGGTTATTAAAGGTCTCAATAAAGCAGCACTGACAGATCTGGACAGCAGGACTTTCCTCTTTGGTGATAAAGCGGCTGGACTGCGCAACGCTCCAAGAAGATCGTCATCGTGGGCTCCTCCACGAGCGTTGTAGCGTCTGCTGGCCGCTCTGCACGGGCTGCGAGTTGTCGGCCACCGCGGCAACTTTAGCACGGATTGATCGAGTCCATGAACTACTCTGCAGCGGTGAACTCCACTCCTTCGCGCTACTGCCATGTGGGAACCCATCCTATGCACAGAGTGCAGGGGTGAGGCCCAGGGCGCTTATTAAAGGAGGAGGAGCAACTCCGTAGGGGGGGATCGCATTCTGAATCCTTGGAAACCTAGCCAAGTGCGTAGGATAGCCAACTAGCTCGAGGAGGAAGAAGACCACAACTTCCCTCTTAAAGCACCAAACCCCCTCAAGAGAGCCCTCGGCAAGCTCTTTGTACGGTATCCTCTGTAGTGCAATACAGACAAGCAAGAGTAGCGGTGTTACCTACTCCTGAGGGCCGTGAACCTGGGTACGGGCTCGTGTCCTTGTCTGTCGTGTCGCTCCTCTTCAGGCTCGACGAGCATCGTCGTCGTGCCTCTCGAGGGTCGTTGACCTCCACGTTCAGTCCCCCTTCGAACTACTCTTCAGGGTGTGACTATCCCTGTTCCGTGGGAGTCACTCTCCGACAGTAAAAGTGTTACACACTTAGACACTTGGGATTCTCAACATGAAGACTAGAAGGCCAAAGAAGACTTAGCCAAGAAACAGACTCCTGAGGCAACTCCAAGAAGCAAAAACACTTAGAAGTAAATCAATAGGAACTTCAATAAGACCAACCCCCTATTTTCTCTAAGTCTTTCTCCCTTCTTTTATCTTTCTCTTAGACTTCGTGATGGCAAAGTTATATCCAAGACCACCCCTGGTGATATCAAAACGAACAAGCCTGAAGAATCATCAAGTCTGAAAACTAAAGTCTGCAAAAGTTCAATGAAGACATCACACCAAGGAGAAAGTTACGTGGAAGACTGGAAGTCCTTAGAGTGTTAACTGAATCTGAAGAAAACTACAAAAGAGTTGAAGATTGAAGACCAAACAATTGTGAAGAATTGAATTATAGAAAGTTTTTGTCCAACCTATGACCCTGGTCCTTAGTCATTTTTGACTAACATACTTGCCTTCCAGTAACTTGGAAGAATTTTCATGGCATGGCATGCATCTTTAGTCCTTAGAAATATTTTACACATCGTGCATAACATATTTTTGTATTGTTATTTTGTTTGTATGTTTATTTGTGTCTTGTTTGATGTGTTAGAAATTTTGGAGGGAAACCACAACTGTTGCAGCTGTTGTTGTTATTCTTCTTATTGCCAAGGCAAGTGGCACACCTCATAAATTTCCTAAGTATTTTTCTATGCATTACTTAGTGTATTTAATATATAAATGTGTTGGACAGTATTGCTATGCAGAAATTACTTTGTCCCTTAAACTAGTTGTGTCTAGAATCCTATTGATAACTTGTTAGAAATATGGATGCTATGCAAAGGTTGTCATATGAAAAATTAATTTCTACTAAGTTAAAGAAACTTTTGGGTGGATGTGGCAAGAGGATGGAGGTTGGACTTGAGTGGCTTCTTAGGCTCATTTAGGTGGGTGCACCTGGCTAAGACCCAGGCTCATTTAGATGAGTGAACTTGAGTACATGCACTTGAGGATTGACACCCAGGAACAAAGGGACCAAAGTTTTCTCCAAGTGAAGATGCTTCCAGTGCAGCCACGTGGTATAATGGCTCTGCCTTGACTTTTCCCCAAAGGTACAGTCTCAGGGTTCTCCTTTCCTTTCCCCTACATGAGGGTCAAGCACAGAAGGGTTGTTTGAGTCTAGTCGTTAAAGTGCAGACCCTCTACTGAGTAAAAAACTAAGTACTTAGCCGTGTCCCAGTTACAGACAAATTGAGCAGCTGATCAAGGATCAACGGAGGCTCCCAACATTCGAATTTCTAAGTTAAAAGTTGATTGGTGAACAAGGGAAGATGAGATTATGGTTTTCATACCATACTTTTCTTTATTTGAAGAAAAGTGTTTTCAAAAGAGTAGGAAAAATTGGCTTTATGCAAATTAGCGTTGAAACTCCACCAACCAAATATGCATATAGGATATAGAGTTATTCCAGTAAGTGTCCACCATACTGTCACTTACTATAACATCCCAAAATTGTAACTCTCCAAAATTGTATGCTTGTGAGGCATTATAGTGTGACTTCAAGGCATCTGTCATTTTTGAATTGCATTTCAATTAAATAAATTGCTTTCAAATTCAAATTCCATATTTCTATTTCAAAAACATTTGCAAATAAAGGTCAAATAAAGATTCAAAAGTTTTGGGAATTAATGAATCCAGTATTTTTAACTTGGTTATTTTGAAACTAATAAAAATGCCCAAAAGTTTTTATCATGTGTATTTTCTGTTTTGTTTTAAAAAGACAAATCCAGAAAAGATTAAAAAAAATAGGGAGAGAGGGCTCTCTCTGGCGGAAGTGGGCCAAGAGGCCCAACTCTGGCCCACTCCCTCCTATCCCCTACCTCCGTACAGCCGCGCGACCTCGCTTTCCAGCGCGACATGGCGCTGAGCCGCTGCGCCTCGCCCCCACCGCGATGCCTCCACCTTTTCCCCTCTCTTCTTATCCCCTTGCCCGCAGCGCCCCCAAACCCTAGCTTCCCCTTCCCTCCTCGCACCGCCGGCCCCTCCTTTTTTCCCCTCTGCCCTCCACCGCAAACCACCACACGACCGCGCCGAGTTCTCCATCTCCGGCGTCCCTCCGGTCGCCCCTCTCTCCATCCTCGCGCCAGCAGAACCCCCGCGACTCCCCCGTCCGCTACGCCCAGCAGCTGGGCTAGGGAGCCTCGGGTGAGCGGCAACGGGAGCTGCTCCCCGACGCCGGTCCGCACGGCCGCCGTCCGCCCCGACACCGTCCTCTCCCTCCGTCGTCCTCCGGACCGCCTCCGCTCGCCATCGAGTCCCCCTCGGTGAGCGCCATCGTTCCTTTCCTCTCTCACCTCCGTTTGGACACCTAGCGCCGCTTGCCGGCGTTGCCCGCACCGACCTCGAGCATGGCCGTGGCGCCCCCACTCGACGCGGAGTCCGCACCTGAGAAATCGCGCGCCCCTCGAGCACGCACACGACATCCTCGCAGCTCCCCGCATCTCGGACACCCACGCCCGCAGTGGCGCCGCCTCAGTTTGGTCGCCGCCGGCGAGAAACGCGCCGCCGCTTCTCTCTGAATAGATGTTCCGTTTTCGTCAGTTAACACCTCTTTTCAGTTCGGCGGTTAAAGATAATCAGAGGAACGTTTAACTGATAAAAAGTAAAGCTAATCAAACACTAACAGCAACCGTAACGTAGCCCTACTGTCTAGCAGCGATCGCTAGCTCGCCGCCCACGCGCGTGTTCGAAACCCACCAGTCGCCCTGGTAGAAATGCCCCCTTTTTTCCTTCCTCCCACTGACAGTTGGGTCCCACCCGGCAGTGGGAGAAGCCTAAAGTTTTACACAGAGCCCCCTGCACCTTCTGCTTTAGCGTTTAAAACCTCACTGACATGTTTTCAATCACGGATAAGTCCCTGCACAATTACAGAAACAACCCTATAACTAAAATTGCAATAACTTTTAGTCCATAACTCCGAATAACATAATCTTTATATGTTTTAATATCAGAAAAATGCAATGAACATGAATATAACATTCTTATGTCATTTTGCCCCATTTATTTTAAATGCTTAGTTTAATTTAATAAATGCCATTAAATGATTAAATATGGAATGTATGGGGTAATAAATATATAATGCCCTAATTCCATTTAATTTGATCTTATCATCTACACCATGTCTTTCCATGCTAATAACATTTAATTTGATGTGTAGATAAATAAATTGCACCTAATATTAAATATGGAATGTGTTGGGCAAATATTTAATTATTGCATGTTCCATTTAAATTGATTAGATCACCATGCCATGCTATATATGTTAAACAACATTTAATTTGTAGGTTACACAAATAATTTGCACCATGATTAATTGTCGGGATTTCATCCCCGCTTTAATGTGACCTAATCATCGCATGCCATATTGCAACATCAATTGTTTGCGCATTTCTTTTATTGATTATGTTTCCTATTGTCTGTGTTTGGCTTCTCTCTAGATAGACGACGACGTGCCTGCTGCGAGTACCTTCGATACTGAGGTTCCAGCTTTCGTGCCAGGCTACGAGCTGCCAGGCAAGCTTCTGCTAACCGGTTACACGACTGTTTGGTTTTCATCCTTGCCTTTTGATATATGCTATCCTAGTTTACGATTCTTGAATTGTGATCCCATCATATGTTGATCCTGCAGCCCATACAATTTTACCCCCACACCCCATAACCTATTGTATGTTTATCTGTTAGCCTTGCGAGTCGTAGTGCATGCTTAGAGTTGGTTGTGCGAGTCTTCTGTCGGTCTTATATTTCATATGCTTAGCATGATATATTATTCTACCTTAATAAAATGTTGTCTTATATTGGGGTATTATTAATTACAAGATAAGGCACCGGTGGAAGGCCTTGCGACGTGTTTAGTTCTGCTAAGTGTCGACCTAGGAACTGAGAGCTTGCTCCCCTAATCCAAGACTAAGCGTACTAACCACTTGTGGGTGGCCCTATGGAGCCCACCTCGACTTTGATTGGAACTTCAACTTGTCCGGGAGCCCCACCTAGTTCGGGTTTTCCATTTGTCTCATATGCATCTATACTAGTGTAGTATTTTACTTTGGCGGTGTGCCTTGTTACATGCATATAGGGCGCGACCTGTTGGTGCGGAGGGGTGTGTCCTGCGGGAGTCCGCACCCTTTTGGCCGGGACCAACATAGCTCCCCTGGCTCCTCGGACTTGTTGCGTTGAAGGAAAGATTTGTGTTGAGAGGCCCTAATGTTTTTGACTGGGTTGATCATGCGAGTATGGGTCCAGTAGTGCAGCTCTGTAGGGTATAATCTTATCGATGAGCCGCGTCCGCGGTTATGGACAACTTGGTGCGTTGCCGACTAATGAGATATAGAAAACTTACACCTAATCATTGTTAGTTAATTTGACTAGTAATATAGAATTACTTTCACAATAAATGGTAACTAAAATTGTTAACGCGTGAGTATTCCCGAATTGCTTCCTCATACTTGGTTGAGGGGGGTTAATCCGAAGATGGGTTATGATTTGTGTTAGTTGTAGATGGCTACTTTAGCGCTCTCTTATCCCTCTCTAATTACACGGAAGTTGTAGCGTGTATCTTTAGGTTGCTAGTGCTGCTGCCGCTAAGTCCACCTAACCCCATACTTTGGGAATCTTACTGTTTTGTAACCTGTTAGCTTAAGCTTGTTCGATACGCTTCGGTGTATTGACTCGTTCACGGGATGTGGTTTTTCTACAGTTGAGGTTTCTCCGTACGACCAGGTGGGTGGCTACTACATGGAGTTCGACGACGAGATCTACGACGAGTAGTCAGAGATCCCCTGGGCTACTTCCTGGCGGACTGTGTGGATGGGTCTTCTTTTCCGTTTCGGCCTCGAGCCCTTTGCTTCTTGTCTGTACTCAGACCTGTTTGTTTTACGCTGCATGATGTAATGTTGGGACATGTGTCCTCTGTTTGGTTCTATTCGATATATTTTGCTCAGTGAGAGGTTTGCATAATTATTTCCTTTCTTTGGGTCTTAGGTTTATTCTGTGGTTTCAACTTGTTAAAAATCCGACTCGTATACCATGTGTGTATGGTTGAAGTATACGAGTTGGAACACTTTTTGGGTTCTTGCGTGCACAATCTTGAGACGTATGTGACGTTCGGGTCGCTAGGAGCTGTCAGCAGATGATCCATTCCAAGCCAGGCCTGCTTTTATTCCTGGGTTGGGTAACCCCAGTATGCTCCTAGATGTGTGGCCCAACCGATACGTTTTGTTTGTGTTGCCTGAATTCAGGGTCTGACACTTACCAGACTCCATTTTTAATGGAATCTGAACGACTTTGTTGCAAAAAAAATATTTGTTACAGGTTATTCAAATAACTTGTAAATTTCCGTTAAGCATTTCGAGACTGCAACCAACATGTTTTCGCCTGTGGAAACATGAAGATGATGGAGACTCATTGCTATTATATTTCCGCTGTGTATTCTTTCCAATGCTAGACTTATGATATGCAAATTGTGAGTATTTTCTAAGTCTTCATCATCGATGTAATCAATTTGATACTTTGTTGTGATATTACATCGTAAATTGTTTGTGCAAACGAATCGATCCAGGGATTTGCACAATACACAGGGACTTGCCATTTTCTAAGTGCAGGTCCGGTACAAATTTGCAGATTTCCTCGAGTATCCGTCCGTTCGCCAGGTGACATTCCGGGGTCTACCAAGCATTTGATCCCTCCCTTTGAGATCCTCCACCGCATCTATAGAGAGAACTTGGCCCCTCGTGTTGGCAATTGGGACCAAGTTCATGGCTATGTGTTTGATGTACTGAAGCTCTCCAAGGACAAGCAAGGAACCGGTCAGAAATCGGTTGTGATGGACTTTATCTGTCAAGAACTTTGTCTTGCTATGATGGATAGGAGGGTTCCCGTCTATGGACCTTTTCTCATTAAGCTCATTCAGAAGATATACATGGACAAGACAAAGCAAGATATTCTCCAGGATGGCTCCATCGTTCTTGATCACTCGGTTAAGCGACTAAGGAAGAAACCTCACTTGCCACCCAACAAGAGCAATGATCATGAAGCTAGCACCTCCACATCCTCCTCTCCCTCTTGGTACAAGAAGCTCAAAGAGGAAACCAAGAAGTTGTTTGTCGCTCTGTAGACTTCCACTATGATGTTTATGGAACTCAATGGTCCACAACTCTCCGCTAGAAACTGATTACGAGGAAGCTTGACATTCGAACCTCTCCCGAGCCTTCTGATGATGAAGTCACTCCTCGTGAGAAATGGGTTGCAAAGCACAAGACTTGGCCTGATGAAGAGCAATAGGATGAGCAGCCGGGCACCCCTCCCTACGACGGGGACGAGTGATTCTTCATGGGATGTGTAGCGTCACTTGTCTCCCTTTTTGGCATTTCGATGACAAAGGGGGAGAATGTGCATAGGACTTGCAAGGATTTGCTAGGGATGGGCTCCTTGCAATTTGCTATCTTATTTGGATTTCGTTTGGAACCTCCTAACTTATGAACTCTATCTATGTGCATGGTGTGAGACGTGCTATGCTCTCTCGTTTAATACTTTGATTTGTAATATAACTAAGTAGCTTGCTATCTATGATTTATTTCATATCTTTGTGTGCAAGCTGACCTTATTATGTTGTCTATATTTCACCGTACTTAGTTTCTAAAATATAGGGGGAGCATGATGTCTATTGAAAATGTGTGTTTGCATTCAAACGCAAATACCAAATAACACACATTCTTAGATGCCCGCCTATCTTTCGCAAATCTATGCTCAAAACTATTATGTTGTCATCTAACACCAAAAAGGGGGAGATTGAAAAAGCATTTCTATCCCTAAGTGTTTTGGAGTTAGTTGACAACACATTAATTAGTCTAATTGTGTGCTAAGTGTTTTTCAGACAAAAACATGCTTTAGCCGGCTGGCCGGTAGTACCGGACTTTTTTTGTGTGGTACTACTGTCTAGAAGGTTTTTCTATCCTCCAAGGTTCGGATAGGTCCGGTAGTACCGCAGTCGTCCGGTAGTACTGTCTAAAGATGGGTTTTTGGAGGATTTGGCTCGGATAGCCCCTGTAGTGCCTGGGTTTGAGTCCAGCACTTGGGCTCGGTAGTACCGCGCTGTCTGGTTTCTGCGTTGACGAAGATACCACAGGGCCGGTACTACCGGGCCTAAAGCCGGTACTACTGTACTTGCGGAAGAAGACCAAGCTGCAACGGCCAGATTATTGAGCTGGCATATATAAGGAGGGCGTCATCCTCCGTGAGCTCTAACTTGACCACTATACACAAACTCCATTGTTCAAGCTCAAGAATTGCTAGATCTCCCAATCCATCCGCACAAGCTCATTGTTCTTTGTAGGATTGAAGGAGAAGACCCTGATCTACATCTTCACCAAGCCGTTCTTCATTGCCCCCGCATTCACTTGAGTGACCATTTGCTAGGTTTCCCATTAGGAAAACCTAGCCCATTGTTGTACTTAGCTATTGTCTTTGTGACAGACTGTAGCTGCTTGGGAGACCCCAAGCCCTTTGCGGGTCGTGCCCCAAATCGTTGTTGAAAAGAATCCGGACTCCCCCTTGAAGGTTTCCGATAGTTGAAGTGAACCAAACCTTTGTTGTGCGGTTCACCGGAGAAGAGGGTGAGGCCTTTGTGGCCGTTGAACCATTGTGTTGGTTCACACCTCTCCAACGAGACGTTCTCCCATTTAAGGTAGGAACTCAGGAATACATCCTTGTCGTCTCGTGTTTTCACTTCGGTTACCTCTATCCTTGTTTACCGCCTTTACTTTGTATATCGTGCTTAGTGTTAGTTTGTCATATAGATAAATTCATAATAGTTGCATATCTGGAGAATTTACCTTTCTTGTCAAGCCTAATTTGAAAGAATTAAAATTTTAAGTAGCACGTATTCACCCCCCCCTCTTGGTGTCATACTGATCCTTTCAATTGGTATCAGAGAAAAGGCTCTCTTGTTGGGTTTAACCGCCTAAGAGAAGTATGACACAAAGTGAGGATGAGGCCGAGAGTCTTGCCAAGGCTAGGGGTGTAAACGGATCGGATCGGATTTTGCCTTTAACATATCCTTTACCATAATTTTTCATCGGATTCGGAACGGATCGGATAATGACCAGATGCGGATTCGCATGCGGATATCCGTAATGGCGGATTCAAATGAGGAAACGGAGCAGATTCAGAGTGGTAGCAAAATTAATCGGATATATACTTGTACAAGTAAATTGTCAAACCATACATACAAGAATAATTTTTTGATAACCTAATAACTAACAAACTTGTAATTCATAGTCTTTACAATGACTATTTAAGTAAGATGTTGTTCGACTAACGAACTCGACAACTTACTAGCTGCAAATTATGCTATATTAGATTAGACATTTCGGTAGAAAATCGGATTATTCGGATTCAAACAATCGGATAATCCTATTTAAATTTCGCATAATCCATATTTCAGGCTATTTTACATACCATATCCGGGTGTCAAGTTCGGAATCGGATATCCTTATCCGTCAGATTTCTGAAAACAGGATATGGATTGTTGAAAACGATTTCAGAATCAGATATGGTGCGGAAATTATCCTATCCGTTTACATCCCTAGCCAAGGCTAATGAGGCCCATCAAAAGGCCAAAGCCACCACGACATCCATGGCCGATATCAAAGCTTTGGAAACAACTTTGACATTGTCCATGGATGCTAAATTTGATGTGTTTCGTGACATGTTCATGAAATTTGTCAATGACAAGCGCTGGGAAATCATCCCACTATAGGATGCCGAGTGTAACGTCCCGGGATTTATCCCCAATTAGATTTTTCTTGTTTTTCTTTTGTGCATCATCATGTCATCATTTCATCATGCATTTGTCGCTTCATTTAATTTATTGCATTTAAATTTAAACCCCCTTTAAATTAAAATTCCACTTTTAAATCTAATTGCAAATCAAATTAATTTAAATGTGGTATTTAAATTATTTTCAAATATTCAAACTAATATATTAACTTGTGTATTTTGAAATTATAAATAATTGTCGAAAATCTATATATCTTTTCTTCTTCCATTTTGTTTTAAAATACAAAAACAGAAAATAATTAAATAAAAGAATTAAAAAACCAGAGAAGAAAAAGAAAACCTTACCTGGACTTACCTGGCCGAAGCCCACCCTTGGCCCATCTCTCTCTTCCTAGCCCAGCCCGTCCTCCCTTGTCTTCTTCTCCCCTTTACAGCGAGGCAGAGGAAAGCTGGCCATGGCGCCCACCACGTGCTCCCCCTCTTCCCCTTCTTAGCCGGCCCCTCCTCCTCTTCCCCAAACCCTAGCCTCTCCTTCCTCCCCCCCCCCTTCGGCGCCGCCACCATCTCTCTCGATCCTCCTCTGTTCTTCCTCACGAAAACTCACCGGAGCCACCGCCGTCGATCATCGGCTACGCCGCCATCGAGGATCCGTGAAGCTACCCCAGAGCTGTGCCTCCCCATCTTCTTCTCCCCCGTGCAAGGAATTGAGCGGGAGGTACCCGAGGCCGACGAGCTCTTCTTCTTCTTCACCGCGGCCGGCGGACCTCCGCCTCCGAATTCCGGCCACCACGACCTCCCCGGGACGAAGGACTCCTCCGGGATCCTCTAGGTGAGCTCCTGGTTCGTTTTCCTTGGTCCTCCTCTCGATCCCATGCGTTGTTCGTCGAATCCATCCACGGTGTGTCAGCCGGCCAACACTTCTGCCATTGATGCGCACGAGCATGAGCACGAGCCGCTGGCCTTTATCCTTTGCATCTGGACACCAAAGGAGGTTGCGCCACTGTTTCCGCGCATCCCCGCACGCACTCGCCCGCCTGCGGCACCTCCACGAACGGTCGTCGCCGGCGAGCACTGCAACCATCGTCTCTGGATCCGATCGGGTTCAGTTTCGTCAGAAACTATCCACCCGACTCACAACATAATCAAACGCGTCCTAAACTTATCCAAACAACTCACCTGACCCAGTGGCTAGCGCAGCGAGTTCCCTGCCCTAGCGCGCATCCGCGAGTTCGAACCCCAGACTCCGCGCATAAAAACCCCTTTTGTCTCTTTTATTTCGCGCACTGACATGCGGTCCCCACCGGTCAGTGACCGCGGGAACCACACAACGCCCACACACGCCAGCCTGTCGTATGGCCCACTGGTCAGACTCACGAGTGCAATCAGCCTTCGGTGAGAAAAGCCCCGAACATATCTCTGCGCTGCCGTTTTGCGCCGAGGCCCCTGCCCTCTCTGTTTTTCTAGTTTAAACCGCACCAACATGTTTTTCAATCACGGATAAGTCCCTGCAATTTACAGAAACAACCCTAGAACTAAAAATGCAATAACTTTATATCTACAACTCCAAATAAAATAATCTTTATATGTTTATTTATCAGAAAAATGCAATAAACATTAATATGCCATTTGTATGCCATTTTGCATCTGTTATTTTAATTGCTTAGTGTAATTTGTTAATTGCAACTAAATAATTAATGTGGAATGAGTGGGGTAATAAATATATAATGCCCTATTCCACTAATTTTGATTAGTTCACCCATGCCATGTGTTACCATGTTAAACAACATTTAATATTGTTGAGTAGATAAATAACTTGCACTTTAATATTAAATTGCCAGGGGTTGCTTTCCCGCTTAATTTGGATCACCTGCATTGTATTGCATCTTGCCATGTCATGCATCATTCTCGTATGATCATGCTGGATCTTTTGTCGTAGTTGTAAAATGCATCTTTTACGCTTTCCAGTGTTGTTGCTTCTTCGTGGATAAGACGTTGAGATGATTGAGCAACGACAAGATTTGTTTCCATGCGGGATTCCAGGCAAGCAAAGTTTGCTTGT
Source organism: Poa annua (assembly GCA_026929855.1). NCBI lineage: Eukaryota > Viridiplantae > Streptophyta > Magnoliopsida > Poales > Poaceae > Poa > Poa annua. Next base: position 158,597,604 of record CM049427.1, on the reverse strand, counting down.
TTACCTATACATTGTTTTTCATTCCTGCCATTGATCTCTGCTACCCTAGTTATCGATTCTTGAACTTCAATCCCATCACATGTTTATCCTGCAGCCCATACAGCTTTATCCCCACAACCTAATACTTGTTGCATGTTTATCTGTTGGCCTTGCGAGTCGTAGCGCATGCTTAGAGTTGATTGTGCGACTCGTCTGTTGGTCTTATGTTTCATCTGCTTAGTATGATAGATTTTCTACCTTAATAAAATATTGTCTTATATTGGGGTATTATAATTAAAAGATAAGGCGCCAGGCGGAAGGCCTTGCGAGGTGCTTTGTTCTGCTCAGTGTCGACCTAGGAACTGAGATTTTGTCCTCGGATCTAATTTTGAGCGCACTAACCACTTGTGGGAGGCCCTATGGAGCCCCCCTCGACTTTGAACGGATCCTCAGCTTGTCCATGTGCCGCAACTAGTTCGGGTTTTCCATTTGCTCATATCCATGTGCATGATGATGATGATTGATGAGAGGTTACATGATACGGGGGGTCATATAGGGGTGGTGCGCGCGAAGCGGACAGTTCCTACTGTGGTTTGAGTCGCATTGCGCGTGGACACAAACTAATGAGTCCGCAATTGAGATGCGACCAGACTCTTGACGCGAGTAACAACTCATATGGGTGGCACTTGGACTTGCTGTAGTGAAGGAATAAGTCGTGTTGAGAAGCCCTGATGCTTGCTTGGGTTGATCATGCGAGTATGGGTACAGTAGTGCACCCCTGCAGGGTATAATCTTATCGATGAGCCGTGTCCACGGTTATGGACGACTTTAGTGATGATGCTGGCTAACAAGATATAGACAACTTACACCTAATCAATATTAATTAATTTGACTTGTAATATAGAATTACTTTCATAATAAATGGTAACTAAAACTATTCAGCGTGTGAGTTTCCCGAATTGCTTCCTCATATTTGGTTGAGGGGGTTAATTCGAGAATGGGTTATGTTTGGTGTTAGTTGTAGATGTTTACTTTATGCTCTCTCTTATCCCTCTCTGATTAGACGGAAGTCGTAGCGTGTCTCTCTAGGTTGCTAGTGCTGCTGCCGCTAAGTCCACCTCCCCTATATTTTGGGAGATGGTGTAGAAAGTAGGCAAGTCGGTTTTGCTTGCCAGGGAGTGCCCTGACCCTCTTCTGGGATGTGCTTTATGTGCAGTCAACAGGTTTGAAGTCTGGCGACGTTAGCTTGGGAATCCCTCCGGCTTGGCTGGGCAGGGATATGGCGCCATCGCTTATCTTCAGGACTCTTAGTCCAATTTGCATCTTATCCGTAGTCGGATACTATTTTTTCTTCCGCTGTCATTTGTATCTTTGTATTGTATCTTTTGTATCTTGACTCGTTCGAGTCGTTGTTGTATTTATATCTTTGTTGTATTTGTGGATGTATCAGAACTGTTGTAATGTTATCACAATTCCACCCACATAATGCGGACGTTTCGGTGTGCACATTATGTCTGGTGGGCGACCTAAAATCGTTATTATGCGGATTTCGGCGGGAGCGCTTAAATCTATATAGTACCGATTCTAGGGCGTCACAAATTGGTATCAGAGCCTTGGTTTCGATCTCCTTGTTGTTTCGATACGAATGGTTATCGAAGCAGCGTGTCCGCAAAAGCCTGTAGGATAACCTCGCTAACGGTCGTTGTTTCTAGAGTGTCGAAAAACTATTTGACTAAAATTATTTTTGAAATGATCTCAATAGGTTTCTCTTTTACTCCTTACCTCAATTCTATTTCTCCACTTACCTTACATGTTTTGGAGTCTCTTCTCTTATCCAACTTTCAAAGTTTAGGATTCTACGTGGGCGGACGATTTCTTGCCTTTGATCCTGTTAGGTTCGATATTCGGAAATCAGCATCGACGGAGCAACTCCTTCTTGTTAGTGGTGTCGACAATTTCAAGGTGGAGCATCAATCCCTTGTTAGTGGTGTCGAGAAGTTCTTCGCGAAGCCGGAAGACTCGATAGATACCCCTCTCTTGTTGTGGTCTCGGCGTGGATCGCGGAACGCGATCCCTTGTTAGTGGTGTCGATTGTAACGTCCCGGGATTTATCCCCAATTAGATTTTTCTTGTTTTTCTTTTGTGCATCATCATGTCATCATTTCATCATGCATTTGTCGCTTCATTTAATTTATTGCATTTAAATTTAAACCCCCTTTAAATTAAAATTCCACTTTTAAATCTAATTGCAAATCAAATTAATTTAAATGTGGTATTTAAATTCTTTTCAAATATTCAAACTAATATATTAACTTGTGTTTTTTGAAATTATAAATAATTGTCGAAAATCTTTATATATTTTCTTCTTCCATTTTGTTTTAAAATACAAAAACAGAAAAGAATTAAATAAAAGAATTAAAAAACTAGAGAAGAAAAAGAAAACCTTACCTGGACTTACCTGGCCGAAGCCCACCCTTGGCCCATCTCTCTCTTCCTAGCCCAGCCCGTCCTCCCTTGTCTTCTTCTCCCCTTTACAGCGAGGCAAAGGAAAGCTGGCCATGGCGCCCACCACGTGCTCCCCCTCCTCCCCTTCTTAGCCGGCCCCTCCTCCTCTTCCCCAAACCCTAGCCTCTCCTTCCTCCCCCCCCCTTCGGCGCCGCCACCATCTCCCTCGATCCTCCTCTCTTCTTCCTCACGAAAACTCACCGGAGCCACCGCCGTCGATCATCGGCCATGCCGCCATCGAGGATCCGTGAAGCTACCCCAGAGCTGTGCTTCCCCATCTTCTTCTCCCCCGTGCAAGGAATTGAGCGGGAGGTACCCGAGGCCGACGAGCTCTTCTTCTTCTTCACCGCGGCCGGCGGACCTCCGCCTCCGAATTCCGGCCACCACGACCTCCCCGGGACGAAGGAATCCTCCGGGATCCTCTAGGTGAGCTCCTGGTTCGTTTTCCTTGGTCCTCCTCTCGATCCCATGCGTTGTTCCTCGAATCCATCCACGGCGTGTCAGCCGGCCAACACTTCTGCCATTGATGCGCACGAGCATGAGCACGAGCCGCCTGCCTTTATCCTTTGCATCTGGACACCAAAGGAGGTTGCGCCATTGTTTCCCCGCATCCCCGCACGCACACGCCCGCCTGCGGCACCTCCACGAACGGTCGTCGCCGGCGAGCACTGCAACCATCGTCTCTGGTTCCGATCGGGTTCAATTTCGCCAGAAACTATCCACCCGACTCACAACATAAGCAAACGCGTCCTAAACTAATGAAAGCCACTCACGTGACCACGTGGCTAGCGCAGCGAGTTCCCTGCCCTAGCGCGCATCCGCGAGTTCGAATCCCAGACTCCGCGCATAAAACCCCCTTTTGTCTCTTTTATTTCGCGCACTGACATGCGGTCCCCACCGGTCAGTGACCGCGGGAACCACACAACGCCCACACACGCCAGCCTGTCGTATGGCCCACTGGTCAGCCTCACGAGTGCAATCAGCCTTCGGTGAGAAAAGACCCGAACATATCTCTACGCTGCCGTTTTGCGCTGAGGCCCCTGCCCTCTCTGTTTTTCTAGTTTAAACCTCACCAGCATGTTTTTCAATCACGAATAAGTCCCTGCAATTTACAGAAACAACCCTAGAACTAAAAATGCAATAACTTTATATCTACAACTCCAAATAAAACAATCTTTATATGTTTATTTATCAGAAAAATGCAATAAACATTAATATGCCATTTGTATGCCATTTTGCATCTGTTATTTTAATTGCTTAGTGTAATTTGTTAATTGCAACTAAATAATTAAATGTGGAATGTGTGGGGTAATAAATATATAATGCCCTATTCCACTAATTTTGATTAGTTCACCCATGCCATGTGTTACCATGTTAAACAACATTTAATATTGTTGAGTGGATAAATAACTTGCACTTTAATATTAAATTGCCAGGGGTTGCTTTCCCGCTTAATTTGGATCACCTGCATTGTATTGCATCTTGCCATGCCATGCATCATTCTCGTATGATCATGCTGGATCTTTTGTCGTAGTTGTAAAATGTATCTTTTACGCTTTCCAGTGTTTGTTGCTTCTTCGCGGATAAGACGTTGAGATGTGTGAGCAACGACAAGATCTGCTTCCATGCGGGATTCCAGGCAAGCAAAGTTTGCTTGTTTACCTATACATTGTCTTTCATTCCTGCCGTTGATCTCTGATACCCTAGTTATCGATTCTTGAACTGCGATCCCATCACATTTTTATCCTGCAGCCCATACAGCTTTATCCCCACAACCTAATACCTGTTGCATGTTTATCTGTTGGCCTTGCGAGTCGTAGCGCATGCTTAGAGTTGATTGTGCGAGTCGTCTGTTGGTCTTATGTTTCATCTGCTTAGTATGATAGATTTTCTACCTTAAAAAAATATTGTCTTATATTGGGGTATTATAATTAAAAGATAAGGCACCAGGCGGAAGGCCTTGCGAGGTGCTTTGTTCTGCTCAGTGTCGACCTAGGAACTGAGATTTTGTCCTCGGATCCAATTTTGAGCGCACTAACCACTTGTGGGAGGCCCTATGGAGCCCCCCTCGACTTTGAACGGATCCTCAGCTTGTCCATGTGCCGCAACTAGTTCGGGTTTTCCATTTTCTCATATCCATGTGCATGATGATGATGATTGATGAGAGGTTACATGATACGGGGGGTCATATAGGGGTGGTGCGCGCGAAGCGGACAGTTCCTTCTGTGGTTTGAGCCGCATGGCGCGTGGACACAAACTAATGAGTCCGCAATTAAGATTCGGCCGGACTCTTGACGCGGGTAACAACTCATATAGGTGGCACTTGGACTTGCTGTAGTGAAGGAATAAGTCGTTTTGAGAAGCCCTGATGCTTGCTTGGGTTGATCATGCGAGTATGGGTACAGTAGTGCACCCCTGCAGGGTATAATCTTATCGATGAGCCGTGTCCACGGTTATGGACGACTTTGGTGATGATGCTGGCTAACAAGATCTAGACAACTTACACCTAATCAATATTAATTAATTTGACTACTAATATAGAATTACTTTCATAATAAATGGTAACTAAAACTGTTCAGCGTGTGAGTTTCCCGAATTGCTTCCTCATATTTGGTTGAGGGGGTTAATTCGAGAATGGGTTATGTTTGGTGTTAGTTGTAGATGTTTACTTTATGCGCTCTCTTATCCCTCTCTGATTAGACGGAAGTCGTAGCGTGTCTCTCTAGGTTGCTAGTGCTGCTGCCGCTAAGTCCACCTCCCCTATATTTTGGGAGATGGTGTAGAAAGTAGGCAAGTCGGGTTTGCTTGCCAGGGAGTGCCCTGACCCTCTTTTGGGATGTGCTTTATGTGCAGTCAACAGGTTTGAAGTCTGACGACGTTAGCTTGGGAATCCCTCCGGCTTGGCTGGGCAGGGATATGGCGTCATCACTTATCTTCAGGACTCTTAGTCCAATTTGCATCTTATCCATAGTCGGATACTATTTTTGCTTCCGCTGTCATTTGTATCTTTGTATTGTATCTTTTGTATCTTGACTCGTTCGAGTCGTTGTTGTATTTATATCTTTGTTATATTTGTGGATGTATCGGAACTGTTGTAATGTTATCACAATTCCACCCACATAATGCGCACGTTTCGGCGTGCACATTATGTCTGGTGGGCGACCTAAAATCGTTATTATGCGGATTTCGGCGGGAGCGCTTAAATCTACATAGTACCGATTCTAGGGCGTCACACCGAGGGTGATTCCAAGGAGGATAAAGAGAAGAAGAAAAAGAGGTTGAGACTGATACTAGACCTAAAAGATCTCCTACCTTTCATGAGGAGAAGGAAGGGTAACATGTCGTTCAAGGATGGTACTCTCCCGATCCAATTATTCCAACCCTCATAAACCCTTTAGGTCCTCCAGCTAAGCTTAATGCATTAGCTTTTCCAAGTTGGCAACACTCAATGAAATCTTTGGTGGGAGTTATTCTTATTTTGTTTAGTTCATATGCTATTTCCATAAGAAACTTGTATTTTGACTCTAGAATTAAGTGTGAGATGTGTTCGGTGGAGTAACACTTGAAGTTCTTGAGCTGAATGGTTGATTTTGAACCCATATGATCCCATAAGCTCCATTTTGAACCACTTTATATTTTCTACCCACAAATAACTTTTGTTGGCCACTGGTCCCTTTCAACTACTGAAGCAAATCCATAACGTTTTGAAGCAAGTTAATACACTATCAAGTAAATTCAGTAGTTCTTGTGCATAACCATTGCAACAGTTAGAGAAAAAGTAACCCTTTTCCCTTTAATTTTCCTGTTGCTAAAAGATGTAGGGTACATGTTGGCATCACTTGGTGTTCCAACGTTGATATTTATCAATTATTCTTTGTTGCCAGATCTACCGTATTGTTGCTGTTTTCTATGGAATTGATTCTAATCCGGATTTTTACATACACAAGGGCACACCAATGAATTCAACGCAAGATACTGCTTCTAGGAGACCTATGAAAATACATCGACATCGAGTGCAAGCTTCTGAGGAAATAGATGATTCACATTACTCCTTTCTGAAAGGTACACAATTTCCTCAATTCTTAATCACTATTTTGTAACAGGGATAATGCTAACTCACTTAATTGTTCTTGTGCTCAGTAAAGAAAGGATATGTTCTTGTAACAATGATGGTAAGTATAGTAGCATACAAAAACCAGAGAGGATCTGGTAAAAAACTATTTGAGTCTCTACCATTTTTTATTAATGCATAAAAATCCTAGATTGCTTAATCTTAACAACCTGTAATCCTTACACAGAAACTGAAGAACAATATGAAACTTAAGTGTCAGCCACTGACACGTGTGCACTGGGTGAATGGCCATCTCATGCTCGACGCAACCGTGAACTAGAACAGAATTGTACGCATTTTGGTTTATATTGTGTTCCTGTCTACTACAATGAAATACCGAGTAACGCAATATTTCTTGTATGCTTTTGGTTGTAGAAACCGACGGACGAAAGAAGAAGGGGTGTGGTGTTCTCAAGGGTATTAAAGCATCTAGGAAGTGTTATGCCAATGAATCAGAAAAGCTTAATATTTCATTCTATGATAGTTTGGGTGGTACAACAGGAATAAACTACCGTACATTCTGTGATGACGTGGTACTCATGATGAAAAAAAGGTTACCACTCATTGGAGTGAGAACGTGGGCGGATATTCACCCAACCATCCATCGACAAATTGTTGTGGATATGTTGGTGAGTACAACCCTTTTCACATGTCTTATTTATTTTACCATTGATAAAGCATTGTTGAAGCATAGCCATTTGTTGTACGCATTACAGGCCAAATATGACTTGGACGATACACTGGCAACTGAGGAAAAAGTTCTCAAAGTTGCACATGAGCTATATAGAGGTTGGCGTGCAACTCTAAGCGCCACTTACAAGGCGTACAAAACAGATGTTGCTAGATTGGCGAATGTGCCTGAAGATGTACAACCTGAGGAGTGGCAATGGTTGATTGAGTACTTTGGCACTGATTCAAAATTCAAGGTTATCTCTAATCTCATTGTTTGTGAATTGTGAACTTAGGTCAAAGGGCTAGTTTGACTAGTTATGTTTTATGTTTTTTTCCAATGAATGAATAGGAAATCAGCCAAAAGAACTCGGACAACCCTAAGAAACTGAAGACAAATCATAGAGTTTGATCAAAATCTTACTCACAACTAAGTTTTGAGAATGTACTAATTGCTTTGCCCGCTCACTCTTTTTATTCTTCTTGCTTCAGAATTTGAAATAGTGCAGCAATAACATTCATCTTGTGCAATGACACTTCACTATCATGGAAAAACTTTTTATATATAACCAGAATGTATATATTCATAATATTTCAAGCATATAATGTTTTACTACATGTAGAGAAACTTGGAAAACGGAGAAGAGCCAGATTGTGTTGCTCTTTGGGAACTGACCCACAAGAAGAATGGAATATGGAGTAGCAAAGAGTCGCAAGATGTTTATGTGAGTAAAATGAAATCTGTCTATTCTCTAGGTCTTTACTATTGTGGATGTTGGATGTTGTTTCATCCAATGGGACTATGCCTGTCGTATTTAGGACAAAGCATCTAAAGAGATTTAAAACAAAGAGACTGAAATGCATGGTCCAATTTCAAGTGAAGAAAGAAGCAATATTTTCCATACCACGTACAAAGCCACTCTGAATTGCAAGTCATCACAGCCTCGTGGGTATGGATACATGGCCAAACCGCCAACTCGCTCTAAAAGGATTAGGTCCCAGCTTCAAGATAAAGCCCGTGCCCAAGCAGCGACTGAAAAGGTAAACACCCAGCTCAGCCAGCAGGTCACTGAATTACAAGATCAGTTACACGCTGAACGTGAAAACACACAAGAGAGGATTGACTTTGAGCATGCTGAGAGAGAAACGTTGAGAAGAAGTTAAAAGAACAGCGTGTTGAAAGATATTAGTTGTTGGACGAGAAGCGGAAATCAAGACTGCAATTTGAGCAAAACGTGATGGCAAAGTTTACATTGTTGACCCAGGAGATGGAAACCAAACAGCGCAGTTACATCAGGTGATTATAGTCCTCTCTAGATTGTTTGTTAGTTTGTACATATTTGCTAGAACCTGAAACTTGCACGTATGTCTTTTTATTCATCTATTGGGTAAGGGTTATGCATGTGTTGATAATGACTCTAATTTACATGTCATATTTTCTTTGCTCGATCTTGAAGTTTAGATAATCTGATAATACCTCATCTTTATAAGTGCACTGAAGATATATTTTTACATCCTCATTCAACAGTGAGCCATTTGCATGTGTTGGATCAAGTTTTCTTATGGTACTGCTAAAATCTTAGCCATCAACATAAAGGTTAAGATGTATGACTGTTGGTGTGTACCTGTACCTAATGCTAGTGCTAGTAAGTTAGGCTATGACATTATTCTATTAGACAATACAATATGTACTTAGAATGATTTCACTGATTTGCTATTTCACTATTCTCTTTCGAATCTATTGCAATCTATTGCAGACCCTCAAGAAAACAATGACCGGCAAAGAAAATATTAATCCAATCCTGCAAATCGCTCTTCCACACAAAGCTAGTACTACAAGGGCTGTAGGTACAAGGAACAATGTAATTGCTCCAAATACTCTAGTGCAAGCTACAAGGAACAATAGAAAATTTCAAGCACTGGTAAGTCATTTCATGCTTTGCACCTTGCATGATTGTTGTTGAGATGAGTTTGAATTTTCAAGTTTTTATCTTACGATATATTTGTACACTCATCCGCACTTGATTTTCCTAATCTGAATGAGTAAGAGTTGTGCATATCTATCATCCCTACAGAAAGTGATATATGACTTCAGTCGTTCTTACATCCGTACATATGTATTTGCATGTTATGTTTTGTATTTACAAGTATTGTAAGTACGGCTTCTGGTATATGCTCTAATATTAAACTTCACTAGCTACCTTGTACCCTTTCTATTATATTCTACTACTTACCAATTAACTTAACCTAAATATTTTATAATTGCAGGATCCAAAACTTTAACTCGACTCGAATGGACTACACAAATGGACTGAAATGGACAACTGGATTGGACTGGACTGAGCTGGACTAGACTATTTACAACAACCACCACGATCACTTTAGCCTTGATGATTAGGATGGCACATTCGTACTTGATGATTCCTAAATTATATGTCCGTTTCCTAAATTATATGTCCGTTTTATTTTATGAATATTTGCTCTGCGGAATATGATATTTTATGGATAATTGAAAGCGTGTATTATTATTTTTGGGTTGCAATAGTCTATTACCGCAAACAAGTATTGGTTGCAACATGATAGTGCCACGAAAAAAATATTGTTGGATTAAACCTTAGCTGCCACGCCTACCAGATTTGTTGCGTTAAGATGTTGCCACGTTAAGCTTACCACTGTTGCAATAACTTGTCGTCACAATCATGATGAATGTTGAGATAATTGCTTAGCACCACCTAATTTAATTTCGTTGAAATAGGCCTTTTGCCACGAATAAATTGTAGTGTCTATCAGACCCTGAATTCAGGCTACAGAAACAAAACGTATCGGTTGGGCCACACAACGAGGAGCATACTGGGTAATACCAACCCAGGAAACAGGCAGGCCTGGCTCCCAATGGATCATCGTCCGACAGCTCCTGGCGACCCCAACGACACATACGTCTCAAGATTGTGCACGCAAGAACCCAAAATCCTACCAACTCGTATACTTCAAATCATACACACATGGTATACGAGTCGGTTTTTAACACAATGGAAGAACAGGATAAACCTAAGACACATAGAAAAGAAATAATTATCCCACTGCAAGATCCTTAAATAGCACACACATGATATATTACGAAACAATAAATTTAGTACTCAATATTCACTGGATCCCAACAAACACAACATGAAGTATTACATAACGGTGATCTTGATCATTATAGGCAGCTCATAAGATCTAAACATGATAGCACAAGAGGAGAATACAACCATCTAGCTACTGTTATGGCCCCGTAGTCCAAGTGTGAACTACTCATGCATCAGTCCGGAGGCGGGCATGGTGATGTAGAGCCCTCCGGTGACGATTCCCCCTCCCGACAGGGTGCCGGTGTGAAGTTCTGATATCTCCCAAAGTGGTGATGATGACGGTGGCGGCTCGGGACCCGTGGTGGACATATTGCGCAACGTGTTAGGGTTTTTGCATCGGGTGTTTTTATGGGCGAAAGGGCGAGGTCGGTGGAGGCTTGAGGGGCCCACACCACGTGCTCATGCGGAAGGAGGTGAGGTCACGTGAGGACATGGTGACGGCACCTCAGCCTCCCTCTTTGTTTCCTCTTTGGTGTTCTGGAACGTTCCCACGAAAATATGGACTTTGGAAAAGAAATCGTCTGATTCCAAGAATATTTCCTTAACTACTTTTCTGAAACCAAAAAAACCAGAAAATAGAGAACCGGTACTGTGGCATCTTGTTAATAGGTTAGTCCCATAAAATGCTTAAAATTATATAAAATGCATATAAAACATGTAATAACTTGGTAATAATATAACATGGAACATGACAAATTATAGATTCGTTGGAGACGTATCAGTCCTGCATACCCTGGAGGTCTTGTTGCGCGCGGGTGCGCCGACCGAGCCTAGCGTCGAGTCTTGATCTGGTTCATCCTTGTGCTGGGCCCACAGGCAGTGGACCCACTTGGGCAAACGTTGAGGAACCCCGTGTTCCATTTCTGCGACAGTAGCCCCAGGGCATGGTCCTGATGGCTTCGGTCTTCTGAGGATGTCGGGTCTATGACCAAAAAAGGTCAAAGTGGGCCCGACACCTGGTCTTCTTGGAGTTATTCCGCTTGGGGGAATAACTGTGCTGGCCTTCTCGACTCCCGGTAACAGAGAATCCGAGGAGTCCATCGTTGGGAGAGGGGCTCACGCTATAAAAGCAGGGTCGGACCCCTCTGCCCCAACCATCTTCCTTACCTCCCACTCCTCCAGAGCCACTGCAGCAATGATGCCGACGAGAAGGGGACAAGCACGTGTGCGCGCTATACAAGTCGCGCCGAGAGAAGGACCGTATGTCCGCGGCCGCAGCGGAAGTCGAGGTCGAGGTAGAGGGATCCGCGGCGATCGAGGTGGTCACGGAAGATGCGATGGCCGCTGCAAAGCTTCCCTTCCTCCGAGGAGCTCAACACACGCCGGCTTGGCTCCGTTCGAGCTCTTGGTGGATCTGGACCACGAGCCTCTCAATCATATGCGCCTCCCGAACTCCTTCGCGATGGTCATGGAGGAAGACAAGCCTCCTGGCTTCTGGCTGCATGTCGAAGGCTGCCCCAACGACCCCTCCTAGGTCTGGGCGGAGTACGCCATCAACAACTCCATGCTCCTGCGCCCGGCGGTTACCCCGGGGGCAAAAGGTGACATTCCTATATGATGGGGATGCGACGCTCTTCGTGGCACTAGTTCGAAAAAGGCTACTACTGGCGAACACATTTTTGGTTACCGCTGGCGAATAGCTTCACTATATCTACGCCAGTGGTAATAGTTACCGTTGGCGAACAGTCACCAGCGGTAAGGCAGATTACCGCTTGCGAACAAGCCTTGTTCGCCAGCGGTAGCAGTGACCGCTGGCGCACACAAATGAATACACGCCAGTAGTAGAGGTAGCAGCACTGGCGCACTCCCTCACTTGTTCGCTAGCAGTAAAAATTGAGGAATTCAAAAAAAATTAAAACGCTCCAATTCATACCCATTCATACATACTATTCATTTGCTACTGTACATAGCATTACATGGTATATACCTATAACTAGAAGTCATATATACTATTAATCATATATATTATATATATACAATACACGGTGCCGTCATGTTGTGTCGATGTAATCATCAAGGCAGCCTTGATCGATTTTTTCTCTGCCGCAGCCCTCGTGTAGATGTCGCTGCTGCAACCCTCGTGTCAATGTCACCACAGCAGCCTTCGTTGATGTCCTAGGTGTCGCTGCCCCATTGTCATCGTCCTCGGTGTCGCAGGGGATTGACGTACCACTGACATGGCAACAAAACAAGGAAATGCATAATGTGTTAAATCTACTAGTTCAACCTGATGAATATGAACTACTCCGTCCGTTCCTTAATATAAGGTGTCTAAGGTTTTGAGAAAAAATTCAAAATATAACGTGTATTACGATTTATAGATAATTTTACTCATCAAAAAAATGTGTCACAATCTGGAACGGAGAGATTTGAGCTATTCTTTTCAATTTATGACTATCATGGTTTCCTCTCTCTCGAATTTTATCAAGAGAAAATAAGTCCACCACATGTAAAATACTAACGCATTAATATGCGTGTAAAAACCTTAGACACCTTATATTATGGAACGGAGGGAGTAATAAAAAGCAGTATAGTGTGTGTTGGAAGGTATCACATCCCTGGAGAAAAAAATCCGTCGTCAAATTACGTTGTCAAACTACATGCCAAATGGATATTATAGTAACATTTCAGTAGTTTAACTAAATCTCCCAAGATTACAAAAATGAAACTAGTGCTATTTTATGAATTAGTATCCAAGAGTACTAAATCTCCAATACCACAACAAAATGATGCAATCTAGAGCACTCAAGCTAGTGAGTTAATAGTACTCAACTCAACAATAACAATTTATCTCAAACTTGCTAGGAAGACAGTGCCACGTCCAATACTGTAAGAAAGATGTACATAAGAGTTCCCTAAATGTAGCAAGTACAACTAATAGCATACATACACTAGTCGAAAACAGGCTAAAAGACCAAACAGAAATATCCCATTTGTCCCGGTCGTACTGTAAACCGGGACAGATGGGACCTAAAACCCGTCGAGCCCTACAGGCGACACCCATTTGTCCCGGTTCGTGGGGAACCGGGACAAATAAGTGAGCATCCGCCGAGAGCTCCAGCGTACACCCATTTGTCCCGGTTCATGAATGGAACCGGGACAAAGTTCATTGTTTCAATTACGCGCAGAAGCCGAGCCATCGCCGCGTTTTTTTCGACGCGCACGGAAGGCGAGCGCCGCCCGCGATTACTCTGCCCTCCAGCGATTAATTCCCCTGCTCCGGCCGGCGATTCCTCTTCCTCTCCGGTGCTATAAAATGCACAGTACGGCTCCTACACACACCATCTCTCCGGCTCCTCCACACACACCATCTTTCCTCTCTTTTCTCCGGTCCTATGGAGCCACTCGCGCGTCCGCCTCGGTCCGAGTTGTACTATTACAAGAAGGAAGGCATGCGGTTCAAGGTGTGGGTCACCCTTCATGCATGGCGCGTGGAGAAGTGGATCCGCGACGTGAAGAACTACTTCCTCGACGCCGCTCCAATCAAAGCTGTTGGACTCGATTGCGAGTTCACCGACCCTCCACGGAAGGATACTCCACAGCGCGCCGCCGTCCTTCAACTCTCGGTGGCGACCGAGACTCTTGTCTTCCAAATTTGCAAAGCTGATCGGGTGCCACATGTCCTCGTGGATTTCTAAGGTGATCAGACAATCAATTTCTCCGGCGTGGCAATCCATAATGACATGAAGATGCTAGCCTTCTATGGAATTATTATTCGGTCCACGGTCGACCTACAGAGGGATCGCTGAAACCCTACCTGCAATTTTACTCCGAGTCTATATGCTCTCTCTAATGCTATCATTGGGACAAATCTTGAGAAGAAGAAGAAATACAAGGAGAAGCAGGACATGGACAACGACAAGGACGACACGTTAGAAGAAGACCTAATTTTCGGATGGGGCAAAGTTCCATTGAGCTACGATCAAGTCGTATATGCTGCTTTACACGCTCGCCTTGGCTTTGAGATTGCACGGAAGTGGGATAGTCTACGCGGCTATAATACTGAGTATGATCATCTTAATGTTGTTGATGAGTAGACTATCTATGTATTCGGTTAGGCACAAAATTTGTGTGCACGTGATCTCATGTATTGACCGAAATATATCTAAAGTTTTCAAAAGTTTGCAAAAGTTATTTAAAACAGAAAATAGAAAATGGTTTTGTATTAATAAGTCAAATTCAAACACTTTGCATATTCATAGTTTTTCCAAAATCCAAAGTTTCCAAAAGTTATCTAAAATAGAAAACAGAAAAAGAAAATAAAAACAATTAAAGAAGATGAAAAAAAAACCCCATCTATCCCGATGTTAGTCACAAACCGGGACAAATGGGCCGCCTTGTTGTCCCGGTTTGTGGCTGGAGCCGGGACAAAAGGTGGGGGCCTATATATACTGATATCAGCTGCCCCCTCCCAAAAACATTGGAGGCATTTTTTTTGCAATGGAAGGAGGGGTTGTGTGCTAGTCTATTTTTATTAAGTATGCACGCAAGGTGTTCGATGAAATGCCCGAGAGAGTTCACGAAATGATTTGATGTACACTTAAAGAAGTTTATCCTTCTTTTCGATCGAGGCATTTGTCATTAATTGATATCGTGCATATTCAGTGGTTATTTCACGATGGTCTGTAATGGTTATTGATATAGTTAATTATATAATGCAGATGGACCGACAATGGATGTATGGTGACCGACGCACTACAGAGTACATGACGGGTTTGAGGAAATTTCTCGAGAAAGCCCAGGCCCACAGTACCAATGGTTTCATGTGTTGTCCATGTGTGAACTGTCAGAATAAGACAGATCACCCAAGCACGAGAACCCTTCAAAGTCATCTTATTCGGCACGGTTTCATGCCTAGCTATAATTGTTGGACGAAGCACGGAGAAAATTGGGTTATGATGGAAGACAATGAAGAAGAGGAAGATGACGACAACTATCCTATGTTCACGGAGTACAGAGATTCTGCAACAGGGGAAGCTGAAGATGAAGAGGCACCAGATGAGCCCGCTGACGATCTTGGTCGGGCCATTGCTGATGCATAGAGAGAGTGCGGAACTGAAAAGGAGAGGTTGAAGTTCGACCAGATGTTAGAGGATCACAATAAATTGTTGTATCGAAGTTGCGAAGATGGTCAGAAAAAGCTGGGTACCACACTGGAATTACTGCAGTGGAAGGCAGAGTGTGGTGTGACTGACAAGGGATTTGGAAAGTTGCTGCAGATAATTACGAAGATGTTTTTAAAGGTCAACGAGTTGTCCGACAGCACGTACGAAGCAAAGAAGGTTGTGTGCCCTCTAGGATTAGACGTGCAGAAGATACATGCCTGCCCTAATGACTGCATCCTCTACCACGGTGAGTACGAGATTTTGGATGAATCTTCGGTATGCACTGCATTGCGGTATAAGATCAGACGAGATGACCCTGGTGAAGTTAAGGGTGAGCGTCACCGGAAGAGGGTTCATGCCAAGGTGATGTGGTATGCTCCTATAATACCACGGTTGAAACGCATGTTCGCGAACAAAGAGCATGCCAAGTTGTTGCGATGGCACAAAGATGACCAAAGAGAGACTTGATGTGCAGACACACCGCCGATGGGTCGCAGTGGAGAAAAATTGAGAGAGAGTTCCCGGAATTTGCAGATGACGCAAGGAACTTAAGGTTTGGTCTAAGTACAGACGGCTTCAATCCGTTTGGGGAGCAGAGCTGCAGTTATAGCACCTGGCCTGTGACTATGTATTTATAACCTTCCTACTTGGTTGTGCATGAAGCGAAAACTCATTATGATGCCATTGCTCATCAAAGGCCCGAAGCAACTTGGCGACGACCTTGATGTATACCTCAGGCCATTAGTTGAAGAACTTTTACAGTTGTGGCAGGAAGAAGGTGTACGGGTGTGGGATGAGCAGAAACAGGAGGAATTTGACCAACGAGCTTTGCTTTTTGTAATAATTAACGATTGGCCTGCTCTTGCTAACCTCTCAGGGCAGTCGACAAAGGGGTACAATGCATGCACACACTGTTTGGGTGAGACTGAATGTTTATATTTGGATAATGTAAGGAAGAAAGGCAAGCATTTTAAAGGTGAGCCTGATCACATTAGGAGGCCTGTCAACCGTACTGGTGAAGAAATATTTGATATGGTCAAGGATCTAAAAGTAATATTTGGAAAGGGTCCTGGAGGACAACAGGTTCCGAAAGACGCTAACGGGCACACACCCATGTGGAAGACAAAATCTATATTTTGGGAGCTACCATATTGGAAGGTCCTAGAGGTTCGATCTGCTATCGACGTGATGCACGTGACGAAGAATGTTTGCGTGAACCTGCTAGGCTACTTGGGCGTGTATGGGAAGAAAAAAGATACAGAGGAAGCATGGGAGGACCAGAAATGTATGAAAGAACGAGACGGCCTTAGTCCTGAACACTACGAAGGTTTTGCCAGCTACGCTCTTACCAAACAAGAGAAAGTCATATTCTTTGAATGCCTGAGAAGTATCAAGGTCACGCTGGCTTCTCGTCAAATATAAAGAGGATAGTAAATGTGAGACTCCAAAAATTTCAGAACCTAATGTCTCATGATTGCCACGTGATTATGACGCAGTTGCTTCCGATTGCACCGAGGGGGCTTGTACCACCCCCGAGAGCCAGGCTAGACAAATCCCAGATATTTATATGATATAAGCCTAACCTCGATCTCGAGAGCCAACAGTTGAACATTCGGTAACACAACAGTGACTCGATGACTCAAAGCAAAGTGAATATAGCAAATATTACAAGCAGAGGTCACTGACCCAACAGTACATCAAACAACGAAAGCAAATTATGTTATGCTACATAACAAGATCCAAAAGTCCTAAGAGGCCATAACATAAGAGACGTCCCGCCCATCGATTCCAGGCTGCTGCCCGGGAACCCCGATCTACTCGTCGATGTCCATGTAGAATCCAGCAGTGGAGTAGGAACCTTCACCGGTCCAAAAAGTGCGCAAGGCTGAGTACAGGAGGTACTCAACAAGACTTATTTAACCTATTATATATGTGCCCGTTCATAGAGTATGAATGAAGTTCTTTGCATAATGCCAACTTTATTTTCAAATCGAGTAAGGAGAGAATCCCGCATCAGTAGAATTTGAAAATGGGGTAAGGGAACAACACCTCTGACTTCATCCTCCATCTTCTGTGGCCACCAGGATGTCATCGTTTGCACCACCCACAAGAATCACCCCCTCGCTCAACCCGAGAAAGCAATCCTAACCACCCTTAGTTGACAGTTTTATGATTAGTTCTAAGTTGTCTATGATCATCAGACATGAGGTACCAAGTCGTCCGTAACCGTGGACACGGCTTTCCGAAAAGATTTACCCCGCAGGGGGTGTAACTACCCACACGCGCCAACCAACCGATATGCCAGGCATTAGCACTCTACCTGGAAGTGTCGGCAGAAGGGTTGGCCACGACCGTTCCCAAACTTCGCCTATTTCCATGAGCCAAAGCAGTAGGTCTGACCACCAACGCGCATCGGTCCCTAGTGCGGTTTGCCAAGTACAAGATCTGAGACCGCAGCCCACTTGAATCTGGCCCTAACTTTTCTCAAATCATTTTACCACACCTGCAAATGGAACACTCAAACTAGTGGCTTCACGTAGTAGGCTAGGCAAGTTGGAGTCGAGGGGGAAATGAATACCCCGTGTGGATGCACGAATATTCTTGGTTCCAAAGACGAGAACTCAGATCCTAGTGTCGACAAGAACGAAACAACCAACCACATTCCCAATGTGGCGTCTCGTCCAAGTCTTTAACAATAAAGAAATCACGTATACTCATTTCATCCCAATCCTCTCAACTCGATGGAAAAGGAGCAACTAAGCGTGTCTAAGCGGCAATGCAACGCAAGTGACACTCTATACCTCGATCAAAACATCTTTGAACCGTATGCATAACACAAGAATCAGATACTTTGGAAATCTTATATGTGCAGATAAAAGGTTATGCTTGCCTTGCTCTTCAGTAGCTGGGTATTGATCTTTGGAGGCGCTGCAAACACTCTCGGGACCGAATCCTATCGCGAAGAACCAAATACCGGAAAGGGAATGACAAAATCAATATAATACTGATGCAATGCATAATCACATGAATGACATGGCATTTAGGATACCCTAGATGCAAGCATCAGATTAAATGGGTGTATAAAACATACCCATATTTAAAATTAGGGTTTATTTATGTGAGATTAATACCATTATTTTTCATTGTACTAAATATGTATTATTAAATTATAGTTTAAGAGATTTTATTTTTCTGAATATTTTGACATAAAAATCATATTTGTCCGATTTAAAATGAATTAGTTATGATTTTATAAAGTTTAAATAGTTTAAATTCAAAATTCAAATTTATTTAAATAAATTGGCCCCACATGTCATAGTTTTAATCATTTCAGAGAATAGTAATGGAAATTACTAAAACCCTGTCATCATGGTCCCATATGTCATATAATTAAACAATTGCAGAAAAGGAATAAATGATTTTCAGAAATTAAAAAGAAATGATGACGTCAGCTGACGTCATCAACGCCAAATCCTCCCTGCCGAGCACGATTTGCTCGTTCCTGGAGAAATTGGAGCAATTCCTCCGCGGCAGTTGGTAGAGGAGGCTTGGGCGGACCAAACGGTGGTGGCGCCGCCCAGAAAACGTCCCTGGAGACGCCGTATGGCTCGCCGGAGCGGAACCGACGGCGGCGCACGGCGGCCGGGGGAACCAGAGGGGAAGGAAGAAGAAGTAGGGTATGGGGAGGACCGCGGGGACGACCTGAGGCTCGTGGAGGCGTCGGGGAGGCGAGGCGAGGTCGGGGACGGCCGGAGTTCGAGGTTGACGACGACGGACCGAGCGGAGGGATTCGACGATTTCCCAAGGCTCCGGTCTTCCCTGCACGAACGGCTCGAGGAGGAGATGGAGATGATCAACGCGCAGCTTCCGAGCTGCTCGCCGGAGCAAGAGGTGGCCGGAGATAGCAGCAATCGCCGGCGACCCGTGGATAGGGTTTCGGCGATTTGGGAAAGAAATGGAGGAGGAGATGGGAAACTAGGGTTTCTCCCTGGCGGCGGCGGCGTCTACTTGTAGCCCGGCGAGGTCGGCGGCGGGAATCGCGGCGCATCCCGGCGAGGGACGGCCTTTAGTGCAACACGGGCGCACGGGAGGTCGGAAGGTTGAAGACGGCGGCGATTTTCTAGAAAACCCCCTGGTGAAATTATTAGTTGCTAGTTTTCTTCACAAGCAGGCCCTGGTCGGAAGCTTATTTAAATAGTTTGGGGCTTTTCTGTAAAGAGAAAAATTTGTAGAAAAATACTAGGAGATTCAAAATTTCACAAGGAAGCCAATGGCAGTCTTGGATTTTGAAAATTTCAAATTTTTTGAGTTCACCAAAAATAACAAGAGTTTATCCCTTTCTTGCAAAAGCAAACATGTGAATTTTAAATGCAAATTCTTGTCCAAATTAAATGAGATGCATGCAATGCTCAAAACACACCTTTTATTTCTATTTAACAAACTTGGGATGTTACAAATCTACCCTCCTTACAAGAATCTCGCCCCGAGATTCCTAGGTTTTAGAAAAGAAATTGGGATACTCGGATCGTCTCCGATCTTCGCGCTCCCAGGTTGCTTCCTCCTCAGAGTGATGGGACAATTGAACTTTGAGGAACTTGATGCTCTGACGTCGTGTTTTACGCTCGGCTTCATCAAGGATGCGGATAGGATATTCACGATAAGTTAGATCCTCTTGAAGGTCAAGAGTTTCATGATCAACATCACGAATGGGATTTTTGAAGCAACGCTTCAACTGGGAAACATGGAAGACGTCATGGACGTCTGGAAACTTTGAGGGTAGTTCCAACTGGTAGGCAAGCTCTCCGCGCTTAGCAAGAATGCGAAATGGACCAACATAGCGAGGAGCCAGTTTGCCTTTGATACCGAAACGACGGACACCCCGAAGAGGAGTGACCCTGAGATAGGCATGCTCGCCAACTTCATAGCGAACATCTTGATGATGGCTGTCATAGTAGCTCGTCTGACGAGACTGAGCTATTTTGAGACGCTCACGGATGATATTGACTTGATCTTCTGCTTCTTTTATGATATCTGGCCCAAAGAGTGATCTTTCACCGGTTTCGGACCAATTCAAAGGAGTACGACATCTCCTGCCATACAGAGCTTCAAAGGGTGCCATTCCAATACTAGATTGGAAGGTGTTGTTATAACTGAATTCAGGGAATGGAAGACACTTCTCCCAATTCTTTCCAAAGGATATGACACAGGCTCTTAACATGTCTTCAAGAATCTGATTGACTCGTTCTGTCTGACCACCGGTTTGAGGATGATAAGCTGTGCTAAAAGAGATACGAGTTCCCAAGGCTTGCTGAAAATTAGCCCAGAACTTGGAGGTAAAAAGACTTCCACGGTCAGAGATGATCTTCTGTGGAACACCATGAAGAACAACTATCCGGGAGATATACAGATCTGCTAGTTGAATAGCGGTAATATCTTCTCGAATAGGAAGAAAGTGAGCAACCTTAGAAAGGCGGTCCGCGACTACCCAGATAGCGTTGTTTCCCTTTTGAGTTTGGGGAAGACCAGTGATGAAATCCATACCAACTTCATCCCACTTCCAGACAGGAATAGAAAGGGGTTGAAGGGTACCAGCTGGCCTTTGATGTTCAGCTTTAACGCGACGACAAACGTCACATTCTCCCACAAACTTAGCAATTTCTCGCTTCATCCGGGTCCACCAGAATCTTTGACGAAGAACCTAATACATTTTAGTACCACCAGGATGGATAGAAAGAGGTGACTCATGAGCTTCCCGAAGGATTAGTGCTTTCAACTTCTGATGGTTAGGCACCACAAGACGGTAACCCAAGTAGACGGTACCTTTATCATCAGGGGAGAAACATTTATCCACTCCGCTAACAATGTGCTTCTTTATATGGATAACTTCAGAGTCTACCTTCTGAGCAGCCCGGATCTTGTCCTCGAGAGAGGGTTTCACCTCTAGATTTGCAAGGAATCCACAAGGAACAATTTCAAGGTTGAGTCTCGCAAATTCCTCATGGAGGGAGAGTTGAGCTTTCTTAAGCATCAGATTATTGCAGTAAGACTTCCGACTTAGCGCGTCAGCAACAACATTCGCTTTGCCAGGTTGGTAATTGAGACCCAAATCATAGTCTTTGATGAGTTCCAACCATCTTCTCTGTCTGAGATTCAGATCCGGTTGGGTGAATAGATACTTCAGACTTTGGTGATTCGAGTAGATCTCACAACGATTACCAAAGCGATAATGCCGCCATTGCTTTAGAGCATGTACAACAGCAGACAACTCTAGATCATGAGTTGGATAGTTTAGCTCATGTGGTTTCAACTGTCGAGAGGCGTAGGCCACGACATGACCATCTTCCATTAGCACACATCCGAGTCCTTGAAGAGAAGCATCACAGAAAACAACAAGTCCTTGCTCGTATCAGGAAGAACAAGAACTGGAGCAGTGGTCAACTTAGTTTTCAAAATCTGGAAGCTTTCTTCAGCCTTTTTTGACCATTCAAACTTCTTTCCTCTCTTGAGAAGATCATTCAGGGGCTTTGCAATCTTGGAGAAGTTTTCAATGAAGCGACGGTAATAACTGGCAAGTCCGAGAAAACTCCAAATCTCTTTAGCTGATTTAGGTGTCTCCCAATCCAGAACAGCTTGAACTTTCTCCGGAATGACGGTAACACCATCGGCAGACACAACATGGCCAAGAAAGATAAGCTCTTTCAACCAGAATTCACACTTGGAAAACTTGGCGTAGATGAACGGCAGTTGACCAACTAGAGGGGGGGGGGTGAATAGGTGGTGACCAATTTTTAAGTCTTTTTCAGTTTTAGGCTAGCGGAAAGTAAGTTGTCTAGATGTGCAACTAGGTGACACAAGTGACAAACTACAAGGAAGCTAAGCAAGTACAGGAAATAAAGATGCGGTAAAGGAGAGTGGAACGAAATAATCGTACAAACTCGAAGACCAAGATTTTATCCCGAGTTCCACCACATAGGTGTACGTCTCGTTGGAGAGGTGTGAGCTACCACAAAGGTTTGCTCAACGCCACAAAGGCCTCACCCTATTCTCCTGTGAATTCGACCACAAAGGTGCGAATCCACACTTCCACTAAGGACTCCTTTAAGGGCGGAGAAGGTCCCGTACAAATTCGTGAGGCACACACCCACAACTGAATTGGGGGCTCTCACAACGACCACAACAGGTCACTTCCACAAAGGAATCCACAAAGGATCAAAATACACAAGGTTGAACCTAGCTATCCACAAAGGAACCCTAGATTCGTTGCCCCTCAAGAAATAGAGGGGGAAAGTCAAATCGCTTCGGTGGAGATGTAGATCGGTGGCTTCTCCCTCAGATCCCCAAGTATCAAAGGATTTGAGTGGCTAGATTGGGAGATCCGGGAGAAACGAGCTTCAGCACCAATGGAGGAGAGCGAAAATCTGGAAGCTTGAAATGCTGGAGGTAGGTGGAGGGGTATTTATACCCCTCCTCAAAATCTGCCCGTTGCACAGCCGCCAGCCCGGAAATCTCCGGGTTGAGCACCGGAGATCTCCGGACTCCGGAAATTTCCGGTGCAATTTCCGGCTGAGCAAGAAACTAGATCAGTACTGGTTGAGCTCCTTGACTTGGTCAAAATCCCTCTGTCACTCGGAGATCTCCGGATTGGGGCTCGGAAATCTCCGAGCGCCGGAAATCTCCGGGAGGATTTCCGGCTAAAACTGTTTTGGAGTCAGTACGCAATTTGAGTTTTGGACTTGGTCGAAATCCCTCTGTCACTCGGAGATCTCCGAATTGGGGCTCGGAAATCTCCGAGCGCCGGAAATCTCCGGGCGGATTTCCGGCTAAAACTGTTTTGGAGTCAGTACGCAATTTGAGTTTAGACTTAGTGAAAAATAAGGACG
Organism: Poa annua; assembly: GCA_026929855.1. Lineage (NCBI taxonomy): Eukaryota > Viridiplantae > Streptophyta > Magnoliopsida > Poales > Poaceae > Poa > Poa annua. Next base: position 158,574,227 of record CM049427.1, on the reverse strand, counting down.
GCTCGGAAATCTCCGGTCTGGGGACCGGAAATCTCCGAGCCCCGGAAATTTCCTGACTGAAATCCTGAGGAAGGACCAAGTGTAGTTGAATTGAAACTTAGGCAAACTAAGTGTTCCTCTTTATCAGTCTACCTGTAAAAGAGCCTGCATGCTTCATCACAAACATTAGAATACTTTTTGTGTTGTCATTAGTCACCAAAACCTGGGAGTACATAGAGTGCACTTTCAATCTCCCCCTTTTTGGCGAATGATGACAACACAAAAAAAATGGATTTGCAAAATATAGACGGAGCTCCCCCTAAGTGACTGCACTTATTTAAGAATGTCTTTGGAAAACAAAGTGCACATTCCTTAGGATCAACACTCCCCCTAGATTTTACAAAACACACACAAACACAATAGAAGCAACAAGCTTAGATAAAGAGTTACTACAATAGAGAATTTAACAGTACTCATGTCTCACACACATGACGAACAAAAACAGTCACGAAATAAAGGAGCACTGAAGGAAGCAAAGCGAAAAGAAAGAAGTGCTCCTAGCCCATGCAAATCCTGAGAGTCCTAGAGATACTTCTCCCCCTTTGGCATCAAGATACCAAAAAGGGAGGAGGTTCCACTAACGTCCCATGACTCAAGAGTCGGAACCCGCGTCCTGATCATATTCCTCCTCCTCCTCCGTGTCAGCATTCTCAAGATCGCTGTCCTCTGGCACAGCACCATCCCAATCAAATGTGAGACCATATGCATTCCAATCCTTGAAGGGAACCCGAGGCTTCAAAGGTTGCTTCGGAGCAGGCATCTTCATGTGAGCCATCATTGCTTCTTGGCGCTGCATAATGCGATGGTTCTGAGAGTAGATGGAGTAGTTCTCACTGTGAATGCAACAGTTCATGTTCATGATTTTCTCAATTGCTCGAACTACCCAGGGGCGACTTTTCTTGGAAGCTTTCTTGATGTTGGGATTGGAGGGAACCTGAGATGGACCACCGAAAATGTCATCCTCATTGATCTCATGCATGGTGGCTTGTTGTTGAACCAAGTGAGCAGATTTCTGACAAGCAGGGCTGGCTTGTGAGGCTGAGTGGCAAAGGCTGCATCAAAGTCATCACCGTCTTGCTCAGAAAGCTTGTAGAGGCTCTTGATGAGCAACATTATATAAGGAGCATATGGAGGAACTTTCCTCTCAACGACTGCTAGTGACATCTCCTGGAAAATAAAGTCCATGACATCCACCTTATAGACCTCCTGCTCAACCGCATACTCCCCAAGATAGGCATCATGAGCTTTGGCCATCAAGTTTACTAGAGCCCCGGCAATATTATCTGCATTGCCGACAATGGGAGCAATGGTCCAACGGAACATGCGAAGCAGGATATCATAAGTGGGGAGGAGGCCATTCTGAGAGCCAATCCTCCCTCCAGGCTGGTAAAGATCAGTCATGACGTGTTTGTTGTAGGACACGCCATGGACATGCATGCGGGCACCAGCTGCAGTAGAAAGACCACGGAAAGGACATCCAAGAATCTGAGCAAACTCTCTGAAAGAGGAAGCCAAGCGCTGCCTGCCAGACATCCAAGTCATCCCAATATCCTCTGAGGAGTCAAACACCACAGTGGCATAGAACTGATGGATAAGAGAGACGTTGTAGTTGCACTCAGTTCTCATCAATGGCTCCAAACCCAAAAGTCCACAAACCTTCACAGCACCACCAAAATAATCGGCCTTCTTCATTAATTTGTCAAAGTCAATCCACTTCATGGGGCAGATTGGCTTGTCAATAGAGAACTTCTGATAGACTTCCCTGTAGATCTATGCCATCTCAGTGCAAAAGTAAGTGGGATCATCAGACTCCACATCATAGAAGAGGTCACTTCGCCACTTGCGAAAACTGCCTTTGTTGAAGTCTTCAAGACGGAGCTCGGTCTTCTTCTTCTTCTTGTTAGCACCAATAGGTTTCCTGAGGATGGATGAGGTCTCAGTTTGTGAGTTGTCTTCACTTGAGGACCCACTGGGAGGGCGTGAGTGAACTGGTTTGGCTCTTCCGCGAGTAGCCATTTGCTTGAAGCGGCCACGAGGGTTGGAACCTGCAGGTACACAGCATAGAGTGGATGGAAAGCATATGGGGTAAGCACTCATGTCCAAGATTGAAAAAGGAACATACTAGAAAAGTTTTGACAAACACAGTTTCTGGACTTAGCTGTTTTGATTCTGAGCAGGCCGGAGATTTCCGGGTCTGACTCGGAGATCTCCGGGGTTCGGAGATTTCCGAGTCAGACTCGGAGATTTCCGGTCTGCACGAAATTTTGACAGATCTGAACAAAATCTATGGATGAAAAACAGATATGTGCATGTGGAAGGTAGAACATGCCTAGGGGAGCGATTCTACCACAGGAAACAACCAACAACCTCCTAAATCTGCTAGGTTAAACGAAAACAAGTTTCGTCCTAGATTTGAAATAAGAGGAGTTACCGGAAGACATTGCGAAAAGCGTGCGGATGGAAACGAAGCCCTTGACGAGGAGAAGCAGATCCCCGAAGCATGCAAGAAACCCTCGAACGATCCACCCGCAGCGAGGAAAGGAAAAATGGAGATTTTCGGAGGAGAGAGAGAGTTAGGGCACGGGGTGGAAGAACTGGCCGAACCGGCCGGTCCACCCGTGCCCTTATATAGGCAGGAAAAATTTGAACCGGAAATTTCCGGACTGAGGCTCGGAGATTTCCGGGTGCCGGAGATTTCCGGGGCTGTTTCCGGATAGGACTTAGCCCTGGAAAACTTTTGGCACACTCGGAGATTTCCGGACATCGGACCGGAGATTTCTGGACCCCGGAGATTTCCGGCTCTAATTCCGATTCAGCTTCGCCTGAGGTCAGTGCCGAAATTGAAAAAAGGACTTAGGTGCTGAAAATCGCAGGGGCCGGAGATTTCCGAGTCTAGGACCGGAAATGTACGGACACCGGAAATTTCCGGGAATATTTCCGGTCAAAAAATATCACAGGTCAGTGCTGATTTTTGAATGAACTTAGTCTCGAAATTCTCTGGTGGCCTGGAGATTTCCGAGTAAGGCTCGGAGATTTCCGTTCAAACCCAAAAACTCCAGGAACAAGAAACCAAAAAGGGGACATGAGTGGGGAAAAGCATGTTTACAGTATAGTGAAAGGCTTAGGATAGACACTCAAACTGAAAAGAAGACACACTCAAGTTGCAAAAACCATACAACACAAGAGAAGACCAACAAGAGTGTGTTTTCCCAAAAGAACCAAAGACAATGCAAGTGAGAAACAAAGAATAAAACCAAATAGAATCCAAACAAAAAGAGTGTTGGTGGCCGAGGCCACCGTGTATGAGTTGTAGCATGGTACCATGAAGATATATCTTGGGTCCATAACTACATCTCAACATTGAAGCTCACAAATTAGATTCAATTTGAAGTTTTAGCAATGATATGTCACTATATGCATAATAGGGGGAGGAGGAGTCCAATGTATTAGGAAAACACTCCCCCTAAGTCCATGCGTACCTCTAGGTCTTATAAAGCCTTAAACGTTGGAGTGTGTCTACGGAGTTCAAGCCAAGGCCCGAGAATCTATGATATTGAGCTCATTCCTCAAGTAGCAAAAGCGGGCTTCATCAAGGGGTTTCGTGAAGATATCCGCCAATTGATCCTTTGTACCAACATATGATAGATCAATATCTCCTCGTGCCACGTGATCGCGGATGAAGTGATGACGAATCTCAATGTGCTTGGTCCTTGAATGTTGCACCGGATTGTATGCAATTTTGATGGCACTCTCATTGTCACATAAAAGCGGCACTTTGTCCAAGAGGACACCGTAATCCTTTAAAGTTTGCCGCATCCAAAGAAGTTGAGTACATCCGCTTGCGGCAGCAACATACTCGGCCTCCGCCGTGGATAATGAGATGCAATTTTGTTTCTTCGAGGACCAACTCACCAAAGATCTTCAAAGAAATTGACACGTTCCGGATGTGGACTTCCTATCATCAATGTCGCCCGCCCAATCGGAGTCCGTATATCCACAAAGAGACAAGGTGCCATCTTTGGGATACCACAACCCAAAGCAAGGGGTATGAACCAAATATCTGAAGATCCTCTTTACGGCCATCAAATGACTTTCCTTAGGCGCGGCTTGATAACGGGCACACACTCCCACGCTTAAAACGATATCGGGCCTAGAGGCACACAAATAAAGAAGAGACCCAACCATAGAATGATACTCCTTTTGGTCTACCTCTTTACCGTCGGGGTTGAGTTGGAGGTGGCACTTGGTTTGCATAGGAGTCGTCACACCGTTAAGTCCAAGCAATTTGAATTTCTTGATCATCTCTTGAATATACTTGGCTTGACAAATGAAAGTCCCTTCCCTCAATTGCTTTATCTCAAAGCCAAGAAAGAACTTGAGTTCGCCCATCATGGACATCTCGAACTTGTCGGTCATTAGCTTGGAAAACTCATCATTGAACACACGGTTAGTAGAACCGAAGATAATGTCATCGACATATAATTGACAAATGAAGAGTTCACCATTAACCTTTTTAGTGAAAAGAGTGGGATCGATTACCCCAACCTCAAATCCACGGTCTACCAAGAACTTTCTCAAGTGCTCGTACCATGCACGGGGGGCTTGTTTAAGGCCATAGAGAGCTTTGTCCAAGACATAGACGTGGTGAGGATGGTTGGGGTTTTCAAAGCCCGGGGGTTGTTTAACATAAACAAGTTCTTGCAATGGACCATTAAGAAAAGCAGATTTTACATCCATTTGTTGCAATTTGAAACCATGGTGAGAAGCAAAAGCGATGAGAATACGTATCGATTCAATCTTGCGACCGGCGCGAAAGTTTCTCCAAAATCGATGCCTTCGACTTGAGAAAAACCATGAGCCACCAACCGCGCCTTGTTCCTCACAACGATACCATGTTCATCTTGCTTGTTCTTGAAGATCCACTTAGTGCCAATAACGTTGCGGCAATCTTTAGGCTTCTCAACTAGACGCCACACTTTGTTGCGCTCGAAGTTGTTAAGTTCTTCATGCATAGCCCCTAGCCAATCGGGATCTTCAAGAGCATCAAAGACTTTCTTGGGCTCGACCATGGAAATGTGTGCTTGATGCTCACTAAAGTGAGCGAATTGACTTCGTGTGGAGACCCTTGCTCGAATATCACCAATGACCTTGTCGAGAGATAATGCTCCAAGTTCCAAAGACTTTGCAAAGCGAGCTTGACGACGAGTTTCAATTGCCGCCCTTGTGGTGGGGACAATTTCTTCAACATCTTGATCCTTTGGATCCTCGTCTTGACCTTCTTGAGGGCCTTGATCATCATTAGAAGTCTCTTCATGAGGTGGAGAAGGATGATCTTGCCCTTGAGTAGAACTTGGAGAAGTGGAGTTGGCTTCGATAATCTTGGTGGAGGAGGCATGATCTTTTTGTTGATGAAGATCTTGTTGAGATTCATCATGAGCTTCATCTTGAGAAGAAATAGCATGCCCTTGTTGAGGAGGATCTTGAGATTGTTCTTGAAGGGAATCATCATTTTCTATGGGTGAGCCACCTTGTGGTTCTTGTGATGGTGAGGTTTCCTTGATGGGAGAACTTGAGTCATCTTGAACAACTTCTTGATGGACTTCAATTGGGCGTAGAAAGCCCACCCCCATCTTCTTAATAGCATCAAAAGGTTGTTCATCACCTACATCACAAACACCAACTTGCTCCACTTGGGAGCCATCATTTATCAAAGACTCTATAAGTGTGGGACTCGCTACCATAACCTACAAAAATCCCCTCAAGAGACTTAGAGTGAAACTTACCCAACCGGACACCCTTGACGAGATAATAGCACTTACATCCAAACACTCGGAAGTAGCCAATGTTGGGTTTATTGCCGGTGAGGATCTCATATGGAGTCTTCTTCAAACCCTTGCGGAAGTAGAGGCGATTAGATGGGTGACATGCGGTGGAAATAGCTTCCGCCCAAAAGTTGATGGGAGACTTGAACTCCGCCAACATAGATCTCGCCATGTCGATGAGAGTCCGGTTCTTTCTTTCGGCAACGCCATTTTGCTGAGGAGTGTAAGCAGCGGAATATTGATGACGAATGCCTTCTTCACTAAGAAAGTCGTTAAGAGTGTAGTTCTTGAATTCCGACCCATTGTCACTCCGAATAACCAAAATGGGAAGGTCATGTTGGCGTTGAACTTCCTTTGAGAAGTCGATGAAGACTTGTTGAGTTTCATCCTTGGTCTTGAAGAAATAGACCCAAGTATACCTTGAATAGTCATCAACAATCACGAGGCAATATTTCTTGCCACCAAGACTTATCTCCGGAATTGGTCCAAATAGATCAACATGAAGGAGCTCCAAAATCCGGGATGACGATATGATGGTCTTGCTTGGATGAGGAATGTCATGCATCTTGCCTTCCACACAAGCTCTACAAATTCGATCCCTTGAAAAGGAAACATGATCTTTTAGTCCAAGGATGTGGACACCCTTGTTAAGACTTTGCAAAGTACGCATGTTTACGTGAGCTAGTCGGCGATGCCAAAGCCAACCCACGTCGGCTTTTCCGAAGAGACACATGGCTTGAGAAGTGGTGGCTTCGGAGAAGTCCACCACATAGAGCTCATGCTCCACGTGTCCCACGAAAGCCACTCTTAGCTACTTGCTCCACAAGAGGACCACAATGTCCTTATCAAAGAAGGGAGAGATCCCCATCTTTGTTAAGGCACGAACCGATAACAAATTATAGCCAAGAGATTCAGCAAGCATGACATTGACTAGAGAAATGTCGGGGGCAACTACCACTTTGCCAAACCCGATTACCTTAGACCTTGATAAGTCACCAAAAGTTACGGTTACTTGATCTTCATTAGGTTTCAACTCCGTAACAAGTTCTTTGCTCCCGGTCATATGACTTGTACATCCACTATCAATTATCCATTTTGAACCACCGGGAGCAAGATCCTACAAGAGATTAATTGTTGCATTTAGCAACCCATTGCTTCACAATGGGTGCTTTATGGGTAGCGACAAGAGATTTAGGAACCCAAATAGCATATGAAATTGTAACATCCCAACATTTTATAATGTTCAACAATCACTAAAATTTAAAACTTTTCTTTTTATTAAAATAAAATATTAAATGCATAAGGAAACCAACTATGAAAGACTTCAAACTTATTGAAAGAGTTTAATATTTCAAATTTCACAGTTTAAACATTTTGTTATCCACTGTATTTCAAAAACCTTAAAATGTAATTTGACAAATATTTTACAAACTACAATCCATTTTATTTTAAGTAAATGGTTTACTTATAAGAAATTGATTTCAACCACTTGGCCATATCTATTCATAAATTCACAAATTATTTAAAAATGGTGTTAGTTGCCAAGTGGTTTTCATTCTCTCAACTAAGTTCAAAACATGGTGTTAATATTTCAATTATGTAACTTATAACTATAAATTTCATAGATTTTAAATTAATGAATTAGCCAAATAAACATTTCATTTGCTTAAATGAATTTCATTATTAAAGGAAAAATCTTTTCCAAAGTTGTTATGAAGTTTTCAAATGAATTATCATAATATAAAATATAATGGTGCACAAATTATTTTCAATTAAAAATGAATACCTTATATTTCACATTTCCTAAACATTATTTATATTTAGTTATTTAATATTATGCCAAATTAAAGATGAATGATTTCAGCAAAATAAGTTTAAATAACTTAAATTCAAACATATTTTGAATATGGTTATTTTACAAATTTTATTTAGCCAAAAGAAAATTTATTTAAGATATGATTTCTAATTTGACTTTAAGTGTCAAATTTGTATTTAATCAATATTTCAAAATATTATTTTTCAAAAATATTCAAAACATGCCCACAACTGGTTTAACACAAAGATATTGATTTTACAAATTTTTAGAAATTAATTTGACATCTTTTGGACATTTAAATCAAAAGATATGAATTAAATAAATAAAACAGAAAAAGAAAATACCAGCTGACGTCACGGTGACGTCACCTTCTTCAACCTCCAATCCTCCAATTCTGGCCGAGATTTCCTCCCCGATTCCCTCTCCAAATCCGGCGAGATTAGCGCAAATCCTGTTCCCTCCTCCTGCCCTATAAAACCCCAACCCCTGCCGCACCTTTCCCCTCTTTCGCCCTCTCAAAAACGCGCCGCCAGGCCGCTCAAAAGCTCGCCGGAGCTCCGCCAGTCCGCTGCCGAAATTCTTCCAATCCTGGACGAGGTGAGTCACCCCCTCGCGCCAGAGACCCCTCCTCCTCTTTCCCTGGACCATGCGCACCCTCCAACCCCTTCCTCGCTTCGTATCCGCAGCAGTTCGTCGGGGAAGAACTCAACCCTCCAGGACACGAAGCTCGGCGTCTTCATGCCCGTCGTCTTCGCGGCATCCTTCTGCGCGTCGTCATCGCTCCGCCGCTGCAAGAAGACCACCGGAGCCTCGCCGTCGTCCTCACCGAGCCACGCGCCGCCGCGTCTTCCTCTGCTCCGGCCACCCCGCGCCGCCCGGTGAGCACCACCCTCCCCGTCCGTCCGATCCAATCTCAACGGCCCAGATTAGAAAATTTGAACGAATCGGTAGGATTAGATCTGGACCGCCAGATCCAGATCTGACGGCCCAGATCTGTTCACTTAGCCACGTCGATGCCCAGTCAGCGCCTCGTCAGCTGCACAGTCAGTGCCCAGTCAGCGCTGACATGTAAAATGAATTCCTCGATTTATTGAATTAGCAGTTTTACAGAAAAGACCCTGCAACTTAAATTGTTGTAACTTTTTACTCACACATCCAAATTCAAATATTTTTATATATTTGGAAAGCCCTCGACATGTATAATATTTTGGATCTGCCAAAATCCAAATTTGACTTAGTTTAAAATATTCAAATTTCAAATGGTGAATTTGATTATTTTTTTCATAACTTTATATCTGTAAATTCAAAAATTACAAATAAAATTGTTTTAGAGGCTTTGGAGTATTTGTAAATTATTGCCACTGCTATAAAATATTTTTGAGTAATATTTGAATGAAATCATAGTTATATACTTAATTTGAATAGTTTGAGTATTTTCAACATAACTATTAATAGAAATATTATTTTTGATTAAATCAAATTGCTATAAATGTAATTAAATGCCCCCTGTCTATTAACACTATTTATAAAATTTGTTATAGAAATATTAATCATAGAAAACTTTAATCTGATAATTATTCCTTTTATTATATTTTCCAAAAATTATAAACTAATTAAATTGCAATTATAACTCTATGCATACTTTATAAATATTACAAAAATTAGTATTATGAATTAAAATTGCATTTCATGCATAGCATAATTTTTTTGTAGTTATATTTCCCATAAGGAAAACTCCTCCCCATTTTCCCTAAGTTAGGATTATTTTCAAACTTGGTATTTTGGTAAAGTACTATGCACTAGACACTTAGGATTTTCATCATGGAACTAGAAGGCCAATAAGGGAGTTAGCCAAAACAAGACTTCAGAAGGATCTTCAAGGAGTAGAAACACTTAGAAGAAAATCAAGAAGAAGTTCATGAAGACCAGCCAGCAAATATTTTCCAAGTCTTGCTCTCTCTCTCTTTCTTTTCTCTGAGACTCCATGAAGGACTTAGAAGAAAACAGACTCTGGAAGCATCCTCAAGATGTCAAGCACTTAGAAGAAAAGTGAGCAGAAGTTCAAGAAGGCCAACCCCCTTTTTATTCTCTAAGTCTTTCTCTCTGCCTTTTCTTCTTCTCTGAGAACTCAAAATCCAAGACCAGCCTCGAGGATACAAGAATCATCAAGTCTGAAGATTATTCAAGTCTACCGAGAATTCAATCAAGACATCACCAAGGAGAATATTACAAATTTGGAGATGAAGCCTGGAGGACAACTACATATTTCTATCTTTTCCCTCTTTCCTAATCTTGTCTTTCACTTAAGACTTAAAACAATTTTTGATCATGTTATTACCCACTTGAAGTTTGTTGGATCCTAGCGGCATAGTGAGATGAAGCGGCCTGGAGACAAACCTTACATGTCCACGTACATGAGACCTGTTCCACAATTTAAGTGGCTGGCCGGGTGTCTGTCTCTCTCACTATAGTGAATGTCCAATTTACAAAGAGTTGATAATAATTGTTGATCGTCTTGAAGAAATGACTTAGTATTTTCTCTAAATATTTCTACACATCAAGACTAAGCCATTAGAGGGCTTATTCAATATGATATAAAACAAAATATTTTATTCAACTTTTGACTTTAGTCCTTAGTCCTTTTGGACCAACACATTTGCCTTGCATAAACTTAAAAGATTTCCATGGCATGAAAAAGCATTTCTAGCCCTTAGGAATATTTTGCACATCATTCATAAACATATTTTCCTTAGAAAGTTTATAAAACTTATTTATTCATCTAGTATGTGTTTGTGTGCATTGTGGAGTTGTGCTTGCTATTGATTGTTGTATTGTTGCTTGTCTATACTGTTAGATTGAACGGAGAGTCCCGAGTATCGTTGAAAAGAGTTGTGAACAACGACAACATTCAAAGTCAAGTGGCACACCTCATAAACTTCCTATTATTTCTATATGCATTACTTAGTGTATTTTTATATGCATGTGTAGGATAGTATTGCTATGCTAAACCTGTGTAGAATTCCTTATTCCTGTGTCTAGGTTCCTATGCAATACTTAGTAGAATTATTGATGCTATGCAAATGTTGTTTTGTGAAAATCTAAATTTTACTAAGTTAAGAATGAAACACCTGGGTGGTAAGTGGTTGTATGGTTTATGTTGAGTGGCTACTCAGGTCCATGTCTATGGTTCCCTGGAGTATGTACACTTGTGAATGGCCACCCAGGAACCGAGGAATCTGAAGAACTCCGAGTGACGATTGCTTCCAGTGCAGCCATTGCCATATAGGCTCTGGCTTGATCAATTATGTTGCGTGGACTCTCTCCGGCTTGACAAGCAAATGTAGGGGGATGTTAGGTGGAACGGGTCAAGCCAGAGTGGGAGGGAAAATGCTTCTGAAAGATCTCGTCTCATTCTTCTCCTTTCCTATTCACAAATGGGGTGTAAAGGATAGTTTGGGTTGAATGGGTACAATGGTGAACGTGCACAACCTCTGCAGAGTGTAAAACTAAGTACTTAGCCGTGTCCCCGGTACAGACAATTTGAGCAGCTGATCACGGACGTCAACGGAGGATTCCATCGTTCCAACTTCAGAAATAAAACTTGATGGGTGAACAAGGGAAGCTGAGATTTATGGTTTTCATGCCATACTTGTCTTGATTTGAAGAAAGTGTTTTACAAAAAGATAGGAAAAATTGGCTTTATGCAAAATAGCCTTGAACTCCACCAGCCAAATATGCATATAGGCTTTAGAGTTATTCCATTAAGTGTCCACCATAGTGTCACTTGCCAGACTCCATTTTTAATGGAATTTGACCCACGTTGTTGCAATATATTTCTTATTGCAGATTGATCAGATGACGAGTGAGGTTTCGTTTAAAGGTTTCGAGTCTACAACCAACATGTTTTCGCCTACGGCAACATGATGTTGATGGAGACTCACTGCTATTGTATTTCCGCTGTTTACTCTTTCGAAGCTAGCTTTATGCTATGCAACTTGTACTGAATATTTTGTAAGTCTGGATCATCGATGTAATAAAATTGATACTTTGTTGTGATATTACATCGTAAACTGTGTGTGCAAACGAATCGATCCAGGGATTTGCACTATACACAGGTATCTGCCTTATTAAAAGTGCAGGTACGCTACAGATGGTATCAGAGCACCAAGACTTATCTCCGGAATTGGTCCAAATAGATCAACATGAAGGAGCTCCAAAATCCGGGATGACGATATGATGGTCTTGCTTGGATGAGGAATGTCATGCATCTTGCCTTCCACACAAGCTCTACAAATTCGATCCCTTGAAAAGGAAACATGATCTTTTAGTCCAAGGATGTGGCCACCCTTGTGAAGACTTTGCAAAGTACGCATGTTTACGTGAGCTAGTCGGCGATGCCAAAGCAAATCCACGTCGGCTTTTCCGAAGAGACACATGGCTTGAGAAGTGGTGGCTCCGGAGAAGTCCACCACATAGAGCTCATGCTCCACGTGTCCCACGAAAGCCACTCTTAGCGACTTGCTCCACAAGAGGACCACAATGTCCTTATCAAAGAAGGGAGAGATCCCCATCTTTGCTTAGGCACGAACCGATAACAAATTATAGCCAAGAGATTCAACAAGCATGACATTGACTAGAGAAATGTCAGGGACAACTACCACTTTGCCAAACCCGGTTACCTTAGACCTTGATAAGTCACCAAAAGTTACGGTTACTTGTTCTTCATTAGGTTTCAACTCCGTAACAAGTTCTTTGCTCCCGGTCATATGACTTGTACATCCACTATCAATTATCCATTTTGAACCACCGGGAGCAAGATCCTACAAGAGATTAATTCTTGCATTTAGCAACCCATTGCTTCACAATGGGTGCTTTATGGTTAGCGACAAGAGATTTAGGAACCCAAATAGCATATGAAATAAAACCATAGTAGGGTCCAATGTAACGAGCACAAACATTCCCATAATAATCGACATATAAAGCATAGTTAGGGTTGTTGTCCCCGGCGTGATCTTTACGAGTAGGCTTGCCCCTTGTGACATTCCTACTCGCAAGACCTTCCTTGGATTGAATGGAGTCGGCCTTCTTGGCTTGGATGGGGTTGATGCTCTTGGGAATGCCCTTCTTGGCATTCATCTTGATGGGAGGCACATATCCAAGACCTTCCTTTCCTTGTCGAGTGTGAGGCTCCACGATGGGAGTCTCAACAACTTGTTTACCTTTAAGAAGGATGATCTTGGATGTGGCGGCCTTAGTCATCTCACTCTTCAACCTAGCATTCTCCTTCACAAGATTAGCATTATCACAAGAACACTTAGAGGTAGAGATGCTAAGAGAATCAAGGTTAGTTAGCCGAGTTTGAAGTTGGGCATACGACTCTTTTAGAAGAGCATGTTCACTCTCCAAAGCTTTGTGAGCTATGACAAGCTTCTCCATGTCCTCAATGAGTCGAACATGCCCAACCGCAAATTCGGCTTTATCTTGTTGAGCCACCTTAAATTTAGCAAAGTACATATCACGATCCTTAATGAGCTTAGCATGTGAGGACTTATGAGTTTCCTCAATACTTTCAAGTTGCTTCTCAAGACGAGCATGAGACTCTTCAATCTCCTCAAGAGAGGATTTCAAATAAGATAGAGAAATAGCGTCTTCTCTTTCTATCTTACCCTTCTCTTCATTGAGATGCTCTAGCTCACCAATTCAAACCATGAGGGCACCAACATGTTTCTTGCTATCACCTTGCAAGTTAGTGATGAAGGAGTCGAACGCCACAAGCTCTTGCTTGATTTGAAAGCTAGAGGCATCATCAAGCTCATTCATTTCATTCATGAGAGAGCAGGAGGATGAAGGTACCTCCGATGCCTTTGCCATAAGACACTTTGAGCTCTTGGTGATGGAGTTCACATTAGGCGATGTGAATAGAGACGATGAAGAGCTTGTCGTAGTTGAAGGAGTTCTTGTCGTTGATGGAGAGATGGTAGTTGTCGAGGTGGTGGCAAGGGCCGCCACTTCATTTGGCGTTGCTTCCTCCGACTCTTCATCATCGGTGGGATACTCCTCTTGAGTCAACAACATGATGCGAGGCTTCTTGTTAAAAGGCCTCTTCTTTCCATAGGCCTTCTTGGGAGGCATCTTGGTTTTGTCCTTGAGCACTAGACGTCCACCATGCTCTTCTCTTTTCTCATAAGGGTACTCGTCAACGAAATGGAACTTGTCTTGACAATTGTAACATGTCCTTGACTTGGAGGGTGAGACCCTATCGGCTTGAGGTGCATTCTTGTCAAAACGCATCTTGCCTCTTGAGAGATTGTTCCAAAAGGTGCGAGCCGCAAGAGCGAGATGGTCATTGTAAGCAATCTTGAGTGCTTCCTCGGACATGGCGGCAAAGCTTCCAAGATCATCATCATCGTTGTCTTTCTCAACGGTAGCCTTAAAAGCAAGGTTGGTTGTGACTCTTTGCATTCCAAGAGCCCTTGTCCTTGCATCTTGAGCATTCTTAATGGCCACCTTATATGCGGCCATCTCTTGCATAACCTCATTAGATGTCATGAGATGATAGTTGTGTCTTCCTTGAAGACTCTTGACGTCGGTAGGCTCACAAGCCATCATAGAGCTAACATACTTCCTTTTGATCCAAGCATCATCAATATGAGAGGCACCCACTTCTCGAAAGCTTGTGGCTATGGTCACCAATCTTTGATACATCATCTCATGGTCTTCACCATCAAGCTTGAAAAAGCCCTCGGGTTCATTGCTCAAAGAGTCATAACGGTTCCTTCTCATGCTATCATTTCCAACGAACAACTCGGATAGACCATCCCATGTCTCCTTGGCGGTGGTGAGATGTTGGATGCGAGCCATGTCCTTGTTCCCAACCGCCTTTTGGATCATGTAGAGAGCGGTGGCATCAAGTTGAGCCTCCACCACTTCTCTTCTTGTTAGGTTGGTCGGATCATGCGGCTTGTATCCAACTTGAATGATGCGCCACAACTCGATTCAAGAGCTGCAAACATGAGACTTCATCATGTATTGCCATTGAGAAAAGGTATAGTCTTTAAGCAACGGGGGATCACCCCTATGAGAAACTTGCGGGTGAGGAATAATGGGATCGGGGGTATGGTATTGGGATGGGGGAGGAGTGGCGTTGTAGCCTTTAGGCACTTCATCATTGGATGATGGAGTGTTTTGATGGGTTGAGGAACTACTAGCATCACCCTTCCCATCCAAAGGCAATTGCTTTCCCTTTAACAATTCGGGGTCCACATCAAGAGTAATGCCCGGAAGCACCGGAGGCTTTGAGGGCAATGCAAGAGAGGTTTCTTTAGATGTCTTGAGAGACTCAAGCATATCATGAAACTTCTTGAACTCGGTTTGTATGGACGATGTCAACTTTGTTTCCAAAGAGTTGATATCGGCCATAGTGGCACCTTTCTCTTGCATTGCCGCCAAAGTCGCGGCGTCCGTTTCGGAACCCTCTTTTGGGTCAACTTGCATTGTCCAAGGTTGGTCTCAAGCGCTGAATCTTTTAAGAGACAACCTGGCTCTGATACCAATTGAACGGCAGTTGACCACCTAGAGGGGGGGGGGGGTGAATAGGTGGTGACCAATTTTTAAGTCTTTTTCAGTTTTAGGCTAGCGGAAAGTAAGTTGTCTAGATGTGCAACTAGGTGACACAAGTGACAAACTACAAGGAAGCTAAGCAAGTACATGAAATAAAGATGCGGTAAAGGAGAGTTGAACGAAACAACCGTAGGAACTCGAAGACCAAGATTTTATCCCGAGTTCCACCACATAGGTGTACGTCTCGTTGGAGAGGTGTGAGCTACCACAAAGGTTTGCTCAACGCAAAAAAGGCCTCACCCCGTTCTCCTGTGAATTCGACCACAAAGGTGCGAATCCACACTTCCACTAAGGACTCCTTTAAGGGCGGAGAAGGTCCCGTACAAATTCGTGAGGCACACACCCACAACTGAATTGGGGGCTCTCACAACGACCACAACAGGTCACTTCCACAAAGGAATCCACAAAGGATCAAAATACACAAGGTTGAACCTAGCTATCCACAAAGGAACCCTAGATTTGTTGCCCCTCAAGAAATAGAGGGGGAAAGTCAAATTGCTTCGGTGGAGATGTAGATCGGTGGCTTCTCCCTCAGATCCCCAAGTATCAACGGATTTGAGTGGCTAGATTGGGAGATCCGGGAGAAACGAGCTTCAGCACCAATGGAGGAGAGAGAAAATCTGGAAGCTTGAAATGCTGGAGGTAGGTGGAGGGGTATTTATACCCCTCCTCAAAATCTGCCCGTTGCACAGCCGCCAGCCCGGAAATCTCCGGGTTGAGGACCGGAGATCTCCGGACTCCGGAAATTTCCGGTGCAATTTCCGGCTGAGCAAGAAACTGGATCAGTACTGGTTGAGCTCCTTGACTTGGTCAAAATCCCTCTGTCACTCGGAGATCTCCGGATTGTTGCTCGGAAATCTCCGAGCGCCGGAAATCTCCGGGAGGATTTCCGGCTAAAACTGTTTTGGAGTCAGTACGCAATTTGAGTTATGGACTTGGTCGAAATCCCTCTGTCACTCGGAGATCTTCGGATTGGGGCTCGGAAATCTCCGAGCGCCGGAAATCTCCGGGCGGATTTCTGGCTAAAACTGTTTTGGAGTCAGTACGCAATTTGAGTTTAGACTTAGTGAAAAATAAGGACGGCTCGGAAATCTCCGGTCTGGGGACCGGAAATCTCCGAGCCCCGGAAATTTCCTAACTGAAATCCTGAGGAAGGACCAAGTGTAGTTGAATTGAAACTTAGGCAAACTAAGTGTTCCTCTTTATCAGTCTACCTGTAAAAGAGCCTGCATGTTTCATCACAAACATTAGAATACTTTTTGTGTTATCATTAGTCACCAAAACCTGGGAGTACATAGAGTGCACTTTCAGTAGAGACGATGCTCACGTAGCTTAGTCAACACCAAACGCAGATGCTCTGCGTGCTCCTCTTCGGTTTTGGTGTATATTAGGATATCATCGATGTAGATCACGACAAACTTGTCAACGTACTACATGAATACTGAGCTCATAAGCCGTATAAAGGTGGCTGGAGCATTGGTAAGACCAAAGGACATCACGGTATACTCATAGAGCCCATAACGAGTCTGAAATGCCGTCTTTGGAATGTCTTCCTCCCGGATTTTTATTTGATGATAACCAGACCTCAGATCCATCTTGGAGAAAATAGTAGCACCAGCTAGTTGGTCAAATAAATCATTGATCCGAGGAAGAAGGTACTTGTTCTTGATTGTCACAGCATTCAACGGTCGATAATCAACTACCAGTCGAGGAATGTTGGTGTCCCGCTTCTTAACAAAGAGTGCAGGGCATCCCCAAGAAGAGGTGCTAGGTTGGATAAATCCCTTTCCTTCCATCTCCTCTAGCTGTCTCTCTAACTCAACCAACTCTTCCTTAGGCATGTGGTAAGGTCTTCTGGAGACTGGAGCAGTTCCAGGAACCTACTCACTAACAAACTCCACACTTCGATCAGGTGGCATACCAGGCAACTCTTTGGGAAAACATCCGGAAAATCACAAACCACCTGAACATCTTGAATTTCAAGGGTGGGTGAGGCGTCCATGGCACACAACTCTGAGCTTGGAAAAGATGTTGCCGAGGAAGGTACTGGGGAAGGAGACCAGTACCGAACAGTTTCACCGGAAGGATGGGTCATATCCACAGATCTGGTTGCACAGTCAATAACGGCCTTGTACCGTACCAGCCAATCCATACCCAAGATGACGTCAAGGTCAGTTGACTTGAGGGCAATGAGGGAAATGGGATAAGATAAAGAGCCTATAACAATGTTGGGCTCAAGGGCAGTCCAAATTGCCCACCAACGAGATCCCGGGGTGTTAATCTCCATAGAGATAGACATTTCCTATAGAAGGATACCATGCTTTTGAGCATACCCTTGCGATATGAATGAATGTGATGCTCCGGAATCAAACAAAACCGTAGCTGGAATTGAGTTGAGGTGAAGCGTACCAAGGATGACGCTTGGATCTTCTTCAGCAGCCTCAGCAGTGACATGGGTCAGACGACCACGTCCAGCACCAGATGGTTAAGCATCCTTCTTTGTCGGAGGAGCTCCACCCTTAGCAGCATTCTATGGGCACCCATAAGAGAAATGGCCGGGCTGACCACAAGTATAACATGTGACCCCGGCTGGAACAGCACCTGGAGGACGATAACCTTGCCCACCACCATAGGTCAAAGTTGAATGGGGTGCAGTTGGGCGAGGAGCATAACCATCAGGCTTAGGTGCATATGGGGCTCTTGGAACAGCGCTATATGGAATGAACACACGACGCTTCTTGAAGCCAGAGCCAGATGCACGAGAATCCCCGGAGACAGACTTCATAGCCGAATCCATTTCGTTCCTTCCATTCTCAAGAGTGATAGCATGATTGTACAGATCCTGGAAGGTTTGGAACTTAAAGGGTAGCATCTCATACCGAAGTGCTGGGTTCAGGCCCTTGCGGAACAACTCTTGTTTATCCGCATCATCAGTAACATCTCGAGGGGCATAACGAGCGAGACGAGTGAACTCACGCCCGTAAGCCTCGATATTCAGCCTTCCCTGAGACAGTTCCAGGAACTCCTTTTTTTATGTCCATTACTGCCTTAGGGATATAGGCAGCACAAAAGGCAGTACGAAATTCTTCCCAAGTGACCTCATGTCCCGGCGCCTGCAACGACAAGAAACCTTCCCACCAACCGCCAGCTGCACCCTCTAGCTGGTAGGTGGCGAAGTTCACACGGTCAATGGCTTGAACATGGAGAGCAGCAAACTTACACTCAATTGTACGGAGCCAGTCATCAGCTTCAACGGGCTCCTTGTATTCACCAAAGGTAGGAGGCTGAGCTGTAAGGAAATCTCCAAGTGTAGCACACACATTGGGACGACGTTCTGTGTTCTGGGCCACACGCTCAAGGAGATGTTCAGTCCTCACGCGATTGTTCTCGATGTTCTGAAGAACCTGCGCCATTGTGGGAGGTGGCGGCAGTTCATCATCAGCATGGTGACGACCACCACGGCCCTGGCCATGTGTACCACTTGACATCCTGATAAAATATAACAGAGACCACGAAGGTTAGATCCACCGGTAAACAGGATAGATGAAATGATGTGGAAAAGTAACAGGATAACAGCGATAAGAGATGGACAAGCAGTTATTATTCAAGTTTGGAAAAAGAATGATACATGCTTCAGCGGAATTGAAACATATCGAACACTCTGAGAATCAGAACCAAAAATAGGTACGAAAGAACACTAACCTTCGAAATTCTAAGATTATGAAATATTAGATGAGATAGTAAACCTTTAGAAATCAAATAAGGAAAAGAGGCTCCAGGAATAAATTCATGGATAAGGAGAAAAAGCATCCTATCAAGATTTTTGTAGATAATTTTAGCTTTCAAATAGTTTTCACAAACAATAAACTCAACATCGACCAACAAAAAGGGTTTCCTATAGGCAGTCCTGCTCTGATACAAAAACCTGTAGCACCCCCGAGAGCCAGGCTAGACAAATCCCAGATATCCATCTGATAGAAGCCTAACCTCGATCTCGAGAGCCAACAATTGAACATTCGGTAACACAACAGTGACTCTACGACTCAAAGCAAAGTGAAGATAGCAAATATTACAAGCAGAGGTCACTGACCCAACAGTACATCAAATAACGAAAGAAAATTATGTTATGCTACATAACAAGAACCAAAAAGGCCTAAGAGGCCATAACATAAGCGACGTCCCGCCATCGATTCCAGGCTGCTGCCCGGGAACTCCGATCTACTCGTCGATGTCCATGTAGAAACCAGCAGTGGAGTAGGAACCTTCACCTGTCCAAAAAGTGCGCAAGGCTGAGTACAGGAGGTACTCACCAAGACTTATTTAACCTATTATATATCTGCCCGTTCATAGAGTATGAATGAAGTTCTTTGCATAAAGCCAACTTTGTTTTCAAATCGAGGAAGGAGAGAATCCCGCATCAGTAGACTTTGAAAATGGGGTAAGGGAACAACACCTCTGACTTCATCCTCCATCTTCTGTGGCCACCGGGATGTCATTGTTTGCACCACCCACAAGAATCACCCCCTCGCTCAACCCGAGGAAGCAATCCTAACCACCCTTAGTTGACAGTTTTATGATTAGTTTTAAGTTGTCTATGATCATCAGACATGAGGTACCAAGTCGTCTGTAACCGTGGACACGGCTTTCCGAAAAGATTTACCCTGTAGGGGGTGTAACTACCCACACGCGCCAACCAACCGATACGCCAGACATTAGCACTCTACCTGGGAGTGCCAGCAGAAGGGTTGGCCACGACCGTTCCCAAGATTCGCTTATTTCCATGAGCCACAACAGTAGGTCTGACCACCAACACGCAGCGGTCCCTAGTGCGGTTTGCCAAGTACAAGATCTGAGACCGCAACCCACTTGAACCTGGCCCTAACTTTTCTCAAATCATTTTACCACACCTGCAAATGGAACACTCGAACTAGTGGCTTCACGTAGTAGGCTAGGCAAGTTGGAGTCGAGGGGGAAATGAATACCCCGTGTGGATGCACGAATATTCTTGGTTCCAAAGTGTAGTGCCCATGCTTATGAAAGTAGTGACACATATGAATAATGTAAAGACTTGGATCACATAAGTCTCACCTTCTCCAATAAGATGAAATATCACAGTACAATGTCATAATTTATTACAGAACGAGACGAATGATCCAAAAACAAATATCCTTACAACTTAGCATAGCGGAAATGCTAGCTGAATCAATAGCACTTTATTTCATAGTTCAAACACAATACTAAAGGTAGCATGGAGCTACATCTTCTCCATGAAGCCACTGGCAAATCATGTTGGTTGTAGCTCGAAGACGACCCCCTTACTCCTCATTCGGACATTCTGCAAGGTTTAGTTGCAGCCCAGCTATAAAGGGTCAGCACAATTGAATTGTGGTGGCAAGTGACTTTAATTCCTAATGTTCTATTTTACTATAACAATATGCTTAATTTGGCTAGTGGAGCTCAAGGCTATTGCGCAAAGCAAATTTTCTCCTACTTTTGATAAACAATTTTCTTAAATCAATATCTTCTCCTTCAGAGACAAATCTCGAGACAAGTCCATGTCTCCTACCCATGTTCACCCAACAAAGTTTTATTAAGAAATTTGAGATGAGGAGATTTTCATAACACAGCCTTGTGTAGTTACTCAAATTGTCCGTTGCCGGGGACACGGCTAAGATCTTAGGTTTAACTCTCGAGAGGGTGTGCACTTTCACCATTAGACTTAATCAACCCAAACTATCCTCTACACTCCTTTAGTGAGAAGGAAAAGGAGAAGATCAAGACGAGACTTTTCAGAAGTTGCTTTCCCATGATCATACTAAGAGATTACCACCATCCTATCAACTCTACCACCATCAATCTCTTGACCCAGGTCCACATCAACTTACTCCATCAAGACAGAGCCCATATTGACCAATGGTTGCACGATAAGCAACTAGACTCAGTGTAAACTTCAATCTCATAGCCCTGGGTGGCCTACCACGAGTGAGCAACTCAGGTTAACACCGCATATCATGGCCCCAGGTAAGTAGAAACTACCCTGGGCGAAGACAACCATGACACATGGCCCTGAGAAGCCACTCAACTTGAAACCTCCTCGATCGACCCAATCCACCTAGGCGTTAAATTAATTTAGTGGAAATTTTCATTTATCACATCAACCATAAAACATTCATTTTTGCAGCAGTTGCTTCCACTAAATTATAATAGGGGTCTAATCTGGAATTTCTAAGGGGAAACCTAAAAGGTTTGCATAGCATACTACAATCTCCCAAAAACCTATCATGCATACTACTTTTGCAAATAATGTTTGAAAACACTAGATATGCAATAGAATAGAATAGTAGGTGTTTTATGAAGTCACTTGCCTTGGCAGCAGAAGGGGCAGGCTCAACAAGAATAACAATCACAAGCAGGTCCTTCCTCTCCTTCACAATCTCGCAAAAGCAATACATACAAATAAATAGCCACACAAAATCTCACACACCAAATAAAATAAGTATGCATGCATGATATGCCATGTGTAGAATTAGACACACTTATCCATGATTTATATTCTCTGGTATTAAATGCATGAGATGCAATTTCTAGGATTTTCTCAATTCACTTAACAATTTATTGATTGAAAACAAAGTAACCAAAACTTAGATTATAACATTACAAATTTTATTGTTGTAAGAAAGTTTTCAATTAAGATATATATTAATATTCCTGGGCAGAGGTTGTTAACCTAATCCTAAAACAATTGAGTTTATTTGTAAAACATTTTTATTATTTAAGTTATGGATTTAATAGCCGAATTACTCCTCGGATGATCTTATGAATTATTATTTAACAAAAGAAAAACAAATGATGTAGAATTAAACTACTCTAGCAGGGCTATCCGTGGATATAAAGTTCATTGAATTTGGACTTACAGAACATAAGTTATGAATTTTCTAAGTTTTGCATATTTTTCTGTTTTATCTATAAAATTCCTGCGAAAAAGAAAATAATGGGGCTACGTGGCGCGATCCTATTGGACGAAAACGATTTGCGCGGATCGTGGACGAGAGCCGTCCGATTTAAATGAGATCGGACGCACGTGATCGTTTGGATCTAGATCCGTTGGATCTAGATCCAACGGCGTGGGACGCCCGGCCGAACCGAGCGGCGCGCGGGTCGCCGGAAGGCTCGCCGGCTTCGGCGCCCGCAGCGGCGGCGCGTCGGCTTCGACGCTTCCCGCATGAAAACACCGCCCCAGGACGAACGGTTCTTACCAAAATGACGCGGAGGAGGAGGCGAGGTCGATGGCGCGGCGGCGTCGAGACTCCTCTCCTTTCCTCGTCGGAGATGGTGGCCGGCGGCGGAGCACCTCGGTCGAGGTCGTTTTCGGCGTTCGGTTGCGCAATGGGACAAGCAAGGGGGCTCAACGGGTGCGCAAAAGGATGGGGAAGCGAGTGGGGGGCTCGGTGGAGCTCAAGGAGATTGGAGCTTACCGCACTCGCGAAAAAGCCCGGCGGCAATGGCGGCGACGGCGAGCTCGATTCCGAGCAGCCCGACGGCGGAGAGGTAGGGTTTTGGGGGGGGGGGGGGTTTCGGAGGCGGCCTCGCGGGGTATAAATAGGAGGGGGCGCGGGAGCTAATCACGGCGGAAACCGGCCCGGAAACGGCTCGGTCGTGGTCGTCGTCTCCGGCGCGATCTCCGGACGGAGGTGGAAGACGGCTGACAGGTGGGGCCCACCTGTCAGCGAGAGGGGAGCGGCGCGCGCGCGCTGGAGCGGGCCGATGGGCCGTTATCGACCGCGCGCGCGGTGGATAACGTCTGGGCCGGCCTCGTAACATAATCTTTTAAATAAAATAAAAACTGTTTTTCAAATCTGATTTACTAAATGATTTTTAAACCAATTCAAAACATTTCAGAAAAATTCATAAAAATATATTTTGGAAAGGTTATTTAAATTAGCAATTTTTAAAAATAACCTTACCCATTATATAATTTGGAAAATTATATTTATGAAGTAAGTTTTAAATAAACATTTAAATGGGATTAAACATTATTTAAACTCATAATTGAAATTTTATTTAGTATTTATGTGATTAAAAGTTAAGCCTATATGATGAATGATGTATGAATGCAAAGTTTTAAATTTTAGCAAAATTGGGATGTTACAAACCTAACCCCCTTAAGATGAATCTCGTCCTCGAGATTCGGTTTGGCCTTCAAAAAGATGAGGGTGTTCTTCCCGAAGATCATCCTCCCGTTCCCAAGTTGCTTCTTCTTCGGTATGGTGGTTCCACTGGACCTTACAAAATTTGATAGTCTTGGTTCGTGTGATCCTTTCTGTCATCTCCAAGATTTTGATTGGCTTCTCTTCATACGTCAGGTCACTTTCCAACTGAACTTCTTCTAATGACACTGTATCCCGTAGCGGGGTTTCTGTCATCTCTGGATGACACTTCTTAAATTGACTCACGTGGAAGACATTGTGAACTGCTGACAGAACTTCCGGCAATTCTAACTCATATTCTACTTCTCCCTTGCCGGAAAGAATCTTAAAGGGGCCGATGAATCGAGGTGCAAGTTTACCCTTGATCCCGAACCTCTTCACACCACACATTGGTGACACTCTTAAATAAGCCCTGTCACCTATCTCATATGTGATTTCTCTCCTTTTGGAATCCGCATAACTTTTCTGCCTGGACTGCGCGATCTTCAATCTGTCCTTGATTATTCGAACCTTCTCTTCAGCTTCCTGGATTATATCAGGTCCAAATAAACTTCGATCTCCCACACCGCTCCAGAGTAGTGGTGTGGTGCATTTCCTACCATAAAGTGCCTCAAACGGTGACATCTCTATGCTTGCTTGGTAGCTGTTGTTATAGGAAAATTCTGCGTATGGCAAATTATCATCCCAACTAGACTTGTAGTCCAAGGCACATGCCCTCAGCATATCTTCTAAAATTTGGTTTACTCTTTCCGTCTGTCCATCCATTTGGGGATGAAATGCTGTACTGAACTCTAATCTCGTACCCAAAGATTCATGTAATTGTTTCCAGAAATGCGAGGTAAACTGGGTACCTCTGTCAGACACAATCCTCTGGGGAATACCATGAAGGCATACAATTTTCCTCATGTAAATCTCTGCCAACTTAGCACTTGAGTAGGTAGTCTTTACTGGCACAAAATGGGCCACCTTTGTCAAACGATCGACTATTACCCAGATCGAATCATATCCCGATCTGGTACGCGGTAACCCAGTAATGAAATCCATACCTATCTGTTCCCATTTCCAATCCGGTATAGGTAAAGGTTGCAACAATCCTGCTGGCTTCTGATGCTCCGCCTTTACTCGACTACATACATCGCACTTAGCTATATATTCCGCGATGTCTCTCTTCAGGTTATTCCACCAAAATCTTTCCTTTACATCCATGTACATCTTGGTGTTCCCCGGGTGTATGGAATAAGGCGAGTTATGTGCTTCTAGCAGAATCAATTTTCTAAGCTCCTCATCTTGCGGCACGCAGATGCGTTTCTCAAACCACAAGGTGCCTTGCTCATCCATTCGAAAACCCTTGGCCTTCCCTTTGCTCAGGTTGACCTTGATTTCATCGATTACTTTGTCTCCCTTCTGGCCTTCCCGAATCTTATCCATCAACAAAGGTTGTACGTCCAGTGTTGCGAGGAATCCTTCGGGTACTACCTCTAATCTGAGGTCCTTAAATGCTCTACTTAAATCCTCGGGCAATTCTCCCGATGTCAGTCCATTTACATGGACCTTACGGCTCAAAGCGTCGGCCACCACATTAGCTTTTCCTGGGTGATATTGCAAACTCATATCATAGTCCTTAATAAGTTCCAGCCATCTTCTTTGCCTCATATTCAATTCCTTCTGGGTGACAATATATTTCAGTCTCTTGTGATCCGTGAATACCTCACAACGCTTTCCCAATAGATAGGGTCTCCACGTCTTTAGCGCATGCACTACTGATGCTAACTCCAGATCGTGGGTGGGATAGTTGACCTCATGTTTCTTAAGCTGTCTAGAAGCATATGAAACCACTTCCCCTTCTTGCATTAGGACACATCCTAGTCCATGGTGCGAGGCATCACAATATACTTGGAATTCCTTCTCTATATCTGGTAAACATAAAACAGGTGCTAACACCAGCCGTTTCTTCAGTTCCTGGAAACTTATTTCACATTCTTCAGTCCACTTGAATTTGACTTCCTTTTTCAGTAGTGAAGTCAATGGTTTGGCAAGTTTGGAGAAGTTCTCAATAAATCTTCTATAATAACCTGCCAGTCCAAGGAAACTACGGATGTCTGCCACATTCTTGGGTACTTCCCATTTTGTCACAGCTGACACCTTTTCTAGGTCTACTGCTATTCCATTTTTCGACACAACATGTCCTAGAAAACCAACTTCTTCTAGCCAGAATTCACACTTGCTAAATTTGGCATACAGCTTATGTTCTCTAAGTCTCTGTAATATCATGTGAAGTGTTCTTCATGTTCCTCCTGACTTTTGGAGTAAATCAGGATATCATCAATGAACACTACAACAAACTTATCCAGAAAGTCCATAAACACTTTGTTCATCATGTTCATGAAGTATGCCGGTGCATTGGTTAAACCAAACGGCATTACGGTGTACTCATATAATCCATATCTGGTAGTGAAGGCAGTTTTTGGTATATCTAGTTCTCTTAGTTTCATTTGAAAGTATCCTGATCGCAAATCGATCTTAGAGAATACCGAAGCACCCTCTAGCTGGTCGAAGAGCTCATTAATTTTCGGTAGCGGGTACTTCTTCTTGATCGTCACCTCGTTGATTGCTCGATAATCCGTTACTAGCCTTTGAGTACTATCCTTTTTCTCTACAAAAAGAATGGGTGCTCCCCAAGGTGATGAACTTGGGCGGATGAATCCTTTCTGCAGTTGCTCCTCTAACTGTTTCTTGAGTTCTTTCAATTCAGATACGGCCATTGGATATGGTCTCTTGGCTATGGGTCCCGTTTCGGGAATCAAATCTATAAGAAATTCAACATCCCTATCGGGTGGCATTCCCGGTAGTTCTTCGGGGAAAACATCAGGGTAATCTCTTACCACACGAACGTCTCCCAGGCTAACCCCCTTAAGAGAATTTAGCTTAACTTTCTTAAATTCAAATTTGGATTTGTATCTGATCTTCTTCTTCTCGGGAGTGGAGAGTGTAATGGATCTATTCGCACAATCTAATACTCCTTCAAACTTGGCCAACCAATCCATACCGAGTATAACATCCAGACCCTGGGTTTCTAATATTATCAGGTTTACCGGAAAGGAGTGTTTACCAATTTCTAAACTCAAGTTTTGACAATCGGTTTGTGCGAGCATTTCCCCCCCTGGGGAACTCACCCTAACCGGATTTAGCAGGCTTGTAGTAGTCAGTTTGTTTTTATTAACAAAAGCTCTTGAGATGAATGAGTGGGATGCTCCAGTATCGAACAAGACTAATGCTGGAAAGGTATGTAGTAGGAACGTACCAATCACTGCATCCGGTTCATTCTGCACTTTTTCCACATCAAGATGATTCACCTGTGCCTTCTGGAAAGGATTAGGCTTTGATGCTTCCGGCGCCTTCTTCTTCTCTGGGCAGTCTGTTGAGTAATGTCCCTTGTTCCCACACTTGTAGCAAGTCACTTGACTAATTTCTCGTTTAGGCTCATTGTTGTGGCGGTGTTGCTCTTTTCCACTATTGTTCCCATTGAACGGGTGGTTGTGTCCACTACCACCCTGTCCATTTCCTCTGTATCCGGAATTTCCTACTTTATGGATATGACCATTATGGTTGTGGCCACTTCCACTCTTGTGACTGTGGTGACCCCCACTGTTCTCAGGAACGTATGGTTTCTTCTGCATCAGATTAGTGTTGTACTTATTGGCGCTGAACTTCCTTTTTCTATTCTCCTCCTTCTTCATGTTGCTGTCCAGAGTAATGGCCTGATCAAGAAGGTCCTGATAATTGGGAGCATAGGCCACATACAATGGTATTTTCAGCTCACCATTGAGTCCATTCAGAAACTTATACTTCCTCTTTGCATCGGTGTCTACATCCTCTGGGGCATAGCGTGAGAGGGAATGGAAGTCCTCCATGTACTCCCTCAGAGCACGATTTCCCTGTCTCAGGGTACGGAACTCATCCCTTTTCAGATTCATGATCCCAGTAGAGATGTGAGCATTGCGGAAACCTTCTTTGAAGATTTCCCAGGTAAGTCCTTCAAGTAGGTGAGTGATCTGATATGTTTCCCACCACTGTGCCGCTGGTCCCTCCAGTAGATGGGAAGTGAACCTTATTTTCTCCAATTCCGTACACTCGCAAGTAACTAGATCCTTGTTCACAGAGCGTAGCCAATCATCGGCTACGATTGGTTCAGTAGCTGTGGAGAATTTGTTGGGTCTGAGCCTCAAGAACCTAGCAAGGCGGTCAACTTGGGGTGGGGGTGGCGGCGGTGGAGGGGGTGGTGGATTGTTTTGGTTTGCCATGAACTGAGCCATCATGGTCATCAACTGTGTGTGGGCTGCCATCATTTGTTGCATCATTTCGTTTGCATTGTTGTTGTCAGGATCACGACGTGGAGGCATCTGTATGGTATGGGCATAGGTAAGTAGAGATAGAAAGAGACTACAAAGGAAAAATCTACCCATGCACATCAACATACTTCACAGAAACATAACAAACAACAAACAAACAGACACACCCGGAGTATTTTATAAATTCGATATTTTAGAGACTTGCAAACCAAGCTAGGACATGGTTTTCAAGGTACTGCCTCACCACAAATTGGTGGGTCAATACAATCTTCGATCAGATAAGGAGAAATACTCGTAAGGTAAGGATAACTGGTGGTCTTTCTAATCAAATTTTGAAACTCCTTATGTATTTGCGGGTGTTCCCACACTTGCGTTTCTTGACACCTGTGGCTTCCTTGGGAGTGTCCTCATCGGGATAGGTTATTACAAGGGGCTCTGGGGCGTCAGGAGGGTGATTCTTCTCTGCCTGAAGTTCCATTTGGCTTAGTTGTTCACACAAATGAGCACACTGAGCCTGCAATGCCAAAATGTGGGCATCTTTCTGCGCAATCTTATCATCTTGCAGATAAATCTTGTTTTCCAGCTCCTTGTTCTCCTTTGTTAGCACCTGAACTTCTACACGAAGAATATCCTTCTCTTCTTCTAAGCTTTCCTTAACATGACGGTGGACGCGCCTTAAATCTGCCATGTAGAAGATCTCTTGTCCCAGAAGTATATCCAAGTTATGGCAATGAGCTCCAAGGTCTCCATGATGCTTCTCGTTCATACCCCTAAGTGAGGGTTGAACGGGTTGTCCAATGCTATCCCTCCTGGCAAAGTGTCGAAAGACGGAGTTGGGCTTGATTTCGTCATAGAACTGCTCAATGATGCGTGACAAGGTCTCCAGCATCGCCATCTCCACTCCATTCTTCCAGTTGGGGTATCTAGATCGGAAACGGATCAGCTGCGATCCAGGAGGATCAAGACGAGGGAGAACTTCTGCCTTGATCTTCCAGCGTCCTTCAGGGTAATCTTCTGACATAATTTCTTTGCCCCTGAAGACTGGCGGCGTCAACCTCAGGGTTTTGGAAATACTGAGGAGCTGGTCACTGAAGTAGTACTGGTCTCCTTTCTGCGGGGATAACTCACGAGTGAAGTTCTTCATCTACAAGAATTTTGAAGGGATACGAATTAAGGAGATGAAATAAAATAAGAATGTAGAAGGTGAGGAACATATTATAAGAAAAGAAGTCTGGTATTTCGAATTTTATTAATTATAAATATTTATTTTAGGGTTTGTATCCACTCCTAGGGGTTTCGAGCCTACAGGCAACATTCGTGCTCTGATACCATCTGTAGTGCCCATGCTTATGAAAGCAGTGACACATATGAATAATGTAAAGACTTGGATCACATAAGTCTCACATTCTCCAATAAGATGAAATATCACAGTACAATGTCATAATTTATTACAGAACGAGACGAATGATCCAAAAACAAATATCCTTACAACTTAGCATAGCGGAAATGCTAGCTGAATCAATAGTTCACACTTTATTTCAGAGTTCAAACGCAATACTAAAGGTAGCATGGAGCTACATCTTCTCCATGAAGCCACTGGCAAATCATGTTGGTTGTAGCTCGAAGACGACCCCCTTACTCCTCATTCGGACATTCTGCAAGGTTTAGTTGCAGCCCAGCTATAAAGGGTCAGCACAATTGAATTGTGGTGGCAAGTGACTTCAATTCCTAATGTTCTATTTTACTATAACTATATGCTTAATTTGGCTAGTGGAGCTCAAGGCTACTGCGCAAAGCAAATTTTCTTCTACTTTTGATAAACAGTTTTCTTAAATCAATATCTTCTCCTTCAGAGACAAATCTCGAGACAAGTCCATGTCTCCTACCCATGTTCACCCAACAAAGTTTTATTTAGAAATTTGAGATGAGGAGATTTTCAGAACACAGCCTTGTGTAGTTACTCAAATTGTCCGTTGCCGGGGACACGGCTAAGATCTTAGGTTTTAACTCTCGAGAGGGTGTGCACTTTCACCATTAGACTTAATCAACCCAAACTATCCTCTACACTCGTTTAGTGAGAAGGAAAAGGAGAAGATCAAGACGAGACTTTTCAGAAGTTGCTTTCCCATGATCATACTAAGAGATTACCACCATCCTATCAACTCTACCACCATCAATCTCTTGACCCAGGTCCACATCAACTTACTGCATCAAGACAGAGCCCATATTGACCAATGGTTGCACGATAAGCAAATAGACTCAGTGTAAACTTCAATCTCATAGCCCTGGGTGGCCTACCACAAGTGAGCAACTCAGGTTAACACCGCATATCATGGCCCCAGGTAAGTAGAAACTACCCTGGGCGAAGACAACCATGACACATGGCCCTGAGAAGCCACTCAACTTGAAACCTCCTCGATCGACCCAATCCACCCAGGCGTTAAATTAATTTAGTGGAAATTTTCATTTATCACATCAACCATAAAACATTCATTTTTGCAGCAGTTGCTTCCACTAAATTATAATAGGGGTCTAATCTGAAATTTTTAAGGGGAAACCTAAAAGGTTTGCATAGCATACTACAATCTCCCAAAAACCTATCATGCATACTACTTTTGCAAATACTGTTTGAAAACACTAGATATGCAATAGAATAGAATAGTAGGTGTTTTATGAAGTCACTTGCCTTGGCAGCAGGAGGGGCAGGCACAACAAGAATAACAATCACAAGCAGGTCCTTCCTCTCCTTCACAATCTAGCACAAGCAATACATACAAATAAATATCCACACAAAATCTCACACACCAAATAAAATATGTATGCATGCATGATATGCCATGTGTAGAATTAGACACACTTATCCATGATTTATATTCTCTGGTATTAAATGCATGAGATGCAATTTCTAGGAATTTATCAATTCACTTAACAATTTATTGATTGAAAACAAAGTAACCAAAACTTAGATTATAACATTACAAATTTTATTGTTCTAAGAAAGTTTTCAATTAAGACATATATTAATATTCCTGGGCAGAGGTTGCTAACCTAAACCTAAAACAATTGAGTTTATTTGTAAAACATTTTTATTATTTAAGTTATGGATTTAATAGCCGAATTACTCCTCGGATGATCTTATGAATTATTATTTAACAAAAGCAAAAACAAATGATGTAGAATTAAACTACTCTAGCAGGGCTATCCGTGGATATAAAGTTCATTGAATTTGGACTTACAGAACATAAGTTATGAATTTTCTAAGTTTTGCATATTTTTCTGTTTTATTTATAAAATTCCTGCGAAAAAGAAAATAATGGGGCTACGTGGCGCGATCCTATTGGACGAAAACGATTTACGCGGATCGTGGACGAGAGCCGTCCGATTTAAATGAGATCGGACGCACGGGATCGTTTGGATCTAGATCCGTTGAATCTAGATCCAACGGCGTGGGACGCCCGGCCGAACCGAGCGGCGCGCGGGTCGCCGGAAGGCTCGCCGGCTTCGGCGCCCGCAGCGGCGGCGCGTCGGCTTCGACGCTTCCCGCATGAAAACACCGCCCCAGGACGAACGGTTCTTACCAAAATGACGCGGAGGAGGAGGCGAGGTCGATGGCGCGGCGGCGTCGAGACTCCTCTCCTTTCCTCGTTGGAGATGGTGGCCGGCGGCGGAGCACCTCGGTCGAGGTCGTTTTCGGCGTTCGGCTGCGCAATGGGACAAGCAAGGGGGCTCAACGGGTGCGCAAAAGGATGGGGAAGCGAGGGGGGGGCTCGGTGGAGCTCGAGGAGCTTGGAGCTTACCGCACTCGCGAAAAAGCCCGGCGGCAATGGCGGCGACGGCGAGCTCGATTCCGAGAAGCCCGACGGCGGAGAGGTAGGGTTTTGGGGGGGTTTCGGAGGCGGCCTCGCGGGGTATAAATAGGAGGGGGCGCGGGAGCTAATCACGGCGGAAACCTTCCCGGAAACGGCTCGGTCGTGGTCGTCGTCTCCGGCGCGATCTCCGGACGGAGGTGGAAGACGGCTGACAGGTGGGGCCCACCTGTCAGCGAGAGGGGAGCGGCGCGCGCGCGCTGGAGCGGGCCGATGGGCCGTTATCGACCGCGCGCGCGGTGGATAACGTCTGGGCCGGCCTGGTAACATAATCTTTTAAATAAAATAAAAACTGTTTTTCAAATATGATTTACTAAATGATTTTTAAACCTATTCAAAACATTTCAGAAAAAATCATAAAAATATATTTTGGAAAGGTTATTTAAATTAGCAATTTTTAAAAATAACCTTACCTATTATATAATTTGGAAAATTATATTTATGAAGTAAGTTTTAAATAAACATTTAAATGGGATTAAACATTATTTAAACTCATTAACAATAAATAAGCGTGTCTAAGAGGCAATGCAAAGCAAGTGACACTCTATACCTCGATCAAAACATCTTTGAACCGTATGCATAACACAAGAATAGAATACTTTGGAAATCTTATATGTGCAGATAAGAGGTTATGCTTGCCTTGCTCTTCAGTAGTTGGGTATTGATCTTCGGAGGCGCTGCAAACACTCTCGGGACCGAATCCTATCGCGAAGAACCAAATACCGGAAAGGGAATGACAAAATCAATATAATACTGATGCAATGCATAATCACATGAATGACATGGCATTTAGGATACCCTAGATGCAAGCATCAGATTAAATGGGTGTATAAAACATACCCATATTTAAAATTAGGATTTATTTATGTGAGATTAATACCATTATTTTTCATTGTACTAAATATGTATTATTAAATTATAGTTTAAGAGATTTTATTTTTCTGAACATTTTGACATAAAAATCACATTTTTCCGATTTAAAATGAATTAGTTATGATTTTTTAAAGTTTAAATAGTTTAAATTCAAAATTCAAATTTATTTAAATAAATTGGCCCCACATTTCATAGTTTTAATCATTTCAGAGAATAGTAATGGAAATTATTAAAACCCTGAAATCATGGTCCCATATGTCATATAATTAAACAATTACAGAAAAGGAATAAATGATTTTCAGAAATTAAAAAGAAATGATGACGTCAGCTGACGTCATCACCGCCAAATCCTCCCGGCCGAGCACGATTTGCTCGTTCCTGGAGAAATTGGAGCAATACCTCCACGGAAGTTGGTAGAGGAGGCTTGGGCGGACCAAACGGTGGCGGCGCCGCCCAGAAAACGTCACTGGAGACGTCGTATGGCTCGCCGAAGCGGAACCGACGGCGGCGCACGGCGGCCGGGCGAACCAGAGGGGAAGGAAGAAGAAGGAGGGTATGGGGAGGACCGCCGGGACGATCTGAGGCTCGTGGAGGCGTCGGGGAGACGAGAGGAGGTTGGGGACGGCCGGAGTTCGAGGTCGACGACGGCGGACCAAGCGGAGGGATTCGACGATTTCCCCGGGCTCCGGTCTTCCCTGCACCTGCGGCTCGAGGAGGAGATGGAGATGATCAATGCGCAGCTTCCGAGCTGCTCGCCGGAGCAAGAGGTGGCCGGAGATAGAAGCAATCGCCGGCGACCCGTGGATAGGGTTTCGGCGATTTGGGAAAGAAATGTAGGAGGAGATGGGAAACGAGGGTTTCTCCCTGGCGGCAGCGGCGTCTACTTGTAGCCCGGCGAGGTCGGCAGCGGGAATCACGGCGCATCCCGGCGAGGGACGGCCTCGAGCGCGACATGGGCCCACGGGAGGTCGGAAGGTTGAAGACGGCGGCAATTTTCCGGAAAACCCCCTGGAGAAATTATTAGTTGCTAGTTTTCTTCACAAGCAGGCCCTTGGTTGCTTATTTAAATAGTTTGGGGCTTTTCTATAAAGAGAAAATTTTGTACATAAATACTAGGAGATTCAAAATTTCACAAGGAAGCCAATGGCATTCTTGGATTTTGAAAATTTGAAATTTTTTGAGTTCACCAAAAATAACAAGAGTTTAACCCTTTCTTGCAAAAGCAAACATGTGAATTTTAAATGCAAATTCTTGTCCAAATTAAATGAGATGCATGCAATGCTCAAAACACACCTTTTATTTCTCTTTAACAAACTTGGGATGTTACAGGGCTACTACCAGAAAATGTTCGAGTACACATTGTGAAGCTTTGTGCATTCCTCAATGCAATATCTCATAAGGTAATCGATCTGGCGATTCTACCAGGGTTGCAAAATGATGTGGTCCAGTGTCTTGTCAGTTTTGAGTTGGTGTTACCTCCATCCTTCTTCGATGTTATGACGCATCTCCTGGTTCACCTAGTCGAAGAGATTCAAGTTCTCGGTTCTGTATTTCTGCACAATATGTTCCCATTTGAGAGGTTCACGATAGTCTTAAAGAAATATGTTCATAACCGTGCTAGGCCAGAAGGAAGCATCTCCAACGGCTACGGTAACGAGGAGGTCATTGAGTTCTGTGTTGACTATATTCATCACCTTAAGCAGATTGGTGTTCCACAATCACGACATGAGGGTAGACTTAGTGGAAAAGGCACACTAGGAAAGAAAACATATTTTTTATGGATGGACATTCTTTCACTGAAGCACACTATGCAATTCAATAAAGTTCTACCTTGGTGGCCCCGTATATCGATGAACAAAAGAATCTTGTACGCTCCCTACACGCAGGGAAGTCTGACAACTGGATTGTATGTATACACATGGCGACTTTCGGCGGTTGGTTGCGAGCACATCTCCAAAATAAAGGCAAGGTTGATGAACAGTTACACTTGTTGGCCAGGGCACCATCTACAACTATATGTACTTTCCAAGGGTACGAAATTAATGGGAATACATTTTACACGAGTGTCCAAGATAAAAAGAGCACGAACAAAAACAGTGGTGTTTGCATTGATGCAACAAACAACAATGGGCAGAAGAACACATATTATGGTTGCATAGAGGAGATATGGGAACTTACTTACGTACCTTCTTTTAAGATCCCTTTGTTTCGGTGCAAATGGGTCAATCTGAAAGGCCTGGTTGAGGTAGACAAGATGTATGGAATGACAATAGTGGATCTAAACAATCTTGCGTACGGAGACGAACCATTCGTGCTAGCCAATGATGTGGCTCAGGTTTTCTATGCGAAGGACATGTCTAGCAGACCCAAAAAAAGAAACATTCTGGGAGTGGAGGAGCCGAGGCGTCACAAAGTTCTTTCAGGAAAAAGAAACATCGTGGGAGTGGAGGACACAACAGACATTTCAGATGATTATAATAATTTTGATGAAATTCCGCCATTCGTAGTGAACATTGACCCAATCATCAAGTTGATTGAAGAAGATGCTCCGTGGTTCCGACCCATTTGAACTGGCGGCGTGGTGTGATGGAGATGTTGGTGCGATGTGTAATGATTAATATATTAAACTTTTTATATGAAGAAGATGCTCCATTTTTACCTGCATATCAAATGGATCCGTCGATGTTGATAGAATAAAACGCACGATTTCACCTGCATACAACCCAATGGTGGCTCCTGAGTGCCTGCATATCAAATGCACCGTGGGGCGTATGCACGGAATTTGAGTGATTTGTATATATTCCTCAGTAGATGAATTGAACTATTCTTTTGATAGAACCAAACACACGGTTTCCCTTTCATACAGACCGACCGTGGCTCTTGAGTACCAAATGCACGGTCGGTAATATGCAGGGAATCTGAATGCTTTGTATACCACCACCCGGGCACTAGAAGGAGGATACAATGAGTGCTCCCCTCGTCCGAGAGGGGGCTATATATAGGGTCACGTGGCTCAACCAATGGTACTGATAGTGTTGATCCAACTGCTCACAAGTGCTCAAAAGAAGCACACCCCTGATCAAACGGCTAATAATTGTTTCAAAGAAATATACGATCCGTGTCCCGGTTTGGAAGTGAAAGCGTTGATCGAACAACTCAGAAGCAATCAGAAAAAATAAACACCTGATCGAACGGCTAACAAGTGCTTGAAAGAAACACATGATCCGTGTGCTTCTTTAGTCCCAATTTGGAAGTGAAAGTGTTGATCGAACAGCGCAGAAGCAATCAAAAGAAGCACACACCTGATCGAACGGCTAACAAGTGCAAAAATGGTTCAAATTCACATTCAAACTAGTTTTAAAATGGGGTTGTATTAGTTTGTCAAATTCAAACACTTTTCATATTCAAAGTGTTTTCAAATTCCAAAGTTTGCAAAAATTCATTCAAATTCATATTCAAACTAGATTTAAACTAATTAAATTAATTATGATAGAAAATAGAAAATGGGTTGTATTAGTTAGTCAAATTCAAACACTTTTCATATTCAAAGTTTTTTCAAATTCCAAAATTTGCAAATAGGGTGATATCTATCCGAGTGCAGCCACGCCCCGGGACAGATGACCCCTATTTGTCACGGGCTGAGCCACCACCCGAGACAATTAGCTTGTTGCTATATAAGCAACACTTAGCGCTCCGGGTCGAGCCACAACCCGGAGCAATTCACCTTTCCTACCGAAGTACTGCCCAATTTTTTCGTCGAACCCTAGCCACCGCCGCCGCCCTCGTCCCGTGCCTCCTTCATCGACTCCGTCCGCGCCTCTGCCACGCCTCCGTCTACGCCTCCGTCCGTGCCTCCTTCCTCGACTTTGTCCGCGCCTCCGTCCGTGCCTCCGTCCGCGCCGGAATTTTCCGTCGCGCCGCCGCCGCCGAGAACAACTCCGTAGATCCCTGTCGCCAGCGACCTCCGGCGATCCCCGCGCCTCCATCCTCTGTCTTCCCCGCGCCTCTGTCGATCTCCATCGCCTCCGTCGATCCCCGTCGCATGCACGGCCGAGCCACTGTCCTCCCCGCGTCGGCCGCTTCCATCCTCGCCGCCTCCGTCGTTCCCCTGCGCCTCCGACCATCCCCCTAGCCTCCCTGCGCCTCCGGCCATCCCCCTAGCCTCCCTGCGCCTCCGTCCATCCCCGCGCCTCTGTCTGCTCGCCGCGCCTCCGAGGTATAGCTCCACGGTGGCGCCCTCCGTCACGGTGACGTCACAATGGAGTCATGCCTAGTAGTAAAGAGGCATTGCCTCTGTTTTTTTTAAACATAACTGTTAGTTAGTGTTAATTGTAGTATTAGTTAGTTGTAGTTAGGATTAGTTTCTAATGTTAATTAGTTGTAGTTAGAATTAGTTTCAAATATTAGTATTAAGTTTGAATAATGTTATTTACATAATGTTATTTGAATAAACATAAAAAACATTTTCGTTAGTTGTTTGTTTGTAGGTTTAGTTAGCTAAGTTTTTTGAATTTGTGTTAGTTAAATTTGTCAAATGTTTGTATTGTAATGTTTGAATTTGTCCAATTTTCAATGTTACAATACAGATACTCAGAGCCGCCATCTCGGAGCCGCCGCCGCCCTCTCGGAGCCCTAGCAAAGTTCGAGATACTACAAAGAGAAATGTAAATGAAATTGAAATACTCGAGACGATTGAAATGTGTTTGTACAATTGAAATGTCTTAATGTATTTGTACAATTCAAATAACTTTGCTCCGGGTTGAAATTGAAATGTTATTGTATAGTTGAAATCCCTTGCGGAAACTATGGACACCGGTAGAAACCTTGAACAAGAAGAGGACATGTTCGGCATCATCCGCGAAAGTGATGGATTGGACCCCGGTACAATCCTTCAACAAGAAGAGGATCACTTAGATGATTTCACCGGACAATTCATGAACGAGTCCGGTGATGGATCGGACGGAATACACGTCACCGACAATTCAGCTCACCGACAGTTCACCGACTCTACTGTTAGAAAGTCGTCCGCCGAGGTAGATATATGCCCTTAGGTGTTTGTCTCTGTTGAATAGATTTGTGTGTATACATATATTAACTATCACTTTTTCTTGTGTTTAGCCGTCGGCGGGCCACAAACTAGAACCAAGCAAAAAAGCATCCGTGAAACGAGGCGGGCCACGAACCGGGACCAAAAAGCTGCAAGGGAAACATAAATACCACATCGATGTAATCAATGAAAAAGGCAAACCGATTGCTCCCGCTAACAACGCCAGGAAATTTGTAACTCGGTGCGGAGTCATCGTTCGGGACAGACTCTCCATCAAGGCTCAAGAATGGTATAAGCCCAAGGTGCCAAAAGAGGGGGTTATTTATGTCTCGGATGAAGAAAGACAACTCCTTTGGGACGAGCTCATGCAGAATTTCACTTTACCGGAAGAGAAGGATGTAGAGAACCCGGTTATAGAGAATCAATGCAAGGTCTGGACTTATATGGAGATGAGTGAACTGTTCCGCAGCTGGAAGAAAAGGCTAAACAGGTTCATAACTGAAGGTAAGACTCCAGAATTTATCGGAGTCTTGAAGGGGATCGTGTGCAGAAAACAAAAAAAATTCCTACCAACGATATCCTAAAAGCATGCCAAGATCTATTCTATGCAGATATAGTAGTACGAACGGAGATCGGAATACGTACCCTTGTAGACCGAAAGCGGGTATTACGTTCCCGCACAAACGTTGTCGATGATGACCGACGAAGCCAACCTCAAGCTCGTGTAGAGGAAGCAGACCTCCGAGTACCGCTAGCGCAGCACCTCGCTGGGCGTCACACACGTACGGTGGAGACGACGGCCTCCGAAGCTCCAGGCCAGGACGAGCAGCGGAAGACTTGGACCGGAACACCAGCAGCGCGGCAGCGGGCTATGGTGGAAGAGATCCCCTTCCTCTGCTCGGCGCGGCTCCGACAAGAGAACCACGAGATCGAGAGAGAAATTGGGAATTAATTGGTGAATTAAAAGGCCAGGGGTGCCCCTTCTTATATAGGCTCCCAGGGGGGAGCCAACCTCCTCACCGGGCAATGTGGGACTATCCCCACATGCCTGTGCGGCTAGGGAGGGTGCGCCGGCCCCCTTAGTGGGCCCTTGGCCCACTTGGGTCGGCCCCCCCAGGCTCCCACCGAATCCCCAAGGGGATTTTCCCCCTCTTGGGCCTTCTGTTGCCCAGAAGGCCCATTTAGGGAAATCAGCCTAAATAAATTCGACAATAAATATATAAAATCATATTTGCATATTAATTACACTAATTAATATCAAACATAATATATATAATTTTTCCTAGCTCCGAAAACTCTTTCGGCGCTGCCCGATCTCCAATGGACCCCTCCCGGGACTCTCCCGGTGATCTCTTTCCTTACCGGTTGTCTTGTCGAAACCCCTTAAGTGTGTTACCCTAGCGGTTCGATATAATAACAGGTATGACCAAGACTCCTCTATGATCAACGACTAAATCGTAGGCCTGGACCCCATGAATTAATCCCTGTGATATAACGAATGACTTTCATCTATCAAACCTGAACGCAAAGTCTTAAACCTTTTGCCATAGCGATACTTAGCATGTCCGAGCGTCGTTCCATAGATATCTCCATACCTAATCCCGACCTCGTTACCGACAACACTATCTTCTACTCGTCCATGATCTCATGTCTCCGTGACCTAGTCACATGCTTGCAAGCTCATTAGACATGATCTCACCGAGTGGGCCCGAGAGTTTCTATCCTGCTATGCGGACTGGCAAATCCCGCTCTTGACCCCTCGTCTCAACTACTCGTTTCTGATACCCAAAAGTATCACCGTTATTGTCATACTATATAAGATACGACGTTTGGTGCGATCAAAGTATCTTCCAGGAATAACAATAAGAGTTGATCTCACGGTCAAAGGCGTAACGACTACGTCCTCCAAATCTGGGTATGTCCATCACATCGTTCTCCAACGATATGACTCCCATTGCCGACCGGCGCCATGCCCCATGACCGGGAAACCTCGATCATCAATCGCGCAACGAAACTAGTCTTAGTAGAGGCTACTAGGGACCTGGTTGTTTACGTATCACACCCGTATTAATGTTTCCGCTTAATACGGTTCTAGCATGACACAAAAAACTATTATGAACAAACGAGATATGATAAAGAATACACTTTATTAATTGCCTCTAGGGCATATCTCCTTCAAGTCTATGAAAAGATAAAAGATGAGTGGCCCGCATTTAAGGCGTACAAGCAATCGGAAGCCGCTAAGAAAATCTCAGCGAGAAATAAGAAAAATGCAGAGAAAAAGATATATCACCATAACATGGGGCCAGGTGGCTACCTGACGGCCATGCCTAAGTGGACGAAAATGGAGGATGAGTTATTGGCTAAACGTATAGAG
Source organism: Poa annua (assembly GCA_026929855.1). NCBI lineage: Eukaryota > Viridiplantae > Streptophyta > Magnoliopsida > Poales > Poaceae > Poa > Poa annua. Next base: position 158,534,211 of record CM049427.1, on the reverse strand, counting down.
ATCGAGACATTTGACTGGCCAGACCAGCTTAAGACTTGGTTCTTTGGGCCTGGTGGAAAGTTAGACCCTGTAACATGTGACTGTCTGTTTTCCAAGGAGCACGGAGCTGACCCCATTGAAGCACTCAGAGAGGTATGGAAGGAGGTCACGGAAGGCAGGTTCCACCCTAACAGAGAGAAGGACGAGTTATCGCGAGCCCTTGGGAATCCTGAACACAGTGGACAAACACGAGGAACCGTCGGCTCCGTATCGTGGATACTTGGGTTTTCCAAAGATGTTGACACTTATAGAAGCCGAGCGAGAAATAAGAAAGAGCATGCCGACCGGGTCCAGAGGATGGAAAATAAACTACTAGAGCATGAGAAGGAGATAGCAGAGCTGAAGACAAAGAAGCAGACTCGACGAATGCCCTACGAATCTGAGACGCCCAAAGATCCCACTCCTGATCCAAAATCAGTGCGGAGAAGCAGCGTGGCTTCAACGGAGCTCGATCGCCACAATGATATGACGGGTCCTCGTCACCCCGTGGATAATATCGTGCAGCGGGAACTTTGCGACCTACATGTGCCATGCTTGAAAATAACCGTGAAGGTGGCGCACGGCTGTGCCCTACCGCCTATACCAAATGGAACTTACCATTGCCGCCCTATTCCAGATGGCTATGTTGTTGTCGGGGTTGATGAGGTTATGAAGACATATGAGGGAATTAAGCTGGACATCCCTACGGGTGAAAACGAGGTTATGTTGAGATTTGCCCTCAAGAGTACCTGCTTATGGAAAAAGGAATACATCGTGTTACCACACATGCAGCAAAATCGCCCTCCCAGTCCACATGCCAGTCCAAAGAACTACAACAACGACAACCAACGCGCTAGTCCAGACACCCCGACAACGACAACCACGGCGCTAGTCCATCTCCGCCCTCGCGTGAGCGTACTCCGCCGCCACGTCAACGGACTCCGTCGCTTCCGCAAAAGTAGCGGAAGTCCACCGCTACGTCGACTAGTACACAGAAAAGCGAAACGGGGAAGTCTCGCTTTGTGAACTCTCGCGAAGATGTCGATATATGGGTCAACGAGATCCAGGCTGCCCAGAGAAAGAAGGCAAAAAATATGTGTTTGCTTTTCCCGGTATATTCTACGTATGCGATACGGTGGGCCCTAAAATTTCTTACGCATCCGTCGCAATATGAACTAAATATGGACGATGAGTACACACGCGTTCTGGTGCGTACATCTAGGAGAGTGCGGGAAGAACAAAAACTTGCTGCCACACACAAGAGAGATGTTCCACAGCTCGACATGCAGGCGGGACTATCGGCCCCCCCACTCATATTGGCACCTTACAACCGGAACCCGGTCGACGATGTACTTTCGCAGGAAGCTAGAGATATGGGTCTAACTCTAGCAGAGCTTAAGGCATTACAATCTGGCGAGAGTGTCACCATACATGAGGTGGTGCGGAAATATGTTAGAGGAGAAGATCTTGTCGAGCCTGCTATGGTGCGCACTCTACCAGCTAGGTTGCACCAACTAAATGCATGGTACATGCGTACCACGAAAAGTCAAGATGGAGACTGGCTCTATGGGAAAATTTCAAAGGATTTTTATGGCCCAGGTGATGATGAGATTCAAATTGAGTATTGCGAATTATGGCAGTTATTCAATTTTAACGCGCTCGACAAATCTATCATCAGTGCCTTTTGCATGTAGGTAATTAAATTATTTATATATGTCATTAATTCTCTAGCTCAACTTATTTTTCATTGCCTGTAATTATCCTCATCACTATATTCCGTTGTACTCTATTATGCAGGCTGAAAATTATACAATCTCGAAAGTTGAGACTCAATCGTAAGATTGGATTCATTGAACCTAATCGAGTTCATCATCATAGTTTGTTACATTACCCAGAGAATTCAGATGAGCTTTTGCTAACATACTTGATGGTGCAACATTACAAAAACACCATAATTTTCCCGCTCAACTTCGAGTGAGTTGTTTACTTTCTTATACATACTAGATGTTAAGTATATGTAATTGATGATTTAGTTATTAACAAATATACACATATGGCAGATTTCACTGGGTATTATTTGAGATTGATGTTGAAAAGGCAATCGTTGATGTCTTGGACCCATTATCGAAACCTGACGAAAAGTTTGACCGCACGAAATAGATGCTCCAGAGGTAATTTTGTTCATTATTACAATCGACCTCGTCTTTTCTAATAATATATCGTAATTAGTAAACTTCCTTACTAATTTTCTATACCGTAAACTTCAGGGTTTGGGACAAGTTCACATCTTTCCACAAGGAAGTCGGTATAGCCCGGAAGCTCACTTTTAAATGGCGAGAGGTAAGCCGTACTAGCTAGGTTCCACGTAAGCATATCTTTAATTTTAGTCTCACAATACCATTTTTTCAATATTTTTTATTATTATTTGATTGGTTTCTTATCTTATTCTCTCATAAAGTGCATGGGCACCAATTTGTGTGGATTCTATGTCTACGAGTTCATCCGAATTCACTTCAATGAGAGGGCAGACTGGAATGGCGTATGTTAACAATATATTCAAACTTGTGCACTTTTCAAATTGAATTATTTTCATGATGATTGATATATTGGTGTTGATCTCTCCTTTTTAGTTTGGCACGATCCGGAACAGGCTTGATGCAAAAGACCGCCTACAACCAAATGCGGAGGAAATGCGGGCTTTTTTCTTGACTATGTCATAAAGCCAGGCGCAGAATGCAGTATGATCCAGCCGAAAAAGACCATCCCGAGAAAAAAACAGGGTCTAATGCCTCTTCTTTCATGTAATGATCTCTGGTTGTAAATATTTCGACATGATCTTACGGTTGTAAATATTTGTTTCAGAGAAGTCGTGTATTACTAGTATTCGTGACCATCCCGAGGAAAAAATCGTCTATTCATGATATATATTATATAGTAGTGTATAATATGCAACTCGATGTTGTTTGAAATGAAACATTAATATAAAAAACAGAAACGCAAAAGAATCAGTAAAATAGAAAAAAGTAAACAAAAAACAAACAGGAAACAAAAAAAACATACTGACTGTCCCAGTTCGTATTACGAACCGGGACAAATAAGAGCCAGCCAGAGGCTGGCTCAATTGGCCACGTGACCCAACTATTGGTCCCGGGTCGTGGCGTGCCCGGGACAAATAGGGGAGGCTATTTGTCCCGAACACGGGATCCCGGGCGCGTGCCCGGGACAAAAAGCCCTCTGGATCCGGGACGCTTAGCTTCTTCTGCTCTAGTTGTAGCACAGGTAGCAGTTGATATACATAACACAAAAAAATTAAGAACCTACTACACAACTTGCAACTCGTGACTAATCATGAAGTGCTTCTATCAAGGGAATCATGAAGTGCTTCTATCAACGGACTAATTAGAATTCCAAGTAATACAACTCACACACAAACTGGCAACAATGTGCTCAACGATAAGCAATCAAGCAAGTCTATAAGAAGCCAATATGTTTGGTACATTCTCCACACCCAATGCAACAACAAGGTTTGTGTGTCACAGTAGGTGGTTGGAACAGAGTGTGTACCTTGGCACGCTACGTCTGGTCACGATCGAGCAGATACGGAGGGATAGCACCCTCTTGAACATCATCGTCGACCTTCTGACGGGAAGTTGACTCATCATGCATTTTCAGGCTGCAAAAGAACATATCGAGTAAGTCCCACATAATCGTGAAGAGGTAGGAAGATTCTACATCATGGTGAAAACTGTTTTTCATGCTCTTCAATTCATAAAACTAATACATCATCTATCTAAATGAGATAAGGAGACAGGGGATTGCTGCCCCTTTGGCTCTAAAATGTACTCCTACATCAACCATAGTAGTAATCCAACATCATCTCACACGGTCCTGGATCCTAGTTCTAGTCATATCACCAATACATTTCAAGTGGGGCAGGAGTAAGCAGTCATTCTGAGACATCAAAGGAGCACTTACGTCATCTTCATCTGCGCCTTCTCGGCATACCGCTTCTTAGTAAACCTCTTCCCCTAAGCGCCGAGCAGCTGCCCACAGACCAACAAACATACGCACCAGCAAACAGAAACACGTAAAACATTATCTGGAAAGGTGGATTGAGCACATCACATCAGACGTTTCGGGATCCTTGGAGTTCTCCTTGACCGCGCGGGTGTCCTTCTTGCGCTTGCGCTCCTCGTAGTCCAGGTGCCGGCCATGGCGCTTCTTGTGGAGCTCGATATAGTCTCCCTGTGGATGCAGCCCACTCGAATGCGGGGGAAAATTATCACAAAATTCGGTTATAAAAAATCATACGAGTCAGCAGAGCAGCGGGATCAAAATTGGGATAAGGGTGGAGCACGGGGAGGTCTGGACGGAGGCAGCGGAGGGAAGGTGAAGGGGACTTACCATTGCGGCGAACCCTAGAGCTCTTCGCCGTCGGAGGGCAGGGGCGCGACAAGGCGGAGTGTGCCCTGCTAGTGCGCGCGCCGGGGGGGGGGGGGGCGGGGGAGGGCGCGTGAGGGAGAAGAGGAGGCTGAGCTGGCACGAGGAAGAGGAGGCGGAGGGGGCGTCGCAGTCGGAACGGTGACTGCGGCGGGCGGTGCATTCGTGGCAGGAAGAGGGAGAGCATAAGGAGGAGAGAGACGGGTGCACGCGTGTAACGCCCCGGAAAGTTTCCCAATTAGATTGTTTGTTTTTCTTTTTGCATCATCATATCATCATGCATTTTTCACCTCATTTATTTATATTGTTGCATTTAAATTTAAATCACACACTTTTAAATTCAAATGCAATTCAAATAAATTCAATGTGATGTTTCAAATCTTTTCCAAATATTCAAACTAGTGAATCAAGTTTTCTATTTTGAAACTATAATTATTTGTTAAAAGTTTTTATATCTTTTCTTTTTATATTTTCTTCAAAACAAAAAAACAGAAAAGTATAAAAAGAACAAAAATAAAAAAAACAGAGGGAAAAGACCTTACCTGGCCGAGTTGGGCCAATTCCAGGCACAAATTGGCCCAGCCCAACTCCCCCTCACCTTTCCCCTACCTCCGTAGCAACGAAAGAGGAGAGCACCTGAGAAATGTTCTCCTCTCCCTGCCATGGAGCCCCCACCTCCAGCCTGCTCCCAGCTTTCCCCCTCCCCTTAAGCCATGCCATCACCTCCCCCAAACCCTAACCCCAGCCTCTCTCCTTCCCAGCCGCCACTTCCCTCTCTTCCTCCCCAACTCGTTTCCTGTTTTTCTCACCTCCATGGCTGGAACTCAAGCAGCACGACCAGCCGTCGACATGGTCTCCTCCAGCCCATCCCGAGCGCGGAATGGAGCCACCACACCGTCCTCGTCGTCCTCCCGGAAGGAATCAAGCTGGGACGTTACCAGCGCGTCGAGCCCGCCCGTTTCTTCCTCGACACCGGGAAGCGCCACCGCCAAAATTTTTCACCCCCGGTCGACCTCGCGCACAAACGACTCACCAGGCAACCTCACCGTGAGCCCCTCCTTTGATTCCGCCCTTCCCTTTCTTGAATTCCTGCCAGGAGCGTCAGCATCGTCCACGTCCTTCTCCGGTTCCGCCATGACCGTGGCTCCGAGCTCCACCAGCGGATGCTCTCGATGTGTCGCACAAGCACGGACATCCAACACGCCTCCACACACACCGCAGCACCACCCGCACCCCCAGCTCCCCCGCAACCAAACGCCTCCCGGAGATCGTCGCCGGCCTCTTACCGTGCGCCTCTGATCTTCGTTCCCCGTGATCTGAAATTTTTGTTCGTCAGGTTCAGTTATCTCGCTGGGATGCTTCATGTGACTTTCCTGTTCGATGCAATCACAACCACCAGAGCAGTCCAGTGGATGCGGTCCTGTGTGCTCACCGTAGGGTCCTGAGTTCCAATCCTCTCCTACCCTGTTACCCCACCTTATTCTGTTTTTGCCCAGCAGTTGTTGTGTCAATTCAGTTAGCCTTGTCAAATTCAGTTAACCTCGCAATTTACTGTATATCGTGTCCGGTTCCTATTATAATACCACCCGACTCCTAGCTAGTGGTCGTGCTCTCCTTTGATCTCCAGGTGATCCAGAGGTCGAATCTCACAGAGGCATAAAAAATAACCCATTTTACTTCTCTGCCTATTCCTTTTGTATTTTTTAGCAAAATGATAATTATAATATATGTTATATCTTTTGTGTTACAATTCCAATTAATACAAAGTTTATATGTATTGTTATCAACAAAATGCAGTGAACATTAATTTGACTTCCATAATCATGTTTGCATCTTGTTTTAGTTGTGTTTTGGTAATTCATCTAATAAGTAATTAGATATGGAATGTGTTGGGATAATTAAATATTTATTGCCCTATTCCATTTAATTTGAGTAGATAACCCATGCCATGTCTTGCCATGTAAACCAACATTTAATTTGATGGGTAGATAAATAACTTGAACCTAAATATTAATTGTCGGGATTGCACTCCCGCTTAATTGGATTTAGTGCATCTCGTATTGCATCTTGCCATACCAACCATCATTATCATGATCATGCTGGATCTTTTGCCTTGTTTGTAAGATGCATCTTGTACGCTTTCCAGTGTTTGTTGCTTCTTCGCGGATAAGACGTTGAGATGTGTGAGCACCGACAAGATCTTCTTCCATGCGGGATTCCAGGCAAGCAAAGTTTGCTTGTTACCTATACATTGTCTTTCATTCCTGCTGTTGGTCCATGCTATCCTAGTATTCGATTCTTGTGTCGCGATCCCATCACATGTTTATCCTGCAACCTATACAGCTTTATCCCCACAACCTATTCCCTGTTGCATGTTTATCTGTTGGCCTTGCGAGTCGTAGCACATGCTTAGAGTTGATTGTACGAGTCGTCTGATGGTCTTATGTTTCACATGCTTAGTTTGATGGAATGTCTACTGTAATAAAATGTTATTTTCTGTTGGGAATTATAACTAAATGATAAGGCACCGGCGGAAGGCCATGCGAGGTGCTTTGTTCTGCTAAGTGCCGACCTAGCAACTGAGATTTTGTCCTCGGATCCAATTTTGAGCGCATTAACCACTTGTGGGAGGCCCTATGGATCGCCTCGCGGCTTCGATCTAATCCGCTTCTTATCCAGGGCGCCGCAAGTAGTTCGGACTTTCCATTTGATGCATGCATATGGTTACGTAAACGATCTTATGATGATGGAGAAGTCGATTCTCATATAGGGTGGCACGTTCTTAGTGTGTTGCGATGTTCCGGGTATGGGGCTGCGCACAATCATGCGGTTCACTGGATAGGTTGTAGAGAAGTGATTTGCCGTGTTGAGATGCCCTACCTTCTGTCTTTGCTTTTTGGGGTTGATCGAACGAGTATGGGTCAAGTAGTGCACCCCTGCAGGGTATAATCTTATCGATGAGCCGTGTCCACGGTTATGGACGACTTGGTGATGATGCTGGCTAATAAGATCTAGACAACTTGTACCTAATTAACGTTAATTAATTTGACTAGTAATATAGAATTATTTTCACAATAAATGGTAACTAAAACTGTTCAATGTGTGAGTTTCCCGAATTGCTTCCTCATACTTTGGTTGAGGGGGTTAATCCGAGAATGGGTTATGATTGGATGTTAGTAGTAGTTGGTTACTTATGCGCTCTCTTATCCCTCTCTAATTAGACGGAAGTTGTAGCGTGTCTCTATTAGGTTGCTAGTGCTGCTGTCGCTAAGTCCACCTACCCCATATTTTGGGAGATCTTGTAGAAAGTGGGAAGGTTGGTTTTGCTTGTCAGGGAGTGCCCTGACCCTCTTTTGGGATGTGCTTTATGTGCAGTTAACAGGTTTGAAGTATGACGACGTTAGCTTGGGAATCCCTCCGGCTTGGGCTGGGCAGGGATATGGCGCCATCTCTTATCTTAAGGATTCTTAGTCCAATTTACATCTTATCCGTAGTCGAATACTATTTTTCTTCCGCTTTCATTTGTATCTTTATATTGTATCATTTTTATTCTTGACTCATCGGAGTCATGTTGTATATTTTATCTTCTGTTGTTGTGGATGTATCGGAACTGTTGTAATGTTATCACAATTCCACCCACATAATGCACATTTTTCGGCGTGCACATTATGTCTGGTGGGCGACCTAAAATCGTTATTATGCGGATTTCAGAGTGATCGCTTAAATCTACATAGTACCGATTTTGGGGTGTCACAATGCGTGAGGGAGAAAAAGGGGTCGGTAATTTAAAGTCTCGCTTCAAATTACCGCTGGCGACCCTAGCGTCTATATTTAGTACGTAGATATCGCTGCTGCACTAAGTTGAATGTTCGCCAGCGGTACGACTTGTACCGCTGACGAACATGTTATTCTGTTCGCCAGCGGTAAGTCTAGGGTACTGCCGCCCCTAGCCAGACACTATCGCTGGCGAACCTTTCTCGCTGTCCGCCAGCAGTAGCACTTTTACCGCTGGCAGTCAAACCAATCTATTCGCCAGCGGTTAAATTACTAGCGCACGTAAAATGTTGTTTGCCAGCAGTATAAGGGTGGCTATAAGCCTTTTCCTACTTGTGTGAATATCTTCAACGCTGCTAGGGGATGCGCGTGAGTGTTGCATGGAGAGCAGCACCAGTAGCAAAGACGGCGGCTCCAGCTCCTCGACGAGGATGAAGATGAGGAAAACTCGTCGAGCGTCAAGGTGGAGGAGGACTCGTCGTCTGATGCACACGGTGGTGTTGTTGGGAAATCCCAAGAGGAAGGTATGAAGTAGTGTAGTAGTAATTTTCGCTCGGTTGTGAAACCAAGGTTATCAAACCAGTAGGAAACTAGAATTCTCCGGAGGTGTCAACGACGCCATAAAAATGTTTGCGTCAAAGGCTGGAACATGTACACAACACACTCAAGATACTTTGTCCCAACTTAACTGTGAGGTTGTCAATCTCACTGGCTTGCTGTAACAAAGAAATTAAACGTATGTGGAGAAAATGATGTTAGTTTGCAGAGAATAAAAGTAACATGACTGCAGTAGGTTGTAATATCAGTTTAAAGAAAAGGACCGGGATCCACAGTTTACTAGTGGTGTCTCTCCATAAATAATAATAGCATACATGTGTATAAACAAATTACAACTTGCAATTGACAAAATAAAGAAGTGCATAATGATGCATATACTATGGTCATGATGTCTAGTATAAGATTCGTTTGTGCATTACAACAATATGCATAGACCGTTCCAACCATATTTATGACTAATATCCACCTTTCGGTTAACGTCCGCACCCTTTCAGTATTAAGTTGCAAGTAACAGATTATTGCATTAAGAAAAGTGTGTAAAGTAAGTAATACAAATATCCTTAGACAAATTACTATTGTTTTATCACAAGTAGCAACAGTACATCTACAAGTTTAGAGGTTGCTGTCACTCCCGCAGATTAAATAGAGACATGAACCCACTATCTAGCATAAATACTCCCTCTTGGAGTCACAAGAACCTACTTGGCCAGAGCATCTACTTGTAACGGAGAGCATGCACGATCATAAATAACACACATATAATATATTATGAAGCAAATGAAATAGTACTGAATATTCATCGGATCCCAGCAAACACAACATGTAATATTACATAAAGATGATCTTGATCATGATAGACAACTCACAAGATCTAAACATGGTAGCACAACAGGAGAAGAAAACCATCTAGCTACTGCTATGGACCCGTAGTCCAAGGATGAACTACTCATGCATCAACCCGAAGACGGGCATGGTGATGTAGAGCCCTCCGGTGATAATTCCCCTCTCCGGCAGGGTGCCGAGAAGAGGTTCTGAACCTTCCCAAACCAGGGTTGACGATGGCGGCGGCTCTCGAACAAGAAGAATATGCCACAAGTGATCTCGAAGATGAAGATGCACCTAATAAAGAGGTAGCCGCATTGGCTATTGTATCTACTTCATCATCGTATCTCTTTAATCCCCAAACGAGAACGTCTCCACCAACAACGCATGTTGCCTCATGGCTCATGTCACCGAGGTACCATCTCTTTCTCCTAAGACTATGCATGATCAATCTAGTATTGAGATTAAAAAGGAGCTAGTTGCCTCCGATACTTTCGTGACTAACTTGTAAGGTGAAGCCAAATAACATGTTGAGTCTCTCATGAGACAAGTATGTGTAGCCGAAGAACTTCTTCAAGAAAAGAGTAAGATTGAGAGAGAGGATTCTCTCACTATTGTTTATTTGAATGCTTCCATAACATCTTTAAATGGCTCTCTTGATGAAGAAAGTGAATATATAACCAGTCTTGAGGAAAGACGTGAGTCTCTTGATGCTAAACATGATGAAATCATTAATAAAATCATTGAGGATAGAGATTATGTCTTTGCTAAATATAAAGTGATTAAAAAGGAGAAAGTTGAACTGGTGGTTGCAAATGCTAGACTTCTGGAGGATATGGAGAAGCTTGACAAGGCTCACAAGGTCTTGGAAACGACATCCCTTCTAGTCAAGTCTCATGAGCAACTTCAAACTCCACATTCTGAAAGTTTGTCAACTAGTATAACTAATCTTCCTCGTGTTCATGAAAATGCCATTGAAGAAGATGCTAGGTTGAAGGTGGATCTTGCTAAGGCAACTAGTGCTAAGACTTCTATTTCGAAAGGTTAATATAAGGGTATTGCTTTTTCGTTTGAGCAAAAACCACACAAAGGGAAGGAGGGTCTTGGTTATGTGGCCGAGGCAAAGAAGAAAGTAAGCAACAACAAGGAGAACAAGAGCAAGCCCGCACCAGCCAAGACTCCCATTGCGAGTGGTAATGCCACTAGAGGCAAGACTACTCGTAGTGACTTTGCGGGGCATAACAATCCCAACTATATTCTTTATGTTGACTATTATGGTAATATTTAAACAAAATATGTTGGTCCTTATGTTGGTTACATTGATTACTCTATTTGGGTTCATGTGACCCTTGTTGCTAACCGAAAGGGACCCATTGAGAAATGGGTACCTAAATTCAAGATATGATCTCTTGTAGAACTATGCTTATGGTGGATCTAAATGGGTGGTTGATATTGGATGCACTAGTCATATGACCGGAAGCAAGGAGATCATGACGGAGTTGAGACTAAATATAAATCAATCAACCGTCTCTTATGGTGACAAGTCCAAAGCCGACGTAAAGAGCCTTGTCAAAGTGGTAGTTGCAAGGGATATTATCACCCTTGTAAATCTCATGCTTGTTGAGTCTCCAGGTTACAATCTTATGTCCGTTAGTGCTCTTAATAAGATGAATTTTGATGTCCATTTTACTCTTGATATGGTGGTACTCTTGAGGAGCAAAACTCTAAAGGTCATGCTCGTTGGGTATGTTGAAAATGAGTTGTTTGTGGTGAACTTTTCGGGCTTAACCAGCACCCAAGAAATATGCCTATTCGGAAAGGCCGACGTGGGGTGGTTGTGGCATCACCGCTTGTTACATGTCAATATGAGAACTTTGCAAAGTTTTCACAAGGGTGGCCACATTCTTGGACTAAATGAGAATGTTTCTTTTTTTAGAGATCGTCTTTGTAGGGCTTGTGTTGAATGAAAGATGCTGATTCTCCCCACCCAAGCAAAACCATCATTTAATCAACGAGGATATTGGAACTTCTTCATGTTGACCTCTTTGGTGCTGTACCGCAACCGAGTCTTGGTGGAAAGAAGTATTGTTTGGTTATTGTTGATGACTATTGAAGATTCACTTGGGTTTTCTTTTTCAAGACGAAGGATGAAACTCAACAAACCGTCATCGACTTCTCCAATGAATTTCAACGCCAACACAATGTTCCCATATTGGCTATTAGAAGTGACAATGAGTTTCTTAGTGATGAGGGAATTCGTCATCAATATTCCGCTGCGTATACCCCTCAACAAAATGGTGTAGCCGAGAGAAAGAACCAGAGTCTTATCGATATGGCTAGGTCCATGTTGAAGGAGTTTAAGTCTCCACTCTTCTTATGGGCCAAAGCTATCTCCACGGCATGTCACTCCTCCAACCGGTTATTCTTTCGCAAAGGAAAGAAGGAAACTCCTTATGAAATGCTTAACGGCAACAAGCCCAACATTTCCTACTATCGAGTATTTGGTTGTAAGTGTTTCTACAAAATCAAAAGTGTTCATTAATCTAAATTTGAAGTTAAAGCTTTAGAGGGTATTCTTGTTGGGTACGGTGCAAACTCTGACACCTATAGAGTCTACGACAAATCCATAGGGAGAGTTGTAGAATCTTGTAGTGTGAGGTTTGATGAGAATGACGGCTCCCAAGTGGCGCAGTTTCATGTTTGTGATGTACATAATGAGGAACCTCAAGATGCCATACGAAGAATGGGGGTCGGTTTCTGTCGCCCCGTTGACATTCATCATAAGCCTCCTAAAGCAAGTTCAAGCTACACACAGGTGGAGACTCCATCATCACAAGGTTAAGCGCTACCTACTATGGAAGCAAATGAGACACCTATCCAAGAACAAGAACAAGTCCCTCCTCAAGTTGACAAAGAGGCTACACAAGAACAAAGTTCTCCTATTGTCAACTCTACCCAAGATCATGACCACGTGCCACCATCTACATCCATTACTGAAGATGTGCATAAGGTGGTCAAGGTCATCAAGTTGGTCAATACGGGGACTGAAATGATCAAGGTGACTGTTGCAAAAGTGGAACATGGGGTTCCCCTAGAGCTGCCCAAGTGGGTCCACCGCCTGTGGGCCCAAACCCAAGACAAGCAAAGGCCAAGGCTCATCGCGAGGCTTGGCGGGTGCACCCTCGCCACGAGCACCCCAACAGGTTTGCAGGGCCCCCGGGTCCCCTGCACCTCGGAGCGGAGAGAAGACCCCACGAGGTGCGAGTCGCGGCTCCCTCGCGGGTACAAGACCGTACAAGGAGAATATAAGGCTTCCACCTCATTCCGGAAGATAGTGTAAGGCGCCAGAAGGCTTGGGAAGCAAGGCGCAACCATGGGACACCACCAACCCACTGTCGGTCCCTGCCCACGACTTTCCCCAAAGGTGGCAGAGATCCCACCAACCTGGCGATCCATACTTGGAGGAGAAGAGGCCACGTCGACGTCTCCACCACGGAGAGGGGTTGCCTCCCGCTAAAACCCCTCACGCTCCTCCCATGGCCTCGGTGGGATCCCCTTTCCCTATAAAAGGAGTACCAAGGCCATGAGATAAGGTAGCTTAGAAGGCAAGGAAGCTTTGGCTGTCCCAAGGAGGAAGACGACATCCAAGCTAGGCTAGATAGAGATAGAGAATGGAAGGAAGGGACCTCCTCCGTGCAAGGATCTGTCCTTCTCCTTCCTCTTTGTCGGGCTACCCTGCCGGGTACCCCGACGAGCACCACCATTGTAGCCACACCTTGTTCCGGTCATCAATCCAGACATGCAGGAGTAGGGCGGCCTGAACTTGGGTAGATCATTGTGTGCTCTCCTTATTCGTTTACCACGTCGAGATCGGAGTACGAGTGAGGAACTCACCGGCGATCGTCCTCCGGGGAACGTTTCCAGCCTCCTTCGCGCCCCTAACGAATATACAAAGGGGGTGCCTCGCATCCCCGATGTCCGTCCTTCCAGACACGACATCTGGCGCGCCAGGTAGGGAGCGCAAGCGCTGGATTCGCTTGGATCTCAAGCCCCAACGAGTTCTTTTTCGTCAAGATCTACCACGAGTTCTTCGTCACCAAGTTCTTCCTCGACAAGAGCCACGACCAAGATCTTCGCCCAGAAACGAGATTGGCCCTTGAAGACTACATCAAGCCAATGATCTCATCATCCGAGACTCGAACGCCCAGCTCGTTTCACATTTCTTGGTCTGCCTCAAAGGCCACGAGGTGCTCGAATGGCTCAGAAGAGGAAGGGGAACACGTCCATGGAACTCTTACGATATCCCGGCCTTAGTCATATCTTCGATGGATCTTCTCCTCCACCGAGAGAAGGCCAAGCTTTTGGAGTCAAGTTCGTTCCCCCGGCTGATCCCGCTAGTTTTCTGTTTGGCAAAAGTGGATCCAAGGAGCTCGCCCCAGACACCAAGCTCGACCCTTTCCCACCAGGACAAGGGGGCTCCGTGCAAGTTTTCCCGACAGCCCAGCTTGTTGAGCCACTTCCCTCGCACGAGGGCTTTGTCTGATCAGTAGAGGCGATTCGCCAGAAGAGGGTATCAGCGAGTACACGCCCCAAGGGATCCATATTCCACCCCAAGAAAAACGGCAAGCCAGGAGTTTGGTGTGGATACCACCAGACGGCCAACCATAGCCTTGAAGATTGCCGGCAGTTCAAGGACGGCAAGCCAGGAGTTTGGAGAGTGCTACGCATGTGGACAGTTCGCACACCTTATCCGGCCCTTCCAAGCTAGCACGGAAGGCCAAAACAGTCTCACGGGGATCCGAGAAAGTAAAGCTGTCTCGGGTTTTCTCTGATGCCTCCACACAGACAGATAGTATCCCGGGAAGCGTTCAGCCGAACTTCTGGCAGACCAGTCAGAGCACCGCCCTCGAGCAAGATATTCCCTCGGATAGCACCTTGGATGGACAATGGGAATTCCCTGGGCGCATGGTCACCATTCAGATTGGGCTAGAAGCATCTCCTCATAAGTATTGGATTTCTTGATGCATGGCCTCAGTGGAACCTAGGCCTGACGCTTCTTCAATTGTGGATCTGGCCCCTGTGCCCCATCAATAAAAAATAGATTGGTCTCTACCTCTCAAACCAAATCACTCGATGGAAATGGATTTTTCTGATAGGTTCCTGGACCGACGTCTCCATTATTTCAGTAAGTATTTCCAGGTCTTCTCGCGAGAAGGATTTCTATATCTGGAAATGGAACCCAGAATTTCTCTGGACCGACGTTGTCATTACGTCAGCAAGCATTTCCGGGTCTTCTCGTCGGAAGTATTTCTGTACCTGGAGAAAAAGTCCAGAGAGGTCCCTGGACCGGCGTCTTCACTACACCAGCAAGTGGCCGGATCGTCCTTGTGACAAGCTCCGTGTATTGGAAAAAAATGAAGGTCCCTGGACCGACGTCTTCATTACGTCAGAAAGCCGCCAGAACGTCTGAATGATGGGCTCCGAGTATGGAAACAAGAGTGGTCCCTAGACCGTCCTTCCGCCAGTAACAGTCGTGCCTGGGGTGGTGTAACGCCCCGGGATTTATCCCCTTTTAATTTGGTGTGTTTTTCTTTTTGCATCAACATG
Source organism: Poa annua (assembly GCA_026929855.1). Lineage (NCBI taxonomy): Eukaryota > Viridiplantae > Streptophyta > Magnoliopsida > Poales > Poaceae > Poa > Poa annua. The sequence continues at coordinate 158,518,992 of CM049427.1, read as the reverse complement.
ACATTGCATTTCATCTCACCATTTTAATTTGTTGCATTTAAATCAAATTCCGACGATTAAATTCAAATGCTTTTCAAATTAATTAAAAATGTGTTATTTTCAAATCTTTTAAAATGTTAAAAACTAGTTTATTAAATTGTCTATTCAAAACTAAAAATATTTTGTATAGGTTTCATATTCAAATTCCTTTTCGTTTTCGTTTTAAAAATAGAAAACAGAAAAGAATAAAGGGAGAAAAAGAAAAGCCCAAGCGCACCTAAGCAAACCCTAGGGTTTCCCCTGGAAAATTCTTTCCCACCCCCTGAAAAGTTGCAGCCACCCTCCTCCTTTTTCTGGAATTTTTGCAAAAGTCCTTCCACCCCCTTCTTTCTCTTTTTCCCCCTCTTTTCATTCTTTTCCTTTTTTTTCTTTTTCCTATTTTCTATTTTTTCTCTTCTCTTCTCCTTCCTTCCTCCCCATCCCGCATGCACCAACTCCGAGCCCGCACGGGAAAAACTGCCGCCACCCGCCCGACGCCGCGCCGCCCGCTCCTCGCCCCCAGCACCGGCCGCCGCGCCCCCGAGCGCGCCGCCCCCGTCTCCGGCCCTCCGCCGCACCCCCACGCGCTCCCCGTGCGCCGCGCCTCCCCGCGCGCCCGCGCGCGCGCCGACCGCCGCCGCCGCATCCGCCGTCGCCGCATCCGCCCGCCGCGCTCCTCCTCCTCCGGCCACGGCCGCCTCGCCTCCACCCCTCCGCCGCACGCGCCCTCCATCTCCTCCCGAGCCCGCCAGCCCGTGCTCCACTCCCCTGCGTCCGGCCCTTGCTCCGGCGGCCCGAGGTCCGCCTCCCCGCCGCCGCGCTGGCCGAGCCGCGTCCCCGGCCTGCTCCGCTCCGCCCTCCGCGCCCCCGGCCTACCTCGCCTCCCGCGCGCTCCGACCGTCGCCGTGCTGCCGAGCCACGCCGCCCCGCCGCCTCACCTCCGGCGCGCTCCGACCGTCGCCGTGCTGCCGCACCACGACCGTCGCCGCGCCCTGCACCGGCCTCCGCTCCGGCCGCGCGCCACGCCGTCCTCGCGCGCGCCGCCGCCGCCCCGACTCCCCTGCTCGCTCGCGCCTCCACCTGGCGCCTCCACACGCCTCCACCGTCGCTGCCTCCGGGCCGCCGCCTTTACCTCCTCCCGGCCGTGCGCCCCCCACGCCTCGGCCTCCTCCGTCTCCGCGCCGGCCACGCCGCGCTCCACCCGTCGCCCCGCTCCTCCTGGTGCCTCCCCGGTCTCCTCGCGTCGTCGGCCGCCGCCCCCAGCGCGCGCCGTCGCCGACACCTTCACATTCGCCCGTGCCCCATGCGCCCCGACCCCGCGCGCCTCCGCTCCGCCGGTTTTCCCCGTCCGGTGGCGTCCCCGCATCCGCCGCCCGCAAGGTGCTCGGTGAAACGTCCGCAACACCCCGGCGTCGCTTTGTTTTCCGTGTTTGTCCACCCTTCCTGGTGCTGCCCCGTGCGCGTGCGTGCGCCCCTTCCGGTGTCTGTTGTCGTGGCCCCGAAGCCCGGATACGACAAGTGCGCCACCGCCCCCGAAGTTGGTGCTCCGAACAACGACCACTCGGACGACTACCCGACCACTTCCACGACATCGACAAACGACGATGCCCCGGTTCCGCGACGACTACTTCCCCGACGACGACTACTTCCTCTACGTACCGAAGACTTCGGTTTAAAACCCTATCTCTCTCGATCCAACGTGCGAACCCAAACCCTAACCCTATACCTATTTTATTAAATGTCATCTATCTTGTGCATTTCGCATCATAATTACATGTGTTGCATCTCTTGGGTTTGCGGGTGTAGCAAATCACCTAAATAATTCATTATGGAATGTGTGGGGTAATAAATATATAATGCCCTATTCCATTTAATTTAATTAGATCACCCATGCCATGTGTTGCCATGCTAACCAACATTTAATATTGCTGGTAAATAAATAACTTGCACATAAATATTAATTGTCGGAATCCCGGTTCCGCTTAATTTGAATTAAGTGCATCTCGCATTGCATCTTGCCATGTCATGCATCATTCTCATGATCATGCTGGATCTTTGCCGTAGTTGTAAAATGCATCTTTACGCTTTCCAGTGTTTGTTGCTTCTTCGCGGATAAAACGTTGAGATGTGTGAGCAACGACAAGATCTGCTTCCATGCGGGATTCCAGGCAAGCAAATTTTGCTTGTTTGCCTCTACATTGTCTTTCATTCCTGCCGTTATCTCTGTTACCCTAGTTATCGATTCTGGAACTGCGATCCCATCACATGTTATCCTGCAGCCCATACAGCTTTATCCCCACAACCTAATACCCGTTGCATGTTTATCTGTTGGCCTTGCGAGTCGTAGCGCATGCTTAGAGTTGTTTGTGCGAGTCGTCTGTTGGTCTTATGTTTCATCTGCTTAGTATGATAGATTTTCTACCTTAATAAAATGTTGTCTTATATTGGGGTATTATAATTAAAAGATAAGGCACCAGACGGAAGGCCTTGTGAGGTGCTTTGTTCTGCTCAGTGTCGACCTAGGAACTGAGATTTTGTCCTTGGATCCAATTTTGAGCGCACTAACCACTTGTGGGTGGCCCTATGGAGCCCCCCTCGACTTTGAACGGATCTACAACTTGTCCATGTGCCGCAACTAGTTCGGGTTTTCCATTTGCTCATATGCATGTGCATAATGATGATGATTCATGAGAGGTTATGTGATATGGGGGTCATATAGGGGTGGTGCGCGCGAAGCGGACAATTCTTACTGTGGTTTGAGCCGCATGGCGCGCAGGCACAAACTAATAAGTACGCAATTATGATTCGGCCGGACTCTTGACACGGGTAACAACTCATATGGGTGGCACCTGGACTTGCTGTAGTGAAGGAACGAGTCGTGTTGAGAGGCCCTGATGCTTTCTTGTGTTGATCATATGAGTATGGGTACAGTAGTGCACCCCTGTAGGGTATAATCTTATCGATGAGCCGTGTCCACGGTTATGGACGACTTTGGTGATGATGCTGGCTAACAAGATCTAGACAATTTGCACCTAATTAATGTTAATTAATTTGACTAGTAATATAGAATCACTTTCACAATAACTGGTAAATAAAACTGTTCAATGTGTGAGTTTCCCGAATTGCTTCCTCATATTTGGTTGAGGGGGTTAATTCGAGAATGGTTTATGATTGGTGTTAGTTGTAGATGTTTATCTTATGCGCTCTCTTATCCCTTTCTGATTAGACGGAAGTTGTAGCGTGTCTCTTTAGGTTGCTAGTGCTGCTGCCGCTAAGTCCACCTCCCATATATTTTGGGAGATGGTGTAGAAAGTAGGCAAGTCGGTTTTGCTTGCCAGGGAGTGCCCTGACCCTCTTTTGGGATGTGCTTTATGTGCAGTCAACAGGTTTGAAGTCTGACGACGTTAGCTTGGGAATCACTCCGGCTTGGCTGGGCAGGGATATGGCGCCATCGCTTATCTTCAGGACTCTTAGTCCAATTTGCATCTTATCCGTAGTCGGATACTATTTTTTTGCTTCCGCTGTCATTTGAATCTTTGTATTTTATCATTTATATCTTGACTCGTTCAAGTCGTTGTTGTAATTATATCTTTGTTGTATTTTTGGATGTATCGGAACTGTTGTAATGTTATCACAATTCCACCCACATAATGCGCATGTTTCGGCGTGCACATTATGTCTGGTGGGCGACCTAAAATCGTTATTATGTAGATTTCGGCGAGAGCGCTTAAATCTACCTAGTACCGATTTTAGTGCGTCACAGGTGGCACAACGGGTCAAACCGGGGAATCGTCTATCTCGGCTCAAGACTATGTTTCCTGTCGTGTGGGGCGGACAGAAAAGAATTGCGCCCGAAACACGGGTTAGAGGACCCGGCTTGGCGGCAAGGCAAATAATAACCGAGATAGCCGGACGATTCTACAAATCGAGCTAAGTGCTTTCACCTCACTTGTTTTGTCTCTTTATACTTTGGCTAAAGCGAATGTGGGCGTAGACCTGGGGCAGCTCCTTCCCGGGCACCGCTATCCGTTTCCCTCTGGCAGCAGGGTCACGGGCTGAGGATTGTGCCGGTCAGGAACGATGGTTATTTTGGGGGGGGGGGGGGTTGGCGCCCTATGTCGGCCCATCGGGTGACCCGGGGATATACGGATGGTTAGTGCTCTGGCCGGAAAAACCTTCCCGAGAGCGTCAAGCCTCCACGGGTATAAAACAGAGAACTCTATGCGTGGAAAGGCTACATACATTGAAAAGCACTACGAGTTAAGTGTGCCCTCTGGCACTACTTGGAAACAAAGTTCACGACACTCGGTTGTTATTCCTAGCATTTCAGGGTGCCCAGCCGCTTACTTACCTCCCTTGACGGGGAAGTGCCCCATGATCTTCTCCACTTTGTCATCGACACCCGGGGAAGGCGCCACCCCCGGAGGAGCATCTTCCATCTCCGCAAACAGGGAGATGGCGGGATGTCGTCGCTTGAGGGCGGAGACCAGGTGGGTCACCGTCAGGCACACGGCATTCTCCCCGGCCAGACGAATGGCTCGATCCGCCAAAGGGCGAATCGAGTGAAGCAGCTCGGCAACACGCTCCAGAAACGCTATATAACCTTTGCAAGAGTCGGAAAAGTCGCTCACAACAACCGGGAGCTGGGTCATCCGCAGTTCCCTGAGCTCCTGGACGATCCTCCTCGCCCGCACGGTCATCACTAGCAGATGAGTCACCATGTCTCGCACGGTGACCCTCGCCTAGTCTCGCTCTCCCAAGGCCACCTACAGCTGTCCGGATAGTTCGTCCAGGCGCACCCGGGCCGCCAGAGCAGAAGAATCGGAAAACTTCGCGCCCTCTTTCGCTGCCGCAAGATCAACCTTCGATGCTTCCAACTCATGTTTCTCAGTCTTGCGGAGCGTGGCTATCGCGCAAGCTGACCTTTACGGTCTTCCACCACTCCTTTCGGCCTGGCGACTCGGGTCGCCAGATCGTTAGCCAGCTTCTTCTGCTTATCACGGTCCTCCTGCGCCTTCCGAAGGTTGCGCTGAGCAGCGTCCCAATCCCGCTGCGTGTCCTCAAGATCCTTGGACAAACGGTCCAACCGCTCAGAAAGCCGGGAGACCTACCCACTCTTGACACCAACATCTTGTCGCGCCCAAGCATCCACGCTCGCCATGCCTTGATCCAGGCGGGCATCACTTCCGTCCAGCTTCAAGCTGAGCTGGTACTTCCTCTCCCATCTTTTAGCCTCCGCGCTATCCAGCGCCACTATCCAAGCCTTCAGCTCTCGTTCGCGATCAGAGAGCTTTCGCTCCCGCGCGACCAAGTCCGCCAGACGCCCTTGCTATCGGGGCACGAGAACGCCCGACGCCTCAGCGCACTCTGCAGGCATCGCCTCGCCTCCGTGGCAAAGCATGTGGACCATCAGTAGACGCAGCTGAGCTCCCACGAAGGACAAAAGCTCTTTGGCGCGGGAGAACTCTCCCGCAGGGATCGACCCTGCCCCGGCAGGAGCCGACTCTTCCGCCGGCATCTTAACTCCCGGCGCCGCTCTCGCTGAGGGGTTGAGGGTTCCCCGGGAACCCTCGTTGCGCCTCCCGTCGAGGGCTCCGAGGCTCGCAACCCTGTCCCTGCTGGTCGTCGGAGGGATCTCCTCAGAACCTGCGGATGGCTGATCAGACCCAGGATCAGCCAGGACCTTAGCGCCTCCGGGCTCTCCCTCTCGCCCGAGGGAGCGCCTCGTCAGGTTCTCCGCTTCGACCATCGCGTTCCCGCTCCTGCGAAGACACTTGCTGGTGCACTCCGGTGATTGTCTACTGCACGAGGAAATAATTTCAAGAAACAACACCGCCTAAGGTTCCCCCTACTCCCGGGGCAATGTGTGACATATGTGCTTACCGGGTTCGCCTCTTGGAAACAGAAAAGGTCCACTTCTTGTCCAGCAGATCTCCGAAGATACTCGGCGATCCCGGCCCCCTATATTCAACGCTGTCTTCCGGCGAAGGGATGCTCACGGATAGGGAACTAGGGCTCATGACTGGTCGAGAACCCGAATAAACTGGACTTCCGAGCGAGTCGGCGACAGGTTGAGGGGCTTGGAACCTTGTTGGGTCTTCATCCACCTCCTCCTCATAGGCCTCTCCTTCTTCCGTGGAGACGTCTCCTTGCTCCAGACCTGGCATCTGCAAGCTAGCCCCGAGTGACCCGAGCTCTCTGGGCACGGGAGGAGGAAAATTCTCAGTGGTACCATGCAAACCGTACTCATTGCAAAGGGGCATGGAAGCAACAATCTTGTCGGCTAGGGGGTCCTCAAACAAGGAAAGGACGCCGACTGGGAGAACGACCGGTTGGTGCGGCATCAGTTCCTCCACGATCTTCTTCCAACTTCTCTTTGACAAGTGGAACTTTGGCTTCCGAGAACTTCACCCTGCCCGGTAGGCCTCACACAGTAGGCGGTCTAGATGCTGCAGCGGTGCAATCCCTCTGCGTAGAAAGTCCACCGCAATCATTGAGCACGTCACTCCTCGCTCTCGAAGAAAAGCCAACCGAGACACCAGGAAGGACAAGTCCCCGTCTTGAGCACTCTTCTTCTTGGAGTGAGCCAGACGCTGGGCATGGCAATCAGGAACCATCAGGCTGGTGCCCACCTCGCTCACACGGACCAAGTACCATCCTCCATGCCATTCATCTTGAGGAGCCAGTGCGATCGTTTCAGGGCACTGGCACCCGTCATCCTCTTGAAGACGGAAGGTCTCTCCCCCGGCTATCAGTTTGGACCCGCCCAGGTGCAGCACGAAAAAGTGTCGGAACAGAGCCACATATGGCATGACCCCTACGAATGCCTCGCAAGAATAGGCGAATACCATGAGGATCTGCACCGAGTGGGGATGTAGGTGGAGCATGGATAGCCCATAGGCCTCCAGGACGTCCGAGAAAAATTCAGAGAAAGGGGGCAGAAGGCCGATGATCGAGAAAGCATGGAAGGTAATCACCTCGCCTTCACGCTCTCCTCTGGCCCCGGGGTAGACTTCCACCTTGGCCCCTTGGAAACGCGAAGACATAGTGCGACGGACAGATCCCAGGGACTCCTCGTCGTGAAACTTTCTCGGGAACAACATCGCTTGCGAAAGCCAATCCTCAGTTGCCGAACCTCGCTCCGCCGCCGCCAAAGCTTGCTCAGCCCACGCCGACGCCCTGCCTACCTTCACTGCCGCCTGGCAAACCTTCTAAAGGGCAATCGGATGGACCTTGCTCCGTGCTTCTGCACAGGAGAGGAGCAGAGCAAACTTTTGGAATTTGGCAAAGGAAATAAGAGATCTAGAGGCAATGGCCAAGGGGAGAATGGAGGAGGCTAGAAGGCGGCCGCCCAAGGAACCACTAGGTCAAAACTTGGTGTCCCCACGCACCACATCGCGGCCCCATTACTATGACAAGCGCGGGGATCAAGGGGACGTGCCGACTTCGGCGTGACCCAACCGTTGGCGCCGACCCTGTCCAAAGCCTGCACGAATCACAACGTGCGACACGACTCGGCCACGTCCCAGGCCCGCGCCGATCACAACGGGCAGCACGATGCGGTCGCACAAGGCTCGGGGGCTCGTATCTACATCGACATGGCGGGCCCCACAGGCAACCAGGGCTGGACCCACCTTGACCTTTTTTGGTCAAAGCCCCGGCAGCCTCCAAAGAACGAAGCCGCCAGGTCCATGCCCGGGGGCTACTATCACAGCAGTAGAACATGGGGTTCCCCTAGAGATGCCCAAGTGGGTCCACCGCCCGTGGGCCCAACCCGAAGACAAGCAAGGCCAAGGCTCACCGCGAGGCTTGGTGGGTGCACCCTCGCCACCAGCACCCTGACAGGTTCGCAGGACCTTCGTGTCCCCTGCACCTCGGAGGGAGAGAAGACCCCGGGAGGTGCGAGCCCCGGCTCCCTCCCGGGTATAAGACCGTACAAGGAGAAGATAAGGCTTCCACCTCATTTTGGAAGATAGTGGAAGGCGCCAGAAGGCTATGGAAGCAAGGCGCAACAAAGGGACACCACCTACCCACTGTCAGTACCTGCCCGCGGCTTTCCCCAAAGGTGGCAGAGATCCCACCCACCCAGCGACGGATACTTGGAAGAGAAGAGGCCACGACGATGTCTCCACCACGGAGAGGGGTTGTCTCCCACCAAAACACCTCACGCTCCTCCCATGGCCTTGGTGGGATCCCCTTTCCATATAAAAGGAGGACCAAGGCCATGGCGAGGAGGGGGTCAAGCAAGGTCGAACTCAAGACAAACTCTGGGGAGAAGATAGCTTAGTAGGCAAGGAAGCTCCAGCTGTCCCAAGGAGTAAGACGACCTCCAAGCTAGGATAGACAGAGAGAGAGAGAAGGGAAGGAACGGGATCTCCTCCAGGCAAGGATCTGTCCTTCTTCTTCCTCCTAGTCGGGCTACCCTACCGGGTACCTCGACGAACACCACCATTATAGACACACCATGTTCCGGTCATCTATCCAGACATGTAGGAGTAGGGCTATTAGCCTTCGGGCTATCTGAACCTGGGTAGATCATTGTGTGATCTCCTTGTTCGTTTACCACGTCGAGATCAGAGTGCGAGTGAGGAACTCACCGGCGATCGTCCTCCGGGAGACGTTCCCAGCCTCCTTCGCGCCCCTACCGAATCTACAAAGGGGGTGCCTCGCATCCCCAGTGTCCATCGTTCGAGAGACAACAATGATCAATCCAAAATCCCACGCAACATTGGGGATATCGAAAACCGTCGTCAAGGAAGAATCAAGAGAGATTCAGAAATCAAGTGTCACAAGCTTGAAGCCATCATTGGTGATGTATCTCGCGAGGTCTCCACAAGAGGTCAATTGGCAAGCTTTAGTGAACATCAAGCTCATATCTCGATGGTGGAACCAAAGAATTTTTTTGAAACTCTTGAAGATCCGGATTGGTTGGAAGCCATGCATGAAGAACTCAACAACTTCAAGCGCAACAAAGTATGGAATCTAGTAGAGAAGCCAAAAGAGTACCGCAATGTTATAGGCACCAAGTGGATATTAAAGAACAAGGAAGATGAGCATGGAATGGTTGTGAGGAACAAGGCAAGATTGGTATCTCAAAGGTACTCTCAAGTTAAAGGCATTGATTTTGGAGAGACCTATGCTCCCGTGGCTCGCCTTGAGTCCATCTGTATCCTTCTTGCATATGCATCACATCACAATTTTATGTTGCAACAAATGGATGTGAAAAGTTCCTTTCTTAATTGTCCTTTGAAGGACTTGGTATATGTTAAGCAACCACATGGATTTGAGAACCCACACATCCCAAATCAAGTCTACAAACATGATAAGGCCCTCTATGGTCTCAAAGAAGCACCTCGTGCTTTGTATGAGTACCTAAGAGAGCTACTACAAGACCGTGGCTTTGAAGTGGGGTAAATCGATCCCACTCTTTTCACCAGGAGGGTTAGAAGGAAGCTTTTCATATGAAAACTTTATGTTGATGATATTATTTTTGGCTCATCTATAAAAGATTTTAATGATGAATTTTTAAAGCTCAGGATGGATGGGTTTGATATGTCCATGATGGGAGAGTTGAAATTCGTTCTTGGTTTTGAGATCAAGAAATAAAGCGGAGGGACTTTCATCTCTCAAGCCAAATATATCCAAGACATGCTCAAGAGGTTCAAGATGCAAGATGCTAAAGAGAAGAGGTTTCCTATGGACACCAAATGTCATCTTGAACTTAGTCCAAAGGGTAAAGATGTCGATCAAAAATTCTATCGCTCTATGATTGGTTCTTTGCTTTATCTTTGTGCATCTAGACCCGGTACTGTGTTAAGTATAGAAGTGTGTGCAAGGTACCAAGCAGCTCCTAAAAAAACCACTTAATAGCGGTGAATCAAATCTTCCGATATTTGGTTTATACCCCAAGGTTTGGTTTGTGGTATCCTAGGGGGTCCAACTTCTCTCTTGCCGGTTAGACGGATTCGGATTGGGCCGGTTAAAACGATGATAGGAAGTCAACTTCAGGTGCATGTCAATTCCTTGGTAAGTCTTTGGTGAGTTGGTCATCCAAGAAGCAAAATTGCATATCTATATCCACCACCGAAGCCGAGTACGTGGCGGCCGCTAGTGCTTGCACTCAATTGTTATGGATGAGGCAAACTTGAAAGGAATACGGTGTCCGTTGTGACAAATTGCCTCTTTTATGTGACAATGAAAGTGCCATCAAGATAGGTCACAACCAGATGGAGCATCGATACGTCTCCAACGTATCTATAATTTCTTATGTTCCATGCTTATATTATACAAATTACATGTTTTATATGCATTTTATATGGTTTTATGCATTTTCTGGGAAGAACCTATTAACAAGATGCCACTGTGCCAATTCCCTGTTTTCTGTTGTTTTTTGTTTGAGAAAACCAGTTAAGAAAAGGGACAATTGGTTATGTGCCAGGGTTCTCTGAGTTCTATCTGTTTGTGCCATACCCGCATTGTTTCTCTCGTTTGTGCCCTGGTTTGCTCCAAAATCGGCCAAACGCTCGAATCCCTCTGGTCAACCTACTTTAACCGGTGGTGGCTTGGTGGGGTCGGCATGGTGTGGCTCGGTTGGAATTTCGTGGGGTACTCCCTTTGACCTTAGAGCATACATGCAAGTGGGGCTAGCGGCGACGGATAGCATGCATGGAGCTGTACGTGCACATCCATGCCTGTGCTCGTTGCGCCTTCAATGGCGTGCCCCCCTTGCCGGCAAAAAGCTGCCTCTCCGCCTACACTGTCGGCCGGACGCGCATCTGCTCCGCCGTCCTCGCGTCTCTGTTGCCTACTTTGTCCTGCTCCAAGCTGAGCAGTCTGGAGCCGAATTAATGTCTGGTAGCCATTACTACCGTCTAGACCGTGATGCCGTCCAGACCGCAGATGGCATTAAAAGGAGCCATCTCCTTGCCCGTTGCGCTCACAAATCCGCTCTTCTTCTCCTAGACACATTCGCCAAGTCCTTTATCTTTCCATGGCTCGTGGTGATGGAAGCTCTACTCCCAGCTCCAACCGCCGGCACCGCCACGTCCCATATCCTAGGTTTCTTGAGGCGAGCGAGGGAAGCGACATGGGGAGTGGGTGTGGGCGTGCGCGTACTCCTCCAAGTTCGAGCTGGAGGCGAGCGAGGGAAGCGGCATGGGATGGGGAGTCTCCAAGTCCAAGGGGGCGCAGGGGCAGGGGCAGGGCTATTGCTCCCGATCCCATTCCATTCATCGATCTGTTTGACGAGGACGACAAGGGTATGCACTGGACCATGGCCTGGAAGGAGGAGGTCACGGAGTTGCTGGACCCGGGTTTGGCTTGGGCCATGGTTGACCAGAAAGCCATGGACCTTGCCAAGCATTCTGCCGCCGAGCAGCAACGGCTCAAGATCTATTCGGAGAGCCAGGGGAAGAAAGAGGACATGTGGTCGGCATCGAACAACAACGCCTCAGAAGATATCCATGCCAAGGGCTAGGGCAAGGACAAGGGCAAGTCCGAGACGGTGGAGGTTTCCGATGACGAGGTCAATTGGTAGTCCATTTTAGTTATTAGTTGCTTTAAGTGCCAATGTAGTTATTAGTTGTTGATCTATTTTAGTTATTAGTTGCTTTACTAAGGGCAAGTGCCAATTTAGTTATTAGTTGTTGATCTATTTTAGTTATTTGTTGCTTTATTAAGGGAAATGGCCTTGTGCTAGACGTTTCCAATTTTGTGTGCAAATCCACTTCAGTTTAGAAATGTGGTCGTTTACCCTACCTTTGGAGCTCATTTGAAACACATTTTTCGGCGAGTCCACCATTTTTTCTTAGAATGAGGCCGTTTACCCTATGTTTGGACCTCATTTGAAACATATTTTTCAGCGTTTCCACCATTTTTGCTTAGAAATAAGGCCGTTTACCCTACCTTTCAAGCTCATTTGAAACATATTTTTCGGCGAGTCCACCATTTTTTCTTATAAATGAGGCCGTTTACCCTACCTTTGGAGCTCATTTGAAAAACATTTTTCGGCGAGTCCACCATTTTTTCTTAGAAATGGGGATGTTTACCCTACCTTTGGAGCTCATATTTCGGCGAGTACAGGCTAATTTGAAATTTATATGGATTCAAGCTAGATTTGAGCAAGCACATGTCTATCCCCATTTGGTGTCCCCAAATCCGCATCTGGTGCGCCAAAATACCCATTTTGTGTCACTGAGGCTAATGTGGGTGGGCGAGCCAAAATCCCCTTTAGGTCCACTCGTCAGCGGGTGTACAACCATTGTCCTACGCGCACGTCCAATCAGATCGCATAATGAGCTTCTCGCCGATCGCCTGCATATTCCTTCTAGAGGATATCAGACGGCTACAGTTTGATCGACATTCTAAATGAGTTTCAAATACTCAAAAAATGTCAAAAAGGGAAAATCCTGCGCACATAGTCGTCTTATGTAATATACTAACGACTCAAGTTGAAAAACATGGTCTACATACATTTAAAAGGAGAAGAGCATGAACATCATGTGATATTGCATAAGTGAAACTATGAGGTCTAAGGTTGGAGAGAAGTGGTTTTGGAATTGGAACATGAAATTTTCAAAAACCTCACAAAAGATTCGTTTTGGAGGGACTAAGAAGGATCCATGCTTAGTTTTTCATTTTCATTATAAAACTTGTTTAAGTGTTGGTCAAATTTAGGTTTGACCAAATTTTACATAACTATAATAAATTGAAAAATTGAAAAATTGAAAAATCGAAAAATCGAAAAATAGTCTTAATATGTCATATACTAACGACTCAAGTTGAAAAACATGGTGTACATACATTCAAATGAGAAAGACATGGATCTCATCTGATATTGCATATCTCAAATGTGCAAATGAGAATTGCAACATGATAATTTGAAAATACTAAGTATCATTTAGGAGTGACTAAGAATGGTCTAGTCCTAGTTCGCGCACAAATTTTACACAAATGTGTGTGTGTTCGCGCCTAGAGCATGCCGGGCACGCTCTGAGCGCGTCTAGAGTGCGCACTTAAGGTGTTCGACCGAAGTACAATAACAAATATTCAAACGATTCAAGTTGATAAATAAGGTCTACACACGTTCAGTTGACGTCTGGTTCGTGTCTAGATTGCGCTTGCTGCGTTGACACAGATGCACCGATACGTGTAGTTCAAGTCTAGTTCGTGCCCAGATATTTGCACTCAAAAAGGAAAATTAATTGTGTCGGTTCTCGCCAAAAAAGCTTGTGATACGTGTAGACGTCGCACAACGTCTCGTCTCCAACTGCAGTATATTTGACCAGAACGACGACACACATCAAATGTTCGACAATTGTACTCTACACGTCTAGGGGCACCAGTTGACATGGTAAACATTTACACGCATGTCACTTGGACTAGACGTGAAGCGCGGTCACACGATGTCATCATTGCGAATAAAATCCCAATGCGCATTGTGTTGTCATGTTATACTGCGTTGCATGAAAACCAAGAGATGCGCCTGTCAAGTGCCCAAGTGCGGTTATCTATGTACACGCCCGCGGTAGTGAATTCATCACGAGCAGTTATCCCTTCACTAATAAAACCCCCAATGCACATTGGCATTGTCGTTCTCTCGCTCTTCTCTCCATTCTCTCTTCTCTGCGAAAAACCCCAACCACCACTTCTCTCCAACAACAATGTCGTCGGACGACGAGCATTGGTGGCAGAACCCAGGCATCCCGAGCGACTCCGATGGGGAGGGGAACCTGATCGAGTGGTGAGAGGAGGGCCACAGGAACAACGACTATCGTGTTATGACTACCTAGAAGTGGGGGTAGTCACTTCCTGAAGTGTAGTTCGTGAAGGGGTTTGAACGTGGAGGTCAAGACCCTCGTGGGACCCGGCGACGTTGCTCCCCGGACCTGAAGACGAAGCACCCACTGCAGAGGAAGACACCGGCCCGTACCCAGGTTCACGGCCCTCGTAAGGAGCTAAGACCGCTACTCCTACTTGTCTGTATTGAGTTGTGAAGTTTACAGTACAACCGGCCTTGCCGAAAGCCCCCTTGAGGCAGTTCTTTCCTGGGGGGAGGGATGGTGACCTCCTTCCTCCTCCCGGCAGAGGCTATCCTACTAGGGATCGCTAGGGTTTGCAAGCGTTGTGGAATCAGAAAGGCCGACCTCTCCGACGATGGAAGTCTTGTCCATTTTATAGGCGCCTTCGGCGCTCTCCTTCTACTTGGCCTTCGAGGTGGTTCCCACATGGCAGTGGCATGGCGGAGCAGGAGTCCACCGCGGCCCGTTCATCCATGGACGCGGTCCATTGCTGATAAAGGTGGGCGCGGTGGCCGACCAGCAGCCGACCGTGCAGTTCTGCTGCAGGGGAGGTAGTCTCTGAGGTGGAGCCCATGATGACGTTCTCCGTTGGAGGGTTGCGCCGTCCACCTGCTTTATCGCCAGCGTAGAAGGTCCTGGCAGTTCCGCAGCAGGCGGCACGTCTTTATTGACCTCTTTATTACCTAAAACAGAAACTGGGGTGCTTGCGTCACCACGTGGGCGTGGCATGGGCCATGTGCGTCTTGCCGTATTTCCTTGGCCGCGACGTTTCCCTTGAGGCCTGAGGAGGCCTGAGGGGGGTTCCTGTTGGATTCCCCCGAGGCGCGCTGGCGCCTCAGGAGGGTCCCTTGAAGCGAGGGATCCCCTGAGGCCCTCGTTTCCTCTCAGGCCCTCGAGGGGAATTGCCTCTCGAGGGTCCCGCCAGGCAGTGATGCCTGGTCCTTAGTCGTTTCGTCTGATTGGTCAGCGTGCGAGGCCTGGGGGGGAGTGGGCTCTCCATACCCCTGTTCCCACTGGGCGGACAGCGACGGCGGCGGCGGCTCCGACACCGACGACGAAGGTGAGGGTTCCGACGCCGACCAGAGAAGCGGCTCCAACTCCGACTCCAGAGACGACGACTCCGATGATCACGACGCGTCCGAGGAGGAGGACTCGGACCCATAGTTGATCAAGGGCGACGAGTAGAAGGAGAACGACAAGGAGGAGGAGAAGGAGACTCCTCCGACTCCTCCCCCTCCGACGACTCCTCTGACGATGACGAACCGCCGCCCAGGAGGCCGCGCCCGGCGATCGTCGTAGTAGAAGTAGCAGCGAAGTAATTGCACTGTAGCAGTGTTGCATGTACTCCTAATATTTTGTAATTGTTAATATAATCCTAATATAATTATTAATAAGGTTTTAATTAGTAGTAGCAGTTTCCATTCGAGTTATAAATCGAGTTTCAGTTTGCAAATCGAGTTATAAACCTATTATAAATCGATTTTCAATTAGTAGTAACGACTTCACTAAAGAATGACGTTACGTTAATTTTAATCAAGTTCATTAAGTGTGAATTCAGTTAATTCATTGTTAATTCAGTTAATTCGGGGTTAATGACATGTTAAATGGGGGCGGAGTGTAGCGTACCTGCACTTTAAATAAGGCAGATACCTGTGTATAGTGCAAATCACTGGATCGATTCATTTGCACACACAGTTTACGATGTAATATCACAACAAAGCATCAATTATATTACATCGATGATCCAGAATTACAAAATATTTAATACAAGTTGCGTAGCATAAAGCTAGCATTGACAAAGTACACAGCGGAATACAATAGCAGTGAGTCTCTATAACTTTCATGCTGCCACAGGCGAAAACATGTTGGTTGTAGACTCGAAACCTTTAAACGAAACCTCACTCGTCATCTGATCAAATCTGCAATAAGAAAAATATTGCAACAACGTGGGTCAGATTCCATAAAAAATGGAGTCTGGCAAGTGACACTATGGTGGACACTTATGGAATAACTCTAAAGCCTATATGCATATTTGGCTGGTGGAGTTCAAGGCTAATTTGCATAAAGCCAATTTTTCCTACTCTTTTGAAAACACTTTTCTTGAAATCGACGAGTATGGCATGAAAACCATAAATCTCATCTTCCCTTGTTCACCCATCAACTTTTAACTTAGAAATTGGAATGGTGGAATCCTCCGTTGACGTCCTTGATCAGCTGCTCAAAATTGTCCGTAACCGGGGACACGGCTAAGTACTTAGTTTTACACTCTGCAGAGGTTGTGCACGTTCACCATTGTACCCATTCAACCCAAGATACCCTTTACACGCCATTTGTGATAAGGAAAGGAGAGAATGAGACGAGATCTTTCAGAAGCATTTTCCCTCCCACCTGGCTTGACCCGTTCCACCTAACATCCCCCTACATCTGCTTGTCAAGCCGGAGAGAGTCCACGCAACATAATTGATCAAGCCAGAGCCCATATGGCAATGGCTGCACTGGAAGCAATCGTCACTCGGAGTTCTTCAGATTCCTCTGTTCCTGGGTGCCATTCCCAAGTGTACATACCCTAGGAACCATAGACATGGACCTGAGTAGCCACTCAACATAAACCATACAACCAATTACCACCCAGGTGTTTCATTCTTAACTTAGTAGAATTTAGATTTTCACAAAACAACATTTGCATAGCATCAATAATTCTACCAAGTACTGCATAGGAACCATTCTACACAGGTTTAGCATAGCAACACATGCATATAAAAATACACTAAGTAATGCATATAAAAATAGGAAGTTTATGAGGTGTGCCACTTGCCTTTGAATGTTGTCGTTGTTCACAACTCTTTTCAACGATACTCGGGACTCTCCGTTCAATCTAACAGTATACACAAGCAACAATACAACAATCAACAGCACATACAAACACATACTAGATGAATAAATAAGTTTTATAAAATTTCTAAGGAAAATATGTTTATGCATGATGTGCAAAATATTCCTAAGGGCTAGAAATACTTTTTCATGCCATGAAAATCTTTTAAGTTAATGCAAGGAAATTAGGTTGGTCCAAAAGGACTAAGGTCTTAAGTTGGATAAAAATACTTTGTTTTATATCATCTTTAAACAAGCACTCTAATGGCTTAGCCATGATGTGCAAAATACTTAGAGAAAAATACTAAGTCATTTGTTCAGATTGATCAACAATTATTATCAACTCTTTGTAAATTGGACATTCACTATAGTGAGAGAGACATACACCCGGCCAGCCACTTAAATTGTGGAACAGGTCTCATGTACGTGGACATGTAAGGTTTGTTTCCAGGCCGCTTCATCCCACTATGCTGCTAGGATCCAACAACTTCAAGATGATAACATCATGATCAAAATTTGTTTAAGTCTAAGAGCCAAGATTAGGAGAGAGGGAAAAGATAGAAAGGCAGATGTAGTTGTCCTTCAGGCTTCATCTCCAGACTTGTAACTTTCTTCTGAATGAGGTTTTGATTGAGTTCTTGGTAGTCTTGCTGAATCTTCAGACTTGATGGTTCTTGTATCCTAGAGGCTGGTCTTGGATTTACTTAGTCTTCATGAAGTCTCAGAGGAGAAGAAAAGACAGAGAGAGAGACTTAGAAAATAAAAGGGGGTTGGCCTTCTTGAACTTCTTCTCACTTTTCTTCCAAGTACTTGACATCTTTGGGATGCTTCCAGAGTCTGTTTTCTTCTAAGTCCTTCATGAACTTCTTCTTGATTTTCTTCTAAGTGTTTCTTCTCCCTGACGACACTTCTGAAGTCTTGTTTTTGGCTAAGTCCTTCATTGGTCTTCCAGCACCATGTTGAAGATCCTAAGTGTCTAAGTGTGTAGCACTTCACAAATATGCTAAGTTGAAATGATCCTAACTTAGAGAAAACTATTGAAGAGGGGTTTTCCTATGAGAATACAATATGCTATGAATGAAATGAAATTTTTAATCACAAGACACATAAAAATAACTTTTGTGATTTCTTTGTAAATATGCCTGAATTTATAAATGCAATTTAATTAATTTCTAGTTTTGGAAAATATAATAAAAGGAATAATTATAAGACTAAAGTTTCCTATGATTAAATTTTATAATTAGTGTTAATAGACAGAGAGCATTTAATTAAATCTATTGCAATTGGATTTAATCAAAAATAATATTTCTATTAAAAGTTATTTAAACAAAATAGTCAAACTTATTCAAATTGAACACACAACTATGAAATCATTCAAAAATTACTCAAAAATATTTTATAGCAGTGCCATTAATTTACAAATATTCTAAAGTTTCTAAAACATATTTATTTGCAATTTTTGGATTTATAGATTTAAAGTTATTACAAATATACTCAAATTCACCATTTGAAATTTGAATATTTTATACTAAGTCAAATTTGAACTTTGGCCGATCTAAAATAATATACATGTCAAGAGCTTTCCAAAAATATAAAGTTTGTTAAATTTGGATGAGTGGTTAAAAAGTTATAGATGTTTTAATTACAGGGACTAATCTGCAAAATTTCCAATTAAAATTAAAATAGAAAATGATTTACACGCTGGCGCTGACGTGGCTGCCGACGAGGCGCTGACGTGGCCGCTGACGAGGCGCTGACGTGGATAAGTCAACAGATCTGGGCCGTCAGATCTGGATCTGACGGTTCAGATCGGATCGTACCGATTCGTTCGCGACATCTAATCTAAGCCGTTGGATTTCAATCGGACGGTGCTGGGGGCTTGAACCATACCGGGGCGGCGGAGTTCACCGGAGATGGCGACGACGGCGGCGCTGCGGGCGGGCGTGGACGAACACGACGCTCCGGTGGTCCTCTTCGCTCAGGGAGTTGACGCCGGAGTTCCGCGCGGCGCGGCGAACTCCGTGGGGTGGTCGGCGTAGAGCTGCGCAGCCGAGAGAGGGGGAAGATGCGCATCGACACGGGGAAGAGAATGGGTGGGGTCTCGGGGCTTAGGGCAGCCTACCTCGCCGGGGATGGAAGAATTACGGCGGCGGATGGTGCAGACTCCGGCGAGCTTTTCCGGCGGCCTGGGGGCACGATTTACTTAGGGTTTGAGGGGGAAAAGACGGCGGGGACGTGAGATTTATCCTTCTTCCACTCAGGGCACTTATCAGCGTAATGTCCCTTATCTTTGCACTGGTAGCAACTTATGTGGCTAAGAATTTTCTTGGATTTAAGCTTTTGTCCTTGGTCCTCCAGGGTCTTCATGGGAGACTGTTGCATTTCTTGCTTGGTTTGCTGGATAACTTGTTGCACCAAGGGATAAAGTTGACACTGTATTGGGACATGATTTGTTCCTTCACACAGGAAGCAAGTAACCTGACTTGTGGCATCCTTTAACTAGATGTCTGGTATGACCAGGGGCCACTCATCAGAACATTCTTTGGACGTATGTCCTATCTCTCCACAAGTTTTGCATACATTTGGTTTGGTCATAAGGTCCTCTTCAAAAACATTATGGATTTTGATCAATATTTGTTAGTTGATCATTGATCAATTTCCCCAGCTGACTCTGGTTCTCAAATAGTAGTTGCATAGTTGTATGCAAAACATTGGTGTTGGTATTTGGTTGAGACATCTGGTTGGTTTAGAAAGCAATGAGTTGAATTTTACTATGGAGGAATCCTAGTTCAATAAAACAAAACAAGACAACCAATCTATAACATAATCAATCAACATCTAACAAACATCAAGCAACAAGGTTCACAACAAACAAACAATCTAGTATTGTCATATAGCTAAGTTGATTTGATCAATACACTAACACGATATCGTCGTTCTATTTAAGTGGTGGTCAAATCTATTTCCTTCGCAAGTGCTTCAAGTTCTTGTTCAACTTTTATGGATATCTTCAAAGTGTTGGTCGAATCTTGGTTCTTCAGTGGTCTTCCATGCATGTAGAACTTCATGTTGAATCATAGCTTTTCCATATGAAGCAGCAGAATTAGACTTAGACTACAAGAACATGGTCATCTAGGAAAAGATAAGAGGTTTTCAGAAGGTTGATAGTAGATGAGAATATGAGGAAGACATAGTGAAAAGATTTGTTTTTAGAAAAGTGAAGAAAAATAGATTTTCAATCCTATGGTCAAACCTATTTCTATCCAAACCTAGGGTTTCGAACCTACAGGCAACACAGTGCTCTGATACCATCTGTAGCGTACCTGCACTTTAAATAAGGCAGATACCTGTGTATAGTGCAAATCCCTGGATCGATTCATTTGCACACACAGTTTACGATGTAATATCACAACAAAGCATCAATTATATTACATCGATGATCCAGAATTACAAAATATTTAATACAAGTTGCATAGCATAAAGCTAGCATTGACAAAGTACACAGCGGAATACAATAGCAGTGAGTCTCTATAACTTTCATGCTGCCACAGGCGAAAACATGTTGGTTGTAGACTCGAAACCTTTAAACGAAACCTCACTCGTCATCTGATCAAATCTGCAATAAGAAAAATATTGCAACAACGTGGGTCCGATTCCATTAAAAATGGAGTCTGGCAAGCGACACTATGGTGGACACTTATGGAATAACTCTAAAGCCTATATGCATATTTGGCTGGTGGAGTTCAAGGCTAATTTGCATAAAGCCAATTTTTCCTACTCTTTTGAAAACACTTTTCTTGAAATCGACGAGTATGGCATGAAAACCATAAATCTCATCTTCCCTTGTTCACCCATCAACTTTTAACTTAGAAATTGGAATGGTGGAATCCTCCGTTGACGTCCTTGATCAGCTGCTCAAAATTGTCCGTAACCGGGGACACGGCTAAGTACTTAGTTTTACACTCTGCAGAGGTTGTGCACGTTCACCATTGTACCCATTCAACCCAAGATACCCTTTACACACCATTTGTGATAAGGAAAGGAGAGAATGAGACGAGATCTTTCAGAAGCATTTTCCCTCCCACCTGGCTTGACCCGTTCCACCTAACATCCCCCTACATCTGCTTGTCAAGCCGGAGAGAGTCCACGCAACATAATTGATCAAGCCAGAGCCCATATGGCAATGGCTGCACTGGAAGCAATCGTCACTCGGAGTTCTTCAGATTCCTCTGTTCCTGGGTGCCATTCCCAAGTGTACATACCCTAGGAACCATAGACATGGACCTGAGTAGCCACTCAACATAAACCATACAACCAATTACCACCCAGGTGTTTCATTCTTAACTTAGTAGAATTTAGATTTTCACAAAACAACATTTGCATAGCATCAATAATTCTACCAAGTATGCATAGGAACCTAGACACTGGTATAAGGGATTCTACACAGGTTTAGCATAGCAACACATGCATATAAAAATACACTAAGTAATGCATATAAAAATAGGAAGTTTATGAGGTGTGCCACTTGCCTTTGAATGTTGTCGTTGTTCACAACTCTTTTCAACGATACTCGGGACTCTCCGTTCAATCTAACAGTATAGACAAGCAACAATACAACAATCAACAGCACATACAAACACATACTAGATGAATAAATAAGTTTTATAAAATTTCTAAGGAAAATATGTTTATGCATGATGTGCAAAATATTCCTAAGGGCTAGAAATACTTTTTCATGCCATGAAAATCTTTTAAGTTAATGCAAGGCAATTAGGTTGGTCCAAAAGGACTAAGGTCTTAAGTTGGATAAAAATACTTTGTTTTATATCATCTTTAAACAAGCACTCTAATGGCTTAGCCATGATGTGCAAAATACTTAGAGAAAAATACTAAGTCATTTGTTCAGATTGATCAACAATTATTATCAACTCTTTGTAAATTGGACATTCACTATAGTGAGAGAGACAGACACCCGGCCAGCCACTTAAATTGTGGAACAGGTCTCATGTACGTGGACATGTAAGGTTTGTTTCCAGGCCGCTTCATCCCACTATACTGGTAGGATCCAACAACTTCAAGATGATAACATCATGATCAAAATTTGTTTAAGTCTAGGAGCCAAGATTAGGAGAGAGGGAAAAGATAGAAAGACAGATGTAGTTGTCCTTCAAGCTTCATCTCCAGACTTGTAACTTTCTTCTGAATGAGGTTTTGATTGAGTTCTTGGTAGTCTTGCTGAATCTTCAGACTTGATGGTTCTTGTATCCTAGAGGCTGGTCTTGGATTTACTTAGTCTTCATGAAGTCTCAGAGGAGAAGAAAAGACAGAGAGAGAGACTTAGAAATAAAAGGGGGTTGGCCTTCTTGAACTTCTTCTCACTTTTCTTCCAAGTACTTGACATCTTTGGGATGCTTCCAGAGTTTTTTTTCTTCTAAGTCCTTCATGAACTTCTTCTTGATTTTCTTCTAAGTGTTTCTTCTCCCTGACGACACTTCTGAAGTCTTGTTTTTGGCTAAGTCCTTCATTGGTCTTCCAGCTCCATGTTGAAGATCCTAAGTGTCTAAGTGTGTAGCACTTCACAAATATGCTAAGTTGAAATGATCCTAACTTAGAGAAAACTATTGAAGAGGGGTTTTCCTATGAGAATACAATATGCTATGAATGAAATGAAATTTTTAATCACAAGAAACATAAAAATAACTTTTGTGATTTCTTTGTAAATATGCCTGAATTTATAAATGCAATTTAATTAATTTCTAGTTTTGGAAAATATAATAAAAGGAATAATTATAAGATTAAAGTTTCCTATGATTAAATTTTTATAACAAAATTTTATAATTAGTGTTAATAGACAGAGAGCATTTAATTAAATCTATTGCAATTGGATTTAATCAAAAATAATATTTCTATTAAAAGTTATTTAAACAAAATAGTCAAACTTATTCAAATTGAACACACAACTATGAAATCATTCAAAAATTACTCAAAAATATTTTATAGCAGTGGCATTAATTTACAAATATTCTAAAGTTTATAAAAACATATTTATTTGCAATTTTTGGATTTATAGATTTAAAGTTATTACAAATATACTCAAATTCACCATTTGAAATTTGAATATTTTATACTAAGTCAAATTTGAACTTTGGCCGATCTAAAATAATCTACATGTCAAGAGCTTTCCAAAAATATAAAGTTTGTTAAATTTGGATGAGTGGTTAAAAAGTTATAGATGTTTTAATTACAGGGACTAATCTGCAAAATTTCCAATTAAAATTAAATTAGAAAATGATTTACACGCTGGCGCTGACGTGGCTGCTGACGAGGCGCTGACGTGGCCGCTGACGAGGCGCTGACGTGGATAAGTCAACAGATCTGGGCCGTCAGATCTGGATCTGACGGTTCAGATCGGATCGTACCGATTCGTTCGCGACATCTAATCTAAGCCGTTGGATTTCAATCGGACGGTGCTGGGGGCTTGAACCATACCGGGGCGGCGGAGTTCACCGGAGATGGCGACGACGGCGGCGCTGCGGGCGGGCGTGGACGAACACGACGCTCCGGTGGTCCTCTTCGCTCAGGGAGTTGACGCCGGAGTTCCGCGCGGCGCGGCGAACTCCGTGGGGTGGTCGGCGTCGAGCTGCGCCAGCCGAGAGAGGGGGAAGGGCACGGTGGAGGCGCGGTTTTCGCCGGCGACCTTCGGTCGAATCCTCCTCGACGTGCTGCTGCGAAAAACGAAGAAGGGAGAGAATGAGAAGATGCGCATCGACACGGGGAAGAGAATGAGTGGGGTCTCGGGGCTTAGGGCGGCCTACCTCGCCGGGGATGGAAGAATTACGGCGGCGGATGGTGCAGACTCCGGCGAGCTTTTCCGGCGGCCTGGGGGCACGATTTACTTAGGGTTTGAGGGGGAAAAGACGGCGGGGACGTGGGGTTTTATATGGACGCATCTACGGCAACAAATCCCGCACGGATCGCTCGGATTTGGGAACGAATCGGAGAAGAAATCTCGGGAGAAAATCCCGGACGGATGTTAGAGACGATGACGTCATCGCTGACGTCATCCCGTTATTTTCTTTTTATTTTATTCCAATTTATTCATATCTTTTGATTTATTTGTCCAAATGAGGTCAAACAAAATTTGTAAAATTATTATCTTTCTGTTAAACCAATTGTGGGCATGTTTTGAATTTTTTTGAAAATTAATATTTTGAATATTGATTAATTACAAATTTGACAGTTAAAGTCAAATTTGAATTTCTATCTTACTTAATTTTTCCTTTGGCTAAAATAAATTTGTAAAAATACCCACATTTCAATATGTTTGAATTTAAGTTATTTAAACTTATTTTGCTGAAATCACTCATCTTTATTTTGGCATAATATTAAAGAACTAAATATAAATAATGTTTAGAAAATGTGAAATATAAGATATTCATTTTTAATTGAAAATAATTTGTGCACCATTATATTTTATATTATGATAATTCATTTGAAAACTTCATAACAAGTTTGGTATAGATTTTTGTTTTAATGCTATTCTTATTCAGAAGGTATTAATCATTTCATGCTCTGAAAATAAATGAAATTCATTTAATCAAATGAAATGTTTATTTGGCTAATTCAGTAATTTAAATTCTATGAAATTTTAAAGTTATACACTATAGGCTTATAATTTCCAAACTATATTTTGAATTTAGTTAAAGGAATGAAAACCATTTAGCAATTATATACCATTTTGAATAATCTTATATTTATGAATAGATATGGCTAAGTGGTTTAATTTAAATACTTATAAAGAAACTAATTCATTTAAAATAAAATGGATTGTAGTTTGTAAAATATTTGTCCACTACACTTTTAGGTTTTTGAAGTACAGTGGGTAATACAAATGTTTAAACTGTGACATTTGAATTATTAAACTCTTTCTATAAGTTTGAAGTTTTTCATAGTTGGTTTCCTTATGCATTTCATATTTTATTTTAATAAAAAGAAAAGTTTTAAATTTTAGTGATTTTTGAACATTATAAAATGTTGGGATGTTACAGACTACCACCCTTAAAAGGAATCTCGTCCCCGAGATTCGGAGACGCTAGAAAGAAAGCAAATGCTTGAATGATTCTGATAACTCGAGATGTTTTGGGAAATGAAATTTCTGACATGGAAACTTGAAAACTTGGCAGCGAATGGTTTTTCTGATTAGAAGGATGAAAAGAAAGATAGTCTGAGATCTCTGTGTTCAAGCGACTGGGTTTGAATTCTCTAGGTGGCTACCACCCTTAAAAGAAATTTTTGTGGTCAGTCTAGGAACTTTGTTTAATCTTGTTTATTTTTCTGATGTAGAGTGTACTACTATTTAAAATGTAATGGTATGTGGTGATACGGCAAGTTATAGTACTTTACGTTTTCCACTCGGTCCTTGGAGAGATTTATCCTTCTTCCACTCAGGGCACTTATCAGCGTAATGTCCCTTATCTTTGCACTGGTAGCAACTTATGTGGCTAAGAATTTTCTTGGATTTAAGCTTTTGTCCTTGTTCCTCCAGGGTCTTCATGAGAGACTGTTGCATTTCTTGCTTGGTTTGCTGGATAACTTGTTGCACCAAGGGATAAAGTTGACTCTGTATTGGGACATGATTTGTTCCTTCACACAGGAAGCAAGTAACCTGACTTGTGGCATCCTTTAACTAGATGTCTGGTATGACCAGGGGCCACTCATCAGAACATTCTTTGGACGTATGTCCTATCTCTCCACAAGTTTTGCATACATTTGGTTTGGTCATAAGGTCCTCTTCAAAAACATTATGGATTTTGATCAATATTTGTTAGTTGATCATTGATCAATTTCCCCAGCTGACTCTGGTTCTCAAATAGTAGTTGCATAGTTGTATGCAAAACATTGGTGTTGGTATTTGGTTGAGACATCTGGTTGGTTTAGAAAGCAATGAGTTGAATTTTACTATGGAGGAATCCTAGTTCAATAAAACAAAACAAGACAACCAATCTATAACATAATCAATCAACATCTAACAAACATCAAGCAACAAGGTTCACAACAAACAAACAATCTAGTATTGTCATATAGCTAAGTTGATTTGATCAATACACTAACACGATATCGTCGTTCTATTTAAGTGGTGGTCAAATCTATTTCCTTCGCAAGTGCTTCAAGTTCTTGTTCAACTTTTATGGATATCTTCAAAGTGTTGGTCGAATCTTGGTTCTTCAGTGGTCTTCCATGCATGTAGAACTTCATGTTGAATCATATCTTTTCCATATGAAGCAGCAGAATTAGACTTAGACTACAAGAACATGGTCATCTAGGAAAAGATAAGAGGTTTTCAGAAGGTTGATAGTAGATGAGAATATGAGGAAGACATAGTGAAAAGATTTGTTTTTAGAAAAGTGAAGAAAAATAGATTTTCAATCCTATGGTCAAACCTATTTCTATCCAAACCTAGGGTTTCGAACCTACAGGCAACACAGTGCTCTGATACCATCTGTAGCGTACCTGCACTTTAAATAAGGCAGATACCTGTGTATAGTGCAAATCCCTGGATCGATTCATTTGCACACACAGTTTACGATGTAATATCACAACAAAGCATCAATTATATTACATCGATGATCCAGAATTACAAAATATTTAATACAAGTTGCATAGCATAAAGCTAGCATTGACAAAGTACACAGCGGAATACAATAGCAGTGAGTCTCTATAACTTTCATGCTGCCACAGGCGAAAACATGTTGGTTGTAGACTCGAAACCTTTAAACGAAACCTCACTCGTCATCTGATCAAATCTGCAATAAGAAAAATATTGCAACAACGTGGGTCAGATTCCATAAAGAATGGAGTCTGGCAAGTGACACTATGGTGGACACTTATGGAATAACTCTAAAGCCTATATGCATATTTGGCTGGTGGAGTTCAAGGCTAATTTGCATAAAGCCAATTTTTCCTACTCTTTTGAAAACACTTTTCTTGAAATCGACGAGTATGGCATGAAAACCATAAATCTCATCTTCCCTTGTTCACCCATCAACTTTTAACTTAGAAATTGGAATGGTGGAATCCTCCGTTGACGTCCTTGATCAGCTGCTCAAAATTGTCCGTAACCGGGGACACGGCTAAGTACTTAGTTTTACACTCTGCAGAGGTTGTGCACGTTCACCATTGTACCCATTCAACCCAAGATATCCTTTACACACCATTTGTAATAAGGAAAGGAGAGAATGAGACGAGATCTTTCAGAAGCATTTTCCCTCCCACCTGGCTTGACCCGTTCCACCTAACATCCCCCTACATCTGCTTGTCACGCCGGAGAGAGTCCACGCAACATAATTGATCAAGCCAGAGCCCATATGGCAATGGCTGCACTGGAAGCAATCGTCACTCGGAGTTCTTCATATTCCTCTGTTCCTGGGTGGCCATTCCCAAGTGTACATACCCTAGGAACCATAGACATGGACCTGAGTAGCCACTCAACATAAACCATACAACCAATTACCACCCAGGTGTTTCATTCTTAACTTAGTAGAATTTAGATTTTCACAAAACAACATTTGCATAGCATCAATAATTCTACCAAGTATTGCATAGGAACCTAGACACATGTATAAGGGATTCTACACAGGTTTAGCATAGCAACACATGCATATAAAAATACACTAAGTAATGCATATAAAAATAGGAAGTTTATGAGGTGTGCCACTTGCCTTTGAATGTTGTCGTTGTTCACAACTCTTTTCAACGATACTCGGGACTCCCCGTTCAATCTAACAGTATAGACAAGCAACAATACAACAATCAACAGCACATACAAACACATACTAGATGAATAAATAAGTTTTATAAAACTTTCTAAGGAAAATATGTTTATGCATGATGTGCAAAATATTCCTAAGGGCTAGAAATACTTTTTCATGCCATGAAAATATTTTAAGTTAATGCAAGGCAATTAGGTTGGTCCAAAAGGACTAAGGTCTTAAGTTGGATAAAAATACTTTGTTTTATATCATCTTTAAACAAGCACTCTAATGGCTTAGCCATGATGTGCAAAATACTTAGAGAAAAATACTAAGTCATTTGTTCAGATTGATCAACAATTATTATCAACTCTTTGTAAATTGGACATTCACTATAGTGAGAGAGACAGACACCCGGCCAGCCACTTAAATTGTGGAACAGGTCTCATGTACGTGGACACGTAAGGTTTGTTTCCAGGCCGCTTCATCCCACTATGCTGCTAGGATCCAACAACTTCAAGATGATAACATCATGATCAAAATTTGTTTAAGTCTAAGAGCCAAGATTAGGAGAGAGGGAAAAGATAGAAAGACAGATGTAGTTGTCCTTCAGGCTTCATCTCCAGACTTGTAACTTTCTTCTGAATGAGGTTTTGATTGAGTTCTTGGTAGTCTTGCTGAATCTTCAGACTTGATGGTTCTTGTATCCTAGAGGCTGGTCTTGGATTTACTTAGTCTTCATGAAGTCTCAGAGGAGAAGAAAAGACATAGAGAGAGACTTAGAAATAAAAGGGGGTTGGCCTTCTTGAACTTCTTCTTACTTTTCTTCCAAGTACTTGACATCTTTGGGATGCTTCCAGAGTCTGTTTTCTTCTAAGTCCTTCATGAACTTCTTCTTGATTTTCTTCTAAGTGTTTCTTCTCCCTGACGACACTTCTGAAGTCTTGTTTTTGGCTAAGTCCTTCATTGGTCTTCCAGCTCCATGTTGAAGATCCTAAGTGTCTAAGTGTGTAGCACTTCACAAATATGCTAAGTTGAAATGATCCTAACTTAGAGAAAACTATTGAAGAGGGGTTTTCCTATGAGAATACAATATGCTATGAATGAAATGAAATTTTTAATCACAAGAAACATAAAAATAACTTTTGTGATTTCTTTGTAAATATGCCTGAATTTATAAATGCAATTTAATTAATTTCTAGTTTTGGAAAATATAATAAAAGGAATAATTATAAGATTAAAGTTTCCTATGATTAAATTTTTATAACAAAATTTTATAATTAGTGTTAATAGACAGAGAGCATTTAATTAAATCTATTGCAATTGGATTTAATCAAAAATAATATTTCTATTAAAAGTTATTTAAACAAAATAGTCAAACTTATTCAAATTGAACACACAACTATGAAATCATTCAAAAATTACTCAAAAATATTTTATAGCAGTGGCATTAATTTACAAATATTCGAAAGTTTCTAAAACATATTTATTTGCAATTTTTTGATTTTATAGATTTAAAGTTATTACAAATATACTCAAATTCACCATTTGAAATTTGAATATTTTATACTAAGTCAAATTTGAACTTTGGCCGATCTAAAATAATCTACATGTCAAGAGCTTTCCAAAAATATAAAGTTTGTTAAATTTGGATGAGTGGTTAAAAAGTTATAGATGTTTTAATTACAGGGACTAATCTGCAAAATTTCCAATTAAAATTAAAATAGAAAATGATTTACACGCTGGCGCTGACGTGGCTGCTGACGAGGCGCTGACGTGGCCGCTGACGAGGCGCTGACGTGGATAAGTCAACAGATCTGGGCCGTCAGGTCTGGATCTGACGGTTCAGATCGGATCGTACCGATTCGTTCGCGACATCTAATCTAAGCCGTTGGATTTCAATCGGACGGTGCTGGGGGCTTGAACCATACCGGGGCGGCGGAGTTCACCGGAGATGGCGACGACGGCGGCGCTGCGGGCGGGCGTGGACGAACACGACGCTCCGGTGGTCCTCTTCGCTCAGGGAGTTGACGCCGGAGTTCCGCGCGGCGCGGCGAACTCCGTGGGGTGGTCGGCGTCGAGCTGCGCCAGCCGAGAGAGGGGGAAGGGCACGGTGGAGGCGCGGTTTTCGCCGGCGACCTTCGGTCGAATCCTCCTCGACGTGCTGCTGCGAAAAACGAAGAAGGGAGAGAATGAGAAGATGCGCGTCGACACGGGGAAGAGAATGGGTGGGGTCTCGGGGCTTAGGGCAGCCTACCTCGCCGGGGATGGAAGAATTACGGCGGCGGATGGTGCAGACTCCGGCGAGCTTTTCCGGCGGCCTGGGGGCACGATTTACTTAGGGTTTGAGGGGGAAAAGACGGCGGGGACGTGGGGTTTTATATGGACGCATCTACGGCAACAAATCCCGCACGGATCGCTCGGATTTGGGAACGAATCGGAGAAGAAATCTCGGGAGAAAATCCCGGACGGAGGTTAGAGACGATGACGTCATCGATGACGTCATCCCGTTATTTTCTTTTTATTTTATTCCAATTTATTCATATCTTTTGATTTATTTGTCCATATGAGGTCAAACAAAATTCTAAAAATTTGTAAAATTATTATCTTTCTGTTAAACCAATTGTGGGCATGATTTGAATTTTTTTGAAAATTAATATTTTGAATATTGATTAATTACAAATTTGACACTTAAAGTCAAATTTGAATTTCTATCTTATTTAATTTTTCCTTTCGCTAAAATAAATTTGTAAAAATACCCACATTTCAATATGTTTGAATTTAAGTTATTTAAACTTATTTTTCTGAAATCACTCATCTTTATTTTGGCATAATATTAAAGAACTAAATATAAATAATGTTTAGAAAATGTGAAATATAAGATATTCATTTTTAATTGAAAATAATTTGTGCACCATTATATTTTATATTATGATAATTCATTTGAAAACTTCATAACAAGTTTGTAATAGATTTTTGATTTAATTCTATTCTTATTCAGAAGGTATTAATCATTTCATGCTCTGAAAATAAATGAAATTCATTTAATCAAATGAAATGTTTATTTGGCTAATTCAGTAATTTAAATTCTATGAAGTTTTAAAGTTATACACTATAGGCTTATAATTTCCAAACTATATTTTGAATTTAGTTAAAGGAATGAAAACCATTTAGCAATTATATACCATTTTGAATAATCTTATATTTATGAATAGATATGGCTAAGTGGTTTAATTTAAATACTTATAAAGAAACTAATTCATTTAAAATAAAATGGATTGTAGTTTGTAAAATATTTGTCCACTACACTTTTAGGTTTTTGAAATACAGTGGGTAATACAAATGTTTAAACTGTGACATTTGAATTATTAAACTCTTTCTATAAGTTTGAAGTTTTTCATAGTTGGTTTCCTTATGCATTTAATATTTTATTTTAATAAAAAGAAAAGTTTTCAATTTTAGTGATTTTTGA
The DNA here is from genome assembly GCA_026929855.1 of Poa annua. NCBI lineage: Eukaryota > Viridiplantae > Streptophyta > Magnoliopsida > Poales > Poaceae > Poa > Poa annua. The sequence goes on along the minus strand of CM049427.1, from coordinate 158,488,084 downwards.
ACATTATAAAATGTTGGGATGTTACAGACTACCACCCTTAAAAGGAATCTCGTCCCCGAGATTCGGAGACGCTAGAAAGAAAGCAAATGCTTGAATGATTCTGATAACTCGAGATGTTTTGGGAAATGAAATTTCTGACATGGAAACTTGAAAACTTGGCAGCGAATGGTTTTTCTGATTAGAAGGATGAAAAGAAAGATAGTCTGAGATCTCTGTGTTCAAGCGACTGGGTTTGAATTCTCTAGGTGGCTACCACCCTTAAAAGAAATTTTTGTGGTCAGTCTAGGAACTTTGTTTAATCTTGTTTATTTTTCTGATGTAGAGTGTACTACTATTTAAAATGTAATGGTATGTGGTGATACGGCAAGTTATAGTACTTTACGTTTTCCACTCGGTCCTTGGAGAGATTTATCCTTCTTCCACTCAGGGCACTTATCAGCGTAATGTCCCTTATCTTTGCACTGGTAGCAACTTATGTGGCTAAGAATTTTCTTGGATTTAAGCTTTTGTCCTTGTTCCTCCAGGGTCTTCATGAGAGACTGTTGCATTTCTTGCTTGGTTTGCTGGATAACTTGTTGCACCAAGGGATAAAGTTGACTCTGTATTGGGACATGATTTGTTCCTTCACACAGGAAGCAAGTAACCTGACTTGTGGCATCCTTTAACTAGATGTCTGGTATGACCAGGGGCCACTCATCAGAACATTCTTTGGACGTATGTCCTATCTCTCCACAAGTTTTGCATACATTTGGTTTGGTCATAAGGTCCTCTTCAAAAACATTATGGATTTTGATCAATATTTGTTAGTTGATCATTGATCAATTTCCCCAGCTGACTCTGGTTCTCAAATAGTAGTTGCATAGTTGTATGCAAAACATTGGTGTTGGTATTTGGTTGAGACATCTGGTTGGTTTAGAAAGCAATGAGTTGAATTTTACTATGGAGGAATCCTAGTTCAATAAAACAAAACAAGACAACCAATCTATAACATAATCAATCAACATCTAACAAACATCAAGCAACAAGGTTCACAACAAACAAACAATCTAGTATTGTCATATAGCTAAGTTGATTTGATCAATACACTAACACGATATCGTCGTTCTATTTAAGTGGTGGTCAAATCTATTTCCTTCGCAAGTGCTTCAAGTTCTTATTCAACTTTTATGGATATCTTCAAAGTGTTGGTCGAATCTTGGTTCTTCAGTGGTCTTCCATGCATGTAGAACTTCATGTTGAATCATATCTTTTCCATATGAAGCAGCAGAATTAGACTTAGACTACAAGAACATGGTCATCTAGGAAAAGATAAGAGGTTTTCAGAAGGTTGATAGTAGATGAGAATATGAGGAAGACATAGTGAAAAGATTTGTTTTTAGAAAAGTGAAGAAAAATAGATTTTCAATCCTATGGTCAAACCTATTTCTATCCAAACCTAGGGTTTCGAACCTACAGGCAACACAGTGCTCTGATACCATCTGTAGCGTACCTGCACTTTAAATAAGGCAGATACCTGTGTATAGTGCAAATCCCTGGATCGATTCATTTGCACACACAGTTTACGATGTAATATCACAACAAAGCATCAATTATATTACATCGATGATCCAGAATTACAAAATATTTAATACAAGTTGCATAGCATAAAGCTAGCATTGACAAAGTACACAGCGGAATACAATAGCAGTGAGTCTCTATAACTTTCATGCTGCCACAGGCGAAAACATGTTGGTTGTAGACTCGAAACCTTTAAACGAAACCTCACTCGTCATCTGATCAAATCTGCAATAAGAAAAATATTGCAACAACGTGGGTCAGATTCCATAAAGAATGGAGTCTGGCAAGTGACACTATGGTGGACACTTATGGAATAACTCTAAAGCCTATATGCATATTTGGCTGGTGGAGTTCAAGGCTAATTTGCATAAAGCCAATTTTTCCTACTCTTTTGAAAACACTTTTCTTGAAATCGACGAGTATGGCATGAAAACCATAAATCTCATCTTCCCTTGTTCACCCATCAACTTTTAACTTAGAAATTGGAATGGTGGAATCCTCCGTTGACGTCCTTGATCAGCTGCTCAAAATTGTCCGTAACCGGGGACACGGCTAAGTACTTAGTTTTACACTCTGCAGAGGTTGTGCACGTTCACCATTGTACCCATTCAACCCAAGATATCCTTTACACACCATTTGTAATAAGGAAAGGAGAGAATGAGACGAGATCTTTCAGAAGCATTTTCCCTCCCACCTGGCTTGACCCGTTCCACCTAACATCCCCCTACATCTGCTTGTCACGCCGGAGAGAGTCCACGCAACATAATTGATCAAGCCAGAGCCCATATGGCAATGGCTGCACTGGAAGCAATCGTCACTCGGAGTTCTTCATATTCCTCTGTTCCTGGGTGGCCATTCCCAAGTGTACATACCCTAGGAACCATAGACATGGACCTGAGTAGCCACTCAACATAAACCATACAACCAATTACCACCCAGGTGTTTCATTCTTAACTTAGTAGAATTTAGATTTTCACAAAACAACATTTGCATAGCATCAATAATTCTACCAAGTATTGCATAGGAACCTAGACACATGTATAAGGGATTCTACACAGGTTTAGCATAGCAACACATGCATATAAAAATACACTAAGTAATGCATATAAAAATAGGAAGTTTATGAGGTGTGCCACTTGCCTTTGAATGTTGTCGTTGTTCACAACTCTTTTCAACGATACTCGGGACTCCCCGTTCAATCTAACAGTATAGACAAGCAACAATACAACAATCAACAGCACATACAAACACATACTAGATGAATAAATAAGTTTTATAAAACTTTCTAAGGAAAATATGTTTATGCATGATGTGCAAAATATTCCTAAGGGCTAGAAATACTTTTTCATGCCATGAAAATATTTTAAGTTAATGCAAGGCAATTAGGTTGGTCCAAAAGGACTAAGGTCTTAAGTTGGATAAAAATACTTTGTTTTATATCATCTTTAAACAAGCACTCTAATGGCTTAGCCATGATGTGCAAAATACTTAGAGAAAAATACTAAGTCATTTGTTCAGATTGATCAACAATTATTATCAACTCTTTGTAAATTGGACATTCACTATAGTGAGAGAGACAGACACCCGGCCAGCCACTTAAATTGTGGAACAGGTCTCATGTACGTGGACATGTAAGGTTTGTTTCCAGGCCGCTTCATCCCACTATGCTGCTAGGATCCAACAACTTCAAGATGATAACATCATGATCAAAATTTGTTTAAGTCTAAGAGCCAAGATTAGGAGAGAGGGAAAAGATAGAAAGACAGATGTAGTTGTCCTTCAGGCTTCATCTCCAGACTTGTAACTTTCTTCTGAATGAGGTTTTGATTGAGTTCTTGGTAGTCTTGCTGAATCTTCAGACTTGATGGTTCTTGTATCCTAGAGGCTGGTCTTGGATTTACTTAGTCTTCATGAAGTCTCAGAGGAGAAGAAAAGACATAGAGAGAGACTTAGAAATAAAAGGGGGTTGGCCTTCTTGAACTTCTTCTCACTTTTCTTCCAAGTACTTGACATCTTTGGGATGCTTCCAGAGTCTGTTTTCTTCTAAGTCCTTCATGAACTTCTTCTTGATTTTCTTCTAAGTGTTTCTTCTCCCTGACGACACTTCTGAAGTCTTGTTTTTGGCTAAGTCCTTCATTGGTCTTCCAGCTCCATGTTGAAGATCCTAAGTGTCTAAGTGTGTAGCACTTCACAAATATGCTAAGTTGAAATGATCCTAACTTAGAGAAAACTATTGAAGAGGGGTTTTCCTATGAGAATACAATATGCTATGAATGAAATGAAATTTTTAATCACAAGAAACATAAAAATAACTTTTGTGATTTCTTTGTAAATATGCCTGAATTTATAAATGCAATTTAATTAATTTCTAGTTTTGGAAAATATAATAAAAGGAATAATTATAAGATTAAAGTTTCCTATGATTAAATTTTTATAACAAAATTTTATAATTAGTGTTAATAGACAGAGAGCATTTAATTAAATCTATTGCAATTGGATTTAATCAAAAATAATATTTCTATTAAAAGTTATTTAAACAAAATAGTCAAACTTATTCAAATTGAACACACAACTATGAAATCATTCAAAAATTACTCAAAAATATTTTATAGCAGTGGCATTAATTTACAAATATTCGAAAGTTTCTAAAACATATTTATTTGCAATTTTTGGATTTATAGATTTAAAGTTATTACAAATATACTCAAATTCACCATTTGAAATTTGAATATTTTATACTAAGTCAAATTTGAACTTTGGCCGATCTAAAATAATCTACATGTCAAGAGCTTTCCAAAAATATAAAGTTTGTTAAATTTGGATGAGTGGTTAAAAAGTTATAGATGTTTTAATTACAGGGACTAATCTGCAAAATTTGCAATTAAAATTAAAATAGAAAATGATTTACACGCTGGCGCTGACGTGGCTGCTGACGAGGCGCTGACGTGGCCGCTGACGAGGCGCTGACGTGGATAAGTCAACAGATCTGGGCCGTCAGGTCTGGATCTGACGGTTCAGATCGGATCGTACCGATTCGTTCGCGACATCTAATCTAAGCCGTTGGATTTCAATCGGACGGTGCTGGGGGCTTGAACCATACCGGGGCGGCGGAGTTCACCGGAGATGGCGACGACGGCGGCGCTGCGGGCGGGCGTGGACGAACACGACGCTCCGGTGGTCCTCTTCGCTCAGGGAGTTGACGCCGGAGTTCCGCGCGGCGCGGCGAACTCCGTGGGGTGGTCGGCGTCGAGCTGCGCCAGCCGAGAGAGGGGGAAGGGCACGGTGGAGGCGCGGTTTTCGCCGGCGACCTTCGGTCGAATCCTCCTCGACGTGCTGCTGCGAAAAACGAAGAAGGGAGAGAATGAGAAGATGCGCGTCGACACGGGGAAGAGAATGGGTGGGGTCTCGGGGCTTAGGGCAGCCTACCTCGCCGGGGATGGAAGAATTACGGCGGCGGATGGTGCAGACTCCGGCGAGCTTTTCCGGCGGCCTGGGGGCACGATTTACTTAGGGTTTGAGGGGGAAAAGACGGCGGGGACGTGGGGTTTTATATGGACGCATCTACGGCAACAAATCCCGCACGGATCGCTCGGATTTGGGAACGAATCGGAGAAGAAATCTCGGGAGAAAATCCCGGACGGAGGTTAGAGACGATGACGTCATCGATGACGTCATCCCGTTATTTTCTTTTTATTTTATTCCAATTTATTCATATCTTTTGATTTATTTGTCCATATGAGGTCAAACAAAATTCTAAAAATTTGTAAAATTATTATCTTTCTGTTAAACCAATTGTGGGCATGATTTGAATTTTTTTGAAAATTAATATTTTGAATATTGATTAATTACAAATTTGACACTTAAAGTCAAATTTGAATTTCTATCTTATTTAATTTTTCCTTTCGCTAAAATAAATTTGTAAAAATACCCACATTTCAATATGTTTGAATTTAAGTTATTTAAACTTATTTTTCTGAAATCACTCATCTTTATTTTGGCATAATATTAAAGAACTAAATATAAATAATGTTTAGAAAATGTGAAATATAAGATATTCATTTTTAATTGAAAATAATTTGTGCACCATTATATTTTATATTATGATAATTCATTTGAAAACTTCATAACAAGTTTGTAATAGATTTTTGATTTAATTCTATTCTTATTCAGAAGGTATTAATCATTTCATGCTCTGAAAATAAATGAAATTCATTTAATCAAATGAAATGTTTATTTGGCTAATTCAGTAATTTAAATTCTATGAAGTTTTAAAGTTATACACTATAGGCTTATAATTTCCAAACTATATTTTGAATTTAGTTAAAGGAATGAAAACCATTTAGCAATTATATACCATTTTGAATAATCTTATATTTATGAATAGATATGGCTAAGTGGTTTAATTTAAATACTTATAAAGAAACTAATTCATTTAAAATAAAATGGATTGTAGTTTGTAAAATATTTGTCCACTACACTTTTAGGTTTTTGAAATACAGTGGGTAATACAAATGTTTAAACTGTGACATTTGAATTATTAAACTCTTTCTATAAGTTTGAAGTTTTTCATAGTTGGTTTCCTTATGCATTTAATATTTTATTTTAATAAAAAGAAAAGTTTTAAATTTTAGCGGTCATATTTTTTAACATTATAAAATGTTGGGATGTTACACGGAGATACCCAACCTGGGCGCCATACTCATCCCTTCATGTCCCTACTTGAGCGGTCCTAGTTGGAGTAGGATGACGTACTAATCCAGTCATCCCGAGCCGCGCCAGGCCGACCTGTAACGCCCCGGGATTTAGCCCAATTTTAGATTTTTGTTGTTTTCTTTTGTGCATCTTCATGTCATCATATCATCATGATTTTGTTACTTCTTTTATTTTATTGCGTTTAAATTTAAACTCCCTTTAAATTCAATTCCCACAATTAAATTCAAATGCTTTTAAAATTAATTAAAATTGGTAATGTAATATTTTGCAAATAATATAAAAACTAATTTATTAAATTGCCTAATTAAAACAAAAACTATTTTTGTAAAGTTTCTTTATACAACTTCTTTTTCTATTTTGTTTTAAATGCAAAAACAGAAAAAATTAAAAAGAATAAAGAATAAAAACAGAAGAAAAACAAGAACATAGGCCGAAGCCCACTTGGCCCGTCTTCCTCTCCTTCCTGGCCCAGCCCATCCCCTCCTTTCCTTCTCCTTCGTACGAGAGTCAGAGGAGGCGCACATGGAGTGAAGCCATGGAGCCCCTAACTCCCAACCACTCCTCCGCTCCTTTTAGCCGCACCACCTGCTCCCCCCCCCCCCAAACCCTAGCCTCTCCTCCCTCCTTCCTCCATGCGCCGCCGCCACTCTCTCCATCTAAGTTTCTTTCCCCACCGGAGGACCTCGCCGACACGGAGCATCTACGTCGACGACGAAGGACCTTCCTCAACACCCGAAGCAGCACCTAGACGTCCTAGTCCTCCTCCCCGAACGAATCGAGCATGAACATGTTCATCGCGTCGGCCTCGTCCCCGTCGTCCTCGGCACCGGCGACGCCCGCCGCAAGAATTAGCCGCCACCACTCGTCCCCGAGCCGGAACGACTACACCATCCTCCCCCCGGTGAGCTCCTCTCTCGGTTCCCCCGCTCCCCTTCTCGGATGCGTGCGGAAATCGACGAAACCATCCACGTCCATCTCCGGTCCGCCATGGACGAACCGAGAAACTCGCCCCTGTTTTTCTCCGCCCTTGTACGTCGCCTCCTCCACTGCTCCTTTTCCCCTGCAAACGCACGCATCCAACACCGCCAACAACCCCCTGCACCTCGCCCCCGGACATGCAGGGATGCCGCAGCGATTGCTGCAGATCGTCGTTCCATCCCGTTCCGTTTCTGAAATTTTGCCTGACAAAGTTCAGTTAACGCGTCTGCGAGGCTTCATGTTCTTATGGTGTCAAATTCAAACAACAACGGAGGCGTAGTCCAGTGGTTGCGCTCCTCTGCTTCCTCATGTGAGACGAGAGCTCGAATACCCGCACCGCGCCTTTTATTTCCTTCTGTTTTGTTCCTCTGAAGAGACCTGACCGAGTGCATATCTGATTGATGTTAAAATTCAGTTAACTCACGTTTCGTTGCCTCATGTTCAGTTCGTACTCCATTCAGACACAAACGCCCAGCCGACCCATTGGCTTGCACCACCGAACTCTTCCTGTTTGAGATCACGAGATCGAACCTTGGGCCCGTGGAATAAAATGCCCACTTTTTATTGTTTTTCCCTCGCTGACAGGTGGGCCCACCAGTCAGTGACATAAGCGCTGGACCTTTTACCCCGAGCCCCCTGTGCCTCTGGTTTCGCACCTAAACCCTCACTGACAACTTTTCTATCACAGATAGGTCCCTGTAATTTACAGAAAGAACCCTGAAACTTAATTGTTAATAACTTTTAATTTATAAGTCCAAATAAAATAATCTTTATATGTTTATTTATCATAAAAATGCAATAAATATTAATATGCCATTTGTATGACATTTTTCATATGTTATTTTAATTTCTTAGTGTAATTTGTTAATTACAACTAAATAATTAAATATGGAATGTGTGGGGTAATAAATATATAATGCCCTATTCCATTTAATTTAATTGGATCACCCATGCCTTGTGTTGCGATGTTAACCAACATTTAATATTGCTGGTAAATGAATAACTTGCACCTAAAAATAAATTGTCGGGGTTGCTTTCCCGCTTAATTTGGATTACTTGCATTTGTATTGAATCCTGCCATGCCATGCATCTTTCTCATATGATCATCCTGGATTTTTTGCCGTAGTTGTAAAATGCACCTTATACGCTTTCAATTCTTTGTTGCTTCTTCGCATATACGACGATGAGATGTGTGAGCAACGACAAGATCTGCTTCCACGCAGGATTCCAGGCAAGCAAAGTTTGCTTGTTTACCTATACATTGTTTTTCATTCCTGCCGTTGATCTCTGCTACCCTAGTATTCGATTCTTTATCGCGATCCCATCACATGTTTATCCTGCAGCCGACAGAGCTTTATCCCCACAACCTAATACCTGTTGTATGTTTATATGTTGTCCTTGCGAGTCGTAGCGCATGCTTAGAGTTGTTTGTGCGAGTCGTCTGTCTGTCTTATTTATTTCACCTGCTTAGCATGATAGATTATTCTACCTTAATAAAATGTGTTATATTGGGGTATTATAATTAAAAGATAAGGCACTGGCGGAAGGCCTTGCGAGGTGCTTTGTTCTGCTAAGTGTCAACCTAGGAACTGATATTTTGTCCTCGGATCCAATTTTGAGCGCACTAACCGCTTGTTGGAGGCCCTATGGACCCCCCCCCCCCCCGCGGCTTCTATCTAATCTGCTTTTTATCCAGGGCGCCGCAAGTAGTTCGGGTTTCTATTTGATGCATGCATATGGTTACATAACGATCTCATGAAGATGGAGTAGTCGATTCTCATATAGGGTGGCACGTTCTTACAGTGCTATGAAGGTCGATCCCGCGGGTACTTGACCTGATTAGCCGTGCACACAATCATGCGGATCCCTGGATGGGTTGTAGAGAAGGGTCCAGTAGTGCACCCCTGCAGGGTATAATCTTATGGATGAGCCGTGTCCACGGTTATGGACGACTTGGTGATGATGCTGACTAACAAGATCTAGACAACTTACACCTAAGCATTGTTAATTAGTTTGACTAGTAATATAGAATTACTTTCACAATAAATGGTAACTAAAACTATTCAATGTGTGAGTTTTCCCGAATTGCTTCCTCATACTTGGTTGAGGGGGTTAATTCGAGAATGGGTTATGATTGGTGTTAGTTGGTGATGTTTATCTTATGCGCTCTCTTATCCATCTCTCATTAGACGGAAGTTTTAGTGTGTCTCTTTAGGTTGCTAGTGCTGCTGCCGCTAAGTTCACCTCCCCTATATTTTGGGAGATGGTGTAGAAAGTACGCAAGTCGGTTTTGCTTGCCAGGGAGTGCCCTGACCCTCTTTTGGGTTGTGCTTTATGTGCAGTCAACAGGTTTGAAGTCCGACGATGTTAGCTTCGGAATCCCTCCAGCTTGACTGGGCAGGGATATGGCGCCCTTACTTATCTTCAGGACTCTTAGTCCAATTTGTATCTTATCCATAGTCGGATACTATTTTTCTTCCGCTGTCATTTGAATCTTTGTACTGTAACATTTGTATCTTGACTCGTTCGAGTTGTTGTTGTAATTATATCTTTTGTTGTATTTGTGGATGTATCGGAACTGCTTTAATGTTATCACAATTCCACCCACATAATGCGTATGTTTTGGCGTGCACATTATGTCTGGTGGACGACCTAAAATCTTTATTATGCGGATTTTGGCGGGATCGCTTAAATCTACATAGTACCGATTTTAGGGCGTCACAAAGTGGAATCAGAGACTTGGTTTCGATCTCCTTGTTGTTTTTATACGATTGGTTATCGAAGCCGCGGGTCCGCAAAAACCTTTAGGATAACCTCGCTAACGGTCGTTGTTTCTAGAGTGTCCAAACTATTTGACTAAAATTATTTTGGACATATCTCATTAGGTTTCTTGTTACTCCTTACCTCTATTCTATTTCTACTCTTATCTTATTTGTTTTGGAGTCTCTTCTCTTATCCAACTTTCAAAGTTTTAGGATCCTACGTGTGGGTGGACGATTTCTTGCCTTTTATCCTATTAGGTTCGATCTTAGGGAATCTTCATCGACATGAGCAACTCTTCTTGTTAGTGGTGTCGAGAAGTCCCAGGTGGAGTCAGAACTTCTTGTTAGTGGTGTCGAGATTTCCGAGATGGAGCAACAATCCCTTGTTAGTGGTGTCGAGAAGTTCATCACGGAGCCGGAAGACTCGGTAGTTGCCCCTCTTTTCTCGTGGTCTCGGCGTGGATCGCGGGACGCGATCCCTTGTTAGTGGTGTCGATTGTAACGCCCCGGGATTTATCCCAATTTTATATTTTTGTTGTTTTCTTTTGTGCATCTTCATGTCATCATATCATCATGCTTTTGTCACTTCTTTTATTTTATGGCATTTAAATTTAAACTCCCTTTAAATTCAATTCACACAATTAAATTCAAATGCTTTTCAAATTAATTAAAATGGGTAATTTAAATATTTAGCAAATATTATAAAAACTAATTTATTAAATTGCCTAATTAAAACAAAAACTATTTTTGTAACGTTTCTTTATACAACTTCTTTTTCTATTTTGTTTTAAACGCAAAAGCATAAAAGAATTAAAAAGAAAAAAAGAATAAAAAACAGAAGAAAAACAAGAACCTGGGCCGAAGCCCACTTACCTCGCCCATCTTCCTCTCCTTCCTGTCCCAGCCCATCCCCTTCTTTCCTTCTCCTACGTACAAGAGTCAGAGGAGACGCACATGGGGTGACACCACCTGCTCCCCCCCAAACCCTAGCCTCTCCTCCCTCCTTCCTCCATGCGCCGCCGCCACTCTCTCCATCTCGGTTTCTTTCCCCACCATTTTTTCCCCACCGGAGGACCTCGCCGACACGGAGCGTCTACGTCAACGACGAAGGACCTTCCTCAACACCCAAAGCAGCACCTCGATGTCCTAGTCCTCCTCCCCGAACGAATCGAGAGGGAACGTGTTCAGCGCGTCGGCCTCGTCCCCGTCGTCCTCGGCACCGGCGACGCCCGCCGCCGGAATTCGCCGCCACCACTCGTCCCCGAGCCGGAACGGCTACACCATCCTCCCCCCGGTGAGCTCCTCTCTCGGTTCCCCCTATCCCCCTTCTCGGATCCGTGCGGCAATCGACGAAACCATCCATGTCCATCTCCGGTACGCCATGGACGAACCGAGAAACTCGCCCCTGTTTTTCTCCGCCCCTGTACGTCGCCTCCTCCACTATTCCTATTCCCCTGCACACGCACGCATCCAACACCCCAACAACCCCCTGCCCCTCGCCCCTGGACACGCAGGGACGCCGCATCGATTGCTGTAGATCGTCGTTCCATCCCGTTCCGTTTCTGAAATTTTGCCTGACGAAGTTCAGTTAGCGCGTCGGCGAGGCTTCATCTTCTTACGGTGTCCAATTAAAACAACAACGGACTCGTAGTCCAGTGGTTGCGCTCCTCTGCTTCCTCCTGTGAGACGAGAGCTCGAATACCCGCACCACGCCTTTTATTTCCTTTTGTTTTGTTCATCTGAAAAACCTGACGGAGTGCATATCTGATTGCTGTTAAAATTCAGTTAACTCACGTTTCGTTGCCTCATATTCAGTCCGTACTCCATTCAGACACCAACACCCAGCCGGCCCATTGGCTTGCACCACCGAACTATTCCTGTTTGAGATCACGAGATCGAACCCTGGTCCCGTGTAATAAAATGCACACTTTTTATTCTTTTTCCCTCGCTGATAGGTGGGTCCCATCAGTCAGTGATAGAAGCGCTGGACCTTTTACCCCGAGCCCCCTGTGCCTCTGGTTTCGCACCTAAACCCTCACTGACAACTTTTCTATCACAGATAGGTCCCTGTAATTTACAGAAAGAACCTTAAAACTAAATTGTTAATAACTTTTAATTTATAAGTCCAAATAAAATAATCTTTATATGTTTATTTATCAGAAAAATGCAATAAATATTAATATGCCATTTGTATGCCATTTTGCATCTGGTATTTTAATTGCTTAGTGTAATTTGTTAATTACAACTTAATAATTAAATAAGGAATGTGTTGGGTAATAAATATATAATGCCCTATTCCATTTAATTTAATTGGATAGCCCATGCCATGTGTTGCCATGTTAACCAACATTTAATATTGTTGGTAAATAAATAACTTGCACCTAAAAATAAATTGTCGGGTTGCTTTTTCGCTTAATTTGGATTACTTGCATTTGTATTGCATCTTGCCATGCCATGCATCTTTCTCATTTGATCATGCTGGATTTTTTGCCGTAGTTGTAAAATGCATCTTTTACGCTTTCCAGTGTTTGTTGCTTCTTCGCGGATACGACGATGAGATGTGTGAGCAACGACAAGATCTGCTTCCATGCGGGATTCCAGGCAAGCAAAGTTTGGTTTTTTACCTATACATTGTCTTTCATTCCTGCAGTTGATCTCTGCTACCCTAGTATTCGATTCTTTATCGCGATCCCATCACATGTTTATCCTGCAGCCTATACAGCTTTATCCCCACAACCTAATACTTGTTGTATGTTTATCTGTTGGCCTTGCGAGTCGTAGCGCATGTTTAGAGTTATTTATGTGAGTCGTCTGTCTGTCTTATTTATTTCACCTACTTAGCATGATAGATTATTCTACATTAATAAAATGGTGTATTATATTGGGGTATTATAATTAAAAGATAAGGCACCGGCGGAAGGCCTTGCGAGTTGCTTTGTTCTGCTAAGTGTCGACCTAGAAACTGAGATTTTGTCCTCGGATCTAATTTCGAGCGCACTAACCGCTTGTGGGAGCCCGATGGAGTCCCCCCGCGGCTTCGATCTATTCCGCTATCCAGGGCGCCGCAAGTAGTTCGGGCTTTCCATTTGATGCATGCATATGGTTACATAACGATCTCATGAAGATCGAGTAGTCGATTCTCATATAGGGTGGCACGTTCTTAGAGTGCTATGAAGGTCGATCCCGCGGGTACATGACCTGATTAGCCGTGCACACAATCATGAGGTTCCATGGATGGGTTGTAGAGAAGAGATTTGCCGTGTTGAGATGCCCTACCTTCTAGCTTGCTTTTTGGGGTTGATCGAACGAGTACGGGTCCAGTTGTGCACCCCTACAGGGTATAATCTTATCGATGAGCCGTGTCCACGGTTATGGACGACTTGGTGATGATGCTGGCTAACAAGATCTAGACAACTTACACCTAATAATTGTTAATTAATTTGACTAGTAATATAGAATTACTTTCACAATAAATGGTAACTAAAATTGTTCAACGTGTGGTTTTTCCCGAATTGCTTCCTCATACTTGGTTGAGGGGGTTAATTTGTGAATGGGTTCTGATTGGTGTTAGCGGTAGATGTTTATCTTATGCGCTCTCTAATCCCTCTCTCATTAGACGGAAGTTGTAGCGTGTCTCTTTAGGTTGCTAGTGCTGCTGCCGTTAAGTCCACCTCCCCTATATTTTGGGAGATGGTGTAGAAAGTAGGCAAGTCGGTTTTGCTTGCCAGGGAGTGCCCTGACCCTCTGTTGGGTTGTGCTTTATGTCCAGTCAACAGGTTTGAAGTCTGACAACGTTAGCTTGGGAATCCCTCCGGCTTGGCTGGGAAGGGATATGGCGCCATTGCTTAACTTCAGGACTCTTAGTCCAATTTGTATCTTATCCGTAGTCGGATACTATTTTGCTTCCGCTATCATTTGAATCTTTGTACTGTAACATTTGTATCTTGACTCGTTCGAGTTGTTGTTGTAATTATATCTTTTTGTTGTATTTGTGGATGTATCGGAACTGATGTAATTTATCACAATTCCACCAACATAATACGTATGTTTCAGCGTGCACATTATGTCTGGTGGCGACCTAAAATCGTTATTATGCGGATTTTGGCGGGATCGCTTAAATCTACATAGTACCGATTTTAGGGCGTCACACGACCCCACTAGGCTGACCCCTGTGGTAAAAGTAGGTTGACCAGAGGGATTCTAGCAAACCAGGGCACATAGAAGAGAAACAACGCTGGTATGACACAAACAGATAGAACTCAGGTAGGTATGGCACAGAACCAATTGTCCCTTAAGGAAATATTCTCGGAATTGGATGTTTTCTTTACCGAAACTCCTATTTTTCCTGACATGTTCCAGAAGTCTGAAGGAGAAATGAAGACGGAGACCGAGGCGGCCTCATCAGGACGAGGCGTGGGTCCCCCCTTGCCGCGCAAGCACCCGATGAGACCTACTCGAAGAAAACTTTGCCTACTTATACCCCCCGAAAACCTAAGACCTACACGGAGAAAACTTTTCCTCCACAGAGTTTCGAGCCGCCGCCTTCGTCAACCCGACTTCGGGAGCGATCAGAAGCTCTCCCCGGCACCCTGGCGGAAGGAGGAATCATCACCAGCGTCCGGACTGATGGGTGGGTAGTTCACCATTGGACTATGAGTCCATAGCAGTAGCTAGATGCTTGTCTTCTCCTCTTTTGCTATGCTGTTTAGATCTTGTGAGCTGCCTATCATGATCAAGATCAACGTTATGTAATACTTCATGTTTTGTTTGCTGGGATCCGATGAATATTCAGTACTAAGTCATTTGCTTCACAATATAGTATGTGTGTGTTATTTATGATCTTGCATGCTCTCCGTTACTAGTATATGCTCTGGCCAAGTAGATGCTCGTGACTCCAAGAGGGGGTATTTATGCTCAATAGTAGGTTCATGTCTCTATTTAACTAGATGACTCGTTGCACAACCGCAAAAAGTCACACTGTCGGGGGGCTGCCCCCGGGGTAGGGCAGAACCCGGGGAAGATCAGTATTTTGGCTATAGGAGATGGCATTTCGTATGTGCAAAGGGCTGCCTCTTGGTATTCTGAAGGGGCAACTGGACCTTTGGCGGTGGCTAGGGCGAGAGTGTCTCTTGGGGACGTCAGCGGTCATCTGCACAGACTATAAATAGACCCCCAGACCCTGAGGGCGCCATAAGCATCAGCAGAGGGTTCTTCTAAGAACCAGTTTCTCGAAGATGTCTTTCGTGAAAGCCTAAGACATCTTCGTGAAACTGGGCCTAGAGATACTTATCTTATGTGGCATCCCGGATTCTAAGTGGAGCCCGATGTCGGCAGGAATGGTCATCCGGCATGAAGTTATGTCGGGGTCGGCCGACATGGTCTCAGGTAGAGGGGAACCCGGGGAGCCCGACCAGGCATCCCGAGATGAGTATAACCGACTTCCGTATATCGGATTGGCCTGTTTGTATTTCTTGTGCAGGAAGGAGGAGAAAGACTCCCGATGTGTGAAACCGGCATCCGACATGTCGGGCAAAGTTCAAGGTGCAGGGCCAGGCTTTCCGCCTAACACGGCAAATCATACCCCTTCTGACGCGGAAGCATACTCATCTCCCGCCTGACACGAGGGCGTGTCAGCCGGTACGACGCCGCCGCGACAAGACCGGACATGCCTAGGCCGGCAACCCGGAAAAGGCTACTAGGCATGGGCAAATACATGTCTTGACTCTGACAGGGGGACAATGATAGTCCAAGACGGCGTCTATGGTGCTTGCCGGCATGATGACGACAGAGCTATATCGGATAGTTCGGCGGCTAGGTCGCACTAGCCAGTGTCGACATAACCGTTGGCCAGCTCGGACCTGACCAATGGGACCAGGTCGGATTATGGTTTCCGGTGGTTCCGGCAGGAACTCTATAAAATGCGCCATAACTCCTCCTGTGGGGAGAGGACCAACTTGTATGCCAAAACTATAGTCTCAATTACTCCGAGAGCATTTACTCCCTCTCTTTCTCTAGTTCATCTAGTTCATCACCGAAACAGTTCAAGGAGCCCATTGTAGATCTTGTAACATCCATATATTGAGAGGTAGGGGTCTTACCTCCTCACGAGGGCCCCGAAACTGGGTATATCTTTCAGTGTATTGAGTGTTCTTGAGGTTCTTCCTTTACCTTTTCCCGGACTTAGCCATTCTCGCGTGTGTCTTGGAATTCCTTCCCGTGTGAGCTTCTCAGCTTGCTAGCCCTCCCCGGATCCACCAGCATCCATTGGCCCCACACTTTAGCCATCCTATGGCATCTGCTGTGATACCACCACGACAATTGGCGTCAACCGTGGGGCCGACAGAGGCGCTGGCTGGTGTACACATCCGTACGGGTTCCTGTATCCACTCTGACATCCGTGTCCTCTCTGGCATCGTCGTCAGGTTCGGCGAGATGGACTTCGTTAGCGACAACGCTGGCTACTTCCGGAACAGGCCCTTCCCGGCCAACGGCTGCATCATCGACTTCGGCGCCTTCACCACCTACGTCGCCACCGAGATCGTCTGCGCCTATCCGGATATCGTGCTGCAGGTCAAGGACTCTCGTGCTCTCCGCGCCGTCCGGGATTAGCGTGCCAATCGCCCCACGAGCTACGTCGAAGTCATGATGGCCGAGGCAATCGATGAAGTCTTCGAAGATGCCGCCGACGGCGACACCCATGTCGATCGGGCACGTGCGGCAAAACCTCCACATGAGAGAGAGGGCGCCCGAGATGGTGTCCCCGAAACCTCCCAGCATCGCTGTAGGCCGGATCCCCTCTGGGGTCCGGTCGCAAAGTTAGCAGTCCCGTTGGCAGCTAACGCTGACACCGAGGTGACCGCTGCTGATCTTGAGGAACAGCGATGGCTGCTGCATGAGGAGGCTCAGGAGATCGCCGAAATTTGGCGTGAGCTCAGTGCTAGTCTCCGTGAGTACAATGCAGCTCACGGGTTCCCTAGGATAGAATCCAGGGATAAGCGCAGTGCTGACTTGTGCAAGAAAGGCAGAGTGGTGAACGATGAGTTGGCTGGTGGTGCCGCACCTAGCCATAGCAGAACGACAAGCCAAGCTTCGGCTGACAAGCCGGTGTATAGCTCACCAGCCAAAACACTTAGGGCTGCAGAGGCAGCGATGGCCGAGTTGGCTGGGCTAACCGGGGAAGCCCTGCGTAAGCAGCATGAGCGGGTTAACGAGCTCGTCATTGAGGCTGGTCGCCAGAACAAAGCCTTCAAGAAGAAGATCCCGGGAGTGGGTGGATCCCAGGTGTACTCGGCTAGGGCCGAGAGCAACAGATCGGGGGGAGAGGCTTCCTCTCCTCATCCCAGCAGAAGCCGTAGCCGGAGTGGTGGTTCCAGAAAGAACAAACAGCTGCCGGCGTATGACCCAGCCTTTGGCGGAATATAGCAAGCCGGGAAGAACAATGTCGGTCATGCCCAGAGCGATCACGGCGGCGGTAACCGGGGTGTAGCAAACAATAACCCGGCTAGCCGTGGTAATCCACCTTGGAATCCGTTGCGGAACAAAGGAAACCGGTAAAGGGAGGCTGCTTCTGTGCTGCAACAGGCAGTGGTTCCGGTGGTTAACTTGAGGTTGCAGCAACTCGGGTAACAGGCAAACGAGAATCCGCTGGGATTGTCACATCCCAAATTTTGAAACTAAGAAAAACTTAGTTTTACCCGACCCAAAAATTCAGAACCAACAAAAACTTTTGAAATGTTTTACTGACGATTGTATTTCCTTCCCATTGTTGTGTTTGAATTGTGTGGACTTGGAAGTGATGTGGATCTTGTGGTGATTAATTGCTTGTTGGACTTCGGATTGTATTGATTGTTAATTCTTATTTTATTGTGGCTTGGGTGAATAATTACACCAATGTACTTGAAGTGTCAAATTGAAGACACAGTTGACAACAAATTTGGTATGTGACCTAAATTGAAAACAAACTCCTCAAATTAATCAACAAATGGAAATTTAGATCATGAGCTAAAGAAATGATCTAACTAAATTAGTTTCCCTATTTAACTATCTATTTTCTTCAAACAAATACTTTCTTATGAAAATAAAACCTATTTGAAGTTAATATATTTGTCAAGGAAGTTCCAAGATTTCAAAATAATATTTGAACTTGTTTAAAAAACTGTCTAAAAGATTATAAAAATGTATTTGAGAAAAATGCTATATTTAAAACTCTATGAAAAAAATTTGTGCAAAACATTTTATTTGGAAGCCCCAATTTTTGAGCGGCTTCTACATGTATATAGGAGGCCTCATGAATAATTTCAAATTTTTCTAAAATGTTTTAGTGCCTCAAATAAATCCTTGAAATGCTACTGGATTTAAATAAATTAACAGAAAAATAGAAAAGGACTGGTTTGTGAAAGTGGAAGAATATTCTGCGAGGGGTTTTTTGCAAAATCGTCATCTCCCTGTAGAGAGGCATGGCGACAGTGGCCATGTCGCCGTGCTCTCCCCTTGCGCCGTCGCCGCCCGGGCCCCCCCTCGCTGCAGTGCTCGCCGCCCGGACCCCTCCCTCTCCCCCTCGCTCCTCTGCCCCCCCCCCCGGACATACACATCCGCGCCACGCCCCCCTTGTTGCACGCGCCCGTGCCGCCGCTCGACATGTCCGCGGGCGCCACGACGACGTGCGTCGCACCGCCCAGGCCCCCCCGTCCACTCTCCTCTACCGCTTCAAGGGCGGGCATAAGGCCTCCCCTCGAGCCGCTCCTCTGCTCCCCGGCTTCCTCCCCCCTCTCCTCTTTCCCTCCCCTTTTCTTCCTCCGAGCCTGAGACGGAGCCGAGCGGGGCATCGCACCTCGCCGGCGATAGGAGCCACCCCGAGCCAAATGGAGACCACCCCCAGCTCCTCCACGACCTCCTCTCCCTCCCCGTAGAAGCAATCGACCCGGGAGGCCGTGAATCTCCACCGCGCCGCGTTTCCTTCCTCTCCGGCTGCCGCCCGTTTCTTCAAGCCCGCGAGAAGCTCCGGCCTCCATTCCCCGCCATTTCTTCACCCCCGTGCTCCCCTTCCTCTTCTCTAGCGCGTGGTACTCATGGTTGCGTCGCAGGTTCACCGGAGCGCCGCCCTCGACCTCGCCGGACTTCCGGCCATCCCCTTCCACCGAGCCCCTGTTAAGTCGAAGAAGAAGATGCCCGTACCGTTTCACTCGCGCGTGGACCGCGGGCTGGGCTACCTCCCGCGTCGCACGGCCAGGTCTGGGCCAGATCCGGCCCAACCTCATTTTTTTCCCGGTAAATGCATTATGTGATTTCATTTCTGTTAAAAATTGCAGTGTAGCTTTAAATCTTTTGTGGTAAATCTAAGGTAGATATTGGAGTGCTTCAAATTTTGTAGTCTTCCTGTGTGTTTTCTTAAACATGCCACACTGGTTGTTTGCAAAAATATGACTTTAAGTGCTATCTAGATTTAATCTTGTAAAAAATATCTTTTTCACTAAATAGTTAATATCTAGAGTTTTATAAATCCAAATATTGCAAACTAAAATTCTATGGATAGCCTGAAGTGATAACTTTCTAGATATTCAAGCCTTGCTTGCAAATAAGATCTAAAACATAAGTTATATTCATTCTTGTAAACCCACCAGTGGCACTTTGGGGTATTTTTGTAGACTTTTAGGAGATGAATTTTTGAATGAATCCAATTGGTCTGCCTTCTATATGTATAGGAGAGCTTATACATAGCTTGGTTTGAATTTAGGAGTCATTGATTGACTATGGTGACAATTAGAAGGTTTGGGTCTTTTCTGGCCTTTTTCTGTAAATACTACAAATAACAGAAATAGGGTTAAGTGTGTAAATTCAATATCTTGATATTTATAACTCCAAATGAATCAGATTAAAATGTTATGGAAAGCTTATGAAGTTTCCTAACCAACCCAAGTGGTTTGACCTCATTTAGGTAAATAATGAAAATGTATTATTCAAAATACCATAAAGGATTTAAAATCTAAACTTGTTTGTTCCTGATACTCTGTTAGTCCAAATTAGTTGAGACCAATTTTATTGAGTCACATTTAGTCATGGTTAGTAACCCTAAAAGGATTTAATTTTTAGAACAACAGAATGTAATTGATAGCTAAAACTTGATTAGTATGCTTCTGGATTGAGACCATTGTGTAGGTCGTTTGGTAACTCCAATTGACCCAAATCCAATTGTGTTGTCTTCTACACATCAGTAGCTTTCTGTAGAAATTTAGTTTGTATTTTTGTGATCAACAGAACTTAAGATATGTAATTAAACATGTTCAACTAGTTTCTGCCATAATTAAGACATAATCAAATAATGGCTAATTCAATTAAATTGAAACCAAATTGTGTTGCTTGATATATGAAGTGACTATTTAGAGCATTTAAGATTATATTGCTGTAATGGTTGTTGTGCTGCTGTTGCTTGCTAGTTGTTTTTGTTTAGCATGTTATAATATGTTAGTACTGTTAGTGTTAGTTGTTAGACACATTGGTGAGTAATATGTTTGCATGGCTTGATGGACTTGATAGTCTTGGAGTGGAATACTAGCTTAAGTATCCTGTTAGTGTATCCACTTTAGCTTGGTGAGATATTTTGAATTACCGAGATCAACTGGTAGTTTAACTTTTGTCTGAAGTATTTCCTGATCAGAGGAAAGTGGTTTATTAATTACCTCTAATCGAGGATGTCCTGGTGCTCTATGTTTTTAGCATGGTTTTGGTGTTATACTCCTGTAAGTATAATGCCCTAGTAAATATAGATTTAGTTCGTTGCTTGATTAAACTAGTGCTATGTTTGTGGCTTGAGTGATTAGTTTGATACTTGTGGTTTGTTCCTTGGTTGTATGCCACTTGGGGTTTGGTTTGCTTATTGAGTGTTGTTTTATTTTCATGTTGCGACGCGAGAGATAAACGCTACCTGAGTGGTATTTGGAAAGGATTTATCGAAGAAGAATCATCGTTTATTTATTTGATCAGTGAGAAGAAGCCCATGAGCATTATGCGGAAATCAGGCAAGCTATCCCCTGAGCTTGCATCTTTATACATCTATTTTGGTTCACATGTTTTACTTATAAAGAGCATATGTGATTTATGTGGTGGTTGCCACTAAAGCTGTGATTTTGAAAACCCTTTTCCAAAATACAAGTATATTATTTTGACACCCTACATGGTGATATTAGATGGAAATTCTTTTTCAAACTATAGGATGGGAAAAATATCGTTTACTCAAAACTCCTTTGAAAATACTTCCGTGGACATGGAATACCGAGATGTGGTGTTGAAATGGAGAAATGGTGACGTTTATGAAAATGCACATTGTGTCTTTGTACTTACGTCGACCAGCCGATAACTTGTGCAACCACATCTACCCACATATGGGAAAGGGCTTGGTCATATAATTTGCTCTTATTAGTATGGGATACCTCATCGACGGAGACAACTCCGTCATGCTTGGAGGGATGGTCTGAGGACCTACCTTGACCTGGGTCCTCGCTCAAACTCTATGAAAAGATAAGGAGGAGGATAGAAGGATGTCCCCTATACACCGCCAGATAAAACTATGAGTCCTCACACTTAGTTCCCGACGGGCTGGGTTAAGTGTTGATGGAAAGTATCACATGGGCAGGTTCCTATACTAGCATGAGCAAAGGACAGACTAGGATCGGTGTCTCAACTTCGCATACACCTTGTATGGTGAGACGTGGCTGACACGATGAGTTACCGAATGGATATGAGAAAAGCGTGCTACCTCTGCAGAGGGTAATAAAACTATTCGAATAGCCGAGTCCTCGGATATGGACAGTTGGGAGGCCCTACTCTGACCTATGTGCAAGTTTTGAGAAAAGAATTGAGTTTTAAAAAGCAAAGGAAGTGGAGAATGTTCCGTACACCTATACCAATGGATCGGTATGAGGTTGGTGGGGACTATGAACCATGAAAGGTTATAGTCAGAAAAAGGAGGAGTTTTGGAGAAACAGATCAAATGGTGATTTTCCGAGAAAATGTTTATTAAAGAGACTTCTTACCCTTTTCAACAAAGATGTCTTTTTGGGAAAAAAATTTAAAGAGACTTCTTACAAAGGCGGATTTATGGGAAAAGTTCTAAAAACCTTCTTTCAGTTTTCAATAAAGATATAGAGGTTTCAAAGCAAAGTTTTATTAAACAAAGGTCTATCCTTCCCTTTTTGACAAGGAAGTAGAGTTTTCAAAGCAAACGAAGTTTTATTTAAACAAATAAAAGAGTAGTGCATGCTCATGTTGGGGTAGTTTGCGAGTACGTAAATGTACTCATGGCTGTGTCCCTGGATATTCCCATGTCCAGAGTTCAAGAAGACATATGTTGAAGACCGAGAGCCAGATGACATCTTTGTTAACTAGGCCGTCTTCCCAGTCAGCTGCCTGTAGGTGTCTTGGCAAATGACGGGCCCCACGTTGATGGGTGTTTTCCGCTGCAAGAACTTATTGGAGATTATTACTTCAATCAAGTAAGTATTTTGATTCGGTATTTATGGATGTTCTTTTGATACCGGTTTGATTGTGCTCAGCGACAGACTGATCACGGGATCGCTGATGTTGTAGGCACAATGGTATTTCGGACAGCTAGTCCGGGGTCCCCACAGGGATCCCGGATAGGAACTCGGCAGCTGGACCCCTGTGATGACCGATTCCGGCTGGATCGGCTTCATCAGTTCGAGTTGATTGAGGAACAAGGCCCTCCAGGACCGGCATGCTTTGGACCCACGATCATGAAGGAGCCGCCGGTGCGTCATTTCCAGCTCAACCGGAGTGCCAAGACTTATGATGGCAGCTCGAAGCCGGACGATTGGCTCACCGACTATGTAACTGCAGTAAGCATAGCCGGAGGAAACAGGCGCTGGGCGGTGAGATATGTGCCGCATATGTTGGAGGGTTCAGCCAGGATCTGGCTAAACAACCTGAGAGCTGACAACATAGACTGTCGGTTAGATTTCGAAGAGGCCTTCATCGGCAACTTCACCAGCATCTACAAGAGGCCTAACCGACCACAGTAGCTTGCCATTTGCAAGCATGTAATGCCCCGTGATTTATCCCCTTTTAGTGTTGTGTGTTTTCTTTTTTTGCATCAACATGAGATTGCATTTCATCTCATTAATTTAATTTGTTGCATTTAATTTCTTTTCCCACAATTCAATTCAAATGCATTTCAAATTAAATAAAAATGTGTTATTTTCAAATCTTTTAAAAATGTTAAAAACTAGTTTATTAAATTGTCCATTTGAAACAAAAAATATTTTGTAAGGTTTTCTTATTCAAATTACTTTTCTATTTTGTTTCAAAAATGTAAAACGGAAAATAATAAAAGGGAGAGAAATAAGACCCAAAGCCCATCTAAGCCAAAACCCTAGGGTTTCCCCCTGGAAAATTATTTCCCACCCCCTGCAATTTTACAGCCACCCTCCTCCTTTTTCTTGTTTTTGCAAATTTTACCTTCCACCTCTGTTTTCTTCTTTTCCCCCCTTCCTTTTTCCTTTCTTTTCTTTTTTACTTTCTTCTCTTCCTTTCTTTCTTCTTTTTTCCTTCCTTTCTTTTCTTTCTTTTTCCTTCCTTCCTCTCTTCTCCCGCACAAGAGAATCCTCCCGAACCAGCCCGCACCGAGCCGAGCTCCCCCGCCGCCAGCGCCTGCTCCTCCCCAGCGCTGCCTCCCCGCACGCGCCTCCGGCCCTTGCGCCTCCGCCGCGCCGCGCGCGCCCTCAGGCACCCCGCGCGCAGCCGCGCAGCCCGCGCGCCGACGCGCGCCCCGTGCTCCGCCGCGCGCCCAGCGCGCAGCCGCCTCCCCGGACGCTGCTCGCCGTCCGCGCCGCGCCGCCACGCCGTCCCCTCTCCTCCCTGCTCCTCCATCCCGTGCGCTCCCCCGAACCCCCGCGCGCCCCTTGCTCCGCCCCGCGCCAGCCGCCGCCGCCCTACTCGCGCCTCTCGCCGCCACTGTTGGCCCCCTGCGCCGTCGGTCGCCGCCCCCCCCACGCGACGCGCGCCCGCCGCCGCCCCTGCTCCTCCCTCCTGTCTACGGTCGCCGGCGCCGTCCCGCGCGCTGTCCTCGCTCCTCCCTGCCCCGGCCTGCCGCCGCCGCTTACCGCCGGCGCCGTCCCACGCCATGCCCGTCTCCGCCGCCTCCTCATCCGTCGCTCGCCTCCACGTGCACGCCGCCACCGCCCCACGTCGCGCCGTCGCCCGGCGCCGCCATCCCCCCGGCCACGGCAGTGCCCGGACCGCCACCCCGACCTCCTCGCGTCCGCCGCCCGCAAGGTGTTCGGTGGATTGCCCGCAAAAATCTCCGGCGTTTCATTCGTGCCCGACTTGTCCACCCTTCGAGGTGCTGCACTGTGTTGCCGCGAACGTCTACCATGACAAGATCTTCCGTCGACAAGGCCTCCGCCCATCGCGTTGTGCGCTTTGCGTTGGCCGCCTTCGTGTGTGTCCAGGAAGACCGTGATCCGCGAACGATGATGATCGGGTACAATGACTCCGACCATTCCCACGACATTGACAAACGACGATGCCCCGGTTCCGCGACGGCTACTTCCCCGACGTCGACTACTTCCTCTACGGACCGACGACGTCGGTTTCGAACCCTCTCTCCCGATCCAACGTACAAACCCAAACCCTAGCCCTATGCCTATTTTTATAAGATGTCACCTATCTTGTGAACATTGAATCATTCTTGCATGTGTTGCATCTCTTGGGTTTTGGGGGGTGTAACATTTCACCTAAATAATAATTATGGAATGTGTGGGCATTTATTTCATATTGTTGCCCCATTCCATTTAAATTGACTAGATCACCTATACCATGTCTTGCCATGTTAATCAACATTTAATTTGATGAGTAGATAAATAACTTGCACCTATGTATTAATTGTCGGAACCCCGGTTTCGCTTAATTTGGATTAAAAGCATTTATTTTGCATCTTGCCATGTCATGCATCATTCTCATGATCATGCTGGATCTTTTGCCGTAGTTGTAAACTGCATCTTTTACGCTTTCCAGTGTTTGTTGCTTCTTCTCGGATAAGACGTTGAGATGTGTGAGCAACGACAAGATCTGCTTCCATGCGGGATTCCAGGCAAGCAAAGTTTGCTTGTTTACCTGTACATTATCTTTCATTTCTGCCGTTGATCTCTGCTACCCTAGTATTCGATTCTTTATCGCCTATACATCTTTATCCCCCAACCCATAACCCTTTGTATGTTTATCTGTTGGCCTTGCGAGTCGTAGCGCATGCTTAGAGTTGGTTGTGCGAGTCGTCCGTTGGTCTTATGTTTGATCTGTTTTATTATGATAGATTGTTCTACTTTAATAAAATGATATCTTGAGTTGGGGTGTTATAATTAAATGATAAGGCACCATGCGGAAGGCCTTGCGAGGTGCTTTCTTCTGCTTAGTGTCGACCTAGGAACTGAGATTTTGTCCTCGGATCCAATTTTGAGCGCACTAACCACTTGTGGGAGGCCCTACGGAGCCCCCCTCGACTTTGAACGGATCTTGAGCTTGTCCATGTGCCACAAGTAGTTCGGGTTTTCCATTTGCTCATATGCATGTGCATGATGATGATGATGATGAGAGGTATGTGATACGGGGGGTCATATAGGTGCGGTATGACACGAAGCGGACAGTTCCTACTGTGGTTTGAGCCGCATGGTGGCGTAGTCGCAAACTAATGAGTTCGCAATTGAGATTCGGCCAACTCATATGGGTGGCACTTGGACTTTCTGTAGTGAAGGAATGAGTTGAGTTGAGAGGCCCTGATGCTTGCTTGGGTTGATCATACGAGTATGGGTACAGTAGTGCACCCCTGCAGGGTATAATCTTATCGATGAGCCGTGTTCACGGTTATGGACGACTTTGGTGATGATGCTGGCTTGCAAGATCTAGATAACTTGCACATTATTAATTTTAATTAATTTGACTTGTAATATAGAATTACTTTCACAATAAATTTATATTTAAACATGTTCAACGTGTGAGTTTCCCGAATTGCTTCCTCATATTTTGTTGAGGGGGTTAATTCCGAGAATGGGTTATGTTTGGTGTTAGTTGTAGTTGACTACTTATGCACTCTCTTATCCCTCTCTGTTTAGACGGAAGTTGTAGCGTGTCTCTCTAGGTTGCAAGTGCTGCTACCGCTAAGTCCACCTCCCATATATTTTGGGAGATGGTGTAGAAAGTACGCAAGTCGGTTTTGCTTGCCAGGGAGTGCCCTGGCCCTCTTTTGGGCTGTGCTTTATGTGCAATCAACAGGTTTGAAGTCTGACGACGTTAGCTTGGGAATCCCTCTGGCTTGGCTGGGCAGGGATATGGCGCCATTGCTTATCTTCAGGACTCTTAGTCCAATTTGCATCTTATCCGTAGTCGGATACTATTTTGCTTCCGTCGTAATTTGTATCTTTGTATTGTAATATTTGTATCTTGACTCGTTCGAGTCGTTATCATATTATATCTTCTGTTGTATTTGTGGATGTATCGGAACTGTTGTAATGTTATCACAATTCCACCCACGTAATGCGCATGTTTCGGCGTGCACATTATGTCTGGTGGGCGACCTAAAATCGTTATTATGCGGATTTTGGCGGAAACGCTTAAATCTACATAGTACCGATTTTAGGGCGTCACAAAGCATATGGAAAACGAGACTAACCAAGAGTACCTTACTCGGTGGAGCAATATTCGCAACTCTTGCGAAGGGGTTGTCGAGGCGCAAGCTATATCTTGGTTTGCGCAGGGATGCCGGCACGGCTCCATGTTGTGGCAGAAACTGCAGAGGAAGATGCCAACTACCTTGGCCGACACGATGCGCATCGCCGACACCTACACTCTCGGTGATCCTATGCAACCTATGGTAGATGTCGGAGACTCGAGCAGGAGGAACTCGGGGAATCACCGTTCCGGGCCGAACAGAAATCATGAGCGCTAGGATTTCGGCCAAAAAAGAAACCAGCCCGACTTCCACTATGCTTCACATCACGTCATGGCAGTAGGCCGAGATCAAGGGGATGCCGGGGGTGGTCAGCGTCGGAAAGTGGGTGGCCCAGTTTGGGGTCAAAGCCAATAGGTGCAGAAGACCTGGGTGGACAAGAGGAAGCCGCTGACCTATGAGGAGATGTTGGACAAGCTCTGCTGTTACCACACTCTGGAGTCCAACAAGCGCACGTTGAGGGAAGGGGGTGTCGGAGCGACTCGCCCAAACATTCTAGCAGCTTGGCCAAACATCCCAAGACCTCCAGCGCCGCTGTCGGGAGCCAATGTTGTCCGAGTTAACCAACCTGCTCAGAGGCCACCGGCCCAGAGACCGGTGAACATGGTGAATGTCAGAAATGCCAATGATGCCGGACCAACCAAGCAAGCTGGGTACCAGCAGGGCAACTACTGGGAAGCTCACCAGAGCTGGTCTTCGTGACCCAGCCCACTGACAGGAAGAGTGTGCGTCAGCGTGCACTAGAAGTAAACGATGTGATTCCGGCTGTGCCCAAGTTCTTGCACTGGTCCGAGATGGAGATCACCTGGAGCCGGAAAGATCACCCCCGGGTTATGCCCAGGCCGGGAGGTTATGCGCTGGTGGTGGACTCGACTTTTGTCGGGCCGAATCTCAACGTACGGTTCAGCCGAGTGCTGATTGACAATGGCAGTGCCATTAACATCACGTACAAGGACACCATGCTGAAGCTGGGAATATCCATGAACACCCTGTTGCCCACCGAGACAACTTTCCTTGGCATTGTGCCGGGGGTTTCTTGCTCTCCCATGGGCAAGATATGGGTTGAGGTGTTGTTCAGTTCGGTACCGAGAACTTGGAATTCGAGGTGGTGGATCTCGAAAGCTCATACCATGCCCTGATCGAAAGGCCAACCCTGGCCAAGTTCATGATTTCTACTCACATGGGCTACCTGTAGATGAAGATGTCGGGTCCGAATGGCGTGATCACCATCTCGGGTGACCACAAGCGCTCCATGGAGTGTGCATCTACCGGCTCAACTTTGGCTGAGTCGCTCGTCATCGCCGAGGAAAGAAGAGGATCCAGCAAGTGGTGGCGATGGCCAAGACATCACAACTCGGCATGCCCGGGATGGTGAACTAAGAGCAGACTGGCTCATTCCAGGTACCAGGGAGACCAAGAAGGTGGAGATTGACCTGGCTAACCTCGAGCGTCGGGTTATCATTGGCAACAACCTGGACAGCAAATAGGAAGGCTAGCTCGTAGACTTCCCCCGTGAGAATCGGGATGCTTTTGCTTGGTCGAATGACGACTTGCAAGGTGTTCCGAGGGAGTTGGCCGAGCACTCTCTGTTCATCAGGCCTAATGCAAAGCCGGTGAAGCAGACGACTAGGCGCCTCTCAGATGAAAGAAGAGCGTCAATCATATAGCATCTCGTCGTGATGCTCGCCGCCGGATTCCTGACGGAAGTACTGCATCCTGACTAGATATCTAATCCGGTCATGGTTGAGAAGAAGAAAGATGATCCCCTACAGCTCAAGGTGTGGCGCATGTGCATCGACTTCACTAATCTCAACAAGGCTTGCCCGAAGGACCCCTTCCCACTCCCCCGGATAGATCAAGTAATAGATTCCACTACCGGGGTGTTAGCTTTGGACTTTTTTAGATGCTTATTCTGGTTTCCACCAGATACCTTTGAACCCGGATGATCAATTGAAAACTGCTTTTCTTACCCCGTACGGGGCTTATTAAAATCGTGTCATGATGTTTGGTTTGAGGAATGCTGGTGATACATACCAGAGATGTATGCAAAAATACTTGCATGACCAGATAGGTCGGAATGTCGAGGTCTATGTCGATGACATAGTCATAAAAACAAAAGAAAAATCTACTCTGATCGATGATCTGCGAGAAACATTCAAAAACTTAAGAAAGTTCCGGATGAAACTGAACCCGTACAAATGTACCTTTGTGGTCCCGGCAGGAAAATTACTCGGGTTCGTACTGTCAAGTCGGGGTATTGAGGTCAACCCGGGCAAGATACGCGCTATAGAGAGCATGAAGCTGCAAACACGTCTTAAGGATGTGCAGAAATTCACTGGTTCTCTGGCATCCCTAAGTTGGTTTGTAAGCCGACTAGGGAAGAAGGCCTTGCCCTTGTATCAGTTGATGAAAAAGAGCAAAACCTTTGTATGGACCCCGCAAGCAGATGTGGTGTTCAATGATTTGAAGAAAATGCTCTCAACAGCACCAGTGTTGGCATCCCCATTGCCCAAGGAACCCATGTTACTATATATCGCAGCCACAAACCGGGTGGTGAGTGTGGCAATGGTGGTTGAAAGAGAAGAAGGGGACAAGGTAATACAGAGACCGGTGTACTATCTGAGTGAAGTGATTTCGACATCCAAGCAGAACTACCCGCATTACCAGAAGATTGCATATGTGGTGTTCCTGGCGGTCACCAAGTTGAAGCACTACTTCCAAGAGCACCCAATTACGGTGGTGTGTGATGCTCCTCTGGCCGAGATCATAGGCTACAAAGATGCAACCAGCCGAGTTGCCAAATGGGCCATCCAGTTGTCTCCATATGCTCCGACATACGAGAGACAAGACGCCATTAAGTCGCTGGCGCTACCGGACTTCTTGGTGGACTGGGCCGAGATGCAATATGAACCCCCACCTCCCGACTTCAATTTTTGGAAGATGCATTTCGATGGTTCCAAGGAAAAGATCGGATTGGGTGCCGGAGTGGTCCTCACCTCGCCAAAGCAAGATGTTCTGAAATATGTGCTGCAAATCAACTTTCGGGCATCTAACAACGTGGCCGAGTACGAAGCACTGGTGCATGGGCTCAATGTGGCCAAGGAAATTGATATCCGCCGGATAGAGTGCTTTAGTGATTCTACTTGGTGGTGCAGCAGGTGTCGGGGAACTGGGATGCGATTGATGCCAACATGGCATCGTATCGGTTTCATGTGCAGAAGATATCCGGATTTTTTCAAGGCTGCGAGTTCAAGCACATACCAAGAGGAGAGAATGAAGCCGTAGATGTGTTGTCCATGTTTGGGTCATCTCGGGATGCCATCCCACCCGGCATCGCTTTGGAACACCTGAGGAAACCGTCCATTCAACCCTCACCCGAGTCAAAGTCCATCTTTATCCCTAAGGATCCCGAATCTGAAGTTGTGCCCATGGAGGTAGAAGTCGGGAGCACCTCACTAAACCGGGGACTGCACTGTTGAACTCGGGGACTCGACATGGTATGCAAGCGGAGGTGATGTCGGCTGAGCCAATAGATATAGATGCACCTGTGTTCCCTGTGCTGCCAGTACCAGGTTGGGCACAACCCATCATGGCATAGATATCGGATGGCACCCTTCCGGAGGATGAGGTAGAAGCCAGGCAAGTGCTGCAAAGATCCAAGGCCTACACCATCATCACCCAAGAGCTCTACAAGAGAAGTGTCACCGAGGTGCTGCAGCGATGTGTTGATCCGGAAGAAGGGAAAGAGATGCTGCTGGAGATACATCAAGGGGAATGTGGGCACCATGCTTCATCCTGGGCATTGGTTGCAAAGGTATTTCAGCATGGGTTCTATTGGCTCACGGCTTTGCAGCACGCAGAGGATATTGTCCGGAAGTATGGAAGATGCCAGAGATTTTCCCACAAGATACATATGCCGGCTTTAGCACTGATGACGATTCCTATCACTTGGCCATTTGCTGTATGGTGCTTGGACATGGTGGGTCAATTCAAGCCGACACGAGGCAACATGACTCACATGCTAGTGATGGTGGACAAGTTCACCAAATGAATAGAAGTCAAGCCCCAGAAATGTGACGAACACACCTCGGTTTCATTCTTGAAGGATAAAATTTTGAGGTATGGCTACCCGCACAACATCATCAGATATTACGGTACCAATTTTGATGTGGGGGAATTCGCTCGGTTCTGTTCGGAAAAGAGAATCCGGCTAGTCATGGCCTTGGTGGCTCATCCGGAAGAAAATACGCAAGTCGAAAGAGCAAATGCCTTGGTGTTGGCCGGCAACAAAGCTTGGATGATAGAGCCACTCTTGAGAACACCAGGATGCTGGATAGAAGAGATACCGGCAGTGTTGTGGGGTCTCCGGACTACACCCAATAGATCCACCGGGAACACGCCATTCTTCATTGTGTATGGTGCAGAGGCAGTGTTGCCAACCGACATAGAATATGACTCAACAAGGGTGACAATGTTCACCGAGACCGAGGAAAAAGAAGCCCGAGAAAATGATGTCGATTTGCTCGAAGAAGCAAGGGAGTTGGCCTTATCCCGGTCCACGATTTACAAGCAGAACCTCCGTCGCTATCCTAGACGGAAAGTGCATCCCCGAGTATTCCGGCCGGGAGATCTTGTGTTGAGGCTCATACAGCGCATTGTCGGCATGAATAAACTTTCACCTCCTTGGGAGGGACCTTTTGTTGTCAGCAAAGCATTGCACAACGACTCTTATTACCTTGTAGATACACAAGAGGCTAGAAAAGGTGTAATGGATAAGGCCGGGGAGGATACCAAATGGCCATGGAATGTAGCCCGACTTCGCCCCTTTTACACATAAAGGGCGCAATGTATGTATCTCGGTCTCTTCTTAATGAAATGTCAGCACCCCGAGAAGTTACTCGGGGTCTGCCTCGCTCAATTTATGGTTGTGTTTGTAAGGTTGCATGTCGGCATCCTCGGGGGGAACTGGGGGACTGCTTTTTTGTTAATAATATTGTCTTGTGTTATTTATTTGTTATTGGCATGCCGGCAACCCAGAATGGAACTCGAGGATTGCCTTGTTTTTTGTTACTTATATTTTTTGCATGCCGAAAACACTCTCAACCCAGTTTTACAGTGAAAGTATTGTATGCCATTGGAAGTAATCTTGTGACTCGACTGACGAACGCCGAAATGGTTGTAAAGAGCAGAGAGCATCGAACATGGTGAACACGAAAACAAAGTCGAGGACTTGATTTGAAAGTATTTTCGGCATGTGTTTTACTAACCCGGTTTATATCTATGTTTGTTATGTCGGATAATTTCAAACTCGAACTCGGATATTTGTAAGTATTGTATGATGTAAACGGGGTTTTGTGACTCGACTGTCGAACGCCTTTATGGTAGACAAGAGGAGAAATCACCTAACTACGGTAAACAAGAAAGTGAACCCGGGGGCTTGGTGAGAAATAAACCAGCATAGTTTACTCCTTGATAATACAAAATTCAACCGAGATAGCAAGAGCAATCTAAATTGTATATATTACATCGACACCCGGCATTCCGGGGATTTAACGTTTAGATGGCAAGTATTTTTTCAGACAAAAGGCATAACAGGGGATGTCGAGCTAGACCCAAGTTACTCAAGGCGCAACAAGGGATGTCGGCTTCTCGACGTTGACAGGGGCGCTTGGCTCGGCCGGATGTGATCCTCTCGGAGGACCTGATCTCGGCCGGCTGGAAGTCGACGACACCTCCGTCGATGGCGGTCTCAGTGGCCGCTGCAGTCTCGCTGACTTCTTCGCCAGCACCGGCTTCCGATATTTCGGGCTCCGCACCGGCATCACCCTCACCGGCTTCATCGGCATATTCTCACTCCGAGTCAGACTCTACGAGGCTTGTGATGAAGGAGTCGGGATCTGCCCAACCCGCAAGCCGATGCCCTGTCTCTTGCCGCATATTGATCTTGGCGGGATCAGTATACCACGGCGAGACGATGCGCAGAGTCTTGATCACCTCCGGATTGAGACCCTCGTACCAGCTTAGACATGTTGCAGGACTTGGTCGGCGCTGGCACGAGCAGATGACCGTTTCCAAGCATTCAACCGGCTTCCGACATCCTGCAGAGCCGCGGCCAAGTCAGTGACCGAGGGCGGGGCGACAAGCCTGGCCATAACGCTCCATGCGCATGGACGGCTGCGCTGAGGAGCCCGGTCCCAATGGTCCGGAGTGGGACTATCCGGGCCTTCAATGCGATAAGATGATCGTCAATATCCCACGCATCGGAAGCCGGACCCATCCCTGCTCTTTTTTTGCCGAGCGGCCATGGTCGCAAGAGTGGCAGCTTCTCGTGAGCGCTCGAAATGCCGTTGAGAAAGAGGAACTGTCACCGGAACAAGCCATAAGGAGATGTCGGAGCATAGGAAGACGGAAAGTGGGAGTCGGAGACACTTACTGTTCATCTCCCGGTTGATGCCGGTGAGCTCGGTCAGCCAGACATCTTGTTTGGACCGAAGAAGGGCCAACTCGGTCTCGGCCGCGTCGACACGCTCCTCGGTCTGGTCCAGGGTCTGCTTCTGCTTCTTGCTGGCCTCAACGAAGCCCTTCTTCACGTCATAAGCCGCAATCCTGCCCTTCTCGAGCCCTCCGTTCAGGCGCGCGATCTCGGCAAGCACATCGGTTAGTGCAGACTTTTGATCTACGGTGATCTTGCGCGCGGAGTCCCTTTCCCGCTGCAGCTGCTCCTGCGACTATTTGGCCTGGCGAAGTCGGCGAGTAGCGTGTGCAAGATGCTACTGCGTTTCTTGGCGCACTCCTGGAAAATGGTAAATCCGACATCAGTCTCGGGGACTTCGATTCGGCTGGAGATTGAATTTTGTTTTTCAAGATCCGCACTCAGGGATCTGATACTCGGTGGTGTTTTGATCCCCAAGGACGGATCTCGGGGACTGGAGGTTGAAATTTTGTCAAGATCTGCACTCAGGGATCGGCTACTCGGTGGAGTTTTGATCCCCAAGAATGTATCTCGGGGACTGGAGAGTAGGTATAGGGGACTTACATCCGCTACTTGGGTAGCTTCAAGAACCGCCACCTGGAGCGCGTGCATGGACTGCACACTACGGCTCGAGCTAGCGGCATGTCGAACTCCCGAGATGTTGGACGCGTTCTCGGCGGCGTCAGCGGCAATCCACGCCGCGTTGTACTCGTAAACCGGGCTCAAACCGGCAATGGTCGCCACGCCCAGTGAACCGGATCCCTGGGATCCTGCAGAGGCAACTGTGCCAACAGAGGCTCACAAAGCTTGAAGAGAAGCGGAGGGGACATCGACATGAGGCGGAGGCAAACCGGAGTGCTTACCCAGAGCAGAAGAGGTCTTGGCCAAAACGAAGTCTTGAATCGATGATCTCGGGTTCACGTTGGACTTGGTCGGCGTCGCCTTTTGGCCTGACGGTTGGGTGTGCAGCTTCCCAGTTTGGGAATCCAGCTGCCGCGTAGACTTGGCCGTTTGCTGCTTCAGTGGAGGGGACTTCTGCGGAGCAAGGCGCGGCGTTGCCCGGGGCACGACCTGGCGCGGGGGTCTTGCTGCGACCTGCTCAAGGACAGGGGATGGTGGCCGTCATGGCTGATACGAGATGACGGTGGTCTCGGGGGTCGCAGGTTGCGCACCCAAGGCTCGGTGGCCGCAGCTTGTGCGCCCGAGGTCTCGGTGCTCGCTCCGACATCCAAGTCGGGTGCACCTGGTACTTCCGCCTGGACGGTGCCCGTAGCCGTTTGGCCAGCATCCCCCACCGAGCGGCCTGGCGGTGAAGGCGCAGCCCTGATTGGGCTCGGGGAATCGGAATCCCTACCCAGACGGCGGGACCCGGCGGATTGGGGAATATCGAGGGCCACCTTGCAAGAGTAGAGCACATGGAAGTCGGGTCAAGAGAGATCCCGGGCAGAGTTCGGATAAGCCAAGCCGGATGGACGTTAACTTACCCGGTGGCCACAATTGGAGGGCCTCCCTTCGGCCGGGCGGGCTTGTCACCCGACCGCTTGCCGGTCTTGGCCTTCTTGGCAACCGCGGCTGAGCTCTCTGAAGGGGTTACGGTGCAGAAAACAATAATTTTTCCTAGCGTACGAAACCCTAACTAGCCAGGATCTATCTATCTAGTACATGTGATAACGGTGGCGGAACGGGTTACATTACCTCCATGTAGACCGATAGCGGGGATTACGCTCCCGCACAAGCGTTGACGATGAAGTCGTACGTAGCCGACCTCGAGGTCGCGGAGAACTTGCCGCGATGATGAAGTCGATGACGCCGGGGTGTCAACGATGATCTGCGTCGTCGGGCGTCGGGCGGAAGAAGACGGGGCGCCAGCACTGGGGCGGGTGCGCCGGCGGCAGAGGGGGGAGGTGGCGCGGCGGCTGCAGGGGCGAGACGACGTCGCCCAGGCTCCTCAAAAAGAGTTACCTTCGAGCACTCACAAACATACGGAGCTTAGCGACAACCCCCGGTCATTCAGATCCAGCTGAAATCGCAGGGGTAGATCTTATCTGGAATCCCGCAGGGCAACGGTGCCCGCCGGTATAGCTTAGGTGGAGAGAGGGGGCAAAACGGGCGGAGAAACAGCTCAGCCGGCCTGCAATACAATTAGTTGTATTTTCCAATGAATTAATCCAATTAATATGCCTTGGTATATAAAGGGGGAAGGGGGTGTGCAAACCCCCTGGCTCCCCCATGTGGGACTAAAGGAGGAGAGGGGAGGGGGGGTTCGGCCGAACCCCCCTTGGGCTTGTCCCACTCCTAGTCCAACTCGGACTAGGGGGCCCAAGCCTCCCCTTCCTTGGGTGGTGCGGCTCCCCCTTCTTGGGCCCTCTTAGGGCCCATGTAGGTGGGAGCACTAGTAGAAAACAGGCTAAAGGACCAAACTCCAAACCGGGACAGATGGGGCATAAAACGCGCCGAGCAGTTCAGGCGACACCCATTTGTCCCGGTTCCAGCCACGAACCGGGACAAATGAGGTAGCACCCGCCGAGCAGTTCAGGCGACACCCATTTGTCCCGGTTCCAGTCACGAACCGGGACAAATGTCATGGTTTCAGTTACGCGCGCGAGCCATCGCCGCGTTTTTTCGACGCGCACGGAAGACGAGCGGAAATACGGCGCCGCCGGCGATTCCTCTGCCCTCCGGCGATTAATTCCTCTGCTTTCCGCCGGCGATTCATCTTCCTCTCCGGCGCTATAAAATGCACTGCACAGTACGACTCCTCCACACACCATTTCTCCGGCCATCTCTCCTCTCTTTTCTCCGTCCCTATGGAGCCACTCGTGCCTCGGTCCGATGAGTTTTACGACTACGAGAAGGAAGGCATGCGGTTCAAGGTGTGGGTCACCCTTCGTGCATGGCGCGTGGAGAAGTGGATCCGCGACGTGAAGAACAACTTCCTCGACGCCGCTCCGATCAAAGCCGTTGGACTAGATTGCGAGTTCACCGACCCTCGACGGAAGGATACTCCGCAGTGCGCCGCCGTCCTTCAACTCTCGGTGGCGACCGAGACTCTTGTCTTCCAAATTTGCAAAGCTGATCGGGTGCCACAGGTCCTCGTGGATTTCTTAGGTGATGAGACAATCAAATTCTACGGCGTGGCAATGCATAATGACATGAAGATGCTAGCCTACTACGGAATTATTATTCGGTCCGCGGTCGACCTGCAGAGCGATCGCCGAAACCCTACCGGCAATTTTACTCCTAGTCTATATGCTCTCTCTAATGCAGTCATTGGGACAAATCTTGAGAAGAAGAAGAAATACAAGAAGAAGAAGAACACGGATGACGACAAGGAAGACACGTTACAAAAAAGACCTAATTTTCGGATGGGGCAACGTTCCATTGAGCTAGGATCAAGTCGTATATGCTGCTTTAGACGCTCGCCTTGGCTTCGAGATTGCACGGAAGTGGGATAGTCTACGCGGCTATAATACAGACAATGATCATCTTAATGTCGTTGATGAGTAGACTATCTATGTATTCCGTTACGCAAAAATTCTGTGTGCGCGTGTTCTCTTGTATTGACCGAAATATATCTAAAGTTTGCAAAAGTGTTTTCAAATTCCAAAGTTTGCAAAAGTTATTTAAAACAGAGAACAGAAAATGGTTTTGTATTAGTTAGTCAAATTAAAACATTTTTCATATTCATAGTTTTTCCAAGATCCAAAGTTTGCAAAAGTTATTTAAAACAGAAAACAGAAAAAGAAAATAAAAAAAATGAAAAAAACCTCCATATGTCCCGGTTTCAGTCTCAAACCGGAACAAATGGCCTCCTTGTTGTCCCGGTTTGTGACTGAAACCGGGACAAATGGGGGGGTGCTTATATATACTGATCAGCAGCCCCCTCCCAAAACCATTGGAGGCATATTTTTTTTGAAATGGAAGGAGGGGGTGTGTGCTAGTCTGTCTTTTTTTGTATGCATGCAAGGTGTTTGATGAAATGCCCGAGAGAGTTCACGAAATGATTTGATGTACACTTAAAGAAGTTTATTCTTCTTTTCGATCAAGGTTAATTTTTCTCTCATTTCATTTGTAATTAATTGATACCGTGCATGTTCAGTGTTTATTTGTCGATGTTCTGTAATGGTTATTGATGTAGTTCATTATATAATGCAGATGGACCGACAATGGATGTATGGTGACCGACGCACTGCTGAGTACATGACAGGTTTGAGGAAATTTCTAGAGAAAGCCCAGGCCCACAGTACCAATGGTTTCATGTGTTGTCCATGTGTCAACTGTCAGAATAAGACAGATCACCCAAACGTGAGAACCCTTCAAAGTCATCTTATTCGGCATGGTTTCATGCCCATCTATAATTATTGGACGAAGCACGGAGAAAAAGGTGTTATGATGGAAGACAATGAAGAAGAGGAAGATGATGACAACTATCCTATGTTCCCGGAGTACGGAGATTCTGCAACGGGGGAAGCTGAAGCTGAAGAGGCACCAGATGAGCCCACTGACGATCTTGGTAGGGCCATTGCTGATGCAAAGAGAGAGTGCGGAACTGAAAAGGAGAGGTTGAAGTTCGACCAGATGTTAGAGGATCACAAGAAATTGTTGTATCCAAGTTGCGAAGATGGTGAGAAAAAGCTGAGTACCACACTGGAATTACTGCAGTGGAAGGCAGAGTGTGGTGTGACTGACAAGGGATTTGGAAAGTTGTTGCAGATAATTAGGAAGATGCTTCCAAAGGTCAACTAGTTGCCCGACAGCACGTACGAAGCAAAGAAGGTTGTGTGCCCTCTAGGATTAGACGTGCATAAGATACATGCCTGCCCTAATGACTGCATCCTCTACCGCGGTGAGTATGAGAATTTGGATGCATGTCCAGTATGCACTGCATTGCGGTATAAGATCAGACGAGATGACCCTGGTGAAGTTGAGGGTGAGCGTCCCCGGAAGAGGGTTCCTGCCAAGGTGATGTGGTATGCTCCTATAATACCACGGTTGAAACGCCTGTTCGCGAATAAAGAGCATGCCAAGTTGTTGCGATGGCACAAAGAGGACCGTAAGAAAGACGCGATGTGTAGACACCCCGCTGATGGGTCGCAGTGGAGAAAAATTGAGAGAGAGTTCCCGGAATTTGAAGATGACGCCAGGAACTTAAGGTTTGGTCTAAGTACAGACGGTTTCAATCCGTTTGGGGAGCAGAGCAGCAGTCATAGCACATGGCCTGTGACTCTATGTATTTATAACCTTCCTCCTTGGTTGTGCATGAAGCGAAAGTTCAGTATGATGCCATTACTCATCCAAGGCCCGAAGCAACCCGGCGACGACCTTGATGTGTACCTCAGGCCATTATTTGAAGAACTTTTACAGTTGTGGCGGGAAGAAGGTGTACGGGTGTGGGATGAGCACAAACATGAGGAATTTGACCTACGAGCTCTGCTTTTTGTAACAATTAACGATTGGCCTGCTCTTGCTAACCTCTCAGGGCAGTCGACCAAGGGGTACAATGCATGCACACACTGTTTGGGTGAGACTGAATGTTTATATTTGGATAAATGTAAGAAGTGTGTGTATCTGGGGCATCGTCGATTTCTTCCGATCAGGCATACCGCAAGGAAGAAAGGCAAGCATTTTAAAGGTGAGGCTGATCACAGTAGGAGGCCTGTCAACCATACTGGTGAAGAAATATTTGATATGGTCAAGGATCTAAAACTAATCTTTGGAAAGGGTCCTAGAGGACAACAGTTTCCGAAAGACGCTAACGGGCACGCACCCATGTGGAAGAAAATAATCTATATTTTGGGAGCTACCATATTGGAAGGTCCTAGAGGTTAGATCTGCTATCGACGTGATGCACGTGACGAAGAATGTTTGCGTGCACCTGCTAGGCTACTTGGGCGTGTACGGGAAGAAAAAAGATACAAAGGAAGCACGGGAGGACCAGAAACATGTGAAAGAACGAGACGGCCTAAGTCCCGAACACTACGAAGGTCCTGCCAGCTACGCTCTTACCAAACAAGAGAAAGTAATATTCTTTGAATGCCTGAGCAGTATCAAGGTCACGGCTGGGTTCTCGTCGAATATAAAGAGGATAGTAAATGTGAGACTCCAAAAATTTCAGAACCTAAAGTCTCATGATTGCCACGTGATTATGACGCAATTGCTTCCGATTGCACTGAGGGGGCTACTACCGGAAAATGTTCGAGTACCCATTGTGAAGCTTTGTGCATTCCTCAATGCAATATCTCAAAAGGTAATCGATCCGGCGATTCTACCAGGGTTGCAAAATGATGTGGTCCAGTGTCTTGTCAGTTTTGAGTTGGTGTTCCCTCCATCCTTCTTCGATGTTATGACGCATCTCCTGGTTCACCTAGTCGAAGAGATTCAAGTTCTCGGTCCTGTATTTCTGCACAATATGTTCCCATTTGAGAGGTTCATGGCAGTCTTAAAGAAATATGTGCATAACCGTGCTAGGCCAGAAGGAAGCATCTCCAACGGCTACGGTAACGAGGAGGTCATTGAGTTATGTGTTGACTTTATTCATGACCTTAAGCCGATAGGTGTTCCACAATCACGACATGAGGGTAGACTTAGTGGAAAAGGCACACTAGGAAAGAAAACAAAAATTTGTATGGATGGACATTCTTTCACTGAAGCACACTATACAGTTCTACAAAGTTCTACCTTGGTGGCCCCGTATATCGATGAACACAAGAATTTTGTACGCTCTCTACACACGGGGAAGTCTGACAACTGGATTGTACGTACACACATGGCCACGTTCGGCGGTTGGTTGCAAGCACATCTTGAAAATAAAGACAAGGTTGATGAAGAGTTACACTTGTTGGCCAGGGCACCATCTACAACTATATGTACTTTCCAAGGGTACGAGATAAATGGAAATACATTTTACACGAGTGTCCAAGATAAAAAGAGCACGAACCAAAACAGTGGTGTTCGCATTGATGCAACAAACAACAATGGGCAGAAGAACACATATTATGGTTGCATAGAGGAGATATGGGAACTTGACTATGGACCTTCTTTTAAGATCCCTTTGTTTCGGTGCAAATGGGTCAATCTGAAAGGCGGGGTTGAGGTAGACAAGATGTACGGAATGACAACAGTGGATCTAAACAATCTTGCGTACAGAGACGAACCATTCGTGCTAGCCAATGATGTGGCTCAGGTTTTCTATGTGAAAGACATGTCTAGCAGACCCAAAAAAAGAAACATCCTGGGAGTGGAGGAGCCGAGGCGTCACATAGTTCTTTCAGGAAAAAGAAACATCGTGGGAGTGGAGGACAAGGCAGACATGTCATATGATTATAATAATTTTGATGAAATTCCGCCTTTCGTAGTGAAAATTGACCCAATCATCAAGTTGATTGAAGAAGATGCTCCATGGTTCCGACGCAGAAGAACTGGCGGTGTTGTGTGATGGAGATGTTGGTGCGATATGTAATAATTAATATATTAAACTTTTGATATGAAGAAGATGCTCCATTTTTACCTGCATATCAAATGGATCCGTCGGTGTTGATAGAACAAAACACACGATTTCACCTGCATACAGCCCCACGGCGGCTCTTGATGAGTGCCTGCATATCAAATGCACCGTGGGGCGTATGCAGGGAATCCGAGTAATTTGTATATATTCCTTAGTAGATGAATTGAACTATTCTTTTGATAGAACAAAACACACGATTTCACCTGCATACAGCCCCACGGTGGCTCCTGAGTGCCTGCATATCAAATGCACCGTGGGGCGTATGCAGGGAATCCGAGTGATTTGTATACCACACACCACCCAGCTAGGCACTAGAAGGAGGAAACACTGAGTGCTCGCCTCGTCCGAGAGGGGGCTATATATAGGGTCACGGGCTCAACCAGTGGTACTGATAGTGTTGATCCAACAACTCTCAAGTGCTCAAAAGAAGCACACCCCTGATCCAACGGCTAACAAGTGTTTGAAAGAAACACACGATCCGTGTGCTTCTTTAGTCCCGGTTTGAAACTGAAAGCGTTAATCGAACAGCTCAGAAGAAATCAAAAGAAACACACACCTGATCAAACGGCTTACAAGTGCTTGAAAGAAACACACGATCCGTGTTCTTCTTTAGTACCGGTTTGGAAGTTAAATTGTTGATCGAACAGCTCAGAATTCCAAAGTTTGCAAAAGTTATACAAATTCACATTCAAAATAGTTTTAAACTAATTAAAATAATGGTTATAGAAAAAAGAAAATGTTTTTGTATTATTTAGTAAAATTCAAACACTTTTCATATTGAAAGTTTTTTTAAATTCCAAAGTTTGCAAAAGTTATACAAATTCACATTCAAAATAGTTTTAAACTAATTAAAATAATGGTTATAGAAAAGAGAAAATGTTTTTGTATTAGTTAGTAAAATTCAAACACTTTTCATATTGAAAGTTTTTTCAAATTCCAAAGTTTGCAAAAGTTATACAAATTCACATTCAAAATAGTTTTAAACTAATTAAAATAATGGTTATAGAAAAGAGAAAATGTTTTTGTGTTAGTTAGTAAAACTCAAACACTTTTCATATTGAAAGTTTTTTCAAATTCCAAAGTTATTTAAAACAGAAAACAGAAAACAGAAAAAGAAAAGAAAAGAAAAAGAAAAAGAAAAAGAAAAAGAAAAAGAAAAAGGAAAAGGAAAAGGAAAAACCCCATCTATCCCGGGTGGTGGCACAGCCCGGGACAGATGGGGTACTATCTATCCCGGTTGGTGGCTCAGCCCGGGACAGATGACCCCTATTTGTCCCTGGCTGAGCCACCACCCGGGACAGATAGCCTCTCCCCTATATAACCAACACTTAGCCATGGTTCGAGCCACAACCCGAAGCAATTTCACATCGACGCCGTCAGGCTGCCGAATTTTTCCGTCGCGCCGCCGCCTCCTTCCTCGCCGTCCCCGCGCCTCCGGCCATCCCTGTGCGCGCCTCCGGTCATCCCGACGCCGCTGCGCACTGCCGCCCTCGCCGTTCCAGCGCATTCGTCCTTCCCCGTGCGCGCCTCCGGCCATCTTTCCCGTCTTCTTCCTCGCCGAGACCGGAGCTCCGCCGAGCCATTGCCGAGGGCGACGAGGGTAAGTCCTCTTATCCTCCTCCCTCTCTCTCGACGCAACCGTGCCGCACTCCGCCGCCACCGCGTGCGTCACCTAGGAGAAGAAATCAAACCCTAGCTATTCTTCCGGCCGCCGCCGCTTCGGTCGTCGCCGGTGACTCTCCGATGAAATTGCGCTAGTGGCGCCACCACAGCTAGGCCCCCCTCGTCGCCCTCTATAGAATGCACCAATCAATTCGTGCAAAATCGCACGAATTCGTTGAATTCGACCTCTACTGGATTCGGTTCACCATTGATGACATCAGCATGACGTCATCATTTTCAGAAACTATGTTAAACTATAGAAAATCATAATTAAATTATTTTAAATCAGAAAAATACAAACTTTTTATCAAAGTGTTCATAAAAAGAAAATACATGTCGTTGTGTCATTATTTTTTGTGTTTGAATAAGTTTGAATAAACAAAAAAAATTGTTGGAATATCGTTGCAAATGCAAATGTGATATTATTTTACCATAAAAAATGTGATGTTTAGTTGTTGAAGTAGTGTAATGTGTTGAATTATTGTAATGTGTTAAAATATTGTAATGTGTTGATACAGGTTCTCTGATTTGTCACCGTGTCGGAGCCACCGCAGTGTCGGAGCGCTGCCCCCTCGGATTTTGCGCCCTCTCGGAGCCCCAACTTTCTTCGACTACTCCGCCACTGTGAGACGAGCAAGAAAATGTAAATGGATTATTTAAGATGTATTATTGGTTTTTTAAATGGAATATTCGACTATTTTAGTGAAATATAAATGGATGATTGAAATATAAATTAACATATTATATATTGTTCGACTATATTATTAACACATTCCTATTGCAAATGTAAATGGATCGAAATCCCTTGCAGAAACTATTGGAAATGAAAAGAGAAAATGCAATGAAATCATTTTTAATTCAAAATATTTTGTGCACCAAAAGTTTTTATATTATCATAAATTATTTGAAAACTTCATAACATATCTTTAGAATAGATTTTACATTTAATTCTTTTCTTATATAGAATATATATTCATGAAAATCATTTTGTGTTTTGAAAATAAATGAAGATCATTTTAAGCTAATGAAATGTTCATTTGGATAATCCATTTATTATAAAATATATGAAGTTATTAAAGTTATTTAGTTGTATGACATATCGGTAAAGTTATTTAGATGTTGAGTTATTAAAATTATTTAAATGGATTGAAATCTCTTGCAGAAACTATGGACACCCGTAGAAATCTTCAACAAGAAGAGGACATGTTCGGCATCATTCGCGAAGGTGATGAATTGGACCCCGGCAGAAAGCATGAACAAGAAGAGGAACACTTAGACGATTTCACCGGGCAATTTCTGAACGAGTCCGGTGATGGCCTGGAGGGGCATTCAGACGGAATAGACGTCACCGACAGTTCAGCTCACCGACAGTTCACCGACTCTACTGTTGGAAAGTCGGCCGCCGAGGTAGATATATGCCCTCAGGTTTTTGTCTCCGTTGAATAGATTTGTGTGTATACATATATTAACTATCACTTTTTCTTGTGTTTAGCTGTTGGCGGGCCATGAACCGGGACCAAGCAAAAAAGCAGTTGTGAAACGAGGCGGGCCACGAACCGGGACCAAAAAGCTCCAAGGGAAACAGAAGTACCACATCGACGCAATTAATGAAAAAGGAAAACCGATTGCTCCCGCTAACCACGCAAGGAAATTTGTAGCTCAGTGCGGAGTCATCGTTCGGGACAGACTATCCATCAGGGCTCAAGAATGGTATAAGCCAAAGGTGCTAAAAGAGGGGGTTATTTATGTCTCGAATGCAGACAAACAACTCCTTT
The DNA here is from genome assembly GCA_026929855.1 of Poa annua. Lineage (NCBI taxonomy): Eukaryota > Viridiplantae > Streptophyta > Magnoliopsida > Poales > Poaceae > Poa > Poa annua. Next base: position 158,443,929 of record CM049427.1, on the reverse strand, counting down.
GGGACGAGCTCATGCAGAATTTCACTTTACCGGAAGAGGAGGATGTAGAGGAGCCGGTTATAGAGAATCGATGCAAGGCCTGGACTTATATTGAGATGGGTGAATTGTTCCGCAGCTGGAAGAAAAGGCTAAACAAGTTCATAAAAGAAGGTAAACCTCCAGAATTTGTCGGAGTCTATGAAAAGATAAAAGATGAGTGGCCCGAATTTAAGGCGTACAAGCAATCGGAAGCCGCTAAGATAATGTCAGAGAGAAATAAGAAAAATGCAGACAAAAAGATATATCACCATAACATGGGGTCAGGTGGCTACCTGACGGCCCTGCCTAAGTTTCTGAAAATGGAGGAAGAGTTTTTGGCTAAAGGTATACAGATCGAGACATTTGACTGGCCAGACCGGCTTAAGGCTTGGTTCTATGGGCATGGTGGAAAGTTAGACCCTGAAACAGGTGACTGTCTTTTTACCAAGGAGCACGGACCTGACCCTATTGAAGATCTCAGAGAGGTATGGAAGGAGGTCACGGAAGGCAGGTTCCACCCTAACAGAGAGAAGGACGAGCTATCGCGAGCCCTTAAGAATCCTGAACACAGTGGACGAACAAGAGGAACCGTCGGCTCTGTACCGTGGATACTTGGGTTTCCCAAAGATGTTGGCACTTACAGAAGCCGATCGAGAAACAAGAAAGAGATTGCCGACCGGGTCTAGTGGATGGAAAATAAATTACTACAGCATGAGAAGGAGATAGCAGAGCTGAAGGAAGCGCAGACTCGACGGATGCCCTGCGAATCTGAGACGCCCGAAGATCCTTCTCCTGATCCAAAATCAATGCGGAGAAGCAGCGTGGCTTCGACGGAGCTCGATCGCCACAATGATATGCCGGGTCGTCGTCACCCGTGGATAATATCGTGCAGCGGGAACTTTGCGACCTACATGTGCCATGCTTGAACATAACCGTGAAGGTGGCGCACGGCTTTGCCCTACCGCCTAGACCAAATGGAACTTACCATTGTCGCCCTATTCCAGATGGCTATGCTGTTGTCGGGGTTGATGAGGTTATCAAGACCTATGAGGGAATTAAGCTGGACTTCCCTACGGGTGAAGACGAGGTTGAGTTGAGATTTGCCCTCAAGAGTACCTGCTTATGGAAAAAAGAATACATCGTGTTCCCACACATGCAGCAAAATCGCCCTCCCAGTCCACAAGCCAGTCCACATAACTACAACAACGACAACCAATGCGCTAGTCCAGACACCCCCCCACAACGACAACCAAGGCGCTAGTCCATCTCCGCCGTCGCGTGAGCGTACTCCGCCGCGTCAACAGACTCCATCGCCTCCGCAAAAGAAGCGGAAGTGCACCGCTGCGTCGACTAGTACTCAGAAAAGCGAAACGGGGAAGTCTCGCTTTGTGAACTCTCGCAAAGATGTCGATACATGGGTCGAGGAGATCCAGGCTTCCCAGAGAAAGAAGGCAAAAAAGATGTCTTTGCCTGTTCCGGTTTATTCTTCGGATGCGATACGGTGGGCCATAGAATTTCTTACGCATCCGTCGCAATATGAACTAAATATGGACGATGACTACACACGCGTTCTGGTGAGTACATCTAGGAGAGTGCGGGAAGAACAAAAATCTGCTGCCACCCAGAAGAGAGATGTTCCACAGCTCGGAATGCAGGCGGGACAATCGGCCCATCCACTCATATTGGCGCCTTACAACCAGAACCCGGTCGATGATGTACTTTCGCAGCAAGCTAGAGATATGGGTATAACTCTGGCAGAGCTTAAGGCATTGCAATCTGGCGAGAGTGTCACCATACATGAGGTGGTGCGGACATATGTGAGAGGAGAAGATCTTGTCGACCCTGCAATGGTGCGCACTCTACCAGCTAGGTTGCACCAACTAAATGCATGGTACTTGCGTACCACGAAAAGTTAAGAGGGAGACTGGCTCTATGGGAAAATTCCAAAGGATTTTTTTGGCCCAGGTGATGATGAGGTTCAAATTGAGTATTGCGAATTATGGCAGTTATTCAATTTTGACGCGCTCGACAAATCTATCATCAGTGCCTTTTGCATGTAAGTAATTAAATTATGTATATATGTCAGTAATTCTCTAGCTCTACTTATTTTTCATTGCTTGTAATTATCCTTATCACTATATTACTTTTGTACTCTATTATGCAGGCTGAAAATTATACAATCTCGAAAGCTGGGACTCAATCACAAGATTGGATTCATTGACCCTAATCGAGTTCATCATCATGGTTTGTTACATTACCCAGATCAAACGGAGGAGCTTTTGCTTACTTATTTGATGGCGCAACATTACAAAAGCACCATAATTTTCCCGTTCAACTTAGAGTGAGTTGTTTACTTTCTTATACATACTCGATGTTAACTAAGTATATGTAATTGATGATTTAGTTATTAGCAAATATAAACATATGGCAGATTTCACTGGGTATTATTTGAGATTGATGTTGAAAAGGCAATCGTTGATGTCTTGGACCCATTATCGAAACCTGAAGAAAAGTTCGACGACACGAAACAGATGCTCCAGAGGTAATTTCGTTCATTATCACAATCGACCTCGTCTTTTCTAATAATATATAGTAATTAGTTAACTTCTTTACTAATTTTTCATACCGTAAACTTCAGGGTTTGGGACAAGTTCACCGGTTTCCACAAGGATGTCGGTATAGCTAAGACCTCACTTTTAAATGGCGAGAGGTAAGACGTACTAGCTAGGTTCCAATACGCATATTCTTAATTTCAGTCTCACAATACCATTTTTTCAATATTTTTGATTATTTTTTATTGATTTCTTATCTTATTCTATCATAAAGTGCGCGAAGCAGCAACAAGGCACCAATTTGTGTGGATTCTATGTCTGCGAGTTCATCCGAATTCACTTCAATGAGGGTGTAGACTGGAATAGGGTACGTTAACAATTCATTCAAACTTGTTCACTTTTCAAATTGATTTATTTTCATAATGGTTGATATATTGGTGTTGATCTCTCCTTTTTAGTTTGAGACGATCCGGAACAGGCTTGATGAAAAAGACCGCCTACTACCAATCGCGGAGGAAATTGCGGGCTTTCTGCTTGACTATGTCATAAAGCCAGGCGCAGAATGCAGTATAATCCGGACGCCAAAAAAGACCATCACGAGGAAAAAATAGGGTCTAATGCTTCTCTGTCATGTAATGATCTCTGTTTGTAAATATTTAGACATGATCTTCCGGTTGTAAATATTTGTTTGGGAGAACTCGTGTACTAGTAGTATTCATGACTATATCCCGAGGAAAAAATCGTGTATTCATGATATATATTACATAGTAACGTATAATATGCAACTAGATCTTGTTTGAAATGAAACATAAATGAAAAAACACAAAACAAAAGAATCAGTAACATAAATAGAAAACAGAAACAAAAATAGAAAACAGGAAACAAAACAAAAGAAACAAAAAAAGAAAACAAAAAAACATATATACTGTCCCGGTTCGTATTACGAACCGGGACAAATGAGTGGGAGCCAGAGGCTGTCTGGTTTGGCCATGTGACCCCCCTACTGGTCCCGGGCCGTGGCGTGCCCGGGACGAATAGGGGAGGCTATTTGTCCCGAACACGCTGTCCCGGGCGCGTGACCGGGACAAAAAGCCCTCCCGGCCCGGGACCAGTGGCCTGTTTTGCTGTAGTGGAGCCCCCTTTTTTCCTTTATTTAATTAATATTAAATTAATATAAAAATCCCATTAATTCATAATTAATATATTTATATATAATTCAATATCCCATGACTCCGAAACTATTTCGGAACCACCCGAACAACTTTCGGACATTCCTGGAACCATTCCAGACCTCCCCGGAACTCCTTCCGGACCACCGGAACTCTTTCCGGATCATTTCTCTCTCTCCAACAAATCCCTATAATATTCCATAACCTATCTCCTGGTGTCGCTAAGACCTTAAGTTTGTTACGCTACGGTTCGAGAACACTCCAGACATGGTTGAGACACTCCGCTCACCAATGACCGTCAGGGATACCTGGAAGTATATGGCGACCCCTGTGCATTCTACGAATATCGTCGTTGAACCATAAATACGATATTCATTCCCTTTGTCTCTGTGATACTACCTTGTCCGAGATATGATCGTAGACACACCGATGTCTTTGTTGTATCTCGTTACCGACGAAGGTTATTAACTCGTCTGCGATATTACATCTCCATGACCTAGTCATAAGCTGCGCAGCTATATAGATGCAATATCACCGAGTGGGCCCAGAGTATCTTTCCATTACAAGAATGGACAAATCCCTCTCTTGATCCTTACGTCTCGATGCTCTTTCGGAATACCCAAGATGGACACCGTTATTGTTATGCTATATAAGACACAACGTTTGATGCTCTCAAAGCACCTCTACGAAGCATCAATAAGTACGGTCTCACGGTTTAAGGAATAAGCTATCATATTCTTATCTATTGCAAATGACAAACATCGTAATACGATCTTATTGCAATACTTTGCGTATGTCCATCACCTTATTCAACTAACAAGATGACCCCATTGTCAACCGACGTCATTGTCCTTGATCGGGAATCTCGATCAACCGTTGCCCAATGGACTAGCTCATGTAGAGGCTTGCTAGGGACCTGGTTGTCTATGTATCACACGTGTATCAATAATTCCGATTAATATAGTTATAGCATAATACACAAACCTATTATAAACTTATGAGATAATGCAACAAATACTACTTATTTATTTGCCTCTAGGGCATATCTCCTTCAATCTCCCACTTGCACTAGAGTACAAATAAACTAGCTGCATTTTACTTTATCAGAATCCCTTATCAAATAAGAATCATTTGATAATGCTTGCTTGTGGAAGAGTGTTACTGCACAATCCATGATTGTACATGCTTTTGCGATTCACTGATATCAACTTGCTTGATATCACCATGTTGTCCAACAACATATATGCAAATACCATAACTAAGTGAGACTTCTGTTTCCCAACGCTTACTCTGATTATACTAACCAGATAACTGCCCTGAAAAACACACTCAACCATAGAGAGTGTAACAATTACAAACTCGCGATATCTACATACTTTCACACCAATGTAGAAAACTTGAAATTCTAATGTCAATCCAACAACTAACACACCTCTACTTCCAGTAAATTCTAAATTTACTTTTATTACTGCTCTTCTTCCAAGAACATCGGTTATATTTCATCGAGCAGATAATATGGTTTCTGTATGATGTCTAATATTACATAATAGACCCACATGTCATACAACCATTACTTTCATGCATCATTACTCTTAATGATCAATTTGATTTCAAAGGACCATTCTTTTTTATTCTATTCTGACTCCTCAGATACAATCCAAAACAACTCGACTAACTATTTAAAATTCCAGTTCTATTTCAAAATAGACACTAACTTTCAAATAGTTTCACAACTTCATCCTTCTCATCTATTCTACCGGTACAATTTTCACAATGTGTTAAATACACAAGATGAATTCGGCTCCCACTCAAATTATGTCTCCACATATTTGACAACACGAGCTCCCACTCAAAAACATGTTATCCACATATTTGAGTTCCTAAGCTCCCACTCAAAAATATGTTCTTCCCATATTTCACCTGAGTGAACTAACTATGACTCCCACTTAAATCGACATTTTGGTCAAACCAAAATCATTGATCTACTATCAATTCGAATTTAATACAAACTATAGTATTACATTAACACAAATCCTTCAGACTTCAAGCATGTCTACATAAATGCAGTCAACAAATTTGATCTTGTCCAAGACACATTTCTTGACAAGACATGCCTCCACGTCTTTCTTATAGTCACATTTCTCATATAACACCTTATATGATGATTAAACAATCTTATTCCTCTAATAAGAATTGCACCAACAATTACCCTTTTAATCATTTCAATGTAACTTGGATTTCCAGGCTGAAAAAGCCTTTGTTCATATTCTGATATTTTCTCAACTTTCTTTGTATTCATAAAGTGCACCTTGATCTGTCAACAAGATCTGAAACACTTAATACAGTGCTGTGACCTGACAGCAATATTAAATATAACAACACTTTATTTAGAAGTTTCTTTCATGAAAATATTATGATCTTTATGAAGAGGATTGCAAGCAGAAAACAATTTTCTAGTCTCCCTCACTCTTAATCACCAAATTTTCATTAGCAGACATATACTCTTTGGAACACCTTCCAACATAGGTCTGACACTTTATTTCAAGCTTCTAATTCCAATCCATAAACCATAATTCGAAAAATCATATTTTCCTCGGAATTACATAGACAACAAATTAAGTTTTGTTTCTATTTGGTTGTGGAATACACTCTCATCCAATGCGAGCAATCTACAAAGAACTACTCATGTATATTCCGAATTATCGTATAATCATATACAAGTCGACACTACTGTCGATCCTACGAATTCTCGTTGAGGAAAATATCCATTTTCTAAAGTGGACATCGACTATAATGTCTCGAACATATTAGGAGATTCTAAGACAGATTCTGTCAGACCACACTTTATATAAAATAGAGCATGATTATAATTCCCCACATATCACTATATATGACATTATAATATTGTGAAACAAATTTCCACACGTCTTTTTTGTTGAAACCATAATTCAAAAATATTGTCCTTCGATCGAATTTTGTGAATACAATATTCACTAATCTTTCTTCTGAAAAACCCCATTTGATCTATTATCAAATTAATTTCAGACTCCATAATTTATCGGGCAAATACTCCTATTTACCAAAATCATGGAAGAATTCGGATCATGCAATAACACCATTGATTAATCATTAAAAATGACTCTCAATCAATTTCCTCTAGTATTGCAACTTCGATACTGCATTTCAAACTTAATCAATTTTGGCACTCGAAATACTTAAATGGACCAAAATTATCCATTACTTCTTTCATTGCCTTTATGACTAAATTTGATGGTGTTTGTTCTTTGGACACATAATTTTATCATTCCCGCTATTATAAATGTATATCATACGCATAATGTAATTGAGATGTGATGCAAATTACTCATAACATGAAACAACTGCTTTGTTTCATAACATAAAACAATTGATTTGTTCTGTATGAATAATTATGCCTTGCAACATTCAAGACACCAAACTAGATCACACTCTCACTATTACAAAATGTCTTATCAAAAACTATTGATGATAACTAATATGATATCTCGAGGGCGTGAGCACTACTGGCCATGAACTTGCCATCACTTGTGCACTGTCACGTCACCCTTCGCCGCATACTTGTGATAATCAGGTACTGTTTCATAAACAGAACAAGTATTAAATACTTTTCACCAAGTATGAAAAGAATAAATTTATATCTTCGTATATCAAATATACCCGTAGCGTCGAAGAACTCTTCTTCGATGGAATCAACTTTTAGAGATTTGAACTTGTTCACAAATGTGAAGAAGCTCATCAAGTCTCTATAGCATGTTCACGCACATGCTATTCACAACTAGGAGGTAAAGCACAATCTCTATTGCACTGGAGTTCGCTATCTAGAGATCGTAGATATTCGTAAGCCTGAAGTAGATGTCACACAACTTCTTCAACTGAGTCTCTAGACAGGTATGCTCCCCATGTGAATTGTCCGGAACTTTCTAAGTTGTCTGAACTGCTCAATTCATCTTTGAAGTGACCTCTGATCGCATCAATCACGACATATGGCTCCATGTGTTGAAACAACTTTCAACTCAGGTGCTAGGCATACGCTCATGACGACCTTCACTTCCATGAAAATTTCATGATGCTTACGGAACTCATCATCTTGCTCCTTGCTATCAGAATCATCTGGTCTGACTCCTAACTAATGTTCTAGGACATATGGGATGTTTATTGTGTTTGGAGAATGTTTCTAAAACCAATGTACCAGCTGATGAAGTTGGACCCGTCGGCTTCTAAGGTAGAATCCGAGCTCTTGAGGAAGCAACCGAAGTGTTCCGTAGTCTCTAGATGTGATCGCAAAAGAGGTAAGGTAAAGTTTATAATATATAGGTGAGTTTTAGTTCTATAATCTCATTATCTAAGAACACACCACACCAAGATTATTATCCGTAAAATAATAATGGCGATAACATGACCCTCATCCACCACACCACCCCCGATCATCACGGCCGGCAGCATAGCTTCAAAGGTAGACATAAAATGTCGATCACAACAACTCTGTGACTCGTGCTCGATCTTTAGATGTTCCCGTGTTCCGAGGCCATATTTCTGGATATCCTAGGCTCGCCAATCAAACCTCGAAGACCATGCGCGTGCAACATGGCTTACACCCACTGTATGCGAACGACGAGATGTGTGACACCCGATCATCACGGCCTGCCTCATAACGTAGAACTTTCTTGGTGGTGCGCAACGAGGGAGAACACCATTTTGGTATTTGTTAGGGATCATCCTATTTAAGATGCTACCGTTGTATATCTAGCATATAAGCAATCAATAGGATGCACACACAACAGCACACAATGATGATGCAATGAAGTGCGATGTGACATGGTCGATGCGCCTGGACCTTCATGGCGCCATGTGCCTGGCCCCCGGCGCCCCGGCATGGCTCCGAGTCTACAGAGCCCTCCATTGCCTCTGACAGGACGAGTAATATCAAAACTTACCGTAACCATGTCACAGAAAATTACGCCTCTGCAAAACAAAGTTAGACGCCTGTGACGCCCTAAAATCGGTACTATGTAGATTTAAGCGTTCCCGCCGAAATCCGCATAATAACGATTTTAGGTCGCCCACCAGACATAATGTGCACGCCGAAACATGCGCATTATGTGGGTGGAATTGTGATAACATTACAACAGTTCCGATACATCCACAAATACAACAGAAGATATAATTACAACAACGACTCGAACGAGTCAAGATACCAAAGATACAAATGACAGCGGAAGCAAAAAATAGTATCCGACTACGGATAAAAAGCAAATTGGACTAAGAGTCCTGAAGATAAGCGATGGCGCCATATCCCTGCCCAGCCAAGCCGGAGGGATTCCCAAGCTAACGTCGTCAGACTTCAAACTTGTTAACTGCACATAAAGCATAACCCAAAAGAGGGTCAGGGCACTCCCTGGCAAGCAAAACCGACTTGCCTACTTTCTACACCATCTCCCAAAAATATAGGGGAGGTGGACTTAGCGGCAGCAGCACTAGCAACCTAAAGAGACACGCTATAATTTCCGTCTAATCAGAGAGGGATAAGAGAGCGCATAAAGTAAACAACTACAACTAACACCAAACATAACCCATTCTCGAATTAACCCCCTCAACCAAATATGAGGAAGCAATTCGGGAAACTCACACGTTGAACAGTTTTAATTATAATTTATCGTGAAAGTAATTCTATATTACTAGTCAAATTAATTAACATTAATTACGTGCAAGTTGTCTAGATCTTGTTAGCCAGCATCATCACCAAAGTCGTCCATAACCGTGGACACGGCTCATCGATAAGATTATACCCTGCAGGGGTGCACTACTGTACCCATACTCGCATGATCAACCCAAGCAAGCATCAGGGCTTCTCAACACGACTTATTCCTTCACTACAGCAAGTCCAAGTGCCACCCATATGAGTTGTTACCCGCGTCAGGAGTCCGGCCAAATCTCAATTGCGAAATCATTAGTTTGCGACTACGCCACCATGCGGCTCAAACCACAGTATCACATACCCTCTCATCATCATCATCATCATCATGCACATGCATATGAGCAAATGAAAAACCCGAACTACTTGCGGCACATGGACAAGATGTAGATCCGTTCAAAGTCGAGGGGGGCTCCATAGGGCCTCCCACAAGTGGTTAGTGCGCTCAAAATTGGATCCGAGGACAAAATCTCAGTTCCTAGGTCGACACTGAGCAGAACAAAGCACCTCGCAAGGCCTTCCGCCTGGTGCCTTATCATTTAATTATAATACCCCAATACAAGATAGCATTTTATTAAAGTAGAACAATCTATCATACTAAGCAGATGAAACATAAGACCAACAGACGACTCGCACAGACAAGTCTAAGCATGCACTACGACTCGCAAGGCCAACAGATAAACAAACAACAGGCGATGGGATGTGGGGATAAAGCTGTATGGGCTGTAGGATAAACATGTGATGGGATCGCGATAAAGAACCGAATACTAGGGTAGCAGAGATCAACGGCAGGAATGAAAGACAATGTATAGGTAAACAAGCAAACTTTGCTTGCCTGGAATCCCGCATGGAAGCAGATCTTGTCGTTGCTCACACATCTCAACGTCGTATCCGCGAAGAAGCAACAAACACTGGAAAGCGTGAAAGATGCATTTTACAACTACGGCAAAAGATCCAGCATGATCATATAAGAAAGATGTATGGCATGGCAAGATGCATTGCGAGATGCACTTAATCCAAATTAAGCGGAACCGGGATTCCGACAATTAATATTTAGGTGCAAGTTATTTATTTACCCACAACATTAAATGTTGGTTAGCATGGCAACACATGGCATGGGTGATCTAATTAAATTAAATGGAATAGGGCATTATATATTTATTACCTCATACATTCCATAATTTATTATTTAGGTGAATTGCTACACCCGCAAACCCAAGAGATGTAACACATGTAATTATGATGCGAAATGCACAAGATAGATGACATTTAATAAAATAGGTATAGGGTTAGGGTTTGGGGTTCACACGTTGGATCCCGAGAGATAGGGTTCGAAACCGACGTCTTCGGTCCGTAGAGGAAGTAGTCGTTGTCGTGGAAGTAGTCGTCGCGGAACCGGGGCATCGTCGTTTGTCGGTGTCGTGGAAGTGGTCGGGTAGTCGTGGCACGTAGGAGCGCGGCAATCGGACACCGGAAGAAAGCGCGCACGGGCGGGCGCCGAAACACGAACATGGGCAGTCGCGGCAACGCGGCACCGAAAGGAGCACTCGCACGTAGCAACACCACGAAGGGTGGACAACTCGGACAAAAGTGGCGACGAAGTTCTTGCGGACATTTTGTCGGACACTTTGCGAGCGGCGGAAGCGAGGACGTCACCCGACGAGGAAAACGGCGAAGCGGAGGCATGGAGCGGGTGCGCGAAGGGCGCGCGGGCGCACGGCGGGCGACGGCAGCGTGAGGGCATGGCGCAGCCGGAGTAAGAGGAGCGCGGGCGCGCGGCGGCGGGGGCGACGGCGGCGGCCCGGGGAGCTCGGCTGGGGCGAGGCGGAGGTGGCGGCGCCGGGGCAGGGGCGCAGGGCGTGGAGGAGGCCGGCCGGCGGCGGGGAACGGGCGGCGGCCGGAGGCGCGAGCAGGCGCGGCGGCGGAGTCGCGGCGTGGGCGCGGCCGGGCGCGCGGCGGCGGGGCAGCAGCGGAGGGAGGAGCTGGGAGCGGCGGCGGCCGGCGCCAGGGTGCGGGGCGTGCGGCGGCGTGCGCGGACGCGGGCGTGGAGGCGAGGGGCGCAGCGCATCGAGCGTGCGGCTCGGGCTGGGTGCGTGCGGGATGGGAAGGAAGGAGAAGAGAAGAGAAAAAAAAAGGAAAAGAAAAAGAAATAGAAAGGAGGGGGGAAAAGAGAAAAAGAGAGGTGGGCGGATGTCTTGCAAAATTCCAGAAAAAGGAGGAGGGTGGCTGCAAAAAGTCAGGGGGTGGGAAAGTATTTTTCCAGGGGGAAACCCTAGGGTTTGGCTTAGGTGGGCTTTGGGCCTTATTTGTCTCCCGTTTAAATATTTCTGATTAAATTTTTAAAACCAAAACGAAGAGGAATTTGAATACGAAACCTTTACAAAATATTTTTTAGTTTTGAAAAGACAATTTAATAAACTAGTTTTTAACATTTTTAAAATATTTGAAAATAACACATTTTTAATTAATTTGAAATGCATTTAAATTTAATTATGGAAATTTAATTTAAATGCAACAAATTAAATTAATGCGATGCAATGCCATGTCGATGCAAAAAGAAAACTCACAAAACAAAAAGGGGATAAATCCCGGGGCGTTACAACGCCTCTAGCTTTATTTAGTTTTGCAAGTTTTACGTGGCATATAGGCTTATTCGTAAGAGAATCGCTTCCCTACCTACGAACTTTGTACCACAACGTCGATCGTATAATTGCATGTTTAAGCATCCCTTTCGGGCCCTCCATTGAAAATGATTTGCCGACTAGAGAGAGAGAAACAAACACCCGCCAGCCACAGATACGGTGCAAGCCGTATGTCAGTAGTGGAACCAGTCTCGCGTAAGTGTACGCGTAAAGTCGGTCCGGGCCGCTTCATCAACTCAATACCGAAGGCATCGCAAGTGCACGCTAGAGGGTAGCAAATATAAGAAATACGCCCTCATTCAACATGAGTTCTAACCGTACCAGCAGTACTACGCATAGATCGGCTCTGATACCACTGAAGGGGTTACGGTGCAGAAAACAATAATTTTTCTAGCGTACGAAACCCTAACTAGCCAGGATCTATCTATCTAGTACATGTGATAACGGTGGCGGAACGGGTTACATTACCTCCATGTAGACCGATAGCGGGGATTACGCTCCCGCACAAGCGTTGACGATGAAGTCGTACGTAGCCGACCTCGAGGTCGCGGAGAACTTGCCGCGATGATGAAGTCGATGACGCCGGGGTGTCGACGATGATCTGCGACGACGGGCGTCGGGCGGAAGAAGACGGGGCGCCAGCACCGGGGGGGGGGGGGGTGCGCCGGCGGCAGAGGGGGGAGGTGGCGCGGCGGCTTTAGGGGCGAGACGACGTCGCCCAAGCTCCTCAAAAAGAGTTACCTCCGAGCACTCACAAACATACGGAGCTTAGCGACAACCCCCCGGTCATTCAGATCCAGCTGAAATCGCAGGGGTAGATCTTATCTGGAATCCCGCAGGGCAACGGTGCCCGTCGGTATAGCTTTATAGGTGGAGAGAGGGGGCAAAACGGGCGGAGAAACAGCTCAATTAATTGTATTTTCCAATGAATTAATCCAATTAATATGCCTTGGTATATAAAGGGGGAAGGGGGTGTGCAAACCCCCTGGCTCCCCCATGTGGGACTAAAGGAGGAGAAGGGAGGGGGGGTTCGGCCGAACCCCCCTTGGGCTTGTCCCACTCCTAGTCCAACTCGGACTAGGGGGCCCAAGCCTCCCCTTCCTTGGGTGGTGCGGCTCCCCCTTCTTGGGCCCTCTTAGGGCCCATGTAGGTGGGAGCCCCATTTTTTCCTTTATTTAATTAATATTAAATTAATATAAAAATCCCATTAATTCATAATTAATATATTTATATATAATTCAATATCCCATGACTCCGAAACTATTTCGGAACCACCCGAACAAATTTCGGACATTCCTGGAACCATTCCAGACCTCCCTGGAACTCCTTCCGGACCACCGGAACTCTTTCCGGATCATTTCTCTCTCTCCAACAAATCCCTATAATATTCCAGAACCTATCTCCTGGTGTCGCTAAGACCTTAAGTTTGTTACGCTACAGTTCGAGAACACTCCAGACCTGGTTGAGACACTCCGCTCACCAATGACCGTCAGGGATACCTGGAAGTATATGACGACCCCTGTGCGTTCTACGAATATCGTCCTTGAACCATAAATACGATATTCATTCCCATTGTCTCTTCGATACTACCTTGTCCGAGATATGATCGTAGACACACCGATGTCTTTGTTGTATCTCGTTACCGACGAAGGTTATTAACTCGTCTGCGATATTACATCTCCATGACCTAGTCATAAGCTGCGCAGCTATATAGATGCAATATCACCGACTGGGCCCAGAGTATCTTTCCATTACAAGAATGGACAAATCCCGCTCCTTATCCTTACGTCTCGATGCTCCTTCGTAATACCCAAGATGGACACCGTTATTGTTATGCTATATAAGACACAACGTCTGATGCTCTCAAAGCACCTCTACGAAGCATCAATACAGTCTCACGGTCTAAGGAATAACCTATCATATTCTTATCTATAGCAAATGACAAACATCGTAATACGATCTTATTGGAATACTTTGCGTATGTCCATCACCTTATTCAACTAACAAGATGACCCCATTGTCAACCGACGTCATTGTCCTTGATCGGGAATCTCGATCAACTGTTGCCCAATGGACTAGCTCATGTAGAGGCTTGCTAGGGACCTGGTTGTCTATGTATCACACGTGTATCAATAATTCCGATTAATACAGTTATAGCATAATACACAAACCTATTATAAACTTATGAGATAATGCAATAAATACTACTTATTTATTTGCCTCTAGGGCATATCTCCTTCACTCTCGGCATGCGCGGTCTCGGACGCGGCGCGTTTGCAGATCCCGGCGCGCTTGGTCGAGGTAACGGGAGCCGGAACCATGGAGCGAAGTTGAGAGGATGAGCATCAATTACATCGAGTATTTGGCAGTCGTCATCTTCATCCTCGTCAGAGTCAACTCCGATAGGTTCTTGAGCGTAAGGCTTACCCGGGGCAGAAGCTCGGGCCAAGGGGATCGATAGGTGATCCTCGCCGTCGGGATCCACCTCCGGCATGACTTCCGGTTCCGGGAAGTCCAGCGTGAAGGTATTGTTGGCGTGAACTGAATCCTCCTCGATTTGCCGCTCAAACAACTGCAGTAAAGAGAAGAGTATGGTTAAGAAATGTCCTATGTCGGCCAGATAGGGATGTCGGTCTAAGCACACGCACGCACCACTACAGCGGGAGTTTTCCGGGTACAGGGGCGCAGTCCCCATTTCCTGTCTTCTTTCATTTTTTTCCGAGCAATAGCTCGTACGCGGCGGTAGACAACAGGTTTGTCGAGCCTTGCTGGTCCGAGTTGGGTAATATAGGACACTTATGTGGCACATCTTGTGTGCTCGGGTCTGGTGGGGATCAACCCGGCGGCTGATGAAGGTCCTCAGAAGGTCATCTGCCATCATGTCCTCCGTGATGACGGTGAGGACCTCGTGCATCTTATCGACATCCTCAGAATCAGGAGCTCAGACCCAGAGGCGGAAGTCGGTTGGAGGGCCCATGTCGAACTCCGGCAGGTTGAGGTAATCCGGATCGGGAGAACTCATTTCATCTTCCAGCCCGGTCGGGTTCCGCACGTAAAAGAAGCTGCGTTGCCACTTCCGGCAAGACTCTAAACCCGAGACCTTAGGGAATCCGGTGTCGCTGCGAGGGATGATGGTAGCAGCGCCGCAAGCTATCAGTTACTTGACCTTGTTACCAGGATTGGGAATAACCAGGCAACAAAGGAGGAAGTATTTGGCCCACAGATCTTCAAAGGGCCAAATACCGAGATAACCCTCCACATAGGAGATCAAGGCGGAGAGCACGGTGATGGCGTTGGCAGGGAGATGGTGTGGTTGGAGGCTGTAGGTGTCCAGGAAGGACTGAAAGAACTCGCTGGCCGGAAGGCCGAACCCATGCTCGAAGTGGGTGACGAACACCACTCTCTCCCCGGGTTGCGGCGCAGGCTCAACTTCACCCGTGGGGAGTTAGCTAACGACTTGGGGAGGAATCCGGTGTGTCCGGTATAACCAGTCGAGGTCGCCCTGGTTGGCCTCGGATTCGTCCCACCCTCCTCGCACACTCTCGGCGGCCCTGTCGGTAGCCTAAGAACTCATGTCAGAGCTAATCTGCAGTCGGAATGGTCCGTTAGTCGTGTTAGCATGTCGGAAGTAAAGAGGATCTCGGGCTAAAAACTACATCTAATTACTTGGATCCTATCCGATGGATCTAGCGGAGCAAAATAAATGGAAACTAATGGGACCAAAATTAGAGTTCTAAGGGGTTTGCAAGAAACAGAGCATCGGTGCACGAAATGAGTCCAATGGTGCGGTCAAAACATTTATCCTAGGCCTATCACTACAAGGAAGGTTCCGCAATGCACAACGACAAAGATCTACCGCGCATGTGTGCGTTCGATCTATGGGTGTTCTTGTTGAACACCCGACGAACACCAACCGACGCGGCCGTGGTTCGATCTAAAATTGAGGTCAGAGGACGTACCGGAGAAGAAGGAGTGGCCGCGGCACGGGAAAGGCGATGCCCGATGGCGACGGCAGCGGACTCGGTCGGCGGCGTTGGGCGCTCCGGCAAAGCTCCGCGGCGGCGGCGGAGCGCTCGGTGTGCTTACGCGCGAAGGAAGGTGTGGGGGAAGAAGAAGAACTCTCCCCCATACCCCCTATTTAACGGAAACCACCGTGGGCGGTTGCCGAGTTTCCCTCCCACGATCTCCGAATTCGTGGGTGGGATCATGTTGTGGCGATGGCCACACGTGGCCGCAGCCTCGGCGCACGATCAGCCACACAGGAGACCACAGAATCGCAACGGTCGTCTTGCGGATCCAGTGCAGATGTCGGCGAGGGAACCGAAGCGGCAGGCCACTAAGTCAAAGGCACTCGAGTACTTCTCTGACTTGATGTGATCCCGGGTGGGGGCCACCTGACCGATGGAGCATGTCGGGCAAAAAACTCGAAATATTTGTCACCGTTCAGACTGGAGGGCATTACTCGGAGTATGCGAATTTGGTCCCTCAGAGATAGGACATCTCGGCTCGGTAGATCTCGGGCAGATCATGTCGTGAAAGAGTATCCTGTTGACAGAAGAAGAAGATTTAACTCTGATCTTGCAATTTATCTTTTTTTAACCTGGTGCCGCACTTCACCTTGAGTCGCCGCACAGCACCAGCTTCGGGGACTAGTGTCACGGGGCTGCCCCCGGGGTAGGGTAGAACCCTGGGCAGATCAGCATTGTGGCTATAGGAGATGACCTTTCGTAAGTGCAAAGGGCTGCCTCTTGGTATGCTGAAGGGGCAACCTGACCTTTGGCGGTGGCTAGGGCCAGAGTGTCTCTTGGGGACGTCAGGGGTCATTTGCAGAGACTATAATAGACCCCCATACCCTGAGGGCGGCATAAGCATCAGTAGAGGGTTCCTCTAAGAACCAGTTTCTCGAAGATGTCTTTGGTGAAAGCCTAAGACATCTTCGTGAAACTGGGCCTAGAGATACTTCTCTTATGTGGCATCCCGGATTCTAAGTGGAGCCCGATCTCGGCAGGAATGGTCATCCGGCATGAAGTTTTGTCGGGGTCGGTCAACATGGTCTCAGATAAAGGGGAACCCGGGGAGCCCGACCAGGCATCCTGGGATGAGTATAACCGACTTCCATATATCGGATTGGCCTGTTTGTATTTCTTGTGCAGGAAGGAGGAGAAACACCCCCGATGTGTGAAACCGGCATCCGACATGCCGGGAAAAGGTCAAGGTGCAGGGCCAGGCTTTCCGCCTGACACGGGGGAAATCATATCCCTCCTGACGCGGAAGCATAGTCACCTCCCGCCTGACACGGGGGTGTGTCAACCGGAACGACGCCGCCGCGACAAGACCGGACATGCCTAGGCCGACAACCCGGAAAAGGCTACTAGGCATGGGCAAAGACATGTCTTGTCTCTGTCAGGGGGACAATGATGACGGCAGGGCTATGTCGGATAGCTCGGAGGCTAGGCCGCACTAGCCGGTGTCAACATAACCATTGGCTAGCTCGGACCTGACCAGTGGGACCCGGTCGGATTAGGGTTTCCTGTGGTTCCGACATGAACTCTATAAAAGGCGCCATAACTCCTCCCGTGGAGAGAGGACCAACTTGTATGCCAAAACTATAGTCTCATTTACTCCCAGAGCATTTACTCCCTCTCTCTCTCTCTATTTCATCTAGTTCATCACCGAAACAGATCAAGGAGCAGTTTGTAGATCTTGTGACATCCATATATTGAGACGAAGGGCAGGAGTAGGGGTCTTACCTCCTCACGAGGGCCCCGAACCAGGGTATATCGTGTGCGTTTGTGTGCCTTCGGGCATTTGCGTACGGTCTGGAGATGTTTGTGTGTATCTTTCGGTGTTCTTGAGTGTTCTTGAGGTTCTTCCTTTACCTTTTCCCAGACTTAGTCATTCTCGCGTGTGTCTTGGAGTTCCTTCCCGTGTGAGCTTCTCAGCTTGCTAGCCGTCCCCGGATCCACCAGCGTCCATCGGCCCCACACATTAGCCATTCTATGGCATTTGTCGTGATACCACCACGACACACACCGTATTGTTGTCATATGATCTTTTTTTATTTTACTACCCATCATTCGTTGAAATTATCCGATTTCGGGTAGGTATTTGACGGTCATCTTCATTTCAATATGGCACATTGCATCTAAAGACATATGACACCACCTATAGTTTTTTGGTTGAATATTTTAGTGCGAAGTAGGAACTCAAGGATTCATAATCTTGTAGCATGCAAAGATATGTGGTGTATTATCTATTTATAGTTGAGGGATATATTTATGAGCTATGTGATCTTAACCATGCGTTTAGTTTTGATGTTTTAAGATCAGTTACATATGGACACTAACAGTGAAATAATTAACCTATTTTTATGAAACGTCAATTAAATACAAATATTATACAGGTGAAAAGACACAACAACAGATTTCTAAATAATAATTACTTTCTCCAATACATAGGAACGTATACCCTGTGTAGTTAAACACTGTTACACGGTAATGACACACTTATTTTTGCTTATACTCAACAAAAGTTGGTAATACATACATAGCTCGTAGCGCCAAATGACCAACTATGTGATAGTCTGAACTTAAAAAATAAATCAGAGAAATCACTACCCTAGTCTTCAACATCAAAGGTAAAGATGACCTCTTTTTGAGCCGTCAGAGTAAGCGTGCAGATAGTGACTTGCTACCCTAGTCTTCATCATCGGAGGTGAAGATAAGTCGGACGAAGCTTGTGGATAGTGACTTGAATGGAGACATGATTACAAAAGGTAAAGATAAGGCTACAAAATAGTAATAGGCGGAGCAAATATGGATAGACCTTTTCTAGTAATGCAGACGTGGCCATAAAATCCGTTGATCCTAAAATAGTGGCATGAGTTAAAGTTATGTTCTTGTGCTTGAAAGGAGCCATGTTTTTGTGCTTGAAAGTTGAATTGTTCAGACACTAATTGGATCAGAGGGGGTATTGTCTTGAGAAGTTTAATTATTTCTTTTATATCCTCACGACTCTTTTATGGCATTTCCTAATTAGAAAAGGTAAGAGACAAAATCAACTAAAACTTACATACCGGTTGGGCCAGTGGCACAGATGCCTGAAACAAGTTAACTTTGGTCTTATATTATCACTTGACAGTTACATTTGTTTCTTTCATCCATTATTCGATATGCATTTTCTTAAAAAAAATCACCACATATATTAGGTCAGCAAGCCGCCTCATTAAAACTCTGCCGGTCCCTTTCGGTACCCTGGTGAGTGAAAGAGAGAAACTTGCCGACTTTAAGCATCAATTACAGCTACATCATCCGTTAAGGTGCGGGGGTTACTCAACCAGGCGATTCAATATGCCTTATTGTGTTATATGTTACCACTTGAACATGTTATGACTATCTACGTATTCTATACTATAGATTTATCGACATACAATCAAAAAGCATTTTAAAATATATTCTAGATGGCAGACCAATTATTTTCTGGTGGACATTTGATCAGCTACTGCCGGGTGAAATTGTGTTTCATGGATAGCTCATTTGTCTAAATAAATAATACTAACAGATTGTCAACTATGAAGATTTAATAGTTTGGAGGCCATTTACTTTGTAACATAGAATTAGAAAAATACATCCAAATATGTGAATGTGGTCAGCATGCTTTCAAGCAACACTGCAGAAGTAGCTATATGGAGGCATGCATAGTGATAACATCAAACTGAAATATAGGTCTTTAGAAGAATGGAGATAGTAATAGGGTACATCTGCTGCCACAAAATAATGCTACCAGGCTACTCAACATGGAGTCATTTATATTTTCTACTATTAGACTACCCTTGACAAATGATGCTACCAAAGTTTCTGCTCCACTAATCGATGAGTTCTCCATGCTGATGTTGGTTGCTCCTACTGAACATAATAAGCAAATGCTCAGTAATACAGTACAAGGGACGATGGTGCTTTTCAAATGAAATGGTTAAATAGACAACAATAGTTTGATCTAAGATACTTAGAACTGAGTTGAATTAGAAGGTTAAAAATGGCTCTAAATAGCTCTCGTGAAATGCTAAAACTCTACTACGACTACACACACATTTGGTGCACCTTGAAGTAGCTTCTTGGCATAAAAGTACAATTACTACAATTAGCCTAAAAAAGTGCGTTTGTCTGTGAGAATGAGTGTTCTTTTTTTGCTAGAATGAAAATAAGTGTTCAATACATAGTGTAGCGTACCTGCATTTTCAATAAGGCAGATACTTGTGTATAGTGCAAATCCTTGGATCGATTCGTTTGCACACACAGTTTACGATGTAATATCACAACAAAGTATCAATTTTATTACATCGATGATCCAGACTTACAAAATATTCAATACAAGTTGCATAGCATAAAGCTAGCTTTGAAATAGTACACAGCGGAAATACATAGCAGTGAGTCTCCATCTCATTCATGTTGCCACAGGCGAAAACATGTTGGTTGTAGACTCGAAACCTTTAAACGAATACTCACTCGTCATCTGATTAATCTGAATAAGAAATATATTGCAACAACGTGGGTCAGATTCCATTAAAAATGGAGTCTGGCAAGTGACATTATGGTGTACACTTAATGGAATAACTCTATAGCCTATATGCATATTTGGCTGGTGGAGTTCAAGGCTATTTTGCATAAAGCCAATTTTTCCTATCTTTTTGGAAAACACTTTCTTCAAATCAAGACAAGTATGGCATGAAAACCATAAATCTCATATTCCCTTGTTCACCCATCAAGTTTTATTTCTGAAGTTGGAATGGTGGAATCCTCCGTTGACGTCCGTGATCAACTGCTCAAATTGTCCGTACCAGGGACACGGCTAAGTACTTAGTTTTACACTCTGCAGAGGTTGTGCACTTTCACCTTTAGACTCAATTAGCCCGAGAATCCTATACACGCGGAGTGTATTAAGGAAAGGAGAGAATTGAGACAAGAACTTTCAGAAGAAGAATGCAACCATACTAGCAAGACCCGTTCCACCTATCACCCCCCTACATCTGCTTGTCAAGCTGACAGGTTGCACCCTCACAACTTAATTATTCTAGACAGAGCCCATTGTCAAAAGGCTGCACGGGAAGCAATCGTCACTCGGAGTTCTTCAGATTCCTCGGTTCCTGGGTGGCCATCCACAAGTGCACATACTCCAGGAACCATAGACATGGACCCGAGTAGCCACTCAACTTCGCCACCATACAACCAATCCACCCAGGAGGTTTATTAATTTAGTGGATGTGCACTCTCAGGTGAAAATCACCATGCTCACGGCCCTAAGTAGAATAGACATTCATCCTAGGCGACGACAACCATGAGCATAGCCCTGAGTAGTCGCTTATCGTTTTGTAAAACTTTTCATCAATTGCATAGCATCAATATATCTACCAAGTATGATATAGGAACCTAGACACAGGAGTTAGCGAATTCTATACAGGTTTAGCATAGCAGTACTATCCTACACATGCATATAAAAATACACTAAGTAATGCATATAGAAAATAATAGGAAGTTTATGAGGTGTGCCACTTGCCTTTGAATGTTGTCGTTGTTCACAAACTCTATTCAACAACGAACGTTTGCTCTCCGTTCAATCTAAACAATATAAGCAAACAACAATACAACAATCAACAAACAACAATCATCAATCATACATGCACATACGTAGTTAACAAATAAGTTTCATAACACTTCTAAGGAAAACATGTTATGCATGATATGCAAATTATTTCTATGGACTAGAGATGCATGTCATGCCATGAAATTCTTTTAAGTTAATGCAAGGCAATTAGGTTGGTCAAAATGACTAAGAACTAAAGTCATAGGTTGGACAAAATACTTTGTTATAAATCATCTTGAATAAGCACTCAATGACTTAGTCATGATGTGCATAACTACTTAGAGAAAATACTAACTCTATTCTTCAAGGTGATCAACAATTATTAACAACTCTTGTTAAATTGGATATTCACTATAGTGAGAGAGACAGACACCCGGCGGACATGTAAGGTTTGTTTCCAGGCCGCTTCATCTCACTATGCCGCTAGGATCCAACAAACTTCAAGATGGTAATAACATGATCAAAAATCGTTTATGTCTAAAGTGAAAGATAAGATTAGGAAAGAGGGAAAGGATAGAAAGAAAGATGTAGTTGTCCTCCAGGCTTCATCTCCAGACTTGTAACTTTCTTCTGGATGATGTCTTGATTGAACTCTTGGTAGTCTTGATGAATCTTCAGACTTGATGATTTTTGTATCACCTAGGCTGGTCTTGGATTTACTTAGTCTTCATGAAGTCTCAGAGAAGGAGGGATAAAGAAAGAAAGAGGGACAAGACTTAGAAAATATTTCTGGTTGGTCTTCATGAACTTCTTCTTGATCTTTCTTCTAAGTGCTTCTACTCCTTGGAGATACTTCTGAAGTCTTGTTTTGGCTAAGTACTTCATTGGTCTTCTAGCTCCATGTTGAAAATCCTAAGAGTCTAAGTGTATCACTTTACCAAAATTGTAAGTTGAAAATATTTCTAACTTAGAGAAAATGGGGAAGGAGTTTTCTTATGCGAAAAATATATCTATATGTGAAAATAAGTTATGCATGCAATGCACTTTTAAATCCTAAGAAATATCATACAAAATTTGTGATATTTATAAAGCATGCATTAGGCTATAAATGCAATTTAATTAATTTCTATTTTTGGAAAATATAATAAAAGGAAACATATACATTAAAGTTTTACGTGAATTAATTTTTATAGCACAATTTTCTTATAAATGGTGTCAATAGATGGAAGGGTTTTAAATAAATTTATAGCAATTGGATTTAGTCAAAATAAAGTTTCGATTAATAGTTATGTCAAATTTACTGAATATCATATTTTAAATTTGAATAAATCTAAATTTCTCAAGGTTGGAAAATAACATAACTAGCACAATCTATAGGTCATGGGCTTTTCAAAGATATTTTATTTACAAATTTTGACCTTACAGAATTAAAACTATAATTAAAATAATGTTTTACATGTTTATGTAAATATCAAGTTAGTGCATGACTAAAATACAAGTTTTTATTATACCACTATTTTCTACATGTTCATACGATTCCATAGACTACATAAACATCAAAAACGGAGTTTCGGTCGATTTAATATGAATTTTGGAAGTTATGTCTAGTCAGAAAAACGAAAATGCGAAATAGCTAACACAACAGTTGCGCGGCGCGATGCTATTGTATCAAACAAGTCATCTAATCTACACCGCTGGATCAAGATCTAAGGGCTTACAGCGAGATGGTCTGGAGGTGGCGGCGCGGTTCACCGGAGTTGAGGGAGACGGCGGCGCCAGCGTCGGGTGGAGGTCGGAGACGACGTTCCCGTGGTTCTCCGGACGTGTAGAGGGGTTCCCCGTATGGGGCGCGCCACGACGGAGAGGATGGTGGCTTCGACGTTGAGCGGCGCGCCTCGGTACGGAGCGGAGGAGCGGCCGGAGTGCGTCGGGCGTCGGCGAGTTTCGGCGTGCTTGCCCTGAGCGTTTTGGTCGTGGAGGAGAGGCGAGGATGGGTCGAGGGGGTGCGCACGGGCAAGGTGGATGGAATGGAGGTGGTCTCGGTGCTCGGAGGTCGCCTCACCTCGCCGGAATCAATGAAATCGTCCGTGGATGTGAAGAACTCCGGCGAGCAAATTCGTCGGCCTAGTGGCGTATTGGAGAGGGCTTTTGGGGGAGAATGGAGGAGGAGGTCGAGTGCTTTATATAGAATCCGACGGTGCTTAATTTGGTGCAGTAATTTGCCCGCAATAAATCGGACATTAATTTCGACAAAAACGTCCATATTTAATGGGGGACGAAATTAGAGCAATTTAGGGCATTTAAGAGAGGTCTTTAATGGGGGAATGAAAGAGAAGATCAAGGGCTTTAATTAGAAACAAACGGTGCGTCATTTGATGCTCTAAATCAACGGGAATCAATTCGGAAAGTTTGCACGGGAGCTGATTTCGCGTTTCCTGGTTCTGGAGCTTGAAGACGACGCTGACATCATCATGACGTCAGCATTTTTTCTTTTTCTTTTTCTGATTTTTCTTATTTCTTTCATAACTTTTGATTTAAGACTCCAAATCAAGTCAAATAAATTTCTAAAAATTTATAAAAATAATATCTTTGTGTTAAACCAGTTGTGGGCATATTTTGAACACTTTTTAAAAATCAAATTTTGCATTATTGATTAATTACAAATTTGCCACTTAATGTCAAATTTGAAAACATGGCTTAAATAATTTCGTTTTTGGCTAAATAAAATTTATAAAAATACAACACTTATATAAGTTTAAAATTAAGTTATTTAAACTCATTTTCCAACATTAAATCATTTTTGCCTTTAGTACAACGTTAAATAACATAACACCACTATTCGCAATAAAAAGGGGAATATAATGAATGTATTTTTAATTGAAAATAATTTGTGCACCATTATATTTTATATTATGATAATTCATTTGAAAACATTATAACAATTTTGGAAAAGATTTTTGATTTAATTCATTCCTTGTATAGAAAATATATTCATGAAAGTCATTTAATGTTTTGAAAACAAATGAAAATCATTTAAGCTAATGAAATGTTTATTTGGGTTGTTAAGTAATTATAGAATCTATGAGGTATTAAATTTATATGCTATAGACTTGTAATATCCAAACTATGTTTTGAACTTAGGTAAATGAATAATAATCTTTTGGCAAATAGACAATGTTTTCAATAGTTTAAAATAACACTTGTAATTATTATTTTAATTTATTTATAGCTAAGGCTAAGTGGTTGAAATCAATTACTTATAAGTAAACTATTTACTTAAAATAAAATGGTTTGTACTTGATAAAACATTTGTCAAATTACATATGTAGGTTTTTGAAATACAATGGATAATGTAATGTTTAATTGGAAATAACTTTTGAAAATAATGACACATTGGGAATTTTGAAATAATAGACTTTTTCAAAATTGGTTGAAGTCTTTTATAGTTAGTTTTCTTATGCATTTTAATATTTTATTTTAATCAAAACAAAAGTTATAAATTTTAGTGATTTTTGAACATTCCAAAATATTGGGATGTTACACATAGATATTTAGAAAAGGAAGAAATCTAAACCAGGGTACTCTATGAAGGACATATGAGAGTTCTCTTTTGTCAACACTGTGTTTTGGTACAGTACTCTGAAACATCTACATGATTTTGTTCATGATAACCTCTTAAAAAGAGTAACATATATTGCATGAGGGCCAAGCAAAAACTTCATTACTAAAAGCACATTGTAATAGATGATGGACCCCTTTTTCTTGACAATCAGACAAATGTATAAATCACTAATACATTCTGATATGCAAATCTAGCTTCCCTTATTCACCCGGGCATGCATGAACATATTCATATTCAGTGTGATAAAATGCAAAAACTGATGCCACATAATTCAGAGAAAATTATGGACACAATTCACCACATATATTACATGATCGCAGTGTCTATTTGGATTTGTTCAACAGTCAGGAATCAGACCTGGAAGCTACCTGAAGAAAATGTAACAAGTAATACTGCTTGATTTAAGCTTCCTGGCATAGCAACACAATTACTTGCAGCATCACTGATGATCAATTGTATTTAAAATGGAGACTAAGCTTGACATTTTACTGAACATGAGCATGTGTAATGGTTCATAGATGCAACTTATTTCATATTAGCTGAACTTAATGACAACTCATGAAGGTGGATGACTTACATAGCTGCAGAGAAAAGAAGAGCTCTCATGACTAACATCCAATAAGTATCCATAAAACCACCACTGAAAATTTGTGTGACAAAATCTAGCATCTGCTTCAGGCTTTCAGGCATCTGGCTATTCACATATTCAGTTATTTACATGAAATAGCAACTGATCCTTGAAAAATAAGTGTTTTCATGTAAATTATTAAGCGAGTGGCCTTTCTCTAGAATAGCAAGCAAAATTCCAGCCATACTCCCCCAAAGGTCGAAGGTCGGAGGAGCTACCAAATAAATGCTACTTCCTCTGTTCCATATTAGAAGACTTCCATTTGTCATGTTGCTTTCTCCATTCCATATTAGATGACTTCCATTTGTCTAAAAGTGGATGTATATAGACTTGTAGCATGTCTAGATATATCTACTTTTATACACATGTAAGTCATCTAATTTTGAACGGAGGGAGTAGAAAACAGACTGATGTTCTTATTCAATCACAGTGGGAAGTTAGAAAATATAAATCCTTACTCTAGATGACATGTTGCCTCTAAAGGAAATTTTGTAGATGAAGCAACTTACCAAGAACATGAGTGCCTAAGCATAGAATAGCCGACGGCGTCCAATGAAAGGGGCCAAGATGTGAATTTAGTAATTAAGATTCTTCAATTCTGAGCAAATTTAGCAATTAACCTTCCTATAGCCGTAGTTGCAGACTATAATTTTTTTCTCCTAAAACATGGTTTGTGTTTAGACATGAGCGAGGGTAAACAGACTAATGAAGAATTCTACACAAATGCAAACCAAAATAAGATCAATAACAATCTACTTAATGTAAAGGAGAAACAAAGAGGTTTATCAACTGGCCTTCGACCTACACGTGGGCGTCGTGTTGGCATGAGCGGCAACATGCTGTATCGACCAATAGTTCTGCACAACCTACAGAAGAGCACATAAGAATTTCCCAAATTAAGTCAACAAAATGTAAATATCTATAACCATTTTACATCAAACGAGCGTAGAAAAGAAATGAATCGATCATAGCAACCTTGTTCTTAGGCAACCAGAAAGCAGAACATGTTATATCAATCTTGATTGGTGCAGCAGTGAGACCAGCGTATAACTATAAGTGATTGCTAATTTGATAGTTTGACTACAGTGATAATAGTATAGAAGGGTAAGCATGGACCAAAATAATATAAATACATTGTTGGATGGATGGCAAGCTCCAGGATAAAATAATATTATATCTTGATACAAGAACACATTCAAAATAGGAAAATAAGTTATCTAACCTGATGGTTTCCCATCCAACCCATCCTTTCAGAAAACTTTTTTCTGCCGAATGCTAACTCTCAGTTTGGTCATCCGCCCGGACAAAATCCGTTTTGCAATAGCTCTAAAATAATTCCAACCTTCATCAGTTGTGTTCATTACTTGGTTCCCGGACGTGTACCAGAACTCAGTTAAGATAAATACAACCACATGGAGGGGTGTATGCTCTCTTATGGAGGGTCTCTTCTCAACCTTTATAGAAGTAATATATTGTAGGACCCCGGGAGGGGGGGGGGGGGTAGCTGTTCGCTATTGATTACACCCTGTACTTCATTTTAAGAACATAGGTAAGGAGTCACTCATATATAATGCCATATATGAATTTCAGTTTTTACTCTGAGCACACAAAAAGGAGGTTAAGGTAAACACATACAAAGTTACAAAAACTGTATTCCTAGATTTGTAGAATTTGTAAATAAATAAATCTAGAAAGGATCTCTCCTTAAAAAAGACACTTACTAGTTACAAATGTAAAATAATACACATTTACTTGGTTTTTCTTGTCTGCTTTGAACAGAAAAAGGACAACAGGAAACACCTCAAAATAGTTGATGTGAGAAATCCTAGTTTTGTCGAAACTAAGAAAACAAAAAATCTTAAACCAACTTGTTAATTTTGGATGATAGAATAACAGATTTAGGTTTGTCCACAAGTCCATACATGACGTAGAATACCTCTTGAGATGTGTGGAAATTTTCTAGAACCATGGCAACCTGTCTAGCTAGGTCTGAAGACAAATGAACCAAACGCTGCAAGTTCTTTTCCTTCACTGTTTTCAAGATCTAAAGCGGCTCAAAACATTCCAAGTATAAAGTGTTAAAATGCAATGGCTGTAAGTAAGTTAGCACGATGGGAATACCAGAGAGGATATTATTGCAGTAATTCAGCGTTTCTTACTGTTACAATGTTGTCTGAGTGACCAACATATCTCTAGACAGAAACATCCTCACACACAACGAACGTGGAATGGCAACCGATAAACGAACCTATTATCGGTAAATTAAAACATAGCAAAACTAGAACCTATTATTAAGCAAAACTTACACAATTTTGGCCATGCAAAAGAACCAACTTGGTCTAGTAAAAATAGATTTTGGGTTGCTGGTTTTAAAAATAATTTTTGAATCTGTTTCAATGTAAAACCAAGGGGTTTAAGTATGCATCAAATATCAATGACCATTAGCTCTTCTTTCCTTTTCTGATTTTATTTCTCTCATATGTTATTTAGAGAATTAATAATTAAAAACTAAATTGATCAAATTCTACCATTAGCTAGTGTTTGTTCATCTTTTGTTTTGAATTTTCAAATTCAAAATATTCCTTAGGATTTTCAAAAGAAGAGAATGGAGAAGAGAAGCACATAATCTTACCGAACCCTATCTAAGCCTTCTCTCTCTCTCAATCCTCTCTGCTGGTGAAGAGGGGGACAACACCCCCATGCCTTACCCCACCTGCCAGCCTCTCCTTTCCCCTCTCCTCCATTCATCTCTCACTTTTTCTCTCCATTTCCCAACCCGAGCTCACCCCCTTCGTTCCTACTGGTTTGGACACATCATAGGCCGACCAATGTTCCCCTCCACCTCTCCACCGCCCTCCCTAGCCAATGGACGCGCCCCAAACCCACCTCTCTCCCTCGGACCCGAGGCAAACCCTAGAAAACAACACCGAGGCCACAACTCGCGTCCGCTGCCTCCCCTCTCTATTTCTCTTGTCCCAAACGCTCCCCCATCTCCCACACTCCACTCCCTCAGTCCTTCGCTCAAGCTCTCGAGCTCATTTGCCCACGAGACAAAGAAACTCACCTCAGTAGCCGTCGTAAGAAAATCGCCGTGGTCGTCGCTTCTCTCCACCATCCTTCGCCATTCTTGGCTCCTCGAGCGTGTCTCGACGAGACCTAATTCCCCCTATCCTCCTTTTCTAGTTTAGGTGCCCGTAGGCGTCGCGTTCGTCCACGACCCGAGAAGATCGTCGCCGCCGTCGCCATGGACTCCGGCGCCTCCCGAGGAAGCTGAGGACACCGTCGTGCACATCGTCGTCTCCTCCTTCGAGCCTTTCCTCTCCATTGGCCACGCGAGGCCCCTGGTGAGCCCGCCGTCGCCTCCCACTCCCCTCTTCTTCTCTGGTTCGTGATGGCGCAGTCGCGTCGGAGACGATGACCAGGGACCGTAGAACCTTAGATCTACTACCGCGTTTGAACGCCGCCTGCGCGCTTGCCCGGAAGCCATGTTGGGTCGGCCTGGCCCAATATCTTGCCCAGACCAGCAGAGCCTGAGCCGGATCTGGTCCGCCCAACCTTTTTCGTTTTAACCTTTTCTATTTGAAATTCCAGAAAATTATGAATGTAGCTTTTATTCATTTGTGGGTAATCTATGCAAGCTAATTTAGTGAGGTTAATTTTGTAGCCTACCTACACATTTTCTTAATCATGTGGTTTTGGATTTAGTCCAAAATCTATTCTCTGCTGTGTGTTATAATAGATCTAGTAAAAAGTATCACTTGCACCAATTGTTTAATAACTTGAGATTTATAAGTCCAAATCATGCAGCTAGTGCCACTCTTCGCCGAGGAACTGATTGAGGATGCCCTTGCATCGACGCAGATGGGGGCGTTTGTCACAGTGCTGCAGAGAGCTCTTACCCGCTTGGTGTGTGCCCACATCTCCGATCTGGTCGGCACCCGTTTCGAGTTCTACTCTGGCCTGGACGAGCAGAGTAAGCCTGTGCCGCCGCGTCCCCACCCCACTTTCGGGAACCACTTGGTCGAGCTGGGACTCCTCGTCAAGTACACCCAGTCCCAGTTGGTCACTAGTCGTTCCGAGTGTGATCTTCACCGTCTGAACTATGACGGTGCAGAGGTACGGTTATCGGCAGCTGAGCTGAGGATCGAGGACTTGGAGGCTCAGCTCAAGGCGTCTCAGGACAAGTTGAAGACCGTTGAGCCGAAGCTCAAGACCTCAGAGGAGCGTCCGGTCGAGTCCCCGACAGAGCTCAAGAAGGAGCGCCACTCCATCTCCGCGCATTTCCAGACTACCCGCTTCTACAAGTTCCAGCTTGACAGTATGGTCGATATGCTCAGGACTACCATCGACGCCCGTGACGAGCGGATCAGCGAGCTGGAGAGCGAGGTGGAGGCGTTGAGCAACGAGAACGACGACCTCCTGCCGGATGATGAGGACCCTATGGAGGATATGGACATGGAGGCCGAGAGCGAGCAGGACGACAACGACCTTCGAGGCGAGGGCGGTGAGGACTCGGGGGCTGTGATGTCTGAGGACGAGGACCCCGACGAGCCACCGTTTGACAGTGACGCTATCGTGGACGTGAAGTAGTTTTTTGCGTAGTCTCTTTTGGGTTAGGACCGAACCATCGCGATAGTTGATGCGATTGTGTGGTCTAGTTAGCATGAGTGTGTGTTTGAATGATTGTAAGGCTATGTCAGTCCGGTGTCATGTGATTGAGAACTATGTGATGATGCTTTTGGAATCTTGCTATGGAGTGGATTATGTTTTATGAGTATTTCCTTGCTGAAATTTTTATTTTATGCTACTAAGTTTATGAATGACGTGTTCTATTGCAAAGCATGTTTAAAAAGAATAAAATGTTTCGAGTAGGAAAGTTGATGTGTTTTTTTATGAAATTCAGTATGGCGAGGGATCCACCACCACCCCCACCACCCGAGCCATCTTTGGCTCAAGTGTTGCATCTTCTCATGGAGGATCGCGAAGCAGCTCGCACTGAAACAAATGCCAATCTCGCCACCCTGCAGCACCTCGCTCAGATCGCCATCAACCAGAATGGCGGCCAAGGAAATGAGGAGCCCCGCTCCAAGCTTAGTGACTTTTAGAACACCAACCCACCAGTTTTCTCCAAGAGTGAAGTATCGCTGGATGCTGACGACTGGATCCGTACTATCGAGAACAACCTGAAGGTCGCCCAGGTTGGTGACAATGAGAAGGTGGTCTACGCCACCCACTACCTCGCAGGGCCTGCCCGAGCATGGCGGGACGTCGTTCGTGTTGTATTGCCTCAAGATGAAGTTGTGGCTTGGGAGGCGTTCAAGGCCAAGTTCTTGAAGAGTTACGTTCCCTCCGGACTCGTCAGTATCATGCGAGAGAAGTTCCTGCAGTTAAAACAAGGTGGTATGTCTGTGAGTGAGTACTTGGAGAAGTTCACTACTCTGGCAAGGTATGCGCCTGCCGATACCGATACTGAGGACAAGAAGAAAGAGAGGTTCATGAATGGACTTCATGATGAAATGCAGTGCATTCTAGTTGTGATGCCTTTCACCGACCTTGAGTCCCTGGCAGATGCAGCTATTATGATGGAGCACAAGCGCAAGGCTTCGTTTGATAACCGCAAACACCGCCAGCAGATGCAACAAGGCAGTAGCAGCAGCCCAGCTTGGAGTTACCCCCGCCCACGCCCTTCACCCCCATCAAGGCCTGCATATCAGCCACCAAGGCCTTCTTATCCGACATCAAGGCCATCATCTTTTGCACCAAGACCCAGCTACCCCAATCGCCCACCCGCACCTCGTCCTGGAGGTGGTTTGAATCCCGGCCTCAACCTTAATAGGCCGCGTGCTCCGAAGCCATCAGGAGGATGTTTTACATGTGGGCAGCCTGGCCACTTCTCTAGGGAGTGCCCCACTAGACAACCCGCTGGTAGTCGCCCCAATGCTACCAAGATGAATCAGCGGCCGTCTCGTCCGACGGGAATCAAGGCTCCTTACCCCAAGAAGACAGGGCACATGGCACGTGGACACGTGAACCACATCAGCGCCGAGGAAGCTCAGGAGGCACCAGACCTGGTCATGGGTACGTTCCCTATACCCTCTGTACATGCATAAATTTTGTTTGATTCTAGAGCATCCCATTCGTTTGTTACTGAGCCGTTTGTTAAGAGGAGTGGCATGATGCCAACTTTGATGCGCCGCCCTATGCTTGTGCAAATACCGGGAACCACTACTAGAGCCAACTTGTCTTGCGAGGAGACTCCTGTGGACATTCAGGGAGCCCGATTCCATCCAGACTTGGTGGTATTAGGAAAGCAAGGGATAGAAGTGGTTTTAGGCATGGACTGGATGGCGGTAAACCGAGGAAAAATAGATTGCACCAGCAAGTCTATCACTCTAACCACCCCGGAAGGAGAAGAGATTACACACTTCTCGACCCATCATTCTACCTCGGGTCATTGCCATAAGAATGTAGCTGAAACCCTTCTGTAAGATGTACCGGTAGTATGTGAATACCTGGATGTATTTCCCGGAGAGTTACCCGGTATGCCACCCGATCGGGATATCGAGTCCATCATTGAGTTGGTACCTGGTACCGGACCTATAGCTCAAAAACCTTACCGGATGAACCCCGAAGAGTTGGAGGAATTAAAGAAGCAGTTGGATGACATGCTTAGGAATGGGATGATTCGCCCAAGTGCGTCACCCTGGGGATCACCTATTATTTTTGTGGATAAGAGAGAGGGTACCACTCGCTTATGTGTGGATTACCGAAAGTTAAATGATGTAACTATCAAGAATAAGTACCCTCTACCCAAAATTTAAGACCTGTTTGATCAACGCAATGGAGCTCGAGTCTTCTCCAAGATCGACCTCCGCACCGGATATCATCAGCTGAAAGTGAGAGAATCGGACATCCCTAAAATAGCCTTCATCATTCATTACGGATTGTTCGAATATACCGTGATGTCTTTTGGCCTGACCAATGCCCCTGTCTATTTCATGAACCTCATTAACAAGGTGTTCATGGAGTACTTGGATAAATTTGTGGTAGTCTTTATCGATTACATCCTCATTTATTCCAAGTCTGAAGAAGAGCATGAAGAGCATCTGAGATTGGTTCTCGGTACCCTTCGAGAGCATCAGTTGTATGCTAAGTTCAGCAAGTGCCAGTTTTGGTTAAAGGAGGTAGCCTTTCTTGGCCATGTTATTTCAGCCGGAGAAATATCTGTTGACCCAACCCATATCAAGTCCATTCTTGAATTCCCAACCCCCACTAACCAAACCGAGGTAAGATCTATCCTCGGACTGGCCGGTTATTATCGCAATTTTGTTTATGGATTCTCAAGTATCGCAAAGCCTCTGACTCAATTGCTAACGAAAGACTAGAAGTTTGTTTGGACCGACAAGTGTGAAGCCAGTTTCCAAGAACAGAAGAAACGCCTTACTACTGCACCCATTTTGACCATGCCTGATGTGACTAAAGATTTTGTTGTGTATTGTGATGCCTCCAAACTTGGACTTGGGTGTGTCCTTATGCAAGAGGGCAAGGTGATTTCCTACTCATCGCGACAGCTCCGCAAGCATGAGCAGAATTACCCAACCCACGATCTCGAGCTTGCTGCCGTGGTTCATGCACTCAAGACCTGGCGCCACTTTCTGATGGGAAACCGTTGCAAAATCTACACCGACCACAAGAGTTTGAAGTATATCTTCACTCAGCGAGATCTTAATATGAGGCAACGGAGATGGATAGAGCTCATCAAGGATTATGACTTGGAGATCCACTATCACCCTGGAAAAGCTAATGTCGTAGCTGACGCCCTTAGCCGACAGCCGTGTTCGTTCAACTCCATGATCAAGACTCGACAGCCAGAACTCTGGAAAGAGCTAGACAAGATGGGTATAGAAGTAGTCAGTTATGGAGCGGTCGATCAATTCTTATTGCAGCCCACTTTATGGGATCAGATCAAGAAAGCACAAAAGGGTCACGAAAGTATTGAAGGCATCAAACGAAGAATGGACGAAGAGGAAGTCCCTGGGTTCACCATTGATTCTGAGGGTATTCTCTGGTACGAAGGACGTATCTGCGTACCATCAGATCATGTTTTGAAACAGTTGATTATGAAGGAGGCCCACGAGACTTTGTACTCTATCCACCCCGGTGGAACCAAGATGTACCAGGATTTAAAACAGAATTTCTGGTGGCATGGCATGAAGCGCGAGAGTGCACTCTTTGTCCAAAATTGTGACGTCTGCCAAAGAGTCAAAGCAGAATATCAGCGGCCAGCTGAGTTACTCCAACCCCTTAAGTTGCCCGAATGGAAATGGGATGAGGTCGGAATGGATTTTATCAATGGACTACCCCGATCTAATCACGGTCATGATGCCACTTGGGTCATCGTTGATAGACTCACCAAGGTGGCACACTTCTTGCCGGTCCGCACCACCCATCGATCAGATCAGCTTGCAGATCTCTACATGTCCCGCATAGTCAGCCTTCATGGGGTACCCAAGACTATCGTCTCCGATCGGGGAACTGAGTTCACTTCTCGATTTTGAACTAAGCTTCAAGAAGAGCTCGGAACCAAGCTCTTTTTCAGCCCCGCATATCACCATCAGACAGGAGGACAAACGGAAAGAGTCAACCAGGTCTTAGAAGATATGCTTAGATCTTGTGTGTTAGCTTATGGGGCCAAATGGGAAAGTTGTTTGCCGTTTGCCGAGTTCTCGTACAACAACAGCTATCAAGCCAGTCTGAAGATGGCACCATTCGAGGCTTTGTCCGGGCGTAGGTGCCGTACCCCCTTGAACTGGTCGCAAACCGTAGACAGACAAATCTTTGGGTTTGACACCCTGAGGGAAGCTGAAGAGCAAGTTCAACTCATTCGCGACCGTCTTAAGGCCACCCAATCACGGCAGAAGAGTTACGCTGATTCCAAGAGACATGACGTCAGCTTCAAGGCTGGTGATATGGTATATCTGCGCGTTACACCACTCAAGGGAATGCAGCGTTTTAATGTCAAGGGGAAGTTGGCACCAAGGTATATTGGTCCGTTTAGAGTAAGCGGTCGAAGAGGAGAAGTATCTTATCAGCTAGACCTGCCACCCCATCTATCAGAATTTCATTATGTGTGTCATGTGTCTCTGCTCCGGAAATGCCTGCAAGTTCCAGATGGTACTCATTCTTATCAAGAGGTAGATCATCGCACCATTGACCTTAATCATGATCTCACATACCGAGAGCGACCACTCCGTGTTCTCGCTGAAGACGTCCGTTTGACCCGGAGGTGGAAGATAAAATTTCTGAAGGTTCAATGGAGCAACCACTCGGAAGAAGAAGCTACCTGGGAGCATGAAGATTATTTGGAGCGTGAAGTTCCTGGTTTCCTTTCTTCTTCAACTATGGAATCTCGGGGACGAGATTCTCCTAAGGGGGGAGGTCTGTAACACCCCAATTTTCTTAAGCATTGTATTGTGGTGTTAGGCTAGATTTTTCAACCTTAGCTAAAAGTTTTGGGTGTGCAAAATTTTTGAGGCATGAACTATCTTGTTGTTCTCATTAGTCTTGTTCGGTTTCCACTAGCCATCTAAGATGATAGAAGCTCTAAAAAAGCAACAACTAGAAGAAAATTTCAACTCTTGTGATCTTCATGTAAATTAAAACATAGCAAAACTAAAACCTATTATTAAGCAAACCTTACACAATTTTGGCCATGCAAAAGAACCAACTTGGTCTAGTAAAAATAGATTTTGGGTTGCTGGTTTTAAAAATAATTTTTGAATCTGTTTCAATGTAAAACCAAGGGGTTTAAGTATGCATCAAATGTCATTGACCATTAGCTCTTCTTTCTTTTCTTTTCTGATTTTATTTCTCTCATCTGTTATTTAGGGAATTAATAGTAAATACTAAATTGATCTAATTCTACCATTAGCTAGTGTTTGTTCATATTTTGTTTTGAATTTTCAAATTCAAAATATTCCTTAGGATTTTCAAAAGAAGAGAATGGAGAAGAAGAAGCACGTAATCTAACCGAACCATATCTAACCCTTCTCTCTCTCTCTCTCTCAATCCTCTCTGCTGGTGAAGAGGGGGACAGCACCCCCATGCCCTACCCCACCTGCCAGCCTCTCCTTTCCCCTTTCCTCCATTCATCTCTCACTTTATCTCTCCATTGCCCAACCCGAGCTCACCCCCTTCGTTCCTACTGGGTTGGACACATCCAAGGCCGACCAACGTTCCCCTCCACCTCTCCAACACCCGACCCAGCCAATGGACGCGCCACAAACCCACCTCTCTCCTTCGGACACGAGGCAAACCCTAGAAAACAACACCGAAGCCACAAATTGCGTCTGTGGCCTCCCCTCTCTATTTCTCTTGTCCCAAACGCTCCCCCATCTCCCACACTCCACTCCCTCAGTCCCTCGCTCAAGCTCTCGAGCTCATTTGCCCAGGAGACGAAGAAACTCACCTCGGTAGCCGTCGTAAGAAAATCTCCGTGGTCGTCGCGTCTCTCCTCCATCCTTCGCCATTCTTGGCTCCTCGAGCGTGTCTCGACGAGACCTAATTCCCCTTAACCTCCTTTCTTGTTTAGGTGCCCGTAGGCGTCGCGTTTGTCCACGACCCGAGAAGATCGCCGCCGCCGTCGCCATGGACTCCGGCGCCGCCCGAGGAAGCTGAGGACACCGTCGTGCACGCCCTCGTCTCCTCCGTCGAGCCTTTCCTCTCCCTTGGTCACGCGAGGCCCCTGGTGAGCCCGCCGTCGCCTCCCACTCCCCTCTTCTTCTCTGGTTCGTGACGGCGCAGTCGCGTTGTAGACGATGACCAGGGACCGTAGATCCTCATATCTACGGCCGTGTTTGAACGCCGCCTGCGCGAGCGCCCAGAAGCCATGTTGGGCCGGCCTGGACCAATTTCTCGCCCAGACCCGCAAAGCCCGAGCCGGATCTGGTCCGCCCAGCCTTTTTCGTTTTAACCTTTTCTATTTTAAAATTCCAGAAAAATATGAATGTAGCTTTTATTCATTTGTGGGTAATCTATGTAAGCTAATTTAGTGAGGTTAATTTTGTAGCCTACCTACACGTTTTCTTAATCATGTGGTTTTGGATTTAGTCCAAAATCTATTCTCTGCCTTGTGTTATAATAGATCTCGGAAAACGTATCATTTGCACCAATTGTTTAATAACTTTAGATTTATAAGTACAAATCATGCAAAACAAGATTCTCTGGAAACCCTATCAAAATGCCTACTTAGATCCATAAGTCTTGCAGGAAGGAAAATATTCTAGCAAAAGATCTTTTAAGTTTAAGTAAGACATCAGTAGGTTTTTGGTGATTTTTAATTCTTAAATTAAAACACTTTTTGGGGTAATTCCACTTGGAGGTGGTAAATATAAGTGGAAGGTGTCATATACTATAAGGGTAATGTTTTCAGTAGATATTTTATTCTTGAGATATTAATTCCTTAAAACAGGAGGATATTCCTCAGTAAATGAATATTTAGAATTTCAGAGAATGAAGTATTTCTATTTTTGGGCGTATGGGCCACCTTTTTCCATGAGGTTTTGTTGGGTGTATTTTTGTGAGTAGCCACAAGTTTTATCTAACTTACCCCACTGGTTTGGCACCAAAATAATCCATATTATTCTCTGTACTTAAATAATGGTCAGAAGTTTACTTTATTTTAAAACAGGGATAACTTGAGATAGGATTATCCAAATTAGATGAAAAAATTATACTTAAATATAAAACTCATGTCTCTCCAAAGAAATTAACTTTGCATACAGGAGATCTATAAAACAGAAACCACATTCTTTTTGGGTTTGACATCAGTAGCTCTTAGCTGATTTTTAGTTTTTGTTTGGAAATAGATTTTCAAGCACAACTAATTTTCATAGATTCCTATAGTAATTAGGAGTATTGTGGTAGAAGGGTTTAGTTTTATGAACATTACTTTAGGAGTTATGCATTTTCCATCTAAACCGTCCCATAATAACTATTTAAATGCATTAGTTATATTTTCTGTTTTTGGATAAGAGCAAGCTTGTGTTTAAAACTTACCAACTTAGTAATCCAGAACCTATAAGAAACCCTTACTTTTGCCTTTAAAACATTAATAATGTTGTGGTTATTATCCTTGTGTGTGGTTAACATAACCCCTTTTTGTGTCATGAGGCAACCCTATATGCCTGCTGTGTTTTGTTGTGTTTGTGGTCACAATTGAGTGAATCCCTCCGATAGGTGGTTCTGTTTTGTGATGCTTGTTGTTTGTTATTATACTTTAAATTTTTAGCAACTCGCATTTTAGGATTTACGCTAGTCTCGTTTGTTTTCATGTTACGGTAGAAATGCAATCAGAGGAGGAGCAGTACGAGGTAGCTGAGCACAACTACGGAGAAGAGCAAGAGCAGGGGCAGTACGCTGAGCAAGGCAAGCCCACCTCACCACTATAATGAATCCTATTATTTTATCAAGCATGTTTTGTTTTCAAATTAAAATAATGCATGTTTTACTTCCTTTGTGGCACCTTGCCACCCGAAAACTATTTTACAAAATATTGTTTGGCCAAAGTTATCTACTAGATTATTTGTAGGTATTACAAAGTAAGGTTTTCACTTGGTGAGCCTTGTTGTTGAAGGCTCCATCAAGAAGATCAAGTTTTCTAGTAGTATACTCTTGTTATCTTACCTCAAAACTATAGGATGTGAACCTATTTGATAAAACTGTTTTACAAAGGAAAACCCGAGTTGCTGGGAGCAATCGGAGAGCAAGTGTTTTATTAAAAACCCGAGTTTGCTGGGAGCAATCGGAGATGTTTGTGAAATCCCGAGCTGCTGGGAGTAGTCGGATGATTGGAAGTTGTTTTTAGGAAAACAAAGTACTGCCTTAGCAGCCGCTCGAACAAATAACCCATGCAGCCACACTTCCTGACATGGATAGGGCTTAGCCGGAAGCTTGTCTGTTTTAGTGTTGGGGCTCTCATACTTTCTATTAAGGCTGGGCCCTCGAAGCCGGGTTGCCGTCTGGATGAGGCAATACACATGTGTTGAATCACGTCGGACGATTACGGCGGGTCTCCTAACGTGGCGGTGTGGCGTCCCGAGGAAAGACCAAGAGGTCTAGTGGAGCACACGGTGCCGAGGAGAACAGACCTACCGGGAGGCCCCAATACTAGGGTGGTCATAGTGGAAAGTTTTGATCGTGTTATCCGGACCCCCGCATGCTGTCGTATGACGGGCCGTGGCAGACACGACGGAATGACCGATTGGTGTGGGTAAAGTGTGCAACCTCTGCAGAGTGTAAATCTATTCAAATAGTCGTGTCCGCGGTCATGGACGGTTGGAAAGGCCATTGATCTAGGCGTATGGGCAATTTGGTTTTCAAAAGGAAATGTTTTCGAAGGAAACAAGGAGGCAACAAAGTGGTACCTGGGAGGTACGGAATTTGGGTGAGGAGGGATGATCTCGGGGAGACAACCAGTCCAATCTCAAGTCAGGAAAAAGGGCTACCCCTAACCTAGTGTTTTGATAAACTTTTACAAAGATAGTTATGAACTTGGATATGTCCTTGCTATATCTAAGAGAAGAGAATTCTATCTCTAAATGTTTTCTTCAAGAAAGATATAGAGATGTCGTATTCTCTATGTCTAAAATCATGGTATTCGAAAATGAGCCCTATAGTTGTATATAGGAGCCCTCCTAGTTTTCGAAAATGCTTTACATGCATATTCATGAAAAACTGTAAACCTAGAGGTGGTCTTGCGAGTACGTAATTGTACTTATATGGCTTTGTCCCTGGATATTCAAATGTCCAGATATCAATGATGAGACTTACGTCGAGGAGGAGGTGTATGACGACAACTTCGCCACTTAGTTGTCACCGGTCAACTGCACTTGTGGGATCAGCGCTCGGAGATGTCAAGAGCCGTCACTAGCCACGAGCTTCCGCTATCTTAGTTTAATTCCGTCGTGCGTGACGAGGTTTGTTGACTTGGTCGTATGACCGTCTATGTGTTGTAAGACTTTTATTCGTACGACTTGAATGATGTAACTCTTTGATACCAATGTTGGTTATGTGATTGCGATGCACTGATGATTGGGATCGTGATCTTGTACATAACGTGGACATCTCAGACTTGTTTCGAGGGGTCCTTACAAGTAGCGCCATCAGATATCTACAGAAAATATGCCTTTTATGTAAAACACATTAAAGCACAGGCAAATTAACCAAAGTATGCATCACCCAATCTGGAACCCATTAATGCATAAAAATTAACCAAAGTATGCATCCAATTAACCACCAATTTCTTGTCGAAGGCCTCGTCTTCTTCCTCCATCACCCTCTCCTCTTCCTCTGCGAGAATGAGAACAAACAAAGGAGACATAGAGAGAAGAGGGAGAGGAAAACCTGGATGAACCCTAGCCCCCTCCTCCCGCTGTAGTTGAGGTCAGCCTTGGGCTGGGTATCGAGGTCGGCCTTGGACTGGCGACGTGCCTCCTTTCCGCCAACGCCAAGCGCCGCCGTCGTCGTGCTCCTTCTCGGTCTGGCCATGGATCCCGTCAGCCGCCGTACAACTCTCTCTGCTCTGCTCGCTCCCGAGTTCTGCAAGCCCGACCATCACCGGTCCAGGCACTTCGCCTCTATGCGAGCCGATTCCCTGCGGTCGCAGCCCAGCCCAGCCTCCTCTGCGCCGCCGCTCCTCCAGGACGCCACCGCTAGGTCTGGTTGCCACGCAGGAAGTCGAGCGATTGCTTCTCCTTCTCCACGAGCTCCTGCTGCTCTCCACAAGCTCCTCCGGGGCGGAGCAAATGTGAGGGCACCGGACGGGAGCGAGAGGGGATCGGGGAGGCGGCTGCAATAAAGAGGAGAGGGAGAGGGGATTGGGCAGAGAGAAGAGCGAGGCTAGGGTTTCACCCGGGCGGAGTTTTGTCCCGTTGTAGACGCTGCAAAAGGAAGCGAGACGCGGGCGAGCTGTTTTTGCCCACTGATCTGCGGGCCCAGCGCGTAGCTCACCCCACAATGTCATGCACAGCTCAGTCAGCACGGAGTAAAAGAAAATCTACCACATCCAACGGCTGTGGTGAAAGGTGGATGCAAAGTTACTATTCCTAAGGCCGATCGGACGGTCCAGAATCGCCAGGAGGGGCAAATGTTGTGAGGAGGAGGGTAGACTCTCAACCTTTATAGTAGTAATCTAGGGTAGTGACAAAAAACTCTAAGTTTGTAGATGTACTGTTGCTACTAGGGATAAAATAGTACTCCCTCGGTTCCTAGGCTTAGGGCGTAAAAAAAATTGATTTTTGACCAGAGCATAAGGCGTGGGTGCGCAGCTGCAGCCAGTCTTCCGATTGTGCCCCTCCATCCCGTTGCACGCCTACTGCATGCAGTCACGCGAGGCGTCGTATTGGTTTCTCTGCTGCCGCAATTTTGCTTCGTCTTCTGCGCCCAGATTAATTCCTCAGCAGCAAACGATCATCAAATCCTCCCGTGCGGCCGTAGTATTCATCATTCTCTTCTTCTCTTCCCCGCTTGTTCTTTCTTTTTGTCCTGAGAAAACCATGTCGTCCTTGGCCTGGGCGGCGACGTTCATGGCATTGGTGGCGTTCCTGGGCAGCCATGGCGTGCGCGCGAAGGAGAACGTCGGAGGGTGTGGTGGATCGGGAAGCGGCATCCATGGAGCAGGCGTCGGCCTAGCTGGGATGCTTGGTGAGCGCGGCGTCCTTCCCACGTTCCCGGTGCAGCTAGGCGAGGCTGGAGGCCACCCCGTTCTCCCCGGCATGGACGGGTTGGAGGTAATGGGCGGCAACATGGTCGTGGACAGCGTGCTCGTGCGAGGTGTCGTGTTTGTGCAGGAGGAGCTGCTGGTGTTGGGGATATATCAACTAGGGGTATCTCCAACATTGATCAATCCGGCTAGTCCAGGGTGGCCCATGGGTGGTAAGGCTGAGGCCTGCCGGGCGGCCCAGATAGCTGACGCACAAGGAAGTAGGCGGACGGTCCAAGGAAGGTGGAAGGCCAAGCCCATCAAGCCACCAAGCCCAAGACGGAGGAAGTCGAGCGATTGCTTCTCCTTCTCCACGAGCTCCTGCTGCTCTCCACAAGCTCCTCCGGGGCGGAGCAAATGTGAGGGCACCGGACGGGAGCGAGAGGGGATCGGGGAGGCGGCTGCAATAAAGAGGAGAGGGAGAGGGGATTGGGCAGAGAGAAGAGCGAGGCTAGGGTTTCACCCGGGCGGAGTTTTGTCCCGTTGTAGACGCTGCAAAAGGAAGCGAGACGCGGGCGAGCTGTTTTTGCCCACTGATCTGCGGGCCCAGCGCGTAGCTCACCCCACAATGTCATGCACAGCTCAGTCAGCACGGAGTAAAAGAAAATCTACCACATCCAACGGCTGTGGTGAAAGGTGGATGCAAAGTTACTATTCCTAAGGCCGATCGGACGGTCCAGAATCGCCAGGAGGGGCAAATGTTGTGAGGAGGAGGGTAGACTCTCAACCTTTATAGTAGTAATCTAGGGTAGTGACAAAAAACTCTAAGTTTGTAGATGTACTGTTGCTACTAGGGATAAAATAGTACTCCCTCGGTTCCTAGGCTTAGGGCGTAAAAAAAATTGATTTTTGACCAGAGCATAAGGCGTGGGTGCGCAGCTGCAGCCAGTCTTCCGATTGTGCCCCTCCATCCCGTTGCACGCCTACTGCATGCAGTCACGCGAGGCGTCGTATTGGTTTCTCTGCTGCCGCAATTTTGCTTCGTCTTCTGCGCCCAGATTAATTCCTCAGCAGCAAACGATCATCAAATCCTCCCGTGCGGCCGTAGTATTCATCATTCTCTTCTTCTCTTCCCCGCTTGTTCTTTCTTTTTGTCCTGAGAAAACCATGTCGTCCTTGGCCTGGGCGGCGACGTTCATGGCATTGGTGGCGTTCCTGGGCAGCCATGGCGTGCGCGCGAAGGAGAACGTCGGAGGGTGTGGTGGATCGGGAAGCGGCATCCATGGAGCAGGCGTCGGCCTAGCTGGGATGCTTGGTGAGCGCGGCGTCCTTCCCACGTTCCCGGTGCAGCTAGGCGAGGCTGGAGGCCACCCCGTTCTCCCCGGCATGGACGGGTTGGAGGTAATGGGCGGCAACATGGTCGTGGACAGCGTGCTCGTGCGAGGTGTCGTGTTTGTGCAGGAGGAGCTGCTGGTGTTGGGGATATATCAACTAGGGGTATCTCCAACATTGATCAATCCGGCTAGTCCAGGGTGGCCCATGGGTGGTAAGGCTGAGGCCTGCCGGGCGGCCCAGATAGCTGACGCACAAGGAAGTAGGCGGACGGTCCAAGGAAGGTGGAAGGCCAAGCCCATCAAGCCACCAAGCCCAAGACGGAAGGCGGCAACTAAGCCGATTAGGTCCAGGACTCTGATTACTTGCCGGACAAGTACTTGCCTTGTATCCTGGGGTCTGGCCGCCTATATAAGCCGGCCACCAGGAAGCCTTTAGGGCACGCTTCAATACGTATCATACACATTGTAACCTGTTCACGTCTATTGCCTCATAGTGAATTATAGCAGCACGTAGGATCTCGCCACCGTTGCGTGATCCGAAGCTGGGTAAACTAGACGTGTTCAATCTCGTCCTCTACGACACCAACCTTCTTACCCACAATCCATACGTAGGCTAGAGGACCCCCGTCTTCTATCAATTATGCCGATACCACAACAGTTGGCGCCCACCGTGGGGCCTAAGGTTCCTGGCGTCACGTTCCAGGCGGGAACACTTGGCGGCGTGGGAAAGCAGATCGCCATCGGCCGCGTCACAAGGTATGGCGGCCACAGCTACGTCAACTCGGATGAGTCCTGGCTCCCGGCGGACGACTACCTTATCGGATGCGCAATCATACCGATCGGAGGGATCAACGTTTTCATCGGGTACACGCCAGAGTCGTACGGCCTACCGCGTTTCTACAACCCCACCCACCAACCCTTCGACCAAGCAGTCGACCGACAAGATGGATCTGAATCCGCCTTCTCCCAGGGGTCGGCCGAATCTGATTTCCACTTCGTCGGAGTTGTCGGACTGGGATCCGACTCCCAGCCGGAAAACAACGATCCTGAATCAATCCTTCCTGCTCTCCAGGAGGATGCGATGTCAGATGCCGGATCCAGATCTACCGTTTAAGTCAACCTAGACTCTGACTCTGATGATGACGCTAGTCTCTTTGAAGAAAAGATCAAAAGCCGCTTTTCCAGTGATAATCCGGCTCCTTCAGAGGGTACAGCGGATACTGATATGCTTGACAAGCTGGCTATGATGGTTGTCATTGGTCACGAGTCAACCCCAGTCGCTTCTGAAACGCAAAACAAGCCGGTGGAAGATGTCGGCGACACCACTGCTGGTCAACTCATTGAAAATTCCGACAAGGTGCGCGCAAAGAAGAAAACTAGCCTCGAGAAAGGCGGCAGCAGCAACCTACGGATTTGCTCTCCGTCATCAAGGAAGTAGAAGAGATTATGCACACTCCAGTGAACAAGGATACCCCACTCGACGAAGTGGAAGAGCTTAGGATTCACATGCTTAAGCA
The DNA here is from genome assembly GCA_026929855.1 of Poa annua. NCBI lineage: Eukaryota > Viridiplantae > Streptophyta > Magnoliopsida > Poales > Poaceae > Poa > Poa annua. The sequence goes on along the minus strand of CM049427.1, from coordinate 158,399,437 downwards.
CTCTGACTTCCTGCACAAAAGAGAGGAGCATGTTGAGAACCTCTCAAAGAAGATCGAGAAAGAACAGGAAAAGATGTCGGCTAAAACAAGCCGACAACTCTTCGAGGAAAAAAGGCCTTCAAAAAGCCGCCGTGATAAGGAGCCGCCAACACGTGCAACAACAGCGGCTCAGGTTCTTGGGTTCGACTGGCGCACGGCACCACAGCGCGTAGACAGAATGGGGGATGTTGTCTTCTGCACCCCCATCCTTAACGCCGCCGCCGCGCTACATACCCTAGACGACAAAACTTACACAGCGGAGGAAAAGCTGGCCAATGCAAGACACTTCGTGAGCAAGGCCCTCGAACAACAAGCTCGCGCTGACTCCTATGGCCACATGGCGGATGCCCGCGGGGGAGACCTAGAATCCAAGTCAGGAAAGTGCAAAGCCGCGCCTGGCGCTGACCCTGAAGGCCCGTCCGGCTCCAGTGGCCATGGCGACAAAAGGAAAGCAATGGCACCTCCAAAGAAGACGCCGCCGCCAAAACCTAGGCGGGACGAGAATTCAAGGACAGGAAGCAGAGGAGACCTGCCACCTCCAGCCCAGCCAAGGCGCGACAATGGCGGTAGCCGGGGTAATGGACAGCCGCCTAGAAAAGATGCCGGCCACGACCCTCCCAGGAAAGGTCGAAGCCGGTCTCCGCAGCGTAGCACCGGCAGCAAGAGGAAGGAGGCGGCAGAAGGGCCCAGGCGTAGCGTAAGCCGGGCAGCGCAGGACGAGCCAAACACAAATAGAGGCGCACAACAGCTCGATCCAAAAGACGCGCGACACCACCTACAAGACATAGCAAGAGGAAAGGAGCCGTTATATTCTGGACCAAAGTGATTTGGCGACGCCGTCCGCAGAGAGCCGTTCCCTAAGGACATGACATCCGTGTCTAAAAATTGTTCTATGTACAACGACCTCATTAAGCCGGATTCATGGCTAGCCGATTACGCCATGGCCATAGAAATTGCCGGCGGAAGCAGTTATATTGTCGTCCGTTACCTACCTCTGAGGTTGGAAGGCACGGCAAGGGCTTGGATCAACAACCTTCCGGAAAAGTCTATCCATAGCTGGTACGACATGGAAAAGGTTTTCTCCCAGCACTTCCAAGGAACATACAAGCGTCCAAATACCTACACGGATTTGCAACGCTGTATCCAAAAGTCGGACGAAACCATGACAGACTTTGTCAGCCGTTGGATCTCCGAAAAGGCCAACTGTCATGGTGTTTCAAACGCACAGGCTATCCATGCCTTCTACACGGGCCTGCAGAAGAAGTCCTTGCTCCTTCATCGGCTCGTCCGCGAGAAAATCACGGACCTTGGCGAGATGCTTAACCTAGCCGCCCAATACGCGGCGGCGGATGACGACGCACGCGACGATGATCCAGACGTCAGCATCGTGCCAAAACGGAACAATAAACGCAAGCAGGCGACGGATGAAAAAGCCGGACCTTCCAACGAGGTAGCCGTAGCGTTCCAAGGGAATGCCAGCAAAAAGAAGTGGAAGAATAAGAAAGACAACCGTGACGCCGGCTCAGGCACTAAGGCGGCGCGTATCACTTACGAGCAGGCAAAGCGTTTGCCATGCCCTATCCACGCCTCACTTGTCAAGGTCAACCATATGCTTAGCGAGTGTCGTTTCATGGACGACTTCAAAAAGGACCCCACAGTTGGCTGGAAGTCAAAGAAGTACGACAAGAAAGACAACAAGGACGATGAGGATGACGATGACATGTCAATCTCAAGCGAGGATGACGCGGCCGCCAAGAAAAAGAAACCGTATCCGAAGGTCAAATAATCTCTCGTGTGCTTCGTCGGCACGCCTTCGCCTAAGGTAGAAAAGGCGGAGATGCGCGAACTTAACGCGACAATGCCGGACGTCCCTCAGTATTTAAACTGGTCGGAGGTGGCGATCACCTAGGATCGGTCCGACCACCCTGATCACGTTCCTCACCCAGGCAAGTACGCGCTTGTCGTCGATCCCATTGTCGACAAATTCAGACTCACAAAGGTACTCATGGATGGCGGCAACAGCCTCAACATCCTGTACTATGACACACTAAGCCACATGAACCTGTCAGAGGATCAGCTTGATCACAGCAACCTCACTTTTCATGGCATAGTGCCCGGCAGGCAAGAAAAGTCAATGGGGAGCATTAGGCTGAAGGTAACGTTTGGACCAAAGGAGAACTACCGCTCAGAGTCCCTCCGGTTCGAAGTTGTCCCCTTCAAATGCATCTATCATGCAATCTTCGGCCGACGGGCTTTCGCTAAATTCATGGCAAGGCCGTGCTACATATACAGCAAGCTCAAAATGCCGAGGGAAAACGGAACCATCATGATTTCCAGCAACTTCAAGAAAGCCAAGGAGTGTGAGCGTGGCATGGCCGCCTTCGCTGAAGCCGTCATCCACAAGGAAGAACTCGCACTACTTGAGGCCGACCCAGACAGCTCCATGCCCAAGCTAAAGATTGACGTCAATTAGAGCTTTGAAGCTTCAGAAGACACCAAAAAGGCGGACCTCATCCCAGGCGATAAGTCTAAGCAAGTTGTTATCGGCTCCAACCTTGACAGCAAATAGGAAGGCGCGCTCGTCGAGTTCCTCCGTGAGAATCGTGACATCTTTGCATGCTCGCCTTCCGACATGCCTAGTGTACCGAGGGAACTTGCCGAGCACTCACTTAACGTCATAAAAGGATCCAAGCCGGTGAAGCAAGCAACAAGAGGCTTTGGAGACGAGAGACGCAAGGCTATAGGAAAGGAGATAAATAGGCTGAAGGCCGCCAATTTCATAAAAGAAGTTGTACACACTGATTGGGTGGCAAATCATGTACTAGTTCCAAAGAAGAATAAAGAGCTGAGGATGTGTATCGACTATACCGGTGTTAACAAGTGCTGCCCAAAGGATCCCTTTGCGCTGCCTAGAATCGACCAAGTCGTAGACTCCACAACAGGCTCCGAGCTACTTTGTTTTTTGGACGCCTACTCAGGGTACCATCAAATCAAGACGAGAGAGTCAGGTCAGCTGAAAACATCTTTCACCACTCCATACGGGACTTTCTGCTACATCACGATGCCTTCTGGCCTGAAAAATGCAGGGGCAACATACCAGCGCTGTATGCAAAATTGCCTGCACGAACAGATCGGCCGCAATGTTCACGTCTACGTAGACGACATTGCGGTGATGTCAAAAAAGAAGGCAGATCTCCTAGAGGATCTGGAAGAAACTTTTCAGAATCTCCGGAGGTACCAGATGAAACTCAATCCCGCCAAGTGTGTTTTCGGCGTCCCAGCCGGCAAGCTACTCGGATTTATCGTCTCAGAACGAGGGATTGAGGTTAATTCGGAGAAGATCAAGGCCATCCAAAACATATCCAGACCTACTTGTCTGAAGGACGTGCAGCGCCTGGCCGGATCGACGCCGGCCGTCAGTCGTTTCATAAGCCGCCTAGGGGAAAAGGCAATGCCTCTCTACCGGCTATTGAAGAAATCTGAAAACTTTGAGTGGACAGCAGAGTCAGATGCCGCCTTACAGCAACTTAAGGAGGCCCTCATATCCGCTCCGATATTGGCAGCACCTCGATCGCAGGAACCAATGCTGCTCTACATCGCGGCAACTAGAACAGTTGTTAGCGTTGTCTTGGCTGTGGAAAGAAAGGAGAACGAAGCCGCGACTTCTGAGCAACGACCGGTTTACTTCATCAGTGAAGTATTCTCCGCCTCCAAGCAGAGGTATCCACATTACCAAAAGCTGGCTTATCGTGTATTCTTCGCCGCCAGAAAGCTTAGGGATTATTTCCAGGAGCACATAGTGACAGTAGTCAGAAAGGCACCGTTGGGAGACATAATCAACAATGCAGAGGCAACAGGTCGAGTAGCCAAATGGGGCATCGAACTTGCCGCCTTTGATATAGTCTATAAACCACGGACCGCCATTAAGTCTCAAGCGCTCGCAGATTTTGTTGCCGACTGGACAGAAGCCATGGAGGAAACGGTACTCCCCGAGTCAGAATATTGGGTCATGCACTTTGACGGATCAAAGATGCTCAAAGGCTCGGGGGCTGGAGTCGTTCTACGCACACCCAAAGGCGACAAGCTCAGCTACATGTTGCATATTCATTTTACAGCAACCAATAACGTCGCCGAGTATGAAACTTTGCTTCACGGGTTGCACGTGGCAAACGACCTAGGCGTCAAGAGAATCCTCTGTTACGACGACTCAGATTTAGTCGCACAACAAGTAAGCGGAACATGGGATGCGAAAAGCGCAAGAATGGCGGCATACAGGGCCAAAGTTGATGAATTCGCAAAAAAAATCGCGGGCTACGAAGTCCGGCATGTTCCAAGACCTGAGAACGAGGCGACAGACACACTTGCCAGACTAGGGTCAGAACGCAAAAAGGTACCAAAGGATATTTTCCTGGAACATTTGCACAAGCCGTCCATTAAGGGCGCCGACTTGTTGGAACCCAATGCAGAAGAGCCGGTAGAAGCGGCAAGTCTCGCTGTCTACTCGGTACAGCCGGATTGGACTACCCCATACCTCGATTTTCTAATCGACAACAAGTTGCCAGAGGATGATGAGGTGCTAAAAAGGCAGATCACAAGGCGAGCCAAGGCATTCACAATAATAAAAGGCGAGCTATATAAGCGAAGCACGTGTGGTATCTATCAACGGTGCATACAGCCAGAAGAAGGCCAGGAAATTATGAAAGACGTACATATCGGTACTTGCGGGCATCACGCTTCTGCCAGGTCCATCGTGTCCAAAGCTTTCCGCCAAGGTTTCTACTGGCTTACCGCCAAAGAAGACACCGAGCACATCGTGAAAACATGCAAAGGCTGACAATTGTACGCCCGCCAACCTCACATGCCGGCACAAGAGCTCAGGACAATTCCAATCACCTGGCCGTTCGCGGTCAGGGGCTTAGACATGGTTGGTCCCTTCAAGAAGGCACGAGGTGGGTATACCCACCTATTGGTCAAGGTGTCGACAAGTTCACCAAATGGGTCGAAGCCAAGCCGATCAGCAAACTTGACGCGCGAACAACCACCAATTTTCTATGGGGAATTATCTCTCGGTTTAGAGTTCCACACAGCATTATCACTGATAATGGCAGCAACCTATCTCAATGCGACATAGAAGAATACTGCAGTGATCTAGGTATCCGGCTTGATTTGGCATCCGTGTCACACCCACAATCTAATGGACAAGTAGAGCGTACAAACGGCCTAGTCCTCTCAGGACTCAAGCCTCGTCTCGAAGCTCCGTTACATAGGGCAGCCGGCGCTTGGGCAGAAGAGCTACAGTCTGTACTCTGGAGTTTGCGCACAACGCCAAACAGATCTACCAGCTACACTCCTTTCTTCTTAGTATATCGCGTGGAGGCGGTGCTACCTACGGAAATGAAATACGATTCCCCACGGGTTCAAGCCTACATCGAGCAAGACGTAGAAGGTGCAAGACAGGATAGCCTAGACCTGCTAGACGAAGAAAGAGACGTTGCTCTACATCGCTCTGCCTTGTACCAGCAACAACTCCGTCGCTATCATAGCCGGTGAGTGCGAAGCGAAGCTTCAGAACAAGTGACCTGGTTCTCCGCCTAATTCAAGACAGAAAAGGCTTGCACAAGTTATCCCCGCCATGGGAAGGACCGTTTATAGTCACAAAGGCGTTGCTCAACGGTTCCTACTACCTAGCCGACATCCGCGACGAAGAGGAAAAGAAAAGGCGCAAGAAGGCGGCAGGAAGGAGGGGAACCAAGCGCAAAAGAGGCATTGACGACCCGTTCGAACAAACAAGAAGGCCTTGGAATATTGAGCAGCTACGTCCTTTCTACACTTAGCAATTCATAATTGTAATAAGTTATATATGATTATGTAATAAAAGTCTATGGTTCCTCATCTGTGTTGAGACGCATGCCATCTTTTGTCCTTTCTTACAGTCATATATCCCCTATATATGTAACTTACCTATTCTCTAGCTCCGTGCAAAGGTTCAAACTGGTAGATACTTGCAGCTTTCGAGCCAACCCAAAGCAAAAAATCAAATTTTTTGCGCCGCCTAATTCCTTTGGTTCTGATTACTTATATGTGGTTCGCCTAGTAGTATGTATTTGGCACCACCATGTTGGCTTTGGTTTCTGATTCTAAATACATGGTTTAGCCCTGGTTGTTTCAGCTAAAGTTCCCGGCTGAGATTCGCCAACATACAAACAGTCAAGCATATAAGTCAGGGTAAAATTAAGGCGGGCCATATAAAATAAGGCAAAATAAAACTTGTCAGCTAGCTTCCCGCCTAGTAGAGCATCTCCAAAAATATATACAAATATTACAAGTTGAGTTTGTACTGTTTCAGGGGCAGGAAAGGGATGACCATCCAGTTGGAAAGGAGACAGGCAAAGAAAACTACAGCTTGGGGGGCGCCTATATCAGACTTGGGGGCTGACAACTTCAGCCCCAGAACTGTCACTCCCCTCCGCCTCGGCCGTACCGGCAGCTCCAGCTTCTCCAGCAGCAGGCACAGGATGGCGCCGGTAGAAGATCGAAGTGTCAACCATGTCGGCAACACGCGTGGCGTAACCGGCAACGCTGTTCAGCACAGCGGCCGAATCGACCTCGTTGTCGTCTTCATAAGTAGACGGCATGCCTTCAGTGACAGCTTCTATCTCCGCCCCGGGGTAGTGCGCCATGAATAGTCCAGCGCAGTCTTGGCACCACCCCGCGCCACCGACTTCGGCGAGCTTTTGTGCAGCTTCGTAGCTTGCTCCAGCATGCTAGACACATCGCTGAACTCGGACGGCTCATGGCTGCCGGAGGAGATGAAGAACTTGGCGGCACACCGCTTGGACGCCGCCAATGTCTCGGTGATCAGCTCACCCAGACGCGTAAGGCGATCTAGGCGGGGGCTGACATCCTTGTCGTCGCCTAAACCGCCAGATACTGTATCAAAAATAAAAGCGTCAGTTTGGCTCAGGCTAAGCAAAATGACGAAAGCAAATGAGGAGTGAGAAATTACCAAGGGCCGAGTTATGGAAGGCGGACAGCTCAATCATATGAGCTGCCACCGCGTCCTCAGCTGTTTGGGCGCGAGAAGTCTGCTTGGATATCTCCTCGGCAGCTGCCTTCTCCGCCTCCGCCAATTTCTTGCGCAGGCTATCCAGCTCCCCAGTAAGCTGGCTAGATTCCTGCGCAAGTTTGAGCTGCTGGGCCTCCATCTCCTTCTGGTGCTCCTCCTTCATTGCCAAGTTGGCGGCCGCCAAATCGGAAGCTTCATTCATAACAGCTTGCATATCAGTGGACGTCTTCAGTATATCCTGGGCGTGATCTAGCAGTTCTACAATATGGATTCACTATCTAACAGATTGACGGCATCACAAATTGAAAGATGAAGAAAAGGCAGAAAGAATAATTCTACCTTCATCTTTTTTGCGGGCCGCTTCCAACTCGGCAATCCGCAAGTCCTTGGCCTCGCAATCCTTCTTTAGATCGCGGAACCGCTGATTAATCTCAAATCTGGAGGAGATAAGCTCAACATTGGCGGACAGGAGGCCCTGCAGGCAAGGACAAAGGCATATAGCATATCGTCAAAAAACCACTAAGCCGGCAATCAATGTTCTCGACTTGCCATCTAAGCGCTCGGGGGGGGGGGGGGGGGGGGGGAGACTATGCATATGCCACAAAGTTAGAAAAACTTACAGACATGTCGCACTTCAAGTCGGCAAAGGCCTGGGAGGCGAAGTTGGCAAAAGCCAGGGTAGACTCCTTGGCCACCTTAAAAGTGGACCAAGGGTCCCTGACTCGGCCGCCTCCTGCAGCTGGGGCTGCCCTCTGCGTCCCGCCGGCAACCACCTCCAGCAGCTCCTCCTAGGCGGCACAAGATTGGACGGCTTCATTGGCCGTAGCCAAAGCCGATGGAAGGGGAGTACTGGTGGCGCGACCAGCGGAGAAAGTCGTTGGCGGCAGACCAGAAGCCGGAGCCTGGGGCTGGCGGCGAGCATCGCTCATAAAGCCGCCAGCCCGGGGATTGGGAGTTCGCGGCATAGTAGCGGACGAGCTACCTTGGGGCCGCTTTCCCTTGGAAAGGAGTCTGGTCGGCAACCTGGAAGTTGCCACCCGTTCCCTATCAATAAAGCAAGCACAGTCAGAGGAAGTTGCCATCCGCTGCCAATAATAGAGAAAATTAGTACCTTCGGGGGATGTTAATCCCCGCGTTCTCGTCGAGATCGACGAGCACTGGCTCTATAGCCGATGCGGTGTGTTTCTTCCTCTCGGCATTGATCGTAGAGAAAGCAGCGCCGGACGCCTTGCGCTTCTTGGTTTTCCCGGCTTCCGGCTCGTAGAAGTCAGGAGCCAGGTCATCCTCCCTGAGGGCAGAGAGCTGAGAAAAAAGGCAAGTGCTAATAGGACTCTAGTTAGCCGGCCAAAGCTATCAAAGAAGGGTAATAAGTAGGATATCTACCTCGAGGGGAGGGTTGTCGTGGGTGTGCATGGGCACGCCTTCCGCCGCCTTCACCAACCCTGCTTTGACAAGGCTGCGAAGTCGGAACGCGTGGTCGGCGGCTGGTAACCCTTCTTCGCTTACGCGAAGAGAGGCTGTGGCAGTAGGCGAATACTGACACATTTTGTGCGGGCTGTACCACAGGGGCAGTATCTGCCGGCTAAGCCAGCAGATGACGGTGTCCACCCCATCCAGCAAGGGGGGAGACATCGTGCGGGTGAGGAACTCGATCCGCCTTTGAATAAGGCGGAGCTCCTCCGTCAACTTGGGCACCGCCTCGTCCCAGCATGGTCTGGGCATAGGCGGCGCATTGACAAAGTCCGGGACCCCGAATTGGCGCCCCGATGCTTCCATGTCTTGGCAGTAGAAGAAGGTGGACGTCCAGCCCTTGACGGACTCGATGTATGGTATCTTGGGATACCATTGGCGTCCTTGGCGGCAGTTGAAAGTGACACTGCCGCAGGTCGCCAGTCCTCCCTCCGGCACGGTCTGGCGCTGGCAACGGAAGCAATATCTAAAGAAGTCTAAACTAGTCCTAATACCTAGGTAGCCCTCAAACAGAGCTGTGAAGCCGGCTAAGACTAGGATGTTATTGGGCGCTATATCATGGGGCTGGAGCCGTAATGATCTAACACCTCGCTAAAGAAGGCGGAAGGCGGTAGCGCCATTCCCCTAACTAGCTGGGAGGTGAGGATTACCCGCTCCCCGTCTTTCGGAGCCGGGATGACGTCCCCGAAGGCGGATCTCCATTGGCAATTCTCTCGAATTGGGAGGTAGCCGACAGCCTCCAAGTCTTGGAGTACGTCTTCATCGACGATGGAGGGAAGCCAATAGCGCGATCCAAGGTTGGCTGCTTCCTCCTCCTCGTCGGCGGGTGCGCTTCTCGCCGCCGTCGCCGCGGCGGAAGATGAAGGAGCAGAGGAGACCGCCGTCGGCGCGCGCGCGATGGGAGTTTGAGAGGCGACGATGGCGACATTGCCCATCGCCACCGTCGCGAGGCGCGACGCTGCGCCGCCGATCGCCGCAGCGGAGGGGATTTTGGTCGCCGGGCCACCAAATGCTCTGGAAGGGGTATTCTGGCCGGAGGACATCGCCGTATGCGAAGGTCGTCGGAGAAGAATGCTCACCGGAGTTTGCTTTGAGAAAAGAGCGGGAGAGTGGGAGAGCAAGGGGCCGAGGAGAGCAGGAGCAGGGGTGAAGAAATGAACCGCTCAGCTCCCTATTTTATAGGTCCAGTCATTGCTTCCTGTGCAGCGGCGCTCTTAGTCGGACACGTGTCCAACATCCGCTGCAATGCATGATCGCACGATCTCGACGCCTCCTCTTTTCCCGCGATTTGTGATCATGACAAGATTTTCGCTTCGGCCGGTTTCAAACTGTCGTGAGCCGCCTGACGAGGTCGGTCAAGAAACAAGCTCGGCGAAGTTTCGATTAGCCGTCTTTCATATGTTGGATAAAGGCGGCCGTGTGCCAACACCGGGGTACACGTGCCTCCATTGTTTTTCAGAATGGTTCAAGTCCTGCAGCCGCCAATATTGACGGACGAAGTATCAAGAAGTCGGCGCCTGGAGAATTTCAACCTTTCCGGGGGCTAATGTTGGGGATATATCAACTAGGGGTATCTCCAACATGGATCAATCCGGCTAGTCCAGGGTGGCCCAAGGGTGGTAAGGTTGAGGCCTGCCGGGCGGCCCAGATAGCTGAAATACAAGGAAGTAGGCGGAGGGTCCAAGGAAGGTGGAAGGCCAAGCCCATGAAGCCACCAAGCCCAAGACGGAAGGCGGCAACTAAGCCGACTAGGTCTAGGACTCTGATTCCTTGCCGGACAAGTACTTGCCTTGTATCCTGGGGTCTGGCCGCCTATATAAGTCGGCCACCAGGAAGCCTTTAGGGCACGCTTCAATACGTATCATACACATTGTAACCTGTTCACGGCTATTGCCTCATAGTGAATTATAGCAGCACGTAGGATCTCGCCACCGTGGCGGGATCCGAAGCTGGTTAAACTCGCCGTGTTCAATCCCGTCCTCGACGACACCAACCTTCTTCCCCACAATCCATACGTAGGCTAGAGGACCCCCATCTCCTATCGATTATGCCGATACCACGACAGTTGGGCGTTCTAGGTGGAGAGCGCGCGAACCAAGAGGACGGCGTGCATCTGCAAGGTGCCGCAGGTGTGGAGGAGGAGCTGCAAGGCGAGCATGATGCGGTGCGTGTGGGGCAGGAGTTGCTGGGCGTGCATGGTGTCGTGGCTTTGGAGGAGGAGCTGCTGGGCATGCATGGTGCCATGGGTGCCATCGAGGGCATTGATCTCCTGGCCGTCCTGGTTCCAAACTTGTCGATGCAATGGATGAATGAGCTACAGCCCGATTTCGATAAGTGGATTGGTGACATGGATGGAGGAGAAGAAGTTGCTGTGGAGGAGGATGGAGGTGAAGAAGTTGCTGTGGAGGAGGATGGAGGAGAAGAAGTTGTTGCGGATGAGTTTGGACAAGAAGAAGTTGATGCCCAGGAGGTTGGAGAAGAAGTGGAATGGGAGCATAAGTTTGACGTCCTCACTGCGGGTGAAGAGGTGATCTTTGATGTCATGTTTGATTGTTATCATCCTAACATTATTCGTAATGACGATGGTTCATATAATTATCATGAGGAGTACATGTAACACAAGATTTATCTATTGTCATATGAGAAAGACAATGTTATGTAATGCCAAATCTAGGATTAATGTTGGATTGCTAAATTAACCAGTGGTCCATTACAAAAGACTTTAGCACATTACATGAAGTGTTTGAGGAGTACTCTCTAGCTGCAACCATAACAAAATACTCTAGCACATTGCATGAACTATTCTAGCAGAAACTCTCTAGCTGCAGTAACAATTGCCGGATCTAAAGTTAGCACTTCGGGGAGTATCCCTAGTCTTTGTAGAACCCCTTTCTCATGTGTGGGATCTTGTAACGGTGCTCCCCCTTAAGCCTCATGATCTCCATCATGCATGTTTGATGGGTCAAGAAGACACGGTTGCTCCTCTCAGCCGGGTACTCGGTCCATGCTTGCTGTACCTTAATGATCATGTCAAGAATATTGAAATAAGTTAGAGAAATATTTTGAGACAATGGTTGGCGAGCTGATAATATAACCAAATAAATATTGTTGTACCTTATTGAGAATGTCAACAATAGAAGTTGGAGATTTCTTTTGAAACAATGATTGGAGAGATGCGAATAAACCCAAATCAAGAATATTGGTATCCGGGGAATTTGGTGGTTGGCAAGTGAGGTGAATGTCCAAGCCACCGGCAGCGGCCGCCTCTACAAATTCAGCATCATGTGGCACTACATGAGTCTTCGCATTTTCCTGTTCAATGAATATGGGGCTCCAACGATCCTCCAATGGCCACTTTTCCTTGATAGCGGGCAACACGTTCTCAATAAGGAACTCACGACTCACAGCTCTTGTAACACTCAATGGTTTAGTTTCCTTTGTTCCCTAAGACGGTTGTGACTACCACGTTCAGCCGCCTTCTCGGTGACAAAAGGGAACATACCAATTTTTCCATCAAACGTGCAATTCCCATCCGCATCATATCTCGGCCTTGCCACAACACATAAGAACATGATCTTGTCAATGTAATGCTTGCTTTGGCATGATCTGAAAGGTTCTTCCTCTTCTAGGCCTAAATAATAATTTTTCGAGCCTTTGGTTTTGTAAAACCACTTCTCATCAATATGTACGGTGTTGTACATACCTTGGAATCTAGGACTAATGTTTTGACTCGTGCTATCTCGCTCAAGCCTAGAGAATGGACTAATGCTTTCACTTATGCTATCTCGCTCAAGCCTAGAGAGTGCATACTTAACCCTTGCTTTCTTGTTCTCGTTGGAGATACGAGACTTGATGGCATTCGAGTGCCTCGTAAACATCTTCTCCTTGAACCGTCTCCACAAAGTGGTCTTGGACACGCCTAACTCATAAGCCAGGTCCTTCAAAGTTGTCCTCTTCGACGGTGGCAGTTGTGTGATGGTTTCAGGATCAAAATCAACTCTTTTACGCCAACAATTTAGAGGCTTCTTGTTACAAATATTTTCAATGCCTGGAATCCCATCAAACCATACACGTTGCACAACTCGCAAAGGTACCATGAACTCAGCCACCACTGCCTTGGTTACACCATCATTCAAAACATTCATGGAGGTTCTACGGATAAGTGCAGCATAAATTTTCCTTTTGTCCTCGTCACTATAAACTCTACGGGTGTTCACAAATCGGCCTAGTGGAACTTCTGCAAATTAAGAAAACATAAAGGAAGATTCAATATTTTTTCAACTCTAAAAACAGTAGCAATACAGTAGGAAATCAGTACTAGCATAAATTGACTAGTTCTAACAATATGATTCCATAATTTTTCTAACACTAAAAAAGTGCTAAAACATTTGAAAGACAATACTCCCTGTAGCAGCATCAAGTTTCATGAAGTTTCTAAAGCTAAAACAGTTGATTACCTGTACCATCATCGCCTCCATCTGGATGATCACCACCTGCATGGCCTCCCGCTGGAGCTCCACGTCCAGCACCGGCAGCTCCACGTCCAGCACCAGCATCTCCGCGTCTTCCACGACCAACACGCCCAACAGCTGCGCCTCTTCCGCGACTAGCACGCCCAGCAGCTGCGCCTCTTCCGAGACCACCACGCCCAGCACCGGCAGCTCCACGACCAGCAACAACACCTCCACGCCCCCTGCTGCTCGACTCGCCGACGAACATGCTGCCATGGCCGTGTCCCCCGCTGCTCGACTCGCCAGGAAACATGAACGACGACCACAGTGTGGCTGATCGGAGACCGGTGAGGCCGAGAGTGCCTCGTCCTCGTCCGTTGCCCAAGTCCAGCCTCATCCTATGGTCTTCGTCGCCATCCTCCTCTGCTCAAGAAACAAAAACGCATAAGAACCGAACCGAAAACACCAAAAATAAGAAGGACAAGGGAAGCAAATTAACCTTCGTCGCTCTCCATCTCAAAGAAAAAATCCCCAACAAGATGACGGGCCTCCCCATCAAAATCTTCCAGATCATCCCAATTGATGGGCTCGTTAAGATCCACATCAGCCATGAGTTTGAGACAGAACGAGAGGAAGAAGAGTAGAACACGATGGACAGCTCTTCCATCGCGCGAAGCTATTATAGGACCTCGAAATTATGAGGTTCAAATTCAGTTTTCCTCCATCTAGCAATCCAATCTTGATCTTAACCGTCCGATTAAGGAGCATTCCATGGCATGGAAGTTTCCCCAATGGATGATGAAAACTTCTTCTTCCATTGGGCAAAAAGAATCACCATGGATGGAGCTCGTCTGGTTTGGTTGTGCATGCCAATGGGAGAGAGAGCGCACGATCGGAGAGAGAGGGGTGCGATTTAGTGACAGAGATACGGGAGGATACTACGCCGCGAGAAAAGAGGAGTTGGGGATCATGACGAGAGAAAAAAAAACTAAGGGAGTTGTACGTGCGTGTATGCAGGGGTAGGATGGGCAAGTTTTTCTCCTCAGATTTGCTCCTTGATCGACGCGCCAACAAATATGCGCCCTAAGCCTAGCAACGGAGGGGGTAGTACTTTATCTAAGGATGATGTTACTCACTTCATACACTTTACTTAATGCAATAATCTGTTGCTTGCTACTTAATACTGAAAGGGGTGCGGACGCTAACCAGAAGGTGAATTATTAGTCATAGATGCGGTTGGAACGGTCTATGTATATTGTTGTAATGCCCAAATGAATCTGATACTAGACATCATGACATTAGTATATTTATTATTCTGCACTTCTTTATTCTATCAATAACCCAGCTGTAATTTGTTTACCCGCATGAATGTTATTATTATTTATGGAGAGATACAACTAGTGAATTGTGGACCCCGGTCCTTTTCTTTAATCCGGTAAAACCACCTACTTCAAACTTGTTACTTTCATTCTCTGCAAACAAACATCCTTCTTCCACACATACATTTAATCCTTTGTTACATTAAGCCGATGAGATTGACAACCTCACATTTAAGTTGGGGAAACTATTTTGACTGTGTTGTGTGCAGGTTCCACGTCAACTACGTCATAGTTCTTTTTCGGCGCCATTGCCACCTCGAAGGAATTATCGTCTCCTACTGGTTCGGTAACCTTGGTTTCATAACTGAGGGAAACTTGCTGCTGCACTCATCATACCTTCTGATACGTCTCCAACGTATCCATAATTTCTTATGTTTCATGCTATGTTATATCATATTATTACATGTTTTATATGTATTTTATATAGTTTTATGCATTTTCTGGGACTAACCTATTAACAAGATGCCAAAGTGCCAGTTCCCTGTTTTCTCCTGTTTTTTGGTTTCATAAAAGTACTTAAGGAAATATTCTCGGAATTGGAAATAAAACATCATCGAATTATTTTTGGAAAAGGAACGTTCCAGAACACCAAAGACGAGACAGAGAGGAGCCACGAGGCGCCGTCACCACCCCGTGACGCGAGCCACATCCTGGTCGTGTCAGGAGGTGGTGTGGGCCCCTCGGCCCTCCACCTACATCGCCCTTTCGCCCATAAATAGCTCCTGACCTAAAAACGATCGCACGATATTCAATTTTTCCTCCACGGATCCCGAGCCGCCGCCGTTATCAACACCAATTCGAGAGAGATCAGACCTTCTCTCCAACACCCTGTCGGGAGGGGGAATCGTCCCCGGAGGCCTCTACGTCGCCATGACCGCTTCCGGACTGATGTGTGAGTAGTCTACCCTTGGACTATAGGTCCATAGAAGTAGCTAGATGGTTGACTTCTCCTCTTGTGTTGTCATGTTTAGATCTTGTGAACTGCCTATCATGATCAAAATCATCGTTATGTAATTCTCCATGTTGTGTTTGCTGGGATCCGATGAATATTGAGTACTAAAGTTATTGCTTCATAATATATCATGTGTGTGCTATTTAATGATCTTCCATGCTCTCCGTTACTTGTGTATGCTCTGGCCAAGTAGATGCTTGTAACTCCAAGAGGGCGTATTTATGCTCGATAGTGGGTTCATGTCTCTATTAAATCTGGGGTACTGACAGAAAGCTCTAAGGTTGTAGATGTACTGTTGCTATTAGGGATAAAACAATAGTACTTTGTCTAAGGATGATGTTACTTACTTACATTACACACAGTGCTTAAGACGATAATCTGTTGCATGCAATTTAATATTGAAAGGGGTGCGGACGCTAACCGGAAGGTGGATTATTAGTCATAGATGCGGTTGGAACGGTCTATGTATATTGTTGTACTGCCCCCGAATGAATCTCACACTAGACATCATAACGTTAGTATATGCATTGGGTTGCTCATCATTATTCTGTCAATTGCGTAGCTGTAACTTGTTTACCACGCATGGATGAATGTTATTATTATTTATATAGAGACACCACTAGTGAACTGTGGACCCCGGTCCTTCTCATTAGTCTGATAAAACCACAAATGCAAACCTGTTACTTTCTGCAAACAAACATCTTTCTTTCACACATACGTTTAATCCTTTGTTACAGCAAGTCGGTGAGATTTACAACCTCACTATTAAGTTGGGGCAAAGTATCTTGATTGTTTGTGTGCAGGCTCCATGTTCGTTCCTGACGATGGTGTGGCGCCGTGCCAACGTCGCTTGTAGCGTACATGTACTTAAAATATGGTAAGGTACCTGTGTATAGTGCAAATCCCTGGATCGATTCGTTTGCACACATAGTTTACGATGTAATATCACAACAAAGTATTAATTTTATTAAATCGATGATCCATACTTAGAAAATATTCGATACAACTTGCATAGCATAAAGCTAGCGTTGAAAAGAGTAAACAGCGGAAAAAACATAGCAGTGAGTCTTCATCATCTTCATGTTGACATAGGCGAAGACATGTTGCTTGCAGACTTGAAACCCTTAAACGAAACCTCACACGTCTTTTGAACAGTCTGCAATAAAAAAAATATTGCAACAACATGGGTCAGAAACATTTAAAATGGAACAACATAGGCGAACACTATGGAAATGGAACTCTAATAACCTATATGCATATTTGGCTGGTGGAGTTCAAGGCTATTATGCATAAAGCCAATTTTTCCTAACTCGTTGGAAAACTCTTTTACCTAGTTGAGGCAAGTATGGCATGAAAACCATAGTCTCAACCTACCCATCAAGTTTTAACTTAAAAGTACTTAGAAGTTTCCTAATCCTCTTAGAAGTTTCCTAATCCTCTTAGAAGTTTCCTAATCCTCCGTTGACGTCCTTGTTCAGCTGCTAAAAAATATCCGTATCGGGGACACGGCTAAGTACTTAGATTTTAACTCTCCAGAGGTTGTGCACGTTCACCATTGTACCCATTCAACCCAAACTATCCTATACACTCTGGAAGTGTTAAGGAAAAGGAAAGGAATGAGACGAGATGTTTCAGAAGCATTTTCCCTCCCATTGTCGGCCTGACACGTTCCACCTACATTCCTCTACCACCACCTCTAAAGCAAGGGCGAGTCCACGCAACTTAATTGGTCAAGTCAGAGCCCATATTGGCAATGGTTGCACGAGAAGCAATCGTCACTCGGAGTTCTTCAGATTCTTCTGTTCCTGGGTGGCCGTCAACAAGTGTAATTCCACAGGTATGCCCCTGGGAACCCCCTCAACATAAACCTTACAGAACCACTTTCCACCAAGGTGTTTCATTCATAACTTAGTATAATTTAACATTTCATCAAAAAAAGTTTTGCATCGCATCATAATTCTACCAAGTGTTGCATAGGAACCAAGACACAGGAGTAAGGAATTTCTACACAGGTCTAGCATAGCATTTCTACTAAGTCCTACGAAAATAGACTGCTCATGCATAGAAAAAATATTAGGACTTTTATGAGGTGTGCCACTTGCCTGAAGAATGTTGTCGTTGCTCACAAACACTTTTCAACAACGAACGTTTGCTCTTCGTTCAATCTCAACAATATAAGCAAACAACAAAACAACAATCAACATAAAACACAACAAACATGAAAAACAACACAAGTCATATAAGACCAAACAAATTTCACAAAGGTTCATCACATAATTCAATATGCAAAAAGAGTTGGCGTACGGAATAATAGGTTTTATATGGGTTGGTCTTTAATAGAAATTTATCACACATTAATTGTAATTAAACACTTGAAAGGTCTTAAACACCATTTGATCCAAAAATTATAAGGTGACATTTAAAGTCTTTTAACACTACTTAATTACAATAAATCATACAATATAAATTATATTCATAATAAATAAGGTTTTACACAAACTTTTCTGGTTTTAATAAATCATGCATGAAGATATTTTTTTTATTATTGCAACATATAATAAAAAGGGATATATTCAAGATTTAAGTTTTCTGTGGTTAAACTTAAGTAAAATTTTTAAATAATTTTAATGGACAGAAGGGATTTAAACAAATTTATACCAATTGGATTTACTCAATAATGATTTTTCTATCGAAATGTTATGTCAAAATACTCAAACATCATATTCTGAATTTGAAATAAATCTAAATTTCTCAAGGTTAAAAAACAACAGAACTAACAAAATCTACAGGTGATGGGCTTTCCAAAGATATTTTATTTATAAAATTTGAACTTATAGAATTAAAACTATAACTAAAACAATGATTTAAATGTTTCAGTAAATAACAAGTTAGTGCACGACTAAAATATATATTTTTATTATACCACTGTATTCTACACGCTTATACGAATTTATAGACTACAAAAACATTGAAAATGGAGTTACGGTCGATTTGATATGAATTTTGGAAGTTCTCTCTCTAAAATAGGCAGAAAAATGAAAAGGAAAATAGCTGACACAGCAGCCACGCGGCGCGGTGCTACTGGCCGATACCGATTCAAACAATTAATCTATTCTACACCGTTGGATCAATATCTGAGGGCTTACGGCGCGATGGTCTGGAGGTGGCGGCGCGGTTTGCCGGAGTTGAGGGAGACGGCGGCGCCGGCGCTCAGTGTGGACGAACTCGACGTTGTGGTGCTCCCCTGGCCAAGAGATGAAGACGGCGAGGCTTGGCGCGAGATGACGAAGCAGAAGGCGGTGACGTCGTTGTCTCCGGCGTCCTGGAACGGCGTGGCGTCGCGGATGGAGCGCTTCCACGCCGGCGAATTTCGGTGAGCACAAACTCCACGTCTCGGCTGTGTTAAAGGAGTTAGGACAAGGATGGGGAGAAGGAGGAGAGGGTTCTAAGCCTCGGGGGTCGCCTCACCTTGCCGGAATCAAAGAAATCGGCCTTGGACGTGAAGAACACCGGTGAGCAAATTATCCGGCCTGGGGGATTCAGAGAGGGGTTTTGGGGGCAAATTATGGAGGAGGCCGAGGGCTATCCATAGGAACAAATAGAGCATGATTTGGTGCTGTAATTTGCCCGCAATCAATCGGAGATTAAATTTGACCAAAAACGGCCGTGTCTAATGACAGACGAAAATAGAGCATTTTAAGACGTTTTGGAGAGGGCTTTTGTAGGGAATGAAAGAGGAAGCCGTGGTCTTTAAGTAGGAGGAAATGGCACATCAAATGATAGAGTACACGACCACAATCAAACCGGGAAGAGAAACAGCAAAACTAGTGAACGGGAATCCGGCACCTAGAGGGGGGTGAATAGGTGCTAGTTCAAATTTTAGGTCTTTTCAATTTTAGGCTCAACACAAAGGTAAATTCTCTAGATATGCAACTATGGTGAATTTTTACCTAAATGACAAGTTAAGAGAAACAAGATAACAGGACAAGCGAGTAAGGGAGAAAGGATAAGGGGAACCAAGTGAAGCACGCGGAGACGAAGATGTAATCCCGAATTCCACCCAAGGGTGTACGTCTCGTTGGAGAGGTGTGCGCTACCACAACAGGTTAGCCGCAACGCCACAAAGGCTCACCTTCTTCTCCGATGAACTCAACCACAAAGGTTTCGAGTTCACCTTCCACTATTGATCCCCTTTTAGGGCGGAGATCAAATCCCTTACAAACGCTTGAGGCACACACCCACAACTCAATTGGCGTAAGCTTGTTGGTACTTGGTGTAAGCTTGACCTGTTGTGGTCTTGAACTTTTGTGGTCATCTCCGGACTTAGCCACTGGAAGAAAGGCTGGAAATTTCCTAGCACCGGAAGTTCCGGCCTGGAGACCGGAAGTTCCGGTGCCCCGGAAACTTCCGGTCTTTCTTCCGGGCAAAGTTCCGGTTTCTCCAGGGAGTGGAGAAAACTGGACTTAGCCCCAGAATGAAGTGCTGGAGTTTCCTGAGCACCGGAAGTTCCGGTCTGAGACCCGGAATTTCCGTACTTAAGGAAAACCAAACCAAATTATCTGGAAAATAAAAAAATGGACATGAGCGATGGAATAGCAGGGTTCAAGGGGGAAGGCTTAGGTGAGAAATCCAAACTGATGATGGTACTTCACACTCAAGTTGCAAAAAGCAATAAGTTGTCAAGAAGACCAACCTGAGTGTGTTTTCCATAGAACCAAGAAGATGCAAATGAGAAATCAGTGTAAGTCATTAAAACCAACTCGTCCTAGAAAAATAGGAAGAGGTTGGTGGCCGAGGCCACCATGTTGGAGTGTCGGGCATGTCACCGCGAAGATATATCTTGGGTACAAACCACTACTCGTCGTTTTAGCTCAAGATAGTCATAAGAATGAATATAGAGATAAAAGAACACTTGTTATCGTCATAATGGGGGGAGGGATGGTCCAATGTATGAGGACCGCACTCCCCCTATATCCATGCCTACATCTAAACAAGGTAAGATGCAATTACGTCCTAGGTGATTGTGCAAGCGATCAAGCTAAGGACCTCGAATCAATGCTATTTAGCTCATTCCTCAAAAAGCAAAACCTTCCTTCCTCAAGGGGCTTCGTGAAGATATCCGCCAATTGATCTCTTGTGCCTACATAAGATAGGTCAACATCTCCTCGGGCCACATGATCTCTAATGAAATGATGGCGGATCTCAATATGCTTGGTTCTCGAATGTTGCACCGGGTTGTAAGCAATCTTGATGGCACGTTCATTGTCACATAGAAGAGGCACTTTGTCGCAATCGACTCCGTATTCCTTTAAAGTTTGCCTCATCTACAGCAATTGGGTGCAACAACTTGCGGCAGCAACATATTCGGCTTCGGTGGTGGAAAGAGATATACAATTTTGCTTCTTTGAAGACCAACTCACCAAGGACCTCCCAATAAACTGACAAGCACCGGAGGTTGACTTCCTGTCATCTTGATCTCCCGCCCAATCGGAATCCGTGTACCCAAATAATGAGAAATGTGCATCCTTGGGGTACCACAATCCAAAGGTTTGGGTATAAGCCAAATATCTAAAGATCCTCTTGACCGCCATATCATGGCTTTCTTTAGGAGCCGCTTGATATCTTGCACAAACTCCTACGGCTAGCACTATATCCGGTCTAGATGCGCAAAGGTAAAGAAGAGATCCAATCATGGAGCGATATACCTTTTGATCCACATCCTTACCCTTGGGGTTGAGCTCAAGGTGGCATTTGGTTTGCATTGGGGTAGAGGCACCCTTGAGCTCAAGCAACCCGTACTTCTTGAGCATGTCTTGAATGTACTTAGCTTGGTTGATGAATGTCCCTTCTTTCAATTGTTTGATCTCAAATCCTAGGAATAACTTCATCTCACCCATCATAGACATCGCAAACCTATCAGTCATAAGCTTGGAGAATTCTTCGTTAAATGCTTTGTTAGTAGATCCAAATATAATGTCATCCACATATAATTGACAAATGAAAAACTCTCCATTTACTTTCTTAGTGAAAAGGGTGGGGTCGATTTCCCCAACTTGGAAGACACGGTCTACAAGTAGTTCTCTAAGGTGCTCGTACCACGCTCGTGGGGCTTGTTTAAGGCCATAGAGTGCCTTATCCAACTTGTAGACATGGTTCGGATACTTGAGGTCCTCGAACCCCGGTGGTTGCTTAACATAAGCAAGTTCATTTAGTGGACCATTCAGAAAAGCGGATTTAACATCCATTTGTTGCAACTTAAAGTTATGTTGAGAAGCATAGGCAAGAAGAATACGAATTGACTCAAGTCGAGCCACGGGCGCGTAGGTTTCTCCAAAGTCAATGCCTTCAATTTGGGAGTAACCTTGAGCCACCAATCTTGCCTTGTTTCTCACCACCATGCCATGTTCATCTTGCTTGTTCTTGAAGATCCACTTGGTGCCGATAACATTGCGGCAATCTTTGGGTCTTTCCACCAACTTCTACACCTTGTTGCGCTCGAAGTTGTTGAGCTCTTCATGCATGGCATCAAGCCAATCTTTATCTTCAAGAGCTTCAAAGACCTTCTTGGGTTCCACCATGGAGATGTGGCTTGATGTTCACTAAAGGTTGCGAGTTGTCTTCGGGTAGAGACCTTGCTTCTCACATCACCAAGCACCTTGTCAAGAGATAAAGCTCTTAATTCTTGTGAGGTGCCAACCCTATTCAAGCGGCAGATCTCGATTTCCCTCCTAGTGGTGGGAGGGATAGCTTGATCATCTTGATCATTCATGTCTCCGCCTTGACTGATTTGATGGCCTTGATCAACGAAAGGTGAAACTAATGAGGGAGGAGGTTGATCTTGGCCTTGGGGAGAACTGCTCCTTGGAAAATCCTTGGTACCGGAAGTTCCGGCAAGGGGGACCGGAAGTTCCGGTCTTGGCACCGGAAGTTCCGGATCGGAGACCGGAAGTTCCGGACATGGGACCGGATGTTCCGGACCAGACACCGGAAGTTCCGCGCCAAAGGCCGGAAGTTCCGGTGAACCAGAAATTTCAGGGGCAGATGTAGTTTCTTGAGCTTCTCCTCGTTGAGACAAGTTGGGCACGACGTTGTTGTCGAGTGTTTCTTGTGAGGTAGAACCTTGTTGAGCAACCTCGTAGTAGAGTTCAATGGGGCGGTGAACGCCTAACCCCATTCTTCGAATAGCATCTTGAGGTTGATCGTCACCTACATCGGAAACACCACTTTGCTCCACAAGGGAGCCGTCATTCTCCTCGAACACCACACTACAAGTTTCTATGATAATGCGCGAGGCCTTATCATAGAATCTATAAGTATGGGATTCGGAGCCATAGCCCAAAAATGTCCCTTCAAGAGACTTAGAATCAAACTTGCCCAAACGAACACCTTTGATGAGATAAAAACACTTACAACCAAATACTCGGAAGTAGGAGATATTGGGCTTGTTCCTGGTAAGCACTTCATAAGGTGTCTTCATGAGTCCTTTGCGAAAGAAGAGCCGGTTGGATGAATGGCAAGCGGTGTTGACGGCTTCGGCCCAAAAGTTGTGGGGGGAATTAAACTCGGCCATCATCGACCTTGCAATCTCAATAAGTGTGCGGTTCTTCCTTTCAGCTACACCATTTTTTTGGGGAGTATAAGCAGCGAAATATTGACGACGAATCCCTTCTTCACTAAGGAACTCGTTCAAGGTATAGTTCTTGAACTCGGAACCATTGTCACTTCTTATCACCAAGATAGGGACATTGTGTTGTCGTTGAGCTTCATTGGAGAAGTCGATGATAGTCTGTTGAGTCTCCACCTTCGACTTGAAGAAGAAAACCCAAGTGTATCTTGAATAGTCATCAACGATCACCAAGCAACATTTCTTACCACCAAGACTAGCTTCCGGAATGGGACCAAAGAGGTCAACATGGAGAAGCTCCTAAACCCTCGTCGATGAAATGATGGTCTTGCTTGGATGGTGAATATCATGCATTTTTCCTTCAACACAAGCCCTACACATTCGATCCTTCGAGAAAGAGACATGGTCTTTTAGTCCTAGGATATGGCCACACTTGTGGAGACTTTGCAAAGTTCTCATGTTGACATGGGCTAGTCGGCGATGCCATAACCAACCCAAGTCCGCTTTAGCGAATAGGCACATTGTATGGGAAGTGGTGACTCCGGAGAAGTCAACCACATAGAGCCCATTCTCAATGTACCCAACGAAAGACACATTGAGAGACTTTCTCCGCAAGAGGATAACCATCTCCTTTTCGAAAACAACGGTATAACCCAAACAAGTTAAGGAATGAACCGAGATCAAGTTGAAACCTAGGGACTCGACAATCAAGACATTCACAAGAGTGATGTCCGGTGCCACTACCACCTTGCCGAGCCCTATCACCTTAGACTTTGAATTGTCACCATATGTAACGGTCATTTGATCATCATTGGGCTTCAAATCCGTTACAATTTCCTTGCTTCCGGTCATATGACTAGTGCACCCACTATCAATTATCCATTTCGATCCTCCGGAAGCAAGGCCCTACACACAATCAGTTCTTTGGTTTAGGTACCCATTTTGCAATGGGTGCCTTTTGGTTAGCAACAAGGGTCTTTGGAACCCAAATAGCATATTCAGTGTAACCATCAAAAGGACCAATGTATCTAGCATAGACATCCCCATAATAATCAACATATAAAGCATAATTGGGGTTAGATATGCCCGCAAAGTCATTACGAGTGGGAGTGCCCCTTGTGGCATTTCCACTCGCAATGTCATCCTTCTTGGCTTGTGCGGGCTTGGTCTTCTTCTTGATCTTCTTCTTCTCCTTAGCAACATAGCCTAGACCTTCCTTACCCTTGTGGGGCACTCGCTCATGAAGAGGAGTAGTGAGTGTCCCCTTACCTTTATCAAGAGAGGTCTTGGTCTTGGTTGCCATGGAGGGAACGAACAAAACCCTTGCTTTATCCTCAACACCATGTGCATTAGTATTCAAAGGAGTAGAGGGGTTAGGTTTCTCAAGAGTAGATATCCGAGATTGGAGTTGATCACGAGACTTGAGAAGACGTTCGTGATCACTTGTCAATACCCTGTGAGTATTTTCAAGAGACTCGAAGTCTTTGCAAAGTCTAGCATGAGCAACTACAAGCTCGGACCTTTCATTTTGCATAATTTTACATTTAGCAAAGTAAAGATCACGATCCTTAGTGATCTTAGCAAGTTGTTCCTCGAGGAGAGCATGAGTTTCTTGTTCATCTTCAAGGGAGGATTGGAGAGACACTTTAGTGTGAGCATCCTCTCTCTCAATCTCCCCTTTTAACTCTATCTCATCCTCAAGCTCACCTATACGGCTCATAATTGAGCCAAAGTGTCTCTTTCCTTCTCCTTGCAAGTTAGTCATGAATTTATCAAAAGAAATGATTTCATTCTTGACTTGGAGACTCATACCATCATCAATTTCATGGGATATGGAGGTAGGAGACAATTTTACCTCGGATGTCTTTGCCATAAGACATCTTCCATTCTTGACGATGGGGCTCTCATTTGGTGAGGAGAAGAGTGACAGAGGTGTAGAGGAGATGGCTAGAGAGGCCACTTGAGTTGGGGTATCCTCATTGTCACTATCTTCATCATCGGTGGGATATTGCTCTTGAGTCACCAAGACAATCTTTTGGTTCTTCTTGAAGAAGGGCTTCTTCACGGGCATGGGCCCCTTGCCCTTGGTCTTGGCCACGAGCCTCCCACCATGATCCTCTCTTCTTTCCCATGGGCAATCTACAACAAAGTGGCTTTTGTCATCACAGTTATAGGAAAGCCTCACCTTGTTGATTGGCTTTCCTCCATTGGAGGGGACCTCTTGTCGATCCTTGCTTTGGCCCTTCCGGGGTTCCTCCAAAACGTTCTTTCCGCAAGACCCATGTGTAGGGTGAGAGTACTTGAGAGCGTCTCACTAGATAGCTCGACTTGATCATCATACTCATCTTCATCCTCTTCTTCAACGGTGGCCTTCAAGGCAATTGAGGCATGCTTGTGCATCCCTATGGCCCTAGCTCGTACATCTTGAGCGATCTTGGAGGCCACCTTGTATGCGGTCATCTCTTGCATGACTTCATTGGATGTCATCTTCGGGAAGTCATGTCTCCCTTGGAGTGTCTTCAAGTCCGTTTCCTCAAAGGGCATGAGAGCGGTCACGAACTTCTTCTTGATCCAAGCGTCATCAAAGTAGACCGCACCGAGGTTCTTGAAGGTGTTAGCAATCAACACCAACCTTCGGTACATGTCCTCATGACTTTCTCCATCCAACTTGTAGAACCCTTCCACCTCATTGCATAAGGCATCATACCGATTCTTCTTCATTCTCTCATTCCCGACGAAGATGTCAGAAATAGCATTCCACACTTCTTTGGCGGTGGAGAATTGTTGAATGAGTGGCATGTCCTTCTCTCCAACGGCCATTTGGAGTTGATGAAGAGCGGTGGCGTTGAGTTGGCTATCGACCACCTCTCTTCTTGTCAAGTTGGTTGGATCATGCGCCTTGAATCCTTCTTCAATAATGCGCCATAGCTCAATGGAGGCACAACATAAATGAGACTTCATTTGAAATTGCCATTGAGATAAATGATTAGGTTTAAGCTTAGGAGGATCACTTCTAAAGTTTACATGAGGGTGAGGGATAGGTGGGTTAGGAGAGTAATTATGGTTGACATTATGAAATTCCTCTCCTTTGAGGGTATTAGAGGAGCTAGGTGATTCATCCTTTTCCGCTTTCTCGGGAGAAGCACTTGGGAGAACATCTTTGGACCCATCCGAGGATGATTCCTTAGAGTTCTCACCGTGCTCCTTTGAAGGAGGAGAGGGAGAGGTAGCCTTGGGCTCCTTAGACTTCGAGAGTGCCATAAGCATCTCATTCATCTTTAGGAGTTGGGCCTCCAAGGACGATTTCATGTCCATGAGATCGGCCATGGTTGCCCCTTTGGCTAACGCCTCCTTCTCCGCCTCTTATTTTTCACGAGCGGCCCTCTCGGCATCGGATTCCGTCATCTTTGCACTTAGGCGGTTAAGCCCTTAAAAGTGAACCTGGCTCTGATACCAATTGAACGGGAATCCGGCACCTAGAGGGGGGGGGGTGAATAGGCGCTAGTTCAAATTTTAGGTCTTTTCAATTTTAG
The DNA here is from genome assembly GCA_026929855.1 of Poa annua. Lineage (NCBI taxonomy): Eukaryota > Viridiplantae > Streptophyta > Magnoliopsida > Poales > Poaceae > Poa > Poa annua. Next base: position 158,372,923 of record CM049427.1, on the reverse strand, counting down.
GCTCAACACAAAGGTAAATTCTCTAGATATGCAACTATGGTGAATTTACCTAAATGACAAGTTAAGAGAAACAAGATAACAGGACAAACGAGTAAGGGAGAAAGGATAAGGGGAACCAAGTGAAGCACGCGGAGACGAAGATGTAATCCCGAGTTCCACCCAAGGGTGTACGTCTCGTTGGAGAGGTGTGCGCTACCACAACAGGTTAGTCGCAACGCCACAAAGGCTCACCTTCTTCTCCGATGAACTCAACCACAAAGGTTGCGAGTTCACCTTCCACTATTGATCCCCTTTTAGGGCAGAGATCGAATCCCTTACAAAGGCTTGAGGCACACACCCACAACTCAATTGGGGGCTCCCAAGATGATCACAAAATGTCAAGACCACAACAGGTCAAGCTTACACCAAGTACCAACAATGGTGAGACCTAGGTTTTCCTTGAGGAAACCCTAGACTCGAAATCCCCAAGTGAATGGGGGAAGATTACAAATCGCTTCGGTGAAGTAGTAGATCGGGGCCTTCTCCTTCACTCCTCCAAAGATCAACGGATTTGGGTGGAGGAGTTGGGAGATCTTGAAGATTTGAGCTTCAGCAATTTATGATGAGAGAGAGTGTAAGAGCGGAAATGGCTGGAGGTAGGTGGAGGGGTATTTATACGCCCCTCCACCAACTAGCCGTTTTTTACTGCGCAGGCCGGAACTTCCGGTCACTTAGGCCGGAACTTCCGGTCACCCTGGAAAGTTCCGGCCAAAGTTCCGGAGGAACTTCCGGCCTGGCCAGGGCGCAGGCAGTTCCAGACTTAGAGAAAAACCAGCAAGTTCAGCACCGGAACTTCCGGTGGTTTGGCCGGAACTTCCGGTCGCCCGGAACGATCTGGCCAAACTTCCGGCCAAAGTTCCGGCTTTGCCCGAGCGCGAGCAATTCCTGACTTAGCCGATTTTCTCGTTTGTCTGGAACGGAACTTCCGGTCGAGGGACGGAACTTCCGGTCGCCCGGAAAGTTCCGGCCAAACTTCCGGTGAAAGTTCCGCCTTTGCCAGGGGCTAAATCCTAAAAGGACTTAGCCGTTTTCTGGCCAGATGGAAAAGTCCGGTGTAGGCCCGGAACTTCCGGCCCTTCGGCCGGAACTTCCGGTCACAGCACCGGAACTTCCGGCCTGTCAAAACAGGAAAAACTGCTAGCCAATTCTCTCATTCAACCCTGATGATCTTCATCCTTTTTGTTCTTCAAGGTTATGTAGTATCTGAAATACTCAGGCACACCGTTAAACAACCTTTTCGTGTTGTCATTCCTATCCAAAACTCAGGAGACAGAAAATGCTCTTTCAACTAGTTGTTCGAAGACGATGCTGACGTCATCGCTGACCTCAGCAATTTTTCTTTTTTCTTTTCCTGATTTTTCTTGTTTTATTTCATATCTTTTATTTTAAGTGTCCAAATGAATTCAAATAAATTTCTACAAATTTGTAGAAACAATATCATTGTGTTAAACCAGTTGTGGGCATGTTTTGAACACTTTTGAAAAATCAAAATTTCGAAATATTGATTAAATGCAAATTTGACAGCTTATGTCAAATTTGAGGATATGGCTTAATAAAATTTATTTTTGGCTAAATAAAATTATAAAAAAACACTTATATAAGTTTGAAATTAAGTTATTTAAACTTATTTTCCCATATCATAATCATTTTTGGCTTTAGTACAACATTAAATAACATAACACCACTATTTGAATGAAAAAGGGGAAAATGATAAATTTATTTTTAATTCAAAAGAATTTCTGCACCTTTAAGTTTATTTATAATGAGTTATTTGAAAACTTCATATGGTACAATAGGAAAAAAGTATATCTTTATTTCATTTCTTATGTTGGAAATTAATCTTGAATAACATTTTATGTTTTGCAAATTGATGAAAATAATTTAAGTTATTGAAATGCCTATCTGGATAAATCATTAATTATAAAATCCAGGAAGTTTTAAAGATATAAACTATAGAATTATAATTTCCAAAACTATGTTTTGAACTCAGGTAAAAGAATGAAAACCATTTGGCAAAAGTACCATGTTGTAAATAGTTTAAAAGAACATTTGTAAATATTATTTTAATTTATGAAAAGCTATGGCTAAGTTGGTGAAACCAAATACTTATAAAGAAAAAATATTTTGCAAGAAAATGGTTTTAAATTTGTAGACCATTTGTCAAATTATATAATGAGGTTTAAGAAAAACAATGAATAATAAAATGTTTAACTTGAAACAACTTTTGAAAATAGTGATTATTTGAGATATTTGAAATATTAATTTTTTTGAAGATGTTTGAAGTCTTTTAAAGTTGGTTTCCTTATGCATTTAACGTTTTTATTTTAATAAAAATCAAAGTTTAAATTTTTAGTGATTTTCAAACATTCCAAAATATTGGGATGTTACAGACTGACACCCTTAAAATGAATCTCCTCCCCGAGATTCGGAGTGGCTAGAAAGAAAAGCGAATGATTGGAATGATTCTGATAACTCGAGAGGGGGAGTAATCCAGCTGTTGACAAGGAAACTACAAATCAGCAGAGAATGATTTCGCCGATTCGGGATGCTAGAGAGAAAGATAGGCTTGGGTCTCCGGGTTTAGGCAACTGGGTTTGAATTATCTGGGTGGCTACCACCCTTAAAAGAAAAGTTGTGTTGGTAGTCAAACATTCTAACTGATACCATAAGATCAAGACAAATCATTACAAACAACATATAAGAAAGATCAAGCACCAAGCTTCAAACACAAACAAACAATCTAGTATTGTCACACAACCTAAGTTGGTATGAACAATTCACTAACACGATATCGTCGTTCTATTTAAGTGGTGGTCAAATCTACCTCCTTCGTGAGTGCTTCAAGTCTTTCTTCAACTTTCTTTAAGATCTTCTAAGTGTGGGAGCTCTAAATCTGGATTCTTCATTGGTCTTCCATGCATGTAGAACTTCATGTTGAATCGTAGCTTTTCCAATATGAAGTAGCAAAACTGACTTTAAGAGAATATAATTTCAGAAGTTGATAGTACATGAGAGTACAAGGAAGGTAAAGTGAAAATATTTGTTTTTAGAAAAGTGAATAAAAATAGATTTTCAATCCTATGGTCAAACCTATTTCTATCCATACTTAGGGTTTCAAACCTACATGCAACACAGTGCTCTGATACCATATGTAGCGTACCTGCACTTAAGATATGGCAAGGTACCTGTGTATAGTGCAAATCCCTTGATCGATTCGTTTGCACACACAATTTATGATGTAATATCACAACAAAGTATCAATTTTATTACATCGATGACCCAGACTTAGAAAATATTCGATAAAATTTGCATAGCATAAAGCTAGCATTGAAAAGAGTAAACAACAGAAAAAACATAGCAGTGAGTCTCCATCATCTTCATGTTGCCACAAGCGAAAACATGTTGGTTGCAGACTCGAAACTCTTAAACGAAACTTCAGTCGTCTTCTGAACAGTCTGCCATAAAAAAAAAATTGCAACAACGTGGGTCAGAACCATTTAAAATGGAACTAGAAAGTGACACTATGGTGGACACTTAGAGGAAAAACTCTAATAACCTATATGCATATTTGGCTGATGGAGTTCAAGTCTATTTTGCATAAAGCCAATTTTTCCTAACTCTTTGGAAAAATATTTTACTAGTTGGGACAAGCATGGCATGAAAACCATAGTCTCAATCTACCCTTGTTCACCCATCAAGTTTTAACTTACAAGTTGGAATGGTGGAATCCTCCGTTGACGTCCTCGTTTAGCTGCTAAAAAATGTCTGTACCCGGGACATGCCTAAGTACTTAAATTTTAACACTGCAGAGGTTATGCACATTCACCATTGTACCCATTCAACCCAAACTATCATATACACTCTGGAAGTGTTAAGGAAAGGTGAAGAATGAGACGAGATCTTTCAGAAGCATTTTCCCTCCCATTGCCGGCTGAAAGGAAAGACGTCACCTAGAGGGGGGGGGGTGAATAGGCGAGGAACACTTTTTACAATTTAGGCTTGATAAATGCGAAATAAAACTTAGTGTTTAACTTATCAATGACACAACCTAAATATACTAGGTTCGCTATGTGCACCAACAACTTATGCTATGCAACACAAACAATAATGGGATAGCAAGGTAAAGAACTTCAAGCACGATGGCTATCACAAAGTAAAGTGCATAAGTAAAAAGCTCGGGTAAAGGGATAACCGAGGCACGCGGAGACGATGATGTATTCCCGAGTTCCACCACAAAAGGTGTACGTCTCGTTGGAGAGGTGTGATCAACCACAACAGGTTTGCTCAACGCCACAAAGGCCTCACCTTCTTCTCCGATGAACTCGACCACAAAGGTCCGAGTCCACCTTCCACTATGAACTCCTTTGGGGCGGAGAACAATCCCGTACAACAACCTTGGGGCACACACCCACAGCCGAATTGGGGGCTCCCAAATGACCACAAGAGGTCTTGACCACAAAGGTCCCAACTAGCCACAAAGGCCTTGACCACAAAAGGTCCTATGCCACAAAGGCGGCCACTAAGGCGTCTAGGGTCCAAGACCCAAGAGTAACAAGCTCACGAATTTCACCACCACGAATCCTCGTGGAGGGCTCAAACCGATGCAAGATGCAATGGCAAGAACACACAAAGTGCTCAAGTCCTTCACTCTCAAATTCCAACAAAGCAACAAATGCTTATGGGGGGAATAAGAGAGGAAGAACCAAGAAACCACAAAGGAGACAAAACCTACACTCCCAAATCCCACCACAAGCAACTAATGCTTATGGGGGGATACGAGAGAGCAAGAACAAAGGGGGAGAACCACAAAGGAACTCAAAGATCTAGATCCACTAAGTTCCCCTCACTTAGAGGAGAGAAGAATTGGTAGAATTGTAGATCTAGATCTCCTCTCACTTTTCCCTCAAATATATGCAAGAATCATGGGAGGATTTGAGAGGGGGCAAGCTTTCCCAAGGTCAACAATGGCAAGAGAGAGAGGGGAAAGTCGTCAGCTCAAGGAAGAAGAAGGGGAGGGGTATTTTTAGCCCCTCCCAGATTTCTAGCCGTTGGGAATCTTCAGTCCGGAAATCTCCGGTAGGAATTCCGACCCGAGCTGAGAAAAGATCAGTGCTGAAAGCAAATAAGACTTGGGGAAAAACTGCAACTTGTGACCGGAAATATCCGAACCAGGGCCGGAGATTTCCGGACCCCGGAAATCTCCGGTAGAAAATCCGATGGAAAACTGAACTGAGTCAGTACGCAATTGAGTTCTGGACTTAGCAAAAATCTTCCGTCGCTCGGAGATCTCCGGACTGGGGCTCGGAAATCTCCGAGCACCGGAAATCACCGAGCAAGGTCCGGACATTTCCGACCCTTAGAAAAACTGCAGAAACAACAGAACTGAAATATCTTTTGCAAATAAACTCCGAATGATTTGAGACCAACTCCATTGGAAAGGCACTGACAAGGAGAAGGCTACCAAAACATGCAAAGGTTTGAGCTCTCCACAAAGATGCGATCAAGTTACTCACTCGAGAGCCCCTCTTGATAGAACGCCTATCTATCCTATAGCCCTATCTTGATCATACCTTTGACTTGAGCAATCCACTTGAGCTAGATGATGACGATCTTGATCTCTTCAAGTGGACCACCTTTCTTGATTGCGCTTGCTAGCACATGCTTGATGAAGACTCCTCCATATACTCCCCCATACTCCAACATGGGAGAGTCTCGCTTAGCTTCGTCTTCATGTCTCCGACAGCTTCCCTTGGTCGACTCCTCCATATACTCCCCCATACTCCATCATGGGAGAGTCTCGCTTAGCTTCGTCTTCATGTCTCTGACAGCTTCCCTTGGTCTTGCACTAGTCAACCTTGATGACGATCATGGCATGACATCATCCTCCATGAGCTATATGAATTGATCTTCTTGTTGCAAGCTCATGGAAGATACCATCTTTCTTCTTATAGGTGATGGCTTGACAACTTCAAGCCATACTTGCAATATGCTCAAAACACACATTAGTCCTTAGGGATTGTCATTAATTACCAAAACCATACATGAGGGCACATGCCCTTTCACCGGCCTGACACGTTCCACCTACATTCCTCTACCACCACCGGTCAAGCCAGGGCGAGTCCACGCAACTTAATTGATCAAGCAAAAGCCCATATTGGCAATGGTTGCACGGGAAGCAATCGTAACTCGGAGTTCTTCAGATTCCTCTGTTCCTGGGTGGCCGTCCACAAGTGTAATTCCACATGTATGCCCCTGGAACCCACTCAACATAAACCATACAAAACCACTTTCCACCCAGGTGTTTCATTCATAACTTAGTAGAATTTAACATTTCATCAAAAATTGTTTTGCATAGCATCATAATTCTACTAATTGTTGCATAGGAACCTAGACATAGGAGTTAGGAATTTCTACACAGGTCTAGCATAGCATTTCTACTAAGTCCTACACATGGTTAGGAAAATAGACTACTCATGAATAGAAAAAATACTAGGACTTTTATGAGGTGTGCCACTAGCCTGAAGAATGTTGTCGTTGCTCACAAAGACTTTTCAACAACGGACGTTTGCTCTCCGTTCAATCTAAACAATATTAGAAAACAACAATACAACAATCAACATAAAACATAACAAACATTGACATCAACACCAGGCATATAAAAGCCAAATCAAATTTCACAAAGGTTCATCACATAATTCAATATGCAAAAAGAATTGTTGTGCTGATTAATAGGTTTTATATGGGTTGGTGTTTAATAAAAATTTATCACACATTAATTGAAATTAAACACTTGAAAGGTCTTAAACACCATTTGATCTAAAAAATTATAAGTGACATTTAAAGTCTTTTAACACTACGAATGTCTCGACTAGAAGAAAAGTGTTTTCCAAAGAGTTAGGAAAAATTGGCTTTATGCAAACTAGCCTTTAACTCCACCAGCCAAATATGCGTATAGGTTATTTGAGTTTTTTCACTAAGTGTCCACCATAGTGTCACTTGCCAGACTCCATTTTTAATGGAATCAGACCCACGTTGTTGCAATATTTTTCTTATTGCTGATTTTTCAGATGAAGAGTGAGGTTTTGTTTAGAGGTTTCGAGTCTGCAACCAACATGTTTTCGCCTGTGGCAACATGATGATGATGGAGACTCACTGTTATTGCATTTCCGCTGTTTACTCTTTCAAAGCTAGCTTTATGCTATGCAACTTGTATTGAATATTTTGTAAGTCTGGATCATCGATGTAATAAAATTGATACTTTGTTGCGATATTGCAGCGTAAGCTGTGTGTGCAAATGAATCGATCCAGGGATTTGCACTATACACAAGTATCGGCCTTATTTTAAGTGCAGGTATGCTACATATGGTATCAGAGCACTGTGTTGCCTGTAGGTTCGAAATCCTAGGGTTGGATCATAGGATTGAAAATCTATTTTATTCACTTTTCTAGAAACAAAAACTTTTTCATTTTATCTTCCCCGTACCCTTATCTACTATCAACATTCTGAAAATTCTTATCTTACTCTAGATAACCATGTTCTTATAGTCTAAGCCTGATTTTCCTACTTTATATGGGAATGCCACGATTCGTCATCAAGTTCTACATGCATGGAAAACCACTGAAGAACCAGGATTTGACCAATACTTCAAAGATATTCAAGAAAGTTGAACAAGAACTTGAAGCACTCACGAAGGAGGTAGATTTGACCACCACTTAAATAGAACGACGATATCGTGTTAGTGTATTGATCATATCAACTTGGCTATATGACAATACTAGATTGTTTGTTTGTTGTGAACCTTGTTGCTTGATGTTTGTTAGATGTTGATTGATTATGTTATAGATTGGTTGCCTTGTTTGGCTTTATTGAACTTGTTTTCCTTCATAGTATCTATAATTGAACTCATTTATTTTCTAAACCAAACAGATGTCTCACCCCAATACCAACACCAATGATATGCACACAACAATGCGACTACTATTACAGAAACAGAGCCAGTTGTGGAATTTGATCAATGAACACCTGCCTAAGATTGATCAAAACCCTAGTGAGTTTGAAGAGAGTCTTGTGACCACACCGAAGGCATGCAAAACTTGTGGAGAGTTAGGACATATGTCCAAAGAATGTCCTTATGAGTGGCCCCATGGTGATACTAGACATCTAGTTAAGGGATGCCCCACAAGTCAGATTGCTTGCGTCTTGTGTGAAGGAACAAATCATGTCCCAATACGGTGTCAACTTTATCCCTTGGTGCAAGAAGTTATCCAGCAAACCAAGGAAGGAAGACAACAGTCTCTCATGATGACCCTGGAAGAACAAGAACAAACGGTTAAACCCAAGAAAGATCTTAGCCATATCAATTGCTACAAGTGCAAAGAACAAGGACATTATTCATCGAACTGCATAAAGGAGAAGATTGGTAAGGACAATGAACCAAATCATTGTCCACGGACGATTGAAGCTCCTACCAAGATGGAAAATGAAGTGAGAGTAAAGTCACACCCAAAGATATCCAAAAGTACCTCCAAGTATTGCTATAAGTGTAAAGGAGATCACCTAGCTTGAAGTTGTCACATCAAACGAGAATGGACTTCTTTAATTGAGATAGAATATGGCAAACAAGATTTGGAAGAACTTTTAGCCCTGGAAACACCTAAGAAGAAGAAGAACATTAACGATGTCATTTGCTTCAAATGCAAAGACAAAGGACATTACACTGATAAGTGCCCAAAAAGTGTGAAGGAGAACTGCCTTATCCGCTCGCATAAGAATGATATCAGTCTCGTGACGTGTCACAAGTGTAATGATAAAGGGCACTATGCCAACTGTTGCCCTAAGCAGAGGAAGGAGGTGTCCATCAATGGGACTATGTGGAGTATAGTAAGTCCTTAATCATTCCGTCCACCACATATCATTGTATTCTCAATACTTGTACACTCTACATCAGAAAAGTTAGAGAGATTAAACAAAGTCTCTAGACTGACCACAAAATTTCTTTTAAGGGTGGTAGCCATCCAGATAATTCAAACCCAGCTGCCTAAACCTAGAGATCCCAAACCATCTTTCTTACTAGCCTCCTCAATCAGAAATAATCATTCTCTGCGAGTTTTCAAGTTTCCATGTCAGAAATTACATTTCTCAAAACCTCTCGAGTTATCAAAAGTACTCCAAGCATTTGCTTTTCTTTCTAGCCTCTCCGAATCTCGGGGACGAGATTCCTTTTAAGGGTGGTAGTCTGTAACATCCCAACATTTTATATGTTCAACAATCACTAAAATTTAAAACTTTTGTTTTGATTAAAACAAAATATTAAAATACATAAGAAAACCAACTATAAAAGACTTCAGACATATTGAAAGGGTTTAATATTGCAAATGTCTCAGTTTACTATTATTTTCAAAAGTTGTTTCAGTTTAAACATTTTATTATCCATTGTATTTCTTAAAACCTCAATATCTAATTTGACAAATGGGTTACAAACTTTCAAACCATTTCATTGAAATAAAAAGTGTTTCCAATTTTCAAAACATAAAATGATGAATATATTCTATATAAGAAATGAATTAAAACTAAAATCTTTTCCAAAGTTGTTATATGAAGTTTTAAATAATTTATCTTAGTATAAAATATAATGGTGCATCAAAATAAAATTTAATTAAGATTGAATCCATTATATTTCCTATTACTTTAAAAATATTTAGATTCTATTATTCTAATATTATACCAAAATAAAGATGAATGGTTAAGCAAATGAGTTTAAATAACTTAAATTCAAACATATTTGAATATGGGTATTTTACAAATTTTATTTAGCCAAAAAAATTTAATTAAGCTTTAGTTTCAAATTTGACATTAAGTGTCAAATTTTTATTAAACCAATATTTCAAAATTATTAATTTTAGAAAAAAATTCCTAACATGTCCACTAATGTTTTAAAACATAGATATGAATATTTCAATTTTATAGAAATTTATTTGAGTTCATTTGGACACTTAAATCAAAAGTTATGAAATAATAAAATAAAAATCAGAAAAGAAAAAGGCCGGATGACGTCAGCGTGACGTCATCGTCTTCAACCTTTGCCCTCAAACCCCGCCCAAAAATTTCTTCGATTTACTTCTAGAAATCCGAGCGATTCTTGCGGAATTAGGTTCCCCCTCTGCCACCTATAAATTCCCTGCACCCCCGCCTCTATTTCCCCTCTCCTCCCTCTCTGTTTTGTGCCGCCTGGCTGCCACATTCCCTCGCCAGAGTTCATCCGCATCCGCTGCCGTGTTTATTCTTTTCCCGGCGAAGTAAGCCACCCCCAAGCCCGAGACCGACCCCCTCTTCCTCCCCTCGCGGAACCACACCTCCCTGACCCTTTCCCCGATTATTTTTCGCAGCACATTGTCGAGTGCGAGGTCGGGAGGAGCTCGCCGGACCCTCCGAACCCCGACCCCGGCCAGTCGCTGCCGAGGATGCGCGAGTCGACGCCGACCACCCCATCCGACTCGTCGTGCCGCGGGGAACCTCCTGGCACTCTTCCCATGCCCAGGGAACCACCAGAGCTCCGCCCCCGTCGACCACCGGAGCGCAGCGCCGCCGTCCCCTCCATCTCTGGCCACCCGCGCCGCCACGGTAAGGTCAACGCCTCCCCGCCGTCCGATATGATCTCAACAGCCGAGATTAGATCTTTAAATCGAATAGGTACCTTTCAATTAGATACGTTAGATCTAAATCCTACGGCCCAGATCCAATAACTTATCCACGTTAGCGCCAGCGTGGCAGCCGCGTCAGCGCCCAGTCAGCATCCACGTCAGAAAATGTTTTTCTTATTTATTTAATTTGGCAGTTTTACAGAAAAGACCCTGCAACTTAGATATGTTATAACTTTTTATTCACACATCCAAATTTGATAAATTTTATATATTTGGAAATCCCTTGACATGTAGAATATTTTAGATCTGCCAAAATTCAAATTTGACTTAGTTTAAAATATTCAAATTTCGAATGGTGAATTTGAGTAATTTCGTCATAACTTTAAAACTATAAATCCAAAAATTGCAAATAAAATTGTTTTAGAAACTTTGGAATATTTGTAATATGATGCCTCTGTTATAAAATATATTTGAGTATTATTTTGATGATTTAATAGTTGTATGTTTAAATATAATAGTTTGACTGTTTTTTACATAACTATTAATAGAAATATTATTTTTTATTAAATCCAATTGCTATAAATTTAATTAAATGCCCTCAGTCTATTAACACTATTTATAAAATTTTGTTATAAAAATTTAATCATAGAAAACTTTAATCTTATATTCATTCCTTTATTTATATTTTGCAAAAATAGAAATTAATTAAATTGCATTTATAACCTCCTGCATATTTATAAAGAAATCACAAAAGTTATTTTGATGCTTTCTTGTGATTAAAAAGTGCATTTCATGCATAACTTATTTTATTATATAGTTATACTCCTCATAGGAAAACCTCTTCATTATTTTTTTTAAGTTAGGATTATTTTCAAACTTAGTATTTTGGTAAAAGTGATATGCATTAGACACTTAGAATTTTCAATAGGGAGCTAGAAGGCCAATGAAGGACTTAGCCAAGAAAAAAAAGATTTCAGAAGTATCTTCAAGGAGTAGAAGCACTTAGAAGAAAATCAAGAAGAAGTTCATGAAGACCAACCAGCAATATTTTCTAAGTCTTGCTTCCTCTCTCTCTTTTCTCCCTTCTTATCTGAGACTTCGTGAAGACTGAGTTAATTCCAAGACTAGCCTCGGTGATACAAGAATCATCAAGTCTGAAGATTTATCAAGTCTACAAAAATTCATTCAAGACATCACCAAGGGGAAAACTACAAGTCTGGAGATGAAACCTGGAAGACCAACTACATCTTTCTTTCTATCTTTTCCCTCTTTCCTAATCTTGTCTTTCACTTCAGACTAAAACAATTTTTGATCATGTTATTACCATCTTTGAAGTTTGTTGGATCCTAGCGGCATAGTGAGATGAAGCGGACTGGGGACTAACCTTAGATGTCCACGTACATGAGACCTGTTCCACAACTTAAGTGGCTGGCGGGTGTCCGTCTCTCTCACTATAGTGAATATCCAATTTACAAAGAGTTGTTAATAATTGCTGATCACCTTGAAGAATAGACTTAGTATTTTCTCTAATTATTTTTGCACATCATGACTAAGATATTTGAGTGCTTCTTCAAGATGAATTATAGCAAAGTAATTCATCCAACTTATGACCCTAGTCCTTAGTCATTTTGACCCACATTTTTGCCTTGCATTAACTTAAAAGATTTTCATGGCATGACATGCATCTTTAGTCCTTAGAAATAATTGCATATCATGCACGACATGTTTTCCTTAGAAGTTTTAAAAAACTTGTTTGTTCATTATGAAAGTGTTTGTATGCGATGTGATGTTGTGATTTGTGTTGATTGTTGTATTGTTGTTTGTCCATACTGTTAGATTGAACGGAGGCAAGTGGCACACCTCATAAACTTCCTACTATTTTCTATATGCATTACTTAGTGTATTTTTATATAAGCATGTGTAGGATAGTATTGCTATGCTAAAACAGTGTAGAAATTCCTTATTCCTGTGTCTAGGCTCCTATGCAATACTTAGTAGAATTATTGATGCTATGCAAATGTTGTTTTGTGAAAATCTAAATTCTACTAAGTTAAGAATGAAACACCTGGGTGGTAAGAGGTTGTATGGTTTATGTTGAGTGGCTACTCAGGCCCATGTCTATGGTTACTGGAGTACATGCACTTGTGAACGGCCACCAGGGAACAGAGGAATCTGAAGAACTCCGAGTGACGATTGCTTCTAGTGCAGCCATTGCCAATGGGCTCTGGCTTGATCAATTATGTTGCGTGGACTCGCCCCGGCTTGACAAGCAGATGTAGAGGGTGTTAGGTGGAACGGGTCAAGCCAGAGTGGGAGGGAAAATGCTTCTGAAAGATCTCGTCTCATTCTTCTCCTTTTCCTTATCACTATAAGTGTGTAAAGGATAGTTTGGGTTGAATGGGTACAATGGTGAACGTGCAAAACCTCTGCAAAGTGTAAAACTAAGTACTTAGCCGTGTCCACGGTACGGACAATTTGAGCAGCTGATCACGGACGTCAACAGAGGATTCCACCATTCCAACTTCAGAAATAAAACTTGATGGGTGAACAAGGGTAGAATGAGATCATGGTTGCCATACCACGAATGTCTCGAATAGAAGAAAAGTGTTTTCCAAAGAGTTAGGAAAAATTGGCTTTATGCAAAATAGCCTTGAACTCCACCAGCCAAATATGCATATAGGTTATTAGAGTTTTTCCACTAAGTGTCCACCATAGTGTCACTTGCCAGACTCCATTTTTGATGGAATCTAACCCACGTTGTTGCAATATTTTTCTTATTGCAGATTGTTCAGATGGCGAGTGAGGTTTCGTTTAGAGGTTTCGAGTCTGCAACCAACATGTTTTCGCCTGTGGCAACATGATGATGATGGAGACTCGCTGCTATTGCATTTCCGCTGTTTACACTTTCAAAGCTAGCTTTATGCTATGCAACTTGTATTGAATATTTTGTAAGTCTGGATCATCAATGTAATAAAATTGATACTACCTCCGGTCCACATTAAGTGTCGCGAGATACCTACTATCCTAGTACAAAAGTGCATGCAGCTTCCGACACATATTACGGATCTGAGGAGTACTTTGTTGTGATATTGCATCGTAAACTGTGTGTGCAAACGAATCGATCCAGGGATTTGCACTATACACAGGTATCTGCCTTATTTTAAGTGTAGGTACGCTACACTAATCAGCCAAGCAATGATACTAGTTCTAAACTACATGTGTAAACAAAAGATAAAAGAGGGATGATCTGCCCTTGGGTAGAAATAACGTCCTTCATGGGAGCTGCTCTTGAAAGTCTGGTTGACAAGGGTGGTAGAGTGCCCATTACCATTCGTTGACAACGACAAACACCGCTCAAAACTTACTTTTATGCTCTCCATATGATTTCAAAAACCTTTAGAACTCAGAAGCTCTGGCACATGCTTGTATCCCTGCTTCCCTCTACGAAGGGCCTATCTTTTACTTTATGTTGAGTCAGTTTACCTACTTCTTTATATCTCCGAAGCAAACACTTGTGTCAACTGTGTACAACTATTCTAATATGCTTACTTATTGCACTTGTTATATTCCTTTGTGTTGACAACTATCTATATAATATACATGTTCAAAGTTGAAAGCCAATGCTGAAACTTATATCTTCCTTTGTGTTGCTTCAATGCAATTTTACTAGATAATATTGCTTTATGAGTTAACTCTTATGCAAATCTTATCGATGCTTGTTTGAAAGTACTATTCATGAAGAGGTTTTACTTGTATGATGTAGTTGTTTACTCCTTGTCTATTTGTTAGCAAACTATAGATCATTGCCTTGAGTCATTTCATTCATAACATGAGCCGTACAATGTTATATGATCAAGATTGTGTTAAAGCATGTCACTTCAGAAATTATTCTTTTTATCGTTCTTGCCTACTCGGGACGAGTAGAACTAAGCTTGGGGATGTTGATACGTCTCCAACGTATCTATAATTTCTTATGTTCCATGCTATGTTATACAATGTTATTATATGTTTTCTTTGCATTTTATATAGTTTTATGCATTTTCCGGGACTAACCTATTAAGAAGATGCCGCAGTGCCAGGTCCAGTTTTCTGCTGTTTTTGGTTTCAGAAAAATACTTAAAGAAATATCCGCAAAATTGGAAGCGAGTCAACCAGGAATTATTTTTGGAAATATGCGTCCAGGAAAACCGAAGACGAGACGAAGACGGCCGCGAGGCGGCCACGCCACCTGGTGGCAGGGCCCCAATTCTGGCCGCGCCGGAAGGTGGTGTGGCGCCCTCGGGCGCCCACCGACCTTGGTCTTTCGCCCATAAATACCTCCTGGACCTAAAAATAAAGATACGATAGGCCATCTTCCACGAAAAGTTCCCTAGCGCCGCCGCCTTCGCCGACTAGTTTCGAGGGTCAGAAGTTCCTGTTCCGGCACCCTGCCGGGACAGGGATCGACCCCCGGAGCCATCTCCATCGACTCCACCGCCTCCACTTCGACTACATGATTGTTTGTGAGTAGTTCCCACATGGACTACGGGTTCTTGGCTGTAACTAGTTGGTACTCTCTCCCCCATGTACTTCAAGACAATGTTCTCACGAGCTGCCTTACATTATTGAGATCGATATGATGTAATCAGTTTTGTGTTTGTTGGGATCCGTTGAATTGTTACATTATGATCAGTCTATCTATATAAGTTTGTGAAGTTATTGTTGCTGCAATCTTGTTATGTTTAATGCTTGTCACGAGTGCACGAGTGGCATGATCTTAGATCTAAGTTCGATATTCATTGCTTAGATTGTATCTACAAATTGTATGCACATGTTATTGTCCGGAACTGATGGCCCCAAAGTGACAGCAATTGGGATAACCAAATGGAATGACTATGATGTGAGGAGCACATGTTTTCACGAAGTGTTAATGCTTTGCTCCGGTGCTCTATTAAAAGGAGCACCTTAATTACCAGTAGTTTTCCTAGAGAACCCGCTGCAAACGGGCTGGCAGGACAAAAGATGTTATGCAAGTTTCTCATTGCGAGCACGCACAAACTATATATGGAAAACATGCCTACTTAATTAATAATCTTGATATTCTTACTTAATGTTATTTCAATACTGTCAATTTCCCAACTGTAATTTGTTCACCCGACACTTGTTCTTGAGAGTTACCACTAGTGTAGATAGCTAGGAACCCCGATACTTCTGTCATCATCATTGCTTTCCTGTCAACTCCACACAAACAACTGTTATCTGGTGCTATTGTCTCTGTGTTACTGTTACTATTGCTCTCATACAACTGCTACTTTCACATCACCCCTATTACTAGTGCTTTTCCAGGTGCAGCGGAATTGACAACTCCGTTGTTAAAACTTATAAGTATTCTTTACCTCCCCTTGTGTCGAATCAATAAATTTGGGTTTCACTTCCCTCGATGACTGTTGTGATCCCCTATACTTGTGGATTATCAGCTGCCCCTTTTCCAATACCAGGAAAAAAAAGAAATAAAAGAGAGATGATAAGAAAAGAAAGAAAAGATTTAGGAAGAGAGAAAAAAAATAAAGGAGAGATAAAGTTTTACAAAATAATTGACAACACTTTTATTTGAAAATAATTTTGCAATTATTTTCAAATAGTATTTTAAGTTATTTAGTAAAACATGCAACGTGAAAATTATGCATGATGATGTCGTGGTGATGCAAAAAGAAAACAAACAAAATCTAATTGGGGAAAATCTCGGGGCGTTACAATCGACACCACTAACAGGGGATCACGTCCCGCGATCCACGCCGAGACCACAAAAAGAGAGGGGTAACTACCGAGTCTTCATGCTCTAAGATGAACTTCTCGACACCACTAACAAGAGATTATTGCTCCACTGTCAGACTCTGGATTCAGACGTCACAAAGAAGACGTACCGGTTGGGCCACACAACTAGGAGCATACTGGGTGTACTAATCCAAGGAAAACGAAGGCTGGCTCGGAATGGATCATCGGCCTACATCTCGCTAGCGATCCCAACGTCACACACGTCTCGCGGTTGCGCATGAAAAATATCCAAAATCTTACCAATTCGTATCCTTCAAACATACATACACTGTATACGAACCGGTTTGGAAACAAAATGGAAATCACATGATATACCTAAGCCACAAAGAAAGGAAATAAATATCCAAAGCTCTCACTGAGCAAATATAGCGAATATCACCAAGCAGAGGACACATGTCCCAACATTACATCATCCAGCGGAAACATGCCGGTCTGAGGACAGACAAGAAGCAAATAGGCATAAGGCCGAAACGAAAAGAGAAGGCCCATCCACGCGGTCCACCAGGAAGAAGCCCAGGGGAACTCTATCTACTAGTCGCAGATCTCGTCATCGAACTCCACGAAGTAGCCACCCACTTGGTCATACGGAGAATCCTCAACTATAGAGAAAACCACAGCCCGCGGACGGGTCAATACACCGGAGCGTATCGAACAAGCTAGAGCTAATAAGTTACAAAAACTGAAAGACTCCCAAAGTACGGGGTTAGGTGGACTTAGCGGCAGCAGCCCAAAGAAGGGACTCCCAAGCTAACGTCGTTGTACTTCAAACCTGTTGACTGCACATAAAAGCACAACCCAAAGAAGGGTCAGGGCGCTGCCCGACAAGCAAAACCAAACTGACTACTTTCTACACCATCTCCCAATATATGGGGTAGGTAGACTTAGCGGCAGCAGCACTAGCAACCTAATAAAGACACGCTACAACTTCCGTCTAATTAGAGAGGGATGAGAGAGCGCATAAGTAACCAACTACAACTAACACCAATCATAATCCATTCTCGGATTAACCCCCTCAACCAAGTATGAGGAAGAAATTCGGGAAAAACTCACACATTGAACAGTTTTAGTTACTATTTATTGTGAAAGTAATACTATATTACTAGTCAAATTAATTAACAATGATTAGGTGTAAGTTGTCTATGATCTTATTAGCCAACATCATCACAAAGTCGTCCATAACCGTGGACACGGCTCATCGATAAGATTGTACCCTCCAGGGGTGCACTACTGTACTCATACTCGTTCGATCAACCCCAAAAAGCAAAGCCAGAAGGTAGGGCATCTCAACACGGCAAATCACTTCTCTACAACCCATCCAGGGAAACGCATGATTGTGTGCACGGCTAATCAGGTCAAGTGCCCGCGGGATCAATCTTCATAGCACTCTTAGAACGTGCCACCCTATATGAGAATCGACTACTCCATCATCATGAGATCGTTATGAAACCATATGCATGCATCAAATGGAAAGCCCGAACTACTTGCGGCGCCATGGATAAGAAGCGGATTAGATCGAAGCCGCGGGGGGCTCCATAGGGCCTCCCACAAGTGGTTAGTGCGCTCAAAATTTGATCCGAGGACAAGAACTGAGTTGCTAAGTCGACACTCAGCAGAACAAAGCACCTCGCGAGGCCTTCCGCCGGTGACTTATGATTTAGTTATAATTCCCAACAGAAGATAACATTTTATTAAAGTAGACATTCTATCATGCTAAGTATATGTGACATAGGAAAAACTGACTCGCAGAACGAACCTTAAGCATGCAATACGACTCGCAAGGCTAACAGATAAACATACAACAGGTGATGGGATGTTGGGATAAAGGTGTATATGGCTGCAGGATAACATGTGACGGGATCACAATTCAAGAATCGTAAACTAGGCTAGCATAGATAAAATGGCAAGGATTAAAACTAAAAAGCCTGTAACAGGTTAGCACAAGCTTGCCTAGCAGCTCGTGGCCTGGCACAAAAGCTGGAACCTCAGGGACATAAGTATCGTCAGCAGACACGTCGTCGTCTACCTAGAGAAGAGCAACACAAACAAAATAGGAAACATAATCAATACATGGAAATGCGCAAACAATTGATAGTGCATGACATGGCAAGATGAAATACGAGATGCACTTAATCCAAATTAAGTGGGAATGCAATCTCGACAATTAATATTTAGGTTCAAGTCATTTATCTTCACATCAAATTAAATGTTCATTAACATGGCAAGACATGGCACAGATGATCTAATCAAATTAAATGGACTAGGGCATTATATATTAATTACCCCACATATTCTATATTTATTTATTTAGGTGCATTTAACAATTTAACTATGCAATTAAAAGAAAAGATGCAACATGGCATAAAAATGGCATATTAATGTTCATTGCATTTTTCTAATAATAAATCATATAAAGATTATTAAATTTGGAGTTATAGAATTAAAATAATTAGCATTTTAGTATTAGGGTTGTTTCTGTAAATTACAAGGACTTGTTCATGATAGAAACGTGCTGGTGAGGGTTCCTGTGTGAAAAACTGAATCTCAGGGGGATAGGCGCAAAACTTCAGGCGCATGGGTCTCCCCGTACTTTTCTCACCGCACTGAGATCTAGCCAGAGAGGCTATCAGGTGGGACCAGTGCTGACTGGGCGCTGACCGGGCACTAACTGGCTCCCGCGGACGCTGACAAGAGGGGCCCGCCTGTTAGTGGGCGCAACAAAACAAAAAGAAGGCATTTTTCTCCAACGAGCCCGAGATTCGAATGCGGAACGCGTCGAGGAAACGGGTTTGTTTTAACAATGAAACGTGCAGTCAAAACCTGACGAAACTGAAACCAGAAACAGAACAGCTGCGCACGGCGGTCGGAAATCGCCGGCGGCGACCATTCCAGGGTGGCATTGGACGCGTGCTGGTGCGTGGGTGTGTGCGGAGGGTGTGGCGTTTCGGTTTTTGCCCTCGGATGAGAAGGAAAAAGGACGACGCTTTCGTGTTCGTGCCCAGCCATGCGGGTGTCGCCGTGTCCGTGCTGGTGAACTCGATCGGCGGCGGACTTGCGGCGAACGGTGAAGAAAAGGGAGGGGAAAAGAGGCGGAGGAGGTGCGGCTCACCGAGGCACGCACGGTGGCGAGAGGAGGGAGGTTGGGGATGGCGGAGACGACGATCGGTGCCGAGGAAGGAGCGGAGGGTGTGCGGCCGGCGTCAGGGCAGAGGCTCTTGGCGCGGCTCGTCGTGGCTTCCGGAGCGTCGAGGACGAAGAGGAGGAAGAGGCGTGTTCCTTGGCGTGTGGAGGAGTCGTGGACGCACGGATCATGCCGGAAAAGAGCTCGCGCCCGTCTCGGCCATGGCGACGGCGGATGCATGTAGGAGCGTGCGGCGGCTGGGGAGAGATGGAAAACTTAGGGGCTAGGGTTTTGCGGCTGCTGCTCGACTTAAAGGAGGAGAGGGAGCAGGGTAGGTGGAGGTGGGGGCTAGAGGGCAGAGACCCGCCATGCCTCGCTGTAAAGGTCTCTACCCCGTACGGAGGAGAGAGACGACAAACAGTGAGGCCTGCTGGGCTGGAGTTGGGCTGGGCCGGCCCACTTCGGCCAGAAGGTGAGCTTTTCTCTGTTTTTTATTCTTTTCTGTTTTGTATTTTTAAAACAAAATAGAAAAGGAAACAAGATAAAAACTTTTGGCTAATTTTTATAGTTTCAAAAAAGACAATTGAATTTACTGGTTTGAATATATGTAAAGATTTTGAAACTTCACATTTGAATTTATTTGAATTTGCATTTGAATTAAAATATGGAATGTGTATTTGAATGCAACCATTTAATTAACTGCAAGACAAATGAAATGATGCCATGATGTTTTTCTATATTGCACAAACAAACATACATTTTAGAAAGGCATTACATTGGGATGTTACATCCACCTTAAAATTCTCGACACCACTAACAAGAAGTTCTCACTCCACCTTAAGGTGTCGACACTAACAAGAATTTCCTCACGCCAAAGTTTCTTCCCAAAGATCGAACCTAATAGGATAAAAGGCAAAAGATCATGCACCCACACGTAGGATCCTAAACTTTGAAAGTTCGATCAGAGAAGAGACTCCAAAACATATAAGGTAAGAGGAGAAATAGAATAGAGGTAAGGAATAAAAGAAACCTTGTGAGATCTTTTTCAAAATAATTTAAGTCAAATAGTTTAGACACTTTAGAAACAACGACCGATAGCAAGGTTATCCTACAAGCTTTGTGGACCCGCTGCTTCGATAACCAATCGTATCGAAACAACAAGGAGTTCGAAACCAAGGCTCTGATACCACTTTGTGACGTCCCAAAATTGGTACTGTGTAGATTTAAGCGATCCCGTCGAAATCCGCATAATAACCATTTTAGGTCGCCCACCAGACATAATGTGCACGCCGAAACATGCACATTATGTGGGTGGAATTGTGATAACATTACAACGGTTCCAAATATCGACAACAATAGAAGATATAATATATACAATAATGACTCGAATGAGTCAAGATACAAATGATACAATACAAAGATACAAATAACAGCGGAAGATAAATAGTATCCGACTACGTATAAGATGCAAATTGGACTAGGAGTTCTGAAGATAATCGATGGCGCCATATGCCTGCCCAGCCCAAGCCAGAGGGATTCCCAAGGTAACGTCGTTAGACTTAAAACCTATTAACTACACATGAATACAACCCATATACATGGGTCAATACTATCGGTAATTGATGAGGGGTTAACTCGGCAAATCCCATGGAAAGGCACCTAGGGTTGTATAGACAGGAAGAGTATATGGGCGTTGGCGAACTCGGACGGGTGACAAGCAAGGAATTGCTCGTCAGATCTATATTATCAATCTCACAAGTACGATTACAATGGAGACCCGGCGAGTTATCGACTCGCTAGGGTTTCGATATATTAGATTGCACGTGGTTGTATCGCTTCCCTCCCGACCCATATATATAGGGTTCCAGGTCTCAGGAGTTTGAGTACAACTGGAAGTATATCTTTAAGCTTCCTAAGTCGGCACGAAGCCTCTCAACTTGTTCCGCACTCCAGCTTCTCTAGACTTTTTTATCTTCTTCGACTTATCTTTTACATGGGCCACCAACTGGTCCTTCTAGCAGATCACTCTTTCATACATTGGGCTGGGTATACCCGTTGGGTATAACCACATCAGTAGCCCCCAAATGCCTATTCGAGTCCGAAGGATCGGGTAGGGATTCCCCCACTCGATATATCACCTGGCAATCCTCACATGCTATTCGCAACATGCTCATGAAGATACATTATCGTAAATAGGTACGGCTGTTAACAAGAGATCATATCGATATTTCATTCGTCTTTTTAAGTGATGGATGGTATAATAGGCCTGATTCAGCCGACGGAACGGGGTCAAGTTAATTCGCGACTCGGGCGAAATACCTTATTAACCTACTCAATCTCGAGTCCCTTGACTCGAAACCGGTAAAACCGTTCAAGTCCGAACCAAGCCAGTCGGGACTTACTGATTCGAACCCGGTTAAATATAATGTACCCTTAGCGCGTCCGTCGGGATTTCGCATCATGCATGTTGGCACAGAATTTCAATGATTCCACGTAGCTTGTACGGGTCACCCGACCTTGTTCAGGTCTTACCGTTGCACAGTTTGGTGCAGCATCGGGGACTAGACCAGGCTAGAACGTCCCGGAATTATTATATATATTGTATATTTTGTACGACTCATTACTTCCGTGTAACATCCCTTTATTTTTGAATGTTTAAAATTCACTAAAATTTAAAACTTTTGAAAACATTTATGTATTTTGCTTCGAAAAGAAAATTTAAGGATTGCATTGATGCATACATGCATCTCATTATTCATCATCTTATTAAATCACAAAGGGTTTAAATTAAAAAATCCATTATATTATATTACTCTAAAAATATTTATAGTATATTATTCTACTGTTATGCCAAAATAAAGGTGAATGATTTCAGCAAAATAATTTTAAACAACTTAAATTCAAACATATTTGAATGTAGGTATTTTACAAATTTTATTTAGCCAAAAGAAGATTTAATTAAGCTATAATTTCAGATTCGACATAAAGTGTCAAATTTGTATTTAATCAATATTTCAAAATTATTAATTTTAAAAAATTTCAAAACATGTCCACAACTAGTTTAACACAAAGATATTAATTTTACAAATTTTTTGAAATTTATTTGAGTTCATTTGGACACTTAAATAAAAAGTTATGAAATAATAGAATAAAAATCAGAAAAGAAAAAGGCTGGATGACGTCAGCGTGATGTCATCGTCTTCAACCTCCATCCCTAAAATCACTCCCGTAAATCTTCTTTCCAAATCCGTTCCAATCGGGCGTTTCTTGCGGAGATGATTCCCTCCCCTGCCTCCATATAAACCCCCTCGACCTCCTCTCTCCTTTCCTTTTCGTTTTGCGCCGCCAGGCCATTCTATTTTCTCGCCGGAGTACGTCGAGGCCGCCGCCGTATTTCCTCTGTCCCCGGCGAGGTGAGTCACCCCTTAGCCCGAAACCCCGTCCATCTTACTCGCCGTGTCCGTGCGCACCTCGTGATGCCTCCCCAATTTTGTTTCCGCAGCCGTGCGTCGAGGACGAACTCGACCGAGCCTTCACCGGCGAAGAGACCACTCCGGCCGTGCGTCGTCGCCGTTCGGAGAAGCCATCAGCGCCGCCACCGTGCCCACTGTCTTCCCCGCGATCTGCTGCATCCCTCCGTGCCCTCGATGATCCCAGAGACCGCCCCCCCCCCGGAGCACCGTCCCCGTCCTCGCCCGATCACTGCTCCGCCGTCGTCGCCATCTCCGCATGCCACGCCTCCACGGTATGGTCAAACGTCCCCCAGCCGTCCGATCTTCAACCTACGATCCAGATTAGATCGTGCTAGCGAAAGGGTACGGTTAGATCTGGACCACCAGATCCAGATATAACGGCCCAGATCCAATAACTTATCCATGTCAGCGCCAGCATGGCAGCCGCGTCAGCGCACAGTCAGCGCCTAGTCAGCAGCCACGACGGAAAATAATTTTTATATTTAATTCATTTTGGCAGTTTTGCAAAAAAGCCCCGGCCACTTAGATTTGTTATAACTTTTTATTCACACATCCAAATTTCATAAATTTTACATATTTGGAAAGCCCTTGATATGTAGAATATTTTAGAACTCCCAAATTTCAAAGTTGACTTAGTTTAGAATATTCAAATTTCAAATGGTGAATTTGAGTATTTTTTTCATAACTTTAAATCTATAAATCCAAAAATTGAAAATTAAATTGTTTTCGAAACTTTGGAATATTTTCAATATGATGCCTCTGCTATAAAATATTTTTGAGTATTATTTTCATGATTTGTTAGTTGTATGTTTAATTTGAATAGTTTGACTATTTTTATATAACTTTTGATAGAAATATTATTTTTGAGTAAATCCACTTGCAATGAATTTAATTAAATCCCCTCTGTCTATTAATATTATTTATAAAATTTAATCACATAAAACTTTAATCTTATATGTAATTCCTTTTATTATATTTTCCAAAAATAGAAATTAATTAAGTCGCATTTATAGCCTCATGCATACTTTATAATTATCACAAATTTAGTATGATGTTTCTTATGACAAAAAAGTGCATTTCATGCATAACTTATTTTATTATATAGTTATACTCCTCATAGGAAAACTCCTCCATTATTTTCTCTAAGTTAGGAATATTTTCAAGTTAGCATTTTTGGTTAAGTGCTATGCACTTAGACACTTAGGATTTTCAACATGGAGCTGGAAGGCCAATGAAGGACTTAGACAAAACAAGACTTCAGAAGTATCTTCGAGGAGTTGAAGCACTTGGAAGAAAATCAAAAGGAAGTTCATGAAGACCAACCAACAATATTTTCTAAGTCTTACTTCCTCTCTCTCTTTTCTCCCTTTTCCTCTGAGACTTCATGAAGACTAAGTTAAATCCAAGATCAGCCTCGATGATACAAGAATCATCAAGTCTGAGGAATTATCAAGTCTACCAAAGAATTCAATCAAGACATCACCAAGAAGCAAGTTACAAGCCTAGAGATGAAGCCTGGAAGACCAACTACATTTTTCTTTCTATCTCTCCACTCCTTCCTAATCTTGACTTAAAATAATTTTTGATCAAATTATTACCATCTTGAAGTTTGTTGGATCCTAGCGGCATAGTGTGGCTGGCCGGGTGTTTGTCTCTCTCACTATATTGAATGTCCAATTTACAAAGAGTTGTTGATAATTGTCGATCACCTTGAAGAATAGACTTAGTATTTTCTCTAAATATTTTGCACATCATGCATAGCATATTTTTGTATTGTTATTTTTGTTTGTATGTTTATGTGTGTTTTGTTTGATGTGTTAGAATATTCGGAGGGAAACGACAACAGTTGCAGCTGCTGTTGCTATTCTTCTTGTTGCCAAGGCAAGTGGCACACCTCATAAATTCCCAAGTATTTTATATGCATAAGTAGAACTATTTTCCTAAGCATGAGTAGTATTGCTAGGCAAGACCTGTTTAGAATTCCTTATTCCATTGTGTCTAGGTACCTATGAAATGACTTAGTAGAATTTTGATGTTATGCAATTGATGAAAGGCTTTATAAAATGATAAGTGGCTTCTCAACAACCATGTCTATGAGGGTTTTCACCTGAGATAGTATCTACTATACTTAGGATCATAGTATGTGGGGGTTTTCACCTAGGAGTGCACATCCACTAAGTTAATGAATCATCTGGGTGGATTGGTTGTTTGGTTTATGTTGAGTGGCTACTCAGGACCATGTCCATGAGGGTTTTCACCTAAGATAGTTTCTACTATACTTAGGATCATGAATATGGGGGTTCTCACCTGAGAGCACACTTGTGGAAGGCCACCCGGGAACAAGGGGAATGGAAAGAAGTGAAGAACTCAAAGAGAAGAACTCTAAGTGAAGACTTCAGCTGATCAAGGACGCCAACGGAGGATTCCCAACATTCTAATTTCGTAAATAAAATTTTGATAGGTGAACATTAGTGAACTACTTAGGACCATGTTCATGGGGGGTTTTCACCTAAGATAGTTTCTACTATACCTAGGACCATGTTATGTGGGGGTTTTTACCTGAGGGTACACTTAGAAGAGTGAGCTACTCAGGACCATGTCTATGGGGGTTTTCACCTAAGATAGTTTTCACTATACTTAGGACCATAGTATGTGGGAGTTTTTACCTGAGAGTACACTCAGGGATGGGCCATCGTTTGGTTCACTGGAACTTGCCAGTGTTGCCAATTATGATGTTGAAACTGTTTTATAAAGTAATAGGATAAAATTGGCTTTATGCAAAGTAGACTTGAACTCCACTAGCCAAATATGCATACCGGTTGCTAGACTCCATTTTTAATGGAATCTGACACACTCTGTTGCAAATTATTATATGTTGTTGAAATATATGATGAAGAGTGAGGACTACGTTTGGGTTTCGAGTCTGCACCAACATGTTTGCGCCTGTGGCGTATCATGAAGTTGGAGGCTCATTAAAGATTTATTTCCGTTGCTTTATTGTTTTGAGCTAGCTTAAAGCTATGCAAAGATGTATCGAACTATATATTTTACCAAGTCAGGATTATTCGTGTAATATTAATACAATGTTGTGATATTCATCAGAAACTGTGTGTGCAAATGAATCAATCCAGGGGTTTGCACTATACATAGGTACCTGCCATATTTTAAGTGCAGGTACGCTACAGATGGTATCAGAGCACTGTGTTGCCTGTAGGTTCGAAACCCTAAGTCTGGATAGAAATAGGTTTGACCATAGGATTAAAAATCTATTTTTATTCAGTTTGCTAAAACAAAACTTTTCTAATTTTCCTTCTTGTAACTATCTTATCTAATTGCTTTCTAAATACCTTATCTTATTTTTTTAGATGACCAACCTCATGGAATCACTCAGGAAGGGACCAGTGATGACCATGACCCTACAATGTGAGACTGATTTTCCAAGAGCACTTAAGGATAACATGAAGAGTTTGGGATTTGAAGGAGAAGCAATATACAAAGGGTTTCCTTTCATGGGTGAAGGTCAAGAGTACTAGTGGGTGCAACTCCATCTATACAAGAGCAAACAAGATGACCACAAGACCAATGGCTACTGCATGTTCACCAACCCAATACTTCACACATCATTCCTTGCTTCAGCAAGAAGTGCAGCATGGGAAGCTAGCGAACACCTTAGAGCAAGACTTCGATTTAGACTTCATAACACCCAGATGTACGTTGACGAACTCAAGGATATAGAAGAGGAACTTGATGCACTTAGGAAGGAGATAGACTAGACCCCCTATCTATTAGAGTAACGAGATACTAATGATGTATTGACCTATCAAATTGTGGTATGGCAGTATCATCGTATGTGTTCTCCATAACCTTGGTGTGCTTCGTTACAGAACGTTAGGTCGGTTTCCATAACATGTTAGGAAATTTAATGAGTGTGGTTGATTGTGTCAATTGCTTGTTTGGGTAAGAATATTTCCCCTAGATTTGTCTATCTTTTACTCATCTATGCTAAAACCCACAAATGCCTCCCCGCCGTGCTCCTGAGAACAACAACAACAACAATGATGCCATGCAGCAACTTATGGCCGCTCAAGCTCAGCTGATGACTATGATGACTCAGTTTATTGCAGCAAGCAACAACAACAATAACAACAACAATCCTCCACCACCACCACCTCCCCAAGTGGATAGGCTTACCAGATTTCTGAGGCTTAGGCCAAACAAGTTCTCGAACGCAACAGAGCCAATGGTGGCTGATGACTGGCTACGCTCTGTACAAAAGGATCTGGTGACAACTGAATGTGATGATGCTGAGAATGTTAGGTTTACCGCACACCTACTTGAAGGACCTGCTGCCCAATGGTGGGAAACTTATCAGATTGCTCACCCATTGGACACCTTGACCTGGGAGGAATCCAAGGAAGGATTTCGTAATGATCATGTCTCCACGGGAATTATGAATCTTAAACGGGAAGAGTTTCGCAATCTGCGTCAGGGAAACAGAAGTCTTAAGGAGTATATGGACGACTTCCATTCCTTGTCTCGATATGCGCCTGAGGACATTGACACAGATGCAAAGAGGAAGTCAAAATTTCTCAATGGACTTAGTGATGAGCTGAAGATACCTCTGACCGTTGCTTATGCACCAAACTATCAGATACTACTTGATCAAGCAATCACCCTTGAAGATATCATAAAGAAAGCTGAAAATAGGAAGAGGAAGATGGACAAGCACCCTTCTGAACCCTCATTCAAGAAGCACCTTGTTCATGATGTGAACAGTGGCCACAAACATGGGAATCACCGTAATGGAGGAAGTCACCACAAGCATTATGATCACCATGGTGGATCCAAGGGAAGCAATGGAGATCATAAAGGAAATGGATTTGCTGGCCATAACCATAACAATGGACCCCACCGTCCAAATCCTGAACACAGAGATGTCAGTCAGGTGCTCTGCTACAAATGCAAGAACAAGGGTCATTACGCCAATGAGTGCCCAGCAAAGAAGAAGGCCGAAGAAGCTGCTAAGTCAAATCCTTTCGATAAAAGATATGTGAACCACATCACTGTGGAAGAAGTGAACGGTACATTCTGAATCAAGTTTTCATATTGAAGTTTTCAATATTAACAAAGATTTCTTTTAAGGTTGGTAGCCCAGCCCGATACCTAGACATAACCTTTTTGCTAGCCTTCTCGAATCTCGAGGACGAGATTCCTTTTAAGGGTGGTAGTCTGTAACATCCCTATATTTTTAAATGTTTAAAAATCACTAAAATTTAAAACTTTTGGAAACATTTATGTATTTTGCTTCGAAAAGAAAATTTAAGCATTGCATTGATGCATACATGCATCTCATTATTCATCATCTTATTAAATCACAAAGGGTTTAAATTAAAAAATCCATTATATTATATTACTCTAAAAATATTTATATTATATTATTCTACCGTTATGCCAAAATAAAGGTGAATTATTTCAGCAAAATAAGTTTAAACAACTTAAATTCAAACATATTTGAATGTAGGTATTTTACAAATTTTATTTAGCCAAAAGAAGATTTAATTAAGCTATAATTTCATATTTGACATAAAGTCTCAAATTTGTATTTAATCAATATTTCAAAATTATTAATTTTAAAAATTGTTCAAAACATGTCCACAACTGGTTTAACACAAAGATATTAATTTTACAAATTTTTAGAAATTTATTTGAGTTCATTTGGACACTTAAATCAAAAGTTATGAAATAATAGAATAAAAATCAGAAAAGAAAAAGGCCGGATGACGTCAGCGTGATGTCATCGTTGTAGTGTACCTGCACTTTAAATAAGGCAGATATCTGTGTATAGTGCAAATCCATGGATCGATTCGTTTTCACACACAGTTTACGATGTAATATCACAACTAAGTATCAAATTTATTCCATCGATGATCCAGACTTACAAAATATTCATTACAAGTTGCATAGCATAAAGCTAGCTTTGAAATAGTACACAGCGGAAATACAATAGCAGTGAGTCTCTATAACTTTCATGCTGCCACAGGCGAAAACATGTTGGTTGTAAACTCGAAACCTTTAACGAAACCTCACTCGTCATTTGATCAATCTGCAATAAAAAAATATTGCAACAACGTGGGTCAGATTCCATTAAAAATGGAGTCTGGCAAGTGACACTATGGTGGACACTTATGGAATAACTCTAAAACCTATCTGAATATTTGGCTGGTGGAGCTCAAGGCTAATTTGCATAAAGCCAATTTTTCCTACTCTTTTGAAAACACTTTTCTTGAAATCGACGAGTATGGCATGAAAACCATAAATCTCATCTTCCCTTGTTCACCCATCAACTTTTAACTTAGAAATTGGAATGATGGAATCCTCCGTTGACGTCCTTGATCAGCTGCTCAAAATTGTCCGTAACCGGGGACACGGCTAAGTACTTAGTTTTACACTCTGCAGAGGTTGTGCACGTTCACCATTGTACCCATTCAACCCAAATTATCCTTTACACACCATTTGTGATAAGGAAAGGAGGAGAATGAGACGAGATCTTTCAGAAGCATTTTCCCTCCCACTCTGCCTTGACCCGTTCCACCTAACATCCCCCTACATCTGCTTGTCAAGCCGGAGAGAGTCCACGCAACATAATTGATCAAGCCAGAGCCCATATGGCAATGGCTGCACTGGAAGCAATCGTCACTCGGAGTTCTTCAAATTCCTCTGTTCCCTGGGTGGCCATCCACAAGTGCACGTACTCCAAGAACCATAGACATGGACCGGAGTAGCCACTCACTTCGCCACCATTAACAACCAATCCACCCAGGAGTTTCATTAACTTAGTGGATGTGCACTCTCAGGTAAAACTCACCATGCTCACGGCCCTAAGTAGAATAGACATTCATCCTAGGCGACGACAACCATGAGCACTGCCCTGAGTAGTCACTTAACATTTTGTAAAACTTTTCATCAATTGCATAGCATCAATACATCTACTAAGTATGATATAGGAACCTAGACACAGGAGTAAGGGAATTCTACACAAGTTTAGCATAGCAATACTATCCTACACATGCATATAAAAATACACTAAGTTATGCATATAGAAAAAAATAGGAAGTTTATGAGGTGTGCCACTTCCCTATGGATGAAGTCTTTACTCACAAATTCTTTTCAACAAACTCGGGTCTCTCCGTTCAGTCTAAACAATATAAACAAACAACAATACAACAATCATAAAACAAAACAACCCAACACATTTTAACAAGTTTTCTTAAATACTAAGGAAAATATGTTTATGCATGATATGCGAAATATTCAAAGGACTAGAAATGTATGTCTTAGCTATGAGGTGCATAATGCAAGTAAAATATGTTGGTCAAAATGACTAAGGACTAAAGGTCATAAGTTGGATAAAAATAACATTGTTATAATTCATCTTGAATAAGCACTCTAATGGCTTAGCTATGAGGTGCATAATGCTTAGAGAAAATACTAAGTTTATAAGGTGATCAACAATTACTATCAACTCTTTGTAAATTGGATATTCACTAAAGTTAGAGAGTTAGACACCCGGCCAGCCACTTAAATTGTGGAACAGGTCTCATGTACGTGGACATGTAAGGTTTGTTTCCAGGCCGCTTCATCTCACTATGCCGCTAGGATCCAACAAACTTCAAGATGATAATATCATGATCAAAAAATTTTTATGTCAAATGTGAAAGACAAAATTAGAAAAGATGGAAAAGATAGAAGAAAGATGTAGTTGTCCTCCAGGCTTCATCTCCAGACTTGTAATATTCTCCTTGATGATGTCTTGATTGAAGTTTTGATAGACTTGATAAATCTTCAGACTTGGTGGTTCTTGTATCCTCGAGGCTGGTCTTGGATTTAACTTAGTCATCATGAAGTCTAAAAGAATAAGGAAGAAAAGAAAGAAAGAGGGAGCAAGACTTAGAAAATATTTCTGGTTGGTCTTCATAAAAAAATTCTTGATTTTTCTTCTAAGTGCTTATGCTTCTTGGAGATTCTTCTGGAGTCTTGTTTTGGCTAAGTCCTTCATTGGTCTTCTAGCTCCATGTTGAAAATCCTAAGTGTCTAGTGCATAGCACTTTTACCAAAATACTAAGTTTAGAAAATATTCCTAACTTAGAGAAAAATAATGAAGAGATTTCCTATGGGAAATATATCTATATGTGAAAATAAGTTATGCATGCAATGCACTTTTAAATCCTAAGAAATATCATAAAAAATTTGTGATATTTATAGAGAATGCATTTGGCTATAAATGCAATCTAATTAATTTCTATTTTTGGAAAATATAATAAAAAGAATAATTATAATATTAAAGTTTTCTATAATTAATTTTTTATAGAAAATTTTTGTAATTAGTGTTAATAGACAGGGGGTGTTTAATTAAATTTATAGCAATTGGATTTAATCAAAAAATAATATTTCTATTAATGGTTATGTTGAAAATAATCAAACTATTCAAATTAATTATATAACTATGAATTCATTCCAATATTACTCAAAAATATTTTATATCAGTGGCATCACATTAAAAATATTCCAAAGTCTCTAAAACAATTTTATTTGCAATTTTTGAATTTACAGATTTAAAGTTATGACAAAAATACTCAAATTCATCATTTGAAATTTGAATATTTCAAACTAAGTAAAATTTCAATTTTGGCAGATCTCAAATAATCTACATGTCAAGGGATTTCCAAATATATAAAAATATTTAAATTTGGATGTGTGAGTAAAAAGTTATAACAATTCTAAGTGACAGGGGCTTTTTTGCAAAATTGTCATTTAATTAAATCGAGAGAAATCATTTTACACGTCAGCGCTGACTGGGCGCTGACTGTGCGCTGACGAGGCACGACGTGGCACTAACTGGATTAAGAGGGTGGATCTGCACCGTTGGATCTGGATCGGACGGATCTAAACGGCATACCAGTTCGTTTTTGAAAAGATCTAATCTAATCGTGGCGTTGAAAACAGATCGTACGCTCACCGTGCGTTGACCACCGGGCGGCGGCGCGATTTCGCCGGAGACGAGGCAGACGGTGGCGCTGCGCTCGGCGAGGACGAGGACGGCGCTCCGGGGGGTCTCTGGGATCGCCGAGGGCACGGAGAGGTGCGGCGCAGCGTGCTGAAGACGATGGTGACGTCGGCCTCGAGCGGTGCGTCCCGATGCGGCAAGGAGGAGCGGCCGAGGTGGTTCGGGCGCCGGCGAGCTCCGGTCGGACGTGTCCCGTGCGATGTACTGCAATGGGAGAGCGGGCAACGAGTCAGGAGATGCGCGTTGACGAGGGAGAGAGGAGGAGGTGGTCTGGGGCGCGAGGGGTGGCTCACCTCGCCGGAATCGGAAGAAAAACGCCGGCGGCAAACGCGAACTCCGGCGAGCGGTTGTGGCGGCCTGGAGGCGCAAAATAAAGAGGAAGGAGAGGGGAAACGGAGAGGAGCGTCGGGGCTACAAATAGGCAGGCAGGGGCGTTGAATCCGGGTCTTAAACGCCCGCGTTGAAGGGAGGTAACGCCGGCCGTTTTCGGCCGTGGACGTGGGCGCCGTCTCCGGGAGGTTGAAGACAACCTGACGTGTGGGCCCCACACGTGAGTGAGAGACGGAGGGGGGACGCGGGCTGGGCTGCGCTGGCCGCTGCTGTCCGCTGCGCGTGTGGGCGATAGATGCTGGGCTTCGGCCCAGTTAGCTTTTCTTTTTCTTTTTCTGTTTTCTGAATTTTTACATAACTTTTAAATTAAGAAACCAAATCAACTCAAATTAGTTTCTTTAATTTTGTAAAAACAATGTCTATCATTAAAAACACTTATGGTTATGTTTTGAAGACTTTTCAAAATTGATAATTTTGAAAATATTGAGTAAATACAAATTTGACACTTCATGTTAAATTTAAAACTAGGGTTTAATTAATTTATTTTTTTGGCTAAAATAAATTCTATGAAATACCCACATTCAAATATATTTTGAATTTAAGTTATTTTTAACTCATATTCCAACATTAAATAAATTTTCCTTTAATAGATTATTAAATAACATATTACAACTATTTGTAATGAAAGAGAAAATGTCATGTAATCATTTTTAATTCAAAGTATTTTGTGCATCATTAAGTTTCATAATATGATATATCATTTGAAACTTCATAACACTTTGGAGAAGATTTTAGATTTAATTCATTTCTTATATAGAAAATATGTTCATGAAATTTATTTTATATTTTGAAAATAAATGAAAATCATTTAAGCTAATGAAATGTTTATTTGGGAATAACTTTTGAAAATAATGACACATTGGGAATTTTGAAATAATAGACTTTTTCAAATTGGTTGAAGAGTTATATAGTTTGTTTTCTTATGCATTTTAATATTTTATTTTAATCAAAACAAAAGTTTTAAATTTTAGTGATTTTTGAACATTCCAAAATGTTGGGATATGACAGACTACCACCCTTAAAAGGAATCTCGTCCCCGAGATTCGGAGAAGCTAAAAGAAAACCAAATGCTTGAATGATTCTGATAAATTTCGAGATGTTTTGAGAAATGCAATGTTTTGATATGGAACTTGAAAAACTTGTAGGGGATGATATTTATGATTGGGAGGCTAGAAAGAAAGATAGCTTGGGATCTCTGGGTTTAAGCGACTAGGTTTAAATTATCTGGGTGGCTACCACCCTTAAAAGAAAAGTTTTGTTGATACTCTATATAAGAAGATCAATACAAATCATTACAAACAACATCTAACAAGCATCAAGCAACAAGGTTCAAACACAAGCAACATATATGTGAAAATTTTCAAACTTCTTTTGAGAAATCGAACTAATCGTTTATCGAACGAAAACACACCAATGTCGTAGAATTACAAAAACGATAGTACTGTCATACCACAATTTGATAGGTCAATACATCAAATCGATACGATAAGCTAAATGAGATAAATGGTGGTCCCTCTAACGTGGTTTTTATTGATCCACTTATTCCTCCTCACGCTTGCGCTTCATTGCGTGGTTATTCGCCACAGGCGTGACTTCTCCCTCAATTGACTCTTCAGAAAGCACCTCTTCGGGGTCTTCTTCCTCCTTTACCGCTGCGGTTACTACCATTTCCAGTGCCTTGGTCACTTTCGTCAGCTACTGGCGGTGGTGGAGGTGCATTGAGTTGCGCCTCAAGGGTGGCGATTTTCTCATCCTTGTTAAGATTCTGCAAATGTAGTTCATGGATGAGTTCCTCCATATGGCCAATAAGGGTTTCAGAAGTCTGGAGTTCTTGGGTTTTGCGTGTATGACGGCTCGGGCATGATCTGCGATGTTATAAGCTTGCTGAACCTTTCTGGTCAGACGGTTCATGAGAAAATCCAAGTCTTCAAACATCTTGTTAGTGATGGGCAGGTCCAGGTGATTTCCTGTGTGAGCCATTGAGTGGCCATGCGCATCCCTCTTCCCAAAGGCACGGAAGGGCGATTCTGGTGCCAGCTTGTTGCGATACTTATAACACAATCGGGCCATCAAGTCCACCATAGCTATGTTCACTCCTTCAATCCATTCAGGGTCGTAGGTGACATAGTCCACGGGCTCGAAGTCTGGCATCGTGGGATCTTGGGTCATGATTGTGCGGATTTCCCAACGTGTCACATCAGGTATGTCGGTCTCTTCCTTCCTTCCTCGGAAATAGGGCGGTGGTAGCTTCAATATACTTGTCAACCTAGACAGCTGCCTCCTAAAGATGAAATCCGACAAAACTCCAGCATACGCGGTCTCAGTGTACTCTCCCATCTAAAATTTTGAAGAGGAAAGAGTATTAGAATTAAAATGAAAAAGAAAAATTCATATGATAAAATGAAAAGTTTTGTTTTTAGAAAAGTGAATAAAATAGATTTTCAATCCTATGGTCAAATCCTATTTCTATCCAAACCTAGGGTTTCGAACCTACAGGCAACACAGTGCTCTGATACCATCTGTAGCGTACATGCACTTTAAATAAGGCAGATACCTGTGTATAGTGCAAATCCCTGGATCGATTCGTTTGCACACACAGTTTACGATGTAATATCACAACAAAGTATCAATTTTATTACATCGATGATCCAGACTTACAAAATATTCATTACAAGTTGCATAGCATAAAGCTAGCTTTGAAATAGTACACAGCGGAAATACAATAGCAGTGAGTCTCTATCACTTTCATGCTGCCACAGGCGAAAACATGTTGGTTGTAGACTCGAAACCTATAAACGAAACCTCACTCGTCATCTGAACAATCTGCAATAAGAAAAATATTGCAACAACGTGGGTCAGATTCCATTAAAAATGGAGTCTGGCAAGTGAAACTTTGGTGGACACTTAATGGAATAACTCTATAGCCTATATGCATATTTGGCTGGTGGAGTTCAAGGCTATTTTGCATAAAGCCAATTTTTCCTATCTCTTTGGAAAACACTTTTCTTCAAATCAAGACAAGTATGGCATGAAAACCATAAATCTCATCTTCCCTTGTTCACCCATCATGTTTTATTTCCGAAGTTGGAATGATGGAATCCTCCGTTGACGTCCGTAATCAGCTGCTCAAATTGTCCGTACCGGGGACACGGCTAAGTACTTAGTTTTACACTCTGCAGAGGTTGTGCACGTTCACCATTGTACCCATTCAATCCAAATTATCCTTTACACACCATTTGTGATAAGGAAAGGAGGAGAATGAGACGAGATCTTTCAGAAGCATTTTCCCTCCCACTCTGGCTTGACCCGTTCCACCTAACATCCCCCTACATCTGCTTGTCAAGCCGGAGAGAGTCCACGCAATATAATTTATCAAGCCAGAGCCCATATGGCAATGGCTGCACTGGAAGCAATCGTCACTCGGAGTTCTTCAGATTCCTCTGTTCCCTGGGTGGCCATACACAAGTGCACGTACTCCAGGAACCATAGACATGGACCGGAGTAGCCACTCAACTTCGCCACCATTAACAATCAATCCACCCAGGAGTTTCATTAACTTAGTGGATGTGCACTCTCAGGTAAAAATCACCATGCTCACGGCCCTAAGTAGAATAGACATTCATCCTAGGCGACGACAACCATGAGCACATCCCTGAGTAGTCACTTAACATTTTGTAAAACTTTTCATCAATTGCATAGCATCAATACATCTACTACGTATGATATAGGAACCTAGACACAGGAGTAAGGGAATTCTACACAGGTTTAGCATAGCAATACTATCATACACATGCATATAAAAATACACTAAGTTATGCATATAGAAAATAATAGGAAGTTTATGAGGTGTGCCACTTGCCTTTGGATGAAGTCTTTACTCACAAACTCTTTTCAACAAACTCGGGTCTCTCCGTTCAGTCTAAACAATATAAACAAACAACAATACAACAATCATAAAACAAAACAACCCAACACATTCAAACAAGTTTTCTTAAACTCCTAAGGAAAATATGTTTATGCATGATATGCGAAATATTCTAAGGACTAGAAATGCATGTCATGCCATGAAAATGTTTTAAGTTAGTGCAAGTAAAATATGTTGGTCAAAATGACTAAGGACTAAAGGTCTTAAGTTGGATATAAATAACATTGTTATAATTCATCTTGAATAAGCACTCTAATGGCTTAGTTATGAGGTGCATAATGCTTAGAGAAAATACTAAGTTTATAAGGTGATCAACAATTACTATCAACTCTTTGTAAATTGGATATTCACTAAAGTGAGAGAGACAAACACCCGGCCAACCACTTAAATTGTGGAACAGGTCTCATGTACGTGGACATGTAAGGTTTGTTTCCAGGCCGCTTCATCTCACTATGCCGCTAGGATCCAACAAACTTCAAGATGATAATATCATGATCAAAAATTGTTTATGTCAAATGTGAAAGACAAGATTAGAAAAGAGCGAAAAGATAGAAGAAAGATGTAGTTGTCCTCCAGGCTTCATCTCCAGACTTGTAATATTCTCCTTGATGATGTCTTGATTGAAGTTTTGATAGACTTGATAAATCTTCAGACTTGGTGGTTCTTGTATCCTCGAGGCTGATCTTGGATTTAACTTAGTCATCATGAAGTCTAACAGAAGAAGGAAGAAAAGAAAGAAAGAGGGAGCAAGACTTAGAAAATATTTCTGGTTGGTCCTCATGAACTTTTTCTTGATTTTTCTTCTAAGTGCTTATGCTTCTTGGAAATTCTTCTGGAGTCTTGTTTTGGCTAAGTCCTTCATTGGTCTTCTTGCTCCATGTTGAAAATCCTAAGTGTCTAGTGCATAGCACTTTTACCAAAATACTAAGTTTGGAAAATATTCCTAACTTAGAGAAAAATAATGAAGAGATTACCTATGGGAAATATATCTATATGTGAAAATAAGTTATGCATACAATGCACTTTTAAATCCTAAGAAATATCATACAAAATTTGTGATATTTATAGAGTATGCATTTGGCTATAAATGCAATCTAATTAATTTCTATTTCTGGAAAATATAATAAAAGGAATAATTATAATATTAAAGTTTTCTATAATTAAATTTTTATAGCAAAATTTTGTAATTAGTGTTAATAGACAGGGGGCGTTTAATTAAATTTATAGCAATTTGATTTAATCAAAAAATAATATTTCTATTAATGGTTATGTTGAAAATACTCAAACTATTCAAATTAACTATATAACTATGAATTCATTCAAATATTACTCAAAAACAATTTATAGCAGTGGCATCACATTACAAATATTCCAAAGTCTCTAAAACAATTTTATTTGCAATTTTTTAATTTACAGATTTAAAGTTATGACAAAAAAACTCAAATTCACCATTTGAAATTTGAATATTTTAAACTAAGTCAAATTTGAATTTCCAAATATATAAAAATATTTAAATTTGGATGTGTGAGTAAAAAGTTATAACAATTCTAAGTGACAGGGGCTTTTCTGCAAAATTGCCATTTAATTAAATCGAGAGAAATCATTTTACACGTCAGCGCTGACTGTGCGCTAATGAGGCACGACGTGGCGCTGACTGGATTAAGTGGGTGGATCTGCACCGTTGGATCTGGCTCGGACGGATCTAAACGGCATACCGGTTCGTTTTTTGAAACGATCTAATCGTGGACGTTGAAAACAGATCGGACGATCACCGTGCGTTGACCACCGGGCGGCGGCGCGATTTCGCCGGAGACGAGGCAGACGGCGGCGCTGCGCTTAGTGAGGACGAGGACGGCGCTCCGGGGGGTCTCCGGGGTCGCCGAGGGCACGGAGAGGTGCGGCACGACGTGCTGGAGAAGATGGTGACATCGGCCTCGAGCGGTGCGTCCCGGTGCGGCAAGGAGGAGCGGCCGAGGTGGTTCGGGCGCCGGCGAGCTCCGGTCGGACCTGTCTCGTGCGATGTACTGCAATGGGAGAGCGGGCAACGCGTCAGGAGATGCGCGTTGACGAGGGAGAGAGGAGGAGGTGGTCTGGGGCGCGAGGGGTGGCTCACCTCGCCGGAATCGGAAGAAAAACGCCGGCGGCAAACGCAAACTCCGGCGAGCGGTTGTGGCGGCTTGGAGGCGCAAAATAAAGAGGAAGGAGAGGGGAAACGCAGAGGAGCGTCGGGGCTACAAATAGGCAGGCAGGGGCGTTGAATCCGGGTCTTAAACGCCCGCGTTGAAGCGAGGTAACGCCGGACGTTTTCGGCCGTGGACCTGGGCGCTGTCTCCGGGAGGTTGAAGACAACCGGACGTGTGGGCCCCACACGTCAGTGAGAGACGGAGGGGGACGCGGGCTGGGCTGCGCTTGCCGCTGCTGTCCGCTGCGCGCGTGGGCGATAGATGCTGGGCTTCGGCCCAGTTAGCTTTTCTTTTTATTTTTTCTATTTTCTGAATTTTTACATAACTTTTAAATTAAGAAACCAAATCAACTCAAATTAGTTTCTTTAATTTTGTAAAAAACAATGTCTATCATTAAAAACACTTATGGTTATGTTTTGAAGACTTTTCAAAATTGATAATTTTGAAAATATTGATTAAATACAAATTTGACACTTTATGTTAAACTTAAAATTGGGGTTTAATTAAATTTTTTGGCTAAAATAAATTCTGAATATATTTTGAATTTAAGTTATTTTAACTCATATTCCAACATTAAATAAATTTTTGCTTTAATAGATTATTAAATAACATATTACAACGATTTGTAATGAAAGAGAAAATGTCATGTAATCATTTTTAATTCAAATTATTTTGTGCATCATTAAGTTTCATAATATGATATATCATTTGAAAACTTCATAACACTTTGGAGAAGATTTTAGATTTAATTCATTTCTTATATAGAAAATATGTTCATGAAATTTATTTTATGTTTTGAAAATAAATGAAAATCATTTAAGCTAATGAAATGTTTATTTGGGAATAATTTTTGAAAATAATGACACATTGGGAATTTTGAAATAATAGACTTTTTCAAATTGGTTGAAGTATTTTATAGTTAGTTTTCTTCTGAATTTAATATTTTATTTTAACCAAAACAAAAGTTTTAAATTTTAGTGATTTTTGAACATTCCAAAATGTTGGGATGTTACAATCGTCTTCAACCTCCATCCCTAAAATCACTCCCGAAAATCTTCTTTCCAAATCCGTTCCAATCGGGCGT
Source organism: Poa annua (assembly GCA_026929855.1). Classification (NCBI taxonomy): domain Eukaryota; kingdom Viridiplantae; phylum Streptophyta; class Magnoliopsida; order Poales; family Poaceae; genus Poa; species Poa annua. Next base: position 158,333,192 of record CM049427.1, on the reverse strand, counting down.
TTCTTGCGGAGATGATTCCCTCCCCTGCCTCTATATAAACCCCCTCGACCTCCTCTCTCTCCTTTCCCTTTCGTTTTGCCCCGCCAGGCAGTTCTATTTTCTTGCCGGAGTACGTCGAGGCCTCCGCCGTATTTCCTCTGTCCCCTGCAAGGTGAGCCACCCCTTAGCCTGAGACCCCGTCCATCTTACTCGCCGTGTCCGTGCGCACCTCCTAATGCCTCCCCAATTTTGTTTCCGCAGCCGTGCCTCGAGGACGAACTCGACCGGAGCTTCATCGGCGTAGAGACCACTCCGGCCGTGCGTCGTCGCCGTTCGGAGAAGCCATCAGCACCGCCACCGTGCCCACTGTCTTCCCCGCGATCCGCCGCATCCCTCTGTGCCCTCGACGATCCCGGAGCACCCCCCCCCCCCCGGAGCGCCATCCCCGTCCTCGCCCGATCGCTGCTCCGCCGTCGTTGCCATCTCCACGAGCCGCGCCGCCACGGTATGGTCAGACGTCCCCTAGCCGTCCGATCTTCAACCTACGATCCAGATTAGATCGTGCTAGCGAAAGGGTACGGTTAGATCTGGACCGCCAGATCCAGATCCAACGGCCCAGATCCAATGACTTATCCACGTCAGCGCCAGCGTGGCAGCCGCGTCAGCGCACAGTCAGCACCCAGTCAGCAGCCACGTCAGAAAATAATTTTTATATTTAATTCATTTTGGCAGTTTTGCAGAAAAGCCCCTGCCACTTAGATTTGTTATAACTTTTTATTCACACATCCAAATTTGATAAATTATATATGATTGGAAAGCCCTTGACATGTAGAATATTTTAGAACTGCCCAAATTCAAAGTTGACTTAGTTTAGAATATTCAAATTGCAAATGGTGAATTTGAGTATTTTTGTCATAACTTTAAATCTATAAATCCAAAAATTGCAAATAAAATTGTTTTAGAAACTTTGGAATATTTTTTAAATGATGCCTCTGTTATAAAATATTTTGAGTATTATTTTCACGATTTGTTAGTTGTATGTTTAATTTGAATAGTTTGACTATTTTGATATAACTTTTGATAGAAATATTATTTTTGAGTAATTCCAATTGCAATAAATTTAAATAAATCCCCTCTGTCTATTAATATTATTTTTTAAATTTCGTTATAAAATTTAATCACATAAAACTTTAATCTTATATGTAATTCCTTTTATTATATTTTCCAAAAATAGAAATTAGTTAAATCGCATTTATAGCCTCATGCATACTTTATAATTATCACAAATTTAGTATGATGTTTCTTATGACTAAAAAGTGCATTTCATGCATAACTTATTTTATTATATAGTTATACTCCTCATAGGAAAACTCCTCCATTATTTTCTCTAAGTTAGGAATATTTTTAACTTAGCATTTTTCGTTAAGTGCTATGCACTTAGACACTTAGGATTTTCAACATGGAGCTGGAAGGCCAATGAAGGACTTAGCCAAAACAAGACTTCAGAAGTATCTTCGAGGAGTTGAAGCTCTTAGAAGAAAATCAAAAAGAAGTTCATGAAGACCAACCAACAATATTTTCTAAGTCTTACTTCCTCTCTCTCTTTTCTCCCTTTTCCTCTGAGACTTCATGAAGACTAAGTTAAATCCAAGATCAGCCTCGATGATACAAGAATCATCAAGTCTGAAGAATTATCAAGTCTACCAAAGAATCCAATCAAGACATCACCAAGAAGCAAGTTACAAGCCTAGAAATGAAGCCTGGAAGACCAACTACATTTTTCTTTCTATCTCTTCCCTCCTTTCTAATCTTGACTTAAAACAATTATTAATCAAATTATTACCATCTTGAAGTTTGTTGGATCATAGCGGCATAGTGAGATGAAGCGGCCTGGGGACTAACGTTAAATGTCCACGTACATGAGACCTGTTCCACAACTTAAGTGGCTGGCCGGGTGTCTGTCTCTCTCACTATAGTGAATGTCCAATTTACAAGAGTTGTTGATAATTGTCGATCACCTTGAAGAATAGACTTAGTATTTTCTCTAAGTATTTTGCACATCATGCATAGCATATTTTATTGTTATTTTTGTTTGTATGTTTATGTGTGTTTTGTTTGATGTGTTAGAAATTTCGGAGGGAAACGACAACTGTTGCAGCTGTTGTTGCTATTCTTCTTGTTGCCAAGGCAAGTGGCATACCTCATAAATTCCCAAGTATTTTATATGCATAAGTAGAACTATTTTCCTAAGCATGAGTAATATTGCTAGGCAAGACCTGTTTAGAATTCCCTATTCCATTGTGTCTAGGTACCTATGAAATGACTTAGAAGAATTTTGATGCTATGCAATTGATGAAAGGTTTTATAAAATGGTAAGTTGCTACTCAGGACCATATCTATGAGGGTTTTCACCTGAGATAGTTTCTACTATACTTAGGATCATAGTATGTGGGGGTTTTCACCTAGGAGTGCACATCCACTAAGTTAATGAATCATCTGGGTGGATTGGTTGTTTGGTTTATGTTGAGTGGCTACTTAGGACCATGTCCACGAGGGTTTTCACCAAAGATAGTTTCTACTATACTTAGGATCATGAATATGGGGGTTCTCACCTGAGAGCACACTTGTGGAAGGCCACCCAGAAACAAGGGGAATGGAAAGAAGTGAAGAACTCAAAGAAAAGAACTCTAAGTGAAGACTTCAGCTGATCAAGGACGCCAACGGAGGATTCCCAACATTCTAATTTCATAAATAAAATTTTGATAGGTGAACATTAGTGAACTACTCAGGACCATGTTCATGAGGGGTTTTCACCTAAGATAGTTTCTACTATACTTAGGACCATGTTATGTGGGGGTTTTTTACCTGAGGGCACACTTAGAAGAGTGAGCTACTCAGGACCATGTCTATGGGGGTTTTCACCTAAGATAATTTTCACTATACGTAGGACCATAGTATGTGGGGGTTTTTACCTGAGAGTACACTCAGGGATGGGCCATCGTTTGGTTCACTGGAACTTGCCAGTGTTGCCAATTATGATGTTGAAACTGTTTTATAAAGTGATAGGATAAAATTGGCTTTATGCAAAATAGCCTTGAACTCCACCAGCCAAATATGCATACAGGTTAAAGAATTTTTTTCCATTAAGTGTCCACCATGGTGTCACTTGCCAGACTCAATTTTTAATGGAATCTGACCCACTCTGTTGCAAATTATTATATGTTGCAGAAATATCTGATGAAGAGTGAGGACTACGTTTGGGTTTCGAGTCTACACCAACATGTTTTCGCCTGTGGCGTATCATGAAGTTGGAGGCTCATTGAAGATTTATTTCCGCTGATTTATTGTTTTGAGCTAGCTTAAATCTATGCAAAGATGTATCGAACTATTTATTTTACCAAGTAGGGATTATTCATGTAATATTGATACAATGTTGTGATATTCATCGTAAAATGTGTGTGCAAATGAATCAATCCAGGGGTTTGCACTATACACAGGTACCTGCCATATTTTAAGTGCAGGTACGCTACATTCCGAGTGTAATCTTTGATCACCTGACACAGATCGTCGCATGAAGTTCGCCCTTCGATTGACGCTAATCTTCGACTGACAAATCATCAGGTGCACGACAGCGCTCCCAATGGGAGTAGCCCCCGAGGTTAAGTGCGATTGCTTGTAATTGTGCCTAATCTGAACATAAAGGGTAAAAAAAATTGCTTTAAAATAAATATGCTCCCGATAGGAGTTCACTTACTGCTTCTGCTGAGTGCCGAATTTGAATTTCTTGCATCATCAAACCAATATAATTCAACTAAAATTATCTTTTGTCTGAACACGATCTGACCTGATGCTAAATGAACGACGACGCCACTGATGATGCACAAAAAGATTCCTTTCCATTCCTGAAAAACGTACCCCTTGATGGGCCATGCTTGTCACAGAGCAATTTGACTAGTAAGATTTATTTGACCGCACGACTCGCACGCCACGGAAGCATGATTATGCCCTCCTCGTTTTACGGGCACGGTGGGTTACTGCGGCGCCGCTTCCTCTTCACGGCCTCCCGTTCGATGGATGACACGTGTACATGCTCAACGAACGAACGGCTGTCCTGTCCCCTCCGTTCGCATAGCAACGCACAACAGCGACAATTTTTTCTCTATCCTTCTCATTTGCGCCGCCGCCTTCTGCTCTTCTTCTTCCTCCTCCACTGTAGAACCTCACTGTTTCATCCCCCAGCTCTCCTCCATTGTAGAACCTCACAATTTCATCTCCCAGCCCATCCCCGCGCGCCGCGCCATGGGAAAGCCTACTATCTCCAAGGGCAAGGAAAACACCGCGACGGAGAACCAGGAGAGAGGTGGATGGCGCCGATCCGTATTGCGGTCAGCACACCTCAAAGCCATTAGCAACGTCCTCCCCACATCACCGGAGTTTGTGCGCTTTCCCGGCGAGGAGAACCAGCCAACTCCTGCGAGCAATGAGCGGGTATGCTTTTTTGACCACATGAACCGCGGATTACCTTCCTGATTCATCCATTCCTCCGCGGACTGCTCTGTGTCTATGGTGCGCAAATCCATGATTTTCCGCAAAACGCTGCTCTTCATATTCCTTGCTGCATCACTCTTTGCGAGTGTTTTCTCGGAATAGCCCCACACTAGGGATTATTCCACCTCTGCTTTAGCATCAAAGGTCAGGGGTCATGCAACGGATCTGGCGGACATGGCATTCTGGCGAAGCCAAAGTCAGGATACTTCAAGATACCTATGTCTCAGTCAGTCCAGAACTGGTGCGAACTCTGGTTCTACATCAAAGATGAAGTTGATGCCTGCCGCTCGACCGGACTGCCACCCTTCAACGCCGAGGCTGACCTGGTGAAAAAGCGCTCCTGGAACAACTTCTTGTCCCCGACTGAAGAAAAAGATGCCAAGGAACTGCTGAATAAAGTCACTGAGCTGTAGACTACAGAAGGAAGGGTGCAACCTCTATAAGAGCGCGCCCACCCTATGTACGAGTACACTGGCGATGGTGATTTCACTCGGGTGTCGAGTGAGAACTTATCCACTAACAAACTGATTCAGGCAGTGAAGACACTCACTAGCCTGAAAGCTAGAGTTGGGGAGCTGACCTCACTCGTTGAAGGATATCAGAAGTCCAACCCAGTACAAGAGGTACCAGTCTCTTTTTTGACCTCCTTTTGCTTTTAGGGATACGTTGCACTGAGAATTTCCTTGACTAAAAAATTCTTCCCTTTATTTGCCTGACAGGGTGTAGTCTACCAACCCTCTGAGCCGACAATCCTTGAAGATGAAATCCCAGTGCCACCAACCGGAGATCCTCTATCTGATCCCTTAGTCGCTACAGCACACTCAGAGGGTGACGGGACAGAGAAAACCCATCCCCAAAAGCGACCCCGGTCTCCGGTTGAAAGCTCTGGCGATTCTCAAGATAGGAGTAAGGGGCTTGCGACTGCTGAGAACCGAGACGATGCCGTCATTTCTCCGACTACCGTAACTGGCTCGAAAGCCCTGAAGGCCGTCCAAATCTCCAGCTTACCCCCTTTGACCATAGGAGGTTTCGGTCGCCAGCAACTATTTCCATCGGAAACAAGGTACGTCTCGCTAGCTTGCTCGCTGCTCGAGCTTGCTTCTGACAACTGACACTTTGCAAGGAATTTGCAGCACCACTAGCGAGGAGGAGTCCGAAAGCTCGGAGCCCTCTACTACCACGACTTCTCCTCCCGAGACCACGTCTTCCCCTGAAGGAAACAGACGAGAAAAAGTACGCGGAGCGGTCGCCGATCACAGATATTCAGGTTGCGACCACCTCCAAGTCTGCTGCCATTGAAGCACCGAAGACGCGGGAAACAACTCCAGACCCGAACCATGTTAGTCACTGGACACTTTTACTTGGAAACTTTATTTCGACTCATCGGGTGCGCGTCAGCGCTCCCGATGGGAGTAGCCCTCGAGCCTATGGGTAACTACCTGTAGTTGGCCGCAAGCTAACAAACTTACTTTCTATTTTATTGAATACCTGCAGCTCTTCCTTCAGGGTATCTTGACTGTCGGGAGCGATTATCTTCACCTCGAGCAGGAAAATGCGAGACTCCGAGACCAACTCCAGAAAACCCAAGGTAAAAACTCCCCTCTAAATTTATTTGTGAATTTGACAGGCTGATATCGCTGCCATCGCCCTACCTGTAGATGAACTAGATGCTGTCGTTCAAGCGAGGGATCCGCCAGCTGTCTTGCCAAGGACCTAAAGTATGAAGTAGCCCGGGCAGCAAAAGAACTACGTCTGCAACTCGCAGCTGCGAAAACTGAGGGGGCCAAAAAGGCCGAAGAAGTTCTGAACTCACTGCACACAGAGCAAGACAGCGCTCTCGCCTCTGGCCTCCTCGCACTAGGGCATACACTGGCTCGTAAGTTTTAGCTTCGCCCTATTTTATCTCCAACCTTGCCACTGCTACCTAACACGATTGCCGCCATTGACTCGAATGACGTCTTTGCTGTGCACAGGTGCTCTGGGCTTGTCAGCCGATCAATATGCACCTCCCTCAACTATCGAGCTAGACGCTGCTATTGAATTAGCTGAACACTTTGGGAGCCGACTGAGCAGAGTTCTGGCATCATCGGCGGCTGCTTTAACTGCGCTGCACAAGATAGCCTTCCCGACGCAAGAGCCCCCGAAGGACCTTAACACGCTGGCTGATACTTTCTGCCCAGAGGGGGACTCCTTCCCCAAGTTCCTTCGCGGGCAGACGGTACGTGGTTCTGCCACTACTTTCAAGATGTTGCTGGGACACGGGGTGGAGTTTGATTTGAACTCAGTCGCAACCACTTTTCCTTTCAGCTCAAGCAGCGCGCCGCCACCCGCAAGAAAAATGGGTCTGCAACATCAGCTAGTGCCGCCAGCTCAGAATAGTTTGCATAGATGTCCAAGGAAAAACTAGCTAATAGCCGCGTTACTTTTGTTAAAATCACTCGCGCCTGGAGCGCTGTACTGGATGTAACCAAATCTCAAACTTATTTTGAAATACCCATATTATCGAGGGTTGCTGTTCAGCCCCCGAGTCTTCTTTGGCTCCAATGCAAACTGTCTTTGACCTTTGCATTTTGTCTGTTTAAATGTTACATCATCTAATGACTAAGAATTGTTTACTGAAATGCAGTCTGCTAGCACCTCTGCTCTCGGTGATGTGCAACCTTTCAATCCCCGTGACCAATACTTATACAACTTGGTGAAGCTGCGGTGCGAAAACGCAGAACAAGAGCTCTGGGTGACTCGGGGTACACTGGCCATATTACAGTTGAAAAAACCCCGACAAATAGAAAGGGAGCTTGTACTGGTGAAAGAAATTGAAGATGTTGCTGCTGGCCTGCTTTGTAAGTGACAAGCGCAGCCCCCGAGTTATTTGCTCATATATCTCCTTAACTGTGACACGACTGACTGCTGCATATAGACTGACAACTACTCTGACGCTGCCACTATTGGTGCTTAATCTGACGCGCAGGCCGAACAAACTAGAGTCCAAGCGCACCTTGTTAAGGTTATGTCCGAACACGGCAGGGACGCTTCGTCGATTTGTTCAATGCGCAGTCGGGCCACCATGTTGCTTACCCTCCGAGATCGGGTTTCGCAAGTAAAGGACTTAACCACCTCGTGCTCGACAACGCTCCGACTGATGCACGAGGCCATGTTCCCTCTGAATGACCAACCCCATGGGCTAGCCGGCTTGATGACTAAATATCACTATGGCGAAGCTATCCGCGACTTTGTGCGCCACCAACTCATTGCAGGTGCTACGACGGCATTCGCTGTGATGCGCCTCCACTACCCTGAAGTAGACCTGGTGAAGGTTTGAGTTGGGCCCCCCGTAGGTATGGGGTCTATCTCTATGACCGAACATTATGTGGCTGCTGGAGGTCTTGCCAGCTTCGTGATTGCCTTGATGGAGCACGAAACCTTGTTGGAACTAGACCGGCGACGTCTGTCGACGATGGTAAAACAAGAAGACGAGTAGCGACTTGTCGTTTGCCCAACTTGAGTTAGATGTACAGGTTTTAACTGACAGCTCCCGAGCATTGCTTGCACCGGGTGAGTTATGCAAATTGTTTCTTTATCGATAGCCCCCGAGCACTATTTTACGTCGGGTGAGCTAGTCAGGTTGTATTTTCCGACAGCCCCCAAGCACTGTTTACGTCGGGTGAGCTGTTCCAGTTGTAATTCTTAGGCAGCCCCCGAGCACTGTTTGTGTCGGGTGAACGACTCATTTTTCGAGATTTAATCAGTAAATACTTTCATAGAGGAACAATGCACTTTATTGCTGATCAATATGTTGTTCTTTGCCTGGTACTATAAGTTTGACCGAAAACAATGACTAGACTAGCAACTTAAGAGGTCCCACACTGACATAACTAATGTACTACGCATAAAACCGGCGCAAGTGCGCCGCGTTCCATGGATTGTGGAATGGTTCCCCAGTCTCTTTGTGCTACGGTCGATAAGCTCCGTTGCCTATAACTGAAGGGCTTCCATAGCCTCCGGGGTCCAGTCGGCGGGGCCATCCTTCTTCAACGGCTTGAAGAATGGGAGAGCTCGCTCTCCAGTCTTGCGATGAAGCGCACGAGTGTCGTGATGTACCCATTGAGGCGTTCCACGTCATTGATCCGCCGGGGAGCTTCCATGCGGTCGATCGCCTTGATTTCTCTGGATTGGCCTCGATTCCCCGGTGGGAAACCAAGAAACCAACATCTTGCCTGACGGGACCCCGAAGACGCATTTCTCAGGGTTGAGCTTGATGTTGACCTGCCTGAGGTTCTCGAAGGTTTCATGAAGGTTTTGGATGAGTGAGTCCTGGTGCCGGGACTTGACCACAATGTTGTCAATGTAGGCTTTGGCATTGCGCCCCAATTGCGGTCTGAGGCACGCATGCATTGCGCAATGAAAGGTCGCGCCCGCATTTCGGAGGCCGAAAGGCACCCGGGTGTAGCAATAGCAACCCTTGGGTGTGATGAAGGTCGTCTTCTCTTGGTCTTCAACTGACTTCGAGATTTGATGGTAACCGTAGAAGGCGTCCAGAAAACCCAGCAGCTCGCACCATGCCGTGGAGTCCACGATCTGATCGATCAGGGGCAGGGGGAAAGGATCCTTCAGGCATGCCTTGTTGAGGTCGGTGAAGTCGATTCAGAGGCACCACTTTAGCGTCAGGGGCTTTGGTACCACCACTGGATTTTCCACCCAAAGAGTGTACGGGACCGAGCGTATGACGTCGGCCTCCATCAGCTTGTCAATCTCGGGCACGAGAGCGTTACATCCCTCAGCGAGGTCGTCTTTGCGGTGCTCCCGACGACGGCGTTCATGACGGTGCTGGATGCGGGTGTACATGTCCTCCTACTGATGTTTGTCGAGGTCGCGGCGGAGGTGATGCTCCTCTGAGGTTGAGGACCCAACAGAGATGGTCTCGTCCAGATCCCGCGCCGGACGGTTGGCCACGGGAGGCCCGGTGAGAGGGGGACCCACCTCGGGGATATGGTTCCTACGAGGCCTAGCCCCCAGCGCGTGTGTCCCTCCAGTCGTGGCGCCGGGTTGTCCTGTGGGCGTCGGTCGGTCGTCGGCGCACTGAAGAAGGTTCTCCAGGCGCTTCCTCCAAGCCTGGTACATCTTGGGGTCGGCAGTGCTTGGTGGGAAATGCATCATGGCCCGGGCTGCCAACGAGCGTCATGGTGAGCCTGAGCGTCTGGAGACAAGTTGGTGACAGACTTTCTCCTATTCGAGGCGGCAGGTCCGGCAGCGCGATTCTTGGCAGCCTCGTTGTCGACACTCTTCTCTCTGGAAAAAGGGAGTTCGTGTCGGGCTGACGGGCGAGGAGCCACATTCTCCTTGGATCCTCCCACGAGATCATGGCTGGGTTCGGCTACGACGCCCTGCACCACCCGTGCCTCAGGCGGTGGGGGCAGCGCGTCCGAGTGCTCGTTGTCCGTGGCGTGACAATCTTTAGACGCCCGCGTGCAAGGAGAAGGAACAATCTTGGCGGTGGTAGCCTCGGACTTCTTCTTGGGAGCCATGCTTGGAGTAGATCTTATCAGAGAGCTCGGAGAAGATCTCGACGAAGAAGAACTTGTTGGAGCTTGATATCCAAACGAAACCAGCGCTTGCGTCCCCTACATGGCGCGCCAGATGTCGTGTCTCGAAGGACGGACACCGGGGATGCGAGGCACCTCCTTTATAGATTCGGTATGGGGCACGAAGGAGGCTGGAAATGTCTCCGAAGGACGATCGTCGGTGAGTTCCTTTCTCGTACTGAAGATATTCTACGTGGTAAGCGAACAAGGAGAGCACACAACGATCTACCCAGGTTCAGGCCGCCTGGGGGCTAAAGGTGTGACGCCCGAAAATCGGTACTATGTAGATTTAAGCGCTCCCGCCGAAATCCGCATAATAACGATTTTTGGTCGCCCACCAGACATAATGTGCACGCCGAAACATGCGCATTATGTGGGTGGAATTGTGATAACATTACAACAGTTCCGATACATCCACAAATACAACAAAAGATATAATACAACAACGACTCGAACGAGTCAAGATACAAATGTTACAATACAAAGATTCAAATGACAGCGGAAGCAAAATAGTATCCGACTACGGATAAGATACAAATTGGACTAAGAGTTCTGAAGATAAGCAATGGCGCCATATCCCTGCCCAGCCAAGCCGGAGGGATTCCCAAGCTAACGTCGTCTGACTTCAAACCCGTTGACTGCACATAAAGCATAACCCAAAAGAGGGTCAGGGCACTCCCTGGCAAGCAAAACCGACTTGCCTACTTTCTACACCATCTCCCAAAATATAGGGGAGGTGGACTTAGCGGCAGCAGCACTAGCAACCTAAAGAGACACGCTACAACTTCCGTCTAATCAGAGAGGGATAAGAGAGCGCATAAGATAACCAACTACTACTAACACCAAACATAACCCATTCTCGAATTAACCCCCTCAACCAAGTATGAGGAAGCAATTCGGGAAACTCACACGTTGAACAGTTTTAGTTACCATTTATTGTGAAAGTAATTCTATATTACTAGTCAGGTTAATTAACAATTATAAGGTGTAAGTTGTCTAGATCTTGTTAGCCAGCATCATCACCAAGTCGTCCATAACCGTGGACACGGCTCATCGATAAGATTATACCCTGCAGGGGTGCACTACTGGACCCATACTCGCATGATCAACCCAGTCAATAACATTAGGGCCTTTCAACCCAACTCTTTTCCTTCACCGCAACAAGTCCAGGAGCCACGGGAGCTATGCTGGTCCCGGCCAAAAGGGTGCGGACTCCCGCAGGACACACCCCTCCGCACCAACAGGTCGCGCCCTATATGCATGTAACAAGGCACACCGCCAAAAGTAAAAATACTACACTAGTATCATCAATGTATATGAGACAAATGGAAAACCCGAACTAGGTGTGGCTCCCGGACAAGTCGAAGTTCCAGTCAAAGTCGAGGGGGGCTCCATTGGGCCTCCCACAAATGGTTAGTGCGCTCAAAATTGGATTCGAGGACAAAATCTCAGTTCCTAGGTCGAGACTTAGCAGAACAAAGCACCTCGTAAGGCCTTCCGCTGGTGCCTTATCTTTTAATTATAATACCCCAATATAATACAATATTTTATTAAGGTAGAATAATCTATCAAGCTAAACATATGAAATAAACGACCAACAGAGGACTCGCACAACCAACTCTAAGCATGCGCTACGACTCGCAAGGCTAACAGATAAACATTCAACAGGTGATGGGATGTGGGGATAAAGCTGTATAGGCTGCAGGATAAACATGTGATGGGATCGTAATAAAGAATCGAATACTAGGGTAGCAGAGATCAACGTCAGGAATGAAAGACAATGTATAGGTAAACAAGCAAACTTTGCTTGCCTGGAATCCCGCATGGAAGCAGATCTTGTCGTTGCTCACACATCTCAATGTTTTATCCGCGAAGAAGCAACAAACACTGGAAAGCGTAAAAGATGCATTTTACCACTACGGCAAAAGATTCAGCATGATCATACGAGAATGATGCATGGCATGGCAACATGCAACACAAAGCAGGTAATCCAAATTAAGCGGGAAAGCAACCCCGATAATAAATATTTAGGTGCAGGTTATTTACTTACCAGCAATATTAAATGTTGGTTAACAGGGTAATACATGGCATGGGTGATCTAATTAAATTAAATGGAAATAGGGCATTATATATTTATTACCCCACACATTCCATCTTTAATTATTTAGTTGCAATTAACGAATTACCCTAAGCAATTAAAATAACAGATGCAAAATGGCATACAAATGGCATATTAATATTCATTCCATTTTTCTGATATAAAAACATATAAAGATTATTTAATTTGGAGTTATAGAATTAAAGTTATTAGCAAAATAAGATTAGGGGATGTTTCTGCAATTTTACAGGACCTGTTCGTGATGGAAACAGAGATTCTGGGGACTTAGGTGGAAAACTAGACAGCAGGGGGGCTCTGTGTAAGATTCCTGGCGCCCAGACTTTTCTCACCGAGCCGAAACGAGCCCGAGAGGCTGCCCAGCGGGACCCAGCGCCACGCTGGCGTGTGCGGGAGTGTGGGTGCAGTGCGGGCTCCCACTGTCGCTGACAGGTGGGGCCGGGTGGTCAGTGGCAGAGATAAAAAGGTGGGCTTTATTGACCGCGCCCAGAGGGATTCGAACCCGGGTCTGCGCAAGCACGGATCGATCGGACGCGCTAGCCAATGGGGCAGATTCGTGTTGGTGTTAACTAAGGCCACGAATTGCTTTTGAACTGTTAGGTCGATTAAAAGTCTGACGAAACTGTATTTCGTCGGGACAGTGGGCACGGCGGCGGAGCAACGGGAAGAAGCCGCCGGTGACGACCACGATTGGCGGCGCGGGGACGCGAGCGTGGGTGCAGGAGTGCGGCGCGGCGTGCTGCCTGTGCTTGTGCAGAGAAGGGGCGCGAGGGAGTGGGAGCAGCTCGAGCCATAGCTCGCTATCTCCGTCCATGGCGGGCCGGCGACAAGTCTTGGGCAAAAACGGCGACTGCGGCACGGATTTGAGAAGAGGGCGGGGGAGTCGAAGGAAAAGCTCACCAGGAGGGCGTACGCGCGGTCGGAGAGGACGGAGAAGAACCGGAGGCGGCGAATTCCAGCGACGAAGCTCCGCCGGCGTGGAAGAAGATGAGGAAGAACTCGTCGGCTACGTCGACCCCCGGTGCGATACCTTGCGCGGGGAGGACGTGGACGATGATGCGGAGCTGCCGTGCTCCTCTTCTTGCCCTCGACGGCGCCGGAGCTGCGGGGGGCGGCGAGTTTGCTTCGGTGGAGCTCGGTGGAGAGAAGAAAAACAGGGGAAGAAGAAGGAGAAAAGAAAGGTGGCGGCGGCGCTGTGAGGAGGGGGAGGAGCTGCCTAGGGTTTGGATGAGGGGGCGGCTATAAAGAGGAGAGGGGGAGTGGTTGGAGTGGGGCAGCCATGGCCACCGAGGAAAGGTGAGCACGCTGCTCCCGTGCGTGGTCGTACGGAGAAGAAAGGGAGGAGTTGGGCTGGAGGAGTCGTGCCAGAAGGGGTTTCGGCCTAGGAAGTGTTTTTCCTTTCTAAAATTTTTTATTTCTCTTTTAGTTCTTTTTCTGTTTTTGTATTTCTAAAACAAAATAGAAAAGAATTTTGAATAAAGAATCTTTACAAAATGGTTTTAGTTTAAAATAGGCAATTTAATAAACTAGTGTTTATAATATTTGCAAAAGATTTAAAATACACATTTTTAATTAATTTGAAAAATGCATTTGAATTTAATTGAGGAAATTAAATTTAAATGCAATAATTAAATTAATGCGATGCTATGTCGATGCAAAAAGAAAACACACAAAAAAAATATAAAGGGGATAAATCCCGGGGCGTTACAATCAACACCACTAACAAGGGATCGCGTCCCGCGATCCACGGCGAGACCACAAGAAGAGAGGGGTAACTAACGAGTCTTCACGCTCCGGGATGAACTTCTCGACACCACTAACAAGGGATTGTTGCTCCACCTTGAAATTCTCGACACCACTAACAAGGGATTGTTGCTCACGACGAAGACGACTCCGAAAGATCGAACCTAATAGGGTAAAAGGCAAGAAATAGTCCACCCACGTAGAATCCTAAACTTTAAAAGTTGGATAAGAGAAGAGACTCAAAAAAAATAAGATACGAGGAGAAATAGAATTGAGATAAGGAGTAAAAAGAAACCTATTGAGATATTTTTCAAAAATTAATTTAAGTCAAATAGTTTTGACACTCTAAAAACAATGACCGTTAGCGAGGTTATCCTACAGGCTTTTGCGGACCTGCTGCTTCGATAACCATTCGTATCGAAACAACAAGGAGATCAAAACCAAGGCTCTGATACCACTTTGTGACGCCCGAAAATCGGTACTATGTAGATTTAAGCGCTCCCGCCGAAATCCGCATAATAACGATTTTTGGTCGCCCACCAGACATAATGTGCACGCCGAAACATGCGCATTATGTGGGTGGAATTGTGATAACATTACAACAGTTCCGATACATCCACAAATACAACAAAAGATATAATACAACAACGACTCGAACGAGTCAAGATACAAATGTTACAATACAAAGATTCAACTGACAGCGGAAGCAAAATAGTATCCGACTACGGATAAGATACAAATTGGACTAAGAGTCCTAAAGATAAGCAATGGCGCCATATCCCTGCCCAGCCAAGCCAGAGGGATTCCCAAGCTAACGTCGTCTGACTTCAAACCTGTTGACTGCACATAAATCATAACCCAAAAGAGGGTCAGGGCACTCCCTGGCAAGCAAAACCGACTTGCCTACTTTCTACACCATCTCCCAAAATATAGGGGAGGTGGACTTAGCGGCAGCAGCACTAGCAACCTAAAGAGACACGCTACAACTTCCGTCTAATCAGAGAGGGATAAGAGAGCGCATAAGATAACCAACTACTACTAACACCAAACATAACCCATTCTCGAATTAACCCCCTCAACCAAGTATGAAGAAGCAATTCGGGAAACTCACACGTTGAACAGTTTTAGTTACCATTTATTGTGAAAGTAATTCTATATTACTAGTCATGTTAATTAACAATTATTAGGTGTAAGTTGTCTAGATCTTGTTAGCCAGCATCATCACCAAGTTGTCCATAACCGTGGACACGGCTCATCGATAAGATTATACCCTGCAGGGGTGCACTACTGGACCCATACTCGCATGATCAACCCAGTCAAAAACATTCGGGCCTTTCAACCCAACTCTTTTCCTTCACCGCAACAAGTCCAGGAGCCACAGGAGCTATGCTGGTCCCGGCCAAAAGGGTGCAGACTCCCGCAGGACACACCCCTCCGCACCAACAGGCCGCGCCCTATATGCATGTAACAAGGCACACCGCCAAAAGTAAAAATACTACACTAGTATCATCAATGCATATGAGACAAATGGAAAACCCGAGCTAGGTGTGGCTCCCGGACAAGTCGAAGTTCCAGTCAAAGTCGAGGGGGGCTCCATTGGGCCTCCGACAAGTGGTTAGTGCGCTCAAAATTGGATCCGAGGACAAAATCTCAGTTCCTAGGTCGACACTTAGCAGAACAAAGCACCTCGCAAGGCCTTCCGCTGGTGCCTTATCTTTTAATTAGAATACCCCAATATAATACAACATTTTATTAAGGTAGAATAATCTATCAAGCAAAACATATGAAATAAACGACCAACAGAGGACTCGCACAACCAACTCTAAGCATGCGCTACGACTCGCAAGGCTAACAGATAAACATTCAACAGGTGATGGGATGTGGGGATAAAGCTGTATAGGCTGCAGGATAAACATGTGATGGGATCGCAATAAAGAATCGAATACTAGGGTAGCAGAGATCAACGGCAGGAATGAAAGACAATGTATAGGTAAACAAGCAAACTTTGCTTGCCTGGAATCCCGCATGGAAGCAGATCTTGTCGTTGCTCACACATCTCAACGTCTTATCCGCGAAGAAGCAACAAACACTGGAAAGCATAAAAGATGCATTTTACCACTACGGCAAAAGATTCAGCATGATCATACGAGAATGATGCATGGCATGGCAACATGCAACACAAAGCAGGTAATCCAAATTAAGCGGGAAAGCAACCCCGATAATAAATATTTAGGTGCAGGTTATTTATTTACCAGCAATATTAAATGTTGGTTAACATGGTAATACATGGCATTGGTGATCTAATTAAATTAAATGGAAATAGGGCATTATATATTTATTACCCCACACATTCCATCTTTAATTATTTAGTTGCAATTAACAAATTACCCTAAGCAATTAAAATAACAGATGCAAAATGGCATACAAATGGCATATTAATATTCATTGCATTTTTCTGATATAAAAACATATAAAGATTATTTAATTTGGAGTTATAGAATTAAAGTTATTAGCAAAATAAGATTAGGGGGTGTTTCTGCAATTTTACAGGACCTGTTCGTGATGGAAACAGATATTCTGGGACTTAGGTGGAAAACTAGACAGCAGGGGGGCTCTGTGTAAGATTCCTGGCGCCCAGACTTTTCTCACCGAGCCGAAACGAGCCCGAGAGGCTGCCCAGCGGGACCCAGCGCCACGCTGGCGTGTGCGGGAGTGTGGGTGCAGTGCGGGCTCCCACTCTCGCTGACAGGTGGGGCCGGGTGGTCAGTGGAAGAGATAAAAAGGTGGGCTTTATTGACCGCGCCCAGAGGGATTCGAACCCGGGTCTGCGCAAGCACGGATCGATCGGACGCGCTAGCCAATGGGGCAGATTCGTGTTGGTGTTAACTTAGGCCACGAATTGCCTTTGAACTATTAGGTCGATTAAAAGTCTGACGAAACTGTATTTCGTCGGGACAGTGGGCACGGCGGCGGAGCAACGGGAAGAAGCCGCCGGTGACGACCACGATTGGCGGCGCGGGGACGCGAGCGTGGGTGCGGGAGTGCGGCGCGGCGTGCTGCTTGTGCTTGTGCAGAGAAGGGGCGCGAGGGAGTGGGAGCAGCTCGAGCCATAGCTCGCTATCTCCGTCCATGGCGGGCCGGCGACAAGTCTTGGGCAAAAACGGCGACTGCGATACGGATTTGAGAAGAGGGCGGGGGAGTCGAAGGAGAAGCTCACCAGGAGGGCGTACGCGCGGTCGGAGAGGACGGAGAAGAACCGGAGGCAGCGAATTCCAGCGACGAAGCTCCGCCGGCGTGGAAGAAGATGAGGAAGAACTCGTCGGCTACGTCGACCCCCGGTGCGATACCTTGCGCGGGGAGGACGTGGACGACGATGCGGAGCTGCCGGGCTCCTCTGCTTGCCCTCAACGGCGCCGGAGCTGCGGGGGGCGGCGAGTTTGCTTCGGTGGAGCTCGGTGGAGAGAAGAAAAACAGGGGAAGAAGAAGGAGAAAAGAAAGGTGGCGGCGGCGCTGTGAGGAGGGGGAGGAGCTGCCTAGGGTTTGGATGAGGGGGCGGCTATCAAGAGGAGAGGGGGAGTGGTTGGAGTGGGGCAGCCATGGCCACCGTGGAAAGGTGAGCACGCTGCTCCCGTGCGTGGTCGTACGGAGAAGAAAGGGAGGAGTTGGGCTGGAGGAGTCGGGCCAGAAGGGGTTTCGGCCTAGGAAGTGTTTTTCCTTTCTAAAAATTTTTATTTCTCTTTTAGTTCTTTTTCTGTTTTTGTATTTCTAAAACAAAATAGAAAAGAATTTTGAATAAAGAATCTTTACAAAATGGTTTTAGTTTAAAATAGGCAATTTAATAAACTAGTTTTTATAATATTTGCAAAAGATTTAAAATACACATTTTTAATTAATTTGAAAAATGCATTTGAATTTAATTGAGGAAATTAAATTTAAATGCAATAATTAAATTAATGCGATGCTATGTCGATGCAAAAAGAAAACACACAAAAAAAATAAAAGGGGATAAATCCCGGGGCGTTACAAAAGGCCCTACTCCTGCATGTCTGGATAGATGAGCGGAACATGGTGTGGCTACAATGATAGTGCTCGTCGGGGTACCCGGCAGGGTGGCCCGATCAAGAGGAAGGAGAAGGACAGATCCTTGCCCGGAGGAGATCACCTTCCTTCCCTTCTCTCTCTATCTCTTTATGTAGACTAGCTTGGAGGTCGTCTTCCTTCTTGGGATCGCCGGTGCTTGATCCTTACTTCTACCTTGGTCCGACCTCCCCTGATCTTGATCTCCCTCCTCGCCATGGCCTTGGTCCTCCTTTAATAGGGAAAGGGGATCCCACATAGGTCATGCGACGAGCGTGAGGGGTTTTTATTTTTGAAAGGAATGTGGTAGGGGAAGCCCTACAACGGGTTTTTAATTTTTAAATAATAAGAACCCAAATCTGCGTCCATGAGGGGTTATGGCGGGTAGGAACCCCTCTCTGTTGTGGAGACGTCGACGTGGCCTCTTCTCGTCCAAGTATCCGTGGCCGAGTTGGTGATATCATTGTCACCTTTCGGAAAAGCCGCAAACAGAGGCTAACAGTGGGTAGGTTGTGTCCCCTGGATGCGCCTTGCTTCCCAAGCTTTCTTGCGCCTTCTACTACCTTCCGGAATGAGGTGGAAGTCTTATTCTTTCCTTGTATGGTCTTTTACCCGGGAGGGAGCCGGGGCTCGCACCTCCCGGGGTCTTCTCTCCGCTCCGAGGCGCAGGGGACCCGGGGGTCCTGCTAACCTGTCGTGGTGCCGACGGTGACGTGCACCCACCAAGCCTCGCGGTGAGTCTTGGCCTTGCTCTTCTTGGTGTTGGGCCCACACGCGGTGGACCCACTTGGGCAGCTCTAGGGGAACCCCATGTTCCACTGCTGCGACAGGTAGCTCAAGGGTACTCTCAATTTGAAGGCATTGATTTTTGAGAGACCTATGATCCCGTGGCTCGCCTTGAGTCCATATGTATCCTTCTTGCATATGCATCACATCACAATTTTAAGTTGCAACAAATGGATGTGAAAAGTGCCTTTCTTAATGGTCATTTGAAGGAGTTGGTATATGTTAAGGAACCACCGGGATTTGAGGACCCACACTTCCCAAACCACGTTTACAAACTTGATACGGCCTTCTATGGTCTCAAACAAGAACCTCGTGCTTTGTATGGGCACCTGAGAGCTTCTACTAGACCGTGGATTTGAAGTGGGGCATATCGAATCCTCTCTTTTCACCAAGAGGGTTAAAAGGGAGCTTTTCATATGCCAACTTTATGATGATGATATTATTTTTGGCTCATCTAACAAAGATTTTAATGATGAATTTTCAAAGCTAATAATGGATAGGTTCGAATGTCAATGAAGGGAGAGTTGAAGTTCTTCCTTGGTTTTGAAATCAAGCAATTAAGTGGAGAGACTTTCATATCTCAAGCCAAATATATCCAAGACATGCTCAAGAGGTTCAAGATGCTAAAGAGAAGAGGTTTCCTATGGACACCAAATGTCATCTTGAACTTAGTCCAAAGGGTAAATATGGCGATCACAAACTTTATCGCTCTATGATTGGTTCTTTGCTTTATCTTTGTAGATCTAGACACGATATTGCGATGAGTGTAGGAGTGTGTGCAAGCTACCAAGTTGTTCCTAAAGAAAGCCACTTAATAGCGGTGAATCGAATCTTCCGATATTTGGTTTATACCCCAAGGTCTTTGGTGAGTTGGTCCTCCAAGAAGCAAAATTGCATATCTCTATCCACCACCGAAGCCGAGTACGTGGCGGATGCTAGTTCTTGCACTCAATTGTTATGGATGAGGAAAACTTTAAAGGAATACGGTGTCCATTGTGACAAAGTGCCTCATTTATGTGACAATGAAAATGCCATCAAGATAGGTCACAACCCGGTGGAGCATTCAAGAACGAAGCATATTGAGATTCGTTATCATTTCATTCGTGATCACATCAACCAGGGTGACATTGAGCTTGGGTATATTCCTACAAAGATTCAACTTGCCGATATGTTCATGAAGCCACTTGATGAAGCAAGATTCTTCTTTTTGAGGCATGAGCCAAATATCGTGGATTCGAGGAGTGTTGGTTGATTACCTTGCATACACACCTCTATCTTAGCTATATATTTGGCCTAGGTGTAGGCATGGAAATAGGGGGAGTCGGTCCTAATACATTGGACCATCCCTCCCCCATTATGCCGATATCAAGTCTTCTTTTAACTCTATACTCATTTCTATGACTAATGAGCTAAAATGACGAGTATTAGTTATGTACCCAAGATATATCTTCGCGGTGACATGCCATATGCTCCAACATGGTGGTTTCGGCCACCGCCCTCTTCCCTCAAAGAACAGTTGGTTTTCATAACATTTTCTTGGATTTCATTTGAATAATCTTGTTTTTATGGAAAACACACTCAATTTGGTGTTCCGTGATTTTTTATTGTCATTTGCAAATAGAGTGTGAAGTACCATTCCAGTGCCTCAATCTATCCTAAGCCCCAAAATCTCATCTCGCAAAACATCATCTATCTTGCACAAGTCAATACTTGAAAACTAGTGTTTTATATAGGAGAGCTCGGTACTACCAGAGTTGAAAAGCCCTGTACTACCGCCTGTATCCGAAAGTTTCTAACTCGTCGAAAGAGCTGGAAACTTTCCTCAGGCAGTAGTACCGCACTTTTTTCTGGAACTAACGGGGTTGCCGAAAATCAACAGTTCTGCAGGCGCGATACAACCGGCCTTTGGCCCGGTACTACCGGCCGTGCGCGTCTCTGGGGTCCAGAACCGCGTGGGGAGAGAAGTTTTTTCAGATCTTCTCATTCTTCCCCCTCGTGTTCTTCCTCCACGCTCTCTCTCTCCTCTTGATGCACACAGTGGGTGTGTTGTTGGCAGACCCCAAGAATAAGGTGTGAAGTAATTGAGCAGCAAGTTTCGCTCAGTATGAAACCAAGGTTATCGAACCAGTAGGAGATGAAGAATTCCCTCGCGGTATCAACGGCGTCAGAAAAAAGCTTGACGTAGTTGACGTGGAATCTGCACACAACACAACCAAAGTATTTTTCCCCAACTCAACGGTGAGGGTGTCAATCCCACCGGCTTGGTGTAACAAAAGGATTAAAAGTACGTGTGGAAGAAAGAGTGATGTTTGCAAAAAGTACCAGGTTTGCAGTTGTGGTTTTATCAGATTAATGAGAAGGACCGGGGTCCACAGTTCACTAGTGGGGTCTCTCCATAAATAATAATAACATTCATCCATGCGTGGTAAACAAATTATAGCTAGGCAATTGACAGTATAATGATGAGCAACCCAATGCATATACTAATGATATGGTGTCTAGTGTGAGATTCATTTTGACATTACAACAATATACATAGACCGTTCCAACCGCATCTATGACTTATAATTCACCTTCCGGTTAGCGTCTGCACCCCTTTCAGTATTAAGTTGCATGAACAGATTATCGCCTTAAGCACTGTGTGTAAAGTAAGTAAGTAACATCATCCTTAGACAAGGTACTATTGTTTTATCCCAAGTAGCAACATTACATCTACAACCTTAGAGCTTTCTATCACTGCCCAAGATTTAGTAGAGACATGAACCTACTATCGAGCATAAATACCCCCTCTAGGTGTTACAAGCATCTGCTTGGCCAGAGCATACACAAGTAACGGAGAGCATGCAAGATCATTAAATAGCACACACATGATATATTATGAAGCAATAACTTTAGTACTCAATATTCATCGGATCCCAGCAAACACAACATGGAGAATTGCATAAAGATGATCTTGATCATGATAGGCAGCTCACAAGATCTAAACATGATAGCACAAGAGGAAAAAACAACCATCTAGCAACTGCTATGGACCCGTAGTCCAAGGTAGACTACTCACGCATCAGTCCGGAGGAGGTCATGGCGACGTAGATGCCTCTGGGGACGATTCCCCCTCCTACAGGGTGCCGGGGAGCAGTTCTGATCTCTTCCGAAGTGGTGATGTCGACGGCGGCGACTCGGGACCCGTGGAGGAATAAGTGATTAATTGTTTAGCGTTTTTTATGTCAGGTGCATATTGACGGGTGAAAGACCTAGGTCGGTGGGAGCCCGAGGGCGCCACACCACCTCCCGGCACGGTTGTCAGACCCTGAATTCAGGCTACACAAACGAAACGTATCGGTTGGGCCACACAACCAAGAACATACTGGGGTTACCAATCCCAGGAAACAAGCAGGCCAAGCTCGGAATGGATCATCGGCCGATAGCTCTTGGCGACCCCAACGTCACATACGTTTCAAGATTGTGCACGCAAGAACCCAAAAAGTCTTCCAACTCGTATACTTCAACCATACACACATGGTATACGAGTCGGATTTATAACAAGTTGAAACCACAGAATAAACCTAAGACACAAAGAAAGGAAATAATATCCAATAGCTCTCACTGAGCAAAAATATATCAAATGGCACCAATCAGAGGACACATGTCCCAACATTACATCATGCAGCAGAAACAAACCGGTCTGAGTACAGACAAGAAGCAAAGGGCTCAAGGCCGAAACGAAAAAGAAGGCCCATCCACGCGGTCCACCAGGAAGAAGCCTAGGGGAACTCTAACTACTCGTCGCAGATCTCGTCGTCGAACTCCACGTAGTATCCACCAACTTGGTCGTGCGGAGAATCCTCAACTGCAGAAAAACCACAGCCCGCGAACGGGTCAATACACCGAAGCGTATCGAACAAGCTTAAGCTAACAGGTTACAAAACTGTAAGACTCCCAAAGTATGGGGTTAAGTGGACTTAGCGGCAGCAGCACTAGCAACCTAATAGAGACACACTACAACTTCCGTCTAAGTTAGAGAGGGATAAGAGAGCGCATCATCTAACCATCTAGAACTAACACCAATCATAACCCATTCTCGGATTAACCCCCTCAACCAAGTATGAGGAAGCAATTCGGGAATACTCACGCATTGAACAATTTTAGTTACAAGTTATTGTGAAAGTAATTCTATATTACTAGTCAGGTTAATTAACAATGATTAGGTGTAAGTTGTATATGATCTTGTTAGCCAGCATCATCACCAAGTCGTCCATAACCGTGGACACGGCTCATCGATAAGATTATACCCTGCAGGGGTGCACTACTGGACCCGTACTCGTTCGATCAACCCCAAAAGCAAAGCCAGAAGGTAGGGCATCTCAACACGGCAAATCTCTTCTCTACAACCCATCCAGGGAACCGCATGATTGTGTGCACGGCTAATCAGGTCCAGTGCCCACGGGATCGACCTTCGTAGCACTCTAAGAACGTGCCACCCTATATGAGAATCGACTACTCCATCATCATGAGATCGTTAGGTAACCACATGCATGCATCAAATGGAAAGCCCAAACTACTTGCGGCGCCCTGTATAAGAAGCGGATTAGATCGAAGCCGCGGGGGGCTCCATAGGGCCTCCCACAAGCGGTTAGTGCGCTCAAAATTGGATCCGAGGACAAGAACTGAGTTCCTAGGTCGACACTTAGCAGAACAACGCACCTCGAAAGGCCTTCCGCCGGTGCCTTATCTTTTAATTATAATACCCCAACAAAAGATAGCATTTTTTTAAAGTAGACAATCTATCATGCTAAGTATAAATGACATAGGACAAACAGACTCGCAAGACCAACCTTAAGCATGCACTACGACTCGCAAGGCTAACAGATAAACATACAACAGGTGATAGGATGTGGGGATAAAGCTGTATGGGCTGCAGGATAAACATATGATGGGATCGCAATTCAAGATCGTAACTAGGATAGCATGGATCAAAAGGGAAAGGATAAAAATCAAACAATCGTGTAACCGGTTAGCAGAAGCTTGCCTGGCAGCTCGTGGCCCGGCACAAAAGCTGGAATCTCAAGGATGAAAGTATCGACAGCAGACGCGTCGTCGTCTACCCAGAGAAGAGCAAAACACAGACAATATGAAACAATATCAATAAAATGAAATGCGCAAACAATTGATGTTGCGATATGGTATGAGATGATTAGGTCATATTCATGCGGGGATGAAATCCCGGCAATTAATTATGGTGCAAGTTATTTGTGTAACCAACAAATTAAATGTTGTTTAACATATATTGCATGGCATGGTGATTTGATCAATTTAAATGGAGTAGGCAATAATTAAATATCTGCCCAACACATTCCATATTTTTTAGTTAAGTGCAAAATATTTATCTACGCAACAGATTAAATGTTATTAGCATGGCAAGACATGATTAAAATGATAAGAGCAACTTAAATGGAATTAGGGCATTATATATTTATTACCCCACATATTCCATATTTAATTATTTAAGTGCATTTGTAAAATTAAACTAAGCATTTAAAATAAATGATGCAAAATGGCATAAGAATGTGATATTATTGTTTATTGCATTTTTCTGATATAAAATCATATAAAGTTTATTTAATTTGGAGTTGTAGAAATAAAGTTATTGCATTTTTAGTTCTAGGGTTGTTTCTGAAAAAGTGTAGGGACCTATTCGTGATGGCAGAGATTATGGCAAGGGCTAAAGTATGGAAAACCGAGAGCAGGGGGCTCTGTGTAATTTTTCCAGTGCCTCTGTCCCTGACGTGCGGGACCCACTGTCAGCGAGCTAAAAGAACTAAAAAGGAGGCCTTTTTGCGGGTCAACGCGGCCAGGGGATTCGATCCCGCGCCCTCGGGCGAGGAGAAAGAGCGGAGCTGCTAGCCACTGGGACGGAACGTGTTGGTGACAGGTCTAACGCATTTTTGTTTTTGTACTTCAACTGCGAGGAAGAAATCTGACGAAACTGAATCGCAACAAAAGGTTCAGGCTTTCTGAACCCGACCGGAGACAGGCGCGGTGGCGGCGGGAAAACGGCGCCGGTGACCTCATTCCAGCGGCGCCGCTGCGTTTGTGCGGGCGTGCGGGTGCGGTTTGTGTGCGTTGTCACGGGCAGCGTGGGCAGGGGCGAAGGGGAGGACGCGAGGGAGTAGGAGCAGCTCGATCCCGGCTTGGTATTTCGGTCAATGGCGGCATCAGAGCACGTTGAGGATCAATTCGTCTTACACGGCACAGATTCGGAAAGGGAGAGCGGGAACCGAGAGAGGAGCTCACCGTGAGGCGGCCGGTGCAGTTAATCGCGCTTGAGGCTGACCGGAGGAGGCGAAATCCGGCGGCGGCGCTTCCCGGCCGTGGAGAAGAGGAAGAAGAATTTGTCGGCTTCGGTGTCTCCTAGCGCAGTCCTTCGCACAGAGGGGTTTACGTGGCTGCCGCGCAGCTCCTGGTTCGGAAGGATCCCCCTCGTCGGCCCCCTAGCAGCTGTTCTACGAGGTGGCTACGGTGGTGCTTCTCGGTGGCAGAGAACAAGAAGCAGCGAAGGGGAAGAAGGGGGGCGGCGGCGAAGAAAGAAGAGGGCTAGGGTTAGGGTTCTCCGGAGCGTCTCGACTTAAAGAAAAGGGGGGAGAGGAAAGGAGGTGGCCGTGGGGGCGACATGGCAGTGGGGCAGCGCCATGGCTCTGAGCTAGAAAGGGGGGACTCGTGCGACTCGTCCGTACGGAGAAGAAACGCAGTGCGGCCTAGGGTGGTGATGGCTGGGCTGAGGTGGGCCAGTTTCGGCCCATCTCGGCCAGGAGGCTCCCTCTCCATATTATTTTTTTGTTTTGGTTTTCTTTTTATTTCTTTTCTAATTTTTGTTTCTAAAACAAAATGGAAAGATAAGAAGAGATGAAACCTTTTTGACAATTTTCATATTCATAAAAAATATTTAATTTAAAAATACTAAGTTTGAAAGTTTATAAAAACTTTGCAACATCATATTTGAAAATATTTAAATTTGCATTTGAATTTAATAGTGTGAATTTAAATTAAATGCAAAAATTTAATTAATTGTGGTGACAAATAGAAAAGATATTACAACACAAACACAACCTTTTTGGAATGTCTAAAGTTGGGATGTTACAACACTCCCCCCCTCAAAGGAATCACGCCCCGAGATTCTTCATGGAGCAACGAAGAGGTCGGGATACTCGGCACGGAGGTGGTCTTCACGTTCCCATGTAGCTTCCTTGTCAGAATGATGAGACCGTTGAACCTTGTAGAACTTGAAACTGTTGTTACAGGTGCGACGTTCAGCTTCGTCAAGAATGTGAATCGGTTGTTCCACATAAGAGAGATCTTCTCGAAGTTCAATTGATCCGTGATCAACTGCACGTCCTAGATCTTGGAAGCACTTCTTGAGTTGTGACACGTGAAAGACATCGTGCACTTTGGAGAGGTTTGGAGGAAGTTCCAGACGGTAAGCCAATTCACCACGCCTTGAAAGAACATTGAAAGGCCCAACATAACGGAGAGCGAGCTTGGCTTTGATGTCAAAGCGTTGCGTGCCTCTCAGAGGAGTGACACGAAGGTAAGCTTGCTCACCAGGTGCATAGACCATGTCCATGTGCTTGCTATCATAATAGATTTTCTGCCGAGACTGGGCAATCTTCAGATTTTCACGAATGATGTGAACCTTTTCTTCAGCCTCCTTGATAATGTCAGGGCCAAACAATTAACGTTTACCAGCTTGAGACCAATTCAGAGGAGTTCTGCATTTGCGGCAATAGAGAGCTTCAACGGGAGCCATGCCTAGACTTGCTTGGAAGCTGTTGTTGTAGGAGGACTCAGCATACGGAAGGTAATCCTCCCATTTCATGCCAAAGGAGATAACACAAGCTCTGACCATATCCTCCAGAATTTGATTCACCCTTTCAACATGTCCACTTGTGTGCGGATGGTAAGCGGAGCTGAACAGAAGTTTGGTCCCAAGGCTTTCTGAAAGCTATCCAAAAATCGAGAAGTGAAGATACTTCCACGATCTAAGCTTATTGCCAAACGAACACCATGTAAAGGAACCAGTCGTGTCATATAGAGTTCTGCCAACTGACTAGCTGATATTGTCTCTTTGACTGGGAAGAAGTGAACCACTTTGGCGAGACGATCAATGACAACAAATGTTGCATCGTTTCCTTTCTTGGACTTTGGAAACCCAGTAACGAAGTTCATCTCGATCTTGTCTCATTTCCACTCAGGAATTTGCAGTTGTTGAAGAAGTCCAGGTGGTCTCTGATGAACTGCCTTGACACGACAGGAAACATCACACTGAGACACATAGCGAGCAATTTCACGCATCATCTTGGTCCACCAATAGATTGACTTGAGATTCGGGTACATCTTTGTGCTGCCAGGGTGGATAGAAAGCGGAGTATCATGAGCCTCCTTGAGAATGAGCTCTCTTAAGCTGTCAAGCTTGGGCACTACAATGCGTTCTTGAAATAGCAAGGTACCCTTGTCATCGAGAGAGAAACTCTTGTAAGTATACTTGCCGATGTTGGCTTTGATATTTTTGACACCAGAATCGCGCATCTGTGCGGCACGGATTTTATCCTCAAGTGTAGGAGTGGCAACCAAGCTTGCAAGATAACTAGAAGGAACCACTTGAAGATTGAGCTTCTTGAATTCTTCATGAAGAGGAGGTTGGATGTCCTCAACCATGAGGTTGTTTCAATAGGACTTGCGACTAAGAGCATCAGCCATTACATTAGCTTTGCCTGGAGTGTAAGAGATGGTAAGATCGTAATCTGAGAGTTTCTCAAGACACCTTGTTTGCCTGAGTCTATACTTGAAAACCAGTGTTTTTTATAGGAGAGCTCGGTACTACCGGAGTTGAAAAGCCCGGTACTACCGCCTGTATCCGAAAGTTTCTATCTCGTCGAAAGAGCTGGAAACTTTCCTCGGGCAGTAGTACCGCACTTTTGTCTGGAACTACCGGGGTTGCGGAAAATCAACAGTTCCGCAGGCGCGATACAACCGGCCTTTGGCCCGGTACTACCGGCCGTGCGCGTCTCTGGGGTTCAGAACCGCGTGGGGAGAGAAGTTTTTTCAGATCTTCTCATTCTCCCCATCGTGTTCTTCCTCCACCCTCTCTCTCTCCTCTTGATGCACACAGTGGGTGTGTTGTTGGGAGACCCCAAGAATAAGGTGTGAAGTAATTGAGCAGCAAGTTTCGCTCAGTATGAAACCAAGGTTATCGAACCAGTAGGAGATGAAGAATTCCCTCGAGGTATCAACGGCGCCAGAAAAAAGCTTGACGTAGTTGACGTGGAATCTGCACACAACACAATCAAAGTATTTTTCCCCAACTCAACAGTGAGGGTGTCAATCCCACCGGCTTGGTGTAACAAAACGATTAAAAGTACGTGTGGAAGAAAGAGTGATGTTTGCAGAAAGTACCAGGTTTGCAGTTGTGGTTTTATCAGATTAATGAGAAGGACCGGGGTCCACAGTTCACTAGTGGGGTCTCTCCATAAATAATAATAACATTCATCCATGCGTGGTAGACAATTATAGCTAGGCAAGTGACAGTATAATGATGAGCAACCCAATGCATATACTAATGATATGGTGTCTGGTGTGAGATTCATTTTGACATTACAACAATATACATAGACCGTTCTAACCGCATCTATGACTTATAATTCACCTTCTGGTTAGCGT
This sequence comes from Poa annua, assembly GCA_026929855.1. NCBI lineage: Eukaryota > Viridiplantae > Streptophyta > Magnoliopsida > Poales > Poaceae > Poa > Poa annua. The sequence goes on along the minus strand of CM049427.1, from coordinate 158,304,653 downwards.
CTGCACCCCTTTCAGTATTAAGTTGCATGAACACATTATCGCCTTAAGCACTGTGTGTAAAGTAAGTAAGTAACATCATCCTTAGACAAGGTAGTATTGTTTTATCCCAAGTAGCAACATTACATCTACAACCTTAGTGCTTTCTATCACTGCCCAAGATTTAGTAGAGACATGAACCTACTATCGAGCATAAATACCCCCTCTTGGTGTTACAAGCATCTTCTTGGCCAGAGCATACACAAGTAACGGAGAGCATGCAAGATCATTAATAGCACACACATGATATATTATGAAGCAATAAGTTTAGTACTCAATATTCATCGGATCCCAGCAAACACAACATGGAGAATTGCATAAAGATGATCTTGATCATGATAGGCAGCTCACAAGATCTAAACATGATAGCACAAGAGGAGAAAACAACCATCTAGCAACTGATATGGACCCGTAGTCCAAGGTAGACTACTCACGCATCAGTCTGGAGGAGGTCATGGCGACGTAGATGCCTCCGGGGACGATTCCCCCTCCTCTAAGTTGCCGGGGAGCAGTTCTGATCTCTTCCGAAGTGGTGATGTCGATGGCGGCGACTCGGGACCCGTGGAGGAATAAGTGATTAACCGTTCAGCGTTTTTTATGTCAGGTGCATATTGATGGGTGAAAGACCTAGGTCGGTGGGAGCCCGAGGGCGCCACACCACCTCCCGACACGACTGTCAGACCCTGAATTCAGGCTACACAAACGAAACGTATCGTTTGGGCCACACAACCAAGAACATACTGGGGTTACCAATCCCAAGAAACAAGCAGGCTAGGCTCGGAATGGATCATCGGCCGACAGCTCTTGGCGACCCCAACGTCACATACGTTTCAAGATTGTGCACGCACGAACCCAAAAAGTCTTCCAACTCGTATACTTCAACCATACACACATGGTATACGAGTCGGATTTTTAACAAGTTGAAACCACAGAATAAACCTAAGACACAAAGAAAGGAAATAATATCCAATAGCTCTCACTGAGCAAAAATATATCGAATGGCACCAATCAGAGGACACATGTCCCAACATTACATCATGCAGCGGAAACAAACCGGTCTGAGTACAGACAAGAAGCAACGGGCTCAAGGCCGAAACAGAAAAGAAGGCCCATCCACGCGGTCCACCAGGAAGAAGCCCAGTGGAACTCTAACTACTCGTCGCAGATCTCGTCGTCGAACTCCACGTAGTATCCACCAACCTGGCCGTGCGGAGAATCCTCAACTGCAGAAAAACCACAGCCCGCGAACGGGTCAATACACCGAAGCGTATCGAACAAGCTTAAGCTAACAGGTTACAAAACTGTAAGACTCCCAAAGTATGGGGTTAAGTGGACTTAGCGGCAGCAGCACTAGCAACCTAATAGAGACACGCTACAACTTCCGTCTAAGTTAGAGAGGGATAAGAGAGCGCATCAGCTAACCATCTATAACTAACACCAATCATAACCCATTCTCGGATTAACCCCCTCAACCAAGTATGAGGAAGCAATTCGGGAATACTGACGCATTGAACAATTTTAGTTACAAGTTATTGTGAAAGTAATTCTATATTACTAGTCAGGTTAATTAACAATGATTAGGTGTAAGTTGTCTATGATCTTGTTAGCCAGCATCATCACCAAGTCGTTCATAACCGTGGACACGGCTCATCGATAAGATTATACCCTGCAGGGGTGCACTACTGGACCCGTACTCGTTCGATCAACCACAAAAGCAAAGCCAGAAGGTAGGGCATCTCAACACGGCAAATCTCTTCTCTACAACCCATCCAGGGAACCGCATGATTGTGTGCACGAATAATCAAGTCCAGTGCCCACGGGATCGACCTTCATAGCACTCTAAGAACGTGCCACCATATATGAGAATCGACTACTCCATCATCATGAGATCGTTAGGTAACCATACGCATGCATCAAATGGAAAGCCCGAACTACTTGCGGCGCCCTGTATAAGAAGTGGATTAGATCGAAGCCGCGGGGGGCTCCATAGGGCCTCCCACAAGCGGTTAGTGCGCACAAAATTGGATCCGAGGACAAAAACTGAGTTCCTAGGTCGACACTTAGCAGAACAAAGCACCTCGCAAGGCCTTCCGCCGGTGCCTTATCTTTTAATTACCCCAACAAAAGATAGCATTTTTTTAAAGTAGACAATCTATCATGCTAAGTATAAATGACATAGGACAAACAGACTCGCAGGACCAACCTTAAGCATGCACTACGACTCGCAAGGCTAACAGATAAACATACAACAGGTGATAGGATGTGGGGATAAAGCTGTATGGGCTGCAGGATAAACATATGATGGGATCGCAATTCAAGAATCGTAACTAGGATAGCATAGATCAAAAAGGCAAGGATGAAAAGCAAACAATCGTGTAACCTGTTAGCAGATGCTTACCTGGCAGCTCCTGGCCCGGCACAAAAGCTGGAATCTCAAGGATGAAAGTAGCGACAGCAGACGCGTCGTCGTCTCCCTAGAGAAGAGCTAAACACAGACAATAGGAAACAATATCAATAAAATGAAATGCGCAAACAATTGATGTTATATGGTATGAGATGATTAGGTCGTATTCATGCGGGGATGAAATCCCGGCAATAAATTATGGTGCAAGTTATTTGTGTAACCAACAAATTAAATGTTGTTTAACATATATTGCATGGCATGGTGATTTGATCAATTTAAATGGAGTAGGCAATAATTAAATATCTGCCCAACACATTCCATATTTATTAGTTAAGTGCAAAATATTTATCTATGCAACAGATTAAATGTTATTAGCATGGCAAGACATGATTCAAATGATAAGAGCAACTTAAATGGAATTAGGGCATTATATATTTATTACCCCACATATTCCATATTTAATTATTTAAGTGCATTTGTTAAATTAAACTAAGCATTTAAAATAAATGATGCAAAATGGCATAAGAATGTGATGTTAATGTTTATTGCATTTTTCTGATATAAAAACATATAAAGTTTATTTAATTTGGAGTTGTAGAAATAAAGTTATTGCATTTTTAGTTCTAGAGTTGTTTCTGAAAAAGTGTAGGGACCTATTCGTGATGGCAGAGATTTTGGCAAGGGCTAAAGTATGGACAACAGAGAGCAGGGGGCTTTGTGTAATTTTTCCAGTGCCTCTATCCCTGACGTGCGGGGCCCACTGTCAGCGAGCTAAAAGAACTAAAAAGGAGGCCTTTTTGCGGGTCAACGCGGCCAGGGGGATTCGATCCCGCGCGCTCGGGCGAGGAGAAAGAGCGGAGCTGCTAGCCACTGGGACAGAACGTGTTGGTGACAGATCTAACGCATTTATGTTTTTGTAATTCAACTGCGAGGAAGAAATCTGACGAAACTGAATCGCAGCGAAAGGTTCAGGCTTTCTGAACCCGACCGGAGACAGGCGCGGTGGCGGCGGGAAAACGGCGCCGGTGACCTCATTCCAGCGGCGCCGCTGCGTTTGTGCGGGCGTGCGGGTGCGGTTTGCGTGCGTTGTCACGGGCAGCGTGGGCAGGGGCGAAGGGGAGGACGCGAGGGAGTAGGAGCAGCTCGATCCCGGCTTGGTGTTTCGGTCAATGGCGGCATCAGAGCACGTTGAGGATCAATTCGTCTTACACGGCACAGATTCGGAAAGGGAGAGCGGGAACCGAGAGAGGAGCTCACCGTGAGGCGGCCGGTGCAGTTAATCGCGCTTGAGGCTGACCGGAGGAGGCGAAATCCGGCGGCGGCGCTTCCCGGCCGTGGAGAAGAGGAAGAAGAATTTGTCGGCTTCGGTGTCTCCTAGCGCAGTCCTTCGCACAGAGGGGTTTACGTGGCTGCCGCGCAGCTCCTGGTTCGGAAGGATCCCCCTCGTCGGCCCCCTAGCAGCTGTTCTACGAGGTGGCTACGGTGGTGCTTCTCGGTGGCAGAGAACAAGAAGCAGCGAAGGGGAAGAAGGGGGGCGGCGGCGAAGAAAGAAGAGGGCTAGCGTTAGGGTTCTCCGGGGCGTCTCGACTTAAAGAAAAGGGGGGAGAGGAAAGGAGGTGGCCCTGGGGGCGACATGGCAGTGGGGCAGCGCCATGGCTCTGAGCTGGAAAGGGGGGACTCGTGCTACTCGTCCGTACGGAGAAGAAACGAAGTGCGGCCTGGGGTGCCATCTCGGCCA